>FR989972.1:15000-4815000 GCA_905404175.1 Anthocharis cardamines | reverse complement strand
AGTGGGCTAGACTCCTTTATGATACGCAGTATCGTATTATTGTAAATAAGACCTACATTAAGTATATTATTATTATGTCTATTGCCTAGTTTGTTTAAAAATATGGTATTTAAAAAAATTGAATTGAGATATACCCGATTCTGATTTCAAAAGTCCACTTAAAATTGCAGTTTGACGTATGATAATAAAAGTATTCAGACAAAAAATTTCATTTCAAAAAAGTTGCATGTAATTCTTAAGTAAAATCTATGTTAATCTCTTCGTCTGCTTGACAAAGGCCTTTCAACCTTTTCTATTCTTTCTTATTACGTATTATTCGATGCTAAGGTCCAGCATATCTTCAGCGCGTCATCCCAGTGCTTGTTGTTGACGAAAAAAGTAATTACCTAAATAAAATATACCCACCTTCTCTATATTATTGACAATTTCGCCTGCTTGTGTTTGCGCCGACGCGACGTATCCGCCACTGTGTTGCCTGCCTTTGTTTCTTTTTTCCTTCTATAGGGGACCATTCTCTTACACTTATTGACCACTTAGTCCTAAATGCTCCGTCTAATTCTATTTTATAAACAACTAGCAACAGGCTCCGGCTTCACACGGGTGCAATGTAAATGACCCAAAAACAATAGACTATGTTACTCGCTAATAGTGTAGATTTCTATTGGTGGAAGAATTTTTAAAATCAGTCCAGTATTTTTTGAGTAACATACCAAAATACAAATCTTTCCTCTTTAAATTCAAATTCAATTCAAATTCAAAATCATTTATTCATTTAGGTAACACAATGTACACTTATGAACGTCAGTAAAAAATACATATTAAATGCTTCTAATTTTACATTTACCGCCAGTTCTCAAATCAAGGGCGTAGAACAGAAGAGAAGAACTGGCAAACAACTCTTCGTCACTCTTTTTAATTATAATATTAGTGTAGACTAGTGAATCAGACGTTGTCCTGCCAGAATGTTGGCTTCAAAAATGCAAAAATATTTATAGATTTGAATAATATATTTCCACTTCTATTATATAGACACTGTATAGATTTGCAGTGGACATCAATTATAACAAAAAAGCTATAAGCGTGCGTGACGTGAGTGTCCGTCCAAACCAATCCGAACCAAAAAAATCCATTTTTTTCCGATATTAGAATAGTTATTCTGTTATTCGGGACATAGACGTATCCAACAAATTCGATCATCAGCGGTTCTTGAGTTATAAATGGTGTAACAAAGTCGTGTTGACTTTGTTTTATATACGAGTAGATTAAAAAAATCGAATAATATTTCGAATTCGAAAAAAATAATTCTCTTCATTTTTTATGTCTCTTTAGAACTTTTACTTCCCTTATTTTATTTATTCCAAAAATGTTGCTTTTAAGCACCTGTTTCACGGCCATCCGTGAGAAGTGGCAGGCGCAGCGTTTTATTAATACGATTTTAATTTAAGTGTATAATGTCATTATGATAATATTATTAATGTGGTCGTGCGCAGAGCTTGTTTGACCGGAAATATAGTGTAAAATCGTTTGTTTTTTTTAAATATAACATTTTTAATGAGCTAGTTTGGAAGAATGGATCGACTGTGTGCATGAATTAAATTAGTTTTTTATCATAGATGTCAACCAAGTTTTTTGCCATAATTATTTGCATATACAATAGAAATTAATTTCTGAGACCCCAGACATTGAGAGCAGACATACAGGTCTGTTTCACAGGTCATTATTTTTACAGACAAGTTAATAACTGAACTGAACTTTTCTTTGCCCTGTCTGAAGGCCTAGCACGAACAACTTGCGAAAAAGTATTAGTATAGTCGAATCGTCATTTGTATGAAATTTCAAATGATTTCTCATACAACGAGCAGATGGACGATTCGAATACTTACGATAGTTATCGAATACTTTTGAGTCGTTCGTGCTAGGCCCTCAGACTATACATTTTTTTACCGTGTTTCTAAGTTTCCCCGGGATTCGAATCTGAGACTACCGGTGCTAAAAGCAACGCGCTGGAATTTGACAATGCTGTTAGACAATCGTTGTCCTATTCGAACGTTGGCTTCAAAAAGTAAAAAAATCCTGGAACTCTATATTGGGATCCAATTGCGAGTCTAAATCATCCAGGAACCATTCAAATACACAAAAAAAAATCATCAAAATCGATCCAACTGTTTAGGAAAAATTCAGTGACATATGAACAGAAGAATTATAAGTATATGATGCATCTAAAGATAATGTCGCACCGTAAAATTGTGTTTTACAATAAGAGCCTTGCTAAAAGCTTGTTTGATTAGCGGCGTAATTCATTACAACAATGTCAATATTAATAAAAAAATTGAAGAAGCTTCCTCCGCGATAATAATAGTTAATAGTTTTGTGTCATAGAGTCGAGCTATGTTCTATTAGCACGCGATAAAGATAGACAAATGAGATAGTTGAATATACAAATTATTATCGTATTTATCATGCCACGTGCTAGTAACACGAAGCTTTGTAGACATCGATCGAATCTTAATACTGAAATATGATATTTTCCATTTAAATGTTAAATTAGTATTCAAATGTCGAGTCAGATTTCACGGTTCGAA
Organism: Anthocharis cardamines; assembly: GCA_905404175.1. NCBI lineage: Eukaryota > Metazoa > Arthropoda > Insecta > Lepidoptera > Pieridae > Anthocharis > Anthocharis cardamines. The sequence goes on along the minus strand of FR989972.1, from coordinate 4,812,418 downwards.
CTCAACTAAGTGATCGCAGAATCGCTTATAGAAAATTCAATTAAATGCGGTAGATATTTTTCTGCGATAATTCATTTTGTTTCGATAGGTCGCGACTTTGAATCCCGTCCGTTTTTAATAATTTGTAAATATGTTCGTCGCTACTTCTGTTCACTTCGGGATTAAACGTGTGGAAATAATTATAGAAATTCCGACCAGTTAACAAACTCTTGTTCATAGATGAAAAAACTGAGAAGTACGAAATGAAATGAACCAATTACAAAAATAACAAAAAAACAATAATTATTACTTTAAATCTAAAAAATAAAAAACGTATTTATAAAGTAAAATAGATTTTCAGTCGTGACTATTGGATGGACAGCTCATTATACCGCTCTAAAAAAAAAATTACGAGTAATTTTCAGTTAATGGATGTCAAAAAGCTCGAATATAATATCAAGGTCGACAGCACATCATTGATTGATGCCCGGCTGCTCTATCACCTATATACCTAATTAGATTAATTTATTTAAAATTAATCTAATTAGGTATATAATTTATATAAAAAAATGAGACATATCTCCCGACAAAGGTGTTATCTATATCTATACATCTATACATATAATAAAAGAGTAGGATCGAAATTACGCTTCACTAAATATTTTTACCAGAAATTAAGAGGGGTGATAAAAGAAGGGTAGCAGAATGCATAAATGCAATTTTTAAGATTCTTGTCTGTCTGTCTGTCTGTCTGTCTGTCTGTTTGTTCACGCTAATCTCCGAAGATACTGAACGGATTTTTATGCAATTTACACAAATATATTAAGTAAAGCCCGGGGCAACATATAGGCTTTGTTTCATCGAAATCGGTTCTCAGAAAGAAAAGTTATCATCATTTAAAAATAATTTTAAAGGCACCATATCACCAAATTGCAATGCAAACTGACTCGCGTTGAACATTTTCGAATTGTCAGATGTCAATCACAGTTTGATATGTAAATGAAATACTTTGATTATTTCGCCATTTTCGATATGTAATCGTAGAATAGTGGATAAGCAGTCCCATTGCGTAACTTCAGATGCGGGTTCGAATCTGAAGTTGAACGGAAATATATTTTTTTTGTATTTTTTTTAAAGAACTATATTATAACAATAGAAAATGTATTATTGAAATATTATATGAAAAAGTTTTTCTTATGAGATTGTTTATTTCACCTTTTCATCCATCCTTTCTCTACAGAATTACGATTATTCGACATTGCTTTTATTGCTTCTTAAGGACTGCCTTCGTATCTTAGAGGTTTCCGCATTTAGCACCGTAAACCCGAGTAGGAATCCCGGGAAAAGGGAATTTAAAAAAAATGTCTCAAAATGAAAATGATCAATTAAATGAAATAAATATCGAGGTGGATACTGGATACAGTATCTTCACCACTAATTAAATTTATAAAAAAAATATGTAATTTTCTTTAAAGTCAGGTTCATTTTTTCAACAATGGTATTTCTATTGAATTTCAAATCATACTTCGAACCCCAATCTCAACCACCATTAAACGAGTCGATAATATGGTGCAAAAGCAACCGTCAATGACTAATTTGATAGCTCTTTCCCAAAAGAAATCACCAAGTACAGAGGATGGAGGATATGTCATTTGAAGAAAGCTTGCTCAAAAGCTAAGCTTAAAGTGAACCCCACGCGAACGAAGTCGCGGGCATCAGCTAGTAATATATAAAACTGTTGTTATTGATAGATAACGGGAGAGGAGACTCGTATCGGCGTTCACTTTTAAATAATTATAATATTATGTTTGTATTGTTTTATTACAAGCTTTTAGGTTATCTCTAATTATTGATAAGAAAAAATCTTTAAATTTCAGTTGTCAATATTCAGAAATAAGACATCAAAGAAAAAATAATCATCAAAACCCATGCCTAATTGGCGAAATTACCGCGTAACGTACAAAAAAACCTTCTTTTTTTGAAGTCGTTTAAAAATATCAATCTGTACTCAGCATTTTTTATGTCAGATATCGACAGACGAGCGTGTTGTTTATATTATAGTCCATTGAATTCTGTATGTATTGTCAGTCTGTTTGTAATATCTACAGATTTTTCTTAAGTTACCTTATATTTTAATTAAAAAGTCTTTCACCAGCACCTAATTTACTATAGGTTTTCAAATTCTTGTTATAAAAAACTGTCTGTCTATTACGTTGTTACGGCCGTTGCGCTGAACAGGTTTTGATGAAAGAGATAGAGAATAGGATAAATTGAAGGCAATAGGCATAGACTATTTTTATTTCGTAATGCTTGTAAAGGCAGCCTATTGAAAGTGAATTACCGCATGGGGCAGAGATGATTACACTTATCGATTATCTTTACCGGCAAGTAAGTTTTCTGTTTCCTTCTTGACGATTTTTTTTTAAATTTCATCGGGCTGCGAACCTGGGACGTTAGAAGCTGGTGCGTGGTGAAACCTTATTGTTTGGAGGTTATACCAAGGCTCGGAAACCGGTTAATTTACTATGGGATCTTAACCGAAATAATAAAGGTTTTTGTTAATATTCTTATGTTTTTAGTTATATTTACTGAAAAAATTGGTGTGGGTTAGTTTAGTGTGTATTACTCTTTACAACTAATATCATGGTATCTCAGTCAGACACGTATTTTGGAAAATAAAAATTAACCGGTTCCGAGCCCTGGGTTATACTACCATTATTCGACTCCTATTATCTAAAATATTGATTTTACGAATAAACTATATAAATCTGTTTAGTCTTCGAAATACAAAAAAAATTGATATCATATATAACTATGAGGTCGAAATAAATGTCTTTAATTTAATAAAAATACTCGTTATCATCGCGTGACGTATAAGATGCCTACACATTATCACAACGTTAGTCCCAGAATGGCCAGTATTGGTGATGGATTCTGGTTTTAATTTCATTGCAATAAGGTTGAAGTGAGGGGTTCGCGCTTACGAAGGATACGCTTGACATTCGCGTTCTGATCGTGAATCAGTGCACATGGTCACATGCAGTTAATTTAATCTCGGAGTTAACCTGTGTATAAAGTGCCGTCTTGAACCTTTTGACAGTGAGTGTATTTTTTTTTTATAAAAAAAATTGTGGAATGTATGGTATATTAAAAAAATGGACTTTGGTTGTAGAAAGGCGTTTTTGAGCGATGTTGTTAATTCAGTGATTTGTTGTATTTTTGGAGCTATTTTTTTTAATTGAAGTTTTTAGCTATGAAATACTAATAATTAGATTCAGCCATAAACAAGGCAAACTTGTTCAGATATAAATTTTAGACTAATAACACACATTCATTTTTTATAGATCGAAACTGGATTTTTTATATATTTTCTTAGTATTCGTAATATAATTTTATTAAAAAAAAATTTAAACCTTAGAAAAGAACTCGTGGAAAAATCTAGATCGATCGAAGTATATAGGAACATTTTTATCGAATAGAGAGCTTGGCTCATCTGATTTGAATGAAGTGATTACCGGCACCCATAGACATCCGCAACACCAGAGGAATTGCAGGTGCGTTGCCGGCCTTTAAAATCGAAGAATATCTAGTGTACCAATGTATCGATGCAAGTTTTAATTTCGATTTTTTTTTGACTTCCATAAAATGTTAAAAAAGCAAAAATAATATTGATCGTAAAACACACGTATTTAATTATATAACCAACCTTGCATAGAAAATAGCTATATCCTTAGATCCATACTAATTAAATAATTAAATTCCTATACATAAGTACTTAGAACACGCACCTAACGACATGTTTATACACTGATAAAAACCATGTAAGTCAAACAAGTTATGCATACATCATCAATTTATTAGAAACCAATAAAAATTATGTTTGAATTAATAATATATTATTGTATGAATTAACACGACAATAAATAAAATAAATATAAAAATATAAAAAAAATAAAATGAAATAATTATCTTGATGAAATTAGCTTTATCAAAAACTAGCAACATTCCCCGGCTTCACACGGGTGCAATGTAGATGTACTATACACAAAACAAATAGCATATGTTGCACGGTGATAATGTAGCTTTCTATTGGTGAATTATTAAAATCGGTCCAGTAATTATTGAGTTAAATTGTAACGAACAAAATCTTTCCTCTTTATAATAATAGTATATTTAGTAGGTGTAAGTATATAAAATTTATTGTAATGTAATGTAGCCGGAGTAACATGATGAATTATTTATCGGTCAGGTATCGATTCAAGATTGTCAAGTCTCCTGAAATTTTGAATTGAACGATATTTTCGACACATAACTACCTCTCCCCGGTCTGTTAGACACTTGTTATAATTATATCGTTCTACAATAAAACTATGATTAAGGACGAAAAATTATAAACACTAAAAACATTAGCATTACCTACCTAAGAAATAAATCAGGAGGAGGCCTAACGTCAATAAAAAAAATTTAAATGCTTCTAATTTAACATTTACTGCCAGTTCTCAAATCAAGGGCGTAGAACGGACGAGAAGAACTAGCAATAAACTCGCCGCCACTCTTTTTAATCGCCAAGCTTTTTGTTTTACAAAATGTTTGTAAGGAGCTGCAACCATTACACCATGCACTCTGAAGTAAAAATTCAACCCTTTACTAGAAATTATACTAACTTAATTATTTTCTTTACAGTGTACGCTTCAAGAATGTGTCCTTTATGGCCGCTACATCTGATCATTTTGTATTTACTGGCTCTTGGTCCATTATGGGTGCTCTGTCAGTCAGTTCCCAATATTATAACTTCATTCCACCCTAAGGAAATCGAGCTGAATATGGGAGAGAGCGCCTACATTCGTGTAAATGTTAATTTTACAGGTTAGTACAATGTTTTGTTTTGTTGACGGGCTAGTTGGCGCATTTGCAATTTGGTTGCATTCGGTAGAACACCTGCCGTGCGCATCGATGGGTCGTGGGTTCAAATCCCACCGGGACAACATATTTATAATTTTCTGTAAGCATGTTTTCCCCTCGTCACTTCGGACATTGATCGGGTGGGAGGAATATCGAAATTCCGACTGGGTAACGAACCACCGTTCATAGATGGAAAAACCGTGAAATGCAAATTGCGCGTTTCGGTTTCAGTCTATGGATTTCCGAATGCTCGAAGTAAAAAGTTGGTCGACAACGCATCATTGACCGATGTTCTGTGGCTGAGGTATCACCTACCATCAAGTAAGCCTTATGCTCGTCTGTCAATATCTAACATAAAAAAATATGTTCTTTGCATATAGCTAAGTTGTACTGCAAAAACTCATTATAAAATTCTTAGCAAAGCTACAGGATTAGTCATACCTTTGCTAACATTTACTAGACTTAGCAATCACATACATACATTCGTTGTTTGTTTATATCAGCTATCATAACAGAAGCTTAATTAAAATTGCTGTTTAAGTACCTATTCAATATAGTTAGTAAATTGGCGAGTTCACTTCAGATATAATATTATCTAGCTGAAATATTTTTTATGAATATCAAAAGTCAGCAGATATCTAAACATATTATTAAATTAATTTGGGTTGTAGTGAATGAGTTGGCAATATTCTTACCATATCGAGGTATCCGAGGAATAAAATTGTAATAGACCAAAGTAAATTTTACTGTACGGGCAAAAAACTTTCTTACATAATTTCCAGAGAATAAAAATTAAAATTGTATTGAGTTCTAGATGCAGAAAATGCAAAAAACATTAAAACTATGGTAATAGTATAGTACTTTACGATTTTATTCCACAGGGGCGTCGATATTGTTTCATCGTCATTATCGTTGGTCACTGACTGGATAGATCCTTATCTGCTTCTATCAATTGACATAGTCCACCATTCTTGCATGGCCCTCTAGTTTCAAATACCTACGATTCTTTGCAACTCCATCGCACACTGCAATCTCGGTCTTATTTCTTTCCGTCAAGGTAATCATAGGCCTTAGACAACTGGCAACCGGTCCTTGTCACTGACGTTTCGTTCATCCAATAGATAGATAATAAGATGTTTTGTATAACATAAAATCAAACTTGATCTGAGTAGCCATTAAAATATGCAAAATCGTGTTACTCACGTGCAAGTAAGAATGCATACAAAAAACCCGCCATCTATTAAACAATATATTATCTTTGGATGATTTAGTTTTTATGCGTATAAAGTTTGGCACAACTTAAAATATTTTTGTCTTGCTCATTGTGCGAAGAATGATACTTTATTATATGCATACTATATCATTATTCATCCGGATTGATATTTATCCAGCAAATAATGCGATGTCAAACAATTCAATATTTTTAGAGGCCAACTACTAAAAAAATGGCTACTACAATATAGCTTTGACGACTTTAAATATTTTTAGACACACTCCAATAATATGCTTGTAATATTATTAAGTGAAAAATCAAAAACATACATATTGTACTGGCAAAACATGCGATCGCCACACATTTTAATTTTTACCAACCTTTGTACCATGTTTTTTATAAATAAATAATTATTATTCTTAATCAGTATGCAGTATTTTTTCTTAGACTCTAGCAATTGTGATTTGCAACCCACATGCTATTGACAACTCTATAAAAATATATCTGTCACGTACAAATATGGTTATAGTCACAAAACAGAAGTTCTGTGGTTATAGTAAAGTTCTTTGTTTTGATGCAAACGGCCTCTCTGTTGTTATATTAAAGTTCTTTGATCTGATGCAAAAGGCCTCTTATTATCAGGGTTGAAAAGTTGGAACTATGCGACCCTAAAATGAAAGTAGAGGTGTGTTAATATAGGCTGAGGAAGATCCTAAATGTTGATATTGATACAAAAAAAATATTATTTGGAAAAATATACTCGTATTTTCAGCCAGATTTTAAGGCATTACTTCCAAACCCACATAAACTTCTTAAGCCTCGTCTTTAAGTGTTGGGGGCAAAATGTCAACCACTCCAAGTATTTTAAATCTATTTACGAACATTAATTAATATTGACTTCAATCGAAGACCATAAAATTTAAGTCGCGCTTGGAGTGGCATACCCAAAAAAAATACCTAATGTAAAGCCTTATGCGGTGTCACTTTTAATTGAAACACGTCTAGCGCGAACGACTATCGAAAAAGTATTCGAATCGTCAATCTATCAGTTGTATGAGAAATCATTTGAAATTTCATACAAATGACAGCTCGACGATACGAATACTTTTTCGCAAGTTGTTCGTGCTAGGCTATCAGGAGATTTATTTTACTTGAGACAATGACGCGATTCATATATAGCTTTGTCTCTTTCTAACTTCAAGGACGCCTGTAATATGTATTAAGAGATAGTTGTAGTATAAGTATCTGATTGGTTCGTCAGAGTCCGCCCCCCTTGACTCGGAATTACAAGATACTCGCTTTTATATGCATTATTGTAGATATAAATATAGTAGAGTAGTACAGTAATGTACAGTTGATAAATATCCCACCTTGAAAACAAAACTGACATTAAACGAAACATGTGTTTTTTTGGGAAATCCCGTTTAAAGTTCTCGTAACGTGGACGAGTTGCTAATAATGACAGTGAAACTTGCACCATTTACCGCGGAATACTGAAACCATAATCAAAACTTGAGGGCTTCTTAAAATGTTTCTGTCTTTCATTTTACCTTCGTAATGAAAGGGTTAGATATACTTTTAAGTACACCTCAATGTTGATTAGCGTTCGAGAATTCGGTCATTAGCGGCATTAAGTTGACCTTTTGAAGTTGTGTATTTGCATTTTGAAATTGAACAATAATCTCACAAGATGGCGTTGATAGTTGAAAACCGACAGTTTGATTTTCATGGTGCTGTAGTTAGTTGTGTCTAAACTAAACTCGCAGCAAGACAGGAATTCGAGATTCTTTGGACATTCAACTAATGTATCTTGGTTTTCAGGCTTCGATCTTCTGCCGAATTCTGAGATGATAGCAAGGGTCGATAAGGACCACATAGCCAGTGCCGAGTGGAACTCGACGTATCGTCTCACAGAAGAAGATTCAAACACACATCTATTCAGCGGATTGCTCAAAGTCAACGGCAAATTCTTAGGTAAGAGTTTTCAGCGATGGCCAAGCTCCTCCTTCTATATTTACCACTAGCAACGCGCCCCGGCTTCACACGGGTGCAATGTAGATGTATTATAGCCTATGTTACTCGCTGATAATGTAGCTCTCTATTGGTGAAAGAATTTTTAAAATCGGTCCAGGATTTTTTGAGTTTATTCATAACATACAAAAATACAAAATACTCTTTATAATATTAGTATAGAAGTATAGATAGACGCGCTATGGACACTTATTAAACCTATATATAGAAAGAACTTCTGAAGGGGGCAGGGGGTTAGGTTGTTGTATCATAAAGTGCCTACAACAAGTGTGAGAAGATACTGAATACTAAGTCAACATCAATATCCGTAGTGCGAGAAATTAAACGAACGGTCTCTTACCAAGTTCTTGCCTTGCTTTAGCTATTCCAAGAGTTCGAGCTAATAAAAACAGTTGCATACGCCACAGTGGCAGAGGCTGAACGTAAAAGTTAATGCTTCAAAGTTTAGTATAATATTAGATAACTATCTATACCTTATCAGATAGATAGTTGTCTTATGTAGGTGTTGTATAAAAACCTAAATTGAAAATTAAATATCAATGCTTGTAGTTAAATTAAGTCATGATGGAGATATAAATTACCTTCTACTTTTAATAATATGCAGATTTTAAATTTTTTATTAATTAAAATTATATTCAGCGTTGCAATTTTCATTTAAGAGTTTTCAATACGGGAGCAACTTGCTAGTTGCTTCCGTATTCTAAGACGAAATAATATTCACTCCACTCGACTCAATTTCATTTCTTTTAGTTGTTCCTTAGTCTATTTTAAAATTGAGCCGTAGTTTTTTTGTCTTTGTTAGTAGTTCTGATATACAGGGTGGAAAGAATCAATGGGCCCTGGAGGGAGATAGATTATTTTACTTAAAGGAAACATTCCTTTATTTTTGAAAAGAAACAAAACTGCATTCAAAGATTTTCTAAAATTAGCTTGTCTCACCCGGAAATCGAACCAGCTAATAATTCAAAATTTAAACTTTCGCCATTTTATTCCACTAATCGATAGAATCAATGTTTAGGATAAAATCTCTCTTATAAACATCTGGTCTAAGAAATAAAAAAGATCATGAAATCTAACATTAATTTTATTATATCATCAGTTCTGATACGAAGGACACGTAAACTGACAGAAAATGTTTACCTAGCTAGTTAGACATTGATACTCGAAAAAATTTAAATTACAATTTTGTGACATTTTAATAATTAATTTAACTAATAATAAAAATAAATTGTTTGAAAAAATATCCCTTGTTTTTTAGAAAATATTATTAGGAGAATTCACCACAACACTTTACAGAAGGCTAAACGAAGTGAATTTCAAAAAAGACAAAGTTTGTAACACCTTTAACCACCTTTAAAAAAATATTATTTCTAATTATTTACTATCAGATAGATTATTAAAGTGTTACAAAATGGTAATTTTAAATAATTATTAACAAAAGTAGCAATGTCCAGCTAGGTAATAATTTTCTTTCATGTCTTTTTTTTTATTTCTAAGACCAAATATTTATTAGACAGATTTTATTCTGAATATTGATCCTATCGATTAGTGGAATAAAATAGCGAATGTTTAGTTTTTGGATTTTTAGCTGGTTCGATTTCCGGGTGAGGCGAACGAATTTTAGAAAATCTTTGAATGCAGTTTTGTTTCTTTTTAAAAATAAAGGAATGTTTCCTTTAAGTAAAAATCTCTATCTTAAGGATTTAAAGTGGTTTCCCTCCAGGGCCCATTGATTCTTTCCACCCTGTATTTATGTACTGTGAATTAAGTTGTTGACAAAATTGTTAATTATAAAAGATGATGTATTTTTATTCATTTATTTTATGTATTCGTTTCATTTTTATTTTTTTATGTTTATAGTTCACTATGATAGGTTTATGTATAGTAGTTTATTTTTATTGGTTTAACTCATATAAGCGTCAGTATTTGTAATACATAAAAACTTTTTTTTATTATTTTTATGCATAATAGGCAGACGTTTAACCGTGATCCCACCTGTTGTTAAGTGGTGATGCGATCTAAGAAGGGGCACATCTGTCTAGAAGACGGGCTCGTTGGCGCGTTCGGTAGAACACCTGCCGTGCGCATCGATGGGTCGCGGGTTCGAATCCCACCGGGACCACATGTTTATAATTTTCTGTAAGCATGTTTTCCCCACGTCTGGTAACTTCGGGCATTGATCGGGTGGGAGGAATACCTAAATTCCGACCGGGTAACGAACCACCGTTCATAGATGGAAAAACCGTGAAGTGCATATTGCGCGTTTCGGTTTCAGTCTATGGATTTCCGAATGCTCGAAGTAAAAATTAGAGCGCATCATTGACTGATGTTCTGTGGCTGAGGTATCAACTACCATCAAGTGAACCTCATGCTCGTCTGTCGATATCTGACATAAAAAAAAAGAAGAAGCCCATTCACTCTGCCCTTAAATATACCCAAGATATAGTGGTCCGGAAAGATAGGAGCAGTTCGCAGTTTTGATTAGGAATGAGGATGCTTGCCTCATCTGAGTGGAGTGTATGGATTAGCATAAAAATTACTTACTAAATATAATATGCAATAATGCGTTGAGAGCATCCGCTAATAAAAGGGGTCAAAACATGATTTTTCAATTAACATAATATACAATATGCATTTGCCTATTGATACTTTATAAATGAAATATCAGTAAAATGCAGCTCATAGCACTATTTTTTACGACATAATTCTGGGATGCTTTAAATTTTCAATAATTATCCGGATTATTTATAAATAACACAGCTATTTTAAGAACTGTATACTGAATAGGGTTATCAGGAAAATCTCCAGTAGCCAAAAATAACCTTTCAATAAGGTTTGACCCTGATATGGTGTTATACTTGAAATCGATCTGATTTTATTTGAGATGGTCAGTGTTTTAAAGTTGTTGGGATGTGGAGATGAACGTTGATAGCTAGTCGACTGACTAATCAAAATGAAAAACTTACTGGATTAAAAACGCGATTCCTGATTATATTTTTTATCCCGACCGCGACGTTTCGAGTGCTTTTCATCCGGAGTTACGGGCATACTGAAAGGTGATAGCTGTCCGATTTTAATGTTTACAAAGTCGCGTTTGAATCCGATAAAAGTTATTTCATTAAAATGTGTGATACTCGCGTTAATAAAATATAAAATTAGTCGACTGACTATCAAAGAACTCCATAAATTGTGTATAAAGACATAGACATACTTTATTCGACAAAAAAAACATAATAATAAATACAATTTTGAACTTACTTACTAAAATACAATAAAATATACGTGTACCTAATGCCGTATTATTTTAAAAAAATATTAATAAGATACTTTATACCGGATTAAAATGCGATTTTTTATTTATATTATTTATTTCGACGTTTCGGATACTTTTCATCAACCGTGGTCACGGGCATTCTGCCCGCTGAAAGCATCCGAAATGTCGGGATAAATAATAAATCGCTTTAATCCGGTATAAAGTATGTTATTTAACTGTGTGATACTCGCGTTAATAAAAGACAATATTTCTTGTGTCTCTAGGAAGAACAGAATTCGTGATAGAAGCGAAAAGGGACAAGGAGTTATACGCATCTAACGGGACATTACCCGTGATTGTGGTCCGGCCGTCTCGACTCATAGACAAAATGTTCACGAGCAGTGTTGCTATTTTTGTAAGTATAAATATTTAATTTAGGTATACCTCAACAAAAATAAAAATTTTTTTTAACTGAGTAGGTTACCAAATTGTTACGCAAATATTTATCCATCTCGGTAAATAACATTTCAGAGTTATCGTTTAAGTGCATATCAGAATCTCTTACTGCTAAGAAAGTGCAGTGCGTTTAACACCGAAGATCCTGGATTCCATTCCTAGGGAAACAAGATAAAAAAAAAATAGTTTCGGTCGGGCAGGGCACAAAAGGCTGATCATTTACTTACCTTTTTTGTCGACCGTTTTCTCGTGTTTTAATCGATTATGTCTTTATTTCTTCCGGGTCTAACATGACAATTACACTTGAACTCTTTAATATCAAAAATAAATATATTTGTTGATCGAGATATCTTTTCTATCAAAATTGTCGATGTCAGGATATAATATATCGAGATATCTTACATCTTAGTTTGTCTTCTCTCGTCCGCGACATATCTCGTGGCGGTCATGCTAGGCCGGCTGAAGGGCGATCGCGACAGGCGGTCCTTACTTTAGATTTTTTTTTTATATTATTTTATGAATTATTGTGTTAAATGTACTTGGAGTTATATCCGTTTTTATTGAATAATTAATAACTCATATTAAATGATTGTTAAAATGAATGATTGAATTAGTTTTTTGTCATTTTACTACTATGAAATTGTTGGTTTTATACATTAACGGCCTTATTAATAAACGTAATATAAGCTTGATATAGTTAAAATATGTTTTGTTTCTTTCGTTCTGTAGTCTTTTTATATTCGATAGAGCGAGACAAAACATATTTTAACTATATCAAGCTTATAATACGTTTATTAATAAGGCCATAAGTATAAAACAGAATTATGTACAACTACTCTGCGAATTATTTATGTTTAACGAAATTACAGTAATTTTGTTCAGCGCGAAACGTGTTTTAAAATACATACATATTGTATATCGGCATATTTTGTAGGTATGTGTGATTGACGTGACACGATTCTTTCCGGTAAAAATATAACCTAAAATTTTAAGTCGTGGTAGTACCTACTCGAATTTGCTTATTTTTCTTTTTTTTGTCTTATCAAAGTATCATTTTTCGTAAAGTATAAAGTTCATACAATATTGTTGTTGTCATACGAATTAACCAAAAATTAAGTAGGTATTTGCACGACGCTGAGATTTATCGCTATTACTATAACTATGTAATATGGTAGTTAATCTATATATAGTAAAAGAGTAGAATCGAAATAATTGCGCTTCACTAAATATTTTTACCAGAAATTAAGAGGAGTGATAAAAGAAGGGTAGCAGAATGCATAAATACAATTTTTAAGATTCTTGGTGATAAATAAATAATTTCTAGTCACGGCTTATAAAGTTACACCGATGACGAGTCTAAAAGATAAGCGCGGTGCGTTTAGCCCCGGAGGTCCCAGGTTTGGTTCCCGTGGAAAAAATATTTTAAAAAATTGTTTCGGTTGGCTAGCGCACAGAAGGCTTACCTACATGCCTATAAAGAAAAACAGACACAGAAATGTCTGCCCCATGCCCCACTAGAGAGCTCGAGAATTCACGTTATTAAACAACATGTAGCAAATTTTCTTACGAAACACTCGTGCTAATCGCAATGCAAACAAAAAAGTGTCTGTCTGCATATGAAATTCCTTCAATATTTTATTTGAATATTTTTTATTGAATCCGTGTATGGGGAAGAAGTTTTTTGTTACTGTTTGGTGTGTGCATTGTATACGAAACAAGTTGAGCGAGAATTTATTGCTAAAGTTCAAGGCCTAAATTAATTTAATAGAACAAACAGTATCTATCAATATTTTGCTTCCAATTACTACACTAGTCTAGTCTGCATGTCGGTTCAAAGATAAAACTCACTAAGTGTAATCTATATCTATACTAATATTCTTATATTATATTTTATTTATATTTTATTATTATTTTTTATATTATAAAGAGAATAGAAAATAATATAATATTTGTATTTTTGTATGTTATTAATAAATTCAAAAACTACTGGACCGATTTTAAAAATTCTTTCACCAATAGAAAGCTAAGCTATTTTTGTGTATAGTACATCTACATTGCACCGGTGTGAAGCCGGGCGTATTTCTAGTATTGAATAAAAATAGATTTTGTCAGTATTGCATATTTTAAGCATGATCCTACGATTTCGTATTATGGTCCATAACTAAACAATGCAGCGTAATTCACACTTATTAATTTGTTCTTATCGTTAATGTACGCTTAAAATAAGCAAAAGTAGTAACATTTATTTTAATTCAAAATTACACTTAGTGAGTTTTACCTTTGAATCAACGATATATTAAAAAATACCTAAGAAATCGAAGTCTTAAAGTAATAATTTATAAGACTATTACGTTTTACGATAGTCATATTTTTTATAATTCATCTATCTATTCAATAATCATAACAAGACAGTCTCGGGTTCAGGGTTAGCGTTTAAAATTGACCCTAAATAAACGAAAATCATTGCTTATTACCCCCTCCAAAATAATATATGTACTAATTGTCTTTGAATTAGTACGAAATGATATAATAGTTAAATACGATATATTACAGTGATAGTTAAAGATCTAGGAAGATACCAAGTACTTTTTCCTGGAAAAATCATCAGAAGAATGTGGGAAGGAAAATTCTGGAATATTCCGGAAGCATGAGACACAATTCACTGATAGTCGCTTTTTTAAAGAGATGTAGGTCTAGATTAGTCTTCTCTTCTTTGCCTGACTGAACCAATTTTTTTTTGGTTCCCCGAGATTCAAACCAGGGTTTTCCGTAATGTAGGCCAAGCTTAAGAGCTAGAAGAATTATCTTGTTTTTTCCTTGTCTATTGAACTAGGGAGTTCCCTCATGTATTATGCTTATATCCGTTATCGAGCACATTCTTGTTAGTTAATTAGTCAATATGCATTACATCATGACCCCTATTATCATAGGCGATAATGACTTGTCTCTCTATTGCGCTGATGTGTGCTTTTGTAAAAAAATATAATACGTATATAATAAAGTATAATAATAAAAATAAGATAGAACACTTGAGAAGTTTTATTTTACTAATTATTATTCTTTTGTCAAAGTGAGTATCATACATTAAAATATAAATCTTTCAACGGGTGAATTCGCGATTACATAGAATGGTATAATATATCGATTCGCGATTATAAACGATATAGATGTCTATATCTACTGTGTGTTAATATTGTTCTTAGAGAGACGCATTATCTTTAATAATTATGATATAATATAGTTTTCAATGTTAAGTTTATACTTAAAATAGCTGATTTGTTATAGAGTGAGCGAGTTATAGATATTCTATCTCACGTAGCCCGTTTGGCTATGAATGTTGTCAAGCGTGCACATATGTACACTGTTTTAGTTTGCGTAATCTCGGGAGAGGATAGAATATCTATACAACAAAGCGGAAAATATCAGAACCGCAAATATCTGAAACTCTCTTCCTGCGGCTGTCTTCCCCGAAAATTATAACTTGGATCTCTTCTAAGCGACAGGGAATAGACATCTTCTAGACAGTTGTGATTTATCACCACTTAACATTTGGTGGGATAGTAGTCAAACAACTGTCTATAGTTAGGTTAAAATTTTCATGGTGATCGGTCAAATGCCGTTCGAGTTTAACGATTCCATATATAGGTACAAACATCAATTTTTTTAAATGTCTGTTATTATATCTCAATGGGGTTAGGCAGCATTTTCGATTAAAGCTCCCTGGCGGCTTGACTTTTTCCGACACTTCCAACAATTAACGTTATATTTCAAGCAATTTACACAAAACCTTCACAAATTATATACTCAAACCTTCATCAGGAATCACTCTATATATTAGTGAAAACCCTATGAAAATCCGTTCAGTAGTTTTTGAGTTTATCGCGAACAGACAGACAGACGCGGCGGAGCACCTATCAACTTTCGACTCAGGAAGCCTATTACCAAAACAAAATACGAAGTTTCGGCTGACGGATCGTACATTTTACTATTATGAATCCGATGATCGACACGTCTTTCGCAATAGGACATTATGTCTTTCGTTTGACATTACTATGATAGTAAGAATAATCGTAAATAGAATTAAAAATGTTTTCTTAATAAGTTAAAATACGGAGTTGTTTGTTCTTTCGTTTCGATCCGTTCGTTGCGTTCGTTTTTCGTAATAGGCCTACAGCAATCTCCTGTCTGGAAAAATTACTAGTACTAATATGGCCGCCATTTTTACAAAACTTTGCTTTTATTTTGTAGGTACTTATTACTTTTATTTGGCGTACCTACAATTTTTTTTTTCATTGTTATTATAATCATTCTTTATTTATTTATTTTCTTTACTTTAAGTGCGGATACAATGCCTAGTTAAGGTAAACAATTACAAGTAGATAGTACCTGTTTTAATAATAATGTAGTTATTCAAAACCAGTAAACAAGCATCGGTAAATATTGTACATATTTACTAAAATTGAACTACTCGATTTCACAATTATTTTTATTTATTTCATTTATTTACTAGATTATAGGTATACATCCTTTTTATTAAAAAAAATGCTTATTCCTATTGTTAGTCTAATCCAATCTAGTATATAAAATTACTTTGAAAATGGCGTTATATACATTTATAAAATATAAAATTTTCTTCCATCTGCTTGTTAGTTAGCTAATCTCAGAAGCGGCTCAACCGATTTTGATAGACGTTTAAAATACTATTCAGATAAAAATTGATTATTACAGTTTGAAATAATAATAATAAAATCTAATTATTATCTATATTTTTACCCAGGTAACATTGATCTTCATAAACTTCGGTTGTGCGATGCACTGGCCCACAGTAAAGGAAGTTCTCATAAAACCAGTAGGACCAATCATAGGCCTGTGTGGACAGTTCCTCTTTATGCCATTGGTAAGTGTATCCCACTTCTGATGACGGGAATCGTAAACTGCTGGCTTATTCCTGACAGGTTCTAGTTTAAAATCAATCGAGTATAAATTGAATTAAGCCTCAATTCGTACTCTTGAACTATACCAAAGCGCACGATCTAGTTGTGGCTCAAATCGGAACTAATGTGGATCGAAATTCCCAATAACGGTCGAGTTATTTTACTGAAACAACTTAAAACTTAAAAACTGAACGTTGAAACACTACGACGTTGTTATTATTTGAAGTCTATAAAACGAGTTCGAATCAAAAATATTATCAAATTCGAATCAATTTCAGGAGTAAGCTCTTTTAACACTTACAATATAAATGATCTTTTCCAGATATCATTTGGTCTGAGTTTCCTAATATTTCCTAACTCAGCCGCCATGCGTCTGGGCATGTTTTGTACGGGCGTGTCGCCCGCGGGTGGCGCTTCTAACATATGGACTTTTATTTTGGGCGGAAATCTTAACCTGTCGCTCGCTATGACCTCTATATGTACTTTGGCTTCGTTCGGTAAGTGTGTTTTTATTTTGAAACGTTTATAAACGGCCTCAGTATTCTCGGAATTCTGAGCCTATGTATATAAATTTTGCCTTAAATTCCTAACTGTTATGTATCGCCGTCCCCTATATAGACAATTTTATGTGCCACATATTGGGGCACCTGTAGCGGCCACTAGACGTGGCCACTAACTATATATGGGGTAGATAGAAGCCGGAAGAAGGAGAAGAAGTGGCCGTGTGTGCCCGGTAGGCGAGCGTTCAGCCATTCCAGCTCTGTATGCGTTGATGGCATATAAAATGTATGCAATATCATGTCCGAAGCTAACGGCTGCTACCAGTTGCTACGCTGTGGCCTTTTGTGTGGCACTATTAAGTATTATCGCTTTACAGCAGACATAGTATACGGGATACGACTGTGCTGCACCCCGTGTCTACTATAATATTCTAAATAATAAATTTTGTGTCAAAAATCTCAATACGTTCTAGAAAACCCTTATATCATGGCTATCCAGCCTTGATTATGAGGTCTTTAAAAATCTGATTCAAAAATACTTCTTCTACGCAGGATCTCGTATTTTCTTTCTTTTTATTATAGAACAAACAACCAAACAAAAAAAAATTGAAAAAAAATCTAGGACACAAAAAATCTACTCACCTAGCGGTCTGAAATATACTTTACGATCTATTCCCATACCTACTAAATATATATGAAAAAATTTATAAAAATTGGTCGATCCGTTTCGGAGAAGTGCGGCCACAAACACCGAGATTTTATATTTAATTATTATTATGTTTATTACAGCTTTAATGCCAGCGTGGCTTTTCTCGCTCGGGCAAATAGTATTCAGTAACGCAAACATAGTAGTCCCGTACAAGCACATTGCGTACTTCGTTGTGTGCTTGATAGTACCGCTCGCTATCGGCCTGGCCATGCAGAGGTTCACGCCCAGGATAGCGGCGTTCATGGTACGGATATTGAAGGCTTTCTCGACCACGCTGTTGCTCTTCGTGATCGTCTTCGCTATTGTCACCAATTTGTATATATTCGAGCTGTTTACTTGGCAGGTATGTGAATTGTGTTTTTTTTATAATTATTTGCAGGAATATGCATAGAAATTAGAGTTTTATATCAATCAAGTCGTTAGATAATCGTCTTACTTGGATGTGTATTTTGGGATGATAAGCTATGTTATGTTATTCTTACTTTGAGCATTCGGTCCATAAACCGGTTTCACACGGTTTTTACATCGATGAACGGTAATTCGATAGGGATGCTACTCGCTTAAGCGGCAAAATCGAATGTATCGGAAATCAACGAAGTTATAGTGTTACGTTATGCTACGCTTTTTAAATTATACAATACTATTCGTTTTTATCTCTTTTTATAATTATACCTTAGATAAATATTGTAATTTATTAACGCATCACACGATTAAAACGCGAGTTATTTTATTTAAATTGTAGATAAATTTAATGTTTTAATTGCCGACTCAGAATATAAATGACAACAGACAGTATATGTAGATTAAAAAATGTAAAACACTCACTTGGTTAGTTGCCACAACTAAATACGAATGATTAGATGAATGTTCAAAAAAATGGCTGACTTGTGCCGAATCAACCCGATTGTCTCTAACCGCATAAAAGTGTATATTGCTTCGGGTCGGGTTTGACCTTCAACAAATACTATCGAACCGAATATTCCCGTAATGCCCCGTACTCGGTTGGAGTGAGGTCCAATCGATGTCGATCGTACCGAATCCTGATTCGCTTTTGACCGATTTTTTTTTTTCAGATTATAGTAGCGGGTATGGGCATACCCTGGCTGGGATATGCAGCCGGGTATTTAGTGGCTATCGCTTGTAAGCAGACACACCCCGACGCGCTAGCCATATCGATAGAAACCGGTATTCAGAATACCGGTATCGCGATATTCCTGCTACGGTACGCGTTACCGCAACCGGAAGCTGACCTTACTACCGGTTAGTTTTGTTCTTATTTGAGAAAGATATTAACAATTAGAAGATTTTTGTTGATATAATTATGTTATTGATTACACGTATTGATATTTATAATTGTCTGTCCCCACGAACTTCATACCCTCGGGCGCGTTCCCACTATGTCGTGACGGCAGATTGTCCTGTCGTTTTAAGTGTCGTGGCTTATATATTTAAATGGAGGTGTTCATATATAAAACGACACGATTAACAGTCGTCTACTACTTTTTTTGCGGTGACAGATTGTCGTGACAAGCGGGAACGACAGTCGTGAAACGATAAAAAATCGTCACGACTAAATGGTGGCAAATCATGTGTCGTTATTGCGACTTTCTATCGTGGTCACGATAAAAATATCGTCTTAACCCTTACACGTGTATTCCTTTCCCCCTCGAAACACATGATGTAATATTGTCTTTTATTAACGCGAGTATCACACATTTAAATAAAATACTGTATACCGGATTAAAACGCGATTTATTATTTAAATTATTTATCCCGACGTTTCGGATGCTTTTCAGCAACCGTGGTCGCGGGAGACTGAAAGATGACAGTTGTCTTATATTTGAAATGTCACAAAGTTGCCATATTTAATTCAATTAAATTAAAAAAAAAAAAAAACTATTAATTTAGGTAACACAATGTACATCTATGAACGTGAATAAAAAATAATACATATTAAATTACTAATATTACTAATATTAAATGCTTCTAATTTTACATTTACTACCAGTTCACAAATCAAGGGCGTAGAGCGGACGAGAAGAACTGGCAAGAAACTCGCCGCCACTCTTTTTAATCGCCAAGTTTTTGTTTTACAATCATTACATATTAACGCCATCTATTCCTACGGAGTTGATATTTACTGTAATTTTCTATATTATTTCTATAAAATCTAAAGCCCCAAATCAAACATACTAAAAAACAAGAGGACACCGTTAGTCAATATTGTCATAATATAGAAAATTACAGTAAATATCAACTCCGTAGGAATAGATGGCGTTAATATGTAATGATTGTAAAACAAAAACTTGGCGATTAAAAAGAGTGGCGGCGAGTTTCTTGCCAGTTCTTCTCGTCCGCTCTACGCCCTTGATTTGTGAACTGGTAGTAAATGTAAAATTAGAAGCATTTAATATTAGTAATATTAGTAATTTAATATGTATTATTTTTTATTCACGTTCATAGATGTACATTGTGTTACCTAAATTAATAGTTTTTTTTTTTTTAATTTAATTGAATTAAATATGGCAACTTTGTGACATTTCAAATATAAGACAACTGTCATCTTTCAGTCTCCCGCGACCACGGTTGCTGAAAAGCATCCGAAACGTCGGGATAAATAATTTAAATAATAAATCGCGTTTTAATCCGGTATACAGTATTTTATTTAAACACATGATGTACTCGGGAACATTAGATGTACCCAAATCTTTCTTTTATTTGCTTGTCGTGTTCCAATGGAAACAGCTACATACGACAGTCGCTAAACGATAACATTTTTTGACGTCAAACAGTCGTTATAATGGGAACAGCTAGAGACGATAGTCGTCCGACGATAAATTAATCGTCACGGCATAGTGGGAACGCGCCCTAACAGTTATTCTCTATATTTTTGTTTTCTTTGTTTACATTACAGTTATTATATAGGCTATAGCCTTCCTCGATCAATTTGAAACTAAAATAATTATTCAATTCGATCCAGTAATTCCTGAGATAATCGCGTTCAACCAAGCTTTAAAATATGAATATACTCGTAGATGGCACGTATTACGCATGGATACACGCTGACATCAAATATCCGATTTCATTATATCTATACTAACATTATAAAGAGGAGATTTGTTTGTTTGTTTGTTACGATTTACCTCAAAAACTACTAGACCGATTTTAAAAATTATTTTACCAGTAGAAAGCTACATTATCAGCGAGTAACATAGACATTCGCTAGCTAACAATGATCGCTAGTTATTAATATAAAATATTTATTAAGCTGAGGTTGGGTTAAAAAATTAAGAAAAACAATGATTTTTTTATTATTTCCAGTTGTGCCGGTGTCAGTGGCCATCATGACTCCTGTACCTATGATGGCTATATATATCTATCAGAAGATTAGGGGATGGTATGTATTATTTATTATTGCGTGTGTGTTTCTAGCTTTTTTTTATTTACAACGCAAAAATGATGTCAATATCGTTATACAAAAAAAAAAAATTAAGTAAATGTTGCAGAGTTTTTAATGAATACGGGGTTAAAATTACAATTCATTTGGAAATAAAATTCTTTTAAATAAAATACTGTATACCGGATTAAAACGCGATTTATATTGTTTAAATTATTTATGTCTCCCCGCGACCACGGTTGCTGAAAAGCATCCGAAACGTCGGGATAAATAATTTAAACAATATAAATAATAAATCGCGTTTTAATCCGGTATACAGTATTTTATTTAAATGTGTAATACTCGCGTTAATAAAAGACAATATTATTAATAATTTTTTTTGATTTTTAGTTGGTCGTTTTTTAATGAAATATTGAATGTAGGGGTATAATTATTTATTGGGTTTAACAATATAACCTTTTTTGGGGTTTTATTCTCCAAGTGGGCGATAGCGTCTTATTTACATTGAAAGCTTTCAGATGGAACTGTTACATACACCCTCTATACAGGCTTTTGCTGACTTATGCTGATCTAGCCCTTCAATAATTTTACTATATCGAAGCTCACGCTGAGCCCTTCAATCCGGTCTGCCGTCCTAGCATGACAACTGCGACAAAATTTTGTCGACCGTTTTCTCGTGTTTTAATCGATTATCTCTTTATTTCTTCCGGGTCTAACATGACAATTACACATAAAACTAGACTTATAATATCAAAAATAGTTATATTTGTCGATCGAGATATCTTTTCTGTCAAAATTGTCGATGTTGAGATATCTTACATCTTAGTTTGTCTTCTCTCGTCCGCGAGATATCTCGTGGCGGTCATGCTAGGCCAGCTGATCTCTCGCAAAGACCACGTCATTGTTGTATTCCTTTTTACTATTTCTGTTTTACTACATCTGTGTTAGTTAAATCCTTTTTTTAAAACGAGTTTGTGATTTCCATTATAATAGGACGCAATCGCACACTTCGAGAAACGATGTTTTACGACAAAAATAATCTAGTTAATAAGTTCTTTTGGGGTTTGCTCGTGTGTGCATTTTGTGTTTTTACTTTTTAATTGTATTGAGGTACTAATCAGTTACATAAAAAATATATATATGTGTATTCAAATTTGATAAAAAAAATATTCATATTAATAAAATACTTCCGGTAATACATTTTATTGTTCAATGATATTTATTTGTTTAAAGTATGTACTCTAAAATGCGTGTGTTTTTTTTTATTTTCCACATGTCATCAACATTTGCGATGTTCGATAGTTTGGGAGGTACGCGTACGTATACAAATATATTTGTCTGGTGGTGGGCTTACAATGCTTTTATCCTTATCTTAATACTTGTCCTTGACAGAGATTATATTTTGCTTATTCAATAAAAAAAGTATATATCTAATATATAAAATTTCCATGTCACAATGTTAGTTACCGTACTCTTCCGAAACGGCTTTATCGATTTTTACCAAATTTTATATGCGTATTCAGTAGGTCTGAGAATCGGCTACTATCTATTTTGCATACCCCTAAGTGATAAGGGTTGTTCACCCTTAATTTTTTGTCATTAAAAAATACATACAACCCAAAATTTTTACTTTTTTATCACCAACCCCTGCTTTTTAGAAATTATTTACATGGCAAATCAACGTTTGCCGGGTCAGCTAGTAATATGTAATAACATGAGAATTTGTCTGAAACTCAGCCTTAAGCAATGATTTTAGATTTTCAAATTTTGGCAGTAGGCACATTTTATACTACTTTATTGGCGCCAACGGCCCGTCAAAAATATATAACGTCAACTTTATATATAAACTAAAATCAAGATTATTATGAAACTAAGTTGTATTTGCCTAAGTTATTATTAATATTACATACATATATATACACCACGCCTCTTTCCCATTGCACGGTAGGCAGAGATCACGGAATTACATATGCTCCGATCCTTACATACCACTTTCGCTTCTTCTACTTTAAGATTTAAGACATTTATTTCTCAAAAAAGAATACATTCATTCACTTACATGAGAAAAAATTAAAACTTAATAATTAAATAACAAACCTTTCTTGACTCGGAAAACTACATATTTATACATTACAAATTATAAACCACTACTCATCACATTCACTAGTCACATTCACAATTCAATTTCAAAGATACTTTGTTAGTTTACAATTTTTAATTATTTAAGCATTTGTCGGTACTTCGAAAATTGCGTGATATGATACATGGCTCAAGTGTACTAGATGTGACATTGTGGACACGGTGATGCGATATTATTTTTAAGTGTTCGTATCACTCAAATAAAAATGATTATAAACTACAGTTATTTATCTTTTAAAATATATACCTAAATTAGTAATCCTAATATACATGTTAATAAGTTTTTTTTTTTTTTTTTTTTTTTTTTAATTTAAGGAATTGTATTAGTACTGAGTTTAACGATATAATGTAATTGTACAGCATTTATTTTTGTTATTGATCTTATTAAATAAACTTAAATAGGACTTATTTGTTTTTTTATGTATTGTTTCAGTAGATTTTTAAAAGTTGATATATTAGTTGTTTCTTTTATGTTACTTGGAATTTTATTATACGTGTGAGCTCCTTCGTATAGAATATTATTTTTTCCGTAATTGGTTCTAGGTTTTTTTAGTACTAACGTGTTTGAGTTTCTAAGTACACGTTTCTGAACCTGTTTTTTTATGGTGAAGGTTATTTGCGAATTGATATCTTTATTAAGTATTTTTCTTACAAGTATGCATGTCTGATAAAAAAAAGTTTGTTTGACACTCATGAGGTATTTATCTTGATATAAATTAATCGTTGGTGTTAGATAGTTTAAATTAAAGAGGGTTTTAATCAGTTTATTTTGGGTTCTTTGTAATACATTTAAATTAGTTTTGTTTGCTGAGCCCCATACTTCTATTAAATACTCAATGTGAGGCTTGATCAACGTATTATAAATAATATAGCGGACTTTTTTTGGTAAGCACTTCACGCAACTTTTCAGGGCACCAGTCAGTGATCGCAATTTCGAACAGATATGTTCAATATGCGGCTTCCAGGAAAGTCTGCAGTCTATGATAAGACCTAGATATTTCTCGCTAGACTTTCTGCTTATCATTTCGTTATTTATAGTTAAATTATGACAATTAGAGATTATTTTGTTTTTGGCAGCAAAAATGACATAACTAGTTTTTTTAACATTAATTGAGAGCAGATTTTTCTGAAACCATACATTTAAAAGATCTAAGTCATGTTGTGCATCTTTTATTAGCGATATAGCAGATTTTCCATAGTAAAATAAAGAAGTGTCGTCTGCGTACAAACTAATATCTGCTTTGAGGCCAATAGTGGGCATGTCATTTATATAAATGAGGAAAAGTAGAGGACCTAATATAGATCCTTGCGGTACGCCATAAGCTATGTGTTTCAGACTACTTTGAGTTTCGCCAATTTTAACAGCTTGTATTCTATTGGAAAGATAAGATCTGAAGATTTTAAAAGCACTCCCAGTAACGCCAATATAATTTTAAGTACTTTAGCATGACTGACTGTATCGAAGGCTTTCTTGAGGTCAATAAAGACACCCAGTGCTACTTGTTTCTCATCTATTTTTGTTTTGATTTTAGTTGTGAGGTCTGTCGTCGCTGATAGTGTACTTGATTTTGATCTAAACCCGTATTGTTTGTCGTACAAGAAATTAATGTGTGTTAAAAAGTTTTTAAGACGGATATAAAGGACTTTTTCAAAGATTTTGGATATGATTGGTAAGACTGATATTGGA
Source organism: Anthocharis cardamines (assembly GCA_905404175.1). Taxonomy (NCBI): domain Eukaryota; kingdom Metazoa; phylum Arthropoda; class Insecta; order Lepidoptera; family Pieridae; genus Anthocharis; species Anthocharis cardamines. Next base: position 4,787,218 of record FR989972.1, on the reverse strand, counting down.
CGATAATTGTTGGGATTAGTTTTATTACCACTTTTGAAAATCGGAGTAACTTTTGCGATTTTTAGACTGTCCGGAAATATACCTGAATCAAGACACTTATTTATACATCTAGACAGTTCAGCAGCAATAAGTGTCCTCACACATTTAACACATTTAGTTGTAATACCATCTAGACCCGAACTAGAGTTAGGGTCCAGGTTGGTAATTATTTTATCAATTTCTTCTTTGGTGGTTGGCTCAAAGCGATTTAATATAGTACTGACGTTGTTGAAGTCATTTTCAATAATTGGGTCAGTGTAATGATACTTTCATCAATGATTTCATACACACTCGTCGGTTACGAGTACTTTATATTAAATATGTATATAAGAATACTAATTATTTTTTACTTTACCTTATATGGTTATACTCAAGTTATCACGATTTTATCCAAGTATTAAGATAAGGAATAAAAAACAGAGGGCGGAGTCTCGCTTAGCAATTGCATGGGTCATTGGTTTCTGTATTTGTTGTATAAAAAAAAACAAAATGTTATTTTTAATTGTATATAGCATTTATCGTGATTTTGTAATCAGTAAATGTCTTGCATGTTTTGCGAATTCGAAAGAATGATAGTTTTAATATTTATGTGCCAAGGTCTTTTGATGCAATAAAATTATTCTATTATAGACAATTTAAAAACCAGTATAAGAAATATAATATTATATATTGTATACAAATATAATGTTTATAGCGTAATTTTATACAAAGCATTAATTTTAACATATTCAATCAAGTTATTAATTCTAGTTTTTTTTTTAATTCACAAAAATTTATTTAAATTCATTTATGTTGCACTTTAGCTTAATTATCCGGTTTCATTCATAGTCGTTAACAGTTTGAGTGCGGAAGAGTTTTATTATGTATAATGCTTAAATTATGGAATGAAATGCGTAGGAGATTTTGTTTTTGGAAAACAATATTAATGGTTATAATTGACTGTATAAAAAGGTAGGTGATACCTCAGTCACAGAACATCAGCCAATGATGCGCTGTACTTTTTACCTCGAGCATTCGGTAATCCATAGACTGAGACCGAAACGCGCAAAGTGCACTTCACGATTTTTCCATCTATGAACGGTGGTTCGATATCATCACTAACCGGTAAATAAAAATATATATAATGAAAACTACCGACCTGTCATAAATGTTAAACAATAAGTATGAAATAAAGGAAAATGTCTTCGAATTGATAAAAAAGCATGCTTGTGCAATGACTAGGGAATTGGGGATATCTGCATGTACTATATAATGTGGTAAGCAAGAGGGTTTTATTGTATATGAAATTGCATGAGCGGATGTTGTTCGACATGATAATCGTATGCTGTATGAAATTATACTAATTTCAACGTATCAAAGTTAAATAAATAACATATCATCGTGGTTGTCGGAAATGTGTAGTTATGGTGCATGCAGCAAATATAATTAACGCAAATGAGACCTTAAATACATTAAGGTTTATATATTAGTAAATATGTTTCCACCAATGCTAGGTTGAGCTGAGTAATGCCGATTTGCTAATAAATAAGTAAATTCATTATTAGCGTTCACAGAGTCGACTTAAAGGCACAATATAGGATTAGAAATATCGTGGGGAATGGTGGTAAAAGGGAAATCCCTTCGTCTTTGGAGAACGATTCTATGTTCTCAGTATCCAAGATGTGTGTTTTTTATTGTATTGATTTTTTATTTATTTTATATACTTCTGTGTGTTTCGTTTGTAAAAAATGTTATCTCTATGGCTTTTTTATTTTATTCAATGTATCACGCAATGGAACGTTAAACGAATGTATTAAATATATGTTTCGATATATTTCATTCTTAATATGGGCCTAATTCAAAATTGAATCTCAACCATCTTTGAGTAAAGTAAGGAAGAATTTGAAATATAGAAATACGTTTTAAATATTCAAAAATCGAACGTTCCGATAATCATTTGACGTATTCTGATTGGTGAATCGGAGTTGCCTTCCGTATTGGTGGAAACGTAGCGTCATGTGCTAACTGTGGCGTCAGCATGTTTTCGTTGGAAACATTATATAAACAATGTAAAATAAATTAATCAACTTTGTATTACAGCTTCAAAAGAAGAATCGAACACAAGAAAATCGTCGAAGATATCTCGCCAGTATCAGAAGGAGCAACCGCCAGCGTCAATGGAACCGTTGATGTCCCAAAATAAGGAGGTGTAAAGTTTGTTTGAGCTTAATATGGGCAAAAATTGTCTAAATAAGCAATTACCAATATAAGTGGTGTTGTGTAGGTTCTAATTATGTCAATCGTAAGTTCTGTGTTAACATGTGTAGGTGAAAAGCATGACACCTGTACATATAAATGTATTTTTGTGTTTGTATGCTCAATAATATTATGAAGGAAAAACGCAAAAAATATTTTGTATCTACTAAAATTATGTTGGGTTTTTATAGTGTACAAAAAATATACAAATTATTTTTAAAGGCCTATTTATTCGATGCAAGTTTCTTGCATGTTGCAAGCAATTGAATTGAAGCGATAAATGACTTGCGTAATCCAAACAACACGTAACATCCTTGATCTGTTATACAAGTTTTATTTCAATTCTTTTTGTGGTGTAAACAGCACGTAATATCCACGGGTAAACAGCTGCTTACAATTCTTGGATGTCAATTATTGCGCTTAAATTTTTCTCTTGTGTGTACAAGAAAATGGCATCATGTAAATGGTCTTTTTATCCTTCACGAAGTACATTACATTATATAATTTTTCATATTATTAGATTTACATTCCGCGGAATACTGAAACGATAATCAAAACTTGAGGGCTTCTTAAAATGTTTCTGTCTTTCATTTTAACTTCGTAATGAAAGGGTTAGATATACTTTTAAGTACACCTCAATGTTGATTAGCGTTCGAGAATTCGGTCATTAGCGATCTAAACGTAAGTATGAAAAATTACCTCAGCTAAGCTAAACCAACTAACAATTAGTTTAGTTTTTGATCTGCAAACAGTTTCAAAACTGAAGAATATAAATACTCGTACTGAGTACGTATACCAAAATACTCAGCATAATTTGAATACCTTTGCAAAATTCAGCTCAATAATTATTTATTTGAATATTCCACTCATAAGTGTAGGTCGGGAAAATATATCAAATATTTTAGTACACTTTTCTACAAATTTTTAGCATCGAGTTTAATATGATTATGAATTTGTACTTGACTTTACAAAATATCAATAACTCCTCGAATAAGAAGATATTATTTTTTGGACTCTTTTGAGACTATTAGGAAGTAATATTTTGAATATATTATTTATATTTTTTAACAATAATTCGGGAAAAATTAGTAAATCCTATGTCCAGCTTTAACTTATCTACATATCGTGTTGTTGAAAGGAGATGGCATGATGTTTGAAAATTACCACTAATATAAGCTGGATTATTAGCAAGTTTGAGAGTAGTTAGTAAATTCGTCTTTATAAAAAACTAGTGACCCGCCCCGGCTTCGCACGGATGTAATGTATATACTAAGGAGTCATCCATAAAGTACGTCACAATAATTTGAATGAATGAATGAATGAATGAAAACTTTATTTGACAGAAAAAAAACAATAGCACAAACAAATAACTTATTAAAATAATTAAAATATAAATACAAAAAGATAATACTAAAAACAATGAACAACACTTCTGTCAAAAAGGAGGCCGCTCAGCATACGTTGTGCCGTCGTGGGAAACGGACGCAACACTGATTTTCAGCGACTTCCTCAGACGGTTTGGCATTTAAAGCGAACAGTCTGCTCTCAATCCGTTTAACATTAAAATTATATAAACGTATATGTATATTTTAACTATTAATATTACCATCATGGAGACATAAGCTGAAAGATGTGCCAGGTTAGGAAATAAAAGGTTATACGTACAATAAAATAATAATAACAAAAATTGATAAATAAATTAATTAATTTCGTGATTTTTTGACCACAACCCATCCTTGTCACATTTGGTCGCATTTGTGAGACCCCCTCTCCCTAGTGTGACGTCATATATTTTGCAATTTTACATCTAGAAACATATTAAATTATAACAGCAGTTTCAAAATTTGTTTTATTTACATTTACAAAGAGCTCAGGCGCGTGACACTAGTCGAGCGAGTATGAGCTCGCCAACAAAACAATTTAAACCATATATTCATACGAGAAGAGTTGAAAATATTCTTAAGTTTTTCGTTAATAGTTCAAATTTGGCATTTTAACACTTAGATGTCTAAAATTTTGAAATGTGACGTCACGAAACTTGGACTCCTCCCCTCCTTAGCGTGTGTCGTACTTTATGTATGGTCCGTAATGTGGTGTCAATGTGGAGTGATTAATAATATTACTCTCAGTCGGCTTGATTTTTTCAGACATCTTAAACAATTGTCGTCATATTTCAATAAATTAACACAAAATCTATACGTATAAATCTTCCTCTTGAATCACTATCTGATGATGAAAACCGCATTAAAATCCGTTGCGTAGGTAGTTTAAAAGATCTTAGTGTACAGAGAGACAGACGGCGTGAAGCGATTTTATACTATCTAGAGACAATAATAATACTTGTTATACAAAAATATACATTTATATGCAAAAACTATAACTAACTATAACTGCCAATAGTATCATTATTAATCGTAAAAAATACTGTTTGTTTTAATAAAAACACGTACATGATATTTATATTTATTGAGAGTACAGGTTAAAACCCAATAAATATGATTTTTAAGTTAATTTCAATTTTATAAGTTTGAGACAAAATTACCTGAGATATACAAAAAATATCGGCGTAATTAATATTTGAGCATCCTCGTTGTATTATTTCGGCCTTATACATAAACGCATTAAAAAAAATCAAAATCATTATTCATTTAGGCATTCATAATTTGAATGCTTCTAATTTTACATTTACTGCCAGTTCTCAAACCAAGGGCGTAGAACGGACGAAAAGAACTGGCAAGAAACTCGCCGCCACTCTTTTTAATCGCCAAGTTTTTTATGTTTTATTGATAGAGCTTTTCGAATATAAAAAGACTACAAAACGAAAGAAACAAAACATGTTTTAACTATATCAAGCTTATGAATAAGGCCGTTTATATAATATATCTTTGGTAGGTTTTGTCCCTAAATTGTCTGAAGTTTTGTTTAGGACAACTCGAATAAAAAAGCCTTCATATGTTTTGGCTCTAATTGTCAATTAAAGATGATTACTTTTAGTGCCCTTATGTTTTAGTAATATTTTTATTAAATTAAATTATATTTTATCGGAATCAAGTTTTGAATTGTGTAGTATATAATATTATTATGTTATTTTATTTGTTATATAAAAATGGCTGTTTTTTGTTTTTTTTTAAGGCGCGTGAATATTAAATTATAAAAAAGGACTTTGAAAATATTGTTGTCCCGTTTTGGTTATCTGATAAGAAAAGAGAAGGGTTCTTTTTGAGAATGTTACTATATTTTATTGTTATCAGAAGAATTTTCATGATAATTCACCTATAATTATGATCGAAAATATTATTAATATTGTATTTATTTAAATCAACATGGTATGTATTATCAACATACAATAACTGAATCTAACTAGCAATTATTTTTTTGTGCTTAGTATTAAGATCTCAGATTGTATTACTCATTGAGGAATGGTTAGTACTTCTAATAGACGGTGTTGTACTATATGAATTTGTTACCTTATTACGCAACCTTGGCGCTCAGTAAAGAGGCGTAAAAATAAAAGATTTTTGTGATGCAGCTATGAACTACATAATTTTTTTAGACGAATTAGAAGTTTTAATTAAAAAAATGAAAATTGATGGTGATATGAGCTATCAAGTAGAAGACGGTGGGCGTGATTGCTCTGTGACATATTTTCTGAAACACAATCACAATATTGTCGATTGTCTTATAAGGGGTTTAGCTTGGGGCTATTGGGGCCCTAATATAAATCCACTCTTGACTTTAAATGATGACAGGGACCTTAAATTTTGACTATTATTCAGCTTAACATCGGCCTATATACGAAATCAGTTAGTTTTCATTGAAATTTTTACCACTTTGATATTAAATCGAATTGAAGCCTATGTATAGATATGTACTTTATTCACTTGCATTTTATAAAATCATTCCAACACTAAATACTCCATAAGCATTTTAGACAGAAAAAGCTCGTAACTAAAGGTACAAAATGGTATTGCTACACACAAATGTAAAATGATTTACAGACAGCAGCCGTCCTAGCATGACCGCCACGAGATATGTCGCGGACGAGAGAAGACAAACTAAGATGTACGATATCTCGATATATTATATCTCGATTCTCGACATCGATAATTTTGATAGAAAAGATATCTCGATCGACAAATGTTAGATCCGGAAAAAATTAAGAGATATACGATTAAAACAAGAGAAAACGGTCCACAACATTTTGTCGCGGTTGTCATGCTAGGCCGCCAGTATAACCATTCTTTAAAGGGTGTCGGTAGCTAGTAGTTCACATGACTCGTTTATAGGTGAAACATTTGTGTGAAATGGTTGTTTTGTGGTTGTTATGAGATCAGTATTTGTTAAGTTATGAAATGTATTTGAATAGAAATACAAATTTGAAAGATAAAATTTTGTTTTACTCATTTTATACTCAAAATGTTATGCAATCGACGGCGAGTGTTATGTGAGTTGAGACCGAGACAACGATCATGCATTAGACAGAGACACGAGACAGCTATGAACGACTATACTACGTAACAACGCATACACAAATTGCAAACTTTTCGAATTAAAAAAAATCAATTATATCTATTTTTCTTTAATGTGATTAAATATACGACAATATAAATTAATTCAATTTGATAAGCCCCATACTTAGACCGCATATCGTACTTATTGCATTTTGTGAACATTAGTACGAGACAAGCACTTAATATGTTCATTTACGATCGACGATAAGGATTAAGAATATATATTATAATATATGTTGTCACGTTTGGTCAGTAGCAATGTAACATTGATTACGTATACATTGTGTTATAAATATGTTATCTGTAGGTCGGTTGTACCCGCAGAGACAAGCCAAAGAAAGCGGTGCACTACCTCTCTTTTCTGGAAACTTCTTCATATTTTCGAACCCTCATAGCTTCGGTCTGAATTATGCTAGAAAGCTGAAGAGCACTTAGGGCTATTATATGTTCAAATTTAATTTCAACAGTGAAATTTGTGACTGAATGGTGTCAACTTTTCACAGTTTGGTGGGTTTTTTTAACTGTTCCCATTACACACAAAGATTGTACATATTGGTCGTTCGCGCCGGATTTGAACACGACTTATTGAAATGAACTGAAATATTAGCAATAAACATAAAAAGCAATAGCGATTTCTTCCAGGCAACCTGTACTGGCTAATCTGAAAAAAAAATTGCTGGTAACAGTAGGTGGTGCTATCGATATACATATAATTTTAACATAAAAATACAGAAAATAACTAATAATACTTAAAGAGCATAGTTTTGAAAGATTGAAGAGTTTGGGCCTTTCTGATTTCAGTGGAAAGAGAATTCCATAGCATTAACAGCTTGCACAGTAAATGAATTTTATTATGGCCGCGATAATAGAAGTAAAGTCGGCTCGAATCTCAAGAAGATCTATCAAATCCCCCAACTCACAGTAGGCTTCACAATGTATGTCAAGACCACAATATTAGTGATTTCCTTTATAGGAAAGTAAACAATCAGTCTTCTGTTCCTTCATTGACAGTACCTTTTTATATCATTTCACTAGAATTCGATCCTGGGACCTCATGCTAAACTCACTGAGCCACTAAGGAAGGTGCATATATGCTGCAACTAGTTATGCATTATGACGTAATAATTATCTTAATGATATTCTAATTATAATAATTCACATCGAAAAGTGATTATAATAATTAATTACTTATAATATTTATCATAGATAATCTCTACGTGACGCGAAACATTTGAATAAGTGATGATAACCATAATTACATTGATAACCAATTATTTTGAACTTTATGTCCTTGTATTAAAAACCTATTTTTTTAAGATTACCTACTGTTGCATTACATTGTCTTAACAATAGACATTCGCGGTTATTACGCGAATCAATGATATTGTGTTTAGAAATATACGTATTTTTTAAAACATGATCTGAATAAAGTGAAATTTCATAGTTTAAGTTTTTGTTTATATAAAGGTAAGTCTATTGTATACCTAACAGAATTACACAATGTATAATATTTATATAGCTAATTATTACCGTCCTTGACTATATTCCTACCGAATACTGATTATTTTACCGGTCGTAAACCTTTCGGCCTTCTTCCTATCATAAAGTAAGCTAACACAATTTAAAAAAATAGTTTTAATGGTACGTAGGCAATGCAGTTGTATCTTCATTATCACGATTCGAGAGTAAGATAACCGATAAAATACCAAGTAGATACATTTAGAAATATAACGTGAAGACTTAATTACTCTTTACCTTGAATTAGATGCTATATTTCACTACGAAAGAATTGATATTTGTACATATAAATATATATACGCAAGTTTTGACGTTGAATCTAACGTAGGGTATATTTTTTAAAGTAACATTTTTGTGAGTTATGGCAATGTATAAACAGTAGTGAACAATTAAGTCTTAGTGATTATCTTTTCCCCCCAGTGATTTTGACTCAAACTTACCTAGGTAGGTGCATTTCATGTAAAAAATATTTTTCTGCCTTACATCCCAGTTAATTGATGTTTTTTTTTTATTTTTTAATATCAAAATTACCACCATAATATTTGTAACACTGTTTATTCTAATACCCAGATAATTATGGTTCGGTACACATATAGAATTCGTTGACTCAACTCACGGATGTAAGTAGAGTTAACTAATTAATATTATGTCTCAATATTAAAAATTAGTGTAAAAAAATAAGCTAAGAAATTAACTCTTTCAAGTTCATCAAGAATCTATTACATTTAAATCAATGGTCTAATTATGAGTAATATAATTATGATAGCGTGGTTTTATAATATTAAAAAAAAATATATGAACCATTCCTTTTAGTAGTTTCGAAGATACGGATCTCCGAAAAATAAAAAAATCATTATGCTTATTTTTCACAGATTTTTTCAGGATAAACCCGAAAATGTTGTAATTACAGAATGTTTACCAAGCGAATCCGTCTTGACCGTTTTTTTTCATAATGTTTTTAGATATCATCATGAAAAGTTTTCTGATCGCTATAACATGTCTGGCGGCTTGCCCCTTGGTGATATGTCAGGCGTCAGACATGGTCGCCGAGTTCGATCCGAATGATATGTTAATTCACATGAATGAGTATGCCTACGTAGATTTTAGCGTCACAGGTAAGTTTTTTTTAGAAAATATGAAAAGGGGCTTTGACGGGCTCGTTAGTGCGTTCAGTAGAACACCTGCCGTGCGAATCGATGGGTCGTGGGTTCGAATCCCACCGGAACCACATATTTATAATTTTCTCTAAGCATGTTTTCCCCACGTCTGGTAACTTCGGGCATTGATCGGGTGGGATGAATATCTAAATTCCGACCGGGTATCGAACCGTTCATTGATGGAAAAATCGTGAAGTACATATTGCGCGTTTCGGTTTCAGTCTATGGATTTTCGAATGCTCGAAGTAAAAATTAAGTCGACAGCGCATCATTGACTGATGTTCTGTGGCTGAGGTATCACCTACCATCAAGTAAACCTTATGCTCGTCTGTCGATTTCGGACATAAAAAAAAAGAAATACCCTTCTTTGCCTCATCAGCATGTGTGATATCCGTGAAGTGAAATTGCCACTCTTTAGTTCCAAATAGGAGTTGGAAGTTTCAGCATCGGACACACGTAGGCATTTTTTATGCACATTTATTATTTGATATTACTTTGACTTATTTGATAACTAACAGCTTTGGGGTTTTATTTGCTTTCTGAGAGTCCCTAAAGCACTTCCAACCTCTTCTGATTACATGTCTTTTCAACTGTTATGTGATGTTATGCTTGTTTACTTTTTCTAAAAAATACATATACCTACAACGTCTATAGATTGTAGTAGGTAGTCTTATCGACTCGTATCGACAGACGAGATGTCCCGAGGATCACTTGAAAGTAATTGTTACTTTAATCAAAGGACATCAATTTATCCATTGTCGACCCATTTTATGATATTTTCATTTGTTGTCGCAAATATAAACAAAAATAAAACACTTTATTGAACACTAGAGACACAATGACATACGATACAATTGGTGAAATGTTGTTGAGAAATGATTTGTCCAAGGCAACATACAGTAAAAGAAAAGTTATTTAAAAAAAATTTACGTAATATACCTAATCAATAGATTTTCATTTAGATTTTAGACCGAAGTATTTTATCTTGAATCTATGTTTTTATAAGGTTGAAGGGAGTTGTGCTCTTTCTCCAACCTAAAGGTAGGATAATCAACACTCGAAAACACATTGATAGCGTGATTCAGGATTACTGACAGTTTCGTACTGGTTATAAACGCAGATTGTAGATGTCGCTACATATTCTGATATTTCTAGACTGAAACCGCGTTCTGTGCCTCTATACTTGGAACTATTTTGTTGTAGGTCCAAATTTTGAAGTGAATGACGAAATAGTGGGTATATCAAGCATGGAGAAGCTGATGACGGTGGAATGGAACTCTACTTACCGCCTCACACAGGAAGACGTCGACAGCGGAATGTTTAGAGGAAGACTTAGAATTAACGCACACTTCCTTGGTAAGTAATAGAAAAATTATATTAGGTACAATCATTTTTATAAATTATTCTATTGATTTTTAAAATCGGTCGAGTAGTTTTTGGGTTTAATCGAAACAAACAAACAAACAAATCTTTCCTCTTTATAATATTAGTATCTATAGATTAAATTACATAGACAGAGCCACTTTTTTTATTGTATACATTATTATTCTAACGCGCCCAACGTCCGTCCCTTATAGCGCATTACACAAAATATAATTTTGCTTAGCGTATTTTTATATAGACCTTTTTTAAGATTACAAACAACTTATGTACACCTACAGATATTTTGAAATAAAACAAACTAACCATATATTACTACTAATTGGTAGGGCCCGGATAAATATGTATTAAAAAATCTAAATTATGTACAAAAAAATCAAAAATATGGAAAAAATATGGAGTATAAAATAACAATACTTTTTATAATTAAACACTTTGATTATTTATATGTCAAATAATCAAAGATTAAACATTGTTTTATTGTAAGAAAAGGGTCACTCGTGACGTACATAGTTACAGTTACATTTAAAAAACGATAAAAAAATAGCGAAATTTTTATTTCAACAAAAAAGAACAGTTTTATTCAACTTCCATTACATTAGCCTTATCATGAAATTGGTTGCAATACACAATGACGTGCTTCTTTAAATTATCAAAATTAAAACTCTGACGATTTGGCCTTATATTGGCTGAATGATCTCTCCACGTCACATGACGTGATGGGTGCATACTTAAACATGCTTAATTCAGTAATTGTGTAAGTATGTGTAAGTATGTCTATATTGCCCTCGAAACTTCCGCACAGGATTTTGTTAATTTTTTTTAGCGTATTAAATCCTTTATTTTTATCGCTGGCTAGTACCTACCGACGATCGAAATACGCAGCCGTGTAGTGGCGGGAACGTAAATTTTATATATTTTTGTGAATATATGAATGATTGTGATATTTCCTTGTAAAATATGGACTTAACTTGAAATATGGTGAAATATAGAAAAATATGGAAAATAAAACTTGGTTTTTCACAGTCTAAATATGACAATCGATGTAAAAAACACATTCTAGGCCGAAAATCGCGTAAATTAAAAATATGTATTTACATATTAATCCGGGCCCTACTAATTGGTATAGTAGTTCCAAATATTATTTTCCACAAATAAACAATCAAAAAAGGAAATGTCTAATGCCCTTGTTATTCAACGTTAATATTAATCTTACAAAGTCGTACCTTTTTTTTTGGAAGGTTCTTAAGTTGTACATATCGAAAGCCATCTTATAATCTATATTTCTTGTTATTTCAAGGTTAAAATATATTTGTGTTTTCAACAGGAAGGCCGGTAGTTACGATAGAAAGAAGACGAGGCGTCTCAGGAGTTCCTGTGAACGGATCACTGCCAGTTACTATCATTCGACCGGAGCGAGTCATTGACAAAGTGTTCACTACCAGTGTTGCTGTTTTTGTAAGTGTATACAATAATAATAGTGTATGGTAACACTACGCGCGAATCGCACTCTCATGGGAACCTTTACCATGACTAAACGTTTATTTGGAGTTTTTTTTTGTTAGTTTTCGCCAGACGAGCTTGAGAACATTATGGTAGGTACCTCAGCCGCAATATATCTACCTACCTACTTAAACCACTTTTTAATTCGAGCATTATCGGATATTCATAGACTGGAACCACCTTTGGTCGCCGGCCGGAACTTCGATATTCCTCCTACAATAGTTTTCCCGGGACAATTATTTCAATAACTCATAGGAAATTTTACTCCTAATAAATTTTATTATTTATATTTTATAGGTATCGCTGATTTTCATAAACTTCGGCTGTGCGATGCACTGGCCGACTGTGAAGGAAGTACTCAAAAAACCTCTCGGACCCGCCATAGGAATGTGTGGACAATTCTTATTTATGCCTCTTGTAAGTATGACACTTAAGTATTTAATCTTGTTTATATAGAATTAAGAACCGCCTCCGTGGCCCAATGGTAAGCGCAACGCGTTAAGAACCAGAGTTTTTGTATTCGAATCCCGGGAAAACATGAGAAATAAAATGTTTCGGTCGAGCAGGGTACAGAAGGCTTATTACCTACTTGCCTGTAAAGAAAAACGAACGTCTGCCCCATGCCCCAATACTCTATACCTCTATACGGGAATTCACTTATATTTAATTAGGAATCAGTTAAACAGAAATGTATTGAAAATTTCTGTAAATAGCAATGTATTGAAAATCTAAACTTCACAGTTCACACCAACTCGATGTCTGGAAATTTACAACCGCGCAATTTCTTTAGAATTTTCCGCAATTTTTTTTTACTGTAATACCGTTTATGTTTCAGATATCATTCGGTCTCGGATTCCTTTTATTCCCTGATCTGCCCGCGATGCGCCTGGGCATGTTTTTCACGGGCGTGTCCCCGGGGGGCGGAGCTTCTAACATTTGGACATTTATTTTGGGGGGAAATCTTAATTTATCTCTTGCTATGACATCCATATCCACTATTGCTTCCTTTGGTGAGTAATGCTTTAAATAAACACTGGAGGCTGTAACGCTATCTCTTCTTTTATCACCTCTTTTAATTTCTAGTACAAAATATTTAGTGAAGCGTAATTTCGATTCTTCTCTTTTATTATATGTATATAGTTTGACTAAAGTTTTTCTTAACACTTGGGCTTATTCCCCACCAGGTTTCATGCCAGCTTGGTTATTCTCTCTCGGTCAAGTGGTGTTCAGTGATGCCAACATAGTGATACCGTACGCCCGTATCGCGTACTTCGTAGTTGGACTCGTAATACCGCTCGCTATCGGCCTGGGTATGCAGAAATATACCCCCAAGATAGCTGGCTTTATGGTCAAGATACTGAAAGGATTTTCAACTACCCTACTTCTGTTTATCATTATATTTGCTATTGTCACTAATTTGTATATCTTCGAGCTGTTCACGTGGAATGTAAGTATTGGAGTTATTATTTTTTTTAATTATTATGATGGCCGTTTAAAATATAATTAATTGGCACAAAAGACAAACTAATAAAAGTATTAGTTTTTTGAATCTTCAACCTTCCTTTTGCTGTTACAATCTCAGATAAACCGGTGTGAGGTCTACTTGATGGTAGGTGATAAGTCAGCCACAGAATTTCATTTAGTAATACACTGTTGATCGATTTTCACTACTAGCATTCGGAAATCCATAGACTGCCACCGAGACGTGCAATACGGTTTTTTTTTATTTCCGTTAAATGCTTGAAGTGATCAGGTATATGTATAAGAAATACTTCGCTCGGGTGCAATGTAAATGTACTATACACACATAGCCAATGTTACTCGCTTTCTATTGGTGAAAGTATTTTTAAAATCGGTCGAGTAGTTTTTGAGCTAAATCGTAACAAACAAACAAATCTTTCCTCTTTATAATATTAGTTTAGATATGAACTCATTGGAACGATAGATAGGTACTAACCTAACGCTCGTCAAAATTATTGACATCTTTGATTTTATACGCCTCACGTTTGGCAGATAATAGTAGCAGGTATGGGCATACCGTGGCTGGGCTACCTGGCCGGTTACATAGCAGCGCGGCTGCTGCGACAGCCGCACGAAGACGCCCTGGCCATCTCCATCGAGACAGGCGTGCAGAACGTCGGCATCGCTATATTCCTGCTGCGATACGCGCTGCCCCAGCCCGAAGCTGATCTAACTACTGGTGAGGCTTTTTTTATGAGGTATCTTTTTAGTATGGGGAGGGTCTTCTGGGGGGGGATTTATATGGTATTTCTAACCAGTAAAACCCTAGGCCTTTACAGTGGCGTCGCATAGGTAACTAGCACCCGGTGCGGATCCCAAAGCCGCCAAATAACAAAAAATTGATACCTGTGAAATGCCGCCCCCGTCAAAGTGCCTCCCGGGGCGGACCGCACCCTCAGCCCCCCCATATACGCGACTGGGCCTTTAGTTGTGTTTAGTAACGTATTGTACTTTCTCCCTAAGAACACACCGGTGTTCTCAAACACTAGTTTGCTACCTTCCGGGTTGGAATGTTGTTTTTTTAATGTCAAATATTGACAGACGAGCACTTGATGGTAGGTCATACCTCAGCCACAGTACATCAGTCAATGATGCGCCGTCGACCTAATTTTTACTTCGAGCATTCGGAAATCCATAGACTGATACCAAAACGCGCAATGTGCACTTCACGGTTTTTCCGGTGGTTTGTTACCCGGTCAGAATTTCGATATTCCTTCTACCCGTTCAATGCCCAAAGTTATCACACATGGGGAAGACATGCTTACAGAAAATTATTATATAAACATGTCGTCCCAGTGGGACTCGAACCCACGACCCAACTATGCGCACGGCAGGTGGCGAACGCGCCAACGAGCCCGTCGAAAGCTAGAGTCGAATGTTGGAAAGAATATGGCCTTCAATCAGACCGCCTGTGGCTGTGGTATGTTGTTTAGCACCGTTTTCGAAGTCAGAAGATTTAAAAATATTGAATAAGAAATAAGGATTAAAAATACTGACTTCCTGCTTTACGCAATTACGCAACTACATATTTATTTATACATATATTTCCCCTTTATTCACAGTTGTACCAGTGTCTGTCGCCATAATGACGCCTGTTCCAATGTCAGCCATCTTTATTTACCAAAAAATTTGCGGGTGGTAAGTATCTTACATTATTTTTACGGTAATTAAAATTTTCGAATCATAACGACATCGCTGTTCAGTGTTTCAATATTTTGAAGTTATTATCTTTTTTTTTATATTCTTAAATTATTGATGTCAAAAAACGATCATTATTTAAAAAAAAATATTTGATAAAACAGTCACTGCATTTGATGAAATGTCGGCCTATTTAAAACTGAACTTTAAAATAGTGTATCTCTTTTACAGCATTCGAAATCGAGTTAAAAATGAAAAGGAACCTATAGACGTAACTTCAACTCAAGAAATAGAAAACCCGAAGAGTGGTGCCATAGAAAACAAGCAAGAACCTTAGAAATGTGTAATTTATTATTTATGATTAGAATATAATGTAAATATTTATTGGTAATAAAATCTTTAGCTTTTAACTGTGTTTTTGATTTTTTTTTTCAAAATTTCCCTAGCGGTAGACCCAATTTTACCAGACAGACAAATAGACAATCATTTTTTTTAAATATTCCTTCTACGGAATTCGAACCAAGGACATCCTGCTAAACGCATCGCACTGACCACTGAGGCGGTCTTCATGTTCTGCCTATTTATTTTATTAAAATACTATTAACACATCCGGCTTCGCACGGATGCAATATAGATGTACCTAACATAAATAAATATACACAAAAAAAATTAAAATCAATCCAGTAGTTTTTGAGTTAAATCGTAACAAACAAACAATTCTTTCCTCTTTATAATATTAGTATAGATTATTAAGCAGCCCCCTGCGTTGCAAACATTGAGAAACTATTACATACCCACTATTGAAACTTTTTAAGCAAAACTTTTTAAAGAAACGCTTTTCATTACTTTAGTATTAGTTTCAAAACAATTTTTGTTGTCAGTCAGTGTCAATCCGTGTCACGATCAACATCTCAAAGCAGCCGCATAAAAATGGACAAACCCAAAAGCAAATAAGCAAATAAGCAATATGTGACCCCAAAAACATCCTAAACCGCCACATAACTCTTAGAACCGCTAGCACACAATGGGTAAGCCAAAATATGATCCGCCGACCAACACATTCCCATACAAAATACCGAAGAGGCTAAACATCTTGAGCGTGCCAAGGAAGTATATCATCGATACAGGAGAGGGAATGCCAGCTATCAATCCTCGAGGAATCCGCAAGTCTGCTTTAGGCGCTCAGATAACTGACAGAGTGGCTGATGTTTCATGGCCATATCTTCGGTAAGCATCTCCTATACTGATAGTTGTTTATGATAGAAGACGAAAATTGTAGGGCATTTTTTTAAATAAACTTTTGACGATTTTGTAATGTGTATTAAATAAATATATACCTATACCCATACCATAGTAGGTACTAGGTATATATTTATTCAATACACATTACAAAAACGACATGCGAGCGTGAGACTTACTCGATGGTAAGTACCACAGCCACAAGACATCAATCAGTGATGTGCAGTCGACCTTTACTTCGAGTGTTCGCAAATCCAAACTGAAAACGAAATGCGCGCACGCGATGTGATCTTCATAATTTTTTCATTGACAGAAACACCTTCAGGTTACATTTAATGATGAGACATAAATTATACTCTTGAAATATTAATGAATATGTTTGTATACGTTCGCCTCACTGTATCTAGTTTTATCAACCTTGCAACTTTACAAATATCTGTTATATCTAAACATAACATTTGGAAGCACCATGCCTGTTCACAATAATCATGCTGCAAAGCCTTAAATAAAATTCAAACAAATATCAATCGCCCAATAAATAAAGCTCAAATCATATCAAATCAAAATTAAATCAGTAAAGTTGTAATAAAATAAAATTTCCAGACGATTCCTCATAATAAAACGCATGTACAAGCACCGCTTCGATCAAGAACGCATGGAACGCATAGATCGCATGATCGAAGCTGCCAACGCCACCTGTTATTCAAAACTCGCAAACTGCGTGCTCGACCTCAAGAAACAGGACTCCAAAGAAGTAAAGAAGAAACGAGGATGGACGGAGAGCGAATGGAAGAAACATATGGATTACATCGGGCAGATCGCCGGTCCTCGAAGGGACTTTAGGCCCCCACCGATAAGGGTAAATTATACTATAGTAGCGTAAATCCGCAAGTTCCTCATGTGGAACATTGAGGATAAGTACTTAAATCACTAACAGGGAGACCCTAAGTCCGATTAGGGTAAATTATATGTATTTCTTGCACCGTCCCCATTTTCTTTAAGTTATTTCTGTCACCCAAAGGTAGTCTGGAAGAGATTGCTACTTTAGCAATAAGACCACCTATTATACCTTTTATTTTTGTAAATGTAGTTTCTCAATTGTATTACTTCTGGGTGCAATAAAGTTATAAATAAATAAATAAATTTAAAAATGATATTTTGATGATGATGATGAGAAAGTAGCGTTCGTCCGCAAGTTCCTCATGTGGAACATTGAGGATAAGTAGGTACTTATGTACATATATAACTTACAAGGAGACACTCAGACCGATAAGGATAAACATCGAAATTTTAATAAAATATTGTGATTCTAAGCGAATGTGCTTTTATAACAAAGATTAAATGGCTGAAATTATGATATGCCATCGGCTTATCTCGATTTACTTGAATAGTTTTTACACGTTTTCTCAGCCCATTCTACAATTTGATGCGTATTTTATGTTAGTCAACCAAACAAAGACTGATAGACGATTTTACTCTTTGCAAAATTATTATTCTTTTGGTTAGGACACTTTTTTTTAGCACGGACCCGAAGTCTATTTGATACTATGTCATTGATGAACTGTTATTGTTTCAGAGAGGACAAGGAAAGCGAATAGATGCGTTGTTGCCAAGAATCAACCAGATCTGTCGCTTACCCGAATTTAAGATTTACAAAAGACAATCGCAAGAAGCTTGGTACAGAAATCCCGTTAAGGTAATTTTTTTCTCATATAATTGTCAATAATATCTAGAATTATAAAGAGGTTTTGATTGTTTGTTACGATTTACCTCAAATTCTACTCTATCCATATTTTATGATTCTTTTACCAATAGAAAGCTATATTTTCAGTGAGTAACATAGGCTATTTTTTTTTATATCTACATTGCACCCGTGCGTATACATATTGGCCGAAAGTGACAAAAATACAATATAAAATATAATATAATATCTATATACTATATACCTGCGCCTACAATAATTGTAAACATACTCGTATTCTCGACATCAACCTTGACTTGAGTTTTCTCCGGTTGTGATTGGCCAATTCAATATTTTGTGTATCAACGGAATAAATTATTATGGTAGTTTCTATTTAACTAATAGCCATATTAGATTACCTATGCTAAATAATAATATTACATACCGCTATCGTATTAGGATATTGTCTGTAAAGATTAGTTTTTAGCTCCTATTCGAATCCCTCAGAAGGCTTAGCACGAACAACTAGCGAATAAGTATTCGTATCGTCGAGCTGTCATTTGTATGACATTTCAAATGATTTCTCATACAACTGGCAGATGGATTATTACTTTTACGATATTCGTTCGTGCTAGGCCCTCTGTTCGTTTCTTCGACTAAAGTACGTGTTCATGAAGACACGCGACAAGAACACTGTGGGGTTTGTCTGTAGGCTCGAGACTAATTTCGGTTGACTGACTGACTATTCCGAAATAGCCCACCGGCACGGCGTCATCTCCAGGACGGAGAGTATCATAGATGAATTTCCCCCTCTTTATAAAGTTACTAGCAACGCGCCCCGGCTTCACACGGGTGAAATGTAGATGTACTATACACAAAACATAGCCTATGTTACTCGCTGATAATGTAGCTTTCTATTGGTGATATAATTTTGAAAATCAGTCCAGTAGTTTTTGAGTTTATTCATAACATACAAAAATACAAATCTTTCCTCTTTATTAGTATAGATATAGATAATATCTATATTACAGGTTCCACCCAACGCCCTGAAGTACGTCATATCTGACCGAGTAAAGAAGCTAGCAGCTCCAAGAGTTATACCGCAGCCAGGAGCCTACGACTAAAAAAACTCATATTCTGAGATCCGACTCAAGTTGAATCTAGTTCTGAGACTTGTCAAAACATCTTTCTCTATATAAACGTGACTTTTTGAGATTTCGACTTCAGTGAGGTCTTGGAATAAGGGCCAGAATGTTACTGTAACAAAACGCTGAACAAAAAAACCTCCCCTAAAACGCCTTAGCATTTCATTGAAATAAAATTAAGATTTTCATTTACTCTGATCAATAGCACCGTAATGCCATCCAAATATTCCCCAATTCCAAGCTTTCAATATACTTTTGCATCAGTTTCAAACCGTGTAACCTTAAAATAAAATAATCAACCACTATTTAAATAATTTTATTTACACTGGTAACATATTGTTTTAATACTGCAACTACGAACCAACAGATCATAATATAAATACAAATAAATTATACTTAATCTATACGGAGTTAAAACGGAGAAAGTCCAAGAAACCAATATATTTTAATATCTTAAGAGATATTAGACCCAATTATGTTAACCCACAAAATGACAAAAATGTAAATTTTCGCTTCCTTATGAGCTGGAGTACATATTTCAAAAGAGATATACCATCATTTAAGTCGTTTTAATAGCAAAAATATTGAAAAAACTAGAGGGCACGAAACCCTAACATGTTTAGAATATTTAATAATAATGTACTAAATTCTATTACTTTGATTGCTATCAAGAAAAACGATATACATTGTCTTACGACGACATAAAATCTATTATTTCTGTTATTTTTTTAAAGAAATTTACTAAAGAAATTTACTAAAACCGAATTAAAACTTCAAACTCAATTTTCTCAAAATGGCAACCATGTGGGTTGACATTGTATTGCTTAACAGTGTCCAATTAGTAGACATGGGTAACACTGCGCTGCGCCGCGCAATTGCGCCGGCACGCTTCACTGCGCAGGGTGAGTCAGCTCACACATTCATAATGTGTTGGCGCACGGCGCAGTACCCACCCACTCACTGAGTGAACTATGAGCGTGGCGTTGCGTGCGTTTTGGAGGTTTCACTGCTCGCTTTGCGCGTCCCATTTTTACTGCGTCGTGGCGCAATTTTGAGTTGACTCAAGGAGGAGGAATTTCGCTGAGTTACCCATGTCTACCAATTAGTCCTAAACACTATGAACATAAAGTTCAATTTTCAACAAATATTTGAACAAATAACTCAAGGCAATGAGTTTCTATCCAATGATCCTTCAGTAACTTTAGAACAATTTATTATGAAATAAATTGTATGAAAAAGGCCCAAAACTCTTTGGCATCTAATTAGACCAATTTTATGGCTTTTGATTAAGAAAAACTTAGCACCAAAGCTTGATAAAATATATTGGTTGTTGGCCTATATTCACTATGTGTTGCGGCCCTATGTTTATGTGAGGCAGTGGATGATGGCGTTGGTGAAAGCTTTGGTAGTGGACTGTCCGCCGAGATCCTTGGTTCGCACTTTACCATCCGATAACACCCTGAAAATAAGGAATAAAATACTAGGTACTAATATTAGGAATAATATCTAGATACTTGTATTAATACTGGGAATACTTATATGAATACTAGGAATAAAATACGAGGTATAGTTGTCGAGATGTAAATTAGCAAGCGTCGTTAGATGCGCAGAGTTCATTTTTTAGGTCTCTTTGGTTATGCTACATAACCAATGAGACCTAAAAAATGAACTCTGCGCGGGGAAGAAGCTAGCATCGTTCCGAGCGGCGATTGGTTGCTCAGTCGACACTTGTATCTCGCAGTGTGTTGACGTTCCGTTCGCTCCCCGTACACTTCCGTGCATTAGAATTCGACCCTTTTATTTTTTGCGTTTTTGTTTTCATTTTCTATATAGTATTTTTTTTAAAACTTAACTGTATACATTTTATTTATAACAAATAATATATTAATCTCCTTTCTTTAACTTTCTTCCAAACAAACATATTTAAAAATAAGTTTTGGAAATAATTAAATAAATAAAACCAATTAATTATTCTAAAATATAAATAAAAATGTATATATATCTGATAATAATAAATAAAAATACTATATACCTAATTATTCAACAAGCCTTAAAGGTGAACATTCTTTGGCACGAAGTGTACAGGCGCGAACTTACCCCCACTACGCCAAAACCTTGCCAAGTTACGACTCGGCAACTATACTAGCACTAATACTAGGAACAAAATATTGGAAAAATGATACCACAAGTGAATTTATCTAAAAGCCTTTAACCTATTACTTTTTTATGTCGGATATCAGCAGATTATCATGTGACTATCTTGGTATACCTCAGCTACTCTACATCAATCAATGATGTGCTGTCGACTTATTACTAAGATAAGCCCTCAATTTTTACAGAAATAATTTTTACCGGATTAAACGCGAATTATACATTATATTATTTATCCCGACGTTTCGAATACATTCTTTCTGATCGTGTCCACGCTTGCTGAAAGCATTATGAATAATTCGCGTTTTAATCCGGTAAAAAATAATTTGTTTAAAAATTTATTGATGATCGGGTGGGAGGGATATCGAAATTCCGACCGGGTAAGGAACCACCGTTCATAGATGGAAAAACCGTGATATGCATATTGCGCGTTTCGGTTTCAGTCTATGTATTTCCGAATGCTCGAAATAAGTAGGTCGACAACGCTTCATTGACTGATGTTCTGTGGCTGAGGTACCACCTACCATCAAGTGAACCTCATGCTCGTCTGTCGATATCTGACCTATTTGGGGGGGAGGAGGGGGGGTACTGACTTGTTGACGGCGCCCTTGATCATGTCCGAGTAGGAGTGCAGGTTGACGTGCGCCAGCAGGTTGGCCGAGCACAGCAGCATGGCGGTCGGGTTCGCGATGTTCTTGCCCACCGCGCCCGAGAAGATGTGCCGCGCGCCCTGTAGGGGGGGAAAGGGGGGGAACATTTTAGTCCATATAGTACACAGTAAGCTAGCAAATGGGGAGCTGGTTTGATTCCCCGTCCATATTACGTCTAACACTTCGTCTGTCTATATGTGTTTCGTAATTTTTTTTCCATTTTTCTTTTCATTTTTTTTAACGATATGCGGTAAAAATTGATTTTAAAAATGTGGAATAATGACTGGCTGAAAATCAGCGCTGTACAGACCCCGGTTTAGCTTATTATCCTTATTAATAGCACATTATGTATTTACTTGTGGCAATAAAGATCATATTATTATTATTATTAAATTAATAATTCTAAATGAAAATGAAAAAAATAGGACGAATTCAGTTAAACAATCGCCGGCAATCACTTTTCCACATAAGCTTATATGGACGTAGATAAGCAATACCATGTCATGTTTAGTATCTTCGCTGATTAGCGTGAACAAACAGACAGTCAGACAGACAAAAATCTAAAAAACAGCATTTATGCATTCTGCTACCCTTCTTTTATCACCCCTCTTAATTTCTGGTAAAAATATTTAGTTGAAGCGTAATTTTGATTCTACTCATTATATTGGGTTGTTCGGAAAGTAATTTCGTTTTTTTTTGTGGAAATGAAAGACAGTTTTCATATAATAAACAAATACTTTATTAAATTATATATTGGCCGTTCTGGTCCAACACCTTTTGCCATCTTTCTGGTAGTAGCATAATTCCACGCTCATAAAATTTTTGGTCTTTGCTGGCAAAAAACTGATCAAGGTGGTTTTTGACCTCCGCATTTGAGGTTCACCTCAAATGCGGAGGTCAAAAACGGGTTTTTCCGTCTAAAAAATTTTGGAGTGACCGGAACAAATAAAAATCCGATGGTGCTAGGTCTGGAGAATATGGTGGGTGTGGCATTGTATCCCATTCAAGCTGTAAAAGCTTTTGGCGAGTGACCAAACTTGTGTGAGGTCTCGCGTTGTCTTGGTGAAACACTACACCTTTCCTGTTGATTAATTCTGACCTTTTCTGTTGAAGTGCATCATTCAGTTTGTCCAGCTGATGACAGTAGACTTCCGAATTAATCGTTGTGTTATCCGGTAAAAGCTCAAAAAAAACTATTCCTTTAAAATCCCACCAAACAGATAGCATCACCTTTTTTTGGTGAATATCAGCTTTGGAAGTGGTTTGAGCCGGTTCACCTTTTTTGCTCCATGACCTCTTGCGTTTGACGTTGTTGTATACAACCCATTTTTCGTCCCCAGTGATGATGCGCTTCAAAAACGGATCATTTTCGTGACGTTTGAGAAGCGAATCGCAGACGTCAATGCGGCGACACAGATTTCTCTCAGTGAGAACATGGGGAACCCATACATCGAGCTTCGAGGATAATCCCAGTCCTTTCAAGTGGTCATAAACTGTTGAATTTGATAAATTTAACCTCAATCCGATCTCACGTGTTGTTATTCGCCGGTTCGCATCAACTAATGCCTTTATCGCGTCTTTATCAGCTTCAACCGGTCTTCCTGAACGTGGTGCATCTTCGACATCAAAATTGCCGGATCGAAATTTAGCGAACCAGTTCTGGCACTGGCGTACTGTCAACACACCTTCTCCATACACATCGGTCAATTTCTTTCTGGCTTGAACAGCATTTTTACCCTTTCTGTAGTAAAACAGTAAGATATGTCGAAAATGCTGCTTATCGCTCTCCATATTTAAAAGGGCACCAACCAAAAATTACTGCGTAGAATTAATTGGAATTTTTCACACACAAGCCTTGCTATATGAGCTCTCAAAGCATATAAAAATTATACGGCTTTAATGTGAAGTTGGGTGCAAAAAATACAATTAAATCATCTGTCGGGAAAAAACGAAATTACTTTCCGAACAACCTTATATTATATGTATAGATAACCTATTCGAAGAAAGCACACTCGACGATGGGAGCATTGGTTTTACAATTGCCTAGGGCCAGATGTAGAGATATGGCCTTAGGGTAACAAAGTACAGTATTTAAAAGTAAAACAGCGAAAAACAATATCAAAGGAAAAATTACTAGTTTACTCCTGGAAATTTGAAAGATTTTACCGAAGTCTTTATTTCGGGGCCTCTCTTTTGATAAGGTCCTCGGCCCTTATATTATTGAGGCCCCAGGTCCCCTATTTTGTGGGGGCCCCGGGCCCTCTCCTAAATCCATCCCAGCCATTTTCTACCCCCTATTACCTGCTCGAAGACGGCGCACTCGGCGCTGTAGGAGGCGCCCGCGACCACGCCGGCGCCGCCCACCAGCCCGCTGGCCAGGTTGTCCACGATGTTCCCGTACAGGTTGGGCGTCAGCATCACGTCGAACTGGTTCGGGTTCGAGACCATCTGCATGGTGCAGTTGTCCACGATCATCTTCTCGAATTGGATGCGGGGGTATAGTTTTGCGATCTGAAAAAAAAATTAAAATATCTTAAAAAGATACATAATTTGCACACATAACAAAATAATATGAAACTACTCAGGGCCCCTTATTTATGCCCAAGAAAGTTCTTAGGCATTATGCATACTAGAAAACTGTTTTTTACTCCTTCAAATAATTTAGCGAAATTTGCTTACTGGTTAAATCGAAATTTAATTATTATGATTTGTTTGATCCATCATTTCTTAAATTTTAATGTAGTAATAGTTGAAATTGCCATGCCACAAGGCTTTATTGTAACTTTTAAATAAATATAATATATGTGAATGAAATTACAACTCAGTTACAGGAATGAGATATACAAGAGTATTTCAGTTATTGCTAGAGTAGCAATCTCTACCACACTTCTTTGCGTGACAGTAATAATTGAAAGAAATATAGGAAAGATGCAAGGCATACATAAAAAGGAGACGGTTCGATTATACTATAGTCAAATCAAATTATCATTTATTCAATGTACACTTATGAACGTCGATAAAAAATGCTTCTAAATTTACATTTACTACCAGTTCTCGAATCAAGGGCGTAGAACGGACGAGAACTGACAATAATCTCTTCGCCATTCGAATTTTAGCAATCACCACTCCATTAAGGGCAATAATACAACCTAGAAATGGGTATTCTCACTCATTAACGCGTACAGTAAAGTCTGCACACCAGTTCAAATAAAAACTAAAAATTGTTATTTTTTTAAGCTAAATCTTATTTTCGGGCAGCAATTTTTTTTTTTTCTTAACGTACTAAAAATTGGTCCTTCGAAAAACCTACCTCTTCACAACTGCGCAAGAAGAGTCCATCGCCCAGCTTCATGATGTTGGCTTTGTGCACGGCAGTGACCTTCTTGCGGCCCATCTTGACCGCGTAGTCGAACGCGAACTTAGCGATGCGCTCCGACTTAGCCGCTGTGATAATCTTCAAACATTCCACCACGCCTAGAAAGGTACATTGATTTGGAAACCTTCGAATAGCTTTTTAAGTTAGAGAAAACGTCATCGATTCAAATTCAAAATTCATTTATTCATTTAGGTAACACAATGTACACTTATGAACGTCAATAAAAAAACATATTAATTTTACATTTACTGCCAGTTCTCAAATCAAGGGCGTAGAACGGACAAGAAGAACTGGCAAGAAACTCGCCGCCACTCTTTTTAATCGCAATTTTTTGTTTTACAAATGTTTTGTAAGGAGCTGCAACCATTACACCATGGTAGAAAACAATAGGAAATTCATCGAGCTAATAGCTCATTTATTTTTAAAAATCACAACAATACATTTGTACTAAAAGGTAGCATTCATTAAAAATCTAGCATGACCGCCACGAGATATGTCGCGGACGAGAGAAGACAAACTAAGATGTAAGATATCTCGATATCGACAATTTTGTCAGAAAAGATATCTCGATCGACGAATGTATCTATTTTTTATATTAAAAGTCAAGATTTAAGTGTAATTGTCATGTTAGACCCGGAAGAAATAAAGAGATAACCGATTAAAACACGAGATAACGGTCGACAAAATTTTGTCGCGGTTCTCATGCTAGGCCGGCTGAACTCAACCTTCTGTAGAGGTGTGTGAGAGCGAGAACGCACCATTAGGCCAAGCACGGAAAAGCGGATGGGTGCGAGAGAGTGCGCGCTATGACTCCAGCGTCAGAGTGTCGTCCACACGGACACTAGCAGCGCCGCGGTGGCTGGGGGGAGAACTACTCTTACCCCAGAGAAACCGTGTCAAGCGCGTATGTAATGTAGGTACATCTATTTTCTTTGCTAAAACTTACCAGGAACAGACTCATGTTCAAGCGCAGAGTATTCCCCTTCAGTCTGCTCTCTGATGATGATGCAGTCTACATCCTTGTGTCGGCAGTTGACGTTCGGCAGAGACTTGACGTGCACTACGTTAGCGTACAGGTCGAGGGCGTTCCGGAGCTTCATGTTGAGGGTTTGCAGCTCCCCGGTGTGGGAGAAATCAGGGGTTGCCAGAATACCCTGGAAATTATTAAGAACATCCATCTAGCAGAATTGTAGCACTGAAGTATCAAATATGCTGACTGCTGAGCCAGCTCCTATTTACTTGACTTTGTTTGAAAGCAATGCTAGTTTCTACATCCTGTCCAAATATTGGCTTCAAAAAAATTAAATATTTCTGGAACCCTATCACAGCACTCCCTACCGGATTCGCTTGTGAATCTAAATCATCTAGGGTTGATCCATTCACTCAAACACACGTCAAATTGGTTCAGCTGTTTAGAAGTTCAGTGACATACACATACAGAAAAATTATAAATACTCATTCATTACTTCCTTAGAACTGAACACATACTTAAAACAAAAATCAATACATAATATATTTAAAAAATAAGTAGTTGTCATGTTGCTGCCTGCATTGTTTTTTTTATAATAAAAGAGTATATCTATCTTTGAGAGAACCAATTTGGGAACTGGGTGGAAGCAATTAGAATACTTGACATTGGTATATTAACCAAACTTTGTTATTGTATTTTTTTACATTCTATACAGAAGCTTGAGTAGTACAAAAAGAGGAAGAAACAGAAACATTATAACTACAATACTAACAAATATTGGCTCATTTGAAAACAGTTATTATTATTATAAATACATACATCCGAAACATTTTAAAAAGGCTTTAAACGCGTTATTTATTAACCGGTAAAGAAAATAAGTACCTTGATGCAAATCTTATTATTAGCGATGGAATTGACGACATCTTCGAGCGGGGCGCTCAGGGTCGGGTTCACCTCAGAGAAGAAGAAAGACTCGAAGTCCACTGGAATGCTTGCCGCCTAAAAATGTAAAAGCCGATATCCTATTAATTTGCTATAATATTGATTTTTTGTTAGATTCTTATGCAAAGGAGTTATTTCATATAATTCTTAGCTCGCTATTTAAAATCAACCCCTTATGGATTGACCGCTTCCGTGGCTCAGTGGTAAGCGCGATGCGTTTAGCACCGGAGGTCCTGGGTTCGAATCCCGGGGAAATAAGATTAAAAACAAAATTGTTTCGGTCAGGCAGGGCACAGAAGGATGATCACCTGCTTGCCTGTAAAATAAATGATCAGTGAAACAGACACAGTAATGGGTCTGCCCCATGCCCCACTAGGGGACTCGGGAATTCACTTCACTTCCTTATGGATCAAGTTATATATGTGTATATCTGGAATCCTCGCCCTGCTTCTCTTTGTCTCTACAAAGAATAAGTTTTGTGACCAGGGCCGGTTCTAGAGGACGGAACCCGGGGCCCCACAATAGACTGGAAAAATCCTTTCAAATTCCGAATAGTAAATAATAGTAAACAACTTTTCCTTTGATATTTTTTTCGCTGTTGTACCTTTACCTACTGTACTTCGTAAAAAAATTGTTCATTTTATTTGGTAAATAATTTGGGGCCAGGGGCCCTCCACTACTTGCCCTTTTCTTAAATTCGCCCCTGTTTGGGCCTGTTCAGCCATCTAGGCACCATTAGGACAATTGTGATTTACAATGACCGCATCACCACATACCATCAGGTGGAATAGTGGTAGTTTATTCCAAACATTAAATTAATTTCCAGTAAAGTTGTAGAATAGCGGTTCTTCCTGTTTGTCTATTAACCATCGATATATAGATAAATAAATAATAAATACCTTGAAGACTTCTTGAACGGAATATACTAATTCAGGTCCGACACCGTCTCCAGGAATAAGGGTGCACTTAATGCGACCCTTGCTTGCTTGCTGTACATAACAATTACATATTGAAATATCGATATTAAAAAAAATATTATTATAATAAATATAGCCCTACAAATATTAAATTTTGACATACAATAACTATAAATAAAAACATTTTTAAAATATACCTTTTATACAGTAATAAAAAAGCTTTTATAAATAACATTAACCCCTCTTGTACAAGCCTTTATCTCCATAATATAAAATAATATGCATT
This sequence comes from Anthocharis cardamines, assembly GCA_905404175.1. NCBI lineage: Eukaryota > Metazoa > Arthropoda > Insecta > Lepidoptera > Pieridae > Anthocharis > Anthocharis cardamines. The sequence continues at coordinate 4,758,359 of FR989972.1, read as the reverse complement.
TGGTACATTTCAAATTCAAATAGTAACAACCTCCTAATATTTTTCTAACAATGTTAGAATTCTTATTCAGAAAAACTATTCATTTCTTATTAAATATATATGTGTAGTATTTGAAAGGTTGATAGTGCGCCAATATATTTGCTTTAAATCAGCATGAAGAAACACGTCATGCTTAGTAGAAACTTACCACATTATGCCAAATCCTAATCACTGTTAACTATTCGCTGTTTTTAACTTTTCGTAATACGTCTTTCTTTTATACTTGATTACATAAAAAAACTTACCTATACTTGCAGAACGAAAAGTAGTACTAACTGTTGAGTGTTGATCTAAAACTGTACTGATATAGGCACATAGCAGGATAATTTCAACTCATTGTTAAATGTTACAATGCGTTCGGACAACACAAAGGCATTGCACATAAACTGGAGGGCAATGCAAGCAATATCATGCTTAACAAAACAGATTTATAAAATATAATTATCTATATTTACTTCACATATATGTAGTCATATGATATTGACCACGAGTTTTGCACTATTAATTGTTCTTAGCACGAGCAAAATGTATTTATTTTTATAAGACAAGGAATGAAATGGCATAGTGGAAAGCAATACAATTGCCTTTTTGCACCGACATGACACAAAATTCCATATACACTACTGGTTATTTAATGAAAAAAATACTACAGAAAATTGGGCCTCAAGGCATTGTATCAATCAATCAACCAACAATTGTGAATAGTTACTAATCACTGCTAGAACATAAGTTAAATCATGGCCGAGCCAATATAACTAAAAACTTACACTTAGGTCAAATAAATGTCAAAGCACTGATTATGTGAAGTAAATAAATTATAAGTAAGTTCCTATAGTATTTTATCTTGAATATATTAACATTATAATGTATAACCAGAAGCCTTTATTAAACACCATATCTCATGCTAATTTGGAACCATTCCATTCACGTATCAATGTGACCAAAATATTGTGCCAATTTGTCTTGATTTGTGCCCCAGAAGTTGATTTTCCAATGTTTATATAGAATAAATATTATATTATTTCAAACAAAATTTAAATTGTTTTTAACTCTGATTGTTGAGTAAAAAGTAAGCCAGGAATATTTTTTGCTGAATCAAATTTTTGTTTCTCATCATTTATATAGATCATATAAATATTATGCCAGGTTAGTTATTATAACTATTTTATCAAAATCTTGCTTCCCTAGTATCTTGTGAACTCACAAAATTATATTATTATTCTCAAATTTTTTGAAAATTTTGAATTGAACAGAATGGTGGTTTTATATATCAATATAAACCATGCAACAATTACACATCTTACAATAATACCTGATGAATAATGGGGAAACTGTATTGTAAATCTTAAAAAACAAAAATTTCATTAATGGTATTTGAATCAAAAATTTGTATCTAATAATATGGATTTTTTTATAGACATAAAGAATGTTCAATCAATTATTTATTAAATTAAAGTTATACATTTTTATTAAAATGGCAATGGTACATACAATGTAATAACATTGTTACATCTTTTAAATCAATAAAAATCAACAGTGTCACTCATGTTTCAACCTTTTCTAATAAAAAAAGAAACTAAGCTGTTCAGATCAAATTAGGGCCAGACACAAATATCATTTTATAAGTCTTTGGCAATTTTAAAAAGCTAATATTTGTGATATTAAATTGATCCTGAGAAATACTAATTTCTATGGTATCTTAATATTTTGTAAAGATTATATCATAGGGACCATACTTGATTCAACTTTTACTCACATTTATCACTTATGAATATAAATTTAAATTCCGTTTAATTACTTATATGGATAAGGTCGATGAAGATTAGTAAGTTAGTTTTCTCACCAAGGTGCTGATTGAAAGAGGCGCGAAACATACGTTTTTGTCAGAATTTACCGCAGTGGTGTGCAGTCCCTTAGAGACATGTTGTGACCCCTGGAATAATATTATCAATATGTTCGATTATTACTGGAAGATTATACTTTACGTCTCTGATCACGTGAGAGATGTATTTAATTAGTGACAGAATATTAATTGCCCTTAACGCACAATTTATGAATGTATGCAGTGTGATTATACATAAACAAAAATAGCATGTTTTACCAGTTATTTTATGAAAATATGTATAAACGAAAAAGGATTATGATTAACAGTGAGATTTTAAAGTTTAGTTCAAAATTAAAAGTATATAAACGATATCTTTCTACATACCTGGACCAGAGTACGAAATACGTTTCTAGTTATAAGAGACATCCTCGTTTATAATAAAAATCTTATAGAAAAGGTTAATTTTCTTCAAAATTATTTTTGGATCGTCTCCGCTGACAAAAGACGTAACCCCGGCAAATTCCTGTTTACGTAACTTGACATTCGAGTTTTGACAAAACGCTGTCAACCATAAAATTGACAATGATTAATAATTCAAAATATTATGCACTAAAATTATTATTAATATTCATTTTTAGTTACATAAAATATAATGTTTCAATTGCATGTACTTAATGTGTTTTATTCCTCCTCCTATCCTAAGGATGTACGACTATCTTTTATAACATTTCCCTGCACAAGAGAAAAGAGAACGCGACAGCGTGATCTGTGATGAACAGTGTATGGTTATTGGTTATAAATATTCTCTCTCTCTTTCTCTCGTTTTATCTCCAAGGACAATAATTATTGTTATAATATTATTACTTTTTCTTTTTTGAACATCGGTGCAATTTTTTTTCTTTAATGACTTTTTAATGCGTATGATGGAACGTATCCGTATGTAATATTAATAATTAAAAAACAGTAGAAACTACAAATATATTTAATTAATTTACATTATAACATTGAAGTAATAATTATTAATATATATCTTATTAAAACATTATTATGATAAGATTAATTTTGTCTACATTATTTTAACTTAGTCTGTGCTTTAACCTGGCGGCTGGCAACCCGTGTCCCGTTATTCTACGCAACGAAATTGATTTTATGTCACATTTGGAGGTCTTGTGACGGCGCAACATTTGAACTACAAAATTCCGATAAATTTTACGGAGTACAAAGAAACGATAAAAATGTGTTTCAAAGCTTTAATATAATTATAATTATACAAAATAATATTTCGAAAAATTTATAGTACGGAACTCCATTATATAAAAAAGTGAGTAAATTATTTTTGATTTAAACACAATTTCATGCCTTGATATTTTTTTTAATTTTAAGTTTATTATCACAAAAAAACCGATTAATAATTATAACGTTTGTGTTTATAATAATAATAAATTTAGGTAATTGTATTTTAGATAGTATTTGATATGGTTTGTTATTTTTATTGATTAAATTATATATTTTTTTTAAATTAGAAATACCGAGCAGGGTTGCTTTGATAAGAGGGCACCATAGGTCAAAGTAACATCTGATAACATTATTTGATAATACTATCGTAAATAATATTATGAATTAACACTTAACTAAATATTTGTTTAATAGATATACCATATTATAATATGATGATAAATATGGCGCCTTATTTTTTTTAAATAAAGTAACTATAAGTTAAAACGTACATAGGTAAGTTTAAATTTAATGCTTTCAAATGTATAAGTTATTTAATATTCTTAATATATATACATATTATTATCATAATCCTTCTCATTTGAACTTAATAAAAATGCTAATCATTTTATATAATGGTGAAATTACTTTATCGTATCCATAAATGAATGCTAATAAATTAAATATTTTAGTTAAAATAATGCAATTAAAATTAATCTACTTAAACAAATCGATATATAAATAACCGAAAATGTTCACGAAAGGTCATTAGACGAATTCGTAATAAATATATGCACTGATAACAATGGTCTGTGCGAAAAATTTGCAAATTAATTGTTTCAACTTACGTAGACATCTAATATTGCATGTATATTCAACATAATAATTTAAGTAGTTTCTGATAAGTACTATACGCACCAATTTACATACTACGCAGAAAATGAATTAAAATTTTAAATAATTATATTCATTCATCGCTGATAGTAAGGAATATATTAGGAAAGTATTTGAGGTATGTACCTATTACTATTATTATTAAAACAAATGTTCGGAGGCAGGTATTTGTCGTGTTGACTCAATTTTATTTAAACGGCATCTGCAGATAATTGCAGATTCAACTTTTTTTTATAATAAAGGGCAGTATATACAAAATAGACTATCTCTTTTCTCTACTTTTAAGGCCTAAACTCATGTGTTAATTCTATCTCTAGAAGCCCCTGGTGAGGCATAGGACGAATACATTTCTTTGTCCGTTTCACGAATCATTTTACGAACAGGCAAGTAGGTGCTCAGACTATTAGGCAGGGCATAGGCCCTGCACGAATAAATTTTCATTTTGTTTCTCTGAGTCATGGAGGCAGTCAAACTCATATGGTATCACCATTTAAAATTTTATCTAATTTGGTTCAACCTTAATAAAAAAGTGAATTCCCGAATCCTTTAATGAGACATGGGGCAGACCCATTTCTGTCTCTGTTTCACTGATCATTTTTCTTTCTGTGCTCTGCCTATTTATTTTTACTGCTGACAATTTGGCTCAACCTTGATAAAGTCAAATATATGTATACATACAGAGATACATACTTTCGTATTTATATTATGAGTATGGATAATAGTATTACACGAATATACGAGGCACTATTATAGCATATTCTTTTATATTCTTACGAAATCCATCACCCGAACGAAACTGATAACAGATAATGTCCATGGACCAAGTTGTTTATTTATCTATCAACTTATCAATGAAAACTGTCGCGGACTAAAATTAGAATATCGTAAGATACTTAATCTAATAACTCAGTATCGAAAAATATCCTTTGTTGCTTACCAAATTAGATAGTAGGTATATTAAAAATATAGGCAGACAGTGATTAGATAATATGTTTTGTTGAATATGGAATTCATTTCCATATTTCGATGACTCTCGCGTAGGTAAATTAAGGTAACTAACACATAGTTTTGCGGTTTGTAACGTTTTTACCCTCGTAAGTCCTGTGTGTTTCTGAACAGGTGTAGTTCTAATGATCTAAAACTTCAAAATAGTACATTACGATGTCTATTATTGCACGGCGTGAAATAATAAACAACTTGTCACGAGTATCGTATACTATTCTATAGCACGTGTGACATAAATACTATAAGGAGGGGGGGCGAGAAGAACTGATGTTCTTAAAACTGTCTAGCCCCCAGCTTGTGGAAGCTTCCCCCTCTATAAAAAAGGGCATGACGCCCCCTGGGGTGGCTATAGGTTGACCTTTGATAGTTTTTCTAAACTCCATCATCAGGTGAGCCACCGGCCCCTTTGCCTTCAGTTCTATGAAATAAAACTATTAATTTAATTTACTTAATAAATATTGTCCCCAGAAATGAGCATAGACTTGAGCAAGCCCCGCTATGATCAAGGCAGTTACATGGGACGCGCGAAGCATTTCCTGCTTCTCACGAACCCGCTCAACGCCTTCGCCTCCACGGAACAGCTGGATGAGGCCAAGAAAGTTGTTACCGAGTTCAAGTAAGTCAAACCATAATGTTATAACAACAACAAGTGGACCACGACCACGTTGTCCTTCCCGAAGGTTGGAATCGAAAAATCAAAATAAAATATTCCTGGAACCTGCGATAGCGCAGCGCCACCTACCTAGGAAAGTGAATCTAAAAAATCCAGGGCCAACACTCAAAGACAGAAAAAAAAACATCAAAATTTGTCTAGGGATTTATGAGGAGTTCAGTGACATACATACATACAGAAGAATAACATAATATATAAAAATAGGGTGCTGAATTAGGATAATACAAATATAATACTCTTTTATTTTTAATTCACACAATAAATAAAACAATAATAGCTCTCTCCAAATACCTTACTGTATCGCTACAACTTTGGTCAAAAATTATACGTTCACATCAATGTAAACAAAACAAATGTGAAAAATGAATACATAAAAAATATGTTACAGTTCTTACAATTTGTTACATTCTTAGGTATATGTTATCTTCAGCAACTAAATAGTAAAATGTCCAGTACATGTGATTTTTTCGTTATAAAATTACTAGCGCTCGAAAAATATACTTCGCATCGCAAAAATATATTTAATGGAGTTCTGGTAGAGGTGGGTCGTTGACGGATTTTGTGTTAACGAAATGAAACTGTTAATTACAAACTGATAACCTGTTAAAAAAGCAGCTAATTTTTTTAACTGGTTTGCAGTAATGTCAACAGATTTTACGTAGCAATTATTAGTTAATAAATTCAACAGGTTTTGTATTAAATAAAAAGCTGCTTCGGATGATGTTAGCGACTACGCGTTGAATGTTCGTTGAGCTACTGCGAAAATCGTTGAATGAAATAGTTAATATATTTAACGGCTTGTGCGGTAAACGAAAAGCAGCTAATTCGTTAACATTAGAAAAGCGCCTTAAAAAGCTGCTTGTTGAATTAACTCCTGATTTCTTGCACAGACGCAGCCGTAGAATGCCAGCCGGCTATGACCTGGACAAGCTATGGGCAGCAAAGTACCTGTACGATAGCGCGTACCACCCCGACACCGGCGAGAAGATGTTCGTGCTGGGTAGGATGGCTGCGCAGGCGCCCATGAACACCATCATCACTGGATGTAAGTCTTATACACTAATATATATAGTGTATATATAGTGTATCCTGTGAGTGTTTTGTGAAATAAATGTTTTTCTTTCTTTCTTTCTTTCTTTAATAATAATAATAATAAAAGCCTTTATTTCAGACGTAATATGGATAATATTTACAATATAATTTTTAAACTAACGACTCTGCTGAGTCGATGACATCGACAACTTCGTCTGTTTGCCCAACTTTGGCAAAGGCCTCCTCCATTTCTTTCCACTCTACTCGGTTTAGAGCTTTCCTTGTCCATAGTTTTCCCGCTATCGCCTTTATCTCGTCTTCCCACCTTCTGATCTGTCTACCTCGTTTCCTTTTTCTATTTCTAGGGTGCCAAAACACTATGCTTCTGTTCCACTTTTTTTCAGTCTTATACACTAATGTCCGCTAAATGTAATAGGTTCGGTGTGACAGAAAGCTAACATAGATATTACATATTATGTATGATAATATACGTGTGTATGTTTGTATATTTCTGTATTTATAATGCAATAAAGTTTAAATACATATACAATATCACGGTAATAAATTACTCTTATGTTTTTCGAATTGTTACTTGTTTATATTGTTTAAATTATTCCGACGTTTCGGATGCTTTTCAGCAACCGTGATCACGAAGAGACACAAAGCATTCGAAAAGGCCGGCAAAGCACCTGCAAAAGGCCGGCAACCCACCTGCAAGCCCTCTGGTGTTGCGGATGTCTATGGGCGGCGGTGATCACTTACCATCACGTGAGCCGTCTGCCCGTTTGCCCCCTATACTATAAAAAAAAAAAAGAAATTCGCGAAAATAATCGCGTTTTAATCCGCTGTTGTTGTTGTTGTTAGTCTTTTTGGTTGTTAGCCTTCAAGATTGTTGTTTCTATAGGCATGATAACGTTCTACAAGACAACAGCTGCTACGGTTTACTGGCAGTGGGTGAACCAGACGTTCAACGCTCTTGTCAATTACACCAACAGGGGAGGTGACGCGCCCATGAGCATGACGTGAGTGATACAATTCTTACTAGAGATGAACGACTTGAATATTAGTTCTTTTTTATGTTAGATATCGACAGACGAGCATGAGGTTCACTTGATGGTAGGTGATACCCCAGCCACAGAACATCAGTCAATGATGCGCTGTCGACGTAATTTTTACTTCAAGCATTCGGAAAACCATAGACTGAAACCGAAACGCGCAATATGCATTTCACAGTTTTTCCATCTATCTAGTAATATACTGTTCATAATGGAATCATTCATAGTCGCGCATCACTAGTTCTTACTATCCGAGCCTAACAGCCGGCCTAGCATGACAACCGCGACAAAATTTTGTCGACCGTTTTCTCGTGTTTTAATCGATTATTTCTTCCGGGTCTAACATGATATTGCACTTAAAACTCGACTTTTAATATCAAAAAAAGATATATTTGTCGATCTAGATATCTTTTCTATCAATATTGTCGATGTTGAGATATAATATATCGAGATATCTTACATCTTAGTTTGTCTTCTCTCGTCTGCGACATATCTCGTGGCGGTCATGCTAGGCCGGCTGAGGACCTAGCACGAACAACTAGCGAAAAAGTATTCGTATCGTCGAGCTGTCATTTTGTACATATGATATTCCAAATGATTCTCATACAACTGACAGATGGACTATACGAATAATTTATCGATAGTCATTCGTGCTAGGCCCTCGGGTCTATGTTCGTGTCCTGGAGACAAAGAAATGATTTGACTAGATTGTTATTTTTTTTTTGTTAGATACGACAGACGAGTCGGAGATTCACAGGCCCTTGTAGGCCTCAGCCACAGAACATCAGTCAATGATGCGCTGTCGATCTACTTTTTACTTAGAAAATTCGGAAATTCATAGACTGACGCCGAAACGCGCAATTGGTCGCGGGTTTAAATCCCACCGAGGCGAAATGTTTATAATTTTCTGTAAACATGTCTTCCTCACGTCTGGTCACTTCGGGCATTATACGGCTGGAAGAAATATCGAGATATCGTTCAGTATCTAACCACCGGTTAAAGATGGAAGACTGGGTTTCCGAATAGTCAGAATATAAGTCGGGAGCGCATCATTGATTGACGTCCTGTGGCTGAGGTATCAACTAGCAACAAGTTACTTAAGGCACAAATATTTCGATATTTTACAGGCAACTCTTGGGATCGTACTGCGCTGCGTGCGGCGGTGCCTTAAGCACAGCACTCTACCTCAACAGTAAAGTTAAGGTAAGTCACTTTCAAATTTTGTAGCGACATCTGCAATCTGCTACAAGAATCAATACGATGACGTCTAATCCTGAATCGCGCTATCAAAGTTTCTGTGCGCGCTAAGTATATATACAACATCTCGACATCAACCACTGGCGCCTTAGGGCCGGCCAGTCAGTGGTTCGACTGGTCGAGGATCCTCCCTTTAGGTTGGAGGAACCACACCTCCCTTCCTCCACACTTTCAATAGGTAATTCAAAACTAAACTATGTCTTTACCTACTATGTTTCTTATGTTAGAAATTGTTAGAATATCAGTCAATGACACACTGTCGACCTATTTTTTACTTCGAGCATTCATACTAAGACGGAAACGCGCAATATGCACTTCACGGTTTTTTCATCTATGAACGGTGGTTCGTTACCCGGTCGGAATTTCGATATTCCTCCTACCCGTTTAATCCGAAGCCGGGGCGTGTTGCTAGTCTTCTTCTTCTTCCTGCCCTGTTCCCTTTTTTGTTTTATTTGGAGTCGGCGCAGTATGTTCTCTTTTTCCATTCTCTTCTTTCACTCGCCATATCATCAGTCACACCTTTCAAACACATATCATTCTTCACACAGTCAATCCATGTGTTGCTAGTATGTAGGTAAAATTAAATCTGGTAAGAGACCATGACAATGATAATAAAAAAATTAAATGCCAAATATTTCTGAAGTAGTAAGTTAAAACGACAATGTTATCTTATCGAATAAAAACATGTGGCAAGCATTATAATCTAAAAAGAGAGTTACGTAGTAGAGGTGTGTCTTGATAAGAAAAGTCTACATATCATCGTGACTGACGTTGGAGAAGAATAATGTTGATTCATCGGTACTGCATAGTTATCAAGAACTAGCAACGCGCCCCGGCTTCACACGGGTGCAATGTAGATGTAGGAAAACGATTTTAGGAAAAGAAAATAGTACCCAAAAATTGAGAGATTCAATAGCTGTTATAATAGTAAACATATTTTTTTGAGTTCAAACGTAACCCGAAACGATGGAATGACTCTATACACAAAAAATAGCCTATGTTACTCGCTGATAATGCAGCTTTCTATTGGTGAAAGAATTTTTAAAATTGGTCCAGTAGTTTTTGAGTTTATTCATAACATACAAATCTTTCCTCTTTATAATATTAGTATAGTATAGATAAGGCTATTTATTTAGCTAAAGTGCATTTTTGCATGATCCAGATGGTTTTCCCAAGATTTGTTGTTTATATAAGCATTCCTTCCCTTCCCTCCACTAACTGTTTATTTGACTTTCCCAATTTTTTTTGTGTCACCCAGTTTAGGGACAAAATTACCTAATTGTTATTTATAGTTTTTAATGTTATTAGAATAGTGCACCAACACAGTTTTTCGGGCTAGCAATCTCCTGTAATGGTTGCCCGGAAGAAGTTACTGTTAGTAATAGGCAGTGGCGGCGTAAGGCGTGGGCGACGTGGGCCACCGCCTACGGCCTGGCGACCTAGGGGGCCTCGCGCCCCGAAAATTTATGCATTACATAAAAGACGCAAATGCGCCAAAAATAAATTTTTGGCAGAGGGCTCCGCAAAATCTTGCTCACATCAAATTTAGGTCTTACGCCGCCACTGGTAATAGGGCCGCCTTTTGTACTTCTTTCTTTTTTTTATTTCTGGTGTACAATAAAATAATTTTCATTCATTCATTCATTCATACTTTAGATATACAAATAATATCGCCGTCATTAATATTTGTGATGTGATGTATCGTTTTAGCTATATACCCTCGATACACAATACGATAATATACCTTCCCGGTACATCCTTATTATTTATTTTAACTTCCCAGTATTATGCATACTTGCGTCACCCAGATGGTCTTTCCCAAAATATGTTCTTTACACAAGCATACGAGTACAACGCATATTTAACTTCCCAATATTATGAAACTTTTAGTATTATTGTTTATACATCAGAATAACATACCGTTTATAATTTATAACTATATTGAGTTAATTGGCCAATTTATAACGATGAGTATCAAGTAAGTCGGGAAAAATCCTGCCATCTGAGAGCTATTTCGGCGTGCGGTGCATAAACCGTTAGAGTTACACGAAAAAATATATATATGATGGGATAGGGGTATTGCAGTTAATAAAAAAGCCCCAAAAATAGAGAAGTCTGCTATTTATGCATATTTGTGTCACCCAGATGGACTTACCCAAGATGTGTTCTCTCCCCTAACTGTTTATTTAACTTTCCAATATGCATTTTATCATGTCCCAGATGGGCTTCTTCAAAATGTGTTATTTATATTATAAGCATCTAACACTTATCACACGCACATCTAACCCAGTACCTAACTTTTAACATCCCAAGATGTTTTTGCGTAGTCCAAATGGAATTACCCTGTGGAATTTCCCAAGACGTGTATTGTGTACGCATTCGAACTCACTAACACCTTCACGATTTCAGATTCAAAGATTTTAAAATGCATTCTTTAACTAATACAAATACAATTTGAGATTACGTTTAACTACGATGTATACGAAATCTCAGATCACAGTATTTCACCAAACACGATCCAGTAAAAGCCGGTACAAAAATTCCTTTCAAAGATAACGGATAACGATCACCAAAGTACAAATAAAAGTTTCCTCTTTATTATGTACACTAAAAATGTTATACCATTGTGGAAATTTAAACAGGATACAATAAATCAATCAAATTGGTTCCATGTATAGGATCTGTGATTAAACTTACTGTAAAATACCTACATAATCAATTCACTTTACATTTTTAAGCATAGGAAAGTTAGTGTTTTTTCAAACACTCATGAGAATATTATTTTATCAAGTGAATGAAATATGCCACTGAACTCTACCATCGGACATCGTGAATATAATACTCTAAAATCTAAATTCTAGCCTACCACAAGGCTTTGAAAATCTATCATAGCAAGCCTCCTTAGAATTCACTTCTTAGGAACTTTCTGCCTAGCACAACTGCTCTATTGAATCAGTACCTAGTAATCAACGGTATTTCCGAAACGATACGACTTAGGCACCTTCAAGAAAAGAGTACTCATTCCTTATCGCATCGGAATCACTTACCTCAGATGAGCGGTAAACATATTTGGAAATAATCTATCGTATATTTCATGCCTTATTCCTATTTCTACTTGTCTATCCTTATGTGAAGTATAACAGTTTATACAGCTTGCTAATCCTCAAGTCGTGATGTTGAGATTAGGCGAATTATTATCAGTGGGCTGGTCTGTGACGTACAATGGTGTTATTACGATAATCTAATTTGTAAATACACGTAAGATGTTTGAATAAATATTATGTGTGCTGATGGCTACTGTTGTCTTATGCCTGGTATTCCATGAGGTCAAGTCGAGGTTTATTTACGAGAACTGTCTTGGAAATTTAATCTGACTGTACACCGCGAATTGTTTATAGGGTTGATCAATAAGTACCCGTGTTAGAAATGAAGACGATTTTTTTCTAAATTTTTTTTAATTCATTTTTCAACATAGTCTCCTTTTAAACTTATACACTTTTCCCAACGTTTCTCCCATTTCTTTAACCCCTCCAAAAAAGAAGATTTTTCAAACGCGGAAATATACGCATCTGTTTCCGCGATAACCTCTTCATTTGATCTGAATCTTTTTCTTCCTAGCCATGTTTTCATATTAGGGAATAGAAAAAAGTCACATGGTGCCAAGTCAGGCGAGTAAGGTGTATGTGGAAGTAATTCGTAGCGCAATTCGTGCAATTTTGCCGCCACAACCAGAGATGAATGCGCTGGTACAACACCTTTTTCTTCGACAAATGGGCCCGAGTCTCCTTCAACTTCTTATCAAATCTATCTTATAATTCACTGTAGTACTGTCCTGTCATTGTTCTTCCTTTCTGTAAATAATCTATGAGGATTATTCCTTTAGAATCCCAAAATATCGTGGCCATAACTTTTCCGGCTAAAGGAACTGTTTTTGCCTTCTTCGGAGCAGATTCACCACGAAAAGAGTCCATTGCTTCGATTGTCTTTTGGTCTCTGGGGTATAGTAATGAATCCAGGTTTCATCAACGGTGACAACTCGGCGTAAAAACTCCTGCGGATTCCGGTTAAAATGCTCTAAACACTGCTTCGACATTGTTACTCGAACTCGCTTGTTGTCCAATGTGAGCAATCGCGGCACCCATCGCGCCCTCACCTTTCTCACACCAATTTTATCATTTAAAATTTTGATAACCGTTCCATACGAGACGCCTACAGCCTCAGCTACTTCGCGCACTTTCGTCCGGCGATCAGCGAGAATGATATCATGGACCTTTTCAACGATTTCCTCGGTAACCACGTCTGACGGCCGTCCTGGCCGCTCCTCATAGAAAACAGTTGTACGACCGCGTTTAAACTCGTTGAACCAATACCTCACGGTTGTCATGGACGGTGAAGGGTCCCCATAGACAGCATCCAACTTCACTTTTATTTCAGCGAATGTTTTTCCGTCCAAAAATAGAAAACGAATTACGGATCGGTATTGCTCTTTTTCCATTTTATTGACAAACACACGACACAAACGATGCAAACAGCTCTCAAAAAAAACTAGCCGATGATATAACCTCAAATTAAGCACGATGACATTAAACTAACTACAGTACAGGATGGTAATGTCACTTTCACTCACTAACAGCACCTATCATCAAAAACGGGTACTTATTGATCGACCCTCGTATTACATTGAAATCGGATGGGAAGAGGATTTGTACACTTAGGCCCAGCACACATGGTGAAACGCAACTGCAACGAAACCCTTTTGAAATTATAGGTTTGAAACCAGTTCAACATTTAACAGTTCAAATGTTTTCCACACACGCCGCAACCTAAATATGATGAAATTAGTCACAATCATTCCGATTTTGAGACCAGACAGACGTCTCCAAAATGTCTAGTTCAAGTGATGAAGAAGTTGTGGTTCTGTATTTGTATCTTCGACAAAGAAGGAGGCGTAAAAGAAGAAGTATGTGGTTACATCGAGAAGAATATCAACTGCCGTATGTTTGTGGCTGCTAAAGAATTGTTGTATTGTACAAGCAAGGATGCTTCTCAACTTCCAATACGAATTGAATGTTTTTATTTTCGTCGTCAGGCATTTTGTCGAACAGAAAAGACGCCAAATTCGACACGAGTTTCCTGCACGCTGATTTCAAAGCAACTGATCTGCAACGCGTTTCAAAACGGTTTCAAACTAGTTGCGACGTGTGTTGTCTCTCAAAGGTATCTATGGCATAAACTCAAATGAAACTCAAAAGTAACTAGTAGTTGCAGTTTCGTTGCAGTTGCGTTTCACCATGTGTGCTGGGCCTTAAAGATAGCTAATAATTGCGTGAGAACGAAGTCGCCGAAACTAGATAATAAAACAAATCACCTTTTTTCTGATTTAAACGCGATTCATTTGTATTTTATACCTATAGAAGCAGCGTTCATGCCATTCAAAACATATTTAAGGATGTTTTCAGTAATAGTTTTGAGGAAAGTTGAGATATTTATAAAACAAAGTTTAAATTTACTTTAAACACTCACTTGATTTTTAACTAGCTTTGTTGAAGATAAAATGTTTAAACAATTATTTTCACTAGTAAACTTATCAAAAAATATCCTAAAAATAGTTTGATTCGTTTACTATTGTCCCTAAGTGGGGCAAAGGGCAGTCGCATTTATGTGTCTGTTTCAATGATTATTTTTATTTTCAGGCAAGTATTACCGATCACCGATGTTAGACGCAACGCAATGCGCATACGCAAGCAATTTATCTACTTGACACTTGCACCGTCAAATAAGCCTTAAAAAAATAATACAACAACAGCACCATGAACTATTTTAAATATTTTTTCAAACTCCCGAAGAAGATTAATAACATGTTTTGACGTTGACGCGTTTGGTAGAATTTGGTGGTCGCGGGTTCGCATACCGCCGGGAAAACATGTTTAATAATTTTCTGTAATACCTAATGTCTTCCCCACGTCATTAAACGTTCATAGATAGAAAACCGTGAAGTGCATATGTGCGTCTCGGTCTCAGTCTATGGATTTCCGAATGCTTGAAGTAAAAAATAGGTCTATACTCAATAGTATTGACTAATGTTCTGTGGCTGAGGTATCACCTACCGTCAAGTGAGCCTCATGCTCACATGTCGGTATCTAAAATAACAAAAAGAAAACTGAAACCTATTCGCTTTATTTCAGAACATGAGCCCGATCTACGCGCGTCTCGTACCCTTCGCGGCCGTTTGCGGCGCCAACTTTATCAACATACCCATGATGAGGAGCGGGTGAGAATAACTTCCCTAACCGAAAATAATATTTTATCAATTATTACTAGCGATCCGCCCTGGCTTCGCACGGGTGCAATGTAGATGAACTATACACAAAATATGCCTATGGAACTCGCTGATAATGTAGCTTTCTATTGGTGAAAGAATTTTTAAATGGGTCCAGTAGTTTTTGAGTTAAATCGTAACAAACAAAATAGATGATAGGGTACAGTCACACACAGTCAGACCTCTCGTCTTTAAAAATATATTATAGAGATTGACCCTTAGTGCTGCTTCAGATTAAGCAACCGGTGGCGAACACTACGATTTGTCTAATTTAGGAAGATAATTTTGACAGCTCACGCCTATGAATATTTTTTTCAGTTAATACTACGAAGATAATGTCGGGGTTTCCCCGGGATTCGAATCGGAACCTCCGTTGGCAAACGCACCACATTTTATTTAGCACTAGCAACGCGCCCCGGCTTCACACGGGTGCAGTGTAGATGTACTTACTATACACAAAAAATAGCCAATGTTACTCGCAGATAATGTAGCTTTACATACTTTAATCGGTATAGTTATTTTTGAGTTTATTCGTTACAAAAATACAAAATTTTCCTCTGTATAATATTCTTTCTGTCTTATTCATACGTACAGCTTGATTGATATAGTTAAAATGTGTTTTGTTTCTTTCGTTCTGTAGTATTTTTATATTCGATAGAGCGAGACAAAGCATATTTTAACTACATCAAGCTTATAATACGCTTTATAAATAAGGTCGTTAATGTAAACGTGTTAAATGTCGTAGTGAGTTGATGAACGGCACGCCGGTGTTCACTCGGGACGGTAAACGTGTGGGCGAGTCGAAAGTGGCCGCGCGGTACGGGATCAGTCTGGTCATCGTGTCCAGAGTGCTCATGGCTCTGCCAGGAATGAGTGAGTGAACGTTCTCTTTCAGGTCGTTTAGTTCAGTTACCGTCTCTTTAACACGTCTTGGACTGCTGAAACACAATGTATGTGTTTTTACGGCCGATATTGTAAACACATGCATTTGGCGAGTTCCAATCGTAACACGTATGCGTGTTTTGCCGCATAGTCGTAAAGTAACTTTCCTTGGGTGCTAAAAACACGCTAACGTGTTTTTAGTCGCATGGCTGTAAAATAGTATTTTGAGACTAGCAGTCAAAGTGTTAATATGAGACGTGACTGAGTCCACAGCTTTCATTTTCGTTGGACCCATGCCAAGTGACGCTTGGACAAAATAACGTCACTTGGATAAACTTACAGAATTTGCACCGAAAACCATAACATACAATAATAATAGTCTTAATGCTGGCCTAGCATGTCACTTATACTTAAAACTAGACTTCTAATGTCAAAAGTAGAGATATTTGTAGATCGAGATATCTTTTATCTTAGTTTGTCTTCACTCGTCCGCGAGATATCTCTTGGTCCCTAATGCTAGACGGGCTGGATATTGGTGACTGGCTTATTATTTCTTGAAATTATTATTATTAAGTACTACAGCTTCGCTTATTTTGGACGAAATGTACCTATATGAGTTTCAGAATTTAAAGTTTTTTAAGAGTTCTTAAGTATTGTTTTCTACTTCTATTATTTTTTCTAAAAACTTTCAAAATAGACTCCGTAACTGAAGTTAAAAGTTGTAAGAAATTCAAACATTTTTTTTCCAGCGGTAACCCCAATAATAACGAACATTGCAACACAAAAAGGAATGTTCTGTCGCTACCCAAAAGGCGTGATTCCGTTCCAACTGTTCTTGGTCGGTCTGTGTGTCACTTTCGCCACGCCGCTGTGCTGCGCGATATTCGACCAGCGCGCCACGCTCAGTGTTGCCAGCCTCGACCCGGAACTCAGGGTGAGTATTTATTTATTTATTAGATCCACCACCGCTCGTTACATTTGAATATTTTTTTATTATTATTATACTAACTAAAATTACAAACAATTAAAAGGTGCACACAACATTTGCCATAATTTCTACTTTAAAATTTAATTTAAAAATAAGAAAATAATATACTAACGATAATTAATTAGTAAAGACGAGAATATTAAAGTAAAAGTATGTTCTATAGCGAAACGAAACGATCTTATAAAATTTTTAAAGCGGCAACCCCGTTAACAATTAACATAAGAATCTCAAGGTTCGAAACAGACATTGATGGTACTGTTTTTAATACAATACAAGATGTTCGAAAATAGTATCTTTTTCATGTGTCCACCCTAAATAATAATAGCAATATTTGATGTAGTTGCTAGGTATTAATCTAAGAAATAAATATCAAGTGTACAAATCTCTAGATTAGATAAAAATGACATCTCTTATAATTCTTAGATAATAATTTTCCATTTTCAGGATTACATGAAAAAGAATTATCCGAAAGAGACGCACGTGGTGTTCAACAAGGGTCTCTAAACTGCCGATATTTATATATTTATTGTTATATCCAAAGAAATATACAATTTAAGGAAATGTTAGCGCGTGGAGTTAAGAAATGTGATTTGCGTATTTAGAATGAAAAGCAGCATTTTTTTACACTAGCAACTATTTTAATTCAACATTCCCTAAATATGAAATAGCTTTAAACACTTTTTTATTTTAATATATTATAAATTCTAGTTTTTTTTTTCAATGTGTATTGAAATAAATTATAGATTCGTATATAGACAAATTGTTCGTGATTCCGTTTTCATAATTGACATTCCTTTTAGGATTAAAAGTGTATATTTTCGCTCTATATGTGACAACTCGTAAATGCACATTCCACAGTCCGGGAGTAAATAGCCTTGAGCATTTTGTTACCTCGTACCAAAAGAAAATAAATGTAAAAATGTTATTTTTTAAATTATCTATTCATTAGTGTCGGAAGAAAATTAAAATACTTCCTATCTCACGAGGAGATGCAAGCTTTAATTTATTATTTATTATTTTAATAGTTTCCTTGTAAGGGGAAAAACGAAACTTTTACTGTTGAAAAACGGAATCTGCCATTATGGAACTATGATTTTTTAAGTATTTAGCTTGGTATTTGATATAGAAAAATCCTACATCAAAAATATTAAATCATATGAATTTGCATATACGAGGTGTCACGTATAGAGCGACGATATTGTTATTTACTTTCTTTAAATACATATTATATTTATTAGATTTTATTTATTATTTTTAGAGCTCAATATTTTGGATTGTGATATTGTGTTATTGTGATCTGATAGTTTTATTGTGACGTGAGATGCATACAGCAAAAAAATTTGACTAAACTCATTCATATGGCAACATTAAATGGACTTAGGGTCCACACTCAAATGTTAATGAATTAAAGTGTTTATAATCATTCATATCATCATTATTTCATAATCATATATTGTCTACGTTTGTATAGCTAAATTCGAACACTGGTGAATTTTGTATGAGACCCAAAGTCCATTTAATAGTTTGTCAATGACAACATTTCGTACAAATAATAAGGGAAGTATGTTATTTTTTAAATTGTTATATAAAAGTTTAATAAACCTTCAATTGTTCGTTATTATATATATAATATATAAAAATATTTTGCCCTGAAAGCTATGTCACATACAAGCCATGCACAGGGTGCCAAGGTAAGGCCGTTCTAATATAAATCTAATATTTTGTCATCGGCCATCATTAATAGACTAATTGTATCTATGGTAAAGTTTCAATAAACAAGTAATTAAGGCTTCCCATTGTAAGTAGGTACCTGATCAATTGACGTCCAAGCATTTCAACTGTTTCTCATATAATTGACGTAAGTTGACTCAATCAAGGCTTAAACAGCTTGAATTTTTCTTTTCTATGGGGGCTTTAATACAGATTATTTTTAGTAAAAAGTTGTATGTTGGGTATAAAACTTAACGGATGACCGTAGATATATATCATAGTCAATTTGTCACTTCCTTAAACAGATAACAACAGCTATATGTTATCTGTAGCTATAGTTATCAATCTACGGACATCAATAAGTTGTGTATAGAAACCGGACATTACTCTGATAGGTAGCTAAAATGTTAATATTATATAACTGAATTTAAAAAAATATGACATGAAATAGAGGTATTTTTTGCCAATTTTCTTGTCTCGATAAATTAGATCAATTTTATATATTCTATCTGTATGTGTTGTTGGTAACTATATTAAATTAATTATTATATATTAACGTAACGTTGACAATAATTCTGTTAAATATTATCTGTTGCAAGTCAAAGCGAGTAGAGTAGATGTGAAATGTACAAAATAAAATAAACTTTATTAATATACCAATTTGTTGTTTTTGTTCAGTTTAGCCCTGATTAAAACTTTAGACCGATGTTTTGTCTTATTTTAACCGACTAATATTTATGATACAGATCTATACAAAAAGTTTTCATGTAATTATTCCATTCTGTAGTCCTCGCGTGTCAATAATTTGTCAAGCACGAAAGACTTGTGAGATAGCAAAGAACATAGATGTACAATGTACATAGAAGAACAGGCCCATACTAAATTGTGGCACAGAAAAAGTAGTTCTGCTTTTGACCTGTAGAGCGCGCGGCAATGTATCGGTGTGACACACACATGTAAGTAGTCCGCTGACTCCTCCCATCGCTGACGTTGACTCGCTTGCACTCGCAGTTTTAGGTATCAGATTTTACTTTTAGGTGCTTCGACCCCGAGCATTGGCAAACGTGTGAGAACGAGCGAGATCGCACCATTACCCCACGCAAGGAAAAGCTGCCGGTTGCGAGAATGCGCGCTATTGCTCTAGCTTCAGAGTGTCGTTTCACGGACACTAGCAGCGCCGCGGTGGCTGGGGGGAGAACTACTCTTACCCCAGAGAAACCGCGCCAAGCGCAAGTATACGTATAAGGCCTGTTCTTCTGTAAATCTATGTTCTTTGGAGATAGGTACTATTCTAAGTTCTTTATCTGAAATTCGTGACATCGATCTGTTATTTGTATACAATGTCAATTTCTCAAATAACTGACAGATAAAATTAATACCAAAGAGTATATTAATATACAGGGATGTATACTTTCGCGCAAGTCGTTACACGTTTGTGCTAGGCCCTCAGTCAAAAAAATCTCACATCGCATCGCTTAATATGCTAAACTGCAGAAATTCGTAAAGTACGTTTTTTCCGGGAGAAGGTAATAAAACAAAATTATCTTTAATATCATCTCTCGGAAAATATATTTCGAATTTCTGCAGTTAGTATTAAACCAGTGACATGTCTAGCCACATGGCGCCCAAATAGTAATGCTACAAGATTCAAGATCATTAAACTGGATAGAAAGAGATAACGAATTACTTATCATAATAGAATATGAAATGAAACGTCATCTTACGAAAAATTATTTTATTAGATTCAAATATTTAAATAATACAATAATTAAGTATTCATTTCATCAGAATAGTAATAGATATTAAAAATATAAAATGAGAGGAAAATATATATATTTCATTGTAACGCGGAGACGATAAATTACTATTATCATTTATACAAAACACACACTTAAAACACTTATAAAAAGGCTCGTTTTCTGGCGTATTATCGAAAATAAATGCATTCTTATAAATACATTTTGAATTTCGCTTCTCCCGGCCTAGCATGACATTTTAACCAATTGGTAAATATAATTGAAGGCAGCCATCTATAAATTAAACATATAAGCATTGATGTACTCCCCCTGCGCGTTATCGGCGACCTTCGGCTGCGAGACAGAGGCGAGCGATGACTCCATCTCTTTTCTTCTCTTCCTGTTCTTCTTGTCCCAGGGCGCGTAGGGGATCTTCAGGTGAACCGTCTGTATGTGCAGTTTGACCGCACTGCTCTGAGTGAAGCGACGGTTGCAATGTTGGCACTCGTAACGCTTTTCACCCGTATGCACCTGAAATATAAGTTAGTATATTTCACACAATATACAATAAAAAACTTAACCCTTAAATAAATGATTTTTTAATTTTAGTTAAAAAAAATGTAGGTGACATGTGACATATTTAAAACAAAGGCGCATGACATTCAGTCATCAGAATATTATGAGTGCGATCACAGAACAGAAAAAATAAGTAGAAGTGCGAAGTAGGCGTGGCATGCGTTTACTTTTGCGTACAATTTAGCACGGTGGCGCTTAATCGATTACAGTCAGCCAAAATCATCCTTATATCTTTCACATAAAGTTTAGTTTAGTAATTAGTTTGTTTTAATATCACAAAACGTCGTATGTTCTTTGTGCGCAAAGTAACCGTTATCCCCAAGCACTAAGATATATTATCAATTGTAGGACCTGTGTGATTTAGCTAAATTTTGAGTTAAATAAAAACAACGAATCGAAAAAAAATTGTAACTATGTGCAGTATTAAATACTCTATTCAATTGTGTGAATTTCGTGACACTCGATCCGGTACAAATTATGACATATTGCACTTCTACTTACTTCTTCTGTTTTGTGGTTTGTACCTTTAACACTACACCTACCAAACTGTCAAAAATGACAGCTTTAGAGACTAATAAAAATGGTTAAATTCCAGGTTTTCATTTTATTTGAACTATGAATAGCTGCTAATAAGAAAAAAAATATATATGGCTATATTATATCATAGAAAAACTCGTGCAGTGAGTTCAAGAAAAATGGAATTTAACAATTTTTATTAGTTTCAATAGCAGTCATTTGACCGCTCTGGTAGGTTTAGTGTTAAAGGTACGAACGAACGACGACGACGAAAGGTACGGACGAAAGGGCTAATTAATGGTTAACGGTT
The DNA here is from genome assembly GCA_905404175.1 of Anthocharis cardamines. Taxonomy (NCBI): domain Eukaryota; kingdom Metazoa; phylum Arthropoda; class Insecta; order Lepidoptera; family Pieridae; genus Anthocharis; species Anthocharis cardamines. Next base: position 4,736,327 of record FR989972.1, on the reverse strand, counting down.
AAAATCATTAATTAATAACCGGCTTCGAATCTATAGTTGGTACTAGGGATGTAACGGAGGTAGTTTTATCGGAACCGAATTCGGAATCGGAGGCAGATATAAAAGAGAAATGCGTAATAAAATAAATCAGTTTCATTCATATCATTTAAAAAAAATAAAGTACCTTCCTAGTTGTTGAAAATAAAAATAAACGAATTTACTTAAAAATAATTTACAAATTAAAACAAATGGCGCTGACCGCGGCCGCCGCCGTCGCTGGGCTTCGACCTCCGATTCAAATCTATCGGAACCGAAATTGGAATCGGAAGTTCCGACCTCTCGAAACCGGAATCGAAGCTACGTAACATCCCTGGTTGGTACCCCAAGGTAAAAATGAAGGAAAGGGTTCCACTCACCACGATGTGCCGGTCCCGGTTGCTGACCATACTGAAGCGGCGGTCGCAGAAGGGACACGCGTAGGGCTTCTCGCGCGTGTGTATGCGCATGTGCACTATCAGGTTCGCGTATTGCTGTCAATATTATTATTATAGCTAATTACTCAAAGATGTCGTGTGGAACATGGTGTAATGGTTGTAGGGCAACAAACATTTTGTAAGACAAAAAACTTGGCGATTACAAAGAGTGGCGGAGAGTTTTTTGCCAGTTCTTCTTGTCCGTTCTACGCCCTTGATTTGAGAATTGGCAGTAAATGTAAAATTAGAAGCAATGAATATGTTGTTTATTAACGTTCATAAGTGTACATTGTGGTACCTAAATGAATAAATGATTTTGAATTTGTATCAGTAATTACTAAGTAGCTGGACGAATATATGAGACTTGACTTCAATCACCTGCCGTGTGCATCGATGTGTCGTGGGATCGTATCCCACCGGGACGACATGATCATTATTTTCTGGAAGAACTCCACATCTGCTTACTTCGGACATTAAATGGGTGGGAGGAATACGAAATTCCGACTGGGTAACGAACCACCGTTCATAGATGGCAAAACCGTGAAGTGTATATTGCGCGTTTCGGTTTCAGTCTATGGATTTCCAAATGCTCGAAGTAAACTTCTTAACTTTTCTTAACTTTGTACTGTGTCTGAGATATCCATGAGATGTTTTCCAGCTATGAACGATGGTTCGTTACCCGGTTGGAATTTCGATAATATTTTCACACATTTACTCTAAGTTACCAGACGTGGGGAAGACAAGCTTACACAAAATTATAAACCTGTCGTCCTGGTGGGATTCAAACCCACGACTCATCGGTGCGCACAGAAGGTGTTTTACCAAACGCGCCAACAAGCCCATAGTTGAATATCATCAGTTTTTGTTTAATTTAATTTTAAACCCATTGCTTTAAAACATTTAAGTTATTTTTTTTTTAATATTTCCCGTTGTTTTGATATTGTAGTGTATAAGTATATCTGTGTATGTAAACGTTCCACGTGTAACCTAATTATATTGATATTTAATCAATGTTTTATATAATAAATGGGCAGTCATACTCGAGAAGTCTTTGTTTTAATACGTATCCAAATTCCTCCCGTACATATCAGTTTCTTCATATATTTTTTTATGTATGTTGGATTTTTTGTTCAGTTGTTATGTCACTCCAAGCGAAACTGAGCAGCCGCTGAAAATCATGATGTGACAAATGCTGAGTGGCTGTCTTTTTTAGCCACATCTTTAATTAATATTTAATTTTGTTTTGTTTTTATTGCTATTAATTATATTTTGTTTTTTTTTTAATTTGTTTGTGCTCTTAGAGCAATATTTTAGCTAAGTTAAATGTTTTAGTTTTAAGGATAAGTGTATTTTTATTTTTTGTAGAGGCTAAATAAAGCAATTTTCATTTCATTTGCAAGATGCAATATACTGTTTCTCTTGGACACTTTAGGAGTATAGCGTGTTCGATAATAATTTATAACACATTTTACTATTTATTACTTTTATTTCCACAACCAATCATTGGCGCGGTTAGCAGGCGACTGCTTTTCCCGCTCACGTACATATTATATATATCATAATACAAAATTGCAACCTCCACATAAACCCCCTTCTTAAAAAAAAAACAAATATATATATTTAAACAATATTACCAAAAATTACAATTATAAAATACTGATGATTATACAATACTAAATATTTAATCCGAACATAACAATTTATACTTATGAAATTAATAATTATTTATAATTTTAAAAGTTTACTCTGCAATAACCTACATAATACATATTCACTTACAACGAACTTTGAAATCTTACCGGTTGCTTAATAACTCTACCACTGCGATTTGCAACTAAAGGTGCATTCACACTGGTTTTATGCTGATTTAAATTACTAGAACTATTTAAATTACTTGTATCTTGCAAAATATATGCTGGTTTAACTCTGTCGATTGAAACGTTACAAGGTTTATCATTTATTAAAATTTTATAAATCTTAGAATCTCTCTCTAAAACTTTATAAGGACCTTTATATTTTCCTGACATTATAATGAGACCCGTTGTATGTTGTCCATTTAACATTATGTCTATGACTGTACCTTAGTGGTGTGTCCGCAGATGTCGCACATGTACCGTTTGAGGTACTCCGCCCCCGGGTGCTCCGCCTGGTAGTGCTTGCGCGCCTGCACGTCGTTCGACAGGTACTTCTTGCACTGTGCAAATGGATTGAATTGATTGAGAATGGATGGATGGATGTTTGTTACTCTTTCACGCAAAAACTATCGAACGGATTTTGATGAAAATTTACAGTAATATGGCTTATGTATCAGAATAACACATAGGCTACAATTTATAAAGTTTTTTTTGTAATTTGACTATAATATTACGATAAGTATCCAGACAGTAAGTCTAAACCGCCTAAACCGTTGGAGTTACAAGAATATAATGTATCATGGAATTGTTTTACCTTTTATATGGAAGGCAATATACCCTAAACTATGAGCCAAAATACATTTAAATTGGATACTTTTTTTAAATGCACATTTTAGAGTATTCAGTTATTTTTTATCAAAATTGATACATTATTCGCTTTCAGTATTTAATATAGACGAACTTTGTCTTTTACACTAAGTAATTTGGACGAATAGTTCAAAAAATATCACGATAAGATTGACTTGAATAAAGTTGCGTTAAAAATAAACTACCCGTAGTACTAATTCTACGCAGACGAAGTCGCGGGCAGAAGCTAGTCTGACATAAAAAAAATGATTTGACTCACAAGTCACTAGACTTGTTCTTACTCGGTCATTGAAAGGACCGCTCCGATCTAGTACAATCATTCTAATGTACTAGTTCGGACTTCTAGTACTATTAGTACACTAGTACATCGGTCGATGCAAACAGAATTTAAGCGCTGTACTAATTTGAGAACTAATATGAAAGTAAATTGACAAAAAATCCTACAAATAATACAACAGCGACTTTGCAAACATTGAAAAAAAAGTAAACTAAAATCGTCAATATTTCTGTAAACATAAAGTCCTAAAATTCTCGATAATTAAAAAAACTATTATATGTAGTTCTTTTAATTATCGAGAATTATCGAGACTAGGACCGCGGAAGTAATAGTTGTCTCATTCACTCCCATGTCCCACGCTCGCGTCTGATTCACGCATCTCGTTCATCGTTGCATGCGTCGGTTCGAGCGGATTCGCTACTGTAGTACTGTACTATAATGTACTAGATGAACGATGACCTATAAGCTGAAGGAATAGTTCATTCTCATTCTGTGTCAGGAATGAATTCTTAATAGTACTTAGGGGCCGTCCATTAATCACGTGAGGCTCAAAAGGGGGGGGAGGGGGTACGGAAAACATCACGAAACATCACGAGGGGGGAGGGGGGGTCTCGTTAGACATCACGTGTAATAATTTTATTTATTTTTTGTCAAAAAGCGCTATTTATGATTAGTGGTCCCAAACCTCACCAAATATCATCAGGGGGGAGGGGGGGGTCAAAAAATGAGAAAAACGACCTCACGTGATTAATGGACGGCCCCTTAGTACGTGAACTACACAAGTCTACTACTCACAATATCGCAGTTGCCCGCAGTGGTGGTGCCGTTGTTGAGCACGTCGGACGCGTCGCGGCGCGGCCGGCCCCGCGCGCGCCGGTGCAGCGCCGCCACGCCCTCCAGATCCGCCTTCGCGGGCTTTATCGATCTGTAACGTTCGACCTAGCACGAACGACTATCGACAAAGTATTCGAATCGTCAAACTGTCAGTAGTATGAGAAATTTCATACAAATGACAGTTCGACGATACGAATACCTTTTCGATATTTGTTCGTGCTCACCCCCCTGATAACGGTGGATCTACTAATATTATGAATTAGCGGACCCAACAGACGATGTCCTGCCAGAATGTTGGCTTCAAAAATAGAAATAATATTACTTATGCCGACATTTCGGATGCTTTATACTGAAAGATGACAGTTGTCTGATTTGAAATATCACAAAGTTGCCATATTAACGCCATCTATTCCTATGGAATTGATATTTACTGTATTATGACAATATTGACTAATTGTGTCCTCTTGTTTTTGAGTATGTTTGATTTGTAGTTTTAGATTTTAAAACATCGGTGCAGCCGTTCCGTATAAATGGTTTAACTAAACATATTGACATTTGATCGAAGAACTAACACGATTTTGAAGATGTATGAATTGTTGTTGCTGTATAACAAAATTATATATATTGTGTGTGTGTGTGTGTGTGTGGAGACTCACAGATTGGTGGATGTGTGCTTGTTGGAGCTACCGAAGTGCGTGACGAAGGCGGCTTCGCTGAAGAACTGCATGCGACACTCCGCACAGTACAGGGGACTGTCTGTCTTTACTTCTTTCTCTTGTTTTGAACTTGCTTCCATTTCCTTCAAATATAAGCATAGTCTTATCTCCGTGGCTCGGTGGTATGAAATGCGTTAAACACTGGATGTTCCAGGTTCACAGGAAAAAAATATACAAGAAATTGTTTCATTTGGGCTGGTCACGTACATATGTGATAAAGAAAAATGATAATATCATATAAAACACCAATTTCATACGTAAGAACCTAATATAAATAAATTATGTTTTTTTTCTATATACAATCTAGTAATCCAAACATTCCAATAATCTGACACCTTCTGGTTTTTAATGATGCCGGATTAGTGAAAGCCTACAGTAAATAGATTTATATTGTGTGTGGAGCAGCTTAACCATATCATACCTCCATTGTATGAGCGATCTTCTTATGACAGTACAAGCCCGACTCACTCACGAAACTATGACCACAGATCGTACAAATGAAGGAAGACGGGTGCTTTATTCGTATGTGGGTTAGACGAGTCGATGCTTTCCTGAAATATGCATATCGTTAGATAAATCAACCAAAAAAATATCTTATTCTTCAAAACCTTCTATCAAAAAAAAGAAAACCTAAGCTGTATGGAAAATATTTACGAATATTAGGAAAAAATGCTACAAGTAGTTGTTTACATAAGAATTGAAGTGTATTTCAAAACGATATAATAAAATCCTTTAAAAAACTAAGGTCTTCTATATGCCTCATTTTTATTATGTACAGTCACGAACAGAAGTCAGATAATAGATACAACAGAACTTAATTATTATGTTAATATAAAAATATAACCGTACAAATAAGCCTAAAAGTGGTAAAAAAAAATCGTTTTCTTTTATTCTCATAGCTACTGCGAGTCTGATTCGATTCACGTAAATCTAACTTACCTTAAATATTAACAAAAACCCCATTTATAAAATATCAATTAGCTCGAAAGTTCCTTCAGTTAGGACTTTCATTCATAAATCTGTTCTTCACAAACTATGTTGCTGACTGTACCCTACACAAATGTATGTTGAATATATACATATTAATTTAGGCTGCATAGAGTGTGTTTTTAAATATAAGGAAATGTATGAATACTCACACGAATTCTTTGTTACAATGTGGACAGGAGTAAGTGACGTTTTTATGCCATCTGTAATGCATCTTGGCTTGACCTCTGAAAACAAATCAAATATTTCACCGACTGTCAACAGATTAGAGTAATGTTTTGTTTATCTACACCTAGATAAACAACTTGCGGATATTTCAAATGCTTCACATACAACTGACAGGTGGACGATTCGAATACTTTGTCGATAGTCGTTCGTGCTAGGCCCTCAGTGTGCGCGTTCACTTCGAAGGTCCAATAACGCACGTTTACGTACGATACAAATTCGTATCCAATGTGCGACCGCCCTAAGTCTTCGTTGCAATCATTTTTTTTATATGGGACAAACGAGCTTGGGTGACGTGATGGTAAGTGATCGCCACCGCCCATAAACAGAGCCGGATTGATGGGTTGTGGGTTCGAATCCCACCGGAACATGTTTATAATTGTCGATAAACATGTCTTCTTCACTTTTAAATAAAATACTGTATACCGGATTAAAACGCGATTTATTATTTAAATTATTTATCCCGACGTTTTAATCCGGTATACAGTATTTTATTTAAATGTGTGATACTCGCGTTAATAAAAGACAATATTATGTCTTCTTCACGTCTGGTTACTTCGGGCATTGAACGGGTGGGAGGAATATCGAAATTCTGACCGAATAACGAACCATCGTTAATACATGGAAAAACCATGAAGTATATTGCGCGTTTCGGTTTCAGTCTATGGATTGCCGAATGCTCGAAGTAAAAAATTTTTCGACAGCACATCATTGACATAATTGAAATATGTACAATAGATTGTGTAGTGTATATTTTTATTTTATTGTTTGTATTCCGATAGTGTTATGTTAAATTGTATTGTATTTTTGTGTAGTATAAATAATAATTTTCAGCCGTTTTAATTATCAAATAAATAAATAAATCATTGACTGATGTTCTGTGGCTGAGGTATCACCTACCATCAAGTGAACCTCATGCTCGTCTGTCGATATCTAACATTTAAAAAAATGAGCATACCTACCTACAGAAGGAAGTGAACGCGCAAGCCTGACAGGAGAATTTGTGCAGGTGGCTCATAGTCATGTGCTTGTACATCTGCCGAGTGTTCTTCACGTAAATCTTGCACGCATCGCACTGGTACTGGCCGGATACTGACTGAAATTCAAATATAACTTCAGCCATTTAATTAGCATTCATCATGTGCAGAGTTAGCCATGCCGAGCCAAGTCAGCCAGACCAAGCCAGCCATGCCATCCAAGCCAAGACAGCCACGCTTGCTCTGATGGACTTCACCTACATTTCTTAAGACGTCAATTACTTAAGAAAGTTAATTAACTCCGATGATGACGTCACAAGTTCACAACCCTAACAAATCGAGGCGAGGGAAAGCGATTAAATAGTGATTTTTATCATAATTAGTAATTATACACTTGGTAATATAATAGTCTATGACTAAAAAGGGTTTATTTTTTGGTTTGATGTCTTCGGTTCCAATAGACAAGCAAATCTTTTATTTATCATCTTGAAACATGTCAATGTTTGACTAGAAATTGAACTGTCGAGATCCCTAGTGAGGCATAGAAGTAGAGAAAATTCTGTTTGTTTCACTTTTTATTTTTATTTACAGGCATATACAATATACAGTCGACTCTCGATAATTTGACACTCGTTAATTTGAATCTCTCGATAATTTGAAAATTTATCCGGTCCCTTGAAAAATACTCGATAAATTGAATAAAATCAATGATAATTGGTCCCTTCGGTAATTTGAAGTTGAAAAAGTATTATCTTGCTCGCCAACATGCGATAATTTGAAATCCAGGCTTCCCTACTCTCTATAATTTGAAGCGTTTATCATGCACATACCTGTCGTTTGTTTACATACATGCACAGACTTGTCAATTGTTTACATAAATGAGGTCAATTGTTTACATGTATGAGTAAGTTCGCATTCAAGTCTTCTTTGAAACGTTAATGAGTCACGAACTGAAGTCACTCACTCAAAAAAAGATTACAGACTTCTTTTCGAAATAAAAATTTGTGAATAATTGTTATAATAATTGTTAATACATAATAAGAATATAGAAATAATAAGTAACAAATTTTGATCAAATTCTTATTTCCTTCAGTCGCCCCTCCCCCTCGTGGTTATTCAAACACTTGTTATTTTGAACTCTTGATAATTTGAAATTTATCTCTGGTCCCTTGAGTTTCAAATTATCGAGAGTCGACTGTACATAGATATTAAATATTAATCAGTATTCTATGCCCAGCCGGCCTAGCATGACAACCACGACAAAATAATGTCGACAGTTTTCTCATGTCTATCTTTTTATGTCTTCCGGGTCTAACATGACAATTACACTTAAAACTCTACTTTTAATATCAAAAATAGAGATATTTGTCGATCGAGATATATTCTCTATCAAAGTTGTTGATGTCGAGATATATAATAAATATCTTAGTTTGTCTTCAGTCGTCCGCAAAATATCTCTTAATGGTCATGCAAGGCGGCTGCACAACCAATTTATTTTTATAATCTTGATTCCCTGGTCTCGAACCCGTGTCTTTAGTCACGGGTTCGAAACCAGGGAAACTAAAAACCAGGTTGGCAGTCAGACTAGCCCTATGCATATTATATGCTGTGACTCAATCAGATGCCGAGTTTACAATCAAAGCAAATTAAATAAAAGATAAAAATAACCCTAAAATTACAAAAAGGTAGCAAATATCATACCGGGTCATGCTTTTTCATATGTTTGTCATACGTGGCAGGCTCCCTAAAGCCCTTATAGCATAGTTCACACTTAAACGGAGATTCTATGTAATTCTTTGTATGCTGCCGTTCTTTTACAAGCTTGTACTGCTCTTCTTGGGTCACGGCTGAATAAATGGGGAAGTCTGAGGGTAGTTTCTTCTTTCTCTGTATATTATGAAATTCATCCTTTGCCTTTCTCTTCCGGATCAATATGGGTTTCGACATTTTAGGATCCTTAAGATGCGTCCATATATAGTGAGATTTTGCTGAGGTACTGTAATAAATAGAACACACTTTGAAATTACAAATTTATTTATGACTAGCAACGCGCCCTGGCTTCACACGGGTGCAATGTAGATGTACTATACACAAAAAATAGTCTATGTTACTCGCTTTCTATTGGTGAAGAATTTTTAAAATCAGTCCAGTAGTTTATGAGTTTATGAATAACATATAGTATGTAACTATTTATAATATTAGTATTGATTTTTACAAATAAATAAGTATTAGTGTAAATGTAATAATGGACAAAATGGCAGTTTTAAGGCTGAGAGGCGATTTCTTTCAGGCAACTAGAAAGCATAAGTAGAAAGACAAAACATAGATGAGGGTAATACAATAAACTCAAAGGATTTATTCAATATAGTATGCTTAAACTTGATAGTTAAAGAACAAACTATAAGAAGTGACTTTGTTTTTAAAAAAATGTGATAAGTAAAATAGTTTTACTGGCTGCCTGAAGTTTGTTTTAGTCATTTAGGTACTTGCCATGGTGTTTTATCTTCATTGCATTCTTTTACACTATAGTAAGCTGCAGTAAATAAAATATACTTAATATATTATGATGATTGGCTTACCGATCAAAATTAACTTCCGGACATTTCTTACAGATGTATTTATATGTGTGTTTTCCTGATATATGCGTCTTCAATTGGAAAGGAGTCTTGTAGTAGAAACTACATAAATCACAAAAATAAGTCCCGCTTATATGCTGGAAAATATTAAAACATAAACAATTGATGAATATGACTTGTTCTTTCGTCTTTACTAATTGACTTTTTTCGTTTTTTGGCTTGTTTTTTTTTTATATCAGATCAACAGACGAGCATAAGTCATGAGCTGTCGACCGAATTCATAGACTGAAACCGAAACGCGCAATGTGCACTTCACGGTTTTTCCATCTATGCCCAAAGTTACCAAACGTTGGGAAAACATGCTTACAGAAAATTATAAACATGTGGTCCCGGTGGGATTCGAATCCACTACCCATCGATGCCCAAGGCAGGTATTCTACCAAACGTGCCAACGAGCCCGTCCATCTTTGATTAGAATATAAAATCAATTAAAAAAGTACATAAATAAATGTAATACAGGCAACATCAGAAGTCAGACTTGTATAACAAATTCATAATGTGGCCTCATAAAACTAACTTACTGTATCATGCATTCTCATATGCACTTTTAACCGAGCCTCCGTATAATACGCTTCTTTGCAAACTTCACACTGAAACTTGCCTTGTGAGAACATTTTATATATCTCCATCACTGCCATGGCTTCCTTCTTTGAAATTGGCACAACACTAGCAAATTCTTCATCTAATTGAGTGCCATCCACATCATCATTATCAATTCTTTGTGTAAGATCATTATTTTCTATATCATTATCGAAATAATCCGATAGGGTCTCTTCTTTACTATCACTAAATACATTGGATTCATTCAATTGTTCAGTGGCTTGACTTAAGATATCTGGTTTTGACTGATTTTTAGGCACTTCTATGACATCAGAATGAGTACTATGATGCAATGTATATATATTACTTGATTCAGTTGGGAATCGACTATCCTTTGTCCATTTAAACTTAACAATTTCATAGTTTATGCGTAGGTTGTTTTCATTTAAGTAAGATAAGGTGGGACTAATTTTAAGTCTTTGTCTATCTAATTCTTTTAATACTGGTTCTGTAATCTAAAATTTAAATAAATTGTTATTCATACCTGACGTAAACACATAAACAGACATATAAACATGGTAATATAAAATATATAATAATTGGTCTATTTTGATTCTGTATTGAACTGATTTGAAAAATTAATTCATATTATATAGATAGCTACTAGTGATGTATCGGATTGTTAAAGATGTATATTCGCAGATACAGATCTGAATATGAATAATTGATGTCAAGATCTGCAGGTACAGATCTTAACTTCCTTACTTTATTGGTAACATAATCATTATTGTTTATGTTATACACCAACTTTTTGGTTCAAGTTATTGATATTTTCAAGCTGATTAATATTTTAATATCAACCTTACCTCACGGTTGCTATCTAATATCTCTAGTAATGTGTAATATGCTCTTTGGCATTTATTTCGAAACTTCATAAATTTTTTGACATATGCTTCACACTCCATACACAGGTGTTCGGGCAGACCAGCTCCTTTGTGTGTCTAAAATTAGTGAGAGTTGTGTATAAGTATAGTGTGAACAAGGAATTCTCAGTTGATTGAATTGATGATTAAGTATATATTTTTTAAGTATATGAGGATTACAAATTACAAATGTATAAACGTTTAAATTCAGCACATACCCTTTTCGAAACAAATATGTAACTGGTTGCTGAACAAAGAATTCAGTGAATTAAAATAGTTGATGATGTCAAAAAAATTCAAAACTTATTTTAGTTAAACGGGAGTCTATTCTGTCGAGCTTCATTAGCCGATTTTCCGCTCACAGAGGAAGTTTCACTTAAGTCCCGACCGATATGATTTCTGACTGAAACTGACTGACTCTTTACCATACCCTCCTCTGGATTGGAATAGAACAGGATAGTATTCTCTTTGCACAAACGGCTGATTAAGAATTAAGTCTAAGTGAACACAATCGAAAAAGAACTACATACCTTAAGTCCGGAAATAAGATTGTAATCGTGTCTCAACTGACCACTGTCTATATTCACAAATTTTACATCAGTACTCAAGCACACAGCACATGCCCTTAATTGAAACATTGTGGAAAGTTATATTCATTCGTTTCATCTCATTTTTCAAAACGATTCTTATTTTTCCCTGTTCTGTGATTTCATCGGAAGAAATCCAAAACAAAAAGCGTGAGCTAACCACAGAATGATAATATAGTAATAAACAACAGCCATTATGTAGTATTAGTCTGTGGGTATACCTGTCGCCTGTCACTGCCAAATTAAATTTTGTGTCTTTTATTAACGCGAGTATCACACATTTAAATAAAATACTGTATACCGGATTAAAACGCGATTTATTATTTATATTGTTTAAATTACTTGTCCCGACGTTTCGGATGCTTTTCAGCAACCGTGGTCGCGGGGAGACAGAAAGAGTCACAAAGTTGCCATATTTAATTCAATTAAATTCAAAAATAATCTATTAATTTAGGTAACACAATGTACACCTATGAACGTGAATAAAAAATAATACATATTAAATTACTAATATTACTAATATTAAATGCTTCTAATTTTACATTTACTACCAGTTCACAAATCAAGGGCGTAGAGCGGACGAGAAGAACTGGCAAGAAACTCGCCGCCACTTTTTTTAATTATGAATAAATATAAATAATAAATCGCGTTTTAATCCGGTATACAGTATTTTATTTAAATTTTGTTTTTTTCACCTCCAGAAGTTAGGTCAGATACATGTATTTTTGATCATTATTATTGACGAATAAAAAATAAAATAGAAAAATCCTCTATAACATTTTAATTACAATATGGTACAGCCATACATAGATTGCTTATTGCTTTTCATTGAAATTATTCATTGAAAGCGTTTCTATGAAACAAGCGTTAAAATGCTGTTTTGCACGATTATAAGTATAACAGAAGCCAGGGTGCTAATGTGACTAATAAAAGGATTTCTTTTCACCGGTAAGTATATTAAAACTTAATATTCAGAGATTTGATCGAAAATATTTAAAAGAATATGAAAAGTAATAGTGTACGCAGTAATAGTAATCGCAAAATTTTATACATTGCTGGTGATTAATACCTATGCGAAGATTGCGCTCAAGTAGAATTTTGGTACGCGAACAGCAATGTAAAGCGTATCACGTATGAATGGTCAACTCGATATGCTTCTTGGTACTATTCACTAAAAGTAACTCGACGATAGGATTGGGTACCATTTTGCCATCGTATCGATAAATAGTTTTTGTGTTATTGTTATTTAATTACGTAGTCTTAATAGTAATACTATTTCACAGGTTATACTATTTATAGTCAACCTAAAACTTTAAAAAAATATATAATTTTATACGAACAAACATTATTTTAGCTTTTTATTAGGAAATAATTTAGAAAATAAATGAATTCTTTTTCTATACTTTTTTAGAAAATAAATGAATTCTTCTTCAGATTTCCTAAAGTGCCTCAATAAAAGAACAGTGTATTTAAGTAACCGGTAGAGAAAATTGGATGCCTACAAAAACCAAAAGAAAACAATTGCTAAATAAATGTTTTATTTCAAGGCCAATAAATAATATTGTGATATATGTAATTTATTTTTAATTTCATATATTATATTGAAATAATTTTTATTTCAAGCTGCTATATAAATGCTAATCTATGCCTTTTCTTTCGCGTAGAATCAAATTAAGATATACATAGGTACAATATAAAGTTTGAAATGACTACCGTGACTAATGTACATAAAATAAATATCTATAAAAGTTTATCATAAGTCAATCCCTAGCGTATATGTAAAATATTTTTTTTGATGATGAAATGAACTTTGTATTGTAGTGGCGACAGCAGTTCCCAATTCCCATACAAATATGGACTAAGGCCTTTCTAACCTTTTATTAAGTGTTCTGTGGAGCAATACTTATAACTAAATGCAAACAGGGAATATCTAAATAAATTCCTACAGGGTTTTCCAAACACCGATCAAAATATACAGAATCGGGAAAAGCTTTGAAGCACATATTGACACCTATCTTGTAGAACGTGTGTTATTTGTTATTGCGTGTTCAGTAGTACGCATCATTTACCCTATCTTTCCAGCTGTCACCAGCACCCGGTGCGGATCCCAAATTTGCCCCCCTCATTTATGCAATTGAATATATAAAATTTGGGGCTTGGTAAAAATGGTACTCTTATTGAGTAACAATAAAATCTAAAGAGAAACTCTGTCATTACGGTAAAGTACAAAACAAAAAAAACGTTGAAGGATGTATTTTTTTACCGTTACCTGTGATTCCTGTGAAATGCCGCCCCCGCCAAAGTACCGCCCGGGGCAGACCCACCATGCTACGACACTGATTGAATCGGAGCTATACCTAATTGATTTATTGTTTTAACAAGTTTTTTTTTATTATTTCAAGAAAATACACTATTTTTCTATAATAAATATTTTTCTTACATCTAAACATATCTACATTTTTTTATTTAAATTTGATATATTTTTCTGTGTCAAGGAAAAGATTAACTTTTATTTTATTGTTATAACATTAAAATATAATATTATACAGAACTATTACATCAAAGTACCTACACAATCGGCGGACCGTATTGCTCTATGATTAGTAACGTATGATCTTATCTATACTTCTATACCATAGAGCAACACGGGCTCCGGTTCGCCGGTGGCCCGTGTTGCTCTATGTTCTATACTAATATTATAAAGAGGAAAGATTTGTATTTTTGTATGTTTGTATTTTTGTATGTATCGAATAAACTCAAAAACTACTGGACCGATTTCAAAAATTCTTACACCAATAGAAAGAAACATTATCGGTGAGTAACATAGCGTCGTTGCGCCTGCCAAATTCCATATGTGCATTTTTGTATAGTTTTGGGAAGCAACGAAAAACGTATTATTGACTCACATACGGAGTTTTTCTTAACGGTCAAAACACATATGGAATTAGTTAAACACCTTTCGGTTCAGTTCGAATATCACAAAAAGGATTTTAGTAACACATAGAGAATAAAACTAAGACTATTTTTTGTGCAAAAACCAAAAAAATGCACATATGGAATTTGGCAGGCGCAACGACGGTGTGTTATTTGTTATTGCGTGTTCAGTAGTACGCATCATTTACCCTATCTTTCCAGCTGTCACCAGCACCCGGTGCGGATCCCAAATTTGCCCCCTCATTTATGCAATTGAATATATAAAATTTGGGGCTTGGTAAAAATGGTACTCTTATTGAGTAACAATAAAATCTAAAGAGAAACTCTGTCATTACGGTAAAGTACAAAACAAAAAAAACGTTGAAGGATGTATTTTTTTACCGTTACCTGTGAAATGCCGCCCCCGCCAAAGTGCCGCCCGGGGCAGACCCACCATGCTACGACACTGATTGAATCTTATTGTTTTAACAAGTTTTTTTTTTATTATTTCAAGAAAATACACTATTTTTCTATAATAAATATTTTTCTTACATCTAAACATATCTACATTTTTTTATTTAAATTTGATATATTTTGCTGTGTCAAGGAAAAGATTAACTTTTATTTTATTGTTATAACATTAAAATATAATATACAGAACTATTACATCAAAGTACCTACACAATCGGCGGACCGTATTGCTCTATGATTAGTAACGTATGATCTTATCTATACTATCTATATCTATACTTCTATACTAATATTATAAAGAGGAAAGATTTGTATTTTTGTATGTTTGTATTTTTGTATGTATCGAATAAACTCAAAAACTACTGGACCGATTTCAAAAATTCTTTCACCAATAGAAAGAAACATTATCGGTGAGTAACATAGGCTATATTTATTACTAGAAAAAAATAGAAATCCTTAGAAATTCCTACTAAAACCAAACCAAGGTATAAAAAAATTAGCCAAAAAATTTCTATCATCGCACTCTGTCATTTTGATCAATTTTTGCGGTTTTTTTATGATTTAACTCAAAAAATACTTGACCAATTTTAAAAATTCTTTCACCTATATAAAGCTACATTACCAGCGTGTAACTTATTTTTATCTAAATTGCACCCGTGCGAAGCTGGGGCGTTTTGCTAGTTAATATTATAAATGCGAAAGTTTGTGAGGATGGATGGATGTTTGTTACTCTTTCACGCAAAAACTGCCGAACGGATTTTGATGAAACTTTACAGTAATATAGCTGTATATCAGAATAACACATAGTCTACAATTTATAATATATTACGAAAACAGCTCGGTTAAAAATAAATTACTCGTAGTACTAATTCTATGCAGACCCGGAAGTCCCGGACGGAAGCTAGTACAAAATATATAAAAAAATTGGCTTAAAGGTATTTTTAACACGCCATAAAATCTTCACAAAAAAAATTAACAGGCTGATTCATCAACCAGAGTACGAATTAAAATTTAATTTTATATTATTTTTTGTTGTTTTGAACATAAAAATCTTACTTTGAATTTTAGGGAAGTACCTAATGGATAAATTTCTGTTGTATGGCTGCGCTGAGATCAAGACCAATCAACCTCAATCTCGGCTAACAATCTACTTAGCAGCAAAGTATTTTTTATATAAGCAATAAAAATCCAAAATATCATTCTTATACAACATAAAGTATAGGTACCCTTAATAATACTTGTGCAATAATAATAATCTAAAATATATTTATATTACAAACTTAAACATCATCAAAACAATTAAAATTTTCACTTATAGTTATTTTGGCTTCATTATTATCATCAGGTAAGTCAATTACTTCATTTATTATTTTGCTGTCCTTTCCCTCCTTTGGTATAGCTAAACTATAATCTTCCATTTGAAACACCATTGGGTACTCATTTCGAAAAGGTTTCTTTTCAAAATTAGTTTCTGAATAAACTAAAGGTTTAGTTTCTGGTGGCATATGATTTGACAATAACATTGGCCAAAGAAACAATGTATAGAATCTTGTAAGTAATAATTGCATTTCATCTCTCAATATGCGATTATGGTTAATACATTTTGTTAAATATCGAACCTCACTGTTTTCAAGTGAATCAGTAATATAGTTCATTAGTTTTCTACATCCTATGATAGTTGCATAATTAGGTGGTAGTACATACTGTGACGGACCCAAACAGTTCTTGCCCCAAATATCAGGAAAGTCTTTACCGTGTTCAGTAACTGTAGCCATTGCCTTTTTTGAGTAGGATTTTGTTCTTGACACAAAAACATCTTTATCATTTTCAAGCAATTGAGAATATCTTTTGCCTATAGAGCTATTCATGAATTTTTCTTTGTTTAACTTTGCTCTTAATAATATAAGTATTTGTCTTAAATGTTTCACATTTATATCACTTTCTTTCATTTGTAAACTTTCACTTTCTATGGCACTATTTACATTTATTTCATTTGTTGTTCCGGCAAGAGGCTTGTATTTTTGAAGTTCTTCAATCTTTATTTGCTCTTTAACTAGAAGACTAATGATTGCATCTTCAATTTTTTCTTCTGATGACTGCTGAGTAACTACTTCATCCTTTTTAACATCTAATTCAGATTCCATTCTTTGCTTTAAATTGTTGATAGCTTTATTTAAATTGTCTGTTTTGTTTCCTCGTTTTATTTGTCTAGAAGCTCTTCTTGGTGCGTGTTCAATATCTATGTTAGGATGACGCATCATCCATTTTTCCAATGTCATA
The DNA here is from genome assembly GCA_905404175.1 of Anthocharis cardamines. NCBI lineage: Eukaryota > Metazoa > Arthropoda > Insecta > Lepidoptera > Pieridae > Anthocharis > Anthocharis cardamines. The sequence goes on along the minus strand of FR989972.1, from coordinate 4,719,008 downwards.
TATCTAGCACGTATATTAACTCTGTCCTTGTCTGGAAAATGTTTAGCAATTTTGGAGAAGTTCCGTGGAGATTCTTCATTTGCAGCTAATTGTACCAACTTTTTGTCTTCTTCAATGGTCCATACTGTAGTCATTCTTTTCTTAGTTAACACATTATAACGTACACGACACTGTGACAAGGAACGTCCAGGAAGATACCATTTCATCCTCTTAAAATCAGGCCCATATTTATCTGCAAATGTAAGAATTATAGCATCCTCTTCAGGTAAAAATCTACCTTTTCGTTCTTCTGTAAGTCTCAAATATTTATTGTATACTTGAATTCTAGTCCTGTTCTCCATAGATGAAACGACTTTTGTCCATGGAATATAATTTCCAAGCCGATAATAGTCGATTAACCTTTTTAAATATTCCTCCTCTTCCCTGGTCCACTTTCGTGAAATTTGGGGGTTTACCATACTAGTACGAAAGTAAACAAAACACTGATAAGGTGAACGGCCAGTCCCGAGTTCTTGAGCAATTGGTTCCCATCCTTGAAATCCTGTTTTGCTTCCAATTTCTTGTAACTTATTATGCTCTTTTTTAGACCATGCACTTTTATTTATATTTGGATGTAAAAAAAGTTTCCAAAGTGCCTTATACTCTTGGGGCTTGTGTCTCAAGTTCAATTTATTAGCAATAGAGTACCAGTCATACTCCTGGTCAAGTGGTAAGGCCAATTCTTTTAGAGACTTTTTATTTACTTGGCTAATTTCTCTTTTTAACTTTGATATTTGGCTACAGAAATCTTTATTTTGTAATTTTACTTGGCGTTTTAATTCTGCTAACTTCGATTTTAATTCCTCTTGTTTCAAATCTTGTGAGATTTTAAGAATTAATTTTGTAAAGTTATTTTTATCTCGTAAGGTCCACCCTGTGATAGATTGTATAATAGAATAATCATACATTCCAGCTTCCTTCCTCAGTAAAGTGTCAATATTTTCAGGCGCAGCAAAGCCATTTCTGTCTTTGAAGTAAGGTTTTCCACAGGTTACGTAGTGAAAAGGTGCAACAGTTGGTTTTTCTGTTACCATCCCTTGCACTTCTTCTAAACGTTTCCGGCACTCACGTAAACGATTATGGAGCATTTTTTCAAAGGATTGAAGTTTTTGATCGTATAATTTATTAAGAGCTATTGCGGTATTTATGTCTGAGAAGCCATCTTCTAAGGTATCACAGGTAGATTGTAGCTTTGTATTAACAGATAACTGGGAATCAGCCCTACTGGGACCGGCATCGTTATCCTCTAACGCCGCCTTTAATTGGCGCAATTCTTCAAGTTCAGCTTCTTCGTCGGTATCATATTCGAATTCAATATAACTCATAGTAAATATCGCGTTATCGAGGTTGACTATACCGTGAAATGTCTTGTAGAGAAAAATGCAACTGGAGAGACTAAACAAATTATAATTCAATTCTTAAAATTCACGCACAGAATTCATAACAACAATAACATAAAACCACAAAATCCAAATAACCAAACGTCAATATCTATCGATCAAATTCCAATTCCCATCTACTATCAACACAGACTTCAAAGTTCAAAGTCAAACGTCAAATTGTCAACCAGTGTGACCAAGTATAAATTAGAGATCATGCCCGGTTTAGACATGAAAACTGACTAATCCTGCTAAACTCATATTATGAATTTAGCAGGATTAGTAGGTATTATGCTGAAAAAAAAATTAGCATGTTATTAACTCATTTCCAGTGTGCTCTATGCTCATTTCACATTTGTGTTTGACGTTGACTCAAACATCATAATTCATAACATGTCAACTGCCAAGACTGAAGATTAGATTCAAGTTTCAACTCTGTTGTTTACAATTTGAATTTATGTTTGGGTTTAGCGATTGGCTTGATCAGCCGTACATTTATTAATTATTATTTATTTGACTATTAAAACATTAAAGTTTATTAATAAAATAATGGGTGAACCAGGTATAATAAAGAAATTAAATGAAGAAGTAGTAAACCGCATAGCAGCTGGTGAAATCATTCAAAGACCAGCAAATGCTTTAAAAGAATTAATCGAAAATAGGTATGTGTAGTAAATAAGAACAGAGAAATAAAAATAAAAGAATTCATTTAAATAAATCTACAGTGCTTCATACTAACTATACAAAACGTTTATAACACATGTAATTACTTAATATACATTCTATAATTTTGTATTCATTTTTTTACAGTTTAGATGCAAAAGCTACAAATATAGTTATTACAGTAAAAGCAGGAGGCTTAAAATATCTACAGGTATCTTACTTTTTAAGATTGATTTTTTTAGAGTTCTGTACTTCGTACCAATAAATGGAACCCTCAACCCTCAAGTCCGTTTATCTGTCAAGTTATTGAAATTAATTTCCAATACTAAAGTCTGCAATCTCCTATATATTATAATAATTTTATATATATATATATTTTTTAATTCCTTAAGCAATGATACATACAAATTCCAACCTTTCCTAATATTGTCTTGTATTAACGCAATTATCAAACATTTAAATAAAATATTTTATAACAGATTAAAATGAGATTTATTATTTATATTATTTATGCCAACGTTTCGGATGCTTTTCAGCAACCGTGGTCGCGGGAATCTGCCGGATTAAATAATAAATCGCATATTGATCAGTTATAAAGTATTTTATTTAAAAAATAACATAATTCATTTTTTATTTTAATACTATCCGTCCAATAGATACAAGACAATGGCACAGGAATAAGGAATGAGGACCTCAATATTGTATGTGAGAGGTTTACAACATCTAAGTTGAGGGAGTATGATGACTTGCAGGCTATTAATACATATGGCTTCCGAGGAGAAGCACTCGCTAGTATCAGTCATATAGCCCATCTTACTGTTCTCACTAAAACTGCTGGCAGTAAATGTGCTTATAGGTGAGCAATAATTTAAAATATAAACAACTCATGTACAAAAGAACCAAATTAGTAGTCACCAAAATATAAGATTTTCCTAGTTTCTTGTTGATGGTATACTGTAATCAGTGGTTGGACCACCATACAAGCCCAAAAGCCAATAAATATAGCCTATATCACTCGATGAAGATGTAGCTTTGTAACGGTTAAATAATTTTTAAAATCATTCATAACCATCCTCGAATGTTGCTCTGCTCTTGACCAAGATTGGTTAGAAAATACATCTGCTATAAGGTCTCTCCCGCAGCGTGTGTGTACTTACATTAAAATTTAATCAGTAATTAATGCCGATCGACGACGATACGAGACCTATTTATAATTTTCTGTTAACATGTTTTTCCTACCTTTCCTGTTAAATTCGGGTATTTAGTATCACTTGTAATATTTTTGTTAGTGTAGATGTACTACCGTTTTAAGACGGAAAATCTGTGATGTGCATCGATATGTAATCGCCCTCGTTACATATCGTTCTAAAATCACTTTACATTTTAGTAATTTAGTACATACATACATATACATCACGCCTCTTTCCCATTGGGGTAGGCAGATATCATGGAATTACATATGCTGCGATCCTTGCATACCACTTTCGCTTTTATCTACTTTCATCAATGCTTTCATACACACTCGTCGATTACAAGTACTTTTGACCTGGCCCTTTTGCAGAACGTCCCCGATTTTATCAAGTAATTTAGTAATTTTAGTAATTGTGATACTTATATTGGTCACTCAAATTTTCAGGGCAACATATGAAAACAGTAAACTTAAGGGACCTCCAAAAGCATGTGCAGGCAACAATGGCACTCAAATAACTGTCGAAGATCTATTCTACAACGTTATAGCACGAAAACGCTCTCTCCGAAGCCCTAACGAAGAATACACACATATCATGGAGGTAGTTGGTGGCTATGCGGTACATAATAGCCATGTAGGGTTCACTTTGAAGAAATTTGGGGAAAATACTGATATTAAGACACCAATCAACTCATCTGTTATAGAGAATGTTAGAATTGTAAGTACCAGTTTACTCAAATATGTAAAGTACTTTAAAAAAACTTGACACTTGAAACGTGTTATGCGCTTTGCTTTTGGCATACTATTGAAATATTTTTTTAATATAACGTACATAATACTTAATGTTAGTTTTAAAAAAAACAGTTATTAGCGTCATAAATTCATTTTAAAACAAAAATCAGCAAGCCATTGTATACCAAACCGAGGGCTTCCATTGTGTTAGAAAAATATTAAATTTATTTCGAATTAGTTTGATATCATTAAAATACAGACCGTATCCTTCAAATCGCTCTAGAAAAATTACTAAACTATCAGTTGAATCATTATATTTATTTTATTAGAAGGTATTTATATGATCATCGATGGGTCATGGGTTCGAATTCCACCGGGGCGACATGATTATGATTTTCTGTAAGAATGTCTTCCTCACGTCTGGTAACTTCGGGTATTAATTTGGTGGGAGGAATATCGAAATTCCGACCGGGTAACGTTCCACCGTTCATAGATGGAAAAACCGTGAAGTGCACATTGCGCGTTTCGGTCTCAGTCTATAAATTATCGAATGATCGAAGTAAAATGTAGGTCGACAGCGCATCATTGACTGATGTTCTCTGGCAAAAGAGTTATCACCAAGTAAACCTCATGCTCGTCTGTCGATATCTAACATGAAAACAACATACTTCTATCAAGGATAATGCTTGTACATACATACATAAATACATATACACCACGCCTCTTTCCCATTGTGGTAAGCAGAGATCACGGAATTCCATATGCTCCGATCCTTACATACCACTTTCGCTTCTTCTACTTTCATCAATGCTTTCATACATATAATGCTTGTAGATTCATGGAAACTCAATAGCACGTGAACTAATGGAGATAGAATTGAAAGACGAGAGCTTAAAGTTGTCGGTCCATGGTTACATTACTAACGTGAACTACTCCAACAAAAAGGGCTCTTTGTTGTTATTCATCAATCATAGACTTGTGGATTGTGTATGTAAGTATATATTAATTGTGTGTGTATATAGATTGTGTGTGTAAGTATATACAGGGTTATTTGTGAAACACCAGCAACCTCGCAGGATCAGATACTAACATTATAAACGACAACTTTTGTAATATGACTTTTGATAATTTGTTAGATTTAACTTTCATACAAAAATAAATATTTATGTAATCCAAGTCTAGAATATTAATAATTCTTTACGCGGTACCAGAATTAGGTCAACAAACCATGCGAGTTGCGGGGTATAGGGACGGGGCGGCGTCTTTGAACTTGACCTATTTAACGGCCTTCAGTCCTCGGCCGGCTTTGATGCGCGCGCGACGCACGTCCTTGTGTGCAACGATTTTTTAGTCGCCTTATTGATCGATTTTTTGTTAGTCTTACCTACTAAGCACTTGTTGCCTTATTTTATTACCACCATTTTATACCATTATTCGATATTAAATTCAGTGTTACGTTAAACACATTTTTAGAAACCTAAGTAAGAGTTAGGTAAGGTACCAACATAATAAGGTTTAATGTAGCCAGTCCTAAGCCTGGTAAAGTATGAAGGGATTGTGGATTCAGTATACCTACTGCCTACAAACATCGCCTGAAATTGATATTATGGAGGTAATAATGCATAATTTACATTTCCGCTGAATGGTAGGAAGCTTTGCATACAGTATAATGAGTTTAATGTCAATGGTGTAAGGAGTCAAAAAAATGACCTGTAAGACCACGGGAGGTGCGAAATTCTCTATAGTTCATGGCGCAGTCGCGATAATTCTCGATCATTCTCGCGAAATCGCGCGCGCTACCAGACGAAATTGACGCTTCCGTTTTATTCCGTTTCGCGGTAATGTAAAATGAGCCTAAGGCTGGGTATACACTTTTATTGGGTATTTTCTTGCAAGTTTTTTTGTATACATTTAAATTAATACATAGAACATTAATACATGTAAACAGAACGTCTTTTTTAATGCAAAAATTCTTACACCGTTTATGCGTTAACCGAATACTCACCGGATTTATCAAGCAAAATCGAATGTACTTTAACATATTCGTAATTGGTATTTAAATTAAAATGCGAACGTTTCGCATGTTTATCCGGATAATCGTTTTAATCCGGTATAAAGTATTTTATTTTAACGTATTCGGTTTACAATGGCGCATATTTTAGCTCTGTATCGTTCACACGGCACAATGTCATACGTTTTTTATCGAATATCAAACAAACAAGTGTTTAGTATCTGAGTGTCTGAAAAAATGTGCAGGGTAATGCCGTGTATACCCAGCCTAATTTCAACAAAAATGGTCGTCTGCACAGGTACAATTGTACACAAAAGTGTAAGCTTAATAAATATTTTCATGAAATGATTTGTAATATTATTTTTTTTTGTGAAATTTTGTACAATCTTTTTAATAGATTTTTATAGCTTTTGGTGTTTTTATAGGCTTCGGTTATTATTTTGTTTTAAGAAATAGGTTGACATCAAATAACATTATTATCGCCTTAACCTCGTAAGTCCTGAGTTTTTAAAACAGCGGTATTCACATCTGCCTTATGTACTAAACCAAGTAAAACTAAGAATAATGCTTCAGACTGAGTTAAAAATTTGTTGATTTTACTTAGTTTTACCATGATTTTTGTACTTGCGTAAGTACATAAGGCAGTTACTCTTGCTATGTAGTTTGAATGTCAGATTTGAAATTCTATGCTTTGTATAAGGACGCGGGGACTTTCGAAGTAAAAGTTTACTGAGGTCAAGGCATTTTCTTTACACTAAAATAAATATCAAATAATTAAAAAAATACGGGCGTGATTGTACTCTAAGGGGTATAAGGGGACGAGAAGCGTGTATGCGGGGGGCGAGGGCCGAAAAATGAATGAGCTCATACGCGTGATAATGGCGTCGCCGCGTTACTATGGTAAACGCCGCCCCTTTCGTTTATGAACGAATAGAATAGACTTTGGAATCAAATTACAATCGCCACATTAAACTTTCGATAATCGTTTTATTATAATATACTGAGTTATTTCAAAAGTCGTATTACTAAATTTGTTGTCTTAATGTTAGTTATCTAGTCCTGCGAGGTTACTGGTTTTTGACAAATAACCCTGTATAAATATACAGGGTGTATTTGAAACGCTTCCGTTAACTTCGTGGTTATTTATATCACCTTTGAACTAACTGATTGCCGCTAATCATTTATTTTTAAACGGCTTTTTAAAAAAATGTTAAAATTTTCCACGCGCAATGTATTCACTACCGTAACTAAGCATATATAGATGTAGAATGTAGATATAGATATAGCATGGCGACAAGCGGTCGGACACCGACCGGCAAGGCAAAGGTGCGATAACGCGCCCTTGCCGAGGCCTTCTCAGACCTACCTTATGCAATGAGATTAAAAAAGAAAAACATCTACCGTTCGCTCCGATGGGTCGTGAGTTCGAATCCCACCGGGACGACATTTTTAAAATTTGCTGTAAACATGTCAGACGGGAGTCTGGTAATTTCGGGCATTGAACGGGTGAGAATATTGAAATTCCGATCGTTAACGAACCACCGTTCATAGTTGGAAAAACCGTGAAGTGCACATTGCGCTTTTCGGTTTCAGTGTATGGATTTCCGAATGCTCGAAGTAAAAAGTAGGTCGAAAGCGCATCATTGACTGATGTTGTGTGGCTGAGGTATCATCAACCATCAAGTGAACCTCATGCTCGTCTGTCGATATCTAACATAAAAAAAAACTTGTGTAGGACGATAAATTTCGATCGTAAAAAAACCAAGTCGGCTCGGTTAACAATGGAAATTCAACGTCTCACAACTCGGCAAAGGTTAAGAGTTACAAGAAAAAAATAATTAGACATAAAACGCTCGCTATAATAAAATGATAAAAATAGTGCATACCTACCTACTGAACGAAAATGAGAACTTGAAAACATTTTAAAATATCTTGATTTTAATGAATACTTTCGAAATAATCGATATAAACTTATACAAAATAATCAATAGTAACAAATACAAAAAACAATTCAAACAAGCTTTTATTTAGGAAAAGTTTATCTTCTTCTTTTTAGCGCATTTAAATAAAATCTTGTTATTAAAAAAGTATCTTTCTTTTAAATTCATTTTAAATTTTTAGTTTATTTATTCGTATTCTCAGCAAGTCCTTTCATTTGATACCCATATTATAGGAAAGCATAAAAAAAATCCGGCCATCTTTTGATGTCCACCATATTGTATTTAGAGTGATGTAACTTTATTTTTCGAATTTTTCTCAGCAAGCCCTTTAATTTGATACCCATATTGTAGGAGTGCATTAAAAATAACTGGTCTGCCATCTTGGGATTTAGAATGATGTCACACTATTCATAGTCATTCAAACTAAACGTGTATACAAAATTTCAGCTCAATCGATTGAAAATATCTGCTTCAAAATTGAGTTGCAAGATTCCCCTCAACAAACAAATTAGTTCCATACATTACATAGCAAGTTAAATAAAGAAGCTACACTAATGAACACTTTAAAAACGGCTTGGATTTTTCACATTAAAAGTAACAAAACAAAAATTTACAAAACCCAAGAACAGTTGTCTAAAATAAGAAAATACGTATTGCGTTTAGATTCAACTTAAAATTAATTTCAACAGAAGGATAAAATACTGACGGTGACTGACCTGACTAACTTCTTTCTATTCTGTAATAACATACAACTCGCGAGTAACTTCTTTTTTATTTCCTCGCCACTATCACATTCACGGTCAAATACTCATTCTTTTACATAACCCCACAGAAAAAAGTCCAGTCACAAAAAAAACTAAAATTTCACAACTAGATATTAAATTAAAAGTATTCACAAAACACTTCATTAAAGTAACTAAAGTATCGAAACTCGGATACGGAAGAATACGGCGAGAGTGCAGTGTCAACTGCAAGCGCGGCGATCAACTAAGGCACCGTGATGCCAACTACTATAAAATGTTCCCCATAGAACCAATTTCAAATACCCCTAAATATCTTAAAAACCCCTAAAGGTTTTGTTGTACACTCGATATGGGAGGTAATTTCAAATATGACTTAAATAAAATGCATTCAAGTAGCATAAAATAACTGCTGTATTTATGTGGGTGCATTTTAAACATTTACATACATTAATTGAACCGTTAACAATAAAATTCGAGGTTCGAGGCTTATAAACAGTATAAAATCGTGCGTTTTTTCTAAATAAATCGTGATTAAAGTACCTACCTCCTAAAAATCCCCCTAGACAAATGTTACCGCTAAAAACATCTATGGACATCTTGATTCTCCCTTGTGTTGTCGCTCTGAAGTTTCGACGCTTTTCCGCAGCAGCAACAGATGTCACTATTACCAACGTCACCGTCACATTTACTAGTGGGGGTGACAACTTTACCGACAACGGGCAGCCGATGATGATATAAAAGCAGAGTTCCCGCCATGAAGAGGCATTCCACGTGCACCAACTAAAGTAGTAGAAACTCTGCCCAATTGTGGATAATAATTACAGTGTCAATTTAATAGTGATCTAAAGTGAATTATAGCTAAAGTTATACTTTTGTATCGTAGTATCTGAGTGTAAACTTTCATGTTACATTAAAGGTGTATGCATTAATGGTGTTTCTTTAATATCAGAAGCGGGTTATTCTACGCTCACAAAATGCCACGCGGCTATCAAAGAATTCAAGTACGCCGTACTCTATGTATACGAGCAGTAGTAACTGTGACGGACGGAGAAAGAACAACGTTATAAATGTCAACGTAAGGGATCGCCAACTGTAAGTCAGAATGTTTAATTATTATCATCAATGATTTCTTAATTAGAGGACATGCCTCTCGGGGATAATATTGATAGAAAGTAATTCACATGTCTTTAAATGTCTTGACATTACGATGATCAGTGTATCAGCTGTGCAAAAGTAACGGTATACTGCAAAATTAAATATGGTTGCAATTATTTTATAAAAAAATAATTCTCATGGATATCGAAACAATATCTTACTTAATGAAGTTTTCGAAAGTATGATATCAATTATAGTAATTAGTCTGATAAATTGGTGAAACAAATATCAGTGTTGCACAGGATTTCCGTTATTATGACAATACAGCATCTTTTTGTAAAATACGAGATACCCTCGAAACAGGTCTTTAGCAATTTTATAAGCCAGACAGAATAACAACATTGAAAATAATAAATTGAGAGATGTTGAGATTTAATAATATTTAAATATGGATCGCAGCCATTAATGACAAAGACCTAGTAACAGTATTGGTTTTGCAGTCTGTTTTGTTAAAATAATCTTATTCATTGAATGGAATTAAAAATTGAATGGATATATAAAACAGTTACAGTAAAACTTAAAAGTTTAAATATATACAGGTTATATTTTATATGTGGGAAAATCATGATATTTTAATAGCTTGCTATTTGCAATGCTTGTGTTCATATTATTTAGAATGGCATATTAGACATAGCTATAATGGCTAAGTTACAATATTGAAGACAGTTATTTCAAAATACCCTCTAAAAGTAAATTATTGTCATTGTTATGAAATACTGTATAGAAGTTCACAACTATCAGTGAGATTACTTTTGAAATTGAATCCCAATACCACGCTTACTCGAATTTTGACTAGTTTACTTTTTAATTGTGAGAAAATTGGTACTTTTGAACAAAGTTTAGTTTAGAGTATACTGTAGCATGAAAATCGCACTTCGACTGTACGATCGAAAAGGAACGTGGCTGTAAAAGACGTCACTTCCAAACATGTTTAACTTTTAACACGTGAAAGAAAAATATTTTGACATTTTATCTAAAGTATTGAATAAATGACGACGCCATCGAGTTTAATAAAGTGTGAATCGAACCTTCATGGTTCAAAAAGGAATAGTGTTCATGGCATGTGATGAATATTCATTCATTCAAGTTAATAATTACTAAAGCAAGTAATAACCCTATACCATGCGGTGTTTTCAAATACTAATAGTAGTGTTGAAGAAAGTTGTTATGTTGCAAAAATGACCGCGCAATATTTCAGTAATAGAATATATAAATATGTGTTGTCAATTGTCTCAAATACACATTAACTAATATAGTATTTTACGACAAAGAGCATACATTGCAAAATTATAATATTATTTGAAAATAATAAGTAATTACTTAATTATTGTTTTTCGGTTGAGTAAAGAGGTAATGAGTATACCCTATGTTATAAGAGGGTCTAGGCGTAGGAAAGCATTATTTCTGAATAGATGCTTAGTCATGGCAAATCGTTATCTAAATTGAACGTTACTTAAATTCAACCTTTAACTCAACTGTAACCGCTAGATGGTCCCAGAATACCTATCTACTATGAACGCCAGTCTTGTCACTAGTATGAAAGTAAAATTAGTACTTATATTGATATGTACATTGAACTCTGATAAACTATAGTTCAATTTTTCACTCAATACATAAATGTCAAAATGTAGTCAAGAATTTTTACCAAAAATGAATTCAACATAATTAACGATTACAATTAGTTCCATCAAGTTCTACCAATTCTATTAAATTATATATATGATGTGCTAGTGTAGCATTCAAGAGTACCAAACAACAAGTCTTCGTACTCAATCGTAAAATTTCAATTAAATCTAGAATGGAGAGTAAGCTTCTTAACCTGTTAACAATAGTATAAATTATGTCAGAATCGGAAATAGTAGTCTTGCACATATAAACGCTTAAAGGGTATAATTATCAATTTAAAAAAAAAAATACAATACGTGGGTGCATAAAATAGAAACTCCATTCACGAATTGCGTACAGTAGTTTCTGAAGTAAATAATATGATTAGTTACTGTCCATTCCACTAAAAGAACCTAAGCGATATATTAGTCAGGTGAGGCCGAAACGAATAATATAAGTATTTGAATATTGACGAATTGTTAAATAATATAGTAAAATATAAATGATCTGAATGTGGGGACCAACCGTGAGGATGTTGGACATTGTTTCCCGCGCTTAAGAAACTTATAGGCCAATAGATTGAAAGTGGTCTCAATTATATTCCTGGGCAGACCAAGCTAGTTATATCCAGTACTAACTGCTAAACCATTCGACATTTTCCATGTTAATCATCTTGGTCCCTCTGTGACGTGAAACATTACAACAATTTGCTTGTATTACTATATACGCTCAATAAATTGAAATTGCTATCTATTTAACTTGACTAAAATTACCCTGAATGAAATAAATGAAAATTGCAAAATGTAAAAAAGTAAAAAAAATATTATTTAAAGAGGCTAAAGAAATAAAGCCACTGAGCATTTTCCACAATATTATTTAATCGCTTGGAGCAATATAACAAATTATTGTACAGTGCGAATACAATAAAAACTGAAATTTGTAAAAGAAACTGAGGTATATGGCAGTAAAGATCATAATAGCAAAAATAAAGTGACAAATATAAAAGTCAATAAGTCCGGATGTTGTCAGTAAGTCCACGTGACACGTGAGTTAAATTTATATTATTTATAGAAATGGCAGTGCTAATTTAAATTGTAACTATCGCTATACATGCACTACGATCTAGATAAGAAAGAGAATACGAGTAAACTTTTGTAACTATAACTATGCATGTATTACAATATAAACAAGGAAGTGAATAGGAGTAAACTTTTGTAGCTATCCCTTTACAAGCATTATTACAATATAGACAAAAAAGGGAATACGTGTAAACTTCATTGTCAAGTGTATATGCTTCAAACATTGTAAGCGAGCCTGGTCTGTCTTGGTGTTTAATTTGGTGATACACGGCTAGTTTGATCTGTACATCAGCTAGTCCAAACCATACATGTCCACTGGCTTTGTTGATGGAATGGCGGCTCGTGCAACAGGTATCTGTGTGAACGCTGTTGTAATGGTGATACACGACTGTTTGATCTGAACATCATACAGTTTAAATCGTATATGGTGATACACGGCTGGTTGATCAGAACATCAACCAGTTCAAACCATATCGAGCCAGCCATCTACCAGCGACAGTGGGCTAATTGGGTACTAAAGCATACTGACGGCTTCTAAATGTGTGAACGTTGTTGTAATGGTGATGCACGACTGGTTGATCAGAACATCAACCAGTTCAAACCATATAAGCCAGCATATACTGACTGCTTCTAAATATTGCTAATTTAACCCTTTTCAATGTCTTCAGCTATACACCAGACACATACGCCGTTCGAGGACGAACGCGTGTGCAGGACGGCCGGATGTTGTCGCTCTGAAGTTTCGACGCTTTTCCGCAGCAGCAACAGATGTCACTATTACCAACGTCACCGTCACATTTACTAGTGGGGGTGACAACTTTACCGACAACGGGCAGCCGATGATGATATAAAAGCAGAGTTCCCGCCATGAAGAGGCATTCCACGTGCACCAACTAAAGTAGTAGAAACTCTGCCCAATTGTGGATAATAATTACAGTGTCAATTTAATAGTGATCTAAAGTGAATTATAGCTAAAGTTATACTTTTGTATCGTAGTATCTGAGTGTAAACTTTCATGTTACATTAAAGGTGTATGCATTAATGGTGTTTCTTTAATACTTGGGGGAAAACCTCCAAGTTGGCAACACTGCTAAGGCAACCGACCTTGATACATCACCTTTGTATTAAACCGACTTTGCACGTGCCAAATATTTTCAAACGAGGCGGTTTTTAGTCAAAGGATACCGCCTAGACACGAAGGAAGCCGCGAGCGGCGTTCACCGTACCACAGGGATGCGAAAGTATCTATCGATAGTTTTGGATATCGCTAAGTTATACTTTTGTTAAATACATTATCGAATTACATTAGTTACATAATAGGAACTGTATTGGTTGGTATCTATGTATCGAAATATGTTTTTAGTAATGAACAATAAAACATGTTTGCGCTCTCTTTAATAAAAACCACATTTACATATGAATTAAAGTTTAGTTTCATCATTCAATAAATAGTATTTAATATTTTTTGTTTTTAAAAATGTTTCTAAAATAAGTCTATTAAAAAAAAAGAACATTAATTAAAATGATAAATAAATATCCATACACACAAATTGTTGGTAAAGGCGAATTATTGTAAATCCTAATGAAACCTATCATACGTAAAAAACAATGTACTCAAACGTGGGCGGAGCCGGAGGCAAATGCTCGATAGTTTAATTTTACAAATCACAACACTATTATGGTCGGCGGCATTTTGTCCAGAAGTTATAGATATTCTATGTTATTGCCTATTGGTGTGCATGCGCTCCCGAGATGTGCACGCCTGACAAGATTCATAGTTTAATTATTATGAGGCAATCGCAGTGCCATACGCATTACGTAATAATACGGATGTGTTTTGTTATTTTTGAACTACGTAGTATCGTCTTTGTGCATTGTTTATGTGTATAACATATTTTGTAATATTATTTCGTGGTGATAGTTCAGTGTGGTGTCGTGGTGAAGTGATTTATGAGTAGAACGAACTTCAAAATAAGGTAGGTCTTTTAATTTGAACTGCTTGTTGGCTTTGCTATCATGAAACTTCATTTCAACATGAAACTGTATTTTGAATATGAACCTACGATTGATACGGGAGATTTTGAAATTGTCATTTAGGTAGTTATTTGGTAGCTAATTAAACAGTTTATGTACATAGATACTTCTTTGTATTTTTCGTACGGATTAAATAATCAATAACAAACAGTAAGACTCAGATTAAACACAGTTTATTTAATCTTAGCAGTTAGATATCTAAATGAAAGTACATACGACAGATTGAGTCATTATTTTCAAGATATGCTGGGAATTAAGTAGTCAATTACGTTAGACATAAAGGCATGTTTTGTTATTATCAAAGGACCTGAAATAAATATTTTTGTTAGATAAGAATTATCTTTTCTAAGTATTTTTTAAAAATAACTTTTTGTCGATTATTTAAGTATACGAAAAAGTGTAGAAGACTAAAAATAAATCATAAAAAGAAGGAAAGGTTTGGTGGAACATGCGGTGGAACATCTAAGGGGTACCTGATATTTAGAATACCTAATACCTAGTAGGTACCTATTTACGTACATGCATAGCGTATGTACGTAAATAGGTATCTACCTTGTTGTATTCCTATTATTTTTAAATCAAGGATTCTCAAAATACATAACGGTTAGACGATTTAAAAGCAAGATTTATTAAATGATTATTTTGAGTTAGTAGGTACAATTTTGGAATTAGTTATTTACGTACTAACATGTGTTTAAGCACATTTTAATGGTGGTTTTTAAGCGGCATTGAATCTATGTCTATGTAATATCTTTGAGTTGGTATCTATGTAACCTCATCTTTAATCTTTAATAAATTATAAAGAGGAAAGATTTGTATTTTTGTATGTTATGAATAAACTCAAAAACTAATGGACCGATTTTAAAACTTCTTTCACTAATAGAAAGCTACATTATCAGCGAGTTACATAGGCTATCATATTTTTTGTGTATAGTACATCTACACTGCACCCGTGTGAAGCCGGGGTGCGTTGCTAGTCTTTGATAAATAGTCAACAAGATTTAAAGAGTTCTTTATAAAAGTCTTGTTTACTGTCAGGAGATGATTCATAATCATTAAGTGTGGTTGTAGATTTTCTTAGGGAGTTCGTGTACCTTTCTTAGATATTTAGATGAAAAAAATCTTTGACAACTTAGGTTAGGACGAGTACCCCGTATACTAAGCTTTTTTTATGTCAGATATCGACAGACGAGTATGAGGTTCACTTGATGATAGGTCCTACCTATCCTACCGATACCTCGGCTACAGAATATCAGTTCTAATGCGCTGTCGACCTAATCATTTTTTCTTAGAGAATTGGGAATGCCATAGACTGAAACCGAAACACGCAATATGCACTTCACGGTTTTTCCATCTTTGAATGGTGGTTCGTTAGCCGATCGGAATTTCGATATTCGTCCCAACCGTTCAATGCCCAAAGTTATCAGACGTAGGGAAGACATGCTTACGGAAAATTATAAACATGTCTTTCCGTTGGGATTCGAACACACGACCCATCGATACACACGGCAGTTGTTCTACCGAATGCGCCAACGAGTCCGTCAGAAAGTTCATGCGATGCGCGTTAGGTACCGACGCGCGAGTCGATTGTTCATGGTTCAACGATCGCAGAGCGCGAGCGGGCGGGCCGGGCGGAGCGGGCGGTGGGAGGAGCGAGATGACGGAGTAAATAGATTGCGAGATGGAATAAAAAAAATAAAAAAATAGAATTTTGCTGAAATTTATAATGAAACTGGTTGTATTGACATATCTGAGTTCCAAAATTGAAAATCAGGGTTTTTTAAATTGGTGAAATGAACACTTTATTTTTTAAAAAGAAGCACTTTTCCGAAACGGGTATAGGTAGTATAATCATATCCCGAAGTTATCGGAAGTCCTATCCTTCCACCCGGTATATTACGTGCATTTATGGCTTAATATATTGTCTTTTATTAAGGCTAGTATAACACATTTAAATAAAATAACTTTAACCGGATAAAAACTTGAATTATTATTTATCTGCCCGGTCTACCAGGTCTGCCCGTGACCACGTTTGCTGGAAAGGACTCGAAACGTCGTGATCTATCATAGTTTAAAGAGGAAAGATTTGTTTGTTTGTTTGTTACGATTTAACTCACAAACTACTCGACCGATTTCAAAAAATCTTACCCCATTAACACGCTACTAATATAACATTGAGACATACAAACATTAATATTGAATAATATTATTACTATTTCAGCAATAAGAAAAGCTATAGACGCCGTGTATTCCACATACTTACCTAAGAACGCGCATTCGTTTGTGTATCTCAGTATTGAATTAGGTAAGTTATATTGCAAATTGCAATGCGGAGACAATTATTCAAGTACCTATAGCAAAACTGTGATTAAAATCAGGAACTGAATACCGGTTAATTTACTATGGGAGCTTAAATTCAAATTCCAATCATTTATTCATTTAGGTAACACAATGTACACTTATGAACATCAATAAAAAAATGCTTCTAATTTTACATTTACTGTTAGTTCTCAAATCAAGGGCGTAGAACGGACGAGATGAACTGGCAATAAACTCTTCGCCACTCTTTTTTTTTGTTGCATGTATGCATGCATGCCCCACATAACATATTGAAGTAATTAATTATAATACAAAAAACGAATAAAAAACGTCGGTAAATCCTCTATCAGCAGTAGGCATGGTGAAATAGGAGTACGCACTTACATTCTCGTGGGAACAACACGCAAATATATAATCGAAATACATAACTAATATCACCGCATACACGAATTCAATTCCGACCTGTCACAACAAATAAAAGTTAACCGAAATAATAAAAGTTTTAGTTAATATTCTTATGTTTTTAGTTATATTTACTGAAAAAAACCAGTGTGTATTACTCTTTAAAACTAATATCATGGTATCTCAGTCAGACACGTATTTTGGAAAATAAAAATTAACCGGTTTCAATCCCTGATTAAAATTATTGTATGTAAAATGCCCTTCTATTGGGTTAATTACATTGGGTACTTATTATTATTTATTAACGAATGAAATAATTATTGATGAGTTTATAGATAGTTTTATTGGTAATGAAAACTATTGAATGTAATTAAATTAGCTAGACTTGATCTAGGGATTGAAAATTGAAATAATAAAATGTACGGAGCGTTACAATGACGAGTATATTTCGAACAAGGAAAAGAAAAGAATTGACATAGACAATACAATACTATAGATTATACTGCGATGCGTTCACCATAGGCTGCGTTCATATTTCCAACAATTGGTGGAATTTACATATTTCTCCAACCCGTTTAATGCCCGAAGTAACCAGACATGGTTAACGAGCCAACGCCAACGAGCTACATAATTCAACTGTTAGGTCTGAAAATAATATTAGGTACGCTAGGACTTAAGACGATATTCTCGTTTAGACCCGCGCAATGTAGACGTGAACGTGCATCCCACGAAGCACGAGGTTCAGTTCCTGTACGAGGAACATATTGTGGACAAGATCAAGTGCTGTGTTGAGAGCAAGTTGCTCAGTTGTAACTCCTCGCGGGTCATGTACACTCAGGTAATAACAATAGGGACGCTGTTAAGCAATAGGTACGGTGTCAACCCACAAAATTACAAAAATGTAAATTTTGATACAAATCGCTTCCTTATGAGATGGAGTACATATTTCAAAAAAAAATATGTATCATTTAAATCGTTTTAATAAGAAAAATATTAAAATAACTAGCTAGCACGAAAACCTAAAATATTTAATAATAATGCATTAACTACAATTACTTTGATTGCTACCAAGAAAAATGACATATATTTAGTCAAAAAAATCTATTATTTCAGTTTATTTTTTGAAAGAAATTTTATAAAACTTGATTAAAACTTCAAACTCAATTTTCTCAAAATGTCAACCATGTGGGTTGACACTGTATTGCTTAACAGCGACCATAGATCCCTTCACGCTAAAAGAACGCTGGATTCGAACCTACACACTGCGCAGTGAGCGATTTATAGATCAAATTGGTGGTATGTAGTTGGATGAAACGGTCATTTACAATGTGTTTACACAGTTTAAGATTATTATACCTCGTATATCGCCATTTTTTAAATGTCGGATATCGACAGACGAGCATGAGGTTCACTTGATGGTAGGTGATACCCCAGCCATAGAACATCAGTTCATGATGCGCTGTCGACCTATGTTTTACTTCGAGCATTCGGAAATTAATAGACTGAAACCGAAATATGCACTTCACGGTTTTTGCATCTATTAACGTTGGTTCTTTAACCGCTCGGAATTTCGATATTCTTCCCACCCGTTCAATACCCGAAATTACCAGACATGGGGAAGACATGCTTACAGAAAATTATAATCATGTCGTCCCGGTGGGATTCGAGCCCACGACCCATCGATGCGCACGGCAGGTGTTCTACCGAACGCGCCAACGAGCCCGTCAATATTTAGATTCATATTAAATAATTATATTCCTAGTCCTTAATTTTGAAACAGAGTTTTCTCTTGCTTGCATGCGTTCTAATTGGTGTATTTTAATCTAATAATTGAATTGTGTTACTATTTGAGCGTTAGATTTTTATAATCTCAAGTCAGTGTCTTTCCAAGTATTCCAATGTAAATACATTGAATTCGTCAGTGGTTATAAGTCGTTTAATTAATAATAATAATAATAATAATAATTTATTTATTTAAAAGCTTAATAACTAAGTACACAACAAAGTGGATACAGTGACCCCTATGCTAGGCTGAGCTAGAACCCGCCTGTATGTACAGGTGCCATTCCCCCTCCCCATCATGCATTAGTTTTTCGTTTTTTATTACAGTTTAATACAAAAAATAAGAAGTTATCTTAATAACATTTGTAAGCCAATTCTAATATATAAATAATAAAAATACACAAATATTAATTATTTATCACTATGAGATATTTGACATACATAAATAAAACATAATAATATAAAACTTTTTCATTATTTATTTATACTGTATAATACTTAAAAGATATAGGTAATATAAATATGGACACATTTATAACTTTAATTGAAGATTCCTAGCATGAGAATTTACGAAGAACTACATCAAACATATCAGACACGTTATTTTTTCCTAATAAAGGCATAATATTTGAAATTTATCTAACTCTAGGCTCGGCTCCCAGGGGCGACTGCTATTGAAGAAATCGTCAGAAAAACGACAGATGGAGCTAAAGTCTACGCCAAAGATTTGGTCAGAGTGAACGCTGATACCCAAAAAATTGATAAATTCTTTCAGGCATTCGGTAAAAACGTAATCAGCGATAGAATCAGTGCTGATGATGGTAATTTTAAAGAAAATGATGATAATAATGTCAGTCGTCATGACATGGATACAGAGGAAAATAATGATGAAATTAGTCATTTAAAACCAAATGATTGTATTGAAGGTGATATAGAACAAAAACAATCATCGAAACTGCCAGAAATTGTCATAAATGAAACAGTAGATGATGATGTCTTAGAGAATTCGATTGTTGCGGAACCCAATGATAATAATAAACATAAGAGCAGATGGAAAGATCACGTAAATATCGACCAAAATAACATAACGTACATAGATCCGAAGGAATCGTTCAAAACCAGACAATTCAAATATGAGAGGGTAGAAACTAAATTAACAAGTGTTAAAAAACTGCGGGTAGCCGTAGAAGATAAAGTGAATAACAATTTGAGGGAGATTTTGGCGAATTTAATATTTATAGCTTGTATTGATTGCTACAAGTCGCTGATACAGCACTCTACGAAGCTTTATTTGTGCGATACGACTAGGATGGCGTAAGTATTGCGTTTTGGAGTTTAAAGTTTTAATTATATCCCAGTCTGGTTAGTGGAAAAAATGGCCGAACCTTGCATTAATTCTAGGTAGATATTTTTATTATTGCACCACCTTTTAGGGCGGGGGGGGGGGTAAGTGGGAGTCTAAATTCAAAATGGTGACCAATTTCGACCCCTACGTTAGCCGCCATCTTGATTTTAAGATATTAACATTTTTCGTTGACTTGATGAGAACTTAAGTTGTTGTTCATTTCCGCATGAACAAAAATTTGACGCAATGATGTTAAGAATATCAAAAACTAGCGATCCGCTCCGTTCCTAATTATTCTGGAAATAAATATGGCCTTATGTTACTAGCTGATAATGTAATATGCTGATAATTGGTGATTTTTTTTAAATCGGTCGAATAGTTTTTGAGTTAAATCATAACAAACAAACAAATCTTTCCTCTTTATAATATTAGTATAGATTATTTAAAAAAAAAGTTATACAACTTTCAGTGAAGAGTTGTTCTATGAAACGATACTGTATGATTTCCAAAACTTTGGACTAATCAAGCTGTCGAACCCACTGCCGTTGGAGGATCTCTTTGTACTGGGCCTTGACACTCAGGACGCGAATGATCCCGAGTTAGTAAAAGACATAGGTAAGTAACATTTTTTTTTCTTAAATACAATAGGTATAATATGTAAGATAATTAAAATTTTCAAGAAAATACATTATTCTTTTCTTTAAGGTAGATGGTTTAGATTTCCGATTGCTCGAAGCAAATAGTAGGTCGACATCGCATCACTGACTGATGTTCTGTGGCTGAGGTATCACCTATCATTAAGTGAACCTCATGCTCGTCTGTCGATATCTAACATAAAAAAAAGTTAAAAATAATGTTGGTATATGCAATATTTATCTTATTGATATAAGTATACTAGTATGTGTTAGTTCAATAAGTTAAAAACATTAAAACATGGATACTTCGATTAAATCCCCGAACAGAATAAAATATAATAACAAAAAAAGATAAATTCTCGCTGAACGGGAACTTTTTATGGATATTAACTCCTTTAAATATGTAATACCTTTCTTATTCAGAATTGAGATATAGTGATTTTTAATCTTTATGTTTAAAGAACTTAATTTCGTAGCCAGGTTAAAAATAAAATAAAAATAGCGCTGTCGACCTACTTTTTACTTCGAGAATTCGGAAATCCATAGACTGAAACCGAATGCCCAATATGCACTTCACGGTTTATCCATCTATGAACGGTGGTTCGTTACCCGGTCGGAAGTTAGATTCCTCCCACCCGTTCAATGCCCGAAGTTACCATACGTGGGGAAGAAATGCTTACAGAAAATTATGAACACGTCCTCCCGATGGGATGCGAACCCACGACCCATCGATGCGCACGGTAGGTGTTCTACCGAACGAGCCCGTCAATATTGATGATTTCAGGTGATTTGCGAGAGATGGCGAAAGAAATGACAAAATTTTTGGTCTCTAAGAGAGGGATGCTGTTAGAATACTTCTCCTTTGAAGTAAACGCTGAAAGAGAACTCCTAGCCTTGCCTTTACTACTGGGTATGTTTTTTAATTATTTTTTCTTTTACTTGTTTTTTAATTTTACTGTTAATGGCAACTTCCATCTATATTAATATTTAAAAAGTGAGCCTATAAATTTTTGAAAAGCCGACAACGCATCTGAGACTTTAAAGTCGCGGATGTCCATGGGCGGTGGTGATTACTTACCATAAAGTAACCCACCTGATCGGTTGTCTGCTTTGTTATAAAAAAATAGGAAAAATTTGTTTGTATGTTACGATTTAACTCAAAAACTACTGGACCGATTTTAAAAAATATTTCTGTAATAGAAAGCTACAATATCAGTCAGTAACATAGGCTTTTTATAGTATCTACACTACAGTGTTGCTATCACTAACGAAGATTATTATTATATATTA
Source organism: Anthocharis cardamines (assembly GCA_905404175.1). Classification (NCBI taxonomy): domain Eukaryota; kingdom Metazoa; phylum Arthropoda; class Insecta; order Lepidoptera; family Pieridae; genus Anthocharis; species Anthocharis cardamines. The sequence continues at coordinate 4,696,666 of FR989972.1, read as the reverse complement.
TAAATAGTTATTTCTACAATGTATTTGCGTGTTGTTCCCACGAGAATGTAAGTGAGTGCTCCTATTTCACCATGCCTACTGCTGATAGAGGACAAATATTTACTTTTTATTATTTTTTTCGTTTATATATATATTTATTATTATAGTTAATTACTTAAAGATGTCATGTGGAACATGGTGTAATGGTTGCAGCTCCTGACAAACAAATTTGTAGGACAAAAACTTGGCGATTAAAAAGAGTGGCGGCGAGTTTATTGCCAGTTCTCGTCTGTTCTACGCCCTTGATTTGAGAACTAGCGGTAAATGTAAAATTTTATGCATTTAATATGTATTTTTTATTGAAGTTCATAAGTGTACATTGTGAATTTGATTTTTTTTATGTCAGATATTGACAGACGAGCATGAGGTTCACTTGATGGTAGGTGATACCTCAGCCACAGAACATGAGTCAATGATGCGCTGTCGACATACTTTTTACTTCGAGCATTCGGTAATCCATAGACTGAAACCGAAACGCACAATATGCACTTCACGGTTTTTCCATCTATGAACGGTGGTTCGTTACCCGGTCGGAATTTAGATATTCCTCCCACCCGATCAATGCCCGAAGTTACCAGACGTGGGGAAAACATGCTTACAGAAAATTATAAACATGTGGTCCCGGTGGGATTCGAACCCACGACTCATCGATGCGCACGGCGAACGAGCCCGTCAAAGAAAGAATTAAGAATTTATTATTAAACCCTTTCCAGATGGTCACACGCCGTTCATGGGCGCTTTGCCGTCGTACCTCGTCCGACTCATCACCGAAGTAAATTGGGACGTCGAAATGGAGTTTTTCGACACATTCAGTCGGCAAACTGCTATATTCTACTCGCAACCCAACCCGGATGACCGCGATGACGTCATCAAAGCTGAGTATTGGAAGCAGGAACACATAGTGTTTCCCGCGATACGACGCTACTTCCTCCCTCCGACTAGTTTTGTCGATTCCGGTGCGATATTGCAAATTGCTAGTTTGAACGATCTGTATAAGGTGTTTGAGAGGTGTTGATGATCTATTTAACTACTTGTTAATATAAGTTACGCGGAAAATAATTTTATTTTTTTAACGCTTGCAATACTTGTTGTAGTAACGTGGAAAAAAAATTTTGTTATTTTTTTTAATAATTGCTATTTTTTATGCGTCGTTTCGTAGTTTAGACGTTCATAGATGTCATAGTGTAACAAAAGGATAAAATTGTTTTATTAAATTAACATATTCAGAAATCCTTCTGAATTAATTGAATTGCATGTTTTTTATATTATAAATACTTATATGTGGAAAAAATGTGATAGAATTATTGTTTAGTATAAATGTTTAATAAAAGCCAAAAGAGCATTTTTAAGTTCTGACTTTAATATGCGTTTTACAAGGTGTGCCGAAATTGGGTAAATTGGGACTATGCAAGTGATTCCGGTCAAACATGTTTTTTAATAAACTTTATTACTTCAGAGTTACGTTTCCATCAATATTTTCATTACAATTTTAGTTTTGAGCGAGAAATTAATTTTTAAAACGTACAAATAAACTGTGGTAAATTCAAATGTTTTATAAGCCACGCTATTGGTCAGAGCGAATATGACGTAAATTTCTATGCCAGACACTGTTAGTGGGGTAGTACGTAGTTATCAGGTGTTCGGTTGGCAATATTTAACTTTTTTTAAATACTTTAAATCAAATAGATTTAACATTATTTTTTTTCTATTATACATATAACGATGCAGATGTAAGTACCGAATAAAAATATAAAAATATTCATGCAAATTTCCTATTAGGCACGCAAACAGACAATAGAAGAATCATAGATTACCATATAAAAAAGGTACAATAATTTTAGACATAAAACCGGTTAATTTTTATTTTCCAAAATACGTGTCTGACTGATGTCATGAGATACCATGATATTAAAGAGTAATACACACTAAACATACCACAGTTTTCCAGTAAATATGAATAAAAACGAAAGAGTATTAACAAAAACCTTTATTATACCGGTATAATTGGCTACTTGACAGTTTTCGGAAAAGTATTTAAACATGTGTAAATGTTCATTTTATGCCTTCCACAATCATCCTTTTCTTAAAATAAGCTATATTTAATTTTTAAAAAATATTTTTTTCTTCATTAATTTGAATTTCGCGCGAAAACTGCGGTTCACGTGACACTTTTAAGTGATGACGTCGCAGCACATATATAAACAAACCGAACTCTCAGCACATTTGAGAGGAAACTTTACAAATATTTTTATTAATAGTATTAAAATACCTAGTTGGAAAATTTACAACGAACAAGACGTGTGCCGTGTCAATGTGTGGAAATACCTACAACCGTTAAATGTACTGAATTTTTTTTAATCCACGTACTTAAATGTTTAAACGTCTAAAGCAGTGGATAAAGTTAGCATTAAAGTGTTTAGAACTTGGTGTCTACATTGCAGACAGAGGATTTTAACATATAGAAGAACTATTACTGCAAAAAATAAATAATTTAATAGGATTGTGTCTTATCTAACTGTCAATTATCAAAACAAACCAGGTAGCAAGTTTAAGGATTCATATTGATATAGATTTTTACAAATTTGCTAGAATTTTCTGTTAAAACCTCATACTATACTTAGTAAGAAACTATTAAAATATCTAGATTGTGTTGTTATTGCATGAGCAATGATTCCTGTAGTTAATCAGTAATGGTAAATGGAAATTAAAAATACCCTATTTATTATGATTCATGTGTTTTTATTTGGTACTGATATGGACAAATTTGTTTCAAAAAGCCACTAATTCAGACAATTAGTCTTCTATGTATTTAGCCAAATCTTCAATCAATACTTGGCAATAAATGTTTGTTATATCATCAATCGGATAATTTATTATTATTACAGTATCACCATTAAAAATCTCATCAGGAAATGCTGCTATCATAGGATACTCCTCACATAATATGAACAGGCAGACATTCAGATTCACATTGCAGATTTTCAGTATTAAATCTGGAGCTCAAATAATAAGAGCGCTGTTTTGTCTTCATAACCATGTTAATGTTTCAGAATTTGGCATTTCTACAATTTTTATTATTCATTTCTATGTTATAAAGTATATAACCTCCGTCTTGTCAGGTATGTAAGGAATTATTACTGTTTCCTGTACCCATTTTTTAAATTAATATGCACTTCGATGTACTAGTGCCCGTAGTTTGATTTTTTCCAATAACATTCAGTGGCAGTGCAACTTGGCTCCTCACTTGTATGAGTCCACATTTAAAAAGCCGCTGCATGTTTGCAGCATCATTGTGAAGATCTAAAATTAAAAAAAGAAGATCTAAAATTAAAAAAAAACACTTCGTATGTATGTAAGCATTTCCTCAATCTTTTAACTATTTACACTTTTATAGCCTAAATATTATTAATATTATCGATTATTATTATTAAATGGTGTATTACTTTGTTTATTCAAGTAAGTACTTGCATGGAAGTTTTTGTTTTCCATAACTCTGCAGAACTTAGGATAGCACTAAGAAATTTGCTACTATAAATTCACTACAATTATTACTTTGGATATATTTGCACTATCAGATTTTATATATCCTGGCTCCATTTAGTGAAACTTTTCACAAGTTAGCTTCAATAAAAACAATAAAATAACACGATATTAATTATCAGACATTTTGTTTACATGTGCAATGACATCATACGATGTTCAATCACGGCCGCCCCCGTTTCATTACTTTTGGTCGACAGATAAAAAATCGCAAATTTATTTTTCAAAAATAAAATATTTAAAATTTAATTTAATGCAAAAAACATATTGAATAATTATCCTTAACATATAAACTACCATATCCAGTAGATTACATATTTTATTGTTATACCTGTCAAGTAGCCAATTCCCATAGTAAATTAACCGGTATTCAGTCTCTGCCTATAAGTCTCAAAGTGTGATAATCAAATAAAACACAGAAAAAACACTAAAAACAAGTTTATTAAGGCGGTTCCGATCACGTGTCCACGACGTAGTTAGGGTGTACTACGAGCAAGGGGTCGTCTTCCACCTCCTGGTCCGACTTCTGGGTCGCCTTCAGGCCCGTCGTCGACAGCGGGATTATCACTTGATCCTGGAATTTAACGTTATCTATATAAATAACTGGCAATCCGCTCCGGATTCGCACGGGTGCAATGTCGATATACACAACAAAAAAATAAAATAACAATTTTTTAAAATCGGGCGAGTAGTTTTTGAGTAAAATCATAACACACAAACAAACAAATCTTTCCTCTTTATAATATTAGTATATAGCAAATCAATGTAAGTATGTTTGTCCTTTATGCACTCCTAAACTAATCATCCGATCATGATTAAATTTTGGTGAGTTGTTCTGCATACGCGAAGGTTCCCGGCCCAATTCACTATAAACCTTAGTGGTTTTTTGCAATGTCTTAAAATTAATAATGTTAATTTTTCTTTAAACTATATATCGGAGAATTTGAGATAGATTCTTGTGTGTGAATAATAATAATCCAATCTTCTTGTTTGTAATCAATATTTATTCCCATCGTCCAGTTTTCACAATAATAAGTAATTCAGACGTGATCCATAACACAACTAGGAATAGTTGACGGACTGAGCGCCACGAATAAACTGTCCTCAAAGGCACAGAACACGGAGTTATATAGTGCCGGCGACCGGTCTGCCCCCTCCTCGCCTGATTTACGTAGTGGTGGTTTGATGACATCATCGTTCACAACCGTAACAGTGACAATGACATTATTTCACTGTTACTCGCGCCGACATATATTACTCGCACGCTGACAACGTCCGGCGCCCAGGACGGCGTCAAGTCGAATGATCCCCACCACGCACCACAGTACAACTACCCTCACTTCCGCCGGACACTCACATGGTACATGAGGCGGTCGATGACCTTCTCGACGAGCGTCTTCCTCTCCAGCAGGTCGTCTTCCGTCTCTATCAGCCCCTGCCCCACCAGCTGCTCCAGGTACCAGCTCACTACCGCACTCTTGCGCATGCCCGCACTTTCTTCACCTACAAAAATAAAAAATTATGTCGCCTGATGAGTAAAGGGCCTTTTTTATGAATATAAAAGCATGAGGTTCACTTGATGGTAGGTGATACCTCAGCCTCAGAACATTAGTCACCTCAGCACCTGAGGTCCTTAGTTCGAATACCAGGTAAACAAGATTTTAAATAAAACCCATGATGAACACAGAATTTAAAAGCAACACCGTTAAAATCAAACCCGTCATTTTATGGGGGTCCTATTAATAATGTAATAAATGTGAAAGTTTGGATGTATGTTTGTTACTCTTTCACGTAAGAACTACTGAACGGATTTTGATGAAACTTTACAGTATTCAGAATAACATATAGACTATATAACGATATTAAGTTTATTTGACAAATTATAACGATGAGTGTCGATGTCGATTAAAATATGTTTTGTCCCGCTGTATCGGATACAAAAAGACTACAGAACAAAAGAATAAAAACATATTTTAACTATATCAAGCTAATTCTACGTTTATGAGTATGACCGCTAAAAGTTAAAAACCTTTCAAAGCAATGTCTAAAACTTTTATATTAAGCATACCTCTAGTTTCAGCGTCCTCTTCTTCTTTTCTCATGAATACAACCAGCATGTTACTGAGAGACTTGTATTCTTCGAACGATAATGTCAATTTCTTCTTAGGCACTGAGTCTCCGTTCACTTCACTCGCTGAAATTTTATTATGAATATTATTAGGACTCTAATGTTACCTACCAAGTTAGTGGGTTATAGCAAAGAATATAGATGTACATAGAAGCACAGGCCTTATAGGCGCGCTTGGCACGGTTTCTCTGGGGTAAGAGTAGTTCTTATAGAGTTCAACTCATTGTAATTGTTTGTAATTATAAAGCTTTAATTTGTGTAGCAGTGACGCGGCAGTCGTCGTTCGACCAACACGTGTCTTTATCGCTATTAGCCGCGTACTGATTGAGCGAGGCAAATCTTCGGTCGGTCAAGACGTACCTCGCTCGAGGCAAACGCACGCGATGCCTCGCCCGAGCGTGCCGCGGCCCGAGCCGAGCGTTTTCGGTTTTTGTCGATGCTCAAAGGCGCCTCAGTACGTTTGCCGCGCTCACTCAAGACGGTAGTGTTTTGCCTCGCTTATTCGAGTTTTGACTTCAAGTTAAACTGAGCATCGATACTCACGGTGGCTCGGCCTTGCCGCTCGAGGCAGCCTCGGATTAGAAAACTTACAGACCGAAGTCCGAGGCTGCCTCGCGAAGCCGCTCACTTGGTCAGTACGCGGCTATTTAGACACGAGTACAGTCTAAAAAAATATAATCTAGTTATTAAAATAAAATTTAACGAATTTGATTAAAAATATGGAAGTTAAAAATACGGAATGTATACAGTGAGTGTATTGGTAATTATTAACTTCCATTTTGATATAATATATAAATGAAACTATTGTATAGCTTGTCCATGTTTTAATGTGTGTGGTCCTCTCGTAATATTAATTGCTATCTTATAAAGTGATGTTTGTTGTCAATTCTTATTCCTCTTATCACGACTTAACCAAAGAGGTTGATACGGCGAAGTATTTATTCGCCACAAAAATAAAGAAAACCATATAGATTGATGATATACTTCATATGGCATAAAAGTTCTTCGACTGCCACCATATCATTCTGAACTAAACCCCCATTGAAAATGTATGGAAAAATGAAACTAAACAAAATCTTAAACTAATTTACAATAGTGTAAATTAGTTTAAGATTTTGTTTAGTTAACTATTTACTACTCGTCAACGAGTTGTTCTTTATTATTTAAATTTAAATAACTGTTTGTATTTTGTGCTAGACTGTACCTCTTGTCACGCACACATAGTCACTGTGCAAGGTTTACCCACACAAAGCCGCACATATATCAGTACAATACCTGCAGTAGTGGGTGTGTCGTTGTCGACGTCCATACTAGGCTCGTACTGCGGGTCCTCTTCGTCCAGATGTATGTCTGGCTGCTCAACCCGGATTATAGACTTGTTCAATAATCTGAAAATATAATAACAGTAATGTTTTTTTTTCCATCTTTTTTTTTTTAAATTACTTCAGAACTTGTATAGTTCTGAAGCATATGAGCTTATTTAAGTCCAACTAGCCATAGCAACTAGTAATTAATCTGCATATTGCTGCTATCCGCGGGAAATTTTCGTACATGGACCAGACTCTGTCTTTGTCATTTTCGCTTTCTTTGTATATTTGTTTTATTTTAATAAATGTATATCTGCAATTCAGTTGTTCTCTGCTTCTACTGGTACAAGTTCGCCTTCGGGTTTGTGAGTCCGGAACTCACCACATCGTCTCCTTTTCTCCTCAATTCCATGAACGTGGCATTATGCAACTTGGCATATGCCGCACCATGGACTCCAGCTGCCGCCCCGTGGACTGCAGCCGGTCCAGGTCCAGTACCTGTACGCCTCGTGCACGTGCTGCTCGCTCACTCGGCCGCTGCAGTGCATCTTGGCCAGCGCCTCCGCCAGCCGCCCCGTGGACTGCAGCCGGTCCAGGTCCAGTACCTGTACGCCTCGTGCACGTGCTGCTCGCTCACTCGGCCGCTGCAGTGCATCTTGGCCAGCGCCTCCGCCAGCCGCCCCGTGGACTGCAGCCGGTCCAGGTCCAGTACCTGTACGCCTCGTGCACGTGCTGCTCGCTCACTCGGCCGCTGCAGTGCATCTTGGCCACCGCCTCCGCCAGCCGCCCCGTGGACTGCAGCCGGTCCAGGCCCAGTACCTGTACGCCTCGTGCACGTGCTGCTCGCTCACTCGGCCGCTGCAGTGCATCTTGGCCACCGCCTCCGCCAGCCGCCCTGTGGACTGCAGCCGGTCCAGGCCCAGTACCTGTACGCCTCGTGCACGTGCTGCTCGCTCACTCGGCCGCTGCAGTGCATCTTGGCCAGCGCCTCCGCCAGCCGCCCTGTGGACTGCAGCCGGTCCAGGCCCAGTACCTGTACGCCTCGTGCACGTGCTGCTCGCTCACTCGGCCGCTGCAGTGCATCTTGGCCAGCGCCTCCGCCAGCCGCCCTGTGGACTGCAGCCGGTCCAGGCCCAGTACCTGTACGCCTCGTGCACGTGCTGCTCGCTCACTCGGCCGCTGCAGTGCATCTTGGCCAGCGCCTCCGCCAGCCGCCCTGTGGACTGCAGCCGGTCCAGGCCCAGTACCTGTACGCCTCGTGCACGTGCTGCTCGCTCACTCGGCCGCTGCAGTGCATCTTGGCCAGCGCCTCCGCCAGCCGCCCTGTGGACTGCAGCCGGTCCAGGCCCAGTACCTGTACGCCTCGTGCACGTGCTGCTCGCTCACTCGGCCGCTGCAGTGCATCTTGGCCAGCGCCTCCGCCAGCCGCCCTGTGGACTGCAGCCGGTCCAGGCCCAGTACCTGTACGCCTCGTGCACGTGCTGCTCGCTCACTCGGCCGCTGCAGTGCATCTTGGCCAGCGCCTCCGCCAGCCGCCCTGTGGACTGCAGCCGGTCCAGGCCCAGTACCTGTACGCCTCGTGCACGTGCTGCTCGCTCACTCGGCCGCTGCAGTGCATCTTGGCCAGCGCCTCCGCCAGCCGCCCTGTGGACTGCAGCCGGTCCAGGCCCAGTACCTGTACGCCTCGTGCACGTGCTGCTCGCTCACTCGGCCGCTGCAGTGCATCTTGGCCAGCGCCTCCGCCAGCCGCACCATGGACTCCAGCTGCCGCACCGTGATGCGCCACGTGCCGCCCCCGCTGCCGGTACCGTCGCGGGAGCGGAGCACCGTGTAGTATTCCACTAGGACTTTACCGGCTTCCTGAAACGTATTAATATACCCGTTAGTTATTTTAAACTGTTATGCAGGTATTGAAACAAAACACATATTTTGAAAAATGAAACCTTTTTATTTTTCGAAATATGTGTCTGACATTATATTAGTTTTAAAGAGTAATACACACTTAACTTACCACTGTAATTTTTTTGAGTAATTATGTATTCATATTAAACTAACTTAAAACGAAAGAATATTAACAAAAACCTTTATGATACCAGTATAACTCCCATAATAAATTAACCGGTATTCAGTCCTTGCTGTTATGTCCAAGCGTTTGGTCGCTGATTCATCTGAGATTTTGTTTGTTTGGAATCTCGCTGTTGGCCCTAGTGGTCTCTAGAGCTTAACACGGACAAGAGTGGCGAGCACTGTGACTCAGCCTTGAAATTAAGGGAGTTTGCTGCGACATTTAGGGGTTTGCTTCGACTCCTAAGAGAGTAATAACGCGGTCTATTTAGGATAGAAAACGCTTGTTCTTTAGAAACACATTGGCCTTGAAGCGAAGTGACTTATTTATGTAACTCTTTATTTTTAACTTAAACTTCAAATACAATACATTAATAACTTAAAAACTTAACCAAGGCATTAAAGGCGGTCTTATTGCCTATTAGCAATTTCTTCCAGGCAATTAAGTTACTTCAGCAAACTAACTTTCACTTTGAGTTGACTTCGAAAAATTTTGATTTTATTTTACTTAATTATATTAATGAATGTTTTTATACCTCTGTAATAATAGGCTTGAAAGACCTCGCGAAGGCGATATATCTCAGCAAGTCCTCCCTGGTGTACACGCAGTCATAGGTTTCCTCCTTGTTGCAGTGCAGGTCAACGATCCTTCTCGCAATCGCATAGTCAACCTGGCAATTATCCGAATTTAATATATATATTTTGTTGAACAAAAAACATTATCTATAGTAATATTATAAAGAGAGAAAGATCTGTTTGATTATTTGTTTCGATTTAACACAAAAACTATTGGACCGACTTTAAAAATATTTTTTTAGTACTACAACATTGCACCCGTGCGAAGCCGGGGCGTGTTACTAGTTTCTCTATTACATTTGAGTGCGAAAACTTATGGCATAATAAAATACAACGCCGCTCGAATTATCTCGAGTATGCACAATTTGGTCTGTTTAGCGCACTTGAATTAACTCAAGCGGACACATTAAGGGGTTAATTTATTATTATTACAAGGGTGCTATATAGATGTACTATACACAAAAAACCCATGACTAGCCTATGTTACTCGCTGATAATGTAGCTTTCTATTGGTGAAAGAATTTTTAAAATCGGTCTAGTAGTTTTTGAGTTTATTCATAACATACAAAAATACAAATCTTTCCTCTTTCTAATATTGGTATAGAGCAGGGGTTCCCAAAGTTATTTTATCTACTGTCCACTTTGACAATAAATTATTTTTTAACGCCCCCATTCTTTCACCTACTTAAAAATCACTATAACTTCAAATTAAATTAATTATTGTGAGCTGTATTAGCGGAGATTGAACATTAATTCTAACGAGACTTACTATAACCCACAAGACTTAACGTGACAAATATTTTCTTATATAAAAACTAATGTGAAGGATGGATCTGATGCTGTTTAATAGGTTTGTTTTTGGGTCTCTTACCGCCCTTAGGTCTGCAGCGCCCACAAGGGGGCGTTATCGCTTGGGAAACGCTGGTATAGAGTATAAATTAGCAGGAAGTAGTATTAACTCACCATTTCACTAGTCTCGTCTATGAGAATGAAGAACAGATCGAACCGGGACATGATAGGAGCACTGAGCGCCACGTTCTGCTGCAGCGACTTGGCCCGGTCGTACCGGCCCCCCACCGGGTTGGCGGCCGCCAGTATCGACGTGCGGGCGTTCAGTGTTGCGCGCACGCCGGCCTACATATACACATTATTTGGACGCTGTTATGCAATACCGTGTCAACCCCGGTTGAGAAAATTGAGTTTGAAGTTTTAATTCGGTTTTAGTAAACGTCTTTTCAAAAGTAACAGAAATAATAGATTTTTTTTTTGTAATTATTAAACTAAATGTATGTGTTTCTTGGTAGCAATCAAAGTAATAGAATTTAGTGCATTATTATTAAGTATTCTAATCATGTTAAGGTTTCGTGCCCACTATTTTGAATTTTTCCGCCAGTTTGAATTTTGAATTTTTGAAGGCGGAATCATAATTAAACACCCCAAAAACTCCCGAGTAAAAGAAAAATGCGTGACACAATGTGTTAATAGCAAATAAGAGGACACTACCTTAGCGATAGATATGGTCTGTTGTTCCATGGCCTCGTGTATGGCGACCTGGTCTCCGGGGTCCATCTTGTCGAACTCGTCGATACAGCACACGCCGTTATCAGCCAACATCAAAGCACCCGCTTCTATCACGAAGTCGAATGATTCCTCGTCCTATATACAGAGATAATATGATAATATTGACGGGCTCGTTGGCACGTTCGGTAGATCATCTGCCGTGCGTATCGATGGGTCGTGGGTTCGAATCCAACCGAGGTGACATGTTTATAATTTTCTGTAAACATGTCTTCCCCACGTCTGGTAACTTCGGGCATTGATCGGGTGGGAGGAATATCGAAATTGCATCCGGGTAACGAACCACCGTTTATAGATGGAAAAACCGTGAAGTGTAACTCAAAAATTACTGGACCGATTTTAAAAATTCTATCACTAATAGAAAGCTACGTTATCAGCGAGTAACATAAGCTATATATAGGCTTCGCCTCGTTCAGATTAGAGATGTTCTTCAAAAGGGCAAAATGTACTCGAAACCGACTAGCGACGTATGAAGGCTTTGATGAAAGTGGAAGAAGCGAAAGTTGTATGCAACTTACTACTACAGAGGGGTGAGCACGAACAACTATCGAAAAAGTATTCAGTCTCATACAACTGACAGTTTGACGATACGAATACTTTGTCGATAGTTGTTCGTGCTAGGACCTCTGGACCGATTTTAAAAATTCTTTCACCAATAGAAATTATCAGCGAGTAACATAGGGTCAATTTTTTTGTATATAGTACATATACATTGCATCCGTGCGAAGCCTAACATAAAAAAATAACAAGAAACTAGTATAAAAAAAAGTTACTTTAACGACAGCCGCGGTGAGCCCGGCCGCCGAGGACGCCTTCCCGCTCGTGTAGACCGCCCGCGGCGCTATCTCGCTCACTTGCTTCAGCAGCTGCGACTTGGCCGTGCTCGGGTCGCCCACTATGCACACGTTGATGTCGCCACGGAGGGTAGTTCCTAAAAACATACCACTAGGATAAATTCCACAGAACAGAAGAAGTAATTAGAAGTGGGATGTGTCATAATTTGTACCGGAGACTGTCGCTAAATTCACACAAATGAATGGAGTATTTAACACTGCACACAGAAACGATTTTTTTTTCAAATCGTTGTTTTCACACTGGTCCTGCAATCCTACAATTAATAATATATCTTATTGCTTGGCGATAACGGTTACTTTGGCTTAGCGCACAAAGTATGTACGACGTTTTGTAATATTAAAACAAACTAATATATAATTACGAAACTAAATTTTATGTGATAGACATAAGGATGATTTTGACTGACTGTGAATGATTAAGCGCCTAACTTCGCATTTCCACTTATTTTTCTTGTTCCGTGATAAATTCTATTGATTAGTACGACCTAGTGTGATCCTATATATCAAAGAACATAGATGTACCTATACATAGAAGCACAGGCGTTATAGGCGCGCTTGCTACGGCTCCTCTGGGGCTTACCCCACAGTGGCTGGGGTGAGAACTACTCGTAAGTAGTTCTCCCCCAGCCACTGCGGCGCTGCTTGTATCCGTGTGAACGACACTCTGACGCTGGAGTCATAGCGCGCACTCTCTCGCACCCAGCCGCTTTTAGAGCGTTATTGCCGTTCGCTCGTAAGAGCAAGCGAGACAACGCGAGGGGAGGAGTCAGCGGAATGCTAACATGTATGTGTCACACCGATACATTGCGCGCGCTCTACAGGTCAAAAGTAGAACAACTTTTTCTGTGCCAAAAGTTAGTATGGGCCTATGCTTCTATGTACAAGTTCTTTGGTTATATTTAGATTTTTCTTGAGTTTTTATATGGGTTTAAATATGTTATGTACGCATTCAAACGTACAGCCATAAAGCTTTTTCTACGATCTCGTAGTGAATAGCAGTAAAGTATTTATCTTTTTAACTAACAATTTAGTGTTAAATTTTATTTTTTTATATAACAGTGGCAAAATTTTTTTTGCTACTTTTATTTTTTTTATTATAAACCTTAGCCTAGACAGAAAATACAAGTGAAAAAGTAAGTAAAGTAAGTATAAGTTTAAAGATAAATAGTATTTTATCTTTTATTAACGCGAGTATCACACATTTAAATAAAATACTGTATACCGGACCACGTCTCCCGCGACCACGGTTGCTGGAAAGCATCCGAAACGTCGGGATAAATAATTTAAACAATAAATCGCGTTTTAATCCGGTATACAGTATTTTATTTAAAAGTATTTTATCTGTCAGTAACCACATTTCCTTTAACACACTGGAAATGTCAGGATTAAATTAAAAAAAATTGTTGTTATCGGTATATTTTTTTAATTTAAAACCTTGAAAATGCAAATACCCTCAATAGTAGTTTTAGCGACTCCCCCAAACAGCATCAGTAGAACTCCTCTCTTCACCTCGCTATTGCCATGGATACTCGGGAACAGACTCGCTATCAAATTGTTGTACAGGTTGCGATCTCTTGACATCTCATACACCTGCAAATAATATTATAATAATATATTTATACAAGCGACCCGCCCCGGCTTTGCACGGGTCCAATGTAGATGTACTATAAATAACCTATGCCTACATTAGCCGCTGATAATGTAGCTATAAATATATAGGTGAAAGAATTTTTAAAATCGGTCGAGTAGTTTCTGAGTTAAATCGTTACAAACAAATCTTGCCTCTTTATAATATTAGTATACTCGTAGATATAATAAAATAATATGAAATACAGTATACTTTGTTTGAATTTTTTTTAAATCTAAAATACGACAGTTTTTTTTATGATAGATATCGACAGACGAGCATGAGGTTCACTTGATGGTAGGTGATACCTCAGCCACAGAACATCAGTCAATGATGCGTTGTCGGCCTACTTTTAACTTCGAGCATTCGGAAATCCATAGACAAACCGAAACGTGCAATGTTCATATCAAAATCACTGGGTCAGAATGACAATATTAAAATAGTACAATAGTATAAAATTGATCGTACCTTATCCCACTCCTTATCGGTCATCTGTTTCCTCATGTCTTCTGTGGTGAGGTCGTCTGTGGCCAGGTCTGCTGTGCCGAACCGGCGCGAAGTCGCTTGCACGCTGCATGCGAGGAATGATGTTCTGGCGAATATAATAATGGGTGTTTACATATCTATACTAAGATTATAAAACTGAAGTGTTTGTTTGAACGCGCTAATCTCAGGAACTACTGGTTCGAATTTTTCAATTTTTTTGTTGTATAGTCCAATTATAGAGGAAGGCTTTAGGCTATATAACATCACGCAGCGACCAATAGGAGCGAAGCATCAGTGAAAAATGTTGCAAAAACGGGGAAAATTATCCATATAAAACTACTCGACCGATTTTACTATCATGATCTGTCGACATTACTACATTGCACCCGTGCGAAGCCGGGGCGGATTGCTAGTCTATATATATAAAAGAGATTTCCACCTATATAGTCACTCATCACGATATCTCTGGAACCATAAGGCGTAGCGACTTGAAATATGGTAGGAATATTCCTTTCGCCGAGTAGAGGTCAGCTAAGAACGGATTTTAGGAAATTCAACCCACAAGGGGGGTTGCGGGGGCAATTGCTAGTAAAATTATAAAGCTGAAGAGTTTGTTTGTTTGAACGCGCTAATCTCAGGAACTACTGGTTCGAATTGAAAAATGATTTTTGCGTTGGATAGTCCAATTATTGAGGAAGGCTTAAGGCTATATAACATCACGCTGTGACCAACAGGAGCGAAGCATCCGTGAAAAATGTTGCAAAAACGTGGAAAATTGTCCAGTAACCATTTAAATTTTGCGCTCATAAGCAAAAGCTTAGTGCACACTGAGTAAATTAAATAACTAACAGGTACTAGATAACCCTAACAAGTTTCCATTTTCATACATGCAGGTGTCGCCTTGTTTGCCGTAACTTGTGTTGCATTTGTAATGCAACAATTACAATTAACTGATGTTATTGTTTATATTAAAGAAACACAACATTTTATTAGAAGAATTATTATTAAGAACAAATTATTAAAAGAATAACTTACTTGTAATGTAACTCCCGTACACCTAAAGCTTTTAAGCCTTTAATACCCTCCATTTGCCCCTCATTGGCTACCTTGGTGCGGACTGTTAGTTCCGCTTTGGCTCCCGGCATAGAGAGGGAACCAACATCGGGTACAACTATAAGTGTCCCTGTGAAATCATAACGGTCACCAGCCTAGAACAATTATTATATATTATCTATTGGAATATGGAGTACTTAGTATGTGGGATTATCAGTAAATTTTCATTATTAGAAAAAATATTATCTATCTACCAAGTATCAATACCTGTACAGATTCCACAGCTTCTGCTCTAAGTATAACTTCAAGTGATCTTGGAATGCATCCCCGAGGCAATTCTGCTTGTGTCTCTTG
This sequence comes from Anthocharis cardamines, assembly GCA_905404175.1. NCBI lineage: Eukaryota > Metazoa > Arthropoda > Insecta > Lepidoptera > Pieridae > Anthocharis > Anthocharis cardamines. The sequence continues at coordinate 4,681,060 of FR989972.1, read as the reverse complement.
AATACGAATCTTTTGAAAGTCCACAAACACTGACTTATCTGCATCCAGCATGAAACGGCGACGATTCGCACACACTGGGTTACGGCATATAGTTGGTATTGTGTACTGGAATATTTAAATGCATTTAATATGAATATATCATATTTCTTTATTCAATTAATGAACACATTATATTATATTTTTCTACATTATCTTAAAGTACAAATTAACATACAGATGAAATCTATTAATTTAATTTACCTTAAATTGTTGTTCAACATTTTTAATAACAGTCTGACAATCCAAACATACAAATGTGCCCAGCACTAGTTCTGGATGTACAGGATGAGTTCTCACAATCTGCCCCGATATTCTAATGAGTGTACCAATCTTAGTTGTTGTTAACTCTCTAACTTTATGCCTTGTTGGCACATCCACAAAAGATACATAACATTCTTTACCCTGCAGTTCTTTTTTCATACCACTCTCAGCTAAACTTAAAACATAATTTAATATAGCTTGATTTAAAAAAGTATATATCCTGTAATATTCTTCGATTATGGTTGTAGCTAAGTTTTGGTTGTATTTCTCAACATCGTCAAAGCTCACTTCTAATGTGCTCAACTCCGGTTTGAGAAGCTCTTTAGCTTGCTTTTCATATTTTAATTCATTATCTTCTTTGAAACTGAAAATAACCGTGTTTAAAGATTTATCCGGCAATAAAGATTAAGGTTCACCGGTCTCGAATTTATTTCGTTTTTGAGTGTTTATGATAATGAAACAATTTTAAAGACTGCTTAGTTTAACGCAATTGAGCATATAACCTACTTACTCTTCTAAAAAATCTTGAAAAAGTTTTTGGCAACGAACTCCAACCTCATCTTTTACTTGACTTTGGGTAGCATATGTATCGGCCACATCCATGATTATTTTTATATATACGTTTTAAATTTACACAAAATACAATTTCGGTGGGATTTAATTTTAATCAAAATCTATGCTAAGAAATAAACAAACACATTCTTAAAATTTAAGAATCAACGTTCGTTAACAATAATTGTACGTTTGACATTTTAAAGTTGACAGTTGGCACTTAACAAATTTGGCGGGAAAATGTGACTGAAACGTTCAGAAACGAAGTTTATTCTTAAGTCCGCTCTAAGTACCGCGAATCACGGATCGATTCTTCGGGGTTAAACACGCCGCGAAGAATCTCGTGACTCTACACTCGCATTAGTTTTCGTCAATTTCACAGTGAAATTCGTTTGCGCTTTGCGGTCCCTCTAACGCGGGGCAAAAAACCGACAAAAGTCAGGAAACATAGTGCGAAGCTGTGAAGAATATGCGAAAGATAGTTAGATAGAGTAAAAATGTTCCTTGGGCTCCACACTTAACAATCGCGCCCTGTCGCAGCTTTCGCGCGCGATCCGCGTCCTAAGTGTAGAGTAGTCTTTATTTGTTAGTTGTGATTAGCCTGTATATTGGTAGGGCAAGAATCATTGGATCTCTATTAACTTCAGGTAATAATACCTTCGCAGTTCGCTTGGTCGGGAGTCGGGACCAACTAGAACCAAACCCGCTATGAATATAATTTTCAGTATGTCACACATTTAAAAAATCTTTACAGAGTTTATTGGTACTCCATTATTACTACATCGGTAAGATTAAGAAAATGTAATTATAATTAAGAAAAACGAAGTAATGTAGGACAAAAATAAGGAGATATTATATTAGGAAAATATAACATAAGACAAGGCGGTATGGTCGAAAGACTTTAGCCTGCCCTATGGGCGAAATAATAATAATAATAATTAAGAAAAACATGGTCATCAACACCAATCGTTTTAAATGGAAAAAAATGGGTTACTTCGGCTTTAAACGTATTGGTTTTAAACCGGCCTTTAATCTGAGGTTGAGTGATGGTGACTCAGATTAAGTACTAGGTGGTGATGACTGATGAGGATGACACTTGTCAGTTGTCAGTAAATAAGCTTTCACTTATATAACCACAGACTATATTATAAAAACATGCCTATTGCCTAATGCCTATAATGCCTAATAGCAATTCGCAATAGGTAAAATTAATTAAATTCCGCTAAAGTCTTCAAAAAAGAACCATTAAATTGAAACTTGAAAGTCGTAACTAACATGGAAGAGATTAAATTACGATTTTTATTTAAAGCGGCTTCAGTATTGACTCGACCAGAAAACAAAACATATGATATTCTAAGAAGTCATTATTTGTAGGTAGAAAGAGTATTTAATTATGACTAACCCATCATCAATAATAATCATTCACCACCTATTTTTAGGATGCGATGTCCTGAATTTTCTACTTTAAGTGAAACTCCTAGCAGTAGTTTGAGTAAAGTAAGATGTTCTCATTGTTGTTTGGAATGGAAAACAAATACAAAGACCCAGGTTTGCACCTTTTGTAGATTATTACACAACATTTCTTTTATTATTTTTTAATATGAGTATTTCACATGCATTTCAGATAAAACCTATTAAATTGAGTAAAAGACAGAAAAAGAGAATTAAATCAAAACATACAAATAATATTTTGCAGTGCAAGCAACTGGTTTGTATTTTTATATCGTTATTCAGCTTTTTATATACTATATCTTATTCTGATTTAATATTAAACCTTTTCAGGAAAGAATATGCTCTTTATGTGAACATAAAACAGAAGTATTTGTGTCAAAGTTGTCCAAAAAAGAAAATAATACTAATATTGAAAATAAAGTGGTCAAGATAAAACCAAATAAAATGCAACAAGCGCCCATACAAATGAAACATGAATTGTTAAAACCGAAGACATTAAATGTTTACAGTAGTATTTCAGAAGTATATTCCATGAGAAATGAGAGTAACAAGTTAAAACCAGCCATTGCTTCTGTTAAAATTAATAACAATAAAAAGAGAAAAGATAAATTTGCTGGTTTATGTCAAAAAGCTGTCTTAGATGCCGCTAAAAGAAAAACAGATCATGAGAAAAATAATAAACTTAATTTATTTTTAAAATCATCAGAATAATATTGTATAATTATTTATTAAAACTATATTAATTCTTTTTAATTAATATTAAATGAATATCCATAACATTTGTGTTTGTATGTCCTGTAACAACATGTAATTCGCCTTTTCTGAACTTCTTAAAAAAGCTATATGAATCATTGTTGTTCAAATATTTATTAACATCAAGATTCTCTAGAATAGAATCTGCAACTAAATTACTATATCCTATACCTCCAGCTGCATCTGTGGGGCCATCTATACCATCAGTGCCCGCACTTAACAAGAATATATCATGGCCTATCATATGTTCTCTATTTTCATTTAGTATTAACGAAAATTCCAAGGCTAATTGTTGATTTCTTCCACCTTTTCCAGTGCCTTTTACTTCCACAGTTGTTTCTCCACCAAAAATGAGACAAATATCTCCAATTTTATCAACAGATTTCAATATATCTACATTATTATGGGCAATTGCGAGATTAACCTTTTTTAGACTAGACTTCAAACTATCAAAGCCTACTTTTCCTATATTAAAGTCACAAAAGAGTTGAGTCAGTTTATAGTATTCTTTGGCTACCTCCTTCACATTTCCTGTTATGGTGTAAGAAAGTTCAATTGGAAAATAATTAAAATCCTTAGCTTGAGAAACTGCCGCATCTATACTTAATTTATTGGAACCTATAACATAATTTTGTATGTTATCATGTGGAAAAGCACTATAAGGGTTTTTAGATTCTATAACATGTTTGACTGCTATAGGAAGATCTTCAAAGAGGTGATATTTCTTAATAATTTCCAATGCAGCAGTTACTGGATCCTTATTTTCAACAGTAGGGCCACTCGCTATTAGATCTAAAGGGTCTCCCACAATATCAGATAAAACTAATGTGACAATTTGAGCTGGCTGCGCCTGAATAGCCAGCTGACCCCCTTTTAAATCTGATATTCTCTTTCTGACTGTATTTAATTCTTTAATATCTGCACCACTATTTGCTAGCTTTTTAATTAATGCTGTTTTCTCTTCTAATGTTATTGGTGGTTTTGGTAAAGGCAATAAAGCAGATCCTCCGCCCGATATTAACACTATAAGAAAGTCGTTAATACCAAGGGTAGAGATAAGAGACTTCACAGTTTTGCTAGTACTTTCAGCGTCTTTATCAGGCAAATTAAATTTAGCTCCTACCAAATATGTAAGTCGTCTCTTTTGATTATCTTCAATTTGACTGCCTACAGGAACACTAATGTATCCACCTTTTATTTTGGAGTCCAACATATTTTCTACTTCTATTGCCATATTTCTTACTGCTTTTCCACTTCCAATGACAAACACATTTTTGTCCGCTAAATTGTAAATGTCGTCAAAAATAGTTAATTTTTCTGTATTTGAATTGTAACTTAAAGACTTTTTAATAAGATTTTCAGGTAAAACAGGTAAACAGCTACTTTTAAATATTTTAACTAAATTCTCAAAAGCACTTTTCGCCATTTTATATTTTAATTAATAAACTGATAATATTTTGCACCTTATATCCCAGTATTGACTGCTGAGTGCTGAAGCCGAGTTTTGATAAGAAGTAATTTATCAACAAGGCATATTATCGTAAACTAATAAAAAAAAGTTTCGCGAACGAAGATTACATACAGCATTTGTATATATTATGTTTGTGATAACTGATAAGGAATTGAACATTTGAATTTTGAATTATGAATATGTATTAGTACGCATGTAGTTGATAAGAGAAATTGACACTTTCGATTACATACAGTGTTTTTCTTTAGATGTCTTAATAATTTTAAAATGTTATTAGTGTTAGAAAAATAATATTTTAGATCAGCGCCATCTATCAAAATTTTAAATGAAAAAGACGCGTTTAACCCTTCTTTGCATGATGATGGAAATTTCCATCATACTTTTTTATAATTCATATTATTTATTTTTCCTTTAATCTAAAGCGTGATTAACACCACCCTGATTAATTTCATAACGATATAAAAAAACACCCTTCTTTAAATTTTAAACGTTATAACATTTTATTGAATTTCAGGTCAAAATCGAAAATGTTGTTTTATTCTCCAAGTAAAAGTCTGACTTTAAAATCTAAGTCGTAAGTAAAAAAATTTACCATCAATGTTCTAATTTTAGTAGATGACAGGGGTAACTAGGTTTTGACGAGCTCGGTTGGCGCGTTAGGTAGAACATCTGCCGTGCGATTCGACGGGACGTGGGTTCGAATTCCACCTGGAAGACATTTTTTTTTATAGTATAGGGGGCAAACGGGCAGGTGGCTCACGTGATGGTAAGTGATTACCGCCGCCCATAGACATCTGCAACACCAGAAGCCTTGCAGGTGCGTTGCCGGCCCTTGAACATCATTATAATTTTCTGTAAGCATGTCTTCCCCACGTCTGGTAACTTCGGTCAAATTTCGATCGGGTAACGAACCACCGTCCATAGATGGAAAAACCGTGAAGTGCATATTCGGTTTCAATCATGTTAGGTTGACAGCGTAACATTGACTGATGTTCTGTGGCTGAGTTATCACCTACCATCAAGTGAACCTCATGCTCGTCTGTCGATATCTAACATAAAAAAGGTAATCTTCTAACTTTAATCTGAAAGAATAAGTATCTGGAATTCTTGAAAAAATATACTATACACAGTGGACAAAATGTTTATTTAACACTAAATTAGGAATACAAAATTCAGTAGAAGGACATTTTAATAACAAGTTTTTGTGTTAATTTTGATTTAAACACAGTTTATATTTGTTATCATTGTTTACATTTCATCTTTTAAACCAGGAACCAATCTCTTAGCCTCCCGGAAACCAGACTCACTCGCACCATGTGTAGAGGAGAACTGTGTTGAATGTGTTGCTTCTCCCGCGAATAAGACGCGAAGATTCCCAGATGAGTCCACTAAAGGCTCTGCAAGATCCAATCTAGCCGTCGAGTGTTTATGATACTCATAAGAATAACTGCCGTGCATTTGAGAATGCCAAGTCGTGCTGTAAGACATTCAAAAATGTTAGCCAAACCAGGTGCGTATCCAGCCCTCAAAAAAGGTTGTGGTCAAAGACATCCGAAAATCGGCATAGTGCGAGTTGTATGAACTCGCTCATGATTAGACATCGTTATCGCGGGGGCACGAATCATTTGTAGATTATGTAAACAGAGTGGACAAACTACATAAAGTATTTTGAGAGTACCTAACCTATATCTACATTGAAAGTTTTTGCAGCGTTTTTGCATCAATACATATTAATTGCATAATACTAGTGTACGCATAGACTCTCTCGTGAGTTTTTGTATGTACTTAAAACTTTGAAATATTGTACTTGTATCTAAGATTCTACACTAACACTAGTTTCTACTAACAAAATGGATTATTTTATCTGATGAATACATACATAATAATAATAATAATATCCTTCCAGTAATAAGGCCAAGGAGCTTTAATACAAATAGGAAGAGGTCAATGAATTAACATCTCTACGAGAATAAGGTCAATCTGAAAAATTGTCAAAATCGACAAGTCAATATTTTTTAAAATTTTAAAATTTGTATGTTGATCTTTTTTGAATAGAACACTACTGGCACAAATAAAAACTCTCAGAGGACGCGTAAAAATAGGTATTACATACTAACTGTCTATTCTAGATAGATATTGTTTGACATGTTCGTTCGTATTCGCGATAATGATGTCTACTCATGATCGATATTGTATCATCAGCATATAGATCTCAATAGACCGTGAAAGTGTAACGTCACAAGTCTATTAGGGTTGTGGGTATGCCCATCGTGCCCACAATGGTGGATCCACGCTTGAGCCAAACATGAGCAACTGAAGCAATGTAGTATGGTCACCCCTTACAGTCTCAATACTCACTTCATTAAAATCCAGGGTAGTTGAGCTGATATTGTGCAAGTTTTACCCATAAATTGTTTGAGTAACATCATGCACGTGTTCCTTAACTTGTTTTCAGGTATTTTTTCAATCTAAAATAAAAAATAAAAAGCTATATAGCTTAGCTTCTGTATTATATATATGTTATATTGTAAGTAAAAATCTCCGAATACGATGACTTACTATATAGTAAGTCATCGTATTCGGAGATTTTTACTTCAAAGTTCCTTTAAAAAAAATATTAAAAGGAATTAGTTAGTTTGAAAGTTCCATATCCCAAGACTGTAATCAAGTCGAAACCTATTCTTTAGAAATATCTATAGAAAAAAAAACTGGCCAAGTGTGAGTTGGACTCGCGCACCGAGGGTTCCGTACAAACTTTTAGTTAGGTAAAGATTTTTCTCAATAAAAAAAACTACAATTTTACGGGTTTCGGATTTTTTCCTTTACTTGTGCTACATGACATTGCTTCATGCCAAATTTCATGATTCTTGGTCAACGGGAAGTACCCTATAGGTTTGATTCCCTTGCGAGTATCAAAATATGCGGCGTAAACGGAGCATAAAAGGCCATATCTTTTGATTGCGTCGAGGTTCCGTTTTTGGTGCGGTGTACGGAACCCAAAAAAAGGTTTAACACGTTCACTGTCCTAGTACAAAGTTATGAAATGTATTCGTACGTCCACCTACAATTTTGCCCTAACTTGACAATAATCATTATAAGAGATTACATTTATACTAATACGGCCTAGAAAAAAATATTTTTCAGGAAAATACTGTAAAAAAAAATATGACTCCCTAAGGAGTCATGAACGTGTGAACTAAAAATTGTATGACTCTCTATGGAGTCATGGACGTGTTAACTAAAAATATTAGTCAATCATATATTTTTTTATATGAAATGTCAATATCAGCTGTGAATTGTCATCATTGTATGAATGTAAAATAAAATCTAGTGCCGACAAAATACAATTACTGCTACACTTGTACCTGTAACAAAGTTTGAACAAAAGTTTTTGAGTTTGGTTTTAGAGTATAATAGAGGGAAAAAAGGTATCGATGTGTCGGATCAGTTGAGTAGTTATAATAGTCCTACAAGAAAATCGATAACTTGGTACAAAAAAATTGCCGTAGACTTGCTGTCAATAGCGGTGGTAAACTCGTGCCTTATTTTCAATGAACTGCAGAGGAACTCGGGACAATAGAAGCTTGCCATTTTATCGGCACATGAAATAATAATAAAAAATCTGCTACAGGTAAGAGACGAAAACCAAACATATGTTGGACGCCCGCAGTCGTTACCTGAAAACAAACACACCTTCGAGAAAATGACCAAGGAAACAGGTCGTAAAACGAATAAAAAACGATGCAAAGGCTGCTACAATAAGCTCATTTCAGAGGGACAATCTTCAAAACTTGCTGGTACAAAGGCTTCTAAAGTGATAACGTGGTGCCCCAAGTGTAAAATAGTACTCTGCCGTCCATGTTATAATACATTACATTGATTTAAATAAATAAACAACATTGCCTCCAAAAAGAAATAGTTTTATTTTACCCTCTTCATATATGGGAAACTGGCAAACATTTTACGGCGGCTCTTTTAAATTTTCGGTAGCTTTGTTATCTAACCATACGTCCATGAGACATTTTTTCCTCTTATTCATACGTCCAGTCAAATAAAAAACATTAAATTTACTTATAGATTATGACTCCAACTAGAGTCATGGACATATGAGTTTGGTACAAATGTGACTCCTTTGGAGTCATTGGACAGTGAACGTGTTAATAAGTTTCAAATACCTAAGAATACTGAAGAATACTGAATGTCTTAGACTATACTGAACTTAAAGAAAGTTGTAAAAGCTATTTAATTTTTATTCTTTCAAGGTTAACTCTAATTTGTATAGGTACATTTTGACACGTAAAAAATCAGCTCTATCCTTAAGTTTACCCTATGTCAACATTTCCCAAAATTAATTTCTTATTAGCGACGCTATCTGTACGCGTACTTTTCATTTCACCTCATTCTTTTTTCAAAACCAACGGGTCGATTCCTGGTTAAGAATATTCATTTTTTAAAAATTCAATGGTGTAGGTGATCATGAATATCGAATTTGAGACTCCTTTCTGTGGTTTTTGCTATTCCTCTCAGTTCCAGAGTTGGCCATGCACGTTCTGCACTATGCACTTGAAATATTCGCCTGTATTATTATATTATTCCTATGCGTATTCGGATATGTGAAACTATTCAATTTTGGCTAATTGTAGTGGCGTATCTTGTATTGCGTAAGCTGAATAATTAATGAATTCGAAAATATACATACTTGTACCTATACCTAAGCGTCGAGGTGGAGGTTTTACATTATTATTTTTACATTATTATAAGTCAGATATCGACAGACGAGCATGAGGTTCACTTGATGGTAGGTGATACCTCAGCCACAGAACATCAGTCAATGATGCGCTGTCGACCTAATTTTTACTTCGAGTATTCGGAAATCCATAGACTGAAACCGAAACGCGCAATATGCACTTCACGGTTTTTCCATCTATGAACGGTGGTTCGTTACCCGGCCGGAATCTAGATATTCCTCCCACCCGATCAATGCCCGAAGTTACCAGACGTGGGGAAAACATGCTTACAGAAAATTATAAGCATGTGGTCCCGGTGGTAGGAGTGGGCGTTAATTCAATAAGCAGCTTTTTTCAGCTGCTTTTTTAATGTTAACGAATAAGCTGCTTTTCGTTTACCGCAAAAGCCGTTAAATATATTAACTGTTAAATTCAACGATTTTCGAACGCAACGCTCGGATTAGCTCAACGAACATTCAACGCGTAGTCGCTAACATCATCCGAAGCAGCTTTTTTATTAAACGCAAACCTGCTGAATTTATTAACTGCTAATTTATTTATAAACTAATATTTTTTTGAAGGTTTTTGGCCTGGTTATTTATTAACTAATCATTGCTACGTAAAATCTGTTGACATTACTGCAAACCAGTTGAAAATTAGCTGCTTTTTTAACAGGTTATCGATTTGTAATTAACAGTTACATTTCGTTAACACAAAAACCGTCAACGACCCACCTCTACCCGGTGGGATTCGAACCCACGACCCATCGATGCGCACGGCAGGTGTTCTACCGAACGCGCCAACGAGCCCGTCAAAATTTGTTTACATTGTAATATCTTCTACTTGTTAAAAAAAGTTATTTACATTGTAATATCTTCTACTTATTAAAAAAAGGAATTATTAATTTATTTATGTCATTTATTATCTCCGAATTAGTACTCACCGTTTCAGCTGCCCCATCTCTTACCCACAAGGTAAGAGAATTTCTACATCCCATAGAGCTACTAGCGCCAAAAATTTCTGTCATCCAAGAATCTTGTTTTGTTATTTTTGCCTTGTCTTCAGGCTTCCACAAGAAATAGAAGAACGACGGCCGTTTCGGCCACCATGGCTCATTGAATTTTAAACACATCTTGTTAATAACACCGACAGATATATTTTCTATGGACTTTATTTTTTTGTCTGGCAATGGGGGGTTGAACAATGTTGGATGTCTGTAATTATTATTATCGATTTACATATAAATTTATTACAAAAATAACTCATACCTACTCTACAAATAGCGACAAATACTTTTACATTTTTTTTAAAACCCCTAAAGGAACAGTAACAATAACGTTACTAGCGGTGTAAGTTTTTCTGTCGGTACACACCACCTCCACATTATCTTTCAACCAATTTATTTGCAACACACTTGTCCATAATTTAATATCGAGGTTTGGCAATCCTGGACCGTTGTTGTAGGTATTCTGTAATATTAACTCAAAGTTAGTGACAAACATTGACTTATATGTATACTACATAAGTCAATGGTGACAAAAATACATTTGAAGTTTAGGCAGTATGGGGCATGGGCATTAACGTTGATTAGCTATGTGCAATCTGCAAACTAATTAACTAACCTATAGACATGTGTAACACTGTGCTATGACGCGCAATTGCGTCAACTCACTTCACTGCGCAGGATGAGTCAACTCACTCGTTCAAATTGTGTTAGCGCGTGGCACAGAACCGGGAAATTTCAAAGAGAGGTGTCCTGGCGTTGTGTTGCGAGGCCATACTTAAAAATCCATTTGCCTAAACCCTAAACCCATTTATTTGAGTCATGGCGCAAAGTTGAGTTAACCCAAAGAGCCTGTGCAGTACACTGCGCCTGAGTTACTGAGTTAACGCAAGGAATTTCGCTGAGTTAGTAGGAATAGCTAACCTATTCAGGATTCTTAATTTTTATCATGGATTGTGGGATTTTCTTGATTACCAACCTGAGCAGTTTTGCTAAATTGTAAAGGGTATGTACATATATGTAATATATTCTGTTCTTTATTACTGAAGACACTACATATCTAGCTTTTTCTTTATTTAAAGACTAGCGATCCACCCGGTTTCGCACGGGTGCAATGTAATAATATACACACAAAATAGCCTATGTTATTCGCTGATAATGTAGCTTACTATTGGTGAAAGAATTATAGACAAATTAACTATATTATAGCGTCTACACTCTGCGTATTAGACGCATTATTAACATAATCCTGAATCACGCTATCGAAGTGTTTCCGAGAGCTGATTATGATATACAACACCTCGACATCAACCACTGGGGCGTAAGGGGCGGCCAGTCAGTGGTTCGACTGGTCGAGGATCCTCCCTTTAGGTTGGAGGAAGAGCACACATTCCTTCCTCCTCAATATCAATATTATCCCGCCTCAAAATTCAAAATCATTTTTCATTTAGGTAACACAATGTACAGGTAGCGGCACGAGTCGTGAGCAAAAATGAACCGTGGTGGGGATTGAGTCAGCGTAAGTACACTGTCGGTCAAAATTATTTGGTACCTTTATTATTTCAATCGGTAATTGAAAATTACATTAATTAATTGATAAAATTGTATTAGTCGCATCTGCAGTTTGTTTATAAAGGTCCCTCATGTTTTTCGTAATACCTATTTATTTAATGTAACAAAACACTGAGTGGGGATTGTCTATTTAACATCGAATTCTTTCTGCTCTACATATTTTGTTTTTAAGGTTCAAACAAATCAGTAAAAAAAATAACAAAAATACACTAATTAAAAAGTTGTCACTAAAATTGCACTCAAGTGTACGACAGTCGAATGATACGCGCGGAGCCAATAGACGATGAGCATCGACTGCCGAACCAACCACGCTCCACGTCAGCGTGGTTAACGTCATATCGACCAATGAAAAGTGTGCTCACGACTCGTGCCGGTAACTGTACACTTATGAACGTCAATAAAAACCTAACTAAAACTCCTTGTGAAAAGATACTAAAAACTTACCAACATAATTTCAAGAAAGGTTTTATATCCGTATCGATGCCAGCTATACTGGTCGCATTGTACATCATCTGTTTTTCCGATTTCTGGGATACCGAAAAATGGAGGTATCTTTACTGAATTTTCATCAGCAACGCTACCATCAGACCAGAAAACCTGTCTCGCTACATCTTGAGGCAATACCAGGATATTGTGCTGTTTTGCAATTGAATAAACACAATTATTTTTGCCATGGATCCTGAAATATTCATAATGGAATTTCATTTCACTTAATTATTATAAAAAAAGATTCATAATGATGATTAGACCGCCCTCTCTTTGTGTTCTGAATTCGATCTAATATATATTTTAAAAGATATCATATATATGAAGGCAGTGGCGGGAGAACCATACTAGCCCGATAACCCGTTTTGTTGACTTTCATATAATACGTGTTTATATCGTTGGTTAAAAGCAGGGATGTTACGGAGCTTCGATTTCGGTTCCGAAAAGTCGGAACTTCTGATTGATTTTGCACTTCCGATTCCGATTTCGGTTCCGATAAGTTTGAATCGGAGGCTATAATCGGAGGTCGAAGCACATCGGCGGGGGTGACCGCGATCAGCGCCATTTGATTTATTTAACTTTTGTGTAAAATTTAAGAAAATTAGTTGATTTTTATATATCACACCCAGGAAGGTGTTTACTTCTTGAACTGATATGAATGAATCTGAAAATAATGTTTGTAATTTCTTTTTATTACACATCTCTGTTTTGTGTCTGCCTCCGATTCCGGTTTCGGTTCCGATTCCGGTTCCGATAAACCAAATTTAAAAACTCCGATTCCGAATTCGGTTCCGGTAAAACAACTTCCGTTACATCCCTAGTTAAAAGGTAAAGCGAAGCATCAGTGAGAAATGTTGCGAAAACGGGGAAAATTAATATAAGTTGCGTGCGCTGCGTAAACGGTTCAAGTTACCCAAAAAATATGTATGAAAGAATTATTCCTCTTTAAATGATCTTAAAAAAATGTCCGCGACAGTATATGTCTATCTTTTAAGATTGACTCATTATAAACTTTTTATGGTAATGCTAGGCCGGCTGTCGGCCTAACATGACAAGCGCGACAAAATTTTGTCTACCGTTTTCTCGTGTTTCAATCGACTATCGCTTTATTTCTTTCGGGTCTAACATGACAATTACACTTAAAACTCGACTTTTAATATCAAAAATAGATACATTTGTCGATGGAGATATCTTTTCTATCAAAATTGTCGTTGTCGAGATATAATATATCGAGATATTTAACATCTTAGTTTGTCTTCTCTCGCGCGAGATATATCTCGTGGCGGTCATGCTAGCCCGGCTGGTCAGTGAATCAGTCACTGTGCATAAAATAACATCAATCATTCGAGTCGTTTTCTGTGAAAGATGGACAAACGTTATAAATATATATAAAGTTAATTTAACCACGTTTACCATTCTGCCCCTCTTTCAACCACACCGCCATTGGAATTTACTATTGTCTTCACTCGTCCGCCAATACTAGCCTCAGATTCAAAAGCTAGAACCTGTTTTCCTGCTTTAGCTAAAGTGGACGCAGCAGTGACGCCTGCACAGCCTAGTCCTACTACTATCGTATCGTAAGAATCCATATTGCAAACAAACACACTATTATTTTTTATATCTAATTACAATACAAGAAAGTTTTGATGAAATAAAACACTCTTATTAAAAATATTAGTATGAAATACAATATTGACGTGGTATTTTAGAAATTATCAGTAGGTATCAATAAATTGCAACGTTGGTCGTAGTAGATAACATTATTATCTAGAGCAGGGGTTCCCAAACTTATTTTGTCTACTGCCCACTTTGAGAATAAATTATTTTTTAGCGCCCCCATATTTTCACCTACTTAAAAACCACTATAACTTCAAATTAATTTAATTAATTGTTGTGAGCTGTATTAGCGGAGATTAAACTTTAATTTAATTCTATCGAGACTTTTACTAACTATAACCCGCAAGAGTTAACGTGACAAACATTTTCTTATATAAAAACTAATGTGAAGGATGAATCTGATGCTGTTTAATAAGTTTGTTTTTGGGTCTCTTACCGCCTTTAGGTCTGTAGCGCCCACAAGGGGGCATTATCGCCCACTTTGGGAAAGGCTGATCTAGAGCAAAAGATAATTATGGCAAATATTTGATAAAATTATCTTTGGCTTTACTGTTGTTGTTGTTACTTGTTACTAAAAATGTTTATATAACGCGATTTATTATTTATGCCGACGGACGTTTCGGAAGATTTTGACCACGGCTGCTGAAAAGCTAATTGCTTTTTAATCAGGTATAAAATATTTTATTTAAATGTGTGTTACTCGCGTTAATAAAAGACTAAAGTCATGATTTACATAAGTATTACAAAATATATATTTTTTACCCTGTTATAACAGTGTTATTTAAGACAGCTTCTCACAATATAATCACATTTTTGACTATCTATTTCAAAAAATTTCAAAATCAATTAATTGAAATCACAGTAATTAATTAATGTATGTAATATGTATTATACGATCATCTAATTCAAATATCTATACTTTACTGTAAGCGTAAACGCAATTGCATTTTATGGTATAAGATTTTGTATGTATTCTTGTACTAGAATTACTCCAATTCCTTAATTATTTATAGTTCATACTAGAGTTTTTTAGAACGCTACATAGATAATTTTTTTAAATTTGCCGCGCGTTTCCAGTCTCACCTTTAGATAGCCATACTTTTTTAACAGACGAGCTTTAAATATACATTCCGATGGTACTTAATCTGAGATTCCGATAGTAATTATTATCTATGGCTTAGACCCATTAATGTCAAATTGACAAGTGACAAATGTGCAATTACAAAATTCAGGTAAAACTGCAAAGTGCAATGCATTGCTTGTCTTGATTATACTGATCTCAGCTCTGCTGTCATTGGCTGGAAAACTGAGCCGTTGCCCGTTACGAGTAATGAGCATGTCCGAACAAGTCACCGCAAAATTTAAATGTGGAACGAAGTGAGAGTCTCACTCTGTGATTTTATTTTTGTATTTTTATTATTTTTATAATATATAATTGTAAGGTTGATATGGAAACTCCTATTTGTTTTTCTTATTTTTTTGTTAACAAGCAAAATGTAAGATCTTTTAGTAATATATTTAATGTGAAGTTACTGAAAGTAGGAAATAGTGAACAGTTTCTTTATCATATTTTTCAAGATGAATATCCGGTGAGTCAAATAAATCCAGATTTGCGAAATCTGTTAAATGAAATAAGAATTAATATTCTGAAGAATTGTAGACAAGATTTTAAAGAAGTTTTTAGATTACAAAATTGTTGTAAATTAATTGAAGCTGTGGATAAAAAGGAAGTTTTGAAAGGATGCTTAACGTGGTTATTGAAAATGATTCCAAAATCACTATTCGGAAATAATCATAATTTAAAATTATTTCAAAAATGTATTAAAACGTTAGTTTTCAGTATGAGAAAACAGCATTTCATTTTAAGCAAGCTTATTTTAACATGGAATTTCAAAGTATCACCTTGGAATTTTTATGAAGAGACTAAATCACGAAGTATTTTGCAAGTAATATTATCGTGGGTATTCAGAAATATTTTATCAGCGATAATATGTCTTAATTTTTATGTAACCACTTGTAAAATAGATGCAGACGAAAATAAACTCCATTATTTTTGGAAAGCTCAATGGCAAAGTTTTTACGATAAGGAAATATCAAAAATGATACAGAGAAACGTTATAGCCAAATATGAGCCTTATTGCTTAGGTAAAAAGGCCAAGAAAAAATATAAACCACAACAACGTTTCTCAATAAAACTCATAAGAAAAGAAATACCAAAACTTCATTTAATCTTAAAACCAAAAAATGAAGTTAGACCGATCGTTCGATATAAAAATGGAACATTGAATTCTTCCGAGAAATTTAAGATCAAAGAAAGATTAGCGTTTCTTAAATCGTTGGATGGACAGCGAGGAGAGAAATTGGAATCACAATTTTCCGTATTACATTCGAAGTGGTTAAGAAGAGATAAACCTAAATTATATTTCGTAAAAGCCGATTTAAGCAATGCTTTTGGGTCGATAAAAAAGTCTTTGCTTTTAAAAATTATTTCCGAGAAAATGATAAATTATCAAAATTCAGATCATCTTTTACATATAAAGAAGAAGTTTACTGCACATTATAAAGAGTTGATGGGAGAGCTCCAAAAACCATTTCTTGTTCGAATAGGATCCACGATTTATATGTGGAAAACTGGTTTAATACAAGGCTACGTATATTCGCCGGCCTTGTCCGAATTGTACTACAATTACTTGGACAAATTGTATTTCTCTGATCATCTAAAGAAAACTGAAGATCAAATAAAATTATTTGTAAGAGTTGTGGATGATTATTTATATATCACAGAGAGTCTGGAAGATGCGCATTCCTTCCTTAAATCTCTATCAAAATACAAAAATGTAAACTACAATAAAACTGCTGCTAATTTTGAATATACAGGTATAAAGTTCTGTGAAGATATAACTTTTCTGGGATACACCTATAATACGAAAAATTTAGTTGTTAATAGAGCGAGTAATATTTACACCGGCCCGATGTGCTATAAAATAACATTTTCCCCTTCTATCGTGAATATCAATACATTTTTAGAAAGTAGAATTGGACAAACTGGTATTGTTATCAACTCTCTTCTATTCAACTTCAGTAATTCCGATGAAGGAATTATATGGCGCCATATTTTCGTTACCTTTTGTATTTCCGCTAATAAATTTTGTACAATCATATCAATACTATGTGAAGAAAGGGACATGTTGAGTTATTTATCGCTTTATAAAAAGCAAGTTACTGTAAAGTTATGTAATTCTATTATAGAAGTGTTATTGAGGAACAAGCCCAAAGATTTCATGTTTATCTACTGCATAAATCATTTCCGCTATTTGTCATGGAGAGCTTTATCGCTTTGTGCGAAACGGACTCCTAAATGTAACAACCTATCTCGTCATATCGATATAGAACTATCGAAATCTAATTGTATATTTGGTAAGTGGAGAGAGCATGCTTCTAGAATTGGCAAGAATGGCCATTGTGAGAAGCCAGCTCTCAAAATAGTATGTAGAAGGTCTGATCTAAGAAAAATTATGAATTCGTTGGAAGACTTGCCTGCTGGTTTTCAGTGTTACAAGAATATGTTTGAATAATGGGTGTCATTGAAATAAAATACATATATTTTTTTCTCTGTTTTATTATTACAAATATCAGTCATAAGATAAATGGACGGAATATTATAAATTGTGAATAAAACTACATACTAAAATATCAGGCACTTTTTGGATGGAATTAAGTTGGTAAAAATTATAATTAATTAAACTTAATAAACCAAACCAAATAATCATCAAAAGTCGTAATTAGCTCATGAGGTACAATATATGAACGTATATAACATCGCTTAAGTTCTAACACCGCGGATGTCAAAATACGTAACTTTTCAGGAGAGCAAAAAAATGTTTCATTTCTCTGTTCATCAACTGTTTAGAGTTAACTAATTTATTCAATATACGAATTAAAGAGCTGTTTCATTAATGTAACCTCTTGTGTTTTGGTCAAATGATTCGTCTTACGATTCCCTATCGATTGATGTGCGTAACGTTATTTGTTCAAAATGTGACTCCCGCGGTGTGAGAACTTAAGCGATGATAAATTTATAATCCTGCTATTCTTCATTTGTTAAAATAAAATAAGACACAATAGGTACATATAAAAACAAGTCATAGATGCCATAAAAAAGTAAATACACTTATTGTAAACGACGTGAAAACTTTGCAAATAAGGTTTATTTCTACTTAAAATTAGAGATATTAAGTTTTGAGATTCCATAAGAAACGTTTATTTCATTTGTACCTTAAACATGGTTTTGTATATACATCAAGCAACTTACAAAGTTGTATTGCCTGAACATGGACAAATTAGCTGCTTTGGGATACTTCGACACCAACAACTAATACTACGCTAACATGAAAAAGTATATTTTACGCCAGAAGATTTCAAATACAAATTGTGATAACTTATAAATTATTTAAGATAGTTAAAAAGTAGATAATCACAATTTTGCTTTAAGGTGACACTAGTCGACATTTTTTCCATAGAAATTTCGGGGAGGTATTACTCCACTATTTAGCACCGTACATGCAAAGTTAAACATGATATCGTTTTGTCTCATTATTAATTTTGTCTGTACGGAAACAGAATGGTAAAATAAAAAACCATTAAAAAGTTACGAGCTACCAAAGATTAGTTTTTATTGCCATTTTTTAACACAACTTTGGGCTTAAATTAGTAATAAAAGAAGTATCAAATTCGATACCGACATAGCACGATTATCGAAGAATACAATAACTTTTATTTGTAATTGATTTATGCAGTGGTTTTTTCCAAAGGCTTTTTCGTATTTTTTAGACGCCCCTTTGACTATGAATTATCGTGCATCTCACTTAATAATGACTGCCCCGGTGCGGTGCGGGAGAACAGCATGCTTTTTGGCCTCGCCCACCAGTGAGTTCGAGCCCGCGACTTGTGCAACCTTAAACTGCATTTTGCGTAAATATATTTTTTCAACTTAACGTAGTATTAATTGCTGGTGTCGATTTAAAAGTTTCGTATTATAAGCTTTGTCTCACTCTATCGAATATAAAAAATACTAGAGCGAAAGAAACAAAATATATTTTAACTATATCAAGCTTATGATACGTTTATGAATAAGGCCGTGAATATATGATAGCTTCGTAATAATACATCAATTAGTTGCCACAACTAGTTGCTTCTCGTACGACTTTCACAAATGCTCTATTTTATATACCGTAAAATGGGGGAAATAGGGATCCAGGTGTAAATTGGGACAAATGGCTGGAAGATTTTTAAAGTGTCTAAACTATAGACTCTTCGTTTTATTTTTGTTTAAGTGTTTTTTAAATATGTAGTAAAAATGTAAAAGAAACTATATCAATACTGAATAATAGTGAATTAATCCGCTAAAAGCTGTGGGTCTCTGTTGAATGTGGCGCTTGGAAGAGAGAATATTTGTGTGCTGTAGAAACTTCGCTAAAACTTGTTATTTTGGTGTATTTCTATCAAGACTTCGCGTTAATTATATATTTTGGTGTTTTATGAACACCGCAATAAACAATAAGGTTAGAAATTTCTCATTTTAATATCTTATTTAGGCAATATTAAAAAATGTATCAATTTGCATTATTTTTAGGGGGAAATAGGGACGTAAACTGTGTAAATTGTTACGGGAATTGGAAAAATTGGGACGAGAACCGGTAAAATAGAGACGAGAAATGTGTAAGTTGGGATAGCTTCTTAGGGTTGTCACTGATATGTTCCTACTGACTGATTATCTTCAGTTACTCAGATTTATGTAGTTTCTGTTGCATATTTTGATCTTTTATGTATTTTTACCTTTGTTAGATTTTACCTATATACCTTAATGTAGATTTTATGTGAAAATATGCGATTTCTTTTACAGTAATGCCGCGGACATACTTACCAAGTAAAACACCTTATAAAAAATATGATCCTAGACATATTAAGGCTGCGATTGCAGAATATGAAAGCAATACAAACACATCATTAAAAAAAATAGGAAAAAAATATAATATAAGTAAATCTGTATTACACAGGCATATAACACGTGTAATGAGAGTTTTTGTCATGTTATTGTATGTGAACTGTATTTCATTGTCAATGTCACCATTATCATGGTTTTTGTAATAGTAATTAATAAGCAAAAACTAATTCTTGATTAAAATATTATGTAGGTGCAACAATAGGTGTATTTTAATAACTCTTTATCCCGTTTTCCTGCTTCCCTTGATTCTTTTTTAGCAGGTAAGTATATACCTAGTTTATACTATTTACTACACGTTGATAACCCTGACAGATTTCCCAATTTAGCCTTGCTCCGTTCCTATTTACTCCAGGTAATGGGTAAATTGGGACGACCCATATTTTGGTGTTTTTTTATATAAAAATATATATTTAAGAGTATTTTTCACAGTGTATCGCAGAGATATCATCAAGATCAATGTTTTGAATTTAGTTTCACAGCGATAACTAGCAGGGAATTGATATGAGCACAACTCAAAACTTGAAATCGTCCCTATTTGCCCCATTTTACGGTACGCTACTAATGTATATAGTAATGGACTAAAGGCCATTAGTAGCCTTACAATGACACAAAATGACTCTGAACAAATAAAAAGTTTAAATAAAATACTGTATACCGGATTAAAACGCGATTTATTATTTATATTGTTTAAATTATTTATCCCGACGCCTCCCCGCGACCACGGTTAAACCCGAAACGTCGGGATAATTTAAACAATATAAATAATAAATCGCGTTTTAATCCGGTATACAGTATTTTATTTAAATGTGTGATACTCGCGTTAATTAAAGACAATATTAGATAAAAAGTTTTAAAACCTATTCAGATATCCTATAATTTTTTTTAACTCTATGGCGTTTTGAGAATGTGTATCAATTTCAATTATAGTTTCATACAAAATATAATTCAGAAATATTATAATCACAAAGCTTCGGTTGTTTTGTTATAAAATACTATATTTTGGATAACAGATTTACAAAAAAATATGGATTTTAGCACATTCTTGTTGCAAGTAGGCGATTATATTATTATTTTTGTACCGGATGGTTTTATTTCTGGAAATTTCTTACAAAACACTACAGTGCACGCGCGGGCTACATAACCTATAGAATCAAAAATGACTTGATAAAATAAAAACATGTAAGGATTTTTCCAAATATTTCGTCATCTGCGTGCACTCTTATATGTATACTGTAAAAAATCATCTAAAAAGCGCGACAAAAAACAGTGAAATCGCGATCAAATGTCCGACAACCCCGTTCATATAGGCAGCCGACAGAAAGTTCGGATCTGAGGCGATATAGTACGAGGCCTGGGGCGCGTCGCACGAGACGATGCGAGCGGCCCGCGGTAGCGCCTTGCCTGCTATCATCTCCGCGGAACGGCGATGATGTGCTAGCGGCTTTAGACGGACCGCAGCATCACTGAAGATGAGGTCGGCGTATGGTGGTTTGGAGTAGAACATACTAAAGCTGTAATTTTATGTTAAGATAATCATTATTTGTACAAAAGTAGGTAAAGAGAGGAAATCGAGAGAGGAGAGAGAGAGGAGAGAGAGAGGAGGGAGAGAGAGAGAGAGAGAGGAGAGGGAGGGGAGAGAGAGAGGAGAGAGAGAGAGAGAGGAGATAGAGAGGAGGAAGGGCGTTTATCTGTAATTGCTAAATAATTAAATGATAATGTTGTAAGTCATTTTTTAAATAAAGCTCATTTTGCACGCCCAATCCACAATCAACAAACATCAGTCAATGATGCGCTGACGACCTTTTTAACTTCGAGCATTCGGAAATCCATAGACTGAAAACGATTTTATGAAGTTATTTCCTTCTATGAACGGTGGTTAGTTACCCGGTCGGAATTTCGAGATTCCTCCCACCCGTTTAATGCCCGAAGTGGGGACGTGGGGAAAACATGCTTACAAAAATTATAAGCATATCGTCCCGGTGGGATTCGAACCCGCGACCCATCGATGCGCACGCCAACGAGCTCGTCAAGATGTGTGTTTGTCTGTCTCACCTGAAGTCATCGTTGACGGTCGCCCCGTACAGCTGCAGCGCGTAGAGCATCAGGTTGGAGAAGGTGTCCAGCTCGGTGTGGTTGGCGCGACCCATCAGCACCGAACCCGGGACCTTGCCCAAGTTGCAGTTCTTGTATTCGTGTACCTTGGCACGAGTACCTGCCGACAATAAAGGCACATTTACACGATGCAAGTTTCTTGCATGTTGCATACAATTAAATTGAAGCGATACGTTCTTTTTTTCCATTTCCCAGTCCTAGTGGGCCTACCTTCCCTTGACATAATATCGTCAAGGACGTTGTCTAGCTACGGGTATTTGTATACAGGGGTGAAGTTTTTATTTCTCTCATTCTCTTTTACATTCTTGTTTTACATGTTACTTATATATACTACACTTTTCTTTATTACTATTACATTTTGTGTTTACATTATTACTGTCAGTACTTACTTCTAATATTAGCGATACGTTACTTGCATAGTCTAAATACGGCCTGTAGGGTTATTCACAATCAATCGAAACCGTCTTTCCGAACCGATTTTAAACGATTCCTTTAAATCTCAATTCACGAATCCGTATCGGAAAAAAATTGACGTTTTAAAACTGTATTTTCACGGAAAGTTATCCGAGACCAATTTGCTGTCGGAAGCAAGCAAGTTCCGAGATCAATTAGTATTGTGATAACCTTAAATATTCATGACTGCTTTGATTATTTATATTTTATATTGATGAAGCTAAACATAAAGGCAGTAGTGTTTGTTTACTTCGTTTTAGGTTGATTCTCTTTAGTATTCACAGTCTTTTTGTATTAGTAAAATAATAATTGACGGTGAGTAATCGAAAAGAGTTTGTGTCCATCTAAAGTTAATCATAATATATTATATTAATAATACAATAAATAATAATATTAAACCTTTAGTTTTAAGCGGAACATATCGACGTAACGTTGGAAAACAAAACAACAAACTAATTGTTGTAACTTCAAATTACTCATAAGAAAGTGAAAAAGGCAGACCTTCATTTTAATGCTCAATAGCAGAAACCTGATGGAAGGGATTCTTTTAAGTCAAGCTTCTGTATCAAATACTATATCTCAAGCCATAAATAGCCTTATTATATCCACATTTCTGTAAGTGTTTCCACATTCTGCACAATAAAGGCAAGTTAGATTGTTCAAGTTTGTATATTTTTATTTTTGTAAATGAAATTAAAAAGGAAAACATGATTAAAACATAATATTTAGAGTTTTACTTTAATATATACAATTTTGTAGAAACAATAGTAATTTGTAAAATAATTTTCTTGGTATGCTGAGTTTTGTATTAGATACAATGATATCTAAATAAAAATACCAGTGGATTGTGAAAAACTTTACATCAATAGAAAATGCCAACATTCCCTGAATGTACAAGTGATAAAGCCTTATTCTTCTTCAAAGTTCTAAAAATTCAATAGTTATTGAACTATTCATTCTTTGACAATATACATTTATTGTAAAGATATCCAATTTTAATATACCTAATATAAATGCTATTTAAAATATAGGTATCTGTCTCTGACTGAAGAATCATAAATATATTGAATAAACTTAAGTCTTTTAAATAAAATACTGTATACCGGATTAAAAATTTTATTGGAAAAAATTTTAATGTGTGATACTCGTGTTAATAAAAGACAATATTAAACTGAAGTCTATTTATTGTAGGTACAGAATGCTGTTGAGAAATGCTTTGTTGTGTGGCCTTCGTAAGCATGAATATCATGAGCAATATATTTTGCATTAGTGATTTAAAAGTGCTGCTGGATGAAGAAACACATGATATCAGCTGCAGCGATCCACCAGACACACCTGCACAGCAAGTGGCAGTGGCCCTTTATAGAGGACATTGGACTTTAGAACCTCAGTAATAAATAAATAGCCTTTTTATTTGAACTGTTTTTATTTTATTTTTAATAGGTATATAATCTATATCTATTGTCTATCAAACCTTTAAAAATGAATATAAATTATAATATTCCATAAGATTCATCAACATTATCAGTTTTTAATATAAACAGTTTTACAAAAACAATATCTTGGATAAATATTAATAGTATATCTATGAAAATTTAAACTTTAATAAACCAATATAGCATTTTACTACCTATGACAAATTATGATATAACTATCATAGGAACTATAAAAATCTATCAGTTTGAAATATAAAGTTTTGTATCTATTAAGAGAACTAGTTACTTTATAATTAACAAAATAGGAAAACTTAATTATAATCTATACTAATATTGTATGTTATGAATAAACACAAAAACTACTTGACCTATTTTAAAAACCCTTTCACCAATAGAAAGTTACATCATCAGCAAGTAACATATGCTATTTTTCTACCACTATGCTACCCGTTTGAAGCCGAGGAGGATTGCTAGTATTTTATAAAGTCTTGATCTTTGGATGCAAAAATTAAACCATTTAAAACATAATAATAATTTATTTACTTAATAATACAAACTATTAAATTATATCTTGGTCACCTTTACAAATGAGTTGATAGAATGTAAATTACATGTAACAAAATCCCTTGAGTAGACAATTATTTGATATTTACTGTCTAACAATTATAAATACTATATGCACACATTTAGACTTATGTATATAAACATATTAAGAGGTACCAAAACAAATAAAATAAAAATCAATTAGTGATTATAAGTATAAAATTAAATATCTTAATTCATAGAGAACAGCAACTTGTAATTAACAGTAAATAGTGTGTAGTGCACTGATGAGGATAAGGAGGTTTTCTGTTAGTATGTAATTCAGTGATTGCTGCAATTTTGTCGTCAGCATTTTGCCTCGAACAGATTAGGGGCGATTCCAATTTCTTTGTTGACTTTGTTAAATATAAATGGATGCATGAAACATGGGAATCGATAACCAAAGGCGGTTCTATCTTTCGGTAAATATACCCCATGGATTCTATGTATTCTAGCTCCTTGATTCCAACTTGAAGGGTTTCTGTATGAAGCTAAACGAGTTACAGTTGTTGAACTCGAAATACACTCGCTGTAGCCTTGCAGAGTTGAAGACTTTATCGGTGGGGTAGTGGCGAGGTTTGCGGAGAAATGTCTTAACTTATTGAGTACATATAGTTGGCGTATATTCATTATTATATTATTATTTAACTTTAATTTATTTTTTTATTATGACAGGCACTGTGACAGATGACAAGTAGCGGTTGTGACATATATGCTTCGTGCATTTACAGAGTCTTTTTATTGGCACAAAAAAGATTTTGTTATCCGTAATATATTTAAATATACACAAAACTCAAGAAATTATAACTATAACTAAGAAATTAAACTATAAATAAACCATACAATCTTAAATTAACTTATGTAGTATCTTAGGATATTCATTTTTATTATAGACCATAGACCATCAATTCACTAGCGTTCTTCATGAACGATTTCTACCATTTTACCAAGACTCTTATCGGAAACTCCCGAAGATTGCCGATGTTCAGTTCTATCGGAATTGTGAATACCATTTTCATATCGGGTAGGATACAAAACATTTTCCGTGGCTTTCGGGTCGGAACGCTTTCGATCGATCGTGAATACAGGCACTGGTTCGGTAGAACACCTGCCGTGCGAATAAATGAGCCGTGGGTTCGAAACCCACCGGGACATGTTTATAATTTTCTGTAAGCCTGTTTTTCCCACGTCTGGTAACTTCGGGCATTGAGCGGGTGGGAGGAATATCGAAATTGCATCCGGGTAACGAACCACCGTTTGAAAATTGACCGCCTCCGTGGGCCAGTGAGAGTCTAGACATGGGTAACGCAGCGTCGACTCTTTGCGTTAACTCAAAATTGCGCCATGACGCAACAAAACGGGAAGCGCGAAGTGAGCAGCGAGACTCATCTCAGTCGTCCGCGATCCGTCGGAGCGCGCGGTCGTCACTCACCGTCCGGGCACATCAGCTGCAGGTCGTCCACGAGCAGGTCCCGCGCCCACCACTCGCGGCGCCGCCCGCCGGCCACCTCTGCGGGCGCGGTGTGCCGCACGAACGCCACGTCGCCGCCGCCCTCCACCATGCACCGGACCGCGCCCACGTGCCCGTAGTAGTCCTCGCTCGCGTCGCGTCTGCACCGGCTGGAGTTCAATAGATAGATATTAAACTTTTGACCGCCAATGTTGGCTATGTTCAACAAACGCAAACGTGCCCTCGACGCCGACGTCGGCTATGATCAACAGCAAGATAGAAAAATACAAAATAAACCTATTAAGAGGGCCCAACCCATCTTACTTTCCATACAAAAGCTCGTACGTGATTCAAAAGGCGGTCAAAAGGTTAAGGTAACTGTTATTGAATGACAAGTAAGGCATTTGTTCCACCGCCAACGATGAACGAATAGCGAGTAGAGTTGGCGAGCAGCGGGAAGCGAGTGTGTAGTTCCGATAGTATTGTCGCTGGGCCACGGACGAATTTCTATCTAGAATAGACAATAATATTATGTAATACCAAGTGGAAAAGTGTACTTGGGTTAATAGGAAATATCCTTTTTAGTTTAGCTTAAATAGAGACCAACGCCGTCGCGTGCCATGCATATCATCGGCGAAAATATTTTTCTGGTGCTGGTGTACGTTCCATTAGGCATAGTAGTGCGTGCCATGTTCATATTCCCCTATCTTATCAGGTAGTGACTGACCGGAAAGAGGCCCCGTGGCACAGGTGGCACAGGTTGTCGTGTGGCACGGTGGCCGCGTCCACGTACTCGCTGCTGAGCGCGCCCGGCGCACACGACTTGGAGAAGTACTGCGCGGCTGCGTGCGCGCCGTCACACCCGTACGGCCTGGAATACGCATATATTTTTTTCTAATGATCTGTGAATGAGTCTATGAAAATATTGGGGCTCAGAATATATGTTATCATTAATGCGATTTGCGGAAAATTCGACTAAAACAATTTGACTAAAAAACAATTCGACTATTAGCAGCTCGTCTAAAACAATTCGACTAAGTGATATGAGTAGGATTCGGCGCAGTGGTCACCATACCAACATAACCTAACCTAGGTGGTGGCTCCTTTTTAGGATATAGTGAACCACTCGATGAATTTCGTCGATCGAATTGTTACTATAGTCCGCGCGGAAGTGCTAGTCTCCGCCTGCGGTATGTGAGCGGTGAGACGGGGGAGGGCGCGTATTTTCAAGACACGCACGAGATATATGAGAACAGATAAATCTCCGGATAACTATGTTAGAAACTATCTTAATTAATGTTACGGGTAAATTATAAAATTATATTTTCTATTTCCGGGCTAAGTAAAACACACAGTTAAAAGTGTCAATTAAATTTTATTATTAATGGTACAAAACAGTTTTAAAAACAAATTAACATTTCTCAATAGTATTCAGGTTTCCGTAAAGATGAAAATTTTGTAATTTCCGATGTTTGCAGATTCGAATTTAATTTTCGAAATAAAAATTTTCACTTGTCGTGGTATTTGCGGACCCATCGTAGGATATTTAACTCATGTGTGTTTGGAATGAACTGACTCGAACAAATAAGTCATCTAACCGTCGCGGTGGTCGACGGCAGACTGAGTCAGCTTGACGTTTGGAAATATCCCCCGCCCTGCCGCTCACATACCGCAGGAGGAGACTAGTACTTGCGCGTACACTATAGTCGAATTTTCCGTAGACGCATCAATGCCCCGTCGCGGAGGCCTGTAAATGGATTTCCTGACGATAAAAAAAAGTTAATTACCTAATCCACCCATTAGACATTAAATAGGCCAGCGGGTAGATCCAGCCAGCCGCCATGCCGATGCCGGTGTGGCACGTGTTCTTGCCGCGCAGGTACGTTAGATCCGTATCCGGATCCTGTTCCTTGCCCACAGCCACCGCGTAGTACCAACTGTCGCCGCTCGAGTACACCTATTTATTTAAGTTACTATATAAACCTACTAGCAATTGCCCCCGCAACCCCCCTTGTGGGTTGAATTTTGTAAAATCCGTTCTTAGCTGACCTCTACTCGGCGAAAGGAATATTCCTACCATATTTCAAGTCGCTACGCCTTATGGTTCCAGAGATATCGTAATGAGTCAATATATAGGTGGAAATCTCTTTTATATATATATATAGATTTAGGGCATGGCAAAATACAATAGGTAGGTAAGTAGTTCTTTTATTAAGACGAGTATCACACATTTAAATGTTGATGAATTAGTAAAAAAATATAGAATTGTAGAAGGAAGAAAAGGGCAAAGGGGTATACAAGAGGAAAAGTTGGGGAACCTTCGGACCTTAGCTCATAGATGTACATAGAAGCATAGGCCTTATAGTCGCGCTTGGCACGGTTTCTCTGGGGTAAGAGTAGTTCTCCCCCCAGCCACCGCGGGCTGCTAGTGTCCGTGTGGACGACACTCTGACGCTGGAGTCATAGCGCGCACTCTCTCGCACCCAGCCGCTTTAGAGCGTTATTGCCGTTCGCTCGTAAGAGCAAGCGAGACAACGCGAGGGGAGGAGTCAGCGGACTGCTCGGATATGTGTCACACCGGTACATTGCCGCGCGCTCTACAGGTCGAAAGTAGAACTTTTTCTGTGCCAAAAGTTTGTATGGGCCTATGTACATCTATTTTCCTTGCTAATAGTACGTACTTCCTGCATGAAGGGCACAAGGCGGTACTTGTAGGCGGCGTGCAACATATCGGCCGCGTCGAACAGCGCCATGTCAGCAGTCCCGTCGGCAATCGCTCGCTCGCAATGCCGCGAGCTGTGCGCCCGCCAACACATCAGCGTCGGCGATAGGAACGCGGCTTTTAAAGCTATCTGGAATTTTAAATATATTGTTATTAACTATGCCTTTTGCAAATTGTATAATACAAAAATACGTCTTTCCCTCCCTTTCAATCTATAAATCTACAAAATTTGTTATATCAATAATTATAATCGCTTATGAACGAATTATTGACATTTTCAAGGAGTCATTCGTTCATAAATTCAATTATTCGAAACATTATTTGTTTCATGAAATTTTATTTATTTCTTTATAGAACTATATTGTAATAAGAAATTATATTTCATATTTAAATCTGATTTAGCTAAAAATCCTATTCGGTATATTTTGAAACATAAAAAAAAAGTTATATAAACTACTACTAATTATAAATTAATTGTTATATTATATTTTATAATAAATAATATAACAATTTATAGATTAACGGCCTTATTCATAAACGAATTATAAGCTTGATATAGTTAAAATAAGTTTTGTCTCGCTCTATTGAATATAAAGACTACAGAACGAAAGAAACAAAACATATATTTAACTATATCAAGCTTGTAAGACGTTTATGAATACGGCCATAATAAATTTACAGCTACTGTGAACATTTTCATCCTACCCACATTTCAGATCTAATTGAAACATACCCTCATTTTGATACACTTCTCATACTCAGCGTCGCTGGTGACACACAGCACCGCTCGCTTGACGGGACAGTCCCGGATGCCGATCACAGCCTTCTCAGCCTGATCGCCCACGTACTTGTTGTTCAAAATATGATGGGCTGCCTGCTCTTCTTCGTTCAGGACTCGAAAGCTTATTGTAGCATCCTGGAATTAATAAGGTATTAGGACCTGGATTCAATATATTTTTCGACTATGTGTTTGCGTGTTGTTCCCAAGTATGGAGGGTCTATCTCTGTGTATGAAAAGTGTCCGTCGAAATGTGTTAAATTAGGGTGGCGCTACAATCGCATCAGGGTAAATTTTAAAAACCACGCCAAAAGTATGGACGTTAATAAATATTGTATAAAATATTAACAACTTTTTACGACACAAATTTTGCCCATTATTGTTCTATTATTTTAAAAAGTTGACTACTTGAGTCAAAAATACCATACACTGTTGCGACGCGAGCGCCATTCTGGAAGGTTTTTGAACTCTTACTTAAAGCTTTTTTCAATTTGTCCCCCATATAAGATAGTCCTCCTTACCTCTACCCTCCATATTCTCACGATAATGTGCTCCTATTTCACCATGCTTACTACTGATAGAGGACAAATCATTTTTAACGTTTATTTTTTTATTATAATAGTTAATTACTTCAAGACGTCATGTGGATCATGGTGTAAAGGTTGCAGCTCCTTACAAACATTTTGTAAAACAAAAAACTTGGCGATTAAAAATAGTCGCGGTGAGTTTATTGCCAGTTTTTCTCGTCCGTTCTACACCCTTGAATTGAAAACTGGTAGTCAATGTAAAATTATAAGCATTTAATATGTATTTTTTATTGACGTGCATAAGTGTTACCTAAATGAATAAATGATTTTTGGATTTGAATATATAACAAAATCTTGTGTGTTTGTGGTCGCACTCCTCCGAAACAGCTCGACCGATTTTTATGGATTTTTTAATGTATGGGTAGATATGAGACTCCGTACAAAAAATGGAGTCAGTGTTGCCACTTAGTGAAATTTAAATTCCGCCACCTTTCAATGTTTAAATTCGTATTATTTTTCTTCATTTAAATTATTATTTTAATAATTATGTAAATGGCTAAATATTACCTGCAACAATAGATCCGTGGTGCCTTCAGATTGAAATAGTTTGAATGGCAGTTCAATTGGTTGACCATACCCATCAACTCTTGGTTTGTAAGGAGATACTGTGGTACTGGAAATAAAATGTCGGGTTTACTAGATATGACTAGAAATTAGGGTTGGCAAAACAAAACCAATGATTTAATCAATAATTAATTTTTCTGATATCTATACATTCATCGTGGGACGCGTTTCGATATACGTAAAACGCGAATAAAGTGACATAATTTTGACAATTATGAAAAAATCATGTTTTATTTGATCTTTGAAAAAAACTTGTTATATTCTTACCTTGATAGAAATTCATAACTTTCAATTAACAAAATGATAATATACAATAGAGATTACCTTAGCATATATGTAGTAGGAAAAAATATACAGTACTCTCATTAATCCGGCACTATTAATAACCAGAGGGTGCCGGATTATTGGACGTGTCGGTCTACTGAAGTGCCGGATTAGTGAGATTCTATTGTATTTAAATTATATATATATAAAAAAAGCTGTTAGTATTGGAACACAATCATCTAAATTATATAATATAGTCTGTGTATATATATTTTGTAATCTATGCTTATTTACAGTCTATGAAAAATCTTACTTCCTTTTGCTTTCTATCGTAACTCATCAATCTAATATTAAAAACAATATACTTTTACCTCAGTAATTTTTTAAAATGTATTTTTAATATTCCTACAAAAATAATTTCCGAGGATTTATTTGACTTTGTATACATGATTAACAGTTGACTTAAAATTTTAATTTCCTCAAATCTCGGTATTTCTCCCGAAATATCGTTATTTTTTGAATATCAAAGATTGTGAAAAATGCCATAGAGTACCGCGAAAAAGAAGTGAACTCCTGTATTATGCGAACAAACCTGTCATCATCAGTCCTGTCGAATTGGTTTCTTCGGAAGGTATCGAAGTAGCGACCTGGCTCAGTGGTGGAGGACAGCCAGTTCCCGTACGCGTCCTGCTGGTACGAGTCCGTCCGGTTCGACAGTTTGTTCATTGGGTTCGGTTCACCGTATAATTCCACTATTTTCATTAGTAGATTCTGATATCTGTTAAAGATATTGAACAATTTATTTGTATAGATGTAGTAGTAATCTAATAGCTGACCGTAAAGTTGTTCTGCCATATAAATTATTTCTCGTGAAAATTTATATATATGGGTTATATATATATTTCGATGCCAAATAAAAATATATGTAAACCTACCAAATGTACATAAAAAATTTCATAAAAATTGCTCGAGCCGTTCCGGAGCAGTTCGATCACAAACACCGTGAAACGAGGTTTTTAATTCCAATATTGAACGACAGGATTAACATTTTATATGAAAAAATGTGAAGAGCAATTGCGCGTTTCAGTTTCATTCTATGGATTTTAAGTATAAAATAGGCCGACAGCGCATCGTTGACTGATGTTCTGTGGCTGAGGTATCACTTACCATCAAGTGAACCTCATGCTCGTCTGTCGATTTAATGTTAGGCAGTTCAAAGACCACAGTCTCAGCATTATGTGGTAAGCTTCAGCCTCACAGCAGAAACTTACCACGCTGATTTTCAGCTACAGCCTCAGTTACGCACCAGACTATCAGACGTTTAAAAAATAGTCACTATAAAAACTGGTATCTCTCCCTTTCTCAATTTTAATTACTTGGTCCTGTATCCGGTGGTGGCAACACTAGAGGTGAGAACTGCATCGGCCGGTACTCGACCCCAGTTGCACCGCTCCCACTGCGTGACCGCAGCCCGCGATCCGTCGCGACATATCAGCTCGAAGTCCGCTTCTGTCACTCCACCTATACGCCCAGACTCATGTTAACTTTTGTACTATAAAGGAGAATGTCCACAACACTATGGCCGTGTTCGGAATGTGTCAGGAAAAAAAAAATTCTTGGTATTGAAATGTATATTGATAGAGGACAAACTTTCCTTTTTTTTTTTGGTTTATTATTAGAATTTACAAACATTTTGTAAAACATAATATATATATAATAATTGGCGATTATAAAGAGTGGCGGCGAGTTTATTGCCAGTTTGCAGAAAGAAAAAGAATTTGAGAACCCAACCGATGCCGCTCCATACTGTTCGAAAATTTGTTGCAAAAGCAATATTAAACTGTCCTTCTTGGCTGCCACCGACTTCAAAAATAACACCGACTTACCACTAAATGTACTGCTCAAATGAGACAGCGCCGTGAAAGGAACCACAAACCAAAACCATGTATATTTTTGTTTTTGTTGATTATCTAAAAAAGTACCAAACGAAAAATTTCGGTATTTCGGTAAAAAGTAGGTCGACACCGCATCATTGACTGATGTACTGTGGCTGAGGTATCACCTACCATAAAGTGAATCTCACACTCATCTGTCGGTATCTAACATAGGAAAGAAATCTATTCCTACTGAGGTCATATTTTCAGCTAGTATATCTATTCCAACAAATACTTTTCCTTCCACAACATATTTATACATACCTAATATCTTATGGGAGAGCAGGGCGTGTTGTATAGTACTGTCTCTAACGAAGGCTATTTCACCGGAACTATTGCTGACGAGGCACTTCAGAGCACCCTCGTAGCCCGCGTAAGGATCCGCTAGCGTACAACGTATCCCCGGACCACCAGTGCATAGCTTACAAAGTCTGGAAAGAAAAAAACGTATTATTATGGCACCATTTTTACGGGCTCGTTGGCGCGTTCGGTAAACACCTGCCGCGAGATGTTGGGAGCATGTTTTCCACACGTCTGGTAACTTCGGGCATTGATCAAAATCAAAAATCAAAAGTTTTTTATTTCAAATAGGCCTTTGCAGGTTCTTATGAAACGTCTAGTTGCACGGTTCCAAAAAGTGGGTCTCATGGAGAAGAACCGGCAAGAAACTCCATGGACACTCTTTTCAACAATGGTTTAGCTTACAAAGACTCGGTTACAATAGTAATAATCGGCTGAGAAGTTTATATAATGCAAGGTATACAGAGATTCTATACAATGCAAAAGAAAAAGATCGGGTGGGAGGAATATCTAAATTCCGACCGGGTAACGAACCACCGTTCATAGATGAAAAAACCGTGAAGTGCATATTGCGCGTTTCGGATTTAGTCTATGGATTTCCGAATGCTCGAAGTAAAATTTAGGTCGACAGCGCATCGTTGACTGATGTTCTGTGGCTGAGGTACCTACCATCAAGTGAACCTCATGCTTGTCTGTCGATATCTAACATAAAAAAAAGTTATATTCAAAGATAAACGACACGTTAGCACGACAGTTCCATTATCGTTACTTAATTTTTGTATTTACACAATCAGTGGCGTAACTACCGTTTTCGGGCCTTAATGAAATATTAATTAAAAAGAAATTGGAATCAAACCGCTCCGCCCCTCTCTCTCTTGCCTATTATGAAAACGAATGTTGACTGCGGAGGGTTGGACTCCAAAAATCCTGGGATTGGACTCAGAACCCTCTTCTCTATTCGCGACATAAATAAATTATTATTGTTATATTGATAACTGTTGTTTTTTTTGAGCTAAAGTTTGTGAATTTCATTTTTAACCTCTTATAATGAAACAATGTAACAGGAAGAAACTTACTGGTCTGGGTTATCTCCAATGGGATTGTACATATCTTTCAAAGAGTTAGGGGCACACGAATCACCAAAGAATTCTACCGCTGATTTCACATGGTTGTTGCAGTCTGTGATCTTCAAACCTCCTTCTCTTATCAACTGTAAAAAGGGTAAATAGTAAATACTAAATATTTTTATTACAATAATGTTAGTAACTATTGTTTAATTGCAATAGTTACATTAAATCAGGGACTGAAACTGGTTAATTTTTATTTTCTAAAATCTGTGTCTAACTGAGATACCATCATGATATTAGTTTTAAAGAGACACACTAAACTTACTACAGTAATTTTTTTCAGTAAATATGAATAAAAACCAAAGAATATTAACAAAAACCTTGATTACACTGGTATAACTCCCATAGTAAATTAACCGGTATTGAGTCCTTGCATTAAAATGACCACTTCTCGAGTTTAGTGAGATTTCAACAAGCAAGTCATATCATTATTACGCATCTAACACCAAGTCACCTACCATGCATATTTGTGCTTTGTAAAACCTATTGCTTTTAATTGTTTACTGTGTTATATGATAGAGAGAGAGTGAGAAAGAGAGGGAGAGAAAGAGAGGGAGCGGAAGAGAGGGGGTGAGAGGGAGAGGGAAAGAGGTAGGGAGAGAGAGAGATAGAGAGGGAGAGAAAGAGTGAGAGGGAGAGAGAGAGGGATATAGAGAGGGGGAGAGATAACTTTATATGTATATACTCTTCCATAAACTTAACTAAATATACAATTATAACATAGAAAAAGAAAACTGTATGTATTGTTTCACTACCCACCACATGTATAGGCATGACCCATCCAGCTAGTGATCCAACACCAGGGAAGCAAGCCCTTGCTCCTCGGAGGCCAGACAGTCCTGTACTAGGTTGTACTTGGGGTAGACCATGCTTCTTCACTACAGCCACTGCATATTGGTATGGTTCTCCAGCACCATAAACCTAGAATGAATATAAAAAAATATAACACGCTTGAGAAAAATACAATCATATTATAAAAAAAAATTAAAAGTAACATTATTATTAATATGTACACACATTTTCTGGAATTTATTTGTATTGCATAAATCCAAACTTTAATTTAACACAATAATTGCTGTGCATTCCTTTGTCTATGTTAAATATCAAAATGAAGCCAAGACATGGCTGAGATCCACTAGCAATTTTTTATTTTGCTAAAAATTACCAAAAACAATAATTTTTTATCTGCATACACTATGTCCACCCATGGAGTTCAACCTATCTCCATATCAAATTCCATCTAAATCAGTTTAGCGTTTTAAGCATAAAGAGGTAACAGACAGACAGAGTAATTTTCATATATCATAGCATTAGCATAGATTAACGTTTATATATCATAGCATCATATTTTTATCTGTTATATCTTTCTAAAAATATGAATATTTACAAACCTCTTGCAGTAGTGGCACAAGTGAATGGTACCTTCCTGCGACATAAACTTCCCCAGCATCCAGAGCTAATAGAGATGCATCCCCTTGATCCACCCATGTCATGCACTCTTCCACATCAAATGCCTGACAATAAAAAAGTTCTTTATGTGCAATAGCTAATATAATGCACATGTTAAAAGGGTTATTGTTAATGCTTGATTTAAATATTGAAAGTAATTGTAACTGGAGAACTGGTCATACCTTACCACTGGTTATATTTGCTAGATTGTTTTGAATTTTTTTAGGAATTAATAAGTTGAGTTCGAGTATAAATGGCCTCAGATAAATTATTTTAATAACATAAGGTATAAGAAGAGACTGCATTTACATTGGTTGATTTTCTCAGTCTTACAATAAAATGCAAACTCATAACTAAACAGTTATTGAAAACTGTAGATACATAATATTACTTAACATGCCCAGTAACATCATTATTTAATAATAAATGTTTATAATGAATCATAGAATATTTGACAATACTCTGCTACATATGTAAATACCTCAATAATACTACTTGTACATAATATGTGCTAAAGTGATAGTTAATTTCTAGAATTATTGTTATTTTTGTTTGTATAAACAAAAATTAACAGGTCAATTTTCTTTATGTTTGATATTGATAGATAAGCATGGGTTTCACTTGATGGTAGGTTATATCGCAGCCACAGAACATCAGTCAATTATGCGACAGTGCGACTTCAAACATTCGGAATCCATAGACTGAAGCCAAAACGCGCAATGTGCACTTCACGGTTTTTCCATCTATGAATGGTGTTTCCTTACCTGGCCGGACTTTTTATATTTTACCCACCCATTTAATGACCGAAGTAACCAGATGTGGGGAAGACATGCTTACAGTAAATTACAAGCATTTCATCCCAGTGAGATTCGAAACCCACAATCTATCGGAGCGCATGGCAGTTTTGCTACCA
Organism: Anthocharis cardamines; assembly: GCA_905404175.1. Lineage (NCBI taxonomy): Eukaryota > Metazoa > Arthropoda > Insecta > Lepidoptera > Pieridae > Anthocharis > Anthocharis cardamines. The sequence continues at coordinate 4,644,452 of FR989972.1, read as the reverse complement.
AACATACCAACAAGCCCATAATTTTGATATAATTTTCTTACATTAATTTGTTACATTTAATTGGATTCAACTTTGAAAATGGTTTATTAGTTATAAATATATACTAATAAACCACAACCATTTTCAAAGTGGTACCAACTGCATATAGAAAACAGCAATGTTTGTGGATCAAATAACTTGAAGAACTGGCCACATCTATTTCTAATAATAAAATCAACATACACCCATACCCTTTTACATTTAATTTCAATGAAATCCTTTCCAAACAATCCCTTATCTTGCAGCACAGTTTTTGCTAGTTTTTCACACTTTTTCTGTTCAGGTATAGATGTGGTACACCATGTTACTATGTCTTTGCCTTCCACTTTTGGCACTTCATGAATTCCATTAGAAATGCTCTCGCTTCCATAATAGCTACCTTTAACTGTTACTGTAACGAAAAAGGTTTTTACATCATTTTCGTAACTTAAAAGTCAGAATTAAAAAAAAGTGTGTTTACAGTTTAAACTTTAAAAGCAAAGTAAATTATATTTTTCCGATAAACATGATGACATTACTTACCAAATGAGAAAAACACATACAGTAATAAACGCATTGTTTATTATGATTAAAATACCATGTTCTTCTAAAACACAATCCTTTACTTTTTGTGGACACACCCGAATTTCGAAAAACAAAGCGTTTAAGCGAATCGCCCAAGTACAAACCGCTAATAGTTGAAACTAAAGTCAAAAATGACAGTTCACAACAATCAAAAATTGTCAAATATCTCAGCAGCTAAGGCCTACAAGTACAGAACACTAACGGAGTCCATAAGTCTTTGATATTATTATTAAAAGCGCATTATTACATATTATGTAACTATTTCTGCAGTCTGCACCCCTCCCCACTGGGATCGATTCTTGAACATAATATTTCATAATAATTCTAAAAAAAAACATTCATTAGGTAGTCGGGATCAAACTAATTAATTCTGATGAGTAGGTACCTAGGTACATATGAAACCAATAGGTATCCGTTTAACCAGTATTGTGATTTTTTTTGTACAAAGTTGATAAAATAATGCCAATAAAGTTAGTCAGTATTTATCTTATTAGAATTATGTTAAGATAATTATTATTATTAAAAATATAATTTATTGTACAGTAATTGACAATTATTGACATTGGTTACTGCTAGAGTATGGACTTATGGAGGGTAGAGACAAGGAGGACTATCTTATATGGGGGACAAGTTGAAAAAGTGTCCAGCTGTAAGCTTTAAGTAACCACAGAACAGAAGAAAAGTAACAGTTCAAAAACCTTCATGAATGGCGCTCGCGTCGCAACAGTGTATGGTATTTTTGACTCAAGTAGTCAACTTTTTTAAATAATAGAACAATAATGGGCAAAATTTGTGTCGTAAATAGTTGTATATGTTTTATAAAATATTTATTAACGTTCCTTACTATTATTTTTTAAGTTAACTAACAAATTAACATCCATACTTTTGGCGTGGTTTTTAAAATTTACCCTGATGCGTTTGTAGCGCCACCCTAATTTAACACATTTCGACGGACACTTTTCATACAGAGATAGTCCTCCTTATCTCTACCCTCCATATGCTAGAATTGCTAGAGCAAGTAGAGCATATTTACTATTTTTATTCTGTGTTGGTCATTGACTTTGTTGATACGTGACAGGTACTATATAAATATATTGCAATTTTTTTACTCCATTTTCCAGAAAAAAATAGAGCAAGTGAAATATTTTTTAATAAATATAAACAGATTCATTAATGCTAAAAATATTATATTAATTGTCTTAGCAACAGTTTTATCATACTTATAAAATTATCAACTTTCAGGAAAATTTACAAAATTGAATAAAAATATGGTTGTGTTTACTTGTGGGCACTGTGGAGAATCGGTTCAAAAACCCAAAGTTGAAAAGCATTATCTTACAAAATGTAGGAATAGGAACCCAAATTTATCATGCATGGACTGTTTTAAGGATTTCTTGTAAGTATAATAAGTATGTGCACATGTTCTTGTATTTGACACCATGTGCCACTTTCCTACCACATACAAAATGAAGCCCTGTTTTGAGTTCAAATCACTATTTCTTAATAATTTGCCTGTTTCCACACTCTACAGTGATTTATTTGCTTTAAAATTTAATATTTAGTTTACTTGTCATAAGAGAATGATGGCAAGAAAACATACTTTATTTATGTTTACATATTAATAATTTTTTCAGAGGAAATGATTACGAATCGCACATTAAATGTATTACTGAAGAAGAACGCTACTCGGGTAAAGGATTCCAGGCTAAAGAAAAAAAAGGTGAAAAAAAGCAAAATGCTTGGGTTGAAATGTTGCAATCTGTGCTTGATGAAGAGAAAAATGCATCCAAAAATATTTTGAGAATAATTGAAACAATCAGTAAGCACAATAACACACCAAGGAAAAAACCAAAGTTCATTAACTTTGTTAAAAATGTTTGCGGAAACAAAACAAATCCCAAAGATATTGATGCAGCTTGGGATTTAATATCTGTAAAGCTTTCCAAATTATCCAACATTAATAACCAAGAAAATATAAACAAAAATAAGGAAGTAAATCCAAAACCTGAATCAAATGGGACTATTGATTCTTCTAAGACAAATGGTACAACAAATGGCATTCATAATGCTACCTCACCTGAAGAAAATGGTGATAATCATGAAGATGCAGAAGTTATTAATGGAGAGTCTAAAGAGGAAACTAAATTGACCAAGAAACAAAAGAAAGAGGAGAAGAAACGCAAAAAGTATGAAGCTGAGTTACTCAGTGCTGAAACACCATCTACTGAAGTTATTGAAGAAGTTGAAACCAAGAAAAAGGGCAAAAAAGGCAAAAACAAAGAAAACACTAATGGTGATGAAAATACAAATGAGGGTAAAAACAAACAGAAGCGTAAGCGTCAAGACACAGTGCCAACCATTGAAGTTATAGAAAATGGTGTTGTAAATAAAGAAAGTAAGAAAAAAATAAAAACAGATGAAGAAGCAGATGAAAGTGTTTGCCTTCATGATCAGAATGTGGCTAAAAGTGAGGAAGTTGAAGAGAAGAATGATGGAAAATTCAATTGGCATGATGTTATTATTTCAGTTCTGCAAAAGAAAGATAAAGAGATGCAGTTCAAACGTCTGCAAAAGAAGGTTCTCGGAGAGTATTCGGAATTCTTTGGATGTGAAGTGGATGACAGAATTGCTGATAAATTTATAAAGAAGTTGAGAAGTGCACCAAATGTCAGAGTTGATAAAAACAGGGTTATGTTAATTGAAGATGATTAAGTCAATTTTATTTTAACGGTAAACTTTCAGTTCCCTGCACTGCCATTTAGAAAGTTTGTTTTAATTTATATACTGGGTTCCCTAAAAGTATAATGTTACTAGAGACTTTATTTCCCAAAAACATTTCCAAATCTTTATAACAAGTGCCAAAACTGTAAAAAAAAATATATTTACATTGCAGCTATTATTATTTTAGTATACTCAGGAAATACTATGTAATAATTTCCATTTGCATTAGTTCTGTTTGTGTGACATATACATTTTGGTGGCTCAAACATACATAATCTTAAAGCTATGTATTTTTTGTATTCTATTAAGATTATGAGTAATGAACTCGAATCCTTAAGAAAAAATAAACGTAAATTATGTAATTTTTTTTATTATTTTTGTCATCCATTAAGCAGCACCATGAATATCAATATACAATACTTATTTTTTTCTTGATGATCTTGGCTCAAATATATTGAAATAATTTATAATCTGGGGGCACGGCCGTACTATACTTTTCTCGAAGTAGTTCGGGCCATTTTCGATCCCTATAACTTTGTTGTGGATAAAACGAAGCCTGTAATGATAAACTTTTCAGAAACTAAGCAGGCATTCTGTACAAATGATGGCATTATTAATATTAGTATTTTTTTGTTAATTATCTTTGCCAATAAATTATTACAATACTTGTGTAACGTCACTATTAAAAACACAGGACAGATCCTGTTCTGTGATTAAAAATTAGTCACGAATCTCTAAAAAAGAAAAATAATACAAATAAATGTATCCTATTAAGCACGACAACATAAAAGGAAACAAGCAATAAAGACTAATATATATTTACAATACTTATAAAAGTTTATTTTTAACATCGCAAGCTTTGGCATTTGCGCCTTAGGTCAACGTGTACAAAGACCATTATGTTTGCTATCATTTATCATTTCTATTCATACTTCATAGACTATTTTTGCCTAAAGTGAAATTAATGTTGTAAACTTTTCTGAAATGCCAAAATAAAAGCTTTATTTCGATTTAACGAAATAAATATTCGTAGATTGATAGTTGGTAATTTAAAATTCAAATGAGACACGTACAGTCAGCAACAGAATAATATAAACAATTTTCTGAGTTTGAGAATTTATGAATGAAAATTGAGTTATATATACTCGTTCGCAAAAATATGTAAAAGAGCAGTGAGTATTTTAAATACGAAAAATTATGATTAATACAAACATTAAAATATTATCAAAAAGATATATAAATCAATAAATTCCGAAAGGTCTATATCAAATCAAAGGCATCTGGTTGTGTCTGGCGTACATATTGTTACCAAACGTTGCGATGAGTCGCGGGTTCAAATCCTGCCGGTTTGATAAATTTATGATATTGTTGTGGAAATGAGAGCTTTGAGAAGAATGTGTGGTGTAACGAAATAGCGAAATTCGAGAGCGTTGTGGAGTATAAATGTTGTGCCGGCAGTGTTCGAACTTCGAACCCGCGATCTATCGGAATGCAGGTTAGTTGTACTACCATCGTTTTTCCTTTCCATCTTTATTATTTTGAAACCTTTTCCTTATGTTTAATCAAAACAATTCTACTACCTGTTTCGTTGTACCCCAAAGCCCATGAAATATAGTAGAAGTAGTAGTAGTCTATAATAGTAGAAGTATTATTTAAAAAAAACAAGCATTATATTTTGTAACAAAGAAACGCCTGTTTTCGTTTACAGCCTGGCGGTAATATGCAACACTTTACTGTTATGTTAGCAAACATTGTATGTTATGACAAAAATAATAAAAGGATAATGTTAGCCTGTGTGCGTGAGAGTATTACAAAGTATGGAAAGCATACATTGTCTATCGTATCTATTTCCTGTATCTCGAATTACATTTACAATTTCCTTATTACCCTTGGGTTTTCTGGAATTTCTTTGAAGTAACCTGTAGGTACTTTATATCGATTTGATCAGGGGCGTAGGTAGCCATATCAGCCGTATCAAAGACACGGGGCCCCCTAGCGAAAATTATCCTTCCGTTAGGGCTTCGCCGCAGTTAGGTAGAAGGGCTCCCCAACAAAATTTTGATACAGGGCCCATCAAGGGTAAGCTACGCTTGGAGTTGATAAAAAAAATCTATATAATTTTTTTTCACAATAAAATTTTAATCTATACATATAATAAAACTGTAGATTTCAAATGTATGTACATAGAAAAAAAATGCTAAAAACCGAGTCAGAGGGATGTAAGAAGAGAAATATAACAAACCCAGATTTTTAAAAAAAAATCGTTTCTTTGTCTGTCTGTTTGTACGGGCTAATCTCCGAAGACTCTGAACTTTTCATGCAATTAACGCAAATATATTAAGCCCGGGGCATCATATAAGCTTTGTTTCATCTAAATCGGTTGTCGGAAAGAAAAGTTATCATCATTTAAAGATTATTTTAAAAGCACCATATCAACAAATTGCAATGCAAACTGACTTGCGTCGAACTTTTTCGAATAATCAGATGTCAATAACATTTTGATACGTAAATGAATTAGTTTGATTATATCGCCGCTTCAAATATATATTCGTGGAATATATATGAAGAAACCTTGCTCAAAAGCTCAGTTTAAGATGAAGCCCACGCCAACGAAGTCGCTGGCATCAGCTAGTCTACAATATGCCATCTAATTCTATGACCATCAAGCAGGCAGGTAATTTATTCTTCTCCCAATAGCTACTGCGGCAACTGAGATTCGATTATCGCGGAAACATTCTTCGTGACATCGATGAAGTTCTTAAAAATTGATTTCAAATGTCTGAATGAAGGTAGTCGGACGGCGCGATATCTGGAGAGTACGGTGGATGAGAATGGTGTTGATGAAAGCAATGAAGCTCCATGATTCTTTTTCTTCTTGACCACTTTTCTATAAAAGCTTGAGGAGTTTTTAATATAGATAATAATTATTACAGTACGAGCATATCATTGCTTATATAGTTTAATAGATAGTATAAAATACGCAAACTTCTAATTTAAATCACATTGAAATTAATCTCAAGACAATATTTATTTTATGTCAGATATCGACAGACGAGCATGAGGTTCACTTGATGGTAGGTGATACCTCAGCCACAGAACATCAGTCAATGATGCGCTGTCGACCTAATTTTTACTTCGAGCATTCGGAAATCCATAGACTGAAACCGAAACGCGCAATATGCACTTCACGGTTTTTCCATCTATGAACGGTGGTTCGTTACCCCGTCGGAATTTAGATATTCCTCCCAACCGATCAATGCCCGAAGTTACCAGGCGTGGGGAAAACACGCTTACAGAAAATTATAAATATGTGATCCCGGTCGGACAAATCAATGCAGTGGCGGCGTAAGGCCTGGGCGACGTGGGCCACCGCCTACGGCCTCCCGACCCAGGGGGCCTCGCGCCCTGAAAATTTATGAATTACTTAAAAACCGCGAACGTGCCAAAAAAATTTTTTTCCAAAAAAAACTATCCTTGGCGCTGGCAGAGGGCCCCGCAAAATGAATCTTGCCCACATAAAATTTAGGTCTTACGCCGCCACTGAATCAATGTTTCTATTGTGACGCCGCGGCCGAAGTGAAGCGAGGGTAAGCTGTCTAGTCTAAACATAAATTAGTACGCTTGATGTATTGTAACAAGAGTATTTTAGATTTCGTTGACCTTTGTTTGGGTTCGATATAAAACAAAAATCACTGATGCTTAGATAAAAAGCTAACGTATACTTAAATCTTAACGGCTTAAGCTCTCACGCTGATTCTGTGATCCTACTTATCTTTCGACGTCAACATCTCGTAATCCGATTACACGTTCAAGTGTAATGTACGGCTTAGTAAAGCCTACTTCCAATATATATATATCTAAATAGTTATCACGAAGTTAGGGCCAGGTCAAAAGTACTCGAAACCGACGAGTGAGGAAAGTTGATGAAAGTGGAAGAAGCGAAAGTGGTATGTAAGGATCGTAGCATATGGAATTCCGTGATCTCTGCCTACCTCAATGGGAAAGCGGCGTCATGTATATGTATTATGTAGTGGAAAATGGGTGTACTTCCATAAAGTTAATAACTGCAACACATGCTGATGAAGTGTCCTTTTCGGCGCTACACAATGTCGATGGGTCATATGAAAATGCAAAATCACAAAACAAAAGAGGCTCTGAAAGTTTAAATTTACACACATAAGTAGATTCATTCTACATAGGTCGTTGTACTACGATAAAAAATAGTGTTTTTAAGCCGAAATTACTTTTTTTACAAGCTTACATGATTAATTATATCAATAAGATGTATTTACCATGAAAAAATCAAAATGACCAAATTTTTAGATTGGCCCATATACATTGGACCATCGATATCTAAAATTGTTAAGTTTAGTTCAAAACTGTATTTCTAAACTGAAAATCGAAATCCTTAGTGAGTGAATAAGTCTTCGGTATTACATTTATTTGTGGAGAAAACAGTAAATTGAATGTCTTATATCAATATTTAACACCTCGTTTTGGCACCAGAAAATTTAAAAATAATTCGGTCGCACACGGCATAGAAGACTCATCACCTACTTGACTATAAAGAAAATGTACCAGATTTACTTATATCTGGTACATTTTATAACTTTCGTTAGGCACTAGATTTTTAATTATAGATCTATACTAGCGACCCGCCCCGGCTTCGCACGGTTCTAGATTTTTTGTCAAAAAAAGCAGGGGTTGGTAATAGAAGAGTGAAAATATAGGATTGTATGTATTTTTTAATGCCACATTATAAAAAAATAAAAACAAAAAATTTCGTCCAAAAATTAAAAAAATATATTTTAAGGGTGAACAACCCTTATCACTTAGGGGTATGAAAAATAGATAGTAGCCGATTCTCAGACCTACTGAATACGCATATAAAATTTGGTAAAAATCGGAAAAGCCGTTTCGGAGGAGTACGGTAACTAACATTGTGACATGGAAATTTTATATATTAGAAGATATTGTCTGTCAAACAACCAAACACTAAGATCAATACAACATTACTATTTTTTATATTTTTTTGTTATCGTCCAGTAATATTCACCGTTATTACAGGGTAAAAGATATATGGTTTATCAAAGTAGCTTTGGGACGCAGTAATAAAATCCGACCCCGACGAGTTATACCTACTCGTTATAGTAATAGCTAATATTCCTGGCACATAATTTGCCGTCTGAGCTTGATGTAAATCGAGTTTATGGCGGGCTACAGCGTTGGTAATAAAAAAAAATACATTTTTCCTTCATTTGTTAAATTAAGATTTATAGTATCGAAGTAAAATCACTGGTGATGAAATTCAGTGTTAGGGCTTACTCCCCAACATAATATACAGAATACGAAGTACCTACTACCTTTTAATTTATATTTTTAGAACCAGAAGGGAAATAAATTTAAAAAAAATAGAGAACACTTTTACATACAACTTTATTACAAAAATATCACAAAATCAAATTTAACCAAACTTCCAGCAAATCATCTATTACAATCAAGAAATGTACTTACAGCGTAATCACAGACAAAATAAGCACTAAACGACACAAAATGACTCTCGCGAAGACAATAATTCAAAATGTAAACAATAAGAGTTGTTGCCTGGTCGACTGACGAAAGACGAATGTGTCAGTTTGACGGAATGACACCGTATTTATAACAAGGGTGGTTCGACCGGTGGGGGTAGTGCTAACACGGCCTCTCCTGACGTAGAGTTGTCCTCAACTCCTAAGGGCTGCGTCTTCTATTCTTCATCTAGAAGGTGCATGGACAATCCAACTGTCGCGCCGGAGGGAGAAGGTCCAGCCTCAGGTTCACGACGAGGTGCGGATGTGCAGTGAAGTTTCAGGACCGGGCTGATCAATCGTGGTTCGATCTCGATGAATCAACTTCCAAATCATCAGTTTCGTCATCTGCAAAGTATGAGAACATGAACAAAAGTGATTTTAAACAAATTAACAACATTTGCCATCTTTTCTCCTTTCATTTGCTATCCTTTCAGTCAATTTATACATCGCCTATCGCAAATTAGATCATTCTCACTCTTTTCTTTCATTCATCTCACAAAAAAAGTTAATGAAATAGGCCTTTGGTCCTGTTAACACATAGCGAATTTCCAAGCTTCGCCTAGTAGCTGATGTCCAGTCCCTGGATGCTTCAGCAGGCGGCGACGCTTGAGCGAATTTCCAAACTTCTCGTAGTAGCTGATGTCCAGTCCCTGGATGCTTCAGCAGGCAGCGACGCTTGAGCGAATTTCCAAGCTTCTCGTAGTAGCTGATGTCCAGTCCCTGGATGCTTCAGCAGGCGGCGACGCTTGAGCGAATTTCCAAACTTCTCGTAGTAGCTGATGTCCAGTCCCTGGATGCTTCAGCAGGCAGCGACGCTTGAGCGAATTTCCAAGCTTCTCGTAGTAGCTGATGTCCAGTCCCTGGATGCTTCAGCAGGCGGCGACGCTTGGAGTTCTTCATCCAGAGTGATTCCGACTATGCACATAGTGCAGAAACGGATAAAAGGCAACCAATGCCATCCCGACTATGCATCTTGTGCAGACACGGGAAGTCCAACTATGCACTTCGTGCAGACATGGACAGTCCAACTATGCACCTTGTGCAGACATGGACAAACAACCGACCCGACTATGCATCTTGTGCAGACACGGGTAGTCCGACTATGCACCTTGTGCAGACACGGACAGTCCAACTATGCACCTTGTGCAGACATGGACAAACCACCGACCCGACTATGCATCTTGTGCAGACACGGGTAGTCCACTATGCACCTTGTGCAGACATGGACAAACCACCGACCCGACTATGCATCTTGTGCAGACACGGGTAGTCCGACTATGCATCTTGTGCAGACACGGACAGTCCAACTATGCACCTTGTGCAGACATGGACAAACAACCGACCCGACTATGCATCTTGTGCAGACACGGGTAGTCCGACTATGCACTTTGTGCAGACACGGATAGTCCAACTATGCACCTTGTGCAGACATGGACAAATAATGAAGCGAAGTTACACCGACTATACACGACGTGCAGACACGGGAGGTCCGACTATGCACGACGTGTAGACACGGGAGGTTCGACTGTGCGCGACGTGTGGACCCGGGTTGTCCGACTATGCATCCCATGCAGACACGGACCTGTAACTAACTATCAAACGATAAATAGAACAAAGCGAGAAAACTCGCTGTATCCATTCGAAAATAAGCAGCATTTTGTAAACTAGACCAAGTATGAAACAATCTGATATATGTACCAATCACCCGGGGCAGTTCCTGTCGGGGGAGTGCCTCTCACGACTCGCTAGGGGTCTACGTAGATTTACGTGAGACATAGCTTTGCGTGTGTGAATCAGTTCCACATAAAAGAATGCATCAACTCAGAATAGCACAAACTGTCATACAGACAATTTATATCACTGTCATGACTACACCACGACTCGTCAGAGGCCAACTTGTGGCATAACCCTGCATGTACTTTAACTCCAAGATCACATATCTGAGCGTCTCCAAGATAGTATCTGAGCATCTGAGCACAGTAATAAAACAAAACCACCCAAGGCAGATCCCATATACTAGGACCGCATGTCTGAGCGCGCTCCAAGACAGCATCCAATGTCATGAGATCATACCTCACTTGAAGTGTATCCGTCAGCCAGGATAACATAACTGAGTACAAAGACTTCAGAGACAGGCTTAATGACTGCAAGACAAAACTTCCCTTGAACGTGTTCACCCCTTACGAGAAACACTTTACAAACATAGGGAAACTTTCATGAAAACAAATTCTCAAATCATCAGACAGAGGCCCTGGCACTAACAGGCTTGTCTACATAAACATAATGAGTTTGAGTTAATTATTATCAATGTGCCAAAACAATTTAAAACTACTCAACAATGAAAATCTCAGTAATAAATAAGTGGCCTTAGCGTGGTCCACACTAGGTTTCTTTACAATTTCTACTTGAATAGAAATTACAAATAATTGGTTAGACCTCACCGATATGTTGATTGATCATATAGCGTCTACAATACAACCGGTAGCGTTGAGGTCGCAGTCCGTGGTTACACTCGCGTAGTACTCCAGCGAATACAGAAGCACCAACCACGAAGCAACGCCGTTGTCTCTAGGCGTTCTCCTCAGTCGCGATGGAGACACGTGACGTTGTTCCTCCAGCGAGGTTAATCTGTCCAAAATTAGTTGCTTAAGTGCATTGGTAGAAGAGTTATCTTGTCTTCACATACGTTTAGCACGTGAGTCACTATTACCGGAATATTAATCGTGATTTCTAAAATTTTCAACTTTCAACTTCTACTTTACTTACTGCGATTTACACTTAGTCAAACAATAGAAATTTATATGGAACGCATACAGTTAGTACTCCAAATCGTCACAACTCCTATTTTACAAAAACAATGGCAGTGTATGGTATACCTTAATGTACAAAGCTGTTTACGAATACCTTCTCATTTATACTTTTCACTGTAAATAATTGGAACAAACTCACCAATAAAAATTTCAGCACACACATCAGGAGTCCATTCTCCTCGACTTATATTCACTAAAGTATGGAGGTCCCTGTCCTCAACTTACATTTACTTGAGTAATAAGTACCTGCGATACATACAAAGCGATACACGAAATAAATGGATAACGATACGTACGCTTATTCCGTGATCTCACATAAGCAACCATATGCTGTCGGCCGTCCTGCCTTTGACAAACCAGATTGTCTCGTTGAACACCCGCGACAGTCACACGGGACCAGCTCACTATGCCGCGTGACACTGAAGCTGTTCGCGGTGGTGTCTACTTTCCTAGAGCTCGGCCTCACCTGACCAGTACTCACTATCCTGCCTAAGTACTCAACTTCGGTTCCGAAACTCCGAACGCTTCTTAACAAAGCAGGTGAGCACTTTCTGAGTGACCCGGCTCTTTACAAAAACTACAAACTGTGCTTCCTGTATTGAATGGTGCAGTAGGCTGTGGAGTCGGTTTGGGTTTGCTAAAACACTCGCGACTCAAGTGATCACACTTAAGACACTTCGCAACGACGTTATTTTTATTATTTTGTAGCGAAGGCTTTTTAGGATTGTTTTTTGAAATGGCTGACCGAATTTAGCTTTCGAATGCTTGATGGAACGGGTTGGAAGTCGTTCATTTCACTATTAGTTACAACGATACTAGCGGAAGATCTAACTTCTTTTGATTGCGTCGAACTTTCGTTATAAACAATAACGGATGTTTCGGGGCACTTTTTATCAGGTGACTTATCGTTACGACGACCATGGTCTTTAAAATACTGTCTAGAACAAGAACGCGACCGACTTGAGTTGTTACGACGGTGACCATGCGAGTGCGCCCGTGTGTCCCTACGTCTGAGGGAAATAGATCTCAAACTACATGTGTCGTCCTTACAAAGATGACACGTATGTTCCTCACCAGCCCTACGCACAATCGACCGTGATTTATTTCGCAGAGAGCGTTCGCAACGTGACATCACAACGTAGACCTACGTGACGGTAAATCGGAGTCACCACGACTTATTGTCACGGAAATTGTTCAAGAAACAGACCGATTATGGTCGCGAGAACTACGGTAACTATGGTGAGCACGTGTTTACATTACGAGAACGGTCTCGCGGGAGACTTCGAAAACTTGCCACGCGAACGATTACGCGTACGAATTCGCGGCCTACTCCGTGAGCTATCACGCGAACAATCACGCGAGCCATTTTGTGAGCGCTCTTTAGTAGTTCATTACGAAATTTGAGCAAAACAACAAAATAGCAAACACAAAATTAAATCAACAAAATCATTTAAATGTGGGTAGATTTGCCTTCAGTTTGGTTCGTGGGCTTTAATCTAGAAGTTCTTTATCCCGCTTCTGATTTTAGAACCAGAAGGGAAATAAATTTAAAAAAAATAGAGAACACTTTTACATACAACTTTATTACAAAAATATCACAAAATCAAATTTAACCAAACTTCCAGCAAATCATCTATTACAATCAAGAAATGTACTTACAGCGTAATCACAGACAAAATAAGCACTAAACGACACAAAATGACTCTCGCGAAGACAATAATTCAAAATGTAAACAATAAGAGTTGTTGCCTGGTCGACTGACGAAAGACGAATGTGTCAGTTTGACGGAATGACACCGTATTTATAACAAGGGTGGTTCGACCGGTGGGGGTAGTGCTAACAATATTTTATAGTCATTGACATTTACAGTTTTGTTAATTTATCTCTGGAATGATAAGTAAAATACACTACTTACCACAGAACAGAAGAAGTATCCTGGGGGGTGAGCACGAACAAGTATTCGTATCGTCGAACTGTCATTTGTATGAAATTTAAAATGATTTTTCATACAACTGACAGTTCGATGATTCGAATACTTTGTCGATAGTCGTTCGTGCTAGGCCCCCAGGTTCTGTGCTACTTACTGAGGCCTAGCACGAACAACTTGCGAAAAAGTATTCGTATCGTCGAGCTGTCGTTTGTATGAAATTTTAAATGATTTTTCATACAACTGACAGATGGACGATTCGAATACTTAATCGATAGTCTTTCGTGCTAGTCCCTCTGTACTTACTTACGGCTAGAAATATACCTTCGTAACATATAGTTCTTTAAACCTTTAATATCAATATCAAGTAGTATGAAACATTTTTATAATATGGATTTTTGTATAATAGATGAGGCACTATGAATAAGTGGTACTTCGCAGCTCAACAGCTGTGACCGTTTTAGTATCTACAAAAACGCGCGATGTTACACGCGCGTAAATGGTAGTCAAGTATTAATAAGAAATAATTAAATTAAAAATAATAATTCCAAATCCAAATTCATGTTAAAGACGTTAAAATTACATTCAATTAATCACCGCAAAAAAGAATTCATCAGGAATTTCTAAACTCAGTCATTAAAACAACTTCGCACCCTTCAAAGTAAATAAAAAAGTTTTGTAAATAGCTCTTTTAATGCCGTTTCGAGAGGTTAAGGGTCAGTTCACACTAAATAGAAAGTGCTTCAATGCTTAGCATCTTAACTGGTAAAAAGTATTTCCAGATGTATATCTGTATAATCATGAATGAGATATAAATTGTAATACACAATCTAAACTAGAATCATCAGTCGGCCTAGCATGTCAACCGCGACAAAATTTTGTCGACCGTTTTCTCGTGTTTTAATCGATTATTATCGTTCTATTTCTTTCGGGTCTAACATGACAATTACACTTAAAACTCGACTTTTAATATCAAAAATAGATATATTTGTCGATCGAGATATCTTTTCTATCAAAATTGTCGATGTCGAGAAATAATGTATCGAGATATCTTACAACTTAGTTTGTCTTCTCTCGTCCGCGACATATCTCGTGGCGGTCATGCTAGGCCGGCTGCAAACATACATCCTGTGTATGAGTGCGAGTGCCGAGGTCAGCGTTACATGTAATTTTCGTCTTAACTCTTACCACCATAATATTATGAAGGAGTCCTTGAGAATAGAACGAAACAGTTATACAAAATCTATCGCGCTGTCACGTTCTTTCGACTTAAGTGGGCCCAACCCGTCTTACTTTCCATACAAAAGCTCGTACGTGATTATGGCGATGTAACCGATTTTTCTTTGAAACTTTTGAACTAATAGGTATCTCGTGCACTATATATAGGTTTCTATCGAAACAAAATCTCAAAATTTTCAGAATTAAATTCAGTATAAGCCTCCAAAAATCAGCTTTTTTGCAAAAAAATTACCTGAACTTTGGGCGTTCATAATGTACTCATAAATTGTGAAAGTAAATATTTTGTTATGCTAGAAACCTTGCAAATATAATGGACATTCTAAATTACAAAAAAATATTTCATAAACTTGTAAAGACTACTGAAAAACACGTATTTCCTAGAATAAGTTTTATGAAATTTCCGCACACTATTTTTCGTTCAATGTTATCGCGTTCTCACTCACTCGTTAGCGGTAGAGGTATGCGCTGCGTGAAACAAAAAGCTTTTCAACCATGCTCGCGTTGACGATAGTCGAACCGGGAAGGGCCCTCTTAAGATGGCAATAATACTTTGCCGTCGCGTCGTACGGGTAAACGCAGTACTTGCAAAATGGCGGTTTCTGGTAAAGCACGATAACAGGACTTAATTTACTATTAACTTCAACTGTATTTTTATATATTGTATTTTTTAAGAAATTGTATATAATTTTAGTTAAAATGATGTGTATATACAATTCGCACTTTTTTTTTAAATTTTAAAAAAAGGAAAATTCATATTTTGTCAAATACTGCGTTCTTTATTACGACGGCAGTACTGCTCTCAGAGATTCTGGCCTTTGTTTTCACGCAGAATTCGCGCTACAATTCACATGTCTGGATTTGGTTTTCATTCTTAAATAAGCTAAGCGTAAGACGCCGTTAGATTATGCTGAATTGCTGATAATGTGCTGAGCCAGTCGCTACACCATTTTACACTTTGTACATATAACTCCATTTAGTGCACTTAATTTAGCATAATATAAAGGCGTCTTTAGGGGAATAAGGGTAATGGGAAATATTTTGCAAATTTAGAAGTTGGTATAGAAGTTTAAAAACCTAGTGCTACTATATTCGTATAGTAGAACTAGGTTTTTGCCGAAACATCACCAGTGTGGCCAAATTATGTTAAAAACGTAGAAAGAACTTAACCAAGAATTTAACCAAGTTTCTCTACTTTAATGGTAAAGAAATACGCCTACGATTTTATGCACGTTTCAGAGGGCCTAGCACGAACAATTTCCAAAAACTACTCGAATCGTCCATCTATCTGTTGTATGAGAATTCATTTGAAATTTCATACAAATGACAGCTCTCATTGGCGCCAATCGTTATGATATTATTTTTATTCTTTAGACGTAGTCTTTGATGGTTGGCAACATAGTAGTTAACCATCACACCGCTCTCCTACTAACATAACATTTTATTTTATTGTGTGCAATTGCAGTGACCGATGATGATAGCGCGCGCGGTCATAAACAAATATTAAAATTCTATCCGTAAAGTGTACTGGTGAACATTCTTGTTAAGAATAAAAGTGAAACGTGGTCGACCACAGACTCCAAGCCTTGGAGTCTGTGGTCAAAATCAATTTTTAACATATAAGGCCATCACGACAGGGAGTATGTTGGGATAAAATTTAATTATGAACCTGGCAACTTACCCTTTCTTGCCATCATGAAAGGAAGTATTTTGACGAAATTAACAGGTATAAAATAGATATTTTTTTGATATTTTTATGGCTACCTCCGTGGCTTTGTCGTATGCGCGCTGTTTAAGAGCGGAAGGCAAAACAAAATTGATAAAATTGTTTCTCATCCTATTATTTATTTTAATACCTTTAACTTAAATGATATATTATTTATAAACAACCGTTATTAGGATAAAGGTTTTACCACTTATATTATTCCCGTCTGTGTCAGCCATTGAATTTAAATCCTCTGTCCCTTACGAAAGTTTTCGGTTATGAATAGTTATGATGTAGACCCAAAGCCAATGTGTATGCAGATTGAGTTAATATTGACCGAAATTAATGAAATACTGTTTGTATCACGTCAACTTGTATTTCGTTGGTAATTATGAATGATAATCTGGTATATTTAAAGGACCAGAATAAAGTTGAATAACTGTAAGTAAAGATTTTTAGTTATTATTAGTAGTCTGCCGGCCTAGAATGACAACCACGACAACATTTTGTCGACAGTTTTCTCGTGTTTTAATCGATTATCTCTTAATGTCTTCCGGATCTAATATGACACTTACACTTAAAACTCGACTTTTAATATCAAAAATAGATATATTTGTCGATCGAGATATCTTGTCTATCAAAGTTGTCGATGTCGAGATATAATATATCGAGATATCTTATATTTTAGTTTGTCTTCACTTGTCCGCGAGATATTTCTTAATGGTCATGCTAAGCGGGTAGGTTTCTAAAACAGTTTTTTTTCAGACTGCTCTCACATTTCAGTCTGGCCGTGACAACGTTTGCTGAAAAACACTCGACACCTTTATGATTTAGGAACTATATTTATCTATACTATAATATCTTTCCCAACTTTAGAATAAGAGCCTACTTAATACTTATGTTTGCTATCAGATTTCCGTCGACATTTTCGCTAAGTTTGCGAGTTATAGCTTAATGTCACCAATTCAGAATAGCCTCTTCACTGTATTTTGAAACTTTGATGTCATTTAAGACTTAATTATTGTTACTAATTTGTTTTCATAATAAGTTCTCGTGATAATTGTTTTTTAGTGACTATGGGTTTTTTTTCAAATTTTAGTATGCACACCGATGGGTCGTGGGTTCGAAACCCACCGAAACGACTTGTTTATAATTTTCTGAAAGTTTGTCTGTTCTCCCCACTTTTGGTATCTTCGGGCATTGAACGGGTGGGAGGAATATCGAAATTCCATTCCAGTTCCTCCATCCCAATTTCGCCTCCGTACATCTAGACGCACATCGGGATATCATCCTTACATCGTGGATATTCCACCAGTTCGCACCTCTCGTTTCGCTTCTTCCTTTTTAATCAAAACAGCAAAGGAGCGGAACTCTCTTCCAGTGACTGTTTTCCCGGATCACTATGATTTGGATCTTTTTAAGGCCCGGGTGAATAGGATTTTTCTAGGTCGGCGTGCTCTACCTTAGATCACATCACCACTTACCATCAGGTGGGATTGTGGTCAAACGCCTGCCTATTAATAAACTAATATAAAGCGTGTAAAAAAAGACCGGGACCTTTCATAGATGGAAAAGTGCTAAGTTTTAGTCTATGGATTTCCGAATGCTCGAAGTAAAAAGTAGGTCGACAGCGCATCATTGACTGATGACGTACCTACAAGGAACCTCATGCCTATTTTTCACTTAGAGCATTCGGAAATCCATGGACTGAAACCGAATGGCGCAATAAGCATTTCACAACCTTTCCATTTATGAATTGGTGGTTCGTTCCCCGGTTGAGATACTAATATTCCTCATACCGCATCAATATAATGTCCGAATTTTATTAACATGATATTGAACCAGTGACCCATCGGAACGCAAGGTGTACAACCCAAAGCGTAAATCCGTCTATAAATCTAAATACAAAAGAAAACAGTATCAGTTCCTGAAGCTATTAAAATGAACACGAAACCTTTCCAGCTTGCTTGGGAATGCTTTTGAATGGATACTTTGATTAAAGCTATTTTTTCACTAAACGAGGTTTGCAAAAGAATTGCTGTAATTGTGTTTGCGTTTAAAACAACTGAGATG
Source organism: Anthocharis cardamines (assembly GCA_905404175.1). NCBI lineage: Eukaryota > Metazoa > Arthropoda > Insecta > Lepidoptera > Pieridae > Anthocharis > Anthocharis cardamines. Next base: position 4,625,807 of record FR989972.1, on the reverse strand, counting down.
TAATCGAGTCTAATATTTTAACTTGTTAATTGGGTTTTTAGAGCGCTTCAGAGGCACTTTGTTACCGTAGTTGTGTTACATTGTTACCGTAGGTCTCGAGTTCGAGTCATGGCTCAAAAAGAAGACGCCGGAATGCTCCGGGAAAAGACCCGGAGGCTGATTCGCACAGAAAAAGAAGACCAGGGAGACGGCGGTGCATCTATGCGCGCGCCCCTCTACCCTGAAGATAAATGATAGGTGATATGGCGTACTCCAAACGCATAAGATGGGACGCGTTTCATGAAACCGGGACGGCTTGTGGAGGCAAGGAAAAGGCTTGCTGTTACCATAGCTTCCGGTGGAAGGAAGCTAGACAGTGGAAGGCTTCCACAATATAGCTAGCTGAGAGGCCGTCTGGTTTTAGTGGGTAAGGGTCCATTGCACTTCCGGACCAACCCCCACACTCCCCGCGTCACTACCATCTGCCCCGGTACGGGGGACTGGACGTAAAGAATAAAAAAAACAAAAACCGACTTCAAAACTATAACACATAATATTATGGTATGTACAAACTTAAAAGTAAAAAATAATATTTTAATTACTTCAAAACAACAGTCTTAAAGGACAATCGACAGCATTATATAATACTAGCGAACCCGACAGAAATTGTCCTGCCAGAATGAATCAAAATTTAATAATATTTCTAGATTTGAATATGCTACTTTAACACTTATATTCTATACTAGCAATTGCCCCCGCAACCCCCCTTGTGGGTTGAATTTCGTAAAATCCGTTCTTAGCTGACCTCTACTCGGCGAAAGGAATATTCCTACCATATTTCAAGTCGCTACGCCTTATGGTTCCAGAGATATCGTGATGAGTGACTATATAGGTGGGAATCTCTTTTATATATATATATAAAATATAAGTATCAAGGTTATTTTTGAAGTCGGTGCCAGACAAACGCTGCCGCTCCGTACCGTTCAAAGTTTGTTGCAAAAGCAGGAAACTGTCCTTCTTGGCTCCTCCTTTTTTGAAGTCGGTTTAAAACAAGGTCTCCGGTTCGAGTCCTGGGTAAAGAAGATAAAAAAACTGTTTCGGTTGAGCGGGGCACAAAAGACTCTACTTTTTTCACATCACCCCAACACAAGATCACCTACTTTTTTTTTACTTGCCCCCACGAAGGCATTCAATTTTGTATCTTTATTTAAGTAAAGCATCTCAGAAAATGCTTTCATTATAAGAAGAATTTCCTTTCTAATTAATAGAAGATCTTTAAGTAGAACAAAACGTAATTGGGCAGGATGTTAATAAGTGGTTCTAAGGTTACCTTTCAATTATGAGTTCTTAGAGAACGTCTTAAAGAACTACGGTTTTTTGTTTTAACTTAAAACATATTAGATATTTTTATATTCATCACATACAGTTATTATTTATTTAACATTATCCTTATTAACGCGAATATCACACATTTAAATAAAATACTTTATACCAAATTAAAACGTGTTTTATTATGTATATTTTATTTATCCCGACGTTTCGGATGCTTACTACAATAATATCAATTCCGTAGGATTAGATGGCGTTAATATGTCAACTTTGTGAAATTTTAAATCGCACTGTCACCTACGTTTCAGTCTGCCTGTGACCACGGTTGCTGAAAAGCATCCGAAACGTTTGTTTCTGTGTAGTGACTATTATGTGATGATAAATTGTTCGAACATTAGTTAGTTGTCCATCTTTCGGGTAACTATATTTCTTCAGTGTGAACGGGAACAGCACAACAATGTTAATATTTCTTATTTTTATGTTGATGGTAGATGATACCTTTGCCAAAGAACATCAGTTAAGCGCTGTCGACCTACTGCATAGTACCTATCTGTATTTTTTTCGAGCATCAGGAAATACTGTCATTAAGCATCGTGAAAAGTCAATGTTAATGTAATACGATAACATTATCATCTTCCAATGAAAAATCAAACTTTTTTTATATATTACTAGCTGATGCCAGCGACATCGTTCGCGTGGGCTTCATTTTAACTGAGCTTTTGAGCTCTTTGCTAAAATATTTTTTTTAACAAAAAGTTCTAACATTATGTGAAGCTCTAAGATTATGTGTACAAAGTTTCATGATAATCTGTTGAGTAGTTTTAGCGTAAAATCGTAACAAACAAACTTACATTCATATTTATAATATTAGTAGGGATTATCAATAAAAAAAAATAGTAGTACAACTTTTTATATCAATATATATTTTTTTAACAATAAGTCGGAAAAAAGAATATTTGACATTTATCGTGGTTTCGTTATATCCCTGGTATCATTTCCCCACTAGATATCGTTGGTTCAAAGGTAAAAGTGTGATTTTGAATAAAAAAATATAATAAATAAATGTGTATTATTGCGTATATTAAGCGTACATCTACCGTAAGAACTAATTACTAAGTGCATATTGCTCTTTATACTTTTGTCATGGACCACAACACGCAATTAGTGCTTTGTTCTTGCCGTAGGTTTACGCTTAAATAAGCAATAGAAGTAAAAAATATTTTTATTCAAAATTACATATAGTTATTATTACTTTAGAACCGACTATACATACATCTGCATCGTCTATTTTAATTTAGTTTATGGTAATAAAAGTGTTCTATATTTAAACTCTTTATTCACTCAATAAAGTAATTACCAGCATTTTGAAAATTCCTTATCCCTTTAGATCCCTTTGAGAGCTAACAAGTCGTATTTGATTTAGTATTTTTTATACAAAATAAAATGAGAAACGAGAATTTAGAACAATTACCTACTAGAATTTCAATTTTCAATTCTCGCAGAAGGTTTACAAGCGTAATAAGCAATAGTAGTAAAAATATTTTTATTCTAAATTACACTTAGGGCTGATTTCACCGCTTTTATAAAACGCGATCAATTCGAGGTAATCTCAGATTACACGCTAAAACTGAGTTCCGCTTTAAGTTTACGTTTCATCGGCATAAACTGAACTTCGATCAAGTTGAACTCGGTTCAGTTTCTGAACGGCCGATTTTCGACGTTTAGCGTATTTGAACGCGTTTAAGAGCTGTCTGTCATGTCATATTGTAATGATTGTGAAGTAGGTATGGAAAATTGTTTGTTTAATATTAAAGAAAGAAATATTCAAATCAATTGAAGATAAAATAGAGTTTCCAACTAATATGTAAATAGCAAGATACACTTTGTTTTTTTTGTGTAGTGATTTTCGCCATTGATATAGATGTGTTTAGTTACACGACTTTTTCTTTGGTAAAGTCTTGGTAAGAGCCCTAGTTTAGAGGAGTCTCCTCTGAGGAAATATCTGAAAATGGCCTTCCAAAATGTTATTATTAATGTTTTTTTTTTTGTAAAACTGAATTAAACTTAAGTTATTTTACGATAATAATAAATAAATAAATTTAATAATAAATAGAACTACAATAATTTTGTAAATTTTGATTTGCCAATATCCAATTTACGTTAAATTGATGACCATTCGTCCATTCGTTCCATCTTATTTATAGGCTAAACTAAGTTTTAGTAAACGAGATGAAAACGAAGCCGGTGAAACCGGTGCGACGTAAACCACGATCAAAACTAATTTCTGATCTCGATTAAGCAGAACCAAGTTTTATTAAACTCGGTTTCTATTGGGAACGGTGAAATCCGCACTTAGAGAGCTTTTTTGAACCAACGATATCTTATTTTACTTTTATTATATGGTAGGTTGATCAATATAATTTGCTGTCAAATGTCCCCTTAGGAATAGTATTAGTTGAAAATGCTGAAAGCCAAATCACACATTTATTTTATAACTCTTTGGGCCTTATTCATAAACGTATTAAGTAAGCTTGATATAGTTAAAATATATTTTGTTTCTATCGTTTTGTAGTATTTAAATATTCGATAGAGCGAAAACATATTTTAACTATATCAAGTTTATAATACGTTTATAAATAAGGTGGTTTGACTTTAACCGTTGAATACATAGCGATGTAGCACCACACCCAATTTTTACAGAACAGGGGCCAAATGGGCAGGTGGCTCACCTGATGATAATTGATTACCGTGGCCCATAAAGATCTGTTAGAGCGTGTGCAGGTGCTTTTTTTTTATAGGTTAGGGGGTAAAAGGGCAGATTTTTTTTTGTCAGATATCGACAGACAAGCATGAGGTTCACTTGATGGTAGGTGATACCTCAGTCACAGAACATCAGTCAATGATGAGCTGTCGACCTAATTAATTACTTCGAGCATTCGGAAATCCATAGACTGAAACCGAAACGCGCAATATGCACTTCACGGTTTTTCCATATATGAACGGTGGTTACCGGCGTAACCCGGTCGGAATTTAGATATTCCTTCCACCCAATCAATGCCCGAAGTTACCAGACGTGGGGAAAACATGCTTACAGAAAATTATAAACATGTGGTCTCGGTGGGATTCAAACCCACGACCCATCGATGCGCACGGTAGGTGTTCTACCGAACGGGCCAAGGAGCCCGTCAAATGATAAGTAGCCGCCCATAGACATACGCAACATCAGAGGGTTTACAGGAGCGTTGCCGACCTAAGGAATGAATATTGAATAGGCTCGTTTCTTGAAGGTTCCCATGTTGTACCGGTTAAAACAAGAGGTTCCTTTTGCAGACTTCGGCTCAGACTCGTATATGGTACCTACTACTTAATCTAGTTTAGTGAGCTCCGTTTTAAAGCATTTAGTTGCGTATGGGATTGGTCCTACAGAGAGGACTTCGATAAGTGGCAAAAGCTTCTAGAATAGAAAAGTAAATGTACAAAATATATTTGAGATAGGTAAAAGTACTTGATCAAAAGCCAAGTGTTATCATATCTAGCTTTTCAGTGAAACGAAACGATAAAAAATATCTCGATATATGTATTATATCTCGACATCGACAATTTTGATAGAAAAGATATCTCGATCGACAAATATACTTTTGATATTAAAAGTTGAGTTTTAAGTGTAATTGTCATGTTAGACCCGGAAGAAATAAAGAGATAATCGATTAAAACACGAGAAAACGGTCGACAAATTTTGTCGCGGTTGTCATGCTAGGCCGGTAGAAAGCCAATGGTAGTCTTTGCCATAGACACAATTTTAAAAAAATGTAATTGTCAAACAGATATTGATTGACAGAGGCAAAAGAAGCGGCAAAAATCAATAAGTTTTTATAAACATTCCAAAATTAAAGTAAAAAATTATTTAATAGAATGTTATTTACCTATTTAAAAAGTACAGAAAGTCATCAATAAGTAAAGGCGCGCTCTTTTTAAAATTAATTTTTAAAAATATTTTCTCTACTTTTGTTCTATTTCAAATACGTTACTAAGGTTCTACTAATAAAGGTTTAGTCCAAAATAAATAAAATGACCAAAAAGAGACGGTGGAAAGAAAATCCACCAGACCCACGGATCGGGTACTCTTCGGACTCAGACTCTGGAGAATTGGATAATGCGGACAAGTACTTAACTTATAAAGTTAAAGGATATGTCCGCAAGTATCCCGAAGATATTCCGCAAAAGGACTTGGTTGTGTTCTTAGCACATAAGGAGGAAGGCAAAGTATTCAACGACAGGGATCGTATGGCCTTGTCTAAGGGCATTCGGGAACATGGTGTGTCTGGAGTTATGCATTTGCGCTCCATCAACAAATATAAAGTCGGTATAACTTTTGATTTACCAAATAATGCTAATATGTTTATTCAAAATAAGAAATTATTAGATCATCTTACATTAATAGCCACAATACCAGCTGGAGGTACCGAAGTTACTGGAGTTCTCACTTCAGTGCCAAGCGATATGTCTAATAAGGAAATTTTTGGTCTGATAGGCAGCTCGAAAAATGTGGTACAAGTAAGGCGTTTCATGCGCAGAGTCAGGGGTGACAACGGAGCAATAACCTATGCTCCTACACAAACAGTTGCAGTTACCTTTGCCTCCCCCATCCTTCCAGAATATGTTTATTTAGATTCTTGGCGTCACGAGGTTAAAAAGTATATCCCTCCAGTTAAGCAATGCCTCAAATGTATGAAATATGGACACATAGCTAAATTTTGTCGCAACTCTGAGGTTTGCTCAATATGCACATTAAACCATAACTTTAAGAACTGCCTAACCGATTCACAAAATGCAAAATGTGTCAATTGTAACGGTAACCATATCGCCATCTCCATTCAGTGTCCTTTGAAAAAACAAAAAATTGAAGAAAACAAAATTAAAACAAAGAGTGTAAACTATTCTGAATTATTTAATCCAAATGCTTTTCCAGCTCTTTCTGCTCGAACCTTAGAAGTACAAATAAACAATTTAATGAAATCTAACACATTTATCAACACTTTAGTTGAAACAATTATTAAAATAGTCAGTAATAAAGATATACCAGTAAATACAACATCAATTAAAGAAGTATTAAAATCTACCTTAAGTAACAAGTTCCCATCTGCCTCATAATGGATTTGTCATATTTAAATATCATTCAGTGGAATGCTCAAAGCCTCAACAGTAATAAACATATATTTAGTAATTTCCTCTATACACATAATATTGATATAGCTATAATTAGTGAAACATGGCTTAGGCCTGAACAAACTTTTAAAATAAGTAATTACAACATAGAAAGGAATGATTGCGGTAACATACATAATGGAGTTGCAATTATAATTCATAAAAACATAAATTATACAAAAATTGACACATATTTTGATAATTCATTACAAAATATATGCATTAAAATAGCAGTTAACAACAAATACTTATATATAGTAAGTTTTTATAGTCCCTTAAACTCAGTTCCTGTCTTCAATAAAGATAAATTTGAGCAATTATTGAGGTCTATTCCTCAACCTTTCATATTTGCTGGTGATTTTAATGCACATCATACTTCTTGGGGATGTAACTATGACTCTCCACGAGGACGTAAACTTTTAGATGTCTTCGATGAAAACAACTTAGTTTTGCTCAATAGTGGTCAACCAACAACTGTAGGTTCTACAACATGGCGTCCCAATGCTCTTGACCTGACATTGGTCTCTTCATCTCTTGCATGTAATTGTGAATGGAGTGTAAACGATAGTCCTCTTGGTAGTAGTTATCATATTCCTGTTTTAATAAAAGTAGTAATTAGTGAAAATCATAACAATAATTTGAATGGGGGAAATTGTTCTAATGCTATGCATTTGCCTCTCTATCCCAACTATAAGTTAGTTAATTGGCAGAAATATAGCAACCAGGTTGATGATTTGTTAGTTGATCTAAAAATAGATAGATTAAATCCTCTTGATTCATATTTACATTTTTGTACAATTTTACGCAAAGCTGCTTCTAATTCTATTGCAAATCGTTCAAACCGCAAACCTACCAGTAATACCATTGATTGTTCTCTTTTTAAGAATAAAGGTAAAAAGTCCCCTCTCCCTTGGTGGAATCAAAAGTGTACTGAAGCTGTATTAAACTTCAAAACTGCATATTTAAATTTTAAAAATGATCCAAAAGAAGAAAACTATATCCATTTTAAAAGACTTAGAGCTGTAAAAAAGCTTGTCATAAAATCAGAAAGACAAAAAAGTTGGTTTTCTCTATGTGAAACTTTTAATAGGAATACGCCAATATCTGTCATATGGAAATTCATGCGTAAATACAACAAAACATATATTTCCAATAATTGTGACAATGATACATGGATATTAGATTTTTTGCAGAAGTACACACCAGACTATGTATCAAACACTATGTCAAATCACAATAATAACAACATTAACTCCAGTAATAGGTTTCTTGTCAGTCCTTTCACAATTAATGAATTAATATCAGCCATAACCTCAAGAAGAGATACTGCTTATGGTCTTGATGGAATACCCTATATTCTACTTAAAAAAATTAGCATTGCCAGTTTAGAATCATTTCTAAATATATTGAATTTAATGTGGGATAAAAACATTATACCAGAAGAATGGAAAAAGGATTGTCTTATACCAATTTTAAAACCAGACAAGCCTAAGTTTTGTCCCGATTCTTATCGGCCCATAGCACTTACTTCCTGTGTTGGTAAATTATTTGAACAATTGTTAAAACAACGATTAGAGTTTTACGTAGAAAATAACAACATATTACCTTCCAATCAATTTGGTTTTCGTAGAAAATTTTCTGCCAGGGAAAGTATTTGTCAACTACAGCTTGATGTTCGTAACTCTTTGTCGGATCGTAAAAATCTGGTAGCTGTATTTTTTGATGTAGCAGGTGCATTTAACAGTGTTAATATAGATATTCTTTGTCATGAATTATTATTGTTGGGAATTCCTGCACAATTTACAAATTGGGTAAAAAAATTCTTAACCAATAGGGAAGTATTTGTTAAATTAAATAGACATCTTTACGGTCCTAGACTTTCATTCAAAGGAGTATGTCAAGGAGGGATACTATCCCCACTTTTATTTATATTGTACATTCATAGATTAAATATAATACTAGGATCTCAAGTTAAAAATCTTCAGTTTGCAGATGATTTAGTTATATACACATCAGGGAAAAATCAGTCGGAAGTAGTTCAAATTATTAACAATGCTTTAACAAATCTGTACAAATATTTTACTTACCTTGATCTTAATGTGAATCCATCTAAGTCTAAAGTCATTGTATTTGGCAAGCAATCGCGTGACATGCCTACCATACTATACAATTATTATTCTTTGCCGGTCTCGCTTGAAGTAAAATTTTTGGGAGTTATTTTTACTCATAAGTTAACTTGGAATAGTTACGCTAAGCACATAATAACTAAAGCAAATAAAGCCTATAACATCTTAAAATCTCTTTCAGGTTCATACTGGGGCGCTGATCCTAAAATTCTGTTGTTGTTGTACAAATCATTAGTTCGTAGTCATTTTGAGTATGGTTTTTATTGTTTCGCTGCAGATACTAGTGTTGTAAATAGTTTAGATCTTTTGCAAAACAAATGTTTACGTCTAATAACAGGAGCTTTCAGAAGTACTCCTATTAACGCATTGCAGATTGAATTAATATCCCACCGTTAGCCATTCGATTCAACTATTTAAAAGAAAAATTCTTACTTAAACTTTATAGTGTATGTGGTAATCCATTTTTGATCAATTTGTTACACTCTGCATCTCATTCAAATGTTAAATCATTTTATATGCTGCAAGGTCTTCAAAATTTCACTGATTTTATAGAAAATACAAACATTCATCAATCTAAGCATGTCTTGCCATGTTACGAGGGTTCTTATAGTGGTAAATTTCCAGCAATTAATATAGTTATAAAGAATAAAGAAGATTTATTTTCAAAAGAAGAAGTAAATGCAATGCTATCAGAATGGTCAGATCATAAATTTATTTATACTGATGGATCCAAAAACAGTGAATCCGTGTCTTTTGCTATTTATGAGCCTTCCTCAAAAGTAGGCATAGGTCAGAAAATCAATAAAGATGCAAGTATATTCACAGCGGAAGCTGTCGCTATCTTAAGTGCTTTGAAACATATCGAGTATTGCTATATGGAGCACACAAAATGGGTTGTTGTAAGTGATAGTATGAGTGTTCTACAAAATTTAGCAAATAATAATTTAAATGCTCATACTAATTATGTTATAATCTTAATAAAACAGTTATGGGTTGAACTAACTCATTTAAATGTGGTAATTAATTTTGTGTGGGTGCCTTCGCACATTGGTGTCCAAGGTAACGAACATGTTGATTACTTGGCTAAACAAATTGTAAAGTCAGGAGATTCTCCTATTAATATGAGTATTCGTATTCCTTATACAGATGCAATTAGTTTAATCAAACAGCGGATGTGCCAAGCATGGGGAAAACATTCATATTATTGCACAAACATTCAAAACAAAGGAACTTGGTTCGCCGGTCTCGATGTCCAAATAAATTCTACACCTTGGTTTTGCAAGCACAAAATATTCACAAACAAGAAATTTTATACAACTATTTCTCGAATGCGTTTTGGTCATTGTCGTTTAAATTACCATCTTCATCGTATTAAAATGGTTGATTCTCCATATTGTGTCTATTGTCAATCATCAAAAGTACAATCACTACATCATATCTTCTTTGAGTGTTCGTCTTTCAACATTCAGCGCCTTGTGTTGTCTGATGGGCTTTTAAAAATTTACAATAAAGTTGAAAGTATCCCGCATTGCATTCAGGAGTTACTTAAAAATGCCTCAACTTTTATATTTTTGTACAGATTTGTTATTGAAACTGTTAACGATATTTAAAATTATATTTATGTACTCTTTGTTACAGTAGTAAAATAATAGGTTAATAAGTTAATTATAATATTAAAGCTGTAAATATATTTTTTCTAGTAAATAAGTTTTTTCAGAATTTTTAGATTAGATTCTCCGTCACCACTCTTCGGGAGTCCTGACGGACAAGATAACGGGATTTGTAAATGGAAATGTGCCTTTTCTACTCTTTGTTGGGTAGTAATAAATAAAGAATTACTTACGGCCGCGAAATAAAGACATGATAATAACTACTTATATTACGAAAAATACTGGATATGGGAAGATTCCGTCTTTGACGGGGGTCGTCATTAACTAAAAGAAGTAGTACTATATTACGATACATAATATAAAGGATAAGAAACGTAAGACATAAATAAGGAGAGATAAAAGGGAAAAGATAACATAAGACAAGGCGGTATGGTCGAAAGACTTTAGCCTGCCCTATGGGCAAAAAAAAAAAAAAAAAAAAAAAAAAATTAAAAAGTACATAAAAATAAATTAAAAGTTTGATTATGTAAGCCAAAATGTAAAATGTAAGCTTGTTAGGAACACCACTTGTTAACGATAAGGTATCGGTATTTGTAATTATCTTGTGTATTCTCAGAAACCTTGGAACAAGAAACAAGCCTACTCCAGGAATAACATGTTTTTGCCTGTATACTGTAGTGTTCTAAATTAATTAATTAATTTAATTTATTTGTTCATTAATTAAACTGGCATTACTCATGATTTTTTTTAATTAAAATTATTACATGTTAGAAATCTTCTTAGAAAATCTTTTAAAGATGAGCACTAGGTTCTTAGGTCACAGAACATCAGTCAATGATGCGCTGTCGACAGACTTTTTACTTAAAGCATTCGGAAATCGACTGAGAACGAAACGCGCAAAGGTTCACGGTTTTTCCATCTATGAACGGTGGTACGTTACCCAGTTGGAAAGTCGATATTCCTCCCAGCCGTTTAATTTCCAAAGTGACCAGACGAGGGGAAGACATGCTCATAGAAAATTATAAACATGTCGGCCCGCCGTGATTCGAAGCCGCAACCCATCGGTGTGCAAGGTGTTCTACCAAACGCTTCAATGAGCCCTTCAACAATTATCTGTTTAATTATAATCTTGTAACTGAACATCGTGAAATCCAATAGTTTCGAGCCCTCTTTGCGACATCTCCGAGCTGCCGTCTGCCGTCTTAGGCAATAATACTGCTCGGATGTATTTACGAGATAGCGTGATACATCGTGTGTAGCGTTGTCCCTTTCTATCGATAGGATAAGGATACTTGCAATAACACTGTTTATGAAGCGGTAGGGAAATTGGGGCATACTAATACATTTAATCGCTACAAGTATCGCGTTCAACGAAAGCACAACATAAGATTTAAATGAGGAAAAGAAAAAATATAGTAAAATGGAAATAATTTAAAGTTTGAGAAAATAGTTTGGATCGTGAAATTCCGAGTTTTAGGTACCGGTTAGCCTGGGGAACGGAAAATATGAGTTGCCGGTGTTGCAATCCTTGTGATTTATGTGGGACGACCCAGTTTATTGGGTTTTTCAAACTAAGCTGGGATTTTTATTAAAAATTAGATGAGACAAGGACAAAATTCACATCGTATTTTTAGGAAAGTTCTGCAAGAGCAACATCAATCCAAATAAATAATAATAATAATTTATTCATCCAATTGATCAATAATCATTGATTATATCATATATGTAATTCTATAATGCATATATTTAAATTTACAATCGAAGGTATCAGCGATCAGAAATTTAAAAACGCAGTAGTTCTCTGTAACGAGCGTTTATCATATTTCTCTAAATTAATTAATTTTATGTTTCTGAAGTTTGAATTCTACGTTGAAAATGATTGCCTATATTATGTATAACTTATGGGAAAAATGACCTATGTATTTTGACGGGCTCGTTGGCGCGTTCGGTAGAACACCTGTCGTGCGCATCGATGGGCCGTTGGTTCGAACGACATGTGTATAATTCTCTGTAAGCATGTTTTCCCCACGTCTGGTAATTTCGGGCATAGAACGGGTGGGAGGAATATCGAAATTTCGACCGGATAACGAACCACCGTTCATAGATGGAAAAACCGTGAAGTGCATAGTGCGCGTTTCGGTTTCAGTCTATGGATTTCCGAATGCTTGAAGTAAGAATTAGGTCGACAGCGCATCATTGACTCATGTTCTGTGGCCTACCATCAAGTGAACATCATCATGCTCGTCTGTCGCTATCTGACATCAAAAAAAATTATAAATTATGGCTCGTTTTTATTCTAAAATGAAACTATTACATGGAACACTTGTTAACCGCCTTTTTATTAAAAAATAACACTGAAATTGGTTCCCGAGCTAAAAGCCCTATTTATTTCATCTCTTAAATAACGAAAGCTTGTATTTCGGTTACGTTTCTAATTCAGTTTCATTTCGTTCTGGCGGTATGTGGTTTTGTGTAGAAATGTTTTGGACGAACAATCCTTCACCGCAAAATTTCGTTTTCTTGTTGTACTAAATATAGAAACAATTTGAGTACGAATAATTGAAATATTTATTTATTAAAAGTTAGTCTATAAAAGGATGAATTGCTTTTTTAACGAAGCCATATTGATTCAATGATACAACTTTATTCCATAGGAAGTAGAAGAATAAAAATTATATTAAACTAATTTCTGGCTTGCTTGTTAAAGAAATCAAAAAACCTTAAAAAAAGAAGTAGGTAGAACGTACATCTTCTAATATATAAAATTCTCGTGTCACAGTTTTCGTTGCCATACTCCTCCGAAACGGCTCGACCGATTCTTATGAAATTTTTTGTGCTTATTCAGTAAGTCTGAGAATCGGCCAACATCTATTTTTCATCCCCCTAAGTGATAAGGGTTGTTCACCCTTAAAATTTTTTTTTTAATTTTTGGATGATTTTTTTTGTTTTTATTTTTTTATAATGTGGCATTAAAAAATACATACAACCCCTGCTTTTTTTGTCAAAAAATCTTGACCCGTGCGAAGCCGGGGCGGGTCGCTAGTAATATATAATTCTTGGTAACTAAGTAATGATGACACTACCACGACCTGTTTCATGAATTTAGAAACTTCCTTGCTATAATTTTCTAATTTCTTTATCCCTGTTCTCTGTTCGCAACAATACTTGACACTGACTAGGCGGGAAAACCAGGCCAGTTTATTACAAAACCAAAGTGTCACTTTTGAAAAATGAATCCCTTTTTGGTCAAACGAATTCCGATACAACCCGTGACCCTTGGAAATTAGAATTTATGCATTTTATTCATGACCCTCCATATTTCAGATACACAGATAATAAACGGCTTATGGCAAATGTTGCTGGCGGGTTATACATTTAGGGAATTTGTCAATGCCCACCTTTGATATCGCCTAATGGGGAACCCGGGTTCTATATTTAAAAATTACTTTCTGAATATTGTTGTAAATTTTGTGAAATATTTAAGTTTTATTGACTATGATGACTGTCTGACTTTGACTACATGTAAATAGTCAAAGTTGTCTGACTACAGTTTTAGTAATGAAATAAAATGTCGGGATAAATAATGTAATGATTATTTTTTTATTTTTTATAGCACTGGAAAATAAAAATACAACTACAATTCTTATAAAGCACTTAAATGTTAACAGTACAATAGGCGGTATCGCTCTTAACGATCTCTTCCAGGCAATCCTAAACAATAAAAAGAATTGGAGTGTATTCGTGCAGGTAGTACTACATATCACATATATGCATTTTAAACTTTAACGAAATAAACAGGAAAGGATAGTTAAGAAGTAGGATAGGAAATAGCAAAGTAATGTTTATGTAAGAGAGTTTTGAAGGAGCTAGTCTGATATTAACAGGTAAGAAGTTACATAGCTTTATGGCGGAAACTGTAATAGAGTTACCATAAAAGATAGATTTGTTAGTAGGGATTTCTAAATCTTATTCAAAGAACGTAAAATGTAGTCGTAAGGAATATTAATTCAGCATATTGTTATGATTACTTCAAAGTAAAATTGTCAAACAAAATACGTCTCTGCTTTACCAATCACATTCAGAGAATAGAAAGACGACCCGAGCACTTACCTATTCAAAATCGGCGTTCAAAGGAGTGATAATGGGAAAATTAGAAAATTGAAGGCAATTTCCACGGCGGAGACAAATCTAATCTATTGAATCTCTGTAACTCGCATTTTCAACCATGTGGGGCGTTTCAATTTATTTACGTGAATATTTAAATAATTTGAATGTGCTAATTTATCACTCACTGCAACTTTCCCAATCTTTCACTAGTAATACTTTAGTTAAGATCGGATCCGCGCTTACGATCAGGCAGGATTGTGGTCAAATGCTTACTTATTCTTCGTAAAAAAAAGATTTCACCAGTCCCTTAGACTGCATTTATGGCAGACATTGCTATGTCTGTGTCACAAATAATTTTTCTTTACAGGCAATTGGTTTATCAGATTATTTTCTATTTTCTTCACATTTCCTCGGACTTCAAACCAGGGACCCAGGAGTAATTTCTCCACCACTGAGCCATAGAAGCGGTGCATTAAATATTTTTGATGAATTCTGGTGTATTTATTCGAGTACGTTCATATTTAGGGAAAATAATTTCATCGTAGTGGTACAATGCAGTTATTAAAAAAAAATCTTTATTTATACCACTAATACAAAAGTAGTTTACGTTATATTATACCAATATTCCCGAAATACTTAAAAATTGAATTTGAGGAGTCTTTTCGCAGTATTTTGGTATAGGGAATACAACAACTTCACAAACAAACATTGTGAAACAAACAATATAATATGATAATCATTACATAATTAAATGAAAACAAAGTTATATTCTTACTAGATACCGATAGAATATATTTTAATATTTATTATTTATGTCGGTATTTATGGTTCGCGATTTCCTTCGTTATTATTTGACATTTTCTAGCTCCGCATTATAAGCATAAGGCTTAACAATTTTTTAAGTAATTAATATTTTGATTACTGAAGAATTACGTCACGAAGAAATGTAGGTAATCAAGAGTCAAGACAATGGAGTTTCAAAGATTATCACAAGTTCTTTTATAAATTAAAGCTGTTTCTCAAATAAATAATTCTCCAAAAACAACAACATTCCTATCTATTACCTGCTATCTTTCAGCTGTTAATATCGGAGTGACAATTGACAACCAATGTTAAATGTCAATTGTCACTACGGCGTCAACTCATTGAATTTTAATTATAAACAAAATATTCATTTAGTTAATTAAACTTTTACAGTTGAAACGGAAAAGTAATTTATCATTTATGGCTATGGAATAATGGAACTGTGACATTATAAGAATCAGATATCTCACTTGCTTTTCTATATAGCCGAATGGACGTATGGGTATATGTACCATTTTGGTAATTTTCTGATCGAATATCGTAACTTGCTTAATTACTTGCTTAACAGGAAGTAGGTTAACACTACCCTAAGGCTCAGAATAGATTTATGATTGAAAACTTGGTAGTTATTACAAATTAAAAATTAGAGAATACTTTTAATATCAAGATTATAAGTTGATAATAATTATTATTAATATCTAATATCATGATAACTGGTAACAGTAATTTATTTTCTGATAAAAAAACCGAAAATCTTAGCCTCTTTTGTGGCTGCATTTTGTTTCGTTAGAAGGCCTAATAGGAATTTACTTATCCGCTTTTTACTTTTACCTCGATTATGCTCCCATATATAGGATGCTTGGTCTACGCACTGTTTTTTTTTGATTTGGATTAAAACTAACTAAGGATTACATAATGGGCTTCATAATTGGTTACAGCATCTTTAAACCATATGTATGGTAAGTTGCTACAATGACAGTTTCAATAGTGCTCAGGTAATTTTATTATTAAAAAATTAAAGTCACTTAAGCCAACCTAAATATTACAAGCTATAAAGTAATAGGTTATTCATTTTCAACGATTTTCCGAGAACACAGGACAGATAAAATCAAAGGGGTCAGTTGAAGGGGCTGGGCTGGTCTAATGCCTTGCTGTGGCCGAAGGCCGTAATTCCCTGCAATGCAGACAACGCTGCAACTGTTTGGTCCAAACTATAAGGCTTTTGCTAAAGTTATTACTAACTAGTAACACGCCCCGGTTTCGCACGGGTGCAATGTAGATGTACGATATAAAATGTTACTTGCTGATAAGTAGCTTTCTATTCGTGAAAGAATTTTTAAAATCCGTCCAGTAGTTTTTGAGTTAAATCGTAACAAATAAACAAACAAATCTTTCTTTATTAAAATACTAGCGACCCGCCCCGGCTTCGCACCGGTGCAATGCTGATACTAAATACACTACAGAAAAACTGTTATTATTATACATATAAACCTTCCTCTTCAATCACTCTATCTATTTAAAAAAACCGCATCAAAATCCGTTGCGTAGTTTCAAAGATTTAAGCATACAAAGGGACAGAGAAAGTGACTTTGTTTTATACTATGTAGTGATTAGTATAATAGTATAGATATACCGTCGATAGATAGTCCGCAAAATTTAAGGTACTTAAGGTATTTAGGTACCTACCTACGGTATGACAAACTATACAATGGTGTTTTATTTAAGTTAATAAAAAGCAATATGGTGAAGGTGAAATTACTTGGATTTATATTTGATCATATTAAATAGAAAGCGAGAAATGATTTAGATTTTTAACGCGAAAAGCTTGCAATTTTTTTATGCGTTGCTACGTAGTATAGTCGTTTATATAGCCGTCATACATGTGTACCTTTTATATTGTGTCAACGGTATTTTGAATCAAGGACTGCATACCGGTTAATTTACTAAGGGAGTTATACTGGTATAATAAAGGTTTTTGTTAATATTCTTTCGTTTTTATTCATATTTATTAAAAAAATTACTGTGGTAAGTTTAGTGTGTATTACTATTTAAAACTAATATCATGGTATCTCAGTCAGACACGTATTTTGGAAAATAAAAATTAACCGGTTTCAGTCCCTGTTTTGAATTATTCTTATGATCGCTACAGTTTATCACTTAAGCGCAGTAAAGGATCGAACGGCGTCGGTTTGATTACTGTATTCCGTGAACGTACATCGACTGTTGTAATTTCCTTGCTATCATAAAACTACATAAAATTTACTATAGTTCAGCTTCAGAATTTAGAGAACTAATATTCGCATGATTCTTAGTGCTATGGTTGTTAGAACCAGAAGGAACTTTTTCAAAATATTCAATCTCTTAAGATGTTCAATGTTACTTATGAGTTAGAGGCAACTTTTCAAATCTTTATCTTTATAAAACAAAGTCGTGTTAGTTACACTATTTATAACTCAAGAACGGTTACACCGATTTTAATGAAGTCTTATTTGTTGGTTTCGTAAAACTATTATTTTACACATAAATACGAGAGTAATTCTGTATTACGTTTTCGCGCCTAACCCAGGAAAGGACAACTACTTTTAGTTTATGAAAACATTCCAATTGTTTTATATACGCACGAAGTCACGGGTAATGTCTGTTATTAAAAGCAGTTATATGTATTATATTACATAGTTTCATTTCGGGTAAAGGGTGTCTGAGTGCGGTTATCAGATAACTTCACTTAAACGACCCTTGTCACTTCAATCGAGACGATATAAAAATCACTTAATACTGCTAAAATTACTATTTTGCAATCGTTGAAATTTTATTTAATCTAGAAAACGTAGGTAGATAATACACTCAAGTAAAATAAATAAAGGAACAGTAGGATTTCTAACTTTTTTGAGTGATAAAAAACTAAAAAGCGTTTTGAAGTTTGAAATTTTTAACCGTTATTTTTTCTCAAACAACACACTAGGCATTACCCTCAGTAATAGCGCAAGGCCAAAAAAAATCAAAAGCGTGCACGGGCTCAAGATTATTTTTGTGGCTTTGACAATTTAAAAAAAACTTCTCAGTATTGAAAGATCGTTCATGAATAATTGGAAGGTAACGCAATTTTTCTTCAAATCTGAAAAAAAAAGAACTATGAAACTAAGAAAATACATATCTGGGTTACATTAATTATAGTAAGTACATGTAATAAGTAGTACTACCTGCACGAAAACTCTCCATTTCTTTTTATTGTTTAGGGTTGCCTGGAAGAGATAGCTGAGAGCGATAAGGCCGCCTATTGTACATTTAAGTTATTTCTAAGAATTTTATTATTGTTGTAGTTATATTTTCAAGTGCAATAAAGAGTTCTAAATAAATAAAAATAAAATACATTACCCACATAATTTCATGCTACAATTTCTAGATTTAAGTAATGACAATAGATTTTATTATTTTTGACATAATATCTCTTTTTATAACCATTTCAGATTTGTTCTATCTTCTAAATAGTAGAAAATTATGACAATAGTAGTGTGCTTTTCATTTAGTTTTCATTACCGAAGCCCATTAATTTCCAAGTCGCGGTTAGAACGTGTGTTTAGCGAAGGTGTTTAGAACAGCCGGATATTACACGTCGCAAGCGAGGCCAAGTTACTGCGATGACAACTGTTCTCGTATTCATTAATAAGAATACCTATTCACCCCACTATCGATGGCGCCTACGTATAGGGGCGAAACTGCCGCTTAAGCCTTTTTCCAATTATTAGTGCATTGAGTTCTATGTATCCTATTCTATGACATTCACAAACAAAAATTTTATTTTTTTTACTAGATACAAAATAAAATTTTAGGCACATAGGCGTATGTACACAAATCGGTCGCGTACAAAACCCGATCAAACCTTTGGTTGTTTTACGGCGTCGTGTGATCGCGTCGGGGGCGCGCTGAGAGGGCGAATGTACCGTTTCAGTCCTTTTACTCCGTGTCCGAAGTATTTGTTGCGCACGCGCGACTGTAGCGTTAGTTAATTTATTGGTTAACTAATTTTAACGAAAATTACACCAAAAAAAGTATGCCGTTTACGCTCAAAAAATTATAAATAAAATTATTAATTAAAGTAACAGAGTATCATGATGATTTAGGTTTCAAAAATGAAAATCAAAACGAAAATAATAAAACGGAATGTCCAGGTTAGACAATATTAATTTATTATATCTTTTAATACATATTATGTTGCACTAGTAAAGTAATCAGTATTAAGTTATTGTAAAATATTTTTATTATAACTGTAAGTTTACCCAAAACCTCGTATAAAGGCGAAACATCACATTTGCCTTTTTACGTGATTCGGTTTTTAGTAAATCATATTCGCCTTTTTTGTATACATGTCATATTTTGTACCTAATGAAAACTAATTAAGATTTTTTTATATCATTACGCATAGAACTATACATTTGTAAACTATGACAGTTCCTTTATTAGTTAATTATTACTATTGACTTAATAACCTCCGATGGCGTAAGTGCTGTTTGTATGGAAATTACCCTTGTAAATAGGCTGAAAGTCATTTTAGCCTTTTTACGTTGAACAATAAAACTGAAATCGTAAGAAACCAACAAAGTAAAAAGACGAATGTGCAAAATCTCGAAATATATAAAAAATACATAAAATTTATGTACATATGTATAAAAACCACCATACGTTAACACTAACTGCAAAATTACATAAAAATCGAATCGGTAGTTTAAAAGATATGACCCAAAATATAGTTCTGGCAACTTCAAACCGCTCTCCTGTAAAATTCACTTTTTTCACTTAGGCCTGTATACGTAGGAGCCATCGCTATGGTGCCAAGGATGTTCAATATTTTTCTTTGTTGTCAAGGAGGTTTTATGCTTTTTTTTTTAATTTTATTCTTATAAATTACTGGTTAAATTACAGGTAAAATACGTAGTAAGGTGCTAATCTAATATATAAAATTCTCGTGTCACAGTTTTCGTTGCCATACTCCTCCGAAACGGCTTGACCGATTCTCATGAAATTTTGTGTGCATATTGGGTAGGTCTGAGAATCGGACAACATCTATTTTTCATCCCCCTAAATGTTAAGGGTAATCCACTCCTAAATTTTTTTTTTAATTTTTGGAAGATTTTTTTTGTATTTATTTTTTTATAATGTGGCATTAAAAAAAAACATACAACCCCGGATTTTTTTGTCAAAAAATCTTGACCCGTGCGAAGCCGGGGCGGGTCGCTAGTCAATTCTATAAATAAATTTTGAAAGTTGGCTTGTTTATTGTTTAAGTAAAATGTAAGTGAATTGACACTATTTTTGCATAGATATAGTTGGAAACAATCTCACTGTGAAAAATTGAGACCATGTCAAATTAACTTGTTTGCTTTCCACACTCATGTATATGAAAATATTAATCATATGGGAGGGTCTTATAAATATTTGATAATACAGTTTTTTAATTACCAAAGACGCTACAAAAATTAACTCAAGCGTAAGAAATGACTGGAATCTATTATGTAATGGCATGATTGTAATACATTGTATTTTTCATGGTAATAAAAAAGTAACTTACCATAAATTTTCAAGTAAGAGTTATTTTTCAATGTAACTTTTCATTTTTCTTGGCCCAGATTAGTTCAACTGAACGTGAATGCACAATAGTTGGGAATGAAAGCATCGTCAACATATGCACATAGTATGCAATCATAGCCAAGGGCGCTGTATGGCGCGAACAACGGATATTGCATGCCTTAAGTAGAAACATCAAGAATACTATTGTATATTACCTTTGAATGTATTAAAACTCGAGTTATTCGTGCTTAAGTCCGTTTGGTTATTAATGTTGTTAAGCGTGCACATATACATATTTTGAGTGTGTGTAATCTCGGGAGCGCTCGCTAAACATTGCGCACACTAAAAATGTATATGTGCATGTAAATGTGTATGGCGCATTCGGTAGAACATCTGCCGTGCGCATCTAATAGTCGTGGGTTCGAATTCCATCGGGACGACATGTTTATAATTTTCTGTAAGCATGTCTTTCCCACGTCTGGTATCTTCGGGCGTTGAATGGGTGGGTGGAATATTGAAATTCCGACTGGGTAACGAACAATCGTTTAATCAGATGGAAAAGCCGTGGGCATATTGCGAGTTTCGGTTTCAGTCTATGGATTTCCTAATGCTCGAAGTAAAATGTAGGTCGACAGTGCATCATTGACTAATGTTCTGTGGCTGAGGTATCACCTAACATCAAGTGAACCTCATGCTCGTCTGTCGATATTTAACATAATGAAAATCTGTACGTACTATAATTATCGTATCATTAAAACTAAGAATAATGTCTATTAATTCCTTCTTTTTTAGATGTAATTTTATAAGTGAAGTTTTATTACTCGGTAAAAGTAAACTGACGTTCAATATTATTTTCCAAAGATAATCTTACACCATGATTTAATTTAATTTTACATTGCGGTCAAGGAAATAATGATTTAATTTAATCCCATATGTTTAAAGTTGAATTTCGGTTGATACCAAAATGAATTGCTTAACAAACCAAACTCATTTGAAATGCAACATAAAGAAGCTCTTCGTTTCATTCAATCACATATAATCCTGTCTTTGCAGAGCTTTATTTCCAATTCCGAAGTAACGTTCAACTTTTCACTCAAAATATAAAAAGATTTTCGTCGTTTAAGCTTCTATATGAAGAGTTGATACCATATCGATTTGGAGGAAACATATAGCCAGGGCGGGTCGCTAGTATAATATATAATATATATATATACAATATAATATTATGTCTACATGTCGCATTCGCGCGCGTTAATTATTTGCTACTAGTTGATGCCAGCGACTTCGTTCGCGTGGGCTTCATCTTAAGCTGAGCTTTTGAGCAAGGTTTCTTCATGTGATATATCCACTATTCCACGAATACATATTGAAAGCGGCGAAATAATTTCATTTAGAGTGCGCACCAGATAAGTCTGCGCGCGGCAAAAATTGGAACTAAATTTCTTTCCGTCATATTGTTTTCCGGAATTAGTGTGCAGCAGTGGCGTTTTTATTCGATTTTATTGGTAATCATCATGCCTAAGGTTATAAAAAGTGCTGGCAGAGATGTTATATTGAAAGTAAAACGTGCTTATGAAGCAGAACGGCAAAATAAAGGGCCGATTGTACCATTTTCAAAACTTTTTTATTACTTGACAGGTAATTTTTGGGGTGACCATGGTATTATGTCTTTATGTGGGGTATTTTTATACGATACATATTTTTACTTTGTTGTTGGTTAATGATTTAGTTTGTTTTAGGATTTAAACCCCATTGAAAAAAAAGACGTATTGTGGAAAAAAATTTAAATCAAGCCACAGGTGAAATATCTTCAATCTGAAGCGGCATTTAATTCGATAATGTGTGTCAGCATCTTGAAAAAATCGTAGACCAATATTTTGCATCTGACAGGCTTTTGGACATAGAACTGAACAAATTTATAATTGATCATGCCAGTGACAGCAAAACTTCAAACTCTTCTAATATTTTAATTTTGGGGTGCTGGTAGCTGCCTCCTCGTGTGCGAGCCTAGTTTCCTTCCTTGTGAATATTTTATCCTATTGGAAGGCAACCCGGCTTGCCGGCGCGCCCCGGGCAACACAGCTAGCGACTGGTTATACCTCTCTCTAGCTGTGGCTAAACGCTACAATTCCTCCGTGGTAGAGCCACGCAGAAGCTTCTTAGCTGATGCAAAAATACAAATAAAATTGTTTCATCACGTCAGATTTAGTAGTTAATTCGACGTGATATCTAAATATATTTTTTTTTTCTGTTGTATACTAAGTATACCTAATACGAATTAACATTCAGAATGCCGGTGATTTTTTTGGTGTTGCATAGTGGTTGAGAGTTTGCTTTCTATACCTGGCAATATTTGGTACGCCACCCGTCGCGCGCAGACTTATCTGGCGCGCTGTCTACATGTCAAACTGTTTTTGAATTCTGACAATTCGCGAGTCAGTTTGTATTGCAATTTATTGGCACCATGCATTTAAAATAATCTTTAAATTATGATAACTTTTCTTTCCGATAACCGATTTCGATGAAACAAAGCGTGGGTATATGTTGCACCGGGCTTTGCTTGTTTAATATATTTGTAGTAGTGTATATGCATGAAAATCGGTTCAGTATCTTCGGAGATTAGCTTGTACAAACAGGCAACCAGACAGTAAGAGAAAAAAAAAAATTTTTTTTGCTATAAATCTTCCAACAATTATCATTATATTTCAACCAATTTACACAATTTACCCTTGACAAATTATATACATGCACCATCCTCATGAATTCCTGTATCTATTAATAAAAACTCCACTCCATGAAAATCTGTTCAGTAGTTTTTGATTTTATCACGAACAGACAGACGCGGCGAAGGACTATTATAAAACTGAAGAGTTTGTTTGTTTGAACGCGCTAATCTCAGGAACTACTGGTTCGAATTGAGAGAATATGTTTGTGTTGGATAGTACAATTATCGAGGAAGGCTTTATAACATCACGCTGCAACCAATAGGAGCGAAGCATCAGTGAACAATGTTGCAAAAACGGGAAAAATTATCCATATTTGAGGGCTTCCGTTGCGAGCGTTCAAGTTACCCAAAAAAATATGTATGAAATAATTTATTCCTCTTTAAATGATCTAAAAAAATGTCCGCGACAGAATATGTCTATTTTTTAAGATTGACTCATTATAACCTTTTTTATGGTAATCAAATTTGGTAAAAATATCATTTACGCAGAAGTATTTTAAAATATATTCTTTTAAAAACTTCTTAATCGCGATCATAATAACATAAATTGACGCGGACGACGTCGCGGGCAACAGCTAGTATTAAATATTATGAATATATCTCATTTATATCTGTTTTATTGAATTTGCCAATTCAGCAAAATAATAGAGATTCAACGATTCAACAAAATAGTTTCCGTTTGTACAAGTTACATAGAATTATGTTTAACATTGAGCACGGTCCGAAGGGAAGCCGGCGGGCTTGTTAATTATTCACAACTCCGTCATTGTTTTATCAGTTATCTATTCTATATACTATATTTATACTAGCGACCCGCCCCGGCTTCGCACAGGTCTACAATTTTTGGCAAAAAAAGGAGGGGTTGGTAATAGAAGAGTGAAAATATAGGGTTGTATGTATTTTTTAATGCCACATTATAAAAAAAAAAAACAAAATATTTCGTCCAAAAATTAAAAAAAAATTTTTTAAGGGTGAACAACCCTTATCACTTAGGGGTATGAAAAATAGATAGTAGCCGATTCTCAGACCTACTGAATACGCATATAAAATTTGGTAAAAATCGGTAAAGCCGTTTCGGAGGAGTACGGTAACTAACATTGTGACATGGAAATTTTATATATTAGAAGATATATATTTATAGTCAGACTATTTGGACATTGGGACTGGTTGATATTGGTAAAGACATTGTCCCTCCCATGGATCCAAGCCTTGTCGTGGCGGGGGGGCTTAGTAGCCGCCAGCCGGGGTGCAAGCCAGCACCCTGGTGAAGCCAATTGAGCCATTGGAGCGTCGGCACGGGGGCTGGCCGGTCTTTAAGATCGGCAAGGGGCCCCGCGGACTCCTCCCATGTTGAGCATGGGAAGGATGCACAAGCGGGACGAGGAGGGGGCCGTTTGGCCTGACCGCTGGGGATCGCGGTAGAATGCTATCGCTATCCCGTGGGCCTAAAAATGGTAAAAATATTGTATTTGATATAATTGAAGAATTGTGTACCGAGCGAAGTCAGGGCGAATCGCATAAAGTCGGCATAAAGTTTTGTTTTTAATTTGAGTTAAATGTATGCTGGAATAAATATGTATATGGTCAGCGTTACCAAGGAGCGAAGATAGTGTTATAATATATAATGCAATATTCATCTCATGAGAGTCAAAGTTGCTGTTTAAGAGGGTTCCTTACGGACTGGGACCATAAAGAATTCATGAGGAGTAGTTAGCTCTTATATAGGGATCGCCGTCGTTATTTTGTAAGCTCTCTAGCACCGGAAGTCTTATACACCTGTTTAAAGCTTTCACCTTTATATACAGCTATTAATTATTTAAAAACGTAAAAGCTATTAGCTCTATTTCATTAATAGAACTTTTGCTATAGTTTATTAATTAATAATTTTAATACTAACGTACTATTTAGATACTAACTATTATTAATAGTATAATAAATTATATTGAGGTAGGAAGGTAGGTATACAGGTGGGAGGAATATCTAAATTCCGACCGGGTAACGAACCACCGTTTATACATGGAAAAACTGTGAAGTGCACATTGCGCGTTTCGGTTTCAGTGTACCTATGGATTTCCAAATGCTCGAAGTATAAATTAGGTCGACAGCGCATCATTGACTGATGTTCTGTGGCTGAGGTATCACCTACCATCAAGTGAACCTCATGCTCGTCTGTCGTCGATACCTGACATAAAAAAAACATGAATGAATGTAGTTTAGTACGTAGCAAATACGTTACTAAACTCGTCAGAAATATTATACTTAGCACTGTCTAGAGACTTCGAAATATTATACTTGAGTTGTAAGTTAAATTACGTTTTTATAACAGCCTTCACTTTTGCTAGATTCCAACACTTAGCTCGTGAAATATTGAATGCCATCAAAAACATAAATTGTAAAAAAAGCCAAGTCTTGCAACTCAGTTCTCTCGTAAAAAGTTGTGAGATCCATATAATACCAAGTCGGTCAATTTATTCAGTCTCTACTGAAGGATCCTTCTGTCTTAAGTTATTACGTAATTAGGTAACCTAACAACATCTTATAGTGACCATATCAATACCAATATTAAAAATCTTTGATGTTTTAAATAAATAGATTGACACGGCTATCGCATGAAAACACAATGTATCTTTTTAATTTTATTAAAATACAATGTGTATCACAAGTAACACAAATTATATTAAATTAGATAGTTTAGTGCGATTGCCAAGTCAACCTTTTTATTTTAAACATCAAAGCTTTTTAATATTGGTATTGATATGATCACTATAAGATGTTGTTAGGTTACCTAATTACGTAA
The DNA here is from genome assembly GCA_905404175.1 of Anthocharis cardamines. Classification (NCBI taxonomy): domain Eukaryota; kingdom Metazoa; phylum Arthropoda; class Insecta; order Lepidoptera; family Pieridae; genus Anthocharis; species Anthocharis cardamines. The sequence continues at coordinate 4,599,560 of FR989972.1, read as the reverse complement.
TAACTTAAGACAGAAGGATCCTTCAGTAGAGACTGAATAAATTGACCGACTTGGTATTATATGGATCTCACAACTTTTTACGAGAGAACTGAGTTGCAAGACTTGGCTTTTTTTACAATTTATGTTTTTGATGGCATCTCATTTCTTTTTGTAGATATTCCTTTTCTTAGTTTATTTGGATAAGAATTAATATAAAGCTATGGATAACAGTCTGATTTTGATCGGCATTTTTATTAACTTTTTAATGTAAAAAAGTAGTTATAGTGACATAACTACAATAGTTGGACATATGGTCTCGTGAATTTTTTTGTAGATTTTGATATGTTCTATAATATTGTGGAACGTTTTTTTGCTCTAGCATCAATACTTTCCGCAGCACATGCGATGAAAGACATTTTATGGCTAATTTTTTTACACCTTGGGTTGTTTTTAGTAGGGATTTCTAAGGATCTCTATTTTTTTCTAGTAATAAATACCCTAAGTTACTCAGTGATAATGTAGCTTTCTAACGGTAAAAGAATTTTTAAAATCGGTCCAGTAGTTTTTAAGTTATTCATTACATACAGAAATACAAAAAAAAATTGTATATCTAGAAAACTGGACCGAAATTTCAAAATATTGTAGTTTTTCCTTGATTTATAGACTAAACACTAATTGTATTCTAAATTTCAAGTTTCTATGTCTGCTAGAAGTGCCTTAGAGTTTTGATGATCGGTCAGTCAGTGAGTGAGTGAGTGAGTGACAAATTATCAAACTTTGACTAGTTATAATTCTTAAACTACTGGTTCAAACAGAATGATATTTGAAATATACCGAGTTTATACAATACCTGCTTAGTGACTGAAAATTCAGGATTCTAGTTTTATCCACAACGAAGTTATAGGGGGTCGAAAATGGCCCGAACTACTTCGAGAAAAGGATAGTACGGCCGTGCCGCTTTTTGCTCGACTTGGCGGGGGCACTGCCGTGCCCCCAGATCTGTCCGATGCAACACTTTAAGACCGAACTCTGGAGAGAGATGGATTTAAAAGGTATTTATGGGGCTCTGTCCAGACTTTTTGGCCGCCTTGGTGGTTCAGTGGTATAAGCTTTACATTTAGCACTGGAGGTTACGGGTTCGAATCCCGGAGATTTAAATTTTTAAAAAATCATTGTAATCGAATTTTAAATTAAAGATTGGGACGCGGACGGTGCGAGAATTACATAAAGCGGCGCATAAGAGGCGGCGAGTTTATTTAGTTCTTCTCGTCCGTTCTACGCCCCTGATTTGAGAACTGGCAGTAAATGTAAAATTAGAAGCATTTAATATGTATTTTTTATTGACTTTCATAAGTGTATTGATATGATTTTTGAATTTGAATTTAAAAAGGATTTGAAAATTAATACATTTTTTTATTTTATTTATTACACTTTTTTGACACCATGTTAACAAAATAGAACTTAAATACTAATACGAATTTGGTACAAATGGTGGCCTTATCACTATATAGTGATCTCTTCCAGATTTTTTTAATGTTACATATCGACAGACGAGCATGAGGTTTACTTGATGGTAGGTGATACAATAACAGAATATCAGTCAATGATGCGCTGCCGACTTACTTTTTACTTCGAGCATTCGGAGTAAATTGTATATAATGTACAATATCAATAAAATTATCTCTCTATATTCATAAATAAATATATTTATTTTATACAATATACAGTTACAGTAAAATTGTGTGTTTATTTTGATCAGCAGAACGTAGTTTGCAATAACATAAAATTAATTGTTGTTAAAATATAATCGTATTTTGTATGTTAATGGAATTTTATTTTTACATTGTAATTTTAGTAGTTTAATTGGTTTTGCCGTTCTACTGAATAAATAAATATGTAACTATTGATCCGCCCCGGCTCCGAATGGGTAGTAGAGCATATTGTTATGCCTGTATATGTTTTGTCTGTCGTAGAGTCGCAATCGCGCGCGATAAAGAATTTGCGGTAACTCCTAAGATATTCATTTACTTTATATGGTGCAGGATTAATACTGTATCCGTCTTAATAGCATTCCAATTACCGCATTATACGTGACCATGTTTTTAGAAGATAGAATGGGTATAGTAAGCTATACTTAAAAGATAGATATATGCCATAGATGACTTTTTTGTAGATCTATAAAAAAGGAATGTCACACCATGAATTGTTTTGATATATCTCAGAGGGATTAGGCAGCGTTTTTGATGAAAGCTCCCAGGCGGCTTGAGTTTTTCCGACACTTCCAACAATTATAGTTATATTTCAACCAATTTACAAAACCTTAACAAATTATGAATATAATACTAAACTTTCCTCATTTCAGTAGTTTTTGAGTGTATAGCGAACAGACAGACAGTGTATGTAGTGATAGAAAGCTTCCTCAGTGTTGTAAGTAATAATACGTTTTAATATCATGTATAAAGCTTATAAGAGCGTGATTACGTCCCTGTTAGGTTATATATCGCAGTCAGCAAAGTTGGAGAAAGACATTTGCATAAACTATTGTAACGACGCGAGCATGCTGAGAATTAAGTCATTAAGCACGAAGTCGCTCGCAGATGTGAGAATTCATTGTATTCTGCTCCTAACTGCTGTTTTACTCAACACAAATAATTTATATTTTATGTTTATTCGTATAAAACCTTTTTTACATATTATTCTGTTAAGGCCATACAGGTCATACTTCTCAATTGGTTGTACATTAATGAAACAGTTTTTTGACGGGATAGCGGCGGTGGGCAGGGCGATTTGGATTCCGTTATAATTTTCCGTAAACATGTCTTCCTTACATCTGATTATATAGGCCACTAAACGTGGGAGATTCGAAATTACGACCGGGTTACAAACCACCGTGTATAGATGGATAAACCGTTTCGGTTTCAGTCTAACGACTTCCGAATGCTCGTAGTGAAAAATGGACGATAGTGTGTTTATGTAATTTAGATGTTAACAAATTTAAATTTTAATATTGCGAGTAGAGCAATAGTAACACCAGATTATTTAAAAATTGTTTTACACGTATAAGACATAAGTCCACTGTTGTAAATAATAAGGTAATGTTACTGTACAACGGAATAAATATTATTCAAACACGCACTTTGTTGATATCTGGCATAAAAAAATCATTATATTGGAAAGAACTCGGTATATAAGTAAACTACAAAGAGTGAAATAGTAAGTTTGGCGGTTTGCAGGTCGTTGATAGTAAACTGAAAATTTTTGAACTGAAATCAAGAACGTAGTTACTAGTAACGTATGTATATTGCATACAAATGAATGACTTACGATCACATATTATGATCACACACAATAGCAGCCTTCAAAATATATTCTACACAAGGCTACAAAAGGCTTATTCTCGCCGCTCTCGCATGCCTTTATTTTGACGTGAGGTATTCTTCAAACGAATCTTATCCTGCGAAGCCCTCTGCTAAATGCTAATTACGAATATCTTCAAACATTTCGAAATCGGACTTGGCAAATTAAGTAATCGGAATGCTAATTAATACAAAGATACGCTTCGTGTATATATTGTCTTTGTAATAATGTAGAGTTGGTATCGATGTACTTGGTATCTGACGCTACCTGTTACCAGTAATAAGTTATTTTTTTTACAATTTTTTTTTATTGCATTAATACATAGAATCAGACTTATATGTGAAGATAATCAATATAACAGATGAGCCGCAGTTTTACTTTTAAACATATATTTAAAGGTGAAAGTTAAAGAAGGTTTAACCTATCTATATCTAATTTATTTAATTAACAGACTAAAATATAAAATATTTTAATTAAGGCCAGTAATTATATTATATGTTCGATCAGTTTTAAAATTATAATTATGTAGCGTTATTAAATGGTTTTACCCTTTTAATCGTATGATATGGGTTTAACAATTTGATTAATTATTATCAGTGTGGCAAATACCTATTATACCTAGTATTGTCACAGCTAGATAGTATAGGTTTATGTACCTGTTACCCTACATCATCCAGTCTCTACATTCATTTAATTTGACACTGGTCCCCTCTAAAGAGGATTGCAATTAGAAATGTCTATTGTGTCTTACAGATTAGCAAGCTTCGGAACACCTGATATAAGAAAAATGTATCATACGAAAAACATTTTCATGTAAAATAACGCCAAGACGAGTAGGTAGGTACACATTGCTTTCACTTTAAAAAAGTTATCAGATCTTATGAAGAGTCAATCTCTTAAGTTTTCTACAAACACCGTAATCAAAATGTGTGTCTTAGCCATTTCGTTACTCATGGACCTATTGGCACAAAATTCACGCCTAGTATTAAAATACTTTCTGTTAATATGCCCATAGGATTACTCTTTCTGCTCTACGTCATTCTTTCGATACGGCTATCGATAATAGAATATATTAAAGTAAATGATTCTTTTTTAACTAAAATAATATGGCAAGTATCTTTTCGTAGCAGCAACGTAGCAGATCGCGTAGCAATTCTGCTACGTGACTTAATTATATTTTTAATGTCCCGATATTACTTGCTGACACATCCTTGAGAAAACTACTTGATCTACCACGGTTATTACTCTCATTCGACCCTATATTTAAGTCTTGTAACATCGGGAGACACTTATGTCATCGTTATTATATATCCAGGGTATAGTGTTAAAACCAAATAACTATGTTTTTTTTAAAGTTTAATTAAATTTTTAAAGTTACCGAAATTACAGAAGTTTGAAAAATAATATCGTCGTAATTTATATTTTTGATGTGAAAAATATAACATTAAACCTACTGAATGTGGGTTATGTTCTTTCGGCCCATAGAGCAACACGGGCCACCGGCGAACCGGAGGGGAGTAGCCATAGCGTTCGTTACCGATACCAAACAATCTGTCATTTTTTGCGGGGGGAAACCTGCGCTATGTGTGCGTACTCAAGTTCGCACACACAAGCAATCGTCTGTCACTACGAAACTCACACCGTGACAATTAAAAAATACACTAACAATTTCACACACACATTTAAACATTCCGTGTCATAACAGTATAATTAAATGGCGCAACTACACTGACAAGTCCTTTTAGCAGTAGTTGCAACAACTGTCGATACGCAGTATCGATAATTTCAAGAACTGGGTTTGGAAAATTAGTTTTATAAGTTCGACTTAATTTATTTATTTTAAAGATGGAGTTAATTTATTACGTAATACAAATGAACTTGTCGGGTAATGCGCACGTAGCAGGTCACGGAGAGTGGACCATGAGTTGGTACATAATAAAATCTTAGAAATAATTTGAAAAACGATAACGTAATTATATAAGCTATATAAATATATAAACACATATTATGTTAAAATCGGCAAGACGGGCTTTTGGGCTTGTATGGTAGTCCCGCCACTGAGTAAAAGTAAGGTTATGTTACAATCAATAACTGACATATATATTATAAATCTGATGATATTTGTAGTTGTCAAATCGTAACAATTCCTAAATGACGACAATCGGAAAAGCACTCAGACTCAAAACGTAGAAAACACGAAACGAATTAGCACAGAGTAAACAACTGTCATGCGGCATGCCAACGACAGACTAAAATAAAAGATCGATTTTAATCGATAATCATGCATATTCATTTTCTTTAATTAATAATTTATATTTTATTTAATAACATAACTGTAATTATATGCAATATATTGTATTTAAAGTGCATTTAATTACTTTTGAGTTAATTACCTTGTCCAAAGGTTTTTTTTGTGATTGTGTAATCGATTCAATTAATCGAGAATCTCAGGAAAACTATATTTCTCATATTTCTCCTCTCCCAGATTGAGAATTGAGTTGATTTTTTATATTATAAGATTAAAAATATGTCATTTTTTAGATCATATCGCAATTATAAAATTTGGGCCCACAATTTTCCATATCCTTTGGATTTTTAGGAAATAAAAAAAACATTATGGTTGAAGTTTACACTAAGTGATTTTAATAAATGTGCTAACGCGCGTAAGTATTATATTATATTTTAACAATGTATATTATCACAATATAATATTTGAATCAGAAAATTTAATCTCAAAACTGTCTCTGTATAGAAGACTCCTTTGCCATTTTTTTCGATAACTTAAAACAATCCGACAACAACACTATTGCTCGGTGACAGCGACTTCTCGGAAATAAACTCGGATCAGTCGCTCGACAGATCCGTGTATTGTATGAGGGCTCATACAATACGCGGATCTGTCGAGCGACTGTGTTGGTAAAAAAATCCGAAACAACACGACCGATAATATTGTAATATTTTAAGTTTTAAAGAAGTAAATAGTAATAATATGATTAAAAAATACCTACATATGAAAGGTAACGCTATCTTTTTGTAAATTTGACGTGGCAGATATTTTTTGGCAACAAGAAACACAAACAATTCGGCATTTCTTTAGGAGGTCGATTCAGTCGCGCATCTGGATTTAGTCTAGTGAAAAGTGCGGCTACAACTAGTTTTATTGTACGCATAGGACCATTTGGACTTGTACTTTGACAGAGGGGAACGCCTGCGTATGGCTACTCCCCTCCGGTTCACCGGTGGCCCGTGTTGCTCTATGTTTCGGCCCATCTGAAGGAACTAGCACGAACAACTTATTCGTATCGTCGAGCTGTCATTTGTATGAAATTTCAAATGATTTCTCATACAGCTGACAGATGAACGATTCTAATACTTTTTGATAGTCTTTCGTGTTAGGCAATCCAAAGGACTGCATATGCGTTTCCAAAACATGTATATGTGACGCAATACGTATAATGAATGTGGAACTATTGTTATTATAAATTTAATTATTAACCAATTTATAGCCTGTATAGTTGTATGTATAGTTGGCAAGTTACCTAGACAACAATGTGTGGCTGAGTTCAACAAGTTAATACAAATTCCAAGCCCGCTCTCTACTTAGCGGACAAACTTAGTATTACCCTATAACTTAGTAAAGGAGCTTGAAGCCTATAGTGTGATCTATGAAACTTGAGACAGTATTTGATTAATTTGTTTGCGCTAATACATTCAAAGACAAAATTATAATATTTCTATTACAAATTTTAATAATTTGATCAATGTGTTCTGAACAAACAATCGCGTCATTTTTATTTAAAACCGGAACGGAACGCAAGCAAAATTGAGCCTTATTACACATTAAATGAAAAACGCGATATATTCAATATTTCTTTTACAATGGTGAGGCCTAACCCAACATTTTTGTTTTGTAGGTATTTTAGTATTTTATTTATATGTATTATTATTTTAAAATAAGCAGTCAATGTCACAATGTCCACCATTGTGGGCACGATGGGCATGCCTAATAGACTTATGACGTCACACTTTCACGGTCTATTGAGATCGATATGCTGATGATACTGTATCGATCATGAGCGAGGCAAAATATGAACTCTTCAACTAGCACTAGGCTGATTTTCGGCTGGCTGTGACCAAGACCTATTTTAAGGGCTGGATACGTGCCTGTGTAAAGCTGATGTCGGAGATATTAATGGGCCTGATGTTAAGATAATACTAAATATTAAACTAGTACGTAAGTTTTATGTGTAAATAATATTGTTATTTATTTATTACATCGGGTACATAGCATCGAGCTTTGTTCAGAAGCCACTGCCAATTAAACACAGCTATAAAAAATACCGTGAGCATCCCACTAATGCAATATTTTTGAAGATTCCTCGTAAATATCCTTCGCACAAATTCGCGGGCAAATCTGGTAAAACATAATCCATAAATCGCAAGCAAAACAGTGAGATTAAATTATTGACGGTCCATTGAATTGATCGTATATTGAAAGATTAATTCTGACGCCTAAACCCTAAATATTATCCACAAATTGTCATAACAAAGGATGTATCTAACACAAATAAATTTTCCTTTAACAACAAAACGTGCAATGCCCAATTTCACCTTTCCGCTGATGTCAATACAGCTTATATTTCAGTGTAGATTTTTATATGGCGAAAGATGATTTTGTTTCCCAGATTATCTCAACCTAATCTTTCGTGGCATATTTATTCAGGCGGTCAAAGTGGAGTGACAATGTGTCGCGGCACGTGATAGGATTTTTACATTTGTCCTTCATATTTAAAAGGTTTGGGTCCCGCAAATGTAAGTTTGTGATTGCTAGAGGTGATTGTCGAAATTCTATTTCATTTCAGGCATGACTTCATATCCAATATTGTGTAAAGGTTTTTTAAGAAGTTTACGTAAGTATTTTATCGCAATACAGCCTGATAGTAAGTGTGAATTAGGTTTACTCCGACTTACTTAAGGGCCTATGTCGATGAGACTCGCAGGCCGACAAATCGCTCTTCTGAATGTGAGCGAGCGAGATTGAAATAATTACTTGAGACATGTAAAAAAGAGATAGCTGTAGCTTGAACGCGCTCGGAATAAAACAACGTATGTGCCAAAACTAATTCATTTCATAACTTTACAATACTTTATTTGATTAAAAAACGGTTTTGAGCAATCTTAAAGACATTTATTCTACATGCTTTGAAATAAATTAAATTAAATAACTCTTTGCCGTTATGCCTTGGGATCCAAAAAAGTGTAAAATAGACATAACTTCACATTTATTTTCTATCGAGAAAATTTCATTGAAACATGTTTTCCTTTTGAGCGACACTGCAAAGTATAGTCAAAAAACAAATTCTAAAATTTCATATCCATAATCCACAGCCTGAACAAGTTACACGTAATAGAAAAACCGCATTTTATACAACATATCCTCTTAAGCCATTCACTTTTTTAAGGTAGGAACCAGGAAAGACCTGTTAAAAAACTAATTAATTAATTCAGGCAAATAATTCTATTCCTTGGCGGTTCAGAAGATACAACGAGAAGCACACCGTTAGTACGAATATAAGGCATAAAATATTCTTTTAAAAACAAAGTGTCCTTAATAAAATTGTTGGCAAAATTGCTTTTAAATATAGTGCTTATAACTGACAAATAATCTGCCTGTGACCATGTCGGCATAAATAATATAATTATTAATAAACTGCGTTTTAATCCATTATAAAGTATTTTATTTAAATGTGTGATACTCGCGTTAATAAAAGACAAAATTGCTTTTCATCATAGAATGGCCTAACACTTTCTAACCAAGAAAAAATATCTGCCTTATCATCATAAACATTATAATATCAACTATGTATTTAGCTTTAAATTATATAAATGAAATTACAATTGTTTGAGAATAAGCGCGTTAACAAGAATTTTGGATTAGGTCCACTTTATGTCTAACCGCCTCCGTGGCTCAGTGGTAAGTGCGATGCGTTACCACCGGAGTCCAGGGTTCTAATCTCGGGGAAACAAGATTAAAATAAAAATAAAAACTTTTCGGTCAGGCAGGGCACAGAAGGCTGATCACCTGTCAGGTAAGTACCTGTAAAGAAAAACTGATCAGTGAAACAGACACAGAAATGGGTCTGCCCCATGCCCTCGGACTCGGGAATTCACTTTTTTATGTCTGAGTTTAACCTGTAAAACACTGAAAGGCCGACGATGTTGCAGAGTCAGTAGCCATTTTTGGTCATAACAGAGAACAAATAGAAGGTTGAGTACGTTTCAAGAAAGAAGTCCCACGGATAATGTTGGAACTACAATATTTTTTATGAAAGTATTTTTAACTCCATAGACACTAGCGACACCTAAAAAGGACTTCTTTTATGAAAAGGACTCTACCTGCTATTGACAGTCTTTGATGGACTCATTGGAACAATGAATAATACTATCTAAGATCAATGGGTCGCTGGTTTGGCCTCTTTGGTTCTGACATATTTATCATTGCTTAAATATTAGCAAATTATTAATATCACTTAAACAAAGATGAATATACTTGTAACTTTTAGTTGTTAGGCTAGATTTTAAATAAAAATAATACAATATCTATCTAAGGATATAATTGAACGAATGAAAAATTATTGTTTTATATTTATACAGTTTTAAAATGTACAATAAAAAGTATTGTGTTTTAAATGATTTTCATTAAGTAAACACAAAGTAGAAAAGTACACTATTAAGCTGATAAAGTTTAGCTCTATTCTGGTGTAACTCGGTAATAAATTCCACAAAAAATCCCTATTTTAGGTTCTATATAATAAAAATGGGTTTCGTGGCCAGTTTGTTGGTAAGCAAGTAGATTTGTCATTCGGTGTTATCCGACATCCTATCGCTTTGCGGCCGGAAAATATTTATTCCTATACTTTTGGAAAGTCAAGAAGATTGATGGTTTACGTGATTGTAAGATAAAACATATTGGATCGGACTGTTCTTCTGATATAATTTTGTCATATCTTCAGTAATTGTCAAGTATTTTATTTACATACTAGCAACGCGCCCCCGGTTTCACACGGGTGCAATGTAGATGTACTATACACAGAACATAGTTAATCGCTGATAATGTAGCTTTCTATTGGTGAAAGAATTTTCAAAATCGGTCCAGTAGTTTATGAGTTAATTCCTAACATACAAAAATACAAATCTTTCCTCTTTATAATATTAGTATAGATAAAAAAAATTCATATGGCTAAATAAGTGTGTTAGATTTGCAGCAGGTTGAGTTTGACTTTTTAATGTCTTACAGAGAGAAGTCAATAGTGTCCATTTTACCTTCCTTTGTAAATCTAATGGCCCAGTAAAAATATTATATAACAGCATAGCCAGTTTATAACCCCATACCAGTAATCGTCCTCTTTATAGGAACTATATATATACGAAGAATCATTTAGGATTTAGTTTTAAATTTTCGCCTCATCCATTTTCGGGTTAAAATGTTCGGGTCAAATACATATGTTGGGATATTCGATCGAACAGTGTTTTTCTAAACATATGTAAGTGACATCACATATGAAACCGGGGCAGATATCTAGGTCATATAGAAATATAATATAAAAAAAAAGAATGGCGTGGGCTTTTACAATTGGTTTTAACTTGTCAAACCTTTTTAATATTGCGTTATTCTTAGCGAATTGGCGAAGAACTTTCTTCTTTTTCTTATCAGTTAAGAATTCTAGAGGCTGCCGTCTATTGCATTACTTAGTAAGAAAACTCTCTCTGATTCTGTTTTTTGCTTTAAACGCTAACTGTGTTCGACATCGACAGTTTAATGAAGCGATTCGCCTGCTTCCTATAATTGGAACCAATTTTCTGCAACATTTAGATTTAGATGCGATGTATGTGGTCTCAAGTATTTTTATACTTCTCCGTTTATTGTTCCGTAAAAATATTTTCATTCGTTTAAGGATTTAATATGAATGTCACTATACTTTGATAAAAAATTATTTAATGTTAAGAATAGTCCTAAGTCCGAGTATTGTGAATGCACGTATAATATAATATAGGCATTGTTACGCAAATTCTAGATTTTCATTCAGAATTGTTTCTATGGTTTTGTCTCAACATACTATCGTATGTTGCACTTCGTTAAGAAATTATAATTGATTTGAATGATTTAAATAAAGCTTAAGAAACATATTTGATTTATATCAATCAAATCCATAGAGCAACACGGGCCACCGGCGAACCGGAGGGGAGTAGCCATACGCAGGCGTTCCCCTCTGTCAAAGTACAAGTCCAAATGGTCCTATGCGTATAATAAAACTAGTTGTAGCCGCACTTTTCACTAGACTAAATCCAGATGCGCGACTGAATCGACCTCCTACAAAAATGCCGAATTGTTTGTGTTTCTTGTTGCCAAAAAATATCTGCCACGTCAAATTTACAAAAAGATAGCGTTACCTTTCATATGTAGGTATTTTTTAATCATATTATTATTATTTACTTCTTTAAAACTTAAAAAATTACAATATTATCGGTCGTGTTGTTTCGGATTTTTTTACCAACACAGTCGCTCGACAGATCCGCGTATTGTATGAGCCCTCATACAAAACACGGATCTGTCGAGCGACTGATCCGAGTTTATTTCCGAGAAGTCGCTGTCACCGAGCGATAGTGTTGTTGTCGGATTGTTTTAAGTTATCGAAAAAAATGGCAAAGGAGTCTTCTATACAGAGACAGTTTTGAGATTAAATTTTCTGATTCAAATATTATATTGTGATAATATAGTTATATTGTTAAAATATAATATAATACTTACGCGCGTTAGCACATTTATTAAAATCACTTAGTGTAAACTTCAACCATAATGTTTTTTTTATTTCCTAAAAATCCAAAGGAAATGGAAAATTGTATAACCCAAATTTAATAATTGCGATATGATCTAGAAAAATGACATATTTTTAATCTTATAATATAAAAAATCAGCTCAATTCTCAATCTGGGAGAGGAGAAATATGAGAAATATAGTTTTCCTGAGATTCTCGATTAATTGAATCGATTACACAATCACAAAAAAAACCTTTGGACAAGGTAATTAACTCAAAAGTAATTAAATGCACTTTAAATACAATATATTGCATATAATTACAGTTATGTTATTAAATAAAATATAAATTATTAATTAAAGAAAATTAATATACATAATTATCGATTTTTTATCGATTAAAATCGATCTTTTATTTTAGTCTGTCATTGGCATGCCGCATGACAGTTGTTTACTCTGTGCTAATTCGTTTCGTGTTTTCAACGTTTTGAGTCTGAGTGCTTTCCCGATTGTCGTCATTTAGGAATTGTTACGATTTGTCAACTACTAATATCTCAGATTTATGATATATTTATGTCAGTTATTGATTGTAACATAACCTTACTTTTACTACTTAAAACTCTAATAACTCGGCTCTCAGATTGTCAAAACTAATAGAATTTTCATCGAAGGACTGTTAAGTCTCAATCTATTAATTCACATCAATTTCATATTGTAACATTGGGGGCCCAAAGTTTTATGTAATCGTTTCCATCTCCTTTAAGGGATAAATGAAATAAATATAATAACGAAGTATTTTTCAAATTATTTCGAAGATTTTATTATGTACCAACTCATGGTCCACTCTCCGTGACCTGCTACGTGCGCATTACCCGACAAGTTCATTTGTATTATTGTAGTACGTAATAAATTAACTCCATCTTTAAAATAAATAAATTAAGTCGAACTTATAAACCTAATTTCCCTAACCCAGTTCTTTAAATTATCGATACTGCGTATCGACAGTTGTTGCAACTACGGCTAAAAGGACTTGTCAGTGTAGTTGCGCCATTTAATTATACTGTTATGACACGGAATGTTTAAATGTGTGTGTGAAATTGTTAGTGTATTTTTTAATTGTCACGGTGTGAGTTTCGTAGTGACAGACGATTGCTTGTGTGTGCGAACTTGAGTACGCACACATAGCGCAGGTTTCCCCCCGCAAAAAATGACAGATTGTTTGGTATCGGTAACGAACGCTATGGCTACTCCCCTCCGGTTCGCCGGTGGCCCGTGTTGCTCTATGATCAAATCACACAAAGTAATTACCTAATTAGGAGTAGTTTTTCTTTGTATTAATGAATATTTTCATTAATACGTATTAATTATTATTTATGTATTTACAGAGATAAATAATCAAACAAATAAAGAAACTCTACCTCCTTATTATATTACTACAGAAACGCCCCAGCTTCGCACGAGTGCAGTGTAGATGTACTATGTACAAAAAAACTATGATACTCGCTGATAATGTAGCTTTCTATTATAGTCCGCGCGAAAGTGCTAGTCTCCGCCTGAGGTATGTGAGCGGTGAGACGGGGGAGGGCGCGTATTTTCAAGACACGCACGAGATATATGAGAACAGATAAATCTCTAGATAACTATGTTAGAAACTGTCTTAATTAATGTTACGGGTAAATTATAAAATTATATTTTCTATTTCCGGGCTAAGCAAAACACACAGTTAAAAGTGTTAACTAAATTTTATTATTAATGGTACAAAACAGTTTTAAAAACAAATAAACATTTCTCAATAAGTATTCAGGTTTCTGTGAAGATGAAAATTTTGTAATTTCCGATGTTTGCAGACTCAAATTTCATTTTCTAAATAACATTTTTCACTTATCGTGGTATTGGCGGACCCATCTTAGGATATTTAACTCATGTGTGTTTGGAATAAACTGACGCGAACAAATAAGTCGTGTAACCGTCACGGTGGTCGACGGCAGACTGAGTCAGCTTGACGTTTGGAAATAGCCCCCGCCCTGCCGCTCACATACCGCAGGAGGGACTAGCACTTGCGCGTACACTATAGTGAAAGAATTTTTAAAATAGGTCGAGTATTTATTGAGTTAAACCTTAACAAATTATATGACTTTACATTAGGATAAAATGACGTTTTGAAACATAAACATTTTAAATTCATAAACTACTCTACTCAGATAATTTATAACAATATGTACATTGAATTTTTTAAAATTCAATAGGCAATTTGTATGATTGTTTACTTTTAATTTTCTCTTATTATTGTAGAGTGTGGCCGAAATAATCATTGTCGGTTCTACGTCTTGCCAGAGGCTGTTTGGCTTCGGGAAAGGTCACGAAATTGATAAAATATATCACTGTTAGTAATAATTTGGCCGAGTTTGCGTTAGACATTATTTAATTGCTGAAGCAATAACCGGTTTTTGTTAAGTTTTCTTATTTATTATCCTACTTCCTACTAATTCCTACTAATATTATAAATGCGAAAGTTTGTGAGGATAGATGGATGGATGTTTGTTACTCTTTTACGCAAAAACTACTGAACGGATTTTGATGAATTTGGACGAACGGTTTAAAAAATATCACGAAAAGACTGACTTGAGTGGAGCGCCACTAAGCGGAGATTGAAGAAAAAACAGCTCGTTTAAAAAATAAATTACCCGTAGTACTAATTCTGAAGTCGCGGGCAGAAGCTAGTCTTTACATATATTGTTGGTTTCATACTAAACTGCCGACATTCAAAAAATACGTTTTTTTCTGGTAGAAGGTGTTAAAGATAATTTTTTTAACTATTTTTGATTTTATTTAGCTTTTTTAAATTTTTCTGAAGGTAGTTGGATGTTACTGAACTTCATCCTAAACCGCAGGACACATTTTGATGTTTTTTGTGTGTGTGTCTGATGATTTTTTTCAATTATTAGATATTGGATCCAATAGATGGCGGTACGATAGTTGTAGGATTTATTTTTTATTTTTTGAAGCTAACTTTTTTTACTCTAACTCTATCTACTTAACAAACCGCAATACCAAAATATGGTATCAAACCCGCACATATACATTGATACCAAGTTGATGAGCCAATCATCACTAACTCGAGTTAGTTTGTATAAAAGTATTTACACATATGTAGTTAAATCCTCATTTCATCCCTCATTGTTAGTGCGATATTGTTATTATAGTGCGATATATAAGATGTTGTTAGGTTAGCTAATTACGTAATAACTTAAGACAGAAGGATCCTTAATAGGGACTGAATAAATTGACCGACTTAGTATTATATGGATCTCACAACTTTTTATTATAGAAGAACTGAATTGCAAGACTTGGTTTTTTTACAATTTATGTTTTTGATGGCATAAGTTATATAAGTCATATATATAACTTTTATGATTACGTAATGATTTCTAATTTATATATAAACACGTGTTACGTTAGTCGGCAAACCAGGCTTTTGCGTTTGTATGGTGGTCCCGCCTAGGGTTACCAGATGAAAAAATTAAAAGTCCGGAGGAAAGGCCTGATTTCCATTGAAAAATCCTGAGATTTTTTTACAGTTTCAGAATTTTCTCTCAGACGTACCTACTTAACAATTTATAAAACGTAGTAATATTTTCTTTACTGCGGATCTTCTTAATAAGTATTGATTTTAATTGTGCAATTATTACCAAAGGAAGATTATTTAACTTTTTATTGGAATGTAAGCTGTGGTTTATTAAAAATTCTATTCCTGACATTTCCTGGGATTTGCAAAATCCAGCCGCAATCCTGAGAAGAGTCCAAAAATCCTGAAATCTCAGGATAAATCCTGAGATATGGTAACCCTAGTCCCGCCACATACACGAAATCGCTATTTGATAGCCTAGCATGACAACCACGGCTTTTGTCGACCTATTTTCTCGTGTTTTAATCGATTATCTCTTTATATCTTCCGGGTCTAACATGACACTTACACTTAAAACTCGACTTCTAATGTCAAAAGTAGCGATATTTGTCGATCGAGATACCTTGTCTATCAAAGTTGTCGATGTCGAGATATCTTAATTTATCTTCACTCGTCAGCGAGATATCTCTGAATGGTCATGCTAAGCGGGCTGGATTTCTTAAAATAAACAACAAGGCTGTCCGAATATCGTCGGCAATATAACATACGAATAGTTTCGGGCAAGAAATACCGAGGGACCGTCTACCCGTCTTTAGCAGAGCAAATTTTTTCCCCGATTACGTCACACGACATACCGAAACCCACACGATTAATGTGTGTCATTTGTATCCATCCACTTTACTCTAATCGTGTCACTCGCATACGTTTCAAAATGACAACGGATGTCACCTTGAAATGGGCTACCATTTTTCCTTTTTTTTGTTGGTCAGTAAAGCATTTTTTGCGTAAGAGATGTCTGATAAATGTCCACTATTGTAAAAATACTAAATACATCAAAAACTTTATTGATATATAGAAAGTACATGTAAACAAATAAAAAAAAATTAAGATATAAAATTTATGCTTTTATCATAAACTAGCGATCCGTCCCGGTTTCACGAGGGTGCACTGTATGTATACACAAAAAATAGCCTATGTTACAATATCCTATATACTAAATAGCAAATAATATGGATGCAATGTAGATGTACTTTGCATTTATTTTTATAATCTAATATATAAAATTCTCGTGTCACAGTTTTCGTTGCCATACTCCTCCGAAACGGCTCGACCGATTCTTACCAAATTTTATATGCGTATTCAGTAGGTCTGAGAATCGGCTACTATCTATTTTTCATACCCCTAAGTGATAAGGGTTGTTCACCCTTAAATTTTTATTGTTTATTTTTGGACGATTTTTTTTGTTTTTATTTTTTTATTATGTGGCATTAAAAAATACATACAACCCTACATTTTTACTTGTTTATCGCCAACCCCTGCTTTTTAGAAATTATTTACATGGCAAAACAACGATTGCCGGGTCAGCTAGTATTAGTATAGATATCACTTTTGCAATAATAACTAACTATTGCAAAAGTGATATACATACAAAGACTAAACAAAACAACAATATTTTAGATCTTAAATAATTAAATCATACGTTTATAATTTATATACCGCAAATAACACTGTGTCTGTTTGTTATTTTAAAAAAATCACTTACATAATATCATACATTTTTGCAAAATAATACAAATAATATCACCTCTTCCTAATCACCAGAAACACGGGATGAGATCGGCGTAACATTTCAGGGTGAATTTCAACGAACAATTATTGCGAAGGCAGTGTATATCAAGTTTAATCTTGTAACAAGAAACTTGACGATATAGTTTGAGACTAAGCGAGATATCATACTCTACATACCAGATACCTATTTCCAAAATTCAAACTATTCCAAATAGTACAGACTCTACCATGTTTGTTATATCTACAATCTACACTAGAGTTTCTCAGTGGGCAGATAGTTATCCCCTCAAATAGTTTTAAATGTTGATATTTGTATTTTTGAAGGGCTCGTTGGCGCGTTCGGTAGAACACCTACCGTACGCATCGATGGGTCGTGGGTACACAACAGCTAGTCATTAATCGATACAGTTTCGTGACTTTGAATGATTGAATGAATAAAAAGAACGAATGTAATGAATGAAATATATTGCTTCCATGATAATAACAATTGAACATCTGAAATTAATACTCTTAAAATCATCAAAGAAATATTATAATATTTACACTCATTATAATTAAAATACAAATATTTTGTAAAACAAAAATTTGGCGATTAAAAAGAGTGACGAAGAGTTTCTTGCCAGTTCTTCTCTTCCGTTCTACGCCCTTGATTTGAGAACTGGCGGTAAATGTAAAATTAGAAGCATTTAATTTAATTTATTTTTTATTGACGTTCATAAGTGTACATTATGTTACCTAAATGAATAAATGATTTTTGAATTTGATAAACTATTTTGTGTTAACATTATAGATTTAAAAGTCAGTATCTGATATTGAAAAAAAATGATTTTTTAAAAGAAATACTATCTATAGAGGTTCTTGCCGGCTCTTCTCTTTTTTTTGTGTATCGTACATCTATATTGCAATGTAAGCCTTGCCAGCCGGGGGGTGAGCTAGTAATAATTAAAATAAAGCATTTCATAATGTATTTGTGTTCATGTTCTAGACGTTTTTTTAACTGTAACATACGAGTATCTCATAATTTAAAACTATGTAATTAATAGTTTTAAAATAAATCTTAATTGAGATCTGTTTTTCTGCAACGTTTACTGGGGAAACGCGGGCGGAGGGTATCGGATTATTGGACGTGTCGGTCTATTGAAGTGCCGGATTAGTGAGACTCTGATGTACTTTTTTTATGTTAGATATCGACAGACGAGCATGAGGTTCACTTGATGGTAGGTGATACCTCAGCCACAGAACATCAGTCAATGATGCGCTAGACTTTTTTTTTGAAACCGAAACGCGCAATGTGCACTTTCCGGTTTTTTCATCAATGTACTTGTAAAAGTTTACTTGAATCGAATTTGAATTTAACATTTACTCTACTATCAATATAAGGTTAATTCTTGTTGTCCCATGTATAAAAATAATGCCTTGATGTCATATATACCACGTAGCTAGTATCTACGCGCGGCATCTCTTAATCAACTTGTATTGTACGTGGTTTCCTTGACTTGAGGCTAAGGAATTGTTCAAGTTATTATAAATTCATCTGCAGCAAGCTGATCGCAATGACAATTCCAAAAGAATTTAATATGTCTTATATATAAATAAAATAAGTTGTATAAGAATGTGTTGTAGGTACATAAAATCTAATATAAATAAAATAAATTGTATAAGAACTTGTTGTAGGTACATAAAATCTATACTAATATTAGGAAAGTTTGTAACGAATCAACTCAATAACTACTCGACCGATTTTAAAAATTCTTTCACCAATAGAAATTGAAATTAAAATGATTAGGAGCCTTATATTCATTGTATAAATAAAAAAATATAAACCTATATTTTGAGAAACGTGTATCACGAAAGCTATAAGTCAATGCTCTGAAAATTAAATCCTAAATTATAGGCCTGGATGAAGGAAATTGAATAATTTAGATAGGGACGGCGAAGTGTCGAAGGAGATTAGCAGATAATAATAATTCATTAAGATTAGCTTTATCCTTAAAGTTGAAATGGGTCTTTCTTAAATTACCTTTTTATCTATACTAATATTAATACTAATATACTAATACTAATATTATAAAGAGAGATTTTTTGTATTTTTGTATGTTATGAATAAACTCAAAAACCACTGGACAGATTTTGAAAATTCTTTCACCAATCGAAAGCTACATTATTAGCGAGTAACATAGGTTTGTGTATAGTACATCTACATTGCACCTGTGTGAAGCCGGGGCGTTATATTACAGATCACTGGACGGTTATCGTAAGCCGTGGGCAATTTTTAGCCAACCCAAAGTCCGATATTTTACTGGATTCTAACGTATGACGGTCTCATTACCCGTTTACGTTCTGATAAGTCACGGGTTCGATTCCCACTAGGATGTCATGATTATTTCTGTGCATCTGGTCAATTTGGGCATGAAATGGGCTTTTCCATTTATATGTAATCACCACTGTGAATTTATAATTTTAGCTATTAAATACCTTTATCCTTATAAGTTAGTAGCGACCCCCCCGGCTTCGCACGGGCGCAATGTAATACTATACCCAATAAAAAAATCGTTCGAGTAGTTTTTGAGTTAGATCGTAACTAACAAACACATCTTTCCTCTTGATTATATTACTACAGAAGTATTAACATAGTTTCAGTTTGGAAAACATAAAGTTGTATGGAAAAAAATCTTCGGAACATATTAAAGTAATTAAATCTCCGCTATAATCTTTAGGGCCTATTAATATTTTCATTCATTAAAATTGTCTTGAAAACTCTGTGATTATGATTAAAACTTTTACTGGTTGTTATCAATAAAAGTACGTTTAAGCACTTAAAGAATACGGGATAAATATAAAACCCGAATTTACGATTCTTTTAAATACTTCGAGTTCAGTGCTTTTATCGTTACAATAATGTCACTTTTTCAAAGACTTTTCTAAATTGTTCTGAACATTTTTATGACTTATAATTATTATTAAATGAATCTTTCATTAGCAAATATATATATTAACTAAGAAAATGATAATTAAATATTTGTGATAAAATTACCATTATTTTTTTGTTTATGATTTCTGCACTCAAAAACTGATAAAAAAATTTGACATTTGACAATAAATTATTTTTACCGAATTAAAACGCGATTTATTAACTTTTTTATTTAATGGAGTAAGTTAAAAATAATTATAATACTTTAATAACACAAGTTATACAGTAAATATTAAGTTTTAACCACAGAGCAGAAGAAATAAGGTTTTAACATTACAATTAAGAGGTGACCTGGCCTCAAACAAGGCACAGCCTGTCTTTTGTTTTTTTTATAGTATACTATTTGTAGTTTGTTTGGAGCAAACGGGTAGGCGGCTCACGTGCTGGTAAATGATCACCACCGCCCATAGACATCCGCAAAACCAAAGGGATTGCAGGTGCGTTGCCGACCTTTAAAATTTTATTTCCACTTTGCCACTTATATGTATCGACATAGAAGTGGCAAAGTGGAAATAAAAGTGTGTGATGTGAGCTATACAAATCTTTGTATAGCTCACATCACACATGGGCTGGATAAATAGATGATTAATACTATGTATTCATTTTTCTTTAAAAACTCCTACGTTACTGACTCTGATCATTTATCAAGAACACTGATACAGAAGAAGTCATCAATTTCTTACTCGTCTGTGTTATCAGTTATCACTTACCACGCAAATAACTTGAGAAATGTGTAAAAATAATGTATTTTGCGAAGTTATCTGCGTGAAAGTTATTTATGTTACTCTTAAAGCTTTTCATACAAGAGACGTTTGATTTTTTTGGGTTAATTTTTATTGTAAGTTTTCACCATTTTGACAAGGACAGATAAACAGAATATCACACTTTCATATATTATTTTAAAATGCACACAAATTTTATTAGCCAAAGCTTTATTTACTACAACTTTTTATCTAATAAATGATTTTAAAACTCTCAGTAGAGAAAAAGAGCATGATAATCAGGAAATAAACTATATACAATACAAACGTAGGAGTTATTCCGAAATATTTTCCAGACAAGCCCTGAAAAAGGCGAAACTGTAATTATTTTCTAATATATTGATTATTCACTTGGTTATAAGAAACTAGTTGCCTATAAAGACAAATGATGTAGTTTCTTACTATTATTATTTTATTTTTTATTTTATGTTAGATATAGACAGACGAGCATGAGGTTCACCTGATGGTAGGTGATACCTCAGCCACAGAACATCAGTCAATTGCGCTGTCGACCTACTTTTTACTTCGAGCATTCGGAAATCCATAGACTGAAACCGAAACGCGCAATGTGCACTTCACGGTTTTTCCATCTATGAACATTCATTACCCGGTCGGAATTTCGATATTCCTCCCACCCGATCAATGCCCGAAGTTACCCGACGTGGGGAAAACATGCTTACAGAAAATTATAAACATGTGGTCCCGGTGGGATTCGAACCCACGACCCATCGATGCACACGGCAGTCCGTCAGATGCATTCTTCTCATGCCCCAGTAGGTGACACGGAAATGTATTTATAACACACTTAGGGCGTTCTTTGCGTTGTTGTTGTGAAGATACCTTATCGTGTGTACACGCGGTTTGATAAATGGTGTCTCTCACACGCAAGTTATATTGGAAAACTTGTTACAAAGCGTTGTCGAGAACTTGTTCTAATTGAGGTTTTGCACATGAGTACAAATTGGAAAGACATGACGTTTAGACATGGGTAACTCAGCGAAATTCCCTGCGCCAACTCAGCAACTCAGGCGCAGTGTAGTGTGCCGGCTCCTTGAGTCAACTCAAAATTGCGCCACGACGCAGTAAAAATGGTACGCGCAAAGCGAGCAGTGAAACCTCCAAAACGCACGCAACCCCACGCTCATAGTTCACTCAGTGAGTGGGTACTGCGCCGTGCGCCGACACATTATAAATGTGTGAGCTGACTCACCCTGCGCAGTGAAGCGTGCCGGCGCAATTGCGCGGCGCAGCGCAGTGTTACCCATGTCTAATGACGTTAAATTTATAAGTTATGGCTTATTGTTTGTTATCTTTGCCTGCATCTTTGAGGAATATCATTAGCTCTACATAGTAAGTAAATAACGAAGTCGCTTAGTGTCGCCTGTCCCGCTATACGCTTAGATCTTTTAAATTATGCAACGGATTTTACGGATTAAAAAACTCTATCTTCCTCAATATCAATCACTCATTCAATTAATATGAATCACTCATTCGAGTGAGTAATTCAAGAGTTTTAGGTTTATGGTAAGGTTATTACGTATCGTTTTATATTATTTTGTGTTTTGTGCTTTTGTTTGAATATGACGATAATTGTTCAAGATGTCGGAAGAAATCAAGCCGCCTGAGAGGTTTCATTGAAAATGCTGTTATATTTCGTGCGAAGCCGAAACGGGTCGCTAGTTAAAAAGCTGTTAAAGTTTCAGTGATGACAGTTAAAAGAACAGAGATTGAAAGTCCTCATCAAAAAATTTACAGTGAGATTGAGAACCTCCTCCTTTTTTAAAGTCGGATAAAAAAATTACTGAAAGGAACCTCAAACCAAAACATTATCTGTGTATATATTTTTGTTTTTGTTGATTTTCTAAAAAAAGCTCCGAATCAATTGTGTATTTTGTATGGGACCACTTCTGAAATATGACCTACCAAACAAAAAAATAATCATCAATATCCATGCACAACTGGCGGAATTATCTCGTAACAAACATAAAAATATACAGTCGAATTGAAAACTTCCTCCTTTTGTTGAAAAAATTCAATTTTTAGCCAAATACACACGGAGTATAACGTATATTATAGCATCAAAATGTAAATAAGGCGGGCGAAATGCAACCGTACTGATAAAATGCGCTTCAAATTAAGCTGGAACTTGGAAATGAGTGTATAAAATGGAAATATATTACCGCAAACGTTTTCTTTAACCAAACGTTCATTTTCTGTTCGCATTTTGGTTTAATTTGTACCATTTCCTGGTGTTTAGCTAAGCAAAGTATACATTTGCTGCTTAATGTAGGTGAACTGCCCACTTAGTATGACTATGAAGAGACATTTCCCGGACGAATGAAGACAAAGTTTTCGATGTCGAAATATATCATAAAAAAATAATAAAAATCAATATTCTTTAAAAATAGCAACACCTTGTCTTTTTGACAAAATTTATGTCTTCTACGAGAACTGTCGATCAGGGACTGAAACCGGTTAATTTTTATTTTCCAAAATACGTATCTGACTGAGATGATATTAGTTTTAAAGAGTAATACACACTAAACTTACCAAAGTAATTTTTTTCAGTAAATATGAATAAAAACGAAAGAATATTAACAAAACCTTTATTATACCGGTACTCCCCTAGTAAATTAACTGGTATTCAATCCCTGCTGTCGATCAGGATGCGCATGTTACATGTTAGACTCGGAAGACAAAGATATAATAATCGATTAAAACACGAGAAAACGGGTCAACAAAATTTTGTCGTGGTTGTCATGCTAGGTCGGCTGGTCTGAATATTGAATCGGATGGTTGATATACATAGGAATTAAATGATAAATCTCAAGATGGCTAGAAAAAGCTAGTTCTAAATAACATACACACATTTTTGTATCTGTTTCACTAATCATTTTTATCAGTCTTCTGTGCCGGCCCGACCGAAAAGTGTATCGAATGATTTGATGTTAAGCATAGGCCGACAGCGCATCATTGATGTTCTGTGACTGGGGTAACCTACCATCAAGTGAGCTTCACACTCGTCTATCGAGATCTAACTAAAAAAATTGCATTATTTTTTTACGTATTTTGTTTTCCTGGGATTCGAACTCCACTCCACTGAGCCACGGAGCGGTTCAAAAGGACTTTTTTTACCTTTACCTTAAATGAGTTTTCTTTCCTTTTGCATATATCTTACTAGTATTTCGTTCAATTACTGAATTACGTCTTTATTTCTTTTCATAGAATACGTATAATAACATCCATACATACATGTATTTCACGCCTCTGTCCCATTAGGGTAGGCAGAGATCACGGAAATCCATTTGCTTCGATCCTTGCATCAGCTTTCGCTTCTTCCAATTTCATCAACGCTTTCATAAATTCGAGTACTTTTGACTTGGCCCTTTTGAAGAACGTCCCCGATCTGATCGAGGTACGTTCATATAATTAATGGCCTAATACCGTGATCATAACGTTGCGTGACAGAGTGAAACTCTCAAACAAGACATTAATGTGGAGCAATTACTAGCAACGGGAGGGTTATAGAGGCAGGCATTTTGCAATAAGGCTAAAACGTCGCGGTTAAGTGGTTGAGGCCCGGAGATTGGCGACTTACGTCATGGGTCATAGTGCATAGAACTCACAGAGGGGATATTGACTATGATATTTGTTTTTTAATAATGAAAATAGTAGTACAAATCCTTTGGTGTTGCAGATATCTATGGGCGTCGGTAATCACTTACTTTCTGGTGAGCTCATTGACCGGTTGCCCTGTTTTCCAATCTGGACGATAAAGTGAGCTAAAGCATTAACTTTAGGTCACTTTATATATTAATCCCATGGTGTGAAAAACGAAGTAGGATTTTACATCTATGATATTAATTATTACGAGTTAGTATTTGAAAAATGAATATTTATATTTCCGAATCCTCGAAATAAAAAAATATGGCGACAGCGCATCATTGACTAATGTCCTGTGGCTGAGGTATCACCTACCATCAAGTGAACCTCATGCTCATCTGTCGATATCTAATTTAAAAAAAAATATGGAGATATATACATTTTAATTTTAAATTAATAAAAACTTTAATTCATATCTGACAGTAGTTAGTAAACTGTGACTGTCCAGAACAAAAAGCTGTCAACAATCTTTGAACAAGGAATGAGGAAAGCGTCCTTGTAAAGGTATCTTGTACATTTTAATATCAAATACGATATACGTATCTACTCAAATAATATTATTTTTCTATTTTTTATACACATGATAGATTGACAATAATAATATATTCATGTAAGTTGTAGTTAGGTCTCTGATATGGCCACGAGAACACGGAACATAAGAAGTATAATAGAAGCATATTTAATTTTATACTCAGCAGTACACTTTAAATTTGCGCCGTGAAAATAAGGAAATGTCTATTTTATTGTAAAGCCTTTCTTATATAATAATTGATGTTTCTATTAGTTTCTTAAGAAATAAACACACTACAAAGCAAATTAGGTTTATGAGCGTTGTAGAGTCAACGCCACCAATTAAGTCCGATAGTGGTGCCTCTGTATCAAAATGTTGTTAATAAGAAGTGTAACATTTCCATACATCCCATCAACATCAATGTTGTGTGCATAATAATCTAGTATCGCCATTTCTGCCAAACAACAAGATGACGGAGTTGTCACGTTTAGTTCCAAACTTCGCCGTGGGACTTGATTCGTGGCGTCGACTCTATATATAAATGAAGTTTTTAAAATAAAGTATTGATTTAAAAAAAAGGATTACAACATACCAACATTATAAACGAGAATGTAGTATGAATGTAATGAACTGTTCGTCTATTATGTTATCTCTGCTAAACAACTGAACTAATTTTGATCAATTAGGTATGGTTAGGTACTTCAACTCCAAGAAGAAAGGAAATCCTGAAGAATTAACTCAATATTACCAAACAAGCGAAGTCATGGGAAAACAGTGGTATATTATGGATTTGTGTTAAATAAGATTTCGTTTTCACGAAATTTATGTCTTTAAACTTTTAACGTGAGTGGAAAATCGTGTAGGAAGCTGGCGAGGCCGAGATGATTTCCGTTTTTAATCATAAAAGGCTTATACGAGAGTTAACTGAATGTTTGTGTCGTTCTTTATGAAAGATTAATCTATTAATTTTGGATTCAAACTAAGCAAAGCTTGGACAAAATCTTGGACCCCCAATATAACAAAAAAACATACAACAGTAGACTTATTATTACTAGATTGCATCGCCTATAAATACCTAAATAAAAAATAAAAATAAACACCTTTTTTACTCTCTGTGACAAACAAATAGATTTTCTTTTGTTTTATTAGATACAGGCAACGCGCCCCGGCTTCACACGGGTGCAGTGTACCTACTATACACAAAAAATACTATTTGATACTGCCTATGGTTCCTCGCTGATAATGTAGCTTTCTATTGGTGAAAGAATTTTATAAATCGGTCCATTCGTTTTTGAGTTTATTCATAACATACTAAAATACAAATCTTTCCTCTTTATAATATTAGTATAGATATATACTAGCAACACGCCTCGGTTTTGCACTATAGATGTAGATGTACTATACCTACACAAAAATAGCCTGTGTTACTCGCTGATAGCTAGCTTTATATTGGTGAAATAATTTTTAAAATCGGTCCAGTAATTTTTGTGTTTATTCGATACAAACATACAAAAATACAAATCTTTATACGAATACAAATCAAAAATACAATAATACAAAATATTATAGAGTACAATCTGCCGGCCTAGCATGACAACCGCGACAACATTTTGTCGACCATTTTCTCGTGTTTTAATCGATTATCTCTTTATTTCTTCTGGGTCTAATATGATAATTACACTTAAAACTCGACTTTTAATATCAAAAATAGATATATTTGTCGATCGAGATCTTTTCTATCAAAATTGTCGATGTGGAGATAAAATATATCGAGATATCTTACATCTTAGTTTGTCTTCTCTCGTCCGCGACATATCATGCTAGGCCGGCTGATCTTACTTTCAGGTCCCCAATTCCTTTTTAAAGGACAAAGTGGCTACAGAATAATAGAGTATATCAGTTCCGACAGCATGCAAATCCGTGAATATGCAAAGCAACAAAATTGCACAAATAAGTCCGTCAAAATATTCTATTAAATATAATAATATGTATTATTATCTGTGAAAACTATTGCTTTTTAATTTAATAACAATAGGCTGATTCTATCTTTATCTTTCTTTACATTTCTAAAGTTCAATTTAAAAATGGTGTAAATATTATTATTATTTTTTTAATTTATTTAACATTTTTGGTCTGTGACTTCTCATAGATTTAAATGCAGCTGCGTTTCGTTCTTACCATAGAATGACTTTCTCTTCTTATGCCTAAGAGGGTGCCTGCATTTTTAAGTTAACATTTCAACAGCCGGCCTAGCATGACCGCTATGTGATATGTCGCGGACGAGAGAAGACAAACTAAGATACATATCTCGAAATATTATATCTCGACATCGACAATTTTTATAGAAAAGATATCTCGATCGACAAATATATCTATTTTTGAAATTAAAAGTCGAGTTTTAAGTGTAATTGTCATGTTAGACACGAAAGAAATAAAACGATAATCTATAACACGAGAAAACCGTCGACAAAATTTTGTCATTTGCTTTTCGTTACTAAATGATCAAGATTTATTAAGACTTTAACTTCGCACAATTCATATACCACACAAATCTCTTTCGAAAGTTACTAATGAACTTGGACTTGAGTGGATACGTCTAATTTATTGATAGAGTAATTCCGAGGATTGAATTGAAGTGTCACAATGAGTGATGTATTGAAAACTTTATTTCCAATAGAAATGCGATGAGGCGCGTAAAGACAATTAAATTGTCTTTAGCGCGTAGTACGTATATTGTAATTCGTTTTATTTGTTGTAATTCAAAGAAAAAAAAAATTAACCGACTTCAAAAAAGGAGGAGGTTTAAATAAAATACTGTATACCGGATTAAACGCGATTTATTATTTATATTGTTTAAATTATTTATTCGACGTTTTAATCCGGTATACAGTATTTTATTTAAATGTGTGATACTCGTAATAAAAGACAATATTAAGGAGGAGGTTCTCAATTCGTCTGTATGTTGTTTTTTTTTGTATGTTTGTTACGCGATAACTCCGCAGGTTATGGATGGATTATACCACGCGAAAATTTGTTGCAAAAGCAGGATTAAACTGTCCTTCTTGGTTGGCACCGACTTCAAAAATAACTGTTAATAAATAATGCCTTGAAGTAATTAAAATATTATTTTTTACTTTTTATTTTCAGTTTGTATATACTATATGTAGTTGTAGTTTTGAAGTCGGTTTTTGTTTTTTGCTTAAAAATATATATTTTTTGAAATAGAGATTTGGTCTCATTTTCTACATAAGTATGTGTGAATCCGGATCTGGCAGCTAATTTTAAGAATATTTTACTAATATTATAAATAGGAAAGATTTGTATGTTTGTATGTTATGAATGAACTCAAAAACTACTGGACCGATTTTAAAAATTATTTCACCAATTGAAAGCTACATTATCAGCGAGTAACATAGGCTTTATGTTTATTTTGGGTATAATACATCTACATTGAACCCGTGTGAAGTCGGGGCGCGTTGCTACTAATGTATAAATTGCTGTTTTGACGAAGCCACATACTCGTATATGAGATTCATTTCTAATGGTATTAAACCTATTAACGTTACAAATTCGATAAAAGTACCATTTAAATGGAATAATTAAAACTTCATGTTAATTAACAATGTAAATGAATGTTCGTTTAAGTATCAAAATTAACAAAATAAACATCAAACGGATCTTATCACCTTTGACGTCTATTATAAGTTCTTTTAATATTTTTTTTTCATAATGTGGAGTACGGTGTTAATATTTTTAACTTTTGCGTGGCTTGGAAATATTGTTGTTGGTGATGGTGATGATGATGAAGCTACTGTTGAAACTGTCATTGTTGGTGAGAATTACAATTTATTTGGAGTTATTTTTTATGATGAATGAAAGATTTCGGAACGGCCGCGGCGAATCAAAGCGTTGGGTTTTTTATTACAGAGCAGATAAACGAGCAGGGTTATCTGATGGTAAGTAATCACCATCGCTTATGGACAGCCGCGAATCAAATATCTCAGATGTGTTGGCGGCCTTTTAAAAAAGACATTGTTTTGTCGGGATTCGATGCCGGGTATAAATATAAATAAATTAAAAACATATCGTTATAGCTCTCGTTGCGCCGACCTGTATTCCCTAATCATTGGCCAAAATAACAAACAATAATATAGTACCATATGGTACTAATATTATAAAGAGGAAAGATTTGTTTGTTTGTTTCTTTGTTACGATTTAACACAAAAACTACTGGACCAATTTAAAAAAATCTTTCACAATTAATAGAAAGCTACATTATCAGCGAGTAATATAGGCTTTTGTGTAGGTATAGTACATCTACATTGGACCCGTGCAAAGCCGAGGCGTGTTGCTAGTATCTAATAAAACATAATAAAGTCTACTTGTTGGTTACAGAGTGTAAAACAGGTGTTTATTTTTTATTTATTTATAGGCGATTTTTATTGTATAGTACATCTACATTACACCTGTGCGAAGCCGGGCGGATCACTATTATACTGTAGTATAATTTTATTTCTTTCTTACAGAAACGACTACCCAACTAGTATATGTGCATACAGATCTTGCGGAAACAGATGTAGATGCAGCTATGAACCTAGATGTCGGTAAATATACCACAATGCGGTTCAACTACATAAATAGTCAGTTTGATAAACTGAAGGAGAAAGAGAAGTGCTATGATGACTACATCAAGTGTATGCTGTCGCAGTGAGTACCGCTTTTTATTTTTTTTATGTCAGATATCGAAATACGAGCATGAGGTTCACTTGATGGTAGGTGATACCTCAGCCACAGAACATCAGTCAATGATGCGCTGTCGACCTAATTTTTACTTCGAGCATTCGGAAATCCACAGACTGAAACCGAAACGCGCAATATGCACTTCACGGTTTTTCCATCTATGAAAATTGGTTCGTTACCTGCTCGGAATTTCGATATTCCTTCCGGGTGGGCAAAGCCCGAAGTTACCAGACGTGGGGAAGAAATGCTTACAGAAAATAAAAATCATGTGTCGGATTCGAACCCACGACCCATCGATGCGCACGGCAGGTGTTCTACCGAACGCGCCAACGAGCGTTCTCTCTAATCATCAATGCATCAGCTGAAACGCAGTCAAATGATTGTTCTTTGTACCTACGTTGAAAAAACCCATAATGAATAGAATAGTTCACGAAAACTTCAGAATTAAGCTAATTCTAAGTAGTTATTCTGAAGTATTCTGATCCAGGGATCTTATACCGATTTTTTCGATTATTTAATATGAACAAGTTTTCAACATAAACTTGGGGATGGATGGGGATCTTACTGTCACCTAACTGTAGTAAAAACGTAAGATAGATCGTTTATACTTTTGTCAAGGGATATAATAACAATGAGGAAGGGAAAAATGGTCACAAAACTAAAAAAAAATGTCAAATAAATAGAAAATACTTTTATGGGTAGGGGGGCACTCAGCGTAATCACTTAGCGGTATTAAATAGACTTTGCAACCACAAAAACCGTGACACGAAAAATTTAAACAGTTACACGATACAAGATTTTTCTATATATTATATAGATGGATTTTGATCCTTGTTTTCCACATTATACAATTTCTACCCATCACTATGACTTTAAATCCAAGTTCTATATAGGCCTAGGTTATTTAATGTGGGAATTCCCAAGTTCCGTCAGTCTTTTATGCCCGACCGAAACTTATTTAGACTGGCTTACCCAGAGTTCGAACCCATCAGGATCTTCAGCTAATTGCAATGCCAATACCACTGTGCTTCGGAAGCGGTTGACAGGTGCTTTCATATGCTAGATATTTTAATTTGAGATTTGTTTTAACTTTTAGAGTTGCAGTGATGCCGGTGTGCGCTTATAATACCTTTTATGATAAACCAGTGTCGGAAGGTTTTAGAACTGCTAACAGTTACTGTGACATCTATTTTGACAACTGCAGGAGAACGATTAGTGAGTATATTAAGTGAAAAAATGACTTTAAAATAAATTTTATTCTGATAAAACGTACGTGACCACGAAACCTGCTGAGGTTGCGTGTTTAAATCACGTCTTTAGAGGTCATTAAGTTCCTCCAAGAGTGTAGTTAGGAATAGAAGTGTATAAGGTGACGCTTATGCGTCCCTAAGGTGGAGATGGTAAAAGGTCGTGGGTGACAAGGAAACTACGAATTTTGTACGTAACGCGCATACGCGGCTCGGCGCACGGGGAAGACTACGACGCGTCTAACCACTTGGATGCCTCTCGGCCGACTGTTTTATAGTAACTCGCGCCGCGCAGGCGGCGCCGGCATAACGGAAAATTCCAGGCCTGGCGGGGTGTACGGGTGACCGAAAGTGCGCGCTACATCCTCCCCCTCTAACCCTCAAAAGCGCCCCGCACGAGGGTTAGTACTTTTTAGGTCTACCTCTTCCTCGTTTACCCCTAATTGGCGGTTGCAACTCACCTACGAATGGGGTCAGTTGGGACGAGTGATAACGGGCCACTTGCCCTTCCTCAATCCTCACTTCGTAACTTGTAGGACTAATAATTGCGTGTATCGGGTAAGGCCCATCTCTTCGGGGTATAAACTTTACTGTTTGACCCCGCCCTACATCGTTCAGCCCTTGAGTTTTAACCAACACGAGGTCTCCTACCTTGTAGCTTGGTGCCGGGCGTCGGCCTTCATCTGCGTATTTCTTTTGCACTAACTGAGCGTGCTCATGCACGTCTCGAGCGTCTGCAAGCGCTGATGCTAACTTACGAAGGTAAGGTGTGATATTAGCCACGAAATTATCGTTATCCACGATTTTCTTCATATCTCCTACAACGTCTGAAGGTGCGCGGAGCTCTCGACCGAAAGTGAGATACGCTGGCGAAAAACCTGTACCTACCGTTACGGCGGAATTCATTGCAAACCTTATAGCTGCGAGATGTATATCCCAGGATGCGTGATCTTTACCTACAAGTATCGACAGTTGTGGCTTTAAGTCTCGATTCTTCCGTTCAACGGGGTTCGCCTCTGGATGGTACAATGGGGTCAGTGACTGTTTGATACCCATGACGTGACAGACTTGTTGCATAATTTCAGCGACAAATTGCACGCCGTTATCACTGATCATTCTGCGCGGGACTCCGAACCTCAAGAATACCTCGCTAATCAATACTTCGGCACATTCCTTGCTGGTAGCGGCTTCTAGGGCGAAGAGTTCTATCCACTGTGAACATACATCCTCGGCTATAAGAATCCATTTCTTACCTCCTGGTGTTTTTGGCAGGGGTCCGAACAGATCTACAGATAACACTTCGAACCTCCTTGTCGTTGCTGGCGTCTGCAATAATCCTGCAGGTTTCCTGTTATCTACCTTAAATCTCTGGCAAGCTGCGCAATTTTTAATATATTCCGTAACGAATGATCTCATACCAGGCCAAAAGTACCTTGACCTGATACGGCTTAGAGTACGTTCTACTCCGAGATGTCCGGCTGTTGGAGCGTCATGTAGCTCTTCTAGGATGCTCTTCCTCTCATGCGCTGGTACTACGAGACATGCGGAGTCTTCATCCGACTCGGGCATGCATCTATATAAAATTCCATCGCAGATCAAATATCCGCGGTCTGACCAACCTCTCCCCCTGAACGAATCGTCGGCTGACTCCAAACCCTCGACGATGTTCTTTAGTTCGGGGTCCTTGAGTTGGTTCTCGCGTATATCGACGGGCGTTCTCTGTGGTATGTCGACAGAGATCAGACATACCTCGCAGCTGCCTACATCGCCTTCGCAGCAAGCGGGACGACTTAGCGAGTCTGCAATGACGTTCACCTTACCTGGTGTCATCCTATAGGGTGGTGAAGCAGTTGGTTCCTGCCTTTCGCCAACCTTGATATAATGTTTAACATAAGTCGTAGCTGGACCTTCAGTGGCGAGGCGCTCAGTTCTATCAACTATGAACTGGTTTAACTGTATTCGCTGAGCCGGAGTAAGTTTCGATCCTTCGTCTCCTCTGAGTGAGAGGCTGGTAACGTCCATCTGCATCAGCTCTGTATCGTCTGTTTGTGTCAGGCTGTAGGGGCGTACAAAAGAAAACTTCTGCTCAGGTAAGTCAGAAAAATACCAACACCCATGTTGGAGATCGAGCAATATACCTGCTCGTGCTATGAAGTCTTGTCCAAGAAGCGTCTGGCTGTCAGCATTGGGAAACACTAAGAAGGAAACAGGTGAGTGACGTCCATTCAAGTTAACAGCTGTAGTACACGATAGTGCGGTCCTTACCTTTTGCGAACCGTCAGCGAGGGATACGGCGCGCTGTGTTGTCGTGAACTCAACGCCTATGTCCACTAGAAGCTTATATAGATCTCTGCTCGCTATAGAATGGGTTGAACCTGTATCTAGAATCGCTGTTCTATGTTGACCCTCAATCATAATTCGCACTATTGGGCGGGTTTCCGTATCACCTATACGCACGCTGTGTAACTCTGAGGAAGTTGACGTCTCCCTGCAGTTTAGACATTTAGCCCTAATCACCCCCAACTGACCACATCCGTAGCAACGGAGCTCAGACGTCTCCTTTTTACTTTCATTATTCTTTAGTTTACGACAATCATTCGCGGTGTGACCGAACATTTTACAAAAAGAGCATTTAGGACGGGTGCGCTTAGAATACGAACTTGGCTGTGAAGCTAGTGTATGCGATGGTGCAACTTGCCCCCCTTCAGTAATAGACATAGTCCCAACTTGCCCCGTCGCGGGACGCTGAGTGTTACTCTGACCCCATACGGCATTTGAAGGGTTAACATTTTTATGAGTTAAAGGAAAAGATGTATCAACGCGGTTACTTAAGTTGGAAGTGTTGTTATTATTAAAACTACTCACCTCCGCCAGCGCCTCTTCCACTAACCTTACTTTTAGAAGTAGTTGTTCTAACCCGTGTACCGTGTCGCGACATATGCGCTTTTTTATTTTTCTATGCAATAAACCATACACTATGTCGAGTTTCATACATTCTTCTATCACATACGGTAACTTCGCGAAACGCGCACAAATTTTATTAACGAAAACGTCCGCACGGTCGGTCTCACTTTGTTCGCACGAAAAAATGTCTCTCCATATTTTATATGGTGGGCGTGGCACTCCGTACATGCCACGTAAGCGTTGTATGGCCTCGTTCCACGTCGCAACGCTGTGCTTTACGCTGCGCCACCACACGCCAGCGTCGTCCACTAGCAGCATCGGCAAACCTCGCAGTGCGTGTGCATCGGTCACGTTCGCACATTCCTTGTAGGTTTGAATTTCATCGATGAAAGCCTCTAGTCGGTCTGCATCTCGGGTTAAGCCGTCGAAGCGTGCAGTACACTTAGAAAAGTTTCCAGATCTGGGTTCACAGTAACTTCCCGGTGTAATCCTGTTGATCTCATCGCTACTCGCCGGCGAGGTTGGTGCAGGCTGGTTCCTGCTCATCAGGCCCTCGATCAGGAGACGGTTACTTTCTGCCTGTGTCCTGGTTATAGTAGCGATAACGTTTTCGAGTTGATCTTGCGTCATAGTGATGTAAGAAGTCGCGGGGGTTGATGAAGGAGCTGGTCTTTTTTCTGTGACGTCATCTTCGCTGTCAACGGTGTCTACGTCGCTATTCTCGACGTTCTCCATGTCGTCAACGGTCTTCGCGTCCTTGCGTAACCGTCTCGGCATACTCGATACGTACGTGATTGAACTGTGATTTCCCTGGCCCCACGTTGGGCGCCAATATAAGGTGACGCTTATGCGTCCCTAAGGTGGAGATGGTAAAAGGTCGTGGGTGACAAGGAAACTACGAATTTTGTACGTAACGCGCATACGCGGCTCGGCGCACGGGGAAGACTACGACGCGTCTAACCACTTGGATGCCTCTCGGCCGACTGTTTTATAGTAACTCGCGCCGCGCAGGCGGCGCCGGCATAACGGAAAATTCCAGGCCTGGCGGGGTGTACGGGTGACCGAAAGTGCGCGC
Organism: Anthocharis cardamines; assembly: GCA_905404175.1. NCBI lineage: Eukaryota > Metazoa > Arthropoda > Insecta > Lepidoptera > Pieridae > Anthocharis > Anthocharis cardamines. The sequence continues at coordinate 4,564,343 of FR989972.1, read as the reverse complement.
TACATGTGTTTAATAAAAGCCGAGGAACTGGTAACTGATTTTATTAACGCAAATGCGGTCTATATTGGTAAATATTTACAAGTGGTGTTAAGTTACTCCTTGAAATTACTCCAAAAGTTTTTACGGCATATTATATTATAATTAAAAACAGTATCATATAAAATATTAAGGTGGTAAAGGATCTTTAATAACGAAAAAAATTGTTTAGTAGGTATTTATATTTGTAGAGAATTTTTGTTTCGCCCTTATCTGTAATATATTATTTTTCAGGATTTTGGCGCATTCTGGACTACGGAAAATGTGATGAGTTGCAGCTCGGAGACTATTACAACCTAAAAATACCGAATACATTGAGGAAACTTCTAAAAAAAATAAGCGTATAGCCTAGTCATACTTGGAATTCCTTTGTAAGCAGGGATTTGTATTGGATGATAGCAAACATTTTGGGTTGAAGCCGTTCTAATAATAAGATATCTAATAATATTATTTAAGTAAATTATTTTAAGTAATTGGATTAGGTTTAGTACCCATAAATAATGATCCTAAATAATATTTCATCAATTATATAATATCTAAAGTAAAAAAATAAAAGGAAGTCATTTATTACAAGTTCAAGATATCTTTTATTCAAGCACGTCATACCAAAATATATTGATGGATTAAGATGCAACTCTTGTAAAACTTGTATTCCAAATAAATATATTCCAAAAAATAATATATTGTCATTATATTGTCTTTTATTAACGCGAGTATCACACATTTAAATAAAATACTGTATACCGGATTAAAACGCGATTTATTATTTATATTGTTTAAATAATTATTTATCCCGACGTTTCGGATGCTTTACAGCAATCGTGATCGCGGGGAGACAGAAATTTAATTGAATTAAATATGGCAACTTTGTGACATTTCAAATATCAGACAACTGTCATCTTTCTGTCTCCCCGCGACCACGGTTGCTGTAAAGCATCCGAAACGTCGGGATAAATAATTTAAACAATATAAATAATAAATCGCGTTTTAATCCGGTATACAGTATTTTATTTAAATATATTGTCATTGATTGATGCTTCTTAGCTGAGATACCTTCAAAAATACTATTTCTCTAATATTTGTTCCAATACCGCAAATGAGCGTTGAAAAAGGCAGTTTTTCATTCTTACATAACAAATTAATAGTCGTTCGAAAAATGAGTTCAAATCTGTCAAGCGTACGCGTGCTGGCTTCAAATTTCCGGTAACAAATCGTCTAATCGAGCCGCTACACGTTTCATGCCTTACTAGTCTTGAATGCCAACTATCGAACATTTTTTGGTCGTATTATGTCGTTTGAATGATGACGAATATTAGTCTTTAGATTTAAAAGAATTCCTAATTCAAAGTTGGTTGCGGAACTCAAAGCCACTTTTTTGTTGATTGCCATTATTTAAACTTTGACACGTCAATTGATGTCAAAAATAATTTGAAAAAAGAACAGAGGTGTAAGTCCGAACTTGCGGAAAGTAATCGTTTCCATTGTTTTCTCATATATGGTGAACCGTCTGTAAAACATCTACCTTCTGTATCTACATATCTAAAAATGTATAGCGACTTACGTTCGCTCGCGCGATCGTACGTTCGAGTGGATAACGCAGTTATTCAGGCTTGACCCTCAGTTTTCATTGTCAATGATTACAAAAAAAATACGTCTATTCTTAATGAATTGAGCAATATATTTTAAATATAGAATTTTTCCTCATGTCGATAAGAATTATGAATTCCCGAGTATCTGCTTCGATTTATCTGCGGCGTGCCACTAGGGATCGTTTTTTTGTTTCTCCGGGATTCGAATGCGGAACGTCGTGTAGAGTACGCAACGCTTGTCCAAGAAGGTTACGTTAATAAGAATGCAAACACCTAAATATAAGAGAGTGAATTACATATATACGAGTAGGTACTTGTTAACGTAATCCGGAGTTTAGATCGTAACTCGGAACAACATCATTAAAATTCATTGCAATCATTATTTCCATGGTGTTCTTCGTTACATTTTGTTAAGAATGTAATTAATTTAATAATTAATTAATATTTGGACTATATTTGAATATTTCTATATTTGAATGTTATTTTAGTTTTTTTTAATAATATCTTTACCTACCCATATTATATATTCGTCGCTTTTGTCAAAATAAAATGAAAATATAAAATGCCTATAGAGTACTAATTATTATTAGAAAAGGAAGAATAATAAAGAAAAACACAAGTAACAGCCAGACATCGAACAATCTGAAGATATATAATAATCTAAAGTTCAAGAGTACTCAATAAAGAAATTGTATTGTTATATTTTCGAGACACCAAGTCAGATTCAAACCTCTAACATTTTTATTTACAACTATTACAATATCTTCGTATATTTCTCTAAGAATAATTTTAATGTTATCTATATTTACTTTTTTCTTAACCATTTCTTTCTTCTTAAACCATGAAAGGTCCTAATACCTTTAAAAAGGAATTTGTTATCTTCTTTATAAGTAATTGCACTACTGTAATTATCGGTAATTGAATTTCTTTTACCGTCGGCAACTGTTTTCTTTGTAATTTTGTGTATTTAATTACTGAGACGCGACGAAGTGTCCGCGCCTGTACACAATTAAGTAGAGGAAACGGGAATTTTAAATTATTCTAAAATAATTATAGGTGCTGTACAGTTCAGTGCGAAAGAAGCAATCGGTCGATATGTGAAATTCCATTTTTTACGTCAAATATTGATTGGCGAGTTTTGTGTTGATCGATAGGTATATTAATGTTTACTGGGACCGAAACATTTTTTTTAATAACTAAGCACTTACGATGTAAGCTCTACAAGCACATGCAATCTAGCCTAACACTTAAGTTAACACAGTTACATTAACAATTGGTATCCTAAACTAAACCGGAAGACCGCCTAAAAGATGGATCGATGATTTGAAGAAAACTGCAGGTAGCTTGGGAAAGGAAAGCCAAAAATAGAGACCGATGGCACATTCTGGAGGAGGCTTTTACCGCGAATAGCGGTCCTTATATAAAATAGTTCTTTTACTTTTCTACATTTTTTTTTATATTTTACTAACAATAGAATTAAGATTTAAAACACTACTAACAAAAACTGTAATAACTATGTAAGGAATTATTTTTTTTATTATATTTTATTATTTTTTATTTATTTTTATCCTAAACTAACTAGATTATATCTTCTTACTAAGATAGTGTCCTTTAACACTTTTCTTATTGTCTCTATCATATGGGAACACATATTTGTTGTATTCCCTGCAAAGCACTCGACAGACGAACATGAGGTTCACATGGTGGTATGATACCTCAGCCATAGAACATCAGTCAATGATGCGCTGTCGACCTACTTATAACTTCAAGTATTCGGAAATCCATAGACTGAGACTGAAATGCGCAATGCACTTCACGGTTTTCCATCAGTTGGAATTTCGATATTCCTCCCACCCGTTTAATGCCCGAAGTGATCAGACGTGGGGAAGACATGCTCGTCCCGGCAGGATTCGAACCCGCTACCCATCGGTGCGTAAGGTAGTTGTTCTACTAAACGCGCCAACGTCCCGGTCATATTTAATTTGGAAACAACAACGAAGATTTATCGACTATCGATTACACTTATTGTATCTTTTTTATTACAATACCAAAAACATATATTGGAAAAGTTTTTGCGCCGGCTGAGGAAAAAAGCTTCGGAAGCTCAGTAAAAACAAACGAAACCCGCTCTGAAACGATAAACTTTTAACTAGGAGTAAGTACAACACCCCCTACCTGTGCAACGGTTCTACTCTCCTTTTTTTTTTTATTGTGGTGAAAAAAACACCCCCAACGCTGGGCGGTTCATAGGCGCGGGGAGTGTGGGGTTCCGTTGCGACTGCTCCGAGGCCTTAAGCTTCCTCGGAGACAAGATCGGTTTTCGGTTACCCACTAAAAACACCACTGCCCACTTTCCGCCTTTACGGGATCCCTGGGTTCACAGAGCATATCTCCAGGGGTAAAAGTTTAGCCAGCTAGGCTGGCCCCACTCATGTTAGTTATCCATCTTTCGTGCCGTCTGCACAGGTTTCAAACTTCCACCACAATTTAATGTTATTCACCCTTCCGGGCTTCAAACATCCCTCAAGTTTCTCAAACATTGATCACATTTTATTATAACACTTTTAAAAGCGAATAACACATAGTGACCAACCCGGGAATCGAACCCAGGACGTATGCTCTTACGGATGAACGTGCGACCGCAAGGCTACATACGCTGTTACGGTTCTACTCTCCTAGTATTTCAATTATGGTTCGTGGATCTTTTTCACGGCTCAGTATTGAAATATTTCTTCGGAGATAAAACAGCCGTCTTTTGTGACGCCATACATGTGTAATCGGGCTTCGAAAGTGAAATTAATATGTACTTGTTTCGAACAAAAGAACGAATGGACTGTTCTTTTGTTCGAAATATAAATCTTGATAAATAGTATTGTTTTAGTAAAACTGTCCCTCAAATAAGTATCCAGTCCTATCCAGTAACATTATCACTAATTATTATTATTATACGTCGCAATTTTTCAGATGAAATTATTTATTATGTATACAAATTAGTATAAAAACATTTGTTTTTTTAGTGTGAAATAGGCTGGCATTGGTTTGCAATCATACCTGATCTAAAGTGTTGATGGAATCTAGGCTGAATCTCGCTTGCCTATGATTTATTTACCCTTGATATGAACAACCCAATATCATATTACTCTGGAATAGCAGACAAGAATTGCTCTGTAATTTAAAATTTTCCTACAATGTCATTAAAATAATTATGTCTAAAATTATTTAGACAAATTACAAGACAGTGTAGACGTTCTTGGTTGAATTTTAAACGGGCGATATTCTAAAATATCTGTCCCAGTTATCCAAAACGTCTAGTAAATTGTTTCTATAGTAATATAGTAGAAAGACGGACAAAGGGACTTGCATATAGTACTCGTTTTGATAAACGTAACGAAGCGAGAAAAGCTTAGTTCTTTATCCAACATTTCATGAATATTGTAACGTTCTCGGCGTTGAATAACGATCTAACTATGTACGTAAATTATTGCTTAGAATACTCATATATTAGCACCCCTCGACCAACCGTAGTAACAGTGTAGGATTTTGTAGTGGGAATGTTGATAAAAAATAAATAAACTTGATAATTTAAGAGAGTCACATTGATGATGTGTCGTGAGTTTTTATGAAAAATCGTGAAGGGTATATTGCACGTTTTATTTTCAGGTGACAAAATTGGGTCGACAGCGCATTATTGACGTCCTGTGGCTGAGATAGTCGCTAGACTATCAATATCTAGTATAGAAAAAAAACCACATTAATGCCACAACTAATAAAATTTTACCGTTAAATTGCAATTTCGCATCTGTTGATTGTTAATGAACTGTGGAAATATTACCTCACTCGCCTACTGAATATGAAACCTTATGTGTGAAAAATTGCCTTATACAAGTGCTTCAATAAAGTAAAAACGTGTTAATAATGAAGAAATTGTTGCTCTGAAAGCTATTCTCAGGAGTCAGAACTGTCAATTAATATTTTATGAATTTTTTTTCATTATATTGTCTTTTATTAACGCGAGTATCACACATTTAAATAAAATACTGTATACCTAATAATAATAATACATAGGTTCATAATGAAGACGAAATTTTTAACAATAAGACGTTTGAGTTTAATTTTATGAAGCCATAAAAATGATTATACAATTTCGAACAATAACGGATGGATTTAAAAATTCAATTTTAAAATTCTTTATTACTTTATTTGAAATTGGAACATATTACAGATTGATTTTTTCCACAGAACAGATATTTTTCCTGTTCTGTGTTTTTTTTCAAATATCGATAGACGAGCGTGCGATGAACTCGATACCTCTGCTAAAGATAGCATTCATAGAATTTTTAATAGCAGGTTTTTTCTATTTTATATTTTCCTATCGGTGTAAAAAAATCCAGGAAGGCAGGAAAATGCAGGAAGTTCACAGCGTACCAATGCTTCATGTATAGCTATGATAGACCAGTCTTAGAGCTTATTATATGAATAAAATCAATCGTAAAAAAAAACACAAAAATCCATTCGGCTTTTTAAATTAAACTCATTACAAAACTCATTTAATATCTGACCAAGGGTCCGATGAAAAACGGTTCGATCTACATTTATCTTATAAAAGCCTCTGGAATCTATGCCGCGGGGAAGAAGGCCCAGTCCAATTATAGTCCCGCTAATTGCCTGTGGATCTAGGCACAGTTAATAAAAATTACCAGTAGTAACTACAACTATTTAATTTTATCGTTTATTTATTTATGGCTTACCAACTAGATACATTATTGTATTTTATTCTTAACATAATATTAATACTTGTAATTACATAATCTATCGTAGGCTCTTGAATGGTCTAAGTGAGTGAACGAACATCTCCTACATAAAACTTATAAAATAAATCTCTTGTGTGGTTTTTAAAAATCGAAGACTGCAGCATCAAATAAAGGTATGTGCCGAATTTATCTCGTATTATCGTTAAATCTACTACACAGTATGTCTGTCCATCTATTGCATAAGCCATTCGTTTTTACTAGATGTTACCATTGCAACGCGTAACCATAATATATAATGTAGAGATGGGCTAGGTTCTACAAGATGCTACGATGCTACGATTGCTACGAGACTACGAGACTACGAGGGTGTAAGAAAAATATTATTTTACCATTTTAGCTAACTAATGGAATAATATCATACTGTTATTCTAAGAGCAAACAATTTATAAGAAATGATTCGAATCTTAAATCTGTTAGTTTTATGAGAAATGAGTCGTGACAGATTGACGAGCGCATTCGGTAGATCACCTGCCGTGCACACCGATGAGTCGTGGATTCGAATCCCACCGGGACAACATGTTTATAATTTTCTGTAAGCATGTTTTCCCCACCTCTGTTAACTTCTGGAATTGATCGGGTGCGAGTAATATTGAAATTTCGACCGGGTAACGAAAAACCGTGAAGTGCATATTGCACATTTCGGTTCTAGATTATGGATTTCTGAATACTCGAAGTGAAAAGTAGGTCGACAGCACATCACTGACTGATGTTCTGTGGCTGAGGTATCATCTACCATTAACCTCATGCTCGTCTGTCGATATCTAACATAAAAAAAAGAATTCTTTGTACGAGTTTTAGCCTTAGATCAAGTATTTCATCCACATTTATTAAATGACTTAATAATGTTAATTCAATTATTAAAAACTTTTTGATTCGTTGACTTATTACACAGGCTTAGTAAAATAAGTCAATCCTTTGTAGTCTTTATTTTTATGCATATCTAAATATTAATAAATACTTACTTACAGAAGAAATTATATTGGAAATATATATACATACAATAATTACACCGGCACACAAAAAAAAATAATTGTCTGTACACCGGGCGCCACCTATCTACGGGTATGTTTTTCAACCCGCTATTTTTTGGGGTTTTTTGCAATTTACTCGAAACTGAAGGCTGGACGGCCTAAACTAACTTGAAATTCGTGTTCAGCGGGTCGAAAGACATGCCCGTAGATAGGTGGCGCCCGGTGTACAGACAATTTTTTTTTTTTTTTGTGTGCCGGTGTTATCATTATAATATGTTTCTTAATAAAGTATTAAATTATTAAGAAACATATAATGATAATTATTTATCTACTTATTTTATGTAGGCATAATCCAAACAAAAACATGAGATCATGGCCCAAACTAAGCAAAAGTTAACTTACAAATTATTCTTAAATAATGTTTACTCGATTAAAACAATTATTGCGAATCAATTCAGAAAATGATTTGGGAACTATTTAGACGAACGGCGATAGTTTTGAATTGTTCATTGGTAAATTTATTAATTAAATAGTTAACGTTGTTAGGACAAGGCAAATCTTTAGCTCTATTTCAATCTATATCTATACTAATATTATAAAAAGGAAAGATTTGTATTTTTGTACGTTATGAATAAACTCAAAAACTACTGGATCGATTTTAAAAATTATTTCACATATATAAAGCTGCATTATCAGCGAGGAATATAACATATTTTTGTTGTATATAGTACATCTACATTGCACACGTGTGAAGCCGGGGCGCGTTGCTTGTCAAGTATAGACTGACCGCATTCGTGACTCAGTGCGTTGCGTATAGCACCGAAGTTGCCGTGTTCGAATCCCAGGGAAACGACATTAAAATATATTAGAATAATTTAATTAATGTATAGTATATAACGCTCGTTGGCGTGTTTGGTAGAATACCTACATTGCTCTTCGGTCGGTCGCGGCTTTGAATACCGCCGGGACGACTATTTTATAACTTTCGAGAAGCATGTTTTCCCCACGTCTGGTCACTTCGAACATTTAACAGGAATATCGAAATTCAGACTTGCACATTGCGCATTTTGGTTTACGCTGAGGATTTCTGAATGCTTGAAGTAAAACGGTAAGGTACCCCACTAAGGTACTCCAAAGTCTTCTGAAAATCCTTTGCTCAGTAACTAAACTTTGTAGAACTAAAAACTAGATAGCTATACAAAAAAAAAAGATTGTGTTTGTATATACTCTCATACATACATTTTTAAAATAGAGTCAGGATATTTGTAATTTCAGTAACTCATAATTTTGTCGGTGTCTACTTCACGTGTTCCTTAGTAAGTGTAATAAACTTATATCTTGTGGCTGAAACCTATTATTAAATCAGCGATTTGTTTATTTAATGTCAGTTGCTAAAAATATACGCTAGCTCAGGGCTAAAGAGGTAGTTAAAATGACATAGATTTGCTCCTAAAAATGGCATAAAGTTATCATGTAACAGAACAGTTATATTAACAACCATAAAGTAATTTGAAAATAGAATTACTAAGAATCGACCTTAACTTGAAGTTCGTTGAATTCTTTAAAAAAAAATGTTGTGTAGGTATTTGATATTTCTACCGTAAACTCTTTCGTTTCAAAACGAGAACGCTACGTGTCGAAACAATGTATGAACAAAGGATGTCACAGAGCCGTAAAGGTTTTATTTGTTGCAGTAAAGCTTGCTGTGCACATAACCTTTCGAAAAATACATAAATTCTTTATATAGTATATTAAGAGCACTCGACAAACTTTGTAAAATCACTTATATAGAAGTTAATGTAGATCTATCTATACAGTATACATATAATAAAACTGTAGAGGTCGAATGTCTGTACATAGAAAAAAAATGCTTAAAACTGAGTCAGGGGGATATAAGAAGAGAAATAGAACAAACCCAGATTTTTTAAATATTTTGTTTTTCTGTTTGTCTTTTTGTACGGGCTCATCTCCGAAGATACTGAATCGATTTTCATGCAACAAATATATTAAGCAAAGCCCGGGCATTGTTTCATCGAAATCGGTTATCGGAAAGAAAAGTTGCCATCGTTTAAAGATGATTTTAAAGGCACCATATGAACAAATTGCAATATAAACTGACTCGCGTTGAAATTTTCGAATTATCAGATGTCAATAACAGTTTGATATGGAAATGAAATAGTTTGATTATTTCGCCACTTTCAATATATATTCGTGGAACAGTGGATATGAGTATATCATATGAAGAAATCCTGCTCAAAAGCTCAGCTTAAGGTGACTCCCCACAGAGATCACATTAGTATCTACACTGCACCCGTGGCAAGCCAGGGCAGGCTGCTAGTTTATAAAATACAAAACCACTGGCTATTTATAGCAATAACATATTTTGAAGCAATCTAAGACCAATATCGAAGTTCAGAAAACTTCATAAACTCCATTTAATGTGGTCCTAAAACAGAGGATTTAAGATAAAGACTTAACTAGAATGGCTCCTGGTAAAATCGCCAACAGATTATAGGAAAACTTTTAAAGTCCCTCGGGCGAAAAACACGAAAACAAAAGTAATTAAAATGGAGTGGTTTTCAATATTGTCTCCTAATAAAGAGTTACAGTAGTGCTATTTTGAAATTATTTTATAAAATAATATTCAGAGCAAGTTTTGCTTTCAAATTCAGAATAAGTACAGTAGTTAATAAACTTATTTTTTATGAACACCAATTTACTCAGATCTCATTACATCTATCTATATAAAGCGGTCGTGTTAGTTTCACCATTTATAACTCAAGATCAAGAATGGCTGCACAGACTTATAATAATATCTTATTTGTTTGATTCGTCTATGTCCCAAAAAATAGAATAACTTTCAGAATCGGAATAAATTAAAATTCGTAAAATTTCAGAAAAAAATATATGAAGAAAATTAATTTTTAAATAACTTAGGTTCGGAACTCCGCCATCTTTTCGCAATTAACAGCTCACGTCACGCACGCTTATACATAGCTTTTTTGTAATATTTGTTGTCGACTACAGATGTATAATAATAGAAGTGGGAAAATAGTATATTCAAATCTAGATATATTTTTTTAAGCCAACATTCAGACAGGACAACGTCTGTGGGGTCCGCTAGTATAATATAATCCAATTTGTGCATTAATCAAAATTATACTAAAATTACATAAATAATACAAATAGTGCAGCAGTGACAGCTAAGGTAACATTTAGATATAGCGCTTTAGAAGAGGTCTATGTCGAGCAGTAGACGTAGAATATAAGATAGAGAACTATAGGAAAGGCCCATCCAGCATTAGATAAATACAACAAGGGTATTCTGAGTAGAAAAGCATAAAATAGTGATACAAAAAGTACTTAAGGAAAGTCCTAACTCTAGCGCTAGACGGAAATCAGAAGGTAGAGTTACTCTGAGTAAAAGAAGAGACGATAATTGTGACACAAGTAGTGCTCCGGAAAACGCATACATATACTTTATTGATATCTCAAATTAATGCCTATGCTCCACTTGCATTATGCATACGAAACCGTAATCTCCATTACATCATACGATTACCCAAGGTTTGTTCCTCGATAAGCAGTAATAGTGTACATTAATAGTTACTAGATCTAATCGCTTTCGGTTTCAACCTAACAATGTTGCTCATTACATGCTATGTAGATACAAACTATAGCATAATAGTAGGTCTATAAAATAATAATTACACCAGAAACAGACTAAATTTTAAAAGAAGGTATACCTTCCTTTTCGACTATTCGACCTTTTTGTAATACGCAAAAATTAAAAAAAAAAACGTGCAGAGAATGATCAACAATGAAGTCATGACCGAAATTCAAAAATCGAATTCTATTTATTATAGATCTCGTATAATCTATCTATATATATATAAGCAACTTTTTTTTTCTTTGTTATCGATAAACTTGAAAACTACTGGACCGATCGGCATGATACCATGACCATTCGATGCGGAATTAATTGTAGAAGGTTTTAGGCTATTCATTTTTTGAATTCCATCAACCCTTTACCATTTTTTTTTCAAATTTATGTGGATAGTTCATATTCGTCTATCCTTTACAATTCGCCCAGCGAAGCGGGCGGGCGTGGACGGCTAGTTGTCCATAAAGTCAACATAACGAGATCTATAATAAATATAATTCGATTTGTTGATAATTCTCTGCTCGTTTTATTTTTATTTTTTCGTGGCGATTTATAATTTGTATTATTTTGGTTACGGGGTATACTGAAAGAAGACAGGTGTCTGATTTGCTGTAAAGCATCCGAAAGGTAAATAAATAATTTAAATAATATAAATATGTAATTAATCACGTTTTAATCCGGTATAAAGTATTTTATTTAAAGGTCCAGTGGTTTTTGAGTTTATTCGTAATAAATATACAAAATACAAATATTTCCTCTTTATAATACTAGTGTAGATTATCCATATTGTCAACTCAAGTTACACGAAGACCATTCTCCAACTTATAGTAACCACGTGACTATTGGAAGTTTCTTATAGTCCCTAGACTAGAATAAACCTCCCACATTGATATATAACTTTACAGATAGATTACAACGAATAAAATATTGTAACCTAGGGAAATCAAAGTGCCCTATCCACTAAAGGGCTGTCACTGATCATTTGTCTTTACAGACTAATCGTCTTTTGTAACTGTATGTTTGAAACATTTTTTCCCCCGGGGTTTGAACCAGGACTAAAGGTGCTAATGCCAACTTGCTCACTACTAAACCATGGAGGCGATATTTTTTATGTCAGATGACGACAAATGAGCATCAACGTGACATTATTATATTATTATTCTTTCATTTGCCTTCGGAAGTCCGTAGACGTCGCTGAATTCGTCTGAAAATAACTAGTAATGCCATGGAAAAAAGTACATAGATTCATTTAAAAAAGTAGAGTTGTCCTTGAGTTTAAGTTCTAATGCTTTATAACTAGACTTCGTTATCACGGGGGCATGAACCATTTCTAGATTATGTAAACAGAGTGGACAAACAACATAAAGTATTTTGAGAGTACCTAACCTATATCTACATTGGGACTTTTTGCATCGTTTCTGCATCAATTTATATCATTTCAGTAACAAGGCCAAGGAGGATAAATACCAATAGGAGGAGGCCAATGAATTAACATCTAAGAGAATAAACCAGATCAATCTGACAAATTGTCAGAATCGACATGTCAATTCTTAAATACAAACGTTTAATATTATTTTTTACTAACGCAAGTTAAATAAAATACTTTATAACAGATTAAAACGCGATTTTTGAAGTTATACTTCTTTAGGCGCGTTATGAAAAAATGATGAGAGTGAAATTTTAAGATGCGCGCGCATCTGTGACACAAAATTAACATGATGAAGTTGGCTACAGATGACCTGCGCGCGCACGATGTCCCAAAAAAACGACATGATGAAGTTGGCTACAGAATAGAATTTGATTGATTTTAACATTTTGCTTCGATATTTACTGCAGTTTTGTTTTTTAAAATTTTTCTTCAGACGCCAAAGAAGTATAACTTCTAACGCGTATACATAAGTACACACATACCTTTTTTATTTATCCCGACGTTTTGGATGCTTATAAAATAAATAATAAATCGCGTTTTAATCCGTTATAAAGTATTTTATTTAAAAGTCAATAGTTTATTCATTTTAAAATACGTATGTAGATCTTTTTGAATAGAATAAGTCTTGCAAACATAAAAACTCTCAGAGGACGAGTATAACGAGGTATTACATACTAATTGTCTGTTCTAGATAGATATTCTTTGTCATGTTTGTTCGTGCCCGCGCGATTACGATGTCTATTTAAAACACTTTATGTGCCTCACGTGCCTTCCGTGGCTCAGTGTTGAGCACGATGCGTATAGCATCGGAAGTTTGGGTTCGAATCCCGGGATATCATAATTTAAAAAAAAAAATTGTTCGTGTAGGGCACATAAGGGTGGATAAGGGTGGGCATATAAGGGTACTTGCCTGTAAAATTAACAGTGAAATAAACACAGAAATGATTCTGCCCTAAGCCCCACTACGTGACTCAGTAATTCACGTTTTAATGATATCTGTTGACGGTAGTTGTGAATTTCTACGAGATACCCCAATTAGGGCTGATTATTTTCACCCTTATACATTTGCATTATATTGTACGAGGTACGAGTAAGTGCTCGCTAACTAGCTTAACTGGCCCGTGAACCGGAACTAGTTCGACGCGACCTGATTTTCAACCTCTAACCCCTAGTTTACACGGGCCGATAGACGATAGTTTGAACGGTAACTGTATTAATAACGTGTACAACTTGTTTTAGAATTGAAGTTTGATAGTATTGGTTACGATAGATGGGATAATATTGAATGTATTTTTGATAGTATTTTTTTGATAGACAATCAAGTAACCCATGATGGTAAGTCACCACCGCCCATGGATATCTGTGACTAAAATGTTTTTTTTTTGTTTGTTTGTTTTTTATTTGTTTCTTTTTTTAATCAATTGGAAATATACAATAGTTACGCCGGCAGATGCTGAAAAATCAGCGATGTACCTAGCATTCGTCGGCAACACAAGATGAGTAGTTGTCTATTATTTCAGCACACAGCATTCTGAGATTAAATTAGCGAGGCGTTTAAAGTAATAATCAGAAAAGATTTTAACAATTTGAAAAAATAATCATAGAATATTTTATTAATTGGTTAGTTTAAAAAAATATAAATGATAATAGAATATCTCAGAACTTACTGAATTATTAAAATTTAAATAGGGTATATTAAACAATGAGAACCCTTCTGCAATACCCTTTTCTCGTCTATAGAATGTTTATATGATTAGAACCTACGAAATTATATGAATTTAGATTACTTACAATTTTGAGTTTACAAATGACTGCAAAAGCCTAAATTCATATTTTATGCTATGAATGTCGACTCCTACGAGTGAACATGACAACGTGTTCCAAAGTTAATACGGACATTTAAATGCATAGGGGTGCGTATGTATGATAGGAGTAGGATGGCTTTGACACACGGTCGAAATTCGGTTAAATTAACTGTAAAATCTCAGTTTCCTAATTCACTGTTATTTTAAAAGAAGGTATACATAGCTAAAAATAGCTTAGTAATTAATTATAATTAACATAGTATTATAATTACTAAGCTATTTTATAACTTAGATATAATTTGAAACTTTATATTTACTCACATTTTTTTTTGAGGTTGAAAGGAGAACACACTGCTAAGAATAATTTCAAGTGTTATTCAAGTTCACATAAGAAAGTATTTCACGGAAAAGGTATTTACGAGCCTCCAATATCGTTCTAAATAAGGAGAAGTGCACACATTCCGTTCTATATCAATAATCCGAGTACAATCGAGACCCAAAGAGAACTCGATGATCCCATTCGAGCTATATCGTTCGAATATTAAATCGCTTTATTGAGACTCGATCATTCATTACTTATTTCTCAAGTTTTCAAGGACGGGATTCAGAGGAAAAGAAATGTTTTAAAAAGTTTTTCTCGTTGTTGTAGGTACTTGAATGTAAGAACTCAGACTTCTTATACAATAAAGTATAGCCTTTATGACACTTTCTCATCCTATCTCTGTGCAAATTCGTTAGTTAAAACAAATATAATAAAAGTTAACCATAAGTGATAATTTAAAAATATTTTTTTTTTAAATTTTATTCATCGATTATAAATAAGTTATGTGTTAACATAGAAAAATAATAAATAAGATTCTATCAATATGTAATAAATAAGTAATTATAAAGAATGCTGACTTTTCACTAGCTTACAATATATAAAATATAGAAAAAGAAAAAATAATTTTGACGGGCTCGTTGGCGCGTTCGGTAGAACACCTGCCGTGCGCATCAATGGGTCGTGAGTTGGAATCCCACCGGGACGATTGTGTATAATTTTCTGTAAGCATGTTTTCCCCACGTCTGGTAACTTCGGGCATTGATCGGGTGGGAGGAATATCGTAATTCCGACCGGGTAACGAACCACCGGTCATAGATGGAAAAACCGTGAAGTGCAAATTGCGCGTTTCGGTTTCAGTCCGAATGCTCGAGATCAGTCATCTTCGAATGCTCGAAGTAAAAAGTAGGTCGACAGCGCATCATTGATCGATATTCTGTGGCTGAGGTATCACCTACCAGTGAACCTCATGCTCGTCTGTCGATATCTAACATAAAAAAATCGTGTGGAAACTTAAATAGCCACTCAGCATGTTGTTCGTTTGTTGTTGCACGGACATACAACGCTTTTTTTCCGTGGCCCCCAATAAATATAATCAATTAGAACATTCCCGATTGCATTAGCGTAGAACTACCAGAACAAGAACTTCCCACTCGCAATAACATTACCTGTAAGTAATTTTATTTCTCCCTAATTTCCGTTGCCCACATTAGGCAGCTGGCTAGTGCAAAGTTTACCTTTGAAATTGTTTTACCTTTATAACAACAACAAAACCTTCTTGTTGAAACAAGGTTTTGCCGGTTTCATTAGGTGCTTAGTGATTTCATTCTTCCGACAATTCAGCGCGTATTTGAAGTAATGCTAGAAAATTCGTTTTAGAACATATTACTAGCTGAGCCGACTGACGTTTTTCTGACCAAATATTGGCTTCAAAAAAAATCCTGGAAATGTAAATATCACATAAAAAGTTCATCAAAATCGGTCCTGCGGTTTATTATAATAATAATTTATATAATTTTTCTATACAATCAGCAGGTGATCAGCCTCTTGTGCCCTGCTCGACAGAAACAATTTTTTTAAACTTGATTTTTTTTAAATGTGACCGCCTCCGTGGCTTTGTGGTAAACGCGATGTCCTGGGTTCGAATCCCAAACCCAGGACATCGCGTTTACCACAAAGCCACGGAGGCGGTCACATCATTAAAATGGTACATAAAACGTAAAATAATAGTCTAACTCAGTGTATGGTTGCGTGGCTTCATATTTTGTTGAGCCGGATTTTCATAACCACAATTGGATATCTGACATTATAAGCCGATTTCCATGTTCCCGGTAATGGAAGCAGTTCAATTATCCTATTTCAAATTTTCAATAGTACTTAACATGTTATTGTAACTAAAAGTCTTCGAATACGTGATATTTTAGAACATAAAGATATATATAAACATTTTTTCATAGTCTGTTTTCTCGGAAAAATATGATTTGGGATTTTAAGAGACAAAATGAGAGTAAATAGACACCTCTTAGACAGAAGTGATTTACCATCCTGACTGTTTTACCATCAGGTAAAAAAGTGTTTAAACAACTGTCTATATTTAGCTAAAAATATATTCATACATCTCCTCTAATATTGTCTTTTATTAACGCGAGTATCACACATTTAAATAAAATACTGTATACCGGATTAAAACGCGATTTATTATGTATATTGTTTAAATTATTTATCCCGACGTTTCGGATGCTTTTCAGCAACCGTGGTCGCGGGGAGACAGAAATATGACAGTTGTCTGATTTTTGAAATGTCACACAGTTGCCATATTAACGCCATCTATTCCTACGGAGTTGATATTTACTGTAATTTTCTATATTATGACAATATTGACTAACGGTGCCCTCTTGTTTTTTAGTATGTTTGATGAAAAGCATCCGAAACGTCGGGATAAATAATTTAAACAATATAAATAATAAATCGCGTTTTAATCCGGTATACAGTATTTTATTTATACATCTCCTCTTTCTAGCACGTTATGATGTCTCGTCCATATTGTTCTTAGAATGCTCTATTATATTATCTTTATTTTATGAACGCGTAAACGCATATCTGTAGAGACCTATACGAATAACTTGAAGTAACTTATAGTCTACTAGAAAAACTAGGCTTTGCACGAGTGCAATGTAGACTTGTGTAGTTCACGTACTAAGTACTATTAAGAATTAATTCCTGACACAGAATGAGAATGAACTATTCCTTCAGCTTATAGGACATCGTTCATCTAGTACATTATAGTACAGTACTACAGTAGCGATTCCGCTCGGACCGAAAGACCGCTTCACAAAAATATTGGCAATTTAATTTAGTTTTTTTCAATGTTTTAAGTCGCTGTTGTATTATTTCTGGGATTTCTTGTCAATTTACTGTTAGTAGTACTTTCATATTAGTACTGAAATTAGTACAGCGCTTAAATTCTGTTTGTATCGGTCGATGTACTAGTGTACTAATAGTACTAGACGTCCAAACTAGTACATTTGAATGATTGTACTAGATCGGAGCGATCCGTTCAATGACCGAGTAAGAACAAGTCTAGTGCAATGTAGATGTACCATACACATAAAAGCCTATATTACTTTCTGATAACGTAGCTTTCTATTGGTCAAATAATTGTTAAAATCGGTTCAGTAGATTCAGAGATTACCACTTACAATCTCACAAACTTATTTTATATTATAATATAAGTAGATATTTCGGTACAAAAAGTTTACGATATAATTCTATGCATTGTTCAGATTTTTTATTAAAATTGGAGCAGCAATCAAATCCAAATTAATTAATTCAAAAAATGGAATTAAGAGTTTTATAAAATAGCGTGTCTGCGATGTTACTAATTTATCAAAACAGCAATAGTTATTAGTATGTTTTTACTTTACTGAAATGATTGTATTCAGGCAATTCAGAGCATAAGCTATCAAAGTTTTTCTGATATTATTATACATTTGCTTATAATTTACTAGCAACGCGCCCCGGCTTCACACGGGTGCAATGTAGATGTACTATACACATACAATGCTATACCTATGTTACTCCCTGATAATGTAGCTTTCTATTGGTGAAAGAATTTTTAAAATCGGTCCAGTAGTTTTTGAGTTTATTCATAACATACAAATATAAAATACAAATACAATATAAAAATACAAATCTTTCCTCTTTATAATATTATTATTATTATTATTATTAATTAATTAATTAATTAAAGTAAAAAGTATATAGATATAGAAGTATAGTTATATATGAAAAACGAAATGAAATTAATGAAAAACGTTTATATAGCCACTATAAATAACAAACATACAATACAAATGAACTCTTATAACTAAAATAATTTAAATTTATTTTAACTAAAATTCCCTAGGAATAATAAAACAAAAGAGTAATATTAATAAATGATGTGGCTAAAAAAGACAGCTATTCAGCATTTGCCAATTTATTATTTAATGGTGTGGCGCTGATTTTCAGTGACTGCTCTGATTTGATTTTCGCTTGGAGCGACATTACAATTGTACTTATAACATTAACAAATTTGCATTAATAACAAAACCTCAAATGAACGGACAATTATTAAATTAAATTTCTAAAAGAAACTTTATTTAATTAAAATGAAATTGAATTGGCGATTAAACGACGACGCCTAAACCCCTTATAAAGAAAATCATGAGAAAATATTTGCCTTATATAAGGTAAACAATCAATATTAATGCTTTTTCCTTCTCTTCCGTCCGGAAATTATTTCATCTTCTAAATCTTGTGATTTCATCAGAGGACCTTTAGAGGTATAATTATCTGATTTTTATCAATACTAATATTATAAAGAGGAAAGATTTGTATTTTTGTATGTTATGAATAAACTCAAAAACTACTGGACCGATTTTGCTACATTATCAACGAGTAACATAGGCCCTAACATAAGTAACATAAGCCATAACATGTTTTGTGTATAGTACATCTACATTGCACCCGTGTGAAGCCGGGACGCGTTGCTAGTATTGTATAAAATCGATGGCAATAGTTATAAGTTTAACTAAATACTTTATACCATATTAAAACGGGCCAGTCTTCCCTTCCGTCCGAAACATCGGGATAAATAATTTAAACAATATAAATAATAAATCGCGTTATAATCCGGTATAAAGTATTTTTTTTTAATGTGTGATACTCGCGTTAATAAAAGAGAATATCCATGATAAGTTTTCAATTAGAAAGTTTAAAAAAGAACTCAAATTAAAAAATATATTTTACTTTGTTAAAATAATGTAATCTATATCTGCCTCTACAAATGAAATATTTTATGTTATTCTCAATTTACAAATTGGTGCTTTAACAGTTTTGCATTTCCACTGATAACAAGCTTCTTGAAAATAGTTTTTTTTAATTAGAAGATTAAATTATAGGAAAATTTATTAAAAATAGCTTTTTTTATTTTGATTAAAAGTAGCCTAGATAACATCTATACAAAAAATGAAGATGAAGAGATACATTAAAATTAAACTTGAGAAAACCTTATAGGTAATTCGCCAGCGGTACTTCGAAACCGATACGACTTAGAGACCTTCAATAAAGAGCCTACTCATTTATCAAAGGCCGGCAACGCACCTGCAAGTCCTCTGGTGTTACCGATGTCTATGGGCGCATGTATGTAATTACTTATCATACTGGGCTTTTTTGATATCTTCAGTTGTTTAAATAAAATATTTTATACCGCGTTATAACGCGATTTAAATGAGTGATACTCGCGTTAATAAATACTCGCGTGGTGATAATAATTGATAAATAGTTTTTGATGTATTTGTAATGCTAATTTGATTGTATATAATAGTAGGCAAACGGGCGGTGTGTCACGTGATGTTAATCGATCACCACTCATAGACATCTATGACATCTATATAAATTACTTCAAGGTGTCATGTGGAACATGGTGTAATGGTTGCAGCTACTTACAAACATTTTGTAAAACAAAAAACTTGGCGGAGTTTATTGGCAGTTCTTCTCTTCCGTTCTATGCCCTTGATTTGAGAACTGGCAGTAAAATTAGAAGCATTTAATATTTTTTTTATTTATGATCATAAGTGTACACTGTACATTGAGTTACCTAAATTAATACATTATTTGAATTTATGAACCTAAATTGTTTCAAAGAAAACTTTAGGCTTAAATATATTAAAGTTAACTAAATGTTTTTATTAACTAGACCGAGCTCGGAATCACTTTGGTAAATTGTCCTTATAAAAGCCAAGTCACGAACGAAATTATTTTCTTCGCTGGCCGAATAAAAGGAATATAAAGTAGTTCGCCTTCGGGAAGTTGGGGTGTAATTAAAATACATATTTTGTATGTCACGTACGGTTATAATATACAATACTTAGGCCTTTCCCGTTTTTATTATAATATTCCTTATTAAATATAGAAAATATTTTTTTATAATATACTATTTAATATATATTACTAGCGACCCGCCCCGGCTTCGCACGGGTCAAGATTTTTTAACAAAAAAAGCCGGGGTTGTATGTATTTTTTAATGCCACATTATAAAAAAATAAAAACAAAAAAAATCGTCCAAAAATTAAAAAAAAAAAATTAGGGGTGGATTACCCTTAACATTTAGGGGCATGAAAAATAGATGTTGTCCGATTCTCAGACCTACCCAATATGCACACAAAATTTCATGAGAATCGGTCAAGCCGTTTCGGAGGAGTATGGCAACGAAAACTGTGACACGAGAATTTTATATATTAGATGTATAATAATATGTATAATGTATATCTATACCAATATTATATCGAGTAAATATTTATTTATATTTAACTCAAAAACTACTCCGATTCTCATACCTACCTAACTATACCTGAAAATATATAAAAAAAATAATACAAATCTGTCAAGCTGGTTCGGAGGAGTGCGACCATAAACACCGTGACACGAGACATAAATATATACCTATACTAGCTGACCCGGCAAACTTTGTACTGCCTAACAGAACTGAATGTCGAGTTAACTTTTAGCTTAAAGTGAAATCCCGAGAAAAATGATAAAATTATTAAAATGGCTCTTAAAAAGCAGGGGTTGGTAATAGAAGAGTGAAAATATAGAGTTGTATGTATTTTTAATGCCACATTATAAAAAAATAAAAACAAAAAAGTTCGTCCATAAAAAAATAAAAAAAATTAAGGGTGAACAACCCTTATCACTTAGGGGTTTGAAAGATAGATAGTAGCCGATTCTCAGACTTACTGAATATGCATAAAAAATTTCATAAGAATCGATCGAGCCGTTTCGGAGGAGTATAGGAACGAACATTGTGACACGAGAATTTTATATATTAGATAGATATGAAACTAGACGAAATGTCTTCTTCTATTACGATTTACATAATTATACTAGCGACCCGCCCCGGGTCTAGATTTTTTGACAAAAAAAGCAGGGGTTGTATGTATTTCTTAATGCCACATTATAAAAAAATAAAAACAAAAAATATCGTCAAAAAAAAAAAAAAATTAGGGGTGGACTACCCCTAACATTTAGGGGGATGAAAAATAGATGTTGGCCGATTCTCATAGATACCGGATAAGCACAAAAAATTTCATCAAAATCGGTCAAGCCGTTTCGGAGGAGTATGGCAACGAAAACTGTGACACGAGAATTTTATATATTAGATTAGAACAGCGACCGGATTTCTGTGTTCGCAGTTTTAGAACAATTTAAAATCTTGCACCTGAATTCTTATGCAAATTCAGTGATTTAATTTTATAGAGTTCAGCGATCGAAAATACACAAAGGTATGCACATACGAAAGAGTGAACAAAATTGCTTTTCCGATGAAACTCGCTTCAGGAAATCCTTAACCGTATGCATTCGGCGAGTTAGAAATATAAACAGTTTACTTCGTTTACTCCACAGAGATTCTAAGTCACGTTATAATACGGTAACAATAATTATATTGTTTAAATGTGGGATACTCGCCTTATCAAAAGATAATATTATGGAATTAATTATATTGAAAAAATATGTTTTATTTCTTTTATTTTTCTTAGCTTTTGTGCACTGTCCCCGTTTTATTATTATTTTATTCATTATTTTATTTTATTTTATTGTTTACTTGTTAAGTTTTAGTTTTGTATGTTGTTGTTTGTGCAGTAAATAAACTCTCTTTTTCTCTCTCAAAAATATAGCAAAACAAGCTTTTAAACATTTACAAAAATATACCATTATCACTTAATAAATTCGCAGAAATATATTTATTTAATAACGAAGTTACCATTTTTATTCAATTTACATCTGAAAAGCCTCTGCAAAATATGATAATCTATGCTGAAGCAGATTCGGGAGGTTAGCAAAGGTTTTTATTTCAAAGTATTATTCAGATGAGTCACAGAACCGTTATATTATGAAAATGGAAAATGTATGCGAATCGGTTTAGTTAAATACTAGTAACCCGGCTTCGCACTGTAATGTACAATACATGCACTATACAAAAAAAAGTCGGTTCAGTAGATTTAGAGATCCCTTCAACCTTTTTTTACACCTTGGTTACATTATTCTAGTTTTAGTAGGGATTTCCGTAAATAATTAGGGATGCCTATGACTATGTTACTCGGTGAAGATTTAGCTTTCTAACGGTGAAAAGTTTTTAAAATTGGTCGAGTAGTTTTTGAGTTAAATCGTAACAAACAAACAAATATTTCCTCTTTATAATATAGATTATGCTAAGCGAAGGAAATGGAAGTCGTTAGTTTTGCTTGATGATTTGAATCGTACTCAGTACTGTCGCGTCATTCTACGAACTAAATAGCGTAGGTGGTTCATTGACCGCCTCCATTGTTCAATGGTATACGCATTGCGTCAAGAACCGAAGGTCTCCGGTTTGAGTCCCATGGACACACATTTAAAATAAAATGTTGATCGGACTGGACATAGAAAAGTTTTCACCTACATACCTATAAAGAAAAAATATAATAAATGAAAAAGACACGGAAATTTATTTATTTATTATTCTTTAGGTGCGGTAATTTTCTTTATGCAGTAGGTAGGTAGGCTAACAAATGAAAGAAATATGTAGTATCAAAGCACTTTTTAACTTTTATACACGGACTAAAATCTCTCATAGTAATGTCTTTTATTAAAACGAGTATCACACATTAAATAAAATACTATATACCGGATTAAAACACCTGCCGCCTCCTGTCTGTCCGTGACCACGGTTGCTGAAAAGCATCCGAAATGTCGGAATAAATAATTTAAACAATGTAAATAATAAATTTTTAAAATAAAATAGTGTTATTTAAATACCTCATAGAGTTGTGCGATCACATGATATTAATTTTTTCATTTTGTGAAACCGAATTCAAGAGAGGTCTTATATCTATAATTTTATATTATTATGTAAAACTAAACGAAATCTCTTCGTTTGTAGCTATAGAGTTATTTACCTAATTATAAAAAAAACTTAAAATATAAACATTTTACACCTGAATTCCTATGAAAATTCAACGATTTTACAGTGATCAGCGATCAAAAATATCTAAAAACAGATAACAAAATAATGTTAATCTAAAATACTCTTCAAAATAATAATATATTATATTCAACATTATATTATTATAATATAGGAATATAATACCATATGGATATCATGATTTTGCCTTGCCTTTTAGCCTTTATATTCCTTTGTCTCCATTGGGATCACCAAAGAAGCAGTCATTTATTACCGAGTAAAAGACAAATGCTTCGGCATTCGGTGGTGACAGTTACAAACATTGGGTACTAAAATGTGTCTATAACAGAAATCCTTGAATGAATGATCATAAGTTCTTATTATAACAGTGCTAAAACCCAATAAATATGAAATTAAAAGTTTTAAATAAATTCCATTTTAAAAATTTAGGGCCAAAATTATTATCGAAAAGTTGTATTAGCTGGACGAAAGTAGTAGAAAGTTAGTGCGATTTAGAATTCCTGATATCTCCATTGTAAGCGTATATTGTAGATAGATATATTATTAAGGAAGATAAAGAGGAAATTGTTTTCCTCATAGCCAGTACTAGATGTAGCTTTTCAATGCTCACTAAGGTAGCATTTCAATGCTACCTCTCATCATTATTATCATAAGAAAAATATATATTAAGTGCAAACGAAAAAATAAATTAACAGAATTTCCTTATTCATACGATTTCTACTAATTAATTATCTCCTATGGTAGGAGGAGAATTCAGCTATAGAAATATAAAATACTTACAAGCGAATACATCAAAGAGAAAATAATATTCTTTCAAAACGAAAAAGGGTCTGAGTTTGATTCCAAAAACTTACAAAAATGCCATTTTGTCGAGAATTCCATTAATCCGTTAAACGGGCCCCTTTCAACTTTTCCATTATCCCATTAAAAAGCTATCTCGAGGGACATGCGAGGAACGGGTAGAGTATATTTGTACGGTAATATGTCTTAAAGCTTCCGTTTTTAATGTTCTTTAGTAACTGATTTTCCCCCGTGAATCATCGAAGATTTTACCTTCAGCTTTATTTTACTCCTTAACACATCCATGATTCTAACCTCTTAATTTATATTGTACTAGCGACCCACCCCGGCTTCGCACGGATCTAGATTTTTTGACAAAAGAAGCAGGCGTTGTATGTATTTTTTAATGCCACATTATAAAAAAATAAAAACAAAAAATTTAGGGGTGGACTACCCCTAACATTGAATACGCATATAAAATTTGGTAAAAATCGGTCAAGCCGTTTCGGAGGAGTATGGCAATGAAAACTGTGACACGAGAATTTTATAGTTCTTGCCAGTTCTCGTCCGCTCTACGCCCTTGATTTGAGAACTGGCAGTAAATGTAAAATTAGAAGCATTTAATATGTATTTTTTATTGACGTTCATAAGTGTACATTGGGTTACCTAAATGAATAAATGATTTTGAATTTGAATTTGAATTTATATATTAGATATGGCTCGTTTCCTAAAACCAATGAGGTTGTTGTCAGATAGCTACTGAAGGCGGAAATTCTTTTTTTTTCTGAGCCGATTTTTTACTCATGTGCTGTTAAGGATCGCTATTACAGCGGTGGGAAACTCCGTTTGTTACAAATGTGAGTCGAGTAATTAAAAAGATAGATGTATCTTTTATTCCCATCCTTTATTCTATATTTTATACTAGTAGTGCGTGTGAACGAAGACATGTCGTGTGCTGCGGTTGCGAATGGAAGCTTGCTCAGCATATGCTGTGACACTTTCATGCCACAATTAATATTCGCTATTATAACACGCTAATACTCATTCCACAATGCACAACAGATATATAGATATATACTCACATAAAATATAGTGAAAAGCGAAATAAGAAGTGATGAAATTAAATAATTATACCACTAGTTTTATGGGGAGCGATGGCAGAAGGGTTTTTAAAATGAAACTTCTTAGCTACTGCTCCATCCAAGTGTTAATACATGACTGATTTAATTCAAGTTAAATATACAGAGCAAAGAGTATTATAACTATTGTTACAGTGGTGGGGTTATCTTTAGATGTAATAAGAAACTATGGAATATTAATGTGTCCGGGTTAGCTGGGTTACAGCTATGTAACTCACTACGTAATATTAAAAAATACCGCCTCTGTGGCTCAGTGGTAAGGCGTTTAGCACCGGAGGTCCTGGGTTCGAATTCCGGAATTCACATTAACAAAAAATTTGTTTCGGTCGGGCAGAGCACAGCTGATGGCTGTTCACCTACTTGCCTGTAAAGAATAATGATCAGTGAAATAGACACAGAAATGGGTCTGCCCCATGCCTCACTAGGGGACTCGAATGTGATTTTTACATTAATATTATAAAAAAACGATAGGCATTATGTAAATAAATACTACTATTATGTACGAAATTTTCTTTTTTATATCCACTCTATCGCTCGTACCCTCCGTTAGGTCATCGCTGTCACTCCACGAATTTTGACAAAGGGCTTTCACGCCAGGCTTTTGATCCCGCGGTCAAGGCTTTTTCCTTTCGTATGCTTCCCCTATTGAGCTTTGCATTTGAATAATTTGTTTGCGTCATATTAAAATCTATCTATGTAAACGAAAGTCGTGTTAGATACATCATTTATAACTCAAGAACGGTTGCTCCGATTTTAATGATATATTATTTCGTATTTGTTAGATTCATCTATGTTCCGAATAACAGAATAACTTTTAAAATATCGTAGAACTTCAGGAGAATAAATATATGCAAAAAATTAAGTTTAAAACAAATTAGGTTCTGAACTCCACCATCTTCCATAATTGATAGTTCACGAAACGTATGTTTATAGATGTTTTGTAATAATTGATGTCCACTGCTAATGTATATAATAGAAGTGAGCAAATAGCATTTGATCTAAAATTTTTTATTTTTGAAGGCAAAGTCTGGCAGGACAACGTCTATCAGCTCCGCTAGTCATTTATGTATAAGGAAAGGTAATTTTTATATGTAAGTAATTATTGTAATGTTATTAAATTTGAATTATTAATGTTGAAGCGCCTAAAGCAAAGTGTCGTTCTAACAATGTAACACAATATTTACCTAAGTGTCGGTAGTTTTTACATAAAATATCTGCGAATGTCATATGTCAAATCATTCTGGTACTTGTCTATGTTAACGAGTCAGCATTAAATACGAGTTTAAATAGCTCCCATTTTTATCTTCCACAACCCTATCGACAACAAAAAGTGGCGACTGTGTAATTACTACGAATCTGCTATATAATTACATATTTCGGCAGTTATTGACGTTGCTTACAGAAAATTTAAACATGTCGTCCCGGCGGGATTCGAACCCAAGACTGTAAACGAGCCCGTCATTCTGTAATATATAGGTATGGCCGTCTACTTATAGGACGATGACCTTGAACCAGGCTGTCCATTCAAGATTTGGCGTGTCATTGACAAATGGTCCGGTGGAAACAAAATGCGGTATTAGCGAACGTTACATAATACTTAAAATATTTACGTAAAGATCTAAGATTAATGCGTTGATGTCAAAAATCGTTAAGAATATTATCAGGATTCGATATTTTTATGTCAGCCGAGCCTGAGGCTCACTTGATGGGCCGGATTTTGGGGAAGGCATCCGGGACTCTCCACAAAAGAGAGAGTCCCCATAGTAAAAAGTTCGGAAAAAAATATTTCAAATTCCGACGAGTGAACAATAGTAAACAACTTTTACTTTCATATTTTTTTCGCAGTTTTACCTTTACCTTGTACAAACACATTGTTAACATGAAAATAATTTGGGGCCAGGGGCCTCTCCACTCTTTTATTGCCCGAGGCCTTTAAATCCCGCCCTACTTGATGGTACGTGCCATCTCGGTCCATCAATCAATAATATGGTATACTAGGAAAACTGAAAGATCACGTATCACGCCTGTTTGGAATTATTTGAAATAAGAATCCGTTTAGCTTACCAATAAAAACAGAATTCTGATTTAAGTGCGATCTTCGATATAATTCCAGTCATGAATTGTACTATAAATACAATACACGCCCACGTGTGCACTTACGAAAGATTTATGAGAAGTGCACTTTTTATTTCAGTTTATTGTAAACAGTCTTATAAACAGAGTTAATGGCGAATGGTGCTATTAATAAAAAACAAAATTCTAAAGTAAAAATCGTTTGATTTTAATCGACAGCAGCTTTCTATGGGTGTATGACAAAGGACGAATCGGTGGGCGTCCATACACACTTTCTATAACAATAATTAGGTACAATATACCTAGGTATATACCTCCTTGTGGTATGTCAGTCAGTATTATTATAATAAAAAGAGGGCGCCCTTAAGAGGATAATTTTAATTATTACAACTTAAAGATAAATATAAAAAGGGAAACTAGAAATAAGTACGTCACCACAGCAGCAACCAGAACATTTTTCTCCATAAGTCCATTACACGCACTATCACACGATTATTATTATATCACAATATTAAACATTTATATTGCGGCGTGAATATTAATTATTAAGCGACCAAAACTTCCATTAGAAGCGCTTTTCACAAATATAAGAACACACGAGCACGCCTCAATCTAACCAGGTGAGGAAAAAATACCACGATGTCAAACTCGGCTCGACTGACAAGAGTATATCGCGGCTATATAATACTACCCTCAACATTATATTTTTATTAATAACTAGTGGACCCCGCAGACGTTGTTCTGCCACAATTTTGGCTTCGAAATTATTAAAAATTATTCTTAAATTTGAATATGCCCATTTACCCACTATAATTGTTTAATATGTCACTGATTTGCAGTGGACATCTGTTATTCCAAAAAAACTAAGAATGCATGACGTGAGCTGTCAAGATGGCGGAGTTCCGAATCTAATTTATTTTATAATGAAGAAAGGTATTTCGTAAGATTTTTCAAAAATTTTTTTACATAAAAACCTTCTCCTAAAAATTCTGAAGACAACAAAAAAAAATTTAGCTCAATCGGTCCAGCCGTTCTCAAGTGATGCGAGTACATACATGCGGCATTTTATTTTTATTTATATAGATATTCTATTCCGAACAATGGGTGAAATCATTTTTAGAATCGGTCCAGTAGTTTTTGAGTTAAATAAACAAAAAAATCTTTCCTCTTTATAATAGATAGATTAGTTTATTTACCTTCTGATGAATAACAGACTCTACTATTCTAGATATTTCTGACCACATTCTAACTAAATAATGCCTGACTTGGTGTTAACGTCATTGTGTTGAACAGAACATTGATTTATGTTAAAATTTAAGCTCCATTAAGCGTAATCAATCACTTGACAAGACGTACGCCATATTTACTTAGTTATCGGTGGGAAATGGAGGGAGCTTCCGTTGGAAGATTGTATCCTTTACTTCGTTCGGGGTAATTAAAGGGAAGGATTGTAAGGAACTGAAAAACTGCATTTTTGGTGACTGAATAATATCTTGTCCTTTATTAACGCGAGTATCACACATTTAAATAAGATTATAATGGATTAAACGCGATCGAAACGACGGCATAAATAATAAATTTATTTTATTTTAAACTCTTTATTGCATTAAAAAAAGGTGTACACATCGCGTTTTAATTCGATTAAGGTTAATTTACTTAAATAATTTTAATAATAAAGAACAATATTACATCAAGAAATATACCTTGTTGCTACGTCACTTGATTTGTTGACTAAAAGAGCAAAACATCCGCAACACCAGAGGACTTGCAAATGCGTTGCCGGCCTTTATGGTAGGCTCTCTTTTAGTCGTATCGGTTCGGAATGGGGATTAAAATAAACGTACTTTTTAATATTTATATATATTTAAAAGTGTCGAATTCCATTATTATTATTATTTTAACTTGGACGTTATATTCCTAGCAGTTGTACATTTTAAATTTAATTTTAAATAATCATGATTATAACATTGTATCACCTAAGAAACATTATGTATATAATATAATAATACGTTGTAATATGTTGTAATATTTAGAAAAAATGAAAACATACTCATCGCGTGTTTGAGAACGGTAAATATAACTAATAGTACACATTATGAAGGAAATTTCAACCGATGTGTAACAAGCATGCCTGTTTCGCGTTTCGAATGCTTTTGTCAGAATTCCAGTGCTACTTCAAAGGATTTGTTTGTTTTATACTTGTTATGTTATAAGGATCGAATGCTTTGAGGCACTGTATCATTAATGTTGGGGATTTTTTACAAGCTTTTTAATAAAAACCAACTAGGTTTAATTTACCCGGGTTGCTACGAGCTTTTGCAACTTATCATAATGGAAAAAGTGTACACGTAAAACTCACTTTGTATTATTATTATTCTGACGGGCTCGTTGGCGCGTTCGGTCGAACACCTGCTTTGCGCATCGATGGGTCGTGGGTTAGAATCCCACCGGGAAAACATATTTATCGTTTTCTGTAAGCATGTTTTCCCCTCGTTTGGTAACTTCGGGCATTGATCGGGTGGGATGAATATCGAAATTCCGACCGGGTAACGAACCACCGTTCATAAATGGAAAACCCGTCAAGTTTCATTGCGCGTTTCGGTTTCAGTCTATGGATTCCGAATGCTCGAAGTAAAAATTAGGTCGCCAGCGCATCATTGACTGACGTTTTGCGACTAAGGTATCACCTACCATCAAGTGAACCTCATGCTCGTCTATCGATGTAATGTGTTATATATATTTTTTATATAGATATGACTATTTAGTAGTGAAATATCATATAATGTTTGTCTCAGGCGTCACGGCTAACAGAAAGCGAATCATCTCTAGGAGTCCTCAACACAAGTATTACAACCTCATGTGACATTGTCACAAAATATATTATCTCGTCTCTGGCACGTGACGTGGATGGCGCGAAATGAATTATATTGCAGACCCTCGTTATGTTGAGTCCTGACATTTGGAAAAATGAAATACGCGAAATGACAGCGGGCAGTGCGTAATATCCGGTGTTTTCTATGTTTTCACTTGAGAGTGAATATGGGCATTTTCTCTTTTAATGACAGGTGTAGGTATTGAATTTTTACAGCGAAATAATTTTTATTTTACTCAAAGCCTACGCGCAGACTAGAGCCACCAGTGGCCGCCACTAGAAGCGGCGTCTAGACGCGGCCACCGGTGGCCGCGTTTCAGCCTCTGTAAAATGTATGAAATATCGCGCCCGCGCGTTGTGGCGGCCACCGGTGGCTAGAAGCACTGTGGCGGCCTCTCGAGCGCCGTGTTTGCGCGGTTGCCGTAAAATGTATGAAATATTACGCCCGTAGCTTGTGGCGGCCACCGGTGGCTATGATGTGGTCGCCACTAGTGGCTCTAGTCTGCGCGTAGGCAAAAAAGTGAGCTCCCGATTCCCATAGATGGCATCCCGGCATGGGGCAGATATATTTCTGTGTTTATTTCACTGATCTTTTTTCTATATAGGCAATTAGGTGATCAGCCTTCCGTGTCCTGCTCGACCGAAACAATTTCTTCTAATTTTGTTTGTCCGGGATTCAAACTCAGGACGGTGCTAAACGCATCACGCTTACCACTGATCGACGGAGACGATACTAAGGAAGATTGGATTAGAAGTATACTTATACCTGTATTCCAACATTCCAGGGGTAGGTTGTGGAATAGATGTAAGTAAACTAAACAATTTAATTACGGTATCTATTTATTTTTATTTATTTATTTGGCCATCGCGTCAGAAGACAATACAATATAAGTCAAAGTTACAGAACACAGGTGCGGAGTCTTACTGTCCTCCTTTATTACGACTGTACTGCGTGTTAACATGCATTTTTATTATGGCTCTCACTAATTGCACATTAACATGGCGTTTATTATTATTATTATCCTTCGAATTCTTATAGTTACTATTACTGTATATGTTTATTAGCTTATTGAATTTATTTCTGATTTTATAAAACACTGTAAGAAACTAAAGAATAAAATGAATTACACCCATGAAAGGAACAATTGCGTAGCTACGGCAGCCGTCCAGTTGAAATAACCACAGTCATAGTAATGCGAGATTTTATTATTGTCAAGGGTGGGCAAAGAGGTTTGGGCAGTGCCCACCCTCGCCCCCCAAGCCTTTGGGCATATATATACATTATACATATATGTATATAGTAACATTATTTCTTATTGCATTTTTACGTACACGTACGTACTAAACGGCTAATCTGATAGAAAGCGATTACTGTGTTTATCAACACCTGAATAAAATGACAAATGACACACAAATGGACACAAAATGGCCACGAAATGGACACAAGAGTACTACGGGATATACAATAAAACAACACATTTACTATGATAGATAGGTATTTTATTTACAAAACGTTTAGAATTTGGTTCACAAAAAAATAATAACAATTAAAACAATTTATTATTGCCTTATTTATCGTTAGAATATATATTTTTTGTAATAACTTTAATACTGAATCACAGTTTGAAATGTTCTAAACTTAAATAATAACACTCATTGGTTTAGGTCACGCATCTTATATAATAATTAGAAGTACTAAATATAATATACAAATCGCCATGGAATTTGATAACATGTTTACAAACTTTCAGTGGTACAAATTTACTAAACCCCAATTTGAAGATCCTATTTAAAAATAAGGGGTAGGTATAAAGCAATTTGTATGCAAATGTTGAAAAATATAATACCCGAATGATATTATAGGTAAATAAATTCGCCTGACTATTAATATTGTCTTTACAAGATTACAATTGATTTGGTACGATTAAAGAAGATATTTCTGATTTTTAACATATTTACGAAAAACATAATTACTGTGTAATTAATTTAAATAAAATACTGTATACCGGATTAAAACGCGATTTATTATTTATATTGTTTTAATTATTTATCCCGAAGTTTCGGATGCTTTTCAGCAACCGTCGGGATAAAAAGTCGCGTTTTAATCCGGTATACAGTATTTTATTTAAATATGTGATATTATGTGTAATTAATTCTCAAACGTATTCAAAAATGGTTTATTTGCATATTTTAAAAAAAAAATAGGTATTATTAAAAAATATAAATGGAAGAAAAAGAATATGGCTCAAAATGGACATCCGAATATTTAAATAGGAATAGGTGAATTATTCGTAGCTATAAAAGCTAGCTTTGCTTTTGTATCGAAGATGAAGACTCATAGTAGCTCTAGGATTTCTTTAGGAAAGTTTTTTTTAACATAATATATTAAACGACAAGCTTGAGGCTATCTTGGTATATATCTCAGTCACAAAACATCAATTAACGAAATCGAATTCTTTTATATGGATTTCGAGTTAGAAAATTCATTATCTGTACTTCACTTGTTCGTTGATTTGAATTCTGGTTGGAATTTCGGTATGACTTTTACCCATTTAATGTTGAAAGTAGTCAGATACTTAAAAACATGAAGGTACAAATTTGTATAGAAATTAATCATAAAACCCGGTGAAAATGAGTCATTGAATGATCTATTTTTTTATGTAGTGACAACTACAGTCTGCGCCTACAAACCTAGAGACCCTAGCATGCGAGAAAGTATCGTATCATCGTATCGTCGATCTGTCATTTCACCTGTTCCTATTACATCGGATGTGCATTTTGAGCTGTTTTCTTTTTATTTCACTAATAATTGTTAAAAATACCCTTTTTTTTAAAAAACATACAACAAAAAATTTACACAGTAATAAATTATTCTTATGTATTCGTATGTTAAAAAGCAGAAACCATTTTTTTAACTGTACCAAATCTATTGTAATCGATTCTCACATTCGACAATATTAATAGGGATAGGCGATTTGTAATTTCAACAGACTTCTCATACAATTGACGTTACGAATACTTTCTCGCAAATTGTTCATGTTAGGGCCTAGTACGAAGACACTTATCCTGAATCGCGCTATCAAAGTTTCTCTGAACGCTGAGTATATTTTATAACACATCGACAACAGCCCCTGTGGTCTTAGAGCTGGCTAATCAGTGGTCGAGGGTTTAGGTTGCCGGAAGAATACACCTTCCTTCCACAGTTAATAAATGAACCTTCTTATTATATTCGCCCGGAATCTGTACAATTTGTCCACTCCTTCAAATAATAAATAAAAATAGTTAAATCTTCAAATAATGATAAAAGTTGTTAGAATCCAATGTCCATTTTAATGAAGAAAGGAACCTTGGTGAACCAAAGTAGTCAAAAACCTTTATTATCGATTAAGTAATAATTTCAAAGTCCATCTAATATTGCGTATCTTTACACTTACACTTGATTATTTTATTTCATATTCGTTTTATTCTCTAATATAATGGCAGAATTCGGCATTTTATAAAACACTAATATCTATAGAAATAAAGACATGACCAAACGATATAAAATTCTAATAATATATATTACACGATACATTAATTAATGGAAAGAAACTACACCAATTTAGATATATTTTTATTACAATTAATACATCAAATTGAACTGTCAAATTATTTTTTCAAGCGTAGTTTCCCCACGGTATCTGGTATATTATTTTAATTATTTACCATAATATAGTCTTATTAATATTTATAATACCTGTATTAACAATATTTACAGTGTTTTATTAATGGAATATACAATCTATTTGAAAAAACGCTAATTACAAAAAATCAATGTTAAAATAAATTATAATTGAAAGCGCCATAAATTACTAGATACAGTTAGCGGCACGAGTCGTGAGCACAGTTTTTATTGGTCGATATGACATTAACCACGCTGACGCTCCACGTGATTGGTTCGGCAGTCGATGCATCCGCGTCTATTGGATCCGCGCTTATCATTCGACTATCGTACACTTCAGTGCAATTTTAGTGACAACTTTTTAACTAGTGTATTTTTGTTGTTTTTGTTACCGATTTGAATGAACCTTAAAAACAAAATATGCCGAGCAGAAAGAATTCGATGTTAAATAGGCAATCCCGACAAATGATCTACTTAGTGTTATGTTACTTTAAATAAATAGGTATTACGAAAAACATGATGGACCTTTATAAACAAACTGCAGAGGCGACTAATACAATTTAATCAATTAATTAAGGTAATTTATTCAATTAACGATTGAAATAATAAAGATACCAAATATTTTTGCCCGACAGTGTACTTACGCTGACTCAATCCTCACCACAGATCATCTGTGCTCACGTCTCGTGCCGCTATCTGTACAATATTACATATCACACGATAAATATAGTAACATCTAACAGGTTTTGATTAGGTTTGGTTACATCACAGAAGTAAAAGAACCGTACTCCAAAGCTAGAATCTAGTTTTGAGACTTGTAAAACTGTTTCTATATAGAAATTTGACATTTTGAAAGTTCTCAATAATAGATATCGGCTCGATTGAGTCTTGGAATATACCTAAGGATTCGTCGCTTCAAAAATACTTTAGTTACGTTTTGTATTCATGTGTTTTTTTCTGCGAAATTAAACCAAAAATGGCAACTTAGCTTACGAAATATGTAATATTAATTTAGATAGTGGTAGTATAAAGTTGTTATTTACTTACTGTAAAATTCTTTGTACACTAATTCATTATTTATGTTTAAATTTCTTCTAATATAAACTGACTTTTTATATTTACACAAATACAATAATAACATTTATTATTATTAGGAAAATCATAAAAACTTAAACTTACTTTAATTTAGTTTTTTTTGTTGAAAAAATCGTCAAAATTCAAATAATATTAATGTATTTCTCTCTTTAATGGATTTTATTACTCGTACTTTATACCATGCTAGTTTATAGGGTTATAAATATTCCCACAATCGGAAGAACTAATCCACATAAGGTTGTATGGAGTTTATATCCTACATACATATTATTCGTTGAAAATAATAAATTAAGGGCTTATAGGACGTAAATTTTCTAAAGACTTCAAAGTGTTTAATATAAATAAAAGTAGTTATTGGAAAACTACATGATTATTTTGTTCGCTAATTGCATTGATTATACATAAAAATGGGAAGTTTTTTATTGGTAAAAAAAAGAATTCTTAACAAAAAGTATGGTAGTAAAGTAATACTTTTTGTTAAGAATTCTTTTGAAGTTATACTTCTTTTGGCGCGTTTGGATGAGAATGAATTCATGACCTGCGCGCGCACGATGTCCCAAAAAAACGACATGATGAAGTTGGCTATAGAATAGAATTTGATTGATTTTAACATTTTTCTTCAATATTTACTGCAGTTTTGTTTTTTAAAATTTTTCTTCAGACGCCAAAGAAGTATAACTTCTAACGCGTGTACATAAGTACACACATACCTTTTTTATTTTTTTTTATCAGTAGAATGCAACGAGGATGTAAGCGAGTCATAGTCCGGTTCGAGAGGACAAACTGAGAATGTTTGTTGAGTTAGTACAGCGCTTTTAGTGACAGTAACTTTTGCGATGTATTTGACAACTTGTCATTATTACAGAGATTTTACACAAAAGAATTGTAAAAATTATAAAAGATATCAAATTAATACCTTAAACGTTTTATTTTAGCGTCTGCCTTGATCACGCTCATAATTATTAATGGCGAATAGTCAAGACCGCTAAAGGCTTCTGGTACCCCGATATACGTACATATTATGGTCTTAAGTGAATCCTACACTTAAAATTACAATAGGTGTGGGTATTCCAGCATTCCTTTCAAACGACTGAAAAATTGATAAGAAATTATTATACTTACATAGGTATTAGTTACGCTCACAGATTTATATATATATATTGAAACGATCGTGAATGAATAGAGAAGCCATCATTAACTTCCTATTATTTTCCCAAATATTATCATTGAATATTGTAGCATTTTTATAGGATTATAACTCACTTTAATGTGCCGATATTACGATTGAAGGTAACAAAATAATATAAGTTAACGGTCAAACAAAACTAACATATATGTACTAAGTCTACTATCACATGTATCTATTACGATGTTATTACCTACACAGTCACAAAACTTACAATTAGTTCATATCAAGTATTCACAACTTTACAAATTATTTTTATAGCTAGGACTCTTTGGTCAAGCTGGTATTACCCCTTAATCCTCTAAATATATATCAAATAACTAAGCCAAGATGTGATAAAAACCTACAAACAGTACCTTAACTCCGTATATCAATTGTTAGATAAAATGAATGATATTTAAAAATATATATAATAATTTTGTGCGACAATGTGTGATATAGTTACCCAAATATACAGAAATCTGCATAGATCATTGGAGCAGACACATTTCTGTGGCTGACTATTTTTCTTTACAGATAAGTATACCGAAGCAATGTTTTTACTTCCTTCTCTAGAATTCTAAACTTGGGTGCTAATCGTAATGCGCACTACTGAGTTCCATCGTCTTGTGAATTATATATATAGTAAATACACAAAAAACACTAAAATTTTAATGTAAAATGTACATAGAAGCAACATTATAAGGTGTAAATCTCTTCATACTTCTCTTATAACTCTTAGCTTAGCTTTTAAAATCACGGATATGGTTTTTAGCATGCACGAGAATTTCATAGTGAGATAGAAATATTATTTTAAAATATACGATACACATTCTTATTTTGTAATAAGGTACTGTTTATCCAGCATGGGGCTCACTGAAAGTCTGCAAGACTGAAATATTTTAACTTAAAAAAAAAATTAGAGGTATAATATATATTTTTTGTGCGTCGTCAATCACCTCATCAAACTTATCCAAAAATAGCAAAACTGTTTCTGCAATCTAATGCATTCAAGATTATATCTTAATTTTTATCTCATCTTTGGCTATTTATAGAGAGAGGACAAAACCTGACGTCAAAAACAACAACAAATTCAGAACTGCAAACCATGTTTAAATATATCTAACTGAAAAAGGTATGAAAACATAAAACAACTTGCATTAAAAATTGTAAAAAGTTTATAAGTTTTTGGTTTCCTACCGCTTATATAGCTATGTTAAAAAAACAATGATAATAATTATATACTTCTTATAGTATTGACAACAAAACATTTTTATAAAAATCAATTTGACCACAATTTTAAACAGGGACTGAATACTGGTTAATTTACTATGGGAGTTATACCGGTATAATAAAGGTTTTTGTTAATATTCTTTCGTTTTTATTCATATTTACTGAAAAAAATTATTGTGGTAAGTTTAGTGTGTATTACTCTTTAAAACTAATATCATGGTATCTCAGTCAGACACTTATTTTGGAATATAAAAATTAACCGGTTTCAGTCCCTGATTTTAAATATTTAGACCTCATTATTTCGGTCATTATGTACACAATAAATATATTACAAAAGAACTAATTAAACATTCGTTAAACGGACTACAACGACTAGTTTGATTGGTACAACTTTAATACTTAAACCTTAACGGCACGACACCTCGCTTTCCAAGTCTTTATTAGATCACAGAATCTAGGTCTTTGGAATCGACCTGGGGTATTGACAATCATAGAAAACTCTCTGTCGCCCTCGTTTCTTCCCTGTCAACCGCCGATACAATTTCCACACCTTCATCGTAATTCTGAACCTTAGACGAATTATTTACACAATAATGCTGCTCTGGTCCCCCATATTGGCTGTGGTAGAATTCTTCACGCATCATATGATTCAAATTCGAACATCGAAAGAAGAGAATTTCCTGGAATGGCTTCCGGAAGTCTCTGTTCAGAGTTGCGTAAATAATTGGATTGAGAAGGCTATTGATATAGCCCAGCCATAAGAAGAGTGCACTCACAGCGTCAGGAATTGTATCTTCGTTAACGAACGGCCTTATTAACGCTAGTACAAAGAAAGGCAGCCAGCATACGATGAATGCTGACATTATTATGCCGAGTGTAGTGGATGCTTTACGTTCCTTGGCTAGGTGAAACCGG
Organism: Anthocharis cardamines; assembly: GCA_905404175.1. Classification (NCBI taxonomy): domain Eukaryota; kingdom Metazoa; phylum Arthropoda; class Insecta; order Lepidoptera; family Pieridae; genus Anthocharis; species Anthocharis cardamines. The sequence goes on along the minus strand of FR989972.1, from coordinate 4,525,785 downwards.
AGTTTCTTCTGATGCGGAGAATTCGATGGATGAAGTAAATCTTTGGCAATGTGACTTTTATGAGCGAAATTCGATAATGATGATCGAATTCTACTTGTTGTTTTCTGACTGTTCTCAGAGGATAGCCTACGTCTAATTTCCTTTTGTTGACTATCTGGAGCCAAGTTCTGGGTGGCTGGTCGGTGGTTGATGGTGTGGATAGGTTTGGTTGGAGTTTTTGGTGGTTGTAACATAGGGCATTGTGATTCGTTTGATTTGCGTCCCGAAAAACATCTTCCTATTGAATTTTCAGCTTTATCCACACTGCACTGAAAAATAAATAAGAATTAATTACTGTACAAGTATTACAAATGTGTCTCTTCTGTTTGTATTTTATGTTTTCAGGGATAATCCGATTTTGATTAATTTGGGTAAGGCAAACGTAATCTACTCTTCATCGTACGGGGATTGTAGCATCTGTATTTTTTTTCAATATATAAAATTATTTTAAACTTTATAGAATATGACCTGTTAACGACTTCAATTCTTCAAGTTTATGATATCTTAAAAGATGTTTAATGACCATCCCTAATTTGAATTTTCATCTAATAAATTATTTTGAAGAAAATTCTCTATCAAGAACTTTTAGAAGTTTTGAATGAAATTGAATATTCGTTTTACGTCAGAAGATTAATTTCTAAGAGGAGAAAAGTTTTTACTACCAACATGCAACGGCTTCGCACAGATGTGTACTATACACAAACATTATTATTCCTATGTTACTCGATAATGAATCTATTGGTGAAAAAATTTTGAAAATCGGTTTTTGAGTTTATTCGTTACAAACATACAAAAAATATAAATTTTTCCTCTTTAATATATTAGTGTAGATAAGAAGTTTTTATCGTGTTACCGGAATAACAGTACAGTCGACTGTTACTTACAGTTGTGTTCGTACTCGCTGTTGACCCTCGGGTAGGATTCTGTGGTTGACTTCCTAATAGTTTGGCTTCAGCTGCGCCACCATTCTTAACATTTATTTCTAAATAGCAATGCGTTTCTAAATGCGACTGAGCTCTCTTTTCATCTTTAACAATTTTTCTAGCTGCACTGAAAATCTTGTAGTACACTACCACCATAACTGTTAAAGGCAAATAAAATGAACCAAATGTTGCGTATATCTGGTAACCCTGGTTCTGTGACACTGAGCACGATGTCTCTGACTTCTCATTTCCCAATATTAATACTGGCGGGAGCGATATAAAGGCAGCACTCATCCAGACAATAAAAACGCAAAAAAGCATTCTCCGAGGCGTTCTCTTAACACCGTATTCTAAAGGCTTCGTAATAGCATAATATCGGTCCACGGATATCATACATAAGTTCAAAATACTCGCAGCACATGACAAAACATCACTCGATACCCAAAAGTCACATATGACAGGTCCAAACGGCCACGAACCCATTAAATCATATACCATCGCTACTGGCATTACCATAATTGCAACACAAAGATCGCTCACTGCTAAAGAAACGATCAAATAATTGCTGGGTCTTCTCAGTTTTCTTACTAAGCAAACGGCGATGCAAACCAATATATTCCCAACTATAGTTCCAAATATAACTATCATAAATATTGCCGCTAGTAAAACTGTTACGAGGGTTGAATACTTTGAATGTTTTATATGCATGTGCTTCACGACAGTCGCGTTGTTATCGTAAAATGTCCAATTGAGCGTCGAATTTAGATTGGTAATATTCACTCCTGAGAAAGTTGAATTGAAATCGAATGAAGCGAACGCCAAGTCTGCTTGCAGTACTAAAGAAATGAGTATGAGAAGATACGAAGATAAAGTAACAAAGCTAGGCCGTGAATAGTGTAAGTTATTTTGAGACGCCATACGATTCCCTGACTGGGTCGATTACTGTATTCTTGGTAGTACCATACATCGGGTTACGCTTTCTGATTGGATAACTCGGCTACTCTCTCAAATTAAATATAATTAAATCAAGTCTGATACTTCACTTCGCGAAGAAGTTGTTTTGTCTTAGAATGACGCAATTGATTAGATTCGCGAATGGGCTTTAATTGACATATCGCTTGGATTGCCTTTCGAATTCCAAGCAGAGCCATTGGATTGCGTATTTGTTTATAAGAATTTTATTCCTTTTGTATTTGATAATAGAGTTTGATTTTGTTTGCTGTCGTTACTTGGAGGAGTTGTTTTATTGCACTTAAACGGTGGTTCGAGTGGCTGCTAGTTCAATATTCCGTTTGCAGATTTCTTCATTAGTGCCGGTGATCAGGAAGGAAACGTCTGACCTGAAAAGAAAGAAAACTGTGTTAAGAAATGTATTTTATCTTTAATACAGTAAAGGATACAATCATAAGAATATTACGAATTCTATATCTTTCTTCATATGGTTTATAGATTATATTTGTTTGTGTTGTTTCCAGTATTCAAAACGGTTTAATGTTGCTTTTTTAAAAAGTATTTTAATCACCGCTGTTCATAAGGTCTCGCAACGTTAACATTCGCGAAAGTGTTGCCAGCCTCTATGTTGAGAGTACATTCTTTATTTGAAAGTTACGAGGTCGTATCGTTTCGGGAAAACCACGGCCAATAATTTTATATGTTAAGCGATAATATCAGTTCAAGTTACAATGTATCGAACATTAATTATCTATATTAAATAATATTTTGTTAATCCCTCATTACAGGCTTTATCTATAATCTACCTGAGTGCTAATTTAAATAACTAATCATCAATACATTACATTCATGAGATATAAAAATACATTTAAGTCGTAACAAGGAGTAGTGACGTACTTCAGGACAGTAAAATTTTATGCGATCATATCACGAAGTACAACCATTTGCACGCAGTAATGTTCACTTAAAATACTAACTACCCATTACGTTGCATATAAGGAGAGTAAGCAATTAATCTTAATGATATCTACTTATGTATCAACAGGTTATGTCTGCGCATGAGTCGCATGCTGATGCGTTTACTTGTATTTTTGGATTAGACTAATGTCTAATCTTATATAAAATGCGGATTACCGCATTTAATTTTTTTTTTATAATATAGGGGGCAAATGAGCCTGCGGCTCACCTTATGGAAAGTGAACACCGCCGCCCATGAACATCTGCAACATCAGAGGACTTGCAGATGCGTTGCCGGCCTTTAAGGTAGGAATAGGCTCTCTTACCCGTTCGGAAAAATCGCTGGCGACAACTCATTCCACAATAGCGTAGTGCGTGGAAGAAAATTGCGCATAAAGCGCACAGTGCTAGACTTCCAAGCGTCAAGATGGTACGGGTGGAATTTGGAGTTTTGTCGCGAGGTGCGGTGGTGAAAGTTAACGGCTGGGATTAATCCGAACAATTCCTCTGAGCACTCACCATGATAAATACGATAAAAGATGCAGAGTGATCCGACATCTCTAAAAATCTAGATTTGAATATAGTATATATTATATTATGTATACTTAATTATTCTATTATTAATTGTATACTTTTATATCCCTCTTACTTTTATACATAGGTATATCTCAACCTTCAATTCTTTTCTATTCAGGTTGCGTGGAAGAAATTGCTTTGAGCAATAAGGCCGCCTTACTGTACTTTCTGTTTAGATTAATTCTATAGGTTAAGTTTTTAATGTAAAAGTGTTAAATAATTAAATAGTATTTTCTCACGTCTATTCTGTAAAATTCATTTAGGTAACATAGGTAATGTACACTTATGAACGTCAAAAACAAATACGTATTAAATGACTTTAACATATACTGCCAGTATATTATATATCTAGAACGGCACTGATTTGCCGTGGACATCAATTACAAATAAAATAAGCTATAAGCGTACGTGACGTGAGCTGTCAATTGCGTAAGATGGCGGTGTCCGAACCTAATTTAATTTAAAAATTAATATCCTAACAATCCCACAATCGAGATTTCAGAAAAAAAACTTTCAAATTCCCACGAGTAAACACTAGTAAACAACTTTTCCTTTTTATTATTTTACCTTTACCTACTGTACTTAATATAAATATTATTAAATTGTTCATAAATATAAAAAATGTTAAAAAAAAAATTGGAGGTTCCACTCCTTTGTAGCTCCAATGTCTCTAAATCCGGTCTTGGCTGGATTATATGTGCTTTTAGTGCTAGTTGTTAAAACACTGAAGAAAATACTTGATTTGCTCAATAGTTTATTCAGATCAATATTATCACTTCACAATAATCATCAGAATCCTATTTTCTCAACCACAGGTCAGCTGTCGACGATCGATTATCGAACCAAACTCAGTCAATAATTCCAATAATTCTTTAACCATTTTCCCGCCATTTTCCGTTTGACAGCTGACCCACTCGATTGGAGGCAATGTTGTCAGATCATAAATATAATTTAAATATGGTTCTAGCGCATTGCTAATTAACAAAAGTATATGTGTATGATATTTTGTAACACTTGGTAAGTGCAGAATACTTTAAATAAAATATGTACTTTATAACGGATTAAAATGCGATTTATTATTTATATTATTTATGCCTATGTTTCGGATGCTTTTTAGCAACCGTGGTCGCGGCAGACTGAAAGATGACAGTTGTCTGTTTTTAAATATCACAAAGTTGCCATTTAAATAAAATACTGTATACCGGATTAAAACGCGATTTATTATTTATATTGTTTAAATTATTTATCCCGACGTTTCGGATGCTTTTCAGTAATTAACATAGAGCAACACGGGCCACCGGCGAACCGGAGGGGAGTAGCCATAGCGTTCGTTACCGATACCAAACAATCTGTCATTTTTTGCGGGGGGAAACCTGCGCTATGTGTGCGTACTCAAGTTCGCACACACAAGCAATCGTCTGTCACTACGAAACTCACACCATGACAATTAAAAAATACACTAACAATTTCACACACACATTTAAACATTCCGTGTCATAACAGTATAATTAAATGGCGCAACTACACTGACAAGTCCTTTTAGCCGTAGTTGCAACAACTGTCGATACGCAGTATCGATAATTTCAAGAACTGGGTTTGGAAAATTAGTTTTCTAAGTTCGACTTAATTTATTTATTTTAAAGATGGAGTTAATTTATTACGTAATACAAATGAACTTGTCGGGTAATGCGCACGTAGCCGGTCACGGAGAGTGGACCATGAGTTGGTACATAATAAAATCTTAGAAATAATTTGAAAAACGATAACGTAATTATATAAGCTATATAAATATATAAACACATATTATGTTAAAATCGGCAAGACGGGCTTTTGGGCTTGTATGGTAGTCCCGCCACTGAGTAAAAGTAAGGTTATGTTACAATCAATAACTGACATATATATCATAAATCTGTGATCAATGATATTTGTAGTTGTCAAATCGTAACAATTCCTAAATGACGACAATCGGAAAAGCACTCAGACTCAAAACGTAGAAAACACGAAACGAATTAGCACAGAGTAAACAACTGTCATGCGGCATGCCAACAACAGACTAAAATAAAAGATCGATTTTAATCGATAATCATGCATATTCATTTTTTTTAATTAATAATTTATATTTTATTTAATAACATAACTGTAATTATATGCAATATATTGTATTTAAAGTGCATTTAATTACTTTTGAGTTAATTACCTTGTCCAAAGGTTTTTTTTGTGATTGTGTATCGATTCAATTAATCGAGAATCTCAGGAAAATTATATTTCTCCTCTCCCAGATTGAGAATTGAGTTGATTTTTTATATTATAAGATTAAAAATATGTCATTTTTTAGATCATATCGAAATTATTAAATTTGGGCCCACAATTTTCCATATCCTTTGGATTTTTAGGAAATAAAAAAAACATTATGGTTGAAGTTTACACTAAGTGATTTTAATAAATGTGCTAACGCGCGTAAGTATTATATTTATTATATGTAATATTATATTTTAACAATGTATATTATCACAATATAATATTTGAATCAGAAAATTTAATCTCAAAACTGTCTCTGTATAGAAGACTCCTTTGCCATTTTTTTCGATAACTTAAAACAATCCGACAACAACACTATTGCTCGGTGACAGCGACTTCTCGGAAATAAACTCGGATCAGTCGCTCGACAGATCCGTGTATTGTATGAGGGCTCATACAATACGCGGATCTGTCGAGCGACTGTGTTGGTAAAAAAATCCAATACAACACGACCGATAATATTGTAATATTTTAAGTTTTAAAGAAGTAAATAGTACTAATATGATTAAAAAATACCTACATATGAGAGGTAACGCTATCTTTTTGTAAATTTGACGTGGAAGATATTTTTTGGCAACAAGAAACACAAACAATTCGGCATTTTTTTAGGAGGTCGATTCAGTCGCGCATCTGGATTTAGTCTAGTGAAAAGTGCGGCTACAACTAGTTTTATTGTACGCATAGGACCATTTGGACTTGTACTTTGACAGAGGGGAACGCCTGCGTATGGCTACTCCCCTCCGGTTCACCGGTGGCCCGTGTTGCTCTATGGTAATTAATGATATTATACTTTTTAGAATGAAAAGTTTAATAATTTAAACAATATAAATAATAAATCGCGTTTTAATCCGGTATACAGTATTTTATTTAAATGTGTGATACTCGCGTTAATAAAAGACAATATTACAAAGTTGCCATATTAACGCGTCTATTACTACTAGATAATAATGTAATTTTCTATATTTTGGCAATATTGACTAAAAATGTCCTCTTGTTTTTAGTATGTTTGACTTGGGGTTTTAGATTTTTATTGTATCCCAGGTGTTGGAAAACCTCAAACCATCTTCTCTATTGAAGTAGGTATCTAAGGCATTAATTTCAATAGCATCGCGTGTCAATCTGGAATATAATTTATTTTCTCTTGCAAGGATATTCGGTTGATCGAAACGTATATAAATAAACTACAATAATAAGTGCTTATTAAAAAAATGCATTGCTTAACGGAGAGTCAGACTGATTATTTCTATGACATGCTGTATAATATTAGCATATTGTAAACATATATATACATAACAGGTCCCAGAACACCCCCTTCTGTTAGTCAAATTTGCATATTAACTCCAAATAAAGCTGTGTCGCGGTAAATATTCTAATTTCCTGTCAGAAATGATTTCCTGAAAGTCTTAACAAGGTAAAATAATAAATCTAATCTCATGATTAAAATTACGTGACTAAATAAAACAATGTACAAATATTTAAATAAAAGACTGTATCCCGGATTAAAACGCGATTTATTATTTATATTGTTTAAATTATTTATCCCGACGTTTCGGATGCTTTTCAGCAACCGTGGTCGCGGGAGACTGTTGCTGTTGCTGAAAAGCATCCGAAACGTCGGGATAAATAATTTAAACAATATAAATAATAAATCGCGTTTTAATCCGGAATACAGTCTTTTATTTAAATGTGTGATACTCGCGTTAATAAAAGACAATATTAAATGTACAAATATTACTCTCTTTTAGGCCCATATTCAAAGACGTGTCTCAGTTTTGAATCTAGTTTTGAGACTTGTCAAACCATTTTTCCATAGAATTTTTACGTGTTCTCAAGCTGTTAGTTCTCAAGAATAGATAACGTCTTGGAATACGGACCTCAGTGTATTACTAGCGACTCGCCCCGGCTTCGCACGGATAGTATAACGTATTATGCCTACATGTCTTATCTATCGTAGGCTCACTTTCGCGCGCGTTACTTTTTTGCGATAACTCCTGAGATATTATGCATTTAAATTATATTTTGTAAAAGATTATAATAATATGCATGAAATATTTAAGCTATCTAACGTATTTATGTAGTAGTTGTAAGAGTATTTAACACTGCACACAGTTACAATTTTTTTCGATGGGTTGTTTTTATTTAACTCAAAACTAGATAAATCACACTGATCCTACACTTGATAATATATCTTAGTGCTTGGCGATAACGGTTACTTTGGCTTAGCGCACAAAGTACATACGACGTTTTGTAATATTAAAACAAACTAATATAATAATTACTAAACTAAACTTTATGTGAAAGATATAAAAGGATGATTTTGGTTGACTGTGATCGATTTAGCGCTACCGTGGTAAATTGTGACACGCGTGCGCTTACTTCGCACTTCTACTTATTTTTCTACCTTTGTACTAGACCGTGTTACTGAAAAAAATCGAAACTATAATATATATAATATTATAGTTTCGTTTACTAATAGTTTGTGTTTAAAGGTGCGGTATTAGTCTCGCTTTTATATCTGCAAACCCTTGAATTTCAGACGTCTTTATATATGAATAATGCATAATCCGTTCTTAGATTAGAGTGTACCCTAGGGACCCGTACTTTGGCTAAATGAAGGGATTATAATCTCAAATCCAACCAAGACGCAAGCCTTGTGTGTTTTGAAGCATTAATAATATATAAACGCGGTTTTGGTCAGTATTATATACGTAAGTATTGACGAATTTTATAACTTACAACGCGCCCCGGCTTCACACGGGTGTAATGTAGATGTACTATACACAAACATTAGCATATATTACTCGCTGATAATGTAGCTTTCTATAGGTGAAATATTTTTTAAAATAGGTTCAGTAGTTTTTGAGTTTGTTCATAACATACAAAAATACAAATCTTTTCTCTTTATAATATTAGTATAGAAGTATAGATATAGATATTTATTCCTACGTTAAGTTAATAGGTACACCATAGAAGTTTCAGCATTAAATGGGTGGGAGGAATATCTAAATTCCGACCGGGTAACGAACCACCGTTCATAGATGGAAATCCGTGAAATACATATTGCTCATTTCGGTTTCAATTTATGGATTTCCGAATGATCGAAGTACAAACTAGGTTGACAGCGCATCATTGAATATGTTCTGTGGCTGAGGTATCACCTGCCATCAAGTGAACCTCATGCTCGTCTGTCGATATCTAACATAAAAAATAAATAAAAAGGAAGAATTATTATTATTATTCATTATTATTTACTAATATTACATACAGACAATATATTTTATGTATGCAGGTATGGCAAATAGGTATGTATCTAAATAGCTGTATCTCAAGAGGGTAATAACTTCCCTCTCCGAATAAAACAGTATTAACGAAAATTCCTCGCATTGTGGTCTTATAATGTCGTATTGTCTCGCGTACAACGGGAAAATCGCTAGTCATAATGATAAAATGACCGAAGCACTTATTTTTATTTACTCTTACTGTTTATGAAGTAGAATCGCTACGTTTTATAAGGATTTTGCTGCAGGTGTTCTTATTTTAAGGAAATTCTCATTATGTTTTACATTTACGTGACATACTTTCGTCTTTCGATGGAATCGGTATTGTATCACTACGTTTAATGAAGATATTTTAAGGCCAGGGTGAATAGGTTTCTTCTAGCCAGACGTGCCCCTTCTTAGATCGCATCACCACTTAGGTAGGATCGCGGTCAAACGTCTGACAATTATGAATAAAAAAAAAATAAAAAAAAATGTTGCCTATTTAGAGGCAAAAAGAAAAGTGGTTTCTTTAAGGGCAGTTAATGATACAGCTGAAAGAGCTGTAAAGTTTATTCAAGATTTTTATGGTTTGATCACAACAAAGGAAGAACAAAAGCAATGTTTGCTATGCTGTGTTCAGGAGCATGGAAATCTGTATCCAGACTATAAAAAGCGACCCTGAAATGGGTCCTGACCAGGGTCTACCCTATAATCTGTAATTTTATCTTCTTTTAATAAATATTTTATAAAATTTAAATATTACAATTGATTTAGCTACAAAACGGAAAGGGTTAAAAACAGCAATTTTCAAAATATTCAGAGTTCTGTAGGCACGGGTTAATGTTGACTTAGGAAGATAAAATTTTGTGTTTATGTAAGTCTAGGTAGCTTAAAAATAAATGCATACCGCGTTTCGATAACAAAAAAAAACACCCATATAAGGGACACCCTAATCTATATATCTATATACATATAATAAAAGAGTAGGATCGAAATTACGCTTCACTAAATATTTTTACCAGAAATTAAGAGGGGTGATAAAAGAAGGGTAGCAGAATGCATAAATGCAATTTTTAAGATTCTTGTCTGTCTGTCTGTCTGTCTGTCTGTCTGTCTGTTTGTTCACGCTAATCTCCGAAGATACTGAACCGATTTTCGCGTAATTTATACAAATATATTAAGCAAAGTCCAGGGCAACATATAGGCTTTGTTTCATCGAAATCGGTTGTCGGAAAAAAAGTTATCATCATTTAAATATTATTTTAAAGGCATCATTTCAACAAATTGCAATGAAAACTGACTCGCGTTGAATTTTTTCGAATTGTCAGATGTCAATCACAGTTTGATATGTAAATGAAATAGTTTGATAATTTCGCCATTTTTCGATATGTGTTTGTGGCATAGTGGATATACGGTCGTACTACGTAATTTCAGATGCGAGTTCGAATCATCACTCAGGGAAATATTTTTTTGTATTTATTTTTTTATATTTTTAAAAGAACTAATATTGAAAATAGAAAATGTATTATTGAACTATTCTATTATATAAAAATTTATTTCTTATGAGATCGTTTATTTCGCATTTTCATCAATCCTTTCCTTTCCAAGGGAATTAAACAAAAACATCTGAAATTAAAAGTGATCAATTAAATGAAATAAATATAGAGGTGGATATAGTATCTTCCACACTAATTAAATTTATTAAAAATTAAGTATTTGGCCAACATGACCATACTATTTTTTTTCATTCATTTTACGTTGCATTTCTCCATACCTTCATTTTATTCGTATTTAGACATTTTCTTGGCGTTTTTTCCATGTATCGCAAGTATTTTCAAACCCCCGTACAATTTTCGTGCATATATTTAAGACGGAAAATGCATTGAATCCAATCTTCGACTGAACTCTGATTAGTGGAAAAAAGACACATATCTGCATTTTGGTGACGTAAAATTTGATTGATATGCATCTCCCTAAAGTTTCTTTAAAGTCAGGTTAATTTTTTCAATTACTATGGTAAGTATTTCTTTTGAATTTCAAATCATCATTTGAACCCCAACCTCAACCACCATTAAACATGTCGATAATATGATGCAAAAGCAACCGTCAATGACTACTCTGATAGCTCTTTCCGAAAAGAAATCACCAAGTACAGAGGATGGAGGATATATAATATGAAGAAAGCTTGCTCAAAAGTTCAGCATAAAGTGATCCCCACGCGAACGAAGTCGCGGGCATCAGCTAGTGGTTATATAAATACTATATATAGAATATGACAGCATTTTCGATGAAAGCACTCAGTCCTGTACCTTACACAATAATACAATAATATTTTTATTTTATTTAACAACTTTAAGGACATAACAAAATAAGGCTTTATCACTACAATGCAGCGGTCACTAGTTACAATTATAAAAATTGAAAAAATAAAATGTGTAATATTCTAAATAAAAAATGTTTATTTTAATGATTTTTAGTGAAGCAAACTTAATTTTAATGTTATCAGAAGCATAATATTCGGCTTTCGAAAGTTATAATGAGCACGAGTTGATTTGTTGGTGTAGGTTGAAGTGTATCAACATAATACTAGAAACTTTTAATTACATGTATTTTCATTATCTTGTAACTTACAACTTTTAATTACGCTAATAAGGTTTTAAATAAATCGTAACTGTTTTTTTATTATCAGTTAACTATTTAATATAGATAAATAATTACACAGCATTTGTAATCTTATCATCTTATCATTTCGTTGAGTTCGTTGACGCGTTTGGCAGAACACCTACCTTGGGCACCGATGGGTCGCGGGTTCGAATCCCACCGGGAAGAAATACTTATAATTTTCTGTAAGCATGTCTCCCCCACGTCTAGTACATTGTAACTTAGTAAATACTAGTATCTTGTGGCATTGATCGGGTGGAAGGAATATCGAAATTCCGACCGGGTAACGAACCACGGTTCATAGATGGAAAAACCGTGAATTGCACATTGCGCGTTTCCATCTATTCCTACGGAGTTGATATTTACTGTAACATTTAATAATTTTTTTTATGTCAGATATCGACAGATGAGCATGAGGTTCACTTGATGGTAGGTGACACCCCAGCCACAGATCAGTCAATGATGCGCTGTCGACCCAATTTTTACTTCGAGCATTCGGAAATCCATAGACTGAAACCGAAACGCAATATGCACTTCACGGTTTTTCCATCTATGAACGGTGGTTCGTTACCCGGTCGGAAATTAGATATTCCTACCACCCGATCAATGCCCGAAGTTACGCTTTCTATCTATTCCTATGGAGATGATACGAGTATTAACTGTAACTTTCTGTATTAATTATTATGGCAACTTTGTGATATTTCAAATCTGACAACTGTCATCTTTCAGTCTGCCCGTGACCACGGTTGCTGGAAAGCATCCGATACGTATCGCGATAAATAATAAATCGCGTTTTAATCCGGTATAAATTTTTTCGACGAAATAAATATTCCTTCTTTCCTTTTTTCTTGTTTTTTGAGTGTAAATCACATGAAATTGTTTAAGTCTAAACAGTTCACTATTTTCACTCACTCAAGTGTGACATTCACTATTGAGTTTGAGTGAGTTTTTGGGTCAATTTAGCTAAACGAACATTACTGTGAGTGACTTTGCTTAGTGAACTATGAGCGAACTACGTAAAACTTGACTAATTTACACTTTGACCTTACACTAAGTTTGACCTGAGACTTTGCACATGTTTGATTTATTAAGACATGCTATTAATAGTTATTGTACCTTAAATATTTATGAATAATTATTGTGTCATCATTGTAATGTAATATAGTATTTGTTATGTTATTACTATAGTCTTACTCTTACTAATATTATAAATGCGAAAGTTTGTGAGGTTGGATGGATGGATGGATGTTTGTTACTCTTTCACGCAAAAACTACCGAACGGATTTTGATGAAACTTTACAATAATATAGCTTATATATCAGAATAACACATAGGCTACAATTTATAATTTTTTTTGAATATTGGCCATAATATTACGATAAGTATCAAGTAACTCGGAAAAATTCCTGCCTTCTGAGAGTTATCTTGGCGTGCGCTACCTAAACCGTTGGAGTTACAAGAATATAATGTATCATGGGATTGTTTGCCTTAAATAGTTCTAACTAAAAGTCCTTAGCATATATCTACCTTTTATGTGGAAGCCAATATACCCTAAACTATGAGCCATAAATACATTTAAATTTGATTCATTTTTTCAATGGCAATTTTTAGAGTATTTAGCTAATTCTTATCAAAATTGATACATTTTTCGCTTTCAGTATTTAATATAGATGTATTTTGTCTTTTACACTAAGTTATTTGACGAACGGTTTAAAAAATATCACGATATGATTGATTTGAGTGCAGCGTTGATGAAAAAACAGCTCGGTTCAAAAATAAGCTACCCTTAGTACAAATTCTACGCAGACGAAGTCGCGGGCAGAAGCTAGTATAATATATAGTATGTAATGTTATTTTGTATTTTTTTAGTTTTTCTTTTTGTCTGTTATCTTTCTTATATATTAACATATACAAAATACATATTGTACTGAAGTCGCAATATAGATTTGAAATTGCTTGCAATACTGTTAGGATATCTCGCATCCAATTTAGGATAGAATAATATAAAATATAATCTATACATCTATATATATACATATAATAAAAGAGTAGGATCGAAATTACGCTTCACTAAATATTTTTACCAGAAATTAAGAGGGGTGATAAAAGAAGGGTAGCAGAATGCATAAATGCAATTTTTAAGATTCTTGTCTGTCTGTCTGTCTGTCTGTTTGTCTGTCTGTCTGTTTGTTCACGCTAATCTCCGAAGATACTGAACCGATTTTCGCGTAATTTATACAAATATATTAAGCAAAGTCCAGGGCAACATATAGGCTTTGTTTCATCGAAATCGGTTGTCGGAAAAAAAAGTTATCATCATTTAAATATTATTTTAAAGGCATCATTTCAACAAATTGCAATGAAAACTGACTCGCGTTGAATTTTTTCGAATTGTCAGATGTCAATCACAGTTTGATATGTAAATGAAATAGATTGATAATTTCGCCGTTTTTCGATAATTGTTCGTGGCATAGTGGATATACGGTCGTACTACGTAATTTCAGATGCGAGTTCGAATCATCACTCAGGGAAATATTTTTTTGTATTTATTTTTTTATATTTTTAAAAGAACTAATATTGAAAATAGAAAATGTATTATTGAACTATTCTATTATATAAAAATTTATTTCTTATGAGATCGCTTATTTCGCATTTTCATCAATCCTTTCCTTTCCAAGGGAATTAAACAAAAATATCTGAAATTAAAAGTGAAATTTAAAGTGGTCAATGACTACTCTGATAGCTCTTTCCGAAAAGAAATCACCAAGTACAGAGGATGGAGGATATATAATATGAAGAAAGCTTGCTCAAAAGTTCAGCATAAAGTGATCCCTACGCGAACGAAGTCGCGGGCATCAGCTAGTATAAAATAAAATAGGGTTACTAGTATTATGTATATGTTAAGCTGAGCTTTTGAGCAAGGTTTCTTCATATAATATATGTTTTCATATCCACTATTCCACAAATACTTATTGAAAACGGCGAAAAACTATTTCATTTACATATCAAACTGTTATTGACATCTGAATTCGAAAAAGTTCTACGCGAGTCAGTTTGCATTGCAATTTGTTGATATGGTGCCTTTAAAATAATCTTTAAATGATGATAACTTTTCTTCTCAACAACCGATTTCGATGAAATTTTGGGGGATGATGCTGCCCGCGTCCGTAGGCATTACGACTCTAGTTTCCCTACACGTGTCCCCCTTGGGCAGTGCTAAACGGGCAGCCAATTTACTGGTGGTAGACTTCGGTCGCGGTTAGTTACCACCCACCCGGTAGAGACATGCCGCCAAGCGACTTTTGTCGTGTTCCGGCATGAGGCCAGGTGATACCGATTTGGGAATTAGGGTATGGTCAGCTGTGTTGAGTGTTTTGGTCGATGTGACGCGTCTTTGATGTTTGCGCCTGGTACACCTAGTCTTGGAGGGTAGCGGGATCCGTAGCACGGTTAACCGCTGGCCGACCGTTGGTTGTAGGGGGCCCAAGTAACAGAAAAGCCATCTGTGAAAGGCTGCCCCGCCGCCTTCGAAAAATCCCGGAATTGCCCCATCGTGCCGGTTGGCGACCGGATGGGAGGACCCGATGGCAATATCTGGGGGGGTACGGGCGTCCCCGCAGTCTCCAGACTAGGTCCCCATTGGCTCATCATCTTAGTTCGCTTCGGACGACCACCACTCAAAACCTCGATCAACTTCCTATTCCCAACCTATTCACATTTTACAAGAATATGAAAGGTCCAAAAAGAAAAAGCAAGTTATTACAGCGGTTGCACTTCCTCCCATTTAAAGTGCACCACACTAATATCCGTGGATTGCACTCCAATCTCGATTCGGTCCACCACCACCTAGAGACTGCAAAACCGCATTTGCTTTTTCTGTCGGAGACACAAATAAGACCCCCAGCCGACACGGCATACCTCAACTATCCTGGCTATGTGCTCGAACACAATTTTCGCCCTAAAGCTGGAGTATGTGTGTATGTCCGTGAAAACATTTGCTGCAAACGCCTCCGACACTTGGAACACCCGGATTACTCAGTTCTTTGGATATTTACTGATATTGGCGTAGATCAAATAGTCTATGCCAATGTGTATCGCTCGCACACTGGAGATCAGGACACGTCTGCCTTATTTCAATATCTAAGTGGAGCGACGGACTCAATTCAACAAAGATACCCTTCAGCGCAACTGGTCCTATTGGGAGATTTTAACGCAATCCATCAAGATTGGTTATTCCCATACCAAAAAACTGATCACGCTGGCAAAGAAGCGTTTAACTTCGCTCTTTCTTTGAACCTGAAACAGCTAGTCCGTCAAGCAACTCGAGTACCCGATATTACTGGTCATACAGCTAATTGTCTGGACCTTTTGCTGACTACAGATCCCGACAGATATGAGGTTACGGTGTCATCGCCTCTAGGAACCTCGGATCACTGTCTTGTAAGATCTGTGTCTACTTATTCTCCACCCGAAACGTGTACTGGGAATAAGAGGAGAATTTGGCGATACCAGTCAGCAGATTGGGATGAGATGCGGCATTTTTTTGCATCCTTTCCTTGGCGGCAGGCCTGCTTTTCTTCAGGAGATCCGTCGAGCTGCGCTGATTCTGTAGCTAAAGTTATACATCAGGCAATGGAATATTTTATTCCATTTGCTGATGTGTACTCTAAGAATAAGGCTCGCCCTTGGTTTGGCACTGAATGCTTTCTTGCAGAGCAAAAAAAGCAATTAGCATACCAGAACTGGGCTGAAGCCCGAGCGAATAAAGCTCCCGATATCACTGACAAGAAGAAAGCCTTTAACCTAGCCGCCAAGTCCTATAAAAAAGCTTTAAAGTTAGCACGCTTTCAACATATTCGCCGAATCGGGACAAAGCTCATTTCTTACCCTTCTGGTAGCAAAGCTTTTTGGTCCCTGGCGAAGGCTGTAGAAACCAATTTCTGTCGGAGTTCACTTCCTCCTCTACTCAAACCTGACGGTTCACTTGCTCATTCTGCTGGAGAAAAAGCGGAACTTTTTGCTGAACTCTTTGCAAGTAACTCACGTCTAGATTCGTCTAACAACACTCCACCTTCTTTACCTCGTTGTGGATATGAAATGCCTTCATTTCGCATCACCCAACGAGAGGTTCTCAAAGTCTTGCGCAATCTTGATGTGAACAAAGCGAGTGGACCTGATGAAATACCAGCGATAGTATTGAAGAAATGTGCTCCTGAGATTTCTCCAATTCTAACACGCCTGTATCGCCTATCTTTAAGCACTGGCATTGTTCCTAAGTGCTGGAAACTTGCCAATGTACAACCTGTACCAAAAAAGGGCAGTCGTGCTGAACCAACTAACTATCGACCGATTTCAATCACCTCCATACTCTGCAAGATTATGGAGCGTGTATTGAACAATCGGCTCCTTATGTACTTAGAAGGTAACGATCTCCTCAGTGATCATCAATATGGCTTTCGTCGTAACAGATCCACTGGGGACCTTCTGGTACATCTCACACATCTCTTTGGAGAAGCCATCGATGGTCAAGGTGAGGCTTTAGCAGTTTCACTTGACATATCGAAGGCTTTCGATAGAGTCTGGCATGAAAGCCTTAAGAGCAAGCTCCCAGCTTATGGAATAAGTCCTGAGTTGTGCCAATGGGTATCAGACTTTCTGAGTGACCGTCTTATCCGCGTGGTTGTCGAAGGGTGTACTTCAAGCCCACAGACGATAAACGCCGGTGTTCCTCAGGGATCTGTTCTGTCTGCAACTCTTTTTCTGCTGCACATTAATGACCTGCTTGGACCCGGAATATATGGGTATGCAGATGACAGCACAGTTGTAGATAGATATATTCCCGGTGCACGCGCAAGCCAGGACCATATCCAACTTGAAAGAACAGCCATGGTGGAGCGGTTGAATTTGACCTTAGAGGCGGTCTCCGAATGGGGTAGTGCTAATCTGGTCGAATTTAACGCTTCAAAAACACAGGCGTGTTTGTTTAGTGCAAAAAAGAGTCCTTTCAACTTGACTCCCACCTTCCGAGATGTACCTGTCAAGGTTACTGATCGACTGGACTTGTTAGGTCTTACGCTCAGTTCAGATTTAAATTTTAAAACCTTTCTCGAGTCAAAAGCGGGCACGGCAGCAAAAAAGCTCGGCATATTAGCTAAGGTCAGGCAGTATTTCACACCAGAACAGCTATTAAACCTTTATCAAGCTCAAGTTCGGTCATGTGTGGAATACTGCTCTCATCTTTGGGCTGGAGCTGCGCAATACCAGTTGTCCGCTTTAGACTCAATTGAAAAACGAGCCAAGAGACTAATTGGTGATGACACACTCGTCTCAGCAAAGTTGCAGAGCTTAGACCATCGACGATCTGTTGCCAGTCTGTCAGTCCTCTACAGAGTATATTTCGGAGAGTGTTCTGAAGAACTACACCAATTTATACCGGCATCACCTTTTTACAACCGAACGACCAGACACCGGTTGGGCCTCCATCCTTATGTAATCGACATCCCTCACAGTCGTACAAAACGATTCACATCGTCTTTTATTATAAGGACCTGTAAGGAATGGAACTCCCTGCCGGCGTCCATCTTCCCGCCGAGTTATAATCTGGGTCGCTTCAAAGCAAGTGTGCATAGGTTTTTAATGAGTAAGCGTGTTCCATCTTAGGCTGCGTTATCACTTTCCACCAGGTGAAACAGTAGCCAAACACTTACTCATAATAGTTAAAAAAAAAAAAAAAAAAAAAAAAAAAAAAAAAAAAAAAAAAAAGAAACAAAGCATATATGTTACCCAGGGCTTCGGCTTAACATATCTGTGTAAATTGCAATAAATCGGCTCAGTATCTTCGGAGATTAGACCGTACAAACAGACATAAACAAAAAAATTAAAAAATATCTGGGTTTGTTCAATTTCTCTTCTTACATCCCCCTGAAGATTTTTTTTGAATGGTGGTTGTTGAAAGGTTTTTAGCATTTTTTTTATATGTTCAGACATTTAACCTCTAAAGTTTTATTATATACTTTAAGCATTTCAACCTAAATATCCGCACTCATAGAGTATGCAAGTGCGTAATAACCGAGACTTAGATCCCTTTGAAAAGTCAAAAGGTAGCGTGTTCAGACCAGCTTATATGCAAATAAGGTAAACCTTTGTAATATGTGTGGAACCCTAATTAACCTAGATAAAAATGAGATGAATAATATTATTAAGTCGAAAGTAGTATCCTAGTTTTTGTTGCTTCTTGTTTGAAATTATTTCATATTAGCTATTGCAATAATTTTATATAAAGTGGAAAATGTGGATATAAGGGAAGTGGAAGTCTAAATTATGTACACTTAATTTATATATGAAATACTAGTTACTGAACGAAATATTTTTTAAATTTTTTTTTAATTAAACAAAAAGAGCAAGGTTTTAGCTCAGCCTAGCATAGGGGTCACTAGGGTCACACTTTTTGTGTAGGTACTTAGTTATTAAGCTCTTAAATAAATAAAATTATAGTAATAATTATTATTAATCCCTTCGGTTAAATATAGTATAAATAAATTCCGTTCGTTGTTTAAATTCAGATGAAGAAATCGTAAGCTATCCTAACTACCGCATAGGAACTATTTTTTGAGATGACTGTTTTCTACCAATGGGTGAATATTTGTATATTTTTTCATGAAAATGTAGCAGAATAGTCTTAGAATAATGCTTAATAAGATCAAAAATATTAATAAATAAGCTACTATGTAAAAATATGTTTTTTTTTTGGTATCTCAGACCCTTGTCAATTGAAACAGCGCCGAACGTGTTATTACTAAGCTAAACTAAACTAAAAAGTTATTTGATCGTGGTTGATAATGGGGAAAATTGCGAATTCGTTTAACTAAGGTCTGGATTTCGTTCTTAGTTCAAAATTACACAAACGAAATACGCACAATTGTCCAAATTTTTGAGAAAATTTTAAGCGTTCGCTAATAAACAAGGATTGTGTATAAGGTTACTTTTATTGAAAAGGTGTGATATATTCTTATGCATCGCAATGTATAAAAATGAATACCTATTTCCCTTTTTTTTTAATTTTCTAAAACTTTGTAGAAGGTTCTTGCGAAAAGAACAGTTAAGAAAATTGCACGGAAAATTGGATAGTTTCAGAAAACTAAACGACTATTTTAACAATGCGATAAATTACATCCGTGCGAACCCGGGGCGGGTCGCTAGTAAAATATAAAACATTCGCTAGAAAAAACAACAGATCAAATAATTCACTCAACGACTATTCAAACTGGCTGCGAAACATAATATACACAAAATACGGTTATAAAAAAAATAAAGTTCCTTAGTATCTCCTACAAACAATTCTCATTCTTTTATCGCTTTTCAGCTACTTTTCAGTTAGCTGAAACCAACGAAGTGTAGTCTAGAAAAATGAATTCATATCGGATTTCTTTATTCAGAGAACTATTAATCTCGGGTTTCAATCACACAGTAGCGTACGATGTTCTCATTCTGTATTGTAAAATATTTATCAACTATGGGCAGATAGTCTTAGGTTGTGCTTCTGAGCAAGCTTTCTTCATATGTGATGTAAAATATCGGTCGTTGATTGTGTCCAATTGTGTTGGTGATAACTTTTCTTACCGACATTCGATTTTTATGAAACAAAGTTTCGATGGTGCCTCAATTTACATAATCTAATCTGATTTTCATGTTGCTTAGTACACATACTAAGCAACATGAAAATCAGTTTAGAAGACATACAAAATGATTTTTATGATTACTGTTCCTCTTCTTTAATCCCCTTTCGTCCCCTCTCTATTTCTCTATTTTGACTACCTATGTGGACTAATATTTTATAAATGCAATATATTCGAACAAATATCAAATCAAATCAAATCAAATCAAAATTGCTTTATTTAGCCACAACAAAAAAAAAAAAAAAATACATAGAAAAAATACACTTGTCCTTAAAACTAACACATTTAAAATTTAACTTAGCTAAAATAACGCTCTAAGAGCAAATAAAAGTACAAATACATCCATTGCTGTTTAAAAAAGTACCAAGACTGTCAGATAAAGTATTATCATTACATTAACGATCCATTTGTTGACATTTGATATAAAATTATACGAAACTATAGTTTAGGTACCGACATGACTGAACACTTCTAAGAAAATATTATTATTTTATTATATTTAAATCTCGATTGGTCTACTAGGTAACTATGTCGAATCTATACTAATATTATAAAGAGGAAAGATTTTTTTATTTGTTTGTTACGATTTGTCTCAAAAACTACTCAATCGATTTTAAAAAATCTTTCACCAATTGTTTTTTGTGTATTTACATTGCACCCGTGCAAAGCCGGGACGGATCGCTAGTCTATACTATATAATATTATAAAGAGGAAAAATTTGTATTTTTGAATTTTTGTATTTTTGTATGTTATGAATAAACTCAAAAACTAATGGACCGATTTTAAAAATTCTTTCACCAGTAGAAAGCTACATTATCAGGGAGTAACATAGGCTATGTGTATAGTACATCTACATTGCACCCGTGTGAAGCCGTTGCTAGTACTTAATAAAGGACGTTTCGGTGTGAGTGCAGCCGGGCTAGCATGACCGCCACGAGATATATCTCGCGCGAGAGAAGACAAACTAAGATGTTAAATATCTCAATATATTATATCTCGACATCGACAATTTTGATAGAAAAGATATCTCGATCGACAAGTGTATCTATTTTTGATATTAAAAGTCGAGTTTTAAGTGTAATTGTCATGTTAGACCCGAAAGAGATAAAGCGATAGTCGATTGAAACACGAGAAATCGGTAGACAAAATTTTGTCGCGCTTGTCATGCTAGCCCGGCAGGTAGCGTAATAAGAGATACGATCAATATCAGACTGCAACGCAATTGCATTGCTAAATTCAAATGCAAATATTGAAATTAAGTCTTCAGATATGCATTGGCCCGCTTCCTTTATTCAACCAATCTATGTTAGTACCTATCTTGATTTTTTATGTAAGATCTGAAAAGACGGATGTGAAGATTACTTAATGATAGGATCGCTGATTTCGGGCATCGCGAATCAGTGCACTTCGGTAGAACACCTGCCGTGCGCACCGATGGGTCGTGGATTCGGATCCCACCGGGACGACATGTTTATAATTTTCTGTAATTAGGTCTTTCCCACTTCTGGTAACTTCGGACATTGATCGGGTGGGAAGATCCACGGTTCTTAGATGGAAAAACCGTGAAGTGCATATTGCACGTTTCGATTTCAGTCTATGATTGTATTTCAGATTTCCGAATGCTCGAAGTGAAAAGTAGGTCGACAGCGCATCATAGACAGATGTTCTGTGGCTGAGGTGAACCTCATGTTCATCGATATCTAACATAAAAAAGTGCATTCTTCACGGTTTTTCTATCTATGGATTGTAATTCCCACTCGTTTAATTTGAAAAAAAAGTAGTGAAAACATATTTACAGAAAAGGGGAGGCTAACAAAAAACCTTTTTATAATGAAATTTCTAAAGTAATTTTTATCTAAATCTATACTAATATAATAAAGAGAGAGATTTATTTGTTTGTTTGTTACGATTTAACTCAAAAAATACTGGTCCGATATTAAAAATGCTTTTATCAATAGAAAGCGATATTAGCGAGTAACATAGGATTTTTTTTTTGTATATAGTACCTACATCTACATACATTGTACCCGTGCGAAACCGGGGCGTGCTACTAGTTTATAATATTCAGTAGGTAACATAAAATAGGTATTTGAATATCTAAAAATAAGTGAATCGCATAAGGGAATCAGCTTTCCCTTATTATCAGAGATGTAACTGACTTTAGCAAACAAAGCCTTTGAAACTCGACGATCCTCTGAATTCCCGCAGAATTGAACTTGTATGTAAATAAAATGAAGGGAAAATCGCCGTAGGGCTTTTGGGGGTATTCTAAAAAGTTTATTTTAGTTATTGTGAAGCAGATTGTTTATCTTATGTTATGATTAACTGTTGTATGACGTAGCAATTTTATATGAAAAAGACAAACTCGTAGCGATATTTACAATCTTCGCCTATAATAATCAGAACGAAGACGGAAATCCTGAATCGCGCTATCAAAATTTCTCCGAGTGCTGAGTATGCACTGGGCCGGATTTAGCTAAGGACATTTAAATAAAATACTTTATACCGGATTAAACTTGATTTATTATTTTTATTATTTATGCCGACGTTTGCCGTTTGCCGCGACCACGGTTGCTGAGTTGTTAAAGATATCGGAAAAAAACCTTTTTTTTTTATTTCAGAGCGGACAACTGAGCAGGTGGGTTACCTGATGGTAATCAATCACCACCGCCCATGGACATCCGATCATCAAGGGTCTTAGATGCGTTGGCGGCCTTTTAAAAATTCTAGGCTCGTTTTTTCGGTCGTAATCGAATGGAAACGCGGTAGTTCATTCCACACTTTAGTTGTACGTGGAATGAAGTTGCGCGTGAACCGTATCGTGCTCGACTTCCATTCATCGAGGTGATGAGGGTGATAGGACTGTTTGTGACGTGTAGTGCGATGGTGGAAGTCGGCAGCAGGGATGATGTCAATCTTTCAAATTCTTCAAATTCCTACGAGTACACACTAGTAAACAACTTTTTCTTTGATTTCTTTTCCGCTATTTTACCTTAACTTACAGTACTTTCTTAACATGAAAATAATTTTCTAATAAGGGCCAGGGGGCCCCACAGTTTTGTTGCCCGAGGCCTCTAAATCCTCCCCTGAGTATACATACAACATCACAACATAAAACAACTGGGGCCTTAGGGCCGGCCAGTCAGTGGTTCGACTGGTCGAGGATCCACCCTTTAGGTTGGAGGAAGACCACAACTTCCTTCTTCCATAAATGCTACTGAAATATGAAATACATTTAGGGTATTCTTGCAGCTTCGACTTGGGATTTGTTTCCCGGGATATATATTTTATATTAGCTTTAGGGAAGGAGAGTGACATACTAAGCTTTAGCTGCAAAGGAAGCATTATAGAAGTTTGAGGAATGGACTGGCACAGTTAGTGATAAGTTATCTACAGAGCGAAGGTTCTGATTACGAGATCCCAAGAACACAAATTTTTCTTTAAGATACAAGGGAGTTTTAGGATCAAACAAGATACAATATAACAGAGAAAGTAAGTGAGCATTCCGGCGATGGCGGATGGGAAGCCACTTGAGTTTTGCTCGAAACTCGTAAACGTGATCATACTTACGTAAGCCAAATATGAATTTTATAGCAAAATTTTGGAGTCGCTCAAGTTTATTGATTTGTTCAACTGTTAAAATTGAAAAACAGGAATCAGCATAGTCAATGATAGGCAAAAGTAAAGATTGAGCTAACATTATTTTTGTTCGAATCGGAAGAAATTTCTGTAAGCGTCTTAAGGAAGCAGCTGCACCAAACAATTTTCTACTAATTTCCTTTAAGTGAACTGTCCATGAAAGCGTTTGGTCAATATGAAGACCTAAATCCTTGACGGACTTGCTAAAAGGTATCACCACACCATT
This sequence comes from Anthocharis cardamines, assembly GCA_905404175.1. Taxonomy (NCBI): domain Eukaryota; kingdom Metazoa; phylum Arthropoda; class Insecta; order Lepidoptera; family Pieridae; genus Anthocharis; species Anthocharis cardamines. The sequence goes on along the minus strand of FR989972.1, from coordinate 4,501,580 downwards.
AACACAAACAGCAGGAATGGAGGACCAGTTAATCTTGCCAATAAAATTTGGACTTCCAATGACAATAGTCTGGGTTTTAGATAGATTGAGACTAAGTGCAAAGCGTTTACTCCAGTCAAATATGGAAGCCAAATTTTTATTGGTGTCACTTATTGCTTGATGGAGGTTTTCAAAAGTGGAATGAGAATATATTTGGAGAACGTCTGCATACAAGTGATATTGAGAAGAAATATAAGATGTAACAGAGTTTATAAATATGGAAAAGAGAAGTGGAGACAACACACCACCTTGCGGAACGCCGGAAGAAATGTCGCACCAGGATGAGATCATGCTGTCTACCTTAATGCGTTGACGACGCCCATGCAAATAACTATGAAACCACTCAATAGCTGCTGGAGATATATTAAGAGATCTTAATAACATTAATAAGATATCAAAGTTAACTGAAGTGAAGGCATTACTGAAGTCCAATAAAGTCAGAACTGTAAGTTGTTTGCTTATTAAAATTTAAAAAAATGAAAGACAATATTATATAGAATGCTAATCTTTTCCTTCCTGTTTTTAATTCCTGTCCTTTTTTTGATTCCATTAATAAAAGAATCGAAATTTCTCAAAGAAGAGTAACAACAATGAAGAATTATAATTGTAGTAGGTATATAACAAAGAATATCTGTAATTAGAAGCTTTGTCGGTCAAAATAATATGTTCCTATTGTTCTTTTAATTCTTTGATATTGTGAAATGTTTTAACAAGCAGAGTGCCTTTGAGGCTGGAATAAACATATTTTCTTTTCAAATGTAAATTATACGGTGAATACATTTACAGAATATTTGGTATTAATCCAAATGAAAGTAACTTTGTCTCTCGAAACAAAAATGTTAAATATTTCTTCATGTCTTTGAGTGTAACTTGAACTACGGAGAATATAGGCTATTTTCTATCGACAAAAAGCTTTTTTGTCAGTATGGGAAAATTCCTAATTAAAAGACACAAAGAAAATTCCCGAAACAGTATTTTTGTCAATAAGATATATGTATCTATATGTAGTTTCAGTCGTATGTGATATTACAAAAGAGGTTCTTTATTTGACCTTATTTCTTTCTTTGTTTTTTACACTTGGATTTTGAATAGAATAAAAATCATAAATGTTCCTGGAATATTTTGGTATAAATGTATTTGTATGAACAGAAGATTAAATTATAAGAAATTAAGAAGTCTATACTAATATTAGAAAGAGGAAATATTTGTTTGTTTGTTATGGTTTAACTCAAGAACTACTCGACAAGTGCATAAGGAACATTTTCTCTGCATAAAAAAAATATTAAACAAAAGTGCCAAAATATAGAAATTGTATTACGAAAACGTTCATAGATTGAAATGCAGCGTGTCCAGTCTATGTATTTCTGAAAAGTATAAATTCCAACCAATCCCACAAAAAAGTATGTGATTGATGTCCTAATGGTCCTGTCCGAATGGTGGTAAAAATATATTTTACAGTTGGTTTTGAGAAACGACCCTCGAAATCTGAGACAACCCTCGTAGCGATAACAAGTAAGATACAGGCAGGAACCGGGTCGCTTATCTACAAACTGCTGAGATTCGTATTTATATCATAGGTCTTCATTATAATAAGAGGGTGAGTTTTAGGGGTATCACAGACGACGGAAAATACGATTGAGTCTGCGGCGCATGAAGTCTTCACGAATACAATATATGAACGGGTGCTACTTGTGGTGACTGGTCGGACTTGAATTCGTGTATGCGGTGAATGGAGATGTTTTTTCGGCTATGTGGTTCCCACGAGAATGTAAGTGCGTGCTACTATTTCACCATGCCTACTGCTGATAGAGGACAAATCTTTGTTTTTTTTCTCTTTTATATTTTTTTATTATTATAGTTAATTACTTAAATATTTCATGTGAAACATGGTGTTTTGGTTGCAGCTCCTTACAAACATTTTGTAGGACAAAAAACTTGGCGATTAAAAAGAGTGGTGGAGAGTTTATTGCCAGTTCTTGTCGTTCGTTCTACGCCCTTAATTTGAGAACTGGCAGTAAATATAAAATTAGAAGTATTTAATATGTATTTTTAATTGACGATTATAAGTGTACATTGTGTTCTCAGATTAAGTATTGTGTTACATGAATAAATGATTTTGAATTTGTATATTATATAATGAATGCTTCTATTCAGAGGTTGCTGTATTCGGTAGTGTGCTGGTCAAGTTTTAAAAAAGCGTTTTTATAATTAAAACACACATTAAAATAAAAAAAGAAACAACATAGAAATTTAAATTAATAATGTAATAATTAAAAACCTGAGATTAATATACCGGTTAATAGAAAGATTTCACTCGAAAGCAACCTAGCATGCGAGTCACGTAACAATATCATACGTGACCTCTACCTTATGAACAAGATCGCTCGGTTTTTGAAGTTTCCTGAAACGTAGGTTTAATACCTCACTTGTATGAAGCCTTTATTAAGAGCTTGGCTATCTCTTTTTGTAACAGAGAAACGGAAACGCTTTTTTTTGAAAATGGAACCCTTTTGAAATAATACTGTTTTCCTTTTTTTTGAATTCTACACCGCACAATAATTACTCTGTGGAATCAGTTGTCAGTGGTTTTCCGAACGATACTAATTAGGAACCTTCAAGAACATCCTACTCTTTCTTAAAATCACCTTTACACCAACAAGTTGCAGATAAACCATACCTAACGATATAGTCGTCAGTCCGTTTGCCCTCTTTCCCATTAAAAATCTCATTTGATACAAGTACGAGTAGTTGTGAAGAAAGTTGAAACATCCGTTTTTATAGCTTGATGTTTTCTTAACCGATACGACTTAGGAACCTTCAAGAAATGAGACTACACTTTCCTTAAACGATGGCAATGCACTTGCAAGTCCTGCACAACACTACTCAGCCGGCCTAGCATGACCGCCACGAGATATCTCGCGGACGAGAGAAGACAAACTAAGATGTAAGATATCTCGATATATTATATCTCGACATAGACAGTTTTGATAGAAAAGATATCTCGATCGACAAATATATCTATTTTTGATATTAAAAGTCGAGTTTTAAGTATAATTGTCATGTTAGACCCGGAAGAAATAGAGATAATCGATTAAAACACGAGAAAACAGTCGACAAAATTTTGTCGCGGTTGTCATGCTAGACTGGCAGGTCAGCTTTTTTTAGATATATTGTCTTGTTTTGTTGCTTTTTATATACCATATCAAGAATTAGGATAAAACATTTTTATGATCATAAAAATAACTAACAATATACGAGGGTGAATCAAAAAATTCTTGGAATCAATATTAAAAAATGCAAAGATTTAAATAATAATATTTTATTTTTCTACATAATCTCCCTCCAATGCAATGCATTTAGAATAACGCGTTTCTAACTTCCTTATTCCTTGTGAAAAAAATTATTTTCTTGACTCTCGAAAAAGTCCTCTACGGCAGCTATAACCGCGTCATTATCGTGAAATTTTGTTCCACGAATTTCCTCTTTTAATTTTGGAAATAAGTGAAAATCACTTGGGGCTAAGTCCGGAGAATATGGTGGGTGGTCAAGGAGATTGAAGCCAGCACAGCGGATTGCGTTGAGCGCAACTTCCGATCGATGAGCAGGAGCGTTATCTTGAAGGAACAACACGCCCAACGACAGTTTTCCACGACGTTTTTCTTTAATCGCTTCACGCACTTTCGGGATTAAATTTGCATAATAGGGTCCAGTAATCGTCTGGCCTTTTGGCATGTAATCAATAAAAAGGATTCCTTCACTATCCCAGAACACAGAGGCCATAACTTTGCCAGCGGTAGGAGCATCTCGAAATTTCTTGATGGATGGAGAGGATGGTCGTTTCCAAGACATGCTTTGTCTTTTAGTTTCAGGATCAAAATGGTGGACCCACGTTTCATCCATGGTGACAAGACGACGGCAAAAAATATCCGAATCACGCTGGAACATTTCGAGATTACGCTTGGAAATTTCCAAACGTCGCTTTTTGTTTTCGTCGGTTAACATTCGTGGCACCCATCTTGCAGACACTTTTTTGAACCCCAGTGAATCAATTAAAATGGATTGAATGCTACCAAAAGATATCTTTAGGATCTCAGCTATATGTTTTATAGTCATTCTTCTGTCTTCCAAAACCAGATTCTCAACCTTTTTGACATTTTCTTCTGTAACGGAGGTTGAAGGCCGCCCAGAACGCGGGTCATCTTTACAGCTGGATCTACCTCTTAAATTCAGCCACCCAGTACGCAACCGTAGAATAGGGTACAGCATCACCCCCTAATCTCTGCCGAATGTCCAAAAAAATTTCTTTCGTAGACATTTTTTTCAAACTGAGATATTTTATCACCGCACGTAACTCACTTTTATCCATAATTTTGACTTTTTAGCAACTCGTTGCACAAAAAAATTTATTACATGCGAACGAACTGACAAAAACAAGTGACAGTCTGCATAAATATAGTGTGATAGACACTCTTTAATTTGAATATCGAACTTGATCCAAAAAGGTTTCATATATATGCACTTCTAAGAACTTTTTGATTCACCCTGGTACTAAACGATACGTTGAGAATTTCGGTGTTGTCAAATGAGTCGTTTAGAATGTTATGTTTTTATATATATTTGGTTGGTATCTTTAATTGTTAATATTAATAGATACCTTAAACAAAGGAGAAAAACGTTTTTTAAATTGCTAACAATCAGCCCTAAGCCTTTGATTCTATACGACTCTATTACTCTAAACTTTTCAATTTTTAACTAATTCCGCACCGTGTCATGTGAAAAACAATTGTGTTTTGTAACACACTGTGTATTTTATTTGAACAAAAAGGATACTACATTTGAAGTGTCCATCTGCGTTAAAATATTTCGTATATTCATTGTTTCATTTTCGTTGCTACAAATACACTACAGCCAGAGGGAAAATTAATACAACTGAATAACTTTAGAATATTCAATGCAATTTACTAGACCCAACTATGAATTTTGTAACTTTTAAAAGTAACAAAATATACTGTAGGTATATAGTTTTTATGTTATTTTAGACATCGACAGACGAGTAGAAGTCTCACTTGATGGTAGGTAGCCAACACATCAGTCAATAAGGCACTGCCGACATATTTCTTAACTATTAGCTACATATTCTCACTCACAAGGGCATTACTATGAGTTATTTGTTATTGTAAATAGTTTCTTATGATGTACCTGTCTTTTGGTTTTTATTCTAATTTATTATTATTATTTTTAAAGTTAAATTTTAGAATTAATTAATTATTCCTTGCTTATTTTTTTATGTTGTATGTCACTATCGCATTAGGTTAACTGTAATGGCAGTGGATGTGTGTGTATAAATAAATAAAATATTTTGGGACTGAAATCAAAACGCACAGTATGCGCTATTGTGCCAATAATGTGCCAATAGATCCTTGAATAAGTAATGAAACGTCCAAGTCACATATGTAGGGTTTTCAGAGAAGTCTAGGATTCACGTAGAACATTATACACGGGTTCGTTGGCGCGTTCGGTAGAACACTTGCCGTGCGCATCGATGGGTCGTGATCGATGGTTCATAGATGGAAAAACCGTGAAGTGCATATTGCGCGTTTCGGTTTCAGTCTATGGATTTCCGAATGCTCGAAGTAAAAATTAGGTCAACAGCGCATCATTGACTGATGTTCCGTGGCTGAGGTATCACCTACCATCAAGTGAACCTCATGCTCGTCTGTCGATATCTAACATAAAAAAAAAACACTATGCGTGTAGAGCTAGGAGTTTGGCTCTCCATAAGATCTGATATTTTTTTTTACAGTGCAAATATTATGAACCAACTCGTCGTAGCGTTGCTTAACATGAAAATGTTTTTCGTGGGAATTAATTACTAGAAGAAACAAAGTGCAAAGACAAAGGGGAAGGAAGTGATAACCGCTGCCCATAAACATCTGCTACACCGGAAGACTTGTAAGAACGTTGCTGACTACTAATTGAGAGTCGTGTTTGTTAGTTTTACTATCCGCTTCAGAAAACCTAGAACAGTTGCGGGTGGTATTTTGTTGTCTCGTAGTTATTTTTATGTTAGACAAGTATCAACTCGCAAGGATGCAAATATAGCCTATCTTACTCGCTGATAATGTAGCTTTCTATTGGTAAAAGAATTTTTAAAATCGCTCGAATAGTTTTTGAGATAAATTATAACAAATAAATCTTTGTAATCGCCAGCGATTTTTCCGAACCGGTACGACTTGGGGACCTTCAAGAAGCCTATTCCTACCTTAAAGGCCGGCAACGCAACTGCAAGTCCTCCGATGTTGCAGATGTTCATGGGCGGCGATGTTCACTTTCCATCAGGTGAGCCGCAGGCTCGTTTGCCCCCTATATTATTAAAAAAAAAACTTTCCTCTTTATAATATAAGTATACATAGATATCGATATCGCTTTCTTGGTGATACCTCAGTCACAGCACCGCAATCAATTTAGAGCTGTTGACCTATCTCTTACTTCAAGCATTTGAAAATTCATAAGCTGAAACCGAAATTTTTATTTTGCACTTCACGGTTTTTCCATAATATATGAACGATAGTTCGTGACCCACAGAACAGTTTCCCTGTTCTGTGTTCGTAACCCGTTCGGAATTTCGATATGGACACATGTTTACAGAAAATAATAAAAATGAGAACCCGGTGGGATTCGAACCCAGACCGATAGGTACTCAATGATCTAACGAGCTTGTTACTCTTTTAATGTTCCCTACGATAGATGAGAGGAATAGTGTTCGATTGAAAATTATATCACGATTTTTTTTGTGTATATAGTACATCTACATACCCGTGCAAAGCCGGAGTATGTTGGTAATAAAAGATAAAAATAGGAAATTGCCCAAGTCACAACACATATTCGACAGTTTCGCCAATAAGTAATGGGCTATCCTGTCTAATAAGAGACAGACAGACTGACAGCTGGGCGGGGCGGTCTCAATTACCGGCTTGATTGATCGAGCTGGTAATGAAGCTGGAAAAACGGTTTATTGTATTATTTTACGGGATTTTAGATGTTATTTAGGGATGTTTATATTTATTTGTACTAATATACCTATATCAAGAGGAAAGATTTGTATTTTTGTATGTTATGAATAAACTCAAAAACTACTGAACCGATTTTAAACATTATTTCACCAATACAAAGCTACATTATCAGAGATGAACATAGGCCTTTTTGTGTATAGTACATTTACATTGCACCCGTGTGAAGCCGGAGCGCGTCTCTTGTATTTAATTGACGCTTAATTAATTTTCGCTGTCTATATAGTCAATATAGTTATTGAATATTTTTTATTACATAGCATTATGGACATTCGCAACAGAAATGTCGTAGATGCGTTGTCGGTCTTTAAAAAACATAGGATCGTTTTTTGAAAACAAAGACGCAAAGAAGTTATACTTTCGCTAAAGATTTTGATAATTCCACCATACTGTCTTCACATACGAGGGGGCCGATGGCTGGCCATGCGTCATGCTCGTGAACGGGTGCTACTTGTGGTGACAGGTCGGACTTGAATTCGTGTATGCGGTGATATTAGTTATTTCGACTATGTATTTGCGTGTTGTTTCCACGAGAATGTAAGTGCGTGCTCCTATTTCACCATGCCTACTGCTGATAGAGGACAAATCTTTGTTTTTTTTTCTGGTTTAATTTTTTTATTATTATAGTTAATTACGTTATAAAGATGTCATGTGGAACATGGTGTAATGGTTGCAGCGCCTTACAAATATTTTGTAAAACACAAATATGGCGATGAAAAAGAGTGACGAAGAGTTTCTTGCCAGTTCTTCGCTTCCGTTCTACGCCCTTGATTTGAGAACTGGCGGTAAATGTAAAATTAGAAGCATTTAATATGTATTTTTTACTGACGTTCATAAGTGTACATTGTGTTACCTAAATGAATAAATTATTTTTGAATTTGAATTAAATACAGAAAAAAAGTATTCGAATAAAATAATACCAAACACAAATAAAACTAAATAAAGTAAGAAATAAAATAAATAATTCCACACATCGTTTGTGCCGTTTCAATTAACGGATATGGGGGTGTTCGGAACTCAGTTCGTTTATGATTGCTCCAAAATTAATGCTCACTTATTTTGATGCTCCCCACTGGATTACATTCCAAAGTCCAATCGACTCACACTGGAGTTGATTTTAACGTAACGTAAAAACGACACTTGTATTACTTATTTATTATACTACAGTTTTTGAGTTTTATTGTAAGGACTTATTACCTATAGTTCAATTCGGAACATGTCAGTCCTATTGTACCTTATAGGTCTCAGTATATGGATTTCCGAATGCTCGAAGTAAAAAGAATAGGTCGACAGCGCATAGGGGTAAAACAGCGTATATAATAAAATAATAGTAGACTAATCCCCGAAACTACTCATTTTTACAGGTAGATTAAGTCTGGAGCAGATCTAAAAATTTGTAGCTTTGAATATGAAAGTGGATGGGTATAGGGGAAGAGGGAGGCCAAAAAAATATGGGTTGACTGTGTGAAGAATGATATGTGTTTTAGAGGTGTGATTGATGATATTATGGCGAGTGAAAGAAGACAATAAAAAAATAAAAAATCTTTATTTACACCAATTCAAATACACCAAATATATAAACCTAGACTCCCGATGTAGTTATGAACTGTGTTTCAGGAGTCTGTGTCTGGAATGGAATGGAAAAAGAGAACATACTGCACCGACTTCAAATAAAAAAGGGAACAGGGCAGGAAGAAGTGCGCGTCATTTTTAAAAATAATTATATTTGTTTTTTGCATGAATTAGTGATGAATTTAATTCGAAGGAAAAGTTACCGAAATAGATTTTGCTTCTAAGCGTTTTCTATAAATCACGATGACAGCGCCAAGCGCTGAATTCGACCTTCGTACTCGGTTGTGTCAGTACAAATACAACATAAGTATAATATGATGGTATCGTCGTTTTTATGAAAGACATCGCACGCCCCGGCTTCACACGGGTGCAATATAGATGTACTATACACAAAAAAGCCTATATTACTCACTGATAATGTAGCTTTCAATACGTGACATAATTTTTAAAATCGGTTCAGTAGTTTTTGAGTTAAATCGTAATCTCTTTATAACATTATTATAGATTAATACATCCATTAAATAATATCTTGGTTAATATTTTTTTAAATGTAAAAGTAAAGTAAAGACTTTCTTTTAGGACAAATCTATACTTCTATATCTATACTAATATTATAAAGAGGAAAGATTTGTATTTTTGTATGTTATGAATAAACTTAAAAACTACTGGAACGATAATTTTGTCTTTTATTAACGCGAGTATCACACATTTAAATCTATCTATCTATCTATCTATCTTTTACCGTCTACATTTTGGAGAGTGTGCTTTAGAGCTCCATAACTTAGTTCCTCCATCCCAATTCCACCTCCGTACATCTAGACGCACATCGGGATATCATCCTTACATCGTGGATATTCCACCAGTTCGCACCTCTCGTTTCGCTTCTTCCTTTTTAATCAAAACTGCAAAGGAGTGGAACTCTCTTCCAGCGACGGTTTTCCCGGATCACTATAATTTGGATCTTTTTAAGGCGCGGGTGAATAGGCTTTTTCTAGGTCGGCGTGCTCTACCTTAGATCACATCACCACTTACCATCAGGTGGGATTGTGGTCAAACGCCTGCCTATCATTAATAAAAAAAAAAAAAAAAAAAATACTGTATACCGGATTAAAACGCGATTTATTATTTGTATTGTTTAAATTATTTATCCCGACGTTTCGGATGCTTTACAGCAACCGTGGTCTTCCCGCGACCACGGTTCTTTCACCAATAGAAAGCTACATTATCAGTAGGCTATTTTTTGTGTACATATACATTGCACCCGTGCAAAGCCGGGCGGATCGCTTGTATCAAATAATTCCGTATTCTTCAGTGGCGGTTTTGATGAATTAATAAGTCAGTTAAGACTCAATATAGGTACATTTCAATATACTTTTAGATAATTTGTAGTACCAGATAAATTACAATTCAATATTATTATTGTAACTAATTACCCATGAATACTTGACGTCATTTGCTTACGAAATTACATAGCGTCGAATGCTATTCAAATGAAAAGGTCAAGGGTTAGCGTAAGGTCTGTCTTTGTATGTAAAATGTGTGTATATTTTTATATACTCTTAGGTCGGGCCTCACACAATCAGTAGACACACTGTGGCTTATTTACTCTTTAAAAACACTTACACCCCATAAAGTTTCCCAGTGGCGTAGCATAGGTCACTAGCAGATCCCTAATTATTTTTGCAATTGATTATATAAAATCAATTTTTTTACTTGTGAAATGCCGCCCGGGGCGGACCGCTCCCTCTGCCCCAACCCCCCCCCCCCCCTCCTATGCTACACCACTGAATTTTCCTCAGTGATCTTTAAATTATTATACTACATTATTTTGAATAACTATAAGTTAATAGTTATTCAACATCATGACATGGTATATTTTTTTTAATAAATTCATAAATAAAAGGTTATCAATGATATTTATTATTTAAATTTTAAAATTAAAAGAATACCAGAAAAAGTATCATTAAACGTTGTATTTGTGCTTTGTTAAAATAACTGCTATGAAGATAAAACTGACAAAATATGACTTTAGTAGCAACTCAATTGACAACTGAATAAATAATTATGAAACAGGAATTTCGGTGACCAACAAAATATTTTTATAACACCCCGCAGACGTTGTTCTGCCACAATTTTGGCTTCGAAATTATATAATTATTCTTTGAATATGCCCATTTACCCACTATAATTGTCTAATATGTCACTGATTTGCAGTGGACATCTGTTATTCCAAAAAAGCTAAGAATGCATGACGTGAGCTGTCAATATGGCGGAGTTTCGAATCTAATTTATTGTATAATTAATTCTATGCATATATTTTTTTCCTGATTTTTTCCAATATTTTAATAGACATAGAGGAATCCAACAAATAAGATATCGTTAAAATCGGTACAGCCGTTCTTGAGTTATAAACGGTATAACTAACACAACTTTCTTTTATATATATAGATTAGTAGACATTAATATTCTATCTTTTTTATTTCCAAAAAAAAACACAAAATCGTTCGCTTAATGTCTTCTAATTAATTACCTGCAATTAAACTATTATTTGATAATTTAAGATAAAAATAGGTTTAAAGTACATGTATTATCATGAGAACGTATAGATATTCTATCTCACGTAGCCCGTTTGGCTATGAATGTTGTCAAGCGTGCACATATACATTGTTTTAGTGTGCGTAATGTTTAGCGACATTATTTTTTATGTTTTATGATATAAGAGTAAACTGTTAAGTGTATTAAAATATCAATAAGCAGGTAAATTACACTAAGATTTTTAATTCGTCATTCGCAGTAAAAGCAGTAAAACTTTGGAATGTATTACCTGTACATATTAGAAAAGCGCAAACGTTAGCGTCTTTTAAAAACCTAGTTAAGTCTCATTATATGAGTTGTCTGTTTAGTTTAGGGAAGTTTTTGTATTGTTCATTCTACTTTAGTCTGTTTATTAATTTCCTATATCTTTACTTCTTGTTATACTCTACTCTTAATTCTTATTATTTTACTCTCTATTCTTTCCATGCGGTTGCTTGGAAGAGATAGCTAAATAGCTATAAAGCCGCCGATTGTCCACTTTCTTTTTCCTATTTTGTTTGTTTAATTTTGTGTTGTATTTTTGTGTGACAATAAAGAATATTCTATCTAAATTAGTTAGAAATTAAAACTACTTAAATATATTAAATTAGTTAAGCAATCTTATTTAGTTTTAATTATTTAACACTTAAGTGTTATTATTGTTCAAATATTTAGTAGGAAATGAAAGGCTTTATTATTTTTATTTAATTGTAAGCGTGCGGTCCCAATATTACATACACTCAAAAAATGTATATGTGCTCGCCTCACAACATTCATAGCAGGGATGTTACGGAGCTTCGATTTCGGTTTCGAAAAGTCGGAACTACCGATTGATTTTGCACCTCCGTTTCCGATTTCGGTTCCGATAAATTTGAATCGGAGGCTATAATCGGAGGTCGAAGCACATCGGCGGGGGTGGCCGCGTTCAGCGCCATTTGATTTAATTAACTTAGCTGTGTAAAATTTAAGAAAATTGGTTTATTTTTATATATCACATCCAGGAAGGTGTTTACTTTTTTGAACTGATATGAATGAAACTGATGAATAATGTTTGTAATTTTTTTTTATTACACATCTCTCTTTTGTGTCTGCCTCCGATTCCGGTTTCGGTTCCGATTCCGGTTCCGATAAACCAAATTTAAAAACTCCGATTCCGAATTCGGTTCCGGTAAAACAACTTCCGTAACATCCCTAATTCATAGCCAAACGGACTTCGTGAGATACAATATTTATACTTATAATGATATACTGATCAGTGTAATATTAATAAATGTTTATTGTTGATGCCGTTGGATACAAAGATAATTTTAGACTCATATTGTTGATGTTACAGTAGGTACTTTTAAGTTTATTTTTATATATTTTGATATCATTACACTTGGTAAATTATTACATACAGTTCATAGTTGCACTCGGTCAAACGTTATTATCTCTTATCATAATTGGTTCACGCTCTACTGAGCTTATATAAACAATTATTTCTCATATTAAAAATAATGGTTTTTCATTTTACTGAATATTCGACTGAATGGAACTATGTAGTTTTAAAAAATAGTTATTTATTTTATTTATTACTCGGACACAAAGGACGTTGTCCTGTTAGAATGCTAATTAAACACTAACTAAGGTAAACAACTAAAATAGTAGGTCGACAGCGAATCATTGACTGATGTTCAGTGGCTGAAGTATCATTTACCATCAAGTGAACCTCATGCTCATCTGTCGATATATACCATAAAAACATATCTAATATAAAAATATAAACATGTCGTCCCGGTGGTATTCGAACTGACGACCTATCGATGCGTAAAGCAGGTGTCCTACCGAACGCTTCAAAGAGCCCGTTTAGACTTTAGTGTCCTAAACTGCACATACAACAAGGAAAAACCGACTTCTTTTCCACAAGTCTACATTTCATTAACCAGTTGCAAATAAAGTCACAGAAAAAGTCAGAAATAATGACCTATTTTCACAAATGTATATGAAATAATAACAAACAGCCCTCTTGAACATTCGAAGAAAATATATGCTAAAATCTTCATATAATGCCAGTGTTGACAAGTGTTGAATCTTATTCCATTCGAATACGTTACAATTTCCTTTGCAAACGTAGAGATAGTTCTCCCTGTTTATCCGTTCGTGTCACACAATGGCAACGTTCATGCTATTTTAAGGGTTCATTTTCTTTAGATCTTAAGATTTATAGACTCTCACAACAATTAGTTAACGATCTTTGAAAATTATCGTAAATTTTCTTACTAATTTAGTTATGGATCGGATATGGAATGGAGTAGGGCTCACTTGATACTATATGATATTCAGACACATTAATCAATGATGCGATGTCAACCTATTATTTACTTCAAGCATATACTGAAACCGAAATGCAGCCGCGTCTTTGAATACTAGTTCATTACCCACACGTAATTTTGATATTTTACTCTTTAGTGACTAGACATATTACTAGAGAATTATAATGTTTTCATATGCGCGAAATTCTAACTCGCGATCCATCGGAACCCAACGCGTCAAAGAGCCTGTCAAAAAGTTAACATATTATTATACTTCTTAACACGTTGAACGCTAGATAAAAATACGTCTTGGCCGTTTGGACCATGGCAGACAATGGATCGGTCAGACACGGTCTGACTACCATTTTTTTTTTTTTTTTTTTTTTGTATGGTATCTCGCTGCTGGCCCTAGTGGCCTCGGCAGCTCAACGCGGACAAGATTGGCGAGCACTGTGGCTCAGCCTTGAAATTAGGGGTTTTGCTACGACACGCCTAAGGGCGTCTCCTGCGAGACACGTACCTCGGCTTGGGCTGCCGTAGGAGGGGAGGGAGCCTGAAGGGCTGGACGGTAGCTCACCCGTGTGAGGGATGCGCGGAACAAGGGTCCTCGCCTTCGCCGTCGAAGGCGCTGTACGCGGGTCTGAGGTGAAATGTCCGCCCGGGCGGAGTCTAATCTAGCATTGGCTACTGTGATAGGATCGTCAGGATCCTCTAAAACGTGTCTGGGTCTTCTCCAGAGAGCCTTATCGGGATAGGGGTAATAGTTGATTGCATTGCGAACCAACGGGTTGGGGTGGTTTATAGCCTTGTCGAAGTAACGTTTCGACGCTAACTTCATCCATTGGGCTATAGTGGGTAGCTCCAGATCGTGGTGGAGATCGACATTTCGCACATAATACGGTGCTCCAGTAGCGATTCGAATGAACCGGTTCTGGACCGACTGTAATTTGTGGATATTGGAAGGGGCGATATGAGCAAAGGCAACACTCGAATAGGTCATGCATGGTCGAATGCATGCCTTATAGAGTGTCACTTTATGCCTCAGGGACATTTTATTTTTGGAGTCTAAAAGGGTACGGAGTCTGGATAGGACAAAGGAGGCCTTTTTACGGACCATTCTAACGTGTTTGTTGAAGGTCAGGCTACGATCAAGGGTATATACCTAGGTATTTGGCTGATTTCTGCCAGGGAATGGATCTACCGTAGAGTTGAATCTCTCGGTCTAATAGGAATTTGGCCTTAGTATATGGGTTTCTGGGATTACCGGGAGGACCACGAGCAAAGAGTACTGACGCACTCTTTTCCGGGTTGACTTGGATTCCCCATTTCTGGAACCACTCACCGAGGCGGGTGGTTGCAGTCTGGAGAAGCGCTGTGATGATCCTTTTATCCCGGTGGGAAGTGAAAAGGGCAGTGTCGTCCGCGAAAAGCGCAATGTGCACTTTAGGCGTTTTAGGAATATCGCTAGTGAATAACGAAAACAGGAGGGGAGACAGGACAGAGCCCTGGGGGACTCCGGCCCGTATACTACGGGGAGAGGAGAGCGATCCTTCTACGCGATAGCGAAAGGAGCGGTTTGACAAGAAATCGTGTATGATACGCACGAGTCTGTCTGGCACGTTGAGTTGGTAAAGCTTGAAAATTAAGCCGTTGTGCCAGACCTTGTCAAACGCTTTCGCTATATCGAAGAAGAGGGCGCCCGTGGGAATGGATCTATTTCTATTTAAACCGGAAAGGATGTGTTCCGTTATGCGGTGGACTTGATGGACACAGGAGTGCGCTCGTCTGAAACCAAACTGTTCGTCGGGCAGAAGGCCTTTGTCGACGACAGTGTCCCAGAGACGCTTTTTAATTAACTTCTCATACAACTTACACAGTGTATTGAGAAGGCTTATGGGTCGATAGCTATTGGGATCGTTACGGGGTTTGCCCGGCTTGTGGATACCAATCACAATTGCCTCCTTCCACTGTGTCGGAAAGGCGCAGTTGACAAGGAGGGAATTGAAAATGGTCACAAGTAGACATATCAATTGGGGAGGAAGGGATCTGAGGACCCTGTTCGAGATGGTATCAGGACCTGGGGATTTTCTAGGTAGGGAAGCCTTGATCAAAGCCTGCACTTCGTCTACGGAGGTGGGTGGTAAGGGCTCGTCTGAAACGGGGAGTGCAATACGACGATCGACTTCGCGGTCGATCGTTTCTACGTGAACTGGGTCAGTGTTAACTAGATATGGAGTGCATTGCTCCTCTAGTTTTTGGGCTAAGCATTCGGCTTTGTCGGCGTCGTCAAAAGCGTCAGTCTGATTGGGCCGTTTGAGCGGAGGCATGATCGCGACCGTTTCTGATTTGAGACTCCTCGCAAGCGACCAATAGGCCGTGTGCGAGGGTGAAAGTTCGCTGGTTAAACGGTCCCATCGTTCGTTACGTAGTTCCCGCATACGTGCCTTAACCTCTCGTTGTAAGGCACGAAGCGTTCTACGGTTGTCGTCTGAGGGTGCGTTGTCATAGGCGCGAGTAGCTGCGTTCTTCTCAGTCAGTAGTTGTCTGGCGTCCGGAGGAAGTTCCCAACGTTGGTTAAAATCATCGGGAATCAACCTGGACGCGCATTCAACTTTGGACTGGATATGTCTGGTGACTGAGGAGACCGCAGCTAACGCTTGGTCCGTCGAGTCAAGTCGTTCCGGTATAGACTCTAGCTCAGGCGAGTCGATGGGCTTGAGGGCCTCATCTAACTTTTGCCAGTCAACTATAGTCTTGTATTGTCTTTGTAAGCAGTCGGGGGGGCCTAATTCTATAAGAACGGGTCGGTGGTCAGAGTCAAGTTCATGTAACGTTTCTATAGAGCGTAACTGGAGAGTAACGTTCCTTAGAATCGCCACGTCGAGTACGTTTCCGCGGGAGAGGCTCATATTACTGAAGTGAGTCGGATAAAGGGGAGCTATTACTTGGAAATTAAGTACGTCTTGTAGTCGGTCTAGTATGTTACCGTTAAGGTTGTTGGCAGAGCTATTCCAGTTCCAGTGTTTGCTATTGAAGTCGCCGGCCAGAATGACCGAGTCTCCCATAGCAAACAGGGCCCTGAGATCGCTCTCCAAAACTCTCTTAGTGGGTGAGAGGTAGACCGAGGCGATTATGACGGGCTGATGACCGGTCATAGCCACCCTGACTACTGAGCATTCTAAGTTAGTAAGCGTAGGCGGGTCGATAGGCATGCAGTGCAGTGCGCGTCTGTAATAAATAACCGTGCCACCGAGCCGGCCGTCACGGTCACTTCTTACAGTGTTATAATTCGCTAGTCGCGGAGTTCGAACGCTAGGTTTGAGGAAAGTTTCCTGCACTAGCATGATATCGACCGGGTGTCTCGTCACAAAGTCCTTTACTAAGTCAATCTGTCGTTTTAAGCCGTTAGCGTTGAATGTCACTAAGGACAAAGATCTTGTCTTGAGCCTACACGTGGCTGTATCTATTGCGTTGTGTTGGGTAATTGATACTGCCAGATTGATGCGATTAGTGACTACCATTACGATCTGTATTAAAATTTATAATATACGGCATGTGTGCATACGATTTTCGCAGAAGCGAGCAGTAGCGAGAGCAAACGCAGCACTTACGCACGGGTGCGGGGGGTTATCTGGTAACGGTAAGAAAAATTTACTTCCTTCAATGTTTTTTTTTTTAATTTTTTGTTATTGTAGTAACATAGATTCACCTTCACCTCAATGATAGAGATTTTCTTTAGGTTAGTGTTGTTCAATAATATACCTTTTTACCATGAATACCATTTTTACCATACCCCAATGTTTTTTGCGCAGCATATTTGAAATCCGGTTGTAAGTTATCTATACTACGTTACTGATTATTAGCAATTATTTCTCAACGTAAAAATTATTAGCAATTATTTCTCAACACAGCAAAAAAATCTATATTTAAACCCACCTCGAATATCATCTAACGCTCTCAGTGTGAAGTGCCATTACCTCGCCGTTCAAGGGCGAACAAATTTCATCATTATTCATCGTTAAAACTTTGGCAATGAACCTGAGAGTGCTGGAAAATTTGTCGGATGATAGACGTTGGCACAGAATAATGTAGACAGTAGGGATATTCTGAAAAAATCTCACTTTTCTATCTACCCACATAATAGTATTTTTAAAGCGAGTGCTATTCACAAGTTTGAAATATACAAAGAAATGTATCTGCCTCATGCCTCAATCGGAAATTCAATGTTTTATTAATAATTATATGCTTTAATCATTATTTATTTTTCTAAATATATAAGTTTTAATAATTATTTTTATCGATCATGGTGTTAAATTGATAGACACTCTGGCAATAGCTTGCCTTATTCGTCTTTAATTTTCTTCTTTCCAAACTTAATAACAATTTCATTCATTAAATATAATTTTTGCTCGGCTGTCGTTTAAATTTAAAGTGCAATTATTGTTTGAAAATAAGTAATTAGTTATGAATATAATATTCAAGTTCGCATTATGCATTTATGGAATCAATTCATAGTAGGGCGTAAAAACAATATCAACGTTTTTATAATATTGTCTTTTATTAACGCGAGTATCACACATTTAAATAAATAGTTTTAATCCGGTATACAGTATTTTATTTAAATCAATTTTTTTGATAATATCCCTTCTGTTCTTAAATATACTGTGTCTGATATTTTTTCTAGGTTATTCCAATTGGTTTTCAAGCCTTCATCTGATATTTTGATCACGTGATTTTAATTACTTTAATTTATTTTTACTAGCTGGTCGTTGAATGAATAGAAATTAAATTGAGTCTTGAATATTTATACGGATAAGTTTGTCAATAAAATTTAAATACTCTGCTATATTTAAATAAAATACTGTATACCGGATTAAAACGCGATTTATTATTTATATATAATTTAGAGACGTTCACAGGTGTACATTGTGTTACCTAAATTAATAGATTATTTTTGAATTTAATTATATTAAATATGGCAACTTTGTGACATTTCAAATACCAGACAACTGTCATCTTTCAGTCTCCCGCGACCACGGTTGCTGTAAAGCATCCGAAACGTCGGGATAAATAATTTAAACAATATAAATAATAAATCGCGTTTTAATCCTGTATACAGTATTTTATTTAAATGTGTGAAATATTACTCTTCTGAAATATTGCTATATTGGACGGGTTCGTTGGCGCGTTTGGTAGAACGCCTGCTATGCCCATCGATGGGTCGTGGGTTCGTATCCCCGGAACGACATGTTTATAATTTTCTGTAAATATGTCTTCCCCACGTCTGGTAACTTCGGACATTGAACGAACCACCGTTCATAGCTGGAAAAACTGTGAAGTGCATATTGCGCGTTTCGGTTTCAGTCTATGGATTTCCGAATGCTCGAAGTAAAAAGTAGGTCGACAGTGCATCACTGACTGATGTTCTGTGGCTGAGGTATCACCTACCATCAGGTGAACCTCATGCTCGTCTGTCGATATAACATAAAAAAAAGCGATTTGTTATATTAATATTGCATTATGCAAACTTAAAGTAGCTCTACAAGCCATTTTACGAAATATCTACATTTTAACCAAGGGCGGATTGCTAGTTAATAATATACATACATACATACATATACATCACTTTCCCATTGCGGTAGGCAGAGATCACGAAATTCCATATGCTCCGATCCTTACATACCACTTTCGCTTCTTCTACTTTCTACAATGCTTTCATACACACTCGACGGTTACGAGTACTTATGGGTGGTTAATAATATAATCGCAATTAATGCTGTTAAGTTTTTTCATTTAAAAGTGTAGTATTTTAGATTTTAATAAAGTTTTTGGGTACTATTAAACAACATTGACATCCACATCTATTATGTCCGCTATGACGGCCTAGCATGACAACCGCGACAAAATATTGTCGACCGTTTTCTCGTGTTTTAATCGATTATCTCTTTATTTCTTCCGGGTCTAACATGACAATTACACTTAAAACTCGACTTTTAATATAAAAAATAGATATATTTGTCGATCGAGATATCTTTTCTATCAAAATTGTCGATGTCGAGATATATATCTCGATATCTTACATCTTAGTTTGTCTTCTCTCGTCCGCGAGATATCTCGTGGCGGTCATGCCACATGTGACATATTTTGTGGTTTGTCTTATAATATAATAGCGACCCGCCCCGGCTTGGCACCGGTGCAATGCTGATACTAAATACACTACAGAAAAACTGTTATTATTATACATATAAACCTTCCTCTTCAATCACTCTATCTATTAAAAAAAACCGCATCAAAATCCGTTGCGTAGTTTCAAAGATTTAAGCATACAAAGGGACAGAGAAAGCGACTTTGTTTTATACTATGTAGTGATTACGGGAAGTAATACAGGATACCTCTTATATTATACCCAATAGGGTAATCGTTGTGGGGAACAGTTTGTAAGGCAATAGTTAACTGTTTTGATACTCTAACTTTCCAACTACATTTAGTTTAACTAAAAGGAAAGGAAGAAAAATAATTGATTAGACACACTAACGTTTCGTATCGCCATCTCGCTCATTCAGAGGGCTTAGCACGAACGACTATCGAATAATTAATTAATTATTTACTAATTTTAATTAATTAAGAATTTATTATAAATAACATTATTGTAATAGTAGATTTAAATTATACTTTGAGGGTAAGCCGCAATTTCATCTGACACTAATTATAATTTCTCTCTGGCCGGGTAAAATATTAATTTATTAGGACTTTTGGATCCTAATTTCTGAATTAGTTTACTGTCTCTTTTGAAGAATAAAGATAAATTCAGTACCACAAGGCAGTGTTCTTGAACCTTTATTTATTTAAGACTAGCAAAACGCCCCGGCTTCGCACGGGTGCAAATAGATGAAAAAAGCAAAGCCTATGTTACTCGCTGATAATTTAGCTTTCTATTGGTGAAAGAATTTTTAAAATCGTAACAAAACCGCAAAAATTGAACAAAATGACCCCTCGCCGTATTGCTCGATGCCCTGCGTGGAGCAACAGCGCGCGGTGCGAAGCGGACGGCGTGTATTTTTTGCTTATATATATTTTTAATTTCGTAATATCGTTTGAATGGAATGTCCGATTTCAATATTTCAAAAAGTATTTAACAGGTATTGAAACAGTCTTAAATATGAAATAATTTATTTGGATAAGAATTAATACAAAGGTATGGATAGCAAGGTCTGATTTTGATCGGCATTTCTGTCAACTTTTAAAATGTAAAAAAGTAGTTATAGTAACATAACTACAATAGTTAGACATATGGTCTCGCGAGTTTTTTGTAGATATTTATGTGTTCTATAATATTGTAGAACTTTATTTTGCTCTATCATCAATACTTTTCGCAGCGCATGCGACGAACAAAATTTTTTGGCTAATTTTTTTACGCCTCGGGTTGGTTTTAGTAGGAAATTCTAAGGATCTCAATTTTTTTCTAGTAATATATATAGCCTATGTTACTCAGGGATAATGTAGCTTTCCAACAGTGAAAGAATTTTTCAAATCTGCCAAGTAGTTTCGGAGCCTATTCAATTCATACAAACAAACAAACAAACAAAAAATCAAACCTTTCCTCTTTATAATATTTGTATAGATGTATAGACTAGTAACACGCCACGGCTTCGCGCGGGTGCAATGTAGATGTACTATACACAAAAAAAATCGGTCCAATAGATTTTGAGTTAAATCGTAACACACAAAGAAACACATTTTTTCTCTTTATAATATTAGTACCTACCTATAGATATATTGTTTTTTTAGCCTTATGTTATTGAAATATCATGTAGATATTTAAATAAAATACTGTAAACCGGATTAAAACGCGATTTATTATTTATATTGTTTAAATTATTTATCCCTAAATATAAATAAACAATATAAATAATAAATCGCGTTTTAATCCGGTATACAGTATTTTATTTAAATGTGTGATACTCGCGTTAATAAAAGACAATATTATATCATGTAGATAATAAACACTATCAAATAATTACATAAATCAATTAAAAAATATTATTCTGCAAACGCGTTTTCATTTTCTTCGTTTAATAATATCAAATTTTTATATATTTTTTGTATATTTCTAAATTGGAATGAGAGTACTTTATTAAAATAAGAGGGCAATGAATTCGAGAGAATAGAATGAGTTCGTTTAATATTCATTCACAATTAACCCGACGGAAATGAGAGGTAAAAGCTGTTCAGTACAAGAATACTACCTTATTAAAGACGTACTTGATATCAATTTATGAGCCTTCAAGAATTTGTATAAACGAAATTTGGCTAATTCTATGAAGAAATAGTATCTTTTTTACGATCCGCCTGAATGAAATCGACACTGAAATGTAAAATTGTATGTTTCTTTGTTTGTAATAAATTATCAATAAGTCTTGCTTTTGATAAATTAAACTGGTCTATTTCTCAAATTAAATCGTTTTATTCTTCGAAAACATAACAATATCTTCCTTTTTATATAAAACTAGCAATTGCCCCCGCAACCCCCCTTGTGGGTTGAATTTCGTAAAATCCGTTCTTAGCTGACCTCTACTCGGCGAAAGGAATATTCCTACCATATTTCAAGTTGCTACGCCTTATGGTTCCAGAGATATCGTGATGAGTATCTATATAGGTGGGAATCTCTTTTATATATATACTAGCAATTGCCCCCGCAACCCCCCTTGTGGGTTGAATTTCGTAAAATCCGTTCTTAGCTGACCTCTACTCGGCGAAAGAAATATTCCTACCATATTTCAAGTCGCTACGCCTTATGGTTCCAGAGATATCGTGATGAGTGACTATATAGGTGGAAATCTCTTTTATACATATATGTATATATAAGAATAAGAATAAGAACTAGCTGACCCCGCAATCGTTGTTTTGCCATGTAAATAATTTCTAAAAAGCAGGGGTTGGTGATAGAAAAGTAAAAATTTAGGGTTGTATGTATTTTTAATGCCACATTATAAAAAAATAAAAACAAAAAATTTCCTCCAAAAATTAAAAAAAAAAATTAGGGGTGGATTACCCTTAACATTTAGGGGGATGAAAAATAGATGTTGTCCTATTCTCATACCTAACCAATATGCACACAAAATTTCATGAGAATCGGTCGAGCCGTTTCGGAGGAGTTCAAGTTTATATATAACTAATAACACGGCCCGCTTCGCAAGGGTGCAATGTAGATGTACTATACAAAGAAAAAATAATTAATTTTAAAATAAAATAGGTTCCGAACTCCACCATCTTCCGCAATTGACAGCTCACGTCACGCACGCTTATAGCTTTTTTTGAATAATTAATGTCCACTGCAAATCAGTGTCATAGAAATTATAGAATATAAGTGGGAAAATAGCATATTCAAATATAGACTTATTTTTTATATTTAAAGTCAACATTCTGGCACACGTCTGTCGGCTCCGCTAATAATAATTAATAGAAATAAAATGATGTAGGATAATTTTCCCGTCTATACAATAATTATATTACCGAAACCGCATCGGTGTAGTACAAGTTAACCAATAAATAAACAGAACAATACAAATAAACAACAATAGATTGTTAAATCCATTATGTTCCCGTGAATAACATTTGGTTTCGCAAACTGCTCGATAAATTTCCACTTACAATCAGCTCCTTGTGGTTAATGTCTTAATAATTCATATGATATTCGCACATAATATAATTGTTTGAATGTTAATAGTTTTGCTTACAAACTAAGGTTTCACATCTTCCAGGGAATAATATACAATAATATATTAATTACTACGCAATCCATGTATTTATTTCTAATAAAGGAGATTTAATATTGTATTAAAAATACATAATTTATAAGCGAAACTGACAAGCGGTGTCCTGCCCAAGCGTTGGCTTAAAAAATTGGTTTTTTTTTTTTTTAAACTTTTGATAATTTGAAAATCTTCGCCAACCGCCAATGGTCTCTACGTATAGAGTTGACGCTACAACTCAAATCCCACGGTGAAGTCTGGAACTAAACTTGACATCTCCGTAATCTTGTTGTTTATCAGGAATGTGCGATACGAGTTTATTACGAGCTTAAAATTATAAGCTTAATTGGAAAGTCGAGAAATATCAAGTTGATGGGATGTAATAAAAGTTACACTTCTTACTAACAACATTTTCTACGCGACAGAGATCGGAATTGAGTGACCTTGAATCTAACAGACCGCGCACACACGACCACTGGTGGTGACCATAGCATAGCCACCGGTGGCCGCCACAAGCGACGGGCGTGATATTTCATACATTTTAGAGCGTCCGCGCACACACGGCGCTCGACTGGCCGCCACCGAGATTCTATCCATATGTGACCGCCACAAGCTATGGGCGTGATATTTCATACATTTTAGAGCGTCCGCGCACACACGGCGCTCGACTGGCCGCCACCGAGATTCTATGCATATGTGACCGCCACAAGCTACGGGCGTGATATTTCATACATTTTAGGCCGTCCGCGCAAACACGGCACTCGAGAGGCCGTTTCTAGTGGTGTCCACCAGTGGCCCTAAACTGCGCGTAGGCTAATAGCCAGCGTCCGCCTCACTTGTAGCTTGTGGCTCGATCGCAGACACTCGAGCGCCGTGTTTGCGCGGCTGTCCTAAAATATATGAAATATCACGCCCGTAGCATGGGGCGGTCACCGGTGGCTATGCTGTGGTCGCCACCAGTGGTCGTGTGTGCGCGGGCTGTAATACCACGCTTATGAATAAAATCACAAGTTTCTGTGGTCTGCGGTTTCAACGACCAATATTTTGTATATTAACTTCGGCTGACATACTTTCTGAGATTACTTTTGTTCTCCTACTCAGTAATATAATATCTTTATTTATTTTTGTTTTGCTCTGAGGTCCTTTATGTACAAGAAGAGATTTTTAATGTCTTCTACGTAAATTGTAATAACCATTTATGTTTAAATATTATCCTTTATACGTGATTAAAACGCGATTTATTATAATTTGTCGACGTTTTGGATACTTTTCAGCAAGGGTAATTTATTTAAATGTGTGATACTCGCGTTAATACTCGTAAGAGACAATATTTTTATGTCTGTTTACATTTATATATTTGTGTCACTATAAAAATTAAAAAGACAGTTTTTTTATTTATTTGCTATTTAAAAAATACAAAATTTACTTAGGAATAAATAATAAAATTAGTCTAAAGTAATTATAAGATGAAAACGGTTATTATAAAATCCTAACGTTTTCTGTTTCCACAATATGGGAGGGAAGAATTATATGAGTGTTATATATAATTGTATGTTATTTTTATTATTATTTTATATTCTATACTATGGCTATATGTCCGAAATAAAGAATTATATAAATGTAATGTAATTATATAAATGTAAAATTAGAAGCATTTAATATGTATTTTTTTATTGACGTTCATAAGTGTACATTATGTTACCTAAATGAATAAATTATTTTGAATTTGAATTGAATTTCAATTTATATAATATTTCAGTCGGTGGATCAAGATGTAGCACCTTCAATTGTAAAACATTCAACGTAGAGCATCGAATCGGTGACCGGGTAAAATCATATAAAATTTATTGGGTTGATAATTTCCGAATGCTCGAAGTAAAATGTAGGTCGACGGCGCATCACTGATGTTCTGTGGCTGATGTCCATGGGCGTTGTTTATCAGTTACTAGCAGATGTGTCTGTCTGAAGAAAACTTCAATTTCAGTTAAATAACTATTCATGATAAAATTTCTTCCATATTGCTTCAAAACCTAATATCACGTCCAACTTTAATCAAAAATGGAGATTTCCTTTTGAAACTCCTAGTATGATTAAACGGTGAAAAATATTATTAGATTTTTGGAATATAGAGATAAAATATAGCCATTCCGTCAGCACTTTAATTATTAATTGTTTCCTTTATAAGTTAACTAATAAACTAGCAACGCGCCCCGGCTTCACACGGGGGCAATTTAGATGTACTATACACAAAAAACAGCCTATATTACTCGCTGATAATGTAGTTTTCTATTGGTGAAAGAATTTTATGTCGGTCTAGTAGTTTTTGAGTTTATTCATAATATACAAAAATCCAAAAATACAAATCTTTCCTCTATATTCGTGTATGCGGTGATATTAGTTATTTCGACTATGTATTTGCGTGTTGTTCCCACGAGAATGTAAGTGCGTGCTCCTACTGCTGATAGAGGACAAATCTTACTTTTTTTCTGGTTTATATTTTTTTAGTATTATAGTTAATTACATAAAGATGTCCTGTGGAACATGGTGTAATGGTTGCAGCGCCTTACAAATATTTTGTAAAACAAAAATTTGGCGATTAAAAAGAGTGACGAAGAGTTTCTTGCCAGTTCTCTTCTGTTCTACGCCCTTGATTTGAGAACTGGCGGTAAATGTAAAATTAGAAGCATTTAATATGTATTTTTTACTGACGTTCATAAGTGTACATTGTGTTACCTAAATGAATAAATGATTTTGAATTTGAATTTGAATTTATAATATTAGTTTGGATATACGAATTGCGAAAAAATTCTAATTTCAAATTATAAAGATGAGAATTTTTATACCGATATTCTTCTAACAACGAATACCAGACGCTGCTTATTAATTATTCATTATTTACTGACAAGACTGAATACTCTTAAAAGGGTCAATATGAGCGACCCCGTGTTTTGTTTTAAAATACGTTTGCGACTTTTTTGTTATTATAATCTTCGAGATAATTACAAATACAGTATTTATGAATATGATTACATATTGAAAATTTATGTAGGTATTTATGATTTTGTGTACAATTTGAGCTGTGTACAACTTGAGCTATATTTAAAAAAATTTTTTTTTTATATCAGATATCGACAGACGAGTATGAGGTTCACTTGATGTTAGGTAATACCCCAGCCACAGAACATCAGTCAATGATGCGCTGTCGACCTAATTTTTACTTCGAGCATTCGGAAATCCATAGACTGAAACCGAAACGCGCAATGTGCACTTCACGGTTTTTCTATCTATGAACGGTGGTATGTTAGAACAGAGTATTTGTTATACAAATGAAATACCCTCAAAATGCTTCCATATTAAATATGCCAGAAGTGTTGAGTAGCAGCCATGATTTAATAAAAAAAATAATTCCCGAATCCTCTAGTGAGGCATGGAGAGACACCCAGTTCTGTGTTTGTTTCACTGATCATTTTTCTTTACAGGCCTTCTGTGCCCTGCCTGACCGAAACGTCTTTTACACCTTGTTTTCCTGGGATTAGAACCCAGGACCGGACAGGATAAGGATTTTATGCTCTGTTGTGGATGTCTATGGGTGGTGGTGATCACTTACCAGTTACCATCACGTGAGCCACCTGCCCGTTTGGTAAAATCATATAAAAAAACAAAACGTACAAATGCGAATGAATAAACAAAATCAATTTAGCAAAAACAAACACAAAACAATTGAATTCCGCAAATTTTTCCCCTTTTTATTACATTTCGAGTTCTTGACGGGCCATTAATACACACATATCTACCTACACCATATTATGCATAATTTATTCTATTATATAATGATCGCGTTTCGTTTTCTTCAGTGAATTATTTATTATTTATCTTTGTTATGTTTCTTAATGTTATATATAGTATAATATAGTACCTTCATGTATAGTATATACCGAATGAAGATATCATATATAGTATATTTATTACATTATTAGGTAAAATATCAGTAGTTTCATTTAGTTTAGTTAAACCAAATCGGTTAATTCAGTACCTATCTATCTATGGGGGTATTTATCTTAGAATTTGATGATCGGTCAGTCAGTGACAAGATTAAGAGATTTTGACTTGCAGTATTTCTTTTTTTATGTTAGATATCGACAGACGAGCATGAGGTTCACTTGATGGTAGGTAATACCTCGGCCACAGAACATCAGTCAATGATGCGCTGTCGAACAACTTTTTTACTTCGAGCATTCGGAAATCCATAGACTGAAACCGAAACGCGTAATATGCACTTCACGGTTTTTCCATCTATGAACGGTGGTTCGTTACCCGGTCGGAATTTCGATATTCCTCCCATCCGATCAATGCAAGAAGTTACCAGACATTCTATGCACGTTATATTCTTAACTTTATGGGGAAGAAATTGGCCCGAATGTCTTCATGAAAAGGATGTTACGGCCGTGCTTGACTTGGCGGACACTTCCGTGCCCCCAGATTTTGGATAAAGAGCTATTTGCTCACAAATCCATCGAGAATCCGTTTTATGTGAGAAATATTTTTCTGAGATTATTGATATTGGAAAGGACACGAAGCCCCTTCAATTCAGGCTCTCAACAAACCACCACAAAGGAATATTCAAGGAATCTTTCATGCATATTTTCTTACCCTCATTAATAATTTATATTCTCGAAGTTTCGAGTGAAATGAAAAGTTTTCTGAAGGTTTGAGTGGGGAGTGTTCGATGAGTTAAATTTCAATAGAATGTTCAATGGATTCATCTCTATGGCTCACAACTTTTTTACCGCCAGTTCTCAAATCAAGGGCGTAGAACGGAAGAGAAGAACTGGCAAGAAACTCTTCGTCACTCTTTTTAATCGCCAACTTTTTGTTTTACAAAATATTTGTAAGGCGCTGCAACCATTACACATGACATCTTTATGTAATTAACTATAATAATAAAAACATATAAACCAGAAAAAAAACAAAGATTTGTTCTCTATCAGCAGTAGGCATGGTGAAATAGGAGCACGCACTTACATTCTCGTGGGAACAACACGCAAACACATAGTCGAAATAACTAATATCACCGCATACACGACCGATAAGTCCGACCTGTCACCACAAGTAGCACCCGTTCACGAGTATGACGCATGGCCAGCCATCGGCCCCCTCGCCATATTTTAGGGAGAGAGACAACCCGACGCATGGACGCCACCACAAGCAATGACATTTAAGCGACAATTAAGACTGATCAATGATGTGCTGTCGAACTATTTTTAGCAACACGTATTTTTAACAACAAGTTTAATATGATTTATACCAAGTTTATTTACTTATGGTTTAAGATATAAATTTTTAAAATTAGGGCAAAATTTAGTAAAAAAAATTGATATAGGGTGAAGAGAATTTTATAGTGGTCAAGGTTTATATAAAATTATTAAAAATTATTCTATTATTTTTAATAATTTTCAGGTTAATAATTTTAAAATTTATTTGTATAGATTCATCAGGCTTCATACGGGTGAAATGTACCTAACCGTAGCTTTTGTTTTATAAACATAGCTGATAATATTGTTTTCTCTTGGTCTTTGGTTTGGTCGGTGAAAAAATCAGACCAGTAGTTTTTGAGTTTATTCATTACAATCTAAATTTACTATCTAAAGTCTCGGAATGGGGCCGACTAAACCTAGTCCAATTCAACCCCCAGAAGACACAAGTTTGCGCGTTTACTGCTAAGAAATCACCATTTGTCGTATCTCCTCGTTTTGAGAACACTTCACTATCGGCCGCAGCCAGTAATCAGTATCGGGATACTCGGCGTTGAAATATCGAGCGACGTTCAGTTTCGTGGTCATCTGGAAGGGAAGGCTAAATTAGCCTCAAAGAAGCTTGGTGTGCTCAATAAGGCGAAACAATACTTCATGCCGGCCCATCGCCTACAACTTTATAAGGCGCAAATTCGGCCTCACATGGAGTATTGTTCTCACCTTTGGGCGGGGGCTCCCCAGTACCAGCTCCTTCCATTTGACCGCATTCAACGTAGAGCGGCTCGAATCGTCGACGATGAGACTCTATCCGAACGGCTTGATCCTTTGGCGCTGCGTAGAGATGTTGGATCACTCTGCATCTTCTATCGCATATATCATGGGGAGTGTTCCGAGGAATTGTTTGGATTAATCCCGGCTGCTGAATTTCAACATCGGACATCGCGACAAAACACGAAATTCCATCCTCACCACCTCGATGTCTGGCGATCCACAACTGCGCGTTTCCTTAGGCACTTTTTGCCACGCACTACCACTTTGTGGAACCAGCTCTCGCCAGCGGTTTTTCCGAACCGATACGACTTGGTAACCTTCAAGAAACGAGCATATATTCATCTCAAAGGCCGGCAACGCATCCTCAAGACCCCTGGTGTTGCGGATGTCCATGGGCGTCGGTAGTCACTTACCATCAGGTGAGCCGCCTGCCCGTTTGCCTCCTCTAATATAAAAAAAAAAAAAAAATAATAAACAAATATACAAAATACGTTTCTTTTCTCTTTATATAATAATATTAGTATAGATTTATGAGATTTATCATGATTATTATCTTGAGTATTTTCCTTCTCTCTAACTTATCGACTCTTATCAGTTTTTTGTAACCTTTACTTTTTTGCGCACTATAGGCCTGTGTTTGTACTATGTCTTTTAAAATTAATGTTTGTGCCAAAATAAAAATAAATAAAATAATGTTTATCTACAGCTGACACAATCTAAAAGGTACACCAAAGGCCGGCAACGCACCTGCAAGCCTTCTGGTGTTGCGGATGTCTATGGGCGGCGGTGATCACTTACCATCACGTGAGCCGTCTGCCCGTTTACCCCTATACTATATAAAAAAAAACACTATGGCGGTTATGAAGTATGAACGATTATATTATTGAATAAACAAAAATTCGCCCTTCAATTCGAGATGGCAGATGACGCAACAAGGTGCGAGTCCCGAAAACCGAAAAGTAGACGGCCAGTGACCCCCCCCCGAACGATTCCCGAATATTTTTTTCGATGTCAACCCCGTTTTTCATCTACTTCGACTAACACACACGAAAACTGAAGGGCGTTCTAAATGCTCGAAGTAAAACTAAAATAGGTTGACATCACATTATTGTTCATTTGAGTGGATGTTGAAACATCACTTAAGCTCGTCTGTCGATATCAAATTTGCCAAAAAATAGCTGCTTTCGACAGAAGTATTCCGTAAATATTGACGGTTGGACAAGTATTGGATGTGGCTGAATGTAATTGCTCTATAAGTCACTAGCGATTCGTCGCGGCTTCGCACGAGTGCAATGTAGATGTACAAAAAATAACCTATATTGCTCGCTGATAATGTAGCTTTCTATTGGTGAATGAATTTTTAAAATCGGTCGAGTAGTTTTTGAGTTAAATCGTAACAAACATGGAAACAAATCCTTGCTTTTTATAATATTACTAGCAAAACGCCTCGG
Source organism: Anthocharis cardamines (assembly GCA_905404175.1). Taxonomy (NCBI): domain Eukaryota; kingdom Metazoa; phylum Arthropoda; class Insecta; order Lepidoptera; family Pieridae; genus Anthocharis; species Anthocharis cardamines. Next base: position 4,470,808 of record FR989972.1, on the reverse strand, counting down.
CTTCGCACTGGTGCATTGTTGTTAAAAAAAAAAATTACCCTCCGTAAAAAAAATATTTTTTTTTTAATAAACAGTACCCTATGTCCTTTCTAATACCTCTAAGAATATGTATGAAGTTTTGGTTTGAAAACGTCAAAAACAAACTTTCATTCACATTTATAATATTAGTAGGGATAAGTATTAGTATAGAAGTATAGATATGATTATATAAAATTTCCATGTCACAATGTTAGTTACCGTACTCCTCCGAAACGGCTTTACCGATTTTTACCAAATTTTATATGCGTATTCAGTAGGTCTGAGAATCGGCTACTATTTATTTTTCATACCCCTAAGTGATAAGGGTTGTTCACCCTTAATTTTTTTTTAAATTTTTGGACGAAATTTTTTGTTTTTATTTTTTTATAATATATAGCATTATAAAATACATACAACCCTAAATTTTTCCTATTTTATCACCAACCCCTGCTTTTTAGAAATTATTTACATGGCAAATCAACGTTTGCCGGGTCAGCTAGTTTTGATATAGAAAATAGAAATTTATATATCGAATTATATCCCAATTCATTTGGAGCATGGAGCAGACACGTTTCTCATTTTCTTAAAAGTAATCAGTTGCCCGACCGAAACTATGTTTTATCATGCTTCCCTGGGATTTGAATCCGGGACCTCCGGTAGGTACGAAACGCACACACCACTGACTCACGGAGGCGGTCAATATCGGTGAATCTAATTAAATAAATGGTGTTTGAATAATCTATTCAAGGGAAAAATATATTTATTATATGAAGTACTTGTTATTCAATCAACGTATTTATTAAGTAGATAAGAACGAATTGATTAGGTCTAGATAACTCTAGATAAATAATATTATTCTCCAATTAACAAATATTTTTAAATATAATCTAGTAGTTCCATACGGCTTCGTGTGTATGCGATCATTATAGTAACTTAGTAAGTAGTTTTTGACGGGCTCGATCAAACAGCTGCAGCGAAAAGAGAAACTGATCGCATCGGGTTTATTTAGTTCAGAAATATTGTATTGAAAATTTAATTTAATGCAAAAAACATATTGAATAATTATCCTTAACATATAAACTACCATATCCAGTAGATTACATATTTTATTGTTATTACTGTCAAGTAGCCAATTAGCAAACAGTCGAAATAACTAATATCACCGCATACATGAATTCAACTCCGACTCTTATATTTTCTTGATTTGTTTAAGTCTTAAAAACTTGAAAGAATAAAAATGTCAGTCCGATTTAAACTATAATTGTAACTAGCGGAGCCGACAGACGTCTTGAATGAATATTGGTTTCATAAAAAAAATCCTGGAACGCTATCGCAGAGCTACCTACCGGGACCAATTGGGAATATAAACCATCCAAGGATTCACATAAAAAAAAATCATCAAAATCGGTCTTGCTTTTTCGGAGGAGTTCAGTGACATATAATTACAGAAGAAAATATTATGCTATTTTAACTAAAATAAACGTTAGTAGGTACAAATAATAAATTGTGAACTGACGTCATAAAATCTATATTTTCACATCCTTTGTTAGTTTTACGCAGAAATGAAAGACTAATAGCCCGTTCAATTAATGTTTAATGAGTGATTATTATTAATTATGTTTTGTCTCGCTCTATCGAATTTTAAATCACCTTAGAGCTAATGAAACAAAAAAACGTTTATGAATAAGACTATAAATGTTTAGATAGGCCCATTTTTGCTAAAGATTTCTTCACTTAATAATTCAGCGCGCTCGTTGGCGTATAAGGAACTTACACCAACCACGTTCTGATGTCGTGGGTTCGAATACCTCCGAGTTGGATATATTTTTCCCAACATCTGGTCTATGCTTTAAAACGAGAGGAATGAAATTCCGACGATGGTAGTAAAGAATAGGCGTTTCCAATATGTAATCCAGGACCCCAAGATACACGGTTTTCCTAGTTTGGGGCTCATTGTTTATTCAAAAAAGCTCTTAGGCATAAATAAGCATTATGCAAATTTTAAGTTAATTGTTTTTTACTTTTTAGTTAATAGTATCGTTATTTTAATATTATGATTTGTTTGATCCATCATTATTTCCTAAATTGTATTGTAGTATTAGTGAAATGCCAAGGCTTTATTGTAGTTTTTTGTAACCTTAAATTAAATTAAAAAAAAAATCCGAATGCTCCATCTAAGAAATAGGTCAACAGCATATTTCTGTCCTATGTCTGAGGTATATTTGGAAATACATAGTCTTCTTCTTCTACCTGCCCTGTTCCCTTTTTTTTTATTTGAGGTCGGCGCAGTATGTTCTTTTTTCCATTCTCTCCTTTCACTCACCATATCATCAGTCACACCTCTAAAACACATGTCTTTTTTGGCCTCCCTCTTCCAGTTTCATATTTAAAACTTTTTTAGATACATGCCCTTCATCTCTCCTCATCTATCTAATATATAAAATTCTCGTGTCACAGTTTTCGTTGCCATACTCCTCCGAAACGGCTTGACCGATTTTGATGAAATTTTTTGTGCTTATCCGGTATCTATGAGAATCGGCCAACATCTATTTTTCATCCCCCTAAATGTTAGGGGTAGTCCACCCCTAAATTTTTTTTTTTAATTTTTGGACGAAATTTTTTGTTTTTATTTTTTTATAATGTGGCATTAAAAAATACATACAACCCCTGCTTTTTTTTGTCAAAAAATCTTGACCCGTGCGAAGCCGGGGCGGATCGCTAGTAATATATAATAATATAATAAACCTATATATTTGCAAATACATAGACTGAGACTAAAACGCGTAATTTACACTTCACGGTTAATCTATGAAATAACTACCAAGTACGTTACCCGTGCAGTTTTTCTGTAGTGTATTTAGTATAAGCATTACATCCGTGCGAAGCCGGGGCGGGTCGCTAGTAAATGATAATTTGATGTATTTAAACTTAGGCTCGTTTCTTGAAATCTACGAGACAGTAATCAGTTGCAAACACTGAGGGCTTAAGTTTGGAAGGAAGTTTCGCGTAAATCTTACATTGCTCGATTTCCATACGTGATGAGGATGAAAATAATATTTATATGTATACTAAATCTAAAATTAAAACATTAACTTAGCTAGGCTTTTTTATATTAGATATCGACAGAAGAGGTTCACTTGATGGTATGGTCAATGATGCGCCGTCGACCTACTTTTTACTTCGAGCATTCGGAAATCCATAGACTGAAACCGAAACGCGCAATGTGTATTTCACGGTTTTTCCATGTATTATAAAGAAAGTCACTGACTTTAGTCTACGAGTATTGTGGTAGGATTTAGCGAGAGAGATCAGACTACGATGGTTTTACGCCCGAAATTAATAATCAATCCTAATCCAAATTTTTCCATCTAAGATTGGTATTACAATCCGTTTTTTGAATTAAGCATGCCAATAAACTATCTTCGGATTGAGTTTGGTATCTTAAATAGCAATCCATCTTTGGGAGTGCGGATTACAGATTAAAGATTGACCTCTGTTCGAAAATGACAGTTTGTGCATGTCAATAACCAATCCGTCTATTTTGACGTTTGCTTCAATCCGTGTAAACAATCGTAGATTGCAATCTGAGAAATTCCTTAGTTTGGTGCTTGGATTACAAGTTTGTAGAAAGAAGAAATGGCCATGGCATTATTATTTAGTGACAGTGACGATAGTGATTTGGAGTTTCTTGCTCAGTTAACGGATACTGGTCCGTAACGACTTTCAAAAATTTAGTTGTAAAGTAAAGTAATTTCTTACATTGATTAAATATATAACAATATTTTTTAAAATTTCAGAATTCTTTTGAATAATGACGTTTTCAATTGCATACTCATTTACTTTATTTTTATAAACTACTCTATTCAGTCCAACTACTTCTGTACTTTACTGTTTCCGTTTGGCATACTTCACTTCATTAATAATCGCCAAATTCACATCGAACCATCAGTGGTCATCAGCGCCTTCTTATTTTTAGTTGGTTTTGGAACTATAATCTAACAGCTTATCATGGACACTTTTGAAAGTAAAGCCCCATATGAGAGATTCCTCCGTATCTCTACCCTCCATCATTCAAACTAACGCACGTCGCGGTCGGTTACCACAGACCCAATGCACGTTCCATTTTTGCTAATTTATGTACTTGATATAATATTGTAAAGTAACTAATAAAATATGATTGCAAATGTAATTTTTACATGTTTTTAGACCTAAAATCACTCGTTTTTAGTTGGAAAATATTTTATATATTATTTTATAATGTTGAGACTCGTTTGTTTTTATAAAACATTGAGTCAAAAGTATTGCACAATAAAACATTATGCTAAGAACGGAACGGTAAAGAGGGCCAAGATCGCTAGCGATCCGGCGTCAAAAAATTTTTAGATTGCATAGTTATATTATTGGCATGTGGATTAGAGATCGATCGAGCGATACGCATTCATCCGAGATTGGTTTTAATCTAAGATGGGAGTTACATTATTAATTTCGGGCGTTAGACTACTTGAGTTGTATTGATAAAAAATTAATGTTATCATATTTGAACTATTACGTAGGCGGAGATAACTTCTCCCACGAATCTGGTAGGTCATGCACAGTTGCTTTTCAAGTGCTATTAATTTTACATTAAATGTACGTGCGGGTGATGTAATGTATGACGTATAACATGACGTAACAAACGGCTTGACACGAAGGACTATGGAACTAATATTTGTGTCGTAAATCTGTCATTTGTGTGATAAATCAGAGGGACTAGCAGGAACGACTTGCGAGAAAATATTCGAATCTTTAAGTCCCATTTAAACGATGCAAGTTTCTTGCTGGTATCCCATGTTACTCGCTCATACGTAGCTTTCTATTGGTGATTTTTTTTAAACAGGCGAGTAGTTTTTCAGTTAAATCGTAACAAACAAACAAGTATTTCCTCTTTATAATATTAGTATAGACTAAGATCTTATTAATCAGAGCATTTGGAAATACATAGACTGAAACTGAAACGCGCACCCGAAGTGACCAGACGTGGGGAATACATGCTTATTGAAAATTATAAACATGTCGTTCCGGCGGGATTGGAACCCGCGCCCCATCGGTGCGCAAGGTACGTGTTCTACCCAATGCACCAACAAGCCTGTCGAAAACTTAAAGAGATGCCCTACAATGAAATGATAAATTTGAAAATAACTTGTTTATATATCGCGCCAAACTTCTAGGACGCTCTGAACGTGGCACGAGTCGCGTCGTAGTAGAAAAATTTATTAAGTTTTATTTATTATTTGTACATAATTTATGAGTGAGAAATGGATGTCACATCACTAAGTAAGTTTTAACGCAATAAAAATAGTAGATTGTTACCAAGGGAGCAAACCACTATTTTTATGGCGAGAGTGTTTTTTGAATCCAGAGTGGAGCGAGGGATTCTAGAGTAGAGATCTTAAATATAATCCTGAGCGCAACGAGGGATTCCAAGTACGTCACTCGAGTTTAAAATGGTGTTGCTCCCGAGGTGAACACTCTACTTTTTATCACTTCTATGAGAAAATAAGTATGTCATGAATTACGTTTACTTATTGTCATAATATGCTGTTAGAAACAATTAGAAACAAAAATTATTCGATGTGAATGTATTTGAACAATGAAAGATCTGAAAACTTAATTTGAACAAACAATAACAAAAGAAATAATGCAAATAGTGTAAACGAAATTACACTTTTACTGAAATCTTTTTTTTATTTGGTCCGGGTGCGGATTATTTTTTGCCAGCCAGTAACGTTTTCATAGTGTGCATGGTTGATCTCTTTGGTGTATTAAAACATTTACTAACAATATCCACACTTCAAATTCTAATCACTTTTACTCCCTAGAGATTAAAAAGTTATTTCGCTTCCTGTTGGTAGAGAACCAACTAGCTCTTTTCAAATAGATGTGATAAAAATAATATTAAATACTATTGCCTTTTATTAACGCGAGTATCACACATTTAAATAAAATACTGTATACCGGATTAAAACGCGATTTATTATTTATATTGTTTAAATTATTTATCCCGACGTTTCGGATGCTTTTCAGCAACCGTGGTCGCGGGGAGACAGGGGCGAAACGTCGGGATAAATAATTTAAACAATATAAATAATAAATCGCGTTTTAATCCGGTATACAGTATTTTATTTAAATATTAAATACACTTAAATATTATGTGCTTGTCTGTTACTCTGCGCGCAGCAACTTCAGAGCGTACTAGAAGTTTGGCGTGAACTTGAAAATAAATCATCATTTCATGTATGCATAGAAACATGTCTGCCCGTGAACTAGACATACAATCCACGCTAACCCTGCTAAAATTGTACTCAACCACGGCCTTGGGAACCTTCACAAATCTCTTGTACTACAGCAGATATACATCAAAGCTAGCTAAATTTAAAACGAAGCAGATTTATTTACATTTTCCGATATTAACCACTGCAGATCGTGTGAAAGACGGAATTTACGTGTTTATATTGTATGTTCAAATATTTAATGCACATTGTGTAATATTGTGATAATACAATGAGATTGTGTCAGTTTGTAGCGTATTTGGTGTGACGTATTTAACTATTTAGTAATGATAAAATTTGTATAGTATTGTTATGTACAAATATTATGAATTAACTTTGATGAGAATCTGAATGAAATGAATTTAAATGTATGTACAAAAGCTTTCAACTAAGTGAAGGAAATAAGCGGTATGTAGCGGGATTCCGATCTAAATGTAAATCCATGATCGCTGCGTATTCCAATGGGAAAAGTCATGTGAATATATTACAGTATACTTTGAAATAATATCTACACAGCTACTTTTAACTGTACTGTAATACTACGCTTAATTTATTTAAATTTGGACAGTACATTTATTAGATTACAACGAAGCTTTCGCTTATAAGGGGTTTCCGAAATTAAAATTTGTTATTAAGAATACATTACGCCATTTTTAAACAGTTTTTGTATTCGCCATCAAGATTTTGTGTGACCATTATATTATAGATATAAAACGATATATTATAGAATTAAGATTGGAGTCAGTATATAACTAACTAGGAACGCGTCTCGGCTTCGCGTGGTGCAATGTAGATGTACTATCCAAAAAATAGCCTGTATTACTCGCTGATATTGTAGCTTTCTATTGGTGAAATAATTTTTAAAATCGGTTCAGTGATTTTTTACTTTATTCATAACATACAAAAATACAGAAATACAAACCTTTCCTCTTTATTATAATAGTATAGAAATCTAATTCCCCTCATATTATTCTTAAATTAATAACTATTATGATCGACATAGTTGTAGTTGGATGTAAATATTAATTATAATAAAGTTTTAAAAATAAAAAATATATAAATAGGATCGGGTTTTATGAAAAAAAAAACCCGTTAAAACCTTACCTCGTTTGAAATTTGAATGTTTAGTTAAGAAATAATGACATTGCATTGTTACTTACCATTATAGTGGGTCAAAAATCCACATTCTTAATCTGAAACAAAAAAAAAACAATATGAACAATACTTTAATTAAATTCAAAATAATATTATCAAACATATAAAAACTTAGGTAAAATTACCATGAAGTTGACTTTGGCTTTTATTAAGAAAAGTTTTTCATCGAACTTTTCTCTATACACCGTTTAATCAATATGTTATTTAACTTGAAAGGGTATCTGTTATTTGGTAGTTTAGTGAACATTTTGTAGATCCTTCTTCTAAAATAGAATATTTACGCATTCTTCTATCATATTATCATTCTAAAAATTAAAAACAAACCCAATATAATATTTGTCAAATAATACTAAAAAAAAAAAAGAAATGTCACATTATATATTATATATTATGTAAAAATATTTATGTTAGTTGTAAGCACCGCGACGTCAAGCGTCAAATAATAGGAGCTACTGAAAATCAGTGCTGTGGCATTACGTCACAGATATCCTGAGTAGCATCCTATTTCACGCACACTGCCACACAGCTACTGCGCAGATATTTATAGAATGCATGTTTATATAATGTTTGTTTTAAATAATTATTTTGGTGAATGATTGATAATTAATTGTTTTTTTTTTCTCTGTATGCTGTGTTTTGTGTGTGTGAATAAAGTTTTTATTATTATTATTTTCTTGTTTTTTTTTGTATCAAATCTCGGCTCCATTTTACCGGTATATTGGTTGTCACGGGCCTAGGCCAAGTGACAATCAATTGATTATTTTAATCAGTCTGTAAAAATTTCCTTACAATTCTGCACGTATTTAATATTACAGCTTTTTGTAGGGTGGTATACGTAAATTTTGGTAGATCGATTGTCTTTAAGGATTGGTGAAGTTGCTTCGGTATAATACCAGTAGTGGACAAGACAATAGGCACAACCACTACTTTACGGAGATTCCACATTCTAGTTATTTCATCCTTGAGTTCTAAATATTTGCTTAGTTTCTGTGCTATAGTGGATTGAATATTGTGGGTGTTGGGTATGGCTATATCGATGATGTATGCTTCTTTATTTACTTTATCTATGAGAGTGATGTCTGGTCTATTATAGTGTATTGTTTTATCTGTTAATATGGCACGGTCAAAATAAAGTTTGTGATTAGGGCTTTCTAAAATAATTTCTGGAGTGTACTTGTAATAAGGTATAGGTTGTGCATTACTGAGCTTATATTTTAAGGCGAGTTTTTGATGGATTATACTAGCAACTTGATCATGTCTGTGTTTATATTCTGTTTGTACTATTGCACTACATGCTCCTGTGATATGTTGGATGGTCTCGGTGGAGTGGTTACATCGACGGCATATGTCATGGGTACCGGGGATTTTCATTATATGTTTGCGGTAATTACGTGTTTCTATAACTTGATCTTGAATGGCGATCATAAAACCCTCCGTCTCTGGGAAAAGTTCTCCACGGCTGAGCCACTCGTTCGAGGCTGTTTTATCGACATGTTGTAGGTTCAGGTCGTGGTAGTGTCTCCCGTGTAGAGATTTTCGCGCCCATTCATTTTGTTTTGTTATTCTGTCTATTAGCACCTCGTTCCTCTGTGGTAATTTATTATGTAGATTTAGTGGGGTAAATTTTATATCATTTTGAACTATAGCAGTGTGTAATGTAGACGTGTGTATTTTATGATGAAAATATGTCCTGAGGCTTGTTACCTGTTTGCTGTGTAAGTTAAAAATATCTATGAGTCCTCTGCCTCCGTCATTCCTGGACATGGTTAATCTTTGCATGCAAGATCGTGGATGGTGCTTTCTGTTACTAGTCATTATTGTATTAATTAAACGTTGTAAACCCTTAAGTTCTGACTTTGACCAGTTTATTATACCAAATGAATAAGTAAGTATGGGAATAGCAAAGGTATTAATGGCTTTAACGGTATTTTTAGAATAAAGCTGTGTTTTTAGAATAGAATTAAGTCTGTGTTTGAACTGTTGTTTAAGTTGTATTTTTACTTCTTTGTATTGGATTTGTCTAGCCTGTTGATATCCTAAATATTTATAAGTCTCTTCTTCATTCAGAGATTCTATGTATTTTCCATTTTGTAAATCGTATCGATGCTCGAAATACTGTCCAGCGGTTACTGAGTTTAATCTACACTTATCAATTCCAAATTCCATTCGGATGTCTTTTGAAAAATACTCCGTAATTTTAGCGAGCTGATTAAGATGTTCTTGACTAGAGGCATATAATTTTATGTCGTCCATATACATAAGGTGGTTTATTGTATACTAGCTGATGCCCGCGACTTCGTTCGCGTGGGGTTCACTTTAAGCTGAGCTTTTGAGCAAGCTTTCTTCAAATGACATATCCTCCTCCACCCTCTGTACTTGGTGATTTCTTTTGGGAAAGAGCTATCTAATTAGTCATTGACGGTTGCTTTTGCATCATGTTATCGACATGTTTAATGGTGGTTGAGATTGAGGTTCGAAGGATGATTTGAAATTCAATAGTTGAAATAATTAACCTGACTTTAAAGAAACTTTAGGGAGATTCATATTAATTAAATTTTACGTGACCAAAATCCAGATATGTGTCTTTTTTCTACTTATCAGAGTTCAATCGAAGATTGGATTCAATGCATTTTCTGTCTTAAATAGATGCGTGCGTTCATTTAATTGGTCATTTTCATTTTCGGACATTTTTTTTAAATTCCCGGGATTCCTGCCCGGGTTTCCGGTGCTAAATGCGGAAACCTCTAAGATACGGAAGCAAAAAAGCAATGTCGAATAATCGTAATTCTGTTTAAGAGAAAGGATTGATGAAAATGTGAAATAAATGATCTCATAAGAAATACTTTTTCATATAATATTTCAATAATACATTTTCTATTTTTGTTATAATATAGTTCTTTGAAAAAATAAATAAAGAAATACAAAAAAAGATTTCTTTCATTTCAACTTCAGATTCGAACTCGCATCAGAAGCTACGCTATGGGACTGCATATCCACTATTCTACGAATACATATATTGGAAATGGCGAAATAATCAAACTATTTCATTTACATATCAGACTGTGATTGACATCTGACAATTCGAAAAAGTTCAACGCGAGTCAGTTTGCATTGAAATTTGGTGATATGGTGCCTTTAAAATAATATTTAAATGATGATAACTTTTCTTTCCGATAACCGATTTCGATAAAACAAAGCCTATATGTTGCCCCGGGCTTTCCTTAATATATTTGTGTAAATTGTACGATAATCGGTTCATTATCTTCGGAGATTAGCGTGAACAAACAGACAGACAGACAGACAGACGGACAGACAGACAGACAGACAAGAATCTTAAAAATTGCATTTATGCATTCTGCTACCCTTCTTTTATCACCCCTCTTAATTTCTGGTAAAAATATTTAGTGAAGCGTAATTTCGATCCTACTCTTTTATTATATGTATAGATTGTTTTGTTTGTATGTCAGTTTCAGAGTCTCTATCTATATCATGGTATTTAATGGGATATCCTATATTTTCGTTGTCTAAAAGGTTTGATAATGGGTTAAGGGCCAGGCAGAACCATAAAGGACTTAATGTATCACCTTGAAATATTCCGCGTTGTATTTTTATCGAATCTGTTTCAATTGTTTTAGTAAATGTAGTCAGTCTTAGACGTGTGGTCCATTTTGTCATGAGGGATTTCAAAAAAATAATAATGGTTGGATGAATTTTATAGATTTCTAGAACTTTTAATAACCATGAGTGCGGAACGGAGTCGTATGCTTTTTGATAGTCAATGTACATCGTAAAAAGATTTTGTTTTTGTTTTTGGACCTGTTTTAATATTACTGAATCAATTATCAATTGTTCTTTACACCCCTGACTAAATTTCCGGCAACCTTTTTGTTGTTCTGTTAATATATTATTCTCATCTATGTATTTATAAATTACTTGAGATAAACAAGCTGTGATAATTTTGTAAAAGGTTTGTAGACATGTGATGGGTCTGTATTTGGCAGGGTTTGCTAAGTTATTTGGATCTTTTGGTAACATGAATGTAATACCCTCAGTGATATAATTTGGAATATTTTCTGGGCAACGGATGAACAGGTTAAGATATTTGTGTAAATAAGGGTGTGTATGAGTAAATTTTTTATACCAGTAGTTGTGAATATTATCACTACCAGGAGCTTTCCAGTTCTGTAATTTGTTAAGTACGTTATAAAATATTTCAATAGAGATATAATCAAAAACCATTGGTTCTGCATTGATAGTGTTTGTGTTTAAATTTTCTTGGTCTATCCATTCGGCTTCTGAGTTATGTAAAATAGAGTGCTCCCATATTCTTGACCAAAAGTTATGTAAGTCGTCTGAGTTAGGTGCTGCGTTAGATACTGCATGCGTGTTAGAGGTGTGTGTGTTAGTATGTTCTGTTTGGTTAGATGTAGAAGATTTGAGTGAACGATAAAACTGTTTTTCATTTGAGATAAACTGTTTGTTCTGGGTTTTACGTAGAGTACATATTTTGTATCGTTTTAGTCGACTACTGACTACTGAGAGTTTTTGCTTTAGTGTATCCAAGAAGTGATGGAGTTCTGAGTTTGGTTCTTCATGAGATGTATGTACCGTGTAATGTTCCAAGATGTTATTAACATGATTAACAAGGTCGTGATTTCTATTACCTTTAATGTATTGTGTAAGTCTACCTATTTTTGCTCTCAGATCTTCAACTTTCTTTTCCAATCTGATTTGCCATTTAGGCTTTCGGTTAGAGTAAGGCTTATTTTTCCTTGTATCAGAGAGGAGTTTTAACTTACTGCCATTTGATTTAGCAGCAGTCCAAGCAGCACAATACATAATAGTTTGTAAGTTATCGTAGTCAGTATAGGAGTTTACATGTGTAGGTAGTATTTTCGTATTTATATAATTGACTATTGCTGCTAGTTTTCGTGATGTTTTTTGTTTCGGAATGTAGTTTCTCTCTGTTGGTGAAGTATCTCTGAAAAATTGTAATGCTCGTTCAAAGGTTTGGTCTATTTCTGGATTCGATTCTATGTTACCTATTGTACTGAGCCCTATATTTGGTAACTCTGGAGTGTTGATGTGTGTATCAGAGTTGGGATTTGTTAGTAGGTCAAACTCATGGTTTATGTTTGAGATCCTTGAGGTGGATTGACTTCTTGGTTGTGAAATGTATGGTGACTGCGTGTGTGGTTCTTCGGTATAAGAGGAGCGTGGTTCAGTGCAAAATGATAACGATATTTCATTGGGCGTCAGTGTGTCTGTATCAGTGGTTGTTTGAGTTATACGATTATTGAAACAGCTTTGAGATGATCGTAGTTCTCGACTAATTTCCTGTCTTATCTCATTCAACCTGACTTCGCTGATATATCTACCCTTATTGTTTGTTATGAGTCTCCTTTGATCTGCTACTCTTTGTTCGGTTACATGTTGTGCTAAATGTGGAAATTTGTTTATAAAATCATTATACATGGATGTTCTATACGTTGTCAGATTAGTCTCGAGTTCAGTTACTTTATAATAAGATTTCATTATTGTTTCATTATGTTCTGTAGTCCACCTCATTCGTTTACCGGGGTGATGTATGCTAATTGGTGCTAGAGTATCTTGCGCTAAATTATGTAAGTTGGCTGTTACTTCTGCTTTAATTTCGTCTAATTCTTTTTCTGAAATAAGTTTATTTCTTATTATTGCTCTGTATTGATCCCCAAGTCTTTGTCTGGAGATATTTATGTCTGGGAATTTTTTAATAAACAAATCATGTAGAGGTTCGAGATATCCTTGCCTAGATGTATCTATTTTAGTAATAATTAAGTAATTACGGTAAATAAATTTGTTCATGTCTTCTGTCCATGTTATTCGAACTTTATTAGCGATTGTACTTGTTGTTCTAGTTGAGCATGATGGGAGATGTAATGTTTCTATATTTTCATAGGCTTCGTTTAAACCAAGTTGTTTTACAGGAGGTGTGTTTACTTGTACTCCTAAAATCTTCCTAACGTCTTCTCTGATATCGTGTAATATTTCGTCCGTGAGTAGATCTTTTATTATTGCTCTTTTTAATTCTCCTATTTTATTTTTAGTGACTTGCATATGAGTGTATTTTTGTATAAATTGTGTGTATAATTCATCTACATAACGTTTCTTATTTTCTAGATTGGTAATAGTTAAATATGTACGCCATATGAATTTATACATTTCAATAGTCCATTTTTGACGCGTACGTTGGATGGTACCTACGATGGGAGCAAGCTGTTTGGCATTTGCCTCTTGTTCAACATCATAGGATATTGGGGAAGTGGTTGTGGAACCGCTATAAGATACCAATTCATAGGATCGAAGAGACGATTTCGGTGATTCAGACATGTTGCAGGTTAAAGTTATACTTTCGTCACTTGATTCATCGATATCCATATTCGTAGCTGAGGTCGTTTGATGGAGACTTTGTGATCGGTTGGGGATGTCATTTGTGAAAGTTGATGATAAATCATGATATGATGGTGATTTGGATGGGTGGGATGATGGTTGTTCGGCTGTAGTCGTTTTATCGAGGGGAACCCGCCTGTTCAGTCCCCCGTCGCCAACGGTTCGCATACTGTAGCATCCAGCATTGGCTCCAGATGCGCCCCGGCGATCCCCGGGCAGCGGCCGAAGATTATATCTCGTAGGTTTACTGTCCATAAAAGCTTTCTCTATCTTCACTCATTAGGTTTGGGATCGTTAGTTAGGGTAGGTTGCCTAGGTGTAATTGGCAGTATATGTATGTAAGTTTTATATTTCAGTATCAGATGTTATGAACTTAATTCAGTGCCTATACCCGTAAGCCCCCCCGCCACGACAAGGTGATCCCTTGGGGGGGTTATTACATGTTTATTACATGTCCAATCAACTTTTTTTATGTTAGACTAGCAACTCGCCCCGGCTTCGCACGGAAGCAATGTAGAGGTATATACATAAAAAGTAGCCTATATTACTTGCTTAATGTAGCTTTCTATTGATGAAATAACATTTAAAATCGGTCCAGTAATTTTTAGGGTTATTCGTTACGAACATACAAAATCTCTCTTCTTTATTACATTAGTACAGATATACATATATATCGCATTCGGAAATACACAAAAATAATTTAAAAAATATATTGTAGTGCACGTTTAAAAAAAAAATGAAATATACTTCTGACCGTATACGTGAAAATCATAAATACTTTCACCATTGTCTATGCACAAGATCATTTCGTCCTCAAAGTCCATTACTGCGTCAAAGTATCAACATGCCGTCTCAATGAGCTCTTGCCGAAGTGTGTGCTGACCTCTCTATAGGAGTTTGTCCTACTTTTGTGTCGAGGATACAGTTTCTAGTGTCCCGTAAGAAAGTATTTATGGATATGTTTCAATATGAAAGCCGTTTGGCTACTTTATGTTTGAAAAACAAACCATTCTTCAGCTTTCCTTCCTTGTGTTATGAAACAAAAGGTTTAACTAGCGATCCGCCCCGGCTTCGCACGGGTGTAATGTAACATAACTAAAAAATAGCCTATGTTACTCACTGATAATGTAGCTTTCTATTGGTGAAAGAACTTTAAAAGTTTTTGAGTTTATTCATAACATACAAAAATACAAAAATTCGAAAAATACAAATCTTTTCTCTTTATAATATTATTATCTATACATATAATAAAAGAGTAGGATCGAAATTACGCTTCACTAAATATTTTTACCAGAAATTAAGAGGGGTGATAAAAGAAGGGTAGCAGAATGCATAAATGCAATTTTTAAGATTCTTGTCTGTCTGTCTGTCTGTCCGTCTGTCTGTCTGTCTGTCTGTTTGTTCACGCTAATCTCCGAAGATACTGAACGGATTTTCATGCAATTTACACAAATATATTAAGTAAAGCCCGGGGCAACATATAGGCTTTGTTTTATCGAAATCGGTTCTCGGAAAGAAAAGTTATCATCATTTAAAAATAATTTTAAAGGCACCATATCACCAAATTGCAATGCAAACTGACTCGCGTTGAACTTTTTCGAATTGTCAGATGTCAATCACAGTTTGATATGTAAATGAAATACTTTGATTATTTCGCCATTTCCGATATATGTAATCGTAGAATAGTGGATATGCAGGCCCATTGCGTAACTTCAGATGCGAGTTCGAATCTGAAGTTGGACGGAAATATTTTTTTTGTATTTATTTATTTATTTTTTTAAAGAACTATATTATAAAAATAGAAAATGTATTATTGAAATATTATATGAAAAATTATTTCTTATGAGATCGTTTATTTCACCTTTTCATCCATCCTTTCTCTATTACAATTACGATTATTCGACATTGCTTTTATTGGTTCTTAAGGACTGTCTTCGTATCTTAGAGGTTTCCGCATTTAGCACCGGAAACCCGAGTAGGAATCCCGGGAAAAGGGAATTTAAAAAAAAAATCTCAAAATGAAAATGATCAATTAAATGAAATAAATATCGAGGTGGATACAGTATCTTCACCACTAATTAAATTTATAAAAAAAATAAGTAAATTTCTTTAAAGTCAGGTTCATTTTTTCAACAATGGTATTTCTATTGAATTTCAAATCATACTTCGAACCCCAATCTCAACCACCATTAAACGTGTCGATAATATGATGCAAAATCAACTATCAGTGACTAATTTGATAGCTCTTTCCCAAAAGAAATCACCAAGTACAGAGGATGGAGGATATGTCATTTGAAGAAAGCTTGCTCAAAAGCAAACCCCACGCGAACGAAGTCGCGGGCATCAGCTAGTATTATATAAGTAAATAAATAATAAGTATAGAAGTATAGTGATAGATATGCAGCTTTTTACGATACAGTTTTGTTCTTACTTATTAAATAACATTTAGTTGTTCTCCCCGAAATACTGAGTGTTTCAAACAAGTTCAATTACCACAAAAGTTTAAGAATATCTTTTAAAGAAATAGAGCAGTGCATACGCTTGCTTATGTATACTATAAGGGCTCGTGTCTCTACTGTTATCTATACTTTAACATAAAAATCACTATTCGAAGTAGGGAACAGGCTTAGCCGTTTTTTTCCACTAACAGTCATTCAGTTCTCAAGTACAGCAGATTCGATTTCAGATGTGTGTGTTGATTTTGTTCTGTTTGTTCGATTGTATTACTAAAATATCGTTGTGGTCCTTTATCAGATAAAATTTCCTGTCAAAACTGAGTATGGCAGAGCTTAACGTAAATGTCTATTAAATAATAAGTATGTTATTCGATAAGTTAAAGAGAATAGGAACAGTTTTAGTAAAATAAAGTCCGTTTCACGAAACATGCCCCTTGTTAGTATTCGTAGAATTAATGTTTTTTTTTTCAAAATAAAAATGCTATATAATATGTTTTCATCATTCAATATTTAAACTTAGAATATTATAAGCGCACTGAGCTACATATAATATGTATCTACGTACTTATCGTAGAGAAAAGTTATGGCAACATAATTTTAAACCAAAAAATAAACATTAAAATTCACTGTTTCGCGGACAAAGTTTCGCTAAAAACAATTTGTAACTCGCATTATTCGAGTACATTAGTTCGTTTTGTTCGAACAACGCGTTCAATGCTTGTGTAAATAAAACAAATACTTCAGTCTATTATGTGCGGAACCAAGAGATTATAGTTTTGCTACTTAAAACCTTGTTAAGGCTATTATTATGGAAAGTAATACAAGTTATGAGATGTTACGAGTAATTTGAAAATTTTCGATGTTGGGTAATGTGTATTACAACTTGTGTTTGGGATAGGTCGCGAGTTCGAATCCCGGATTGACATTTTTAATTTTCTCTAAACATGTTTTTTTGCTACGTCTATTACGATTACTTTAGGCTTTAGAAGGGAATAAGATCGAATTTCCACGCTTCATAGACTGAAAAATCTTGAAGTATATATTGCGAGCTTTAAGTATAGATTTTCGATCTTTTGACATAAAACTAAGTCACTAAGTTATATCCTGTGGTTGATGTAGTTTCAGATTGAAACGAAAGAACAACTAACTTCGTATTTTACTTAATTAAGAAAAAAAAATCAACTCTATTTACGATCATAGTTATGTCAAACGAAAAATATTATATCTAATTCCAAACAACGGATCGACATAGATACGAAAGATTTACGTAATAAGAAAATGAATGATGCGTAGTTACCTACGCATTTTGGTTGTGGTAATAGGCCTTTAGGGTCGTCTGTCAAAACTAAAAAAAATAACCACCAGAAGTACGTGAAATCCATTCGTTTTACTAACACTCCGTATAAACCTGAAACGACCGCTTGAACAAAGCACATTCGCAACACGTATAATATCGCATTCAACCGGGTAGCCGGGCGCTAACCGCGGCACATACGGATATCCGGCCCATTTCAGTATAACAACGTTTTTATCCGGCCCGATCAAACGGCTTTTACAATGAGGTTAACAGTAAAAACTCATATTTTATCCTCGTTTTAATCTTTCTTCCATTTGCTCGCAACTTCACTCGCGTGGACCGTCAAAAATGGTCAATTTATAATGTTTCCCTCCTTTGAATGTGTATTTTAAGGGAAAACTTATGAAGAAATTATTTTTATTTTTCCATGTTAAGAATGAAGAGATTTTTAAAGAACTGTGCTAAGAAAAGATGCTGCATGCTTTTGTAAGAGAGGTATTTTTTTTAAACTGAGGGCCTAGCACGAACAACTATCGACAAAGTATTCGAATCGTCAAACTGTCAACTGACAGTTGTATGAGAAATCATTTGCATATAAATGACAGTTCGACGACACGAATACTTTTTCGATAGATTGTTCGAGCATGCCCCTAACAACAATTAATCTTCCGTTTATAGGTTTATAGATAGCTAATACACCATGAGTAGAATACCTAAAATAGTAACTATTTTACTATCTTATTATTATTTCGCATTAATTAATAAAATGTCTGTTTGTTCTTAAAGTAGTTTTTTGTATTGGTTATCGACCTAAAGTAAGAAATGTATTTTTTAAGACTGGCAATACGTATAAGCTGTTTTTGACCGTCATATATACTCGTCTGTCATAAAAATATTATGGTAACACCATTACAGTTACGCAGAAGTTATCCAACAAGATACTAAAGTATAAATGCTATAAACCCAACGTGAATGTGCTTCGTTTTAGAGCGATAATAAGCCTACGCGCAGACTAGAGCCACCGGTGGCCGCCACTAGAAGCGGCGTCTAGACGCGGCCACCGGTGGCCACGTTTCAGCCACTGTAAAATGTATGAAATATCGCGCCCGCGCGTTGTGGCGGCCACCGGTGGCTAGAAGCTCGGTGGCGGCCTCTCGAGCGCCGTGTTTGCGCGGATGCCCTAAAATGTATGAAATATTACGCCCGTAGCTTGTGGCGGCCACCGGTGGCTATGCTGTGGTCGCCACTAGTGGCTCTAGTCTGCGCGTAGGCTAAAGTTTATATGCAAGGTGTATTGGGGGAAATTAAGAAACTGCTTTTACGTTACGGTAGCTGTAAACCATTCAAGTTTAAAACTTAATCTTAGCTTTTTGGTACATGGTTTTGTTTTTAGTATAAAAATGTATATAAATAAAATACTGTCTGTATACCGGATTAAAACGCGATTTATTATTTATATTGTTTAAATTATTTATCCCGACCGCGACGTTTCGGATGCTTTTCAGCAAACGTGATCACGGGCAGACAGAAAATGCCCGAAGTAACCAGACGTGGGGAAGACATCTTACAGAAAATTATAAACATGTCATCCTGGCGGGATTCGAACTCGCAACCCATCGGAGCGCAAGCTAGGTGTTCAACACGCACCAAGAAACCCGTAAAGATCTCACAGATTATTCTTGAATTTTTGCTTTCATCAGACTTTATTGCCGTGAAATATGAAATTAAGGTCTTAGGAACCGCCACGTAAGAATTGTATCCACTGAATAATTAATAATGTTATTAAATTAAATTCTTGGAACGCCCTTCAGCAGTCAGTTATACATTAACGATAAAATTAATAAATACCTTATCAAAACCTATCTGCTGTTTTATCTTGACACTTAATTTAATTAAAATAAAGGTAAGGACCCTTGTACTCTTTGATAAAAAGGGAATGTTAAGATTATTAAAGTCACGAATTTTTGATGTGAACACGTCACCTCAGACCCGCGTACAGGGCCTTCGCCGGTGAAGGCGAGGACCCTTGTTCCGCGCATCCCTCACCCGGGTGAGCTACCGTCCAGTCCTTCAGGCTCCCTCCCCTCCTACGGCAACCCAAGCCGAGGTACGTGTCTCGCAGGAGATACCCTTAGGCGTGTCATAGCAAACCCCCTAAATTTCAAAGCTGAACCACAGTGCTCGCCACTCTTGTTCGTGTTATGCTGTAGAGGACAATAGGGCCAACAGCGAAATTCCATACAGTAAAATAAAAATATCCATAGACTGAGACCGACCGAACAGCATGTCATGGTTTATCATCTATAAACAGTGATTCGTTACCCGGTCGGAATTTCGATATTCCTCCCACCCGTGCAATGTCTGAAGTGACATATTGTCGGTTCAAAGGTAATACTCACAAAGTAAATTTGAATAATATTGAATAATTTTGAATAATAAGTATAATTTTGAAATTTTGCTACTATACAAAGCACGAATTGCATATTGTGGCGAAACTATGAAGCGCAATACGCACTAAATAATTTATTTTTATTGTAGATGTAACTTAAGTAATAGTACAATAGCAATTTTTTACTCAAAATAATTCTTAGTGAGTTTTAACTTTGTACCGGTGATATAATTAACACATAATCATCAAATAGAATACTTATGTCTGCCCAAAGGAATGAGTATTCAATACGTAAGCGTATCTATTAAATAATTTAGTGAGTAAAACCTTTTTACTAACTAAATATAATGCAAACAAAGCCTTATAAACCTTGTATGAAACAAGTGCCTCGGATCCATCACCGCATGTATACAGTGTCAAGACTTGATGGATTGCTCCCAGTGACTAAGCATTTCGCTCAGTCTCATGGAGTAAGTAGTTGGGTCAATTAATGGCCCCCGTTTTGATATGAACTATATAGACGGCGAATGCTGTTTGCCATTTGTGCCATTGTCGGGGTAAGTAATAATTGATGATGGTATGTTTATTCCGATGAAGGTTGTCTGTGAGAAATTGCTAATAAGCAATAAGGTCATCAGCCGGGCTAGCATGACCGCCACGAGATATGTCGCGGACGAGAGAAGACAAACTAAGATGTAAGATATGGAGATATATTATATCTCGACATCGACAATTTTGACAGAAAAGATATCTCGATCGACAAATATATCTATTTTTGATATTAAAAGTCGAGTTTTAAGTGTAATTGTCATGTTAGACCCGAAAGAAATAAAGCCATAGTCGATTAAAACACGAGAAAACGGTAGACAAAATTTTGTCGCGCTTATCATGCTAGGCCGGCTTAGTTCCTTGTATGTCTATACTTAATATTATAAACAGGAAATATTTGTTTGTTTGTTACGATTTAAATCAAAAAATACTCGGCCGATTTTAAAAATTCTTTCACTATTAGAAAGCTACATCTTTAACGATTAACATAGTATTTCCAGAAATTCGGGATCACTACTAAAACTTGAATAATGTAACTCAAGGTGTAAAAAAAGGTTGTAGGGAGTAATATCTGAATCAACTGAACCGATTTTAAAAATTCTTTCACTAATAGAAGTACATTATCAGTGTGTAACACAGGCATAGTTTTCCTTTTTCTTAGTGTATAGTACATTGCACCCGTTCGATGCCGGGGCGTGTTACTAGTAATCAGGGATGTTACGGAGCTTCGGTTCCGGTTCCGAAAAGTCGGAACTTCCGATCGATTTTACACCTCCGATTCCGATTTCGGTTCCGATAAATTTGAATCGGAGGTTGTAATCGGAAGTCGAAGCACAGCGGTGGCGGTGGCCGTGGTCAACATTATTTGATTTAAAATACTACTGTATAAAATTTCACAAAATTGTTTTATTTTTATTTTCAACACCCAGAAAGGTGTTTTATTTTTTGAACTGATATAAATGAAACTGATGAATAATGTTTGTAATTTTATTTTATTACGTGAGATACGCCTCTGCTTCCGATTCCGGTTCCGGTTCCGACAAACCAAATTTAAAAACTCCGATTCCGATTTCGGTTCCGATAAAACCACTTCCGTTACATCCCTACTAGTAATAAATAAAGATACTCTGATAGATCAGAAGAATAAAATTAATTTTGTTCTAAGAAGAGTCGATGTTTATCATAATATTTTAACCGCGAACCTTGTTATAGGAGATATATGAAGTTCAAGGCAACTAAATATCCTTGCCATATCCATCATTGTTGGCGCTCTTCCAAAAGTATGATTTATCATTGACACGAGGACGCTTGCCAATATTTTAGAAGTCTAAATTTATGTGCTGGTCACTGGTTAAGGTGTATATGATTTTAATTATCTCTAGTATTCGATCTTTAGAAAATCCTAAAATCTTTACCTTCCTGCAATTTTTTATATATTGTTTAAATGGTTATTCAAGAATCATTTATTTATTTAGGTAATATAATGTACGCTAATGAACGTCAATAAAAAAATACATATTAAATGCTTCTAATTTTACATTTACTGCCAGTTCTCAAATCAAGGGCGTAGAAAGGACGAGAAGAACTGGCAATAAACTCGCCGCCACTCTTTTTAATCGCCAAGTTTTTTGTTTTACAAAATGTTTGTAAGGAGCTACAACCATTACACCATGTTCCACATGACTTAGGTTAGAATGAGTTATTATTTCTTACTTCCTTTAACACTATTCCTTTTGTCTCTATCATAGTGAAATATTTTTGTTGCTTTTTTCATTTAAAATGAAAATGAATAAGTCTTCTCGAAATATTTTTTTTTTATTTACACCAAGAAAAGAAGAAATTGCGCCGTTAATTGCTATTCATATGGAAAAACATAATCTATACAATATTATCTTTTATTAACGCGAGTATCACACATTTAAATAAAATACTTGCTGTAAAGCATCCGAAACGTCGGGATAAATAATTTAAACAATATAAATAATAAATCGCTTTTTAATCCGGTATACAGTAATTTGTTTCAATAATCTATATAGAATATTATATTAAAATCACGTGTCACGGTGTTCGCACTACTCCAAAATGGCTTGACCGATTTTTATGTATATTTGGTATGTATGAGAACAGATCGATAAGTATATTTCATACCGCTTGGTAAAAATTGATTTGGTATTATTTTCTTCATTAGTATAGCCGTCAAAGCCGGTCGGACAGCTAGTATGTTATAAAAAACGTTTGACTAGACGTACCTATATAGGTACTGTTATTTGCTTTTCCGTCTATCTTAATATTTCGCAATAATTCGCGGTATAATAATCAGTTCCCTCCCAAAAATATATTGTCTTCATACGTAGATAACTAAGTAATTCTAAAAATTTTTAAACCTTTAATATTATGCCAATGTACCGATATAATTTTATTGTTCGTCAATTGTATACTATCTGTATTAAAAAGCTGGTAAGATTTTAGGTGCCGGATGACACAGTAATTCTAAGTCTCCTGTAAAATTTAGAAAATATAGATACGTCCATCTGACTCTTACACCGCTTGTGTGTATTGTGTGTGTGAGTGTGTGTGCGTGAATGAGTGTTAAACCCAGAGATTATCTCAAACCTTCGACGCTGGAAAGTCGCGGGTTCTATTTACGAATATATAAATAAACTTAAGGAATAATTTATCGCGTGTGTCAACTCCATTCATCAGTATACAAGTGACCCGGAATGACGTCACGTCATTTGTTAAAGCACTCATCCGTGAAATTCCAATAACAAACAGTTCTTCACAACCTCGTTTGGATAATGTGCGAATTGTATGATCATTGTTTATGGTGCTAAATGAGTAATCACGTGGTGGCGTTATGTCACATTGTGTAACGGAATAAAATAACGTCTTGGGAAATTAAGGAGTAAGATTTTTTGCCGGCCTTCATTTGTTTTGTGAGATTTCCTAGAATCGTTATAATTATACCTAGTTATTATAATATGTTAATGAATAATGTTGTATTTTAGTAACGAGTATCACAAATTTAAATAAAATACTTTATACCGGATTAAAACGCGATTTATTATTTATATTATTTATGCCGACGTTACGGATGCTTTCCAGCAACTGTCAAAAATGTCACATAAAGTAAAAAAGTTATTTTTCGCCAGGGACCTTCGCGGTTGTATGCAGAACTACTCACCAAAATTTCATCATAATCAGCTGAATAGTTTAGGAGCGTATAGAGGACAAACATACTTACATTGTTTTTTTATTTAAGTAGAATATATCGGAATGATAAAAATTAGGTATCCCAGAGTGCTCCCTGTCTTCAAGACTTGTGTATCCGGATTCAAATCGTTTAACCAGCGATGTATTGTTTGATGAGAAACGAAGGGCTGGTTGGTGCGTTTGTTAGAACACGTACCTTGCGCTCCGATGGGTCGCGGGTTCGAATCCCGCCGGGACAACATGTTTATAATTTTCAATAAATATGTATTCCCCACGTCACTTCACTTCACTTCGGGTGGGAGGAAAATCGAAATTCCGAACGAGTAACGAACCATCGTTCATAGACAGAAAAATCGTGAAGTGCACGTTTCGGTCTCAGTCTATGGATATCCAAATGCTCGAAGTAAAATTAGTTCGACAGCGCATCATTGACTGATGTTCTGTGGCTGAGGTATTACCTACCATCAAGTGAACCTCATGCTCGTCAGTCGATATCCAACATAAAAAAACGTCCTCAGTGAATCTACTTATGATGTATTTCTTTTATCGTGCTTAGGTTGGTACCACGCCCGTAGACCATAATTGTCTGAAATTGCTCTTGAGAGCAGTGGTCTCGAATCTAATCCGATTTTTCGGTAGTTTTACATACCTAGTTTAAAAACATGAGATTTGATTAAATTTATTGTTCTTTTTTGGTCCAAATATACCAATTGTACGCGGCAATCCTACCCATTTGACTTTGAAGATCACTGCGTGCCCTTTTATACCCTGTGCCGCGGAGAGTAGAGAAACATTCTAGAATGTACTTAAAAATTCTCGATTCTATCTAGCTTCAATACGTATTTTTTTGCGACCAAACCTTTTTATCATCCTAATATATATGTATAGATAATGCTTATACAAATACGATAATCATTGTGAACAAACCCACATCCCGTACCACTCTAATGTACCTCGAACAAAAACAAAATGCGAACGCAAATCCACTTATTTCAACTCAACAATTCATTTGAGATTGTTTAAACACTTGAAACCAATTACGAAGCTTTTTGAATAGCGGTTTTTTGTTATCTATAAATAAAGCCAGTAAGAACTGTCTCTCAGTGTATTTTATACATACATTGTAGCTGGCAACCAGCCAGATACTGAGGTTTTTTGGACGTAAACTAAGTCTTCGGCAATCCATTATGCTCGTATAATTTATGTTGTACAATTTAATATCGATCAGGTAAAGTGCTTTAGAATGTATGAATCAGGGATGTACGGCGCTTAGATTACGGTTCCGAAGGGAGGGGCTTTCGATTGATTTTGCACCTTTGATTCCGATTTCGGTTCCGATAAGTTTGAATCGGAGGTTGAAGGAAAGCAGTGGTCGTGGTCAGTGCTATTTAATTTACTGTATACAATTTAAGAAAATTCGTTTATTTTTATTTTCAACACCCAGGAAGGTGTTTTATTATATTATATTCATGAATGAAACTGATGAATAATATGTTTTTTTATTTTATTACATATTAACAATGCGCCCGGCTTCACACGGGTGCAATGTAGATGTACTATACACAAAAAGCCTATGTTCCTCGCTGATAATGTATCTTTCTATTGGTGAAACAATTTTTAAAATCGGTCCAGTAGAATTTTGAGTTTATTGACATACAAAAATACAAATCTTTCCTCTTTATAATATTAGTATAGAAGTATAGATTATTTCTTTCTTTTGCCTCTGCCTCCGATTCCGGTTTCGGTTCCTATTCCTCTAAACTCTCGTGGCGATCATTTGAAAAACGTAGACCCTGCATAAATGTTTTTTCAGTTCCTAAGCACAGAACGGCAGCGTTTAGGGGTAGTTTTAGGTTTCAAGCAACAAAATGTTGGAATGATATCCCACCACCTATTCGAGAGTTGAATTCTAGATACTCGTTTAAATTAAAATTAAAAGAATACCTCTTACATTTACAAGGAATCCAACATGGAACCTAGCTACCCCTGCTTCCATCAGTCGTAGTATCATTAGTTTATCATTTTTTGTTTATTTTAAATCATATTTTACTTGAATTCACGTTTCCATTTAAGTTTCAATTTATTATATTCTTCCTAATCCTATATCCTCTCTTAGTGCACGTTCTCCTTCATAATTATAACCCTTGCAGCCACACCTCTCAGTACAAGGTCCTGACAGAATAACAGCGTCGCAGCTCCGGCTACGACAAAATGCTGAGTCAGTTACCCTTTTCCTGAGGGTGAATACAGATATAAAAAAAAAAAACTATCTCATGTATATTTGATTGTTATTGTATTTTTTATCGTGTGTTATTTTTGTATTGTGTTTACCCTGAGAAATAAATGTTTTCTATTTCTATTTCTATTCCGGTTCCGACGAACCAAATTTATGAACTTCGATTCCAAATTCGGTTCCGATAAAACCACTTCCGTAACATCCCTAATATGAATGTGACTCACGGAAGATTACAGGGTAAAGTGGTTTAATATTGTGTAAGGTGCTTTTTGGTTTTCAGTTTAGAATTAATGAAAAGCGGTTTTGTTTAATACCCATTTTTTCTGGAACAGAATTGTTTTAGATACTTTTTATATTGGTTTTATATAATTATCACTACATAGTATAAAACAAAGTCGCTTTCTCTGTCCCTTTGTATGCTTAAATCTTTGAAACTACGCAACGGATTTTGATGCGGTTTTTTTAAATAGATAGAGTGATTGAAGAGGAAGGTTTATATGTATAATAATAACAGTTTTTCTGTAGTGTATTTAGTATCAGCATTGCACCGATGCGAAGCCGGGGCGGGTCGCTAGTTATTAATATATTTATATACCTATTATATATTACTAACATAGATAAGTGTGGTTAGTGCGTATTACTCTTTAAGAATAACAGACACGTATTTTGGTAAATAAAAATTAACTGGTTTTAAAACCTGTTACACATCTATAGCAATGCTTAGTTTTAATCCTAGAGTTTTATATATGACTAGCAACGCGCCCCGGCTTCACACGGGTACAATGTAGATGTACTTTACACATAAATGTTACTCGCTGATAATGTAGCTTTATATTGGTTAAAGAATTTTTAAAATAGGTTCAGTAGTTTTTGAGTTTATTCATAACATACAAAAATAGAATTTTTTCCTCTTTATAATATTATATAATTGATGTGGTATAAAATATGTCTATGTCTTTATAGGAGTGAAGTGAATTCTCGAGTCCCTTAATTGGGTCTACGGTAGACAAATTTATATGTCTGTTTCACTGATCACTTACCAGGCAAGTGCTATGTGATCAGTAAAAGCCCTGCCTGAGTTATTTTTTTTTCATTCAGGAATCGAATCCACCTCCGACGCTAACGCAACGTTCATACAATTGACAACGCAGACTGTCAAAATCTAGATCTTTGCTTGATTTTCAGAGCGTATCACTAAATAGGTACACCGTACAAGGTATTGCAAGACTTGCGGTAAATACAAAGATTTTATTAAATAACAAAAATTCAAGTTCAATTACAAATTAGTTGTTTACGGCGCAGGCGCATCATGCGCTTCATTAAGACAAATGATTCGCCGCTAATTAGAGCAATCATAGCATTACGTAGCTGGCGTTGGTTACTGCATTGTTTAGTTTAAAAATGTTCGTCTAATGGGTTCAAAAAGATTTTTTTACATTTTTTAATTCAACTCACCTCGATATTCCTTAGATAAATGTATCGCACAACCATTCTCTAGAACCAACTGCCGCCGACGGTTTTTTTCCGAAGCGTGGGAAAGACGTTTAACATGTCGTCCCGGTGGGATTCGAACCCACTACCCATCGATGCGCACGGCAGGTATTCTACCGACCGCGCCAACGCTAATATGTATAATCTTCAATACTAGAATATTCTCTTAAAATACTAATGGTATTCGCCATTCGCGTTTTAAAGCGTTTAGTAAACCAGCTTTGACCTGCTCCATAAATATTATCCAAAATTTAATAGCAGTAATAATAAGTAATTAATAAGCTTTGCATGCAACAAAGATTAACTAGGTATTTCGTTCACATCTGCTGTAGTAATTTGGTGCAAATTTCACGGTTTGCTCTGTTGCATATTAAACGTAAGCTTGCATAAGTGAAGTAAGTTTTGCCTTTTTACACAGTTTTGGTATTATAAGTAACTAGCGATCCACCCCGGCTTCTCACGTGTTTAATGTAGATGTACTAAACACAAAATAGCTTGTAAGTTATGTGTTTGAAATTATTTATGTTTTCTTTATACACATCTGGTGCTGTTTTTTGTTGGGTCCAAGATAAGAGTTCGGCTTACCAAATAATAAGCAACTACCGAGTGGGAATCTGCAACACCAGAGGTCTTGAGGATGTGTTGCTGGCCTTTAAGGTTAGAATAGGCTCGTTTCTTAAAGGTTCCCAAGTCGTATTGGTTGGGAAAATGTCGTCGAAGAGTGCTGTTTCCACAGAGTGGACATGCGGGGCAAAAAGGAAACGCGCAGTGACAGGACTATCATACAAGCCCAAAAACCCGGCTTAATGCAACCATAATAAGAGCAATAATAATGCCCTTAACGTAATTATATAAGTTATATGATATATTATAAACACATATTACGTTAAAGTCGGCAAGCCGGGCTTTTGGGCTTATATGGTGGTCCCGTGTGAGTGGAATTTCATGTTGGTCCGCGATCCCAGGTTGGAAATAGTAATACCATCTATAATGGGCACGTCTGAAATCTTAATTCAAAATCACATGCTTAGGTATGTATTTTATTTGACTGTTTATTAAAAATCCTTTTATATAATCCTTACAAATTTTAAATAAGAAACGGACTTGAACCTTCATTTCAATCCCAAACATTTTCAATCAAAAGGCTTCGTTATTCGACATGAAAGCCTGGCCTGAGCCGTCATTACATACAATCTTGTCGGGTCTTATAAAACTGATGTTCATAAAAATCTTATTTTGCGGACTTTCTAAAATCTTTTTTGTACGTTTCACTGAATATGTCAACGGCGGACTTACATTATAGGTTTTTGAAATTAATTGAAGAGTTTTTCATGTGTTTACCACTTCAGGTACAGTGACATATTAATATTATGTAGGTACGTCAAGTTTTTTTATTGAAATTATTCTAAAACAAATTTTGACAGACTCTGGCGCATTGGAAGCACTCTCGAAGTGATCGATTGCACCCGTTCGAAGCCGGACGAGTTGCTAGTATTATATTAAGGCCCATTTATATGGAAAAAGTTTCTCGCACGTTTTGATGCGAGAAATCGTACGCTACTATCGTAAGCAATAATCGCCATAACGTTATCGTATCAAAATGTTTAAATACAGCCAAGAACTAAATTCTCACCTACGATTATACATATCATAGTTCGCAAGTGATTTATCTCTAGGCGATAATTTCCTCCGTCTGTTTACATATCGAAATTATAGTAAGAAGATTCTTGCTTACGAGAATCTCGACTAGTATAAACACAATCTTGTATGACATTTTTTGAGTTCATACGAGTATCGTACAAAGCGTATAAGTTTTGAGTGCGAGATTTTTCATTCGAGTTTAGTGATTACTAGAGTATTGTTCTCAAAAATGACAATGAATTTGGAGCTGCCGATAATATTAAGTTCATTGAACTTTATGTATGTATGTATCGTATGACATTGTTTAAGTTCATACGAGTATCGTACAAATCGTACAAGTTTTGAGTGCGAGATTTTTCATTTCATATTGTCTTTTATTAACGCGAGTATCACACATTTAAATAAAATACTGTATACCGGATTAAAACGCGATTTATTATTTAAATTATTTATCCCGACGTTTCGAATTGAAATTAAAAAACATCCTAACTTCAATAGAGAAGATGGTTTGAGACTTTCCAACACCTGGGATCCAGTAATTAAAAATCTAAAGCCCCAAATCCAACATACTAAAAAACAAGAGGACACCGTTAGTCAATATTGTCATAATATAGAAAATATCAACTCCGTAGGAATAGATGGCGTTAATATGTAATTATTGTAAAACAAAAACTTGGCGATTAAAAAGAGTGGCGGCGAGTTTCTTGCCAGTTCTTCTCGTCCGCTCTACGCCCTTGATTTGTGAACTGGTAGTAAATGTAAAATTAGAAGCATTTAATATTAGTAATATTAGTAATTTAATATGTATTATTTTTTTTAATGACGTTCATAGATGTACATTGTGTTACCTAAATTAATAGATTATTTTTTAATTTAATTGAATTAAATATGGCAACTTTGTGACATTTCAAATATAAGACAACTGTCATCTTTCAGTCTCCCGCGACCACGGTTGCTGAAAAGCATCCGAAACGTCGGGATAAATAATTTAAATAATAAATCGCGTTTTAATCCGGTATACAGTATTTTATTTAAATTTTTCATTTCGTTCTCAAAAATGACACAAAAATCGTTTAGAGCTGCCGATAATATTAAGTTCATTGAACTTTATAGAACACGGAAAATTAGTGTTTGTGGAACACGGAAAATGAAAATTATGAAAACCGAGAGTTATACACTTAAGATTGTCCTGCTTCATATGTTGCGTAAATAAATATCTGTGTAAGACCACATTCATATCTTATATCTATATCAAAGGCTCCGTTATATGATTTGTTGATCAATGGCATTAGGGAATGATGTCACATAATTTCCTTAACCATTTACGTCAATTTGTTCAGATATTAACATGTCTGACAATATTTGTATCACTATCAAGTATCGTGTGTAGGGAAACTATGATTGTGGCAATTTCTCTAGTAAATTGATACATGTATAATAGTACTAACTTCGATCAACAATACACATGTCAATGAGTACTAACCTATTATAATGAAAATGAGTGAAACAATAGAGGAGGCCTAAATATATATTATATACTAAAATATAATACAATATAAATTTAAGAAATTTAATCCAAAATTATGTATTTTTACAGACATACAGAAATTCATTGTACATAGGTCGTTATCAGTTCAATTATAAGTGACTAGCGATCGGCCTCGGCTTCGCACGGGCACAAAAAAAAATAAAAACAATTAGCCTATGTTACTTGCTGATAGTGTATCTTTCTATTGTTGAAATAATTTTGAAAATCGGTCACTAGACTGACCGTAATCTACTAAGTTTTTGAGATTATTCATAACATACAAAAATCAAAAACTACAAATCTTGCCTCTTTATATTATTAGTATAGATAAAATAAATGTGTTTATAAGCCGAAATTACTTTTAATAGCTTACATGATTTATGATATGCTTTCCATAAAAAAGTCAAAATGATCAAATAGTTAGCTGGGAGACATAGGACCCATGGAAATATCATGTTTATAGGTACCTCAGAATAAGAGCTAGTCTTGCTTAACCAATTCTAAGTTAGTAACTAATACTTCCATATATCGATTATGTTTCAAATGTGGAGAGCTTGGAAATACATATACATCATGCGGCCTAAGATTCAACCGTCCGTGAGGCTTCACCAAGTCTAGCAAAGATTTCTGCATGAATTTGTACTAATTGTTTGGTATGTTTCGAATGGAATCTATGCAGTGAGTAATGAAGAAGTCTTATGCAGAGAGGGTAGGAAGTTTGAGTCTAACCGATTTTGCTATAATTGTTTCTATTATTATATATATAATATGTACTAGTGGACCTGGCAGACGTTGTTCTGCCACAATGTTGGCCTCGAAATTATACAATTATTCTTATATTTGAATAGGTATGCCCATTTGCCCACTTTTTTATATAATTGTCTAATACTCGTATGTCACTGATTTGCAGTGGACATGTTTTTCCAAAAAAGCTAAGCATGCATGACGTGAGCTGTCGAGATGGCGGAGTTCCGAACGTAATTTATTAAAAAAAGATTTTTTGCATATATTTTTTTCTTGAGTTTTTCCGATATTTTAATAGCTATCTATTATTCGGGATATAGAGGAATCCAAGAAATAAGATATGGTTAAAATCGGTTCTTGAGTTATAAATGGTGTCACTAACACAAATTTCTTTTATATATATATGTATAATAATTGAGATAAAATTTACCCTATCTCCCAAGTTGGACCAAATTACAAATACTTACAAAATTTGATAAAAACGAAATTTTGATATAAGTATATAAAGATTAGACTTGGGTGATAACAGGTCAAACATAATATCTGTTATACATGTTACTCAATAATAACAGATGTAAATATCTGTTGAATGAATGAATGAATGAATGAATGAATGAATGAATGAATGAATGAATGAATGAATACTTTATTGCACAAAAATTTATACATAAATTTTACAAATCTTATTGAACTAAACTTAAAATTAATTGTGCAAGGGGCGACCTTATCGCCTAACGGCGATTTCTTCCAGGTAACCCTGACATTTGAGAAGAAATTGATTGTAAAAATGGATAGAGAATAATAACATCAATACTAAAAATTAACAGAAATAACATAAAGTACAATAAAGTCAAAACAACAAATACATATACAATAAATTATTCACAAATACATAGTCCAGATACATCACAAGAAAGCAAGAAATATAAAAAAAAAAGAAAAGCAAAATAAAATTTAAATATTCACACACTTTGAAGGAAATGATTTTTAACAGATTTTTTAAACGCATTATAAGTTTGTGCTTGTCTGATCACATAAGGTAATGAATTCCATAATCTTACAGCCTGTACAGTAAAGGAACAGTCATCAAAAAATAGTAGAGTGGATAGGCATATTAAGAGTAAGGTTAGTAGTGGAGCGAAGATCGAGTTCATGAGAAGACCCCATGAAAATGAATCTTTTCTTTAAGTAAGAAGGAGTGCGTGGATCGAAGAGAATAGAGTATAAAAGACAGAGAATATGAGTATTTCGACGAAGTCGGATTGGTAGCCATTTGAGTTTTGAGCGATATTCTGAAACATGGTCATATTTACGTAGGCCAAATATGAACCTTATTGAAAAATTTTGAAGTCTCTCTAATTTATTTAATTGCTCCTCAGTTAGGTCTAAATAGCTTGCATCCGCATAATCAAGAATAGATAAAAGCAAGGACTCTGCCAGCAAGATCTTTGTAGGAATGGGTAAAAAATTCTGTAAGCGTCTCAACATTGCTGCAACACCATATATCTTTCTACTAACTTCTTTTACTTGAACACTCCAAGATAAAGTTGAATCAAAGTACAGACCAAGACTTTTAACTGACTTACTGTATGGAACACGGACACCATCGATCAATATAGGAGGTAAATTATCCCATGCCACTCTAGACACAAGGTAAGAACTGCCTATTATAATTGCTTGGGTTTTAATTGGATTAATTTTTAATCCATATGATTGAGCCCAATCGACAATCACACGAAGATCGGAGTTTATACGTTCAACACCTTGGTTGAGATCCTCTAGTGTGGTCTGTGTGTAGATTTGAAGGTCGTCAGCGTAGAGATGGTAG
The DNA here is from genome assembly GCA_905404175.1 of Anthocharis cardamines. Taxonomy (NCBI): domain Eukaryota; kingdom Metazoa; phylum Arthropoda; class Insecta; order Lepidoptera; family Pieridae; genus Anthocharis; species Anthocharis cardamines. The sequence continues at coordinate 4,437,526 of FR989972.1, read as the reverse complement.
AGAGAAGAGAATTTAGAAGAAATAGAATTTATATCTGTTATTAAATAACAGTCTGTTATTTAGATATTAAAGGAATTACAGGTAATACGATATAATTTAGGAGTGACTTTTCAAGGTGATTTCCTTCCTGTGAAACGTCCAATTGTATTTTTTTGGATATTAAATACTAGGTGCATCTCGTTTTAACACACGACAACCACATATGCTTAACTGAGACAGGTAACGATCACAGTTGATTTGTAATGGCTTGGCTGTTACTAGTACTAGTTGAACAGTTGTTATTTAGTATTGCATGATATTTTCACTAACAGATATATCACAAATGTATCTGTTATCTTTGAATACCTGTGATTTATATCTGTTATGATAAATACGCCTCACTCCTAGTATGTATATTTTATGCACCTTATAAGCTCCAACGTATGCTGAGTGAGCCCTGCCCGATATTAAAACTTGTTTCCCAGGCAATCGAACCCGGGACCTTCAGTATTAAATGCAACGAACTTTGAGTCACATAGGTCTATCAAAATATATTTAAATTGCCTCCTATCAAGCGTTGCTATAGTTTTAATGATACAACTTTGCCCTATAATTATATCAGCTAAGTCAAGCATAAAAAATAACGAAGGTCATATCTAGAAGTAACATTAATTTAATAACAAATCTTCGAGAATCGCTTCATGCGTAAATATTTAACTATGGTCATTACAACGGAAATTGTTGTTGAGTTTTAATTTAAAAAATAAACTATACCATAGTTACATAAATAATAGACTGCATAATAAGAGCTTATTCGTACCTATTCATAATTTATATATTTTTTTTTGTCAGTTTATTTTAATATTTGGGGGCACGAAAATACTCCGCCAAGTCGAGCGCGGCTGTAACATCCTATTCTCGAAGCCATTCGGGCTATTTTCGTCCTCTGTAAGTAATTTAAAAAAATCTACTATAAGTAATTTAAATAGTCCTCCATATACAAGGTACTTTCAAACAAATAAACGCACAATATTAGATAGATTTTGTTTTATGTATAAATTATTTAGCCATGGGCAATCCGTGTGCAGTGCAGTGCAGTTCGATGGGTCGCGAATTCTTATCCCGGGACGATATGTTTATAAGCATTTCCCCTATATCTGATAACTTCGGGCAGTAAACGTGAGGGAAGAATATCGAAATTCTGACCGAGTACCAACCACCGTTCATAGGGAAAAATTGTGAAGTGCCTATTGCGCGTTTCGGTCTCAGTCTATAAATTTCCGAATTCTCGAAGTAAATCGACAGTAGGTCGACAGCGCATTATTGACTAATAAAAATAAACTTCCGTGGGGAATCACCTACCATCAAATGAACCTCATGCTCGTCGATATCTAACATAAAAAAAACACGTAAGTAGCAGCAAAAAGCTAGTCTGATAATAAATTTCAGAAGAAAATCATTTTTCATAATATCTGTTCTCCAAGAACAAGTTCATCTAAAATTAGTTATGGCCACTTCACACTAATTTCCTATCTATAAAATATATTTATAGCGGCATAAAAACATGATTATCGTAAATTTTATCTCGATTATACGTAAACAGTTCGAATAGGAAATGTATGTGCAAGGTCGTGGTTTTTCTAAACCTATTCTATGGTGTATGCGGTCACTATATGAACATATTTTATCGTAAAAAAATCATGGTTTTTCCGGTTTATATATTGGAATGTTAAATCAGGAAGAGTTTTTTAGTTGAATAATATTATATTCCAATTTAAAATTGTATATTTTAGTAACATTGCTTTTTTATGAGAACATCATTGGTGATAGGCGTTAGTCAGTTGTGTGCTGTCGACCTATAATTTTATTAATTGTATGCAATAATATTATAATTTGGTTATTTTTACTTATTTAAATATGTATACATAAATGAGTAATTGTCTGCCACAGAATATTGTATTTTATTAAATCGAGTATCACACATTTAAATAAAATAACTTTTACCATATTAATTATTTATCCCAGATTTTTCGAGTGTTTTCCAGCAAACTTGGTCACAAGGACTGAATACTGGTTAATTTACTATGGGTATAATAAAGGTTTTTGTTAATATTATTTCGTTTTTATTCATATTTACTGAAAAATATACTGTGGTAAGTTTATTGTGTAAACTCTTTAAAACTAATATCATGGTATCTCAGTCAGATACGTATTTTGGAAAATAAAAATGAACCGGTTTCAGTACCTGCTTGGTCACGGGTAGACTGAACGATGACAGCTGTCTGATTTGAAATATCACAAATTTGCCATGTATGTAGATTGTAGATGTATAAGAATTCCTTGCAACATATAGGTATATCATCAGCCATTATATCATAAGTAATCAGCTGAAAAATATAAGAGATATAAAAAAAAAAAACAAACCTCACTTCCCACAAGTTGATATGTACGTACGAGTACATAATTAAACCCTCAAACCGGTCAAGCATCCATAAATAATTATGTACCGGACGCATATGTTCACAAAGGTTTCTGTTACGTATTCTCAGTTTGAACCCAACTAAAATATTCAACTTGAACTTGCTAAGAAATGCCCACTTGTTGAATAAAACAGAACGTCAACGGCTTATGCAAGACGAGGGTCGACATCTGAGGCTTAAGATGTAAAGGGAAGGCTTTGTAAATATCTTTTGTATTTGTGAATATTTCGTAAATGATACATTGGATAATTATCTATTATATAATACGGGTTTAATTAATGGTTGTAATGAAAAGTTTGTTTTACAAAATAAATCATGATAGCCTTTAAGGAGGGTGCTCACTACATCGTATCAGCCGACCTAGTATGACAATCGCGACAAAATTTTGTCGACCGTTTTCTCGTGTTTAAATCGATTATCTCTTTATTTCTTCCTGGTCTAACATGATAATTACACTTAAAACTCGACTTTTAATATCAAAAATAGATATATTTGTCGATCGAGATATCTTTTTTATCAAAATTGACGCTGTTGAGATATAATATATATCCATATCTTACATCTTAGTTTGTCTTCTCTCGGCCGCGACATATCTCGTGGCGGTCATGCTAGGCCGGCTGGGAAAGAAATATGGCATGGATTGCTGTGTCCACTAGATATAGAATACATCAGCCTGCCTAGAGTTAGTTTTTAATGCCACTTGGCCAATTCGAAGAGAAAAATAAAGGTAAACACCCCGAATTCTGAATCTAGTATAAATTAAATATTATAAAAGTAGAGATAATCTATTCAAGTAGGTAGTATGAAAACCATTGTTGCCTTCTCAATATTTTAATATTCGGGTTTGTAATTATAATGTAACGGGTTTCTTAATCTTCTTGAATGAAAGAGATAAAGCCAAATTGCGTTTCAGAACATCTTCATAACAATTTAACTTTTCATCTTGACTTTTGAATATTACGAGAACAAAGCAGTTAAGTGAGTATAATATCAGAATAAATTTAATTTACAATCGTTATTATGTATAACAACGCACTCTTTCACACGGGTGCAATGTAGATGTACTATATACAAAATTGGTGTATGTTACTCGCTGATAATCTAGCTTTCTATTGGTGAAAGATTTTTTAAAATCGGTCCAGTAGTTTTTGAGTATACAAAATACAAAAATACAAGTCTTTCCTCTTTATAATATAAGTATATATATACGATATACATAATATGTATACCTGTATTTTGGGAAAACTTGGAGCGAAGTCAAGAAGATAGTTCAAGACAGATCGGGGCTAACGGAACACTCTGGATACCCTATTAAGGGGACATAGGACATAGGCAAATAAGTCATGCATAAGTGCAAGTCATGTCAGAGGACGTAGCACGATACGTGCGAGAAAGTATTCCTCAATCTATCATATGTATGCAGTATTAACCGATTTCTTATACAAAAAATTCATGTGGGTTTTGGGTTTTGTGTTTTAAGTAAACCAAGAAAACTAAGGAAAAACGATAGGATATAGAGTTAATAGGGGCATTGATGAAAACTTACTATGTCTATATTTTATTTTTATATTAATATACCTATGTATTTAATTAATTTACGTTGTTCATATTAATCAAAAGTATAAAAAAGTGAATTCCCAAAATAGGTCATGGGGCAAACTCGTTTCTGTGTTCAGCCTTCAGGTCCATGAACGACCGAAACAATTTCTTTTATCTTATGTCCCCGGGAATCAAACCCTAAACGCATCGCGCTTACCATTGAATCACGGAGGCAGTATTTAAATCAAAATTAATCTTATGATAACAATTACAATTGTGCACACGACTGTAATCGTTGATTTCTAATTTTAAAAATAATGCAAGGATGGAAAAAAAACATTCGAATCGAAAAGCAATAACCAAACTACTCGATCATGAATTGATTGCTTCTCGAATCGACCATCGAACAAATCGAATAAGAGTTCGTCTGAATGACATAGGACGAAACGATTGAAGTTCAATTATTAATTTAATGTAGGCATGATTCATGGTCCATTATATTTTTTCATTTATTAATTCTGTATACACATAGAATGAAAGTAAAATGTAGATCTTAATGCAAAATTGCTTTTTATTTTTCTGAGAGCTTACCTTGAGTAGAATGGGGAGAATGAATATAGTGCATAGCAAATAATGAAGGAAAAAAAAGTCAAATTCGATGTACACAGGACATGTTGCACACAGGAAGATTTGTTTGTTTGTTTGATTCGATTTAACTCAAAAACTACTCCACCGTTATTTTTTGTATTTTTTTTTAGTACATATCACCCGTGCGAAGCTGGGGCGGATCGCTAGTCCATAATATATTGCATACAACATAATAGAACTTCACAAAGTATATATTTCTACCTTTAACCCAAACAAAAAAATGTTTTTTTTTGATATTTCATCCAATGGAACAGCTATTAAATCCAACTTTGTGATAAATTATAGTTATTTAAAGCTGATTGAACAGATATATACTCGTATATAGGGTTGTATTGTATATTTCACGCCTCTTTCCCATTGGGGTAGGCAGAGATCACGGAATTCCATAAGCCCCGATCCTTGCATACCTCTTTCGCTTCTACCGCGTTCACTAATGCTTCCATACATGCTCGTCTATTTAGAGTACTTTAATATCTTAGCTATGTATGATATTATTCTGGAACTTGTTTTTTTTTGTGATTTACAGTAACTCACCCTCAAAGAATATACAATATACATTAAATATAGCAGCTCTAAGATGAAAAACACATTAAGTTTATTAGTTCATACAGAAATAGACAGTTGAGACATAATTTATTAGTACTTTTGATGAATTATGATTGTAACTTTGGCGAACTGTTTATCAAAAATGTCGGAAATTATTCGCGACAAAAATTTATGATATTTTTAGGTTTAAGCTGTGGAACGATTTTTATTCTTTTTTAAAAAAATCATTGTATTATTAATTTATTACACAGTCATATCTTGTTACAATATTGTTTACTTAGATATTTATAATAATTATAAGATGGCATAGGAATGGAATACATCGTTTAATTTTTCATTGACACCCGTTTAACAAAATTTGCATAACGGCCGGGGCACACACGCTACGTTTAGCATCAGCAACCGCATCCATTTCTGCATCGTTATTACGACTTTTTGCGGTTGATGCAACCTACGACAATATCGATACTACAGTGCGTTTTAGGTGACTATTTGCGCTCGATCACTGTGTCGGAATCGCGCGTTTCACTATTTCATCTAGCGACCTAAAAGCGACTTGATCTCAACGGCTAGAGTATATAAAAGGCGGGTTGAAGCGTTATGGTGGCCATATACGCTACGAGAAATCGTTACGATCAGACTGTATAGTTCGAACGGTACAGTTTATCGTACATGGCATACAAGCTATATACGCTACGCTTAGATTATTTATATAAATAATCAAAGACGCTACGAGAAATCGTTACGATCAGACAGTACATAAACGGTGCAGACGCACTCCTGTCAGCGATGGCTTCGACGGATGACGTTTTAGTAGATGTTGGACTAATATTCGCCCTGAAGGAAAAAAAGTGAAGCGCAAAACTCATAGCATCTGGTGCAAAGAATGGCTAATGAATTCATAATCATGTCAATTTTTTGGCGGTATTAAAGATATTTCCAAAAGACTGGCATATTGTTTTAAGAATGGATCATGATACGTATTAACATCTACTGAATATGGTAACACCAATTATCGAGAAGCAACACACTATTATGAAAAATGCTATTCCATCCCTATGACAGGCTTGCTTTGAGGTTTTTATCAACAGGAAGAAGAAATTATGAACACGAAAACTGAACGAGCGCATACACGTAACGATCAGTCGGCACAGTTCTTCCGATTCCGATTAATCAATTGAAATTTTCGTATTGTTCCGTTCGACTGCACAGTCTTCAAAATTCGGACGAAACTGTACAGTTTTATAACATACATGTAGCGATTTATTGGTACCGTTCGAACTGTACAGTCTGATCGTAACGATTTCTCGTAGCGTATATGGGCACCTTTAGGACGCGGCATCGAGCTTCCGAATAGCGAATTGTTGATCGCCGATGCTAAAAGTAGCGTTTGTGCCTTGGCCATTAAATCTGTGTATCTAACATAAAACCTAATAAGTGTAATAATTCAATATCTATATAAGTGACATTTCTTGGTGACATGACTCATGTTGAGTTAATGGCCATTTTAATACAAATTTCTCTAGATTAATTACTCTTAATCTATGCAAATTTCACGTATCCATCTTAATAGCCAGGCGTCGCATAAAAGAATAGTCGTTTTTAACGTTTCCTACCACTTTCAATTTACACGACAGTCATTAACTGCACTAGTGCACGTTAAAAATTGACAGTTTTTATTTTTCATACAATCGGAAAGTACTGAAAATAAATTCTCCTGCCCGTGTCTCGCCAACGATTTCAATAATTTAATATTATTTGAGTGCTTTTGCTACGAAAATATAAATATATATTTTTTTTCAGATATCGACAGACGAGCATGAGGATCACTTGATGGTAGGTGATACCCCAGCCACAGAACATCAGTCAATGATGCGCTGTCGACCGATATTTTACTTTGAGCATTCGAAAATCCATAGACTGAAACCAAAACGCGCAATATGGACTTCAAGGTTTTTCCATCTATGAACGGTGGTTCGTTATCCCGTCGGAATTTAGATATTCCTCCCTCCCGATCAATGGCTGAAGTTACCAGACGTGGGGAAAACATGTTTACAGAAAATTATAAGCATGTGCTCCCGGTGGGATTCGAACCCACGACCCATCGATGCGCACGGCAGGTGTTCTACCGAACGCGCCAACGAGCCCGTCAAAATATATATCACTTATAATTTTTGATTGACTTACGAAAAGGGTTTGAGTTCTCAAATTGTCATTTGAATAAATATTTAAATAAAAACTGTAGGTAGTTATACATTGCAGCTTGAAGTGCTTTTCAAAATAAAATAAAAAAGCAAGGTCTTAATTTTGTATAATCCTATGATATTTATTTTATGTATAAAAATACTTAAATTGGTAAATGAATTTGGGTAAGACCCCTATTATTTATTTTGTTTACCATACACAATATACGAAGAGATCATTGCAATTGTTATTGGAGGTATCTGTAATTATAAAATTTTACTTAATATGCGCTTCCTAAAAATCGCTTTAATCGATGAAGAACCATTTAAAAATGTTTCTTCATCGATTAATCAACAAAACAGCCGGCCTAGCATGACCGCCACGAGATATATCGCGGACGAGAGAAGACGAACTAAGATGAAGATACTCGACATCGACAATTTTGATAGAAAAGATATCTCGATCGACAAATATATCTATTTTTATATTAAAAGTCGAGTTTTAAGTGTAACTGTCATGTTGGACCCGAAAGAAATAAAGAGATAATCGAATAAAACACGAGAAAACGTTCGACAAAATTTTGTCGCGGTTGTCATGCTAGGCCGGCTGGCCTTCACAAACGGACATATAAGTACTAATACACTTTATTAGGTAATAAAAATTGACATTTTACGAGGTCGGCTATTGATTCGATTCGGAAACTAGTGTGAAGGTCTGTGGTGCCATATCAATTCCGGTATTTAGTCTTAGTTTATGTAAACTATGACCGCCTTTGTGGCTCAATAGTAAGCGAGACGCGTTTAGCACTGGAGTTCCTGGGTTCAAATCTCGAGTAAACAAAATTAATACAATTTTTTTTTCAAGGTTGATCACTTTGCCTGTAAAGAAAAATGATCAGTGAAACAGATACAGAAATGGGTCTGCCCCATGCCCCACTAGGGGACAAAGGAATTGGCTTTTTCTTTACGTGAACTACACAACAACTACATACATCACGCAAGAGATAATTTTAATCTGTTAAAATTATTTGATAGCATTTTTATTGATATGAGATATTAAAGATGGAAAAACAAATAAATAACGTTATCTATACATATATAGCAAGCAGTTTTATTTGCCGGTTTTACCCGAACACACTTTTAGTTAAGTGATTTTTTTTCCCTATGGACGCGCCAAGTATATTATTGAAATCTTCAAAAAGAATAAAATAAGTGGACTGTATGCGGGGTGTGTGGAGACAAGGGCGGATAAAGGAAGAAGGACAGGATCGGACTGGGACGGATAGGAAGAAGGGAAACAATACCTGCAACTCTCTTCTCCTGCAGCACTCAGTCCTTGCACTGTCACTTTTGCTTGTTATCACACTCGCGGGGGCGCGCGCCCTTTGTTTGATTATAAACGACTTAATTGTCGGGCTTTAATTAATTTATAGAGAACACGTAGTGTTGCTCGTGCGGAGGTTCGAACAGGGAGCGAAAAACAATATGGCGCCGTAGTCTTCAGTGTTGCTACAGCGGCGGTTGCGGTGTTACAAGGTAAAATTATTGGAATGGAAATGGGAATGAATTTATATTATTTAAATTAATTTATGTATTTGGCGCTACCATTTCCACCCGCCCTTAAAGGGTCACCTTTAAAGAAACTTATCATAAGGTGTGATAAATAAAATACAATAACTCGTAAAGTTATGGTGATGCGGGAATGTAAAAAACGTACAAAAACAAAGCGGAATTATAACTAATTATAAACTAAACTTAAAGCGGTATAAATGTATAATATATAAAAATAACTTATTGTTTAGGCAGAGGACATAAACGAACGACTGGACGCAGATACGTTCCTTTCGTAGTTCTCACGGTTACAACGCGTATGATGCCATCCTTAGACGGATGCACCTTTTCTACAAAAGCAAGTGGCCAGGAAAGAGGCGGTGAATTATCATTAATAACAATTACAACTGTACCTTCAGAGATCGGTACAGAAGGCGAGTTCCATTTCTGTCTAACCTGTAAACCGTGCAGATATTCCATCCTCCAGCGGTCCCTAAACGATTGAACTAACTTGTCTAATAGCGAATGCCTATGAATCAAACTAGTATTACTGTTGATTTCCGGCGCGGTTAAATTATTTATAAAATAATAAGTAATATAGTAATAACTAATATAATCAATGATCGCGTTTACTATAATAATATGATCATTGCGCGGTAAAATAACTGGATGCAAATTTGCGTAGTCCAGTGCGGAGTTAGCCAGTCGACCAGGTGGTCGATCGAGTAGGTACTCGAATCAGGCCGTGATGGTCGATGAATAGATTTAAGCGGTTGAAGACCGCGGAATAAGATTTATTATTTAATAAATTATAATATTCCTCTGCAAAATATTTACTTTGCAGAGCGCGAAGTACTTTAACTTCTGAGAAGTTTAAATCATCAGCAGTCACTGCGGTAGTGCTGCGGCGGAGAAATAACATTATTAACCTATATAAATAAACAATAATACTAAGTAACTTACTCCAAGAGGAGATTTTTTTATGAAAGATCATACAAAGCGCAATACTTTGAAGACATAGTGTGCGTTATAACCTTTTGTTCAGGTATGTCTGTAATATACTGATCGTTCAGAGCACGAAGCGGCCACTGAGACGGATCTTGTGAAGCCCACTGAGGCCCGTGGAGCCACAGAGGGTGTGGAATTAATTTATGTGGCATGATACCACGGGATAATATATATGCGGTAAATTTAAAATAAAATATATCTCTATCTGTAGACCAATGCAAACCCAGTATTTTATGTTGCACGGATTTATCAAATTCTACTTCATTAGACACTTTATACGAAGCTGGAATATCATTTAAAGCGGATTTGTGATTACTGTGCCATTTGATGAGTTCCCACTGTGCACATTTAAACAGATCAATCAGCTGTTGTGACGCGGTGATAGCTTCTGATTCACTGGGAATAGAGAAAGCAATGTCATCCATAAACAACGAAGTAGATGCAATACTACTCGCGAGCGGGTAATTAGCGCCATGGTCTTTAATCAGCTGTTTCACTGTGCGAAGCGCATGATATGGACTAGACGACAGTCCGAAACACACGCGATTGAAGTTGTACATCGTGAGAGGATCTTCTGGATGGAAACGATATAAAAAACACTGAAAACGACGGTCTGCTTCTCGCATAATAATTTGTAAAAATTGTTGACGACAATCGGCAGTCATAGCAACAGCGTATAAGCGGAAGTTCAAAATGATTTGAAATAAATCACCTTGCAGATTCGGACCTGAATGCAGAATATCGTTCAATGATCGACCAGAAGAAGTTTTACAACTGGCATCCAGCACAATACGGAGACGAGTAGAAGCTTTGTCTTCGCGTATAACCCCATGGTGCGGTATGACGTATAAAGGTGTAGGATCAGTAGGGTCGTATCGCGGTGCGAGAGAGATATAATTTTTAGAAAGATATTCTTTAATGACGTCATCATATGCCGACCTCAACTTAGGTGAAGCTACAAGCTTTCTTTCAAGGCACATAAATCGTCTGCGAGCGGTTTCATAAGAATTTCCAAGTGTATAAACATCATCACTGAATGGCAGGCCGACAACGTATCTACCAGTTACAGGATCGCGGGTTGTGGTATTCTTATAAAATTCTTCACACTCAACATCAGTGGGATGCTGAATGGGCGTTGCGTAGGAAAGCTCTTCGAGCTCCCAAAATCTCTTGACTAAGCTGTCAAGGGCGGCAGGCTCTTGTGCTAGGCAGCACATCAAGACCTGGTGCGAATTATGTGTAGGAATCGTAGGTACGGAACCCATAATAACATACCCTAATACGGTATTCAAAGCGGTAGGCGCAAACGAGTCGCGAGATGCGCGGACTACGTCGGGAAGAAGTAAGTGAGGGAAGAGAGATGCACCTATAAGAATGTCAATGTGACCAGGTACACCGAAGTTCTCATCCGCAAGCGGTAAGCCTGATAAATGTGATAAGACTGAAGAGTCAACCACAGCGGTAGGCAGTAAGTCGGTGATTTGATCAACGACCAGCGGTGAAATATTAAAATGAATATTTTTATTAAAGCGGGAATAAAATTTTAAATTAATCTGACTACTATTTATACTTTTTTCTAAGCCACCGAATCCCTTTACAATAGTACATTCGGTATTTTGTAGTTTTATATTTAATAAATCACAACATCTTTTAGTAATAAAGTGTGTTTGTGAAGCGGAATCCAATAATACGCGTAAAATATGTTCAGTTCCATGCGCATCGTACACAACAACCTGCGCGGTCGATAACAAAACAGTATTATTAGTGGCTGTTGTACACAAAGCGATGTCGGAACGCGGGACACCTGTGTGAGGTTGTGGAGGTGTGGGGGACGCGGGGAGCGCACGCGTAGGTTCAGTGGCGGACGGCGGCGCAGGCGCAGCCGGCCGGTCAGCGAGTTCAGTGCGCTGGAAATGCAACAACGTGTGGTGTCGTGCATGACAAATGCGACAGTTTGAAGTTGACGAACAACGAGACACTTTATGTTTTAAACTAAGACAATTTAAACACCCACCTATATCTTTAATGTAATTAAATCGCTCCTGAGGTGTCGATAATTTATTAAATTTAGGACATTTAAATAAATGTTGATGAATTATATTATTGCAAAGACACTTGCGGTTTGAATCAACCAAAGTACTCACATAAGTATTGTACTTAGGCGGCGGTTTATTATTATTTGTAGTACGTCGACTATAATGTGAACTATTATTATTATTATGAACTTGTGTACGTTCGAAAACTTTAGCGCGTATTTTTATAAAATCGACTAGATTATCAAAAGTAGGTATTTGATTAGATTTACAACTTAATTCGAAAGTACGAACAGTATCCGAATCCATTTTCTTTAATGCGATATGAAGTATAATTAAGTCAGTAAGATTGTCTAACTTTAAATTTTTCAACGCGCTCACTGCAGTTGTGAAACTATCGAGAAATGATTCAAAGCTAGATGCGGACGCAGATTGTATAGGTTTGGACTCGAACATCTGATCTAAGTATGAGGTAGCGAGCATACGCTTATCCTCATATTTATCTATAAGGGCTTGTAAAATTAAATTATAATTTTCTGAACAAGGCGATATGCCTGCACATACAGACAGAGCTTTGCCTGTTAATTTACCTAACAGATAATATAATTTTTCTGAGTCCGTGAGGGATGGATTATCGTGCACTGTTGATTTAAAACTGGCATAAAATAAAGGCCAAGAACGAATATCACCTGAAAAAGACATTAATTCTATAGGCGGCAACGTAGGTCTGGCTTTAATATTAACGGTATCTTGTGTAGAATGTGAATTATTTTTATTTTTATTACATTCACACTGAATTCTTTTAATTCTCCCATATAAAGACTCGAAAGATATAAGACTTTTGTAATCTGGTGTCGCGGCAGGATTCAATTTTAACAAATGTGAATTATATTCGTCTAAAACCAGTCTGAACTCAGCGCGCAGTGACTCAATGTTATTACTCTCATCTAAAAATCGTTCTAGCATCGAGTCGTTCGACTTTATATGTGCAGAAACATCGTAAATATTTTGTATTATCTCAAAATAAGCTTCGCGCTTTGCGGTTAAAATTATTAATTGATGATCATGACATGTGTCCTCTGATGTGCTATCTGTATTTCGTGTTTTAGACATTATGTATAGTTATAAATGAAATATCAAAATAAAAGATTAATAAATTATTATAAAAGTAAATTAAAGTACGCTAAAACAAAAATATAATATTACAGTTGTATTACTATAAGAGTTCAATGCACTGTGGTCGCACTAAGCAGCTGTGCTGCGGAGTGTATGACGTAGCAACTAGAATGTTCGACGAAACAAAATTAACAAGTAACGGCGATCGGTGATCTACCCTACAATATAAAAAATGTAAATCTATATAATTTTCGTTGAAATATGATGATTTTAAATGCGGAATATATTTAAATACTTAGATATATATTATATCTAGGCGGTAAAACACGTAACTAACGTTACGGGCGGTTTTTACAGTATTTTTTGAAGAGAAATATAGGATGATGCAATGTCAACCCTGCGGTAAAATATATTAAAAATACTGTAAAATATATGATTAATTATATATATATCGCTTATTAGGGCCTAACAATAAGGTAACTAATAAGGGCGGTTGGATGATTCCCGTTCGAACGGTTTTATAATGGTTAAAAGGTAACAAAATATGCGGCTCGAAGAGACCACTAACAAATGGACGCGCCAAGTATATTATTGAAATCTTCAAAAAGAATAAATAAGTGGACTGTATGCGGGGTGTGTGGAGACAAGGGCGGATAAAGGAAGAAGGACAGGATCGGACTGGGACGGATAGGAAGAAGGGAAACAATACCTGCAACTCTCTTCTCCTGCAGCACTCAGTCCTTGCACTGTCACTTTTGCTTGTTATCACACTCGCGGGGGCGCGCGCCCTTTGTTTGATTATAAACGACTTAATTGTCGGGCTTTAATTAATTTATAGAGAACACGTAGTGTTGCTCGTGCGGAGGTTCGAACAGGGAGCGAAAAACAATATGGCGCCGTAGTCTTCAGTGTTGCTACAGCGGCGGTTGCGGTGTTACAAGGTAAAATTATTGGAATGGAAATGGGAATGAATTTATATTATTTAAATTAATTTATGTATTTGGCGCTACCACCCTATAAATAAAGAAAACTACAATTTTACGGTTTTCGGATTTTTTCCTTTTTTTTCAAATTCAAAATTCAAAAATCATTTATTCATTTAGGTAACACAATGTACACTTATGAACGTCAATAAAAAAAAACATATTAAATGCTTCTAATTTTACATTTACTGCCAGTTCTCAAATCAAGGGCGTAGAGCGGACGAGAAGAACTTGCAAGAAACTCGCCGCCACTCTTTTTAATCGCCATATGAACTTTACTTGTGCTATATGAAATTGCTTCATGCCAAATTTCATGATTCTAGGTCAACGGGAATCCAAAAAAAAAACAGGTATCACCATTAAGTAAATCTCATGCTCGACTGTCAATATTTTATATAAAAAAACATCGTACATATGAGAATATAAATCAAATTCTTTGAAACAAACTACGCTTAGTTTCATTTTAGAACACCTGGATGGTCGGAAACAGACACAGACTTTATCTTGAAACTTTGCGTCCTAATAAATTTAATACTTTCGATAATAAATATTGGTTATTGCATAAGGAATTATTATCTGCTGATCGTACTTTCCGTTCGAAATATAATTTTCTCATGACAACGTGTCGGGGGAATGCAAGGTGATCTAAGCGTACGTCAGGTCAAAGTAAATCCCAATAGAATATCATATGATCTCTAACATACTTCTAATAGAAAATAATTCTGTAAGATGGAATTAAGTTTTATTCAATTTTTTCAAATTGAATTATATTCAAATTTCAATAACATAGCCATATATTTACGAATAAGATTCATAATAAAAATTGTTTGATAATAGCAAAATTGTTATTATTGTTAGCGAAAGTGGTATACAAGGATTGGAGCATATGGCATTCTGTGGTCTCAGCCTACTCGAATGGGAAAGAGGCGTGATATATATGTATTATGTATTTATATGTTAAATTGTTTATATGTCAAAAGTAGTTTAGCATTTATTATTTAATATAATCTTTTTAATACATTTTGTTAATTAAATGCTATTTATTATTAGACATCAGACAGACAAGATTTATGGAATAAAAAAAATACACTAAACATTATTTTCTGAACTAACAATATTATAACCTACAATTCAAAGACAATAGCTGCGGTTAATCTTGACATTGACTTATGAATGTACGATAACGCGAGATAGTATCTGGCTGCTTTTGAAATTATCTTCAAAGAAAACCATATCGTGCGTAGCTGTCGTGTAAATTCAGAAAATTGAATAGAGTACCCTCTGATAACGACCGGATGTGTACAGGCTGTTCATGACTTTCAAACAATTTTTAAAGAATGTAAAAAGATAAGACATAAATAAAAATGAACCTATGTACGTCCTTTTGGTGTATTCAGTTTTCTCGAATTTACTGTTTTTCGGTAGATTTAATAATTTGATTATTGTGTAAAATAACATTTCATAACTAATGTTATAAAGAGGAAAGATTTTTTTATTTCTTACGATTTAACTGAAAAACTACCGATTTTAAAAATTCTTTCACCCATAGAAGCTACATTATAACCTCACATTTGGTTATTTTTTGTATACAGTACACCTATATTGCACCCGTGTGAAGCCAGGGCGGATAGCTTGTTTAAAATAATAATAAAAAAAAATATTAATTAAATTAAATAATAAATATAAAATTTGATCAATATTATTGTTTGTTTTTATTTATTTACCGTATTTTGGTCCAAATATAATTTTACTTTGCAATCCTACCGATTACGCACTTGACTTTCAAGACCACCGCGGTTGTATTTGTTTTGTTTGGTTATTATAATTTTCATAGGTGTGGTTACTTCTTAACTATATTTATTTTAGGTCAGCCCGGCGTAGTGTGCGACGAGTATAAAACCCATGAGGGTGAGATACCCTCCAAGGGAGATTATTCTATAGACTGTTATAAAATACATTTTGTGTCTTGTGTACTATTAAATGACGGAATGCGATTTATGACTTAACAGTCATTAAACGAATTATAAAATAAATCAGAAGCTTTCGGAAATGCCCTCGCAATAATAAAATTCCAACTAATTGGTTTGTAGCAATATAGCAGGATACTTCGATTGCTCGATTTCTGTTACAATTATTATAATGACTGTTTTAATATCATTCTCAGTTTGGTATTATAAAAAGAAAATGACAAAAGTCTATTCGTTACGTTAAGTTTGTTAGGTTTATAGAAATTTTCAATAAAAAGACATTCATTACTCAAACCTCAAAAAAAATATACTACACATTTAGGTCCAAGAGATAACTCATGTTTGAGGTAGTTTCGGTACTTGTCAAACCATTCTGTTCTATATAGGTTCGACATTTGGACTATTCATGAGAATTAATATTTATTTATTTTAAACTATTTATTCCACAAAAAATAGTGTACAAAAAGCGAACTTAATGCTTAAAGGCATTTTCTGCCAGTTAACCTTTTTAATCTTGGCTTTGTGGAGAGGTGTGTTCGTAGTGCAATAGAAAAATAAATGAAATAAAAATAAAACTCCCAGTTTGAGTAACGCCCAGTAACCCATATTCCAATCAAGACTCAAGTCTGCATATGTTCTTGGGAATCGACAAAATATCAATATTTTATAGAGAAAAATAGTTCGACAATTCTCAAACGTAGAGGAATGTCAAATCCCAGGAATGTCTTGGAATGGAACCTTAGGATAGTTACAGAATATTTATTTATTTATTTAAAACTTTATTGCACTAGAAATACACATAAAAAAATTAGAAACACATACAGGAAAAGTACAACTGGCGGCCTTATCGCTAAGCAGCGATTTCTTCCAGGCAACCACATGGTACAAGTGATACAAACTAGAAGAAATGGGTAGTGCAAAAAAAAAATAATAATAATAAAATAAAAAAATGTAACGAAAATAATCTTGAATATATACAATATACATACATATATACACGTATATTATCCACTGTTATATATACATACACAAACACATATAGGTATTACATATTATTTGTAGAGAAAAGGTAATTCAAAAGCATATTCTTAAATGAATCTAAAGAGTTAGCTTTCTTCAGGGCAAGTGGCAGAGCATTCCAAAGCTTGATTGCCTGGACCGTAAATGACTGCTCGTAGTATGTAGTCTGGTGCTTTGGCAAGTCAAGACGTAAGAGCTCCGTAGATCTTACGGGTCTGTCATGATAGTCTCTGAAATCAAATCTTTCCTTAAGGTAATGAGGCGTTTTAGGGTTGAAGAGTACACGATACAGGAGATGTAGGATGTGAGCATCCCGGCGAAGGCGGATAGGTAGCCATTTAAGTTTTGTACGATACTCTGTAATGTGATCAAATTTCCTGAGTCCAAAAATGAAACGTATGCATAAATTTTGCAGGCGCTCAAGTCTGTTTAATTGTTCTTCAGTGAGATTTACATAAGTAACATCGGCATAGTCTAATAGAGGAAGGAGAAGGGATTTCGTAAGTGAAATTCTGGTTGGAAGAGGAAGAAAGTTTCTTAAGCGCCTGAGTGAACCAGCAGCAGCAAATAGCTTTTTACTCAGTTCCTGGATCTGATGTGTCCATGACAGAGTCTGATCTAGGAAAATTCCTAAGCTTTTAACGTGGTCGCTGAAAGGTATGAGTGTTCCTGCAACATAAATAGGCGGCAGATTAACCCAATTCACTCTTGCTATTAGAGATGGACTCCCAATTATAATGGCCTGTGTCTTTATAGGATTAATCTGCAAACCATGATACGAGCTCCATTTGACAATAATATCTAGGTCCTGATTAGTCTTTTGAACAGCATCAGGTAAATCGTCAAGAGTAGATTGTGTGTATATCTGTAGGTCATCGGCGTACATATTGTAGCGTGATTTTAAATTATATGAGATGGAGTCAATGAAAAGAGAGAATAAAAGAGGTGACAAGACTCCCCCTTGAGGAACGCCCGCAGATATATCACACCATGACGACATAGTATCCTCCAATCGAATTCTTTGACGCCTCCCATGAAGATAGCTGTGGAACCAATCAATGGCCGTCGCAGAAATATTTAAAGATTTTAGCATGCCTATAAGTATATCGAAATCTACAGTATTAAATGCATTACTAAAATCTAACAACGTTAGGATTGTGACTTTTTTATCATCCATTCCTAGCCGAATATCATCCGTTATTTTAACAAGAGCAGTGGTCGTACTATGGCCGGGACGGAAGCCGGATTGATAAGGATTGAATAAATTGTATGTATTAAGGAAAATTTCAAGTTGTTGATACACCAATTTTTCTAGGATTTTGGAAAGGTAAGGTAATATGGAAATAGGACGGTAATCGGTAAACATAGAGGGATTATTTTTCTTCGGAAGAGGAATGATGAAAGATTCTTTCCACAAGTCAGGAAATGTACCAGTCATTGTGGAATGATTGAGGATATGAGTTAGGACGGGGATTACAATGTCAAGGATAGGCATAACCATATTACGACCAATGCAATCACTACCAACCGCATTCGATGAAATGGATATAATGCTCCTTCTTACTGTAGTTTCATCAAATTGTTTAAAGATAAAAGGTGGGTGATTTGGCGAGGGAAGTTCCGAAAGTGATTTTAATGTTTTTTGTTTATAGTTTAGGTCAAATGCCATATTGGTTCGTGAAAAATGCTGGTTAAGTAGTTCAATGTTTATATTAGTTGAAATAGAATCATTGCGTTGTTTGCCTATCCCTAATGATTTTAGAAACCTCCATACCTTAGATGCGTCACCATTCTCAACTGAGGCATGCACATAACGTTGCTGTGCATCCCTACAGCGTGTACTGCAACGATTTCGTATTTTGTGGTATTTCACTAGACTTTCTTCACTCTTAAGTGCCCTATATCGAGCCTTAGCACGTGCTTTTTCTTTAATTAAAACTTTTATTTCTTCTGTAAGCCATGGTGTAGGTAGATGTTTCAGTTTTACTGTTTTGAGTGGTGCATGAATGTCGTAGAGTCTTGTGATATGGGAATTAAATAGATTTAATTTATCATTAATCGATGATGCCGTGAATACATTAGACCAATCAATATTACGAGCATCATCAAGTAGTCTGTCAGTATTCAACCTAGTAAAATTACGTCGAACAACTATTTTAGGTTTAAATTTTGGTGGGCGGACTTTGTAAGACAAGAAAAGAAGATCGTGATAAGAGAAAACGTCGGCAGGGAACTGACCATGTTTAAGGACATTATCAGGAGAAGAAATAAATATAAGGTCAAGAAGGGAAGGTGAACAGTTAGGAGAGCAGTGGGTTGGATTTAGAGGAAGAAGATGGAGATTATGCGAGTTAACTGTGGTAAGTAATTTTCTAGACCGAGAGTCTTTTTTCAACAAGCATGTATTGAAGTCTCCCATTAAGACACAGTGCTCATACAATGGTGCAAAATTATCCAGAAGGGTGTCCAGAGAAGGAAAATAATTTATTAAAAGCGAAGGACTGTAAAAAACACCTAAAAGCATTTTGGAGTGAGACAAGGTAACTTCGATTAAAAGATGTTCTGCAGTATCAGCTGAAGCAGGTTGTTGTGATGTGCTAACAATAGAGTATTGTAAGTTTGAACGAAGATAAATCGCAACTCCGCCGCCGCTTCTGCCCATACGGTCATTTCTTATTAAAATGTAACCCGGTAATGAATAAGAAGTGGAAGGTAGACATGGCTTGAGCCAGGACTCAGAAATAAGTATAGCATGCAGATGATTGATCGCCTCAAACGAAGTTAGTAAGTCGGGATAGTGTGCTGGAATGCTCTGTGCATTGATATGTACAATATTAAAAGCTTTCAAATTACCATGGAAACTATTTGTAAGAAAATCATTCAGAGATGGTAGACTTGTCGTACTGTGAAAGCTATCCTCACTGCCAGTATCGTTAGAAGAGCACGAAAAATAATCTTCACTACGAACCATTCAAAAATATGCTTCAGTTATAGAAAACTAATTAATACTAAAAATAAATAAAATAAGGTGTTATATTATATCAAAAGTAATTAAAAATATATATATCAATTATAAGTGCCTGTACCATCCAGCATAGTGGAAAGAAATCGTCGTTTACAATTAATTGTCAAAATAAAATTAAAATTGTACCTCTGTATAATTATTCAGTGTGGTAACACATGACCAATGACAACCACTGTCAAACTAAAAAGTGACATAAAGGTACTAATACAGATGTCATATATCACAGCTGTTGTGTTATTAACAATTTAATATAATTATTTACTAATTATATAAGCCGACTTACCAAAATGTTTATTCTGATATTAAAATAATAATAAAAAGTTATGATTAAGATTAATGTTTAAATAAAATTAAAAGTTTTACATCTGAATAATTATCAATGTGGTAACACTAAGACTAAATGGTGACATTGAGGTACAATGACAGATGTCATATGTCATATCAGTTGTGTTATTAATTTAATATGATGGATTTGTATACTAATTAGATATTAATCTAAATACCCACTCTGATACTACAATGATAAGTTATTAATAAGAATCATGATACACTTAAAACAGAGGAGCTTAAAAGTTACATTTATAAACACATTTAGAGGATATGAACAAAAGGAAATATTATGAGAAAAATTTAGAAAACAAAAAGGTTCAGGAATCAAAATTATGATTAGTAGAATTCCAATATTATACATTACTTTTTCAGAGTGCGTTTAGGGCGTATACTGGTTATTGTCTTGGAGTCTTTTGTAACAGTAGTTTGTGTACTTGTTGTTGGAGCGGGCACAATACCATCTGCTGCAGGTCCAGGAATAACATCAAGTTCTTTATCAGTGGAGATTTTATAATACTTTCCATCTTGACCCAACACAATTATATAGCCATCTCTAGTCCAGCACTTTGAGATACCAAAGCGCTTGCGAGCTGCCATAAATGTATCATGCCTTGACTTGGTTAAAAACTCAGACATGGTTATACCGGAGCCTTTGAAACTTGACTTAGAGAACCAAACTTTATTCCTAGTGGAGAGATCCTTAAATTTAACAATAATGGGCCTAGGTTTATCAGATGTAGCTCGACCCATTCTGTGGCATTGACTGAAATTGTCAGTCAGACTGGGCACAGTCACTCGATCCGTTATCACCTTCATAACAGTGGCAGTTGTGTCTTCCTTTTGTGTCTCTGGAACGCCATGGAAAAGCAAGATTTTGCGTCGGCTTCTAGTCTCTTGATCATCCTGTAATTTTGACAGTAACTCAACCTGAGACTGCAGACATTGTAGTGAAGTCAGGACAAATGTCCTGAATAAGTAAAATTCTGAAGAGAGTTTTGCATTTGGACTTGCTGCTGGAGAAGAAGAAATTTGTAAAGCCTGTTGAAATTGATCCATTCTGTATTGGTTAGTCATTGTTGTGGACTATAACCAGTGATTTATATGCTTGGTAAAGGATAAAGATATGCTGGTAAGTACAAACACTAATATTACATAAACATTACACTAAATATACTATTTTTAATTGTAATACTTTGTAGAGCGCAAAATAATACGTGTGCACGTTTTCACACCTACCCACAAAAAAAAAAAAAAAAAAAAAAAAAAAAAAAAAAAAAAAAAAAAAAAAAAAAAAAAAAAAAAAAAAAAAAAAAAAAGAATAAAAGAAATATTCAAACTTTTCTCGTACCAATTTGTCCTCTACACGAAATAATTGATTCTACTATTTTTCCATCGAATTCCTCGTTTCATCAAAACATCCTGTATGTGGATTTATGTGACAATAAATCCTCGACAACAATAGTGTGACAATATCTATTGTGATATCATGCTATTGGCAATTTTATACTTGGTTTATTTTCTTAAAACTGCTATGATTCTGCAATACATTATTTTTCAACTGCGAAAAGTTTCTAAGGGCGAGCGTAATTTTGTGATACGTGAGTCGCGTATTTTTATTACGCTGTATACGGTTTCATTCAAAATTCCTGTTTCATTTTGCGTCGCTGTGTGGCACAAACAGGACTTTTCTATGAAACCGAATGCAGCGTAAATTACGTGAACTCACCACCTCAAAAAAAAAACCGCTCGTTTCGCCTCGCAGAAATCCGTTAGTTGAATTTCGAATAGATAATTAATTTACAAAAGTAGCTTCTTATTTATTCAATGTGTTTCGCCAACTAACTTAAAATTTAAACTGAAGGATTACTTTTTAGAAAATATTATTTTATTTTCTTAGATTATAAATAAATTAATCGAGCTGTTTATATTAACGGTCTACCTAAAATAGCATTAGATATAAACCTGTATGGTTTCAAATTTGCTATTTAAATTAAATTTTGTAATTGTCTTTTATACCGACAATTACAAAAAAATAATATATATATCGAATATTAAACTTTATTAAAAACTAGGGATTTCAAATCAGTAGACGTGGCATAAGTATAAAAAATGCCATCAAAAACATAAATTGTAAAAAAGGCCAAGTCTTGCAACTCAGTTCTTCTATCGTAAAAAGTTGTGAGATCCATATAGGTAATACCAAGTCGGTCAATTTATTCAGTCTCTACTGAAGGATCCTTCTGTCTTAAGTAATTACATAATAAGCTAACCTAACAATATCTTATAGTGATCATATCAATGCCAATATTAAAAATCTTTGATGTTTAAAATAAATAGATTGGCTCGGCTATCGCATGAAATCACAATGTATCTTTTTTTATTTTATTAAAAACATAATGTATCTCACATGTAATACATATTATATTAAATTAGATTGTTTAGTGCGATTGCCAAGTCAATCTTTTTATTTTAAACATCAAAGATTTTTAATAATGGCATTGATATGATCACTATAAGATATTGTTAGGTTAGCTTATTATGTAATTACTTAAGACAGAAGGATCCTTCAGTAGAGACTGAATAAATTGACCGACTTGGTATTACCTATATGGATCTCACAACTTTTTACGATAGAAGAACTGAGTTGCAAGACTTGGCCTTTTTTACAATTTATGTTTTTGATGGCATCTCATTTCTTTTTGTAGATAGTCCTTTTCTTAGTTTATATGGATAAGAATTAATACAAAGCTATGGATAACAGTCTGATTTTGATCAGCATTTTTATCAACTTTTTAATGTAAAAAAGTAGTTATAGTGACATAACTACAATAGTTGGACATATGGTCTCGTTAAGTTTTTTGTAGATTTTGATATGTTCTATAATATTGTAGGCGTTTTTTTTGTTCTATCATCAATACATTCCGCAGCACATGCGATGAAAGACATTTTATGGCTAATTTTTTTACACCTTGGGTTGTTTTTAGTAGGGATTTCTAAGGATCTCTATTTTTTTCTAGTAATAATAATGTATACTCAGTGATAATGTAGCTTTCTAACGGTAAAAGAATTTTTAAAATCGGTCCAGTAGTTTTTAAGTTATTCATTACATACAAAAATACAAAAAAAAATTGTATATCTAGAAAACTGGACCGAAATTTCAAAATATTGTAGTTTTTCCTTGATTTATAGACTAAACACTAATTGTATTCTAAATTTCAAGTTTCTATGTCTGCTAGAAGTGCCTTAGAGTTTTGATGATCGGTCAGTCAGTGAGTGAGTGACAAATTATCAAATTTTGACTAGTTATAATTCTTAAACTACTGGTTCAAACAGAATGATATTTGAAATATACCGAGATTATACAATGCCTGCTTAGTGACTGAAAATTCAGGATTCTAGTTTTATCCACAACGAAGTTATAGGGGGTCGAAAATAGCCCAAACTACTTCAAGAAAAGTATAGTACGGCCGTGCCGCTTTTTGCTCGACTTGGCGGGGCACTACCGTGCCCCCAGATACTTAATTTTGAATAGAAAATTATCTCTTTCAGGTGGAAATGGTTACAGTAAATTACTAAATCATCTATTGAAGCATTGGGTAGACATTCATCTGTGTATGTTTCATTGAAATGAATCTTTACGGAAACGAATCTATTCCGTGCTCGACCACAACTATATTTTATCTTATTTAACCGGGATTCAAACTTGGAGCCGCCGTTAAAAGCAACGAGCCCCAATGAGGCGGTCAAAAGTAGAAGTTTAAACTATTAACAAAATATAGAGCGTGGTATAATAAAAGAATCGACCGGAGTTCTGATATTTTGGTATTATCGTATAAAAAGTCGGGTAATAATAGAAAATTACTATCGTCTTCGGCGATAGAATAATAAATTTACTCAGCACTCGTTTCGTGTATTTTTCCCACTTATTTGATTCAATGTCCTTCTTCTATTATAACATAGATATTATTAGTACCTACTATAAAAATAGCTGAGTATTTTTATCGATAAGTAGTAATTTAGTACTAGGATTTTCATGTCATTCCTCGACAGAAAATTGGCTTGAATTATCCGGATAAAAGTAGTCTTTACGTCTTTTCCAGCATTTAGTCAATCTCTTTACTATATTTTATCGAAATATTGCGGTTCTGATGTGAAATCGCAACAAATAGACAGACATAGACATCAGTGGCGGGACCATCATATGAGCCTAAAAGCCCGGCTTACCCCATTTAATCTATATCTAATATTATAAAGAGGAAAGATTTTTATGTTTGTTTGTATGTTACGATTTAACACAGAATCTACTCGACCAATTTTAAAAATTATTTCATTGTTAGAAAGCTACATCTTCACCGAGTAACAAAGGCTATATTTTTTACCAGAAAATTATGTAGAAATCCCTACTAAAAATTGAATAATGTAACCCAATTTAAATAAAATACTGTATACCGGATTAAATCGCGATTTATTATTTATATTGTTTAAATTATTTATCCCGACGTTTCGGATGCTTTTCAGCAACCGTGGTCGCGGGAGACTGTCCACGGTTGCTGAAAAGCATCTGAAACGTCGGGATAAATAATTTAAACAATATAAATAATAAATCGCGTTTTAATCCGGTATACAGTATTTTATTTAAATGTGTGATACTCGCGTTAATAAAAGACAATATAATGTAACCCAAGGTGTTTAAAAAGGTATTAGGGAGTAATATCTGGATCTACTGAACCGATTTTAAAAAATTTGTCACCAATAGAAAGCTACATTATCAGCGAGTAACATGGGATTTTTTGTTAACAGTACATCTACATTACACCCGCGCGAAGCCGAGGCGTGATATGCCACCATAAAACAGAAAAATAATGCCCTTAACATAACTATATGTATGTCACATGTACCTAACTGAAATTATTAGGTATTTATATGTATTATATATAAACACGTATTCCGTTAAAGTCATCAAGCCCGGCTTTCGGGCTTGTATGATGGTATCGCCACTAATTGGTTTATTAGTTTACATTTTTTACATTACATTTATTATATAACCTATAGCCTTCCTCGATAAATGGGCTATACAACACATTTTTTTTTATATTATAAGGGGGCAAACGGGCAGACGGCTCACGTGATGGTAAGTGATCACCGCCGCCCATAGACATCCGCAACACCAGAAGGCTTGCAGGTGCGTTGCCGGCCTTTAAGAAAGATGTAGGCTCGCTTCTTGAAGGTTTCCAAGTCGTATCGGTTCGGAAAAACCGCGCGAAAGCTGATTCCACAGAGTGGTTGTGCGAGGTAAGAAGTGTCTCAGGAATCGCGCAGTTGTGGACTTCCAGACATCAAGATGGTATGCGTGGTATTTTTGACGCGATGTCCGATTTTTTTTTTCAATTCGAGTAAGTAGTTCCTGAGGTAAGCGCTTTCAATCAAACTCTTCGGCTTTATATTAATAAAGTAGAATAGATGATATTCTTGTTTTCTGTTACCAACTTAAACAAATAAAATTGATATATCTATATGTCTTTTATGCGTGATAGCTGTTGGGAAACTTATTTCAATAATGTCTGCTTTGTCGTATAAAATCTCATTCTATGTTATGATAATAGGTTCCTATAGTAATTTATTTTGATGGAGACGAATAATTAATACTGTTTACTTATGTAGAGCTTTTTTTAACTCCAAATATTATTTTAGATTTTTATATGGGAGAAAAATAATTCAATATCATTTTTGTATGTATTTTAAGGTTCCTTAGTACCAGGTAAAAAATATCTCATCTGTATTTATAAAAATTGATGTTTGTATAAGTGTACATAATATGTTACCAGATTATTGCACGAACCGTTCGTTTATAATATTCCGCGTGAATTTATAAACTCCCAAAAATTATACACAGACAATAAATCTTGCAATTTAACGTTTTCATTTTCGGGAATTTATCAACGAACGATTACCGACAGTAAGTTCACACCACCACTGAGATAGGGCTCATTGTGCGTTACGGTTTCTGCTTGAAGTGAAAAGTAGGTCGACAGCGCATCATTGACTGATATTCTGTGCCTGGGGTTGTGGGGGTGGTTGATCTATCATCAAGTGAACCCCATGCTTGTCTGTCGATATCCAACCTCCTGACGCAATAACGGTTACTTTGGCTTAGCGTATAAAATACATATGACGTTTTGTAATATTAAAACAAAGTAATATATAATTACTAAACTAAACTTTATGTGACAGATACAAAGACCATAGCGAATTATTCGACATCATCCCAGCTGACGACTTCCATCATCGCACCACACGTCACAAACTGTCCTTTCACCCGCATCATCTCGATGAATGGAAGTCGAGCATGGTAATATTCACGCGCAACTTCATTCCACGCACTACCAAACTATGGAATGAATTACCACCCTCTGTGTTTCCATCCGACTACGACCTCATTGTTTTTAAAAAGCGAGCCTTTAATATTTTGAAAGTCCGACAACGCATCTGAGACTTTTAAGTCATCTTTAGTACATTGAGCGTCAGGAGGTTAACATAAAAAAATGTATAATCGCTCATGAAATATACATAGTCGAACCATTAGCATCTTACGCGAAGATGCTCTCATTTGCATGCACCATTATCGTAACAGCATAATATTATTACGTTAAGAAATTATTATCTCAAGTATTTAAGGAAGTTATAGCTAATGTTATACAAAATATATAAATGCAAAATAGAATCGTGTTGGTGTATTCTGTACAAAGTAAGTATTCCTCACGAGTATTATAATTAAACTAATTAACATACTAACATTGTAAACATATTCTACAAATAGTTATGCTTGTGAGTATGCAAAAACAGAGTAATATAAATAATAATGGCGCATTCGGTAGAACACATGCCGTGCGCTTCTGTAAACATGTTTTCCCCACGTCTAGTAACTTCGGGCATTGATCGGGTGGAAGGAATATCGAAATTTCGACCGAGTAACGAACCACCGTTCATAGATAGAAAAACCGTAAAGTGCACATTGCGCGATTTCCGAATGCTCAAAGTAAAAATTATGTCGACAGCGCATCGTTGACTGATGTTCTGTGGCTGAGGTATCACCTACCATCAAGTGAACCTCATGCTCGTCTGTCGATATCTAATATAACATAAAAAAAACCTTATAACCTATGTTCATAACCTCTGCTATCGTTTGAAAATAATATCATACCTTAAGCTGACAAACATAAGTCGTGAAGATTAAAATAATATATTGATTATTTTCAACCAACAAAATACTTTTGTATATGTTATGAATGTGTTTATCATCATTACGATAATGATGATAAACACATTCATAAATTAATAAAAAAATACTTTTAACTACGTATGTAAATATACTCATGTTAATAAATTACAACATTAATATTTGTCTCTTTTGTAGGCAAATATTGGAACAACGAATTCTAAGTAATCGAGGCTTTTGTGAGAGGTAGTGTTAGTATGAAGTATCTATTATTGTCTTTTATTAACGCGAGTACCACACATTTAATACTATATACCCGATTAAAACGCGATTTATTATTTAGGTTATTTATACCAACGTTTCGGATGCTTTCCATCAACCCGGGCCATAGAGTAAGGTAACTAGGGAACCCGGGCAGACAGAAAGATGACAGCTGTCTAATTTGAAATATCACAAAGTTGCCCTATTAACGCTATTTATTCCTACGGAGTTGATATTTACTGTAACTTTCTATAAATTTCGAATAAATATTTCTTTATTTTTTCTTTTAAAGGCCGGCGGCGCATCTGCAAGTCCACCAGTGCCGGCTTAGAAATAAATGAAGGGCTCCCGATTATTATAGCCTGAGATTTGATAGGGTTTATGTTCAGGCCATGCCGCTTGCTCCATGTAGAGATCAAATCAAATTCAAAAATCATTTATTCATTTAGGTAACACAATGTACACTTATGAACGTCAATAAAAAATACATATTAAATGCTTCTAATTTTACATTTACTGCCAGTTTTCAAATCAAGGGCGTAGAGCGGACGAGAAGAACTGGCAAGAAACTCGCCGCCACTCTTTTTAATCGCCAAGTTTTTGTTTTACAAATGTTTTGTAAGGAGCTGCAACCATTACACCATGACATCTTTAAGTAATTAACTATAATAATCGAAAAATATATATATAAACGAAAAAATAAAAAAAAATAAAAACAAAGATTTGTCCTCTATCAGCAGAATGTATGGTGAAATAGGAGCACTCACTTACATTCTCGTGGGAACAACACGCAAATACATAGACGAAACAACTAATATCACCGCATACACGAATTCAAGTTCGACCTGTGTCTTTCGATGTCTTTGTTAATTTTATTAACAGTTTGAGACATCTGGTCGAGGGAAAAATGTGTATATAATTGCCGATCGTCGGCGTACATATGATAGGAAGAGGAAATGTCGTGAGAAATAGAATTGATAAAGATTGAGAAAAGAAGAGGAGATAGAACGCCTCCTTGTGGGACGCCGGCTTTGCAAACACACCATGTTGAAAAGGTATCATCCACTTGGACACGTTGACGCCGCCCATGTAAGTAGCTGGAGAACCAGTGAATAACAGCCGGGGACATATTGAGAGAGGTCATCATACTAAGCAATATATCATGGTATAAACGGATGTTTGCCCCCTATTCCATAAAAGAATCACGACAAAAATAGTAAAGAATTTATAGAACAAATCACGCAAACTACAATCCTGTCTAGTTAAATATTCATCCAGAAATGAAACGACAGACTATGCTTTAAATTATTCTGTAGGCACTTATTGTCGTTGGGTCGTTTTGCCGAGGCCATCAATAATATATATTCGGATTTTAGTCTATTACATTAAATATGACTTTTTGTTGATTTTGTAATGCCTGAACCCGCAACACATCTATACCTAGATTGAAACACAAGGTAGGTTAGGATGTGTCGCGGGTTCAAATTCCATCGCCTCTAATTTTCTTTAAAAGATATTTTCACTATTTCTGGTCAATTTTATTTTAAAACGAGACGCCCGAACCATTTGAAATGCCATGAACTGCATATTTCGGTTTCCGTCTATGAACTTCCAAATGCTCAAAGCATAAAAAAAGGTTGAAAGCGCAGTATATCATAGGCAAAGTACCTGAATCCTTGTACTTATCATTCAATTAAAACTGGCCCGGTGTATACCTTACAAGTTTAGTACTTCTAGTATATTTTCACTAAAATATATATGCCATTAAAAATAGCGGTATCTCAAAAATAACGTTTTTTTATGATTTGGTACTTTGTAGCAGGGACTGAAACCGGTTAATTTTTATTTTCCAAAATACGTGTCTGACTGAGATACCATGATATTCGTTTTAAAGAGTAATACACAATAAACTAAACACAGTATTTTATTTTGTAATAAATATGAATATAAACGAAAGAATATTAACAAAAACCTTTACTATATCGGTATAACTCCCTTAGTAAATTAACCGGTATTCAGTCCCTGCTTTGTAGGGAGTGATACCGGTTAACAATAATTCAACTAAGCCAAAAGGTGCTGTATAAAGATTAATCTATATTAAAAGTTTGTAAGAAAATATTGACAAAATAAAGAGCCTTACTATTTTTAATTGAATGATAACGCTTTTTCATTTATGACGGCAGTTCTGTTAACTAGCAGTAAAATTATAATCAGTAATGAGCTTTTTAATATAAAACACATACGCATCCCACGCAACACCCACGTGTTAATATACTAAAAATACATTTTAATAAAAAATATATCGATCAATGTACAGAAATAACATAGCGAAAGCATTATCGCAGTGCAAACTTCGGTATGACTATAAAATGTTTGCGGTTGATTCGTTTTTACAAGTGATTGCCTTGGGAGATACCAAATGGCTGGAATTCGCGTGTGAGTGAACTTTTATTACATAAGAAAAATTACTTCCATCAAAATTCATATTATAAGTCTATGGATTTCCGAATGCTCGAAATAAAAAGTAGGTCAACAGCGCATCATTGACTGATGTTCTGTGGCTGAGGTATCACCTACCATCAAGTGAACCTCATGCTCGTCTGTCGATATCTGACATAAAAATAGGTAGTCCATCGGTTCCGCTAGTGTGAGCATAATTATATTTTTTTTATAGAATGGGGCAGGGCAATGCAAATGGGCAGGTATCTCACGTTATTGTAAGTGTTCACCGCTGCCCATAGACATCCACAACACTCTGGTGTTGTGTTGGGCTCGCAAGTGAGTTGCTGACCTTTTCTTCTTACTTCAGTTTACTTCAGAGAGGTCTTTTTACAGTTTGACAAAAGCAGATTTCGAACAGGATTATAATTTCATTTTAAAGACCAAGTCTTAAATATAAACTTGTCAATTAATCCTACTTCTGATGACTTTCGTCTATTTCCTAGTAACGTATTTACCTAGAAAAGGAAAAGCGATTAACTTGATGGGATCTTTGGAACAGTATTTAATACACCAAATTTGCAGTTCAAACCGGCTTAAAACCTTTATAATATGATAACTAGTTTTACATACTTTTATATATAACTATTATATTTTCCACGTATGATCACTTCAAACAAAAACAGGTAGGAGGAAAACCGAAATTCCACAAAAAACGACCACACGTGATAATTCCGTGAAGTACAAAGTCGGTTATAAAAAATATAATTAAGTGAACCTTTAATTATCTAAACAAGGATAAAATTCAATATAATATGTTTATTTTTTATCTTTGAAGATTATTGTAGTTCTAATTTGTTATTTTAAATTTTAATTAACGTTTATTTTGGTATTTTTTTAAAAATGAAATATTCGAATTAAGTATATATAAGGATGTATTTATCAACAAGTGTATTTTTTTGTGACAATCGAGCAATTAAATCCATCTTTGTGATAACTTATATCTATATATATATAAAAGAAAGTTGTGTTAGTTACACCACTTATAACTCAAGAACGCCTGCACCGATTTTAACGATATCTTATTTGTTGGATTCCTCTATGTCGGGAATAAGATATAGGCTATTAAAATATTGGAAAAAAATCAGGAAAAAATATATGCATAAAATTAATTATAAAATAAATTAGATTCGAAACTCCGCCATCTTGACAGCTCACGTCATGTATTCTTAGCTTTTTTGGAATAACAGATGTCCACTGCAAATCAGTGACATATTAGACCATTATAGTGGGTAAATGGGCATATTCAAATTTAAGAATAATTATTTAATTTCGAAGCCAAAATTGTGGCAGAACAACGTCTGCGGGGTCCACTAGTATATATAAATAAAAATCAATGTAAGTATGTTTGTCGGCTATGCATTCCTAAACTTTTCATCCGATTATCGTGAAAATTTGCATGCGAAGGTTTCTGGCTAAAGAAATGAAAGAACTCGCTAATGTTTGTATTAGCGATTATATTATTATTATAGCCATTAGTTTTCTAGAAGATGCATGAAAATGCGCACTACAAAGTCCTCTCATATCAACGCATCAATTGAGACTTCCTCAATTATTATTAGTGTTAGGTAATGATCTATTCATTAGTTCGCAGTGTTTACTGCGACGTAATGCTAAGTTCAACTGCACTAAGAATAAGTAATGTTGTACATAAATTGACCATTTACACGATGCATGATTACAGTTTGTTGCATACAATTAAATTGATGCAATAAATGACTTATATGGTCCAAAGAACACGTAACATTCTTGATCTATCATACAAGTATTGAACATTTCTTACGAATAAGATGTATCTGTAAATTTACCTGCATATATATATTTTTTTTAAATTTATTTATCGATATAAAAGACAATTACAAAATTTTATTTAAATAGCAAATTTTAAATTGTTTTTTATACTAAAAATGATCATGTGACTGCGACGGTCATGGTGTCGAATAGAAAATATTGTTTCGCTTGTTAGGACAAAAATACGCAATTACTGAAGAAGACATGTCCCATGCCCTGTATTGAGTATAGGAATATATACGTAAAATTAGGTTTAAATAATTTATTGTCTAAAAAAATAAAATATATTTTCCTGTACATTTCTAATAATTTCTGAAGTGGCAAGACGTAGAAAAATATGTTTAGCGAAAATTATTTATTATTTCAGGAATTACATTAACGTCATTTCAGGAACCCGCGATCTTCGCAATATAAAGTACCTACTACTAAACGCGCCAATGAAACCTTCAAATAGGAAAAGGAAGAAGAAAAGGTTTTCAGAAAGAAAAAAAATCATTTCGAAACATTTTATATTCATAATGGATAAATAAGTTACTCGTATCTAACAGTACGTTTCGAATATTATTTGAGTATAAACACTATCTTTTAAGTATGAAGATAACAATAATTGATTAAAACACAAGTGACTATCAGAGATAAGCTGTAAGATTCAGTAGCTTATCTACGTATTTGACAAGGTTTTAGTGCATTGCAGTTTGGTAGTCATGACGTAATCAATAATCATTTTCATTTAAAAATAAAAAAATATTTAAATGAAATTCCGAATTAAAACGCGATTTATAAGGAAAACTATTTTCACAAATTTTCCGTCACCTTGGCAACTTTGTGAAAAATCTTAATTAGACAGCTGTCACCTTTCAGTCTGCACGTGTCTGTGGTTGCTGAAAAGCACTCGAAACGTCGGGATCATTATACTATACTAGCGACCCGCCCCGGCTTCGCACGGGTCTAGATTTTTTGACAAAAAAAAGCAGGGGTTGGTAATAGCAGAGTAAAAATTTAGGGTTGTATGTATTTTTTAATGCCACATTATAAAAAAATAAAAACAAAAAATGTCGTCCAAAAATTAAAAAAAAAATTAAATGTGAACAACCCTTATCACTTAGATGTATGAAAAATAGATAGTAGCCGATTCTCAGACCTATTTAATACACATATAAAATTTGGTAAAAATCGGTAAAGCCGTTTCGGAGGAGTACGGTAACTAACATTGGTAACTAACAACAATATTATAAAGAGGAAAGATTTGTTTTTTTGTTTGTTACGATTTAACTCAAAAACTACAGGACCGATTTTAAAAATTATTTCACCAATAGAATGCTACATTATCAGCTAAATTGCATCCGGGGATCGCTAGTAAATAATAAATCACGTTTTAATTCTAAAAATATTTTAATTAAATGATTGTTGTAAGATAAGATGAAATTGTTCTACCTAATATTGTCTTAATACATAATATGCACATTATTTCTTCCAACTCAGTCCTCCATAAGCACTTGAACTATGTAAACGTATACTATTTACCTTTCGTTAACAAAAAATTGTTTACATTTGAATATTGATAATCCTCCATTGTTTTTCTCGTATTTACGTCAGTATGCACGTGGTAAGTTATAATAGGAGTGTCAAGTAATATGTCAATGATATTTCGTTAAACAAAAATTGTCACGAAGAAAAAACTCGTAGTCAATTGAAATTAATAAGGAAGTTTTAAATAAATGTGGATAGATCAAACAGGTATAATATTTGATATATGTTATAGTAATAATATATCTTAGTTGGACGCTGTTAAGCAATACAATGTCAACCCACATGGTTGCCATTTTGAGAAAATTGAGTTTGAAGTTTTAATTAGGTTATAAATTTTTAAAATTATTATTATTACACTAAATATATATCGTTTTTCTTGTTAGCAATCAAAATAATAGAATTTTGTGCATTATTATTAAATATTCTAAACATGTTAGGATTTCGTGGACACTAGTTTTTTAAATAATTTTGTTATTAAAACGATTTAAATGGTATATATCTCTTTTGAAATATGTACTACAGCTCATAAGGAAACGATTGGTATCAAAATTTACATTTTTACCATTTAGTGGGTTGACACTGTATTGCTTAA
Organism: Anthocharis cardamines; assembly: GCA_905404175.1. NCBI lineage: Eukaryota > Metazoa > Arthropoda > Insecta > Lepidoptera > Pieridae > Anthocharis > Anthocharis cardamines. Next base: position 4,403,229 of record FR989972.1, on the reverse strand, counting down.
TAGCGTCCAGTTTTTCTTCACTCGTACCCGAGATATCTCTTAATGGTCATGCTAGACGGGCTGATGGCCAAGCAAGGACTGAATGGGGTACCGTAACCTTTATAATTCACCGGAATAATACCGGTATAAAATACGATACCGAAATATCAACCTTTTTAAATGGTAGCTTTATTTAACCCTTTTATATTTCGGTAGCCTAAATGACTAACCTTGAACCTATCGTGACCCGAGACAAGTTGCGACTTGAATTAGTGAGACAGAGTTTGAACGCGTTTTTATTATCGTTACATCAAGAAAGTGATTTCCCGCGCTTATTTTATATACTACTTCGCATGGAACGTTTTAAATTTTAATGTTTATAGATAGTGAGAAACCTAAACATATAGATTTAGGTTTTCTTTGGAATTTCGCTACCGATATTTAACCTTTAAAACCGTTTTAAAAGCATACCGAAATAAAGGTATTGAAATGAATCGGTATCGTTATGACAAATTTCATATGGGTACCGTTTCAAAAAGGTAGCCCATATCAATCGGTCATTCAGTCCTTGTGGCCAAGCGTTACAATAGAATTTTAACGCGGCTCTCGCACCGTATACGCCATTTATGTGTATGAGCGTTACACGTTCGACTCCCCGTGCGTACACATGCTTTTAAATAAATATAATAAGATATTAATCACTTCGCTTAGTTGTGACATGAATATTAAATTGGGAAAGATCTGGATAACAGCTGTGGAATTTCAATATCTAATTTTATCGTTTAGCAATTCTTAAAATTACTAGGAAACTTCCGTCGCGCTCTAGTATTTTAAATAGTATTTAAAAACATGTCTTGTCTCTACTCTTGACAGTACGGAGAAGTAGCTTGCCAGATTCTTAATTTACACAAAATTATTCATGTTTTATTTTAAAAATATACTAATCTTAGGTAGGTAAGTGACGCAGAGGGCAACAAAAAAAACCAGCTAGATACATTAAATAAAAATATATAAAATAAAAATTGCCTTAATATACTAAATTATTACATTGAAAAGGTGTCAAATTCCCTCGGTAAAAAATCATGAGAATGGTCAATATATTGAATTTGAAACTTGGGCCAGTAGTTATTAAATCAATACCATTCGTAAACTATTGGAAATATGTTAATGTAAATTCTATTTGAATTCTCAAGGAAATATCACAGACAAGCTCAGCTCGTATTTTTAAAAATCTTTATTTTTATTAATTAAAAATAAGGTGAAAATGAGCGCGAGATGGTCGTAATCGGTATTTTTTTCATAGCAGATGGCCACGGAGTCTCGTTCAGAATAGAGTACAACTTTTGTCCAACTCCCCCCTCCGCAAAACGCATGATTACATCGTCGCTTAACTTGTTAATTACATGGATTTTATTAATTATAAAAATAGGAAATTACTTAACACCAACAAAAAATACGCAGAAAGCAGTAAAATGCAACGAGGCGACGAAAATATTAGCGCGGCATAGTGGGGTGAGAGGGGACAAAATCAGAATTTTTACTGTGGTATTACAGTCCGTTAACAAACTTTATGGATTTCCGAATGCTCGAAGTAGGTAAAAATTAGGTCGATAGCGCATCATTGACTGATGTTCTATGGCTGAGGTATCAAGTGAACCTCATACTCGTCTGTGGAAGTCGGACATAAAAAATATATAGCATACTTAATAAACAGTTCGTATTTTTGGCTTCCGTGTATCCTGTCAGAAACATCATACTTTCCTCAATCGTTCTTGTTTGGCTTTCCTTCCAATTTTACCCACTCTCATTCTAATATTTCATATAAGTCATATAAATGTAAAATTTCATATAAAATTTAATGTAAAATTGTCTTTGTTTGTTTGTCCTTAATTTACGCGTAAATGGAGCAATTTTTTAATCTGTTATTGCATTTTGCATAGAGATTCGTACGAGTAGAGCATGATTTTTACCATCCCTATGTATTGGTGATGCCTAGTCGCTTCACAAATACATACTTATATAGCAATGCCTAGTGGCTTCATGAACGCAAACATATTACGTATGGCAACCATACTCAAATAAGTAGGTAGTATCACTAATTCTGTAGTATAAATTGTACATATATTAAACTTCTAGTGCCGATAATGCCACCTTTTTCATAAAAGTATTTTCCAAATGAACCACTCAATAGCGTAACCATGGTAACGAATTATCGAAGCAAACAAGAACCTAGTTAAATAAAATTTCCGAGTCCCCTAATGGGGTACGGAGAAGACCCATCATTTTTCTTTACAAGCAAGTAGGTAATCCGCATTCTATGCCCCGCCCGACCGTTACCATTTTTTTAATTTACCCCGGGAATCGAACCCAGGACATCCGGAGCTAAACTTGCGCTTACCACTTAGCCATGGCGGCGGCAGACTTATGTTAAGTAAAATAATAATAGGGGAAAAAACACTTGGAGACTTCGATTACACGCGACTGATGATTGACGGGAAACAGGATATCCCCATTTCCTATACATCTTATGTTAGATATTGAAAGACGAGTGTTTGCTTCATTTGGAGTGACAGAATACATGATTTTATGACTGATTCATTCATCATCAGTGATGCGCAGTCCACTTATGTTTTTTTTTCAAGCATTCGGAAGCAAGCATCAGCAAATCGAATCATAATATTGTCTTTTATTAATGCGAGTATCACACATTTAAATAAAATACTTTATAACGGATCAAAACGAGATTTATTATATCTATTAATTATGCCGACGTTTCGTAGCTCGTAGGAATAATTAATGGTGTTAATATGGCAACTTTATGATATTTAAAATCAGACAGCTATCATCTTTCAGTCTGCCGCGACCACGGTTGCTGAAAAGCATCCGAAACGTTGGCAAAAATAATATTAAAATAATATATGTTAAGTATTTTATTCACGCCTCTTTCCCATTGCGGTAGGCAGAGATCACGGAATGCCATATGCTCCGATCCTTACATACCACCTTCGCTTCTTCTACTTTCATCAATGCTTTCATACACACTCGACGGTTACGAGTACTTTTGATCTGGCCCTTTTGCAGAACGTCCCCGATCTGATCGAGGTACGTTCGCCAAGGTCGACCACTCCCGACTCTCCCACTCACACCAGTTTCATAAATCTTTTTTGTATATGTATGTATGTATGTATGTAAGTATTTTATTTAAAAAAGATCAAACCATTATTATCAATCTGTCGTCACAGCTTTTCTACCAATAGCGGACCCGAACAGAATTTCAATACGTATCTTACCTAACGATTTAACAGCATTACGTATGAATAACGAGTGTCTAGAAATTAAAAAAAAACACCGCGGTCACAGAACATCGATCAATGATTCGCTGTCGACCTATTTTTACTTTTAGCATTTGGAAATTCATAGGCAGAAACCGAAACGCGCGATCTGCTCTTCAAGGTTTTTTCATATATGAATGATGGTTCGTAACGTAAGTGACATAATATGTAAAACATATTTACAGAAAATTATAAACATGTCTCATCGGGATTCGAACCTGTGTCCTATCGGAACGCAAGCTAGGTATTCTACAAAACAGTGTTAAAAAACAAAAACAACTCAAGGATTTGCCATCTATGAACGAACAAGTTGCATTTTATTATTTAAATTATGTACTGTATAAGTATAATAAATTTAGACAAATAAAACACGTATTTTTTTCTGTCTTTATATAAATGCAAATAAATGTGTTAGCTGCATAATATATTGTATGATTATAACTTTTTTATATACATCGTTCTAGGTATTATCCTTATTTTGAAAGAACAAACTGTTTACTCGGAATTTTATTCAATAGTTTTTAGTTTGAATCCCGAAAAACATGTACAAGATTCGGATTGATGATAGTACAGTAATATACCATGCATTATATTCCCAAATAGTCCTAAAATAGAGTTTTTAACATTAATTAATTTTGTCTTTTAATCAAATAATTCACGAAAGAATTCCGTCTATAAATGAAAAGGTATCAGACAAAATAAACATACACAGTGATAATTACTAAAAAGCAGCAAGATAACAAAGAGTTTAACTTATTGGATATAATCCACAATACAGATAATTTAAAAAATCAAATATTTAAGAACATTTGAATTGAAATTTTCTTTTGAATCTACATAATGTAACGTTTTTAGTAGAAAATGGTGGGTGGTAATGCAATTAATTCTTAGTAGATTTGTACGTTGTTTAGCGGAAAGGATCCTACCCACAGTGACCACTATATGGATTGAATCCTATTTGGTAAACTATGTCCAATTATTAAAAAAATCAACTAACAATATAAGAATAGTTTAACATGCTAAGGCCCGTATTCGAAAACGGGGCTCGATTTGGACTTGTCAAACCATTCTTGGAATACGGGCATAGAGGTGAGCTGTTTTTAATACATGGTATATTGAAATTAAGAAAATATATATTTCATGAAAATTGTTTATTAGTTTTAATCATCAATGGAGTAATTAATATTCACTGTGATTTAATGAAAAAAAAATCTTATTAAATTAAATGTTTGATTTCAATAAAAAAATATTTCGATCAAATTTAAGTTGATAATTTAAATTATTTTACTATAATATCTAATATGGCAGTTATCTAAATATTATCACATCACTACCGAACGACCAAATCTACCAGTAAACAATAATTCTTTATGTAACAATAAAAATGAGCGAGAAATAAGGAAAAGTGTCCATATAATATGAAATTAAATAATTTAATAACTAGCTAACAGATTGACATGAATAGAATTTATTAATTATAATAGGAATGTTGTAATTTTACTCTAAAATTATAAATTAATATATTAAATATTATAATAATAAAAACATTAAATAATGTTGTGAAATTTTAATTAAGTTATGTTTTAAAATCTTTAATGTTTCGGAAGTTTATTATCTTTGGAAGCAATTAAACGAGAGCAAAGTGTACGATAATAATTACATTTTATCTTACAACATTTAGGTCAAAACAAATTTTTAATTTTATTGTCAAATTATTCTTATCGACTCTAATATATTTTATCGAAATACTCACGTTTTTACGCCGAACACAAGCTATTGAATAAAAATTAATAATTCATAAGTAGATTATTAATTTTAGGTAACTCCAGTTTTTGCAACACACAAAAGCACAGTTTAAAATTAGTTATTTCATTTAAATAAAATAAATAACGTATTATCTATGGTAAGTTTGTCAAAATATAGTCACAAACACAACACTGCACGTAAAATTTGTATTACATAGAGCCATTTTTTAAATTTCGAACACGATTTACATCGAACGCGCGCCGCCTACATTACGTTCTGCTGATATGAAATTCGCGGGTCGACTGCTGAACGCGGGTTGGTTGAGCGTCGACGTCTGGCGGCAAACGGCTAGGTCAACGCGCACCTGTAGCTGAACATCCGATTAGTTATTTTGGAAATTGAATTCGAATTTTAAATATTTTGAATATATTATAAAGAATTAGATAAACAAAGGAAATGTTAATTATCTGTTGTCATTTCTGTTACTAATTCTAATATATAAAATTTCCATGTCACAATGTTAGTTACCGTATTGCTCCGTAACGGCTTTACCGATTTTTACCAAATTTTATATGCGTATTCAGTAGGTCTGAGAATCGGCTACTATCTATTTTTCATACCACTAAGTGATAAGGGTTGTTCACCCTTAAATTTTTTTTTTATTTTTGAACGAAATTTTTTGTTTTTATTTTTTTATAATGTGGCATTAAAAATACATACAACCCTATATTTTAATTTTCTTTTACCAACCCCTGTTAAAAAATCTAGACCCGTGCGAAGCCGGGGCGGATATTTGATTATTAGAGTCGTTTTGTTTGACTTATATAATGAATATTTTAAAAACTAGCCTTTACGAGTCATTCTATATTTATTCTTTTTTTAAATATGATATCATCTATATTGTACTTAAAAAATAAAACAGTAGCATGGACAACTCACTCATTGTATTATATTAATAGATTATTTCGTGCGAAGACGCGGTCACTGGCTAGTAGACACTAAATATTTCAAGAAAAAATCAAAAAAGAAATAAAATTCTATTACACTATTTTATTTAAATTTATTATAATAGACTATCTTATCGTTACCTCATACATAGTTATGTGTCATAATGTGACCTTATACGAAGTAACAACGATAATCTTATCGGCCATAAAACGGTGAATTAATGACATAGAATTGTATAAGTTGTCTACTATTATTGTCGCTCACACAATAAAAGTTAAGAAGGCCCATTGAGCATGCGATCTCGATATTAACTAACTCAGTAATACACATTATTGAGAATACTTTCCACTGAATGTGATACATTTTTTTTTTCAATATCTATACAAAATTTTATCAAATTCGGTTTTTCAATTTAGGTATGAAAATATAACGGTAATTATAATTATATGATAAGCTGTAGTCTTAGAAGATTGTTTTTCTATCAAGAATCATAGTCTTTTTTCGTGAGTACATTGGGATATCACAATTGACCGCTAATCAAAATTTACGTGTACTTAAAAGTATCATAAACATACGTAAAATGAAAGATAGATCTAGATTTTGGGAAGATCTCAAATTTTGATTAGCTTTACAATTATCCGCGGATTGTCGGGCTGGAATAAATATAAAAAAAAAACAAATAGCTGGTATTAATTGGAAAAGGGAGACATCCTACAAGATAAAACTAAAAGGGATGCATATGCTGGGCAGTATAACAATTATCATGAAAGCGGTTTCAAATACTATTCATATATTTTTTAAATTATTACGACAATTATTATTACGAGGATTTATATTAGTAAATAATAAAGACTTCGCTATTAATAAAATTTTAGTATTATATGCGAAGTGGACGCTAACCTTTACTAACGAGGCATTATCACGTTGAATAGTAATCATTTAAATAATCGCCTTTTATGACTGAATATGAAAAATGAAGTTATTCCAGAGTTCCTCACGCAACACACGCTTCACATATGAATACAGCGTACCGCTACACTATGGACAACATTTTTTTTATGTCAGATATCGACAGACGAGCATGAGGTTCACTTGATGGTAGGTGATACCTCAGCCACAGAGTATCAGTCAAAGATGCGCTGTCGACCTATTTTTTACAACGGTATTTCGGAAATCCATAGACTGAAACCGAAACGCGTAATGCTTCACGGTTTTTGTAGAATGTTGTCTTAAATTTTTATTTTAGGATTTGAATACGCTATTTTCTCACTTCTATTATATGTCTATTAGGTATGTCACAAAGTAGTGGACATCAATTGTTACAAAACAGTTATACGTGTGTGCGTGAAGTGAGCTGTCAGATGCGGAAGATGGCGGAATTCCGAAACTAATTTACAATATAAAAGAAAAATCAGATATTTTAACGACATCTAGACGAATTCATCAAATAAAATATCATTAAAATCGGTGCATCCGTTCTTGAGTTATAAATGGTGTAACTAACACAACCTACTTTTATATATTTCGATAAAGATAGATAATAATCTTCAAGCAGCGTCTCTAATGGAAATGTTACTATATTAAAAACATTTTTGTGCAAACACTTACCCCCAGGCTGTGCCAAGTTCCGACCCCGTTTCTAATTACTTTACCCGCCATATTGTTTACTGTTATATATTTACTCTTCATTAAAACAGGTGTGCTTAAAATTTAATGAACTCTTTCGTACCTCTTTCGTATAGTTAAAAATGTTTTTTGTACATCTATATTACATGATGAAATGAAATGAAACGAATTGAACATTTATTTATTTCAGTAGAAAACTTTACCACACATAAAAAAAACAAATATTAGATATCATAAAAAATACATATATCTGTAATCGAGATAAAGAGAAATTTAACTAAAAATTAACAATCTTAATAATTAAAAAAGATGTATGTGTTATAAATATACAAGAAATAAAAAAATATATAATTGTTTTATATAATATACGTAAGTACAGGTATAATGCATAAAGACTTAAATGCAGAACCAAAAAATAACTAGTTTTCCACATTTTTTCCCTAATACGAATCATAAATTCCTTTATATGTACCTAAAAAAGTACAATAAACTATTATTTCAAGTATAGCAATACAAAATAAAACATCGCCATGTATTTCTATGAAGAGAAATATTCTTTCAATATCACCTACTGAACCCGAAGGATTTTACGATTTTCCGAAGAAAGTAGCGTTCGTATCGGGAATCCACTTTGATGTACGGTTATTCCGACCGACAGTTACTGTAGTGCTAGGGTTGTCACAAATATTGCACAACTTTTATAAATTAGTTAGGGTAAGATTTCACCGGTGGTTTTTTTTTGTAAAAGATAAAAAACCAAAAACTTTGTTATTTCATATTTTCACATAAATTTTGAGTAGTACAAACGTTGTAGATCTTTTTATCACCTACAACTTTGTCATTTGACTTTTTTCCATAGGACTTGTAGTTTTTCCTGAAAACGAGATAAACCGTTTTTACCCTTAACCCCCCTACCCCCCAAACTTCCGACCTCAGATCAGCCGTAAATTATTTTTCCTTTCATTTTTATTATATTCTCTTCCTTTTCCAATGGGTTTGATTCTACCACTATTTTTTTTTTTGGTTCCAAAAATTATCGACCCTGGTCAATGATAGCGTGCTTTTAGAACCGTAGCTTAAAATCCCGGGGAAACACAGAAATGGGTCTGCCCCACGCATCGGGAATTCACGTTCACGCTATTATTAATTTTTGAGAGGAATTCTATTTTGAATGGTTCTCCGATAAATTCGAAACAATTTTTTCTATAAAACAAGTAAAATATGGCTCCCATGTAAGTTATGGTAGCCAAAATAGTATTTACGTTTTTTTTTAATTATACTTTCAATTATGTGTTCAAAAAAAAAACTTTAACATTATTTTTTTTTAGGTACCTACAAGACTTAGGGGCCGTCCATTAATCACGTGAGGTCGTTTTTCTCATTGACCCCCCCCCCCCTCCCCCTGATGATATTTGGTGAGGTTTGGAACCCTTCCCCCCCCCCCTCTCCCTGGATCACGTGTATTTTTTTGGAAGTCTATGTAAAGGCTATTTTTGACTGGAAAAAAATATTTAACAAATGGCGTTTTGATTCGAAAAACATTTATATGTATTTGCAATAAAATTAATGAATAATTAATTAATTAATTAATAAATTTTCGCGCCGTTCAAAATTTCGGTTCATAAATAGCGCTTTTTGACAAAAAATAAATAAAATTAATACACGTGATGTCTAACGAGACCCCCCCTCCCCCCTCGTGATGTTTCGTGATGTTTTCCGTACCCCCCCCCCCCCCCCCCCCCCCTTTTGAGCCTCACGTGATTAATGGACGGCCCCTTATAAGTTTGTCTTATTACAAAAACTGCATAAAAGTGGATTTAAAAAAAACGTAGAAATCTAACTTTGTTGGTTAACATGATTTACGGCATCGATATGTAGTGAGATAAATCGATTAAGCCTCGACACTTTCAACAAACATAGGCGGAATTTAACTTTTACTATATTAAATATGGAGAAAGTGGCAACCCTACTTAAAAACCTGGCTACGAATTTATGTCCGAAACTAGATAAACGACGCCATTGTACATTTATTTTGTTTTGAGAATGTCCCGTCGAATGTTTTTAGTGGAGTGGTTTTTGGCAGAGATTCGGAACCATTATTTGTAATTAACAATTGTTTTCCGGACGCTTTTACTCATAGAATATTGTTTAAACAAAGAAAACTATTATCTTTGAAGTATGAGATTTAAATAAAATACTGTGATGTTGACAAATGACAGTTGTCTTATATTTGATATATTTGAAATATAAGACAACTGTCATCTTTCAGTCTCCCGCGACCACGGTTGCTGAAAAGCATCCGAAACGTCGGGATAAATAATTTAAACAATATAAATAATAAATCGCGTTTTAATCCGGTATAAAGTATTTTATTTAAATGTGTGATACTCGCGTTAATAAAAGACAATTTTAGTATGAGATTTAATTACATTAAGGTAAGAAGCGAGAAGAGTCCTTTAAATGAATGACTTTTACGAAAGGGAGAGAGAGATGATATTGTCTTTATTCTTTTAGGACAATATCTATCTATATAAAAGAAATTCTTGTTAGTTACAACATTTATAGCTCAATAACGGCTGCACCAATTTTAATGATATCTTATTCTCTGAATTCGTCTATGTCCCGAATAACAGAATAACTTTTAAAATGTCGGATAAATTCTGGAAAAAAATATATTAAAATTAATTTTAATAAATCTTTTTTTCTTTTTTAATAAATAATTGATGTCCACTGAAAATCTATATATATTGTAATAGAAGTGGGAAAATTTGATATAGACAAGTCGCGTGGAATCTAGAAATGGCATTATTTTCTTAAAATAATTTGGTTAATAAATAATTACATATTTGTGACTAGCTTTATTCGGCTTGTGTACCAATGCTATGTAAAGTAAAGTTTTTTTTAGGCAAGAACCTTCGCCCACGTGTGCCGAACAATTCACCAAACTTTTACCGTAATCGGATTAATAGTTTAGGAGTGCAAAGAAGACAAACATACTAACATATATCTACACTAATATAATAAAGAGGAAAGATTTGTATTTTTGTATGTTTGTACCGATGAACTCAAAAACCACTGAACCGATTTTAAAATGTTTTTCTCCAGTAGAAAGCTACATTATCAGCCAGTAATATTGTGTATAGTAAAACTACATTGCACCCGTGTGAAGTCAGGGCGCGTTGCTAGTACGAATTAAAAAAATCTAAAAGACTAGAATATCTATATATATATATAAGCTACTTTTTTTTTCTTTGTTATCGATAAACTTGAAAACTACTGGACCGATTGGCATGATACCATGACCATTGACCATTCGACGCGGAATTAATTGTAGAAGGTTTTAGGCTATTCATTTTTTGAATTCCATCAACCCTTTACCATTTTTTTTTCAAATTTATGTGGATAGTTCATATTCGTCTATCCTTTACAATTCGCCCAGCGAAGCGGGCGGGCGGGGACGGCTAGTATTATTATAAAAATGGTATGCCATTAATTTTTGCTTTTTTTTAAATCAGTAAGGAATAAAAACAAAATAACACCTCATTTTAAAACGTGGCGTTAATTGCTTAGCCGTTTTTATGTAAGATATCGACAGATGAGCATAAGGCTTACTTGATCGTGATACCTAAGCCACAGAACATCAGTCAATCTTATGTTTTACTTCGAGCATTCGGAAGGCCATTACTATGGACGGCGGTTTGTTACCCGGTCGAAATTTCAATAATATTCATCCCACACGTTTGACACTCTCTCTGTAGCACATTCGAAACATGAGAATAACTCACATAATGAATAAAAAAAGTATGTAAAGTGAATTCCCGAGTCCCCTTGTGGGGTTTGGGATCACATTTCAATGTGTGTTCCACTGAACACACATTGAAATGTGATGTGTCTTGCCGGGCAAGTAGGTGATCAATCTTCTATATTTGATGGATTCAGAGAGAGAGACATACGTACAATCGTACATATAAATCTATACTAATATTATAATAAGGAAATAAATTCGACGGGTCCCAAGATCAAAATCGTATCTGTGAAGTCGTTTATTTGCAGATACGATTTTGTTCTTAGGACCCGTCGATTTATTTGTTTGTTTGTGACGATTTAACTCAAAAACTACTCGACCGATTTTAAACCGATAGAAAGCCGCATTATCAGCGAGTAACAAAGGCTAGGGCATGTTACTAGTAAAATATACAAGGGTTGTTGGACTACGTTAGCTGTGACGAAATCTGAACAAATATTTTTTTGTATTCATATGTATTGTTTCGTATACTCTCTCCTTACAATAATAACGTTTTCTTATGTAATGATTCGTAAATCTATCAATACATATGCGGTTATGCGAGAAAATAAACATTTTTATTTATATAACCTTCTGAAAATCGTATAGGAATTACAGTTTGGCTCCTACTGTATTTACTGTCAAAATATACTAGAATTTGGCATCGTTCATTATTTGCAGTATGATCTTACTCATGTTTAATGGAATTATTATATAGAAACGTGTTTGCAATTGTAATGTGTATTTTTATATTATTTCTCTGTATTTATATAGATGATTGTTTATGTATCTACATACATACATATAGTTATGTTTTGTACTTTTTACTCTTCTTAATTACATATTATTTGGACTGAATTCGCAAGGGAACTGTTGTTTGTAAATAGCCTGCTGTGTATGTGTGTTTTAGATTTATTTTTAAATTTTATTTAAAAAAAAGCTATATTTCTTGATATTTTTTGTGCGTCACTTCCGCACTAGGGTTACCTGTAACGGCAGTTAATATGTGTATGAAAAAATAAATAAATAAGAAAAAAAAAAACATTAAAAATATCTTTGGTTTACAACATAGGTACTTGCGTTTCACTGTAAGTAGTTCTAGGCTTTGGGCATTTGAATAGTTGATTCAGTATAAACGCTATAAAGGAATGTTATCGAGTATTTATAATACATTTATAATATTCTTATTAAACTCCGCCATGTTTTTATTGATCTTGGATTCAATTATATAATTTTCTGTGAACATATTTTCCTTATATTTCGACGTGTCCGTAGAACAAGGTTATTTTGCATGACACTCTACACTTGACTTATTCTTTGGAGAAATTAACTTCATGAACCAATATACGACAGCTATTATCGAAAATTTGATGTGCTCTTTAAAATTTGATATTACAATATTATAGATAGGAAAGATTTGTACGTTATGAATAAACTCAAAAAATACTGGACCTATTTTAAAAATTCTTTCGCCAATAGAAAGCTACATTATCATCCAGTAACATAGTGTATAGTACATTTACATTGCACCCGTTTGAACCCGGGGCGTGTTGCTAGTAAGTTATATAGGTGTTTAGTCTTACAAATACAAAAAAGCTTATAGTATCATAGTCATAATATCCGACTTTGTTCTAAAGTGCTTGCCAGATAAGTCTGCGCGCGACGGGTGGCGTACCAAATATTGCCAGGTATAGAAAGCAAACTCTCAACCACTATGCAACACCAAAAAAATCACCGGCATTCTGAATGTTAATTCGTATTAGGTATACTTAGTATACAACAGAAAACAAATTTATATTTAGATATCACGTCGAATTAACTACTAAATTTGACGTGATGTAACAATTTTATTTGTAAATTTCAATTAGTTTTAGGGTGATGAATAATAATAACATACTAAAACTCAGTGAAAATATATATATTTTTAATTTGTTACATATTGTAACTGAATAACTCCTTATTAACCTGCTCCATAAGAAATATTTACATAATCTACAATTAAATAAAACAAAACCAAATTTTATATATATATATGTAAATCATTTATCGAGAATATAGCAGAACTTCTAAATTTTGGATAACTATGGTCCATCAGTGGGTCAATCTTTCCATTCTATTTTCACATGTTTCAGATTCACTTGACTCGTTATTAGAAGAGTTTAAAGTTTTGCTGTCACTTGCATGATCAATTATAAATTTGTCCAGTTCTATGTCCAAAAGCCTGTCAGATTCAAAATATTGGTCTACGATTTTTTCAACATGCTGACACACATTATCGAATTAAATGCCGCTTCAGATTGAAGATATTTCACCTGTGGCTTGATTTAAATTTTTTTCCACAATACGTATTTTTTTTCAATGGGGTTTTAATCCTAAAACAAACTAAATCATTAACCAACAACAAAGTAAAAATATGTATCGTATAAAAATACCCCACATAAAGACATAATACCATGTACTGGTCACCCCAAAAATTACCTGTCATGTAATAAAAAAGTTTTGAAAATGGTACAATCGGCCCTTTATTTTGCCGTTCTGCTTCATAAGCACGTTTTACTTTCAATATAACATCTCTACCAGCACTTTTTATAACCTTAGGCATGATGATTACCAATAAAATCGAATAAAAACGCCACTGCTGCACACTAATTCCGGAAAACAATATGACGGAAAGAAATTTAGTTCCAATTTTTGCCGCGCGCAGACTTATCTGGCGCGCGGTATACGGATACGTCGATCTGACGGCCTAGCACGAATAACCTTCCAAAAAGTATTCGTATCGTCGAGCTGTCATTTGTATGAAATTTAAAATTGACAGATGGACGATTCGAATACTTTTTCGATTGTCGTTCGTGCGAAGATCCAAGACCACCGCGCCGTTCATAGGTAGAAATTCCGTGAATATTGCAAACAGTCTATACCCTAAGGGATTGCCAATGTCAAAAACAGATCCACTGCCCATCATTGACTGATGTTCTGTGGCTGACCTACTGACCTGACCTGAACCTACCATCATGCTCGTCTGTCGATATTTAACATATCAAATACTTTAAAGGATTTTGACGGGCTCGTTAAATGCGTAGATTAACTACCTTGCGCGCCGATGGGTCGCGGGTTCGACTTCTATCGGGACGACCTGTTTATAATTTTCTATAAGCATGTCTTCCCATTTGCTCACTTTGGAAATAAAACGAGTGGGAGAAATATCGAAATTCCAACCGGATAACGTACCACCTTTCATAGATGGAAAAACCGTGAAGTTCTCATTGCGCGTTTTGGTCTCAATCTATGGATTTCCGAATGCGCACCTACCATCAAGTGAACCTTAATATGCTCGTCTATCGACATCTAACTTATTTTTATCAAAGTTACATACAACCAAAAAAAACACTGTAGCACGTTGGCAGGTTACAACCATATTAATATCGATTACTATCAAATATTCAAGTTTTCTGACCTCAGTTGTGCCTTATCAACTGTCAGTCAGTTTTCCTATAAAGTATTGCATGTTTTTACTAATGAAACAAGCAAATAAAGCCATAAAAATTCAAATCCTTACCTTATCAGAGCTTTCAATCATTTCATAAAAATGTTAATATTTTCACCCTTTTCCAAAGGAAGATTAAACTTTTTGTTCACCGACACCCTTTTGTTGGCAAAAATCGATACTTTTACGTGGGATTTAGTTGGCAAGATTAATTGCTTCCCATAAAACGTAAATAGAATGAAACCCGAAGACAATGGATTTTGTGTTGTGGGAAACTCCTAGAATACACTCCATGTCGAAAGACATAAAATTCAAATTCAAAATTATTTATTCATTTAGGTAACACAATGTACACTTATGAACGTCAATAAAAAAAACATATTAAATGCTTCTAATTTTACATTTACCGCCAGTTCTCAAATCAAGGGCGTAGAACGGAAGAGAAGAACTGGTAATAAACTCTTCGTCACTCTTTTTAATAGCCAAATTTTTGTTTTACAAAATATTTTTAAGGCACTGCAAACATTACACCATGTTCCACATGATATCTTTAAGTAATTAACTATAAAATAATAAAAAATATAAACGAGAAAAAAAAACAAAGATTTGTCCTCTATCAGCAGTAGGCATAAAGATATATTATACGTATTAATATAAAAGTAAAAAATTCTATTTATTGCTAATAACTTAAAATTAACTTAAATCTAACTTAAATAATAAAAGTAACAGAAGGCCTATTACAAAAACAAAATACGAATTTACGGCTGACAAATCGTACATTTTTCTATTACAAATCCGATGATCGATCCATCGTTCGCCATTAGACATTATATCTTTCTATTGACATGACTATGATTGTAAGTAAAATCGTAAGTAGAATTGAAAATGTTGTTGAAAAAGTTGGTCGTTTTATTCCGTTCGTTGAGTTCGATTTTGGTATAAAGAGTTGTGGGTTTTTAAGATTAATCTAGTTTTTATTTTAGATTCCTTCTTTCATCTGGTTTTTTCAGGATTTTTTTAGATTCTTTTTTAAAGTTATAAATGAATATAAAATATGATTTAGCTACTGATCTGCCCTGGCTTTGCATGAGTGTAATGTACTATAAAAATATTTTTAAACAAAAAACAAAAACCAACTTCACAAAGATAACTAAATAATATATAAACTTAAACTAAAAAGTAAAAAAAAAATACTTTAATTACTTCAAAGCAAGAGCTTTAAAGGATAACATGATTGATACTTATATATCTATGTTATTTTTGAACTCTGTGGCACCCAACCGCTACCGCTCCGTACCGTTTGAAAGTTTGTTGCAAGGGTAGGATTAAACTGTCCATCTTGGCTGGCATCACCTCTGAAATATGACCTACCAAAAAAAAACTTACGGAGTTATCGCTTAACAAATATACAAAAAAAGCAACAT
Source organism: Anthocharis cardamines (assembly GCA_905404175.1). Taxonomy (NCBI): domain Eukaryota; kingdom Metazoa; phylum Arthropoda; class Insecta; order Lepidoptera; family Pieridae; genus Anthocharis; species Anthocharis cardamines. Next base: position 4,386,903 of record FR989972.1, on the reverse strand, counting down.
ACAGACGAAATGAGAACCTCCTCCTTTTTTGAAGTCGATTAAAAAAAATCGGTCGAGTAGTTTTTGAGTTAAATCGTAACAAACACATACAAATCTTTCCTCTTTGTAATATTAGTATAGATATAGATTATTATGAAATATTCTTTATGTTCTATATTTCGTATTGAAGTGCTAAATTGAAATTTTATGCAAGATGGGACACTCCATTACGGGCGATCTGAATGAACAGAAATATGAATTTTGATTACGGCTATTGTTGTTTCAATGACCTCACACAGTGCTAAAAGCAGTAAGGACTATTACGGTATATATACATATTTATTTACAAAGAAAACAAGCAGCAATTTTGATACAAATGAATAGGAATATTATAAACGCATTAGTCAAAACAGTTTTCAGAATTTGGCTTTATGGTTGGAATTATTTCAATGCAAAGGTTAGGGTTATAAAATAGGTACATAAAAATTACATTAACGGTTTTATAGTATACCCTTGGTCTAACTTTACATACTAAATATTTAAAAAAAAACTAAAAATATAATTTTGCAGATTTGTAAGTACGTTGTACCGAGCCGGTAAATGCCTATTGTCAGTCATTTTTGAGAGGTCAATAACTATTTGTATTTAAATAAAATACTGTATACTGGATTAAAACGCGATTTATTATTTATATTGTGGGGAGACAGGTCTCCCCGCGACCACGGTTGCTGAAAAGCATCCGAAACGTCGGGATAAATAATTTAAACAATATAAATAATAAATAATTTTAATCCGGTATACAGTATTTTATTTAAATGTGTGATACTCGCGTTAATAAAAGACAATATTAACTATTTGTATTACATTTTTGGAATCCTAGAATTTAAGTATCCAAAAATACAGTAATGAGAATATCCAAACTGTTTTTTAATATACTGTGATTGCGGTCGAGGTTTAAAAAAAGGTGATAATAATAGGGTTGTTAATAGGTTTTTTGCGATCCCTAAAGCTTTCCATTTATTTATTTTATGTTTGATATCGACAGACGGGCATGGCGCTAACTTGATGGTAGGAGACACATTAGAAAGAAAGAAAGAAAACATTTATTTCACAAAACACTCACAGGATACACTTAATGATAATACAAATAAAATAAAGGTACAAAAAAAAAAGAAACAAAACTATACATCGTAATTAAACTATTAATTAACTTAACTTAAGCATTCCTGTTCAGTGCAGGAAATGGGTCACCGGCTCAGGATTATCTGTGACACAGCCGCGGCTATGCCACAGCACTGATTTTCAGCGGTGCCCGTTTAAGTCTGGAGATACAGTGCGCTCTACATAAACTAAATATATAATAATAAATATGTTTAAATAATATACATACATACATACATACATACATATACATCACGCCTCTTTCCCATTGGGGTAGGCAGAGATCACGGAATTCCATAAGCTCCGATCCTTACATACCACTTTCGCTTCTTCTACTTTCATCAATGCTTTCATACACACTCGACGGTTACGAGTACTTTTGATCTGGCCCTTTTGCAGAACGTCCCCGATCTGATCGAGGTACGTTCGCCTAGGTCGACCACTCCCGATTCTCCCACTCACACCAGTTTCATAAATCTTTTTCGTTTCCCTACTTTCATCCATCCTTTCTACATGCCCAAACCACCTCAACATACCTTTCTCAATTCTCGTCACTACATCGTCTTTTACTCCACAACGCTCTCGAATTTCGCCATTTCTTAATCTATCTCTATCTTAAATAAAATACGTCCATAAAATTTATATATTCTGAGATAAAAATAGTAATAAAAATAAAATATAAATAGATAGAAAGCACATTTACTCACACCTATATTTTCACCACCAATGCAACCAAAGCTGACATTTTTTTGTTGTTCCATTAATTGTGACTTTTGAGACGAAAACTTTCGACTGTTTGTAAAGACACAGAACTATAAATAGAAGAAATTAACTCATTGCTAGTGCTAAAATAGTGTTGACAAAGTATTAATTGAAAAGTAAATAAACGTATGACTATGATAATTTAGTGTTTTCCTTGGTAGCATATTTATAAAACTGAAACTTTACTTGACTGATGGAATTAGCGTAGCATTTGTGGCGGAGAAGTTTACGAAAATTATTCTTATCTATTTGTAGGGGTTTTTATGTGATTTAAATACATTTATATAAAAATAAAAATATTTATGAATATTTAATTCTAAATGAAATAGTGTTTAAAAATGTATGAACGCGCCACGGTTGTTATGTGAACTGCAGTTTTAACACCATCGATCGCGGCGTTTCATATTGTGTGGAAAATGTCGAATTGCTATGTATAATTGTATATCCTATCCTATTTCACCATGCCTACTCCTGATGGACGATAAATCTTTGTTTTTCTTTTTTCGTTTATATTTTTTTTTATTATTATAGTTAATTACTTAAAGATGCCATGTGGAACATGGTGTAATGGTTGCAGCTCCTTACAATATTTTTGTAAAACAAAAAACTTGACGATTAAAAAGGATTGCGGAGAGTTTATTGCCAGTTCTTCTCGTCCGTTCTACGCCCTACGCTACGCAATTTGAGAACTGCCAGTAAATGTAAAACTAGAAGCATTTAATATGTATTTTTTATTGACGTTCATAAGTGTACATTGTGTTACCTAAATGAATAAATGATTTTGAATTTGAATAGGAACATTGAAGAACATAGACACTGACAAGCATTGGCATAGTTCAATGGTAACAAGCATAATATAATAGCGCTTGTAATAACACGTTTGTGAGATGAGATGCACTTAAGCTTTACATAATTAATAAATTTACAAAGCAATTAAGCAAAATACAATACAGATGACAGCAGCAGGCAATACAATATAATCTGTTCGAGTCTGCGCTGTTAAATCCTCTTAAATTTCCACTCGGAAAATGGCAACATCAAACAACAGATTATATTACGAAATTATACGGTATTTTGACGGGCTCGTTGAAGCGTTCGGTAGACCATCACCATGCGCATCGATGGGTCGTGAGTTCGAATCCCCCCGGGACGACATGATTATAATTTTCTGTAAGCATGTCTTTCTCACGTCTGGTAACTTCGGGCATTGAACAGTTGGGAGGAATATCGAAATTCCGACCGGGTAACGAACCACCTTTCATAGATGGATAAACCGTGAAGTGCATATTGCGCGTTTCGGTTTCAGTCTGTGGATTTCCGAATGCTCGAAATAAAAGGAGGTCGACAGCGCAACATTGACTGATGTTCTATGGCTGAGGTATCACCTACCATCAAGTGAACCTCGTCTGTCGATATCTGACATAAAAAAAATTCAAAAAGTAAAGAGGGTTTCACATAATTTTATACCTTAAAATGAAATCACCCACAGAATAAACATAGATGTTTTAGCGAGATTTATAAATTCCATTTACGATAAAATGTCTTACATTTATTAAGTTTAAGACAAAGTTCTCAGCACTCGAGCGTCCTAACATTATGAACACATTGTGTGGAACAAATTCACTACAAAATACGTATTTTGTCCGACAAAATATGATAAATGTGGGTTTTTATTTCTCGCTGAACTTTTTTATTTCATACTCAGCGAACTCAGAATACTATGTAGTCATATTCATAACGGTCCTGTTAAGGTTGTGCTAGTGTACATATGTATATGGAATTTTAAATAATTTATTTCATGAGGAATTTAAAAAAAAAACATAGATTTATCAATATTCTTGGGGTCTCTTTCTTGCAACAGGCTGTCTTAGCAGATAGTAATAAATAATAGGTTGATCACGTGCTCGTATTAGTTAAAATCAAAATTGAACTTAATATTGTCTTTTATTAACGCGAGTATCACACATTTAAATAAAATTAAACACGGATTAAAACGCGATTTATTATTTATGTTGTTTAAATTATTTATCCCGACGTTTCGGATGCTGTTCAGCAACCGTGGTCGGGCAGACAGAAATAATTTAAATAAAAAATCGTATTTTAATCAGTACTTTACACAGTATGTTATTTCAAAATTTAACTTCCTAGATAGTATTTGTATCAGCTTTATATAGAATGTTAGTTAGGTACAAAACCACCATCAAGAACAATCTTGATAACGTTCTATCTAGATAGATAGTCTCATATTCAGATATATTTAGATATGGTAGACATTGGAGCATAGACTAACAATTGTAAATTTACCTATGTAAAGAACTTTAACTTATAGAAAAGTCATGAGAAGCATATTGCGCGTTACAGATTCTAATATATATGTATATTACTATGTTCGAAATTAATATACAAAAGCTCGACAGCGCATTATTTTATCTTATATGAATAAAACTTACCTACACGTGAGCTTAATACTTGTGCACAAAAAATAATATTTCTTATATTTACAAAGCATTTTCAGCAAACCAGTCCCTTAAAATTGACGAAAACATGTAGTCTTATCGATAGAACATTTTCATTTAAATGACGACAGGAAGTCACAATAGAATATTTTCCAAATTTAAATTCAGAATGACAACGAGTACCTCGTATTCATTTTCAATTCAATCAAATCCGCGTAGCTTTGATATTTTTGAAAACGACTGCAATTCCGAATCGCTACACGTTGAATCCTCATATTGTGATTTTATTTTTCATTTCCCTTTGTGAAAGTCAATTTGAATTGCTTAGGAATTTTTCCTACAATTTTGTTCTACTACTGCTAGTAGCTAGACGAGCTTAGAGTTAGCTACCGCGTCTTACTAATATTATAAATGCGAAAGTTTGTGAGGATGGATGGATGGATGGATGGATGTTTGTTACTCTTTCACGCAAAAACTACCGAACGGATTTTGATGAAACTTTACAGTAATATAGTTAATATATCAGAATAACACATAGGCTTCAATTTATAAACAGTTTTTGTATATTGACCATAATATAACGATAAATATCAAGTAACTCGGAAAAATTCCTGGCTTCTGCCCTCTTTCTTGGCGTGCGCTGCCTAAACCGTTGGAGTTACAAGAATATAATATATCATGGGATTGTTTGTTTTAAATAGTTCTAAATAAAAGTCCGCGATAGCATATATCTACCTTTTATGTGGAAGCCAATATACTCTAAACTATGAGCCATAAATACATTTAAATTTGATTCATTATTTCAATTGCAATTTTTAGAGTATTTAGCAATTCTTATCAAATTTGATACATTTTTCGCTTTCAGTATTTAACAAAGATGAACTTTGTCTTTTACACTAAGTAATTTGGACGAACGGTTTAAAAAATATCACGATGTTATTGACTTGAATGCAGCGCCATTAAGCGGAGGATGATGAAAAAACAGCTAGGTTCAAAAATTTATTGTACCTAATATGATACAAGTAATATTCGTAAAAAGCGAGCACTTTTGAAAAATTACTCTCATACATAATCTCTTTCAGAAGGTTATTCACCCGAAAATTCAAAATAGTATTCCATCAGTGCCTAATTCGAACGAACCACAGCGACAATTAAAATAGTTTTTAGGCTGTTAGTTGGAAAACCCGATTATTAGACCAATTAAGTTAGACTGAGGCCGTTCGTAAAGTATACTTATATAGGAAAGTTGTAGAATTTATTAAGTATAGATTAGTACTACTTTGTTATTATAATTTTACGTCAGTGTATGATTGTTATGAATTATGATTGATTTAGTATTCGCGTTGTGTTTAGCAATCGGAGTTTTGATTTTAAATACCTCCTTGTTTGTTAAAGAGACTGTGCAGGACATCGAGATATCTTACATCTTAGTTTGTCTTCACTCGTCCGCGAGATATCTCGTGATAGTCATGCTAGGCGGGCTGTTGTCCGATTGGACACTCAGATATTTGTTTTTTTTTACAACATGAATTGTAAGATATTATAAATTATTTACACACTATTCTTTAGCATTAAAACTGCCTTATTGGTGTCATTTTAATAAATACAGTTGACCGTTTTTGTTGCGTTAAGTTGCATAATGCGTTTTACAATTTCATTGAGGCATGTTTATTATTGTCAGTGTTAATAAAGTGTTTATTCTTCGCCTTCTGTTCCCTTTCTGTCCCATCCTTATTATTATTCGGAATAAGTTGTATTCGTATGTAAAATAAACTTTGTGTGAACGGATTATTCCCCCGAGTTGAAACTTGTTAACACAATGCGAAACGTAGTAAGTTCTTAGAGTTACTCCGGAAACTCTAACAATATACCAAATACCGCGATTTAACTTTAGAAGCGATCAAAATGGCTTTATTTCTGTTCTATGCCATTGTAACACAATAAATATTAATGAATATCTCCTTCAATTTTGAACAGATTTTCAATTTTATTAGAAGAAATAAAAACCTTGGCAAGACACTGACAGTGAAAATTCTTTTTTTACAGTTTTAATCGTGAATGTATATCAAGTTTACCCAGTAATCTTATATGTTAATATTAAGGCTATATTTATATATTGCGTTATATTTACTATATCATTAATCATTCATCACCGAAATAAATAGCTATTTCTCTTTTTATCTCAGTGGTGTAGCATAGCCGCCCCCTAATTTTTGCAATGATTATAAAAAATTGGAACGTGGTGAAAATGGTACTCTTATTGAATACACTTAGAGAAACTCTGTTATTAAGGTGATATACTGACAAAAAATTAAAAAAAAAGTACGTTGAAGGAAGTAATGTTTTTACCGTTACCTGTGAAATGCCGCCCCCGCCAAAGTGACGCCCGGGGCGGACCGACCCCCCCCCCCCCCACATGCTACTCCACTGTCTTATCTATACTAATATTATAAAGAAGAAAGATTGTTACGATTTAACTCTAAAACTGCTCGACCGATTTTAAATATTATTTCACCAATAGAGAGCTATATTATCAGCGAGTAATACATGCTATTTTTATGTATAGTACATCCACATTGTACCCTTGCGAAGCCGGGACGTGTGGCTAGTTATATTATATTTAAAATACAGATTTTTAATGAGGTTTTTCATTAGTTTTATTATCTATCTGTATGATAGTATTTATGTATCAATATGATATTATAAACAGAGTGTTTGCTAAAGCAATTAAGGCTATTCTTGATGTAATTAAACGTTACGATTAATGTGTAATTGTAATCAAAGTGTGAGATTCGATGTCTGTGGTTAGTAAGCTTGTGTTTCATATAAACAGATTGATTAAACCCACTCAAGCTCATCAGAAATGTCTATGAAATGTTGCTAGTATTTGCATTCATTTCAGTTATCTTTGACGAATAGAATAATAACATAGGTACATAGATAATATGTGTTTAGGGGGAAGTATTAATAGTAGTTATTTCTTTAGTAAAAAATCACTTGAATGAATAATGCCTAAATAAATAAAATAAAATAAAAAAGCCTTGAATTTCTTACTTTTCATTTTTTACAAATAATATATATAAATATAATATTCTTTAATTAGTTTTTTTTTCAGTTAGACAATATTGTTCTACAAAAACCCATCCTCCAAGGATTTGAATATGAAGTTTTCGTACTCTTCTATTTTGTTACCTAGTCATCTTAATTCCGAGATTCCTATTAGGTACCATCCATAAAGTACGTCACACGTTAAGGGGGCGAGGATCGACGAAGTGTGACATTGTGTGACAAATGGTATGAGGGGTCCTAAGTTTCGTGAAGTCACATTTCAAAATCTTAGACATCTAAGTATTAAAATGCCAAATTTGAACTATTAAGGTGACACTAGTCGACATTTTTTCCATAGAAATTTCGGGGGGGTATTACTCCACTATTTATAACCGTATATGCAAAGTTATACATGATATCGTTTTGTCTCATTATTAATTTTGTCTGTGCAGAAATAGAATGGTAAAATAAAAAACCATTAAAAAGTTAAGAGCTACCAAAGATTCGTTTTTATTGCCATTTTTTAACACAACTTTGGGCTTAAATTAGTAATAAAAGAAGTATCAAATTTTCAAAACAAAGTCGCTACAAACAAAGCACGATTATCGAAGAATACAATAACTTTTATTTGTAATTGATTTATGCAGTGGTTTTTTCATAAAACTCGATTTTCCAAAGGCTTTTTCGTATTTTTTTAGACGCCCCTTTTACTATGAATTATCGTGCATCTCACTTAATAATGACTGCCCCGGTGCGGTGCGGGAGAACAGCATGCTTTTTGGCGACGCCCACCAGTGAGTTCGAGCCCGCGACTTGTGCAACCTTAACGAAAAACTTAAAAATATTTTCAAGTCTACCATATGAATATATGAGTCGTATAGAATCAAAGGCGGCTATCTGACTTATGACTGATTGTTAGCAATTAAAAAAAGAAAACGTTTTTCTCCTTTGGTTTTGTATTAGGTATCATTCATTGCATGTTTAAGGTATCTATTAATATAAACAATTAAAAATAAAACCAAATATATAAAAAAAACATAACAGTCTAAACGACAAGAACTTATTTTTTTTTGTAGATTGCCGGACCAAAAATGTCAGATAGGCGCCTTTGATTCTATACGACTCATATGTAAAATTGCAAACTATGTGACATCACACTAGGTAGCGGGAGGTCTCACAAATGTGACCAACAGTGACAAGGACGGGGAGAGGTAAAAAAATCACGAAATTAGTGTGACGTACTTTATGGATGACCCTTTACGTCGTACTTAACTTATTTTATCGTTACATTTACTTATAATAAGCGGCCATACGAAGACAAGGTCCTGTTACAATATGTACATAGACGTGTCCGTAGAACAAAGTCACATCTGCATGACGCTCTACTTTAAACTTGACCTTATTTAAATAAAATACTGTATACCGGATTAAAACGCGATTTATTATTTATATTGTTTAAATTATTGCTTTTCAGCAACCGTGGTCTCCCCGCGACCACGGTTGCTGAAAAGCATCCGAAACGTCGGGATAAATAATTTAAACAATATAAATAATAAATCGCGTTTTAATCCGGTATACAGTATTTTATTTAAATGTGTGATACTCGCGTTAATAAAAGATAAAACTTGACCTTATTCTTAGGGGAAATTAACATCATGAACCATTATTCGACTGATATCTTTGAAAAAACGATGCGTTTTTTAAATTTTGGATTTTATTGCTAAATTATATAGGTCAGTTTCGCTGAGTTACCCATGTCTAGTTTTGGTCGTACTCTTCCACGGTGACCAAAATCTACATATACCTGAATAATGAATAAATAATCTCTTGAATATATAAATATTAATCCGATCTAACACTGATTTCACCCCAATCGAACAATCATTTTCCAATCTGATGGTACCGATTGATACTCAATATTATTTATTGTGCTTTATACTAATGTTCGTTTACATTAAAATAGTTGAAAGTGTACGTCTATGAATTAGAATGAAAAGTGCTTTAAAGTTTTTCAAATATACGGGAAGCCTATATATTATACGTCATAATATATCTTTCATATTATATGTATTGTTCGAGCATAATATCATATCGCTTCATTTAAGAAAGTAACAAACGAAGTCGAAGGCAATTGACTTAAAGCTAGCAAAAACTAAAAAAAAAACCAAACCCGGTTAAATATCACCATCACCAATATCTCTTTATTAAACAGATCACAAAAATATTGAGTTATTTTATGTTAGACTAGCAACGCACCCCGGCTTCACACGGGTGCAATGTAGATGTACTATACACACGATATTACTCGCTGACAATGTAGCTTTCTATTGGTGTATTTTCAAAATCGGTCCAGTAGTTTTTGAGTTTATTCATAACATACAAAAATACAAATCTTTCCTCTTTATAATATCAATATAGTTATCTTCAGACGAGCATGAGGTTCATATGATGGTAGGTGATACCTCAGCCACAGAACATCAGTCAATGATGCGCTGTCGACCTACTTTTTACTTGGAGCGTTCGAAAATCCATAAACTAAGACTGAAACGCGCAATGTGCACTTCACGGTTTTTCCATGTATGAACGGTGGTTCGTTACCCGGTAGGAATTGCGCCCGACGTGACCAGCCGGGCTAGCATGACCGCCAGGAGATATATCTCGCGCGAGAGAAGACAAACTAAGATGTTAAATATCTCGATATATTATAACTCGACATCGAAAATTTTGATAGAAAAGATATCTCAATCGACAAATGTATCTATTTTTGATATTAAAAGTCGAGTTTTAAGTGTAATTGTCATGTTAGACCCGAAAGAAATAAAGCGATAGTCGATAAAAAAAAGAGAAAACGGTAGACAAAATTTTGTCGCGCTTGTCATGCTAGGCCGGCAGACGTCAGGAAGACATGCTCTTAGAAAATTGTCTTTCCGGAGGGATTCAAACCTGCGACTCATCGGATCAAAAGATAGGTGTTCTACTAAACACGCCAACGAACTTTATTCCCGAGTTCTGTTCATTGAAGAAAGGAAATGTTTTATAAACATTCATCATTCATAAATATCCGAAACATTAAAGCGTTTGATTGAATGAGATATTGGTATTACGTAAGCAGAATTTATATTTAACACATTCAATAATAGAGCTCGTTTATCTTATGTCAAAACAAATTCTTGTTGGATGAAAATTCTAAATTTAAAAACTAGCAACGGAAATTACGTTATTCTAATGCACTTTTACAGAAATTCAAATTCATTTATTCATTTAGGTAACACAAGACCTTCATAAGAGTACACACTTATGAACGTCAATAAAAAAATTCATATTAAATGCTTCTAATTTTACATTTACTGCCAGTTCTCAAATCAAGGGCGTAAAACGGACTAGAAGAACTGTAAATAAACTCTCCGCCACTCTTTTTAATCGCCAAGTTTTTGTTTTACAAAATGTTTGTAAAGAGCTGCCACTATTACACTATATTCCTCATGACATCTTTAAGTAATTAACTATAATAATAAAAAAATAACCAAGATTTGTCCTCCAGAAACATAGGGCCTAGGACGAATGACTTGTGAAGAGAGCGCAAGGAAAGAAGGAAACAGGACATAGAATCAATATCACCAACTTGCCTATAAAGAAACAATTATTAGTAAAACGGACACAGAAATATGTCTTCATAATGCCCTGGGACTCGAGAATTCTTTTACTAACTATTATGAATTATATTTGTACAAACAGCTAAAGGCTAAGTGAAAGCTATTCGTAAGCTGTACTATGCGTTCCTCATATATCAAGCCCGTACTAACACTTTGTCATATGCGCGCCAACCTGTAACCTCTTTGTAGACAGCTAACATTGCTAAAGTAAGCTAAATCTTTTCCAAAAAAAATACCACTTCTATATACAATAACTTATATATTAGTTAAGTAAGATACAGAGAGAGAGAGAGAGAGAGAGAGAGAGAGAGAGTTTATTTACTGCACAATAAAGCCTTCTCATGAGTGTTTAATAGATAAAGCTGCGAGCTCTAGAAATATGAAATAGATATCTGAAGGTCATTAACCTTCTCATTTTTCTTTTTATTTCTGTGTATAATAAAATCTTCACTTTAATCAACTCACAGATTAATTGGAGAAGCTTAAAAATTTAAATATATCTATAAATACAATAAGCAAAGAATACTATATGTATTCATAGCATAGAGGTAATTTTGAATTTTCCAACCTTCAATAAATTATATTTTGCATTAATATTGAGGATTTGTTAACTGCATAGGAAATAAAAATGGTATTTGTTTATAACTTTCAGGATTCTTCAATATAGGCTCCAAAATCACAGCAAATAAAGTCGCAGACTAAAGTTCGTATTTCTACATAATATATATCACCAAATATAACAAGTTTTGTCATATTATAAAGAAGAAAAGACAAGAGTGGTCGGCCTAGGCGAATGTACCTCGATGAGATCGGATATGTTCTTCAAAAGGGCCAGGTCAAAAGTACTCGAAACCGACGAACGTGTACGAAAGAATTGATGAAAGTGGAAGAAGCGAAGGTAAGCAAGGATCGGAGCATATGAAATTCCGTGATCTCTGCCTGCCCTGATGGGAAAGAGGCGTGATGTATACATTGTCCTACTAAAAAGAAACTTTGTCAAGATACGTTTTATTTATCAATAGGGTCATGATTCGTTAGTTTAAAATAATAATATTTTTCAAAGTAAGTACTCTATTAGTTTATTAGATTTAGAAACTAATGATATATTTAGAAAAATCTTAGCTTCGGCTATCAGACCGATACTCAAACTTCATAATTCAACACGAGTTATGTTATTCGCTCACACAAAGCCCTCCTCAAAATATTTTAAGTACGAGAAATATCAGCTTTGCTTACAATTTTCACGAAAATTCAACATACCTTGTATTTAATTTGAACATTGCCTGTTTATTTGTTTCTAAAAATATTATAAAACCAAATACCTATTTATTTCTTCATTACAGGGTAAATATCTCACGCGAAATCTGTTTTAAAGCCGAAATATTTTTAAGTTGGGCTTAAAAATATTTCGGCTTCAAAACAGATTTCGCCCAGCGAATAACACTCAGCCTATGGATTTCCGAATGCTCGTAGTAAAAATTAGGTCGACAGCGCATCATTGACTGATGTTCTGGGACCGAGGTATCACCTACCATCAAGTACCTCATACTCATTTGTCGATATCTAACATAAAAATACATCTGTCCATAATAATTATGATAAGTGTTAACATGAATAAAATGTTACGTACAGAGTAATTAAGTGTAGAGCCTATACAAATATTCGTTACAAGTTAAGTGTTTGCAGTTCATTAGTGTGTTTGTTCAGGACGCGTTGGCATTAAATGTACAGTATTCAGTGTCCAGTATTCTATTACAAGCCTTTTACGAACGTACTTTATATTATAATCATAGTATGAGCTGTTTTTTTATGGAATAGGGTGCAAACGGGTTCTTGGCTTCTGAGATGGTAAGTGAACTTTTAGCAATCTACAATTTGCGACAAGAAACGAAGACGTCTAAAATAAATATTTCCGAGCGTTGAGTATATATAAAACACCTCGACATCAACCACCGGGGCCTTAGGGCCGGCCAGTCAGTGGTTCTACTGGTCGAGGATCCTCCCTTTAGGTTGGAGGATGACCACACCTCCCTTCCTCCACATTGGTGACCCCGCAGAAAAACTACTACTTCTGATATGTGAGTTCACCACAACCTATTAAAATTTGTCACACTAGAGGACTTGCTGGTGCGTTGCCGGCTTTTAAGAAATGAAAATGTGTTTGTACTGCGCGATTTTGATTGCTTAGTTTTCGGAATACGAAGGTTTATCAACCTTTTAATTGCTTGGCTAACTATATATCCATTGCCGTGCCCCTAGCGCCCGACTACGAACTATTGAATATTCGTTTTAGTTGTACCACGGAGTTCATAGGACAAAAATAGAACAACATGAAAAACTTGCATTTTCTCGGTCGCAGAAATACGACACGGGTAGAGGCACAGAAATATTTGTCGCATAACTGCGACACAAGCGGACAAAAGGTTAAGGACTATCCGTACCCATTTTGCTGGGCGAAATAGCTCTCAGATAGCAGAGTTATATCCGACTTACTTGACATTCAACGTTATAATTTCGACAATTAACTCAATATCGTTATAAATTATAGCATACTTATATGTTATTTTGATGTATAAATAATAATACTGTTAAGTTTCATTAATATCCGTTCAGTAGCTTTTGCGTGAAAGAGTAGGTACAAACATCCTCACAAACTTTACAAAAATCGTAATAAAATAGTAAAATTGGAGCAATATAGAATGACAAATATTCATAACATAAATATATTTTAACAAAAATATCAAGCGATTCTATTACACATTTGGTAATAGGCAGTAATATGGAGTATATAATGGAAATGCAAATAATATTGTGTTTAATTAACGCGAGTATCACACATTTAAATAAAATAACTTATACTAAATTAAAATCCAATTTATATTGTAATTTATCCCGATATTTCGAATGCTTTTTAGCAAGCGTTGACAGCCAGCAAGACAACCACGACAAAATTTTGTCGACCGTTTTCTCGTGTTTTAATCGATTATCTCTTTATGTCTTCCGGTTCTAACAAGACACACTTAAAACTCGACTTCTAATGTCAAGTAGATATATTTGTCGATCGAGATATCTTGCCTATCGAAGTTGTTGAAGTCGAGATATCCTATATCTTAGTTTGTCTTCATTCATCCGCGAGATATCTCTTGATGGTCATGCTCTCTGCATCTCTTGTAGAAATGTTTCGATTTAATAAAAAAAAATCTACATAGTGAGCGCATTTTTATATGGTTTAGCCAATTTCAAGCAACGACATAATCATGATAATAAAGTTAATACATGAAAAATCTACTCATTCAAACATACAACACAGTATAATGGAATAGTTCATTGTAAGCATTATGATGTAAAATTAGCTAAATTTATGGCTGTATGCCAATCTATCCGGTAATGTTGAAAAACATAAAAGTTAGATCGGATGTTATTTTACATATTTGTGTTAAAATAACTATAAATACTCCGTGTTTTTTTAAACGTTAGATATCGACAGAGGAGCATGAGGTTCACTCAATGGTAGCTTATCACCTCAGCCACATAATATCAGTCAATGATGCGCTGACAACCTACTTTTTCTTCGAGCATTCAGAAATCCATAGACTGAAACCGCAATATGCACTTCACGGTATTTCCATCTATGAACGGTGGTTCGTTACCCGGTCGGAATTTCGATATTCCTCCTACCCGTTTAATGCCCGAATTTAAAGACATATCTAGTATGTAACTTATAGAAGGAATGTTTCTTTGGGACTACATTGATCGTATATCGAATAAAAATAAGGAACAATAGCAGGTGTTAACGCCCTTTGTGTCTAGAAGTAAGCCAGTTGAATGGTACAAAATCGCTTCCATTTCCTTCATGGAATAGTTTGAATGCATTGAGAAATGGGGTGACTTTACACTGAAATATTTCTCTTAATGTTAGATTTATATGTAGGAGATATAGGTTTACTCATATACTAGCGCCCGCCTCGGCTTCGCACGGGTGCAGTGTAGATATAGGTACTATACATTCCTATATTAATCGCTGATAATGTAACTTTCTATTGGTGAATTAATTTTTAAAATCAGTTCAGTAGTTTTTGAGTTAAATCGTAACAAACAAAAAAATGTCTTTATAATATTAGTATAGAAATATTTTTTATACTGTAGTATAAAAAATATGTAGAAGAAAAAATACTCATTCATAGTTTGTCTTTAATCTCATTTAACCAAGGACTTTATATACACATTTAACTCTCATGTTTTTTTTATAGATAAAAAATATATATGTGGCAAGTGACATATTTGTTTTAAAGACTAATTCAGTCAAAACATTACTACCTATGTAGTCTGCATGACTACACGCTTGTCTGGAAGAGACCGCATATTGCGTTTTTTTACTTACTTTTTTGGTTATTTTATAACTTTCTTTCTTCTATTCTAACTATACTATACTATTTTATAGCACGTGTGTCATAAGCCCGCATTTTATGCGCGCTTTTCCGGAAGAAAATGGCCAGCGTGAGTTCATGGACCAGCGTGCGTAAAATGCAGGATTAGGTCACACAGTGCTGTTAAGTATAATCTTAATATATATAGAATAGAAAAATCGAAAATTGCCATTACTTTTTCTGTTAATTTGGCGTCTAAAAGTGTTTTAAGAAACGCGCAAAAATTTTAAAAATGTCGACAACGCTTAGACGTTTCAATCCCGGGTGCTAATGAACTACCTGCTCGGTTGTCTGCTATGTAATAAAAATATATAAAATAAATAATAAAAATGCTAAATTCCTATTTAATAAACTACAAAGCAAAAAATTCAAGTTGACAAACAACAAGTTTTATTATAGCAACTACAACGACTAGCAACGCGCCCCGGCTTCACACGGGTGCAATATACACAAAACATAGCCTATGTTACTCGCTGATAATGTAGCTTTCTATTGGTGAAAGAATTTTTAAAATTGATCCAGTAGTTTTTGAGTTTATTAATAACATATAAAAATACAAATCTTTCCTCTTTATAATATTATATTATTATTATAGATAAAAATACAATATTAAAGTTTCCATATTTTGACTAAAAACTTTATACGACTAATATAAAAACTATGCGAGAATCATTAAACCCTTAGGACCAGTAAATTTAAAAGTAAATTTTAACTGTCTCCGTAAATCAAGTCAAAAGATTAATAAAAATCGAGTTCTCCCATTCATCATCGTAATTGCACAAGTGTTGAAAGTGAGTAATAAATTAAATTTTAAGAAAAAAACCTGTTAGAACTTAGAACCAAATTTGTTTTTATAATTAATAGCGTTCCTCATGTTTTACTCAGGGCAGAAAAAAACGATTGTCTTTTATATAAGTTAATCTAACCAAATTCTAGAAAAGTTTTAGTTGATGAATTATTGTCATTTATTTTAAGGAATTCCTACCAGGAATGTTATGGAGTGCCGTCTCCGTAATCGTATCCAATTTATAAACTTGTCGTCACCATGACCCTTCTGCCGGCCTAGCATGACCGCCACGAGATATCTCGCGGACGAGAGAAGACAAACTAAGATGTAAGATATCTTGATATATTATATCTCGACATCGACAAATTTGATAGAATATATCTATTTTTGATATTAAAAGTCGAGGTTAAAGAAATAAAGAGATAATCGATTAAAACACGAGAAAACGGTCGAGAAAATTTTGTCGCAGTTGTCATGCTAGGTCGGCAGAGTGCAAGTTGGGTTCTAACAAACGCGCCAAAGATTTCATCGAAGTCCGTCGTATCTGGCGTATCCCAGTATTTCCATTATTTATTCAGGAATTGAACTTAACACTTTGTCTGCAGAAACACAACGTTACATGTGTTTTCACGGCCGAATCGAGTTTGCGTATTTAACACGAATGCGTGTTCGATATAAATCGGGTCTGCCAGTGCTATAAACACGTTTGCGATTTATTTGCATCGCCGATACGTGTTTTTACGTGTTTTTAGTCGCACTGCTGTAAAATAGTATTTTGGGACTAGCAGTCAAAGTGTTAATTAATAACTTTAATCTGGCACATACTGTATAGAATAACAACGAAACTCATTGTTTTTCTGTACTTTTGTTTTCATTTTTATTTATTTAAGTACAAACTTGTATAAACAATAAATTCATTCAACGAGAATTCAATTTGTATCACATTTAACATCCATTCCATAATGAGATCCCCAAAACTCCAAGTTCGTTTGACCGATCACCATGAAAATAAGCGCTTATTTGTGTGTATTTTTTCATGGATAAGGTTTGTATGCTATTTATTTATTTATTTATTACACTTTTTTGACACCATATTAACAATATAGAACTTAAATACTAATATGCAGATAGAATATGGTGCAAATGGCGGCCTTATCACTATGTAGTGATCTCTTCCAGACAACCATTTGGTATACGAATAAAAGAGAAATAATACATTAAAAGGGTAAGATAATGTCAAAAATATACATAAACACATATATACTACATATACAACACATATTCATATAGATATACTTAAAGTAAAAAATAGATAAATAAATAAAAGTGACAAAGAATACATAAATAAAAAGAGGCAATAGTTTACATTCCTGATATTAAATTAATGTTGATGGATACAATACTTGATGTAATATAGAGGATGCTATCCACTTTGTAACTCGCTACCAGTAAAATAGTGTAAATATAAAATTCAGCTAGTCTTCATAAACAAGCCTTTACCTGAAGTATTGACGTTCGCGTAGCATGTGTCATCAATATAACCTATCCAAATTGCCGTTCCCTAGAACTAGCACTTTGTAAAGCATCTATTGACTACCTAATCGGATTCAAAACGGTGAATAATTTTAACAGATACAGTAATCCAGACTGAACTCAGTATAGATTACTATTATTAATTATTGCAAGAATGGGTCACGGGATCGTTTTCTGGCGGACAAAACAAAATTTATAAAATTTACAAGTTACATATTTATTCTGGTCATTTCCATCATTAAAACAGGTGAATGATTGATAGGAAAGCAGTGGAATGATTCAGTCTAAATGCTCAAAATAAAGCCCGATCGAGTATCAATAACATTCAAAAATCCCAATCTTTCTAAAATCTAAAAATTTGAATCGCTTAATATTTTTCAAGGCCATTTCTATATAGCTAAGAACATAAAACAAAAGCTAAGTCATTCCTATGCGTGCGAGGGTGTAATAAAAAATAACTACGCGTTTTAAGCTCGCAATAAAAAAGGTCGCGACTCGACTGTAAGAGATTCTGACAAAAGTGAAAAATTTACTGTCTGAAATAACTCTATACTTGTATTGGTTGTACGTCGATGAAACCATAAATAAATTTCAGGCAAGACGAAGGTTAATTTGTAAGCTATTACCAAAATCGAACGCAACGAACGGAACGAAAAGGAACAAACAACTTCTTATTTTAAATTATTAAGAAAGCATTTTCAATTCTATTTACGCACAGAACACTTACTTCTTCTGTTCTGTGTATTTACGATTATAATTACAATCATAGGATTGTCAAACAAAAGATAATGTCTAATTGCAAAAAGTGGATCGGATTACATAGGAACGATCCGTCGGCGTCAGCATTTTTTTTTGTAATATGCCACCTGTATCCAGCATGCCTTGCAATGCAGTGTGAAAAAGTGAAAAATTATTTTCTTGGGCCAGGTGTAATTAACAATGTTTGGGTCATCTATTATCGTTTGGAACGTTATTCAATTTGCTTAGGAGTGCAAAGAGGACAATTATACTTACATTGATTTTTATTCATTAGGGAAGTACCGGATATCCGTATCCGTACCGGATATCTGAGGTAGAAGAAAGATCCATTACTTTTTTGGCGAATGTTTTACGGATCTTTGACATCATTTATTTTCAATACATAGATGCAAACCTATTAAATTTCATTCAGATTAGCGACAACTATCAAGCATATCAAAATGCCTCATGATATTATAGTATGAACATAAAGCCGTCGCGAAGGCATTTTTATTCCTCTGCAGCAGTAAAAAGACAGTTATAATATGTAACGGTATAAGTTCTTACGCTTTCTCTAGTTTTCAAACAAATTTGGCACAGATTCAGCACAACTTAGCACAGGAATTGTACTTAAAACCATTAAAGTTCTTACTGTGTTTTAAAATCCATTTATTACTAACTCTATGTACAATATTGCATTAATAACTAAGGTACCCAGTATGATATTTTTAATTCAAATTACAGGATTATTTCGACTTGTCCGTAGAACAACGTTACATCTGCAAGACGCTCTATTTTACATTTGACATTTTTTTTTTGGTGAAATTAACTTTATGAACCATTATTTGACTGTTATTTTCGAAAACAAGTTGTGTGTTTTAAAATTTTGATTTTACTAGTAAATTATATCGGTCAGTTTAGTCGTACAAATACAAAAAGGGGACTTGGTATCATAATCATATCGGACTTTGTTCTACGGATACGTCGATTTCATCCTATTAATATTATAAATGTAAAAGTTTGTTAAGATGTATGGATGGATGAAGGTTTGTTACTCTTTCACCCAAAAACTACAGAATAGATTTTGATGAAACTTTACAGTATTTTGTACATCAGAATAACATAGAGTATTTATAGCGATATTGAGTTAATTGGCCAAATAATAATGATAAGTGTCAAGTAAGTTGAAAAAAATACAGCTATCTGAGAGCTATTTCGGCATGCGGCGAATAAACCGATAGTTACACAAACAAAAATATACGGTGAGGTAGGAGTTTATTGCCGTAGGTACCTAAGTAAAAAAGGCCCAAAAACAGATAATTATCGAAGTTTGCGAGGACGAAGTCGCGTGTAGAAGCTAGTCGCTAATAAATTATAAATATAAATAGCTACATAGAGATATAAATTTTATTACCAGTTAAGCCCATATAAATATTCAACCTGCATTATCATACTTTGTGAAAACAGTAAAATAAAAAACGATAGTTTTTTTTTTTTCGTATGCCAAACAGCAGTATATATTTCCACAGAATAAATATTGCATTTTGCGCTAACATTAGTACCTAGTAGTACCCGAAATGCTTTTCAAAAAATATTCAATCATACATCCAGCTTGTTAAAAGGTATTACTCCAACTTGTGTTTTGGCGGCGAGCCAAGTGTGTGTTATCTCTTGGGAAAAGCGGAAACTTTTTTGATCAAACTACACCTGACAAAAGCACAAAAACATTGACCCTCGACATAAAAATAGAATCATTTATAATTCTATCTCTACGGAAATTTATATGTAAACTAGCTGACCCGGCAAACGTTGATTTGCCATGTAAATAATTTCTAAAAAGCAGAGGTTGGTGATAAAAAAGTAAAAATTTAGGGTTGTATCTATTTAATGCCACATTATAAAAAAATAAAAACAAAAAATATCGTCCAAAAATTAAAAAAAAAATTAAGGGTGAACAACCCTTATCACTTAGGGGTATGAGAAATAGATAGTAGCCGATTCTCAGACCTACTGAATACGCATATAAAATTTGGCAAAAATTGGTAAAGCCGTTTCGGAGGAGTACGGTAACTAACATTGTGACATGGAAATTTTATATATTAGATTATATTTTTGAAATAGCTTCACAAACCACACATTTTGATTAAGGTGTAAGTAGGGCTTGTAGAAAACTTAAAAGCTTGGCTCTCTACAACATCAGACTAGAGCCACTAGTGGCGACCACAGCATAGCCACCGGTGGCCGCCACAAGCTACGGGCGTGATATTTCATACATTTTAGGGCATCCGCGCAAACACGGCGCTCGAGAGGCCGCCACAACGTGCGGGCGCGATATTTCATACATTTTACAGTGGCTGAAACGCTGCCACCGGTGGCCGCGTCTAGACGCCGCTTCTAGTGGCAGCCACCAGTGGCTGTAGTCTGCGCGTAGGCTTATTGGCGCTACTTTACATTATTTTTTTGGTATTATATACCTATCATTCCTTTGTAACTTTCATACTTGACGTAGTTTTTATTATTTTGTGTACAAACTTTCATCCCTATATTTTATGAGAAAAGTCAAAATGTACAGATTTCTTAAGAATAGAGAATCAGAGGTTTTCGATTGCTCAAAGTAAAAATTAGGTCGACAACACATCACTGATATACTGTGGCTGAGCTATCACCTACCATCAAGTGAACCTCATGCTCGTCTGTCGATATCTGACATAAAAAGTGATTAAAAAAACTTTTACCCCTCTTTTCACACCCTTAAGTGATGATTTCCGTGTTAAAAGCTATCCTATTTCCTTTGCCGGGCCTCAAATTATTCCTGTACTAGATTTTCATCTGAATCGGTTAGTAGTTTGCGTAAAGAGAACAGACAGACAGAGTTACTTTCGCATTTATATTATTACTAGCAACGCGCCCCGGTTTCACACAGGTGCAATGTAGATGTACTATACACAAAAAATAGCCTGTATTACTCGCTGATAATGTAGCTTTCTATTGATGAAAGATTTTTTTTTTAAATCGGTCCAGTAGTTTTTGAGTTTATTCAAACTTTCCTCTTTATAATATTACTAGTGGACCCCGCAGACGTTGTTCTGCCACAATTTTGGCTTCGAAATTATATAATAATTAAAAATTAATTAAAAAAAACATTGTCCAGCGGACAAAATTGTGAATCTAAACCATTCCCAGATACCCTTGAACACACACAAAAAATTTCATCAAAATCGGTCCAGTCGTTTGAGAGAAGTTCAGTGACATACACACTCACAGAAAAATTATATATATTACTAGTTGACCCCGCAGACGTTGTTCTGCCACAATTTTGGCTTCGAAATTATATAATTAAATTGACTCTAGAAAACGTTTGTATGGAAAATAGAAAAGGGCTGTTTTTAGGGTTTTCCCGGAAATTATTCAATTTTTTCTTGCCTTTTAAACCTTCCCTAGACCTCCACGAACATTTCAAGACTAAGATAAGATAAATCCGTTCAGCCGTTCTCGAGTTTTAATCAGACTAACGAACAACAATTCATTTTTATTTATATAGATTATAATAAGTATAAGTATAATAAGTAGATAAGAGATTTCGTTAGAGGCGGTAAATTCAGCTACTACATGTCACAATGTCACATTTAACACAACGAAATATAGCGAAGACCCTAATAAAACAATTAATTTGCAAACATATTGTTATCGTAGTCTTATTTGAGAGAATTTAATTATAATTACGTATAAATAATTGCTATCTTGAGATTAAATTCTGCTTATATTCTACATTCGTTATCTATTAATTAGGGTTTGGGGTATACCTAGGATATATTCTATTTATTGGTCATTACAGTCAGTTTTAATTGCTTCTTATGTATTGTGTGTATTATATGATAATACTACTAGCAATTGCCCCCGCAACCCCCCTTGTGGGTTGAATTTCGTAAAATCCGTTCTTAGCTGACCTCTACTCGGCGAAAGGAATATTCCTACCATATTTCAAGTTGCTACGCCTTATGGTTCCAGAGATATCGTGATGAGTATCTATATAGGTGGGAATCTCTTTTATATATATAGATATTATTATACTATACTTCCATTCCCTTTTCATGTATTTCTTGAACCGTCCCCATTTCCTTTAAGTTATTTCTGTCACCCAAAGGTAGTCTGGAAGATTGCTACTCTAGCAATAAGACCACCTATTGTACCTTTTATTTTTGTAAATGTAGTTTCTTAATTGTATTATTTCTGTGTGCAATAAAGTTATAAATAAACTAGCGACTCGCCCCGGCTTCGCACCGGTGCAATGCTGATACTAAATACACTACAGAAAAACTGTTATTATTATACATATAAACCATCTTCTTCAATCACTCTATCTATCTATTTAAAAAAACCGCATCAAAATCCGTTGCGTAGTTTCAAAGATTTAAGCATACAAAGGGACAGAGAAAGCGACTTTGTTTTATACTATGTAGTGATAAAAATAAATAAATATTCTATTTTATTTTTTAAGGATAGTAAATAGGGAATTACGTATGCGGTACAGGGAAAGAGAATTTTATCAAAACGTTGAATAAGTTAACGGGCTCGTTGGCGCGTTCGGTAGAACACCTGCCGTGCGCACCGATGGATCGTGGGTTCGAATCCCACCGGGACAACATGTTTATAATTTTCTGTAGGCATGTTTTCCCCACGTCTGGTAATTTCAGTATTTTATCCCTCGTAATAAATTTTATCAAAATTGACTCAGCGTTTTTGTCACGATAACAGACTTATTTTCTTAGAATCTATATACCCAGTTATCAGTAGTTTATAATATAGCCCATGTTTTTTCGGAGTTCAATCTCTGACCTTTATCAATTTATTCAAAATCGATTCAGTAATTTTTATGTGATAAGAGTGACTTACTATTTTAAAAATATGTATGGATATAAAACTTCCTACATAGATTTTAACTCTTGAATAAATTGCACAGCAGTTAGTGTAATTTCAATTGTTATGAGAATTTTTAACTGAAGATGAAAAATTAAACTCTATCTACTGGCTGAACAGCTATAGACGGTATTAACTGAATTACAGTAGGATTTTTTTTCATTTATTTTGGCATCAAACAGTCATGTACATACATATAAATAATAATAACAATATATTTCTTAAAAACTACAGACCTACAGTGCCCAAAAAAGAAACATACAAAAACTATGAAAAGAACGCGTGAAACGTGTTGATAACATGATAAACTAGAATATATTAAAAAGTAACACATCTGGCTTCGAACGGTTGTAATTTAGATGCACAAAAATAGCCAACGTTACTCGCTGATAATATAGCTTTCTAATGGTGAAATAATTTTTAAAATCGGTCCAGTAGTTTTTGAGTTAAATTGTTACAAAAAAATCTTCCCTCTTTATAATAACACAACTACCGATATAGACTTAAAATGGAAGCCATCTTACGTTAACACTTTCTTGCAAGTGATAAATGTGGTTTCATTTCCCTGGGAGCGTCAGCATAAATTCAGCTTAAATATTGACGTCTACCGTCTACGATAACAATGAAAACGAATCTAAAAGCCATTTGCAACATCTTAATGGTATGCACTTTCTCATCTTCTTATTTCCTGGATTACATTTGCATCAATGCCATATTAAGGAAGAAATTATTTTAGAAAGGATGTTGAAACTCTTTTTAAATAGTCTTTATGTAATAAATGTTTTTTCATTTAAATCTAAGATACTCGCGTCTACAAAATACAATATTAATGCTCTTTTTATTCATTTATATTTCTTTGATTTTGACTTAGACGTAACTTGCATGTTTAGAAATTACTAAGCATGTCTTTCCCACTGTCTGGTAACTTCACTCTCCAGTAAATTCCGAGCGGGACGTGAAAGGTCGACAGCGCATCATTGACTGATGTTCTATAACTAAAGTATCACCTACCATCAAGTGAACCTCATGCTCGTCTGTCGATATCTAAAATAAAAAAACGTAGGCCTCCTCTTAAGTGTGCCATTTTTCTGTGTCCCTGCTCTTCACGCCACTTTTCATAGGTTATCGAACATGCAGACCAGCTTCTCACACTTAGGGTTACCAGATGAAAAAAATCAAAAGTCCGAAGAAAAGCACTGATTTTCATTGAAAAATCTTGAGATTTTTTACAGATTGAGAATTTTCTCTCAATCGTACTTAACAATTTTAAAAAGTTGTAATATTATCGTTTTTATAAACTGCGGATCCCGCTCAAGGGTTGCACATCGCACCAATTCATTTAATATATAATCCAAACCATTTTAATTGTGCAATTACTACCAAAGTAAGATTATTTGATTAACTATTTAATAAAGAGATCTTTAAAATGTAAGCTGTATTTTATTGAAAATTCTAGAAATCCTGAGATTTCATGGGATTTGGAAAATCCAGCCGCAATCTTGGTAAGAGGCCAAACATCCTAAAATCTCAGAACAAATCCTGAGATATATGTATAACCCTACTCACACTGCTGCTACCAAGAGCGTTTAAAGTGAATGAAACAACACAAAATTTAATTTTCATAGTCTAAATAATAACAAAAACCTATCACAACAATTCAAATTTTAAACACAAAAATGAAACGAACAAAACTGCCTTGTTTATACAATAACATACATAAAATAAAATTATTGACAATAAAACATTTATTTGTTTGGTTTGGTTCAAAATTATGCACATATTTTGCATAAGGACTATAAATCTGTTAGAATAACGCTCATGAAATATTTAATACATTTTTATGGTTGATATAAATTTCCTAGCGCTTGTTGAGATTAGGAACAAATCAGTTGGTAGATGCTCTAAAAACAGCTTCTTGTCTCAACCGATTCCAGATATTACTAGGCGAAAAACTAAAAGCATTTATTATTATTATTACATCACATTAGTCAATGATGCGCGGTTGACCTATATTTTACCTCGAGCATTCGGAAATCCATAGACAGAAATCGTAACGCGCAATAAGCACTTCACGGTTTTTCCATCCACGAACGGTGGTTGATTATCCAGTCGGAATTTCATATCATATCGTCCCGGTGGGATTCGATCCCACAACCCATAAATTCGCACGGCAGGTGTTCTACCGAGTGTAAAATTACCGAGAATGCTTAGATTACAGTAATTTTATAAAGAAAAAAAAGATCAATTCCCAGTTTTAAAATGAAATATTCCAATTTTAAAATGGCCTGTATTTAATACAGGTGGGTCCGCGTTGCAATTAAAACATCGATTAAATACGAATGGTCTATGCAAAAGATGGACGGCCTGAACTGCGTAGGAGTTAAGACGATTAAATAATACAATTATGGATTAAGGAAGGTGACACATACCTTTATATGATGCTCGAGAGCGTTCGATCCTCACACACCTCTTGCACAAAACCACAATGGGAGTACGGCGTTTTTTATATTAAGTTTTATGTAGGAGATGCACGACAACGATCACTCACGGCGCCATATTTTTTCGTAACACTCCAAAAGTCAATGCGATAGGTGGCGCTGACAGATTACAGCGCATTCGATTTCATATCTGTAAGTTATGTGCGGGAAAAGGATGGGTGATAGGATTTTACATAGACCATTAAACTAAAACCTAATTCGCGCAACCAACAGGTTTTTACATCAGATATTTGTTGACAACCTTCAATATTGGTTATAAGAAAATTAGCTTGCCCTCTTTTTAACCGAGGGAAAAAGGAAGAGGTTTAAATTGAAAATGAGAAATAATCAATTATCGCATATATTCGAATACTTTTCATTCAATTTATGGGTAAGTAAATTGACACAAAACGGACGTTACATTAAAAGGTGTTAGAATAATTTATGATCTATTTCAATATTAATGTTAAGCTAAATTGGTTTAAATTGTCTGTTCCGATCGTTTGAATTGAATAATTCCGTGTTAATTTAACAACTCATAAAATATAAGCTTCCAACCCTTCTGTATTCAGATATTTATTTGAGTGAGTTCAACTTTTACTTCTGCGTGAACAATCTTCATTTCTTATGGAAATTAATTAAACGTTTATTTATCACGTAACGATTTCTTTTGTAGGCAATTTTCTTATTTCTGATACATAAATACATGATGATACATTATATAGATATACGCCTCTTTCCCATTGGGGTAGGCAGAGATCCCGGAATTCCATATGCTCCGATCCTTACATACCACTTTCGCTTCTTCCACTTTCGTTGTTCGAGTACTTTATTTCTGATACTAATATTTATCAATTTTCTCCTATTTCTTTTCTTTTGATGATCGACATAGGAGCAATTAGGATTACTTGGTGGTACCAAGGACTGAATACCGGTTAATTTACTATGGGAGTTATAGCGGTATAATAAAGGTTTTTGTTCATATTCTTTCGTTTTATTCGTATTTACTGAAAAAAAAATACTATGGTAAGTTTAGTCTTATTTATTACTCTTTAAAACTCATATCATGGTATCTCAGTCAGACACGTATTTTGGACAATAAAAATTAACCAGTTTCAGTCCCTGGGTGGTACCGTACATCCAGAATCATTCCTGATGCGGTGCCAAATATTTTATTTTATTTCTAACATTCGGAAATCCATATTATGATCAAACCGAAACGCGCAATATGCCGATGGTAAAACGTTTGGTATTTCAATATGCCTCCCAACCGTTTTCTTACAGAAAAATCTGCAAAATCGGAGGACTTACAGCTACATTGCCTGTCTTTAAAAAAGGACTAGGCTCTTTTTTCGAAGGTCCCTAAGTCATATCGGGTCGGAAATACTGTTAGAATCTATATCTACGAAATTTGTACAATTCTGCAGAACTAATTAAAACAGTTAAATAAAATACTGTATACCGGATTAAAACGCGATTTATTATTTAAATTATTTATCCCGACGTTTATCCCGGCGAGAGACTGCCGCGACCACGGTTGCTGAAAAGCATCCGAAACGTCGGGATAAATAATTTAAATAATAAATCGCGTTTTAATCCGGTATACAGTATTTTATTTAAATGTGTGATACTCGCGTTAATAAAAGACAATATTAATTAAAACAGTGTTAACCTACAACAGTGGTTCCCAAACTTATTTTGTCTACTGCCCACTTTGAGAATAAATTATTTTTTAGCGCCCCCATTTTTTCAAAAAACTTAAAAACCACTATAACTTCAAATTAAATTAATTAATTTTTGTGAACTATATAAGCGGAGATTAAACATTCATTCTAAACCAGACTTTTACTATAACCCGACCGATTGACTTGATTTTTTTTAATTTATTGAATAAAACAAGACAGATTTGGGTCTCTTACCGCCCCCCTTTAGACCTGCAGCGCCCACAAGGGGGCGTTATCGCCCACTTTGGGAAACACTGACCTGCAATTTTGTCGAAATTGAGTTAGTGCCATATTTAGAATCACCGTGTTCTATTTAGTTCTATAACTTTTACTTTGACAGTTTAGACTTAGGCAAAATATAGTAGGTATTACTAATGTCCAGTCCTGCTCAGATATGAATCACAGATATTTTAATATCGTTCTAGAATATTTTCATCAAGCTGTCATCTCAATCTGTTTATCCACAACTCTGACAAATATATCGGGAATAATATTTCACACCACAATGACGCGAACTGTGAAATACGTCATATCCGCGGTTATTAATTACTCAAATATTCATTATAATATTACATTTTGAAGAATTGAATATCATACATTCACATTAGATGTGTAAAGTATGATATTCAAATCTTACCTATATATCTGTGGCCTGGTGCTAAAAGGGCCAAAGTAGATTTATGAATTAAATTCTTATATAAGAAAAATATGGTATTTTGGAAAATATTAACAACTTATGCCCCTTTAGCACTGATGATAATTATTATGTTAGTTCCTTAGTAAGCATAAAATAAAATGGCCAATGTTGTTTTTCTAAGAAATTTTACTATGCACAGTTTACAATACATTAAAATATAAATTACATGCAAAAACGTACTTTGGCCCTTTTAGCACCAGGCCACAGATATGTGTAAAGTATGATATTCAAATCTTACCTATATATATAAAACAAAGTCGTGCTAGTTACACCATTTATAACTCAAGAACGGATGCATAGATTTTCATGATATCTTATCTGTTAGATTCGTCTATGTTCCGAAAACAATAATAAGTCAGAATTTCGATAGGTATTCCACCAGTTTAATGCCCGAAATGACCAAACGTTGGGAAGACACGTTTAAAGAAAATTATAAACATGTCGAAACCGCGATTCATCTTATGCTTCCACCCCCGCTTCCACATATGATTCCGCTCTCGTTTGTGCTTCCGCTCCCGCTTTTGCTTTCGCCTCAGCTTATGCTTCCGCCCCCGCTTATGCTTCCGCCCCCGCTTATGCTTCCACCTCCACTTATGCTTCCGCTCTCTTTTTTATATTTTTTTATGTTCAATATCAACAGACGAGCATGAGGTTCACTTGATGGTAGGTTACCTCAGCCACAGAACATCAGTCAATGATGCGCTGTCGACCTACTTTTTACTTCAAGCATTTGAAAATCCATAAACTGAAACTGAAACGCGCAATATGCACTTCATGGTCTTTCCATCTATGAATTGTGGTTCGTTACCCGGTTGGAATTTCGATATACCTTTCTCCCGTTTAATGCTCGAAGTTACCAGATGACATGCTTACAGAAAATTTTAAACAATGTCGTCCCGGTGGAATTCGAACCCACGACCCATCGGTTCGCACGGCAGGTGTTCTACCAAACATCCAACGAGCCCGTCAAATTATATTTTGTAAACTCTGTATCAAATACATAACATAATTATAATTTTACAAAAATCTTAACAACTGCGATATTAATATGTTACACGAGAAACACATTTAGTTGGAAATATTCGACTTCACTTTCAAATATTAAACGGATTGCAGCAGATGTTAACTTTTATTGGACGCCATACTGTGTTGTGGACACATTCCAACTTGGCAAGCTTTTAACCAATTAATAGATAATAAATGCGTATTTTACTTAAATATTTGCATTTAGAATGACAATACCTATGCATTGCATTTCAGTTCAATTACTTTTTTATAGAGATGGGCCGAAGTTCGTTTCACAAGTGAACCTCATGCTCGTCTGTCGATATCTAACTTTAAAAAGACCTCAAATTTACCAGGGTAAAAATCATTGTGGATGCCTTTTTTGACAGGAGTCTGATACATTTTTTTATTTTCTGCCTTCGAGAATAGCCGCTCAGAATATTTTTCGCGTCAAAAAACTCATCAGAGATAGATAGATACAAAAAATGCGTACCTAGTTCATCTTTTAGTGAGAACCACTCGAAAAAACGTTTTGAAAGGAACCGAATTTCGACCGAATGTTCGGCCAAAGTTCGTATTCGGTTCAAACCACATTCGGCCCATCCCTACTTTTTTACATGTTGCAATAAATAAAAAACAAAATATAGAAACATTGCTATATTTTTCTTCGATTTATGTTCGATCGCCTCCATAGCTCACTGGTAAGCGCGATGCGTTCCCGGGTTTGAATTCCAGGGAAACAAGATTTTATTTAACACTGAACAAGTAAATAAATAAAAAAGACACAGAAAGGGTCTTCCCCATGCCCTACTTGGGGACTCGAGAATTCACTTTACATATTATATCAGTTACTTTACAGCAACCTATAAATATAGATATTCGTAGTTCTGACATGTAAAAGTCCGCAAAATTAAATAAAGGACATTAAAATGTTAACGTACATTCCCAATAAAGTCAGGAACGCATAAATCTTTTTGGTCAATGCGAGCTGAATGGAAATTCGGGCGATAATCAACATTAATTGGTGTACGTGAAGTGAACTCATTAATAATGGAATGGTTTTCATTCAAAAGACTACTTCGCGTGATTTATTTACTTTGGAATTAAGACGGAAATTATAATTATTCTGAGATTTGTTTACATTATTATTTATTTATCATATATTTACAATTACAAGTTATTTATACAATAGATTTGGGTCCCAAACTAAGCAAGCTGGTATCTTGGACCCCCAGTACAATAATACAGTATGAGATGTGGGATGACTTATATTTATATGACGGCGCCTGATGCGCCAAAGAGTTTAATAAAGTATGAATCGAACCTTCATGGTTCAAAAATAATGGAATGTTCCTGGCTGGAAAGAAGTGTCAAGATGACGTTGATGGGACTCTAATGAAGCGTCGGGTCGATGGTAGTGCCGCGGCCATCTTGGATCTAGACAGTTAGACAAGAGGGTCGCGCGTGCACCACGAATACGACGAATCATTTAATTTAGAGTCGATCAATATTATTTTATGATCAATTATTTAATTGTGGTTAAATCAGTGTTATAAACTGTTAGATCTGATTATTATTTATTCAATCAAGTTAATAATGACTAAAGAAAGGCCCACTATTAATAACCTCCACGCTGCGGCGTAAACATAACCTATATTATTTGTAATAGTGCGTGCATTTTTTAAATTAATGAAATAAGTAATTGATTATTATTATTTATTATTTTATATATTAATACTACCAATTACTAAAAAGTATTAGAAGTAACGAATAATCGCATTCGCGTATAATCGCATATTTCTTGACAATCTGAAGATGACTGAATAAGGTGTAATTAAAATAAGGTAAATGAAAGAAAAAATACCTAGTCCGACTATATTTAAATACTAGCAACGCCCTGGCTTCGCACGGGCATTGTTGCTAAAAAATGTTTTTTCCTTCCGTAAAAAAAATCTTATAAGAATATGTGTACAAAGTTTCATGATAATCGGTTGAGCAGCTTTGGCGTGAAAGCTTAACAAACAAACTTACATTCACATTTATAATATTAGTAGGGATTGTTACATACAAACTTTTTTTTAGTTCAACTCTTTAATTATTTTGAATTTGGAATGCGTTTATTGTGATAAATACTTCTGTCGATTTTCCGCCATTTCACATATTGTTTCGTGGTTATTTAAACCTTCAAGCAGTCACGCGTAACCGAAACGACCGCGACGTCCGGACGAAATTTAGGGATTTGAATTAACAAATAATTAAATAATCATTTACTTTTTATAGTTTTATTTCAGTCAGGCTAGTATTTAAATAAAAGAAAAACATATTTACGAAATATTTGTGATGAAAAAATTCGAAGATGTAAACAAAATCTGGGAACGCCATTGTGTGTATGTACTTGGCGCAATTAAGTTCATATAATACTCAAATCGGTAGAATATACATAACACCAGTCCACCAACTATAGAGTCCTGATAAATAGTAGAATTCAAGTATTATTATACGGCTGACCGGTCGGCTAGCGGTGATGGAAAGGGGTTAGGATAATATGATGCCGCTTGTTAGAGAGTACACTCGTCGACAAAGTGTTTTTGCATTTTCCATTTGTAGTTGAACGTAAATTATTCTGGTAGAATAGACTATTACTCTTTGTTGACTCTAGTCAATGAATGATTATTAGAAAACTTTTCAATAAAAAAAATATTAAATTTATATGCGATTATTAGCTTCCTTGGTTCCCCATTCAGGTTATTAACTGACTGGGGAACCAAGCTATGAAGTCAGAATCCCACTTCATATCACTTCAATAGTATATGAAAGCGGTGAAATAAATTATTATTATTATTTATGATTATGTAAGAGATATTATAATGTTTACCTCCCATTTTGAAGGCCGGCAACGCTCCTGTAAGTCCTCTGGTGTAGCAAATATCCATGGGCGCTAGGAATCACTTACCATCATGTAAGCAGACAGCCCCTTTCCTCCTATTCCTTAAAAAAAAAACAAAAAAGCTTTGCTTAATGACCAGTGGATGTTTCATACCGTATACAAAATGGCGTAATAATATGATAAAAAATAAAAATAGCCTTTATTAATAGATACTAAATGTACACCACTAATATGTTTTTCAAATAAAAGATAAATTATAAATAAATGTTTAAAGTAGTTGAAATATGAAATATCAAAATATCTACTTTTCAACACCAATATTTCAAGAGAATTTGTCAGAGATAAATTTATATAAGATATATCTCGTCTGCATGTTTTAAAAAGTAGATAAAGCGACATCGTTTCTATTTTCTCCAACACCAATCTCAATAGATAGAAGCCAATGCATTTTCAAATATCTTGTTTTAAAAATATTCCCGCTACGACTGAATCGTCACTTCACAAATGTACGCTACACATTTGTGAAATGACGACTATGACAGAGCGAATATTTCGAAAAGCTTTTAAGATGTAAGTTGAACGAAGACAGACACGCCCTGAATAAACTCGAGTATAACACATAAGACTCATTTCAACAGCTAATTTTCTTATAATATTAAAACAAAAGTAACCGACATGAAAGACGGTAAAATCATTTTTTTCCATTCTTTATTGTCTGACAGGATTTCTGCTTAGCGACATTAGTATATAACTATAAAAAATATCGGTCAAATTCAAGAGAAAAATATAATTCGATGGGAAACGGCCTATATGTCGTAACCGACATTTTAGCGAAAACGAGTTAAATATACAGTTTATTTAAATTTAACCCATCGATTTACAGAAAAATAATTTTGTTCGGATCTCCGCCATCTTCCGCAATTGACAGCTCACGTCACGCATGGTTATAGCTTTTTTTTGTAATAATTGATGTCCACTGCGAATATCTATTCTGGAAACAATGTCTGTGGGGTCCGCTATTATATTTATAAAGAACACCTACGAAATAATTTGGTCTGGTGCATAAAAGGCCAGTCATCATTAGAGTATTAGATTATTTTCAACATGAATAGTTATCACATTTTTTATTAAACAATATGAAAATGTACCTAAAATGGCCTTTTTGAAAGATGTAATCGTCTTTTTTAAAATACTTTGAAAAACCTTACAAAAACTTAGCTACTTTTGCCCTTTAATCACTAGCCCATGAATATAACTTCCAATAAAAAAATATTCCGGGGAATCAAACAATATTACCCACACCGAAGCAGAGAGTGAATCTAGTTTAAAATAACTTTGCTCACAAAAAATGAACTTTGTTTTGCACTGTACATTTATTGGATAATTCGTCAGTGTCCATTTTGATGTTGCGTCTGCGTGTAACCTTGACGTATAAAATAGAAGATTTTTATAAGAACCTCACGCCTCTATTATATGTGTATATGTCACGGTAAGAGTGAATAATTGAAGATTATTAATAATTATCTATTATTATTAATAATTACCGAAAGTCGAGGTTAAAGTGATAAATTAATCACATTTGTCGGCCAGAAGGTCTAAGATTCATACAGTTTATGAAAAACAAAGCTTTCCATTCAGGAATAAATACGAGTCCTTATGAATCTTAAAGGACGCCATAAAACTCCATAGAAAAAAAATGCACGCAACTCAAACAAAAGGATATAGGGTGGTGGCGCGGTGGTCACTAAAGGGTTTTAAAGTTCTAGGTTAGGTTATATTGGTATGGTGACCACCGCGCACGAGTCGAGCGAGCGAAGCGAGCGGTGCCGCGGCATCGGCCGACGAGTGCCAGAACCGAATCCTACTTATTTTACTTGGCTTCATAAAATTGTTTTAAAGTAAAATATTATAAATAAATACCTCCTGGTCAAAAAACATTGGGTTTTTATTTATTTTATAACCTGTACCAATAGTGTCGTGAATTATTAATAATTACTACTAAAATTAATAAATTTCGATCGTTTATTCACATTTACCAAAACATGTGTTTATTATTAATAATTTTGTAAAAATATTATTATAATAATTTTCAATTAATCAGATTTACCGTAACATATATATGTATACGATTTATTTATATAATAACTAGCTGATGCCCGCGACTTCGTTCGCGTGGGGTTCACTTTAAGCTGAGCAAGCTTTCTTCAAATTACATAATATCCTCCATCCTCTGCACTTGGTGATTTCTTTTGGGAAAGAGCTATCAAATTAGTCACTGACGGTTGCTTTTACATCATGTTATCGACATGTTTAATGGTGGTAGAGATTGAGGTTCGAAGGATGATTTGAAGTTCAATAGAAATACCATAGTTGAAATTATTAACTTGACTTTAAAGAAAATTTAGGGAGATTCATATTAATCAAACTTTACGTGACCAAAATCCAGATATGTGTCTTTTTTCTACTAATCAGAGTTCAATCGAAGATTGGATTCAATGCATTTTCTGTCTTAAATAGATGCGTGCGTTCATTTAATTGGTCATTTTCATTTTCGGACATTTTTTTTAAATTCCCGGGATTCCTGCCCGGGTTTCCGGTGCTAAATGCGGAAACCTCTAAGATACGGAAGCAAAAAAGCAATATCGAATAATCGTAATTCTGTTTAAGAGAAAGGATTGATGAAAAGGTGAAATAAATGATCTCATAAGAAATTCTTCATATAATATTGCAATAATACATTTTCTATTTTTTTTATAATATAGTTCTTTCAAAAAATAAATAAATAAATAAATACAAAAAAAAATTTCTTTCATTTCAACTTCAGATTCGAACTCGCATCAAAAGCTACGCTATGGGACTGCATATCCACTATGCCACGAACACATGTCGAAAACGGCGAAATTATCAAACTATTTCATTTACATATCAAACTGTGATTGACATCTGACAATTCGAAAAAGTTCAAGTTTGAAAATACTTGCGACACATGGAAAAAACGCCAAGAAAATGTCTAAATACGAATAAAATGAAGGTATGGAGAAATGCAACGTAAAATGAATGAAAAAAATAGTATGGCCATGTTGGCCAAATACTTAATTTTTAATAAATTTAATTAGTGTGGAAGATACTATATCCACCTCTATATTTATTTCATTTAATTGATCACTTTTAATTTCAGATATTTTTGTTTTATTCCCTTGGAAAGGAAAGGATTGATGAAAATGCGAAATAAACGATCTCATAAGAAATACATTTTTATATAATAGAATAGTTCAATAATACATTTTCTATTTTCAATATTAGTTCTTTTAAAAATTTAAAAAAATAAATACAAAAAAATATTTCCCTGAGTGATGATTCGAACTCGCATCTGAAATTACGTAGTACGACCGTATATCCACTATGCCACGAACACATATCGAAAAACAGCGAAATTATCAAACTATTTCATTTACATATCAAACTGTGATTGACATCTGACAATTCGAAAAAATTCAACGCGAGTCAGTTTTCATTGCAATTTGTTGAAATGATGCCTTTAAAATAATATTTAAATGATGATAACTTTTTTTTTCGACAACCGATTTCGATGAAACAAAGCCTATATGTTGCCCTGGACTTTGCTTAATATATTAGTATAAATTATGCGAAAATCGGTTCAGTATCTTCGGAGATTAGCGTGAACAAACAGACAGACAGACAGACAAGAATCTTAAAAATTGCATTTATGCATTCTGCTACCCTTCTTTTATCACCCCTCTTAATTTCTGGTAAAAATATTTAGTGAAGCGTAATTTCGATCCTACTCTTTTATTATATGTATAGATATAGATATAGAGGTAAAAATATTAAGTGAAGCGTAATTTCGATCCTACTCTTTTATTATATGTATAGATAAGATAGTAGCATATAGCTCGCAGAACCGATGGCCGTTGGGGCAAAAAGGTTCTCGAGAGGAGACCACGACTCGGACGACGAAGCGTAGGACAGCCTCCAACAAGATGGACAGACGACCTGACGAAGGTGGCAGGGAGCCGCTGGATGCAGGCCGCAAGTGATCGGCCGTACTGGAAGTCTTTGGGGGAGGCCTATGTTCAGCAGTGGACGTCCTATGGCTGAAACGACGACGACGACGACGACGAATATTAGTAGTTGTAGTGGGTGACTAGATTCATCAATTCACCATGCCGGCGACAAAGGATATGGTCTCATTAACGCTATTTGCTATGGAATCTAATTATATAAATTCAAATTAACATTTTTATTTTAATAATTATATTAGATTTAAATAAAATACTTTATACCCGATTAAAACGCAATCTATTAATCGATACTCGCGTTAATAAAATACAATATTAATAATACTATTAGATGCTTATAGCAATCCGTAGATTCGCTGAAAATCAGCGTGATGATCCTGCCATGAGACAAAGCGCTACCGCATAGTAGTTACCATAAATTGCGGACTGATATTTCATACTGAAGACATTTTATATGACACCAATACACCAATGCTTTCCAGTGTCTGTAACCAAACCACAAGCTAGGGAGTGGCCGACGCGACGCTCTGCTATTTTCTAGTGGGCAAGACGTCCCGATTTTTATGTGTTGTCGGGCCGGATGTCCCGCTTTTCGGAAATAACTCGACCGAGCATACAGCGTTATTGACTATGAATTTTGTTTTATTTTTTTTTTATTCTAAAGACGAAGAAGACCCAACTAACTAACGATAGGAATAATCTAATTTAAAAATATAATATTAATATTAAAATAAAAAAAATTGTGGCAATTTTTATTATCTATCTTCATGTAAACGTAATTTAAAACTCAAATACAAGGATAAATATTTAAAAACTTATGATTATATACTTTTTTTACTTTGTCCCGCTTTCGACGAAAGAATCCCGCTTTTTTCACTTAAAATTATTTCAAATTTGACAAGTTGGTCAAAAATAATCTGGCAACGCTGGCTAGTGGCCTAAATGTGGTTTCATTAAAAGTTTGTTCAGTCAATACTCTCATTACTGAGACTGAAATACAAAGATAAATATTTAAAAAATTATGATTATATACATTCCTTTACTATGTCCCGCCTTCGACGAAAGTATCCCGCTTTATTCGCTCAAAAAGTTTCAAAGTTCCGACTTGCCAAAAAATTCTTGCAATGCTGGCTTCAGTTAGTGGCCTAAATGCGGTAGTATTAAAAGTTTGCTCACTCAATACTGAGACTTATTTATGAAGCTTATTTACTATCAAATACAGTTTGACTCTTGATAATTTGAAACTCAAGACTCCAGATTTTTTTTAATAATCGAGAGATTCATATTATCGAGAACAGTTAATGACATTTTTTGATAAGTGTTTTGTACCTGCTTAAGTTGTTTGCTCATTTGTTTGTTGGGTGTAAAATAATATCTAGGACTACTAAACTAATTTTATAGATTACTAGCGACCCGCCCCGGGTCTAGATTTTTTTTCAAATAAAAGCGGCTTCGCACGGGTCTAGATTTTTTTTTAAATCAGGGCTTGGTAATAGAAGAGTGAAAATATAGGGTTGTATGTATTTTTTAATGCCACATTATAAAAACATAAAAACAAAAAAAATCGCCCAAAATTAAAAAAAAAAAATTAAGGGTTAACAACCCTTATCACTTAGGGGTATGAAAAATAGATAGTAGCCGATTCTCAGACTTACTGAATATGCATAAAAATTTTCATAAGAATCGGTCGAGCCGTTTCGGAGGAGTATGGGAACGAACATTGTGACACGAGAATTTTATATATTAGATAGAAGATTTCAACTGAAAATTACAGAAGGGACCAATTAATATTGATGTTATTCAAATTATCGAGATAATTAAATTAGGGGCCGTCCATTAATCACGTGAGGTCGTTTTTCTCATTTTTTGACCCCCCCCTCCCCCCTGATGATATTTGGTGAGGTTTGGGACCACTCCCCCCCCCTACCCCTGGATCACGTGTATTTTTTTGGAAGTCTATGTAAAGGCTATTTTTGACTGGAAAAAATATTTAACAAATGGCGTTTTGATTCGAAAAACATTTATATGTATTTGCAATAAAATTAATGAATAATTAATTAATTAATTAATAAATTTTCGCGCCGTTCAAAATTTCGGTTCATAAATAGCGCTTTTTGAGAAAAAATAAATAAAATTAATACACGTGATGTCTAACGAGACCCCCCCCCTACCCCCTCGTGATGTTTCGTGATGTTTTCCGTACCCCCTCCCCCCCTTTTGAGCCTCACGTGATTAATGGACGGCCCCTTAACGAGTGTCATTTTATCGAGACTCAACTGTATTTATTACGTTTAGGTCAATTTACCTGTTTTAATATTATTTCTCATTTACATGATTAGTATTGAAAAACTTAGAATAGTCAGTCATATTTAAAGTTTCGTGACTTTGTAAATGAATTTATAATCTATGTTACTCATTAATAATGTAGCTTTCTATTGGTGAAAGAATTTTTTAAATCGGTCCAGTAGTTTTTGAGTTTATTCATAACATACAAAAATACAAATCATTTCTCTTTATAATATAATATAGTAATAGTATTAGTATTAGTATATTAGTATTAGTATAGATTTGTACAGGGAGTAAAATTATATAATACTAATATTACAAAGAGGAAAGACTTGTTTCTTTGTTACGATTGAATTCAAAAACTACTCAACTGATTTTAAAAATTCTTTCACAAATAGAAAGCTACACTATCAGCGATATATTATCACTATATCTATCTATCACGATCACTACTTAATTGCACAAAAAAAAATTGCCTGTTACCGTGCGAAGCCGAGGTCGATCACTATCTGATATTTACTCATCAAAACATCACTTGTAGTCCGGGAGCCAGGTGCAAATTTGGTTAATTATTTCCTCTCGAGAGATAATTCGTCAGACGCATCAGAGTATAGTATTATAAAGCCTCGTGAACGTCAGCTGGCGCTCGGGTGGGGGGATGAGCGGTCCCACGCACGAAGGAAAAAAAAATACATTCATTCATTCAAAAATTTGTCAAATTGTAGCTAATCCAATATCTCAACGAAAAAAAATAATCAGCTGCTTACAACATAGTGTATTACAACAGCTGGTGTCTCGAACATGAAAAAAAAAAATATTTTCCGTGATTTCCTCTCAAACAAAAATTTACCTGATGATAGCTTATATGTAACTGTGGATAAATATATAGGTCAGCTGGCTGTATCTTGGTGGAAAACTCGTCAGCTGCTCCACTTAAGGAAGGAGGCTACAACCACTCATCCCCCCACCCGAGCGCCAGCTGACGTTCACGAGGCTTCATAATACTATACTCTGATGCATTTTACTAATTACCGCTTGAGAGGAACTTGGTCATGAAAATCTGTTGCTGGCCCCCGGACCATTGACATATTAATAACGTTACAGACGGATGTAGTTTTTTAATGGTTATTTAGAATACTAAATAAGTTGAATATAGTAGTAAATTATTTGTATTTCTCCTATAAGTAAGATAAAAAATCTGTTAACTTTCTGCTTTATTCGCGCTTCACCGAGCGAGATTGGCTTAACCAATTTGTCGTAGGATTGATTGATCAGTATCGAATCGTTCAAAGTAAAAGCGTTTACATGTACCGAGGGAATAAACAAAAATGATGAATTCACGTCTCCAATATCGTTAATTTGATTGAATGTTCGAGTGCTTGTTGTATTCAATTATTTGTTTTCTTAGAAAGGGCAAACGATTTATTGTAAACACATTTTATATAAATAATAATTTACAATAACTTAAATATATATTTTAATGTTTGTATGGTTTTTTAAAAGTTTTTATAGGCAGTAAATCATTTTTGTACATATTATTATTATTTCTCAAAGATTAAGATCTTTATTATTTCTCAAAGATTACAATAAATCACTTACGAGAAATAAACTTATTAATAATATTTGTTACATTGTTTCATAACGAGTATTGTAAAACAGAAGTGGGTAGTAGGAAAATAAACATACGAATGACAATCATATTGCGTTAAATACTAAAACTGCTTAGGGCTTCAAAACATACATATAATATTTAATTTTACGACATTCTTTAATAATATGGAATTTTTGAAAAAAATAGAGATCCTTAGAAATTCCTACTAAAACCAACCCAAGGTGTAAAAAAAATAGCCAAAAAATGTCTTTCATCGCATGCGCTGCGGAAAGTAATGACGATAGAACAAAAAAAGTTCTACAATATTATAGAACACATCAATATCGAGAAAAGTTATGTTACTATAACTACTTTTTA
Organism: Anthocharis cardamines; assembly: GCA_905404175.1. Classification (NCBI taxonomy): domain Eukaryota; kingdom Metazoa; phylum Arthropoda; class Insecta; order Lepidoptera; family Pieridae; genus Anthocharis; species Anthocharis cardamines. Next base: position 4,346,357 of record FR989972.1, on the reverse strand, counting down.
ACATTTAAAAAATTGAAAGAAATGCCGATTAAAATCAGACCATGTTATCCATACCTTTGTATTAATTCTTATCCAAATAAATTCTTATTTCTTATTCAAGACCTATTGATTATTTTTTGAATTATTGAAATCGAACATTCCATTCAAAAGATATTACGAAATTAAAAATGTCAATACAAACAAAAAATACACGCCATCGCGCTGGTGTGGCTCCACGCAGCGCAGCGAGCAATGCGGCGAGGGCCGAGGGGTAGTATTGTATACTTTGTCATTTTGTTCAATTTTTGCGGTTTTGTTACGATTTAACTCAAAAAATACTAGACCGATTTCAAATATTCTTTCATCAATAGAAAGCTACATTATAACTTTTTTCATCTAAATTGCACCCCTGCGAAGCCGGGGCGTTTTGCTAGTAACATATAAAAATACAAAAATTCATTAATACAAATCTATCCTCTTAATAAATTTTTCGATAAATTTTTCGATACTGTTTTCAATACTTTTTTCGAAATATTTTTCGATACATTTTTCAAATTATTTTTCGTTACTTTTTCGATACTTTTTTCAATACATTTTTCGATAATTTTTTCAATACATTTTTCGATAAATTTCATCATCATCATCATGAAATGAAATGAAGTTAAATTAAATTAAGTTAAATGGAATGTACGCCATGGAATGTACGCCAAGTAATGTACGCCACGTAGTTGCCACGGAATGTTCGGAGGCGAGCAAAAAATGCTCGGCAAATTATTCGGAGGCGAGCAAAAAATGCTCGGCAAATTGTTCGGAGTCGAACAAAAAATGCTTGGCAAAATGTTCGAAGTCAAGCAAAAACTGCTCGGCAGAATGTTCGGAGGCGAGCCAAGTATGCTCGGCAAAATGTTCGGAGTTTATTCATTCCATAGCGTACTTTCCGTGGCGTACATTTCGTGGCGTACATTCCGTGGTATACATTCCGTGGCGTACTTTCCTTGGCGTACATTCCGGAGCGTACATTCCGTGGCGTACATTTCGTGGCGTACATTCCGTGGCATTCATTCCATGGCGTACTTTACCGAACATTTTTAGCACGACACCGAACAATTTGACGAGAATAATAGGCTCGACTCAGAACATTTTGCCAAGCATATATTGCTAGACACTGAACATTTTGCCGAGCATTTTTGCTCGACACCGAACATTTTTTGCTCGGCTCCGAACATTTTGCTGAGCATAATTGGCTCGACACCGAACATTCTGCCGAGCATATTTAGGCTCGACACCGATCATTTTGCCGAGCATTTTTTGCTCGATACCGAACATTTTGCCGAGCAATTTTTGCTCGACACCGAACATTTTTTACTCGGCTCCGAACATTTTGCCGAGCATATTAGGCTCGACATTGAACATTTTTTGCTCGGCTCCGAACATTTTGCCTAGCATATTTTGCTCGACACCGAACATTTATTGCTCGGCTCCGAACATTTTGCCAAGCATATTTTACTCAACACAACATTTTGCCGAGCAAATTAGGCTCGACACCAAACATTTAGCTCCGAACATTTTGCCGAGCATATTAGGCTCGACACCGATTATTTTTGCTCGGCTCCGAACATTTTGCCGAGCATATTTTGCTCGACACCGAACATTTATTGCTCGGCTCCGAACATTTTACCGAGCATATTTTACTCAACACAACATTTTGCTGAGCATAATTGGCTCGAAACCGAACATTATGCCGAGCATATTTAGGCTCGACTATTTTGCCTAACAAATTTTTCTCGACACCGAACATTTTGCCGAGCATATTTTACTCAACACAACATTTTGCCGAGAAAATAAGCTCGACACCAAACATTTAGCCGAGCATTTTTTGCTCGATACCGAACATTCTGCCGAGCATATTTAGGCTCGACACCGATCATTTTGCCGAGCATTTTTTGCTCGACTAACTACTTTTTAACATTTAAAAAATTGAAAGAAATGCCGATTAAAATCAGACCATGTTATCCATACCTTTGTATTAATTCTTATCCAAATAAATTCTTATTTCTTACTAGTGGACCCGGCAGACGTTGTTCTGCCACAATTTTGGCATCGAAATTATGTAATTAAATTGACTTTAGAAAACGTTTGTATGGGAAATAGAAAAGGGCTGTTTTTAGGGTTTTCCCGGAAATTATTCGATTTTTTCTCGCCTTTTAAACCTTCCCTAGACCTCCACGAACATTTCAAGACTAAGATAAGATAAATCCGTTCAGCCGTTCTCGAGTTTTAATCAGACTAACGAACAACAATTCATTTTTATTTATATAGATTCAAGACCTATTGATTATTTTTTGAATTATTGAAATCGAACATTCCATTCAAAAGATATTACGAAATTAAAAATGTCAATACAAACAAAAAATACACGCCATCGCGCTGGTGTGGCTCCACGCAGCGCAGCGAGCAATGCGGCGAGGGCCGAGGGGTAGTATTGTATACTTTGTCATTTTGTTCAATTTTTGCGGTTTTGTTACGATTTAACTCAAAAAATACTAGACCGATTTCAAAAATTCTTTCACCAATAGAAAGCTACATTATAACTTTTTTTCATCTAAATTGCACCCGTGCGAAGCCGGGGCGTTTTGCTAGTAACATATAAAAATACAAAAATTCATTAATACAAATCTATCCTCTTAATAAATTTTTCGATAAATTTTTCGATACTGTTTTCAATACTTTTTTCGAAATATTTTTCGATACATTTTTCAAATTATTTTTCGTTACTTTTTCGATACTTTTTTCAATACATTTTTCGATAATTTTTTCAATATATTTTTCGATAAATTACATCATCATCATCATCATCATGAAATGAAATGAAGTTAAATTAAATTAAGTTAAATGGAATGTACGCCATGGAATGTACGCCAAGTAATGTACGCCAAGGAATGTACGCCACGTAGTTGCCACGGAATGTTCGGAGGCGAGCAAAAAATGCTCGGCAAATTATTCGGAGGCGAGCAAAAAATGCTCGGCAAATTGTTCGGAGTCGAACAAAAAATGCTTGGCAAAATGTTCGAAGTCAAGCAAAAACTGCTCGGCAGAATGTTCGGAGTCGAGTCAAGTATGCTCGGCAAAATGTTCGGAGTTTATTCATTCCATAGCGTACTTTCCGTGGCGTACATTTCGTGGCGTACATTCCGTGGTATACATTCCGTGGCGTACATTCCGTGGCGTACTTTCCTTGGCGTACATTCCGTAGCGTACATTCCGTGGCGTACATTTCGTGGCGTACATTCCGTGGCATTCATTCCATGGCGTACTTTACCGAACATTTTTAGCACGACACCGAACAATTTGACGAGAATAATAGGCTCGACTCAGAACATTTTGCCAAGCATATATTGCTAGACACTGAACATTTTGCCGAGCATTTTTGCTCGACACCGAACATTTTTTGCTCGGCTCCGAACATTTTGCTGAGCATAATTGGCTCGACACCGAACATTCTGCCGAGCATATTTAGGCTCGACACCGATCATTTTGCCGAGCATTTTTTGCTCGATACCGAACATTTTGCCGAGCAATTTTTGCTCGACACCGAACATTTTTTACTCGGCTCCGAACATTTTGCCGAGCATATTAGGCTCGATATTGAACATTTTTTGCTCGGCTCCGAACATTTTGCCTAGCATATTTTGCTCGACACCGAACATTTATTGCTCGGCTCCGAACATTTTGCCAAGCATATTTTACTCAACACAACATTTTGCCGAGCAAATTAGGCTCGACACCGAACATTTAGCTCCGAACATTTTGCCGAGCATATTAGGCTCGACACCGATTATTTTTGCTCGGCTCCGAACATTTTGCCGAGCATATTTTGCTCGACACCGAACATTTATTGCTCGGCTCCGAACATTTTACCGAGCATATTTTACTCAACACAACATTTTGCTGAGCATAATTGGCTCGAAACCGAACATTATGCCGAGCATATTTAGGCTCGACTATTTTGCCTAACAAATTTTTCTCGACACCGAACATTTTGCCGAGCATATTAGGTTCGACACCGAACATTTTTTACTCGGCTCCGAACATTACGCCGAGCATTTTTTGCTCGATACCGAACATTTTGCCGAGCAATTTTTGCTCGACACCGAACATTTTTTACTCGGCTCCGAACATTTTGCCGAGCATATTAGGCTCGACATTGAACATTTTTTGCTCGGCTCCGAACATTTTGCCTAGCATATTTTGCTCGACACCGAACATTTATTGCTCGGCTCCGAACATTTTGCCGAGCATATTTTACTCAACACAACATTTTGCCGAGCAAATTAGGCTCGACACCGAACATTTAGCTCCGAACATTTTGCCGAGCATATTAGGCTCGACACCGATTATTTTTGCTCGGCTCCGAACATTTTGCCGAGCATATTTTGCTCGACACCGAACATTTTTTGCTCGACACCGAACATTTTCCCGAGCATTTTTTGCTCGACTCCGAACATATTTTGCTCGACTCCGAACATTTTGCCGAGCATTTTTTGCTCGACTCCAAAGATTTTGCCGAGCATTTTTTGCTCGACTCCGAACATTTTGCCGAGCATTTTTTGCTCGACTCCGAACATTTTCCCGAGCATTTTTTGCTCGACTCCGAACATTTTGCCGAGCATTTTTTGCTCGACACCGAACAATTTCCCGAGCATTTTTTGCTCGACTCCGAACATATTTTGTTCGACTCCGAACATTTTTTGCTCGACACCGAACATATTTTGCTTGACTCCGAACATTTTGCCGAGCATTTTTTGCTCCACACCGAACATTTTCCCGAGCATTTTTTGCTCGACTCCGAACATATTTTGTTCGACTCCGAACATTTTTTGCTCGACACCGACATTTTTTGCTCGACTCCGAACATATTTTGCTCGACTCCGAACATTTTGCCGAGCATTTTTTGCTCGACTCCGAACATTTTGCCGAGCATTTTTTGCTCGACACCAAACAATTTCCCGAGCATTTTTTGCTCGACTCCGAACATATTTTGTTCGACTCCGAACATTTTTTGCTCGACACCGAACATATTTTGCTTGACTCCGAACATTTTGCCGAGCATTTTTTGCTCGACACCGAACATTTTCCCGAGCATTTTTTGCTCGACTCCGAACATATTTTGTTCGACTCCGAACATTTTTTGCTCGACACCGACATTTTTTGCTCGACTCCGAACATATTTTGTTCGACTCCGAACAATTTTTGCTCGACTTCGAACATTTTGTGCTCGAAACCGAACATTTTTTGCTCGACTCCGAACATTTTCCCGATAATTTTTTGCTCGACTCCGAACATTTTCCCGAGCATTTTTTGCTCGACTCCGAACATATTCCCGAGCATTTTTGCTCGACTCCGAACATTTTGCCGAGCATTTTTTGCTCGACTCCGAACATATTTTGCTCGACTCCGAACATTTTCCCAAGCATTTTTTGCTCGACTCCGAACATTTTGCCGAGCATTTTTTGCTCGACACCGAACATTTTCCCGAGCATTTTTTGCTCGACTCCGAACATTTTGCCGAGCATTTTTTGCTCGACTCCGAACATATTTTGATCGACTCCGAACATTTTGCCGAGCATTTTTCGCTCGACACCGAACAATTTCCCGAGCATATTTTGCTCGACTCCGAACATATTTTGTTCGACTCCGAACATTTTTTGCTCGACACCGAACATATTTTGCTCGACTCCGAACATTTTGCCGAGCATTTTTTGCTCGACACCGAACATTTTCCCGAGCATTTTTTGCTCGACTCCGAACATATTTTGTTCGACTCCGAACATTTTTTGCTCGACACCGACATTTTTTGCTCGACTCCGAACATATTTTGTTCGACACCGAACATTTTCCCGAGCATTTTTTGCTCGACTCCGAACATATTTTGCTCGACTCCAAACATTTTGCCGAACATTTTTTGCTCGAGTCCGAACATTTTTTGCTCGACTGCGAACATTTTGCCAAGCATTTTTTGCTCGACTTCGAACATTTTGCCGAGCATTTTTTGCTCGACTTCGAACATTTTTTACTCGACTTCGAACATTTTTTGCTCGACACAGAACATTTTTTGCTCGACTCCGAACATTTCGCCGAGCATTTTTTGCTCGACACCGAACATTTTCCCGAGCATTTTTTGCTCGACTCCGAACATATTTTGCTCGACTCCGAACATTTTGCCGAGCATTGTTTGCTCGACTCCGAACATTTTTTGCTCGACACCAAACATTTTCCCGAGCATTTTTTGCTCGACTCCGAACATATTTTGTTCGACTCCGAACATATTTTGTTCGACTCCGAACATTTTGCCGAGCATTTTTTGCTCGACTCCAAACATTTTGCCGAGCATTTTTTGCTCGACTCCGAACATTTTGCCGAGCATTTTATGCTCGACTCCGAACATATTTTGCTCGACTCCGAACATTTTGCCGAGCATTTATTGCTCGACACCGAACATTTTGCCGAGCATAAAATGCTCAACTCCGAACATGTTTTGCTCGACTCCGAACATTTTGCCGAGCATTTTTTGCTCGACTCCGATTATATTTTTCTCGACTCCGAACATTTTGCCGAGCATTTTTTGCTCGACACCGAACATTTTCCCGAGCATTTTTTGCTCGACTCCGAACATTTTGCCGAGCATTTTTTGCTCGACACCGAACATTTTCCCGAGCATTTTTTGCTCGACTCCGAACATATTATTTTGTTCGACTCCGAACATATTTTGTTCGACTCCGAACATTTTTTGCTCGACACCGAACATTTTGCCGAGCATTTTTTGCTCGACTCCGAACATATTTTGTTCGACTCCGAACATTTTTTGCTCGACACCGAACATTCTGCCGAGCATTTTTTGCTCGACACCGAACATTTTGCCGAGCATTTTTTGCTCGACACCGAACATTTTGCCGAGCATTTTTTGCTCGACTCCGAACATTTTGCCGAGCATTTTTTGCTCGACTCCAAACATTTTGCCGAGCAAAAAATGCTCGACTCCGAACATATTTTGCTCGACTCCGAACATTTTGCCGAGCATTTTTTGCTCGACACCGAACATTTTCCCGAGCATTTTTTGCTCGACTCCGAACATTTTGCCAAGCATTTTTTGCTCGACACCGAACATATTGCCGAGCATTTTTTGCTCGACTCCAAACATTTTGCCGAGCAAAAAATGCTCGACTCCGAACATATTTTGCTCGACTCCGAACATTTTGCCGAGAATTTTTTGCTCGACTCCGAACATATTTTGCTCGACTCCGAACATTTTGCCGAGCATTTTTTGCTCGACACCGAACATTTTCCCGAGCATTTTTTGCTCGACTCCGAACATATTTTGTTCGACTCCGAACATTTTTTGCTCGACACCGAACATTTTCCCGAGCAATTTTTGCTCGACTCCAAACATTTTGCCGAGCATTTTTTGCTCGACTCCGAACATATTTTGCTCGACTCCGAACATTCTGCCGAGCATTTTTTGCTCGACACCGAACATTTTCCCGAGCATTTTTTGCTCGACTCCGAACATTTTTTGCTCGACACCGAACATTTTGCCGAGCATTTTTTGCTCGACACCGAACATTTTCCCGAGCATTTTTTGCTCGACTCCGAACATATTTTGCTCGACTCCGAACATTCTGCCGAGCATTTTTTGCTCGACACCGAACATTTTCCCGAGCATTTTTTGCTCGACTCCGAACATTTTTTGCTCGACACCGAACATTTTGCCGAGCATTTTTTGCTCGACACCGAACATTTTCCCGAGCATTTTTTGCTCGACTCCGAACATTTTCCCAAGCATTTTTTGCTCGACTCCGAACATTTTGCCGAGCATTTTTTGCTCGACACCGAACATTTTCCCGAGCATTTTTTGCTCGACTCCGAACATATATTGCTCGACTCCGAACATTTTGCCGAGCATTTTTTGCTCGACACCGAACATTTTCCCGAGCATTTTTTGCTCGACTCCGAACATTTTGCCGAGCATTTTTTGCTCGACTCCGAACATTTTTTGCTCGACTGCGAACATTTTGCCGAGTATTTTTTGCTCGACTTCGAACATTTTGCCGAGCTTTTTTTGCTCGACTTCGAACATTTTTTACTCGACTCCGAACATTTTTTGCTCGACACCGAACATATTGCCGAGCATTTTTTGCTCGACTCCAAACATTTTGCCGAGCAAAAAATGCTCGACTCCGAACATATTTTGCTCGACTCCGAACATTTTGCCGAGAATTTTTTGCTCGACTCCGAACATATTTTGCTCGACTCCGAACATTTTGCCGAGCATTTTTTGCTCGACACCGAACATTTTCCCGAGCATTTTTTGCTCGACTCCGAACATATTTTGTTCGACTCCGAACATTTTTTGCTCGACACCGAACATTTTCCCGAGCAATTTTTGCTCGACTCCAAACATTTTGCCGAGCATTTTTTGCTCGACTCCGAACATATTTTGCTCGACTCCGAACATTCTGCCGAGCATTTTTTGCTCGACACCGAACATTTTCCCGAGCATTTTTTGCTCGACTCCGAACATTTTTTGCTCGACACCGAACATTTTGCCGAGCTTTTTTTGCTCGACTTCGAACATTTTTTACTCGACTCCGAACATTTTTTGCTCGACACCGAACATTTTGCCGAGCATTTTTTGCTCGACTCCGAACATTTTGCCAAACATTTTTTGCTCGACACCGAACATTTTCCCGAGCATTTTTTGCTCGACTCCGAACATATTCCCGAGCATTTTTGCTCGACTCCGAACATTTTGCCGAGCATTTTTTGCTCGACTCCGAACATATTTTGCTCGACTCCGAACATTTTCCCAAGCATTTTTTGCTCGACTCCGAACACTTTGCCGAGCATTTTTTGCTCGACACCGAACATTTTCCCGAGCATTTTTTGCTCGACTCCGAACATTTTGCCGAGCATTTTTTGCTCGACTCCGAACATATTTTGATCGACTCCGAACATTTTGCCGAGCATTTTTCGCTCGACACCGAACAATTTCCCGAGCATATTTTGCTCGACTCCGAACATATTTTGTTCGACTCCGAACATTTTTTGCTCGACACCGAACATATTTTGCTCGACTCCGAACATTTTGCCGAGCATTTTTTGCTCGACACCGAACATTTTCCCGAGCATTTTTTGCTCGACTCCGAACATATTTTGTTCGACTCCGAACATTTTTTGCTCGACACCGACATTTTTTGCTCGACTCCGAACATATTTTAATCGACACCGAACATTTTCCCGAGCATTTTTTGCTCGACTCCGAACATATTTTGCTCGACTCCAAACATTTTGCCGAACATTTTTTGCTCGAGTCCGAACATTTTTTGCTCGACTGCGAACATTTTGCCAAGCATTTTTTGCTCGACTTCGAACATTTTGCCGAGCATTTTTTGCTCGACTTCGAAAATTTTTTACTCGACTTCGAACATTTTTTGCTCGACACAGAACATTTTTTGCTCGACTCCGAACATTTCGCCGAGCATTTTTTGCTCGACACCGAACATTTTCCCGAGCATTTTTTGCTCGACTCCGAACATATTTTGCTCGACTCCGAACATTTTGCCGAGCATTGTTTGCTCGACTCCGAACATTTTTTGCTCGACACCAAACATTTTCCCGAGCATTTTTTGCTCGACTCCGAACATATTTTGTTCGACTCCGAACATATTTTGTTCGACTCCGAACATTTTGCCGAGCATTTTTTGCTCGACTCCAAACATTTTGCCGAGCATTTTTTGCTCGACTCCGAACATTTTGCCGAGCATTTTATGCTCGACTCCGAACATATTTTGCTCGACTCCGAACATTTTGCCGAGCATTTATTGCTCGACACCGAACATTTTGCCGAGCAAAAAATGCTCAACTCCGAACATGTTTTGCTCGACTCCGAACATTTTGCCGAGCATTTTTTGCTCGACTCCGATTATATTTTTCTCGACTCCGAACATTTTGCCGAGCATTTTTTGCTCGACACCGAACATTTTCCCGAGCATTTTTTGCTCGACTCCGAACATATTTTGTTCGACTCCGAACATTTTTTGCTCGACACCGACATTTTTTGCTCGACTCCGAACATATTTTGTTCGACTCCGAACAATTTTTGCTCGACTTCGAACATTTTGTGCTCGAAACCGAACATTTTTTGCTCGACTCCGAACATTTTCCCGATAATTTTTTGCTCGACTCCGAACATTTTCCCGAGCATTTTTTGCTCGACTCCGAACATATTCCCGAGCATTTTTGCTCGACTCCGAACATTTTGCCGAGCATTTTTTGCTCGACTCCGAACATATTTTGCTCGACTCCGAACATTTTCCCAAGCATTTTTTGCTCGACTCCGAACATTTTGCCGAGCATTTTTTGCTCGACACCGAACATTTTCCCGAGCATTTTTTGCTCGACTCCGAACATTTTCCCGAGCATTTTTTGCTCGACTCCGAACATATTTTGATCGACTCCGAACATTTTGCCGAGCATTTTTCGCTCGACACCGAACAATTTCCCGAGCATATTTTGCTCGACTCCGAACATATTTTGTTCGACTCCGAACATTTTTAGCTCGACACCGAACATATTTTGCTCGACTCCGAACATTTTGCCGAGCATTTTTTGCTCGACACCGAACATTTTCCCGAGCATTTTTTGCTCGACTCCGAACATATTTTGTTCGACTCCGAACATTTTTTGCTCGACACCGACATTTTTTGCTCGACTCCGAGCATATTTTGTTCGACACCGAACATTTTCCCGAGCATTTTTTGCTCGACTCCGAACATATTTTGCTCGACTCCAAACATTTTGCCGAACATTTTTTGCTCGAGTCCGAACATTTTTTGCTCGACTGCGAACATTTTGCCAAGCATTTTTTGCTCGACTTCGAACATTTTGCCGAGCATTTTTTGCTCGACTTCGAACATTTTTTACTCGACTTCGAACATTTTTTGCTCGACACAGAACATTTTTTGCTCGACTCCAAACATTTCGCCGAGCATTTTTTGCTCGACACCGAACATTTTCCCGAGCATTTTTTGCTCGACTCCGAACATATTTTGCTCGACTCCGAACATTTTGCCGAGCATTGTTTGCTCGACTCCGAACATTTTTTGCTCGACACCAAACATTTTCCCGAGCATTTTTTGCTCGACTCCGAACATATTTTGTTCGACTCCGAACATATTTTGTTCGACTCCGAACATTTTGCCGAGCATTTTTTGCTCGACTCCAAACATTTTGCCGAGCATTTTTTGCTCGACTCCGAACATTTTGCCGAGCATTTTATGCTCGACTCCGAACATATTTTGCTCGACTCCGAACATTTTGCCGAGCATTTATTGCTCGACACCGAACATTTTGCCGAGCAAAAAATGCTCAACTCCGAACATGTTTTGCTCGACTCCGAACATTTTGCCGAGCATTTTTTGCTCGACTCCGATTATATTTTTCTCGACTCCGAACATTTTGCCGAGCATTTTTTGCTCGACACCGAACATTTTCCCGAGCATTTTTTGCTCGACTCCGAACATTTTGCCGAGCATTTTTTGCTCGACACCGAACATTTTCCCGAGCATTTTTTGCTCGACTCCGAACATATTATTTTGTTCGACTCCGAACATATTTTGTTCGACTCCGAACATTTTTTGCTCGACACCGAACATTTTGCCGAGCATTTTTTGCTCGACTCCGAACATATTTTGTTCGACTCCGAACATTTTTTGCTCGACACCGAACATTCTGCCGAGCATTTTTTGCTCGACACCGAACATTTTGCCGAGCATTTTTTGCTCGACACCGAACATTTTGCCGAGCATTTTTTGCTCGACTCCGAACATTTTGCCGAGCATTTTTTGCTCGACTCCGAACATTTTGCCGAGCAAAAAATGCTCGACTCCGAACATATTTTGCTCGACTCCGAACATTTTGCCGAGCATTTATTGCTCGATACCGAACATTTTCCCGAGCATTTTTTGCTCGACTCCGAACATTTTGCCAAGCATTTTTTGCTCGACACCGAACATATTGCCGAGCATTTTTTGCTCGACTCCAAACATTTTGCCGAGCAAAAAATGCTCGACTCCGAACATATTTTGCTCGACTCCGAACATTTTGCCGAGAATTTTTTGCTCGACTCCGAACATATTTTGCTCGACTCCGAACATTTTGCCGAGCATTTTTTGCTCGACACCGAACATTTTCCCGAGCATTTTTTGCTCGACTCCGAACATATTTTGTTCGACTCCGAACATTTTTTGCTCGACACCGAACATTTTCCCGAGCATTTTTTGCTCGACTCCAAACATTTTGCCGAGCATTTTTTGCTCGACTCCGAACATATTTTGCTCGACTCCGAACATTCTGCCGAGCATTTTTTGCTCGACACCGAACATTTTCCCGAGCATTTTTTGCTCGACTCCGAACATTTTTTGCTCGACACCGAACATTTTGCCGAGCATTTTTTGCTCGACACCGAACATTTTCCCGAGCATTTTTTGCTCGACTCCGAACATATTTTGCTCGACTCCGAACATTCTGCCGAGCATTTTTTGCTCGACACCGAACATTTTCCCGAGCATTTTTTGCTCGACTCCGAACATTTTTTGCTCGACACCGAACATTTTGCCGAGCATTTTTTGCTCGACACCGAACATTTTCCCGAGCATTTTTTGCTCGACTCCGAACATTTTGCCGAGCATTTTTTGCTCGACTCCGAACATTTTTTGCTCGACTGCGAACATTTTGCCGAGTATTTTTTGCTCGACTTCGAACATTTTGCCGAGCTTTTTTTGCTCGACTTCGAACATTTTTTACTCGACTCCGAACATTTTTTGCTCGACACCGAACATTTTGCCGAGCATTTTTTGCTCGACTCCGAACATTTTGCCAAACATTTTTTGCTCGACACCGAACATTTTGCCGAGCATTTTTTGCTCGACTCCGAACATTTTTTGCTCGACTGCGAACATTTTGCCGAGCATTTTTTGCTCGACTTCGAACATTTTGCCGAGCATTTTTTGCCCGACTTCGAACATTTTTTACTTGACTTCGAACATTTTTTGCTCGACACAGAACATTTTTTGCTCGACTCCGAACATTTTGCCGAGCATTTTTTGCTCGACACCGAACATTTTCCCGAGCATATTTTGCTCGACTCCGAACATTTTGCCGAGCATTTTTTGCTCGACACCGAACATTTTGCCGAGCATTTTTTGCTCGACTCCGAACATATTTTGCTCGACTCCGAACATTTTGCCGAGCATTTATTGCTCGATACCGAACATTTTCCCGAGCATTTTTTGCTCGACTCCGAACATTTTGCCAAGCATTTTTGCTCGACACCGAACATATTGCCGAGCATTTTTTGCTCGACTCCGAACATATTTTGTTCGACTCCGAACATTTTTTGCTCGACACCGAACATTCTGCCGAGCATTTTTTGCTCAACTCCGAACATTTTGCCGAGCATTTTTTGCTCGACTCCGAACATATTTTGCTCGACTCCGAACATTTTGCCGAGCATTTTTTGCTCGACTCCGAACATATTTTGCTCGACTCCAAACATTTTTTGCTCGACACCGAACATATTGCCGAGCATTTTTTGCTCGACTCCAAACATTTTGCCGAGCATTTTTTGCTCGACACCGAACATTTTCCCGAGCATTTTTTGCTCGACACCGAACATTTTGCCGAGCATTTTATGCTCGACTCCGAACATATTTTGCTCGACTCCGAACATTTTGCCGAGCATTTTTTGCTCGACACCGAAAATTTTGCCGAGCATTTTTTGCTCGACTCCAAACATTTTGCCGAGCATTTTTTGCTCGACTCCGAACATTTTACCGAGCATTTTATGCTCGACTCCGAACATATTTTGCTCGACTCCGAACATTTTGCCGAGCATTTTTTGCTCGACTCCGAACATTTTGCCGAACATTTTTTGCTCGACACCGAACATATTTTGCTCGACTCCGAACATATTTTGCTCGACTCCGAACATTTTGCCGAGCATTTATTGCTCGACACCGAACATTTTCCCGAGCATTTTTTGCTCGACTCCGAACATTTTTTGCTCGACACCGAACATTTTGCCGAGCATTTTTTGCTCGACACCGAACATTTTCCCGAGCATTTTTTGCTCGACTCCGAACATTTCACCGAGCATTTTTTGCTCGACACCGAACATTTTCCCGAGCATTTTTTGCTCGACTCCGAACATAATATTTTGTTCGACTCCGAACATATTTTGTTCGACTCCGAACATTTTTTGCTCGACACCGAACATTTTGCCGAGCATTTTTTGCTCGACTCCGAACATATTTTGTTCGACTCCGAACATTTTTTGCTCGACACCGAACATTCTGCCGAGCATTTTTTGCTCGACACCGAACATTTTGCCGAGCATTTTTTGCTCGACACCGAACATTTTGCCGAGCATTTTTTATTCGACACCGAACATTTTCCCGAGCATTTTTTGCTCGACTCCGAACATTTTGCCGAGCATTTTTTGCTCGACACCGAACATTTTCCCGAGCAATTTTTGCTCGACTCCAAACATTTTGCCGAGCATTTTTTGCTCGACTCCGAACATATTTTGCTCGACTCCGAACATTCTGCCGAGCATTTTTTGCTCGACACCGAACATTTTCTGGGGGGTAATGCAGCTGATATTAAATCGATATTTGTAGTGCAAAAGCGGGCTATAAGAGCGATCTGCGGATTATCCCCACGGGAGTCAGTTCGAAGCAAGTTTAAAGAATTAAATATTTTGACTTTGGCAAGTCAATACATTTATGAGAATATTTTATATGTGCGGAAAAATATAGATATCTTTCAAAAGAATAGTAGCTTCCACAATTATAGTACTCGTAATAAAGACAAAATTAGTGCACCAACCACAAGGCTGCATAAAACGAGTAATTCTTTCCAAGGCAATTGTATACGTTTTTTCAACAAAATCCCTAGTGAGATACAAGTGTTGTCAATAAATAAATTTAAATCGTACGTTAAAGTAAAACTACTTGCTAAGGCCTATTATAACATTAATGAATATTTAAACGATCCTAGTGCTTGGATATGATTTGCTCCAGTATAGAGGTAACGCGACTGAATCTCTCGGCTGCAATTCCAGACTCGGGGGCGATCGTCAACATCCACGACCTTTTTAATGTAAAGTGGGAGCAAACCGTGATCCATGTAGTACTAATTTATTTCAGAATAATTAATATTATTATTGTTTTCTTATGTAGCCAAGTTCACATTTCAAGGATCGTCATGCTCGCTTAAATGTCATTGCTTGTGGCGGCGTCCATGCGTCGGGTTGTCTCTCTCCCTAAAATATGGCGAGGGGGTCGATGGCTGGCCATGCGTCATACTCGTGAACGGGTGCTACTTGTGGTGACTGGTCGAACTTGAATTCGTGTATGCGGTGATATTAGTTATTTCGTCTATGTATTTGCGTGTTGTTCCCACGAGAATGTAAGTGAGTGCTCCTATTTCACCATACATTCTGCTGATAGAGGACAAATCTTTGTTTTTATTTATTTTTATTTTTTCGTTTATATATATATATTTTTCGATTATTATAGTTAATTACTTAGAGATGTCATGTGGAACTTGGTGTAATGGTTGCAGCTCCTTACAAAACATTTGTAAAACAAAAACTTGGCGATTAAAAAAGAGTGGCGGCGAGTTTCTTGCCAGTTCTTCTCGTCCGCTCTACGCCCTTGATTTGAGAACTGGCAGTAAATGTAAAACTAGAAGCATTTAATATGTATTTTTTATTGACGTTCATAAGTGTACATTGTGTTACCTAAATGAATAAATGATTTTTGAATTTGAATTTGAATTTCCCGAGCATTTTTTGCTCGACTCCGAACATTTTTTGCTCGACACCGAACATTTTGCCGAGCATTTTTTGCTCGACACCGAACATTTTCCCGAGCATTTTTTGCTCGACTCCGAACATATTTTGCTCGACTCCGAACATTTTTTGCTCGACACCGAACATATTGCCGAGCATTTTTTGCTCGACACCGAACATTTTGCCGAGCATTTTTTGCTCGACTCCGAACATATTTTGTTCGACTCTGAACATTTTTTGCTCGACACCGAACATTCTGCC
This sequence comes from Anthocharis cardamines, assembly GCA_905404175.1. NCBI lineage: Eukaryota > Metazoa > Arthropoda > Insecta > Lepidoptera > Pieridae > Anthocharis > Anthocharis cardamines. Next base: position 4,330,207 of record FR989972.1, on the reverse strand, counting down.
GAGCATTTTTTGCTCGACTCCGAACATTTTGCCGAGCATTTTTTGCTCGACTCCAAACATTTTGCCGAGCATTTTTTGCTCGACTCCGAACATTTTGCCGAGCATTTTATGCTCGACTCCGAACATATTTTGCTCGACTCCGAACATTTTGCCGAGCATTTATTGCTCGACACCGAACATTTTGCCGAGCAAAAAATGCTCGACTCCGAACATGTTTTGCTCGACTCCGAACATTTTGCCGAGCATTTTTTGCTCGACTCCGATTATATTTTTCTCGACTCCGAACATTTTGCCGAGCATTTTTTGCTCGACACCGAACATTTTCCCGAGCATTTTTTGCTCGACTCCGAACATTTTGCCGAGCATTTTTTGCTCGACACCGAACATTTTCCCGAGCATTTTTTGCTCGACTCCGAACATATTATTTTGTTCGACTCCGAACATATTTTGTTCGACTCCGAACATTTTTTGCTCGACACCGAACATTTTGCCGAGCATTTTTTGCTCGACTCCGAACATATTTTGTTCGACTCCGAACATTTTTTGCTCGACACCGAACATTCTGCCGAGCATTTTTTGCTCGACACCGAACATTTTGCCGAGCATTTTTTGCTCGACACCGAACATTTTGCCGAGCATTTTTTGCTCGACTCCGAACATTTTGCCGAGCATTTTTTGCTCGACTACAAACATTTTGCCGAGCAAAAAATGCTCGACTCCGAACATATTTTGCTCGACTCCGAACATTTTGCCGAGCATTTTTTGCTCGACACCGAACATTTTCCCGAGCATTTTTTGCTCGACTCCGAACATTTTGCCAAGCATTTTTTGCTCGACACCGAACATATTGCCGAGCATTTTTTGCTCGACTCCAAACATTTTGCCGAGCAAAAAATGCTCGACTCCGAACATATTTTGCTCGACTCCGAATATTTTGCCGAGAATTTTTTGCTCGACTCCGAACATATTTTGCTCGACTCCGAACATTTTGCCGAGCATTTTTTGCTCGACACCGAACATTTTCCCGAGCATTTTTTGCTCGACTCCGAACATATTTTGTTCGACTCCGAACATTTTTTGCTCGACACCGAACATTTTCCCGAGCAATTTTTGCTCGACTCCAAACATTTTGCCGAGCATTTTTTGCTCGACTCCGAACATATTTTGCTCGACTCCGAACATTCTGCCGAGCATTTTTTGCTCGACACCGAACATTTTCCCGAGCATTTTTTGCTCGACTCCGAACATTTTTTGCTCGACACCGAACATTTTGCCGAGCATTTTTTGCTCGACACCGAACATTTTCCCGAGCATTTTTTGCTCGACTCCGAACATATTTTGCTCGACTCCGAACATTCTGCCGAGCATTTTTTGCTCGACACCGAACATTTTCCCGAGCATTTTTTGCTCGACTCCGAACATTTTTTGCTCGACACCGAACATTTTGCCGAGCATTTTTTGCTCGACACCGAACATTTTCCCGAGCATTTTTTGCTCGACTCCGAACATTTTTTGCTCGACACCGAACATTTTGCCCAGCATTTTTTGCTCGACTCCGAACATTTTCCCAAGCATTTTTTGCTCGACTCCGAACATTTTGCCGAGCATTTTTTGCTCGACACCGAACATTTTCCCGAGCATTTTTTGCTCGACTCCGAACATATATTGCTCGACTCCGAACATTTTGCCGAGCATTTTTTGCTCGACACCGAACATTTTCCCGAGCATTTTTTGCTCGACTCCGAACATTTTGCCGAGCATTTTTTGCTCGACTCCGAACATTTTTTGCTCGACTGCGAACATTTTGCCGAGCATTTTTTGCTCGACTTCGAACATTTTGCCGAGCTTTTTTTGCTCGACTTCGAACATTTTTTACTCGACTCCGAACATTTTTTGCTCGACACCGAACATTTTGCCGAGCATTTTTTGCTCGACTCCGAACATTTTGCCAAACATTTTTTGCTCGACACCGAACATTTTGCCGAGCATTTTTTGCTCGACTCCGAACATTTTGCCGAGCATTTTTTGCTCGACTCCGTACATTTTCCCGAGCATTTTTTGCTCGACTCCGAACATATCTTGCTCGACTCCGAACATTTTGCCGAGCATTTTTTGCTCGACTCCGAACATTTTTTGCTCGACTGCGAACATTTTGCCGAGCATTTTTTGCTCGACTTCGAACATTTTGCCGAGCATTTTTTGCCCGACTTCGAACATTTTTTACTTGACTTCGAACATTTTTTGCTCGACACAGAACATTTTTTGCTCGACTCCGAACATTTTGCCGAGCATTTTTTGCTCGACACCGAACATTTTCCCGAGCATATTTTGCTCGACTCCGAACATTTTGCCGAGCATTTTTTGCTCGACACCGAACATTTTGCCGAACATTTTGCCGAGCATTTTTTGCTCGACTCCGAACATATTTTGCTCGACTCCGAACATTTTCCCGAGCATTTTTTGCTCGACTCCGAACATATTTTCTTCGACTCCAAACATATTTTGTTCGACTCCGAACATTTTTTGCTCGACACCGAACATTTTGCCGAGCATTTTTTGCTCGACTCCGAACATATTTTGTTCGACTCCGAACATTTTTTGCTCGACACCGAACATTCTGCCGAGCATTTTTTGCTCAACTCCGAACATTTTGCCGAGCATTTTTTGCTCGACTCCGAACATATTTTGCTCGACTCCGAACATTTTGCCGAGCATTTTTTGCTCGACTCCGAACATTTTTTGCTCGACACCGAACATTTTGCCGAGCATTTTTTGCTCGACTCCGAACATTTTCCCAAGCATTTTTTGCTCGACTCCGAACATTTTGCCGAGCATTTTTTGCTCGACACCGAACATTTTCCCGAGCATTTTTTGCTCGACTCCGAACATATATTGCTCGACTCCGAACATTTTGCCGAGCATTTTTTGCTCGACACCGAACATTTTCCCGAGCATTTTTTGCTCGACTCCGAACATTTTGCCGAGCATTTTTTGCTCGACTCCGAACATTTTTTGCTCGACTGCGAACATTTTGCCGAGCATTTTTTGCTCGACTTCGAAAATTTTGCCGAGCTTTTTTTGCTCGACTTCGAACATTTTTTACTCGACTCCGAACATTTTTTGCTCGACACCGAACATTTTGCCGAGCATTTTTTGCTCGACTCCGAACATTTTGCCAAACATTTTTTGCTCGACACCGAACATTTTGCCGAGCATTTTTTGCTCGACTCCGAACATTTTGCCGAGCATTTTTTGCTCGACTCCGTACATTTTCCCGAGCATTTTTTGCTCGACTCCGAACATATTTTGCTCGACTCCGAACATTTTGCCGAGCATTTTTTGCTCGACTCCGAACATTTTTTGCTCGACTGCGAACATTTTGCCGAGCATTTTTTGCTCGACTTCGAACATTTTGCCGAGCATTTTTTGCCCGACTTCGAACATTTTTTACTTGACTTCGAACATTTTTTGCTCGACACAGAACATTTTTTGCTCGACTCCGAACATTTTGCCGAGCATTTTTTGCTCGACACCGAACATTTTCCCGAGCATATTTTGCTCGACTCCGAACATTTTGCCGAGCATTTTTTGCTCGACACCGAACATTTTGCCGAGCATTTTTTGCTCGACTCCGAACATATTTTGCTCGACTCCGAACATTTTGCCGAGCATTTATTGCTCGATACCGAACATTTTCCCGAGCATTTTTTGCTCGACTCCGAACATTTTGCCAAGCATTTTTTGCTCGACACCGAACATATTGCCGAGCATTTTTTGCTCGACTCCGAACATTTTTTGCTCGACACCAAACATTTTCCCGAGCATTTTTTGCTCGACTCCGAACATATTTTCTTCGACTCCGAACATATTTTGTTCGACTCCGAACATTTTTTGCTCGACACCGAACATTTTGCCGAGCATTTTTTGCTCGACTCCGAACATATTTTGTTCGACTCCGAACATTTTTTGCTCGACACCGAACATTCTGCCGAGCATTTTTTGCTCAACTCCGAACATTTTGCCGAGCATTTTTTGCTCGACTCCGAACATATTTTGCTCGACTCCGAACATTTTGCCGAGCATTTTTTGCTCGACTCCGAACATATTTTGCTCGACTCCAAACATTTTTTGCTCGACACCGAACATATTGCCGAGCATTTTTTGCTCGACTCCAAACATTTTGCCGAGCATTTTTTGCTCGACACCGAACATTTTCCCGAGCATTTTTTGCTCGACACCGAACATTTTGCCGAGCATTTTATGCTCGACTCCGAACATATTTTGCTCGACTCCGAACATTTTGCCGAGCATTTTTTGCTCGACACCGAACATTTTCCCGAGCATTTTTTGCTCGACTCCGAACATTTTTTGCTCGACACCGAACATTTTGCCGAGCATTTTTTGCTCGACTCCGAACATTTTCCCAAGCATTTTTTGCTCGACTCCGAACATTTTGCCGAGCATTTTTTGCTCGACACCGAACATTTTCCTGAGCATTTTTTGCTCGACTCCGAACATATATTGCTCGACTCCGAACATTTTGCCGAGCATTTTTTGCTCGACACCGAACATTTTCCCGAGCATTTTTTGCTCGACTCCGAACATTTTGCCGAGCATTTTTTGCTCGACTCCGAACATTTTTTGCTCGACTGCGAACATTTTGCCGAGCATTTTTTGCTCGACTTCGAACATTTTGCCGAGCTTTTTTTGCTCGACTTCGAACATTTTTTACTCGACTCCGAACATTTTTTGCTCGACTCCGAACATTTTGCCAAACATTTTTTGCTCGACACCGAACATTTTGCCGAGCATTTTTTGCTCGACTCCGAACATTTTGCCGAGCATTTTTGCTCGACTCCGTACATTTTCCCGAGCATTTTTTGCTCGACTCCGAACATATCTTGCTCGACTCCGAACATTTTGCCGAGCATTTTTTGCTCGACTCCGAACATTTTTTGCTCGACTGCGAACATTTTGCCGAGCATTTTTTGCTCGACTTCGAACATTTTGCCGAGCATTTTTTGCCCGACTTCGAACATTTTTTACTTGACTTCGAACATTTTTTGCTCGACACAGAACATTTTTTGCTCGACTCCGAACATTTTGCCGAGCATTTTTTGCTCGACACCGAACATTTTCCCGAGCATATTTTGCTCGACTCCGAACATTTTGCCGAGCATTTTTTGCTCGACACCGAACATTTTGCCGAACATTTTGCCGAGCATTTTTTGCTCGACTCCGAACATATTTTGCTCGACTCCGAACATTTTGCCGAGCATTTATTGCTCGATACCGAACATTTTCCCGAGCATTTTTTGCTCGACTCCGAACATTTTGCCAAGCATTTTTTGCTCGACACCGAACATATTGCCGAGCATTTTTTGCTCGACTCCGAACATTTTTTGCTCGACACCAAACATTTTCCCGAGCATTTTTTGCTCGACTCCGAACATATTTTCTTCGACTCCGAACATATTTTGTTCGACTCCGAACATTTTTTGCTCGACACCGAACATTTTGCCGAGCATTTTTTGCTCGACTCCGAACATATTTTGTTCGACTCCGAACATTTTTTGCTCGACACCGAACATTCTGCCGAGCATTTTTTGCTCAACTCCGAACATTTTGCCGAGCATTTTTTGCTCGACTCCGAACATATTTTGCTCGACTCCGAACATTTTGCCGAGCATTTTTTGCTCGACTCCGAACATTTTTTGCTCGACACCGAACATTTTGCCGAGCATTTTTTGCTCGACTCCGAACATTTTCCCAAGCATTTTTTGCTCGACTCCGAACATTTTGCCGAGCATTTTTTGCTCGACACCGAACATTTTCCCGAGCATTTTTTGCTCGACTCCGAACATATATTGCTCGACTCCGAACATTTTGCCGAGCATTTTTTGCTCGACACCGAACATTGTCCCGAGCATTTTTTGCTCGACTCCGAACATTTTGCCGAGCATTTTTTGCTCGACTCCGAACATTTTGTCGAGCTTTTTTTGCTCGACTTCGAACATTTTTTACTCGACTCCGAACATTTTTTGCTCGACACCGAACATTTTGCCGAGCATTTTTTGCTCGACTCCGAACATTTTGCCAAACATTTTTTGCTCGACACCGAACATTTTGCCGAGCATTTTTTGCTCGACTCCGAACATTTTGCCGAGCATTTTTTGCTCGACTCCGTACATTTTCCCGAGCATTTTTTGCTCGACTCCGAACATATCTTGCTCGACTCCGAACATTTTGCCGAGCATTTTTTGCTCGACTCCGAACATTTTTTGCTCGACTGCGAACATTTTGCCGAGCATTTTTTGCTCGACTTCGAACATTTTGCCGAGCATTTTTTGCCCGACTTCGAACATTTTTTACTTGACTTCGAACATTTTTTGCTCGACACAGAACATTTTTTGCTCGACTCCGAACATTTTGCCGAGCATTTTTTGCTCGACACCGAACATTTTCCCGAGCATATTTTGCTTGACTCCGAACATTTTGCCGAGCATTTTTTGCTCGACACCGAACATTTTGCCGAACATTTTGCCGAGCATTTTTTGCTCGACTCCGAACATATTTTGCTCGACTCCGAACATTTTGCCGAGCATTTATTGCTCGATACCGAACATTTTCCCGAGCATTTTTTGCTCGACTCCGAACATTTTGCCAAGCATTTTTTGCTCGACACCGAACATATTGCCGAGCATTTTTTGCTCGACTCCGAACATTTTTTGCTCGACACCAAACATTTTCCCGAGCATTTTTTGCTCGACTCCGAACATATTTTCTTCGACTCCGAACATATTTTGTTCGACTCCGAACATTTTTTGCTCGACACCGAACATTTTGCCGAGCATTTTTTGCTCGACTCCAAACATATTTTGTTCGACTCCGAACATTTTTTGCTCGACACCGAACATTCTGCCGAGCATTTTTTGCTCAACTCCGAACATTTTGCCGAGCATTTTTTGCTCGACTCCGAACATATTTTGCTCGACTCCGAACATTTTGCCGAGCATTTTTTGCTCGACTCCGAACATATTTTGCTCGACTCCAAACATTTTTTGCTCGACACCGAACATATTGCCGAGCATTTTTTGCTCGACTCCAAACATTTTGCCGAGCATTTTTTGCTCGACACCGAACATTTTCCCGAGCATTTTTTGCTCGACACCGAACATTTTGCCGAGCATTTTATGCTCGACTCCGAACATATTTTGCTCGACTCCGAACATTTTGCCGAGCATTTTTTGCTCGACACCGAAAATTTTGCCGAGCATTGTTTGCTCGACTCCAAACATTTTGCCGAGCATTTTTTGCTCGACTCCGAACATTTTACCGAGCATTTTATGCTCGACTCCGAACATATTTTGCTCGACTCCGAACATTTTGCCGAGCATTTTTTGCTCGACTCCGAACATTTTGCCGAACATTTTTTGCTCGACACCGAACATATTTTGCTCGACTCCGAACATATTTTGCTCGACTCCGAACATTTTGCCGAGCATTTATTGCTCGACTCCAAACATTTTGCCGAGCAAAAAATGCTCGACTCCGAACATGTTTTGCTCGACTCCGAACATTTTGCCGAGCATTTTTTGCTCGACTCCGATTATATTTTGCTCGACTCCGAACATTTTGCCGAGCATTTTTTGCTCGACACCGAACATTTTCCCGAGCATTTTTTGCTCGACTCCGAACATTTCGCCGAGCATTTTTTGCTCGACACCGAACATTTTCCCGAGCATTTTTTGCTCGACTCCGAACATAATATTTTGTTCGACTCCGAACATATTTTGTTCGACTCCGAACATTTTTTGCTCGACACCGAACATTTTGCCGAGCATTTTTTGCTCGACTCCGAACATATTTTGTTCGACTCCGAACATTTTTTGCTCGACACCGAACATTCTGCCGAGCATTTTTTGCTCGACACCGAACATTTTGCCGAGCATTTTTTGCTCGACACCGAACATTTTGCCGAGCATTTTTTGCTCGACTCCGAACATTTTGCCGAGCATTTTTTGCTCGACTACAAACATTTTGCCGAGCAAAAAATGCTCGACTCCGAACATATTTTGCTCGACTCCGAACATTTTGCCGAGCATTTATTGCTCGACACCGAACATTTTCCCGAGCATTTTTTGCTCGACTCCGAACATTTTGCCGAGCATTTTTTGCTCGACACCGAACATTTTCCCGAGCATTTTTTGCTCGACTCCAAACATTTTGCCGAGCAAAAAATGCTCGACTCCGAACATATTTTGCTCGACTCCGAATATTTTGCCGAGAATTTTTTGCTCGACTCCGAACATATTTTGCTCGACTCCGAACATTTTGCCGAGCATTTTTTGCTCGACACCGAACATTTTCCCGAGCATTTTTTGCTCGACTCCGAACATATTTTGTTCGACTCCGAACATTTTTTGCTCGACACCGAACATTTTCCCGAGCAATTTTTGCTCGACTCCAAACATTTTGCCGAGCATTTTTTGCTCGACTCCGAACATATTTTGCTCGACTCCGAACATTCTGCCGAGCATTTTTTGCTCGACACCGAACATTTTCCCGAGCATTTTTTGCTCGACTCCGAACATTTTTTGCTCGACACCGAACATTTTGCCGAGCATTTTTTGCTCGACACCGAACATTTTCCCGAGCATTTTTTGCTCGACTCCGAACATATTTTGCTCGACTCCGAACATTCTGCCGAGCATTTTTTGCTCGACACCGAACATTTTCCCGAGCATTTTTTGCTCGACTCCGAACATTTTTTGCTCGACACCGAACATTTTGCCGAGCATTTTTTGCTCGACACCGAACATTTTCCCGAGCATTTTTTGCTCGACTCCGAACATTTTTTGCTCGACACCGAACATTTTGCCCAGCATTTTTTGCTCGACTCCGAACATTTTCCCAAGCATTTTTTGCTCGACTCCGAACATTTTGCCGAGCATTTTTTGCTCGACACCGAACATTTTCCCGAGCATTTTTTGCTCGACTCCGAACATATATTGCTCGACTCCGAACATTTTGCCGAGCATTTTTTGCTCGACACCGAACATTTTCCCGAGCATTTTTTGCTCGACTCCGAACATTTTGCCGAGCATTTTTTGCTCGACTCCGAACATTTTTTGCTCGACTGCGAACATTTTGCCGAGCATTTTTTGCTCGACTTCGAACATTTTGCCGAGCTTTTTTTGCTCGACTTCGAACATTTTTTACTCGACTCCGAACATTTTTTGCTCGACACCGAACATTTTGCCGAGCATTTTTTGCTCGACTCCGAACATTTTGCCAAACATTTTTTGCTCGACACCGAACATTTTGCCGAGCATTTTTTGCTCGACTCCGAACATTTTGCCGAGCATTTTTTGCTCGACTCCGTACATTTTCCCGAGCATTTTTTGCTCGACTCCGAACATATCTTGCTCGACTCCGAACATTTTGCCGAGCATTTTTTGCTCGACTCCGAACATTTTTTGCTCGACTGCGAACATTTTGCCGAGCATTTTTTGCTCGACTTCGAACATTTTGCCGAGCATTTTTTGCCCGACTTCGAACATTTTTTACTTGACTTCGAACATTTTTTGCTCGACACAGAACATTTTTTGCTCGACTCCGAACATTTTGCCGAGCATTTTTTGCTCGACACCGAACATTTTCCCGAGCATATTTTGCTCGACTCCGAACATTTTGCCGAGCATTTTTTGCTCGACACCGAACATTTTGCCGAACATTTTGCCGAGCATTTTTTGCTCGACTCCGAACATATTTTGCTCGACTCCGAACATTTTCCCGAGCATTTTTTGCTCGACTCCGAACATATTTTCTTCGACTCCAAACATATTTTGTTCGACTCCGAACATTTTTTGCTCGACACCGAACATTTTGCCGAGCATTTTTTGCTCGACTCCGAACATATTTTGTTCGACTCCGAACATTTTTTGCTCGACACCGAACATTCTGCCGAGCATTTTTTGCTCAACTCCGAACATTTTGCCGAGCATTTTTTGCTCGACTCCGAACATATTTTGCTCGACTCCGAACATTTTGCCGAGCATTTTTTGCTCGACTCCGAACATTTTTTGCTCGACACCGAACATTTTGCCGAGCATTTTTTGCTCGACTCCGAACATTTTCTCAAGCATTTTTTGCTCGACTCCGAACATTTTGCCGAGCATTTTTTGCTCGACACCGAACATTTTCCCGAGCATTTTTTGCTCGACTCCGAACATATATTGCTCGACTCCGAACATTTTGCCGAGCATTTTTTGCTCGACACCGAACATTTTCCCGAGCATTTTTTGCTCGACTCCGAACATTTTGCCGAGCATTTTTTGCTCGACTCCGAACATTTTTTGCTCGACTGCGAACATTTTGCCGAGCATTTTTTGCTCGACTTCGAAAATTTTGCCGAGCTTTTTTTGCTCGACTTCGAACATTTTTTACTCGACTCCGAACATTTTTTGCTCGACACCGAACATTTTGCCGAGCATTTTTTGCTCGACTCCGAACATTTTGCCAAACATTTTTTGCTCGACACCGAACATTTTGCCGAGCATTTTTTGCTCGACTCCGAACATTTTGCCGAGCATTTTTTGCTCGACTCCGTACATTTTCCCGAGCATTTTTTGCTCGACTCCGAACATATCTTGCTCGACTCCGAACATTTTGCCGAGCATTTTTTGCTCGACTCCGAACATTTTTTGCTCGACTGCGAACATTTTGCCGAGCATTTTTTGCTCGACTTCGAACATTTTGCCGAGCATTTTTTGCCCGACTTCGAACATTTTTTGCTTGACTTCGAACATTTTTTGCTCGACACAGAACATTTTTTGCTCGACTCCGAACATTTTGCCGAGCATTTTTTGCTCGACACCGAACATTTTCCCGAGCATATTTTGCTCGACTCCGAACATTTTGCCGAGCATTTTTTGCTCGACACCGAACATTTTGCCGAGCATTTTTTGCTCGACTCCGAACATATTTTGCTCGACTCCGAACATTTTGCCGAGCATTTATTGCTCGATACCGAACATTTTCCCGAGCATTTTTTGCTCGACTCCGAACATTTTGCCAAGCATTTTTTGCTCGACACCGAACATATTGCCGAGCATTTTTTGCTCGACTCCGAACATTTTTTGCTCGACACCAAACATTTTCCCGAGCATTTTTTGCTCGACTCCGAACATATTTTCTTCGACTCCGAACATATTTTGTTCGACTCCGAACATTTTTTGCTCGACACCGAACATTTTGCCGAGCATTTTTTGCTCGACTCCGAACATATTTTGTTCGACTCCGAACATTTTTTGCTCGACACCGAACATTCTGCCGAGCATTTTTTGCTCAACTCCGAACATTTTGCCGAGCATTTTTTGCTCGACTCCGAACATATTTTGCTCGACTCCGAACATTTTGCCGAGCATTTTTTGCTCGACTCCGAACATATTTTGCTCGACTCCAAACATTTTTTGCTCGACACCGAACATATTGCCGAGCATTTTTTGCTCGACTCCAAACATTTTGCCGAGCATTTTTTGCTCGACACCGAACATTTTCCCGAGCATTTTTTGCTCGACACCGAACATTTTGCCGAGCATTTTATGCTCGACTCCGAACATATTTTGCTCGACTCCGAACATTTTGCCGAGCATTTTTTGCTCGACACCGAACATTTTCCCGAGCATTTTTTGCTCGACTCCGAACATTTTTTGCTCGACACCGAACATTTTGCCGAGCATTTTTTGCTCGACTCCGAACATTTTCCCAAGCATTTTTTGCTCGACTCCGAACATTTTGCCGAGCATTTTTTGCTCGACACCGAACATTTTCCTGAGCATTTTTTGCTCGACTCCGAACATATATTGCTCGACTCCGAACATTTTGCCGAGCATTTTTTGCTCGACACCGAACATTTTCCCGAGCATTTTTTGCTCGACTCCGAACATTTTGCCGAGCATTTTTTGCTCGACTCCGAACATTTTTTGCTCGACACCGAACATTTTGCCGAGCATTTTTTGCTCGACACCGAACATTTTCCCGAGCATTTTTTGCTCGACTCCGAACATTTTTTGCTCGACACCGAACATTTTTTGCTCGACTCCGAACATTCTGCCGAGCATTTTTTGCTCGACACCGAACATTTTCCCGAGTAATTTTTGCTCGACTCCAAACATTTTGCCGAGCATTTTTTGCTCGACTTCGAACATTTTTTACTCGACTTCGAACATTTTTTGCTCGACACAGAACATTTTTTGCTCGACTCCGAACATTTCGCCGAGCATTTTTTGCTCGACACCGAACATTTTCCCGAGCATTTTTTGCTCGACTCCGAACATATTTTGCTCGACTCCGAACATTTTGCCGAGCATTTTTTGCTCGACTCCGAACATTTTTTGCTCGACACCAAACATTTTCCCGAGCATTTTTTGCTCGACTCCGAACATATTTTCTTCGACTCCGAACATATTTTGTTCGACTCCGAACATTTTTTGCTCGACACCGAACATTTTGCCGAGCATTTTTTGCTCGACACCGAACATATTTTGCTCGACTCCGAACATTTTGCCGAGCATTTATTGCTCGACACCGAACATTTTCCCGAGCATTTTTTGCTCGACTCCGAACATTTTTTGCTCGACACCGAACATATTGCCGAGCATTTTTTGCTCGACTCCAAACATTTTGCCGAGCAAAAAATGCTCGACTCCGAACATGTTTTGCTCGACTCCGAACATTTTGCCGAGCATTTTTTGCTCGACTCCGAACATTTTGCCGAGCATTTTTTGCTCGACACCGAACATTTTCCCGAGCAATTTTTGCTCGACTCCAAACATTTTGCCGAGCATTTTTTGCTCGACTCCGAACATATTTTGCTCGACTCCGAACATTCTGCCGAGCATTTTTTGCTCGACACCGAACATTTTCTGGGGGGTAATGCAGCTGATATTAAATCGATATTTGTAGTGCAAAAGCGGGCTATAAGAGCGATCTGCGGATTATCCCCACGGGAGTCAGTTCGAAGCAAGTTTAAAGAATTAAATATTTTGACTTTGGCAAGTCAATACATTTATGAGAATATTTTATATGTGCGGAAAAATATAGATATCTTTCAAAAGAATAGTAGCTTCCACAATTATAGTACTCGTAATAAAGACAAAATTAGTGCACCAACCACAAGGCTGCATAAAACGAGTAATTCTTTCCAAGGCAATTGTATACGTTTTTTCAACAAAATCCCTAGTGAGATACAAGTGTTGTCAATAAATAAATTTAAATCGTACGTTAAAGTAAAACTACTTGCTAAGGCCTATTATAACATTAATGAATATTTAAACGATCCTAGTGCTTGGATATGATTTGCTCCAGTATAGAGGTAACGCGACTGAATCTCTCGGCTGCAATTCCAGACTCGGGGGCGATCGTCAACATCCACGACCTTTTTAATGTAAAGTGGGAGCAAACCGTGATCCATGTAGTACTAATTTATTTCAGAATAATTAATATTATTATTGTTTTCTTATGTAGCCAAGTTCATATTTTGTTCGACTCCGAACATTTTTTGCTCGACACCGAACATTTTGCCGAGCATTTTTTGCTCGACACCGAACATTTTGCCGAACATTTTTTATTCGACACCGAACATTTTCCCGAGCATTTGTTGCTCGACTCCGAACATTTTGCAGAGCATTTTTTGCTCGACTCCGAACATTTTGCCGAGCATTTTTTGCTCGACTCCGAACATATTTAGCTCGACTCCGAACATTCTGCCGAGCATTTTTTGCTCGACACCGAACATTTTCCCGAGCAATTTTTGCTCGACTCCGAACATTCTGCCGAGCATTTTTTGCTCGACACCGAACATTTTCCCGAGCATTTTTTGCTCGACTCCAAACATTTTGCCGAGCATTTTTTGCTCGACTCCGAACATATTTTGCTCGACTCCGAACATTCTGCCGAGCATTTTTTGCTCGACACCGAACATTTTCCCGAACATTTTTTGCTCGACTCCGAACATTTTTTGCTCGACACCGAACATTTTGCCGAGCATTTTTTGCTCGACACCGAACATTTTCCCGAGCATTTTTTGCTCGACTCCGAACATTTTTTGCTCGACACCGAACATTTTTTGCTCGACTCCGAACATTCTGCCGAGCATTTTTTGCTCGACACCGAACATTTTCCCGAGTAATTTTTGCTCGACTCCAAACATTTTGCCGAGCATTTTTTGCTCGACTTCGAACATTTTTTACTCGACTTCGAACATTTTTTGCTCGACACAGAACATTTTTTGCTCGACTCCGAACATTTCGCCGAGCATTTTTTGCTCGACACCGAACATTTTCCCGAGCATTTTTTGCTCGACTCCGAACATATTTTGCTCGACTCCGAACATTTTGCCGAGCATTTTTTGCTCGACTCCGAACATTTTTTGCTCGACACCAAACATTTTCCCGAGCATTTTTTGCTCGACTCCGAACATATTTTCTTCGACTCCGAACATATTTTGTTCGACTCCGAACATTTTTTGCTCGACACCGAACATTTTGCCGAGCATTTTTTGCTCGACACCGAACATATTTTGCTCGACTCCGAACATTTTGCCGAGCATTTATTGCTCGACACCGAACATTTTCCCGAGCATTTTTTGCTCGACTCCGAACATTTTTTGCTCGACACCGAACATATTGCCGAGCATTTTTTGCTCGACTCCAAACATTTTGCCGAGCAAAAAATGCTCGACTCCGAACATGTTTTGCTCGACTCCGAACATTTTGCCGAGCATTTTTTGCTCGACTCCGATTATATTTTGCTCGACTCCGAACATTTTGCCGAGCATTTTTTGCTCGACACCGAACATTTTCCCGAGCATTTTTTGCTCGACTCCGAACATTTCGCCGAGCATTTTTTGCTCGACACCGAACATTTTCCCGAGCATTTTTTGCTCGACTCCGAACATAATATTTTGTTCGACTCCGAACATATTTTGTTCGACTCCGAACATTTTTTGCTCGACACCGAACATTTTGCCGAGCATTTTTTGCTCGACTCCGAACATATTTTGTTCGACTCCGAACATTTTTTGCTCGACACCGAACATTCTGCCGAGCATTTTTTGCTCGACACCGAACATTTTGCCGAGCATTTTTTGCTCGACACCGAACATTTTGCCGAACATTTTGCCGAGCATTTTTTATTCGACACCGAACATTTTCCCGAGCATTTTTTGCTCGACTCCGAACATTTTGCCGAGCATTTTTTGCTCGACACCGAACATTTTCCCGAGCAATTTTTGCTCGACTCCAAACATTTTGCCGAGCATTTTTTGCTCGACTCCGAACATATTTTGCTCGACTCCGAACATTCTGCCGAGCATTTTTTGCTCGACACCGAACATTTTCTGGGGGGTAATGCAGCTGATATTAAATCGATATTTGTAGTGCAAAAGCGGGCTATAAGAGCGATCTGCGGATTATCCCCACGGGAGTCAGTTCGAAGCAAGTTTAAAGAATTAAATATTTTGACTTTGGCAAGTCAATACATTTATGAGAATATTTTATATGTGCGGAAAAATATAGATATCTTTCAAAAGAATAGTAGCTTCCACAATTATAGTACTCGTAATAAAGACAAAATTAGTGCACCAACCACAAGGCTGCATAAAACGAGTAATTCTTTCCAAGGCAATTGTATACGTTTTTTCAACAAAATCCCTAGTGAGATACAAGTGTTGTCAATAAATAAATTTAAATCGTACGTTAAAGTAAAACTACTTGCTAAGGCCTATTATAACATTAATGAATATTTAAACGATCCTAGTGCTTGGATATGATTTGCTCCAGTATAGAGGTAACGCGACTGAATCTCTCGGCTGCAATTCCAGACTCGGGGGCGATCGTCAACATCCACGACCTTTTTAATGTAAAGTGGGAGCAAACCGTGATCCATGTAGTACTAATTTATTTCAGAATAATTAATATTATTATTGTTTTCTTATGTAGCCAAGTTCACATTTCAAGGATCGTCATGCTCGCTTAAATGTCATTGCTTGTGGCGGCGTCCATGCGTCGGGTTGTCTCTCTACCTAAAATATGGCGAGGGGGTCGATGGCTGGCCATGCGTCATACTCGTGAACGGGTGCTACTTGTGGTGACTGGTCGAACTTGAATTCTTGTATGCGGTGATATTAGTTATTTCGTCTATGTATTTGCGTGTTGTTCCCACGAGAATGTAAGTGAGTGCTCCTATTTCACCATACATTCTGCTGATAGAGGACAAATCTTTGTTTTTATTTATTTTTATTTTTTCGTTTATATATATATATTTTTCGATTATTATAGTTAATTACTTAGAGATGTCATGTGGAACTTGGTGTAATGGTTGCAGCTCCTTACAAAACATTTGTAAAACAAAAACTTGGCGATTAAAAAAGAGTGGCGGCGAGTTTCTTGCCAGTTCTTCTCGTCCGCTCTACGCCCTTGATTTGAGAACTGGCAGTAAATGTAAAACTAGAAGCATTTAATATGTATTTTTTATTGACGTTCATAAGTGTACATTGTGTTACCTAAATGAATAAATGATTTTTGAATTTGAATTTGAATTTGAATTTCCCGAGCATTTTTTGCTCGACTCCGAACATTTTTTGCTCGACACCGAACATTTTGCCGAGCATTTTTTGCTCGACACCGAACATTTTCCCGAGCATTTTTTGCTCGACTCCGAACATATTTTGCTCGACTCCGAACATTTTTTGCTCGACACCGAACATATTGCCGAGCATTTTTTGCTCGACTCCGAACATTTTGCCGAGCATTTATTGCTCGACACCGAACATTTTCCCGAGCATTTTTTGCTCGACTCCGAACATTTTGCCGAGCATTTTTTGCTCGACTCCGAACATTTTGCCGAACATTTTGCCGAACATTTTTTGCTCGACACCGAACATTTTCCCGAGCATTTTTTGCTCGACTCCGAACATTTTGCCGAGCATTTTTTGCTCGACTCCGAACATATTTTGCTCGACTCCGAACATTTTGCCGAGCATTTTTTGCTCGACTCCGAACATATTTTGCTCGACTCCGAACATTCTGCCGAGCATTTTTTGCTCGACACCGAACATTTTCCCGAGCAATTTTTGCTCGACTCCAAACATTTTGCCGAGCATTTTTTGCTCGACTCCGAACATTTTGCCGAGCATTTTTTGCTCGACTCCGAACATATTTTGCTCGACTCCGAACATTTTGCCGAGCATTTTTTGCTCGACTCCGAACATATTTTGCTCGACTCCGAACATTCTGCCGAGCATTTTTTGCTCGACACCGAACATTTTCCCGAGCATTTTTTGCTCGACTCCGAACATTTTTTGCTCGACACCAAACATTTTCCCGAGCATTTTTTGCTCGACTCCGAACATATTTTGTTCGACTCCGAACATATTTTGTTCGACTCCGAACATTTTTTGCTCGACTCCGAACATTTTGCCGAGCATTTTTTGCTCGACTCCGAACATATTTTGCTCGACTCCTAACATTTTGCCGAGCATTTTTTGCTCGACTCCGAACATATTTTGCTCGACTCCGAACATTTTGCCGAGCATTTTTTGCTCGACTCCGAACATATTTTGCTCGACTCCGAACATTCTGCCGAGCATTTTTTGCTCGACACCGAACATTTTCCCGAGCATTTGTTGCTCGACTCCGAACATTTTGCAGAGCATTTTTTGCTCGACTCCGAACATTTTGCCGAGCATTTTTTGCTCGACTCCGAACATATTTAGCTCGACTCCGAACATACTGCCGAGCATTTTTTGCTCGACACCGAACATTTTCCCGAGCAATTTTTGCTCGACTCCGAACATTCTGCCGAGCATTTTTTGCTCGACACCGAACATTTTCCCGAGCATTTTTTGCTCGACTCCGAACATTTTGCCGAGCATTTTTTGCTCGACACCGAACATTTTACCGAGCATTTTTTGCTCGACACCGAACATTTTGCCGAGCATTTTTTGCTCGACACCGAACATTTTCCCGAGCATTTTTTGCTCGACTCCGAACATTTTTTGCTCGACACCGAACATTTTTTGCTCGACTCCGAACATTTTGCCGAGCATTTTTTGCTCGACACCGAACATTTTGCCGAGCATTTTTTGCTCGACTCCAAACATTTTGCCGAGCAAAAAATGCTCGACTCCGAACATTTTTCCGAGCACTTTATGCTCGACTCCGAACATTTTTTGCTCGACACCGAACATATTGCCGAGCATTTTTTGCTTGTCTCCAAACATTTTGCCGAGCAAAAAATGCTCGACTCCGAACATATTTTGCTCGACTCCGAACATTTTTCCGAGCATTTTTTGCTCGACTCCGAACATATTTTGCTCGACTCCGAATATTTTGCCGAGCATTTTTTGCTCGACACCGAACATTTTCCCGAGCATTTTTTGCTCGACTCCGAACATTTTTTGCTCGACACCGAACATTTTGCCGAGCATTTTTTGCTCGACTCCGAACATTTTGCCGAGCATATTTTGCTCGACACCGAACATTTTGCCGAGCATTTTTTGCTCGACTCCGAACATTTTGCCGAGCATTTTTTGCTCGACTCCGAACATTTTCCCGAGCATTTGTTGCTCGACTCCGAACATTTTGCAGAGCATTTTTTGCTCGACTCCGAACATTTTGCCGAGCATTTTTTGCTCGACTCCGAACATATTTAGCTCGACTCCGAACATACTGCCGAGCATTTTTTGCTCGACACCGAACATTTTCCCGAGCAATTTTTGCTCGACTCCGAACATTCTCCCGAGCATTTTTTGCTCGACTCCGAACATTTTGCCGAGCATTTTTTGCTCGACACCGAACATTTTCCCGAGCATTTTTTGCTCGACACCGAACATTTTGCCGAGCATTTTTTGCTCGACACCGAACATTTTCCCGAGCATTTTTTGCTCGACTCCGAACATTTTTTGCTCGACACCGAACATTTTTTGCTCGACTCCGAACATTTTGCCGAGCATTTTTTGCTCGACACCGAACATTTTGCCGAGCATTTTTTGCTCGACTCCGAACATTTTGCCGAGCAAAAAATGCTCGGCTCCGAACATTTTTCCGAGCACTTTATGCTCGACTCCGAACATTTTTTGCTCGACACCGAACATATTGCCGAGCATTTTTTGCTTGTCTCCAAACATTTTGTCGAGCAAAAAATGCTCGACTCCGAACATATTTTGCTCGACTCCGAACATTTTGCCGAGCATTTTTTGCTCGACTCCGAACATATTTTGCTCGACTCCGAACATTTTGCCGAGCATTTTTTGCTCGACACCGAACATTTTCCCGAGCATTTTTTGCTCGACTCCGAACATTTTTTGCTCGACACCGAACATTTTGCCGAGCATTTTTTGCTCGACTCCGAACATTTTGCCGAGCATATTTTGCTCGACACCGAACATTTTGCCGAGCATTTTTTGCTCGACTCCGAACATTTTGCCGAGCATTTTTTGCTCGACTACGAACATTTTCCCGAGCATTTTTTGCTCGACTCCGAACATATTTTGCTCGACTCCGAACATTCTGCCGAGCATTTTTTGCTCGACACCGAACATTTTCCCGAGCAATTTTTGCTCGACTCCAAACATTTTGCCGAGCATTTTTTGCTCGACTCCGAACATTTTGCCGAGCATTTTTTGCTCGACTCCGAACATATTTTGCTCGACTCCGAACATTTTGCCGAGCATTTTTTGCTCGACTCCGAACATATTTTGCTCGACTCCGAACATTCTGCCGAGCATTTTTTGCTCGACACCGATCATTTTCCCGAGCATTTTTTGCTCGACTCCGAACATTTTTTGCTCGACACCGAACATTTTGCCGAGCATTTTTTGCTCGACACCGAACATTTTCCCGAGCATTTTTTGCTCGACTCCGAACATTTTGCCGAGCATTTTTTGCTCGACTCCGAACATTTTGCCGAGCATTTTTTGCTCGACACCGAACATTTTCCCGAGCATTTTTTGCTTTACTCCGAACATATATTGTTCGATTCCGAACATATTTTGTTCGACTCCGAACATTTTTTGCTCGACACCGAACATTTTGCCGAGCATTTTTTGCTCGACTCCGAACATATTTTGTTCGACTCCGAACATTTTTTGCTCGACACCGAACATTCTGCCGAGCATTTTTTGCTCGACACCGAACATTTTGCCGAGCATTTTTTGCTCGACACCGAACATTTTGTCGAGCATTTTTTGCTCGACTCCGAACATTTTGCCGAGCATTTTTTGCTCGACTCCGAACATTTTGCCGAGCATTTTTTGCTCGACACCGAACATTTTCCCGAGCATTTTTTGCTTTACTCCGAACATATATTGTTCGATTCCGAACATATTTTGTTCGACTCCGAACATTTTTTGCTCGACACCGAACATTTTGCCGAGCATTTTTTGCTCGACTCCGAACATATTTTGTTCGACTCCGAACATTTTTTGCTCGACACCGAACATTCTGCCGAGCATTTTTTGCTCGACACCGAACATTTTGCCGAGCATTTTTTGCTCGACACCGAACATTTTATCGAGCATTTTTTATTCGACACCGAACATTTTCCCGAGCATTTTTTGCTCGACTCCGAACATTTTGCCGAGCATTTTTTGCTCGACACCGAACATTTTCCCGAGCATTTTTTGCTCGACTCCGAACATTTTGCCGAGCATTTTTTGCTCGACTCCGAACATTTTGCCGAGCATTTTTTGCTCGACACCGAACATTTTCCCGAGCATTTTTTGCTTTACTCCGAACATATATTGTTCGATTCCGAACATATTTTGTTCGACTCCGAACATTTTTTGCTCGACACCGAACATTTTGCCGAGCATTTTTTGCTCGACTCCGAACATATTTTGTTCGACTCCGAACATTTTTTGCTCGACACCGAACATTCTGCCGAGCATTTTTTGCTCGACACCGAACATTTTGCCGAGCATTTTTTGCTCGACACCGAACATTTTGTCGAGCATTTTTTATTCGACACCGAACATTTTCCCGAGCATTTTTTGCTCGACTCCGAACATTTTGCAGAGCATTTTTTGCTCGACTCCGAACATTTTGCCGAGCATTTTTTGCTCGACTCCGAACATATTTTGCTCGACTCCGAACATTTTGCCGAGCATTTTTTGCTCGACTCCGAACATATTTTGCTCGACTCCGAACATTCTGCCGAGCATTTTTTGCTCGACACCGAACATTTTCCCGAGCAATTTTTGCTCGACTCCAAACATTTTGCCGAGCATTTTTTGCTCGACTCCGAACATTTTGCCGAGCATTTTTTGCTCGACTCCGAACATATTTTGCTCGACTCCGAACATTTTGCCGAGCATTTTTTGCTCGACTCCGAACATATTTTGCTCGACTCCGAACATTCTGCCGAGCATTTTTTGCTCAACACCGAACATTTTCCCGAGCATTTTTTGCTCGACTCCGAACATTTTTTGCTCGACACCGAACATTTTGCCGAGCATTTTTTGCTCGACACCGAACATTTTCCCGAGCATTTTTTGCTCGACTCCGAACATTTTGCCGAGCATTTTTTGCTCGACACCGAACATTTTCCCGAGCATTTTTTGCTCGACTCCGAACATTTTTTGCTCGACACCGAACATTTTTTGCTCGACTCCGAACATTTTGCCGAGCATTTTTTGCTCGACACCGAACATTTTGCCGAGCATTTTTTGCTCGACTCCAAACATTTTGCCGAGCAAAAAATGCTCGACTCCGAACATTTTTCCGAGCACTTTATGCTCGACTCCGAACATTTTTTGCTCGACACCGAACATATTGCCGAGCATTTTTTGCTCGACTCCGAACATTTTGCCGAGCATTTTTTGCTCGACACCGAACATTTTGCCGAGCATTTTTTGCTCGACTCCAAACATTTTGCCGAGCAAAAAATGCTCGACTCCGAACATTTTTCCGAGCACTTTATGCTCGACTCCGAACATTTTTTGCTCGACACCGAACATATTGCCGAGCATTTTTTGCTTGTCTCCAAACATTTTGCCGAGCAAAAAATGCTCGACTCCGAACATATTTTGCTCGACTCCGAACATTTTTCCGAGCATTTTTTGCTCGACTCCGAACATATTTTGCTCGACTCCGAATATTTTGCCGAGCATTTTTTGCTCGACACCGAACATTTTCCCGAGCATTTTTTGCTCGACTCCGAACATTTTTTGCTCGACACCGAACATTTTGCCGAGCATTTTTTGCTCGACTCCGAACATTTTCCCGAGCATTTGTTGCTCGACTCCGAACATTTTGCAGAGCATTTTTTGCTCGACTCCGAACATTTTGCCGAGCATTTTTTGCTCGACTCCGAACATATTTAGCTCGACTCCGAACATACTGCCGAGCATTTTTTGCTCGACACCGAACATTTTCCCGAGCAATTTTTGCTCGACTCCGAACATTCTCCCGAGCATTTTTTGCTCGACTCCGAACATTTTGCCGAGCATTTTTTGCTCGACACCGAACATTTTCCCGAGCATTTTTTGCTCGACTCCGAACATTTTGCCGAGCATTTTTTGCTCGACACCGAACATTTTCCCGAGCATTTTTTGCTCGACTCCGAACATTTTTTGCTCGACACCGAACATTTTTTGCTCGACTCCGAACATTTTGCCGAGCATTTTTTGCTCGACACCGAACATTTTGCCGAGCATTTTTTGCTCGACTCCAAACATTTTGCCGAGCAAAAAATGCTCGACTCCGAACATTTTTCCGAGCACTTTATGCTCGACTCCGAACATTTTTTGCTCGACACCGAACATATTGCCGAGCATTTTTTGCTTGTCTCCAAACATTTTGTCGAGCAAAAAATGCTCGACTCCGAACATATTTTGCTCGACTCCGAACATTTTGCCGAGCATTTTTTGCTCGACTCCGAACATATTTTGCTCGACTCCGAACATTTTGCCGAGCATTTTTTGCTCGACACCGAACATTTTCCCGAGCATTTTTTGCTCGACTCCGAACATTTTTTGCTCGACACCGAACATTTTGCCGAGCATTTTTTGCTCGACTCCGAACATTTTGCCGAGCATATTTTGCTCGACACCGAACATTTTGCCGAGCATTTTTTGCTCGACTCCGAACATTTTGCCGAGCATTTTTTGCTCGACTACGAACATTTTCCCGAGCATTTTTTGCTCGACTCCGAACATATTTTGCTCGACTCCGAACATTCTGCCGAGCATTTTTTGCTCGACACCGAACATTTTCCCGAGCAATTTTTGCTCGACTCCAAACATTTTGCCGAGCATTTTTTGCTCGACTCCGAACATTTTGCCGAGCATTTTTTGCTCGACTCCGAACATATTTTGCTCGACTCCGAACATTTTGCCGAGCATTTTTTGCTCGACTCCGAACATATTTTGCTCGACTCCGAACATTCTGCCGAGCATTTTTTGCTCGACACCGATCATTTTCCCGAGCATTTTTTGCTCGACTCCGAACATTTTTTGCTCGACACCGAACATTTTGCCGAGCATTTTTTGCTCGACACCGAACATTTTCCCGAGCATTTTTTGCTCGACTCCGAACATTTTGCCGAGCATTTTTTGCTCGACTCCGAACATTTTGCCGAGCATTTTTTGCTCGACACCGAACATTTTCCCGAGCATTTTTTGCTTTACTCCGAACATATATTGTTCGATTCCGAACATATTTTGTTCGACTCCGAACATTTTTTGCTCGACACCGAACATTTTGCCGAGCATTTTTTGCTCGACTCCGAACATATTTTGTTCGACTCCGAACATTTTTTGCTCGACACCGAACATTCTGCCGAGCATTTTTTGCTCGACACCGAACATTTTGCCGAGCATTTTTTGCTCGACACCGAACATTTTGTCGAGCATTTTTTATTCGACACCGAACATTTTCCCGAGCATTTTTTGCTCGACTCCGAACATTTTGCCGAGCATTTTTTGCTCGACACCGAACATTTTCCCGAGCATTTTTTGCTCGACTCCGAACATTTTGCCGAGCATTTTTTGCTCGACTCCGAACATTTTGCCGAGCATTTTTTGCTCGACACCGAACATTTTCCCGAGCATTTTTTGCTTTACTCCGAACATATATTGTTCGATTCCGAACATATTTTGTTCGACTCCGAACATTTTTTGCTCGACACCGAACATTTTGCCGAGCATTTTTTGCTCGACTCCGAACATATTTTGTTCGACTCCGAACATTTTTTGCTCGACACCGAACATTCTGCCGAGCATTTTTTGCTCGACACCGAACATTTTGCCGAGCATTTTTTGCTCGACACCGAACATTTTCCCGAGCATTTTTTGCTCGACTCCGAACATTTTGCCGAGCATTTTTTGCTCGACTCCGAACATTTTGCCGAGCATTTTTTGCTCGACACCGAACATTTTCCCGAGCATTTTTTGCTTTACTCCGAACATATATTGTTTGATTCCGAACATATTTTGTTCGACTCCGAACATTTTTTGCTCGACACCGAACATTTTGCCGAGCATTTTTTGCTCGACTCCGAACATATTTTGTTCGACTCCGAACATTTTTTGCTCGACACCGAACATTCTGCCGAGCATTTTTTGCTCGACACCGAACATTTTGCCGAGCATTTTTTGCTCGACACCGAACATTTTGTCGAGCATTTTTTATTCGACACCGAACATTTTCCCGAGCATTTTTTGCTCGACTCCGAACATTTTGCCGAGCATTTTTTGCTCGACACCGAACATTTTCCCGAGCATTTTTTGCTCGACTCCGAACATTTTGCCGAGCATTTTTTGCTCGACTCCGAACATTTTGCCGAGCATTTTTTGCTCGACACCGAACATTTTCCCGAGCATTTTTTGCTTTACTCCGAACATATATTGTTCGATTCCGAACATATTTTGTTCGACTCCGAACATTTTTTGCTCGACACCGAACATTTTGCCGAGCATTTTTTGCTCGACTCCGAACATATTTTGCTCGACTCCGAACATTTTTTGCTCGACACCGAACATTCTGCCGAGCATTTTTTGCTCGACACCGAACATTTTGCCGAGCATTTTTTGCTCGACACCGAACATTTTGTCGAGCATTTTTTATTCGACACCGAACATTTTCCCGAGCATTTTTTGCTCGACTCCGAACATTTTGCAGAGCATTTTTTGCTCGACTCCGAACATTTTGCCGAGCATTTTTTGCTCGACTCCGAACATATTTTGCTCGACTCCGAACATTTTGCCGAGCATTTTTTGCTCGACTCCGAACATATTTTGCTCGACTCCGAACATTCTGCCGAGCATTTTTTGCTCGACACCGAACATTTTCCCGAGCAATTTTTGCTCGACTCCAAACATTTTGCCGAGCATTTTTTGCTCGACTCCGAACATTTTGCCGAGCATTTTTTGCTCGACTCCGAACATATTTTGCTCGACTCCGAACATTTTGCCGAGCATTTTTTGCTCGACTCCGAACATATTTTGCTCGACTCCGAACATTCTGCCGAGCATTTTTTGCTCAACACCGAACATTTTCCCGAGCATTTTTTGCTCGACTCCGAACATTTTTTGCTCGACACCGAACATTTTGCCGAGCATTTTTTGCTCGACACCGAACATTTTCCCGAGCATTTTTTGCTCGACTCCGAACATTTTTTGCTCGACACCGAACATTTTGCCGAGCATTTTTTGCTCGACTCCGAACATTTTGCCGAGCATTTTTTGCTCGACACCGAACATTTTGCCGAGCATTTTTTGCTCGACTCCAAACATTTTTCCGAGCATTTTATGCTCGTCTCCGAACATATTTTGCTCGAATCCGAACATTTTGCCGAGCATTTTTTGCTCGACTCCGAACATTTTGCCGAGCATTTTTTGCTCGACACCGAACATATTTTGCTCGACTCCGAACATATTTTGCTCGACTCCGAACATTTTGCCTAGCATTTTTTGCTCGACTCCGAACATATTTTGTTCGACTCCGAACATTTTTTGCTCGACACCGAACATTTTGCCGAGCATTTTTTGCTCGACACCGAACATTTTGCCGAACATTTTTTATTCGACACCGAACATTTTCCCGAGCATTTGTTGCTCGACTCCGAACATTTTGCAGAGCATTTTTTGCTCGACTCCGAACATTTTGCCGAGCATTTTTTGCTCGACTCCGAACATTTTGCCGAGCATTTTTTGCTCGACTCCGAACATATTTTGCTCGACTCCGAACATTCTGCCGAGCATTTTTTGCTCGACACCGAACATTTTCCCGAGCATTTTTTGCTCGACTCCGAACATTTTTTGCTCGACACCGAACATTTTCCCGAGCATTTTTTGCTCGACTCCGAACATTTTTTGCTCGACACCGAACATTTTTTGCTCGACTCCGAACATTTTGCCGAGCATTTTTTGCTCGACACCGAACATTTTGCCGAGCATTTTTTGCTCGACTCCAAACATTTTGCCGAGCAAAAAATGCTCGACTCCGAACATTTTTCCGAGCACTTTTTGCTCGACTCCGAACATTTTTTGCTCGACACCGAACATATTGCCGAGCATTTTTTGCTCGACTCCGAACATTTTGCCGAGCATTTTTTGCTCGACACCGAACATTTTGCCGAGCATTTTTTGCTCGAATCCGAACATTTTGCCGAGCATTTTTTGCTCGACTCCGAACATTCTGCCGAGCATTTTTTGCTCGACACCGAACATTTTCCCGAGCAATTTTTGCTCGACTCCAAAAATTTTGCCGAGCATTTTTTGCTCGACTCCGAACATTTTGCCGAGCATTTTTAGCTCGACTCCGAACATATTTTGCTCGACTCCGAACATTTTGCCGAGCATTTTTTGCTCGACTCCGAACATGTTTTGCTCGACTCCGAACATTTTGCCGAGCATTTTTTGCTCGACTCCGATTATATTTTGCTCGACTCCGAACATTTTGCCGAGCATTTTTTGCTCGACTCCGAACATTTTGCCGAGCATTTTTTGCTCGACACTGAACATTTTGCCGAGCATATTTTGCTCGACACTGAACATTTTGCCGAGCAATTTTTGCTCGACACCGAACATTTTGCCGAGCATATTTTGCTCGACACTGAACATTTTGCCGAGCATATTAGGCTCGGCAAAATGTTCGAAGCCGAGCAAAAAATTTTCGGTGTCGAGCAAAAATAATCGGCAAAATGTTCAGTGTCGAGCAAAATATGCTTGGCAAAATGTTCTGAGTCGAGCCTATTATGCTCGGCAAAATGATCGGTGTCGAGCCTAATATGCTCGGCAAAATGTTCAGTGTCGAGCAAAATAGGTTCGGAGTCGAGCAAAAAATGCTCGGCAAAATGTTCGGAGTCGAGCAAAAAATGCTCGGCAAAATGTTTGGAGTCGAGCAAAAAATGCTCGGCAAAATGTTCGGTGTCGAGCAAAAAATGCTCGGCAAAATGTTTGGAGTCGAGCAAAAAATGCTCGGCAAAATGTTCGGTGTCGAGCAAAAAAATGTTCGGCAAAATGTTCGGTGTCGAGCAAAAAATGTTCGGAGTCGAGCAAAATATGTTCGGAGTCGAGCAAAAAATGCTCGGGAAAATGTTCGGTGTCGAGCAAAAAATGCTCGGCAGAATGTTCGGAGTCGAGCAAAATATGCTCGGCAGAATGTTCGGAGTCGAGCAAAATATGTTCGGAGTCGAGCAAAAAATGCTCGGCAAAATGTTCGGAGTCGAGCAAAATATGTTCGGAGTCGAGCAAAAAATGCTCGGCAAAATGTTCGGTGTCGAGCAAAAAATGTTCGGAGTCGAGCAAAATATGTTCGGAGTCGAGCAAAAAATGCTCGGCAAAATGTTAGGAGTCGAGCAAAATATGTTCGGAGTCGAGCAAAAAATGCTCGGCAAAATGTTCGGAGTCGAGCAAAAAATGCTCGGCAGAATGTTCGGTGTCGAGCAAAAAATGTTCGGAGTCGAACAAAATATGTTCGGAGTCGAGCAAAAAATGCTCGGCAAAATGTTCGGTGTCGAGCAAAAAATGTTCGGAGTCGAACAAAATATGTTCGGAGTCGAACAAAATATGTTCGGAGTCGAGCAAAAAATGCTCGGGAAAATGTTTGGTGTCGAGCAAAAAATGTTCGGAGTCGAGCAAAAAATGCTCGGCAAAATGTTCGGAGTCGAGCAAAATATGTTCGGAGTCGAGCAAAAAATGCTCGGGAAAATGTTCGGTGTCGAGCCAAAAATGCTCGGCGAAATGTTCGGAGTCGAGCAAAAAATGTTCTGTGTCGAGCAAAAAATGTTCGAAGTCGAGTAAAAAATGTTCGGTGTCGAGCAAAAACTGCTCGGCAAAATGTTCGATGTCGAGCCTAATTTGCTCGGCAAAATGTTGTGTTGAGCAAAATATGCTCGGCAAAATGTTCGGAGCCGAGCAAAAAATATTCGGTGTCGAGCCTAATATGCTCGGCAAAATTTTCGGAGCTGAGCAAGAAATGTTCGGTGTCGAGCCAAAATTGCTCGGCAAAATTTTCAGTCGAGCAAAATATGCTCGGCAAAATGTTATGTTGAGCAAAATATGCTCGGCAAAATGTTCAGTGTCGAGCAAAATGTTCGGTGTCGAGCAAAAAATGCTCGGCAAAATGTTCGGAGCCGAGTAAAAAATTTTCGGTGTCGAGCAAAATTTGCTCGGCAAAATGATCGGTGTCGACAATGAACATTTTGCCGAGCATTTGTTGTTCGACACCAAACATAGTGCGTATTTTTGTGTGTGGTACAGTGAATATTTTTGGTAACATTAAAAGAATTTTTGCTTTGTTTAACATGGTGTATATGGTTATGTACCATTCATATCGATTGACTTTTATGAATCCAGTTAGCCTCAAGATCCATTAGGTGTCTCGGAAATTATTATGTAGACATCAAATATTGACTACGATTTCACAGAGTATAATTTTCTTGAATTGGATGTATAAGATACCCAAGTAAAAATTAATTAAATCACAACATGACAGTATTGTCTCTTTGTTGGTTTAAAATTCACAAGTGTTTAAATAAATTACTTTATAACGGATTAAAACGCGATTTATTATTTATGCCGACGTTTCGGATGCTTTTCAGCAACCGTGGTTTCGTTTTAATCCGTTATAAGAATACTTTGATAAATCAACTCGAACCAAGAAAGCTTCTAGCATAAATTGTACAATACTGCGACACGTTGTTTATCCAGAGGTGTCAATACAAACTGGCTGGTAGGAGTGGGTGTTAATTCAACAAGCAGCTTTTTGAAGCCGCTTTTCTAATGTTAACGAATTATCTGCTTTTCGTTTACCGTAATAGCCTATTTTAAAGTATATTTAACATATATTAACTGTTAAATTCAACGGCATTCGAACGCAACGCGCGGATTACCTTAAAAACATTCAACGCGTAGACGCTAACATCATCCGAAGCAGCTTTTTTATTTAACGCAAAACCTGTTGAATTTATTAACTGTTAATTTATTTATTAACTAATAATTGCTACGTAAAATCTGTTGACATTACTGCAAACCAGCTAATAAAATAAGCTGCTTTTTAGCAGGTTATCAGATTGTAATTAACAGTTTCATTTCGTTAACACAAAAACCGTCAACGACCCACCTCTACTGGCTGGATGTTATTACTGGTTAAAAAGCAAACGTTTGCCGACGGACTGTCAATTGAAATGACATTTACATCCTAGCATTTATATTTCGTGGAAAATTATTAGTGAAAAAAAAAAAAGACAGCGTGAACAATTGTAAAATAAAATTTTCAATCGTACTTATTAAATGAACTGCAAAGATAGAAAAATCTTGGTTTTTTTTTTTTAATTTGAAAAGAATATATGAAAAGCCTAAATGGTATACTTATAATACACTTCCACGATAGGCCTCCATAGGCCAATCAATTTACAAAGGAAACTTTAAAGATTTCCAAAAAAAAAAACTAACTTTGGGAGGACGTCTTTCATTTTATCTAGAAAGACGTTCGATCATCAATCAACTGTTGAAAGAATCATTTATTAAAGCAGACGATAAAGACCAGACAAAGAGTATAATAGGAGACTTAATGTAAATTATCTGGACTTGAACACTCGATTTATCGTGACATAATCGATTACGTCAATAAAGAAAAACTAGACAAAAAATGAGGAAGAAGGCCACATTGACAATTATTATCAGAAACGGAGAGGGGACGAGTAAAGAAGGGGTAGTAAAAAATAATTATGAATGTTCTTAACAGGCTCGTTGGCGCGTACGATAGAACGCCTGCCGTGCGCAAGCATGGGTCGTGGGTTCGAATCCCAACGGGACCACTTGTTTATAATTTTCTGTAAGCATGTTTTCCCCACATGTGGTAACTTCGGGCATTGATTGGGTGGGATGAATCTCTAAATTCCGACCGGGTAACGAACTACCGTTCATTGATGGAAAAACCATTAAGTGCACATTGCGCGTTTCGATCTCAGTCTATGGATTTTGCGAATGCTCGAAGTAAAATGTAGGTTGACAGCGCATCATTGACTGATATTCTGTGGCTGGGGATGCACCTACCATCAAGTGAACCTCATGCTCGTCTGTCAATATCTAACATAAAGAAAAAAAACTATATTATGGCAAAATCAGCTGCCCTCATTTGAATTGGCGAGATGTCTTCTGTATCGGAAGTTTCACAGCTGTCTCCAAGGCTGCTTACTCTCAAGGATCTGAGCGTAACACTCAATCAAAACTCCGACTTCCCTAAAAACTTAGCCAAGTTAAATGAAAACGAAATCTTGTTATTGTTTCCTTAAACTTACGAAAGCTAACAAATCGATTTCCTCGATACAATTTCGAATTCACGAATCATGATTCAACAATTTTACTCGCTTTTAGCCGTATAAAAACCTTATATAGACTCGAATTTAAATGATAAATGATGTTTCCGTGCCTGTTTTTATAAAATGACTAGCTGACCCGGCAATCGTTGTTTTACCATGTAAATAATTTCTAAAAATCAGGAGTTGGTGATAAAAAAGTAAAAATTTAGGGTTGTAAGTATTTTTTAATGCCACATTATAAAAAAATAAAAACAAAAAATTTCGTCGAAAAATAAAAATAAAAAATTAAGGGTGGATTACCCTTAACATTTAGGAAGATGAAAAATAGATGTGATGTCCGATATGCACGCTAAGGATCACGAAAATCGGTCGAGCCGTTTCGGAGGAGTTCGGTCTCGCACACTGTGACACGAGAATTTTATATATTAGATTGAAGATTGTATTTTGATCATCATTGAGCGTGGTGTTAGCAATTGACGCTGCTTTGACGTTTATATAGTTGGAGTTTAGTCCGAGGGCTCGGTGTAGGCGCATTTATTATAAAATTTATCATAATAATAGAAACTATGCAAACATTTAGAACTCAAGGATGAAACAACAAGAATTTGGATTCTCCGTAAAATAGTAATGGTTCCTATTGTATTATCCACTACTGGTATTATACCGAAGCAACTCCACCAATTCATAAAGACAATAGATCTACCAAGTTTTACGTATACCACCCTACAAAAAAGGTTGGATGCTGGACAAGAAAGCCTCCGGATAGGGAGAAATGGGCCAAAATAATATACCAGGCTATAGTATTTTGGTCCATTTCTCCCATTAGGCTGCAGCGCCTTAGATATAATATAGATAAACCCGAAAAGCTGTAATATTAAATACGTGAAGAGTTGTACAATATACCGGCAAAATGGAGCCTCTATAGAAAGAGGCAAAGCTAGATAAATTCAAATTCAAAAATCATTTATTCATTTAGGTAACACAATGTACACTTATGAACGTCAATAAAAAATACATATTAAATGCTTCTACTTTTACATTTACTGCCAGTTCTCAAATCAAGGGAGTAGAGCGGACGAGAAGAATAAGATATTTAAGACATTTAAGATTTGCAGACGATCTAGTTCTGTTTTCAGGGTCCAGCTCTCAGCACATGATCGAAGCTTTGCATTTAGCTAGTATTAAAGTGCCATTAGAGATGATACTCTACTTACACTATTGAAAAGCGAACACTATTGAACATTGAGATGAACGATTTTTCATCGACAAAAATAAATTTCGTTTAACTATTCAATCAAAACATCAGCGAGTTACATATTTTGTATAGTACATTTACATTGCACCCATGCGAAGCCAAGGTGGATCGCTAGTAGAAGATACACAAACACAATCCTATCTTAAAGGCCAGGTATAAAGACAACACAAAAAAGAAAAACTAAAATAAATACAACATAACATTTGTAAATGTCCTATGCTTCTAGCAAGTCGTTCGTAGTAGATCCTCTGATCATAACGAGTATTTCAACTATGGGCTTTTTTATGTTAGATTTCGACAGACGAGCATGAAGTTCTCTTGATGGTACCTTAGCCACAGAACATCAATGATGCCATATTGACCTACTTTTCACTACGAGCATTCGGAAATCCATAGACATACCGCGGTATAGGTACTGAAACGATAATCAAAACTTGAGGGCTTCTTAAAATGTTTCCGTCTTTCATTTTACCTTCGTAGTGAAAGAGTTAGAGATACTTTTAAGTACACCTCAATGTTAGCGTTCGAGAATTCGGTCATTAAACCGAAACGCGTAATGTACGCTTCGCGGTATTTCCATCTTTGAACGGTGTTTCGTTACCCGTTCAATGCCCAAAGTGACCAGACGTGGCGCAGATATGCTTATAGATAATTCGCTCATCGTTCGAACTCTTACGGCACTCAATGCTCTCTTGAATGAATACCCCGAATGCGATTTATTTGCGGATGGATGGAAGAAACTATTATCAATGAATGTTATTAATATAATTATTATTAATGTTATTTTTTTCTAGGTTTTTACATAGTTATTTTAGTGCAAGTGGTTTTGCCACTCTACTTAATAAATAATCATGTCGTCACGGCGGGACACGAACCTGCGACCCATCGGTGCGCAAGGTAGGTGTTCTATCAAACGAGCCAACGAGCCCGTCAAAACCTACTGGAACATAACCGAAATAGTTGCACTCAATGGTTTTAACATTACATTTGAATGAAGCAACTTTCAAAACCGTTGGTAGCTTTAATATGAAACTGCAGCCAGGGCGAGTCGCTAGTCTATATCTGTATAGTGTATATATACTAATATTATTAAGAGCAAAGATTCGTATTTTCGAATTTTTGTATGTTATGAATAAACTCAAAAACTACTGGACCAATTTAAAAATTCTTTCACCAAAAGAAAGCTACATTATCAGCGAGTAACATAGACTTTTTGTTAATAGTACATCAAGATTTAACCTGTGTGAAGCCGGGACGCGTGGCTAGTATAACATAAATTCAGAATCAGCTCAACAATTCCGTTTCGGTAGAGATCACTGCAGATAATTGTAATCGAATTAGGTGACCCCTATCTGACCCTCGCTATAATGGGTTTCGAATTATTGTACGTACATGCTGGAACTGATTGAAATACGTGAAAACCTTGACATAGGTTATAAGTTATAACTTTATGACCAACCGATTATTTAAATTAAATAACATTTACCGTATTACGTATAAAATTTATCAAGGTTTTTTGTAAAGGCAAGGCTTGATGCGGTTACCTTCAGACAATCACCATACGACAGACAAAACATGTAGGCATAATATGCTCTACTACCCGTGTGAAACAGGTGCGGGTCGCTAGCAAATCGCGTAATACAATATAAATAATAAATCGCGTTTTAATCCGTTATATACGGTATTTCATTTAAATGTGGGATACTCGCGTTAATAAAAGACAATATTATGAGCCTATTTTTTTAAAAACCAATGATGTACAAAAAACAAAACTTCAGTCGTGTTTATCTCAATATAAAATTTTTATAGGGTACGTATTATGGTCTGAAAATGTTAATCTATTATTTTCGGAAGCATAAAAACAAGACAATCTGAGTTACACAAAAGTTCTCAAGGCGAAATACGAGGACAAAGTTGGAAACACGTTCTTAAAGCTTTCCAACTTGTGTCCCGGATATGATGCTGTAGTATATGCGCGTGTTGCATATAAAATAAGAACTTTTTTATGTGAGATATCGACAGACGAGTATGAGGTTCACTTGTGACTTGATGGTAAGTGATACCTCAGCCTCAGAACATCAGCCAATGAAGCGCTATTTTACTTCGACCATTCGGAAATCCATCATCCATCGGAATAGGATTAGATTGGATTTTAATGATGTCAAACTAATTCCTTTTTTTTTTACAAACTGAAAGCTCTTGTTTTGGTAAAAATGATTTTTTCTGGTTTTTGGTTTTAACTGAGATTTTGCATACATATACATTATACATACATCATATGTACCTCTTTCCTATTGGGGTAGGCAGTGATCATGGAATTCCATTCCATACACGCTCTTCGGTTTTGACCTGAACGTCCGAGAAAATCCGACCTCGGGTTTGAGATCGGGTCGACGATCGGGTATGAGATTTTAATAGAATTTCTATCGGTTAATATGGTTTTAATTTTTTTTAACACTAATATTAATATCATGGTTTATTATGTACGTAAGTATAAAAAATTGTGTGTGTGTACCAGAGTACACAGGTAAAAAGTGAAACTTCTTTACGACATATCATTTTTGTACTATTTGCAACTTCACGAAAATGGGGTAGATAAGGCTTAAGCCTTAAAAAAGATTTTATTTTAAAATTAATATATTGTTATTCTTATTTCAAACCAAACTTCAAAACTAATATATTGTTGTTGTTATTATAATATATTACATTATATTCTTTACGTCACTATACTAAACTTTGATAAAAAAAGCAACATGGCGCGTAACCGAAAAACGTGACGATACTTACAAAATTTCTCCCATACGTCGATAAAGAAGTTTCACTTCAACAAAACATCAAAATACCTAAATTTGTTAGATAACTCTGTATACTTAGGAGATATCGATATCAATACCTTCAAATATACTGCTACGATGGGAAACAGTCATAAAATGTAATATAAATGCACAGTTATTGAGGAAGTGTACTTTCCATCGCGCTGTGCAATCTGTGAGATTCTCGCGTGAAAGCTTCGGTTGCGCTATGAATACGTGACGACCAACATTTAGCGTATTTATTTATTATACTAGCTGATGCCAGCGACTTCGTTCGCGTGGGCTTCATCTTAAGCTGAGCTTTTGAGCAAAGAAAGTGGCGAAATAATCAAACTATTTCATTTCCATATCAATCTGTTATTGACATCTGATAATTCGAAAAAATTCGACGCGAGTCTTAACATCTTTAAATGGTGATAACTTTTCTTTCCGACAACCGATTTCGATGAAACAAAGCCTATATGTTGCCCCGTAAATTGCATGAAACAAACAGACAGAGAAACAAAAAATTAAAAAAAAAAACCGGGTTTGTTCTATTTCTCTTCTTACATCTCCCTGACACGGTTTTTAGCATTTTCTTTTCTATGTACAGACATTTGACCTCTACAGTTTTATTATATGTATAGATTAGATATTTATTATTTATATATTAGATATCGACGGACGAACTTGAGGTTCACTTGCTAAGTGATACCCTAGCCACAGAACATCAATATATGAGCGCTGTCGTTACGCCTTCGAGCATTCGGAAATTCATAGACTGAGACCGAAACGCGCAATGTGCACTTCACGGTTTTTACATCTATGAACGGTGGTTCGTTACCTGGTCAGAATTTCGATATTCCTCCCGGCAGAACACCTACCGTGCGCTCCGATAGATCGCGCGTTCAAAGGGCATGTTCTTAGATAGCAAAAACGTGAAGCGCAGGTTAAATATTTCACGTTCAACCTATGGAAACTTATGAAAAAAAATATTAATATTCTCCCAAGTGTATTCTTTCATTCAAACATTAAGTTCAATCATTGTCAAATCTATATATCTATATATAATATAAAAAGTTTGTGAGGTTGTAGGGGATAATCTCTGGACCTACTGAACCGATTTTAAAAAATTATTTCAGCAATATAAAGCTATATTATCAGCGAGTAACATAGGCTTCTTTTGAGTTTAATACATCTACATTGCACTTGTGCGAAGCCGGGGTCTGTTGCTAGTTAAATATATTCTTTTTTTTTAAAAAGGAAACTTTGTCTCATTAAACATTTTATTGATAACCTCCATTATGATATGATTGCCTTATTAGCCAAATTATCTATCTGAAGGCAATGCAATTTGGTAGATAAAAAAACACACATATTTATGACTAGCTGATGCCCGCGACTTCGTTCGCGTGGTGATCACGTTATGCTGAACTTTTGAGCAAGCTTTCTTCATATTATATATCCTCCATCCTCTGTACTTGGTGATTTCTTTTCGGAAGAGTTATCAGAGTAGTCATTGACGATTGCTTTTGCATCATATTATCGACATGTTTAATGGTGGTTAAGGTTGGGGTTCAAATGATGATTTGAAATTCAAAAGAAATACCATAGTAATTGAAAAAATGAACCTGACTTTAAAGAAACTTTAGGGAGATGCATATCAATCAAATTTTACGTCACCAAAATGCAGATATGTGTCTTTTTTCCACTAATCAGAGTTCAGTCGAAGATTGGAATCAATGCATTTTCCGTCTTAAATATATGCTCGAAAATTGTACGGGGGTTTGAAATTACTTGCGACACATGGAAAAAACCCCAAGAAAATGTCTAAATACGAATAAAATGAAGGTATGGAGAAATGCAAGGTAAAATGAATGAAAAAAATAGTATGGCCATGTTGGCCAATTACTTATTTTTTTATAAATTTAATTAGTGTGGATGATACTATATCCACCTCGATATTTATTTCATTTAATTGATCACTTTTAATTTTAGATATTTTTGTTTAATTCCCTTGGAAAGGAAAGGATTGATGAAAATGCGAAATAAACGATCTCATAAGAAATACATTTTTATATAATAGAATAGTTCACTAATACATTTTCTATTCTCAATATTAGTTCTTTTAAAAATATAAAAAAAAATAAATACAAAAAACATTTCCCTTAGGGATGATTCGAACTCGCATCTGAAGTTACGTAGTACGACCGTATATCCACTATGCCACGAACACATATCGAAAACGGCGAAATTATCAAACTATTTCATTTACATATCAAACTGTGATTGACATCTGACAATTCGAAAGAGTTCAACGCGAGTCAGTTTTCATTGCAATTTGTTGAAATGGTGCCTTTAAAATAATATTTAAATGATGATAACTTTTTTTTCCGACAACCGATTTCGATGAAACAAAGCCTATATGTTGCCCTGGACTTTGTTTAATATATTTGTATAAATTACGCGAAAATTGGTTCAGTATCTTCGGAGATTAGCGTGAACAAACAGACAGACAGACAGACAGACGGACAGACAGACAGACAGACAGACAAGAATCTTAAAAATTGCATTAATGCATTCTGCTACCCTTCTTTTATCACCCCTCTTAATTTCTGGTAAAAATATTTAGTGAAGCGTAATTTCGATCCTACTCTTTTATTATATGTATAGATTTGCTTTTTATGAAATAAAGCTTATTACTCGCCTTGACTCGCAATGTACCCTCACTCAGCTGTCTGAAGAGTTTCTAAAACATTAAAGTAGTTTACACTGTACACTGTATGGCAGACTGTTGCTGTTACCAAATATTGGATGTGAAAATATATTTCAGACTTCAATTTCCTTCCAAAGGCGAATCTCAGTTTGTGTTAATATTATAAACGAGATATGTATGCAATGTTTATGCTATATAGGAAACTAGATATAAGTAAATATCTATGAAGTTTGTACTTTGTATCATAACATGATAACATACATATTATAAAACTTTATCCACTTGAGAATTACGTTTACTGCAGCCGGAGGATTGAATATAAAATGCAATTACTTATTAATTATTTAATTAAGAGTATTACGTATAAACTACTTGCTATGTTCGATGTGAAAACAGTTCTAACATAAAATTATTAGTATTTAATATGGTCTTTGCCGCGTCGACACTTTGTATCGGTCACAGAGAAAGCACGCGACAGATGAACTAGGCAGTATGTAACATGAAGGTAAATATTGTATTACTTATATTATTATAAACAATACAATACTCCTACTGTGGGGCCGATATACGTTGTTCTATCAGTTTTGGCTTTATTGTAAAAAAAAACTGGAACTCTAACGCAGCGCCATCTACCGGGTGCAATTGAGGATTTAAATCAACAAAGTCAAATACAAAAATCATCAAAATCGATGCAGCAGCTTAGAAGGAGTTCAGGGTCATACATGCCTACGAAATATTATACAGTAGACTCTCCCTAATCCGGCACTTTTAAACACCACAGGGTGCCGAATTATTGAAATGTTCGAATTACTGTATTGTATGGAAAAATTCATAATAAATAAAATAAAGCATTTCATTATGGT
Organism: Anthocharis cardamines; assembly: GCA_905404175.1. Taxonomy (NCBI): domain Eukaryota; kingdom Metazoa; phylum Arthropoda; class Insecta; order Lepidoptera; family Pieridae; genus Anthocharis; species Anthocharis cardamines. Next base: position 4,291,750 of record FR989972.1, on the reverse strand, counting down.
ATTTGTGTGCGTGTGTGATTCTACTGTACATGTTCAGGGGGCCTAGCCCGAACGACTATCGACAAAGTATTCGAATCGTCAAACTGTTAGGTGTATGAAAAATCATTTGAAATTTCATACAAATGACAGTTCGACGATACGAATACTCTTTCGATACTTGTTCGTGCTCACCCCTCAGAGGGCCTAGCACGAACGACTAATAAACGACTAAGTATTCGAATCATCCATCTGTCAGTTATATCAGAAATCATTTGAAATTTCATACAAATGACAGTTCGACGATAAGAATACTTTTTCTATAATTGTTCGTGCTAAGCCCTCAGGTCTATGTTTGACGTAAAAAACACAATACTCTTTAATGTATTATTATTTCTAGGACCTAAGTAAATAATTCAAAGTCCTTTTCATTAGAAAAGTTAACAGCCGAGCTAAGACTTGGATTACAAAACGCGGGAAATGTTACTTAGCCACTTATTATTTAATTAATTTGAAGCCAGATGTCTTTATAAGGTGTTAATTATGTCGTTAGCTTTAATAAAACTGATTTAAAAGACGGGGAAAAATGTCTCAGGCTCGCTTAATTACATAATTTAATTAGTTTATCATATTAATTTTCATGAGACCCAGTTTTTGGAACCGTGCAACTAGACGTTTCATAAGAGCCTGCAAAGGCCTATTTGAAATAAAAAACTTTTGATTTTGATTTTTGATTTTTGAAATATAAGCGTTCTCCGTTGTAGAATTATAGGTAATTATAACCAAACTATAAATCACGGAGACTATTTATTGCTAAAATAAATTAATAAAAACGTACTACGCATTTGCAGTAGTAATGTTAAACTACATACGGATGTGCTACGAAGGCGCGTAGCTAGTAGCGATCCTAACAAACCGATTCCTATCGGCTTTCCTTTATACATTTTACCCAATATATCAAATATATAAATTTCCATGTCACAATGTTAGTTACCGTACTCCTTCGAAACGGCTTTACCGATTTTTACCAAATTTTATATGCGTATTCAGTAGGTCTGAGAATTGGCTACTATCTATTTTTCATACCCCTAAGTGATAAGGGTTGTTCATCCTTAAAAATTAATTTTTAATTTTTGGACGAAATTTTTGTTTTTATTATTTTATAATGTGGCATTAAAAAATACATACAACTCTAAATTTTTACTTTTTTATCACCAACCCCTGCTTTTTAGAAATTATTTACATGGCAAATCAACGTTTGCCGGGTCAGCTAGTATAATAGATATATATAATATATAGATATCGAGGGTTATTGTGGGAGAAACGGATAAGTAGCGATACTGTTGTATTGAGAAAAGGGCATTTAAAGTTTTGGATAATCATAGGTCAACGACGAAGCATAATTAAAGAAAATTTTATAGCTTCGGCAGTTATGTGGTTTTACCAGATAAAAAATGCGATGAAAACTAAGTATGTTTATGTTTCTACCTAAATTTTTATTCTTTTTGCACTTATTTGGTTTGCCAGAACACCTTCGATATATACATATTATGTCGCGCGAAGTTGTGTGTTTCTTATTTGTTCGGATTACATTTGGGTTTAAAAAAAACTTTACAAATAATATAACTAGTTCAAGTTGAAACATAATCATTCGTTTTGCTTGTTTATTTTAAAGATAATTCCTAATACATTATATTATATTTGGTAAATAATACTTTACGTTATAGATCTTATGATATTAAGTGTTTTATGTACATGATTGGTTTGTGTCTTATATTCTTAAGTTTTAATTAAAATGGAATTATTTAACTGAAAATGTTGTTTAATCCATTATTTACGACTGTATCGATTCATCAGACAAATACAGTGTATGCAACTTTCATACAACTCGAGAAGACCAAAGTAAAACGAAATAATATACAAAAGAAAGCATTCTTTTCCATTGCCAGTTGCAAGCTTTGAAAACGATATTAGTCTTACTCAGCGACTGTCTTCCTACAAGCGTCGTGAATAATGTAGGTGTAGCCAGTATAATGAACCTTAGAGTGGGGAACGAATTCTGCTGAGATTTAATAGTCCACCTGATTTATTACGGAAAATATTTAGAATGAGGAACAATAACATGATTATGTTTTTGATAATCGAAACGTAAGAGGTCTCTTTTTTCTATTATATTGTAAAAACAAATAAAAATGAAATATAAAATGTTCGGATTATATATTTTGCGTTACAAAATAGTACATTACGTTTAGCTAACTTCACGTCGTCGTGCAATAACAGACAACTTGTCACGAGTATCGTATCGTATATAACAAATAAGAGATTTTAATTTGTTTTTAAACCTTGTTAGGTTTGTTATTTCACGAATTGGTGGTGACAGATTGTTCCAGCATTTGATAGCTGTATACCAAAAACTGCCCCTCAAAGCTGTCGTGCTGTGTTTTAGCACTGAAAATATCTGAAGAATGTCGAATTTTTTGTTGAGTCTGACTCTATTTCAGATTTTCAAAGAGATGAAAAGGCTGTTGATTTTTTACAAGTCCATTTACCAAACAATATTGTCTTTTATTAACGCGAGTATCACACATTTAAATAAAATACTGTATACCGGATTAAAACGCGATTTATTATTTATATTGTTTAAATTAATTATCCCGACGTTTCGGATGCTTTACAGCAACCGTGGTCGCGGGGAGACAGGACCCCCCGGTTGCTGTAAAGCATCCGAAACGTCGGGATAATTAATTTAAACAATATAAATAATAAATCGCGATTTAATCCGGTATACAGTATTTTATTTAAACATTTACCATACAAGCCAAATGAGAACTTCCATTTTAACAATTACTTGATTTACGTGAGTTTGGGACTTAGGTGATTTGTTATAGGTTATTTAGATGTGTTGTCGGCCTTTAAAAATATTTAGGCTGATTTCTTAAACCAACGAGGTCAAAGTGTGGTAATGGTCAAGCGTGGCATCGAATAAATTTTTCTTATTTCTTAAGGCCTCTTGTACACACACGGTTTTTCGCCGTGAAAAAAGGCGCCACGGCACGGCGCCGCGGCCGTGAGCGCCGTGCGCGTCTACAAGCTTTCATAGTAATCCATACAACACTGACGACCGTGCCTACACACGGCGAATTAACCGTAGATTTTCACGGCGAAAAACCGTGTGTGTACAAGAGGCCTAATTCATTCCAGTTTTATGGAATTTACGTTCATGGAAGTGATGACGGTGTGAATTTGTTAAGCCTTACGGCAGAAATCCACATCCAAAGTTAAACAATATTCATCTTACAGCAATCTTTTAAGTAAACATCAACTTTTAAGACCCGCTCAAACTTTAAGATTATGGAAAGTCATACATTTCTTTGAGAGATGAGTCCGTGAGAAACAATTCCTTTACTTAAGTTCTTGCATTTCTTGTTAACTACGAATGTTTTAAGTACCTACATTTAATCTTATTTTATTAGAGACAATGAATTCGTTAGCTGGTAGTTATGGGCGTTTTCGTTTTTAGGGTTCCGTGCTCCGTACCAAATTTCAAATAATTCGTTGACCGTCTGTCAAGACCCTTTTTCTTAGGAACGCGAGGAGGTATCAAGTTAAAATCAGGTTTGTAATCCCTTGCAGCAGTCAAAATTCTAAGTCGATGCAATCAAAAGATACGACCTTTTATTATTCGTTTATGCCGCATATTTTGACACTCGCAAGGGAATCAAAACTTAGGGTACTTCCCGTTGACCTAGAATCACGAAAACCGTAAATTTGTTGTACGGAAAATCATTACTTAACTAAAAGTTTGTGCAGTACCCTCGGTAGGTACGAGATTCCGACACGCACTTGACCAGTTTTTTTCAAAAGCGGTTATGTAACCGATATACTGTGTCCAGCCGGCCTAGCATGACAACCGCGACAAAATTTTGTCGACCGTTTTCTCGTGTTTTAATCGACTATCTCTTTATTTCTTCCGGGTTTAACATGATAATTACACTTAAAACTCGACTTTTAATATCAAAAATAGACATATTTGTCGATCGAGATATCCTTTCTATCAAAATTGTCGATGTGGATATATAATATATCGAGATATCTTACATTTTAGTTTGTCTTCTCTCGTCCGCGACATATCTCGTGGCGGTCATGCTAGGCCGGCATATAAGGTTTAAAGACATTTATTTCCCGTTAAAGATTTACATCGCTTACACGAGAAAGTTATGTTAATATTGTCTTTTATTAACGCGAGTATCACACAAATAAATAAAATACTGTATACCGGATTAAAACGCGATTTATTATTTATATTGTTTAAATTATTTATCCCGACGTTTCGGATGCTTTTCAGCAACCGTGGTCGCGGGAGACAGGTCAATAATAAATCGCGTTTTAATCCGGTATACAGTATTTTATTTAAAAATTATGTTATTTTAATAAGTATAAACATTCGTCGCCGATATAATAAAAACTGTTTTATGGTAAAACATTTAATGAATTAACATTTTTTTGTGTTGAGGGTAGACTATTGTATATCGGTATTGAAAACCGTTTTCAAATATCAATATCAGAAGTACAGTACATAACAACTGACGCCATTAACCATTCAAACATGTTGGCCTTTATGCCATATTCGCTACATCTCTTTTATACTAGTAAAATAATCAATATATCTATACTAATATTAAAAAGCTGAAGAGTTTGTTTGTTTGAACGCGCTAATCTCAGGAACTACTAGTTCGAATTGAAAAATTATTGTGTTGGATAGTCCAATTATCGAAGAAGACTTTAGACTATATAACATCACACTGCGACCAATAGGAGCATCAGTGAAAAATTTTGCAAAAACGGGGAAAATTATCCATATAAAACTATTCGACCGATTTTATTATCATGATCTGATACACTGCACCCGTGCGAAGCCGGAGCGGATTGCTAGTATTTCATAAGACAGAGAGGTAGCAAAATATTAATTGGATATTCCGTGTTGTTAGCAAAGTTTGCGTGTTGTGTTCGACCAACTAAAAGGTCACAATCCGACTGACCTAAACAATTTTTATTATCATTATTACATATTATGTATTGTTTCCACGGGATTAGAACCCGGGACATCGGATGCCAAACACAATGTGCTACCGTGGAAACCGTTAATAAAATTAATACAACTCTAATTAGTATTGTTTGCTATTATTGTTTAAGTGGACTGTATTTTATTAGAGGTTTTTTGAAAGTATGAAATATAACTTAACCCAAATATGCTAGGCAGAAACGACGGACATTATTAGTAGCGTAAGAAACCTACAGACTTACCGGGAAGCTTATTAAAATACTCACAAGTAAAAGTTAATAAACAGACGGCCTAGCACGTACGACTATCGAAAAAGTATTCGAATCGTCCATCTGTCAGTTGTATGTGAAATCATTTGAAATTTAAAATGTCAGCTCGACGATACGAATACTTTTTCGCAAGTTGTTCGCGCTAGGCACTCTGAACACGTTTACGATCCAGCCGCTATAGTAATGTAAAACTACCGTGCGAACTCGCTGCGTGTTAGACCACGCCTAATTGTTCTTGATTAAGTTATCAATATTACGAAATACTTAATTCGATTTGTGTTATGTATTTTCAGAATATTCTCATAGGAATGAGGTACGAATATACAAATCCGCGATCGAATGGACCAAAAGAAATGTTTTCTATTATTGTTTAAGTGGACTGTATTTTATTAGATGTTTTTTGAAAGTATTAAATATATTTTAACTTAACCCAAATATGCTAGGCAGAGACGACGGACATTATTAGTAGCGTAAGAAACCTACGGACTTACCGGGAATCTTATTAAATCTCGCTCGTAGACCGGCGCCGGGCTCCAGTATATTATTGTTCAGCATCAACCACAACACTCACTTAATTATTGATATAACTAAATGTCACAGCCTGGTGTCTGGCTCCAGCTAGGAGGCCTCAAAGTTCACATAAAATGTAAATAGAAATATAATCCACAAGCGAGTGTGGTGCGATCACTCGATATTGTGCGAAGCAATGACAATTGACAACCGGCGCAAGCGCTCCCGGTGCAGTGGTAGGCACTCGAACTAATTTTCCATCGAGTCGCCTCGCATAGATAATAATTAATATTTATGGCAATATTAAACAAGTACAAAACAAAATATATATATTATCTAACTGCTAAATACTAAAATAATTACTAAATATTCGTCGAAGTAATTTCAAAATTTTAACGTAAACACTGGACTGAAATATTAAAAATATAATAGTAAAACATCGAGACTATTCTACATTTTCTTGTTTCCTGGTAAAATGGAGCGGTGAAAAGCGTAGATAATAAAACTTTAACGAGAAACTGTGATAAACGTATAATTTACGAGTATTTTAGCACTAATAGTAACTTTAGTAAGTTGAAAGAGTTTTCAGATATTTCAAATTATGGTTGTGTTTTATACTTGACGGGCTCGTTGGCGCGTTCCGTAGAACACCTGCCGTGCGTATGGCTTGTGAGTTCGAATTCCACCGGGACGACATGTTTATAATTTTCTGTAAGTATGTCTTACCCAAGTCTGGTAACTTCGGGCATTGATCGGGTGGAAGGAATATCGAAATTCCGACCGTGTAACGAACCACCGTTCATAAATGGAAAAACCTTGAAGTGCGTATTGCGCGTTTCGGTTTCAGTCTATGGATTTCCTCATATATGGATACATTTGATAACTCAAACGTCATGCCACAGACCAATTACAACTTGCACTGGCAATTATGTTTGCGTGGTCTTGCTATTCAAATAGTTTCATTATGGTCATCTCTGACATATGTACATATATACCTACCTACTACGGATATAACATAAGCCAAGACAATTAATAAACGATATCATATCACAACAGAATTAGTCTGTAAAGTTTAAAACTACAGTTTGCGAAATGTTTGTCTGTATTGTTACTGAATGGATTTCAATTGAGTTTCCAGTTTTGAAATACGACTGTTGTTGATTGTTCTGTATTTATATGACTTGGATTGAATTGTTGTTGTGAGAAATGTTAAACTTACATTGAAACAGGTGCATGATATTCAATTCAGGTACCTGTTTCTTTTGGCTCATTTCATTTTTACCAATACATACATACATATATATCACGCCTCTTTCCCATTGGGGTAGGCAGAGATCACGGAATTCCATATGCTCCGATCCTTACATACCACTTTCGCTTCTTCTACTTTCATCAATGCTTTCATACACACTCGACGGTTACGAGTACTTTTGATCTGGCCCTTTTGCAGAACGTCCCCGATCTGATCGAGGTACGTTCGCCTAGGTCGACCACTCCCGACTCTCCCACTCAACTCCCAATACCTATTAAAATGTAATCAAAACGTTTTGTTTCAAATATAATAATAATAGCCTTTATTAACATTACAACACAACTAGCCCCGGCTTCGCACGGGTGCAATGTATCAGATCATGATAATAAAATCGGCCGAGTAGTTTTATATGGATGATTTTCCCCGTTTTTGCAACATTTTTCACTGATGCTTCGCTACTATTGGTCGCAGCGTGATGTTATATAGCCTAAAGCCTTTCTCGATAATTGGACTATCCAACACAAAGATTTTTCCATTCGAACCGGTAGTTACTGAGATTAGCGCGTTCAAACAAACAAACGCTTCAGCTTATATTAGTATATATGTCTTTTATTAACGCGAGTATTACGCATTTAAATAAAATACTTTATAACGGATTAAAACGCAATTTATTATTTTTTATAAATAAATAAAAATCTACAACCCCAAGTCAAACATACTAAAAAACAAGAGGACAACGTTAGTCAATATTACCACAACATAGACAATAACAGTAAATATCAACTCCGTAGGAATATATGGCGTTAATATGGCAACTTTGTGACATTTCAAATTAGACAGCTGTCATCTTTCAGTCTGCCCATGACCGCGGTTGCTGAAACGCATGTGAAACGTCGGGATAAATAATATAATGATTAATCGTGTTTTAATCCGGTATAACGTATTTTATTTGAACAATATTGAGAGAGAGAGAGAGAGAGAGAGAAAACATTTATTCACTGTCACACATAAAAATACATAATTTCATACACAACACAGTTTTTTTTTGAGCAACTGACAGCGAAAAGGCAAAGGACTCAACATAATATTGTGGTAAACATTTTTAACAACATTTACCACGTTGGTTTTCAGCCTTTGCCTTAAGAGTCACGTCACGGAATGTCAGACGTAAAATCTGACTAAACATAAAAAATAAACTAACAACAAACAAAGAGAATAAAAAAGTACAAAAATACAATACACAATTATAACACATTATAAAGCAAAAAAGTAACAACGAAAATAAAATAACACTGCTATAGTAACATGCTGCTGCTTTCATTTACTTAACTTTATTTGTCTAGACATTTAAAATGAAATTGAATGTTATATACATCTTTTTATACTATATTAATAAAATTAATGCATATAATACCGATATTTAATGATTTTTTTTCTTTTCAGCGCAGTCAACCTCCACAGTGTCTCTGGCTTGTCCAAACTGTTTCTGCTACTTAACCGGGAGTAGTAGCTGCACAAAATAAGGGTAAGTACTAAGAAATTAAGTTTAAATAAATGTTATTGATTAGTGTTATTTTAGTACATAAAATTTCTATTATTTACGCATGCATGTTTTTGATGGAATTATGTTCACCTCCATGCTAAATGTGTTTTACAGAACTGGCTGATTGAATTTGAAATATAGAATTGTCAGTACCTATTGTAAATATAATATTGTTCTAGTTTTGTTTAAAAAGAAGTCAGTCGGTTCTACGTCCGTGTTACATTTACATTATTATATTTTCCTATCGCTTTATTGTGTGTTTGGCTTTAGCTATTTTTTCCCCTTACATCTATAATAATATCATAGATGGAAAAACCGTGAAGAGCACATTGCGCGTTTCGGTTTCAGTATATGGATTTCCGAATGCTCGAAGTAAAATTAGGTCGACAGCGCATCATTGACTGATATTCTGTGGCTGAGGTATCACCTACCATCAAGTGAACTCGTCTGTTGATATCTGACATAAAAAAAATAAAAAAAAATTGATTGATGATTATGTTTCAGAAACAATATACTTTCTTAAATTCTTAACTTAGTCTCATGGATTTTTAAATAATTCTTTATTCATTAAAAATATATCCAGCATAGAAGAGATTCATTGAAAATCATAAAAAGATTTCCGTGTCATGTCTCTTATAATAAAGTAAAAGTCATTGGTATTTTAAGGATAAAACTTGACCCTTGGAGTTCAAATTCTCTCTTATTATAACAAGCAGGTTAATAGTCCACTGAAAGTACTTAAATATATCTAGAGCTAAAATGATTACAAAAAATATATTTAAATTATTATATTTACAGGCAAGTAGTTAAAAAAATATCAAGAGCAAAAAAATAATTTTTTTTTCCGGAAATAGAATTCACAAAACGGCAATGTTACAATTGTGCTTACCACTCCACGATATCAAATACCTACTATACATATCATATCATACTCATACCTTTATTACTTGCTGATAATGTAGCTTTCTATTGGTGAAGGAATTTTTAAAATCGGTTCAGTAGTTTTTGAGTTAAATCGTAACAAACGAATCATTCCTCTTTATAATATTAGTATTTAAAAAAGCACATGTGTCTTTTCAACTTATTCCATTTATTTAAGGTTTAAGATCTTTATTATTTCTCAAAGATAACAATAAATCACTTACGAGAAATAAACTTATTAATAATATTTGTAACATTGTTTCATAACGAGTATTGTAAAACAGAAGTGGGTAATAGGAAAATAAACATACGAATGAGAGAGAGAGAGAGAGAGAGAGAGAGAGAGAGAAAACATTTATTCCCTGTCACACATAAAAATACATAATTTCATACACAACACAGTTTTTTTTTTTTGAGCAACTGACAGCGAAAAGGCAAAGGACTCAACATATTGTGGTAAACATTTTTAACAACATTTACCACGTTGGTTTTCAGCCTTTGCCTTAAGAGTCACGTCACGGAATGTCAGACGTAAAATCTGACTAAAAATAAAAAATAAACTAACAACAAACAAAGAGAAAAGAAAATTACAAAAATACAATACACAATTATAAAACATTATAAAGCAAAAAAGTAACAACGAAAAGAAAATAACACTGCTATAGTAACATGCTGCTGCTTTCATTTACTTATTTTTATTTGTCTAGACATTTAAAAAGAAAACTACATAAATATAATATATATATATATATATATATGGGATGGGCATTCATTTAGAATTTACTTTGTTCTGCTAGCAAATGGGATTTTAACTTGATTTTAAAACTTGATAGGTTTTTTATTTCACGAATTGGTGGTGGCAGATTGTTCCAGCATTGGTAGCTGCGTACTTAAAACTGCCCCTAAAAGCTGTTGTGCGGTGTTTAGGGACTGTGAAAATGTCTGAGAAGAGTCGAGCTTTTCTTTGAGTCTGGCTGTGGGTCCATTTCAGTTTTTCAAAAAGATAAAAAGGCTGTTGGTGTTATATTACTCCATGTAACAAACAAGCCAAATGAAGTTTTCGACGAGCTTCCATGTTTAATAAACCCGCTTTATTAAGATATGGAGTTACGTGAGTTTGGGGGGTTATACTGAAACAGTACCGTGCACAGGCATTTTGTACTCTTTGTACAAGTCGTCTGCTTCTGCCTCATCAACATCCTCCATCCTAACAATCATTCGCTTCGCTTTCAGTGTAACACACGCGCCCAAGATAGCGCCGCATCATACGCCAGTTCATAATTCAATAAGCCGGCAAAATTATTCTCTTGGCAAGTTTCAGAGATGCCGATAGTGCTTCAGGAGAATACACAACTCTGAGTAAACTTACTTAAACTTTAGTGTCAGATACTTAATTGATAATTCTATTTTGATATTATAATAAATAAGTACACAATTTTATATTATTTAATGCGATATAAAAACGTGTCTTTATTGCATTATCTTTTAATATATAATACTAGCGACCCGCCCCGGCTTTGCAAGGGTCTAGATTTTTTGACAAAAAAAGGCAGGGGTTGGTAATAGAAGAGTGAAAATATAGGGTTGTATGTATATTTTTTCATGCCACATTATAAAAAATAAAAAAATTCGTCCAAAAATTTAAAAAAAATTAAGGGTGAACAACACTTATCACTGAGGGGTATGAAAAATAGATAGTAGCCGATTCTCAGACCTACTGAATACGCATATAAAATTTGGTAAAAATCGGTAAAGCCGTTTCGGGGGAGTATGGCAACGAAAACTGTGACACGAGAATTTTATATATTAGAGATAATAATAATAATTTCTTTAGTTATAATAGTTGTTATTAGTTTAACAAAAAGAAACTGAGCAAAGCAATTAGAAAACACATAAAAGTAACAGTGTATAACATACTTGGCTTTTTATGTAGTTAATTTTTATTTAAGTTATTTTATATTGTATGACGTATAATAGCTAGAGTGAAGTATTGCATTTGTTATATTTACTGTTCGTAAGCTGAGCAACTTGGGAAATTATAATAACTCCATTGGTTCGTGTCCATCAAAAAATCAATTAAGGTTGTACTTTCACAAAGATAATTATTATAAATGTATATATTATGTAAGACAAAGTCGTGTTAATTACTACAAACAATTAATTACTCAAGAACGGCTGCACCGATTTTAATTATATCTTTTTTGTTGGATTCGCCTATGTCCCGAACAACAGAATAAACATAATTTAACATATTTCAGAACTCCGCCATATTCCGCAATTGACAGCTCACTTCACGCACGCTTATAGCTTTTTTGTAATGATTGATGTCCACTACAAACCTTTAAAATAGAAGTGGGAAAATAGCACATTTAATTATCCCGTTATATCCCGCTAGGTTAGATTCCGCCCGGGCGGACTCGTCCCCTCAGACCCGTACAGCGCCTTCGCCGGCGAAGATGACCCTTGTGCCGTGCATCCCTCACACCCATCCTTTTTTTTTTTTTTTTTTTTTTTTTTTTATAGAGGGGGAAGTTTCAACAAACCTTACCTCACCAGCGGGGCTCTTTTGAAACTGCCGGGAGAGTGTGGGGTTGAGTCACTCGCGACTGTCTGCTAACCAGACAGCCTGGTGACCCGACCCACTAAACCCCCTCTGGCCCCTCTTTTCGCCGTGTTGAGGCCGCGGGATAACAGTGTAAACTACCGCGACCTCGGCGACTTGCCACGATGGCACTACCGTGTCCCTAAAAGAAACACATTATGGAGAGCGAAGGAGATGGGCGAACCTTCTCCTACGCTCCCCTCTCCTCCTCGCTCTTATAGTGCCCGCTGGAGCGGCGCACTCTCTTCGCCTCTCGGCGGTCTCCTTCTGCAACATTACTCGTTCGCAGAAGGAGACCACCGCGTTCCACGACTCGGAACTCCTCACCATCTCCCCCATCAGTACGGGGAGATCCAAGTTGGCACCGACCACAGATCTTAGGTCGTGCCTCTCCCTTGACCACCTTGAGCAGACCGCCAGAGTGTGATGGGCCGTGTCTTCTACGCCCTCATCACACTCCTGACACGCTGGCGACTGCTCCCTTCTCGCTATCTTATGTAGGTACCGACCGAAACACCCATGTCCGGTCAGCACCTGCACCACCCTGTACGTTAACCTTCCCTTTTTGCGAGTTGCCCACTCCCTCAGGATAGGGCGAATCGCAGCAACCAGCCTATGGCCCGCCTGAGGCTCCTCCAGCTCTCGCTTCCAGCGGTCCATCACCGCCTCCTCCACCCTCCTGCGAACCGCCCTCAGCTGCTCCGCAGTCGCGACTTCGCCCTCCCTTCTCCTCTCCACCCGGAAGCGATAGGCGGAGGCCAGGATTTCCGCCTCCCACTCCCAGGGCGGAGTACCCGCCAAAGCACAGGCCGCAGTGAACGACACCGTCCTGTAACACCTTGTCGCCCTCGCCGCAATGATCCGCTGCGGCCTGCGCAATACCCTTCTGTTACTGCGCGTGAGCGCACCTACCCAAACCGGCGCCCCGTACATCGCCATACTCCGCACGATGCCGCAGTACAGCTTGCGGACCCCCTGATCCGGACCACCTAAATTAGGGAGAAGTCGCCCCAACGCGCCAGCCGCCGAAACAAGCCTTGGCTCCAGCGCCCTGAAATGGTCCCCAAAACCCCATCTACCATCCAGGATGAGCCCCAGATAACGCATACTGGGACTCACCCTCACAACAACTCCACCCACGCTGATGACAGACCCCGTTGGAGCCCCCCCCCCTCGGACCGTGGAAAACTATGGCCTCCGTCTTCCCCAGAGCCACCTCCAGTCCGAGGGCCCTAATCCTCTCGACCACCAGAGTTGCCCCTACCGACGCCAACGTCGACACCTCCCCGAATGTCCCCCCCTGGGCTACGACCAGAGTGTCATCGGCGAAACAGAGGACGCGCAATCCGCGAAGAAGCGCGCCCCTGAGCACCCAGTCGTAGCTGATGTTCCACAGGAGGGGACCCAGCACGGAACCTTGCGGGACCCCGCACTCCAGGCGACGACGTACCAAGCCGCCCGTACCGTCCACGTAGCCGACGACCCTACCTGAAAGGTAATCGGCTACGAGCCGCCTCAAATACAACGGCGTCTCGTGCGCCCGCAGCGCCTCCGCGATGACCGCAAAGGGTAAGCTATTAAAAGCATTGGCGATATCGAGTGATGCCGCCAATGCCTTCCCTCCCCTCCCGACAACCTCCTCTGTATGGGCTTTCAGGGCCAGGATCGCATCAATTGTCGATCTACCGGCCCTGAAGCCGTACTGAAACTTCGATAGCCCCGGACCCCCCTCCTCCAAATGTCCTACTATCCTCCGACTCACCATCTTCTCGAACGTCTTACCGACCTCATCCAAAAGGACTATTGGCCGGTAAGCCGAAGGTGAGTCGGGGGGACGCCCCGCCTTAGGAAGGAGACAGACACGGCCCTCCTTCCACAGTTCCGGGAACCGTCCTTCCACCAAACACTGGTCGAACAGTCCCCGCAACTCCCCTTCCACGTGCTCCAGCGCTATCGCCAGCACCTTTCCGGGCACCCCATCTGGGCCTGGCGCCTTCCACCGCGTCTTCAGACGGTCCTTTGGTCTTTGGTAGGATGGGTTTTTTTCACACCCATCCTACGGCAGCCCAAGCCGAGTAACGTGTCTCGCAGGAGACGCCCTCAGGCGTGTCGTAGCCAACCCTCAAAATTTCAAGGCTGAGCCACAGTGCTCGCCACTCTTGTTTGTGGAGATTCCATAAAAAAAAAAAAAATATTTTTGAAACCAACATTCTGGCAGGACATCATTGGTCGGGTGCGCTAGTTTTTATTTATAAAGACGTAAGATATAAATAAATCTAGTCCAAATCTTATGCCTTAATTCCCATCTCACAAATCAAATTTCCAAAGCAATCCTGTCCACTGAGTTACCAGGGCGGCAGCACTTGCAGTGCCTTGATATGCAGATTAAATATAGCTTGCGGCGTGGTGACATTAATCTGAATCTCCTCTAATCTTGACACGAGATTTCCCCTTAAGGCCAAGTTTATACTTACCATTTGTTCAAAATTTAAACATTTAAACTTTGAACATCTAAAAGTATATCTTTTTTTATGTTAAATATCGACAAACGAGCATGAGGTTCACTTGATGGTATGTGAAACCTCAGCCATAGAACATCAGTCAATTATGTGCTGTAGACCTACTTTTTAAGCTTTCGGAAATCCATACACTGAAAGAAAAGTTATCAACATTTAAATATTATTTTAAAGGCACCATATCAACAAATTGCAATACAAACGGACTCGTGTTGAACTTTTTCGAATTTTCATGATGTCAATAACAGTATGATATGTAAACGAAATGGTTTGATTATTTTACCACTTTCAATATGTATTCGTGGAATAGTGGATATGAATATATCATATGAAGAAACCTTGCTCAAAAGCTCAGCTTAAGATGAAGCCCACGCGAACAAAGTCGCTGGCTTCAGCTAGTAAATAAATATTCAAAATATTGGAGAGAGTTTGGCCTTAATACTTGAATAAAGTGACCATCGCCACTCAGAGCCATTTACTTAGAAGCTCCTGTTGCTGATATAACGTTAAAGTTAATACAACTTAAGTTATGTAAAGTCATCAAGTTAATGTGGGTATATTTAAATGGATATAGACTAAACGTTTTTATTATAAGATAAATATCGAATAGCGGTATAATATATATTCATACAATAAGTGTGAAATTTAAAGTTTTCAAGTTATATTATTTTAAAAGTTTAGGAACAAAAATACTTTGTCACGAATCCAACGCACTATCACTATAACATGTCACATCTTTGCAAGCGCGTCACACAACGGCAGCCTAGTGGATGGCACCATTTGATAGAACCAGTGGATTGCGCAAGTGGATGGCGCCAGTGAATAGCGCAAGTTGCTTATTACTTGTTTAAATAATATGTAACTGTCTGCCACAAGTGTCAATAAGCAGCGACCGAATATCAACATTGTGTTGTATCGTCGGCAGCATAGCATAAGCTGAGTCGCTGCCCTGTCACATACATATGTAGTTAATAAGTTCAACAAAGTATCTAAGCTCTTCATTAATAACGATTGCTTTTTGTATGAAAATCAAAACATCTTAAATAGATTAAAATAAGTGTTAAGTCCAAAGCCCAAGATCAGTACTCGTACAATATATATTGTGGTAAACTTTCTATAATTAAACTTATTAATATATAATTAAATTATAATTACGATAACAGATTTATTTAATATTGTCTTTTATTAACGCGAATATCACACATTTAAATAAAATACTGTATACCGGATTAAACGCGATTTATTATTTATATTGTTTAAATTATTTATCCCGACGTTTCGGATGCTTTTCAGCAACCGTGGTCACGGGCAGACGGCAACATTTTATTTAAATATATTTATTTGATGTTCTAAACCCGTTGTTAAATATTGAGCGGTACTGGAACTCCGGAAGCTCAATATTTCCAATAAATAATCCAGCCGGAATATTCTAGTCACATATTTCCGGTGTCGTGTAATTTGTTAATCGGTTTATCACTCGAGCTTCGATTGAATTTTCAGCATTTAAATTTTTACTTAGGAGATAAGGGATTTAAATTTTACCATAAATAATGTTTTTACATACATATTTTCATAGAAAAAAGAAATTCATAGACTAAAACCGAAACATATGCTATCGTGAAACCTGCAGCCCTTAATCTATAATTATTAATATGAATGACATTAAATAAATAATAAAAAAATATATAAATATTAATATATATTCGAAACTCAATGCGTTTCGAAAATGCGTGAACGTAAATTTGTTTATTACTATGTATTTATTTTTAGAGGAGCATATTGTATCGCCCTAATTTAATAGTCACCGCTGAAAATCAGTGCTGTGACAGCCACAGCTGTGACAGAACATATATCCTGGCGGCCTAGCATGACCGCCACGAGATATGTCGCGGACGAGAGAAGACAAACTAAGATATAAGATATCTCGATATATTATATCTCGAGATCGACAATTTTGATAGACAAGATATCTCGATCGACAAATATATCTATTTTTGATATTAAAAGTCGAGTTTTAAGTGTAATAATTGTCATGTTAGACCCGGAAGAAATAAAGAGATAATTGATTAAAACACGAGAAAACGGTCGACAAAATTTTGTCGCGGTTGTCATGCTAGGCCGGCTGAGTTTATGACCCATTTCCTCATATTATTATTTCTTTTACTAATTTCACTGCATCTTTTAGTTTTGTTTTTACTTTTATTTTAATAAGTGATGTTTTCTGTTAGTGTTATGTAAAATAAATGTGATATCTTCTTCTTTCTTATTAAATAAATACTTAATGTGTTTAAAACAATCAATCGTCAGCAAACAAGATACTAAGGAGTAAGATATCATTAACATTGGAAGCTAACTAAATATACACAATGACTTGAGACTTCCAAACTCCAGTCTCCAGCTTTGATAACGAACTTAAAATGTTTTGAGTAAACTGTAACAAATTGACTATCTGTTTAATATTCCGATTCTGTTCACGAAATGCCTCTTGAAATTCCGAAAATAAACAAGAATTTATTTATTGAAAACACAAAGGTAAGACTTTTACTCTGTTTTACATTTGTTAGAATCTCTCTTTGAGACACCCCAGATGATTTATTTTTTTTATATATTAAATATCCTTTTAATAGGGAGGCCAAAAAAACATGGATTGACTGTGTGAAGAATGATATTTGTTTGAGAGGTGTGACTGACGATATGGCGAGTGAAATAAGAGAATGGAAAAAGAGAATATACTGCGCCGACCCCAAATAAATAAAAAGAGAAAAGGGCAGGAAGAAGAAGAAACAGCCTTTTGGTGTGAAGTGAGTATTTAGCCAAGCCATCTTGGAATACAAGCGTATTATAAGATGTGACTCAGCCTTGAGTCTAGTATTCATACATAATATAGATCTTTCAAGTTCTCTGTGTTGTGGCAGTATTTTGGAACTCGGCGGCCATCTTGAATGTCTGGATTTCTCCCGCTATAGGTAAGTTGCCAGCTGTATAAATTTTTTTTACCTGTCAATATTAGATAATACATCAAAAAATATTAGGTTATATTTTGACAGGTAGGTTTCATTTAAATTTTATTTTTTAAATGACACACATGAATTTTAAAATTTTAATGAATGAAAAACGGATAAAATTTGATGTTGTCATTGTTCTGTTATTTGCATTCTTGTCCACTTCTGGTATTCTATAACTCTTTTTTAGGGTGTAGCTAAGGCATTCGGGCAGGACAACGTGTCGGGTCCGCTAAGTATAAATCAATAAATTGCCCTAAAAGAAACATTAGTAATGTATTAAAACACAGATTTGTATGAAATGCGTCTCTTATAATCAGGTCACAAAGCGGCATGCCTATAAATAATACAAGAGTCAAGACCGAGTTTTATCCGATAAACGTTTAGAACGAGGTCTAATGACACTTAAGGCTTATTAGATCCATGAATCCCTACGCATGCAAAGGCCGGCCCTCAGTCAGCATTGCGTATCATCATAGATTACACAAATATTGTCTCATTTTCCGTGAAATTCCCGCGATTTTAATCTGTGATTGATATAAATAAGCATTTCCGGTTGTTTACGAACGATATGTAATCTGTATTAAAATATCTGTGATTTAAAAAAAACGTTTTTATTTAAAAATAGAACGAATCTTGTGTATTATTTGTGGATGTTATGAAGTTATTCTGAAGTTTAAAAATGTATAATAAAAACCAAAGAGATAAATACTTGAAGATAAAAATGCGATCGATATTTTCGAAGACTTTGAGATATAAATTTTTTATATTATCTGGATTTGTAATAACTTACGTGATTATACTTTTATTATTAACAACGTGGTTTTCAAAGAACATGGAGACAAAATCTCAACTCAATTTACCTAATGTGATAGTTCATATTGATTTCAAAGGTTCTCCGCCGAAAATAAGTTACTTGAAGACTTTGTTGCCGAAATTTCAAGAACTTGGTGTTACGGGGTTGTTAATGGAGTATGAAGATATGTTTCCTTATGAAGATAACTTAGTGAATATAAGTGCAAGGAACTGTTACGAGAAATCTGAGGTTAGTATTTTGATTCGTAACTTTTCAGAAAATTTTAAAATAAAAATAGGACTTTATGTTCACAACTCCGCCAAAACTTCAGATTTCAATTATTTTTTTTCTTTCGTCAAAGCAAGAACTTACTAACAGACTTTTTTTTAAATATAAGATGAATCCGTCATTCAGAATTATTCTTACACCGCTGAGAGAACTATTGCAACTTTAACCTGCCTTTAAAATACATTCATTTTTCAGTTATTCGAGTTCATCTCCCTGGCAACCCAGATGGGGTTTGAGATAATACCATTGGTACAAACCTTTGGACATTTGGAGCATGTATTAAAACTTCGGGAGTTCCAGCACTTGCGGGAAGTACCTCTTCACCCAGATTCACTATGTCCTAGCAGAATTGAGAGCCACGATCTCATTAAAAATATGATAGAGCAGGTAGGTATATTTTAAACTAGCAATTGCCCCCGCAACCCCCCTTGTGGGTTGAATTTCGTAAAATCCGTTCTTAGCTGACCTCTACTCGACGAAAGGAATATTCCTACCATATTTCAAGTCGCTACGCCGCGGCCGTATGGTTCCAGAGATATCGTGATGAGTCAATATATAGGTGGGAATCTATTTTATGTATATAGATTACGTGCTTTAACTATTATAAAGTCAAGCCATTCATAATATTAAAAAAAATATATTGTACTCTAAAATTAAAAAGGAAAAAAAGAAAGACCAAAGTTTGTACAAAAGGTCTTTAAACTATCAGTACGTTCCATGCTAAGAGTTAACAGTTATAACTTTGTTATTATAAATAGCTAGCGTCTACCTACGGCTTCGTCCGCGCAGACTTCGATTATTATCTATTTTTGGGCCTTTTCTACTTACTGCAATACACTTCTATCCCACAATACGTTTTTCGTGTGTTTTTTTTATGTTAGATATCGACAGACGAGCATGAGATTCACTTGATGAACATCAGTCAATGATGCACTGTTGACCTAATTTTTACTTCGACATTCGGAAATCCATAGAATGAAACCGAAACGTGCAATGTGCACTTCACGGTTTTTCCATCTATGAATGGTGGTTCGTTACCCGGTCGGAATTTCGATATTCCTCCCACCCGATCAATGCCCGAAGTTACCAGACGTGGGGAAAACAATCTTACAGAAAATTATAAAAATTTCATCCATGTGGGATTCGAACCCACGACCCATCGATGCGCACGGCAGGTGTTCTACTAACGCGCCAACGAGCCCGTCAAAGTTGCTATTTATGCATCACACGCCCAAATAGCTCTTAGATAGTTTAGTTAGGATTGTTTTTCCGACTTACTTGACACTCATCCTTATAAATTGGACAATTAACTCAATATCTTTATAATATACTAGCAATTGCCCCCGCAACCCCCCTTGTGGGTGGAATTTCGTAAAATCCGTTCTTAGCTGACCTCTACTCGCCGAAAGGAATATTCCTACCATATTTCAAGTCGCTACGCCTTATGGTTCCAGAGATATCGTGATGAGTCAATATATAGGTGGGAATCTCTTTTATTATAATATATAGCCTATATGTTATTGAGTTTTTGCGTTAAAGAGTAACAAACCTCCATCGATACATCCTCATAAACTTTCACAAGTAGGAATAAGATGTAGAATAGCATATTATTACTAGTAGAATTATATCATAATTTCGTTATCATCTTATAATTATAAATAATAATCAATTTAGGTATGTTGTATTTATAAACTTCAAATTTAAATTCATCCAATTATGATGAAACGTTGATGAGTTGTTCTGCATACACCCGCGAAGGTTTCTGTCCCAAAAAATTTAACATTTTTTACCTTACGTGGCATTGCAACGCATAGAGCACAGCTAGTAATTTATAAAAATCGTTATTTAAATATAATAACTTTTACCGGATTAACAAACGTGGTCACAGACAGACTGTCTATCTGACTGTGACCACGTTTGCTGAAAAGCATTCGCAATGTCCGAGTTAGGATAAATAATATAAATAAATATTTTTATCTAATATTGTCTTTTATTAACGCGAGTATCACACATTTAAATAAAATACTGTATACCGGATTAAAACGCGATTTATTATTTATATTGTTTAAATTATTTATCCCGACGTTTCGGATGCTTTACAGCAACCGTGGTCGCGGGAGACGGCGGTTGCTGTAAAGCATCCGAAACGTCGGGATAAATAATTTAAACAATATAAATAATAAATCGCGTTTTAATCCGGTATACAGTATTTTATTTAAATATTTTTATCGTTACGATAAATACTAACGTTGTCATCCGGTGAATTGTATCTTATTTAAATGTGTGATACTCACGTTAATAAAAGACAATATAAAAGAGCTAAATAATACCAATAAAAATAAATTTACATAATTGCAGGTTGCCACTTTCCACAATGATATATCACCACTTAAACATTTCCACATCGGCTGTGATGAAGTGTTCCACATAAATAAATGTCATTTTTGTACGAGACGAGAACTGAAAGATACGTAAGTGATTAAAAGTGATGATAATTTCTTGTTTTTACAATTTTTTCATTATAAAAATAGACTTAGAAAAGAACTGAGATTCAGCTATTTAAGAATGAACACAATAAGTGCGTATACCTTTGATGAAAAGCGTGGTTTGGCTTTATTATTGTGCATAATTTTTTATGACGTATTAATTATCAACAAACCTGTGTAGGCTTCAGCATGAAGAATGATGTATAACATCAATTATGCGCGATACTAAAATAAAGAGAATACATACGTACAAGACTGACAACACATCTGCTAGTCCTACGTATTTTTTGTGAGATATCGACACATGAGCATGAGGTTCACTGGATGGTAGGTGATACCTCAGCAACAGAACATCAATGAATGAGGCGCTGTCGACCTAATTTTTACTTCGAGCATTTGGAAATCCACAGACTGAAACTGAAACGCACACATCCACAGTAGACATGTGTAACACTGCGCGGGATGAATCAACTCACTCGTTCAAAATGTGTTGGCGCACGGCGCAGGTCCGAGAAATTTGAAAGAGAGTTGTCAAGGCGTTATGTTGCTAGGGTCACCTCGTACCTAAATGTCAACTTAAAAATCCATTATCCTTTTGAGTTAACGCAAAGAGCCGACGCGGTACACTGCGCCTGAGTTACTGAGTAAACGCAAGGAATTTCGCTGTTACCCATGTCTACTTCACAGTTTCTCCATATATCGCAGTTTTAAAGACAAACCGTGACTAAACGAAACTATTAAATTACATAACAGAGCCACAATATTCATAAAAATTATTGGTTTTTTATTAAAACACTTTCAATACACTTTATAGTAAGTACAATATACTATAAAACAGAAATGGATTATATTTTAATGAGAACAATATTTATTTTAAGATACGTAGCGTGGAACGCTCGATTCTTGAAAATTTTCTTTTAGTAGCGGTTTGTATTTAAAGCTGCAATATGGTGACACAGTAATAGGAAATCAATCAAGATATTTCAATATAAGTAGCTCCCAAATACTAATTTTCCTTTATTTTCAGGGACATTTTTATAAGACACGTGAAATCAGTTACGAATATTATAAAGAAAATCAGCCCCAATACTACCATACTTATGTGGGATGATGGTCTTCGAGAAATTCCTATATATAAATGGGACAGTATTGTGAAGAAACTTAATATAGAACCGGTTTACTGGGATTATCGACCTAGTTTAACAATATCTCATGTCAATTTATTGAAGTATTCCGATCAATTTCAACATATTTGGATAGCATCCGCTTTCAAAGGCGCCGACGGAAGAATAGCGACGTTTCCTCATTTAAAAAAGCGTTTTCTCAACCATTTTAGCTGGTTAAGTTTGATTCATAACTATAAGTTCGGTGGCAAGAATGACGTGTATACTTTCAAAGGCTTTATACTTACTGGTTGGTCTCGATATAGCCATATGGACGCTCCGTGTGAACTATTACCGAATTCTATACCCAGTTTATATCTAAATTTACTATTAATCAAACATTTCAAAGATGCCGGATATTCGGAAGAAGATGAGAAGCTAAGCTTAGTTGAATACTTCAACAAATACCTAAAAGATAATTTTAAAACTATCACAGAATGTCCCGAAGTAAACATTGATTATTTAGATACTTTACTGTGTAATTTTGATGGTAAAGAAATATATAATCTTCATAGACATTTGAATGTACTTCTTTCTGATATATCGTATAATGTAAATGATGATGAAACAGGTTTATCAGCAATTGATTTCTATTCGAAAACTCATAACATTAATTTGAATAATATTGATAAATATTTAGAGTGGGCTAATACTACTCTTAAAGAATTACAAGAAGTGGAAAGTAAGTTAAGAGATTCTTTGTTACAGTATTATGACGTGTCTTTTATTATAGAATATGTTGAATATAAAGTGTATAATTCTAAGAAAATTTTGAATAATTTATCAAAAACTTTAAAAGAAATGTTAAAGAGTCGATATTGGGATAGAAGACCTTATTAGTAATACATATAAGTGTATACAGTAATTAATTTATTTTTAATATAAAATGATTTTTATTTTATATTTTTTTTTATTATTTACCCTTTTAACAAAAACTAATATTCACACCCACTAGCATTTCACTTACGTATATGGATACGATTTCTTTTATTTTTCTAATTTTATGCAAGGTGATACATCATTAAGTAATTGACGTATTGTTGATACTTATGTTAATAGAATCTCAAGTGTCTTAGTAAGACATGGGCCAGACACATATTTGTGTCCGTTTTACTATTTTGTGTTTAAAGAAAGACTGACCATCACTGACTGACTGCTCTGTCCGACATAGGGAATTATTTTATGGATTTATTTCTCCAGGCTTCAAACCTAGGACTGGTGTTAAACGCAACACCACTGAGGTAGAGGGTGGTAGGTAATGTTAGCAATAAATATAAATAACTAAAAATACTTGTACGTACGATATTATTTATGAGAGTGATTTTTCAAATTATATTACATAAAACTTCTTATATACTTCTTATATCTACATGTTATAGTGTAAAGGATTTTTTTGATATTTTTAACCGACTTCAAAAAAGGAGGAGGTTCTCAATTCGTTTGTATGTTGTTTTTTTTTTTTTTTTTTTTTTATGTTTGTTACGCGATAACTCCGCAAGTAATGGATGGATTTGGATGATTCTTCTTTTGTTTGGTAGGGGATATTTCAGAGGTGGTCCATATAATTTTTATCGAAATTGGTTTGGTGCTTTTTTAGAAAATCAACAATAACAAAAAAAATCTTATACGTGGATGATGTTTTGGCTTATAGTTCCTTTCACGGCGCTGTCTCATTTGAGCAGCACGTTTAGTGGTAGGTCTACTAAATTATTATGTAAGGATTAATGAACTTAAAAAATACACTTCCTACAAAAATTTTGAAAAAAAATTATTTTTAAGCAAATAAACAAAAACCAACTTCAAAACTATAACTAAAAAGTAAAAAATAATATTTTAATTACTTCAAAGCATTATTTATTAACAGTTATTTTGGAGTCGGTGCCGGCGAAGAAGGACAGTTTAATCCCGCTTTTGCAGCAAACTTTCGAACAGTACGGAGCGGCATCGGTTGGGCGGCACCGACTTCAAAATAACTGTTAATAAATAATGCTTTGAAGTAATTAAAATATTATTTTTTACTTTTTAGTTATAGTTTTGAAGTCGGTTTTTGTTTTTTGTTATTGTTTTAAATAACTAAGATATTTAGATAGGGATAGCTATAAGGATATTTAGATAAGGACACTTTAGCAGCTAAATTAACTTCGCAACGAACTCATAATTTTTTATGAACCCTGAAACTTCAGAATAGCTACTTCAGTTCATTAGACGATATACCCATAATTTTTAATATACTCGTATATAGGCATAATATATGTAATCAGCGTAAGCTATTTTAGCACCGAAGTATCATTTTTAAGTTCGTAAACATCGAAATGTCGCTACTATTCATAATAGTAGAGCGTAATTAAATTGTTTGCAAAGCTTTTGTTAGTCACACGTTATGTACTTCCTGTAAAAGCTACGTTTTGGAAAAATATTGTCAAGCACTTTCATTCACTATGTTATCTGAATATTTGCTCTTTTGCATCTGTATTGTATCCTATAGCTTTTAACGATAGGAATAATATTTAAATGAAAATAGAGGCTACTGGGGATTAGAATTATGTTTATTTTTGGTGTCACATAGTTTGGTTTATTCATCAAATTTTATAGAAAGCAATTTGACTCTTTTAATTTAGCTATGTTTCACCATGTCACTAAACAAACCTCTGGTTTTTAATTTAAATAAAAAAAGTATTATGAAATAATTCAATCTATAAACTTTTCATGAATGGAACGTTATTTATTATTTATTTTCTATTACGGAAAATATCTTGAGTCTATTATTAAAATCGATATTATTTACTTATTTATTTAAAAGAAAACCAAAATTAAAATTGTAAAATGTAAAAACTTTTATTAATGCTCAGAACAACCATTAAAACATCTATAGCTTTACAAAATCGTAAATGACTTACAAACACCATAGTTATAAAAACTAAATAAAAACAAATCCTTATATACCTACTCTATAACGTTTTATCTATTTTTTGCATCATCTGTGCTTTTACTTTCATTCGATTCCTTAAGCCCTTTATGTACTGGAACTATTTCCACTGGAGGAGGTGTAATCGGCACTAAGCTGCCATCTTCTTCAGCTACTTTTAGACCAATCGTAGCTCCTAATTTGGCACTAGCTTGTTTAAACGTATCCGATAGCTTCACTTGTACGACGTTAATACACATGGAAGTCAAGGCTAAGCCAAATACTAAATATAAAATGGAAGCCATCATAAACATCGGATGATCTGGCACTAAATCACCCAAACCTATAGTCGACATAGACACGAAGACAAAGTAAAATGACTCAAAGAAGTTCCAAGTCTCCCAAATACTATAACCTACAGCACCGATAATGATATAAATTACCAATATGATTATGGCAACTGAAATTGGTAAGTTAAATTCATCATCGATTTCGAAAACTGATGGTGCGGGCGTATCCGGATCTCCATCGATATCCGAAGATCTTTGTGTTCCAGGTTTTGGTGGTAAAGGAGGTGGGACATCACTCGATTTCCTTTCTATAGATGGCGGTGCATCGGGTGAAGTTTCTATATCCTCTTCAGAAAATATTTGCGACGGCCGACGTACAACTTCGTATACAATATTCAGGCCTTTCATTACTTCCTGAAATTTAAAAAAAAACATTTTTTTTTATTTTTTCGTTACTAGCAACACGCCCGGCTTCACACGGGTTCAATGTAGATTAACTATACAACAACTATGTTACTCGCAGATAATGTAGCTTTCTATAGGTGAAAGAATGAAAGAAGAAAGAAGGTTTTAAAATCGTTGACAACAAAAAAAAAAAACAATAAATCTTTCCTGTTTATAATATGAGTAATGAGTATAGATCAAAATCAAAAGTTTTTTATTTCAAATAGGCCTTTGCAGGCTCTTATGAAACGTCTAGTTGCACGGTTCCAAAAAGTGGGTCTCATGGAGAAGAACCGGCAAGAAACTCCATGGACACTCTTTTCAACAATGGTTTAGCTTACAAGGACTCGGTTACAATAGTAATAATAATATAAAGATGGCACGATTACCATATCACAGTAGCTTTTATTTATAGACGTTATATTTATAATTAATATACATAAATAACTGTTATATTTTGTTTTGGTTTTGTAAAGTATAGGATGAATAATTTATTTAATGATCAATTAATCCACTAGACTAGAGCAGGAGTATTTTTTAATATAGTTTAATCTATATATCGACGTAGGAAAGCGTATTTGCTGTAAGTAGACATATTGCAATTGTTCACCAGAGCCAAAAAACTTTATTAATTTCGGAAAAAAATTAATAGTGTCTGACCTATCCATGATATTGCTACCATTTTTGGAACATAGGTTTATTTAACTGCCAGTCACCATTTGCAATGTAAACTTTTTATCCAAAGTTACTATAAGTACGTGTTTGGCTAGTTACAGCAAACAGTTTTTTAAATCACATACCTTTAAAACGCTGTAACTAAGGAAGAAAAATGTATGCGTAGATGGAAATATTATCAATTTACAGGCGATAAATATGCTGTATGCAGTAAATTTATTTATTTGGGTACTGCAATTCAAGATGTAAGATTAAATTTATAATTATGATTAGATCTAGAAATGCAGTGAGTCAGTTCGTAATGTAATGTTTGGTTGAAATAAAATGTCGTAAATGGTCAAAAAAAATATATGTTCTTTTAAATTGTTGAAAAAAAAGGAGGAAAGATGTAACAAAATACAATTACAATTGAAACTTAGTTAACATGAAGACATTGTGTTCAATCAAAAACATATTTAAGGAAAAGTAAATAGACCAATGATATTAAAATCGGTGCCTATCGGCGGCAAGTCCCAGCTTTGGTTTGGTCGCCCCTGCAAAACGGCATCGCGCCGAAAGCGGGAGAGCTATCAAGCCTGGGTTAATGCATTAGCGTCTCGTGATTTAAACACCAGCGCACTCAAAAAAGAGTATAATTTTGCCTCTAGGCCCTTCAAAAGAGCTATTGAAAAGGCAAAATCGGAGCACATCGGCAGAATTGGCGAGAAGTTAGTCCGCCTTCCTTCGGGAACACGTGCGTTCTGGTCGCTCGCTAAGGCTGTCTTAGGGAACTTCTGTCAGCCTTCCCTTCCATCCCTGCACAGGGACGATGACTTGTTGGCCCATGCCGCGAAAGAGAAAGCCGATCTTCTGGGCTCTCTTTTCGCGTCCAACTTGACCCTGGATGATCAAGGAAAGCAACCACCGGCTATCTTGCGGTATGATACCAACATGCTGGAGGTTAAATTCCGGCAAAGTGTAGTGCGTAAAGCACTTCTTTCCTTGGACATTCATAAGTCGGGTGGGCCCGATTGTGTGGCGGTCATGTGCTCCAGAGTTAGCACCGGTTCTAACGCGTCTTTTTCGGCATTCTTACTCATAAGGCGTCGCGTCGTCCCGAAGTCATGGAAGACTGCTTTGGTGCATCCGATCCCTAAAAAAGGCGACCGCTCTGATCCGTCCAACTACAGACCTATAGCGATTACCTCCTTGTTCTCCAAAGTAATTGAGTCCATTATTAACTGTCAGCTCCTGCGGTACTTAAAGGAACATCAGCTAATCAGCGACCGCCAATACGGTTTCCGTCGGGGTCGCTCAGCCGGTGATCTTTTGGTTTACCTGACCGACCGATGGGCGGAGGCAAGGGGGAGGCGTTGGCAGCTAGTTTAGACATAGCGAAGGCCTTTGATCGGGTGTGGCACAAGGCACTTCTTTCAAGGCTCCCTTCCTATGGGCTTCCCAAAAAAATATGCAATTGGGTCACCAGCTTCCTGGCAGATAGGAGCATCAAGGTCGTTGTTGACGGTGCATGCTCGGACTCCAAATCTGTCAATGCTGGTGTTCCACAAGGCTGTGTGCTATCTCCCACTCTGTTTCTTCTGCATAACAATGATATGCTGAAGATAAGCGGCATTCATTGCTATGCGGACGACAGCACAGGAGATGCCTCATACTCCGGCCGCGCCAACAATTCTCGAGAAAACGTCGACAAGTGCCGAAACAGACTTGTGTCTGAAATCAAGTCTTTTTTAACCAAAGTCTCGGAGTGGGGCCGACTAAATTTAGTCCAATTTAACCTCAAGAAGACAAGTCTGCGCGCGAAGAAAAAGTCACCATTCGTCGTATCTCCTCATTTCGAAAGCACTCCCCTGACTACCGCAGCTAATATCGGAATACTTGGTGTGGACATATCGAGCGACGTTCAGTTTCGGGGTCATCAGGAAGGGAAGGCCAAATTGGCCTCCAAAAAGCTTGGTGTGCTCAATAAGGCGAAGCAATACTTCATGCCGGCCCATCGCCTGCAACTTTATAAGGCGCAAATTAGGCCACACATGGAGTATTGTTCTCACCTTTGGGCGGGGGCTCTCCAGTACCAGCTCCTTCCATTTGACCCCATCCAACGTAGAGCGGCTCGAATCGTCGATGACCACGCATACCATCTTGATGTCTGCAAGTCCACAACTGCGCGATTCCTGAGACACTTCTTTCCTCGCACAACCACTCTGTGGAATAAGCTTTCGCCGGCAGTTTTTCCGAACCGATACGACTTGGAAACCTACAAGAAGCGAGCCTACATCTTCCTTAAAGGCCGGCAACGCACCTGCAAGCCCTCTGGTGTTGCGTTTGTCTATGGGCGGCGGTGATCATGAAAATTATTATGCTATCGCGAATCATTCACATTTTTTATCAGTCATCTTCATCGGTTTTAGGTAAAGCAAATACGTGATGATTTGCTGTAAATAACAAAAACTAAAACTGTAGGTTCCCTAAACTTGCTGTAAGTAAACGAATGTAAAAATCACACGCTGAAAGAAATGCTGTAAGTAGCGTTAAGTTTTTAAAGGGGAAGAAGTAAGTATTTGTAAAGCAAAAAATGCAGTCTTTCTTATGCTGTAAGTACAAAATGTCTAAAATGACGAGATTTTTGTCTACATACAGCATTTAATCTTGCGAAAAAAAATATAAGTACGGGTGTTTTCAACGGCGTATATATATTTTTTTTCATCGTAGATACACAGGACCCAGGTCATTCGATGCGGATTTTTTTTCTGATTCTAATGATAGTAAAAAGTCACTTTAGGTATTTTGTCTACTTACAGCAAATATGCTTTCCTACGTCGATATATAAAAGAGATTTCCACCTATATAGTCACTCATCACGATATCTCTGGAACCATAAGGCGTAGCGACTTGAAATATGGTAGGAATATTCCTTTCGCCGAGTAGAGGTCAGCTAAGAACGGATTTTACGAAATTCAACCCACAAGGGGGGTTGCGGGGGCAATTGCTAGTAATTATATATAGACGTAACATATATTTGCTATTGCTTAAATCAGCGTAATTTATAAGGTCAGGGTGTGTGGAGATTGTATTTAAGGATATTTTTTTTACTTGTTCTTGTGGGGCGGAATTTTCAATAGTTAAACTATTACTATTCGTAAATTTATTGGCGCATAGATGGCGCTCATCACAATAGTGGTTAATTAGATTTATGAAATTTAGAGGAGTCACACTGGTGACACATCATTGTAAGTTACAATTCATTAAACAAGTTGAAAATTCAAGGCTTTCAATTTAAAAAAAAAAGTTTTAGGGATTTTGATAGGACACATTAGCTTATTTTTCTATGAAACCGCCACAGAAATGCATCAATCAGCTACTCATTACTCAACCCTTCAATCTAGGAGCTTGTTTATAAAAACATGAATCTTATAAAAAAGCAGAGACAAAAATGAAAATGAATGTTACTAACCTGGACAGGCCCTGTCCTTCTAACTTGTCTACAACTCCTGGTATAGTAAAAACGCCGTATAAATGACCAGAAGAATTTTATGATTCTCGTGAATAGCTTGCCAAAGTCCGCCAACACAATAAGGAACAGTGGAATACCAATTATAGCATAAACGATCGTCGCAACTCGACCATACGTCGTTTTAGGAGCAATGTGACCGTAACCTGAAACAATAGTGAACATTAACTAATTGAAACAAAGATAAACGGAGGAGATACACTGCTAGAAAATGAAACCCATTTTGTTTATTTTAATCATTTTTTAGGTTATATCTTTATTGACAAAAATAATATTAATTTCTTACCAATAGTAGTGATTAAAGTCATACAGTAGACGAATGAATTCATAAAATTCCAAGATCTCTGGCCGCTGTAAGACGTCACGCCTGCTTCGTGAGCGGTGTGTAATTGATCCTCAAATTCATACAACTTCTTTCTAGCCATTGACTTCCAATCTTCTTCTCTGAGATAATGACTTCCACGCCATAGGTTTTCTATAAAATCACGTTTAACATTCCTAGTACTGCATTTGAAGGCATTTTCAAAGTTGCCTTCTAATGATTTAAACATCATTCCTCCTAAACCACACATTATTATCAATATTAATAAATCGCAAATACACCTATTTCTTAATATTATCAATTTTTCCCAATCATTACGATAATCCCTTTTAAACTGCCGCCAATTATTTATTAATTGAAATCTTGAAACTTTTGGTTTCATATTTTTAACCTTTTCCACTGATTTTGATTTATCCAATTTGTTATCTATTATATCTTCTTGTATACTTTTTACTAGGGAACGTTTTCTTAAAACTGATTTTGATTCGTTATCGTTTTGTTCTAAATCTGTTTTCACTAGATTTATGTGATCTACGACTTCTTTTTGGCTGAGTTGATTAAGTTTACGAGTTAGTTCTGCTGTTCTTTCTAAGAGATCAAATTCATATTCATTTTCACTAGGTGAAGTAGAGTAACAACTAGAAGTGTATTCAGATTGACTTGCATCGACATATCCTGAACTATGTCTGCTATGTTTTTCGCGTCCAATTTCAATTGGATTCTTATCCGTAAGTCCTGAGAGAATCTCTCGATCACTTATAATTTGAATTTTTTTTGGACATGAGATTCCTCTAGTACTTCTTAAATTGACTGGTGTTTTATTTGGTGTTTGCAAGGTTCTGCTATAGGTTTTATAGTCTGGTGGCACCCTTGGATCCTCTTTAGGAATTGATAAGCTTCTGGCTCTGGCTTTTTGCATTAGTTCAATTATTTCGAGGCTCGTCTGACTCATTCCTGTGCCAGTTTTTTCAATGACTCTAACGTCTTCGACTCTATTAACCGACTGAGATCGATTTTCTCTAGGAAATTTATTTTTCATAAAACGCCTTGGTGTTGGAACTATTTTACGCCTGGGTCCACTTGCATACACATTCTGTTGATACAACTGATCCTCACTCATATCACTCTCACTCGTTTTATTCTGCAAATGTTATTATGAATTAATAATTATTCTCAACTCTTGTATACATATCAAGCTTTTATGTGTAAATCATTTATTTTAGCAGTAAAATATATATTATTACTGTTAAAATTAGAATCACAAGTATTAATAATTTGATATAAAGACTGACCGCCAATCGTGATGCTGATTTGCTTCTGGCAGGTTTTTCTGGTGCCACTTTACTTTGATGCTCCTGCTTCTTAGTTTGTTTAATGATGGTTGGTTTAGCGTCGGTTGACAATTTTTTACTTGGAGTTCTTACGACTCTCTCCCGAATTTCAACAACGGGTTTTTGTTCTTGACTTAATTTTTTACTTGGAGTCCTCTCCACTTGTATGACTCTAGTTACCAGTTCACCAGTTGTAGGAGTTGTAGTATCGGATCCTTTAATTGGTAATGCTTTTTTATTACTTTTTTCTTCTTTATCTTTCAACGAGATTTCTTCCTGTTTTATTTCTGATCTCGGTGGCTTGGGTTTATCTGATAATTTTTTCTCAATTTTTTCATCAGGATAAATCATTTCTTCGAGTTTTTTAGGCGGGGTAGGTAAAGGATATGGAAAATCTTTTTCCTTTGGAGAGGTACTAGCAGTACCTGGAGGAGATAATGAACTTCTTGAGTTAGTAATTTTTGGCTCTGAACTACTTGTTAAAGAATTTCGGCGACTTGAATCATTATCCTTCGGACTCACAATATAATTTGTACTCAGTAATTTATTTGTTGGATCTATGAAACTACCTTTACGTTCCAACTTAGTACCTTCTTCTTTTTCAGGTACTGCAAATGGAGAGATACTCCTTCTCCTTCTCTCATTTGCTTCTATATTCCGTGCTTCAAGAATTTCATCAGTATCTAAATCATAAACTGGATCTTTAGCATTTGCCTTTTCCTGTACTAGACGTCTCATTTCTTCGTAGGTATTATCGGCTTCAATTTCTCTAGAAGAACGTTGTGGTTTAAGATCTTCATCATCTGAGGTCGGTGTGTCTTCATGAGGAGCGAAAGTTCTTCGTGGTTCAGGCGTTTTTTCTCGCTGTCTGGCATGTTGTGCTCTATTTTTAGAAATATTTCTTCGTTTTCGTATAGACATCGGTTCCTCAGCTACACCACTCATATTTATCTGCTTCTGTCTGCCTGGTGATCTTGCTATAGCGCTATTAGTAGTCTGGGTTTCCGATTCGGTTTTTAAAATGGGAACTATTAAAGAAACTTTTATTGGAAGATTGTACTCCTTTTCACTCATAATCAGCAGTTATATGTGACAGCTCCTGAAAAAAAAAACACCACTTTTAAAGTGTATCGATTGTGAACTGATCCCAATAATGTCGATAGGCCACGAAGTGCAACCAATTTTGGCAAAAGATACAATGGTTCGTGCCAATACAAGTGCGATGACAGCAAGGTGCATAGAAAATATTATATAAATTAGAAAATAAATAGACT
The DNA here is from genome assembly GCA_905404175.1 of Anthocharis cardamines. Lineage (NCBI taxonomy): Eukaryota > Metazoa > Arthropoda > Insecta > Lepidoptera > Pieridae > Anthocharis > Anthocharis cardamines. The sequence goes on along the minus strand of FR989972.1, from coordinate 4,258,615 downwards.
TACCATTTCTGTATCGTATCCAGAAACTGTTTTATCACAATCGGGGTCAAAACAGTCTAAGAAAAGAATCTATTTTTGTATCACAGCCACTCGTAAACTACTTTAAAAAATTCAATCATTCACTTATTTTAATACCAATAAGTCGAAACGAAATAAGATAAAATTATTAATATACGATTAAAATGTGTTGAAAAAAGTATTTTTCTAAATTGACAACGTTTTGTGCGCAGGAGCACTGCGCAAAGTGCGCCAAGCTTGCCGGGCAAAGTTCCAAAATTAAACCAGCTATGTATGTTTGTACTCTCCATGTGTGCGTGTGTAACTGACTAGAGTCTTCGTATGTAATATACTAAACTCTCCGTGTTTGGACAGGAGATTTCTTGAGGATGAGAACAATAAGAATTGATGGTTGCTTCTTCAATCTAATGCTTGTACTAATAAATAATTATTTCATCCTAAAACGTAACTGACTATGACTATAGCAACAGTAACTTGGATAAAAGAATAACACAAACAATTCTCCTGTGATTTAAACACATCGATCGTATGTCATCTATCGTATATTTATTATTGGTAAGATCCATTTATATAATTATAATGATAGCTTTTTCATTTCTATAAGATAAAATCTGCTTCCGACTGAATTGCTCGTGTCAAATATTAAGGCGTTTTGTATTAAAGAGAATTCCTGAGTCCCCTAGAGGGGCATGGGGCAGACACATTTCTGTGTCTGATTCACTGATTATTTTTCTTTACAGGCAAGTAGGTGATAAGTAGAAGGTTGCTTCTATGCCCTGCCCAACCGAAACATTTTCTCGGAATTCGAACCCAGGACCTTTAGTGCTAAACGCATCGCACTTATCACTGAGTCACGTGGTTTTGTATTAAATATGCTTAGTAATTATAAGATTTCTTCGATGGACACGAGATTTTTGAATACACGAGAAACAAGCTTCGAACTTAACAAAACAAACCGCCTTTAAAATTCAATGTATAGTAGTAGTGTTTATTACATTTTTATAACCCTATTCTATAAAAAGCCATCTATCCCTATTCCCTATTCAATAAAAAGGGACTCCAGGGTTCAATAAAAGCCCTGAGAATTTTGGCCATTGCAATTTTGGGAGAAGTTTACCTAGAAAATATAAGTTAATATATAAATAACATTTATTAATATTTAGAAATATAGCAACCCCAATTGATCTTATTGCATAATCTAAGAACGGAACGCAAAATTAACGAAATGCATTTAATCTTAAACCCGTTCCTCAGAGTTTTGATTGTATAAATAACAATTTCTAACCCGAAGCTATAAACCAAAGTCACGAACAAAGGGATGTTTCTGTTTATTTTTAATTACTTCACTCTATAACAAAGGTTGAGCAGCAAAAAAGGTTGTCGACCGCAGAGAATTTAAGCTCCACATATAAGGATATATTCAATTTTATTCTTTATTTGTTTAAAGGTAAGGTATATTTCACCATTTTATCTAAATGGCCTGAGCTCGGTTTCGTATCTACAAAAAGTAAATTTCTTTGTGGTGTGTTCAGATACAATTTAAGGAAATAAAAAGCTTTGGAGCGCAATTGTAATTGGATGTTGAAGGGATGCTACGAATTATAAAAATTGAATTGCAATTATTCTTGTGAAGACGAATAAAGATCATAACCTATCTTTGCATAGGCACAATACTGAGTTATGAAAATGGCGTATTTCCAAAAGTAATACGGTCTTACTTATAAACGTAGTATAAGCTTGATATAGTTAAAATGTGTTTTTATTCTTTTGTTCTGTAGTCTTTTTATATTCAACTAGCAATCCGCCCCGGCTTCGCACCGGGTGCAAATAGATGAAAAAGAAGCAAAGCCTATGTTACTCGCTGATAATTTAGCTTTCTATTGGTGAAATAATAGTTTTTGAGTTAATCGTAACAAAACCGCAAAAATTGAACAAAATGACATAGTACTATCCCTCGGCGCCGTATTGCTCGATGCCCTGCGTCACAGCGTGCGACGCGGACGGCGGCGTGTATTTTTTGTTTATATTGATATTTTTAATTTCGTAATATCTTTTGAATGGAATGTCCGATTTCTATATTTCAAAAAGTATTCTTTTTTTGCACCTCGGGTTGGTTTTAGTAGGAAATTCTAAGGATCTCTATTTTTTTTCTAGTAATAAATATAGCCTTTGTTACTCAGGGATAATGTAGCTTTCTATTGGTGAAAGAATTTTTGAAATCGGTCCAGTAGTTTTTAAGTTTATTCAATACATACAAAAATACAAATCTTTCCTTTTTATAATATTAGTATCGATAGAGCGGGACAAAACATATTTTAACTATATCAAGCTTATACTAAGTTTATAAGTAAGAGCGATAGAATACAAGTTAACGTATTTTACGTAGGGAAAACAACGTGATAAAATTATAAATCAAATTATAAAACAATAAAAATTCTTGGTAAGTACGCCTAATTTAATTAAATATTGGTCTTGAAACCAATCGCTGATATATTGACTTCCATATTTTAGTTAGAAGTAACCTTGCAAAAAAATAGTTAAGAAGGGCATAAAAAAGTTTACTTAAAATGGGGTTGACTCGAGTACCAATCACTTTATCACTTTTATACACATATTATAATATGTAGCATGCCTCCTTTCCATTGGCGTAGGCAGAAATCTCGGATTTTCATATGCTATCCTTGAATACCACTTTCATCAACGCTTTCATATATGCCCATCGGTTTCGAGTTCTAGTGACCTCCGCCTTTTGAAGAACGTCCATTACAATCACATTTATGTATGAAAAACAACTTCAGCCGCTAGAAGTGAGGCAACGTCTAACGTCAGTACAACAAAGCATTGTTCAAAAACCCTACCAAACATAATCAAAAAATATCCACCATAAGTGTATGTACCTAATAGGAATAAGGTATAAAAATTACCTATAGTAGTGTATATAGTTCCAGCGTAAAACATGGAGTTCCAGAATGTCCAGGTCTTATTGTTACCGTTCACGTGTTTCAGGTATTCCTTGAAGCTCTCCTCGTATGCGGCTAAGTTCTGTTCAACTAATGAGAGCAGGTCATCGCTATGCTGAAAACAAATGAAATTCGTTTTGTTTATTTAAAAACATATATGTGACTACGGAGATGCCGGATATAGATGGACGGAGATAGAGGAAAATGGAAGGAGAAAACATGGTGTGCCGACTCTAGAATCGACGCCACGAATCATGTCCCACGGCGAAGTCTGGAACTAAACGTGACAGCTCCGTAATCTTGTTGTTTGTCAGGAATGTGCGATATATTATTACGTAAAACATTATTTGGGTAGTCGAGAAATATCAAGTTGATGGCATGTTAGGAAAAGTTACACTTCCCACTAAAAATATTTTGATACGCGATAGAGGCGCAGCTATCGAACTAGAGTGGCGGAGTTGACTCTACCTACCAAAAAGAGAGTAGAAATAAAAAGAAGATGTTGAAATTGCTTGTAATGCGGAGCTCAACATTGCTGATATCACAGGTTGAGTAAGAAAAACAGATTGTTTAACTCGTACAGCGTAATTATTTTCTCTTGAAGGGTATATATTGTAAGTTTAATCATGAACAAACGACAAACTTATACTATGAAAAATTACCTTAATTATTGTTTGATTCACCTCCAGTGTCTTCTGAATACTAACGGCAATTTCTCTTCTCACTGTTGATATATTCTTATTATACTTTTCTTCATATGGACCTGAAACAAGTGAAATTATATTACGAAAGTGCCTTGGCTTGCAAAGGGACGATTTGAGTGGAAAATATACTGATATAGATATTACATAAAGCGTGTACACTCAACATCGCTCGCATTATGGATTCATTAATATCGCGTGAAAAACTCGAAGAATGATTTAGATAACTCCAAGCGAGATCGCTTCGAACATGACTTCTCCATTTGGCTACAGACTCGTGACGCTCTTAAAAAATCAATGTTTTATAGCTCTCTAAAATTATTGAAACGAGTCAGAATGAAAGGAATTTCTTCTATAGGGTTCCGTTCATACATTTTACCAAAAAACGTTATTTTTTCAAATCTACTTCGGCGTTTTTAGTAAATTAAAAATAATTAGTTTTAAATTAGACCTGCCGGCCTAGCATGACAACCGCGACATTTTGTCGAACGTTTTCTCGTGTTTTAATCGATTATCTACTCTAACATGACAATTACACTTAAAAATCTATACTAACATGACAATTACACTTAAAACTCGACTTTTAATATCAAAAATAGATCTATTTGTCGATCGAGATATCTTTTCTATCAAAATTGTCGATGTCGAGATATAATATATCGAGATATCTTACATCTTAGTTTGTCTTCTCTCGTCCGCGACATATCTCGTAGCGGTCATGCTAGGCCGGCTGAACAAATCTGCTTTAACTTGTCACAAATTCGAATAATCATAATATATTATGTAAAAAGTTTTAAGCTTTAACAAATTTCCTTCGTTCAGACAAACAGAGGCTCGCACGAATGAATATCGAGAAAGTTTTCGAGTCATCGATCTATCAGTATGAGAAGTTATTTTTTACTTGGCTCGGCTCATTGGTGCGTTTGGTAGAACACTTGCCGTGCACTCCGATGGGTCGTAGGTTCGAATTCCACCTGGACGACAAGTTTATAATTTTTTGAAAGCATGTCTTCCCCACGTGGTAACTTCGGGCATTAAACGGGTGGGAGGAATCTCGAAATTCCGTCTGAGAACCGAATCGAGTAACGAACCACCGTTCATAGAAGAAAATAACGCGTTTCGGTTTCAGTCTATGGATTTCCGAACGCTCGAAGTTAAAAGTTGATCAACAGCGCATCATTGACTGATGTTCTGTGGCTGAGGTATCACCTACCATCAAGTGAGCCTCATGCTCGTCTGTCGGTATCGAACATAAAAAATAAGATTGTAAATAAATGACAGACAGACTGGAATACTTTCTCGCAAGATGTTCGTGGCCCTCTGGAAACATTCACAGTGCGAAATGTAAGTACTTTCGTATTGACGAATTACTTTAAAGACTGTAACTTCTCACCGTGGCAGGCTTACGCTTTCCACATTTTCCTAATATTTTATCCTTTAAAAGCCTTACCGAGACCGAAGCGATTAAGCTTACATACATCTTAAGATATGTTGAGAAAAATGCGGTTTTTCTATTACTTGTAACTTGTTCAGGCTGTGGATTATTTATATGAAATTTTGGAATTTGTTTTTTGACTATATTTTGTAGTGTCGCTCAAAAGGAAAACATGTTTCAATGAAATTTTCTCGATAGAAAAAAAAAGTGAATTTATGTCTATTTTTACACTTTTTTGGATCCCAAGGCAAAGACTTATTTAATTTAATTTATTTTAAAGGATACATCCTTTCTACAGGATAATTAATGTCTTTAAGATTGCTCAAAACCGTTTTTTAATCAAATAAAGTATTGTAAAGTTATGAAATAAATTAGTTTTGGCACATACGTTGTTTTATTCCAAGCGCGTTTAAGCTAGAGCTATCTCTTTTTTTTACATGTCTCAAGTAATTAGTTCAATCTCGCTCGCTCACATTCAATAGAACGATTTGTCGGCCTGCGAGCCTGATCGACATAGGCCCTTAATCCATAGTACCTACTTACGTTGAATATGGGCTTTCTCAGGTATATCGGAATGTGTTTGACAATATTATCGTATCATAGTTGGTTGTACTGAATTCATATTTTCCATGTTAATACATACCCTATTAACGTATTGCTTAAATACTACTCAATATCCTTGCCCTACTCTACACATTGCTTTCTAATTTAATACTAGCGAAGTGTTGACTTTAAAAAAAATCCTGACACTATTACAGCGCCACCTACCGAATCCAATTGTAAATCTAAAGCGCCTAAAATAACCTCGAACACAACCAAAAATGTCATCAAAAACGGTCCAGTTGTTAAGGAGCTCAGTGAGATACACATGAACAGAAGAATTATATAAAGAATATCATCGTGGTTTTGTAAGTTGGTAAATACAATTTAATTTTCCGCGAATTAACTTTACAAGGCCGAGGGCAGAATTTATGTTTTATTTTAACCCAAGTATGAGTCTCCAAAGTTCAAAGGGTAAGTTTGATTTATATTCTCCATTATTCGAATAACGAAGGCGTACAGTAAAAAACAAAACAACTTTAACTAAACACAAAACCTTGTTTACTCATAATTAAGGATTACGCTGAATTGGAAAATAAGATTCGCTGTAATCTTTTGTTATATCTTCTTACTTCTATATATATAAAAGAAAGTTGTGTTAGTTAAACCATTTATAACTCGAGAAGGGCTGCACTGATTCTAATTACTCGTATATTGATGATGAAATAAATTTTAAAATAAATTAGGTTCATAACTCCGCCATCTTCCGCAAATGACAGCTCTCGTCACGCACGCTTATAGCTTTTTTTAAATAATGGATGTCCACTGCAAATCGATTTAATACAAGTGGGAAAATATTATCATCATATTTAAATACTAGTTGATGCGTTCGCGTGGGCTTCATCTTAAGCTGAGCTTTTGAGCACGGTTTCTTCATATGATATATTCATATCCTCTATTCCACGAATGCATATTGAAAGTGGCGAAATAATCAAACTATTTCATTTCCATATCAAACGAAAATTTCGACACGAGTCAGTTTGCATTGCGATTTGTTGATAAAAAATAAAAAAAAAAGATCTGGGTTTGTTCTGTTTCTCTTCTTACATCCCCCTGACTCGGTTTATCGCATTTTTTTTTCTATGTACATTTGACCTCTAAAATTTTATTATATGTATAAATAGAAATATTTATTTTATTTTTTTTAGCCAACAATCTGACTAGTATTTCAATAAAAAAAAGGTTCAACTTTTCAACTCAACTTAAAAGTAATTATAATACGTATACATAGATAACAAAAAGAAATAAAAAGCCCAACAACCACTAAAAACCCACACAATTAAAACACCACAATAAAATTTTACTAATAGATTCTACGATCAGTATAAATCTAAAATTGAAATCCATTAAAAGATGAGGATTGAGTTTGATGTGCTCAAAATGTGATTTCATTCGTTCAAAGGGTCATTGATTACTTTCATTCACTGAAGAAAAAGTAAGGGTATTGACATTACATGGCTATTCTTAAGATTCGTTAGAATGTGATTTAAAACGTATTGGCATTGGTATGGCATTGGTATTTTTGTACCTGTTGTGAAACCACTGAAGAAAACACTTGATTTGTCAATAGTTTATTCAGATCAATATTATCGCTTCACAATAATCATCAGAATCCTATTTACTCAACCACAGGTCAGATGTCGACAATCGAACCAAACTCAGCGCGCGAATAATTCTTCAGACTTCAACCATTTTTCCCGCATTTTCCGTTTGACAGCTGACCCAATCGATTGGGCAATGGTGTCAGATCATAAATATAATTTAAATATGGTTCTAGCTAGCATTGCTAGTTAACAAAAATATAAGTGCATGATATTTTGTAACACTGTATAAAATTTACTAAATATTAACTAAGCGATAAGCCCTTCACCTAAAATAAAGTAAAAACATGGTACTGAGTTAGTAATGGCTCTTAACTTGAGTAGAGCTCGGTGTTATTTGAAATTTTTGAAAAGGTTATTAAAATTTCATACCCTTCCGAACACCTGCTCCAAAGAAATTATTTTAAAACACTTCGATAACACTATGAGGATTAAATCCGTAAAAGACGTGAATAGGTTGATAACTCGACTTGAATATATATTTTTTTAATATTTTATTTATAGGGTGAATAAACATTACACTACTAGAACTACGCTAGTACTAGTAGATCAATCTTTATTCACCCCATAAATAATTAATGATTTTAAAATGATGGGTGAATAAAAATTTAACTACTAGTACTAGCGTAGTTCTAGTAGTTTAATGTTTATTCACCCTATACATTGAGCAATCCTAATGCGTATTATGATTTTTAAAAAAAAATCCAATTCGCCTGGAACGGAAATAGATGCCAGAAATTGCTTTAAGTGGATATGTCAACGTGTGTCCTTTGCCTCCTAGATTGAAAAAAATAAATAAACGTCAACTATATAATTTCCCGCTTTTTAGAACAGCATTTGAAATACGAAGAATGTATGAATGTGTAAATAAGTTAAAAGGAATAAGGAAACGCAACACCTTTTTATATTTAGCTTTTACATTCGAATTGGTCTTATAAATAACAGAAACGTACACAATAATAAACATTCAATATGTTTCTTTGAATTTAGATCTAGAAGTGAATTTCCGAGTGATGGAGGATGGGGTAGACCGATTTATATTTTATATAGATATTTTTTTATACATAGGTAGGTTATTTTGTGCCCTGTCCGACCGAAACATTTTTTTCTCCTCCTACTCTTGTTACAACGGGATTCGAATCTGGAATATCCGATTCTAAACAGAACGCGAATACCAATAATTGTAAGTCATGGAGCCATCCCATTTACACTAATATCTAATCTATTTATAAATCTAATCTAATATATTCTAGTCTACAATAATATTATAAAGAGGAAAGATTTTTGTATTATTATATGTTATGAATAAACTCAAAAACTAGTAGATCGATTTCAAAAATTCTTTCACCAATAGAAAACTACATTATCAGTGAGTAACATAGGCTATTTTTGTGTATAGTACATCTGCATTGCACTTGTGCGAAGCCGGGGTGGTCGTTATATAATATTTCTAGAAACTTGAATAAATTATAGGTATATTAATAAAACAAAATTTTGAATAAACGAAGTAAGAAAAGAAATATAATAAGTATGTTCCGTTTTCGAGAATATCTTTCCATCGAAACAAATATTGTACAAAAATATTCCAACTCTTCATACGAGTATATAATAATTCGAAAGCACAACATTCGCGGTCTGAATAAATATTTTCTGTTACCTAAATAAACTCGATATTTCAGTTAAATAAAATAAACAGTCATGTCACATTGGCTTCGATTATGCGCGTACAAATTTGTAGGTTAACCATCTGTTTTCATACTATAAGCGAGCATGAAGCTATTAAGCGCTAACTTATATATACAATTTCCATGTCACAATGTTAGTTACCGTACTTCTCCGAAACGGCTTTACTGATTTTTACCAAATATTATATGCGTATTCAGTAGGTCTGAGAATCGGCTACTATATATTTTTCATACCCCTAAGTGATAAGGGTTGTTCACCCTTAAATATATTTTTTTTAATTTTTGGACGATTTATTTTGTTTTTACTTTTATATTAAAAAAAATACAACCCTATATTTTCACTCTTCTATTATCAACCCCTGTTTTTTTTTGTTAAAAAATCTATACCTGTGCGAAGTCAGGGCGGGTCGCTAGTAATAATCTAAAGCTAACATTCTCAGAGTACAATATAACGATGTGTATACGTAATTCTTTTGAGAAAACGATGATACTGCAGTGCATCAGCGATGTTTGGTCGGCTGCAGTTCCCGACTTTTATTCCGCGGCGCGTTTCGTTTTAAAATCGCCAGTTTTTGGGGAGCTACCGACAACGTGTTCTTTAAGAATTGGATGAGGGTATATCGGATTCGAAACATCAAGTAAATGACCTCAACTAAGCCTTTTTTATGTTAGATATCGACAGACGAGCATGAGGTTCACTTGATGGTAGGTGATACTTCAGCCACGGAATGGGCCAACGAGCCCGTCAAAAGTTTTATTTTTTTTTCTTCATAATTTTTCTAATATAAGACTATGGTTGTTACCTCATTAAATTATAATTATAATTGTAAAATTCCACTTAAAACCCACCCGGGTGCCATTTGATTTTTTGATTTCAGATAAGACAATCAGCTAGAATAATGGAGAACGTTGAAAAGTTTTCCATCTAGATGTCTTTGTAATGGTAAAACAATGAACAAACATTGAAATAAAGTAACCGTGTTGGCAAACGTTATAATCTTGCGAAAAATATACAACTGTAACCTAAAATTATATTAACATATTTTCTCCTGAAAATATACACGTCATGTTTGTCTTTTTCTGTCGATAAACGGTTTATTATTACTGAATTACATAAAATCTACATTAAAATGTTTTATTTAATATTAGGATATCCATATCGATACTGCAACGATATTAGGACAACTCAATGTATAATTAACATGAGCTAATTAAAAATAAACCAAAAATAAATACCGAATTTATCAAGGGTGTCGAGGGAATATTGCAAAAAAAATAATTTTAAGTTTTAAGTTATTCAATTTTAACAGTTCAGGGACAAAAAAAGCTAACAACTATACAAATAATATTCTTGCTATATCTTAGGTAACTTTTTTAACCTTTTTTAAATTTTTAAACTAAAATTTCATACTGGGTTTTAGCAATATATCATCGAGAATGTATATATACTCGAATAAGGAAAAAAAACATTCCGAATGAAAACTTAATTTAATTCAATCATTGTAACAATAATATATTATGTGTAATACAATTTGAAAATACCATAATATTCCCGCGACGATCCTTCAATTAATATACGTAATTAGTCAGGAGCAGAATACGAAACAGCAGAGGCTCTGGCAGATAATATACGATAGCCCCAAGCACAAGTAACACAGTAAGGGCACAGTTCTGACCACGCAAAAGGTGACGTACGTAAATATAACTAGAAGAATTTCCTTGACTGAGAAGCTTTTCTGTGCTCTTCGCCCGGTACAAATATCGTATTCTTTGTATTCTGAAAAAGAAATAAACATATTTGGGACGAGGCCTACTGGTAATATGTGCTCATTTATACAATTATATACTTTTATCTAGAGTGGTCATAACTACTGAGCGACGATATAAAAAATTTAAGTTTCTGTTTATGAAAATGCTCGTTTGAAGTAAGTAGACAGCGTAGCCGTAGGTATCATTGAGCGGATGGTTTATATTGATATCTATAACACCACAACAAACAATATGATTTCGTCCCCTCTCAACCCATTATGTCGCGAAATTGTGGAAAAAAATTTGTTTTAAAATCCATACAATGTAACAGATATCACAAACATTATCGAGTCAAAACCTCAACTAGCACCTGAGACAAAACGCGAACTTCGCAAATGATATGGAACATCCGACTGATATTCACTACATCTCTGCCTTATTATACATATATTGTATTATTATTACTGGTATATGAGATGAACCGAATATGGCATAACTTTGTTTTGGCAAAATGTTTGATTGGGTAAAATCGTTAATTGCCAAGCTGTAGTACCTACTGATATGTACATATATTTGAAAACGGTTTTCGATATCGATATGGAAACTGTACATCGGTTACATAACCGTTTGTGAAAAAAAGCGAAGACGCCTATATCCACTTTCAAAGCGGGTCTACCATAATGAAGGATCTACGAGTGGAAGTCTACAAGTCCAAGATATAAACTTTTTATCTTAAATTAATAGGATTAGGGCATAATTCCCTCATTTCAGTTATAAATCACTTTTATAAGTCTTTCACAAAGCTTCTGAAATCGAAATTAAACAATTTTACTTACTTGGCATTTTGACGAATTTCTTTGAATCTTCCAAATATGATTAGTGAAGGTTTGGTTAGGGTTTTGTTCGGTATTTAAGTATTATTATTCTACCCTCATATTGTTAAGGTACCATAGTTTGATTTTGACATCGGTTTTGGGGGAGAATATTTATTTAATTTTACATTCTGTTAGCGATTCTGGAGAAATACTGAAAGTATTTGAGTGACGTTTTAGATGTTATTCGGTTGAATAATATTTTTTGTGCCAGCATTATTTACAAATGAAAAAAAAAATTAAACAGAAATTTAAAAAAAGCAGGAGTTAGGGATAGGACGCACTATGCTTAAACCGCCGTTGTTTTCAACCGCATATGTTTAGTAAACTATTATATGAGGTCACACTTGTGGTTTTATGCTACGATACGATACGATATACGATACGATAGCGGAAAGCGGTGAATTGTTACACTAAAATAAAAAAAAATGTTGTTTTAAAAAGCCACTTCTGGTCTAATTTATAAGAATATAATTATAATAATTATTTATGTATAAGATCAGCATTCTTCGCTGAAGGCCCATTTACATGGTGCCATTTTCTTGTACATACAAGATCAATAATTTTAACGCAACAATTGACATCCAAGAATTGTGAGGAACTATTTACACGCGTATTTTATGTACTGTTTACACCAAGAAAAGTATTGAAACAAAACTCGTATAACAGATCAACGTATTACGTGTTGTTTAGACCATGCAAGTCATTTATTGGTACAATTTAATTGTATGCAACAGGCAAGAAACTTGCATCGTGTAAATTGATCTTAACTGTGATTTCTATAGCCTAGGGAGGGGGAGGGAAAATTAAAAAAAAAATTAAGGGGGAACAACCCTTATCACTTAGGGGTATGAAAAATAGATAGTAGCCGAATCTCAGACCTACTGAATACGCATATTAAATTTGGTAAAAATCGGTAAAGCCGTTTCGGAAGAGTACGGTAACTAACATTGTGACATGGAAATTTTATATATTAGATATTAAATGGCATAAATAAACATTATTTCAGTTTAAAACTGATATTTACACTAATATTATAAAGAGGTGAAATTGTGTGATTATTTGTGAGTATTTTGGGTGTAATCTCTGGAACTACTGAACAGATTTCAAATAAAATACTTTCACTAATGGAAAGCTACATTATCCGATCCTGACATAGGCTATAAATTACGTTTTTATTGTGAGCGTTTGGCGAGCTATCGCGGTTTTTGTCTAGCAAGTCGGAAAAACTTACCGCTTAGAACCACGTTTATTGCGTGCGCTGTCTTTGTAATACTATACATCTTATATATTTGTTTATATATGTTTTTAATGGTTATTTTTATTGTCTTAGCAATGGTAGACAATTTTTTTTGTATAAAAAGAAATGGATTTACTACACAATTGGATCTTAAACTGATTTTAGAGATTTGATTCCTCTATATTTTGACGGGCTCGTTGGCGCGTTCGGTAGAACACCTGCCGTGCGCATCGATGGGTCGTGGGTTCGATTCCCACCGGGAGCACATGCTTATAATGTTCTGTAAGCATGTTTTCCCCACGTCTGGTAACTTCGGGCATTGATCGGGTGGGAGGAATATTAAAATTCCGACCGGGTAACGAACCACCGTTCATAGATGGAAAAGCCGTGAAGTGCATATTGCGCGTTTCGGTTTCAATCTATGGATTTCCGAATGCTCGAAGTAAAAAATTAGGTCGAGAGCGCATCATTGACTGATATTCTGTGGCTGAGGTATCACCTACCATCAAGTGAACCTCATGCTCGTCTGTCGATATCTGACATAAAAAAAAAAAAAAAAAGGTTCAGTTAATCCTTAAATGCATGATTATTTTATTTTTAGTTTTAAAAAATCTGTAGGTTACAGTTGACATATTTTTGTTTTTTACGACAAAATTAATGTAATCTGCTTAGAGAGAGAGAGAGTTTATTTAATGCACAAACAACAACAAATTAACAAAGATTACTTTCAAAACTAAACTTAACAAGTAAACAATAAAATAAAATATAAATTAGAATTATTAAACAATAAAATAAAAATATAGAGCAATGCATAGAGTAACTATTGTATATTGGCAATGACTAAAGCACATTGCTCTGAGTCTGCATATTGCCTACATTATGAATCTGACTACGCTACTATACATGTAATCACAGAGGTCCGCATAATGCTGATTTTGCAAAATGTAGCATAACGATACTTGAAAAATGTTAAGAAGTATTATAGTATCAAAACAACGCTTACGTTTGGAGGGATTAAACTATAATTGAACTAGCTGATGCCAGCGACTTCGTTCGCGTAGGCTTCACCTTAAGCTGAGCTTTTGAGCAAGGTTTCTTCATATGATATATTCAATTGAAAGTGGCGAAATAATCTAACTATTCTTCTCTATTCTATTTTATTATTTCTATTCTAATCTAATTTACCTATCAAACTTTTATTGACATCTGATAATTCGAAAACGTTCTACGAGTAAAACGAGTCAGTTTGCATTTAAAATAATCTTTAAATGATGATAACTTTTCTTTCCGACAACCGATTTTGATGAAACAAAGCCTATAATATGTTGCCCCGGACTTTGCTTAATATATTTAATATTAAATCAGTTCAGTATCTTCGGAGAGTAGCCCGTACAAACAGACAAACAGACAGGGAAACAAAAATTTAAAAAATCTGGGTTTGTCCTATTTCTCTTCATACATGACCCTGTTTTTAACATTTTTTTTCTATGTACAGATATTTTGACCTCTACAGTTTTATTATATGTATATATTATAATAATACATACTTAAAATTACACATTTTAATCCGGTAAAAGTAATTTTATTTCTTTTAGTGATACTCGCGTTAATAACGGACGATATTATAAAATTATAACTCCTTTGATTTCGCATCCTCTACTCTCATTGATGTGCTTTATAACCGTAATCCTACAGAATATAACTAATCAATATTTCCTTACATTTTAAGGCATGTTCACAAGATATTCACGTCTGAGTTATTGCTACATAATGCGTTGTTAACTGCAATTTTACGGGCCGCTTGTCGCGTTTTATGACTCATAACCTGAACCAAGAGTTAAGCCCTATGATATTCGTGATATCAAACAGCGTGTTATATTAGAATCCAAAATTGCTATATCGCAAGTTGTACATATAATATGTACATTAATTAGGTGCTTACAGCAAACATCTTATTTACGTTAAGCGGCAATGTATGGATTATTAAAGGGCAAGAATCTCATTTGATAAGTGGTGATCCGAGCTAAAGTCGTGGGACGCCATTTTGAATTTAGACTCCCACTGACAAGATGGGAATTAATGCATTTTTAAATTTTAACCCGAATGGGCTGAGTGGTAAGTTGCAGAGGTATAGCATTTGATTCCCAGATAAATAAGTTTTAAAAAATTTACTACGATCGTGAAAAGGCACAGAAGACCGCCTGTGTCCCATAACCTATAGATTCAGTTATATAACTCTCCTACGATAAACATATTAAGGTAGATTGAACCCAAAACATATACTATCTCATTACACAGGTTATAATTAGAAATTTTACGACAGGCGGTAAGAGCGAATTTCACATTCTTGAACAATATTAAATTATTAAGAAAACGTGCTTCGAGGGGACGCGAAGAAAGGGAAGATAGAAGGCCCTCTGACAGTGATGAGTATTACGATGATTTTATAGCCGGAATAAAGGTAATTCTTACACAGTGCTATTTTTAAACAAGACAGGTTCATTTTGGATTTGGGAAGTATTATCTTTCTTTCTTTCTTTAAGTTATTCTTGTCACTTAAAGGTAGTCTGGAAGATATTGCTACTCTCGCAATTATACCACCTTTTCTAGGTACCTCTCTTATTCCTGTAAATGTAGTTTGATATTTGTATTTATGTTGCAATGAAGTTGTAATTAATTAAATTAAGGAAAAAGTGCTATAAAATATAGTGTGAATGCTGATATAAATACATACAATGTGATAGATACTTAAAAGTCATGCAATAACATTAATATTTTTAGGAAAGCTTTTTGAAATTTCAATAACACTAACATCTATATAACAACAATAATAACAATCAAGATCATAATCATATAACACCGATCCAGTGGCGGATTTACACATTACTAGCATATAGGCTGTTAAAATGTTACCACCCCAGCCTCAATAAATGTGAGTTCCTAATTTTTCTAAAATCCAATGATAGGGATTGTCTTCTACACTTCTCTCTATAAGTCTTACTTTTAGATTTTTCTCTTTAGGATACAGAAAACTGACATACTTTCAGAGTTTTTTCTAAGTTAGCTTAAAGAAAAATAATTTTTCCCAAATTTACCGCCCCAAAAATCTTCCGCCCTAGCCTACTCAGCCTGGTTAATCAGCCACTGCACCGATCGAATATAATGGAAGGAAACGAGAAATAAATAGTAAAAATATATTAACAAAGTTCGGTAGCAGACTGAAGAATCATATAAATTTTATGTTGTCATAAAAAATATTTTTAATAAGAGTCTTAGGGTGGTCGCACTTTGGATGCGTTTTTGTACGAAATCTACTCGTACGAACACGTACGAATAGGCACGAATGATCCCGACATACCGAGTAATATAGTGCCTCGCCTAATGTGTCTCGCACACTATAATATGCGACCTAGCCGTTCCGACATACGAAATCCATCCCAACCAGCACGGAGTTTTTAGGCGTTCGTAAGTTAAATTCAATATGGATATCGAAAAAGTATACAGTCTGGTCTTGCGAAAGTTACTGTATTTATTTAAAGGTGATTCTGGTTGATATATAATCAAATGTTTATTTATTCATGCTCAGATAACCTTGAAATAGCGATGTAATCAGTTACGGTTCAAGGTCGCTACTAGAATTTCAACGGAGAAAAACGGAAACAGTGTCCACGTTCTATTCGTACGTCCAATAACGTACGTTTACGTACGATATAAATTCGTTTCCAATGTGCGACCGCCCTTAAGATCTGGTGCATCTGAGGAATGAGTTGAAAAGATAGATCGATAGAAATTAATTAAGACGGACAGTGGAAGATCAGACGTGTACAGTTAAGTGAAGTTTTTATTGAATCGAGTCTTATTGAACTCTAACGTTTATTTCTTTTATCCGAGAAGAAATCGAATTGAAACTCAAATGGAACATTATTTTTATTCAAAAACTTTGCAAAGATTAATATCAATTAGGATTTGGGAAAATATTTTCCAAAATTTCAAAATGTTTGTCCATCTTTTCTCTGTTCTGGCTCGCTAAAGAACTGTCTAGACTTTGGAAGACTTGGAGATCATGTCTGAATAAACTGAGTTGAGCTCAGGCCAGTGGCGTAATGCCCCAAAGTGGTTTTCGCGCCCCAAATCACAAAATGTAATGAAAACATAAAAACATAAAACATAGTCGATCGAGATATCTTTTCTATCAAAATTGTCGATGTCGATATATAATATATCGAGATATTTTACATCTTAGTTTGTCTTCTCTCGTCCGCGACATATCTCGTGGCGGTCATGCTAGGCCGGCTGGTCACTTCGTAGTATCGAACCACCGTTCATAGATGGAAAAATCGTGAAGTGCATTGCGCGTTCCAGTCTCAGTATATGGATTTCCGTATGCACAAAGTAAAAAATAGGTTGACAGCGCATCATTGACTGATGTTCTGAGGTATCACCTACCATCAAGTGAATCTCATGCACGTCTGTGGTTATCTAAAAACCGAAAAGTCCGTCAAATTCACAAGACAAATGTCTCTATTTAAAAAGTTCCGATAAAACAAGTAATTTGTAAAAACACTTCACAAAGTAGCGGACGTCGTTACCGTAATATGCGTAATATTCAGTTCACCTATAAATAGCGACAGACAGATAATATGCGACATATTTATAAATAACCTTGCTTCGCTCACGTTATTAGATATTCATAATTTTCGGAAATTATTGTTGTTTATTGAAGTACAAGTTAAGATTTATCCTTTAATTATTCATTAGTTTAATAGTTCACATAGATTAAAATCCGTGGAATGATCAATAATGTAACAGGAATAACCTTTTGTCAATGTTAAAATTGCGCAATAATATTCCCCCGTTACGAAATATTAAAAACTAGAAACACCCCTGCTTCACACGGGTGCAATGTAGATGTAAATTGTTACTCGCTGATAATTAATGTAGCTTTCTATTGGTGAAAGAATTTTTAAAATCGGTCCAGTAGTTTTTGAGTTTATTTGTAACAAACATACAAAAATACAAATCTTTCCTCTTTATAATATTAGTATAGATGTAGACTAGCTGCCCGACCCCACTTAGCACTAATGAAGAAAATGAGACCAAATCTCTCCTTTACAGTACTAATAAATTAAAAACAAACTATTTTTTTGTGTAAGTACATCTACATTGCACCCTTATGAAGGCTTATTACTAATCTATATAAATAAAAATAAAATGCCGCATGTATGTACTCGCATCACTTGAGAACGGCTGGACCGATTGAGCTAAAATTTTTTTTGTTGTCTTCAGAATTTTTAGGAGAAGGTTTGGTAGGTAGGTAAAAAAATTTTTGAAAAATCTTACGAAATACCTTTCTTCATTATAAAATAAATTAGATTCGGAACTCCGCCATCTTGACAGCTCACGTCATGCATTCTTAGCTTTTTTTGGAATAACAGATGTCCACTGCAAATCAGTGACATATTAGACAATTATAGTGGGTAAATGGGCATATTCAAATTTAAGAATAATTATATTATTTCGAAGCCAAAATTGTGGCAGAACAACGTCTGCGGGTTCCACTAGTGTTACATAAAGAAACGACTTGAATATCAATATCAATATACCTAATATTGTCTTTTATTAACGCGAGTATCACACATTTAAATAAAATACTGTATACCGGATTAAAACGCGATTTATTATTTATATTGTTTAAATTATTTATCCCGACGTTTCGGATGCTTTTCAGCAACCGTGGTCGCGACGAGACAGACAGACCACGGTTGCTGAAAAGTATCCGAAACGTCGGGATAAATAACTTAAACAATATAAATAATAAATCGCGTTTTAATCCGGTATACAGTATTTTATTTAAAAATGTATATACCTAAATGATTACACTTAAGTTCAGGTCTTTGGTTTGCCCTTTTCATACCTTGCCCTTGCGACACTAGAACCTGGTCCACTCAAACATACATAATCACTCAAGCGTGACTTCTTGGGAATGCGTTTTCTAATTTACGACTCAAATAATTTCTCTCGCACTGAAAATAGCTTAATTTAGGCGCCCGTTGTTAAATTTAGATTTCTTGACCGATTGGAAAGCTAAAGGTTGCTTAATAGTATTTTGGCCCCTTTTAACAACTCAAACTCAGATTAAATAAAAAAAGGCAGATGGAGCGCACCGAACACGCGAGTGAGGGAATCAAAGATAATACAAAATCAAAACATAATACAATCTCGCGGCAGTGCTAAACGAACCGTCGTATTGTGTACACGTCACAAGTGATTCGTTATTTTATGATAAAAAATGCCGTCTTGTGTTTTTAAACATTGCAAAAATTGTTCCCAAAAACAAAAAAAAGAAGATGGAATAACATTTCACAGGTAACTATCGATTATTGGACTGTTTTTTTATTATTTAATAACTCGAAAAATTTACGGTTGTCATGGAAACAAAACCTCAACAATAGTTCGTCTGTGTTGCCAGATTTCATCGAAATATTTTTCCCTTCAATTAGGCAAACAATGTAGGCATTATTTTTGCTTTTAGTGTTGCTGACTGCTTTATGAAGGAATTTGTGTGCAAAATATTGTTCTAAGTCTGTATATCATTTTCGTTTGTAATTCCGAAATCTGTAATTTGAGGATTAATGAATAAAGTAATGTGGTAGTTTAATTATATTATTTATACGAAAGTGAATAGTTTTTCATGGTGATTATAAACTTCTTTGTTATATACGTGACCGAATTATTGGAACGGTATATAGACCGGTGCCGAAGCCTTTAAAAATGGTAAAAAGTGAAAAAAAATTACAGTAGGATGAAACCCATTAGAAAAGGAGGGGAATATGATCAAAATGAAAGGAAAAATAAATTACGGTCGATCCGAGTTCGGGAAGTGGAAGTGGGGGGGGTTTAAGGGTAAAAAACGGTTTATCTCGTTTTCCGGCAAAACTACAAGTCCTATGGAAAAAAGTCAAATGGCAAAGTTGTAGGTAATAAAAAGATCTACAACTTTTGTATTTTCACTTTTTTCACATAACCTCAAAATTTATGTGAAAAATTCAAAAAACCAAGTTTTTGGTTTTTTATTTTTATCTTTTACAAAAATATTTTTTTTTTAACGAAATTTTGTGAAAACTTACCTTTTTATGTCCCAAATACGCTGTAATTTATTTAATTAAAAATATTTATTTTTTCACCTTATTTTGAATTAATATCGAAAAAACACCCTAATTTTCAATCGAAAATTCACCCGTCAAAATATCAGCTTTTTTCAAAAAGTTGGTGTGGTTTCTGTTCGTTGGAATCTCTACTTTCTGACGGTGTAAAAAAATATATACTTTTTTAACAGCTGCTACGAAATAACAGGTATGTAGTAAGGCCCATACCCTATTAGAACCTTCCCCACTTCTCTATGAAACACATTTTGATGGGCTAAAATTTTCTGTAGGTCACTCAGGTATACAAGTTATCTTAAAAAAACAATAAATAGACATCTACGCTTATAATTGAAAGAAGATTTTGCAACTTTCTCAAAATATTGTAGATGTCTTATTAAATATTAACTTATTTGGTTTTTGGTTTTTGCGTTTTCTGAGAAGATTTACCATAGTAACATATATTTTTTTTTCACCATCGGAAAGTAGAGATTTCAACGAACAGAAACCACACCAACTTTTTGAAAAAAGCTGATATTTTGACGGGTGAATTTTCGATTGAAAATTAGGGTGTTTTTTCGATATTAATTCAAAATAAGGTGAAAAAATAAATATTTTTAATTAAATAAATTACAGCGTATTTGGGACATAAAAAGGTAAGTTTTCACAAAATTTCGTTAAAAAAAAAATTTTTTTGTAAAAGATAAAAATAAAAAACCAAAAACTTGGTTTTTTGAATTTTTCACATAAATTTTGAGGTTATGTGAAAAAAGTGTAAAGACAAAAGTTTTAGATCTTTTTATTATCTACAACTTTTCCATTTGACTTTTTTCGATAGGACTTGTAGTTTTGCCGGAAAACGAGATAAACCGTTTTTTACCCTTAAATCCCCCCCCACTTCCACTTCCCGAACTCGGATCGACCGTAATTTATTTTTTCTTTCATTTTGATCATATTCCCCTCCTTTTCTAATGGGTTTCATCCTACTGTAATTTTTTTTGGTTTCAAAAATTATCGACACTGGTCTAATAAGACTTATATGTATATTATTATATTTACAAGAATTTTATGATTTTTCAGATTGCCGACTTCATGTTCTTCACACAGATTTGATCACAGAGTGAATCTGATTAAGTTATTAATAGAAAAGTATTTAATGGTACGATTGCACCATCTAGCAAAATTAGAGACTAATTCTCGACATTTAGACGCTAAACGACAATATTATAAGAAATTAGTGCTAAATAAAGGTTGTTAAGAATTTTAAATATGTTTTAAAAGAGTTTTATATATGTAATAAAAAATGAATTACCTATGATTTTTTTGAAATTCCCGTATAAATAAATAAATATGTAAAAAAAGGGAAAAAAACTCAAGGATTTTTCTTGTCACGTATAAATATTAATTTATTTATATCAGACCAATGTTAATCGATATTTTACATTAAAATTAAATAAAACTATAATAAACTGACATGATATTTAAAATATTTATATTATTAATTAATATAAGGTAATGGCTAAGTAGTAATATTTTACATATATTTTATACTTTTAAACTTAATTTATAAATATAAAAACAAACATAAAACATGTAAATATTTATTTTGCTATTTATCTATCCAAATCATTGACATAGTATTAAATAGACTTCAGGTAGCATACAAAATTCACGAAAAAAGTATTCCGATTATTTAATTTAAAATGACACTGCTCAATGGGAACAAAGAAAAGAGTGAAGTCGAAATATGATTTTATAAGTTACCAAAATATATATATATTATCTATATTCTATATTATACATACACACTTGACCGAATTTGAAGACTGGTATTAATATTACTAGTATAGTTATGAACTTGGTAGTTGTAAATTATTATTTATCTAATAGGGTATAAAATAATATATTAACACGAATCGTAATCTATAATACATTTGTTAAACAACAATATAATGTTTTTTATTAATAGTAATTCATATGTTAAATAATAATATCCCCAAAAATTTCCGAATATACAGATTGGAATCTTTTCTTTTCCGTTTTAGCGTGAAAGCGTAACAAACAACAAAACTCACTTTCGCATTTATAATATTAGTAAAGAAGTTAGGATAGTAAGGATTATTTCAGTACAAATCTACTCCATGCATCCACTATTCTGTTACACAAAAGTTTGCGCATGTGTTGGCCAATCTTGGCCAAACATTTGTAGCGTTGGTTTAATACAGATAATTTTGTTCAAATTTTGAATTATTTGTTAGTTTTAAAGCTTAAAATATATCTTATTTTATATGTATTACCGAAAGTAAGACTCCGTCCGTCACATTGTTTTTTCGGGCATTTTTTTCAAATTTTTAAAGACACATTGTGTCACTGTGAGACGTGTTAACGTTGGCGGTGTTTGAAGCGTACTGAACAAAATAGCCTCTCACATTTCAAGTGAGCCGGTATTTACCGGCACGGATTTTTTGCGTCGACCCGATATCTAGTATATTGTTGATCGAAGATCCAAATACTACTTTTATAAAAAATAAGATTTAAAAAATACGGGGAGTTTTTACTGTTTGTGGTATCATTACACGCACACAAATGCACGTGTCCCTACAGTGCCGCTGACAGTTGTCAAGCACACATGAAATGTCAAGCGGCCGTATAATTTTGTTCCGTAGGTTCAATCTGTCTTTTTTTATTTAATCTGAGAACTCAAATATCTTAAGTAGTCTTTAGTTTTGATGATCTTTGAAGCACAGTTTAATGTTATTGTACACATTGAAGTCTCAAAAGCTCAATATGCTTGTTTATTCTCTTTGTTTTATATTATAGCAAAGACTTTGTAAAATAAAACTAACATTCACACAAATGTGTGATACTCGCGTTAATAAAAGACAATATTATTCACACAAATTGTATAATTTTCAGGGTAGGTTGTAGTTAATGTCAAAATGCACACTCATAACGGAAGTTTTATAACACTTGTAAAATATTACTTATTTTTTTTAAACGACTTTAAAAAAGGAGGAGGTTCTCAATTCGTCTGTATGTTGCTTTTTTTTGTATGTTTGTTTCGCGATAACTCCGCAAGTTATGGATGGATTTGGATGACCACTAACCAATGGACACCAGAGTGCTTCTAGGTGCGTTTCTGACCTTCGTTGCATTCTTAAAACATGTAATGTATATAATATGTAATATTTTATAAATTAAAAAAAAAAGATCACTGCAAAAAGAGTGTTTTAAAAATGTTTTGATTCATTATTTGATCATGTTTATTAAACTTTTTATAATTATTTTATTCAAAATTAATTACTAAAATGCCATTTTCTTCTGATAAATAACTACTAAATCCAAGTCAAGTACAAACATAAGTTCAGGTAAAATTTATTTTATCTAGTAATATTTTATAAATTAGTCTATTCCCTATTTCCGTTTCAGTTATTTTTAAAATCAGACACGATTTGCATATCATTAATTATATGAAGACACTTTTTACAACCGGGTATAAATATGATTCTATTTTTATATATCAGGGACAGGTGACTCAAAGCTCAAACATTTCAATGTCATCAGTTTCTCTTTGACTATTTAGACAAGTAAATAGTCAAAGCAGTTACTATTAAAATAAATAAGTTTTCCAATTTAGTTGTAAAATTCGGAAACAACCCAAGACAGTTTCTCTGTTACCAGAGAATGATATTATGTGTTTGAGAGGAATGACTTATGATATGGCGAGTGAAAGAAGAGCATACTGCGCTGACTCCAAATAAAAAAGAAAATAAAAATAAAAGAAGAAAGGGAAAAAAGATTAAAAGGAGTATGTCTTTTATTTGGTAAATTAAACCAATATTTTTTTATGTTCTCATAATCAACATCTAAAGTTCATATCTATCTATCTATCTAAAGCATTAGACCATTTCTTAGTTAAAGTGATTAAAATACAAAAAATTGCTTGTACATACAACGGGAACTCGTACGAGGGTGAATCAAAAAATTCTTGGAATCAATATTAAAAAATGCAAAGATTTAAATAATAATATTTTATTTTTCTACATAATCTCCCTCCAATGCAATGCATTTAGAATAACGCGTTTCTAACTTCCTTATTCCTTGTGAAAAAAAATTATTTTCTTGACTCTCGAAAAAGTCCTCTACGGCAGCTATAACCGCGTCATTATCGTGAAATTTTGTTCCACGAATTTCCTCTTTTAATTTTGGAAATAAGTGAAAATCACTTGGGGCTAAGTCCGGAGAATATGGTGGGTGGTCAAGGAGATTGAAGCCAGCACAGCGGATTGCGTTGAGCGCAACTTCCGATCGATGAGCAGGAGCGTTATCTTGAAGGAACAACACGCCCAACGACAGTTTTCCACGACGTTTTTCTTTAATCGCTTCACGCACTTTCGGGATTAAATTTGCATAATAGGGTCCAGTAATCGTCTGGCCTTTTGGCATGTAATCAATAAAAAGGATTCCTTCACTATCCCAGAACACAGAGGCCATAACTTTGCCAGCGGTAGGAGCAACTCGAAATTTATTGATGGATGGAGAGGATGGTCGTTTCCAAGACATGCTTTGTCTTTTAGTTTCAGGATCAAAATGGTGGACCCACGTTTCATCCATGGTGACAAGACGACGGCAAAAATTATCCGAATCACGCTGGAACATTTCGAGATTACGCTTGGAAATTTCCAAACGTCGCTTTTTGTTTTCGTCGGTTAACATTCGTGGCACCCATCTTGCAGACACTTTTTTGAACCCCAGTGAATCAATTAAAATGGATTGAACGCTACCAAAAGATATCTTTAGGATCTCAGCTATATGTTTTATAGTCATTCTTCTGTCTTCCAAAACCAGATTCGCAACCTTTTTGACATTTTCTTCTGTATCGGAGGTTGAAGGCCGCCCAGAACGCGGGTCATCTTTACAGCTTGATCTACCTCTTTTAAATTCAGCCACCCAGTACGCAACCGTAGAATAGGGTACAGCATCACCCCCTAATGTCTGCTGAATGTCCATAAAAATTTCCTTCGTAGACATTTTTTTCAAACTGAGATATTTTATCACCGCACGTAACTCACTTTTATCCATAATTTTGACTTTTTAGCAACTCGTTGCACAAAAAAATTTATTACATGCGAACGAACTGACAAAAACAAGTGACAGTCTGCATAAATATAGTGTGATAGACACTCTTTAATTTGAATATCGAACTTGATCCAAAAAGGTTTCATATATATGCACTTCTAAGAACTTTTTGATTCACCCTGGTATAGACAAGACTGTGCCTACAAATTCAAACCTTTTAAACGATAATCTTTATTGTCTTAATTAATAAGAAAATAAAGAAACACTTATATTTTAACTAATAATACCAAGAAAACAAAACATTATTTTACTTCCAACAATAATTCTTGCCCACTCTCATAGAGCGTTAATAATGAAGTGGCTACGTAAAGTGCCGAAAGTATTTACAAGTCTGGATTGCAGAGTTGTTTATCCTACAAGAATTCGCACTGAATATATCTTTTTCTTAAGACCATGAACTATATTCGCACTCTATAAACAGCTATCTTTATAGAAGTAAATGTAATGTAATTATTTTGACGTATTACATAATATAATGAACGCTAATATTTTAATTTAATACTAATATACAAAAAAAATGCTTATCAATAGACGCTGATAATGTATAGCTTTATTGGCAAACATTCCTGCCGGAAATTCGACGGTGATCCGTTCAAAGATTATAAACTTATTGTGATGGACTTATCACGTTTCGGTTTCAGTCTATAAATTTCCGAATTCAGAGGTTAATACCTTATAGCTGTACTAACTCACGTGAGTCTGTGGATATCTGACATGAAAAATTAAACAGTGACTAAATAAGCGTAGGACACACCGAAACAGGTAATCTATACATATAATAAAAGAGTAGGATCGAAATTACGCTTCACTAAATATTTTTACCAGAAATTAAGAGGGGTGATAAAATAAGGGTAGCAGAATGCATAAATGCAATTTTTAAGATTCTTGTCTGTCTGTCTGTCTGTCTGTCTGTCTGTCTGTTTGTTCACGCTAATCTCCGAAGATACTGAACCGATTTTAATGCAATTTACACAAATATATTAAGGAAAGCCCGGGGCAACATATAGGCTTTGTTTCATCGAAATTGGTTATCGGAAAGAAAAGTTTTCATCATTTAAATATTATTTTAAAGGCACCATATCACCAAATTTCAATGCAAACTGACTCGCGTTGAACTTTTTCGAATTGTCAGATGTCAATCACAGTCTGATATGTAAATGAAATAGTTTGATTATTTCGCCATTTGCAATATGTATTCGTAGAATAGTGGATAGAATAGTGGATATGCAGTCCCATAGCGTAGCTTTTGATGCGAGTTCGAATCTGAAGTTGAAATGAAAGAAATATTTTTTTGTATTTATTTATTTATTTTTTGAAAGAACTATATTATAAAAAAAATAGAAAATGTATTATTGAAATAATATATGAAAAAGTATTTCTTATGAGATCATTTATTTCACCTTTTCATCAATCCTTTCTCTTAAACAGAATTACGATTATTCGACATTGCTTTTTTGCTTCCGTATCTTAGAGGTTTCCGCACCGGAAACCCGGGCAGGAATCCCGGGAATTTAAAAAAATGTCCGAAAATGAGAATAACCAATTAAATGAACGCACGCATCTATTTAAGACAGAAAATGTATTGAAAATTTAATTAATATGAATTTCCCTAATGTTTCTTTAAAGTCAGGTTAATTATTTCAACTATTGAATATCAAATCATCCTTCGAGCCCAAACTCAACCACCATTAAATATGTCGATAACATGATGCAAAAGCAACCGTCAATGACTAATTTGATAGCTCTTTCCCAAAAGAAATCACCAAGTACAGAGGGTGGAGGAGGATATGTCATTTGAAGAAAGCTTGCTCAAAAGCTCAGCTTAAAGTGAACCCCACGCGAACGAAGTCGCGGGCATCAGCTAGTGTGAAAATAAATATTTTAACAGAAAATATGTTATAAAAGCTTTTAAAACCTAGTGGGCGTTACCAAAAGCTGACGAATGATTTGTGAGTTATTTTATTAATCATATTATATTATCATAAGCGGCTTATTGCTCAGCTCGCGTGAATTCTTCCGTTTTTCTTCATTCCTGAGATATTTTGAAATACAACCAAGAAAAATATTTTTTATACTGTTTCTTAGCGAGTTTACATCAGTTGGGTGAATTTTCACGCAGTCAGTTACTTTAGTTATTAAACGACTAGCTGATGACCGCGACTTCGTTCGCGTGGGCTTCATAAATGATGATAACTTTTCTTTTCGACATTCGATTTCGATGAAACAATGGCTATATGTTGGAAACTCTTTAATATTCCGGATTAAAAAGTATCTAAGATGTTGACCGGAGATATAAGGTACCTACCACCATGCAAAATTTCATGTTAATCGGTCTACCAGTTTCGGAGATCAGCCCATACAAACAAAGGAGTGGAGGCCGCCTGTCCCCAAATTATTTTTCAAATAAAATGATTTTTTTTTTTAATATTTACGAAGAAGAAGTTGCCATGTTTGTACAAACTACTAGGTAAAGGTAAAACAACGAAAAAAAATATCAAAGGAAAATTTCTTTACGTCGGAATTTGAAAGATTTTTCCGATATCTTTATTCCCCTAAACCCGGCCCTGAAAATAGTTATAGCCGCAAAGATAAAAACAAATGATAAGCATAAAACATAATATTTTATTACTTACCGTTCCATTTTCAAAAAAAAAAACATAAATTTTTAACGCAAATGGCTAATTCCAGAAACATCAGTATGACCCACGTATTACGGAGACTTCAGTGAGACATGTTGGATGAGTGAATTTCAAGGGAAATTTGTTATTAGTGGAACGGTAAGGTCAACGTCACGACGCGACATCACGTTTATTATACATATTTATGATTATAGCTTCAATGAAAGGGCTTCCGTTTTATTTTTAATCAACTTTACACGATACGAATCTATATCGCAACAACGTGTCAGCGCAACGACTCGTTACAAAACCCAGGTTAAGGCTTAAAAAAACCCCTCCTTATATTAAATTTTCAGGAATTCATCAACATCAAATGTATATTAGACAGCTTGTATAGTGTTTCTTACTTAGTCTATACTATTACTAATATTATAAAGAGGAAAGATTTTTATTTTTTTATGTTATGTATAAACTCAAAAACTACTGGACCGATTTTGAAAATTCTTTCACCAACAGAAAGCTACATTAACAGCGAGTATATAGGCTTGTTTTGTGTATAGTACATCTACATTGCTCCCGTGTGAAGCCGGGGCGCGTTGCTTGTATAATATAAAATTGTAGACGCCTGAAGGCCGATATAGAAAAATTTAAATATGTCCTTAAAGTCCAACAAAAAGAAACATCCTAATTATACACAAATCCCAGAGTAATCGATGCAAATGTTCTGCATTGCATTTTTTGTATATTTTTCCTATATCCGAGGCGATTTTGCCAGTTAATCCTACATGCTCTCTTGTAACTGTGACAGAATCTGTGCTGAGTTTTTTATATTACTATTAAGAAATAAAAAATATTCGTACTCTATTTCGTAAATATCTTTTTGATGAAACTAACGTGATATTATGGAAATAGTTAGCTTAGCTAAATCATTCCCTTGATTTATGGATTTAAATAATAAGTAATAAAACTAGGATCACTCAAATTAGTTAATTCGAGTATACGTCATCTCGAAGTATATTACATCAAAAAACAATGTACGAGAAAAAAATGTTTTGTTCCACCTCTTTTTGGAAGTCGATTAAAGAAAAACAATATTCTATTAAAATAAACCCACAAATTGTAACACGTAAAATAAAAACACAGCTTGTCTCTAACCTACAATCATTTCTAAACATTTGTAGCCCAGCGCGGTTACAGCGTCGGGCGTCCCTTTGTTACATTATCTTTATTTCCTTGCCCATAAGAATCAAATTTGTATATCAGATACAATTTTATGTTGACCGAAACCTTAATAAAGTGTTCTTTATTATTTTCTGAAGAAGCGAACCATTTAAAAAGACTATCCTGTGTAAAAATGTCATAAACGAGACCGTTTTTCAGGCTGTTGATGTTTTTGCTTATGCTTCAAATTACTTTTTAGACGGAAAATATTTAACTGAATACATAATATTGAAGTCATTTTTATTCATTGCAGGTATTAATAATAATAATAATAATAATAAATGTTTATTTCAGGCAATGCCCATAGAAATTTAAATTTTACAATACACAGAAATTTTCTACACAATCTACTAAGACAGTCAAAAACACGGCTATGAATTGAAATTTAAAAGGAATACAGAGGTTAAAATTAAAAATCTGACAAAATTAAGTAAAATAAAAATAAAAATGAAACTAATAAAACTAATAAATATTATTGATATAGTCTAAAAATGTTAAAAATAAAAATGTTAAAAATATTACAATATAAATTTTTATTTAACATTCCGAGTCTGATGAATTTGCAGCCAGTGTTTGTAAAATATGTTATCTGGAGATGCTTGAGCCACGACACGGACAAGTTCGTTTGTAGAATCGCGCATTTTCTGCCAAAAAGTGGCGATCCTACCACGCAGCACAGCAAAAAAATCTGGGACATGTGCCTCAGCGAACATGCTTGAGGCACTGCAGTACCTTGGTAACTTTAGAATAATGCGAAGAGCATTATTGTACTGGACTCTGAGGATACTATAGGATTTTCTAGTATATTTAATCCATAACTGACACGTATAGAAGCTTAGACAATAAGCTCTAAACAGTGTCAGCTTTACATCCTCAGAGCACTTGGCAAATCTTCTCGCCAGCATGTTCGCCCTCACTGCAAGAGCCCTACGCTCGCGCTCTATGTCCCCATCGTCACTCAAGCCTCCTGTCAGTATATGTCCAAGGTACCTGAATCGCTCGACAACCCGAATCTTCGAACCATTCAGAAAGACTGGCGGTATTATCTCCGGACCTTGATCCGGACCTGATCGAAACACCAACATTTCAGTTTTAGTTTCATTATATTTTAACTCGTATTGGTGAGCATACGTTTCACATACAGATAAAAGTCTCCTAAGTCCTTTGATTGAGGGACTCAGAATCACCATATCATCGGCAAAACTTAGGTTGTTAAAAGCTATTCTATTGATATGACAACCAATTTTGGTTTTTCTCAGTTCCTCAATCAAGCCATTCACATAAATGTTAAAAAGATCCGGAGAAGTCAGTCCTCCCTGGCGAAACCCACATTCTAGCCTGTAACCGCTAGAGGTTGTGTCACCCCATCTTACATGATTGGTTTGACCTTCGTACCAATGCCGCAACAGTTCCACTACATCGCCATGGACTTTAGATTCGTACAATTTTCCCCATAATTTATCATAATTGACAAGGTCAAATGCACGACTCAGGTCCAGGAAACATGCATATACCGTAGTGTCTCTGCTTTTGTAGTAGTTTACTACATGTTTAAGACACATTATCGCAGAGTCCGTTGAGACACCTGCACGAAAGCCAAACTGCGCATCACTGATCTTAACATTCCGCATCAACTCAGGCTGCAATAACTTTTCAAGCACCTTGCCGACCACAGTACCAATTGAAATTGGTCGATAGTTAGAAATATTCGACAAATCACCGGTTTTATTTTTTGGAACAGGTGTGACTAAGGTTTTAAGCATTTGTTTCGGGAGATAAGTGTGTTTAATACAAAGATTAAACAAACGTGCATTGCGTATTAATCAGCTCAATATCGAATATAACGTTTATGACTTCCAATTTTGTATAATTCGATCATAACTGTGCTGAATAACTGTTGTATTTTACGACTGTGTGGTTATTCTCTATGATGGAGGTTCTATAACATATTTGATAGATAAGCCCTATCTTATACATAGTTGATAGTTTCTCATACAATGCAAGACTATTAAAAGAAAAATTGCTGCTCGTATTTTAGGTGTGATGTCACATGTGGCAAAATTGAGTTAAATATTTTTAACATTTTTTTTTGTTTAATATTTTAGATAGTACCTATTCGTATTTCATCCGCGATTTTTACATCTACGTTTGTCTATCCGGATAGTAAATATCCGGACTTGGGCTTCAAGCTAAACCAATCAAAACTCCAGGAAGTTGAACCATATATTACACCAACGAGTCTGTCGAAAGCAAATTCGATCTGGAAGAGCGAAATATACGAGTACAAAAATCAGTTCGGAAAAAGTTTCAGTTCGGAGTTCCCACTCCAACTCCCAGTACGGTTTCTAGTTTATTATTTAACTAGCAATCCGCCCCGACTTTGCACAGGTGCAATATCAATAAATACTCTATGTTACTCATTCAATATCAATAAATATAAAAAATACATAAATACTCTATGTTACTGATTGCTTATGTCATTTGCAACATTGTGGGACTGCTGAAAATCGGCGTCAAAGTATCATTTACTCTGACATGATATGCTGAGTACCTTTCCCTTCCCCCCACCTTGTTGTCCCCTTTCCATGCAGCATTTGTTTATATTTATTTCTAAATTGAACTTGTACAAATTTTTATATTTACTTTTCTCGTGTCGTCTCGAAATGCATTATAAAATAATTCTAATTCAAGACGACGATGAAGACAAAATAAATTGTATATTATATTAAAATGTAAAGTCTATTTTAATTATGGATCGCATGTCGCGGTAAAAGCCTCGCAAAAAAGCAGCCAATATTCTCTGTGTTTTTTTAATTTTCGATTTCTTATATTTAATTATATAATACAAAAATATGAATGAAAATAAGTGTAAATATCTAGTGTGATATTGAAAGTGCAGTATGTCAGTGCACCACTTATGTCTGGATTAACCTAATTTCCATAATCAATCGCAAAGATTAAAACCAACACGCTGTTATTAATTTTACAGCAATTTGGTGCATTGCGATAAACTATTATATTGGTATTAATTTCCATTTCCGACAGGATTTACTACATACAGTATTGTAGGTTTTTATTTATACAATTTATGTGATACTAATATTGTGTTATATTAACGCGAGTATCGCAAAAGAGACCACCGGATTAAACGAGATTTATTATTTACTAGCCGTCCCCGCCCGCCCGCTTCGCTGGGCGAATTGTAAAGGACAGACGAATATGAACTATCCACATAAATTTGAAAAAAAATGGTAAAGGGTTGATAGAATTCAAAAAATGAATAGCCTAAAACCTTCTACAATTAATTCCGCGTCGAATGGTATCATGCCGATCGGTCCAGTAGTTTTCAAGTTTATCGATAACAAAGAAAAAAAAAGTTGCTTATATATATATCCCTTAACCACTGACGTGTCATTTTGTTACACTAACACTGACGTACGTATGTCATACGTACATAATTTTGAAGACGTTCTGATGCATTAATAGGGTGTAATTCTAGTGATTATTGTAATGCGTTTGTTAAAACATATTTAAATGAAATAGGGATTATAAAAAAGTAGTTATAATATTCATAAAAATATTTGCCTTTGAGGTAATGTAATTTTTATAGACATTTTTTAAAAATCAATACAAAAATATTCTCTTACAATAGGAACTTGCTTTTTTGCTTAGTTCCCGCGCAAAATAAAGTTTAAACGAAAATCCGTTTGGATGACGTACCACATACGTACGTCAGTGGTTAAGGGATATAGATGTCTATTCGTGATCACGTTTGCTGGAAAGTACTCGAAACGTCGGGATAAATAACGTAAATATTAAATCGCGTTTTAATCCAGTAAAAGTTATTTTACCTAAATGTATATGAGGTTTATATTACATATTAATTGGATGCTGTTAAGCAATACAGTGTCAACCCACATGGTTGCCATTTTGAGAAAATTGAGTTTGAAATTTTAATCAGGTTTTATAAAATTCCTTTTAAAAAATAACTATTTTTTTTTGTAATTATTATTATTAGACTAAATATATATCGTTTTTCTTGGTAGCAATCAAAGTAATTGAATTTAATGCATCATTATTATATATTTTAAACATTTTAGGTTTTCGTGCTCGCTAGTTTTTTCAATATTTTGGCCATAAAAACGAGTTAAATTATATATAGCTCATAAGGACGCGATTGGTATCAAAATTTACATTATATTGTCTTTTATTAACGCGAGTATCACACATTTAAATAAAATACTGTATACCGGATTAAAACGCGATTTATTATTTATATTGTTTAAATTATTTATCCCGACGTTTCGGATGCTTTTCAGCAACCGTGGTCGCGGGAGACTGAAAGATGACAGTTGTCTTATATTTGAAATGTCACAAAGTTGCCATATTTAATTCAATTAAATTAATAATAAATCGCGTTTTAATCCGGTATACAGTATTTTATTTAAAAATTTACATTTTAATTTTGTGGGTTGACACTGTATTGCTTAACAGCGTCCAAATAGGATACTGTGATACTATTTTACAGGCACAAGCGCATTATGCGTTACTGAGTCTTGGAAGTGATCGCAAAACGGTAAAATTCTAATCCGGAAGGATATGCTTTTTGGATGGATGGCTTCGCACGGGTGCAATTCGATGTAATATAGGTACACAAAAAGAGCCTAAACACTCGCTGCTAATGTTTAACCACATTACTGCATTAAGATAAGCAAAATATCGAAGCTTTCACTTCATACAATCTGATAACATTTTGATTCATGTACTTCTTGGAACTTTTTGCATCGCATTGATTCATTTAGATACGGTATATTCTTGCCATAATTAAACAAATATTTAAAGGCCTTAGTCTGTATGCAAAGTCTGCTCGTGAACATACTTGCAGAAACGTCGGGATAAATAATTAATATATTGAATACGTATAAGTAGGTATATCGCGTTTAATCCGGTAAAAGTTATTCTATTTAAATGTAATCGCGTTAATAAAAAGCAATGTTAGTTACCATACATACATATATACATCACGCCACTTTTCATACCACTTTCGCTTAATAAAAACCTTCTTCTTCCCTGTTCCCTTTTTTTCTTTGGGGTCAGCGCAGTATGTTCTCTTTTTCCATTCTATTCTTTCGCTCGCCATATTATCAGTCACACTTCCCAAACACATATCATTCTTCAAACAGTCAATCCATGTTTTTTAGCCTCCTTCTTCCCCTATACTCATCTACTTTCATATTCAAAACTTCTATATAATTCTATATAATAATAATAATATGTCATAAATGAAGTAGAACAAATTAGACTTTTCAGAGACACTGAACTTCTCGTAACAGCTTTACGTAACTGTTAAAGTTTTATCTGAAGTTGGCTTCTAAAATTACAGAGCAACAAATGTTTAATAAATAACACTTGAAGTCTTCTAAAATATGTATTTATTTTATACATTATGAATTATCTTTGAGGGCAACACGTGGGATTTATAGATCAACTTGATCTTATCGTTTTATATACAAAACTTTGGTAATTTAAAACAGTTAGTATAACGCGGATGTTTATCGTTTAACATTTTGAACTTTAAAGATGGAAGATATCGACAGACGAGCATGAGGTTCACTTGATGGTAGGGGATACGTCAGCCACAGAACATCAGTCAATAATGCGCTGTCGACCTACTTTTTACTTCGAGCATTCGGAAATCCATAGACTGAAACCGAAACGCGCCAACGAACCCGTTCATCAAAAGAGCCAAAATACTTTCTTCCACGATTTTGTGTATACCTATTTCGACAAGGTGTTTGACACCTTTGCATTTGAATGTAAGGAAAATTATACCGCTAAATAAATTTAACAATTATTACGTTTTACAGTAATACGGGATTCATATTATTTTATTGCTCACGTAATAATAATAAAATTAAACACCGTTCATTACAAAATTGTTGGAATACGGCAAAATAAAAAAAATTGTAAAGTTTACGACACAAAAATAAGGAAATCCAAAAAAATCCGAACACATTTTGATGAAGTAGCTAAGGAAATGATCACAATAAAATATATTTTTTACTACCTATATCTTATAAATATTCTTTAAAATAATTATTTTTTTGTAGTTAATAATGAAAATAATATCTACATACATTCATTAATAATATGAAATAGGTAAAATATAAAATCAAACTCACCTTCTAGAGCCTGAAACATCATCGCACCAAGAATACTGTAGACTAACAAACACAATGTCAAAAAGAAATGCGTAAACCACTTTTTTGACCACAATTTCAACTTATTATAAAACCAGAAAGCCGTCTTTTCACCAGCACTCAAGCCACTTTTCGCCGTGTTCATTGTAAAGTCTTTGAAGCCTTCGAATTGTTTGAACATGAACTCTGAAGCCTTGTTATGATACATATGCACGAAAGGATTGAAATATGGATTTGCATGAGGATCTGATATATGGGACATTGGAGTTTGGGGCATTTTACCGTAGTATTTCGTCTGACCCCAGTGTATTGATGAAGGAGTATTCGGCACTTTGGATGTAGGGGTTGGCATGGTGATGGTTATTTTCGGTCGTGAAGGCTTCGGAGGTGGCGGTGGAGGATTACTCGGAGGAATGTCCAAGGAATCCATTATAGGGGTATTATGACAACACTTTTTATACGCGCTTTATACCTAAATATTTTGCGATACACGCGCGTGTCCGACTTGGATGGACACTGCTATATAAATAAACGGGAGTTAGCGAATGCTTCCCGTGTCGTCGGCGTAGATACTTCGGATAAGGTTGGCTGAAACATTTTTCGGCGTAGGGCTTGCCTACGCGCCTGTCGGAAATCTCATTTTTGGCAAGTTTCCTCCAAATGTAACTGTGTTTCGTAACGTGGTTAAAAACTGTTATATACTAAAGTCATTGCGCCTAATCATTATGACATTATATTTAAAATTAAAGAACATCAGTCTCTAGATTTTTCCATTTAGATAATGTAATGATTATTTTTAATTTTTATATTTTAATTACTGCCCGACCCATGTTCACATGGATGAAAATGAGACCAAATCAATTGTTTGTCAAAAAGTATTGCTGAAACCCTAATCACCTAGCGGTATCAAATATACTTTAATACCTATTCTCATACTAGCAATAAATATGTTTTACATAAAAAAAAATCATAAAAATCGGTCGAGCCGTTTCGAAGCGACCACAACCACCGTGACACCAGATTTTTATATTGATAGATATATTGTTTATCTTATCGTTACTCTAAGTATCTATTCATACCTAACCCTAATTATTCAGGACTTGTTGCTACCCACTCCATCCATATATCTTAAAAATGATGTCGCTTCCAAAGAAAGCTCTTGTGCCAATGATTCGGAGTTTTAGTGAAAAACTTGTGAGTCATCGCAGGCGCCTAACGCTGATTCAATAATCCTATTTTAAAATAATTCGATATAAATATTAATAAGTGAATGAGCTCAGCTTTATAATTACCTTCATTCGTTTCTTCCTTGTGTCTAGATATTGTGGAGACCTTCGTCCAACCATAAAAGAGGACCTATATTGGAAAAATTATTCAGCCAGTGGTAAAATAATTCAAAGTACGAAGACTTGGGATATAAACTCTTTGACTGAGTGTTGCAGATGTCACAGGAAAGTTCGGGATGGAAAGTCTTGTTGTCGGAAGCCTTAACTCATTTTGGGTCACTACGCATACATACCTACTAGTAAATATATGAGATTAGGTATATGTTCTTCCAGTGCTGATGTAACGCTAGTAAGGGCTTCGCTATCATAAATCGTCTTCTGCATTCACAGTCTCTATATATATATAGACTGTGAATGCAGAAACTGAAATTACCTTGATGTGAGAAAATATCTTCCGAAGTTTATCTGTCATCACTCAAGTGTACGTAACGGTGTAATGTAAACTATATCTAACTAGTACACGCTTTTTCGTACTATTTATGAAGTTCGGGAAACAAAGTTAATGTATTTAGGGTACATAATACAAAGTTAATTCAGGAGTCGGAGTCATCGGAATTATGCAATATGTACTTTCAGGGTGTTTCATTTTTAGAGTTCTGGCGACCATATCTATCCAGTGGCGTAGTTAGGTGGACAAGGGCCCCGGTGCAAAGAAATAATCGCAATCCCTTCCCCTCCGGCAATTTTGTTATTAACTACACAAAATTAATTGCAAATGATTACTAATCAAAGCCGCTTCCATTATCGGCGTTATAAATTCTCATTTAAAATCTTGAAAAAAATTAAAATTCTTGTGAGAATTTTTCTAGCTTCAAGAGCTGCCTCCCCCTCTTTCCAAAGCTCAGGGGGCCCCCTCAGCTTCAGGGCTCTGGTGCACTGCACCACTTTGCCCTATGATAGCTACGCCACTGTATCTATCGACTATGTTTACATTACATAAATAAAGTATTAAGTCATTTGTGTTAAACAATTTCAGGCTTTTATAATTTAAATTAGCAATCCGCCCCGGCTTCGCAGGGGTAGTAGAGCATATTATAATATTGTCTTTTATTAACGCGAGTATCACACATTTAAATAAAATACTGTATACCGGATTAAAACGCGATTTATTATTTATATTGTTTAAATTATTTATCCCGACGTTTCGGATGCTTTTCAGCAACCGTGGTCGCGGACAGACTAAAGGTGGTGAGTTCAGGTGAAAGCTGTCTGATTTGATTCTTTACAATACCGAATTTTTTTCCTACCTGGTTGATACTTGCTGTAATTTAGTATAATATTAAGTGTATATCTAACTACGAATTATAAGATAGTGTCAGTATTGTTATTCGAAGTTTATGTGAAGATCACAGGCTTCTTTTACGACAGCCATCTGTGACTGATGCGATCGATTAATTGGTGCAATTTACGTATTTATAGCGTCCTCAAGTAGTTTGTCATACCTATTCACGTAAATAATGGGCAACGAACCTGCTTTCCGATGTTGAAGATGGGCTGCGGTGATTACTTACCATCAGATCCTGTGCCCTCTATTCTACAAAAAAAAACGAAAGTGAACTTAACTTGGTATTATATTTAGGTATTTTTATGGTTCCGTGCTCCGTATCAAAAAACGGAATCCTTACAGGATCACTTCGTTGTCCGTCTTTCTGTCTGTCCATCTGTCTGTCAAGGCCTTTTTCTCCGGAACGCATGGAAGTATCAAGTTAAAATTAATACCAAATACTTAAGTTGAAAAAAAACATTATTTTATGCTCCATTTATATAAATACAAAATAATATGTTCATTGTAACTTGTAAGTATTATAGTTGTGGCTATGACGTGATAATATTTATTAGAGTGCCAATCTACCATTAGTCAACATAAGCGAACTCTGTATAGATTTTCAACTACAATCAAATTTTTAAGGTTTAATCCCGGCCGATGAATTTCGCCATCGGACATCGCGTAAAAATACCACGCATACCATCTTGATGTCTGGAAGTCCACAACTGCGCGATTCCTGAGACACTTCTTGCCTCGCACAACCACTCTGTGGAATCAGCTTTCGGCGACGGTTTTTCCGAACCGATACGACTTGGAAACCTACAAGAAGCGAGCCTACATCTTTCTTAAAGGCCGGCAACACACCTGCAAGCCCTCTGGTGTTGCGGATGTCTATGGGCGGCTCACTATACTATTTAAAAAAAATTTGATATTTACGGTTTTTGAAATACTGGAGAAAATTAACTAACTGTTCTTAAGTTTACTTTTCAGTGATTCAATTGGGTGTTCGAATTTTGTTCGGAAAATTATATAAATTGTCTAATATTAAATTAGAAATAATAAACAAATTTTCGAAATAACGGGAATAAATCAATCAATTTTAAATAAAGTTAATTTTAAATTTATTCTGTACGTTTGAGGTGAATATTGAAAATAATAAAAGCCACCAACCATTACCAATCAAATAATAGACGATTACTTTTTTTGTGAGTTTTGTCTCCTAAACCAAGAGCGAGAGGATAAAACCATTGACTTATGTATACATATAAGTCAATGGATAAAACAAATAACAATTAAAGACAATATTTTTTCCTATAAAGCGCCATCTCGTTGTACAACTTTAAAACACAAAACAAAAGATTTTACTTTATGCGGGCTTTTATAATAAGGCAGTATATAGGCATTTCTATCTTTTCAAAATATTAAAACATGTTTTTAATTTTAAATACATAATTTAAACTCACCGGCATTTGCCGAAGTAGGTAGGTACCTATTTGTAATTTTGCAACAGCAATGTCATTTGTCAATGCCAAGTCTCATTTTAAATTTTGATGTTGACACTTGACACTATTTTTGTGCATTGGCCATTGATTGACTTTTGAAAACCGAATGATTCTATTAAACATGTGTCGTTCGTTCGATCGCAAAGAACTAGATCAATACTGAACCATTGACAAAATGATCTGGTTCGTTCGACCCGTTCAATCAATTGGTTCGTTTGGCCCGTTCAATCAATTGGTTCGTCCGACCCATTCAATCTATTGGTTCGTTCGACCCATTCAATCTATTGATTGGTTCAATTTCAAACGAACCAACATAGCAAAGCAATCAATAGTAAATAGTGATTGAGATCACAGGTCACCGTTTTATTCAGTTTTGATGAATAACATTATATGTTTATTCTATATAATATATTTTTAAGCAGTATGAGACAAAAAACTCTAATTTTCTTACTATTATAATATTATAGACTAGCCTAGTGTATATGTGCAACATATTTCCCGCGTAAATATGTTGCTCTATAATCTCCTATATCTTCCGGTGAAAGTCCCATTAAAATTGTTTTAAACGTTTCAGAGTTTAGCCCGGACAAACAAAAGGATACATATAATAAAAAATAAATACTAGAAAATACATAATATATGTTTGTTTTATAACATTACCATATTATTTTTACCAATATTGAACCTTATTAACGTAAACAATATAGCTTATTAAAATTTCTGAAGTATAAGTACAGTAAGTTAGACATAATATTACATACATATTAGTAGAACGGTGACCTTTATAATGTATAATACAGAAAACGTCATCGCCGCGTCGGCTCGTGCTTGGTTCGTTTCTATGATCTATTACTACCTCGGTTCGCCGCGACCCGCCTGACTGTAATCGAACGAACGAATCATTTTCAACAAAGTGACCCATTGGATCGCGCAGATTTCACGACCCGGGTCTTTTGGCTCGTTCAATCGCGAACGACACATACTTAGATTCTATAATATTTTGAAAGTTGAAACTTGAAACATGAAAGAAAAATCCTCAACTTTTATAATTTACTAATCTATTTTTCATTTTAATTAATAATCGAATCATGACACGTGTATTTGTGTACAGAAATAAATCCGAAAAGGATGGAATCGTCATGGCTTTGGAAGAGACCATGGAACGATTCAAAACACAGATTTCGTCACGGTTTCAGTTGCCCGAGGAAAATGTTAAATTATTTTTATCCAACCGATGTGAAATAATTGATATTAAAGTTTTAAGAGACGAAGAAAAGATTTACTTGTCTTTAGACTGTGATAAAGCAACTCAGAGGAATGACGAAAAATCGATTAGTACAGTTTGCGCCTTAGAAGAGGAAAATAGAACTGCAACTGATTGGATACGATTGAATGTTGGTGGAAAACTCTTTATGACATCACGGTCTACACTTATAGCAAAAGAGCCTTTATCCATGCTAGCGCGAATGTTTGCTGATGATAATAATGTATATTTAATGAACCCTAGTACCAAAGAAGATACAGGAGCATATCTCATTGACAGAAGTCCAGAGTATTTTGAGCCTATTTTGAATTACCTCAGGCATGGACAGGTGATTCTCGATAAGAATGTTAATCCACAAGGTGTATTAGAGGAAGCAATTTTCTATGGTGAATATTTTTGTTAAGGTATAATTTTTGCTTATGATTTTACATTGCATGAGTTTTTTATTTTGGTAAAAATACAAATAATATTGTATTTTATTAATTTGAATATCATACATTTAAATAAAATACTTTATTCCTGATAAAGGAAAAATATTAAAGTGCATTTTAATTGTATTTAAAAGTATTTTATTGAAACATACATTTGTATGGTAAGAAATATTGTATTTCCCTTTTTTAAATGTTGTTCTTCATATGTCAGCCATTCTTTTTTTTATTACAGGTAAATTATAACAATGATCAAAGTGGCTCAAGTCACATAGATATACAGTCAATAATTATTTATTTATTTTTTCAAAGCAAAAACAAAGCTGAGTATGAGCTTTAATTGATGGTGTATACATCCATAGAACATAAGACAATGATGAACCATCAAAGTACTCTTTTTACTTCAAGCATATGGAAATACGCAGAAAACAAAATATGAATTTAACTCTTTTTTTATTGATTAATGATGGTTTGTTTGAATTTCTCCCACATGTTTAACTCCCGAAGCAATCAGATGTACTTGCTTGCTTACTACTATGCCTTGTTTACAAAAAAACTCATAAATGTGTTGTCCGAAACTTTTGCATCAAATTATTCATAATATTTCTTATTTTCTAGGTTTGGACTCGATGATACCACAATTAAATCATTTAGTAGAAGAATCCAACAGTCGTCAAGATAACCACTCACTGACAAGAATGGATGTTGTTAGACTGATCATCACAACACCTACAGCTTCAGAGCTAAGGTTTCAAGGTGTCAATTTAGCTGGTGCAGATTTAAATAGACTGGACCTCAGGAATATAAATTTTAAAGTAAGCATTATGTGATAGAATGAAAATATATTTTTCACAGATACATAGATGATAATAGATGTGTTATACTCTATAAACTATACCTACTTTAATTAATATATTTAATTAAATATAAACTTACAAGCCAATATAAAGTTGTATCATTAATTATTAAAAGATAGTTAAAAATGTATTGTTACACTAATTTTGTTATGTACTAGGTGCTTCCTTGTAAGTAGTTCTGTGATACTTTTGATACAATATCCTATAGATAATTTTATAAAAATTTGGTATAATAAACCTGTATCTAAAGAAAAAATATTTGTATCTATTTCAGTATGCCTGTCTCTCAAGATGCAATTTGAGTGGAGCAAATTTATCTCATTGTTGCTTAGAACGAGCTGATTTGTCGCATGCAAATTTGGAAGGTGCTCATCTATTAGGTGTTAAAGCTTTATGTGCTAATATGGAAGGTAATTTAGATAATTATGTTAGTATATATACAGGGTGGAAAGAATCAATCGGCCCTGGAGGGAGACCACTTTAAATCCTTAAGGTGACACTAGTCGACATTTTTTCCATAGAAATTTCGGGGGGGTATTACTCCACTATTTAGCACCGTATATGCAAAGTTATACATGATATCGTTTTGTCTCATTATTAATTTTGTCTGTGCAGAAACAGAATGGTAAAATAAAAAACCATTAAAAAGTTACGAGCTACCAAAGATTCGTTTTTATTGCCATTTTTTAACACAACTTTGGGCTTAAATTAGTAATAAAAGAAGTATCAAATTTTCAAAACAAAGTCGCTACAAACAAAGCACGATTATCGAAGAATACAATAACTTTTTTTTGTGATTTATTTATGCAGTGGTTTTTTCATAAAACTCGATTTTCCAAAGGCTTTTT
This sequence comes from Anthocharis cardamines, assembly GCA_905404175.1. Taxonomy (NCBI): domain Eukaryota; kingdom Metazoa; phylum Arthropoda; class Insecta; order Lepidoptera; family Pieridae; genus Anthocharis; species Anthocharis cardamines. Next base: position 4,215,982 of record FR989972.1, on the reverse strand, counting down.
CGTATTTTTTTAGACGCCCCTTTTACTATGAATTATCGTGCATCTCACTTAATAATGACTGCCCCGGTGCGGTGCGGGAGAACAGCATGCTTTTTGGCGACGCCCACCAATGAGTTCGAGCCCGCGACTTGTGAAACCTTAAGATATACAATTTTACTGAAAGGAAACATTCCTTTATTTTTAAAAAAAAAAATCTATCTAAAGGATTTAAAGTGGTTTTCCTCCAGGGCCTATTGATTCTTTCCACCCTGTATATTTCTCATGAATACCACTAGTGGGTTTGCCTTTTCCCCAGACCTGTTTTAAAAACTCATACTGCTCATTAAAATTGTTTACAGGACAGGATAAAACCTACTTTTTTTTTTTTTGAAAGTGACAGTGATCTCGAATCTTTGAAACAAAATACGATACATGAATAAAAATTTAAATAAATTTGGTCAAACCTCTTTATTTTAAATAAGAAATGTTATTTTACTCACTAAATATATTTTAAACTACCGAAAAGTCGGCAGAGATATATATGTCGTCCCGGTGGGATTCGAACCCACGACCCATCGATGCGCAAGGCAGGTGTTCTACCGAACGCGCCAACGAGCCCGTCAAAAGAAAGTGAAAGTATGGCGGAAGAATTTATAAAATCGTTTCATTAGATCCAGAGATTACCCCCTACAACCTCACAAATTTTACCTCTATATAATATCAGTATAGATAAACAATTGATCTGAAAGCAATTTTTAAAAATATAACAATGTTAATAAACATTTATTTAGTGGTAGTAATTTTATAAAACAACAAATGAGTTGTATAGAATCAAAGGCGGCTATCTAAAATTTTTGGTCCGGCAATCTACAAAAATAAGTTCTTGTCGTTTAGACTGTTATGTTTTTTTTATATATTTGGTTTTATCTTTAATTGTTAATATTAATAGATACCTTAAACATGCAATGAATGATACCTAATACAAAAATAAAGGAGAAAAACCTTTTCTTTTTTAAATTGCTAACAAACGGCCATAAGTCAGATAGCCGCCTTTGATTCTATACGACTCAGATAAGCAAACTAGCTTGTTAACTCTTCTAGTTGCTCTCTTATCAGAGGTTGAACAACATCATGGAGATTTTGGAATGGATTATTTGAGTTTCCAGATAATTTATCAACCCCCATTTTTCATAAAGTGACTATAAAAAACATACACATATTAATAGGCTATCTAACTTCAGGTGCTATTTTGAGAGGATGCAATATGGAAGACCCTGCTGGCTCTAGAGCTGTTATGGAAGGAGTTAATTTAAAAGGTATTATAATAAAAACACACATTGCATATTTCAATTCTATATTTGCTTATTCCTACCAATACTCTTTATCTTGGACTAGTAGGAAATACTTCCTATTTTAATGAAGTTAAGAATAATTGGTATGAAAAAAAAAACAATAATCTTATATATAAAATTTCCATGTCACAATGTTACCGTACTCCTCCGAAAGGGCATTACCAATTTTTACCAAATTTTATATGCGTATTCAGTAGGTCTGAGAATCGGCTACTATCTATTTTTCATACCCCTAAATGATAAGGGTTGTTCACCCTTAAAAAATTTTTTTTTTTAATTTTTGGACGAATTTTTTTGTTTTTATTATTTTAAAATGTGGCATTAAAAATACATACAACCCTATATTTTCACTCTTCTATTACCAACCCCTGCTTTTTTTTGTCAAAAAATCTAGACACGTGCGAAGCCGGGGCTGGTCGCTAGTTTAATATAGATTATTAATCTAATATTGAATTGATCGAAGTAAAAAGTAGGTCGACAGCGCATCATTGACTGATGTCATGTTCTGTGGCTGGGGTACCTACCATCAAGTGAACCTCACGCTCGTCGTTCGATATCTAACATTAAAAACTCCTTAAAAAAGTCTAGACTCTAGACAAATTAAGGTTATAGTTAATGGTAGCGACTTACAAATGGTAATAAATCGAATAAAATAAAACATTCCCTAAGAGAATCTGGTAATGACTGTTAGTTGCTAATTTTATCACGAAATTTTCCAGCTGTAGCTGTTAACACTTATCAGACATTAAATAACGTTGTTTTATTTGTTAATTGGCATTTATAGGTGCAAATTTAGAAGGAAGTAATATGGCGGGAGTCAATTTGCGCGTGGCTACACTCAAGAATGCCAACCTTCAGAATTGTGATCTTAGGACTGCCGTTTTAGCGGGAGCAGATTTAGAGGTATGTTATTTTAAAGATATATTCATTTATGATACATACATTGAAATATGGACAGTTCGCCTAGTATGACCATAAAGAGATATCTCGCGGAGGAGTGAAGTCAAACTAAGATATAAGATATCTCGATATATTATATCTCGACATCGACATTTTTGATAGACAAGATATCTTGATTGACAAATATCTTGACTTTCGACATAAGAAGTCGAGTTTTAAGTGTAATTGTCATGTAAGACCCAGAAGACATAAATGAATAATCGAGTAAAATACGAGAAAATGGTCGACAAAATTTTGTCGTGGTTGTCATGCTAGGCCGGCAGGGGTCACAGTTGTGAATTTTTGCTTAACTAAAAGTATAACTGATATTAGCCTTAGAATTTTAGTAAGTCAAATATATAGCAATTTATAATTAAAATAACTAACAATTTTCTGGTAATTTAGCAAGTTTTTGGTTTTTTCGACCGCCTCCGTGGTACAGTACGTATAGCATTAGAGGTCTCGAGTTTGAATCCTGGGGAAAAAAGATTATTAAAAAATGTTTCGACCGGACACATAAGACTGAATACTGAAAGAAAGATAAACAGTGAAACGGTCACATATTTTGAGGGTCGGAAGAATGAAATTAAAAGTTGTAAGTTAAAATTTATTTTAAAAGTTTAGAGTCAAAATTACCTAAGATATACAAAGAACATAACACATCACAAATATCAATTACGGCGATATTTTTTGTATACATCTTAGATAACTTTAAATATCATTTTTATTGGGCTCAGGCACTCCATCCTTGATATGTATCTGCCCCATTCGGGAATTCGCACGATCCACTTATTGTTTATGACCATGGAAATAAATAAGGTAGGTTTTAAATTCCAATTATACTTATTCATATTTGAAAATAATTTAATCATGTTGTTTCCAGTCGTGTGATCTATCGGGCAGTGATCTCCATGAAGCGAACCTGCGTGGCGCGAACTTGAAAGATGCCGCCTTCGAACTAATGCTAACACCGCTCCACATGTCACAGACTATACGATGATACGTTATAATAAATACAGATTATAAATTTGATGTTAAACGTCACGAAACTTCGTGCAGTTAATTTTTTGTTACGCGTTTATGAAATTAGAGATCATTTTTTTTAAAAGTTATTGTAAGAATAGGAAAAATAATTATTTGTAAGCATAGAAAGAAAATGAATGTTAAATGGAAATATTATAAAATATCATTTTGTTTTAACAAAAATGTTAATAAAAATACATAAAATATTTTAAAGGTCATCATAATTATTATTGTATGGATAAATTCAACTCAAAATTAAATGGAATGATTTGAATAACCTGTCACACTTTTACTGGAAGAAGTCGGATCAGGATAAGCTTCATAAAAGTTTTTTCAGTTAAAAATGTTTTAAATAAAAATAGATACATGAATGTAATTAATTGAAGTATTATTTTAAAATTTTGTGATATACATATATTATGTTTTTATTTATAGACTATTAAATGTTGGTTTAATTATTATTGGTTCAAAATTATTTGTATTTATTTATATCCTTTATATAAATTATGTAATAATTTAGGTGCTGTACATTTTTCAGTGAGGACAATGTGAATTGAGTATAGCTAAATTCTCATTTCTCAGATTGATGTTGCACAATATAAGCTGTTCATGCCTTCTCCATACCGAATTTCATCAGAATCGGTTAAGCCATCAAACATTGAAACTTGCATGGACTACTAAGCCCACTAGAACATACATCAGCAACGGCAAAAATTTATTCTTGTAGACAGTATTGGTTGGTGACGGAATGATCCAATGGGCTAGTCTCATACTTTTCAATATAAAAAAAAATGTAAATAAGTCTGACACGGTCCTAGTACGGCCATGCAATGGTATGATACATTACGGTGCAGGTCAACACACCTCATTTTGATTATAAAATAGCGCTAAGAAAACCAACATTCTAACGAACGTCTTGCGCTTGCAATATAGTATGTTATTTTAAACGATTTAACTCTATTCCCTGATTTACACCCCTAGATATAAAAACATGTTAATAATAAATATTACTTATGAACTTTATTACATCATTCAGTCTTGACAGTTATTTCCCGCTTAATAGCGCACTTCTTGAAAAGAAACGTCTTCTTATTTCTGAAAGTTGCCAACATTGATTTCTCAATTAGCTGTCAGCTGTCACTAGATTGCATTTGTTTTTTATTCGCATTCTATTTTTGTGTGTGACGGTTCCGTGACTGTCCGATAAATAAAAATTTCATTTCGTTAAAACTTTTCATTTTTTAATCAAATTGTCAGCTTTTTATTCCTTGACGATTGAGATTTAATAGTCATGCAGAACGGTGAAGATACGCCGGCAGCTGCGGAAGCAGGTAATTTTTATAATTTCTTATACATTTATTATCATAGGGCTAGATATTTATGCGTTTTGTGTTCTCTATTCCATTTTAATTTTTGCAAATTCACTATTGCCATGGTGTAAATATTTGATAATTTAACGCGGTATAGATAGATATATAATAGAGCATGTATTTTTAAGTACCCCCTTTAATTTCAAATGTTAATCGCAACGCAATCGTACTGATTTTTTTAGCGTTATATTTTATTGCGGTAGTAACTAGTAATTTCACTTGCGTTTATTTCGTTTCGTGCATTGATTTAGTGCGATTTGGGTGGTTTCCTCGCTTGTAATTACAGTAGGTAGCTTAATTAGAGTGTGAAACATGACTCACGTTTTTCTGCCCAGCTATTGTAGAAATAACAAATATAAATTGTATGGCCGAGGTTCCGTCATATCGTCTCCTCAAAATCCAAAAGTAATTTTGCAACAAATAAAAAATTGTGCACCACATTTTTTTTTATCTACCCTACTCTAAAAACTTATTAGGCTCATTAGAACAAAAATGACAATATGACTGAAAAATTATGATTTATAATTAATGATTAATCAATACTTTCCTAAAAAATTCAAATATATGTATGTTACTGTGATAACTGATAAGATATTAATGATGCACTGCACTTACATCTCTTTTGACCTTGGATTTAATAATAGTAATTTTCTTTGCTTGGTCAATTATTTTTACTATAAATTCTTTACTTATATTGTATTGAATAAAAATGTAATTGAATCTTCATATAAATCTATGCTTTTATAACTTGTGTATTTCATTAATATTATGGAGGATGCAGCAAATGGATAAATTAATGCACATTGACACTCAAATTTTATACTAAAACATATAAAGTGGTTCCATATAATGTGTACCCTCCACAATAAAATAATTTACTACTACTATAAAAGGGAATTCTTATCTACACTTCAAAGAGGACTGGCAGAATCAACAGTGTTGTGGCATGAAAGTATCGCAGCATATGCTGTGCCAGTACCCATTCACAACTGCAGTGGACATTGTGACATGACTAATACAATAGCTATAGTTATATTAAGCTGTCATGTTGTGCTGTGTTTTTGAATAGATATTTTATCTATCCAGCTCTTAAATTATTGTGATGATGAAATAATCAGTTTTTATAAACATTCATATTATTTACTGCATATATACTTAACATTATGTAGACAAACAATGGATATTGAAAAACGTGAATCTGTTTGCTATAAAAGTTAGAAATATTGTGTAATTTTTTTTTTTTGCAGTGCATGCAAATAATGCCAGACAGTGAAGCGAAAAACTTAACTCTAGGTTTATTTAAAAGAAATAAGAACTGTACAAGCCTAAATAACATAATACTTTTCATTCAGCAGATAGTATAAAAAATGCTGTATATTTAGGAAACTTGCTAAACAACCTTTACTAAGCAATCCATATCTTATAGTTTGAAATAAAATGCAATCAATGACATCACTATATCTTAAAATAGTAAGATTATGTCATACCTGAACATAGTGTAGTGAATTATTCATCTTATTCTGTGGTTGAAAGGAAAATTCAATTTTTGCGCTATCCTATACTTCCTACAGCCTTGGCTCAGGCCTTAGTATGTCAGTCAGGCTCTCATGGTCAGTATCGCTCCGTAGTATGTTGGTGTGCTTAGTATCTGAGGTACCGCACTCTTATCCCAGTTGTGATCCAAATTTAAGAAAAAAATATCATACATTTATTTTGCTATAAAATTGCATTTATTGAATTATTACCTTAATTTTAAAATTATATTAGTCTTTTATTTATGCAAGTATAACACATAATATATTATAAATAATAATTCTCGTTTTAATCTGATAAAATTGATTTGATTAAAATTTTAAAATACTCAAATACATTCCATATATTGACTGAATATACTTATGTACATACTTTGTTATGTACACAAGTGTTGAGTCATTATGTCCTTGTATGTCAACGCTGGATTGAATAAAATTTCTAGTAGTACATATATTTACATTAGATAGTATATTTATATTATAAGCTTCTGGTTTCAATTATGTGTGTTTAATAGATTTGATAATTTAGGTGGTTGTGTAACTAGTAAAATTTGTTATTTTTAAAACATATTTTATTGTATAGATTAGAATGTGTTACATGAAGGTCACAAAGTATAGTCATTCTCTGATATTATAAATGCTAAAGTTTGTATTGGTTAAATTTCATTTAGCATGAAGAGCTTGCTTTAACCCTAGAAGTAATAAGTATCCACACCTACATATAGCGTAGGAAGACAGTAAGTAATTTGGCGCGCTCGTTTAGTGCAGGGGCGGATCGTGAGTGTGGGGCCCTGGGCTAATACTACTTGGGGGCCTGCCTAATTAAGGGATTGCACTTTTGAACTCGGGAAAATATGCGTAAAAATATTAAAAATACATATATTGTCCATTATTTTCAATGGAGGTTGGCTTGAGGCCCTCCATATATACGGGGTCCTGGGCTGCAGCCCAGAAAGCGCATGGGTAGGTGGGAGGAGTTCCGGTCAAACAAACCACCGTTCATAGAAGTGTGTTTATTTTGGTTGTTTAAAAAAAAAGTAGTGCATGCATTACAATGCCTTTATCTTTGTAGCGTCTTAAATTATTTTATTTAGTTTAAAATTCGCACCACGCTTCAATCAAAAAGAAACTACATGTAACATCGAAAAAATAAACAACCGTATTAAATAACAGCATTCATAGTGCACGCAATTATAGATTCTTTACATATGGCTATTATTCCTTGATTACTTTAAATGCTTAAAGTTACGCTTCGTCTGACTTACTTTCAGAAGGTCGAATATTTCATGTTGAAAATAATTACTGAGCGTGTTCACGCTTTTAACGTTTCTTTGTGATGATTAAAGTGAAATATTTATTCGATAAGAGAGTAAGCGCTGTTGCACATTAAGCCACTGGTGGCCTCTAGAAGATGCGGACACCGATACATCTTAAGTATAACGAGTCAACTGATAGTTTAGTATTTTGAGAAGATCGAGTTTATAATTTATGAAATTGGATAATAATGAAGGTTGGATTTTAATGATATCTAATTAAATATTTTTTAACAGAGATCGGAAGCTCTTCCTTTGGTATGAAATAAAAAATGTTTTTATTTTTAAATGACATTTTAAATGCATTTATAGGGGGACTTATTGTTAATTTTTTTAACAGTAGCTACTGATCTTAATATCATGGTTTATTAATAACTCATAAAAAAAGAAACCTGTTAGATAATTCAGTATACATAGGAGGTGTCGATATATGCTATCGGTGCTCACTGGGTGCTCGAGTAGCTGCGGCGTGGCTGGTGCTTTCGCGCCTTCTAGCAGCTGTTTTCTCTCGTGTGTAATTAGTGGCCGCGACTGGTGGTCGCCATCGGTTGCTTACTGTGCGGCAGAACTAAAGTAATACTAGGATATGTTCACAAAGAAATGGACTTTCACAAAATCCATATATTTAGATATTATTATTTTTATTTATCCTATTGTTGTTTGTATAACCAAATAAAAACAGATAACGATAATATAAATTAATCAGTCATGTTCCTTTTAATTTGATAACTTTGAGTTTCGTGATAAAATCATTTTTTTTTTGTTGTAATCTCTAATCTTCTGTGTATCTAAATAAATATTAATACATTATCAGCGTGTGGCCCTTTTGAAGAATGTCCCCAATCTGATAATTGCAAGTCGGTTTCGCGCTGGTAGTAGAGCATATTATGTCTACATGTTTTGTATGTCTATGTCGAAGGCGATATATGTATGTCTACGATCCCTAACACTGTTCATTCATGCCAGTGATGTTTAAGCTTTAGAATTAAAGTCAAAATCTGTTATAACGACATCAAAGGGACTACTTACTACTCATATTTGGTCGTAAAAACCGACAGTCCAACCGATGATGTTTTCGAGGTACAAAGTACAGTCAGGACCTTTGATTATCTATATCTATACTTTCTTAATAATATTATAAAGAGAAAAGATTTGTATTTTTGAATTTTTGTATGTTATGAATAAACTCAAAAACTACTGGACCGATTTTAAAAATTCTTTCACCAATAGAAAGCTATATTATCAGCGTATCAGTGTATAGTACATTATATTGCACCTGTGTGAAGCCGGGACTCGTTGCTAGTGATATAACCGGTATATTGTTCTAAAAGATGTCGTCATAAACGGTTTTGACTGTATATCTAAACTTATTTTCAGTGAAGCCCGAGGAAGTGACAAAGCAATCGTTCCGTATCAAAGTGTGGCGTCACCTGGAGAACAATGGCCTCGCCATGTTCCCTCGGCCGGTGTACAACCGTATACCTAACTTCAAGGGCGCCCAGGAGGCTGCTGTCAAACTGTCCGAACTAGAAGTGTTCAAGAACGCCACTACGGTCAAAGTCAACCCGGATAAACCGCAGGAGCCGGTTAGGTAAGTTTAATATAGAAGTTTAGTATAATGATCCCTAGGACCTACATTAGTATCGTCTTACTTTTGGCGCTGTCTTACTTTTAGTGCAGTCTTACTTATGGTGAAATCTTACTTTTAGTGCCGTATTACTTTTAGTCCCGTTTTAATTTAAGAGGAAACGTGACAGCACGATACATTTTGTAAAGCTCTGTTGACAAGAACTCTAATAAAAACGCTTTAAAATATAGCGGGAAGGCCCCAGTTGGCGTAGTTTCTTTGCAACGAAAAACTGTACTTAATTATAAATGAAATCTGAGAAAATCCTTTCTCGTCATAACTCATATCTGAAATTAAAACATATTTTAAGATAAAGCGACGTTTATCGTGGTCGGTGTAAGGATGGGGAAGTAGGCTATATTCCAGCTATGTCATTACAAAAAATTATCGTCATGTCTTGAATACATATTAATTCTGTATAAAATGTACTGGTAGTTGATTGGTTTTGATATAAATGCTTGTAATGACATTATTTCATACTGCAAAAAAAACTGTTATCCTCTGAACAAACTAAAGAACGTATGTATATTCATGTATTATTTATGTCTGAATTTGATTGACGAACACAGTTTGTGTTGGTTCAGAATGTTGGTCCCAGTGTTGGCCCAATACTAAAAAGGTAACCTACATACGTTCTAAACAGGTGTTATTTATTTTGCTCGCGATACAAAAAATAGTAAACATTTTTGTCAAAATATTCTGCGTAATCAAATAAGTGTAGATCACCGCTGGCCACGTCGGCGTCAAGCGTCTGTTTTGTGTCCCAATTTTACATCTATTTTCTATCGACTACAATTCGGTCAAACATTTTCGTTTCGTTCGTGTAATAGTTAGGAATTTCTTGATATACTCTTTACCAATGTATAGATAAAAATTCACATAGAAAGCCCGAAACAAAAAAGTAGTAAAATCGTTCACCGAAGTTCTGATTCTCGTACATAATAAAGTTTACGAAATAGACTTTTGTTATGTTAATAAACATTTAATTATCTATTTTCTAATATATAAATCTCCTAAACTATTCATCCGATTATGATGAAATTTTTGTGAGTTACCCGCGAAATTCCTGGCCAAAAAAGACTAGTTTCCGTGGCATTGCAACGCATACCGGGTACCTACAGCTAGTTATAAAAATAAATTTAGCCGAGACAGTCTTCAAGATATCTCGCTTTGGTTACCTTAACATAAGGTGCCGTTGTCAAAAAATCGCTTCTATCCTAGACATAGGTCATAACAGGTCAAACATCTGTTATATCTGTTACTATTATTCAATAATAACAGATGTAAATATCTGTTATTAAATAACAGTATGTTATTTAGATACTAAAGGAATTACAGATAATACGATCTAATTTAGGATTGATTTTCCAAGGTGATTTCCTTACTGTGAAACGTCCAATTATATTTATTTGGATAATAGATAGGTGCATCTCGTTTAAGCACACAACAATCATAACTGAGATAGATAACAATCATAGTTGTTTTGTAATGACTTGGCTGTTACTAGTATTTGTTGATATTGTTATTTAGTATTGCATGATATTTTCAATAACAGTAATATCGCGACCGCTGGAACATGTGTTATCTTTGAATACCTGTGATTTATACTCTTTTCCGATCCCTTTTATCTCGAAAATCGGACATTCTCAAATTGACATATTTTGCCTTGTTGTAAGGTAGTCGTAGTGTTGCAGTACCTACTATTTCTGGTAAGCGAGAAAGAACCCCGATACCTTTAGTCGTCGGCCTCAAAATATCTCTTGCTACGTAGAAATTATGACAAAAAATAAATACTTTTACTCGTGCAAGCAAAATAGGATAGGTAGTTATAATAATCTACTCAAAATGATTATTTCCTGGGTATTTCACTGTTTGTCGTCAATCCATTCAACATCACAACAGCTGGAGATATTTAGGGCGATCGGTCTAAATATAGTTTATGACTGAATTTTTCAAACATTTTACAGGGTTATATACAAAGTTAATTTAGGTACAAAATTGGGAAATCGTCATTACAAACTACCTACATTATATAATTCTAATTGTTGTTTTTTTGAGAATTGGTTTTTAGTGTATAAAATGCTGAAGAAGTAACTACAATTAAATATATATATTAATATTTTAATAAAAACATAATTTTTCTTACAATCAATCCAATAATTGAGAATAACTGTGCATTTCCTAAATTAATTATTTTGAAGTCATCGACAATTCATAGATAAATAGAAATAATATATAAATAGAAAACATAAAGTAGTTCTCTATGTTTTCAATTTCATCTAAATCGGTAAAGCTTCTAGGATAGGACTTATTGGGGCAAAACATCCCAATTCTTAAAACTATACTGTTCGTGAATAAAAATGTTTTTTTGGTTTTTTATATAATACACTTTTTTATGTTAGATATCGACAGACGAGCATGAGGTTCACTTCATGGTAGGTGATATCTCAGCCACAGAACATCAGTCAATGATGCGCTGTCGACCTACTTTTTACTTTATGCATTCGGAGATCCATAGACTGAACCGAAACGCGCAATGTGAACTTCACGGTATTTTCATCTATGAACGGTGGTTACCCGGTCGGAATTTCGACATTCCTTCCACCCGATCAATGCCCGAAGTTACCAGACGTGGAGAAAATATGCTTACAGAAAATTATAAACATGTCGTCCCGGCGGGATTCGAACCTACGACCCATCGATGCGCACGGCAGGACCTACCGAACGCGCCAACGTAGTAGTTGTTAAATAAAGGCTATTATTAATATTATTATTAGTAACAGATACTGTTTATTATTTATCTATCCATTTTGGTTATCGCTGTCCCGCAATACATATTATTTATTAGCTAACTGGAATCGCTACGTTGTGCCGTTACGCTTACACAGTAAAATTACTGTTTAATCCCAGCTAGTTTCTTTGTAGAAAGTGGGCTTGCAATAAAATTATCAAAATTTACCTTTTAAGGTTATTTTCCGTCTTCTCTATGTTTCTTCTATTTAAATAGAAAAATTGTGGCATTGAGTATTATTTGCTCTAGATTAAGGGCCTTATTCATAAACGTATTATAAGCTTGATTGATATAGTTATAATATGTTTTGTTTCTTTCGTTCAGTAGACTTTTTATATTCGATAGAGTGAGACAAAGCATATTTTAACTATATCAAGCTTATAATACGTTTATGAATAAGGCCGCTAGTGTCTATTACTGCAGACCTTTGATGTTTACTGTAACTTTTTTGTTATACGAATATTTTTCAAACCTCCCTTTCCCCTCCATAAGGAGATGATGATTATTTTTTTTTATGGAAAAGAGGGAAAACGGGCCATGTAGACATCTGCATCATCAAGGGACTTGCAGGTGCGTTGCCGGCCTTTAAGATAATTTTAATTCTTACTAATATTCTATGTAATTAATAGGTCAATTAAAATGCATTCTTTTATCTTTATTTATAAACCGATTAAACAAGTGATAACAGCTTTGTTTGTGAAGCTAGTATTGCTTTCTTTTACTCACCAAATTCAATGTTGGTAAAAGAACATGACATGACATCTATACTTATAATATTATAAATAGGAAAGATTTGTATGTTTATTTGTTAAGATTTAATTCAAAAACCAAACGACCGATTTTTAAAAAAAATACCGTTATAAAGCTACATCTTCACATAGGCTATATTTATTTCCAGAAATAATTAGGGATCTCTACTAAAACTTGAATAATGTAACCCAAGGTGTAAAAAATGGTTGTAGGGGATAATCTGTATGTATCCATGTAATATATCACGCAATTTTCGAAGTACCGACAAATGCTTAAATAATTAAAAATTTTATACTAACAAAGTATCTTTGAAATTGAATTGTGAATGTGACTAGTGAATTCATCAAGTAGTGGTTTACGTTATAATATTTTGTACTGTATATGTAGTTTTCCGAGTCAAGCTTTAGAAAGGTTTGTTATTTGATTATTATTATTATTTTCTCATGTAAGTGAATTTTTGTATTCTTTTTTGAAAAAATATAAGTCTTAAACCTTAATCTCTGTATCTACTAAATCGATTTAAAAATTATTTCACCAATAGAAAGCTACATTATTAGCGAGTAACATAGGCATACATAACCTATTTTCTTGTGTACAGTAAATCTATTCGTACATTGCACCCATGCGAAGCCGGGGTGTGTTACTATATCCAATATACACGGTGAATATCCCATTTAAGTTTGTCGATGACTTATGTAATGTAATGTTGTTTCGCAGGGGCTAGCACGAACAACTATCGAAAAAGTATTCGTGTCGTCGAGCTGTCATTTGTATGAAATTTCAATTATTTCTCATACAACTGACAGATGGACGATTCGAATACTTTCTCGTCGTTCGTACTAGGGCCTCAGTTCCCAATGTAATCAACTTTGTAAATAATATTGGTCTCATACGATACACGCATCTTTGTGACATGTCAACAAAATTATTGATAACCCGATGTGTTCTTGCCTGTTATTGGTAATGAATATTTGATTTTCAACTATAAACACTAGATAACTTTATTATTATGAATATTAAATGCAGATAAATGCATTAAATTATCTGTTTGTTTAAAAATGAATGTTTGTTTATATGAAATCGTTAAGTTCAATGACGTTTGACCTATCACCATGAAAATTGTTACGTTGTTACCTATGTATTTTTTCATGGAGGTTTTTATGCTATCCGGTTTGTTAGAACTCACCATCAGTCAGCGAGTATTTATATAATATACTAGTAACACGCCCGGCTTCGCACGGATGCAACGTAGATGTACTATACAAAGTCTATGTTACTCGCTGATAATAATGTAGCTTTCTACTGGTGAAAGAATTTTTAAAATCAGGCGTTCTGTTTTTGAGTTAAAACTTAACAAACAAAAAATCTTTCCTCTTTATAATGTTTGTATAAATATAGATACAGCCAATACTTTCACACCGTATCGGTGGGATTCGAACCCACGACCCATCGATGCGCACGGCAGGTGTTATACCGAACGCGCCAACGATCCCGTCAAGAATTTAAGCGTACAACTACTACAACTACTATTTTTTAATATTAATTGGTTCTTAAAATACATATTATATATTATTTTCTAAGTATTATATTAAATATATTCCCAGGAGGTCGAATATAATGAAAAACATCTGCACGTGTGACCTTCCTCTATTAAACTGCATTGATTACTCGCAACTCGATTTGCATATTATATTGTCAGTAGCGGTATGATTACTCAATCGAGAACCGTATGTATCGGTATCTTGCAGTAACGTGGGTGAAGTGTTCGATGAATTGCATAAAAACGGATATAGCTGTTACAAAAAATAAATAGTGTCTATTGGATACAAGGTTGTGAAATATGACATCATTCAATCAATTTTGAGCCAATTGGTATAAGGTAGAACGAAGGTCCGCAAATTTTTTTCGCTTGTGCCTTTCCCTGTTTTTATTTTTAAGTAAATTCTTTAACATTAAATGTCTATACGACAGCTGGAATAACATTCCTCATCTTATAATATAAAAATGAATCGCAAAATGTGTTGGTAAGCGCATAACTCAACAACGCCTGGACCAATTTGGCTAATTCTTTTTTTTAAATGTTCGTTGACGTTCAAAGATGGTTTTTACGGCGAGAAAAATTCGAATAATTGCCGGAAAAACCCTAAAAACAGCCCTTTTCTTTTTCCCATACAAACGTTTTCTAGCAAGCAGTCACCTATATAGTGTTTTGTGCAGTGTTTATTTACCTATGATCGCTAATTATTGCATGTGACAAAAAAAATATGTAGGAACAAAAAAATGACACATTACAAATCATTTTGACAGGCTATATTTATTATTATTATAGTACGAAGTCTGCCGGGTCAGCTAGTTTAGAATAAAAATAATTCTCTAATCGTAGTGTTATATCGTTGTATAACCCTGGCCATAGAATGTGTTTTCTTATTGAATTAACCCATTTCGTCCCAAATGTCCAACATTTACTTATTATATAAATTCTGTTAATTTTTATACTACATTAGTAGAAAGTTTATTAACTTTGAGTGGAAGACGTTCTAATTGTCGTATTGTCGATTCCGCAGGTGGCGTGCGTAACTTGTCTGCTTCCTATTTATATCTTTGTATTGACATTTTGGTTATATTTCTTAAGTTTATAACATCTAATAAATAATATAATAAAAATAAATATTTGGATGGAAATTAAAATGAAATTAACTTATTTGCATAAAATTTGCACTGAAAAGTTAAGGCAATAATTGCTCTGATTGGAATTTTTCAGCCTCAGTCTGAAATATTATTTTTCAGATGTACATTAGGAACTGCACAAGTACTTTTGAGACATATTATTGAATGAATTAATTTTTCATTAATTTCACTTTCGCTTCTTCCACTTCCATTTAAAGCTTATAATCACGCTCGTCGGTTTCTAATACTTGACACCTGGCCCATACAAGTCTTACTTTGTTTTATTATATACAAAATACAGCCAATACTTTAACACTTTGTTTGCAGAGTGATATGTCTAGAGCAACAGAAGACACTGTACGTTCCAGTACCACGTCTGCAGAATGGGTTCATGAACCGTCTAATGCTGCCAGAAGGCGAGTCTGGTCCCGCAGCGATCAAGAAGGTAGTCTCGCGGAACGGTATGGAGACGTATGGACAACCGCTGTGTGAGTATTTAATGCTGTTAAGATTAACGGAAAGTGCCGTATAATACTATTGCCGTGCTAGGAGTTCCTAGTTCTAGAATAGTATCCAGGCAAAAAGTATTCTTTGAATTGAAAGGTATGAGTCCACGCCACTAGACCAAATCAAATCTAATTATCATTTAGAAAAAATTAAATTCTTCTAATTTTACATTTACTGCCAGTTCTCAAATCAAGGGCGTAGAACGGACAAGAAGAACTGGCAATAAACTCTCCGCCACTCTTATTGTTTTACAAAATGTTATTTAAGGAGCTGCAGTGGGCACATCGTTCCGTCAGTAATTACTACTAGACTTAGACCGTGCATGGTGTTATTCCTAACATTAGTGAGCACTATATTCTATATAAATTTTACATAAAAAAATGAAACTAAAATACAAGTAAAAAAAATTATGTATTTTACTTTTTTTAACTATAATATCATATGATATTTATATCGCTTATATTATGATCCCATAAATGGTCAATTAGAATAATAATGAAGGTAAATTATGTTTTTTTTAGCCATTGAAGAATCCGTTTCGTTGGACTTGGTCGTGATGGGATCCGTGGCGGTCTCCAAAGAGGGGTTCCGCATTGGAAAAGGAAGAGGTAACTACAGTTTTAAAGATATTTTTTGTAGTATTGCAAGTTCTCCTTATTCAGATGTAATTTAAAAAATATTAGCAAATCCCCAAATTTGATGAAGAATTATAAATGTTTCCTAGTTTGGGACACATAAAGCAGAGATTACTGGTTATATATATACTATACATTATACATACAGCTATATACAGCTGAATACCGGTGTACTATGGGAGTTTAACGGTTAAAGGTTTTTGTTAATATACATTAACAAAAACCTTAAAAAAAAACCTTAAAACTTAAGAATATATTCTTACGTTTTTAGTCATATTTACTGAATAAAAATTGTGGGGTAAGTTCAGTGTATTACTCTTTAAAACTAGTATCATGATAAAAATAAACAGGTTTCAATACCTGTTATAAAGGTTTTAATGATGTTATATTGTACTTTTGCCTCTGATATCTTTCTCCGGGGTTTCCCGGAAGAAATCGCTACTATACGATAAGGCCGCGCTTTGTACGGTTATTAGATTTATGTTTAATGTTTTTGTATGCAATAAAGAGTATTAATTATAATTATTTAATATGTTTAATGCTCGCCATGATGTCGCAGGGATGTTTAGTGTAGAAGGTAAATTGATTTCAAATACAAAGTAAGCTTAATTCGGAATGTTCTCAAATTATCATATAATATTTTTGACGTGCGTGTTTATTGGCGTATTGTGTAGTTTTCGTTCCTGATGGATCGTGGGTTTGAATCTCGCCGGGTAAACCAGTTTTTTCTGTCTGGTCGTTTTGGACAGTAAAAGGGTGGAAGGAATATGCAATTACGAAAATTGGAAATACAGTGAAGTACATATTGCGAGATTCGGCTTCAGTCAAGGATTTCCGAATGCTCGAAATAGAAAAGTAGGTCGACAGCGCATCATTCACTGATGTTCTGTGACTGGGGTATCACCTACCATCAATTAGTGAACCTCATGCTCATATGATGTCGATGTATACCATAAAAACTAAAGATTCAACAAAAAAGAGTTTTATCTTATTAGGTTCTTATATGTAAAATGTTTTACTTTAATCTGTTCGTTGGATTATTTTATGAAATAATAACTTAAATATGAAGTACATGCTGAGTGATTTGCATCCACTTTTATAATCCGTCTAGCTAAGGTGTGAAATTCTCTCCTCACATCTGTTTTTCTGGAAATATAAAATTCAGGAAAATAAATCACTTTTTTTTAAATCAATTATTGTTTTCTAACGCAGGTTATGGTGATCTCGAGTTTGGACTAATAAAGCACATGAAAGCCATCAATCCAGACACTGTGGTGGTAACCACTGTACATGACTGTCAGGTAAGCTTACCTTTAAATTAAATTGCCTTATAAAGAATAAAGGCTTATTTACACGATGCAAGTTTCTTGCCTGTTGCATATAATTTACTCGAAGCAATAAATAACACGTTTGATCTGTCATACAAATTTTGTTTCAATACTTTTCTTGGTGTAAACAGCAGATAATATCCGCGTGTAAACTTACTTGCTTACAATTCTTGAATGCCAATTATTATTGGTCTTGTATGTACAAGAAAATGGTATCATGTAGATGGATCTTTACTCATATACCTTAATATTGATAGGTATATATAAACATACATACATAAACAAACATACATAAACAAACATACATAAACAAAGCCTTAAGCTTTCCACTTGCTACGATCTCTTACGATAACATAGTTATGTTTGCAGTTGCAAAACATATTGCCTGATCATTATGACCAAAGAACATTGAAGTACATAGAAGAACAGGTCCATACAAACTTTTGGCACAGGAAAAGTAGTTCTACTTTTGACATGTAGAGCGCGCGGCAATGTATCGGTGTGACACACACATCTAAGCAGTCCGCTGACTCCTCCCCTCGCGTTGTCTCGCTTGCTCTTACGAGCGAACGGCAATAACGCTCTATAAACGTCTGGGTGCGAGAGAGTGCGCGCTATAACTCCAGCGTTAGAGTGTGCGTTCACACGAATACTAGCAGCCCGCGGTGGCTGGGGGGAGAACTACTCTTACCCCAGAGAAACCGTGCCAAGCGCGCCTATAAGACTTGTACTTCTATGTACATGTATGTTCTTTATTATGACGTTATATTAAATAGTTTAATGTAATTTTGTTCGCAGGTGTTCGATACTCTCCCGGCGGAACTATTCGGGCCACACGATGTGCCTATTGATATTATTGTTACACCCACACAGGTGAGTCAGTTACTATAGGTAGAAACAGTACTCTCATAATTTCAAGCAATTAAAATTGTAAAATTGTAATCAATAATTTTTATTCGACTTGGGATCTCATACGAAATTCACGAAAAAAGTGTCCGAGATTACACATACAAACGTAGTAACAGTCATTTATCTATTAAACATTTTAATTCATGTCTTAAATACTTATCGTAGAGCTCAAATTTGCTTGAAACATAATATGAAAACTGGTGTGCGATTTTCTTTTCGCTTGATTGTTCTTCCTTCAGTTCAGACATGTTTGGGCGCGGTTCCGAAATCCATTTAATAATAAGACAATGGTTAAAGAGTTCTAAATCCGTCACATTTGATGGTGCGTTGTGTAGTGCGTTTATGTACGTTTTGTTTATAATTTTCTGTAAACATAAACAACTGATCTATTCTGAGCGGGTATCAAACCGACCTTAGGTGGAAAAATATCTAATCGAATGCTCGAAATAAAAAAAAATATCCCACAATTTCAAACATTGGCAGTAATTCCTTTCAGTCGTACGTTTAAAGGTCGATGACTCCAAATCATAAATAGAATAACTAACTTTTTATTACTAGAGCTATCCAAACTGTTTCAATGCCAAAATAAATATAGCCAACATGTGAGTCCATAGCGAAAATGTGGATGTGTGCGTATAGTTCATAAGCGTACTCGTATATGCGTATGTGACATGTGTACATATATTAACTAATGTGCATGTGTGTATGTTTATCGATTATGCGCATGTTTGCCTATAGTTCATAAGCTCATGTACATATATGCATATACGAGTAGCTAATATGCGTATTCAGCGTAAAACTCGAAAATTGTTATAATAAATAAATCATCAATATAAATAAAATATTGTTTATTCATTATCAAAAAACATCAATAAAATTATAAGATTTAAGCACCCTTTTAAGTACATAATAATGTCAGGATGCTCAGCTCTTCCATACCAAAAGAAAATAAACTAGATTACAAATATACTTAAGTTAGGTTTTTTTACAATTTTGATTTTAAATTTTAATTAAAATAAATAAAATAAAAGAAACAGGTGGCACTCCCACCATGGCACAAATAGGCGAAGCTAATATAAGAGTATATTGTGTGTCTAGAGTGTACACACACACATATTGACGTAATAACTACACAGTTATTGTGCGGATAAGTAATATGCGTATGTGTTTGCCAACCTATCTTGTGTACACAAAGCGACTATGCATATCGAGGGTATTCTGGTAGAACCAAATAAGTTTTCATCTATTTTTTTATCTGGTAAAACCCATAGAGCAACACGGGCCACCGGCGAACCGGAGGGGAGTAGCCATAGCGTTCGTTACCGATACCAAACTGTCTGTCATTTTTTGCGGGGGGAAATCTGCGCTATGTGTGCGTACTCAAATTCGCACACAAAAGCAATCGTCTGTCACTACGAAACTCACACCGTGACAATTAAAAAATACACTAACAATTTCACACACACATTTAAACATTCCGTGTCATAACAGTATAAATAAATGGCGCAACTACACTGACAAGTCCTTTTAGCCGTAGTTGCAACAACTGTCGATACGCAGTATCGATAATTTCAAGAACTGGGTTAGGGAAATTAGGTTTATAAGTGATACAAAGGACTTAATTTATTACGTACTACAATAATACAAAATGAACTTGTCGGGTAATGCGCACGTAGCAGGTCACGGAGAGTGGACCATGAGTTGGTACATAATAAAATCTTCGAAATAATTTGAAAAATACTTCGTTATTATATTTATTTCATTTATCCCTTAAAGGAGATGGAAACGATTACATAAAATTTTGGGCCCCCAATGTTACAATATGAAATAGATTGAGACTTAACAGTCCTTCGATGAAAATTCTATTAGTTTTGACAATCTGAGAGCCGAGTTATTAGAGTTTTAAGTAGTAAAAGTAAGGTTATGTTACAATCAATAACTGACATAAATATATCATAAATATGTGACCAATGATATTTGTAGTTGTCAAATCGTAACAATTCGTAAATGACGACAATCGGGAAAGCACTCAGACTCAAAACGTTGAAAACACGAAACGAATTAGCACAGAGTAAACAACTGTCATGCGGCATGCCAATGACAGACTAAAATAAAAGATCGATTTTAATCGATAAAAAATCGATAATTATGTATATTAATTTTCTTTAATTAATAATTTATATTTTATTTAATAACATAACTGTAATTATATGCAATATATTGTATTTAAAGTGCATTTAATTACTTTTGAGTTAATTACCTTGTCCAAAGGTTTTTTTTTTGTGATTGTGTAATCGATTCAATTAATCGAGAATCTCAGGAAAACTATATTTCTCATATTTCTCCTCTCCCAGATTGAGAATTGAGCTGATTTTTTATATTATAAGATTAAAAATATGTCATTTTTCTAGATCATATGGCAATTATTAAATTTGGGTTACACAATTTTCCATATCCTTTGGATTTTTAGGAAATAAAAAAAACATTATGGTTGAAGTTTACACTAAGTGATTTTAATAAATGTGCTAACGCGCGTAAGTATTATATTATATTTTAACAATATAACTATATTATCACAATATAATATTTGAATCAGAAAATTTAATCTCAAAACTGTCTCTGTATAGAAGACTCCTTTGCCATTTTTTTTCGATAACTTAAAACAATCCGACAACAACACTATCGCTCGGTGACAGGCGACTTCTCGGAAATAAACTCGGATCAGTCGCTCGACAGATCCGTGTATTGTATGAGGGCTCATACAATACTCGGATCTGTCGAGCGACTGTTGGTAAAAAAATCCGAAACAACACGACCGATAATATTGTAATTTTTTGAAGTAAATAGTAATAATATGATTAAAAAATACCTACATATGAAAGATAACGCTATCTTTTTGTAAATTTGACGTGGCAGATAACAAGAAACACAAACAATTCGGCATTTTTTAGGAGGTCGATTCAGTCGCGCATCTGGATTTAGTCTAGTGAAAAGTGTGGCTACAACTAGTTTTATTGTACGCATAGGACCATTTGGACTTGTACTTTGACAGAGGGGAACGCCTGCGTATGGCTACTCCCCTCCGGTTCGCCGGTGGCCCGTGTTGCTCTATGGGTAAAACCATATAACTCCTGAAGCCATAAAATTTAGCTGTAATTATGCTTCGTCGTTGATTATCCAAAACAGTACTTTAAATGCCTTTTTCTCAATATAACAGTATCGCAACTTAGGCGATATGCGTGTGTGTGTATTGTAAAGGTCAATAACTTTCAACAAAATTGTATCTTTTCAGGTAATAGAAACTCAGCGCTCGAGTCAACGTCCGGCGGGCATCCTGTGGCACTTGCTGTCGAGCCGTCGGGTGCAGCAGATGCCAGTGTTGGCGCAGCTCAGGGAGATTGAGATGCTGTTAGTTATCTATTTTAAGAACTATAGTTTATTTTTTGTTATAGACTTGCATCGCGCCCCGGCTTCACACGGGTGCAATGTAGATATTCTATACACAAAACATTCTATAGCCTATGTTACTCGCTGTTAATGTAGCTTTTTTTTTGTCAGATATCGACAGACGAGCATGAGGTTCACTTCATGGCAGGTGATACCTCAGCCACAGAACATCAGTCAATGATGCGCTGTCGACTTTTTACTTTGAGTATTATTGGGAAATCTATAGACTGAAACCGAAACGTGCAATATGCACTTCAAGGTGTAATGTAATGGTTGCAGCTCCTTACAAAACATTTGTAAAACAAAAACTTGGCAATTAAAAAAGAGTGGCGGCGAGTTTCTTGCCAGTTCTTCTCGTCCGCTCTACGCCCTTGATTTGAGAACTGGCAGTAAATGTAAAACTAGAAGCATTTAATATGTATTTTTTATTGACGTTCATAAGTGTACATTGTGTTACCTAAATGAATAAATGATTTTTGAATTTGAATTTGAAGGTTTTTCCATCTATGAACGGTGGTTCGTTTCCCGGTCAGAATTTTTATATTTTGGGTGGGAGCACCCGGTCAATGCTTGGACTTACCAGACGTAGGGAAGAATATTATAAACATGCCGTCCCGGTGTTCTACCGAACGCGCCAATGAGCTCGTCGTTTTCATTACTCAAATCGAGATATTATTAAACCAATATAGACCCATTTGTCTAAAAATTAAAATAGTACGAGGGTGAGGTGAAAAGTTCTCGGCCTGACAATCAAAGACTCCGATTTTCAGTAAAAAAACTATTTTATATCTCTACATGATCTTCCTTGACTTCAATGCACTTGGTCCAGCACTTCTTCAATATCAGTATTTCTTCCCGGAAATGAGAGTCTGGAAGACTGTGAAAATATCCATCTACGGCCCTCTGAACTTCTTCATTGGATGCAAAGCGCTTCCCAAAAACAAATTTCTTCAAGTTTTTGAATAGATAGAAGTCTGAGAGTACCTGATCAGGAGAATAGAGGGGGTGGCCAAGCAAATCGCAACCCAAATCCCGCAGTTCTCCTATCGCCAATGCACCGTTGTGTACAGATGAGTTGTCCTGGAGAAAGATATTTTTTTCTTCTTTAAACCAGATCTCTTGTCGCGAATTTTGGCATCGAGCTGATCCAGAAAGTTAAAGTAATATTCGCCTGTAATTGTTTTACCTTTTTCAAGGTCATTCATTAACAAGATCCCTTTCACATCCCAAAATAAGCTGGCCACAACTTCTCCAGCAGATGCGATCGACTTCGCTTTCTTTAGCACTGAACAACAGACTTCCACCCACTGTTCGACTGTTGTTCTGTTTTTGGCGTGTAATGGTGAACCCATGTCTCATCCATGGTGATAAATCGCCGCTCAAAATCGATCGGATCCCTATTAAAACTGTTCAAAGATTGCTGCGAAAAACTTTCGCGCAATCGCTTTTGATCAGTATTCAGCAACTGCGGCACCCATCTTGCGCAGAGCTTTTGCATGCCTTATTCTGTTTGCAAGATGTTTCATACTATTTCGTCTGATATCGCCACAGTCTCAGCTATCTCACTCACTTTCACTCTCTTATCGTGTAATACGATATCATGCAGTTTTTCGATGTTTTCCGGTGAGGTTGCAGTTTTTGGCCATCCTTCACGTGGATCATCTTCAAGGAACATGTGACCACGTTTATATTCAACTGCCCACTTTTGAGCGGTTTACTGGTAAGAAGAAGAGTCCCCGTAAACTTTTATCAACTTTGGGTGAATTTCCTTGGGGGAAAATTCATCAAAAATGAAGAATTTTCCGACCGCACGATATTCAAAATTAACCGTTTTAACGAAATGCGTGCAAGACGTTTACTGAATCAGCAAGTGTAAACAAACTACTTGACAGAACAAGTTGAAATTTGTCATAGGAACTACTAAAAGATGCACCTATGCGAGAAACATAATTTTTTACTGATTGGAACGCCCTTTCTATGTCAGGCCGAGAACTTTTCACCTTGCCCTTGTACATTGCGAGAGGAATCGCACTTTCTTCCGAGTGATACATAGTGCTTTATACTACACTTAAGAGGAAAATAAAAGGGAAATTTCTTTAATTTATATTGAAATTATTAAAATACAATTAATTAATGAAAAAAGAACTCGATCATTTTCATTAGTTATAACATTACCGTGACAATAATGTACTATGAACGCATCGCTAGCGCCGGCCGCGACTGCACGCTGAAGGAGGTGGACACGGACGTCGAGGACCGCGGCGGGTCGCGCGCGCGCAGGCAGCGCCGCCGCACGCGCTCGCACAAGAGCCAGAGCGAAGGAGAGGTGAGAACACATACACACCCACACATACACCCCGTACACACATACACACCCCGTACACACATACACACCCCCATACACATACACACACCCATACACATACACACCCCGTACACTCATACACACATACACACTAGGGCTCGTGTTTTTGTTCGAACTATCCGATTACTCGGATATGTGTGATACCGGGTATGCGTGAGACTGAAACTTCAAATCCGGATAGTTCGGGTATCCGTTTAGTTCGCGTACCCGAGTAGTTCGGATAGCCGGATAGCTCGGGTGCTCGAGTAGTTCGGATATCTCGATGCAGTCCAAAACATGCCAAAATGTCTAACGTAATTGACCACTTAATTCCCAGGATATCTTGAAAATATCGTCTCAAGTTTTCGTATGTACTTTTATTTAGATACCTAACTGCTAAGATTAAATAAAAACTGTATTAAGTCTGAGTCTTACTGTTTCGTATTGATTCTTTAAGCCGTTCGAAAAATACAAAGAACTATCTATGTACATAAACTGTTAATTAGCTACCAAATAGCTACTTAAATGACAATTTCAAAATCTCCCGTACCTATTATTCGTAGGTTCATATTCAAAATGCAGTCTACTACGTACTTCAAAAATAACAACAAATATCCGTATTTTTGCGTATGGCACTGCGATTGCCTCATAATTAATTTATGAAATATAATTTTAATTGAAAATACTTGTAATATTTTAGAAATAAGGAGCACAATCGTATTTGCAAAAAATATTTGCATAGAAAAACGAACTGTAAACTCATACAAATAATCAGCACAATCGAATAAGCAAAAAATAATCTTTAAGTTATAAAATACTCGCATAGGAAAACGATCCGTAATTTCTTAGAAATAAGGAGCACAATCGTATTTACAAAAAATCTTTAAAGTAAAAAAATACTTGCATAGGAAATGGAACCGTAATAATTTAAAAATAAGGTGTATTTTATACTTTAAAGTATTTTCAGTGAATGCCGCCGTCGACCGTTATGATGGCCTTGTAACGATACTGTTGACAAAAATATAATAGAATAGAGAAAAATAAAATAATCTAAAAATTTTATAGCTTTATTTTACCGTCTGAACAATCGAAAAATTTGTTTAAAATTAGTTATTTACGAAGGCGCGAACAAAACATTGTAAGGTTATACCAGTTATTTCATCGAAATCACTCATTTCTGTATCACTATAAACACTCCGTTCTGTGTCGCTATTATTACTTTCAGCGCCTGAAATGATTAATTCCCTTTCATTTTGTTCTTGTTCAGAGAATGTCAGTAGCTTACATAATAAATTACATTCACCACTGTGTAGAACCATTATAGCAACACACATATTATGTCAGTACGTACGTTCGTAGTAATAAAAAATTAACAGAAACAAAAACACAACGGAAACAAAAATCACAAAAAAAATAACAACAAAATCTAAGCACGGTCGCGTTGCTATCCGTACTAACCGGGCGATACTTGAGGACCGCACAGTGTAAAATAAGACCTCAAAAACGGACGTTGTAAAGTTATTTTTTCTAATATTTATTTGCATAAATTCACAACCCTAGTAGGGTAATTTATGTGTAAATAGTAAAAACGCAATTATAGCTATACCATGGAATTGCGCGCTAGTTTCTTTTTTACGTATAGATTAGATGTTCTTCTATTACGACGTAAAATATCAGCTGCTACTACGATGGGGTATTAGAGAAAAAAAATAAAAACCAAAATCATAAAAAAGCCGATTACTCGGCCTCGCGTTGTCGTAGAATTAAATTATGCGGCTTTTTGTATAGATATATTACAACATCTATGATAATTTTAAAAGTTGATATATTTCTTCTAATCGATATTTTTTTGTTTGGGGGTCATAAATTTACCCATTTTTTGAACTTATTTTTCTCAGTGAATAATTAAGATAAAAATGCGGGATTTTTACTGAAGTATGTATTTCAGTAAAACCTACACGAGAACCGAATAAAAAAAAAGACGTCCGTTTTTGAGGTCTTATTTCACACTGTGGACCGGTATGAAGAAGCGGGTCATCTTGAAATGAACGAGTAATTAGTACATTTTTTGAGTGTGCGTTATCTCGGGAGCGCACGCACACTAGTAAGATAGAATATATCTATATACTAGACAAAGTGCCGCCGACCATAACGTATATCTTTACATCGTTAAGTCAAAAATATTAAGAAACTAGCTTCTGCCCGCGACTTCGTCTGCGTAGAATTAGTACTACGGGTAGCTTATTTATTATCCGAGCTATTTTTTCATCAATCTCCTTACTATTTCAATATTCTGATCGCGGCTATATTCATCTCTCATCATTTACATATTAATCTCTCAGTGGTAGTAGAGTTAGGTATTAGACTGTAAATACGGTATATGGTATACGGTAATGGTTGTTAAATTAATTTAAATTAAAATAAATCTTAAATAAACGAAATCACCTCTAATTAATCTGATTGATCGAAAATGCAGAAACACGTCGTTATAATTTGGCCAATTTTATATCTTAAATAATATTCTGATGAATAAAAAATAATACTGTAAAGTTTCATCAAATTCCGTTCAGCGGGGTTAGAACGCAAGACACAAAACGATTCGACTGATCGTCTCGCTTCATTGTGATTGGTGTAGAGACTCTCTAGAGACTCTCTACACCAATCACAATGAAGCGAGAGACTCTTTACACCAATCACAATGAAGCGAGACGATCAGTCGAATCGTTTTGTGACTTGCGTTCTAACCCCCCAGAAGTTTTTGCGTGAAAGATTAACAAACACACATTCTCACAAAGTTTCACATTTATAATATAATATAATTATATTATTTTTAGGATAAATACACATAATATATACAATAATACACATACAAACTACTGTGATTAACTGTAAATTGCTTATTTTAATACATTTTTATAAACTACGTTTTTTGTTTCTAAAACTACCACCATCCCTCTCATGATACCCTGGTTACTTTGAAATCTTTGACTGTACGGGATTTTTTTTCTGATCATATGTAAATGATTCCAATAAATATACGTATAGTAAATATATTAATAGATTTGGTTGGACTTCCTTGCGAACTTTCATCCCCAAATAGTTGGAAATTTCAAAAATGCAAGAACACATATTTATTTATATCTTATCAAGTGCCTAAATACTACGTTTCATGGTATCATCTTCGACATTTTACGAACTTCCATACAATTTTTCATCCCCTATTTCAACCCCTCCAAGCCTATATTCGCGATAAAAAGTCTATGTCCTTTCCCAACCTCTAGTCTACTTCTGTACCAAATTTCAACAAAATCGGTTCAGTGGTTTAGGCGTGAAAGCGTAACAGATAGACAGACAGACAGAGTTATTTTCGCATTTATAATATTATATTAGTAGGGAAGTAGGTATATCTCTTTATTTACAAAAATGTAGGAACGACTACAAAATTCAAAACAAACGATACTATTGAAAAAGGCTAAAAAACAATATACACCGCTCGCTATGGATGCGCATAATCAAAGTAACGCGCGATCATTGTCCGCAATGGATAGCCTCATTGCGAAACACACTGCCACAGTTCTTTCATTGCTTTGCGGTGATTCACTTTTGTATATTCTAATAGTGTTGTGCTCGATAGGACAATTATTTTTTGTGTAATAATGTGATTGAACACTTTCTTTGGCTTATATAAAGTTTCTATACAGGTTTATTTTAAAAATAAGAAAAAATCAATTTTATATGTATAATATTATTACCTTAAAATATCTCGTGCATGATTTGGTAATCTCAAAAAGATACTTTTAGGTTTCCCAAACAACCACGGCTACTTAATTCAAATTCACGCGTTACGTCAGCAAGTCACGTAGTGTCATTATTCATATTCATAAAACTAAATAAAAAATATTTTTTTAGAATAATTATGATTTATAATATACCATTTTGATTTTGCATTTTAGTGAGACTTACTTGTTTTTAAAAAAAAATGTTGCAATTAAATACATAATACACCGTTCTTAAAAGAAAACAAATTACTTAAATAAAAAATTGGTTCTGCATATTTTAATTTTGTTATAACATTTACTTAATAATTCACTTACCACGTATGTTACATTAATTATTTAAGTTTTATTTTATTTTTAAATTTATTCCATTTATAAAATTTGTTTTTAATAACTGTTCCCATACGAATAATGCGTGATGGTCATTCTAACATTTTTATCTGTTCTGTGGTTTTTTCCGTATTATAGGTGTCAAAAAGGTTTACAATAATTCGCCTTAATCAGCAATTTGTGTGTGCATATTTATTTATCATTTTAATTAATATTATTTTTTTAAATAGACTTGTTTTAAACAGATTTTTAAAGACAAAAAATATGGAATATATTTTATTGAACGATGAATAAACTTTAATTCATAGAAGAGGTTTTTATAAAAAAATTAAAGAGAGCGCAAACAGTTTGATTGTTTATTGCTAAAAATAACTATGGTTTTAGATAAATAAAATTCCTTTTATGTAAGTAATGTAATGTTAGCAAAAGTATAACTTATCGATATCCATAACTATCGATAGGTATTTTCACATCCCTATGGTATGGCCTTCACGGCCGCTCGCGGCGTCCTTTGTGTTGACGCGGTATGTTTTGACTAAAATCGGCTTCTTTTGAAAAAATTTGCACGCGCGAAGTCGGTTTAATACAAAGGTATCAATGTCGGTTGCCTTAGTCAATTGCTTGTTTGCCGCGCTTGCATATGACGCTGCGCTCTCTCCGTATTATACCGGTACGCGTCTCGAGAATTAAGTTAGATAAGTGTTTTGTTTATAGTTTTAATTTAGTATCTAGTTGTGAAATTTTAGTTTTTTTATGACCGCACTGGACTTTTATCTGTGGGGTTATGCAAAAGAAAGAGTATTTGACCGTGAATGTGATAGTGACGAGGAAATAAAAAAGAAGATTGTTAATGCATTTAACAAGCTACATACGCACGAATTGTATTACAGAATAGAAAGAAGTTAGTCAGGTTAGGCAACGTAAGTATTTTATCGTAGTATTTCGTATTTCTGTTGGAATTAATTTTAAGGTGAATCTTAACGCAATACCTACGTATTTTCTACGTGTATGTATGAAACTAGTATGTTTCATATATACATAAAAATATATAATTACTCGAACTGTTTGAAGAGCTCGGGGAGTTCGGGTAATTCGTAAATTTAGGTACTCGGGTACGCGAACTGTTCGAACAGTTCGGGCGGCCGGGCTTGAAGTGTCGAATGAGACGGGTCCGAGCAGTCCGGGTAGGCCGAACAGGCGAAAAAGTGGTAGCTCTAATACACACCCATCTTATTGTATTTTTTTTAATACCTATTTACTGCTCCTATATTCCGTCTTTATTTAATACTAGTGGAGTACAGACGTTGTTCTGCCACAATGTTGCCTTCGAAATTATACATATAATTATTCATAGATTTGAATATGCCCATTTGCCCACTTTTTTATATAATTGTCTAATACTCGTATGTCACTGATTTGTCGTATACATCTGTTATTTCAAAAAAGATGAATTCAATAGAAATATTTAATTTTTCCGATATTTTAATAGTTATTCTGTTATTCGGGACATAGAGGAATCCAACATAAGATATCGTTAAAATCGGTGCAGCCGTTTTTGAGTTATAAATGGTGTAACAATAGTAAACAATAGGTGTTTGTCATTCAGTTTTTTCTTTGTTTGGGCAATACAGGACCAAGAACTTACTAAAATCGTATAATTTTCAAAGGGCAACACGACAGAGGGCGAAGAAAAGCCAAAGGCGCGTCGTACTCCGAGGAGGCGCAACAGCCACAAGTCTGTCAGCAAGGAGGGGAAGGAAGTTGACGCGAAAGAAAAGCCCAGGCGTCCGCGACGACCACGTCCTGTCATCGACTTCTCTGTCAAGGTGAGACTTTTATTATTAGGGCTTGTTGGCCCGTTCGGTAGAACACCTGCCGTGCGCCGGGTCGTGGGTTCGAATACCACCGGGGCGACATTTTTATAATTTTCTGTAAGAGTGTTCTCGAACTCTACCCATATGAATATATTATGTCTTAAATTGTTTTGTTGGCGAACTCATACTCGCTCTACTAGTGTTACGCGCTAGCCGCCCGAGCTCTTTGTAAATAAAACTAATTTGGAACTGCTGTTTTAATTTAATAATTTCCATATTGTAAAACTGCAAAATATGTGACGTCACACTGTGGAGGGGAGTGACCAACTGTGACAAGAATGGGGGAGGGGGTCAAAAAATCACGAAATTATTGTGACGTACTTTATGGTTAACCCCTTTTTTATGTTTGATTTCGACAGACGAGGCATGAGGTTCACTTGATGATACCACAGCCACAGAATATCAGTCAATGATGCTCTATCGACCTACTTTTTACTTTGAGCATTCGGAAATCCATAGACTGAAACCGAAACGCCCAATACGGTTTTTCCATCAATGAACGGTGGTTTTCCCTTTCGGAATTTCGATATTCCACCCACTCGTTCAATGCCCGAAGTTACCAGACGTGGGGAAGACATGCTAACAGAAAATTATAAACATGTCGTCATTGATATAAAAAAGGTATATTATTTGAATGTGTGATACTCGCGGTAATAAAAGACGATATCAGTTTGATTCTTCTCAAGACTGCACTCGGACCTGATACACTTTTTTTTTTTGTTACAGATCTCAAACATCAGCCCCACAACTCGAGTGCGCGACTTGAAACACGCCCTCAACGAACGCGGAGTTAAACCACAAATGATGACTTGGAAGGTAATATTTTTTATTTATTTTATTTAAATTAGTACATTGATAAAAGTATTGAGAGTATGAAAATTTACTTAAATGGCGTAGATCCGAAATTCTAGAGCTCTGTTTTTGCCTGTTAGCAGTTTGAGATTATTTCAAGAATAAGATATGGACAGAGTTTTTAATATAGATAACAAATAATGATTTTTTTCAGGGATTCCGTGGTTTCTGCTATCTTCATTTCTACAAACCACCACAGAAGGTAAGTTTTAAAGGGGAAAAGACTAAGGTTTATGGCCGCGATTTTGCCGCAAATGTCTAAAAAGGTTACAATGATTTCATTTCATTTATTTTAACTATTACTGTATGAGGAGTTTGATTTGTAATTCACACTAACATTTTATCTGAACCTTATAAACGAGTAGGCTTAAATAGATCCATGGAACAAGAAAAATAAATGGAAGTGCGAAGTGGGCGTGGTACGCGTGCCACAATTATGCATGGTAACTCTTAATCGATCACAGTCAGTCAAAACCCACCTTATATCTTTCACATAAAGTTTAGTTTAATAATTAATAATTATATATTACTTTGTTTTAATATTACAAAACGTCATAATATGTACTTTGTGCGCTAAGCCAAAGTAACCGTTATCGTGAAGCACTAAGATATATTATAAACCAGCTTCTGCCCGCGAATTCGTCTGCATAGAATTAGTACTACGGGTAGTTTATTTCTTAACCGAGCACATTTTTCTTCAATCTCCGCTTAATGACGCTGCACTCAAGTCAATCATTTCGTGATATTTTTTAAACCGTTCGTCGATATTACTTAGTGTCAAAGACAAAGCTCATCTATAATAAATACTGAAAGCGAAAAATGTATCAATTTTGATAAGAATTAGCTAAACACTCTAAAAAGTGCAATTAAAAAAAAGTATCAAATATAAATGCATTTATGGCTCATGGTGTTGTTTTAGGGTGTATTGGCTTCCACATAAAAAGTAGACTACGTATCATATATGCTATCGCAGACTTTTATTTAGAACTATTTAAGACAAACAATCCCATCATATATTATATTCCTGTAACTCCAACGGTTTAGGCAGCGCACGCCAAGATAGCTCTCAGGAAGCAGGAATTTTTCCGAGTTACTTGATACTTATCGTTATATTATGGCCAATATACAAAAAATATTTATAAATTGTAGTCTATGTGTTATTCTGATATATAAGCTGTAAAGTTAGTATATTACTGTAAAGTTTAATCAAAATCCGTTCAGTAGTTTTTGCGTGAAAGAGTAACAAACATCCACCCATCCATCCTCACAAACTTTCGCATTTATAATATTAGTAGGATAATATTAGCTAGTTTTGAGTTAAATAAAAACAACGAATTGAAAAAAAATTGTAACTGTGTGCAGTATTAAATTATTAAACTTCATTCATTTGTGTGAATTTGGTGACAGTCGATCCGGTACAAATTGTCATACATCGCACTTCTACATCTGTGGTATAATCCATAGACAAAATTTTTTTTTAGGTAGCCAGCTTTTAATATATATTTTTTTTATATATTTACCATTTAATATATATGTCGTACAGGGTGAAGGCGACAACGTACAAGGGCCGAACATGGAGAGCATAATAAGCGCCCTCTCGCAGATGTGCGTGGGCGGCACCGGGGACGAGAGCACCGAGAAGCCGCGCCTGCTGAGCGTCGAACCCGCACCGCCCCGCAACCTGCCGCAGCCCGCCGTGCCCGCCACTGAGCAGCCGCCTCTCGAGGTGAGTCGCAGATGTTTGGGCGGCATCGCGCTTAATAAAGTTTGGAATAAACGAGCGATATAATATAATATAAATATATGAGCGATAAAAATAAGAAAAAACCAATAAGAAAGAAAAATGGAAGTCTGTTATGCAAAAAATCTCTCTTATTCCTTTTTGGCTGATAGTGATTCTATAGTACTGCTCAATAGGTTGTGAAATGAAAACGCGTGAGGACTTATCGAACAAAAGTTATAATTTTTTAATGGGTAACAGTACATCTATAAAATTGACATTCACAGATTATCTAAAGTGTTTAGCTATTAGTGCCACCTAGCGGTGAGCATCAAAGTGATGTTGATTAAAAACAAGTATAATATTATTTTATGTTATTCTATAGTACATTATTTTGAGTGATTCCGTTGTACATTATTTTGAGTGATTCCGTTGTACATTATTTTGAGTTATTCCGTTGTACATTATTTTGAGTGATTCCGTTGTACATTATTTTGAGTTATTCCGTTGTACATTATTTTGAGTTATTCCGTTGTACATTATTTTGAGTTATTCTTAGTATATTATTTTGAGTTATTCTTAGTATATTATTTTGAATATTTTTATAGTACATTATTTAGAGTGATTCCATAGTACATTATTTTGGTGATTCTATAGTAGATTATTTAGAGTGATTCTATAGTAGATTATTTAGAGTGATTCTATAGTATATTATTTTGGGTGATTCTATAGTACATTTTGAGTTATTCTATAGAACATTATTTTGAGTGATTCTATAGTATATTATTTTGGGTGATTCTATAGTACATTTTGAGTTATTCTAAAGTACATTATTTTGGGTGATTCTGAAAGTACATTAATTTGAGTTATTCTGTAGTAAATTATTTTGAGTGATTATATAGTAGATTATTTTGAGTGATTCTACAGTACATTATTTTGGGTGATTCTAAAGTACATTATTTTGGGTGATTCTAAAGTACATTATTTTGGGTGATTCTGAAAGTACATTAATTTGAGTTATTCTGTAGTAAATTATTTTGAGTGATTATATATAGTAGATTATTTTGAGTGATTCTACAGTACATTATTTTGGGTGATTCTATAGTACATTATTTTGAGTTATTCTATAATCTATAGTATATTATTTTGAGTTATTATATAGTATATTATTTAGATGTAATATTATATTGAGTTCCTTGTTCGCAGGTTCACTAATCGCTCGCACTCGCAACAGACGCCCCCAGCGCGTCGCACGAACGTTGCTCGCTTTAGCACGGAGCATTCCGATACTAATTGGTTTAGATTTAAGGTTGATTTTTCTTTAGCCGGCCGTTGAGTGCATCGCGCTTTAATTTCTAGCGTGAATGGAAAACTAATTACGGAATTAAAATGTTGTTTTGATTGTTTTTGCAGTCGAGTTTGAGTGTTTATATGATTAATTATTTTTTATTATAGTTTTAATAGGATTTAATTGAATTTTGTTGTTTTCTTAAGGTTAGTCGAATTTTATTAGATTAATATCCTTAGATGTTTGGATGGGTTTTTTGTCTCGCTCTTTTATGCTGTCTAATCTATTTTTTTTCTAATCAATCTCTGCTTTCTCTTCTAACCTATCTACACCACCTTGTCATTTCCATTTCTTTTTCTAAAAAAATCATGTCCATATGCATCGTTTAGACATATTCCTATATAAAAATAACAAATTTCATTTGACTATTTATTTAACTATCATTGTCTGTAATTGGTTTTTTAGTTCGATATTTATATGCTCGAGGTATTTTTTGTTCTTGTCGCACAAACGGCCGGCGCGTTTGTGAAAGAGAGTGAAATATATTTACAAAATAATATACGTTTTCAAAATAATATTCTCTAGTCTTAGAATTTAATATCTACTCTTGTTTTCAATATTTTTAAGGACTCTTCCACGTCGTATAGATGCTATTCTAGCATAGGAGATATATTTTTAAACTATTAAGGTGCTAAAACGGGACTCCAAACTTGGGTATTGAAGGATTTGATTAGTTTAAGAGTTTTGCATAGTTTGGACTCCCGTTTGGAGTTTTGTGCCAACTTGTGATTAATTATCAGAGATTATACTGTTACATATCTAAGTTGGTTAGAATTACTGCTACTTTTTTCAGTATTAGATATATATAAGATTCGATGTATGAAGAGATGGCGTTTTCTTTTGCTTAAACAAATTGTTTTCAAGTATGTAATATTTTTAATAAATGAATTTAAGTGTCCTTATTATATTTTTCATTTCAGCTTTGCGAGTTGAAACATTAGAAAACGGAATCTCTACATAATATGTATAGATATGATATAGTTTTTGTGAATATGTTCACAAGTCCTATTGGTCTCTTATAGTGAAAAATTAGATGTACTTTATTGTAATCATAGTTTTTGTTGGCTTTTCAAAATTTTATATTGTTTTTCAGCTTTTTTTAGGTTAACCGCGTGAATGAAGATGAAGTTAACCAGTTCACTCAATATAGTAGAACAAGATTTCATGAAATATGATTGAAATTAATTTTTATTCATTCATTCATTCATACTTCATCTCCATTCACGTTGCATTTTGCATTTTTTTAGCAATGCAATAACTCCCTCAACGTTCAATTGCGCACATAATATGTATATAAGTTGTTAACTGGGTAGCGAGCTGTTGGTTCTTGTTTTATATTTTTTTTTAATAAATTTTATTTAACACTTTTTCGTTTTTTTTTAAATATTACGCTCTACATTTATTAAGGTTTATAACTATGGAGTAAATGTGATTGATTTGCTTTAGTGATTGACGTACGAATTAAAGTCTATTTTTCTAGTTGAATGATGTTTCATTTAAAATTTGCCATCTATATACAATCTCACTAATCCGGCACTTCAATATCCCGCGCCTCCCCCACATAAGTAAATTAAACCTCGAATAACAGGTATTAAAACAGGGAAAAAATGCAAAAATAAGCACAGTTCTTAGAAAATTATATTACTTCAAAACCATCTAAAATATAGGAAAAATAATGAAACAAAGTACTAGGGTAACATAAATGCCACAGAGTTCGTATATTTCCTACTTTAGAACCGTTTAATAAAAATGAGAATAATAACGAAATAAAGTAGGTACTAGGGTAACATAAATACCACAGAGTTCGTAATTCGTATGTTATTTCAAAACTATCTAAAATATAGGAAAAATAATGAAACAAAGTACTAGGATAACATAAATGCCACAGAGTTCGTATATTTCCTATTTTAGAATCGTTTTATAATAAAAATATGAGAATAATAATGAAATAAAGTACTAGGGTAACATAAATACCACAGAGTTCGTGATTCGTATGTTACTTCAAAACTATCTAAAATATAGGAAAAATAATGAAACAAAGTACTAGGATAACATAAATGCCACAGAGTTCGTATATTTCCTATTTTAGAATCGTTTTATAATAAAAATATGAGAATAATAATGAAATAAAGTACTAGGATAACGTAAAAGCCACAGAGTTCGTATGTTACCTACTTTAGAACCGTTTTAATTTAAATATAGGAAAAATAATGAAACAAAGTACTAGTTTAACATAACTGCCACAGAGTTCATATATTACCTACTTTAGAACCGTTTTAATTAAAATATAGGAATAATAATAAAAAAAGTACCAGCGTAATATTATGCCACAGAGTTCGTATATTACTGAGATATTTGCAAAAGGGTGTTTTTCAAGATGGCGGCTAACGCTGTTTCAAGCGTCATAAACTCGGTTTTATACTTTAATCGAAAAATCACGTATAAGGATTTTATGCAGAGCGAATGTTTAAAAATCCTGGAGTAGCACTTACGAATTACGAGAAAATATTACATTGTTGTATGGGAAAATATTTGAATATGCATACAAAAGACAGAATACCGATACAAATTACGTCGCAAGTTATTCGTAGGTACTGTTATATCCCATCCTTGTTAGCTACACATTTCTTGTCCTATCAGCATATTGCATTCCTTTGCCAACCCCGTAGCCATCTAGGTACCTTAGTCTTCTGCCAATCCTCATCCAATTCGGACGGCTGCTTTAAATATCTTAGTGTTTTTTTAAAAGCCAAAACCCTAATACCGTATAACGTAACAGTACGTGTACTATGTAGTTATTTTACGACAGGGGCTTATTGTTAGTTTTTATTTTTGTATAATAGTTTTTTCTTCTTCGTAAAACGAAATTAATGTATGGAAGTGACTTTGCCCAGTAAAAAAATGCCTCCTTTTTATTCGATGAAAATATCTCAATACCAATACACGAGAATAAACGCGGGAAATACAATTCTCAAATAAAACTACGAATTAATTAAGATTAAACTTTATTTATTATTCCTCATCCGGCTCATTAACGTTCTCATCACGACTGGACTCATAAGACGCGCCTTTAAGAGGTTTAGCATCGTTCAAATTTTTCTTAACCTTCGTTTGTCTCTTTTTACCCTTTTTACCTTTCGATTTAGTTTTATTTGGTTTACTTTTTTCTTTAGCTTCTTCTTTTTTCACGTGTTTCGTTTGAGGCTTTTGTTTTTCGCCTTCAGAAACGCTGGAGTCATCTGAATCGGCCTTTACTTTTTCTGATTTCTTGGAAGCGCTGTAAAATAAAATAATATAATAAAAATAGCTACATAAATTAAGAATGAGTTCGTTGTAATGACCTAATGTTCGCGGTTCGATTCCTGACGGGTCTCACATGTTTTCTCTCATCAAGTGTTTGGGTAGAATATCGAAATTCTGTCCTGCCCGCCTAGCATGACCATTAAGAGATATCTCGCGGACGTGTGAAGACAAACTAAAATTACAATTACAAATCATCGACAACTTTGATAGACAAGATATCTCGATCGACAAATGTCTCTACTTTTCTCATTAGAAGTCGAGTTTTAAGTGTAATTATGACCCGGAAGACATAAAGAGATAATCGATTAAAACACGAGAAAACGGTCGACATAATTTTGTCGTGGCTGTCATGGACGGTAGGTGAGCTAACGAGCTTCGGCTAATAGATATAAAAAAACCATTATCATGTAATAGATTAAATTTACAACCTTTCTTCTCTCAAAGCTTCTTTTTCCTCGTCACTAAAAAAATTATTACTATATTAATAAAATTGAAACTTTTGTAAAAATATAATATATAGACAATATAATTGTGTTATTAAAACACTAGTTAAAACTAAAAATAAGCTAACCTGTCATCATCTCTATCGTTATTTCCGGAACTATAAAATAATATAATGTTATTACAAATATTTAGTTATTAATAATTAGGTATATCATTCAAATAATACTTAAGATAAAATGAACCAATCCTGGATTTTGGCTAATTAATGAATAAATTAAATAATTAAGATAAATTAGTACAAACCTATCCGCCCTATCATTGTCTCTGAAAATATTAAAATATATATATTATTGGTACCTACCTGTGTACATAGTTTGCCCGCAGCTATGGCTCGCATGGAAAAAATACTTGAAAATATCCTAGATTTTATATTTTAATTACTAAGTAATAATATGTTCGCTATTATAACTTACTAACAAAAAAAAAATACTCGATGATGATGTAGCT
The DNA here is from genome assembly GCA_905404175.1 of Anthocharis cardamines. Lineage (NCBI taxonomy): Eukaryota > Metazoa > Arthropoda > Insecta > Lepidoptera > Pieridae > Anthocharis > Anthocharis cardamines. The sequence goes on along the minus strand of FR989972.1, from coordinate 4,177,315 downwards.
TTCTATTGGCGAAAGAATTTTTATAATCGGTCTACTAGTTTTGGAGTTCAATCGTAACAAGCAAACAAATTTTCCTCTTTATAATAATAAATAGTATAGAAGAAAATTTTACACTTTTATCAATAATTATGCTAGAACATTGAACCTGTACGTTGGTTTGGGTCTGATTATCGCAATTTAAAATATCTATCGCTATTTATAGCGAATCCGGTTCGAAGTAAAGCGAATTATTGTTCATCAATGATGTCTCGGCTAAAGTTAATTCAATTCAAAATTCAACTTCTATCACGTGAGTCTTTAGCTCGTCTGACATATAAAAAAGTGAATTCCCCAGTCCCCTAGTGGGGTATGAGGGAGACCCATTTCTGTGTCTGTTTCACTGATTCTTCAGGCAATCTGGTCTGATCAGAAAAACGTCTGACATATAGGTACACTTAAAAAATAATATAATGCACAAAAACAAAATAAAAAAAGAAGTGCTTACTCTTCAACGTTATCCCAATCGACGGAAAACTCTTCATGGGTGATACCCGTACGGAACACTCGTCTACAACTCTCTCTGAAATATTAAAAAAATGCATTATATTCATAATTACACTTCAATCAGCATTGGTATAATAAATAACACAGCAACATTAGTGCTTAAACATTATTTTCCTCTTTGAATTTATACTTTCATACTTACATATCTATGGCTAATAGCCAAAAAGGGATAACGGCCTTTTCAAAAAAGTAATAATAAATTCGGAATAAACGAAAAAAAAAAACGATATAAATTACCTAAATATGAGTGACAAAAAGCAGGTCGTAGATTCAGTCGTGAAAATTGGACAAGAAAAGGCTGGCCAAATAATAAGAAAGAAAAACCAAAAATAAGAAAATAAGTCCAGTTTGCCAAAAATGTCGCTCATCCCTTTTTGCCCTTCGATATATTACGCTTCTTGAGTTAAGCAGAGATCACGGATTTCTATCCTTACATTACGCTTTCACTTCTTTCACCTTTAACAATGCTTTCATGCTTTCACGCTCATCAGCTTCGGGTACTTTTGCAAACTCAAGACTCAACTCTTTTTACTCATTTATTTTTAAAGAACTAAAGTCAGGGCCCGATTTAGAGGTGTGGAGGCCCGGGGGCAACAAAGGATTAGAGGCTCTCTGGCCCAAAAACAATATAATCATTTGTGTACTAAGTACAGTAGGTAAAGGTAAAACAACGAAAAAAATATCAAAGGAAAAATTCTATATACTAGTGTTTACTCGTCGGAATTTGAAAGATTTTTTCCGATTTTCTCTTTTGTGGGGGCCCTCTTTTGTGGGGCCCCTCTTTTATGGGGCCCTTCTTTTGTGGAGGCCCCGGGGCAGTTGCCCCTAAATCCGGCCCTTACTAAAGTACCATACACTTACTCAACATCTTTGTTAATTGAACAAGAGATGAACTGTCTATTTTTAAAGATGCTGGTGTACAGGAAGGGTCCATGACAGCTGTGCGACTTGGGGTCAATCTTGCACGCTGATATCACCCCCACCACGCGCTCCTTGCCTTGGTACTTTACAATTAGTGGACCGCCGTGGTCGTTCTGAAATCGTATACACATAAAGTATCAACATTTGTCGATGTATCTAAGGAAACTTGCTCAGCATAAGCTGTGACAATGAACTGTCACAGCATATGCTGAGACAGTTCCTATTCGCAACCGTAGAGTTCATTGCGACATGACATCATTTCTAAATACTACTAGCATAATATAAGTTGCTGACATTTTGCTGTACATATTTATGTGTTTGTGAATAAATGTTTCATGGTGAGAAAAAATAAAAATTGACATAATAATGTCGAGTATTTACGATTTATATGGTACGAGCTTTAACGGTATATTTGCACTAAATTTATTATATCTCTTCTTTTGGCTTATTCCTCACAAACTTGCGTTCAATTCGCTGGATGCGATAAATGATAATCCACACTCAACGCATCAAGCTGATGTGACCCTAAGACAGATAAAACATGTAGGCATAATATTATGCTCTACTATCCGTGCAAAGCCGGGGCGGGTCGCTAGTCTAACATAAAAGTTTGCTTGCAAATAATAGAATTCATAAGTTTTTTACACTTTGTCTTTTACACTAATCATTTACATTATTCTTTTCATAATAGCCTATCAGCATTTCCTGCAAAACCCGACCTCTTTTTTTTTAAATCTCGTTTCATCGGGATTCGCATCCGGGACCTCTGGCGCTGATCATTCATAATCACCTCACAGAATCCTCCTTGCTTGTTAGATCGCCTGGCTGTGTAGTCATCGGGGTCTCGAAGGTGTCTCCCCAGGTCTACATGGAGAGACTGCAGGTCTTCTTGTTCAGCATGCCGTCTTGTCTCTACATCTGTGCAATTGGCGTATTTTTTCTGTAATAGTGAAATATCAGTTAGTACGTAAATAAAAACTTTACATTAACAATCTATGAATCGAATGGACTACTGAATTATTTTAACCAAGTATTAATATTTTATTTTATCACACATTTAAATAAATTACTGTATACCGGATTAAAACGCGATTTATTTTAACGGTTTTCAGCAACCGTGGTCACGGGCAGACGCCAGTCAGAAAGGTGTCAGCAGTCTGATTCGAAATATCACAAAGTTGCCATATTAACGCCATTTATACCGACGGAGATATTTACTGTAATTTTCTATATTATGGCAATATTGAATCTTCTTGTTTTTCAGTAAGTATAATACTAACTAATGTACTTTTAAAAGATATGTGCATATGTAGTCAACAGTCAATAATACAAAACTAAAATATCCAAAATGGAGGATTATTCTTGACGTTGCGTTGGCGAGATACATGCTACTTACATCACAAATTTCACTGAGCCGTTTCATAACATCCTTTGTGCAGATCATGTACTGTGTGATGATGCTTCTGAACCTTTGTGCCCATTTCTTGGCACATTGCTCGTTGTCCATAACGCATACTTTGGCCTCTTGAAGGTATACCGAATTCTCCGGTATGTGGACACTTTCACTTCGATAAACACCCTACAAAAATCGACAAATATTCAACTTTGATTAAATTACCTTAAACACTATACTTACAACTTGTCGTTATAATCTACCTCTAAAGTTTTGACATAGATATAGACATACTTTATTCGACAGAAAAAAAACAATAATAAATACAATTTTGAACTTACTTACTAAAATACTTTATTCGACAGTAATAAACCACAATAATAAATACAATTTTGAACTTACTTAGGTACTAAAATAAAATAAAATATATTGTGTACCTAATGCCGAAAAGGACCCTTCATCAGCACTTGTTGCAGTATAAGCTGCAGCGCTGGTTTTCAGAAGGCTATTACGAAGAATAGCCCGATATGATTAAAGTGATTTTTTTATTTAATATAACATCAACTATCACTACAACAAAAGATAAAATAAAATAAATAAAACTTCTAAATAATTAAGCATAAAAAGTCTAAGCGATAATATTAAAATAGACATTTAATTAAACATAAAATTATATAAAATATGAAGGCACGACTCTGGCACCCAGCGACAGTTCCGTTGATAATTAATTTAATAAATATATATATATTTTTTTAAATTGTATCCGAACATTTTGAATGTAAAGAGCGTACCTACGTATCACTACTAACAAGGTATACCATATATATATAATAACAAGGTATATCCAGTTCCTTTGTTCATGTAATGTTGGGGGGTAGTTTACGAAAGCAACATCGTCATCTGTTATTAGATTTAAACAAAGCTCGTAGTATTCGTCGTTAATAATTTTTTTCATGACAGTATTACTGCTTTTCTGTCAATAGTCAGGAACGAACAAAAATACGACAAATATTCCTCCTACTGCTTTATGCTAGTACCCAGATAGGACAAACATGATTTTAGAAAATATACGTATATTAATATTATACATAATATGTCAGTCTCTTTGATAACTGACCAATCCCGTCACATCGGATAATAGGTAGCAACAAATACAAGTCATAGAAGGAAAAACCGTGAAGTACATATTGCGCGTTTCGGTTTCAGTCTATGGTTTTCCGAATGCTCGAAGTAAAAATTAGGTCGACAGCGCATCATTGACTGATGTTCTGTGGCTGACGTATCACCTACCATCAAGTGATCATGCTCGTCTGTCGATATCTGACATAAAAAAATACATCTTTGTAACTCACCTCTCTAAACTGATTGCCACTTCCCCAACCAGCGATGAATCCTTTAGTGCCAGCCTTCTCCAGTTCTCTACTGACATTGTTATAGCACACCAGGTCAGTCGCAAACTCACACTCGGACTCCACAACACCCAATTTGAATGGCTTGTCCACTTTTACGATTGCTATATCATTCGCTGACCATTTGATACTATCTTGGAAGTCGAACTTGTAATCTGTTCGAGAAAATATTTTTACAATTATCAGTGAACCCTCGAAATCACATTTGGTCAATACAATATTTGATAATTAATTTATATTTTAAATAGTAGTATTTTGATGAACCTTTTAGTTTTAATAAGTATTTAGTGGTAAATTAAAAATTATGTTACTTGAAGATTAAACCAACATGCGTACCAAGTACCAACTCACCATCATATCGTATCAGAAAATTAAGCCTACGCGCAGACTAGAGCCACTAGTGGCGACCACGGCATAGCCACCGGTGGCCGTCACAAGCTACGGGCGTAATACATTTTAGGGCATCCGCGCAAACACGGCGCTCGAGAGGCCGCCACCGAGCTTCTAGCCATCGGTGGCCGCCACAAATGCGGGCGCGATATTTCATACAATTTACAGTGGCTGAAGCGCGGCCACCGATGGCCGCGTCTAGAAACCGCTTCTTGTGGCGGCCACCAGTGGCTCTGCGCGTAGGTTAAATATAATACACGTAAAATATTATAACCTACCTACTAATGAATCAGATTATTGCTACCTTTATTTAGATTCGCCTATTCCCGTTCCTGTATGTTTGTAATTAAATCTTTCAGGTTCAAATGAGTACAAAGAATACCCAATTGTATATTAACTTACTCTTCGGTATACATTTCCAAATGACTTTCCGGCGGTGCTTACACACGCAATTATCGCTCTTATAGTCAAAGCTGTCCACGAACTTAGTGGTTCCAGAGACGATGTAGAAATGATCAGCATCTTCTACACATGCAGCAGAAGTCAGGACGTATGAAGGATGAACGATCACGCCTCCGCAGAGCCAACCGCGGTACTTGTGAGCTTTTGCCGATTCTTTGGTAAGTTGAAGATATACCTGGATTGACAAGATGCGATTGGTAGGAATCAGTTGCGGATTTACCAGCAGGCTGAGTATGCTTGGCCAATTTTCTTTTTACATGTCTTATAGAAATCAAAAAGAATTCTGTAAAACGTATTTATTATACGTTATACAGATATATATATACAGTATAGTATTGTCTTAAAGAGATATTAAAAACGTTAGTTTTAAAACGAAGGAGGGGGATAACTGTCTAAACCTTGAAAATGTGTAAATCCACCACTGGTAGAAATCCAATGGATGGAATGGATATAAAATTAGGCCTTATGTTCAAACTCCTTGTTTCTAATGGACTTTATCATTATTAAAATACTTGATATGGTCGGAATGAAAATACACTTTTTTGTTTTATTTCAAATTATGAACGTTATTCGTTTTAGGCTTTCAATTGATGTTCTTTTTTTAGTTATTTTTATTGAAATAGGTGAGTTGAGTGATTGACTAACATTGAGTGATTGTAATGCGATTTGGATACCCATACTTTTATGGAATAAATAAGTATGAGTTTGACATCAAGAGTAAGTGTTTTAGGTGGAAATACTCTCGTTTCTTGAATGCTACCATCGCAACGGTTCTATAATACCTCATCCGACATTTGTTTCCAAAAAGAGTAGAAATAAAATATTTTAAAGTATATTTTTGTTTACCATATAAGGTCGCTTTCCAACGCCAACTCTTTTGCTATATAATATTCTTCTCGTATCTACGATGGTAGTGTTCTCATACTCCCAGCCCTCATCAGCTATTTCATCAGTTTCGTTCCCTTTCAATAGAGTATGGTTATGGCCATCGTTCTTATGGTGTTTTTTAATTAATTGAGTATGATTGTGCCCATCGTTTTTGCTATGTTTTTCTTGGTATTCGCGAGTTTTTCCATCATTTTGGCTTTGTGTCTGTGCTGCTTTTGTAGGATTTGATAAAGCCGTACCTAAGAATTAAAATAGATTTCAATAATTAAGTCTTCTCAATATCGGCGACAATCAAATATTTTTTTAAAAAAATAAATGGCCTCATGGCTTAGTAGTAAGCACGATGCGTTTAGCACCAGAGGTCTTCGGTTCGAATCCCGGGCAAACAAGATTTAAAAAAAAATCACCTACTTGCCTGCCTGTATGGAAAAATGATAAGTGAAACAGACACAGAAATGGGTCTGCCCCATGCCCCACTAGGGGACTCGGAAATTCACTTTATATTTAGATAATTGTTAAAGAATGAATATTTTTTCTTACCTATTGTAAAGAGGAAACATAGTATCACGGTGAGAGTCGTCATTTCAAACCCAAAACCAATCCTAAAAGGCAATATTATTTGTTCTTTAAATTATTTTTTAATTATAAGCTCAATTAATTATAACGTTTTTAATCACGAAATAAATTATACGAAAATATTAATCTCAAATTCAATTAATTTAATATTTGCAGTTGTTGCAGGAGAAAATATTAATAAATTGTACAGATAAAATTTTTGTTTTTATTCCTAGTATATAATTATATTTCTATTCTAAAATATATTAATTATATTTAATTTCACTTAGTATGCTATAATTTAACATGATTAAATTGTCATACAGGTCGTTCGCCTATTGTAAGTTATTTATTATCTAAATCCTTAGATCATTGGGTACATTAATTATTATTATCGAAGCCTAAGAATATCCGATATTACCAACTATTGTACCATGTTTCTGACAAATAAATAATTCTTATTCTTATTCCGATGATCCAATTTCGAGCATTCGAAAATCCATAATGCTTGGTAAATTTTATTATTGATTCTGAAGCATTTGTAAATCGCATTCAATGAAAAAAGCATTGCAATGCGAATTTTTAATCTTTTTACTATGTATGATGATTTAATTGTCCTTCTCCAGACAGGTCTTATTTTTTTTTTTTAATAAAGGTCATAGCACTAACAACTTGTTAGAGTGTATTGGTATCGTCAATCTATCAGTTGTATGCTGTTGTATTTTAACCCTAATTTATCCTTATTCCTTACCAGAGCAGTCGAACGACCGCTTTAACTTTGAGACTTTTTAACTCTATTTTTCTTGAACTTACTGTACGACTTTTTCTTTAACATATATTTATAAAATATAAGTTCAAGAAAAACGAAAAACTGGAGTTTGATAATTTTTATTAAATAATATAATGTCTTTTATTAATGTGAGTATCACACATTTAAATAAAATACTGTATACCGGATTAAAACGCGATTTATTATTTATATTGTATAATTATTTATCCAGACGTTTCGGAAAAGCACAACACAATATAAATAATAAATCGCGTTTTAATCCGGTATTGGTACAGTATTTTATTAAATTTTTTATTAAAGTTTCTAAAGCGGACGTTTGACCGCTCTGTAGGTTTAGTGCTAAATAATTTGTCATACAACTGACAGATTGAAGATTCGAATCTCGCTAGTCGTTCATGCCATAGAAGTGGATATAGCGAGAACTGAACTCGCGATACTTCGAAGCTGAGAAAAGTGGTCCTATGATATACGTAAATATATACATACTAATATTATAAAAAGGAAATATTTATTTGTTTATTTCTTAAGATTTAACTCAAAAACTACTTGACCGATTTTAAAAATTATTACACCAATAGAAAGCTACACTATCAGCGCTATTTGTGTATAGTATATCTCTACATTGCACTCGTGCGAAGCCGGGGCGTGTTAATAGTGAGGAAAATATTGAACGAAGGGCCCTCAAATATCAAATGAAATAAGATATTAAACGTTTATTAAGATACATTTGATTTATTGACTAATTTTAAGTCATCGGCGCGCATTATGAATCCGCTTCCAGCGAAAACCTTGTCATCAACCGCACCCTGCGGTACTCTTCCTTCACCAGGGGTCGGTGCTACTATTTCATTATTTGCTGGTCTGTGAAAATTTTACATAATCATATAATTATTGAAAATCTCAAACCAGTGAATGGGTAGATTGCCGTCTGCATTTAGGTCTTCAAAAAAAATCTAATAAGTGTGTAGAAACAATATGCGGCTTTAATCAGTACAAATTCTGAATCACGCTATCAAAGTTTCTCAGACACCTTTCAGCTGGTGTCTGTCAGTCAGTGGATCGACTTTTTTATATATCTAAATTTGTAACTGTGTGACTGTTGTATTTCTATAACAATGATTCTTGTTAATTGAAACGAAATTGAACTTTATGTCTTATGAAGGCAGTTTACTTGAGAATTAAAATTATATTTTATAATTAGTACAAGACATCAGTATTGTTACCCATCAGGATGATTCTTCCAAGACAAAACCTTTTCTACATGAGTCACGCCGGAGCGGAATTGCCTTCTGCATTTTGGTCTGCAAAAAAATAAATTCAGATAATTGTACAAAATTATCAAATCATTGTACATTGATATCTATCACGTAAAAATGAACGAGTTTAAATATAGTTCTAGATTGTAAATTTTATTCATTAAATGCATAATGCAAATGAACAAAGCTTTATAAAAGTAATTTATTGGCCCACACACTGGATACATTAACTACAGTAGTATTAGAAAATATGAAGCTAAAATTCAAGTGACTGTCACATTGGTCACGTTTTTTACATTTTAGGTATTCTTTATTCAAACAACCAATACCCATACATAGTTTAAAATATTAAAAACATTTATATTTCTATCTTAAATACATATTACGTTACACCATACTACTCACTCAACGTCCTTGTAAATAGCGCAAGAAATAAATTGTCGATTCTTAAAGAGAGAGGTGTAAAGAAAAGGTCCGTAACATTTATTTGTCCTTTCCTTTACAAGGCAAGCTGATATAACTCCAATTACAACTGAATTAACTCCTTCTCCGTACACCAATGGACCTCCGTGATCGTTCTGAAAATGGCTTTGATAGACAACATCTCATAATTTTTGTTATATCATTAAATTTGCTATTAATATGTTAATAATTATTAGAAGACTATAACAGTTTCATTGACAAATCTAGTTCAAGGTATTGGGTGGTTACAGCATCTTTTATTCCATATGTCAGAACTTTAATCTGATCGTTTGCTTGTCTATCAAAATTCACTTGTACACACAATTTTAATTCTAATAATTTTCAAATACTTAATTAAAAATCCTTATCGGACACACACTTCTTCTGTTCTGTGGGACACTGCATCAACCTAGATAACCTCTTTAGAATAGCCTATCTATACTAATAAAAATACTAATACTATACTATTATAAAGAGGGAAGATTTGTATTTTTGTATTCTTGGATTTTTGTATTTTTGTATGTTTGTATGTTATGAATAAACTCAAAAACTACTGGACCGATTTTAAAAATTCTTTCACCAATAGAAAGCTACATTATCAGCGATTGTACCCCTGTGAAGCCGGGACGCGTTGCTAGTAACTAATATAGGTCCTATAGTTTAAATTAAATAGTCAGTCGTCATTACACGGAAATGCACAATAATTATTCACATTACCAACCTCACAAAAACCCCCGTCAGCCTGCGACACATATGATCTCCTTGAATCATTTTTCGTATCGTTGTGATAAGAATGCATTACCAGATTTGTAGGTACCTTCTCAGATCTCATTACTTTTATTTCCCGTCTCATATCTTCCTCGTCTGAGTAATTTATGTCTTGACAATCAACGTATTTCTCCTGTAAATGATTGCATAATATAAGAACACTCTAACTAGATTTTTTTTCTATTTCGAGATTAACTATACTTTAAGTGCATTTAATAATGTCTATTACTTTCTAAATAGTTATTTTTTTAAGTTAGATATTGACAGAGGAGCATGAGATTCACTTGATGGTAGGTGACACCTCAGCCACAGAACATCAGTCAATGATGCGCTGTCGACCCAATTCTCCACTTCGAGCATTCGGAAATCCATAGACTGAAACCGAAACGCGCAATATGGACTTCACAGTTTATAGTAATACTATGAATAGATAAAGTTTCTTTGTTAGTAAACTGATTAAAAAAAACAATAGAAATATATTTGTAAAAAGTCGGAAGAATAGTGATCGATATGCGTTGACTAAACGGTTGATCTCATACATTGCAATCGGGATAAAGTTTTTTCGTACTCAAAGCTCATTCAGTAATGTATGCCTTCTGCTCGCTATAAACAAAAGTACTATAGTCTAAGCTCTAGTATTATGTCGTATTATCTAACAAGAATACATGGAAATAATGTTCAGTAACTTTATTCCCTCCAATAGAAAATAATGTTCCATAAGTATAAAATAAGGGAGAAGCTTCTGAACCATACATTACAAATTTCCGACATGGTCTGCCCGATGTCTTTAGTGCAGATCATGTAGTTGTCAATTATGTTGTGATAACGTGAGCCCCAGCGACGTTTGCAGCGATTTTTGGGGATGATTTCCACATGAGCTTCTAATAAATTCTGTTGGTTTTCCTTCCTTCGGTTAACCCACTAGAATTACGACAAATATTTATGAATGGCAATCTTCTTCTCCATGCCCTGTTCCCTTTTTTTTTGGAATCGCATCCATTCACTTATTTCACTCGTTCATCAGTCACACCCTTCAAACACATCATTCTTCACCATATTTCGATGGCCTTCCTCTTATATTAATCTAATTTCATATTCTTAACTAATTTAGATACATGCTTCTCAATCCTTATAATAATGGATATCAAATTTAAACAATGTATGAAGGGCATGCATCTAAAAAAGTTTTAAATATGAAAGTGGATGGGTATAGGGGAAGAGGGAAGCCAAAAAAGACATGGATTGACTGTGTGAAGAATGATATGTGTTTAAAAGGTGTAACTGATGATATGGCGAGTGAAAGGAGAGAATGGAAAAAGAGAACATACTGCGCCGACCCCAAATAACAAAAAAAGGGAACAGGGCAAGAAGAAGAAGATGAAATTTAAACAAAACAAGAGAAGATGATAATTAAACGTACCTCGTTGTATCTGGAAGTTGTACCCCAACCAGCAATAGTAACAACAGTGCCAGGATTTTCTAGCGTTTGACTTTGATTGTTATAACAAATAGGTTTAGGTACAAAATCGCATCCTCTGATACGCCTGTTGAAATCAAAACCATCTTCTATCTTCACTACAGCAATATCGTTGTTCATCCAACGAATGTTGTCGTTTTCGTGGCCATCGAAAACGTAATCTTAAATAATTAGAAACAAAATTATATTAAATTAATTAAATGATTATTTTTTAAAATGATGAGGTTCACTTACTTTTAGGAACACATTTCCAAATTGCTTTCTTAGCGCCATTTTTAATACATGGATTATTGTAACGATCATCTTCGTCGGAATATCTGCAATATATTATTTTAATATGTGATTTATAAAAAATATATTATAAGCAGAATTAACGTTGTTTTATTGCATTATTTCTTTGAGTTGAATGGAACAAAATATTTATGTACGATATTGAAGGTAGACTGATAAAAATAGAAATTAAAAAAGTGAATGTTATTGTCGAATCACCTGCAACATTTGATTCAATATTTTACTGTACAGCACGAAGAATAACAATTTTACGAGAAGTCAACAGATTTAAATTAACACTCAGACCCTGGTAGAAAAATTAATTCTAGTTATAGGCATATATGAACCTAAAATATTATCTAGATTCACAAGTTAAATAGTGTTCAGTTATGATCCTTACCATATTTATAATTATCTACGAATACAAATAGTAAACTAACCAGCCTAAGCAAAGATGGCACCTGAATGAGCCTGAGTAGTTTAGTGTAAGTTTTATGTATAACTAGCGACCCGCCCCGGCTTCGCACGGGTCTAGATTTTTTGACAAAAAAAAAGCAGGGGTTGGTGATAAAAATTTAGGGTTGTATGTATTTTTTAGTGCCACATTATAAAAAAATAAAAAAAAACAAAAAAAATCGTCAAAAATTAAAAAAAAATTTTAAGGGTGAACAACCCTTATCACTTAGGGGTATGAAAAATAGTAGATAGTAGCCGATTCTCAGACCTACTGAATACGCAATAAAATTTGTTAAAAATCGGTAAAGCCGTTTCGGTGGAGTACGGTAACTAACATGGAAATTTTATATATTAGATTAAATAAGAAACGGAATCTTACTTATAAGTTCCAGAAACAACATAGAAATGTTCTGCATCTTCTATACAAGCCGCTGACGTAAGAATATATTCTTCATGTATAATGACTCCACCACACAACCAAGTGCGGTAGTTAGGCTTCTTTTGACTACTTCTTGGCAATTTTAAGTAAACCTAAAACGTTTGCATAATTACAAGCCTATTTGTAGTATTTGGAATAATATTGAAAACGTCGAACAACTATTTTACTCAGGTACTTATCAAATTGTGTTTATCAGACTTATGATTGTATTACATGCTTTTTTACTAAATCCACATTATTTTTCGGTGTATTCCATAATTCCAATAAATTCGTCTGTTTTATTGGAATTTCAAATACATCCAAAATTTTTACATAAAATACATACCATATAAGGTCTTCCATCAGTTACTTCTTCTCCATTTATAATTCGTCGGGTTTCATTCAGATTAAGTAATTTAGTAACTTCAGGTGGAATGTGTGTTGCGACTTCTAAAGCTTCTGCATCTGAAAGTTTTTTTTAATTTCAATAACTCTATTTTTATTTGACTTAAACTTATTATCCTGCAGGGACCGTATAATTCAATACAATACGGGGTTGATACTTAAATTGAACTGTTATTAGTAAAATCTAACAAACATGTACAATCAAGTCTGATTTGCAACTTTATTGAAAAATGTATAAAATTTAGTACTATATACATATTAATAAATATAATGTTATATGTCATATTATCCCTTTATAAACGATAATAGTACTTACATAATTGAATCAAATAGATACTAATAATAAAGATATAAAACATCATAGTGATGGAGACGTAAAATTTGAACAAGAAACACAAAACATATAGTTGGTCCTTCCAATTATATGCCTTGCACATAAAACCCTCGTGACTTTATCATAAATAATAATTGGAATTCCTGAAATTAAAATACTAGTTTAAAAATAATTGTTTTGATTTCCGATTGTCGTTAACCTTATCGTTAATATATAATTTATTGTGAAACAACGTAAAAAAAAATTAACAATACAATCAAAGGTTTTTTAAACAAAACTTCATATACGTTATAATATGATCTTTTATATACCTATTGTTTTCAAAAGTTATAGTTTAAGATAATTTTATACTATACGACCTTAATAATTTTTTTCTTTAATCAGGCTTTAGTATATTAAAGTTTTCTTAAACAAAAACTTTTCTCAGTTATTAGATTATTAGATATACTATATGGACAATAAAACATGTTATAATTAAAATTCTTTATTGATTATATTGTGATATTCTTTTCGTCTCGTTCATGATCTTCGGAAGTTCTTAAAACAACGCCCCCGTGTCGCAATATTCTATCAAATGGTGTAGAGTTCGCTGCTTTTATATCGTCCGTACTGTTCTTGTCTTGAATTTCTTTATTACGTCTCATTTTCGCGATTTCGTTTTTTGCAGGGCTGTCATATAAAAAAACTATTAATATTTCGTTATCTTTATCAACGAACATGTTGAGTCTATCATATTATTATTGTTATAGGAAACTTGTCTATAGGAAAGTAAATGATAAGTGAATTCCCGAGTCCCCTAGTGGGGCATGGGGTAGACCCATTTCTGTGTCTGTTTCACTGACCTTATTCTTTATAGGCAAGCAGTTGATCAGCCTTCTGTGCCCTACCTGATCGAAACAACTTTTTTTAATATTTTTTCTCCGAGATTCAAACCCAGGACCTCGGGTGATAAACGCATCGCGCTTACCACTGAGCCACGGAGATGGACGGTCTCATAAGACATAGAAAGAGTTAAATGTTATCCACAGAGTATGGAATTGCAGCCAGTTGCGACACTGACGCGGACATTCCGTTCTTAGTGTTGTTAGCAGTTTACAAAGGTTTTGAAAAAAAAATATATATATTTATTATGAAAGGCGGAACAAACATGTAGATGGACCTTCTGATAAATGATCGCACCCACCCTTGGACATCCTTAGTACCAGAGGTCTTGCAGTCGCCATCGACAACAGCCACGAATAGTTACTCTGATAATCATTATTATTTTTTGTATATATACATTGCACCCGTGTGAAGCCTGGGCGCATTGCTAGTATTCTATATAAAGGTTTCTGTGCAAAAAGGCAACACAAATATAGTGACAGTACATGGTTTCAATATAATTTCTTTTGTTTATTTTAAATTACTTTCAATACGTACCCATCCGGATGATCAACCCAACTGATTTCCTCTTCTAGATGAGTTTCGCTCGATCGAAAGAGCTTGGAACAATCTCCCCTGTTAACATAATTTACTATTATTTACATACTATATTATTACTTTACATATTATATTCATTTCATTTATTCACTATATTATCAGCGAGTAACATATGCTATTTTTTGCACCACCCATGCGAAGCCGGGGCGTGTTCCTTGTCTATACTAATTTTATAAAGAGGAAAGATTTGTTTGTTTGTATGTTATGAATAAACGTAAAAGCTACTAGACTGATTTTAAAAATTCTTTGACCAATAGAAAGCTACATTATCAGCGACAGTGGCGGGACCACCATATAAGCCTAAAAGTTTGGCTAGCCCTATAAATTAAAAAATAAAAAGAAAAATAATAATGCCCATGCCGTAATACAATATGATTACGTAATTAAATAAATAAACACGTATTACGTTAAAGCCGACATGCCGTGCTTTTGGGTTTGTATGGACGGCCCGCCACTGATTAGCGAGTAACCTAGGCTATATTTTTTGTGTATATTGTGTACATCTACATCGCACCCGTGCGAAGTCGGGGCGTATTACTAGTCTGGAATAAAAACGAAGCAAAGACTCACTTAACATCCTTATAGATGGCACAATTGATGAGAACCCTGTTCTTAAATACGCTAGTGTACAGGAAAGGTCCGTGGCACTTGTTGGTTCTCTCCTTCACTAGGCAGGCGGATATAACTCCGATAATGATTGCGTTGGCTCCGGAACCATGTACTAAGGGACCGCCGTGGTCATTCTGAAAATGGTCAAAAATAATAAGGTATGTGTTTAAATAAAATACTGTATACCGGATTAAAACGCGATTTATTATTTATATTGTTTAAATTATTTACAGACAGTCTCCCCGCGACCACGGTTGCTGTAAAGCATCCGAAACGTCGGGATAAATAATTAAAACAATATAAATAATAAATCGCGTTTTAATCCGGTATACAGTATTTTATTTAAATGTGTGATACTCGCGTTAATAAAAGACAATTTAAGGTATGTGTTGTAAAATGGCAACAAAATTGTATTAAGATTATTTTTGTAACTTGGCAACTCTCTCTGCTCGATGGTCATGGAGGCTGTAAGTGTGCTCTGTACAAGCGATATACAATTTTAGTCCTTTACAAGAATTATACATTATTACTTACTAGCGACCCGCCCCAGCTTCGCACGGGTGCAATGCTGATACTAAATACACTACAGAAAACTGTGAACGTTGTATATAAAAACATAGCATTATTTATTGTGGGATATCCATAAGAGATAGACATATACTATCCCGGTGTTTTCTGTAGACTTTTTCAATGTGTACAATACTTAGTACATTATTTTGATAAATCTCGTAGGGTTCAGCCTGCGTTTGCAATGTAAGCGGAAAAAATGTAATTATTTACGACATCACATTAGAAACCTCAAAAATAACAGTATTTCTCCGCTATTTAATGGATGTTATTAAACATATAAACCTTCCTCTTCAATCACTCTATCTATTAAAAAAAACCGCATCAAAATCCGTTGCGTAGTTTTACAGATTTAAGCATACATAGGGATATAGGGACAGAGAAAGCGACTTTGTTTTATACTATGTAGTGATTAAGTGTCTTTAGTCTTTACACAATTTACACAAATCCACAACAGTATCTTCATAAATGGTCTTATAAAACTCTAAATTATACAGTAATCTCACTTTCCGGCACTTTAAAAGACCGACACGTCAAATAATCCGGTACCCTCCGTCCGAGTCTCCCCATATAAATTGCACAACCTCAATTAAAGATTATTTTAAAACTAATTAATTAGGTAATTGTGAGATATGTTGCAGTTATAAAAAAACGTGTAGAACATGAGAACAAATACGTTGTATCCCCTTTATGAAATGCTTTATTTTTTTACTAATAGTGCCGGATTAGTGAGAGTCTATTGTATTGACAATAGGAATAATATCTAGCAAAAATGAAAATGAATGAATCGACGAAACCGACGCGCGCGATTGCTTTACAGCAAGAAAAATGTTATCAAATTTTCATTTAGATTTTATTTATAAATATACTGTTTTTCTCTTGTTTTACACATTTTTTAACTGTCTCGTAAATAGACAGGACACACCGGTCAGCCAGGAAGCTACTGAAAAGCAGAGTTAGAGGAAATCTCCCTAACTTATGCTGAGTATCCTTAGATTGCCCTGGGAGTGGGAGGCGGAAATCCTGGCCTCCACCTATCGCTTCCGGGTGGAGAGGAGAAGGGAGGGCGAGATCGCGACTGCGGAGGAGCTGAGGGCGGTTCGCAGAAGGGTGGAGGAGGCGGTGATGGACCGCTGGAAGAGAGATCTGGAGGAGCCGCAGGCGGGCCATAGGCTGGCGGAAGCGATTCGCCCTATCCTTAGGGAGTGGGTCTCGCGTAAAAAGGGGGGGTTAACTTACAGGGTTGTGCAGGTGCTGACCGGACATGGTTGCTTCGGTCGGTACCTGCATAAGATAGCGAGGAGGGAGCAGTCGCCAGTGTGTCAGGAGTGTGATGAGGGCGTAGAAGACACGGCCCATCACACTCTGGCGGTCTGCTCAAGGTGGGCAAGTCAGAGGCACGACCTAACATCTGTGGTCGGTGCCGACTTGAGTCTCCCAGTACTGATGGGGGAGATGGTACGGAGTTCCGAGGCGTGGAACGCGGTGGTCTCCTTCTGCGAACGAGTAATGTTGCAGAAGGAGATCGCGCCCGCTCTAATGGTGCCCGCGGGAGTGCGCCGCTCCCGCGGGCACCATTAGAGCGAGGAGGAGAGGGGAGCGTAGGAGAAGGTTCGCCCATCTCCTTCGCATTCCGTAATGTGTCCATTGTAGGACACGAGTAGTGCCATCGTGGCAAATCGCCGAGGTCGCGGTAGTTTACAACGTTATCCCGCGGCCTCAACACGGCGAAAAGAGGGGCCAGAGGGGGTTTAGTGGGTCGGGTCACCAGGCTGTCTGGCTAGCAGACAGTCGCGAGTGATTCAACCCCACACTCTCCCGGCAGTTTCAAAAGAGCCCCGCCGGTGAGGTTAGGTTTGTTGAAACTTCCCCCTCTATAAAAAAAAAAATCCTTAGATTATTGATATATCTAAATAATCTAAGTAAGTATCCTTCCTTATCATGGCAGCGCACCGCCGCATATATTATTTGTTTGTTTAGACTATAGGATTAAGTTTATTTACCTAGGTACTTTAAGTAGTTAATTGTACTTTTTAATATCCTTCTTGTACTTTATATGTCCATAGTTACTTTTGTATGTGCGTATGTTTGTTGTGAATAAATATATGTCTATGGCTGAGGTATCACCTACCATCAAGTGAACCTCATGCTCGTCTGTCGATATCTAACATTTAAAAAAGCAGAATATCTGATCTTCATTATTCTTCAGATATATCAACTGAAGATCAGATATTCTGTAACTCCTCGCAAGCAAATATCATAAAAGGACTGGTGACAATGATTAGGATTTTTAACCAATTGCCTAAAACTTTAAGGGATAATTTTTTAGAGGCCAACTGAAAAAATGGCTAATTCTGTTTAGCTTTTATGACTTAAATTTTTCAGACACTTTTCAATTATTGTATTGTGTGTAAAATCAATAACATTTGTATGCCTAATTACTAGCAAAACATGTGATCGCCAGAATAGATTTATTCCGGTCGGATCGGATCCACTGCTGGTTATTATTATTTTTTAATTCCGTTCTAATCCACTGTAAACTTTGTCATTCCGGTCGGATCCCCTTACTCTTTTTCATAGGTAACTACAGTCAAGAGAAAACAGTTGTTCAAATTGCCAACTAATGTACTATGTTTTTGACAAATAAATAATTCTTATACTTAGAAGCATAGAGAAATATCTTACTTCACAGAATCCACCGCTGCTCGCTTTCTGCCGTCGTCCAGACTCGTGAAGAGCGCTGTGCACAAGAGTTTCATTCGGGTTCATTCGCCTCGCCTCACTAGAATCTATTTCACCTGAATACATTATGTCGGTGCAATCCGTGTATTTTTCCTGAAAATAAAACTCAGATTCAATATGTTATTTTTTAAAAGAAAGTATTGAGTATTCGATAGCGCGATTCAGGATTATTATTCTATTTGTACTGATTGTAGCCACAGATTGTGGATGAATGGATTGACTGTGAAGAATGATATGTGTTTGAGAGGTGTGACTGATGATATGGCGAGTGAAAGAGGAGAATGGAAAAAGAGAACATACTGCGCCGACCCCATATAAAAAAAAGAGAACGGGGCAGGAAGAAGAAGAAGAGTAGCCACAGATTATACTTAGATATCGCTACGCATTCATATGCAAAGCAAACACCTATTGGTAGAAATAGGTATACACAAAATCTTGATACAAATGTTAAGATTTTTTTATAATAGAATAGCAATAATCCGTTTTGTACAGGTGCAATACTGAATACACATTTTTTTTAAATCGATCGAGTGGTTTTTGCGTTAAATCCTATGAAACACAAACAAAGAAGCAAGCAAATTTTTATACTATTAGTATAGATATGATCCAAGCGGGCAGGTGCCTCACGTAATGCTAAGTGATCACCGCCACCCATAGTCTCTTGAACGTGTTCTACAGGTTGCACTTCGGTGAGTGCGCGGCTGAATTACACGATCTTATCCCTGCAGCTCCCTTTCACAATCGGACGGCCAGACACAGAGTGGGATTTCATCCTTATATGGTTGATGTACCTTATATTCGTACATCAAAATCAAAAGTTTTTTATTTCAAATAGGCCTTTGCAGGCTCTTATGAAACGTCTAGTTGCACGGTTCCAAAAAGTGGGTCTCATGGAGAAGAACCGGCAAGAAACTCCATGGACACTCTTTTCAACAATGGTTTAGCTTACAAAGACTCGGTTACAATACGAAACGGTACGCCTCCTCCTTTATCATCCGAACCGCCAAGGAGTGGAACTCTCTACCTGGCTCTGTCTTTCCCGATTCTTACAATCCTGACGTCTTCAAAGCCAGAGTGAATAGGCTTCTTCTAAGTAAGCATGCTCCTATTTAGATCGCATCCGCGCTTACCATCAGGCAGGATTGCGGTCAAATGTTTACTTATTCTTCATAAAAAAAAAAGGACATCCGCAACACCAGAGTCTTCGCAGCCGACCTTTATAAGCTATATCCCCTCACCTGACAGGCCTCGCTGAGCTCCGGTATTGTGTCCTTAGTGCAGATCATGTAGTTGTCTATAATATTATGGTAGCGCGCGCCCCAGCGGTTCTTGCATCTCGACTTGGGCACTATCACCACGTTCGTCTCCAACAGGTCTTGAATTACTGCACTTCTTTTGTTCACCCACTGTAGTTTTAATGATATGTATTGCATAGTTTCTGTATTCATTAATCAAGGCAACGCAATAAGAACCTTTACAATCAATTTAACACGTTTAAATCCTGAGTCCACTGAGGTACACACTTTGACTTCGTTAGAGCGTTCGACACACCTGCGCATCGATGGGTGGTAGGTTCGAATCCCACCGGGACGACATGTTTATAATTTTCCCACATCTGGTAAATCCGGCATTGAACGGGTGGGAGGAATATCGAAATTCCGAACGAACCTCCGTTCATAAATGGAAAGTAGTTCTACTTTTGACGTGTAAAGCGCGCGGCAATGCATCAGTGTGACAAACACATCTAAGCAGTCCGCTGACCGCTCCCCTCGCGTTGTCTCGCTTGCTCTTACGGGCGAACGGCAATAACGCTCTAAAAGCGGCTGGGTGCGAGAGTGCGCGCTATGACTCCAGCGTCAGAGTGTCGTTCACACGGACACTAGCAGCGCCGCGGTGGCTGGGGGGAGAACTACTCTTGCCCCAGAGAAACCGTGCCAAGCGCGCCTATAAGGCCTGTGCTTCTATGTACATCTATGTTCTTTGAGTATACTTAAGATTTTTTATTTAGGTACGTCAGAAATGAGATTTTTCGTAATAGCTGTCACTTGATACATACGTCATTATATTTATCGGTGCTGCCCCAACCAGCTATAGAGGCGACCGTCCCGGGCTCCTCCAAGCGGCTGGTCTGGTTGTTGTAACATATCGGCTTCGGGACAAAATCGCAGCCTCTAACACGCCGGTTAAAGTCGAAGTCATCTTCCACTTTCACGATCGCTATGTCGTTGTTCATCCAACGAATGTTGTCGTTTTCATGGCCATCGAATACGTAGTCTGTGAAAAAATTTGTGGAACAAACTTTTAAATCGCGGTAACAATGAATAGAATAATCCTTCAGGCGGGTAAACATAAGTTTTAGTGTCCTACATTAGGCCTCTACTAGATGTGACCACACGTCATGGCTAATAATTACATATCTGCACATAAACATGCGCTGATATGGGAGGGAAGAAGCCGTATGTGGCCATGTGTTCACGGGAGGCGAGGGAGCAGCTGACTTGTGCCATTTGTGGCTAGTTCACGGTCACTCGATCGCTTAGTACACACTGACGCCATATAAAATGTGCAAAATATCATTTCCACAGAACGTGGCTACAGCGCAGTTGTAAATTATTTTTACTTACTTCGAGGAACACATTTCCATACAGCTTTCTTGGCTCCGTTCTTAATGCATGGATTACTATGGCGATCATCTTCTTCATTGTATCTAGATAAGATAAAAAAGTATCAGCTAAATACATCTGAAAATAAACTTCATATTCTATGAATTTCACTAGATTTTTATCGTTTCAAATGCAGCCGACCTAGCATGACAACTATGACAAAATTTTGTCGATCGTTTTCTCGTGTTTAAATCGATTATCTCTTTATGTCTTCCGGGTCTAACATGACAGTTACACTTAAAACTCGACTTCTAATGTCGATCAAGATATATTGTGTATCAAAATGTCGATATCGACATCGTTTGTTTTAACTCGTCCGCGAGATATTTCTTGATGGTCATACTAAGCGGGTAGATGACCTGCTGATATTTTCTTTAAAGTCAGAACAAATCGAGAGATAGTGGTTTACTACAACAACATTCCTTCTAAGCAGACCTTTGAAAGATTTGACGCAATAGATATAATTTTTATGGAAACTGCAATTCCGCACCATACCACTAACTGGAAAAATCTAAACCACTAGAAAATCCACTAGCCACTAAAATTTGTCCGCTAAACCACCAGATCTAGTGGAAAATCCACTGAGTTGGCAACACTGACTGCAATAAATGTTTTAATTTGGGAGCAAATACACCTATGTACCTATAAGTTCCCGATACGACATAGAAGTGTTTCGCGTCTTCTATACAAGCAGCTGACGTCAGAATATATTCGTCGTGTATTATCACTCCTCCGCAGACCCAACGTCGGTAATCTTTATACCTGGGGTTGTTAGACGGCAGCTTTAAATAAACCTAAAACAAAATTAAGGCTAAAAAATTTGATGAAATGACATAGTATTTATAATTTGGCGTCTTAGCATCTTTTTAAAATGTCCATGTGGAGGTGAAAGGGATTGCCGAAACTGAAAAACAATAATAAAATAATAAAAGTTCTTCATTTATTTCTGTGTCGCAAACGAAAGCTTGGGGTATTCTTCTAATTAATGATAACTTCCTTCTAAGACGGACTCTACCAGTGTCCACCCGGCCTAGCATGACAACCACGATAAAATTTTGTCGACCCGTTTTCTCGTGTTTTAATCGATTAATTATTTGGCTTCCGGGACTAACATTTACACTTAAAACTCGACTTCTAATGTCAAAAGTAGAGACATTTGTCGATCGAGTTATCTCTAAAGTTGTCAATGTCTAGATATAATATATCGAGATATCTTATATCTAGATAAAATATATATTATATCTTCACTCGTCCGTGAGATATCTCTTGATGGTCATGCTAGGCGGGCAGAATTATTAGTATGTTGTTTGGAGTATTCTAAGTATGGTATTGACCAGGTATTTTTTGACATAGTTAAAGAAAGATTTACCTTACCATATAAGGTCTATTATTCCGGACTTCCTCTCCACTGAGGATCCGCCTGGTACCATTCAGAAGGAGTTTAAGGTCACTAATGTTAGATTTGTTTAGGATATTATGAACATTTGGTGGTATTGTCGTTGTTACTTCTATTGATTTTGTACCTGTGGAAATTATGCAAATAATAATTTAAAGTATAAATTCATTTAGACTTTAGATGTGCCACAATATTTTGAATGCTTGATGCCTTTCTCAAAAGCAATTTTTATTTTTTGTGGCCAAAATTGTGGCAAAACTTTGGACATTTTCCTTGTATTGTATGAAGTATATACTTATATATATACCAGATACCTATTGTTTAATTTCAATAAAAATCTATAACCTCTGAATTATCTTTAAAGGGAAACAACATAGGACTGACTAAAATATTATAGAATGTATACTAACCTAAAATATTCGTTACAAACAAGTAGAGGAAAATAAACATCTTTGTTAAATCATGTCTTCAAATTCAAAATAATTTGTATAGTAAAACAGGTATAAAATTAACCAATCGATAATTTCATGCTTGGTGAAATTTTTGATTGTACAATGTACATATAGTATCAAATTCAAAAATCATTTATTCATTTAGGTAACATAATGTACACTTATGAACGTCAATAAAAAATACATATTAAATGCTTCTAATTTTTTTACCGCCAGTTCTCAAATCAAGGGCGTAGAACGGAAGAGAAGAACTGGCAAGAAACTCTTCGTCACTCTTTTTAATCGCCAATTTTTTGTTTTACAAAATATTTGTAAGGCGCTGCAACCATTACACCATCTTCCATATGACATCTTTATGTAGTTAACTTAATGATAAAAATATATAAACCAGAAAAAACAAAACAAAGATATGTCCTCTATCAGCAGTAGGCATGGTGAAATAGGAGCACACACTTACATTCTCGTGGGAACAACACGCAAACACATAGTCGAAATCGGAAAATCGAATTATTTAACATGAAGGCAACGGTATTCTTTTTACTTTTATAGATAAGCATAATACCTTAATTGTTTGTATTATCATTTGATGATAATAAAGTACGAGATAGAACTGAAGATGAAAATAGATCATATTGTGTATAAAATTACATATTATAATATATTTGACGAGATCGTTAGCGCGTTCGGTAGAACACCTGCCGTGCGCATCGATGGGTCGTGGGTTCGAATCCCACCGGGACAACATGTATATAGTTTTCTCTAAGCATGTTTTCCCCACGTCTGGCAACTTCGGGCATTGATCGGGTGGAAGGTAATCGAAATTCCGACCGGGTAACGAACCACCGTTCATAAATGGAAAAACTGTGAAGTGCACATTGTTTCAGTTTCAGTCTATGGATTTCTGAATACTCGAAGTTAAAAGTAGGTCGACAGCGCATCATTGACTGATGTTCTGTGGCTGAGGTATCACCTACCAAGTGAACCTCATGCTCGTCTGTCGATATCTAACTTTAAAACTGAAAAAAAAATTGCAGCCATGCGAATCCGGGGGGATCGCTAGTGTATGTAGAATAAAAAAATAACGAACAAAAACACTGTCATTGAAAATACTATTTATTTATTTTACGCGTGAACCGTTTTGATATTCTGTGTCTTGTAGAATTTTCTTTTGCCTTTTGTGAATATTCGATAAATGCGGAATCTGCATTTTTAGTCTCGCTTTTAGCGTTTCTGTAAAAAAATATATGTAAAAGTACAATGTAGATACAGTACTGAGGGGTGAGCACGAACAACTATCGAAAAAGTATTCGTATCGTCGAACTGTCAGTTGTATGTATGAAAAATAATTTGAAATTTCATACAACTGACAGTTCGACGATACGAATACTTTTTCGATAGTTCTTCGTGCTCACCCCTCTGATGGGATATGTTAAGTTTAGGTAATTTGAAACTATTTCTAATATAAGTGAATTCGCGAGTCCCCGAGTGGGGCATGGGGCAACCCCATTTCTCTGTCTGTTTCACTGATCATTTTTCTTTACAGGCAAGTAGATGATCAGCCTTCTATGCCCTGCCCGACCGAAACAATTTTTTAACCAAAAAAAATGTTTTTTTTTTAAATCTTGTTTCCCTGGGATTCGAACCCACGACCTCCGGTACTAAACGCACCGCGCTTACCACTGAGTCATGGATGCGGGATATAATCAAGTATAACTTCTTTTTTTTTTATTAAATCAAAAAATTACCCATCAGGATGTCCAGTCCAATTGAAAACCGTTTCATCCATTCGCGTTTTTGATGATCTTAACAGTTTTTTACAAGACACCCTAAAACATAAACATTTATTTTATTTATTTATTTAATACAACACATATCCACTGCCATTACAAGAAACCTAATGCGATAGTGACAAACAAATAAAAAAATACGTGCAAAAAAACAAGTAGATTAATTCTAAAATAAAAAGTATTAAATATAAATGGACGCTGTTAAGCAAAACAATACAATACGTAGAAGAAGCGAAAGTGGTATGTAAGAATCGGAGCATATGTAATTCCGTGATCTCTGCCTACCCCAATGAGAGAGGCGTGTCACGTGATGTATATGTATGTATCTATGTATGTCCTTTACATAAATACATACATATACATAGGGGATTCTTTCTTGACAGACGAACAACGAAGTGTACCATGAGGTTTCCGTTTTTGATACGGAGTATGGAACTCTAAAAAAGGTATTTTTGTCCCTTAACATTTAACATAAATTAATATTTCATACTTATTGAATTTTACCACTATACCCTCGATAAGTCAATAATATCTATATTCTATATTAATATTATTATTATATTATATAATATTAATTTAATATAATATAATCTTTATATATAAAAGAAAGTTGTGTTAGTTACACCGTTTATAACTCAAGAACGGCTGTACTGATTTTAACGATAACTTATTTGTTGAATTCCTCTATGTCCAGAATAAGACATAAGCTATTAAAATATTGGAAAAAATCAGGAAAAAAAAATTATGCATAAAATTAATTATAAAATAAATTAGATTCGGAACTCCGCCATCTTGACAGCTCACGTCATGCATTCTTAGCTTTTTTGGAATAACAGATGTCCACTGCAAATCAGTGACATATTAGACAATTATAGTGGGTAAATGGGCATATTCAAATTTAAGAATAATTATATAATTTCGAATCCAAAATTGTGGCAGAACAACGTCTGCGGGGTCCACTAGTAATATAAAGAGGAAAGATTTGTATTTTTGAATAAACTCAATAACAACCGATTTTAAAAATTCTTTCACCAATAGAAAGCTACATTATCAGCGAGTAACATAGCCTATTTTTATGTAAAGTACATCTACATTGCACCCGTGTGAAGCCGGGGCGCGTTGCTAGTAATACATACGCGAGTTCCTTATTAACAGCACAAGCGATCAGGTGTCTGTTCTTCCAAACGCTAGTGTACAAGAAGGGCCCGTAGCACTTCTGCGTGACGTTGGCGGTCTGGCAGGCCGAGATCACCCCCACCACTACGGAACCCGTGCCGTGACCCACCACTAGGGGTCCGCCGTGGTCGTTCTATATACCGGAGATGTAATTGATATGAAACGGATACTGATATATGAGGTGCGGTATATTATATTCAGACAGATATGGATTTTTTAACTATACAGTATACTTCTATATGTATCTATACTAATAATATTATAAAGAGGAAATATTTGTATTTTTGTATGTTTAGAATAAACTCAAAAACTACTGGACCGATTTTGAAAATTCTTTCACCAATAGAAAGCTACATTATCAGCGAGTAACATAGGCTATGTTTTGTGTATACATCTACATTGCACCCGTGTGAAGCCGGGGCGCGTTGCTAGTGAACTAGATGTCGACAGATGAGCATGGGGTTCACTTGATGGTAGGTGATACCTCAGCCGCAACATCCGTCAATGATGCGCTGTCGAGCTACTTTTTACTTCGAGAAATCCACAGACTGAAACTGAAACGCGCAATGAGCACGCAGCGTTCAATGCCCTAAGTTACCAGATATGGGGAAGACATGCTTACAGAAAATTGTAAATACGTCGTTCCGTGGGGTTCGAACCCGCGACTCAGAGGAGCGTACGGGTGTTCTACCAAACGCGCCAACGAGTCCGTTTGCTATAGTTTTGTTGCATAATTTCAGTTATATTTGACTTTTAAGAAATTTTCAAAGTCAAAATAATACAAATAGGTAATGATATGATTTTTTAGCAATTTTATAATAATCGTCAGGCTATCTAATAGACCGCCTCCGTGGCTCAGTGGCGCGATGCGTTTAGCACCGGAGGTCCTGGGTTCAGATCGACGGGGAAACAAGATTTAAAAAAATATTGTTTCGGTCAGGCTTGAGGCTGATCACCTGCTTGTCTGTCTTGTTGAAATGGGTCTGCCCCGTGCCCCACTAGGGGACTCGGGAGTTCACTTAATATCTAATAGAAAAACTGACCTCACAAAAGCCTCCTGATATAACCTTCGACCTTCGCGTATCCCCGTGTCGAGCGGAATGCACGCGCAAGGTGTCTGGCTCCACTATAAATCTTCGCGTTTCTTCCGCTTCCTCTGAATATACTAGTTCTTTGCAGCTTATTCCTTGTTCCTATAAAATATAATAAATTATATCAAATACTGGAAATCCGTCCCTATTTTATAAGCGTACACTTATATTTATTGATACTAGATAATATCACATAATTAAATGAACAAACGGAGCAATTTGGTGCAACTTTACTTCTCTTATTAATCTTACTCCGGATAAGGGATAGACATTCACGGAACAAGAATAATTTTATAAATAACTAGCAATGCGCCCCGGCTTCACACGGATGCAATTTAGATATACTCTATACATATTACTCGCTGATAATGTAGCTTTCTATTGGTGAAATAATTTTTAAAATCGGTCCAGTAGTTTTTGAGTTTATTCATAACATACAAAAATACAAATCTTTCCTCTTTATTATATTAGTATAGATTACTACGTACCTAAAGAGCGAAATAACATCAAATCTCTTGAGAATAATAGTCATGTGTATTTTTTTTATGTAATTTATAGATATTCTTTAAAATGGAAATACCACGTGGTACACACAACACTCATAGGATATAAGTAAACAAAAAACAATAGAGTCGTTCATATAGAGTGCGGGAAATGGCTCACTGACTCAGCATTATTTGAGCTATACTATGACACAGCATTCCATTTGAAAATGAACATAAGCAGACTAAAAATACGATTTCATATTATAAACTAATGGTCTTTCCTAAACGTAGTGTTTTGTCTCGCTCTATCGAATATAAAAAGACAACAAAAGGAAAGAAACAAAACATACTTTAACTAAACAGACTAAAAATACGATTTCATATAAACTAATGGTCTTATTCCTAAACGTAGTATGTGTTGTCTCTCTCTATCGAATATAAAAAGACTACAGCCGGCCTAGCATAACAACTACGACAAAATTTTGTCGACCGTTTTCTCGTGTTTAAATTTATTATCTCTTTATTTCTTCCGGGTCAATTATACTAAAACATGACAATTACACTTAAAACTCGACTTTTAATATCAAAAATAGATATATTTGTCGATCGAGATATCTTTTCCATCAAAATTGTCGATGTCGAGATATAATATACAGTCGACTCTCGTTAATTCGAAACTCGAGGGACTCTTAAAATATTTCGAATTATCGAATGTTTGAAATATCAAATGGTTCAAAATTTGTGAGAGAAAATTAATAAAACTTCGAATTACCAAGTATTGATCAAAAAACAAAGGCTCGTGTATGTTGATACAAGTTTGAACTTGTCGCAAAATGTACTTACATTACAATCATTCGACCTCTTTCTCTCTGCAACTTTGAATTGTCGAGTGTTGGACGCCGATGAGTTCGAATTAACGCGTCGTTTTATTATATAGCAATGATTTTTTCGTTCGAATTACCAAGTGCATAAAAATGTATTGATTTAGTTCGAAATATAAAGAGATTTTGTAGGGCACTCGTGATAACTTTGAATTATAGAGAGGTTCGAATTATCGCAGGTTGGAATTAACGAGAGTCGACTGTATCGAGATATCTTACACCTTAGTTTGTCTTCTCTCGTCCGCGAGATATCTCGTGGCGGTCATGCTAGGCCAGCAGAACGAAATAAACAAAACATAATTTAACTATATCAAGCTTATAATACGTATGAATTAGACCGTGAGTATTTTGAATGAATTATATCTACACTCTACAGCTAGTAGTAATTTTTGATTCCCGGTGTACCTTACAAAGATCATTCAAGTTGTCATCAGAGCTGTCCTTCGCACAGACCATATTACCATCAATGATATGATGGTACCGCTTCGGCCAACGATTCTTGCAATTCTTCTTGGATATCAACACCACGTCCGTTTCCAGCAGTTCAGGAGAGTTATCTGTTGTTCTACCGTACACCTGGAAGTACGTTTCATATCAATGCTTTTCTCTTTTCGATATCATTCAATGTCATTCGCATTTGAATGGAATGCGGTTTGGTTGAAAGAGGAGAAATTGGTGACAACATGACAATTGTTTTATGTCAGATATCGACAGACGAGCATGAGGTTCACTTGATGGTAGGTGATACCTCAGCCACAGAACATCAGTCAATGATGCGCTGTTGCCCTATATTTTTCTTCGATCATTCGGAAATCCAAAACTAAAACCGAAACGAATAACCCTTTATAATTCATATTTCATGTGGAACATGGTGTAATGGTTGCAGCTCCTTACAAAACATTTGTAAAACAAAAACTTGGCGATTAAAAAGAGTGGCGGCGAGTTTCTTGCCAGTTCTTCTCGTCCGTTCTACGCCCTTGATTTGAGAACTGGCAGTAAATGTAAAACTAGAAGCATTTAATATGTATTTTTTATTGACGTTCATAAGTGTACATTATGTTACCTAAATGAATAAATGATTTTTGAATTTGAATTTGAATTTATGCACTAAAAAGGGCGAAGCATGTACCAATGCCAGCTGATCATTGCAATGCAAATGGTTTTTGAATTTTCAAATTAAAACAATATATACTTCTTTTATAGCCTCAGAATTCCCGATTCCGCGGAAATAAACGCCATTAATGAAAAATTAATAAAATATACAATAACGCTATTAAGTATATAATATGTAACGCGTTTTATGTATTTGGAGATATTCACATGCCAAATGAATAAAATCTATACTAATATTATAAAAAGGAATTTGTTTGTTACGATTTAACTCAAAAACTACTGAACCTCTTTTAAAAATTATTTCACCAATAGAAAGCTACATTATGAGCGAATAACATAGGCTGTTTTTAAATTTTGTTATTTTTTTTACAGTACATCTATATTGCCCATGCGAAGCCGGGGCGAATAGCTAGTCTACAATAAAGTAACTAACATCACCAAAACTATCCACGGATCCCCAGCCCGCTATAGAAGCAACAGTCCCAGGTTTCTCCAAGTCTTCACTTTGGTTGTTATACGCGATCTTCTGCGGCGCGAAGTCGCAGCCTCTTACTCTTCTCTCAAAGTTGAAGTTATCTTCTACCCGCACTACGGCTATATCGTTGATCATCCAGCGAATGTTGTTGAATTCGTTACCGTCGAATACGTAATCTATAAATTAATAATATTGTATTAATCTGAGAAAATATCGTGTGTTTTTAATATAAGTTTTTTTTGGATTATAACTCTAAATCATAAATCTATACTAATTTACTAATAATATATCTTCTATACTAATATTGTAAAGAGGAAACATTTGTATATTTGTATGTTATGAATAAACTCAAAAATTACTGGACCGATTTTGAAAATTCTTTCACCAATAGAAAGCTACATTTTAGCGAGTTATATAGGCCATAAAGTTCTAGTAATAATAGTAAAAGGTGGTAGCTATTTAAGTAATTATATCTCCACTAATAATAAATATATAACGAGGATTTTATTTATTTGTATGTTGAGGGTAATCTTTGGAACTACTGAACTAATTTCTATGCTATGTTTTGTATATAGTACATCTACATTGCACCCGTGTGAAGCTGGGGCGCGATGCTAGTAAATTATATTTTAATTAGGTCAAAGTTATTTTATTTATATTTGGATTATCGATCAACAAAATTATGAAATCACAAAAAAATATCTTTAAATAATGTGTTGACCTGCGTGTCTCATTGACGTGTTGTGGATGTGTTTAGCATCGGAGGTGCTTGGTTCGATACCCGGGTAAAAAAAAAATTGTTTCGGTTGGGCAGGGCATAGAAGGCTGATCACCTACTTGCTTGGAAAGAAAAAAACCTGATCAGTGGAACAGACAGAAATGGCTATGCCCCATGCCCCACTAGGGGACTCGGGAATTCACTTTTTCAATGTCATGGATGTTTACGATGTATGAAGGTAGTCAGTAAAACGTAAACTAAATCTTTCTTTTGTATGCAATTTCAAATAATTCCACATATTGGCTGACTGACTTTCTCGCAAGTCATTAATTCAAGTGCACTCTGTACTCAAAACGTCGGGATATCATGAAAAACTTGCGATTTTATACGTTAAAAGTTTTTTTCAATACAGAGTACAATTTGGAGTATCAGACATTGAAATTACATGCTTACTCTGAGGAACACATTTCCACACCGCTTTCTTAGCACCATTTCGAATGCATTCATCATCAACGTCAACTGGAAACCATCTGAAAAAGAATATATGACAATTAATTGATAGGTATATCTACGCATTTTTTTTGTTATAATGAGTTAGTTTGTCATAATGAGTTAGTTTGTCGATAATATCGATTACCTATACCTATTAGTTGACCCGATGAACTTCATAACGCCTTCGATTTGAATATGTTATGACTTATTTTCCCACTTCTATTCTATAATGTCAAGTAAGTATGTCACTAACCTTTTTGCGGTGGACATCAACATTACAAATAAGTCAAACCTAAGCATGCGTGACGTGAGCTGTCAATTGCGGAAGTTGGCGGAGTCCCGAACCTAATTTATTTTAAAGTCATTTTTCTGCATATATTTTATTCCTGAATTTTGCTATTCGGGGCGGAGACGAATCCAACAAATAACAGCCGGCCTAGCATGACAAGCGCGACAAAATTTTGTCTACCGTTTTCTCGTGTTTCAATCGACTATCGCTTTATTTCTTTCGGGTCTAACATGACAATTATACTTAAAATTCGACTTTTAATAATAGATATATTTGTCGAACGAGAGATATTTTCTATCAAAATTGTCGATGTCGAGATATAATATATCGAGATATCTTACATCTTAGTTTGTCTTCTCTCGTCCGCGACATATCTCGTGGCGGTCATGCTAGCCCGGCTGATCAAATCGGCGCAGCCGTTCTTGAGTAATAAATGATGTAACTAACCCAACTTTGTTTTATTTAATGAAGAAGATGAAGTTATTAAATAACATAGTCCAAGCCTCACCTGTGGGTACCAGAGACGACATAGAAATGCCTGACATCCTCAATGCAGGCAGCTGACGTCACAATGTACTGAGCGTGGACTATCACCCCTCCGCACAACCAGTTCGAGTCTACTTTTGATTCCGTCTTCGCGGGCCGCAAATATACCTGTATTTTATATTGTCTTTTATCAACAACATTTGTTAATGTTAAACAACATTGTTTGTGCAGTAAATAAACTCTCTCTCTCTCTCTCTCTCTCTCATATTTAATAAAAATAACTTTTACCGATTTAAAATGGGAATTTTTCATACATACATACATATATACATCACACCTCTTTCCCATTGCGGTAGGCAGAGATCACGGAATTCCATATGCTCCGATCCTTACATACCACTTTCGCTTCTTCTACTTTCATCAATGCTTTCATACACACTTATTAATGTGTATGAAATTATGGGATTTATTAATTATATTATTTATCCTGATGTTTGAAGAATGCATATATGATATCTGTCTGACAAGGTTGGATTGGAGGAGGCCGGAGGGGGGTATGGGCTTATGCCCCCCTTCTCCCGGGGTGGGTATAGTTTGACCTCTGAT
Source organism: Anthocharis cardamines (assembly GCA_905404175.1). NCBI lineage: Eukaryota > Metazoa > Arthropoda > Insecta > Lepidoptera > Pieridae > Anthocharis > Anthocharis cardamines. The sequence goes on along the minus strand of FR989972.1, from coordinate 4,144,611 downwards.
TTTTTTTTTATAATTTATAAGTTTAATATATAATTCTTACTTTATATGAGGACAAACAAATACACACACATAATAACTAATATGTGTGTGTATTTGTTTAAAATAAAAATCAATTATATTACCATATAAGGTCTGGTGTCCCCGACATCACTGCCTCTCAGAATACGCCTTGTATGAGGCAAATTGATTGATATATTGTTCGCGGAAACTATAAAAATAATTATTATTCGTTTCGAATCAAAATTATTAACTTATAAAAATATAAAGAAAATACACTGATTTATCTTACACCAGCCGGCCTAGCATGAAAACCACGTCATGTCGACCGTTTTGTTGTTTATTCATCGATTATCTCTTTATGTCATCCGGGTCCAACATGTCACATTTAAAACTCGACTTATAATGTCAAAAGTAGAGATATTTGTCGATCGAGATATCTTGTCTATCAAAGTTGTCGATGTCGAGATATAATATACCTTATATCTTAGTTTGTCTTCCTTCGTCTGCGAGATATCTCTTGGTGGTCATGCTAGGCGGGCTGATCTTTCTAAGCTAACACATTCTTTTAAACTACGGTGATAATAATTATTAATATATAGGTATTATAAATCTTCCGAGCAAATGACTCCATTTGTGGTACTTACCTGAGCCAACGAACATCAGTTAGTGATACGCTGTTGACTTAATTTTAAATAGCCGTTCTAAATCGAATCGAATAGATCTATGAATAGTGGTTCGTAACCCGTTCGGAATTTCGATATCCCTCCCACCCTTTTAATGCTCAAAGTGAGCAGACGTAGGGAAAACATGTTTACAGAAAATTAAAAACATGTCGCCCCGACGGGATTCGAATCTGCGTCACATCTGAAAGTGAGGTAGGTTTATCCAACGTGCTAATGAGCCCGTCAAAATTTCTTAATTTGAGATATATGTAAGTTCATATACTTACTTAATTGTAAAACTTTCAAATAATACAAAACTAACAGCAAAAACTTCATCGCATCAAAATAATAATTTGTATGTTCGTTTCACGGTTGAGCTGTATACGATTGCTCGCAGTTCAACCGTGAACAACATAATGAATAACTTCTTGTATTAAACATGGAAATACATTTTCAATTAATATGTATAAGCTATGCATTGATATTTCGATATAAAAAAACAAGCTATATTTACATACCTTTCTATACATTATGGCAATAGATATGTTGTTTTTAATTTATTAAACGACCATAAATTGGATTCTAGTCCTTCAGTTGGAATAATAAATACAATTATTTTACCTTAAAAATACTCATAAAAAATAATAAATTCAGTTAATAATTTTAAAAATAAGATAAAAAAAATACACAAATTCAAAACCAATATGACTGACAATAATATAACTGGTCAGATATCCACGAACTAGGGTAGCAAGATTGCAAAATAAAAATCTGAACAAAATTACGGAATGGCGATTTTATATTATCTTCATAGTAATATCTAGGTGAAACTATTTTTATATTTTTTATCATTGGCCGCAACTTTAATATTTTTTTTTAATTTGTCGCGCTTTTCCAGTGTCAGCTTTCATTAGCGCTGGCTATTATTCTTAATTAACATAAAAATTACCGTATAAAATTATTATCAATTACTATAAGTAACATGCCCATGTTGCATGCATCGCACGGCCCACGGGTGTAATGTAGATGTAAGATACTAAAAAATAGCCTATGTGATAGTATAGCTTTCTATGGGTGAAATCGGCCGAGTAGTTTTTGAGTTATATCGTAACAAACAAACAAACAAATATTTCCTCTTTATAATTATAATAATACCTATATAGTTAGTGTAGACTGTAGATGATATTAAGTTAAGCTAGTTGTAATGAATATTCTGTATCTTTGTATATTTGCTATTGCCTGCTAGATGGCGCTTATCACAATCTTGTAGATCATAGTAGAGCTGATGTCTAGTGCTATTTGCCGAGAGATGTCAGACAATCGGAGATATTTCGATTGAATTGTAAACATTGCTATTTGCTATTGTCGCTATTATTTTTAATAATATTTATTGAAGGAAAAAATTACAGTAGAATCTCACCAATCCGGCACAATTAAAAAACAGAGGATGCCAGATTATTGGAATGTTCAGATTACTAGATTGTTTAGAAAAAATCATAATACATAAAATAAACCATTTCATAAAGGGAATACTACAGTATATGTATGTTCATGTTCTATACGTTTTTTTATACCTAGGAGAAGCCCGGGCATGGCGCATATGTTAAGGAAGTGTTGATAAAACTATAATCTGATAATAAATAGAACTCTTTTGTAGTTTTATTTTGTACTATGTTTAATAATCTTTAAAAATTATAAAATATAATCAATTTCTATATTAATTATGAAAATGAAAAATGAAAATGAAATTTATTTAGTAACGAAAATTGAGCATTAACATAAAGTATCAATTATCCGTTTTACCCGACTCCCCCGGGCAAAAAAGATATGTTGATATAGTTTAGATCAGTCATCACATTCATCACATAAGTAGCTGCCAACTCTTATATAAGTGCAGTCAAATGGGAAACTAAATCAAAACAAAAAAATAAAAACATTTGAGAAGGTATCAGTTAAAAAAAAAATAAAAAGTTTTTTTGAATCACCCTATTGTGCACTGATTACAGTGAATCCAATCTAATATAGTCTAAATAGTAGGTGTGTTATTTATCAATTAATAACGTATTGTATTTCGATATGATATAATATATAAATTCATATTTTATATTAAAAAAAAATTAATAGTGCTTATATGAGTCTTGTAAGTAATAAAATATCGCAGGGTCGGACACCTACTCTCTGTTGTCAATCAACTACCTACTTTTGAATTTCTGAATGCTCGAAGTAATAATTACCTAGGTCGACAGCGCATCATTGACTGATGTTCTGTGGCTGAGGTATCACTTACCGTCAAGTGAACCTCATGCTCGTCTGTCGATATCTCACATAAAAAAACTACAACGGCGAGAGAGTGAAAAGTATAACAATATCTAATTATAAGTAACTCTGTTTTAGAAGAATATTATACGATATGACCTTTTATGGTGGTATATACCCGCCACTGTAATAAGTATAGTGAATTGAGTTACTGCGTATTATTTTTTTCTAATAAAAAAAAAGAAGTGAATTCCCAAGACCCCTGTTGGGGCATGGGGCAGACCCATTTCTGTGTCTGTTTCACTGATCATTTTTCTTTAAAGGCAAGTAGGTGATCAACCTACTGTGCCCTGTCTGCCGAAACAATTTTTTTTTCTTTGTTTCCCCGGGATTCGAACCGGTGCTAAACGCATAGCGCTTACAACTAAGCCGCGGAGGCGGTAATTTTTTCTAATAGAACGATATAATTGCACCCCCTTGAACCATGCTGCCGGAAGAGCCGGGCTTAAGGGAGGGACTACTACCCCGGGCCCTCACAAAAAGTGGCCCCCACTTTAGACTTCGGAAAAAAAATCCGACGAGTTAACATTAGTTAACAACTTTTCCTTTAATATTTTTTTTTACTGTTTTACCTTTACTTACAAATAACAAACATATTGTTAACATGAAAATAATTTGGGGCCACGGGGCCCCCACTCTTTTGTTGCCCGAAGCCCCCACACCTCCAAATCCGGCCCTGGCTGCTGGTGCTCATGGCAAATGATTTTGATTCTTCCAACTTCGTGTTCTTTCAACTTTGGATTCTATTGATTTTTCCAACTTGATTTTCTTAAACTTTGGATTCTTCCAACTTTTCAATTTCATTCAATGAACTATTTGGCAGCTTTATTAGTGTGCGTAGAGGAGAGGTTATATGAAAGTGATGTACCTACGTGTGTTCCCTAGCGCTATATATCTACCTATCTTATGTTTAAGGTGCAAGTTAGGTTCACTATCCCTCAGTAAGTACATATGCCTCTTCGATCAACAATATATACTATGTCAATGATATGCCTACATAGTGTCAATTTAAAAAAAAAATTACCTAAATAACATTAACTAGTTAAGTTTTACGTCTATCCTTTTTGTTATACCCATTTTAAATATTTTGTATAAGTTTTGTTTACTTGTAAGTTGTAATTATTGTACTCACTAGGCTTTTAATGTACACTAGTGGTGTATCACAATTGTAAACAATTATTTGCCAAATAAAGAGAATTTAAAAACAAAATCGAAGTAAAATTAGACAAGGTCGACAGTGCATCATTGACTGATGTTCTGTGGCTGGGGTATCACCTACCATCAAGTGAACCTCATGCTCGACTGTCGATATTTAACATAAAAAAATGTTTTTTTGTAATAATTGTAGCATATTGAAATCTAGAGTTTTTTTTGGAATCCAATATTCTGGCGGGATACGTTATCCCGCCAGAATGTTGAATTCCAAAAAAAATTCCTGTCGGGTCTGCTAGTAGGTATAGATTGAAACCGAAACGCGCAATGTGCACTTCACGGTTTTTCCATCTATGAACGGTGGTTCATTACTCTATCGGTATTTCGATATTCCTCCCACCAGTCCAATACCTGAAGTTACCAGACGTGGGGAAAACATGTTTACAGAAAATTATAAACATATCGTCCCGGTGGGATTCGAACCCACGACACATCGATGCGCACGGTAGGTGTTCTACCGAACGCGCCAACGAGCCCGTCAAGCTATGTACACTTGCGTGTCGTGATCTGTCAATTGCGAAAGATGGCGGGGTTAAGAACCTAATAAGAAATATTTTAAAATATTTAATTTACTATATATTCTTTTCCTGTTTTTTTCCAATATTTCATTCTGATAGTTGTTCTGTTATTCGGGACATAGGCGTTTCCGACAAATAAGATATCATTAAAATCGGAGTAGCCGTTCTTTTTTCGTCTTTAGCCGTTTCTTCTACGCCCTTGATTTGAGAACTGGCAGTAATTTAAAATTAGAAGCATTTAAAATGTATTTTTATTGACGATCATAAGTGTACATTATGCTACCTAAATGATTTTGAATTGAATTGAATTGAGTTATAAATAGATAATAACGAACATGATTTTGTTTTATATACCTACTTAGATAGATGTCACGATATAATATGCTGACAATATTTACCTATATAACTATTCCGTGTCATTTCAAGTTCGTCCGTGTCGTGAATTTATCAACCAGAGTCAAAAGTTTCTGAAGAAATTCAATGATTTTTTTTATGTTAGATATCGACTTACAGAAATTTGACACAGTTTAATTTCAAAATATTACATAATTATATTACAAGTGATTTAAGAACCTAAAACTAAAAACCTTAAAATATATACTATAAAACCTAAAATATATTAATAAAAGGGGTCCCTTTAGGCAAGGTTCCGAAGATACTGGCAGCGTTCCCCCTTTGAATGGCAAGACTAATTCTTTGTCCGAGGTAGCTGCCAGCTCTTCGGTCTCCTGTGATGTCGACTAACCTTTTTGCTATTTCCTTAAAAAGCTTTATGGCGCTAGGACCCCACGGACCAAGGGTCTCGACACCGAATGGGACAAAATCATATTCGGAGCCTAGACCCCTGTATTTGCAAGTTTTAGCTTTTTCAGCCGCTTCACAAGCCGCACCAACTAAATATATTATTTATATACATATCTACATATATATCTCGCAAACGTCAACATACAGAAATTAATATTGACAGTTACTTAACCCGCTACTTCAAACCTCAAAACCATATTTAATCCGAGGTTAATTCTAGTCTATACATATAATAAAAGAGTAGGATCGAAATTACGCTTCACTAAATATTTTTACCAGAAATTAAGAGGGGTGATAAAAGAAGGGTAGCAGAATGCATAAATGCAATTTTTAAGATTCTTGTCTGTCTGTCTGTCTGTCCGTCTGTCTGTCTGTCTGTCTGTTTGTTCACGCTAATCTCCGAAGATACTGAACGGATTTTCATGCAATTTACACAAATATATTAAGTAAAGCCCGGGGCAACATATAGGCTTTGTTTTATCGAAATCGGTTCTCGGAAAGAAAAGTTATCATCATTTAAAAATAATTTTAAAGGCACCATATCACCAAATTGCAATGCAAACTGACTCGCGTTGAACTTTTTCGAATTGTCAGATGTCAATCACAGTTTGATATGTAAATGAAATACTTTGATTATTTCGCCATTTCCGATATATGTAATCGTAGAATAGTGGATATGCAGGCCCATTGCGTAACTTCAGATGCGAGTTCGAATCTGAAGTTGGACGGAAATATTTTTTTTGTATTTATTTATTTATTTTTTTAAAGAACTATATTATAAAAATAGAAAATGTATTATTGAAATATTATATGAAAAATTATTTCTTATGAGATCGTTTATTTCACCTTTTCATCCATCCTTTCTCTATTACAATTACGATTATTCGACATTGCTTTTATTGCTTCTTAAGGACTGTCTTCGTATCTTAGATGTTTCCGCATTTAGCACCGGAAACCCGAGTAGGAATCCCGGGAAAAGGGAATTTAAAAAAAAAATCTCAAAATGAAAATGATCAATTAAATGAAATAAATATCGAGGTGGATACAGTATCTTCACCACTAATTAAATTTATAAAAAAAATAAGTAAATTTCTTTAAAGTCAGGTTCATTTTTTCAACAATGGTATTTCTATTGAATTTCAAATCATACTTCGAACCCCAATCTCAACCACCATTAAACGTGTCGATAATATGATGCAAAATCAACTATCAGTGACTAATTTGATAGCTCTTTCCCAAAAGAAATCACCAAGTACAGAGGATGGAGGATATGTCATTTGAAGAAAGCTTGCTCAAAAGCAAACCCCATGCGAACGAAGTCGCGGGCATCAGCTAGTAATATATATAATAATAAAAATAAAAGTTGAATCTTTGTTTTTGAACATTTTTATGTTAAGAACAGTGTAAAAAATATATGTAAACAAAAAAACAATGTTAGTGTGTTTGTCCTCTATGCATTAATAACTGTTCATCCGATTATGATTAAACGTTGATGAGATGTTCTGCATAGTCCCGCGAAGGGTCCAGTCCCAAAAAAAAACGCTTTTTGTCTTTACGTGACATTGCAACTAGGTACATATTCAGGATATTATTATTGCAAATCTATATATTTATAAGCAACTTTTTTTTTTCTTTGTTATCGATAAACTTGAAAACTACTGGACCGATCGGCATGATACCATGACCATTCGACGCGGAATTAATTGTAGAAGGTTTTAGGCTATTCATTTTTTGAATTCCATCAACCCTTTACCATTTTTTTTCAAATTTATGTGGATAGTTCATATTCGTCTATCCTTTACAATTCGCCCAGCGAAGCGGGCGGGCGGGGACGGCTAGTGTCAAATAAATCATCAATAAAATCCAACATGGCAGTCCATTTCAAACTGAACAATAAGCATTAATGTAAAAGCAATGACTGTAGTTTATCTCTCTAACCATAATCTAACACCCTTTACCACTCGAACTGTCAAAACCAATAGAATAAACCAGTTATCTTCACAATACATTATTAGTTATCTCAATAACATGAAACTTGGGTCCTATTTTATTATAAAGTGCATTGTCTATAACCCACTCGACCGCCGAACGTAAATAATTTAACTGTCTTAAAAGATTCAAAAATAGTTCCTAACATTGCCCCCCTAATATGTACACCATTTGTCAGACCATAAGTCCATAACTGGATTTAAACAGCGCTTTTCAGGACACGCCCATTGATAAATACAACTATCTCTTTCTTACATAGGTGTAAAGAAACAGTCAGCATATAGACATCTCGCTTTATCGGATCAGCCACAATGTGTTTACTTCAGTTATATTGAGCTGAAATAGCGTAACCGACACGGTGTGTTGTTTTAAATTGTTCTTTATTTAAACGCGAGTAGAGTCGAGTTGAATTTATCAAAAATATAAAGGGGTGATGCGCAAACGGGACGGAAAATGACAGAGCAAGCTATTCTGCTAAAGTTACTGAGTCCAAACGAGTTTTTATGTTTGGGAATCGTATTAAGCTTTGGTCGGAAACTGTTCCACTCAGCGGGCATAGTTGAGTTGCGGACAAACTATCGTTTGAAGAGGTGGGGCAGCTGATTGGCTCATTCTGACATTGTGTTTTGAAAGCGCGGGTTAGTTTACGCGCGAATTAAGTGTTCGAAATTTAAACATGTTTTCTTTGTGAACAATTTGTGCCAGTGTTTTTGGACTCGGAACAAAATGTCGTCCATGCATTCTGATGACGATCAAGAGGAAATTAATGTTGATTCGGACAGTAGATTGTCTGGACAGTGCGATAGAAGTATCGGTTCGGAAGACCATGATTCCGACAGTTACCATGATAGATACCGCGATTCACCGCATATAACAGAAACGCAGCAAAGAGTAAATCTACCGTTTAGCATATCTAGATTATTAGGAAAGCAATTCGATGATATAGAAAAACGTAATTCTGGTGAAAGTGATGAAAGAAGTGATCAAGACACTGAGTCCGAAAGTGCAAGAGACGATGGCAAAGACAATTTAACATTGAACTTCACTCACAATCCTATGTATACAAACTCAGGGCTGTTGTTACGACCTGGGCTTGGTATCGGGGGAGGGTATGGGTTTTCCAGTAATCCTGGGGTTGTGCGAGTACCAGCTCATAGGGCTTTAGGAGCGCTTGGTGCTTGGGGTGTGGCCTTGGATCCTATGAGGCAGGCTGCTGCCGCTGCGTTCGCGCATCAAGTGGTTAAAGACAGATTAAATGGTAAGTTTCTTTGCAAATACCCGTTTACATACAAGTTTAAATTTTCAATCTAGTTTCAAGACTTGTCAAACTATTTTTTCTCTATAAAAATATGACATTGTGACAGTTCTCAAGAATATATTTTGGCCTTAGTAACATCTTAGAATACGGGTTTATTATGACCCATATTCTAAGATGTTGTTTGTTTGTTTTACAACTTTTTGACCTATGAATATAATACCTACTTATTATAATTATGATATGAATTGAGATCTTTATTTTGCAACGCTCATTGGAACAGTCAATCAGATAATATTTAAACATTTACAGATGGATTTTAAATTTCGAATTAAGTACATACTTGATTATCAATTCCAAATTGACATATTATCGGTGAATTCGGCTTCCGTTCAACGTGTTCACGGAATATTGCAAAACCTGCTTTCTTATATGCCATTTGGCTATTGGTTTCCCTCCCTCGGACTTAATTAAAATTGTTTTACCGTAAACTTTTTTTCTCAGTATTTATCAGTAGTAACAAGTAAGCAGTCGTAACTAATACCTAAGGACCCCTTGAAATAAATTAACAGTAAAAATAAAAATAAAACCTAAAAAAGCTGTAAAAGCTTAAATATACATAAATTAAGACACCTACGCTATTATTTATTTATGAAGCTGGGAGATATAATAAATATTATTGCACACTTAAATGGAAGTGAAATTTTGTTTCATAAAATGTCAAACGCAAAAATATCTAAAGAGCTTTTAAATTTCGAATCGTAATCTCAGAACGATAAATCACTTTAAGTATGCACCTATGTAAATCGTATCTGTAACCAAATACAGATTAAAAACAAACATTTTTTTTTGTAATCCTTAAAAAAAATAAAAGTAGCAACGTCCGGACGATTACCTGTTGCGTGTGTCACACTAATAAGGGTTTTTTTAGAAACTGTTATATTTTTTTTTATCCCTCCGAGACGCCTACGTTATAATTTGTCGCGCCGAACGTCGCACAAGATAGACAATTTAGAACCTTTTTTGGTGTTTGGATATATTTTTTTATGTTGTAGGAAGCCGATTGGTGTTGGAATGGCAAACACTGATAGATGAACAACGTTCATTTCAAAAAAAATATGAATTTTGTATTTTTAATTGATATTAAATAATATACAGATATAATTTTAATAATGTGTGAAATAGTATTTCCTATGGATAAAGCTATGTTATAAATAAAAATAAGTGATCGTGTGTTATTTCTTTTTATTTATGGTAGAATTGTCTATGAAGGCGAAACTATCGTGGTAATGTCACTATCTAAATTGGATTAGGTCTATTTATTTTCAGTTTTCTTACGTTCCTTACAGTAATGATGCATGAATGAACTTATAATTTCTATAAAATATTTTATTACGCTGTTATTTAATTTATAAAAATTATTATGTATATCTACAGAATAAAGTTGACTCTTTATTATTTATCTAAATGCATACAGGCAGTAGATCTAAATATAAATAAGAATTCTATGAGACATGAGTTCATTATTTGCTCTATCACAATTATAAGCAAGTTTTTTGCGCATGCGGCGCGTGTGGACCCCCCGTGGTGTTATTTTCTGACCGCAAAGGAAGTGCGGACGCCTGTAATTGAGACAATAGTTGCGTGAATTGGCATTTCGGAACTCCTTTGTCATCTTAGCGCCAATAATTTGACAGATATTCGAAATAAGAACTTCCGCTCCGATAGTTTACTTTTTTTTGCAAGTTGGCGATGGCATTTTTTTGATTGGACTTGTTTTAATTCTTTTTTTTATTTTAAATTTATTCTGTTATTTTTTATGCATTATAATTTAAGAAAAAGTGAAAAAAAATCTTTTTATGCGTACAACAACAATATGATGTCATTTGACCATTAACTGACCATCCAATTGAAGAAAATTGCAGAACAGAGATTCAGACCTACTTCATCTGATCGATCATCAATTGATTCAGAGGCGTGAAATGGTTTTCCATTTGTTTTTAATAAATAAATAAAATTATATGTATAAAAATAAAATTATAAGTACCTATTAATATAAAAATAAAGTTTAGCTACATTTTTATAAACATCATATTTTTTATAACACTATTTTTCTTCTTTTTGTAAATTGTAATATACATTATACAGTGAATAAAGTTTAAATAATGTATGCTGACCATAGATGCTTGTCCTTCAGTCAGAATAACAAATAGGTACAATTATTATTTGGCAATTAACAAAATTGTGTTGCCAGTTACTAAAACAAATCCATTATTAACTCCGATTTTTACATTTTTGGCAAGCTGTATCTTTTTTACATAATCCAGCATTTAAGGTCATGTACCTTACATAATCTGGTGACAGAGATTATATATAATCTGTGTAGTAAATCAAGAAAATTGCTGTATTATCTGGAGCGTATCTGATAGTCTGGTTAAGTTCCGTTTGCGGTCACTTAGCTGCTCAACATGAAAGTGCTAACTGGGGACTTGGTTAGATGTATTTTAGTTTAGAAAAATATATTTCTGAAACAAGATACTGCGGTTAACTTCAACAATTGTGTTTTGAAGTCTGATCAGACATCGAAGTCGTCTATTAAAGTCCAATTATTATTAGAACTGTGGTACCATATTCATTTGAATATAGAATATGTCTGATTTGATCTGAGACTGCCTATTGATATTACTAGCAATTGCCCCCGCAACCCCCCTTGTGGGTTGAATTTCGTAAAATCCGTTCTTAGCTGACCTCTACTCGGCGAAAGGAATATTCCTACCATATTTCAAGTCGCTACGCCTTATGGTTCCAGAGATATCGTGATGAGTGACTATATAGGTGGAAATCTCTTTTATATATATAGATAAGGAGCAACTTAAAAACAATGTTTTGCGAAAATAAATGTTTATTTTCTATATATTTAAATAAGTTTACTTTGATTTCATGATTTAATTTATTTATTAGTACCGATTTCTTTCCTTATATTGAAGTCATTTGCATTTACATATGTACCTTCCGCCATTTAAAGCCTATGTATTCCTCTAAGTTTTAAGTCACCCCTACCAAGTTTAAAAAATATAAATTCTTATAGCGTCCTGGTTACTATCGGATCCATACATCTGCCAACTTCACGTCTTAAAAAACTATACCTATATGTTTTTTATAATGGTTGTGGGGTTTAAAGTCAAGATATATAATCATTAATAAAACAAAAACGGAATTGAATTGCAGTTGTTTGAAAATCAGTAAAGTTGCGCAATTATCTTGTAATGATTACTATTTCCTGTTGCTAGAAGACCGCTATTCTACTTAATTGACTCATTTCGCTTAGAATCTCTTATTGTATTCCATATTTTTATACTTATCATGCTAAAAATATTAATAGAATAGATATTAATATCAATTAAATGTTTTATTTTTATTTTATATAGGTAGGTAACAGTAAGCCTTGTTTATATTAGATAACGATGAGCGTAACGCCCTATCGATGGTCAGTGATGCGCTGTCGAACTATTTTTCCTTCAAGCAACAAAAAAAATCGTTTTTATAACTGATTGAATTTCACGTTTATTCATTTTGACTGACGAGCGACAGGGTCTCTTGATGATTGGTGATACCCCAGTCTCAAGATACCTATCAATGATGTCCTGTCGACCTATTTTTAGCTTTAGGCATTTGTTGCTTTTCAATCTATGATCCATGGTTCGTTAACCGGGCGGAATGTGAATATTCCACCCAACCGTTTAAAGCTTGACGTGGACAGATGTCGGACAGAGAAATATATCAGTTCCAACGGGAATCGAACGCGAGATTTTTATAGGTTCACAAAGTATTGAACGTAGAGGGTCAAAGACCTAATCATGGCTGTAGCATTTAATTCCTTGTGCACTCACCATGACTTTACAAGCACGATTACAATTCAGACGCGACGTTATATTATCACAGCTCCGAAAGCCTTGAATTATGTAGCAACATTAAGTTAAAATCGTATTTAAAACATTGCCGTAAAGGTGTATTTTGCTGTTATTTTTAAACTGTTTTATTTAGCCGCTTGTAATAACATAATTATTTCGTGATATAATAAATTTCGCGTCAATTCGTGACCGTCACGATTTGCCTCGTAATTATAATCTTGAAATACAAATTTAGGTCAGGACATTATTTTTAACATGAATCGATGGCTAACAGTCAAAAAAGAATATTCGCCGAACTTTACAGGAAAGTAATGTAATGTTCGGAATAAACGAATAAACGGACTCGTTGGCGTGTTCGGTAGAACACCTGCCGTGCGCATCGAAGGTACGTGGGTTCGAATCCCACCGGGATGGCATGTTTATAATTTTCTGTAAACAACCTTGAACGAGTGGGAGAAATATCGAAATTCGCTGAGTAACGAACCACCGTTCATAGATGGAAAAATGAACGATGGTTCTGTGGCTGAGGTATCACCTGTCATCAAGTGAACCTCATGCTCGTTTGTCGATATCTAACACATGAATGTATATCCATAGGTACATAAAATAAACTTATATACTCGTATTTACGTTAAGGGCATTATTATTTTATTACTTCTTTAGACGCGTTAAGCTTTTTTATAGGGGAAAAACTTATAGGTTCGCGTCACCGACATGATAATTCTAACAGTACATCTATAGCTATGAGCGCACATAATATTTCTTAGCTTTCACTTCTTTCAACAGTCCCTATGACTGCCTGATTTTTTTTATCGTTGAATTAATAGAGCAAGCCGGGCTTTTGGGCTTCTATGGTAGTCCCGCTACTGCTTTCTCGCACTGCAATTTTTGTGGACCGCATTACCCTTTGAAAAATTTCACCATTTGCCATTGGTGTGTGTCGGGAACTAACTTAAAACCAAAACCACTAATTGCGTAGTTATAACATAATCCCAATAAAACAGTTATTTTGAAATCATTATTCTGATCTCTTAATTTCCCGTTTGAACTCCGCCGACGAGCTTAATAACTTAATTAATAGCTGTTTGTACGTGATTGCTTCGAAATAATTGTACAAACAGCTAGCATTTATTTATTGACCACCGCCATTTGTGTCAATAAAGTGTCGATTATGTTATTATAACACTAATATTTTAGATTTAACAAAAAATCAGAAGAACCATCTCGGAATGTTATGTTTAACTAGCAATCGGCCCCGGCTTCGCACGCGTGCAATGTATCAGATCATGATAATAAAATCGGTCGAGTAGTTTTATGTGGATAATTTTCCCCGTTTTTGCTACATTTTTCACTGATGTTTCGCTCCTATTGGTCGCAGCGTGATATTATATAGCCTAAAGAGCCTTCCTCGATAATTGGACTAGGTATCTAACACAAAAATATTTTTTTAATTCGAACCAGTAGTTCCTGAGATTAACGCGTTCAAACAAACAAACTCTTCAGATTTATGATATATATATAGTATAGATTAAAGAATCGTTTGTCACGTCTTGACGTGATTAAGGTTATATTGTCTTTTATTAACGCGAGTATCACACATTTAAATAAAATACTGTATACCGGATAAATAATTTAAATAATAAATCGCGTTTTAATCCGGTATACAGTATTTTATTTAAGTGATTAAGGTTGTATTTTTTTTAATGATTTAAATATTTTTATATAGATCATAGTGTATCTAGACCCTAGCGACCCGCTCGGCTTCGCACGGGTAGTATAGCGTATTATACCTACATAGCCTTGGGTGATACCAGGTCAAACAGGATATCTGTTATTCCTGTTACTGTTACTCAATAATAACAGATGCAAATATCTGTTATTATATAACAACCTGTTATTTAGATACTAAAGGGATTACAGTTAATACAATCTAATTTAGGAATGACTTTTCAAGGTGATTTCCTTCCTGTGAAACGTCCAATTGTATTTTTTTGGATAATAAATTTTAGGTGTATCTCGTTTTAGCGCACGACAGTAATAAATGTTTAACTGAGACGGGTAACAATCATAGTTGTTTTGTAATGGCTTGGCTGTTGCTAGTACTTGTTGACCAGTTGTTAATTAGTATTGCTTGATATATCACAACCGCAGGAACAACTGTTATCTATTATTATCTTTGAATACCTGTGATTTATATCTGTTACCATAAATACGCCTATTGTATCTGCATAACAGACTGTTATTTAATAACAGGTATTTACATCTGTTATTATTGAGTAACAGGTATCACAGATATCATGTATGACCTGTTATCACCTATGTGTACTTGTCACGCAGAATCAATACTATCACCCATCTAGTAGCGAATAATAATTAACACTTAGCATAACAATAAGCATCACCAAACACAATAACCATCAATAAATAATCCAAGTAAAAATCATAATTTTATACATATCTTCTAATATATAAAATTCTCGTGTCACAGTTTTCGTTGCCATACTCCTCCGAAACGGCTCGACCGATTCTTACCAAATTTTATATGCGTATTCAGTAGGTCTGAGAATCGGCTACTATCTATTTTTCATACCCCTAAGCGATAAGGGTTGTTCACCCTTAAAATTTTTGTTTTTATTTTTGGACGATTTTTTTTGTTTTTATTTTTTTTATTATGTGGCATTAAAAAATACATACAACCCCTGCTTTTTTGTCAAAAAAATCTAGACCCGTGGGAAGCCGGGGCGGGTCGCTAGTATTATATATTAGTAAAGTTATTGCATAAATATCCCTCACCACACAATCAATGATATAGCCTCCTATAGGTGATCGTTTCTCCTTGAAACCTCTTCTCCGCATTTCCCCCGAGACGCGAGATGTTATGAAAATTTGACTCGATACGTGAGTGCGATGATATGCGGGGAATATTGTCTTAACACCTTATGTTTATAGCTTTAAGGGTTCGATATTTTGTATCTCTTATAGATATATCCAATTTTAATGTCTGTTGACGTAAAAGTAACTCAATAATGTAAAAAAGTTATTTAAGAGAAATCGCGATTTTTTTTATTTTCATCCCGTTTTTTCTGATTGTACCAAAAAATAATTTAATAGGCATTATATAAGTAACTTAATAAAAAGGTCTTTATGAAAACGTTTCGAATACTCAAGCAAGTTTCGATAGCAGACCGTCAGCACGGCTAAAGTCTTCTTCATTTGAATATAAAATACTATAAATATAATATGATTGTTCCAATAAATAGTTGAAAGGGCAATTTCATCAAATTAATTTATTGTTAACTAGCAACGCACCCCGGCTTCACACGGTATGATGATGACACAATGTAGATGCCTATATTACTCGCTAATAATGTAGCTTTCTATTGGTGAAAGAATTTTCAAAATCGGTACAGTAGTTTTTGAGTTTATTCATAACATACAAAAATACATAAATCCAAAAATACAAATCTTTCCTCTTTATAATATCATTATTTAATTATTTATTGTTAATAACTAATACAATAAATTTTTACCAAAACGCTATTTATTCTTTATGTTGTTTGGAATACTTATGTAAGTGTGGTCACGGGGAGACAACCCGCATGGCGAATGCCTTTTTAATTTGTATGATACTCATTCACATACATACATATACTCGTACATCACGCCTCTTTCCCATTGGCGTAGGCAGAGATCACGGAATTCCATATGCTCCGATCCTTACATACCACTTTCGCTTCTACTTTCATCAATGCTTTCATACACACTCGTCGGTTACGAGTAGGGTAGACTGGGTACGGTGGACGGTTGAAACAATGCGAATATCTCGACACTGTGCGTGATGGGGTGAGGGGTGCAAGGAGAGAAAGAAGCGGACGACAATTCGAAACACGAATTTTAGTGTTGGTCGGTCTTCGTGCGTTGTGTTTGTGTATAGGAAGCCCCATTGTGTTTTTTGATGGAAAAGTAAGTATTTTTGTTCATATATTTTTTGCAATTATTATGGTTTTATTAAAGTTAGAGTATTGAGAGTTTTGTATCGTTTTAATGTAAGATTGTGGAATATGGCTGTATGATTAATTTTCATTCAAATTTACTATCATACTTACTGTGAACCGTTTTATACCTAGAAGAGGGGTTGGGGACAGTTGAAACATTTTTTGTGGGTACGGTTGAAACAGTTTGTTTATTTAAATTTCTTGTTTCTTAGATGCCAAGGGTACGCCAAAGGAAGATATTATGTAGATGTACAAGCTGGATCTTCATTAAGAACAGCAGCAGAAAAGAATGGACTGGGATTAATGTTACATTTAATCGGCATTTGTTTACTGAACTCGATTTTGCACCTGCATTTCTGACAGATACCTAGGCCAAATCCTGTAAAAACAATTGAGGCAACTGAGGATATTCAAGAATACTAGTACACCTGAGGATAAAAAGTCAACATCATCACCTTCTGTTTTAATTCTCGAACCACCAGAATAGTCGGAGGAGCTTTCTGATGCAGCTCTTTATGTACAACAACAAAATGTAAATAATATGCCACAGTTAATTAATGTTTTTGAATTATGAGAAATATAATAGCAAGTACTTAGTACACAAAAATACAAAAAGAATAATCATCACCAACATCTGATTATTATATTATAATTTTAATTTAGAATATGTAAACCTTTGAAGGCTGTTTAAAAATAATGTTAGATTATAAGTATCGTGAAAGACTTGTGAGTCGTTAAATGTTATTAGATGATAAATAAAACATGTTAATTGATTATATTTTGTATTATTTTCATGTGTTACAATTGACCCAAGGCACTGTTTCAACCGACCCTGGCATGGGGACGGTTGAAACATATTACTTTTTTTTTTAAATTTGATTTTACACATAAAATACAATACAGTGTTCTCAAGTTACATTACCCAATAGTAGACAGATATATGGTCTTTTATTTAAGATATTTACGTCATCACTGGCTTAACTAATACCGATGCAATGGACGATAAATGCTAAAATGTTTCAACCGTACCCAGTCTACCCTACTTTTGAAAAATTACTATTATTATTATTTTTTACTCATTCACAAAAGACAATATTCAAAAGATGTCATTGACTAATAAAATCACATACAATTAAGTCTGTTTATTGCAACATACTTGAACATATATTGTCTTCTTTACTTATATTGATTATAACTGTTAATTCTTTTTGATTTTTGCGTCTGAGGCGCAAACTAACTCTTGTGGTCTCTGGCAGAATGACCAGCGCTGTGGAACATGTCTGCTTCACAGCATAATTCTGAGCCAGGACCAATGACAACCATGACACACACATTTACACACCTATGGATTAGATCGCTGTGTACCTAATAATAAAAATGTACCTTCCATCATTTTTTGTTATTTTTTTCTTTCTGATGATTATTATTTTGTGTGTTTCGTTAGTAAGAAATGTTATGTATATGTCTAGTTATCAGACATTACATAAACGTAATATGTAGAAAGTTTACCATAAAAAAGCCTAAAGCTGATATATTTTATCGGCAATCCATAACGTGCTAGGTCATAAAAGAAGCAATATTTCAAACGTGAAAATATACGGTTTGGGCGGGCGGCGCGCGGGCGGGCGGGCGGCAGCCGCGAACCGCGTGTAATATTATATTGATATTTATGTATGCTTTAGAATGATAAATTGTTGATGTTTTAACATTGAGTGGAAGTACTTTAATTTCTAATGAGTTTTGAAAATTATTTTTAATTAAATTAGTGTGAGTAAATTATGTGATAATCCGGCCGCCTTATGTCGTTTTTACTTGGAAAATTAATAAATTCGCAGTCTGTAACTTTTATGGCTATTGACTTTAGATGACTGGTTCAGTACCCGGATAATAAACAATACTGTTACTTCAAATTAAAAATTTACAAATGCTATAATTTACTTTGCGAAAGCCCAGTTCTAATTCCCGCACATTTTAATGTTTTATAGTGATTTTAAAAGTATATAATATTTAAGTAAAAAAAATAAGCAAGTACCTAGCAAAAATATTAAAAAAAATACAAAGAATTATGAAACTAAAATAAACACAACAAAAAATATTAACACAATAATAAATATAAAAATCATAGCCCTAATTAACCATACATATTATTTTATCCTTTCATATTATTATGATTGCATTGAAACTGACTGACTTTCAGTTAAAAAAAAAGGTTTTTTTTTAATTCCTTCACCAAAACACAGAGGACACGAGAACAAAATCACTTAAAATTACAATAACTACTAAGAACCCATTGTTACAATTTACACACGCTACGGAAATTACTGAGCAATTTCAAATAACGCATTTAAATTTAATTTTCGTTACATTGCATTGGGAAGATTAGCCGCAATTAAGTTAAGCCCAGTGCGGCAGCGATGACAACGTTGGGACAAAATATTTAATGAGCTAGCGAGGTATAATGATGCTCTCATGCGTGTTTACTGGACTGTTTTGGTTGAATTATAATTTTGTGTAATAAGGATGGATTATTAACCAGAAGTCAGATGAGACATGATTAACGAATTTATTTTTTACTAGTGGACCCCGCAGACGTTGTTCTGCCACAATTTTGGCTTCGAAATTATATAATTAAATTGACTCTAGAAAACGTTTGTATGGGAATTAGAAAAGGGCTGTTTTTAGGGTTTTCCCGGAAATTATTCGATTTTTTTTCTCGCCTTTTAAACCTTCCCTAGACCTCCACGAACATTTCAAGACTAAGATAAGATAAATCCGTTCAGCCGTTCTCGAGTTTTAGTGAGACTAACGAACAGCAATTCATTTTGTATATAGATATATACAGTATACACGCACTGTGATACTTTGAGATCATAGATGTCGCTACAAGTATATATATATATTATATACAGATGTTTTTCAATTGTTTTATACTATTTAACTTTTCATTATTGATAGAGAGAGCTATTATAACTAATAATATTTATAGAAATATTTCTACCTAATGCCCCATTAGGGAACTTGGGTTTTTTTAATGTTAGATATCAACAGACGAGCATGAGGTTCACTTGATGGTAGGTGATACCTCAGCCACAGAACATCAGTCTGCTGGTAATTCCGCCACTGCATCTATGAGCGATGGTATATTTCCCGATCGGTATTTCCATATTCCTCCCATCCGTTTAATGCCCGAAGTGACCAGACGTGGGGATGGCATACTTATAGAAAATAACATGTCGTCCCGGTGGGATTCGAACCCAAGACAGGGAGTACGAATCAGCTTTAACCCATGTAAATGATAGGAAAACGAAATTTAGGGTATAATGATGTTTTGTATGATTTTTATGATTTTTTTCAATTCGAAAATGTTGGTGACACTTATACTGCCTCTACCTTAAAAAGGGTTACCAACTTACGATTAAGTTTTTATATCGTATCTCTGTCATTTCAATAAAAAAACTCAAATTGTATACATATGATTAATCTATTGACATATTATGCTTATGTCATACAATTGAAGATACGAGTGCTCTCTCGCAAGTTGTGTCTGGCCTCTGGCCTGTTCAAATGTGATAAATAAACGTCAAATAAATAGGTACGTATGTACAACAAGAAGCTGTGTTCTATTGGGGGGAAGATGAATGCTCGGCGTATAATTGAAGTCAGGCGTCACCTGGGATTAGAGGCAGCCGGTCCATCACTCAGATGGCCGCATTTGTCTACAGTGCTGAGTTCCCGTATGATTTAACTTTATATGCCTGAATAATGAATCGGTTTCAATTTGAACGTACTATATTAGCTGGCTGTAGTTGTATTGTTTTAGGGTAGTTCGGCAGCGGCCGACGAGTGCCAGAACCGAATTCTACTTATTTGGTACTAGACCTTATATCTCAGGATTTTAGGTGATTTATTGTGGAACTGATTTTGCATTGTTTGGTGACTACATTTTGGTGATAGATCTACTATTTTGAGGACAAACCCTATTATTTAAGAAACACAAAACTAATTAAATTGGTGATAGCTTAAATGATACCCAATATAAAACATTTAAGCGCTTATTATGAAGAGCAAAAAGTGTTAATAAAGAATATAAACGTCTTAATTAATATTAGACTGAAAAGGGATATTAATATACATTTACAAAAAAGTCTCTGAATTACTGTGGACTAGGATTGCCAAAATAGAAATGACTGGAAATTTTTGGAGGAGGCTTTCAACGCACCGCGACCGGCGCGGCGCGGCGTTCCTTACATAAACACCAGCTTAGTGAATCTATTATATTAAGTACTAGCAAAACGCCCCGGCTTCGCACGGGTGCAATGTAGATGAAAAAAAAGTAAAGCCTATGTAACTCGCTGATAATATAGCTTTCTATTGGTGAAAGAATTTTTAAAATCCGTTTAGTAGTTTTTGAGTTAAATCGTCCTCCTCGCTGTATTGCTGCGTGGCGGCGCGACGGCCGCGGCGTGTATTTTTTGTTTATATTGATATTTTTAATTTCGTAATATCTTTTGAATGGAATGTCTGATTTCAATATTTCAAAAAGTATTCAACAGGTATTGAAACAGTCTTAAATATGAAATAATTTATTTGTATAAGAATTAATACAAAGGTATGGATAACATGATCTGATTTTGATCGGCATTTTTGTCAACTTTTAAAATGTAAAAAAGTAGTTATAGTAACATAACTACAATAGTTAGACATATGGTCTCGCGAAGTTTTTTGTAGATATTTATATGTTCTATAATATTGTAGAACTTTATTTTGTTCTATCATCAATACTTTTCGCAGCGCATGCGATGAACATAATTTTTTGGCTAATTTTTTTACACCTTGGGTTGGTTTTAGTAGGAAATTCTAAGGATCTCTATTTTTTTCTAGTAATAAATATAGCCTATGTTACTCAGGGATAATGTAGCTTTCTATTGGTGAAGGAATTTTTGAAATCAGTCCAGTAGTTTTTAAGTTTATTCAATACTAGCAAAACGCCCCGGCTTCGCACGGGTGCAATTTAGATGAAAATAAGTTACACGCTGATAATGTAGCTTTCTAATGGTGAAAGAATTTTTAAAATCGGTCAAGTATTTTTTGTATTAAATCGTAACAAAACCACAAAAATTGAAGAAAATGACAAAGTATATACAATACTACCCCTCGCAGCATTGCTCGCTGCGCTGCGCTGCTTGAAGCCGCACCGTCCGTAAACATAACGGTGACATGACTGTAATAGTTAGAGATATGCTGCCGCTGATTTTTTGTAGATAATGGTGTGTTCTAAAAAAATGTAGTATATCATTTTGTTCTATCATCAATAGTTTTCGCAGCGCACGCGATGTAAGGTAGTTTTTTCATATTTTTTTCACACCTTGGATTACGTTATCGTAATTTTAGTAAGGATGCCTATTTTTTTTGAAAATGAAATATAGCCTATGTCACTCAGAAATGATGTAGCTTTCCAACAGTGAAAGAATTTTTCAAATCTGCCAAGTAGTTTCGGAGCCTATTCAATTCATACAAAAAAAACAAACAAACAAAAAATCAAACCTTTCCTCTTTATAATATTAGTATAGACATACAAAAATACAAATCTTTCCTCTTTATAATATTATAAGTATAAGTATAGAGTATAGATTAGTATTATAAACTTAGAATTAGCCATCAAAGCATGTAATTGTAACTTAAAATGTAATACATAAAATTAGGTATAAATAAATATTATATTGTAAGAATCTAAAAAGATACCTATATATTTATTTTTTAAGTTATAAGAGCTAGGATAAGTATATCGCTTAATATGTAAATAATAATAGTGTTACTATGTAAACAATCATATCATGTATGTAAGGAATAGTTAATAAAGTTTTTAGCTATTTACAAATCATTAAAGACGTATTTGTATTCAATTTGTCAATAAAACGTCAAAAAATATTTTTCTTTGGAGAATCACATCCATTAATTAATCTTCAAGTCATAAAACAGCATTAATATGCAAAATACCCAAGACTCAGTGACTCAAAATTGTAAAGTATGTGCCCTCTTCTGCGTTAATATTTAATAATTTTCCCTGCTAATGCGAAAGTTTGTAGATTTGTCCCTTTTACGTAAAAGCAGAGATTTTGATTAATTCCATTTTTAAACAGGTATAGTTAAATAATATGAGACTGGCATAGATGACTTTTAAAAAAAATTACTCAACACAAAGTCGCAGTTATCAAGTAACTTATCTAGTGGGTGTAACACTGCATAATATCGTCGTGATCGTAGAACAACGACGGTTATGATTTTGTACGGTTTTAGTTTTATGGCGTAAAACTATCTGACTAATTATCAAACTACATTTTTTTTTATTTGTTCTGTTGATAAAGGGTTTAAGACAGTTTATACAGTATAGAACTGTCAAGGAGTTTCATGTTATAACTTATACAATAGAACTAAAATCGTAAAAAAATCAGAACGGTCGTTGTGTAGAACACGACGATATAATCGTATGTAATCTAATTTGAAATTTATTGCATTTGGTTTAAGTATAACAATTAATCTATATCTATTATGATCTATATTATATTATCTGCTTTTTTTTTTTGTGTGTTTGCTCCATGTCCTATTAAAGACTCGGGAATTTATTTATTTATTTATCATATTTAAAATTACAAGTTATTTATACAATAGATTTGGGGCCCAAACTAAGCAAGCTTGTATCTTGGACCCCCAGTACAATAATAAACTATGAGATGTGGGATGACGTGGTTTATTTTTAAATATATTAGTTGTAACTTGTAGTGTAGTGCATGCTATTTTTTTTTTTTATTTTTTTTTTATTTTTTTTTATTGAAATAAGTAATTAATTATTATTATTTGTTATTGTATGGATAATTTTTAATTTATTTTAATAATTGGGTGTTTGTGGGTGTATCTTTTGTAAGTTTTCTAATGTTATGAGATAAATTCTTAAACCGTAGGTTTTTGCCGGTTTGACTTTATATACACCATATGAATAATGCATGTTAACAGGTTAACTTCCCCTCTGTGAATCCGATATGTGTTTGTTATACCTATATCGCCCGAAATTCCAGTCTTTCTAGTGTTAAATCGCTCCCCAATCCTACACACCCTATACAAAATCATAGCACGCAATCAAAAACCAGTGCAATCACATATATCTCAATTACTCGTCTGCCCAATGGTCCTCTCGAAAAAATGGCCGGCCAAAAAATCTCATACATATTTCAAGCAACAAGCGGTACCAATTCACGCTATTTGCAAAACGCGCTCCAGTCGTGTAGGCTCATGGAAAATTCAGAGGTTGAATCGTTGCAATTGGAAAACGGGTTTAGGCTGCATTTTCGATATTGCATTCGTTTGAACAAAGGAAAACATTTATGAATTAGCAGTTTGGATAGCATATCTAATATACAAAATTTCCATGGCACAATGTTAGTTACCGTACTCCTCCGAAACGGCTTTACCGATTTTTACCTTTTATATGCGTATTCAGTAGGTCTGAGAATCGGCTACTATCTATTTTTCATACCCCTAAGTGATAAGGGTTGTTCACCCTTAATTTTTTTTTTTTTTTGGACGAAATTTTTTGTTTTTATTTTTTTATAATGTGGCATTAAAAATACATACAACCCTAAATTTTTACTTTTTTATCGCCAACCTCTGCTTTTTATAAATTATTTACATGGTAAATCAACGTTTGCCGGGTCAGCTAGTATTTATATAATTTCAATATTTTATACATATTACATTTTTAAATCATTATTTACGCCAGGTATATACTTATAGTTTAGGTCAGGACCCTTCGCGGGCGTATGTATGTTGGTGAGTTACCTTAGTCTCATCATAATCGATGTAATAGTTTAGGAGTGCATAGATCATAAACGTATTTATTTATTTATTTTACAACTTTATGGTACTTAAATAATCATCTTTCATACCCCTAAGTGATAAGGGTTGTTCACCCTTAAAATTTTTTTTTTATTTTTGGACGAAAATTTTTGTTTTTATTTTTTTATAATGTGGCATTAAAATATATATATATATACAACCCTATATTTTCAAGTTTTTACCCGAAGTGACCAGACGTGGGCAAGACCTGTTTATAGAAAATTATAATAATGTCGCCCCGGCGGGATTCAAACCCGCGACCCATAGGAGCGCCAGGTGTTCTAGCAAACACGCCAACGTACCGGCAAAAGTGTATTTTTTTAAGCTATTCTGAATCATACATAATTCTGGCATAGAAATCATACAATGATACAACTTGATTGTAGAGACGAGGGTTGTGGCCCAAGGGATGATATCATAAAAGGATTACCCTTAGACGGTAAACCCTTTCAAAGTTAATTTGTTTGTTAATTTTTCTCGGCCCTTTATTAGTTAAGATTAGGGCGTCATAATTGTAAAACAATTACTGCTTTCTTTTAAAATTACGTTTTTAACAGCTTTGTTGAGATTATTTCTCTTTGAATTTTTTTTCATAAAATGAATGTTATGTTTATTTATTACGTATACTTACCGCGGAATGCTGAAACGATAATAATCATAATTAAAGGCTTCTAAAATATATATCTGTCTTTATTTTTACTTATGTATTGAAAGGGATAGTAATACATTTAAGTACCTACACTGTGTTATAGCGTTCGACTAGTCGAGTAGGTATTACTCATATTGAATAAGTAGATATATGGAATTTGTAGCGAAACTTTACCAATAAATAAATTCCCAAATTCAATGTGTTTAGAACCGGAGTTCCTGGGTTCGAATCCCAACAACAAGGTTTAAAAAAAATCGTTCGAGGTATAGAAAGGTTAAAAAGCATATAAAAGCGATCACC
Organism: Anthocharis cardamines; assembly: GCA_905404175.1. Taxonomy (NCBI): domain Eukaryota; kingdom Metazoa; phylum Arthropoda; class Insecta; order Lepidoptera; family Pieridae; genus Anthocharis; species Anthocharis cardamines. Next base: position 4,119,110 of record FR989972.1, on the reverse strand, counting down.
TACTAGCCTGTAAAGAAAAATTATCTGAAACATGCCCCAATAGGGGCTCGTAACTTTTATATATTAATGAAATAACTAATATTAATTGTTCCACCATCCGCAAGATCACAGTTCACTACAATAAAAGAGTAATTGAAAATGGAGCCATTAGAACAACCCATTCCGTAAATGCGATTGTAACACAGACCATATCGCCGAAGCCACGCATGAATCATCCCCTAACCAGATTACGACCTACCAAATCCTATTAGCTCACCCTTTTCCACCCTGATACCATGCGGTATGACGTAACTTTGTGTGTTTATTCAATAATTTTATATGTTTTTATTGCCAAGATATGGGATATACATTCTTTGGAATTGCTTTTACACTAACATAATACCTAAAGTGTTCTTTTTCGTAATTATTACATGGCTTATATTCCAATGGGAATTGTAGATGGCGGTTTGACATGTTTTTTTAGTGAATAATTTGGTACAAAATGTATGTTATTATAAAATATTTTACTCATACTAAAGTTTGTGATATGAAAATACTAATTTTGTCAGTAAATTCTATGACATCAATGCTTCATTAACTAACACTTTTACTTGAATTTACATTGTTAAAACAGTCATGTATCATGCACCAAACCCTTACAATTACATTATTTGTGGTCACGTGAAGCCGCCATTACGGTTGCTGTTGGCCAATGACGGTACGATGCTTAATAGGATTCCATTTTTGAATTATGAAACTTGAACACGAAATTCTTATTGGCGGTATAATATAGCTTAAAGACTAATACCCTTATTTATAAACGTGGTATAAGCTTGGAATAGCTAAGCACTATTTTGTTTCTTTCGTTCTAAAGTCATTTATAATACGCTAGAGTGAGACAAAACATACTTTAACTCTTTCTAGCTTTAACCACGTTTATGAATTATACCGTAAGGTTTGGAAGCAATTTTAGGGCAATTTAATTTCAAATTTACTGCATAATATTTTGGCATGAATTTGGCGTGTTGTGGTTTAACTAATTTGGTACAATAAATACTCGTGGGTTCTAACATGATTCCGCAAGAGCGACATATGTATAACTTTCTATAAGCATGTCCCACGTCTTGTCTTGGATGGGAGGAATATCCAAATTCCATCCAAATGAAAAAAACTGTAAAGTGCTCATTATGCATTTTGGTCGCAGTCTATGGATGTCTAATGTTCGAATTAAAAAGTAGGTCAACAGCGCATCATTGACTGATGTTCTGTGGCTGAGGTATCAAATGAATCCAATGCTCATTTCTCTTCAATAAAACATTACCCATATAATAGCATATTATCAAATCAATATCGAATCACGGTAATGATACACGATGATGATATTAAATTACCAGTGACATTGAATGCAATATCCTGCTTAAAAATGATCTCATCTCACGGACCATTTAATGTAAATCGGATCTATTACAGTAAATACTGATCATTACCGTGACCAATCATAAAACTGTGCGACTGGCAACTTTATGCGTTATATAATGTTAAAGAAACCCAAAGAGTCTTCATTTTCTGTCCTGTTTTCTAAAATATATAAAATGCACTTATTATTTTCAATAGTTTCCATCTAACAAGGAGTGGTCTTTATTTTAAATAAATATAATATATGACATGAATATTAAAAATATGAGATAGAGCCAGAAAAAATAGTGTCGGCACAGGGAGTAGAACGTGCAATCTACTAACAATTTTCCAGTTTTTAACTTAGTCTGTGTTTTGTAGGATCAGTCAGTAGTTTAGATTTTTTTGCGATTATATTCTTAAATATAAATATTACCTACTAGCTGATTTTAATATGGCTTCATGTTAGTACATGAATGATACTTTTAGAGTCAGGAGTCCTCAAAGTTTCATCTTAATCGGGTGAATAGTTTACGAGTGCATATGGGACAAACATACTTACATTGATTTTGAATTATATAGAAGACTAGTTACATGCCCCGGCTTCGCACGGGTGCAATGTAGATACTTTACAAAAAAAACTTACTATTGGTGAAATAATCGGTCGAGTAGTTTTTGAGTTTATTCCTTACAAACATACAAAAATATAAATCTTTCCTCTTGATAATATTAATACAAAATATTAGTGTAGATGTAGATTTTCCAAAATACGTGTCTGACTGAAATACCATGATATTAGTTTTAAAGAGTAATACACGCTAAACTTACCACAGTAATTTTTGTCAGTATTTATAAATAAAAACGAAAAAATATTAACAAAAACCTTGATTATACCGGTATAACTCCCATAGTAAATTAACCGGTATTCAGTCCCTGTTCTTAAATATAAATATTACCTACTAGCTGATTTTAATATGGGCTCCATGTTAGTACATGAATGAGACTTTTAGAGTCAGGAGTCCTCAAAGTTTCATCTTAATCATAAAAAAATATATAGAAGGCTACACAAAAAACTTACTATTGGTGTAATAATTTTTAAAATCGGTCGAGAAGTGTTTGAGTTTATTCGTTACAAATATTCAAAAATACAATTCTTTATAATATTAGTATAATGTTTATATTAGTGTAGATGTAGATAGATCTGTATATCTATTCCGATCCGAAACTTCATACCCATAACATCTCTTTTTTAAACACCTTTTAAATTCGATAAACAATATCCGATCTGTAGGGTTATTCACGATCATTCGAAAACTTTCCGTTCCGATATTACAAGATTTCGTACCGATATATCAAGCTTTCTATCATTTTATACTAAGATTCTAATCGGAAACTCCCGAAGAATGCCGATGCTCAATCCGATGGGAATTGTGAATACCATTTTCATATCCGCTAAATACGAAAAAACTTTCAGTGGGAGAGCGTAGCTTTCCGGGCGGATCGATTTCGAATGATCGTGAATAGCCCTACTGAAATAGTATTGCCAGAAAAAAAAACATCATTACCATCTTGCGGTTTAGTATTCCGTTTAAGCGTTTTCCACGAATGACCGTGTAATTTAAGATTTAATATGAATGAAACATTTTGATTGCACACTGTATGCTATAGCAATCGTAGTAGGTATTACTGTAGCAATTTGTGCTGAATACGGACTATTTAATGAGATTTTTATTTATTCATGGGCTTTGTAATACAACTTGTCATTAAGTCGTGATTTCAATTATAAAGATAAGCTTGAATGTAATCTGAGTTCTTTAATAGCACGATGCGATTACTGATAACTTGGGCGTTTGAATATTCTTATGTTAATGCGAGAAAATAATACGTATATGTAATATTTAGATTGAAGATTGTATGGAAATAATTAGTAAGGTTAATTATGTTCCATTTTACGATATTATTCAGATTTTTCTAATAATTTATTTTGTTCATTAAATCTTTAAAAATAGCTGTAGATCAATCAATCAATGATGAAATAAATAAAAATACAACACTTAAAAAAAAGTGCAATTTTTAGTGACCTGCGTTTTATCTTCACAATATACTTATTAATTAAAAAAAAACAGTCAAATAGGAGTCGGAGATTGTTCCGCACTATCTCTTATATAGTTTCTAGTCATCACATCTACGGAAACCCCAAAAAAAGTTATTCCCGTCAGTTTCTTTTTTTACTTTTCTTTAAATATTGGTGACCTCTATACTTTACAAAATGTGGTGATCATTCTTCTGTACCCAACCCGTCAGAATCAATTTTTTTAAACCTTGTTTCCCCGGGATTCGAAACCGGGACCACCGGCTAAACGCAATGCGCCACTGAACCACGGAAGCAGTCAAAATTAATGCAAAGATACTGATAAATTGACGCCATTTTGTATTAGTTAAAATATCCAGTGTCTAAATAGTAATAATTCTTCTTTCAGCATCATTTCCAATCACCCGACGGATCGGTCACCCCTACCAGAACAGAACGCCGCCAAAACGCAAAAAGCCTAGAACTTCCTTCACCAGGATGCAGATAGCTGAATTGGAGAAGAGGTTTCACAAGCAGAAGTACTTAGCGTCGGCGGAAAGAGCCTCTCTAGCTAAGACGCTGAAGATGACCGACGCGCAAGTGAAGACATGGTTTCAGAACCGACGGACGAAGTGGAGGTAGGATATTATAAATAAGACTTTAAGTAAGAAAAAAGTTCTTTATAACGGTTTTTTTTAAGGTTTTTCAAATAAGTAAACATGTATAAAGCATGATTTTATCGTCATATTATTAGATTTAAATATATTTATCGAAAAGCGCAGCGAATTTTTAAAATTGGTGTGGCAACTTTCAACACCTAAAATTAGAGCATTCACTTCTTTTTTGCCCCAAGACCTCTATCCTGCCCTGGATAAAAATATGATCACTATCCTAAACGGTAATTAAAACCGTAATAAATCCATGAAATATTACATATCTAATCTATGATATCTGTTGGACTGTTAAGATGACACAGCTTTTGATAATACAAGTCTTTATTAGGTAGATAAATCAGTAGATTTCAAAAGTTTTATAAATGAATAAAAAAAATCATTTTTAACTCGGTATTTTTAAATTCATTTGGCGTAGCCTTCCATGCCGTGAGCTCACTTTCATTAAACCAAACAAAAAACATCTGAAAAGCATATAAAAACTTATTTAATAGAAAGTAGAAACTGAAACATAAAAAATACAAAACGTCAATGCAATTCAAAATTGGAACGCCACTGCTGAGCGCGGCATAACAAAATTCCGAATCCATGTGAGACAATGCTAGTTAGGGGTCGTGTTGGTGGCACAGATTACCGTCTAATGGACAAGCGCTGTTTGTGTTCGCCACAGATAACACGCGCTCGATACGAACGGCGCCAAGCCACTGCTTTTGTGAAAAAAAAAGCGCGGGAGATATTCGTGATTTAAAGACTGATAGGAAACTTTTGTTTAATTATTGTCAGGATGGTAGAGGTAAATGAAATTACTAAATTTTAACTGAAGCAATAAATCTTAAATAAGTCTTAAAATTACACTTTATTCAACTTTCGTTTCTAAATGTTTGTCTTGTTAGTTTTAGTGTTTTTAAATTAGCAACAGGGCAAAAATACATTATATTAATTAAAATTTAAATATTTTTGACTTGGATTTTGTTTTAATTTTGGTTTGTTTCGCCTATTTTTTGAAATAGCTAAATTTAGTTTAAGGCGATTTTCTAAAAATATATTTTTAATATTCTGCAGGATTAAATGTACAAAATTATTAATAATAAACTCGAATGCCTTGGATTTTTGTTGAACAGTGATAAAAAAATTAATGCAGTTGTTATCAAATAAAAATATAAATAAAACATTTAATTTTTATCTTACAGAAACTTAAAATCGCAGTGTTTTATAGCAAAGATAAGAAACCAGAAAAATACCTCTTTAATTTGATTACATTATATCCTTATTGGTGATTATTTATTGTTTGAAATGTCATCGAATATAGATTAGTCGGACTAATAGAATCGGACAATAATGAAGTATTTTTTATCTATGACAAATGAAGTATGTTTATCTAACTGTGGTTTAATTTTTTTATACTTATTACTTACCTACTAAAAAGACATCTTACTACGAGAATCACTTAGTGTAAACTATTACTTTGTTTCTGTGTAAATAATTAAAATAAGAATGAATAATGCAATGTTTGAAAAAAAAAATTGTGTGTACCAGAGTACACAGGTAAGAAGTGAAACTTCTTTACGACATATCATTTTTGTACTATTTGCAACTTCACGAAAATGGGGTAGATAAGGCTTAAGCCTTAAGAAAAAAGAATTTATCACTTTCAAATTAATATATTGTTATTCTTATTTCAAACCAAACTTCAAAACTAATATATTGTTGTTATTATTATAATATATTACATTATATTCTTTACGTCACTATACTAAACTTTGATAAAAAAAGCAACATGGCGCGTAACCGAAAAACGTGACGATACTTACAAAATTTCTCCCATACGTCGATAAAGAAGTTTCACTTGAAAATGATATAATAAGTAGATATTAAATGTAAAATCAGAAATGTAAATTTAAATAATTTAAAACATAAATACATATATAATTGGCGTAACAAATATTTATTTCTCTTATCATTCTTCAGACTTTAGACTTTATACATTTTGGTTAGATTTCTGTCCCACTTCAAACCATAATGGCTACTTTTTGCTTGCACAGAATGCAGCTAAAACGGTATAGATTATCTATAAACCCTAATAAATACTAGGCTGATACTCGTTCCATAAACAAAGCCTTAAGGCTGTACATTAGTACTACTCTTATCATGTAGATAAGGATGTGACACGACACTATGATATATCGATAAATGATATTCAATGCGTAACTCGCTATCACACTAATTTATTATGATGAATCTATAATGTACATTTCTAATATATATTTACATACAATGATAATATTTTGTTGTAACGGAATATTGTAACTGTGAATTATTTCTAGTGGAGATCTATGATTTTTATTTGAAATCGAATATATTATAAGGTCTCAACTAATTTATCATTATATTTTGTAAATGCCAAATATATATATGTAGTAATATTGTTTGAGAGGAAAATATACTTATATTTAAAAAAGTTAAAGATCATAGGTATTGAAGTAAAACTTCTTTAGGCGAGACTAGCAGGTAACTGGACGACAATGCAACGGAAGTCCTTTACGGCAATATGGCGTCACGTTTCTGTATCATCCGGTTTTCAAATATTTTTGATTTTGTCAATAGTTTATAAGTTTTTTTTTAAGTTTTACTTCAGTCGCGTGTGAACGTTACACGCACTCTTTTTTTTAAAATTAGAATTGTCCATTATGTTACGCTCGCCTCGGATATGTCTATTTACTATTACAACAAAGATTTTTATTATACACTAATCGATGTAATAAAACCGTAATGCATTGACAAATGTATTAAATCTAAAGCTTATAACAAGCTATTGATTGAGGACTTTTGTGATTTTATTAATAAACTCATCAATATTCAATTACATTAACACTTTGTAATTTATTTCCATCTTAATTGTATGAGAATCGATTTAAATTGTGGTATTTAAATTTATATCTAGACAGAATTTAAAATAGATCTATTAAATTATCTACTAAAATTATAAATAATATTATAGCTATATCAGTGTCAGTTGTTTCTTATCAAAATTGTTCTCACTAATATTACCTATATTACGATTAATGATGTGCTGGATATCCGTATACTGCAGAATCCGTTAATTTTGGCTGATCTTATACCTTATTAATTCTCAAGACATAGATAAAATTCGCTGCTTAACGATAAGCCAATTATGCTTCAATGAAAATATGACGTATATAATATATAAATTATAAAATAAATAAATAAAATTATGTATGTATCAATGCAAAAACAATTAAATTCCATTCCGATTATTTGTTATTCCTTAAAACCAAATATTTGGCACATTTATATATCAAACTAAATAAATAAATATATTCAAGGCCTTAGGTCATGCATCAACACCGATTGAGTACTAAAGATCCATATCGGTATCCGCGGATCATGACACCAAATAACCGTATCAGTGTTTGTATCCGAGGATATACATTTTTAACGATTTCACACATCACTAAATATAATGTAAGAAGCAGTAGGTACACCTTTTCCTTGTCTTTTGAAGAGAACTGCAACTTTTTGATTTTTATCGGAGGTTCCTCGCGTCTAGGTGCTACCACGTTTTCAAAAGTAATTGCAAAGGCATTTGAATATTAAAATAGTGATAATAATAACTAATAATACTTTTGGGCTTAAATCTCCCTGAATATGTCTTTTCAACCCATCTAGCAGCAAAATATATCTCGCGGACGAGTGAAGACAAACTAAGATATACGATATATCGACATCGACAATTTTGATAGACAAAATATCTCGATCGACAAATATCTCTTCTTTGACATTAGAAATCGAGTTTTAAATGTAAGTGTTATGTTAGACCCGGAAGACATAATGAGATAATCGATTAAAACACGAGAAAATGGTCAACAAAATTTTGTCGTGGTTGTCATGCTAGGCCGGCTATTCAGCAAGAAAAGCAAGAAACAGCATAACAACTCAATTCCAGAACTAGATTTCTAACAAGTGACACTCGATAATGTGTACGGGAAACCTATTTTTACCCTAGCTGTGATAGAATTATCCAACGCATTGACTCCCCAAAAAGTAAAATCGTTGTAACAAAAGCTAGCCAATTAAGTGCTTATACATATGGTATAGACGGAACATCAAGCAGGCGGTAACACAGGGTAGCTGGGGAGGTTAATATTGTATGAGGAACACAACTCGGCAGTTTGGCTCATCAATTATTAACCGCAGTGGAAAAGACGAACGTTCGCCTTTTTACATGTATTGTACGTTGCAAGTTTATTGCCTATTTTTGTGACTTTTACTATACCTCTTAAGGTTTATTTTACGCTCGTTTACGTGGGCTTTGTAAGAGGCTTCGTTTATTTTACTTTATGGTTTCAGTTTTTTTATTGATGTAATCTTTGTTTAAGTTATTATGACCTCATCCTGACTACGTCGATGTTTGGCGATCCACAACTGTGTACTTTTTGCCACGCACAATCACTCTGTGAAACCAGTTCTCTCTGTAGGTTTTTCCAAACCGATATGACTTTGGACTAAAGAAACGAGCCTATTCTTATCTTAAAGGCCGGCAACGCATCCCCACGACCTCTAATGATGCGGATGTCCATAGGCAGCGGTATTTGCTTACCATAAGCCTACTGTCCGTATGCCTCCTTTATCTAATACTAGCGATCCGCCCCGGCTTCGCACGGGTGCAATGTAGATGTTCTAAAATTAAAAAAAAAATTTAGCTTTCTATTGGTGAATTTTTAAAATCGGTCGAGTAATTTTTTAGTTAAATCGTAACAAACAAAAAAGGAAATATTTCCTCTTTTATAATATTACTATTGATAAAATATTAAGATGTTAACAAAGACTATGACTGATCTATTGAAAAGGATCTTACTCAGAATACCTTATTTTTTTATCATAGATAAAATGAAAAACTTTAGTTTATAAAACATAGTTCATTATCAAAAAATCAACAGTAAATCCCGCACTACTTCTCACATTCTCGGCGGCAATTCAAGTCAGTATCGAAGCGTAATTCTAACAAATCGAATTGCGATCGTACCACATCTAACACACTGTAACCCAACGGGGAGGAGACTCCTTATTTATTTACTTACCCTGTTTCATTTCCTCCCGTAATTCCTTTCCTTTGTATAAGTGAATATTAAAACTCGCTGAATTAGGGGGATAAGTTGGTTCTATAAAAACAGTGCTTACACTCCTTACAAAAAGAAACATTTTCGCTCTCGATTCTAGAACTGTTAATTTCTTATCTGTTTTCTTATTCACGGCATTACAAGTCTTATCGTAAAGACTCGTGGGACGGGAATTGCTTAAGATATATTGAGTGCTTACGTCTGTTTCTTTTAAGTGAAATCGAATGTCTTTAGTATAATTGTTGCTTGTAGGTTGTCTCCTTCGGAATTACGAAACAAATCCGTATCACGATTGATACAAGACATCGGGGGAACAACGACTTAACAGGATCATGTTGCGTGCTCGTTTATTTTCACAGCACATAGTTTTTCTTTATTCAGTTAACAATATATATCTTTGCTTAAATAAGTAATGTATGTCTTACCTTTTGTCTTTGTCATAAGTGTATTGTTCTGAGAAGATTTTATCCAAATTTTAATCAGAGATACTGTTAAATATTATACCTACTTGTAATTATGAAATAATTTATGAATTAATATTGTGTAGTTCAAATAATCTTTTGAACAATACTTTGATAAAACATAAAATATAGAAAAGGTATCTGCTAAGATGTTACAGTTAGATTTCAGTTGAAGTGATTTCAGAATTTATTTTGTAGTGCTAAATACAGGCGTTCAAATAATAATTCTTAGAGGTATTTTAACAACGTGCTAGCTAAAAGCCAATGTTAGAAATATATTTTATGTTTATTTATTTCTGAAGAACTTATAAATATTCTTTGAATTATTAGTTCAGTAGTTCCAAAGATGGGTTATCTTTATCAACATACAAATAAATAAAATCCTCGTTATATATTTATTAATAGTGGAGATTTAATTACTTAAATAGCTACCACCTTTTAGTCTTTTTACTAGTACTTTATTGCCTATGTTACACGCTGATAATGTAGCTTTCTATTGGTGAAAGAATTTTTAAAATCGATCCAGTAGTTTTTGAGTATATTCATCTTATATATATAAAAGAGATTTCCACCTATATAGTCACTCATCACGATATCTCTGGAACCATAAGGCGTAGCGACTTGAAATATGGTAGGAATATTCCTTTCGCCGAGTAGAGGTCAGCTAAGAACGGATTTTACGAAATTCAACCCACAAGGGGGGTTGCGGGGGCAATTGCTAGTAACATATAAAAATCCAAAACTACAAAACTTTCCTCTTTATAACATTAGTGTAGATTTTATTTGACTTGTTCAGAAAAGTTCGCAGTCCATTCACTCTCATTCATTATTTATAAGCTTTTTAATATTCATCTCGGATGTTTTAAAATGTTTCTTGGATTTATAGTATTATTTTAATGGCTGTTAATTAAAAACTTTATGTATTTATAATGTTGATTATTATTTTATTGGTATTCAATATTTTTATTGAAACTTTTATTTTATATGTTATAATCGCGTTCAAGCAAATCTATGCCACATTTATTAGTAATAATTTACAAAAAAAAAATAAACTACAATATAGCCACAAAAGCAAAATTTTACATACATACATTTACCTCCATCACGCCTCTTTCCCATTGGGTAGGCAGAGATCACGGAATTCCATATGCTCCGATCCTTACATACCACTTTCGCTTCTTCCACTTTCATCAATGCTTTCACACACACTCGCCAGTTTCGAGTACTTTACCTGGCCCAAATAAATAAAATTATTAAAAGAAAAAAATAGCTAAATAAAAAAAATGGCTAGATTTTAGTTTATGTTATAGTGTAGCACGAATAGCCACAAAATCTATAAAAAGTGTTGGTCAAAACTTATATTCATAAAGCCCTATTCAAAGATGAAAGCCTTAATTTTAAACGTCTTATAAAATAATCAGCTCAAAATTACTAATTGCCAGCCGCAACGTTTGGCTTATTTAACGAAAGTTTCATTGTGCTTCACTTTATGTAATTATAAAGTCGGTGGCTTAAAGTGGTTTACCCTACAGCTTAGTGGGGAGCTGTTTTATCGATACTTATCGATAATGTTGTTTTAATTTATAAATAAATAATTTTAATTTTCAAATTAATTATCGTTATTGTTGTCTAGCTCCTTATCATATTCTTTTACAGTTATTATATTACAACATTCATATATTTACTGATTGCTCTGGAACTAACTCTTCCTCTTCCTGCCCTGTTCCCTTTTTTTTTATTTGGGGTCGGCGCAGTATGTTCTCTGTTAGGCCTGGAACTAACTATAAGATCGAATGTAAATTTCACTTAAAATATTTTTCTAATAAATTAATTGAAGATAGTCACCAAATATTTAATGAACTGTTTAGTATTTACAAGCAATACTGATTACTAATTAATATTTGTAACATATTATTATATTTTTCAACATTTCGATATTAGATTAGACACCGGTATTTATTATCCTCTTCCTGCGACGACTACAATAAACGAGTTCAAGATAAACTATATTACATTGTAAATCCACAACAATTTACAAGATGTCAAAAAAATCAAATAAGCTATAAGAAAATTTATCGATAACTGTCAGCACATCACTAGTTCGTTAATTTACCGTTATAATAAAGTTCTCCGCGATAATAGACTTAGCGCTTTGTTCAATCATTCATTAGTGTCGGCGTTCGTACTCGGTAACATCCCACTCGCAAGTCGCACTGTGTATATATTATGTACTTTCATGTATATTAACATAATGTAATTTGACTCGTTGGTATGATAGTTAAGGGCCTATGTCGATGAGGCTCGCAGGCCGACAAATCGCTCTATTGAATGTGAGCGAGCGAAATTGAAATATTTACTTGAGACATGTAAAAAAAGAAATAGCTGTAGCTTAAACGCGCTCGGAATAAAACAACGTATGTGCCAAAACTAATTAATTTCATAACTTTATAATACTTTATTTGATTAAAAAACGGTTTTGAGGAATCTTAAAGACATTTATTCTACACCCTTTAAAATAAATTAAATTAAATAATTATTTGCCGTTATGCCTTGGGATCCAAAAAAGTGTAAAAATAGACATAACTTCACATTTATTTTCTATCGAGAAAATTCCATTGAAACATGTTTTCCTTTTGAGCGACACTGCGAAATATAGTCAAAAAACAAATTCCAAAATTTCATATCAATAATCCACAGCCTGAACAAGTTACACGTAATAGAAAAACCGCATTTTTCTCAACATATCCTCTTCGTCCAACATATACATTCCGTTCGAACCCTGCCTTCTTTCGACTATATAAAAAAATTGGTCGTGGAAGTTAGAAGCTTATTGCTATTACATATAATAATTAATAATACAATACATGAGGTATATACATAGTACATACGTATCACTACGCTAAGCTAAGGAGCATATTATATGTCCAAGCAGTGGCGTAGTTATGTGGACAAGGGTGCAAAGAAATAATCGCAATCCCCTCCCCTCCGGCAATTTTAGTAACTACAGAAAATTAATTGCAAATGATTACTAATCAAAGGCACTTCCATTATTGGCGTTATAAATTCTCATTTAAAATCTTGAAAAAATTTAAAGTTCTTGTGAGAATTTTTCTAGCTTCAAGAGCTGCCTCCCCCTCTTTCCAAAACTCAGGGGGCTCCCTCAGCTTCTGGGCCCTGGTGCACTGCACCATTTTTCCCTATGATAGCTACGCCACTGTGTCAAAGCCTGTTTGCACTGATGTATTCTTTTTACCCTAACATAATTATTAAATCCACCACCTGAAGTATTAGAAATGAAGTCTGCCTCTTTAAAAAAAACCTTCTCAAAAGGGTTAACATTAAACTGGGAGAGTAAAAGGGTGGTTTTGATTAAGGGTCCATATATCAGACTAAACTTTAAAGTGGGCGAGGGAATTAACTCGAAATTCATTCCCTTGTCAGTTACAATTATGTTATTAGAACTGAGTTATTGTGTAGTAAAGTTTGTACATCCAGTAAATTGAAATTAGGTTATTACAGGACTATTTATTATGAAATATTTCATTTTAGTATCTTAGATATCGACAGACGAGCATGAGGTTCTCTTGATGGTAGATGCCAAATATCTACTGAGGTATGAGGCATCTACCCGACTTGTCGGACATGCATATTAATGATGAAATTAATTTATAAAGAATCTGTGCTATTTTTTTGTTTTTCGCTGATATTTGCAAAACTAATTAACTTTTATATCGACAGACGAGCATGAGGTTCACTTGATGGTAGATGATACCTCAGCCACAGAACATCAGTCAATGATGCGCCGTCGACCTACTTTTTACTTATAAAAAAAAAAAAAATAACTTATCTATTTTCGAATAGAAGATTTTGGCCAACATTCAACTAATGTAAAGTGATCACTAGATATTTTTCAGATGTGTTGCATGCCCTTTTTTTCTCGGTTCCCGAGTGATAACTGGTATTTCAGAAAATCCCCGGATAAATAGATTCGATTGTGTAGTTAAACTATGTCTATCAAAAATTAGACTTTTATTTTTAAAATTATATTCAACGGACTCTCTATCTTGTGTTTTTATATATTTATTTTCATTAAAACGAACGAAAAGCATTAAAAATAAAACATAGGTAGTTACTTGCTTTAAAAATACGTAAGATTAATTAACTAAATAATATTCCGATTTTCTCGATTACGATAATTCTCTAATTGAGTCACTTTAGGTCATTCGACAACGTGCGATATAATACTAAAAGCGTTATTTATAAGAACCACTCAGCTCAATGAATTTTTAACCATATTTGTACTGAGATAGGGTTTATTCTTGATTAATTTGGTTTTAGCATGCAAATGAATGTGGCACTCTGTAAGTCGGGCTATCTTAATTAGCGCGATACAGGAGTTTATGTATATGCAGCGGTGATCATTACTAATGTAGGCGCTTGCGCACGATAAAGACAAGCTATCTTTGGTACTATGATTGCCAATATGATGCTAGAAAGTCGAATTATTTTTAGTTTAAAGAAAAGTTATGCGGCGGAGTATCCTTGAGGCAAATTGGTAGGCAAGGAGCGCGATATTAGAAAGGGGCGTGAACGGACGGATTATTTTGCGGAAAAACGCGGAAAAAAAGTAACTAGGTACCAAAAAATATATACTTTCTCTAGACTTTTAAATAAAATACTGTATACCGGATTATAACGCGATTTATCATTTATAATGTTTAAATTATTTATCCCGACGTTTCGGATGCTTTTCAGCAATTAGTAGTACTTTTCTCTAGACTTTTCGGACTATGATTACATTGAAAATTACGCCAGAAGAAATGTAGATGAAGACATTTTTGACAAGAAGGAAGGGGTGCCGTTGAGGTGCCGTCAACATTAAATTCGCCACTGAGTTATGCGGTAGGTATATTGAAGGGTCCTGGTCTGAAGCCCAAAATGCCCTTTTTGATCTGCCCACGCAATATACCTGTATTTAATATAGTCCATTGGTGTGAACTATCCTCAATGTAATTGAATAGATGAATAACTAATTATTTACATGAACGCAGTAAATAGTCTATGTCCATTAGTGACAGTACAACCAGACGGTAATTAACTGTTTTATAGCTTAATCGTTCAATCATTAGGCACAAGAGATAATATTTTTTTTTTATTTCACCACTTTTATAATTATACAATTCATCTAAACTAAGTGAGGCTCTGGCCTTCTAGCTAGGGAGTTCCTATGTTAAGGAGGCCAGAGATATGCTTCGGGTTTGTGTCAAACCCACTAATAGAATCACTTGATTTTTATTGCTTGCGATTAGCTTAGCTTACATGGAAGGTTATCTTAATCTTTGCCCTTACAATCTAGGCCAAAAATCGGTGGTAGACATTTTTTTAAAGTAAAGACAACCGAGCAGGCGGGTTACTTGATGGTAAGTAATCACATACGCCATAGAGCAACACGGTCCACCGGTTCGCCGGTGGCCCGTGTTGCTCTATGACATACGCCCATGGGCTTGCTGACTAAAATGTCTTAGTTGCGTTGTTGGCTTTTAAATAACATCCGACTTGTCGGACATGCATATTAACAGTGAAACTAATTTATGAAAAATCTGTGGTATTTTTTTGTTTTTCGCTGATATTTGCAAAACTAACTAACCTTTTTTTATGTAGTTATCGACACACGAGAATGCAGGTTCACTTGATGGTAGGTGATACCTCAGCCGCAGAACATCAGTCAATGATGCGTTGTCGACCTACCTTTTTACTTCTAGCATTCAGAAATTCATAGACTGAAACTAAAACGCGCAATGTGCACTCCACGGTTTTTCCATCAATGAACGGTGGTTCGTTACCCGGTCGGAATTTCGATATTCCTCCCACCCGATCAATGCTCGAAGTTACCAGACGTGGGAAAAACATGATGACAGAAAATTATAAACATGTGGTCCCGGTGGGATTCGAATTCACAACCCATCGATGCGCACGTCAGTTGTACTACCGAACGCGCCAACGAGCCCGTCTATTTTTCAAATATGTATGGCAAAGTAATTCATTTTCCAATTGGACATGTATATACAGATACTATAGATGAAGTCACAGATAATTAATTATTGAAACTCAAAGACAAAGGGTTTCTATAACAAGATGTGAATAATTTAGGAGATAGACTGAATAATGTCAATTAGTTCGTTCATTGGTTCTTTACTGATGACGGAACAGGGGGATGCAGGAGGGGGCGGATGTGGGGTACACCCCCCTTAAAGCAGATAAAGAGCAAGACGTTCAGTTAGGGGGCTTGAATAAAGTTTTTAATAAATCTTTGTTTTAGTATATAGGTACTATGATTTGCTCGCGTTTTCACTTTTTAAATATAGTATGATTCCATGGCAAATCCTAATATTTATTCTCAGGCATGTCTAAACAAAATTTTATCAAAATAGGTACAGCAGTTTAGCCATCAAACAAATATATTAATGTGGATTATACGTGTCTTACAAACATTGTATTTTTTTTCTCCTGTTGGTTTTGTATTTCTGTTGGTTCGTTATTGTCACACTTAATAACGATATAAAATAACAATTTAAACATTTTTGGATCTTCCTGTTAAGTTCCATATTTTTACTCCTATATTTTCCTAACATTTTCTCTTATATTATCTACTGTTAACCTTTCCTCAAAACCGTCTTAACACTAGAAATATTCAATTCGTCAAATTGACGATTTCGTCAAGTAAAACCACAATTTGTACTAAAAGCATCAATCATTAAATAAAATAAAAGTTTATAAATAATCATTAAACCCAGACTAAACCTAATAATAATTAGGTACCAACGATAATCACCTAGTGTCAAAACTACAATTGAACTTTCTAACGTTAAACAATATTAGCTCCGTATCTTTTTTAGGCTGCTAAGGTTATCAGCCGAGCTAGCATGACCACCACGAGATATATCTCGCGCGAGAGAAGACAAACTAAGATGTTAAATATCTCGATATATTATATCTCGACATCGACAATTTTGATAGAAAAGTTATCTCGATCGACAAATCTATCTATTTTTGATATTAAAAGTCGAGTTTTAAGTGTAATTGTCATGTTAGACCCGAAAGAAATAAAGCGATAGTCGATTAAAACACGAGAAAACGGTAGACAAAATTTTGTCGCGCTTGTCATGCTAGCCCGGCTGGATATGTTATGTTATATTAGGAAATATGCCTGCCCCATACGCCATGACCTCATTCTTGTATTTTTAATATAACACATTTGATAGTATTAAATATACATATTACATATATTTAACACCTCTTGCCTACACTGGCTATATCACGAATTTCTATATGCTCCGATCCTTGCATACCACTTTCGCTTCTTCCACTTTCATACACGCTCATCTCTTTCAAGTACTTTTGACCTGTAAGCAACCTTCCTGTTTCGCTATATATTTATATTTCACTATAGAAAATTCAAATTCATATAAAATTATTTCTGAACGACATTTTTGAGTTGACTGCGCATACCCTGGCGCTAATCGAGCAACAAATCCTCAGCGACTTTATAAATAATTCAGACCCTCTGTATTATGTTAAGTGGAGGTCTCCAAGTTTAGAAATGCACTTGACTCCGCTCCCAGTTAATGAACCTCTATACGAGACTTCATTTAAAAAGCATACCGCTTTTATCTCTTACGTTTTAAGATTTCCATTTTTGATCAAATAAGATAAAACCGTTTGGTAAAAGATTCTTTTTTTAAAACGCGAAAAGCTAGTGCTACATAAGTATATAACCTCCTTTGTGTTTTTGAACTGGTGTAATTCTAATGATCTAAAGTACTCTAAAAAAGCAAAGCTAGTATCAAAACTTTTAAAGGTGACCTAGTAGTTTGTGTAATTTGTTTGTTTTATATAGTACCTTAGGAAATGCTAAAATTTAATTGTACTTAAAGTACGCTGAGAGTTACAAGGATAAATCAGCCCAAAGAGGAATTTTCTTCAAAATCAATGTCGGACAAAAATTTTTGACGAACTCGTTGGAGTGTTAAATACAATTTGCCTTCCAAGTTCCGAATAGTTGCGAGTTGAAATCCTTGGGCCTTGGTGTTTATAATTTTCTGTTAATATATTTTTGCCGAAGACGGCATACTTCGGCCATTACACGCGTGGGAGGAATATCGAAATAGCGACCGGGTATATCGTTCATAAATGGAAATATCGTGCAGTGCACATTGCGCTATTGGGTTTTAATCTATAAATTTCCAAATGCTACAAGTAAATAATGAGTAGAAGAAGTCTTATGGCTGAGGTATCACTAATGATAAAGTGTGCCTCACGCCTTTACACACTTTGAACAATTTGGCAGTGCATAAAAAATAGAATCGAATATAAGTACTTTAAATATACATTTTTTTTGTACTTAATTACCACATATAAATGAGGGATCCTCTCTAAAGGGGTAGTTTTCGAATATAAACATTATTATTACCTCCAAGATACCATCAGATTCATTAAACATTTTATATAAAAAAATATTTTTGTTGCAGACGTCAAACAGCTGAAGAACGGGAAGCGGAACGTCAAGCCGCCAACCGCTTGATGTTATCCCTTCAAGCAGAAGCGCTAAGCAAAGGCTACATGCCTGAACCGCCCTCTAGCGCATCGCTGTCAGCGCTTCACTATCAGCAGAACGCCGCTCAACAACCCGCATCTAGCACAGCGCTAAGCGCTTTACAGAATTTACAGCCGTGGGCTGGCAATCACGGTGCCTTCTTGAACGCATCCAATGCAGCGCCGGCAACGCATCCACCGCCAGTCGCATCGCCAATCTGTTGAAGTTCTAAATTCAAAAAGATTATATGAAAATTGAAACGACATTTTGAGTGTGTTCGGAAATGAGATGAGAGTTCTGTCAGTACTAGATGTCCCTTCTAAAATACTTTCCAGCATGGCTATGACAACTGGAGGCCTATTACGAAAATCGAACGCCGAAGTTTCGGGCCGAAACGAAAGAACAACGAACTTCGTATTCAAACCTATTACCAAAGCAGTTCGAATCCGAATACTACGGACGGACTTCGTTTCGTAACCATAGACATGAAGATATTGCAAAAAGATGATTTGAGTGTACATCCTTATATTTCCGATAAAAACGTGCGAAAACCGATAACAAATAAGAAACTTATAAAAAGGCATTTTGTCATGAAAACTTGTAATTAAATAGTGGAATTGCATTATATAACTGTTATGCTATCTTTTTATAAACGAATTCTATTTTATTGCAAAAAAATAATATTTTTATTAAAAGTTTGACGGAACATATTATGTCACTTATTACATTCTATCTTTACCTAATCTGTGGTTAGTTCACAATTGTTTCGCGGGTTTTTGTAAACTAATTTAAAGATTTGAAGTTTTTAGTGAGTAAAGTTATAAGTAAGTATTATTTAATTATTTGTAGGGAACAAAAAAACACTATTATATATTATTAAATATAAATATATTTATATATATTTTATATACCTACTAATAAATGAATGTTCTACATAATTAGGACTTAAATATTGAGTTCTTATAAGAAATGTGAAAAAGTTGGAAACCTTAATAATAATGATAGTAAGATCAATTCCTCTGGCATTTTTGTTGGGAGGCATAATTGGTTTTATCTCTTCGCACAGATTTTCAAATATAATAAAGTTCGACTAAGGTGATAATTTAGAACAAATTCCTCATCGGGAATTTGCTTATTTAAAAATATTGTCGAACTCGAAGCCTAAGTCGTTCTTTGGCTCTTTCATGATTTTCTTCGTGCAATACCTCTTCGTACAACAAAAAAAACGTGCCATTTTAGAATAAAAATAAATAATGTTTATATTAAACGAAAGCTACAAGTCTGTCGTAAAAATTGAGGTTATTGTTACGATTACAATAATGTCAAACAACGAAAAAGTAATCGTCAAGTGAACTTGGTAATAAGGTAAACGAAAGGCAAAATGTCTAATCGCGAACTTCGCATCGATCGTCGGATCCGAAACACTTTCGTAATAGGAAAATGTACGTTCCGTCAAACGAAACTTCGTATTTCGATTTTGGTAATAGCCCTACTGAAACGTATCACGATTATGTTGGACATTGGTTTTAGGGAATTGCTGACTTCCGGCTATCGAGACTGTCAGCACAGTCAGTATTGCATTTGGTCGCGCCCCATGTTGTGTTCGTTTTAATTTAGGTTGGGTTACTGCTCAATAAGGTTAAAG
Source organism: Anthocharis cardamines (assembly GCA_905404175.1). Lineage (NCBI taxonomy): Eukaryota > Metazoa > Arthropoda > Insecta > Lepidoptera > Pieridae > Anthocharis > Anthocharis cardamines. The sequence goes on along the minus strand of FR989972.1, from coordinate 4,099,157 downwards.
CTAAGAAGCTATAGAGTGTTGTAGAATCATGTATGTAAGGAATATGGCCGCCACTACAGCGCTAAAAGTAGGAAGATGCGTTCCGATTTAAAACAGTTGCAACACTATCGGTTAAATAGAACACGCTTTTTCCAGTAAAATCAGCGTCTGACAGTATGGTTAGCTCATTTCCTAACACGTTCTTTATTTGAATTATTATGTGATGATGAAATATAGTGCTATTTCAAAGAAAACTACTTGTTTAAATTGTATTTTGTAAATAATAGTATAAATAATGATATTTTAAAACAATTTGTCTAAACAGAGAATTGAATTAAATATAATAAAGGTAGGTAAATAAGTATAACCTTACAAATAATACAAAAATACAGATTAAAAATGGCTACGTTATTACGATTGGAATAATTGGTTGAACCAACTAGTCTTTTGGGACAGATTTTTTTTTAAATTTTCATTTTTAATAACAGTTCAAATATGTATTATTGATGATATATTTTAAAAGATAAATACTCAATTTATTTTGTCATCTAACTCGTCTTTACGGCCTGAAATTCATAAGAATTTTGTAAATATATTGTGTAAATAAGTACTTAATGATATAAAAATATTATAGTGCGTAGTAACGGCTTTACCATATTTCGTGAAATTTTATACTTAATTAATAATAGACAATTCCTTAATGTAAATAATTACGAAACAGTATTATTAAAGAAGAAACTATTTTAACTCCTTCATAATTTAAGATAAATAGTTATATACGTATTGTGTTAATTATGAGTAGGTTTGAACAGAAATACATTTTAAATCTGTAAATATTAAAAAAGTAAATAGATATACATATTACATATATAATAATTAAAAATTGCGTACTGTAATATTAGAAGCCTCTAAATTTCAGTTTGAATAGCCAATAGAAATATTTTAAAATCAAAGTAATGTATGTACTTATTTGTGTAGTTTTTTAATCCTGCAACGCATGTTTTTTTTTATTTTTAGTTATAAAAATATGCACGTGACAACTGACAACTGACAGATGACATATTTAAGACAAAGGCGCATGACATTCAGTTCGGAATTTAATATTAAAATAAAAATGCTATACATTCCTACGTACATCAATTATGTCATAGTTACTAGCTATTATCGCTTAAGCCGATATTGTAAATAATATTAAAGCACAGATCAAAATAGACACGGCAAAGCCAACTAAAAACGTGAACGTGAACCAAAATGTTTTTTTAAGTTATTGAGCATTGAAGTGGAATATGCATAGCTTTTAAACTCTTTACCTTTTAGTAGTTCAATATACATAGTATTTTATTAATGCGAGTACCTATCACACATTAAAATAAAATAGCTTTTGCTGTATAAAAACGAGATACTACACTCATCTCATTATTGGAGTTTTAATATACTTTTTGTACTTTAGTATTTTATGTACATTTTCCGTCAGTAAAACATAAATAAAGAAGCAAAGGCTAGTAAAATTATTGTAAATATTTAAATTTCGAACATTGACATAGTATTAAATGATCGAAGATTTCGAAGAATAAAAAAATCGAGATTTTTTTTGGAATTTCCAATTTAATGTAAATTTTCTTTATTATTTATATCAACCGTACTGTGTCTATTTTGGTTTGTAATTTAACCTGAAAATGTATACAGAGAAAAATTACATCTTTAAATCTTCCTATCGTCTGTGAAAAAAAGTTAATAATATAGACTTGGAAATGTTAGAAATCATAGTATAAAAATAGATCTGTAATAAAATAAAATATAATAGGTTTTGCAAAACTCATACCATATTTTATAGACTACATCACGAATCCAAGAGATAACTATGTTATTAATTTTCAATTATATATATCTTATTTATGCTTAAGTATATGCTGTACGTATGTGGAGTATAGAAATGTCTGTGTATATTTTCAGCACTGATTAATGTTCGACATTAAAAAACTAAAAATATATTTCGTTTTATTATGTTATTTTACCCTTAGAAGCTTTATCAATGTGCTATTTTCCGGTATCCTAAAATAACCTTATAGTATCTTAAACTGCATAAAAATGAAATAAAACAATATTTTATTTATGGTAATTGGTTTTCACATAGATAGATTAGATAGAGTTACCAGATGTTAGGAATTTTCCCGACATGTCAGGAAAGACAATAGTAAAATAATTAAATCTTTGCCGGCACTTGGCCGGTTTTCTCAACTCTTATTTCGACTTTTCGTATAATAATTTGTCTGTTGTTTTATTTAGGGGTATAATTTTCCTTACATTCAAATGCAAAGGTGTTTAACTTTTGGTCGAAATAGATATACCTAAACAAAATCGTGGTAGAAATCTTTGTAACAAGAACGGGAGTATGAAGTAAGGCCCTCTACGACTTCGAAGCCTTGCTGTGCTCCTGATAGCCTTGACCTCACAGAACAGAAGAATTTTTCCCTGTTCTGTGCTTGACCTGATGGAACTGAGATGTAAGGAATAGATATAATATATAAACATACATTGTGTAACTTATTTATAGGAAAGTTTATTGAGATTAAATGCAGTATTCACTCAGCAATCGTGGCTATCATTCCACTCCCGTGTTACCACCTTACGTGGCGACCCTGCCAAAAGTAGTTACACGCGCGCGAGTATTTTCAGCAGACATGAAACTGCATAATATGCTGATTTCGAATAGGACTTCGCCATTGGAACAAACAACTGCGCACTATTCTAATCTATACTAATATTAGCTGACCTAATATATATTTAATGCCACATTATAAAAAAATAAAAACAAAAAATTTCGCCCAAAAATTAAAAAAAAAATTAAGGGTGAACCTTATCACTTAGGGGTATGAAAAATAGATAGTAGCCGATTTTCAGACCTACTGAATACGCATATAAAATTTGGCAAAATTCGGTAAAGCTGTTTCGGAGGAGTACGGTAACTAACATTGTGCATGGAAACTTTATATAATCTAATAAAGATTTGTTTGTTACGATTTAACTCAAAAACTACTCGACCGATTTTAAAAATTCTTTCACCAGTTGAAAGCTACATTGTCATCAAGTAACATAGGCTGTTGTTTATAGTATATCTACGTTGCAATAATGCGTGTTACCAGTATAATATAAAAACACCTGAAAGCCAACATATTGTAAGGAAAACAGTAACACTGTAGGATTCGAAGCCGCAGCACATCAGGAGTTCATTACACAAAGCAGGTGCAGTAGGTTAGGTCCCTGCTACCCAGTGGCGGGACCAACATACAAGCCCAAAAGCCCGGCTTGCTCTATTAATACAACCATAAAAAGAAAAATAATAATGTAATTATATAAGTCATAACACTCCCCTTTGCACGGGTGAAATGTAGATATACTCGTACTATACACAATAGCCTACCTACTCGCTGATAATGTAGCTTTCGATTGCACGATTGGTGAAAGAATTTTAAAAATCGGTCCAGTAGTTTTTGAGTTACATCGTAACAAACAAACAAACAAATCGCTCCTCTTTATAATATTAGTATATATATATAACTTATATGATTACCTACGTAATTACACTCAATATTATAAAAAGGGGTGATATCGTAGTAGTATAATCAACGAAAATACTCCGTGAAACAGATAAAGAAATATATTTGCCCCATACTCCAATAGAAATTATGGGAATTCATGTATCATTTAAAAAAAAACATGAAATAGATATTAAACCTAATTAAAACAATAACATAGATAAATAAGGGAAGTGATCTAAAAAAAAAACAAGGATGAAATTATATAAAATAACTAACTAAGAAATTCATAATAAGAGAAAACAAACTTCTTATAAAACATAATTAATAAAAAGATATAATTATAATACCTATGTATATAGGTATATTGTCTGGGGGCACGGCAGTGCCCCGCCAAGTCGAGTTATAAATATACTTCGTAGCACACTATTACAATTATTTAAACGATATTGAGCTTACAGACCTTAAAAGTCAATTCGAAACCACAATTGATTCCAAAGTCCCAGAGTTTAAACATATTATCCGACACATTAGTTTTTTATCGACAAAAACAAAATGTCCCTAATAACGGCACAGAAGTCACGTACTTATAATGCGAACTATTATCCTTACCGCAACCTCATTAAGTTTATATTACTAAGGATTTTATATATATACAGAATGTTCACAAACAAAACTTGTTGTCTTTTATTGACGGGACGAAACGGTCAAACCTCGAGTTATGATAGAGGAAGCTGAAAAACACTGTTTAGAAAAAACTAGTTTACAGTTTCAAGTACGGTTAAAATTTCCAGCTAAAATTGCCAGCCAATTCATTGCGCGTTTCGGTTTCAGTCCATAGATTTCCGAATGCTCGAAGTAAAAAGTAGGTCGACAGAGAATCATTGACTAATGTTCTGTGGCTGATAGGCCGATAGAGGCTGGTAGGTGATACTACCATCAAGTGAACCTCATGCTCGTCTGTCGATAAAAAATAAGTACGAACTTTCGAACGGTACGGAGCGGCGGCGGTTGCCTGACAACTAAGGCGGCCGCCTGTTAAAACTACCATTAGTTTAGTAAATGTGTGGGTAGTATAAATATTACTTCTACTTTTCATAATAGATTTATGCAGTGCACGTTTCATTTAGCGGTAGGAAAGATAAGTTAAAAAATCTACCTAAGCACATATACACAACTAGCAGCTCCCTGGTATCACATGGACGCAATGTAGTTGTACTATAGACAAAAAGTAGCCTATGTTACTCGAAGAATGGTTTAAATCGGTCTAGTTTTGGAATTTATGGGTTACAAAAACAAAACAAAACATCAGAAATACGAATTTTTCCTCTTTATAAAATTAGAGTTCATCTATAACTAATTTTATACAACCTGTATAAATTACAATACTGAATTGTCGTTAAATCGAGCGTTTGGGCGGAAATCGTTCTCTAAATCGATTTCGTTTATTCGTAGACAATTGTTTATCATTTTATTTTTTGAAATAATTTGAGGTTTGCTAGTCATTTGGAACGTTTAAGGGAATTTCCGAAGAATCCTTACTGCTTTGATATTAGCCTTCCATGTGCCGCTTCTTTGGTCATTAGATACAATTTAAGAGATCACTTGTTTTTTTTATGTCATATAATCTCTCAGTGTAAAACAAATAAAAAACTTTATTTATTTCCATACAAATAATAGTATCATTAAAATTAATTAGAATAACAATAATTAAATAAAAATAAGAATTTATTAAATAACTAGTAACACGCCCCGGCTCCGCTCGGGTGCAATGCAATGCAAACAAAAAAAATAGCCTATGTTCCTCGCTGAAAGAATTTTTAAAATTTTTCTCTAGGAATACATGATGGAAAATCGCGCGTTTTGCGCATTACGGATTTTCGAATGTTCGAAGTAAAAAATACGAGTAGCTAACTTATAAACTAAATTAATACAAATTACGTAAAAAACAAAATTAAAAAAAAGAAGGCCACTCATTGTCAGCATTAGGCTGCGCCGCCGATTTTCGCGGCGCAGCCTAATGATTTGATTGAACACACACAACACTGATTTTTAGAGGCTTCCTCGACTGACCTGACATATAGAGCAAACAGCCTATACCAGGAGTTACATAGCAGTAACCTTAAACCTGGACACATTAAAATTCCATAGCTTCTTCTATACTAATATTATAAAGAGGTAAGATTTGTATTTTTGAATTTTTGTATGCTATGAATAAACTCAAAAATTACTGGACCGATTTTAAAAATTCTTTCACCAATAGAAAGTTACATTACCAGTGAGTAACATATGCTTTTTGTGTATAGTACATCTACATTGTACCCTTGCGAAGCCGGGACGCATTTCTAGTTATTACATCTAGAGATAAGCCTACCACTTTGTACCAATAGTTAGTATTCTCTTTACACTTAACTTTAATTAAATCAGTCATGTATTAACACTTGGATGTTGCAGTAGCTCCGAAGTTTCATTTTTAAAAAACATGTCTGTCGTCGCTCTCAATAAAACTCCGATCAGTTTATTTATTGTTTTAATAAAAGAAAGACATAAGCTGAAAGAAGTGCTAGTTTTGGAGATGGATAAGGAAAAGTCATAGTTATAGAATATCTTGGATAAAAATAAACGCAACTTTTGCCCTATGCAAAAGATTAAACGAATATTTTCTCTGTAAAACAAATGAGAGCTTTTATGCGAGCGAAAACGCGGTCAAACGCTACTGAAGTTAAAAACAAAACAAGAGCGTTAATTAATAACAAGTTTAAATTGACATGTGTACAGTTCAGTGTGACAAGTTATCTTTTTAAAAGTTCGTTTAATGATCGCGTGAGGAGTTCCGAATTAGCTCGTAAAAGAACTTTAAGGGAGCCGAATCTGAGACTTGACGCTCGATAATTGTTGTAGCGTGTATCGGGAGTATAGTGGGGTCAGTGTGTATTGGTACGACTGACTGAGTTTGAAAAAGGCAGTTTAGAAAAGACTAAATTGGTTTAGATGGTGCAGTTGTTGCAGTTATTGGGGTCTTTGCAATTATTTTTGTTGTGCTTATTTTTTTAAGTATCACGTATTATCTTGTAGTACACAGCTTATAACTGAGTCAATTATAGTTTCACTCAATCTTAAAGTGATCTTATAAAAGTAATAAATTAAGTAAATACTTATAAAGTAAGTAAGTAAGTAAATACTTTATTTCACACAAAAATAAAGTAAAAAACTTAAAATAGACTTGAAATAATAAAAGTAGACGAAAAAAGTAAACATAGAATAATCAGCATTAGATATGTGTACAGAAGGCGGTCTTATGGCTATGACAGCTATTTCTTCCAGACAACCCGTGATGGAGGAAATGCTGCATAAATAGACACAATAAGGTGGTGCAAAAAAATTAAAGAGAACATTAAAATAAATATTAAAAATTATATAAATGAATGTCAAAAATTAAATAATAAAGTAAACTAAAAGACTATAGAAATAATTGTTATGTTTTAAGACTAATATCATAAAACAGTTTTAGGCGTCTCCTTCTAAGTATATTAACGCTTTACGTTAACAAGAAACTTTCATGTATCATTTTTTCACCAAAGTTTGGAAGGCTGTATCTCGGTGAAAAATAGTCATTTAATTGTTTCCAGTAGTGTATTACATCGGTGAATAATTTTGTTTCAAGCCAATTCTTAATGGCCCGACTACCAGTAGCAGTCGCAGCGAAGTTGACAGAAATATTCGGGCGTACAATTTATTCGTCACAACTCACGGCACGCCAATCACAGTGATTGCTGTTATGCTGAGACAAGACTGATTAATGTTCGATCGGTCACGCAATGTTTACTCTGGGAGACTTCGTTCGTATGTAAATAATATTGTAGTACTTACCTACTAGACCTTATCATTATGTGATATTGATTGAAGCAGGTGAAAACAATGATTACTGCCACCTATCCTATATACTTACGTATAAAAAAGTAACTGTTGCATGTTCTCAATTTTACACTCAACCTCATTCTTTGGAGAATTTCAAACTACACGATTCGAATTGTCGTTATATTCTCGATCTCGATATATGCTCGAGTAGGTAACGAATCATCGTTCATACATGAAAATAACTGGACGCTGTTTAACAATACCTACAGTGTCAACCCACAAACTTATAATATAAAAACGTAAATTTTGATACCAATCGCCTTTGATTATTTATATGTCTAAATAATCTAAGCCAATCGCTTCCTTATGAGCTGGAGTACATATTTGGAGTAATATGTATCATTTAAATCGTTTGAATAGCAAAAATATTGAAAAAACTAATGGGCACGAAAACCTAAAATGTTTAAAATATTTAACAAAAACCGTTTAAAATAATGCAATAAATTCAATTCAAATTTTTCTCAAAATGGGTTGACACTGTATTGCTTAACAGCGTCCAACTATGAGAGGATGTGAAACTGTCTGTTTTGTCTTACGTTTTCGCTTAAAACTGAAAAAATAATTATGAAAATAGTTAAATAGCTGCTTCTTTCTTTGATACTCTTCTTCCTTTGAAAAGCATTTATATACTATTTTCGCGATTTATTGTCCCTTATCCCTTCCAACTGAATATTATAGATTATACTTTACTATGTTATAATTACAACTACTAAAGAGGTATTAGTTTATAAGGTTATATATAAACCTGTTAAATACAATTTACGAGGTAGATGTGGAAAGCAATTAGCGTGTAAGTGAGACTGATTAGCGCCGCATCAAATATAATCCAGAACGCGGGAGTAATTTGAGTTTTACATGGAAATAAGAAATATGGTAAGAGGATATGGTAAATATTATGTAGTTTTGAATTCCCGACTATATTCGAATGGTTGATGTTCGTATGTTAATACCATAGCCACCTTTGAATATATCAATAGATATATTTTTTGAAAAAAAAAAAAACGTTAGCCTACGTGGGAAGATACTCAAGCCTGATTTTTATGTTAGATGGATTTCCATATATATCTGTAAGTCGAATTGAGAATTGTTTTGATATAATTTCTACTCGAATCTCAGTATCTGAGAAATCTATTATGCCACGTTTCTTCATGAATGCGTGTTGAAAATTTCAGAGCCAAAAAAAAATATTTATTATACAAATTGTTCGAAGACTAAGAAAAGGTTTGTGTTTGTATGTACAGTACTCATATACGTAAGGATATTGGAGCTTCTAGTATACCTATTTAATAGTACACTCATAAAGTGTAAAAGAAATGTATTTATCAAATTTAGATATGTGTTTTTCACGAAAAATGAGACCTCTTGTTGTCCACCTGCCCCCTTGTGCAGGTAAAGTCCTAGTTTTGCCTTGGATGCCACCTCCAAACAATTAGTAGGTGATCGTTAAACAAACGAGAGTCGCCCCATCCCCGACTCATTACGGAACCGCAGTCGTATCAAACATGACTTCCGACCTTAAACACTCGCTAATTACCTGTATTGTTCTTCAGTAAACCGGAATCCATACACAAAGTCAGTAAGCTTATTTGTGGTAAAGCGATTTTAAAGATATCTTTATGTATATAATTCTTCTGAATTCCTACTAAACAAAAAAACACCTGCCGTGCGCATGGATCGTGGGTCCCACCGGAACATGTTTATAATTTTCTGTAAGCATGTCTTCCCTACGTCTGGTAACTTCAGGCATTGAACGGGTAGAAGGAATATCGAAACTGGGTAACGAAGCACCGTTCATAGATGGAAAAACCGTGAAAAACATATTGCGCGTTTCGGTTTCATTCTATGAAATTCCGAATGCTCGAAGTATAAAGTAGGTCGACAGCGCATCATTGACTGATGTTCTGTGGTACTTACCATCAAGTGAACCTCATGCTCGTCTGTCAATATCTAACATACAAAAACTGTAGGAATGTAAGGAATTTAGATATCTCGGGCATATGCTATCTGAAAACCTAAAAGACAATATAGATATTGAGCGGGAACGCAGGGCAATGGCGATCAGAGGTAATATGTTGGCTCGTAGATTTGCTCGTTGTAGTGAACAAGTGAAAATTACCCTATTTAAGGCGTATTGTCAAAACTTCTACACGAGCAGTCTATGGGTCGATTATACTATCAGATCGCTAACTGCCATGCGTGTTCAATATAATAATGCCTTCAGGATGCTCTTGGGACTGCCTCGTTTCTGCAGTGCCTCGGAGATGTTCGCCCGAGCCCGTACTAACGACTTCTGGGCTGTTATTCGAGTTAAAACAGGTTCTCTGTTGAGCCGGGTACGGGGCAGTCAGAACAGCATCTTGAAGACTGTAGCAGATGACCTCTCATCACCTATCATGAGACACTTTGTGCGTACACTCGTCGTTTCGGATCGACTAGTGTACGCATAGACTTTCTCGTGATATTTTGTTCTTTTCAATAAAAAAAAATTATAATAATATTGTACTTGTATACTAACACTAGTTTTCTAAGTCTCTACTAACAAAATGGATTATTTTATCTGATAAATAAATACATAATAATAATATTTATGCCTAAAAAACAAAACAGTATTCCATAGTAGAGGTGAGTAGTTCCGGATTGTAATAGCTCCGAGAGCTATGTCCTCAACTGGAATGATATAGGTTCATTCCGAATGTTCAAATTAAATAGCTCCAGAGGACATGTGTCGTTCCGGATTGAAATAGTTTTAGGACCTATGTTTTCAATTGGAACTATATCGTTCAATGCGGACTGTCAAAAATAGCAGGTTCAGACCGTTCCATGTCCGTCGCCGCCTGCCTCTTTGCTGCTGAGAGCCGACCGAATTAATACGAACTAACGCGAAATATGACACTAATGCGAGTGAGCGTTATGAAGCGCTTTTATCATTTTATGATTAAATAATAATATTGTTTATACATCTTGCATTATATTACACAGGTAGGGATGAAACATCGCTCATAAAAACATCGAAGTTTATGAACGATATATCGATGTTTTTTTTAGCAGTAATGAGACACTTATTTATTTTTAAAGAATAATCATTATTTTATTTTAACAGAAAACAAGTTTGTATTTATTTTTTTAACGCAGAACATAACATTAAATAAATTCAACATTTTAACGGATGGATGGATCAAATGTTGTGCAATATCCACCATTTCGTTGTAATGTAAATCGGACCATCATCATGCTTTGTAACATCCAAAAATATCAAAAAATCCTTTTACCAAAGTTGGGAACCCTGATGTGGGTGAGCGACGCAACTGCTTCGTTTTGCGCGCGTTTGTATTGCAGAGTGAACGAGACACTAAATAGAAAAATCTACGCTTGCGACTAAGAGAGATATTATGTTTGTACATTGTTCATAACAAATCGTTCGTGAAGAACGATGTTACATCGATGTTAAAATATCGATGTATCGTTTGCAGTCCTAGGCACAGACCTATTTCTTCTTATGCTATTACAACAAATAATGTGACTTTTGCCGTACGTTTTAAGGTCTATAGTTGATAAAATAAATCAGATTTTTGTTTTTAACTCTTGACCTTGACAAGTGTAGTGTCCGAATTCCTTAAAAATATTATTATTATTAGTAAATTATATTTTGGTTGATATTATCATTTCACCTTGTAGCGTTTATAGTGTAACATTTAATGTGTACATTTAGATTAAAAAGAAAGTTATTTTCTACCTAAATAACCTGCATTTAATAGTCGATATATTAAATAAGTCAGCTACATTCATAAATAAGATAATGGCTTTACGAAGAAAAACTAGCGTACTTTGGAATCATTTTGTGGAAGAAATTTGCATTGCATAACATGAACCGAAAAGTAATATCTGAATTAGCGGAACTAAATAGTTCCGCGAACATGTCTCCTGGACATGGCTCCTGCAGAGAAAATAATCATTCCATGTTCAATCCGTTTCCGGACATGATTTGCGCATGTCTATTCCATAGTTAGTTACTATCCTCCAATACATTTAAAACACTGCATTGCTTTGTCAATGAACATTTCAAATGGTACTCTAAATAACAGAACAGTGATCAGCAACACTTTGCAAAGCTAAGTCCAGATCGAATATCGTTAATATTTAAACACAGTACTTTTCAATGTTAAAAATTCTCACTTCCTCCCTATCATTTTCATCGCCCCAACTCGATAACGCTTTTATGTTTTCCCCTACGAAAAAATAAAGAGTGAATTTAAAGTTAAATGACATTGACAGATGACAGTTAGACGCTGACCCGAGATCTTGTTCTCAAATATTCAGCAGATGTCAACATCAACATCTCGGCGTTTGGAATCTCTAGATATCTATACTGATATTTTAAAAAGATAAAATTGCGTGTTTATTTGTTTGTATGTCGGGGACCGCCCCCGCGGCTCAGTCGTAAGCGCGATTCAAATACCGGAGAATTAAAAAAAATCGATCGGGCAGGTCGTTGAAGGCTACTTGCCTGTAAAGAACAATGACCAGTGAAACATACGCTGGGGATGCTGGAATTCGGTAAAATGGAGCAATCTCTAAAATACTCAAGAGATATATAATCATGATGGAAAAACCGTGAAGTGCATATTGCGCGTTTCGGTTTCAGTCTATGGATTTCCGAATGCCCGAAATAAAAAATTATGTTCTGTGGCTAAGGTATCACCTACCATCAAGTGAACCTCATGCTCGTCTGTCGATATCTGACATAAAAAAAGAGATCTTAAAAATTCTTCACTAATGAAAAGTTATATTATTCAAGTCGACCATAAGCTATCTATACTAATATTATAAAGAGGAAAGATTTGTTTGTTTGTTACGATTTAACTCAAAAACTGCTCGATCAATTTTAAAAATTATATCACTAATGGCATGTATCTAAAACGTTTTGAATATGAACGTGGATGGGTATAGCGAAGGCCAAAAAAAACATGGATTGACTGTGTGAAGAATGATATGTGTTTGAGAGTTGTGACTGATGATATGGCGAGTGAAAGGAGAGAATGGAAAAAGAGAACATACTCTTCTCCCCCAAATAAAAAAGAAAAACGGGAACACCAAGAAGAAGAAGAGAAAACTACATGCAACTGCTGTCATGTGCCATATTCCATAAAAAGAGAGTTAGTTCAACAAATAATGTAAAATGACGAGGCGTGAAGTGTAGACTAGTTACACGCTAATCACCCTTTAATCAGACAATTTGATTAACATCGAAATACATATTTCCCACTTGACCCGGGATCAAAATTTCGATAATCCTTATATCTCGAATATCATCTAATATCCGTGCGAATAATTTCATCCACTAGAACTTGACCTATCTTCTCTCTCACATCGTGCGTTCTCAACGTATACTGGTTATAATAAAAGGGGTCATACTGCGTGGTCGTTAATCCCCCGAAGGTAATTCTCTCGAGAGAAATTATTAATGTTTGTAAATCGTCACGCGAAACTATCTGATGGACTCCCACGCTCAAGGATATCAAGTTTCTTACCATCATTTGTGAGTTAAACAATAGTTAACATTTGCCTGTGACGATTTTTGCGTGGATTTTCGGACTTGCAGCCTCGATTTTGTTCTCTATGGGGTGAAATTTTCAAAAAACCTTTGTAAATGACCAAGTGTGTAAGGTTCCATTCATTCAGCCTAGCAGCTCGTGACGATTTTCGGACTTGCAGCCTCAACTTTGTTCTCTATGGGGTGAAATTTTCAAAAAACCTTTGTGAATGACTAATTTTATAAGAAACCCATTCATGCAGCTTAGCAGCTTAATCTGTGCCATAGATCAGTCAAAAAGCTTCTCACTTTTTATATTATATAAATAATAATAATCTTTATTACTGCCATTTTAATTTCAGGCGTCTTTTATTTCTATAACTATTATACAATTCATAATAAAATCCCTATCATAACACATATAAGTAGAAGAATAGATATATATCGTACCTAATTAAAGTATAAAAAGAAAACACACAAAATGGAAATACAATACTAGATAGAGAATATTTAAAGGGATTTATCATCATTATATTATCATTTATCAGTACACTTAGTACATACGTACTTAGTACTATATAATATTTACTATCAAGGTAATTTATTATTATTAATCATACCTGTTTAGTTAAAATAAAAAGAAGTAGGCAAGTAACTAATTAGGATAGGATTTGGAAACCCATGTTTGGGAAAAACATGGGTTATATTGTCTTTTATTAACGCGAGTATCACACATTTAAATAAAATACTGTATACCGGATTAAAACGCGATTTATTATTTAAATTATTTATCCCGACGTTTCGGATGCTTTTCAGCAACCGTGGTCGCGGGAGACTGAAAGATGACATCTTTCAGTCTCCCGCGACCACGGTTGCTGAAAAGCATCCGAAACGTCGGGATAAATAATTTAAATAATAAATCGCGTTTTAATCCGGTATACAGTATTTTATTTAAAAAACATGGGTTTCCAAATCAGGATTTAATTAATTTTATATCACATATTTCTGTTCAAATAATGTTTTATTAGTTCATTATCAATTTACTTTTCTCCAACACTTATGAAAAAATTGGCATCGAATCTCACGGACCACCAATTTCCACTTTTTATTAACTCATAAAACCTCCCCCATACAATTCAATAACACTTTTTGTAATTCCCCAAACTAACAAGTGCGCGTTCATAAACTTTCCATCCACCCCACAGCTTTGGGGTTTGGGCCCCAAGAGATTACCGGTGTTAACTGCCTTTTGATATTGATTCCTTAGTACAACTTAAAATAAACTCTAACGCATTAACAATTAAAACGAAAATTGAAGAGCTTATGTACGATACTTACTGCCTTTTCGCTTTTCATATAGTAATTGCTTATACGGGGGATGTGAGTATGGGAATATGTATTTTATGTTTCACAACTTTAGGTCTATTTTTGAATGAGTGTTTGTATAGTATATACGCTGTTATGGAATTGAAAGCGAGGCGTGATTCCCATAATCTGCAAAGCGTTGGCGCAGTAGTGAGTTTTGCACTTGACGTTAGCCCAATGAATGGATAACATCTTGTTCAAAAGAGATATTAGAGGGGTGTTCGTATGGGTCCATAGCGAATTGGTTTCTATTAAATTTCTCACGGCTTGTTTGATTCACTTGGAATTAATGGGACGGAAAATAAAATATATTTAGTCATTTTTTAATCACTATTTATAACAATAAACATGAAATTTGACACACATATTTGTGTCTGTTTCAGTAATCTAGGCAAGTATGTAGATGATGTCTTCTGTGGCATGCTCGATCATACTATTTTACTAACTCTGTAAAAATAACATTTTTATATAATGAACACTCACAATGGTGAATGTTGACCGTAGTTTTAGCAAAAAGTAAATAATAATATATAAATTTATAACTTAACGAAACTAACATAATTTTATTACAAAGATTCTTATCATAATTTAGTACCGTTCGCGTTATAGTATACCTACCTACTAGGATTTAGTACCACCGTTGCCCAGAGATACGCGAGTTGCGTCTAGGACTGGGTTCGATTTCGAACATCACTTTAAAAAATAGGGTAAATTCATTATAGTAGAGCACAGAGGATACAGGAACAGACAAATAAAGTCTGTCCCATGCCCCACTGGGGGACTCTAGAATTTACGAACCCAAATAATATATACTTCACTTCAAAATGTAGGTACCTATACGAGAATAAAAAAAATATGATTACTGTATTACTTTATTCATACGAGTTAAAATTTATAAATTCAATTGTATTATTTTTTTAAACTATTGATACATATTCATTTAAATGATTATGACAAATCACAAAGTAAATAGATTAATATTTAATTTTGTCCTATTATATTAATGTATCAAGCGATTACATCAGATGCGTTACAAGGGTAGATACGCATTATAATATAATTTTATCACACCCCTAACATAAAAGAGACCGAGCGTATAATGTGTTTCATAGGGCTGCCAAAGTCTACTTTTTTGATTGAGATTATCTTTTGTTTATACTTATTAAAAAATAGTAATGTATGAAGTATGTATATGTGAATTCTTGAAATCAAAACATACTCGGTGAAGACTAATTATATCACTTGTACAAACCCTAGTAGTTTAAATGATATTTTTTAATTATATTTGGGTTATAATAGGTTGACACATCATGCGAGCCTCATCTGTTCAAATTAAAAAATAAATGTATACAGAAAATAATAAGGATATTATTTTCTTCGCTGTATAGTAGGAAATATATATGAATAAATAATAATAATTTTCCAGTAGAATACTATATCTTCTATTAATTATTGAATTCAAAATTGGCAACCCTAAGTAAATACAAAACAATTGCCACACAAGTGTGTTGTACTCACAAGTGGTTGCACAATTGTTTTGTTTGTTTTTGTGACAGATTGTTTTATTGTTTACTTTTTATTTCTGTCAAATAGACTGTCAGAAAATCAGTTTTCGGTGTCCGATTATTATTATACGTGCTTAATACATATAAATACAAAAAATATCTGGCTCGATAGATATGACTTTATCGAAAATGATGAAATAGGATAGCTATAGGTTTCGAGAAACGAGCTTAATAATTTTTAAAAGGTCGACAACCCATCTGAGACATTTGAGTCGCGGATGTCCTTGGGCAGTGATGATTTCTTACCATCAGGTAACCCACCTGCTTGGTTGTCCGCTATATAGTTTTATCCCAACTTTTCCGTACAAACAAGCCGTGACAATACAAACATAATACAGTATTTAATTTATTTTAATAAAATAAAAATAATACAGTATTTAATTTATCAATAAATGAATGAAAAATCACTGAAGAGGTTTGTCTCAAACAGAGAGCCTAGCACGAATAACTTGTGGAAAAGTATTCGTATCGCCGAGCTGTTTATGTTTGAAATTTTAATTGATTTCTCATACAACTGACCGATGGACGATTCGAATACTTTTTCGATAGTTGAAGATAGATGAAGGCCTCCTGTGACCTCTATCAAATTAGTTGAAGTATAGAACTAGCTCCCTCCTTAGAGCGCTTCAATGGTCAACAATTATTAAGGCCTTTCACCCTAGAGTCATATAGGGGACTCTTTTCTAAAAACTGACGTCTACACCAGTGGCGGATTTACCAGCAAGCTGAGTAGGAGGAGTAGCTTATTTTTACGTGTATTATGGAAATCAAAAAGAATTCTTTAGAACGTTCTTATGAAGTCATTCAACGAAATATCAATCTTGTACCTGTACTATATAATGGTAATTTTCTATATTATGGCAATATTGGCTAACAGTGTCCTCTTGTTTTAGTATTTAGGTTTTTAAGTCAAATGAACTTTAAAAAAGAGGACACTGTTAGCCAATATTTCCATAATATAGAAAATATCAACTCTGTAGAAACAACATTTTTATGTAATGAACACTCACAATGGTGAATGTTGACCGTAGTTATAGCAAAAAGTAAATAATAATATACAAATTTATAACTTAACGAAACTAACATAATTTTATTACAACGATTCTTATCATTATAATTAAGATCGATAGGTCTCAATCCCAAGTGAATCGCTCGCAACAAATTATACAAGAGCTCTACGTATTACGTTATTACGGATATAATCAAAGGATTGAGAGCTCTTGGTAAAATGGACACTTTTCCTAACAAAAGCGTGTTAAACTTTTATAAACTGAAATCAATTACTTTTATATTAAATTAGGAGATTAGAAGTAGCTATTTGGAATTAGGTCTTTCACTTACGGGAGATAAGTACTCAGATACTTGGCAAATTTTATCAGGTATAAGGCAATACCGGTAGGGATACCTACGCTAGCAGGGATACTAGTCGTAAAAATCTCACTAATTTTTACGTTTGCAAAAACACCAGGAATATGCTGGAAGCGACTCGCTACAATAGCGAGAAATCTGCTTCATGATGCTTAACTCATCATAAATCGTTATAAAGACATCTCAAAAACTGAGGTTTATTGACATGTCGCTTTGTATGTAGGATCGATATAATATGTATAATAAACCGCGTTTTAATCCATAATAAAGTATTTTATTTAAATGTGTGATACTCGCGTTAATAAAAGACAATAACCTAAAAATTTTTAGCTATTGTATGAGGTTGGCAATTATTGTAGGTATATTTGTTTAAGATGAAAAGTTATATTTTAAAGTAATACCTATAATGTTATAGGGTTAATATTGGGACAATTTTATATTTTTTTTATAGACTGAAGTTGTAGACGCGAAAACAATGTACATACATATATATATTTTTAATATCTGTGTCCATGAAAATAAAACGAATTTTCTGCATCAATCATCCAGTACTTAGCTATCTTACTAAGTACTCTAGTAACAGCCGACGTAATCTTTTTCCATGATTAACCTATCTGCCAGATATACCAAGTTAATCTATGGCGTTGCATAACCCCTATTCGCCAATAAGTTAATAGTCGGAGGGGTGAGTGTCTCCGTTATAATATATTAACAACGGTTTTGTTTCAGATTATGGTTATGGGGTTTTTGAACTAGAGGGAAGTACCCGTTTCTACATTGTTTCATTTCACGCTATGCTATAGCTTGACTGACTGATAGATATATAGATATATTGACTGGACATGACAAGACATTCTATGACCTATAGCTTCTCGTATACACTTTTAAAGCATAATTTAAATCTGTC
The DNA here is from genome assembly GCA_905404175.1 of Anthocharis cardamines. Taxonomy (NCBI): domain Eukaryota; kingdom Metazoa; phylum Arthropoda; class Insecta; order Lepidoptera; family Pieridae; genus Anthocharis; species Anthocharis cardamines. The sequence continues at coordinate 4,080,989 of FR989972.1, read as the reverse complement.
TTACCATAGACAATGTTGCCTTTTGACTTTGAGTATTCGGAAATCCCTAGATTGAAGGACGTGCAATAAGCATGGGTTTGACGGGAGTTGGCGCGTTGGGTAGAACACCTACCTTGCGTTGAATCCCACCGGGTCGATGTTTATAATTTTCTGTAAAAATGTCTTAAACTCAGTCTGATCACCTCGGGCATAAAACGGGTGGCAGTAATATTGAAATTCCGACCGGATAACGAACTACCATTCATAGATGGACTAACTAAAGTGCATTTTAGGCGTTTCGGTTTCAATCAATCCGAAAACTCGAAAAAAAAATACTTTACATCATTGACTGATGTTCTGTGGCTGGGGTATCACCTACCTTCAAGTGAACCTCATGCTCGTCTGTCGGTATATATAAAAACTTTATTCCATCTATTAATGATAGTTAGTTTCCATGTCGGTCTGTTCAGTTTTTTTTTATACTACAAGTACGTAAAGGTCAATTTTACCTTTTTTTGAGGCCGTTCTTTTCTATGCTATACGAGAAACATTTTTTTCAGTCATCGCACCTTTTTGCTAACATACATATATATGTATATGACTGACCGTGGAATACTGAAACGATTATCAGAGGGCTTCTTAAAATGTTTCTGTTTTTAATTTTATCTTCGTAATGAAAGGGTTTCATTGATTACGCTAAGGCTTTTGACTGTGTCCAATGGAGCACCATGTTCGAAATACTGAGAGAAATGGGTGCCCCAGAACATCTTATCATACTCATACAGAATCTATATTTGGATGGCAAGTGTTTTGTTAGATTAGAAGATCAAAAATCTAAACCCTTCTGCACAGAAAGAGGCGTTCGGCAGGGATGCATTTTGTCACCAAAAATCTTCAACTTGTAGTACTTGTTCATGATCACGAAGAAGAAGAATGAAAGGGTTAGAGATACTTTTAAGTACACCTCAATGTTGATTAGCGTTCGAGAATTCGGCCATGAGCTACGGAGGCATAAAACTAAGCACTTAAGCTCTATAAACTGCAATATTTTCATAGTATTCTCACCGGTGCAATTGCAGGGACCGTACAAAGGCAACGATATTGTGTTATAATTGAGTTAAAACGGGGGATGTGAGTTTATCACGATAACAGACGTATTTGACGAATTAAAAAGGGGTGCTTTACTGTCGCTTGATACTCTAGTCTCTAACTACTTTGTTTCCTTTATAAGGAATTCATTAATTATAAAAAAGACAAAGTACGGTGGTACTTTATCCGATCGGAATTTCGATATCCGTTTAATGCTCGAAGTGACTGGACGTAGGGAAAGATGTTTACACAAAAAATATAATATTTTCATCTCGACGGAAGTCGAACCCGTGATCCAAGGAATGCGAGGAGTTCGATCTGATATTTTTATATTATTGTTTACTTGTTAAGTTTAGTTTTGTAAGTAAACTTTGTTAATTTGTTGTTGTTTGTGCAGTAAATAAACTCTCTCTCTCTCTAATCTATCTATATAAATAAAAATAAAATGCCGCATGTATGTACTCGCATCACTTGAGAACGGCTGGACCGATTGAGCTAAATTTTTTTTTGTTGTCTTCAGAATTTTTAGGAGAAGGTTTGTATATAAAAAAATTTTTGAATAATCTTACGAAATCCCTTTCTTCATAAGAGTGCGGGGGTATTAATTTAAGAATAATTATATAATTTCGGAGCCAAAATTGTGGCAGAACAACGTCTGCGGGGTCCACTAGTACTTTATAATAATATTAATTTATGTAGGTACTAATTACTAACTGTATCCGGCACGCGTTAGAATATCACGTATAAAAAGTATTTTTGGGCCAGGACCCTTTGTATCATAATTGTATAAATAGATCTGAAAAAAGATTAGGAGTGTATAGAGGACAAAAATACATACATTTGTTTTTTTTATATAGAATAAGAATGTATAATGAACCCTAAACTAACCTAAACCTCGCACTAAACCCTAACCACTGAGTAACTGGGCCATGAACCGCGAAAACTAATTGATTAGCCGAAATAATCAAGTTAAGGGTGATGTCGGTAAATTTAATGGCACGCGCCGAATTAAGCGATAATTACATTTGCCTCATCTGACGTTGTGTTGATCAATCGTTGCTGTTACTGTATTCGTTGGGTTTGAGCGCTCGAGTCCTATCAATCGGTTTGGTTTGTCATGATTTTCGAATTTTATCTATACTAATATTATAAAGAGGAAAGATTTGTTTATTTGGTTGTTACGATTTAACTCAAAAACTACTTTCATCAACAGAAAGCTACATTATCAGCAATAACACAGGCTATGTTTTTGTGTATAGTACATCTACATTGCACCCGTGCGAAGCCATGATCATATTAGTTATCCCGACGTTTCAACTTTAATTCAGTAAGTTATTTTTGAAGTTATACTTCTTTAGGCGCGTTATGAAAAAATGATGAGAGTGAAATTTTAAGATGCGCGCGCATCTGTGACACAAAATTAACATGATGAAGTTGGCTACAGATGACCTGCGCGCGCACGATGTCCCAAAAAAAACGATTGATTGATTTTAACATTTTGCTTCGATATTTACTGCAATTTTGTTTTTTTAAAATTTTTCTTCAGACGCCAAAGAAGTATAACTTCTAACGCGTATACATAAGTACACACATACCTTTTTTTAATGTGCGATACGTTAATAAAAGACAATAATATAATATACATCATTTTTCCAAGCAAAAACTTTCGTCACGTGATGGAAGTTAAGTGATTCAGTAATAGTTCAAATTTTAATACTGCTTTTAATGTGAGCCACTATATTTAATTATTTGGTTCTGTTCAACAACATGGCTTTCTGATCGATAATATTTATTATCTTCATCATAATCTATACTTCTGTATCTATACTGATATTATAAAGATAATACACAAATATAAACAATTATATTAGAAAAACAAACCAACAATATCGAATAAGGCTATTTTATTATAAAAAAGCTTTTACCTTAAAAAATCTCATTCAGCAAATCAAATTGTAGATAGGTATCTAGTTACAGTAATTCAGTATGGCGCATATGAAAATAAGCAAACCCTTTTTCTGGTCACGTAGGTGTTCGGAATCACTGCATAGATCGTATAAAAAATTCACACAAAACAGAGTAAACGGTGAGGTTCAGCTTACGTAACATTGAAAGCTCTCAGGTGCGTTGCCGACCTTTGAGTGAAACGGACACAGAAATCTGTTCACATTTTTTGCTTAGGCTGAAACCTATATTATTTGGGTCGACGCAAATCGAGTTGTAACAACGAAACCGCATAATACATTTTCGTCTCTAATCGTGTTTAGGGTGAGTATGCGTCTTGATAAGTTGAGGTCAATTTGAGTATTGCCATCAATAAATTGTTATTTTTTAGTTTTCGACTTCTAAGGCACTGATTTCCTAGTACAACAACTCTGTGGAACCTTCATCAAAATAGCCTTAAAGGCCGGCAACGAATCTTCAATACTTTTGGTGTTGCGGATATCTATGAGCGGTGGTAGTCGCTTCCCAATTAAATTAAATAGGCCAACAGAGCATCGGTGATTGAGCCCATGCTCGTATGTTAACTACCTTAGATTTTAAATGCAACGCATATTCCACTGTGCCACAGAATTTATCAAAAACATCTCAAGGAATAAATTAGCTTATGTTATAACATTAGAAGCACTGTTATCTTTATATATCCGTTAATTTTTAAACTAAAATGTTCAAAGTAATTTCCACATTTTCATAACGCATTACGAAAAGTGTGGCAACCCTATCATACACTCGAAGGGTAAGGAATGGCTGCCGCAGCCTCGTAAATGTCCCCGACAAATAAGATAACAATACACTTTACTAGTGGTGCGCTATGATGCCTTTTGTAAGCGGCGCACGTCTGCGCTACGAACGCTTTTGGATGAATCTTTATACTGCAAATTAGCAGTTTTGATACTAGTTGACAATATATAGATCTATGACTAGAATTATATAGGTTTATAGATCTCACTTGCATTAAAAAACTAAGATGTTTTCGTGAGACAAAATTAGCTATGTTTTATTCTAGGGTTTAAAGCTTTTCCATACAAATTTCGAATAATTTAGTACGGTTGTTTAAGTGTGAAAATCTTACAGGCATACAGAATATTCGAATTTATAATATCTATTTTACTCAAGTATATAAGAATTTCCTTCTTTTTATTTTTTTCTCTAATTAATTATCAAGTTTAATTTATCATTTGTACTAACATTTTTATTTTATCTTTTTTGTGTAGCTTAAGTAGATATAATTTTTATTTTTGTTTCTTTTCAAAAAGCAATTAGGGAGTATTTTTTGTAATTCTTATGTTCACCATAATTGTCATATATTTAAGAACAACAAATTGTAACTTAAATTGTAGAAAATTGTATTATATATGATGTGGTGTACTTTAATAAATAAATTAAAAAAAAAAAGTATAAGTGAAGTATTATCCATAGTTGAATATTGATTATGTTTATCAGTAATTACCCCAAAACTCCTTTTTAGGTTTTTTTTTATTCAAGTCTAGAGGGACTTTGCAATATATATTTTCTTTTTTTTGGTATTTGGCTAGGCCGCCTGCTACGTCAAGTATAAAGTATCTATTAATTATTATTAGCATTAAACGATTGATTTTTTAGATATCGACAAACGAGCACGAGATTCACGTCTTGATAGTAGTTGATACCTCAGCCACAACACATCAATTAATGATCCGCTATTGACCTACTTTTTTTACTTCGAGCATTGGGAAATCCATAGAATCCATCCAATATGCACTTCACTGTATTTCCATCAATGATTATTAAGTAATAATACTAACTACGGCCTTTGTAATTCTCTTGTACATATTTCTGCTTATATGAATCTTAAAATTTGAAAATTGAACAGATATATTTTTTCCCACAATCAACGATATGTATCTACGATATTATGTATATCGGATTCAGATTTTAGTATCAAAATCTCGAGATCCAAGTACCAAAGGCATTCTCATAAAAATTATATCATAGCATGGTGTATTTAGGTGTGGGTGCTATTGAGCAGTTATACGAAAGTACAATACAATAATAACAACGTAATATCCTGAACAAATCTAATCATATTACGTATCGTAAATGATTTATTCGGTACACAGTAGAATGAATCCTCAAACCAAGTTCAAGAGAATTCTATCCAAAGTCGAAACTTGTCTTTTAGGCAAACCAAAACTTGTCTTACATACGTTTGTAATTGGTATTAACCGTTGGTTTTTTTTTCACTATAATACAATGTTTTTCAAAATATTCTCCGTGAAATTTTGTTAGATTTGATGGTATGTAATACCTCAGCCACAGTACATCAGTCAATGATGCGCTGTCGACCTACTTTTAACTTCGAGCATTCGGAAATCCACAGATTGAGACCGAAACGCACAATGTTCTCTTCACGGTTTTTCCATCTTTTTTATGAAGAATAAGAAAGCATTTGACCGCAATCCTGCCTGATGGTAAGCGCGGATAAGATCTAAATGGGAGCATGCTTACTTAGAAGAAGCCTATTCACTCTGGCTTTGAAGCAGGGACTGAAACCGGTTAATTTTTATTTTCCAAAATACGTGTCTGACTGAGATACCATGATATTAGTTTTGAAGAGTAATACACACTAAACTTACCACAGTATTATTTGTCAGTAAATATGAATAAAAACGAAAGAATATTAACAAAAACCTTTATTATACCGGTATAACTCTCATAATAAATTAACCGGTATTCAGTCCCTGCTTTGAAGACATCAAGATTGTAGGAATCGGGAAAGAAATGAACGGTGGTTCGTTACCCGATCGGAATTACACTATTCTTTGCCCGAAAAAAATAAATAACCCTTTAACAAAATGTTTTCACAATTATAAAAATACATAAATGCAACATTAATAACTTATATAAATGAAATGAAGCAAATTTAAGTGAAACATGTTTTAATAGTCTCAATTAATTATACGTTTATAGGCCGTTATCTTTGGACAGTTGGAACTTAAAAGGTTTTAAAGCATTCAATACCAGATCGGAACGACCACAAATCACTTGGGGTACACCCCATTAGGCGAGAATCTCAGTTATAGCTCATGGGTTCCTTACTTATATATAACTTCTACATACAAAAATCAATGTATGTTTGTCCTCTATGGACTCAAAAACTATTCATCCGATTATGATCATTTGTTTAGCATACGCCAGCGAAGGTTTTCGTCCCAAAAACAAAAAAAGGCTAGTTTCTGTACGTGTGTGTCACTGAACCTCTTTTAAGCCGCTCGACCGCTCGATTTTAATAAAATTTTTGTGTTTGCACAAGTTGTTGGATGGTTTCGATTTACGATTGGCGCCCGTAGGTGGCGCTGCGATAGAATTAATGGTAAATTTATTTTGATTTTTTGTAGCCCAACAACGTCTGCCAGTCCCGGTTGTGTACATATTATTAAACATACCTCCTAATATCTACACATTTATATGAACTACGGCAAATTCCAAGATTGATCAATTCGTAATGATAAAAGTCCGAAATATTGTATTTATTTTGTCATACTATATGTATACCTACCTATTTGTTTTAAATTTTACTTTGAAAAGTTTTCCATTTTAATTTATGCGCATGTCATGCTCATGTAATCCGTTATATATTATTATCTTTTTTGGGATTAAATGGCAATTTTATTATTATTATTAGCTTACTCCAGACGAAGTTAAAAAAATAGTTTATTATCGAGAATACGGACCTCAAAGAAACAGAATGCATAAAAGGAGAAATAGTGATAATGAGGCAAAAAGGTAAACACTGAACACGTATTGAGCCAAATATAAATGTCTCGGAGACACATTAAGATAACAAGTGGAATGTTAAAAGCTATTTAATATTATGTTCTTTTCAAACTTTATTATGAGACAATGTATGGCACTACGAAAGTTTAGCATTGGATTTTTTTATGTAAGACTAGCAACACGGCCCGGCTTCACACGGGTGCAATATAGATGTATTATATACAGTATGTTACTCGCTGATAATGTAGCTTTCCAGTCCGGTCCAGTTGTTTTTGAGTTTATTCATAACATACAAAAATCCAAAAATACAAATCTTCCCTCTTAATAATATTAGTACCCATAGAAGTATAGATATCTACAGACGAGCATGAGGTTCACTTGATGGTAGGTGAACCCACAGAACATCAGTCAATGATGCGCTGTCGACCTACTTTTTAATTCGATCATTCGGAAATATGCACTTCAAGGTTTTTCCATCTATGAACGGTTGTTCGTTACTGTCGGAATTTCGATATTCCTCCCACCAGTTTAATGCCCGAATTGACCAAACTTAGGGAAGACATGCTTATAGAAAATTATAAACATATCCCAGCGAGATTTGAACCCGTGACCCATCGGAGCGCAAGGCAGGTATTCGGGTGGGAGGAATATCGAAATTCCGACCGGGTAACGAACCACGATGGAAAAACCGTGAAGTGCACATTGCGCGTTTCGGTTTCAGTGTATGAATTTCCGAATGCTCGAAGTAAAAAGAAGTTCGACAGCGCATCATTGACTGATGTTCTGTGGCTGAGGTATCACCTACCATCAAGTGAACCTCATACTCATAAGAACATAACACTAATTCAAAGCTAGACCAGCTAGTTTCTTATTTATGTACTACATTTATGAAGAATACCATTAGTTTTAATTTAATTGTGCTATAGTTCTTACGCCTTTCTAGCCGCAGAATATTAAATTATTACTCGTAATTTTTTAGCAATCTGTTTCTAGTATTTTATAATTATTGCTTTGAAGAAACAGGCACGAAAATTAGAAGGTCATATTTTATTGAAATGTACAGTGTGCTAAAATTTTGTCGCAGAGCGTAAATAGATATGTATTATATATTAATCTATAACTGCAAATATAATATATGTATCCAAAGACAATTGTAGTCTGTACCTAAGCTTTGGTATAATTTGAGGCAAAATTACTAAGCAATTTACCTACCTATTCTCACCATCAGCTATCCAACGCAGTTTTGGTCTATTACGACTTCTTCGACCGTCAAGTCCTTCAAGCAAGCGAAGGAGAGATCTCGATTCCTCCTTAAGCCCAACGGAGTCTTCACAACTTAAATTATATAAAGATGGATGATTGAATATATGAAATTGCTAAACTCCAACAGCTTTTGGCCAATCACGTGAATATTGGCACGTACTTATATGTATTTTTGATAAAGGTTTTTATCCTAAGTATAATATAAAGATAACTAAACTAAAATAAGAACCACATGTCGTGGTAAAAATTTCCTCCACTTTTCTCCCTCCTTCAAACCTATGATGCCTTTCAAATTGTCGTTGTGTGAAAAGCAGAATTTAAAAAATATATTTTGATTTACTTTCTCGTCGCCATACTGTGTATGGGTCTTACAAGCCTGAGGTATTTAAATGAAAGCGTGATAAACGGATCGTATTAATGTCCCAAGACACGACCCCTTTTATTATTTACAAATGTAAGCATACGCTCAAAAGCAGTAGTTTACTTAATTTTTATTACATAGTTCTGATTTAAATCTTTAATTGCATGATTTTTTTTAATAACTAAGCACTTACCAAGTAAGCACTAAAAGCACATGCGATCTAACCTAACACTTAAAACTAATAAACAGTTTATTTCTATCCTAAACTAACAAAAATTTAAATAAAATACGAAATCAACAGGATAAAGTAAATGGGAAGAATAAAAAAAAATCACATCACCAAAAATTACACTTCTTGTGAAAAGATACATTTCATTTATTATGCTTACCTTGTTTCTATCGGGAAACTTATCTTCCAGTATGTTTTAATTATGTTTTACATAAATAATAATCGTAATTCGTAACACTGTATTTATTTGACATAAAAAATCCCGCCACTATGAAAATATCTTACTCATTGTCAGATAGCGTGCCAACTGTCAAGTGTCAATAATGAAAATTTAAAATTGTCACAGATAAAACAATAAACTGTCAAAGATTCTAGTTGCGTTCGGAAACGATAAATAGTTTTTAAAAATCTGTTCATGAAGAGATAAATAAAATAATAATTATTATTGACTCCTTACATAATACATATAATTATTACAAAGTGCCTATTGATTTTTATGAAGATTTGTGTAAGCTCATACAAATCTACATTGCGATACATTTATGGACTAACGCTAAAAAAAAATTATTGATTAAAGGTCCACAAAACAGAATTTAACCGAAACACATTATCATTTATTTATAATTTAGGTAACATACCGTACACAATGCACGTCAATAAAAAAATGCTTTTTTTTTATTTCTTTATTTTAGTTCTTGGAACTCGAAGCATTCTAAAAAGTAATGAAATTAACTAGCTTCCGCGACAATCAAAAAAATATCACGCATTTAAGAAATCGCCTGTTATTTTCATTAAAGCTATTGTCTATCTTATGAAGCGACACATGTAGGGATGTCCTATTGTCACAATATAGCGCACGCCTTATCTCAACTAATAAATCGCATGGTCGTCGCGAAATAAAGTCGTCACGATAACGTATCGGTGAGTCTGCCCACGGAACGTCACGGGATGTATATGAAAATGCCTTAAGGTGAGCGCACATTTCTCTGATAGATTATAAAATAAAAATAAATATATACTGGGAAGGTAAAGTAATAGAAAACTATTATATTATTACATTATTTAGTACATCCGATCAAAAAACACCAAATTGAAACGCGATTTGTTTGTTATGTTATTTATTCGAGTATTTCAAAGAAATATCTGCAGCAAAATGTATGCAGACTGAAAAGTGAATGTCTGAATTTTAATGAAGTATTCCCCTCTCTTTTATCTCCAAATCAACAGAACTACAAACGAAAGGCATTTCATTCGCACGGTAAATTCTTTAAACAACAACAGCGCTGTTAAACCACTTTTTACTACAATTACTACTCGAAGGAAATCCATAAACGGAGACCTAAACGCGCAATATGCACTTCACGTTTTTTCCATCTATGAACGGTGGAATTTCGATATTCCACGCTTAATGCCCAAAGTGACCAGACATGGGGAACACATCCTTATAGAAAATTATAAACATGTCGTCCCGGCGGGCTTCGAACCCACGACCCATCGGTGTGCAAGATAGGTGTTCAATATCAAGCGTGTTTTATCTTAGGCACCATTGGATGAAACACTTGCTCATACCTATAACAGTTCAATAATGACCTTTTCTATAATATATTACCTTAGGAATTATTTTTTAATTATACATACATGATACATAATATATACATATACACCACGCCTCTTTCCCATCGCGGTAGGCAGAGCAGGCACCACTTTCGCTTCTACTACTTTCATCAATGCTTTCATACACACTCGTCGGTTACGAGTACTTTTGACCTAGCCCTTTTGAACTTTTCTTAATTAAACATATAACTACCTAATTTCAAACAAGTTGTTCGTGCTTGGATCTGACGGATTACACAGTGATGTGCAAAAGCCCTAACGTTATATCAAGTCATCCTAGCTTCAGACATAGGCTGAACTTCCACGCTTATCTTGTTCAAATAAAATGTGAGTAAGTCGTACCTCTCACAATCTCATTGCTTACGAGTTCTTATATTTGTTTATACGACTAATATTTTATTGGATTCAACAATGGTATTATACAATATAGCCCTGTGTTTTTTATTTGAAAGAAGAAAATAACGAAAGCAAATAAAATTCATACTCATAGGATACATATTTAATTTAAAAAAATATTTATGAAAGATATCGACAGACGAGCATGAGGTTCACTTGATGGTAGGTGATACCTCAGCCACAGAACATCAGTCAATGATGCGCTATCGACCAACTGGCAGTTTTTACTGGGAGCTTTCGGAAATCCATAGACTGAAACCGAAACGCACAATATGCACTTCACGGTTTTTCCATATGTGAACGGTGGTTCATTACCCGGTCAGAATTTCGATATTCCCCACCCGTTCTATGCCCGAAGTTATACCAGACGTGGGAATGATATGCTTACAAAAAATCGAAGTACAAAAAACTGTGTAGTGCGAATTACGGATATCTGACTCAGAATTATCTATTGATTTAATTATTTAATTGAATTAATTTGAAGATTGATATCTAAGAAACTGTATAAACAGTCGCTTACAATTCTTCAATAAAATTCAAAAAATTATTGCATTCAATTATTACTCTTGTATCTACAAGATCTTGTATGTACTTTTATCTACAAGAAAATGGCATAATGTAAATGAGCCTTTAAGTTATAAGTATTTTTACGTCGCATCCCAAAATAACTGACTTCAAACAATAAAAAAAGCAATTTTAATTCAAGTCATTAATTTCCTCGCAAATTACTTAAAACGTACGTCTGAAACATTTATAAAAATAAACGTCAGACAGAGGGAGGTTTTAAAAAAACATAGGCGAGGCAAAATCAAAAGTCATTAATGTCCAATAAGTTAAAAAGTTATCCGGCCCGCAATAAATCATTTTTATATTTCATCTTTCGTGAGTCTTTTTTCATCAATTTAACAAGAGTTGAAAAAAGGCACTCAATTGTGTGTTGTGGAGTTTTTTTTAAATGGTAACCTCGTGAATAATTTGAGCCAATCGGAAGCGTTCGTTGGCGGCTGTTGCCACCCTCCCGCGTTATGATTGGTTAGTTTGGAATCTGATTGCGCGATGCTTCAACGGATTTCGGTTAAGGGCATCTCATTCTTGCGATCGAGTGATGTGATAGTGAGTTGCGATGTCGATAAGATTTATTTAATTCTAATCTGCTTTTCCAATGTAACTGAATAAATATATTGAGTAACATTGATTATTTTCATTATCAAAATACAAACTTACTTATTTACTGTGTGTAATGAGTACCTACTATTTAAACATAATTTTACTCATTTTATAAATGTTAAGGAAAAAAGCAATGTTGGTTTCAAGATTTGAATTGGTATTAGTGACATGGTTTGGTTTGGGCAGTGGTAACCCACCTGCTCTGCGGTCGGCTCTTTTATAAAAACAAGGCGAAATCGATCTTTTATAAAAAATATACAGATTACTACATTAAAAACTAAATTATAAATCAAATGTAAAATTTTCATGAATTATTATTGAAACGCCTGAGTTCGACTTTTTTACTTTATATTTATTTCCACTTTTGTAATACTATGTATAATATTCATTCCTTTTAAAATTCTGTTTTCAAAAATATATTTATGGATAAATACTTCGATTATTGTCTGGAGTTCCTTTATGGTAGCGATTTACCGCACCAGCTACCATCTTGGGAAGGTTATTTTAAAACCTTTTAGTTGGCCAAACCCAAACAGACACGAAATCTAAAAAACAGTATTTTTAAGTTTCCATTGTGTCATTGTTCTTCATTATCAGAGATAATGGAATCAAATTATATTTATGTTATTATCGACTGTTTAATAATAGTCTCATCACTAGTAATATCTAATTGAGCCAAACCGCATAAACTTTACTGAGAGCGGCGAAGGGAATTACACTGTCCATTGCCTTAAATAGATATGTATTATTAAATATTATTATTTCAGTAATGTAGATCTTATAATCGATATGGAGTAAAATTATAAAAAGTATAGTTTTTTTTGTCTGTATCGACTTATTAATTACTTAGTTATCTAATAATATGTAATTTCTCAATTCGTCCGTCTGTTATAATAAACTACTGTTTAATTTTCAGTAGAAATGTTTAAAAAAATATAAATTAAATGTTAATGATTATGGGATATAAAATAATGACACTATGAATTGAGAAACTTCTTATTTCCAAAGTTTGAAAAGTACCTAAATAAGAAGAATGTTTGTTTTACATAATCACTAAACTATTTAAAGCTATAAATACTTCAATGTCAACCCTTACCATGACACATTCTCCTTTCGAGGTGTTGTGAGGTACGTACACAGTGATACCTTATTACCGATAAAAAACGTGGACGTGGCAGTACCTAATATGAACATTACTTCTTAGGCTTTTTATACTACAATTAATTTTTAAACTCCTTATGTAGGTATAGTTTAAAATACCTATAGGTTTTTAAAAAAGTAGAAAAAAAACAAAGCTAGTTGTTTTTTTTTCCTACTTTTTGCTAATACTTTTCACTCCATAATGATTGTCTTTTGTTAATACGGTTTTTCTCATTGAGTTTTTGGAATAATTGTGTGGGATTCCGTTAAACAGATTTTGGCTAGTTTAGGGCCAAATCTATTTAATGACTTAAAATTTTATTTAAGAACCAATGCTAGTATGAATAACATGATGGCTAAAGAACATAAACTGCAATAACACTTTATTAGTATATTACGAGTAACCCTTCAATATTTGTAATAGAAAGAAGAAGTAAGAAGAAAGCAGTATTTGGTAGTTATTACATATAACCTAATAACTACCAACCTACTTACTAATCCTAATAAGTATCGTAAACTAATTAGTGATAAAAACCTTTCTGTATAATATAAATTCGTCTCGTAAACAGACACTTGGATTTCGTTTGGATTGGATGTTGGAAACAGATGCTTAAAACTGGTTTGTCCACGATAAGCACAAAGCCGAAGTCACAACTTTATTACTAGTTTTATCACAGAATATTTGTAACGCAGTCATTCGATACTAAAATCTACGAATTTATCGAATCAATTATTCACTATCGATATCGATAAATGTTACGTTATCACAACACTAATTGCTAATTCGAACAAGCATTACGTTTGAAAGTTAATTTTGTGTAACAACTCGAAGTTTAATATAACAGTAATGATGCTTAATCAGAGACGTATTTAAGTGGACAAGGGCCCCGATGCATACAGAAATCCACTCCCTCACTAAATTTAATCAAAAATTGTAAAAAAATTATTACATGTATATAGGATTTATTATAGGGTGGAATGGAACTCACGAACATGACATTACGAGCACGTGAACTGATGATCTAATGTGCTTCGGACGTACGGAACAAAGTAACGCTAAAAATAGTTCATGCTAACAAGGAAGCTTGAAACTTGTGTCATAACTTAATTTATTGTTAAAAGTTCTGGTATTAACTGACCATTTAACAGCTAAGATGCTTGTGAGCAGGCTCGAAGTATTGTAGCTCGCTGCTCCTCTCTTTCCAAAGCACAGTGGGGCCTCTAGGTTTCCGGACCCTCTGATTTTTGGGGCCCTGGTTCAGTGTGCACCTTACCCTATGATAGCTACGCCACTGTGCTTGTTACAAATGATAGATGAAGCACAAATTACCACAAATACATACCTTGCTATCGATGAAGTTGTATTTTAATTTATACTTTTTGTCTATGTGTTAGAATTCAATATAGTTTGGCGTCACGTTTTATATTGATAAATGATTAACATGTCCATGTGGTATAATTTATTTTAAATGAATGGACTTGTACATCATTTGAAGTGGAATATTATAGGTTTACAGATGACATAAACTCTAATGGTTTTGAACCTTTAAGATTTGAGTTATATAGGCAACATAATTGTATCCTATTATGATACATATTACATTGTCTTTCTAAGTTACCTCGTAGTAATACTAGGTAAAGGGTTGTTACGAGATTTAGAAAGTAAATTAATGTTCTTTAAAAAATATCATGGTACCTAATTAGTATTACACTTATGTTGTATTGACCTTTCTTCATATTCTATATATCATCCCTGACTTTATAGGACGTCAGTTATTATTATTATATTAGATCTAAACATTTTAGTGAAATGAACAGAGAATCCCGTGTTTATTGAATAAATATAAAGTAATAATTTTATGATCTACAATTATGTTGCTTATAAATCTATACTATATAATATTATAAAGAGGAAAGGTTTGATTTTTTGTTTGTTTGTATGAATTGAATAGGCTCCGAAACTACTGGACCGATTTCAAAAATTCTTTCACCAATAGAAAGCTACATTATCGCTGAGTAACATAGGCTATATTTATTACTAGAAAAAAATAGAGATCCTTAGAAATTCCTACTAAAACCAACTCAAGATGTAAAAAAATTAGCCAAAATATGTCTTTCATCGCATGCGCTGCGGAAAGTAACGAGATCATATATCTAGCTATTGTAGTTATGTTACTATAACTACTTTTTAACATTTAAAAAATTGAAAGAAATGCCGTTCAAAATCAGACCATGTTATCCATACCTTTATATTAATTCTTATCCAAATAAATTATTTCATATCCAAGACTGTTTCAATACCTATTGACTACTTTTTGAATTATTGAAATCGGACATTCCATTCAAAAGATATTACGAAATTAAAAATATCAATACAAACAAAAATACACGCCGCGGCCGTCGCGCCGCGGCCGGTGCGGCTTCAAGCAGCGCAGCGCAGCGAGCAATGCTGCGAGGGGTAGTATTGTATATACTTTGTCATTTTCTTCAATTTTTGCGGTTTTGTTACGATTTAATACAAAAAATACTTGACCGATTTTAAAAATTCTTTCACCATTAGAAAGCTACATTATCAGCGTGTAACTTATTTTCATCTAAATTGCACCCGTGCGAAGCCGGGGCGTTTTGCTAGTATTAAAATAATCCAAGACAAAATCTAAAGATAAAGTTAGCTATTATAAAATAATTTAAGATGTTACGATCAATTCTGTAGTGTGGATAAAGCTGTTACATCCACTATTTGCCGCCTCCGTTTGGGTCATGCGTGCACCCCTGTTCACCTTGCAAAGCTTAGAATTCGAGATAACTCCCTTTGTGAGTGTGGTCTTGATGAAGGCAACCCCGATCATCTTTTCTTTAGTTGTCCTAAACTCAATATTTCACTTTTGGATGTCCTTCCTCCTGATATCCCTCGCCATATTAACTTTAAATGTCTGTTATCTCTTGTCCCTTCTCAATTTATAAAAATCCTCTCCAAATTTATTATTTCTAACAGATTGAAGTATTAACATTAAGTTACTAAATACTGTATACTTATATACCTGCTTATATAAATACACATATTAGTACTTATATAAATACACACACATATATTTGTGCAGTGTTTTTGCTCACTCCAAGTATCAAAACTGACATTCGACCCTGTAGGCCTATTACGAAAAACGAACGCAACGAACGGATCGAAACGAAAGAACAAACAACTTCGTATTTTAACTCATTAAAAAAATATTTTTAATTCTATTTACGATTATTCTTACTATCACAGTAATGTCAAACGAAAGACATAATGTCCTATTGGGTAAGACGTGTCGTTCATCGGATTCATAATAGTAAAATGTACGATCCGTCAGCCGAAACTTCGTATTTTGTTTTGGTAATAGGCCTCCTGGCTCGTACGTCAAGTTTCAACAGTATGTAATTCCCCGACATTCTAAAATTATTGAGTCTCCCAAAATACTCGACATTGGCAGAATCCGTCTCTGGTGGAGGTTGCCATTAATTAAAAGAAGAAGAAGACTGAAGAAGATGTTACGAACAAAATTATGCATTGCATAAAACAAAAGATAACGGCATAGAATGTATTATTTAGCGACATCTAGTGTCGAGTGGTATAAAAATATAGTACACCTATTTGACGCTAGATGGCATTAAATACAGTAATGTAATACAGTAATTGATGTAGTTTTTCATGAAATTAATAGATGGCACTCATTTAAAAATTTATTTATTGCAATTGATTTTAATCATAAATACTTGATTATGATTTTCATAAAATTTGCTTTTCTCTACTTCTAGTCACTACTAGCAATAACAATTAATCGAGTGGGAGGAAAAAAACAATATTAAATGAACCACCTTTGACTTTCTTATGTAGATACAAACACCGTGAGGTTTTGCATAGTAGGTACTACTGATTACGAGTTTTCAGGTGAAATATGCCCTCAATAAAAAATAGGTCATTTGCGCATCATTAACATCTCATGAACGTTACATTTGCCACCAAGTGGTCGGCATTCGACATTTAGCTTAACATTAGTCACGTGATCAACAATTGCCATTGCAAGACTTTTTTACTAAAATATCCTATGAGTCGTATAGAATCTCCGATCAACAATAATATATACAATGTATAGAATCAAAGGCGGCTAGCTGACATTTTTGGTCCGGCAATCTACAAAAAACAAATAAGTTCTTGTCGATTAGACTGTTATGCTTTTTTAATTTTTATATATTTGGTTTTATCTTTAATCTATATATATAAAAGAGATTCCCACCTATATAGATACTCATCACGATATCTCTGGAACCATAAGGCGTAGCAACTTGAAATATGGTAGGAATATTCCTTTCGCCGAGTAGAGGTCAGCTAAGAACGGATTTTACGAAATTCAACCCACAAGGGGGGTTGCGGGGGCAATTGCTAGTTGTTAATAATTTAATATTAATAGATACCTTAAACATGCAATGAATGATACCTAATACAAAAATAAAGGAGAAAAATGTTTTCTTTTTTAAATTGCTAACAATCAGCCATAAGTCAGATAGCTACCTTTGATTCTATACGACTCATATAATAAGCATGTTGCCTGATATACAATTATTTGCTTCCAAATAGTTAATACCACAGAACAGATTGGTTTTTCTGTTCTGTGATAGTTATCTTTCTAGATATTAAGTAAATGTCGTCTTAATTTATTAATTATGTGTTATAGGATAATACTAATATTACAAAAAGGAAGGATTTGTATTTTTTGTATGTTATGAATAAACTCAAATACTACTGGACCGAATTTAAAACTATTTCACCAATAGAAAGCTACATTACCAACCAGTTACATAGTGTGTATAGTACATCTTTATTGCACCCGTGTGAAGCCAGGGCGTGTTACTAGTATATTATAAAGAGGAAAGAGTTTGTTTACTTGTTTGTTTGTTAAGATTTAACTCAAAAACTACTCAACTGATTTTAAAATTCTACCACCAATATATCAGTGAGTAACATAGGCAGGGGCATGTTACTAGTTGATAATAAAAGTCATATTTAATATTTATTTCATTTACTCTTTATTCATTTACATGACACTTTTTATTACAACGTTTAATAATCAAGTTACAGGTAATAAATTGGTTTAATTATAGGTAATACTTATTTAATATATTAACTATATATAATATATAATACATGTTAATTTTACTATTTCTCTAATATTATTAGTAATTATTTGTAAATGCATAATCCAGCCCTTATGCAATTACAAATTTAAAAAGTTTATATTTAATATATATATTAAACAAATCATTTGTATAATAATAATATTAATAACTTTACATAAACACAATAAACTTTATATAAATAGATCACAAATCAAATCATCAATGAATATTATGTAATAAAAATAATTAAATCTTGACAATAAACAACGTAACAAGTCGCGTAACAAAATAAAAATGTTTGATTTAAATGAAAAAAATCATTTAAATGAATGATACTCGCGTTAATAAAACATGTTAGATGCGTTGTTATTAAGGTTGCTATTGGAATGCATCTGTGAGCGAGTCCTGGTGTTCTGTTAAGTACCTCTTGGATTGATCAGTGTCTTCCTCCGCATACTCACAAGGTATTAATAACTGGAAATAAAAAAAAAATATTTAAATACCTAACATTAAATCTATATTATATTACACATATAAAACAAAGTCGTGTTAGTTACACCATTTTGAACTCAAGAACAGCTGCACCGATTTTAATGATGTCTTATTTGTCCCGAATAACAGAATAACTATTAAAATTCGGAAAATTTCCGAAAAAAAATATATGAAGAAAATGTATTTTTAAATAAATTAGGTTCAGAACTCCGCCATCTTTTTTTATGTTAGATATCGACAGTCGAGCATGAGGTTCACTTGAATATCAATCAATGATGCGCTGACGACATACTTTTTCTTTCGAATTTTCGGAAATCTATAGACTGAGACCGAAACGCGCAATATGCACTTCACGGCTTAACCGTCTTTGAACGGTGTTTCATTACCCGATCGGAATTTTGATATTCCCGCCCGTTCTATGCCCGAAGTTTCCAAACATGGGAAAAACATGCTTACAGAAAATAGTAAGCATGTCGTCCGGGTGTGATTCGAACCCACGACCCATCGATGCGCACGGCAGGTGTTCTACCGATCGCGCCAACGAGCCCGTCAAATGTAAATTAGCAGCGTTGTGGCATGAAAGTGTCACAGCATATGCTGAGCCAGTTTCTATTCGCAACCGCAGTGCACACTGCGACTTGACTGTACTAGGATAGATTTAGTTATAGTTAGTATAAGCTGATGTCACGCATTTGTACTGTGTTTTGTGAATAAATGGTTCATCTATCATCTATCTAAATGTTTGACTCCTTGCCACCGCAGTAGGTATACCTAGTACCTACCCGTTCCGCAAATGGCTTTCCTTGTAGCAGATACTTCAGCTTCTGCAACTGACACGGCGTAAAGATCTGGTCCAAGGTCTGATCAGCCCGCTTGTGGTCCCTCTTGCCGTTCGTCCAGCCCCGTGAATATTGGAAGGTCTGAGAGGCAGCCATCGTGAGAGACAGAGCAATGAGGAATAGTGTGATGTTCATCATTGTTACTGCTGGAAAGATTAAAATTGTTGGTGTTAGGTTCATGCTGTTACTTTTTGGCTTCTTTCTTCAACCAGGAGCGGATTATTCTTAAGGCAATCTATTAAAATATACAGGCGCGAGTTACATAGCTATAACCCAGCTAACCCGGACACATTAAAATTCCATAGTTTCTTATTACATCTAGAGATAAGCCCACCACTGTAACAATAGTTATAAGACTCTTTGCTCTGTATATTTAACTTGAATTATGTTAAATCAGTCATGTATTAACACTTGGATGGAGCAGTAGCTCCGAAGTTTCATTTTAAAAACTCTTCTGCCATCGCTCCCAATAAAACTCGCGCGCGGATAGAATTTTTTGATGAAAAAAATAGCTACCTAAAATTATAGTCGCTAGGACTTTCGCACTATGATGATATTATTGACTATTTCGCCAGAAAAAAATGTGGACATTTTTAACAAAGAGATTTTTTAAGTAATGCTGTTTTTTTAAGCATATAGGTATATTTTTTTATCTAAATTAAAATCACAAAAGTAAAACATGTTTTATTTCAATTTAGCGCACGGTACATGCCAAAAATCGATTCTTACTGGCATCTCGAAACCGGCACTACGCTATCTTGAAAAACGCCAGATAATTTCAAAGATAAATTGTGTAAATTTTAAATAATTAAAGATAAATTAGGATAATTAAAGAGTTATCACAACTTTTCCTTAAGCTGCGTTTAGCGTAAATATACTTTTTCAAGTTACCGCAGTATAAATACTGGTGTCGATCTAGTCTACATATTAAGTGAACTCCCAAGTAGGGTATGGTCGAAAATAGTTCCACGTGTATGTTTCACACAATGTCTTTCTTTACTGGCAAATAGGTGATTCTTTTGTGTCCTGTCCTATGTATCTTTTGTGACCTTCAATGCTGAAAGCGACGCGCATAACTAAGTCATGGAGGCTGTGAACTCCCCTTTACCCTCCAATATGTGGTAGCAATACACTCGCCTAAAATGAGAACACAAATATTGTTACACCTTTATCAATATGCTTTAATATTATTCTTTTATCAAGGTGTTTACATCACAGAAAATATTTTAAAAATGGCTAGACGTGGATTATTTCATTAAATATAAAAAAATATTTCTTATATGTATAAAAATCTTATTCCTGTACATACTGTATTCGTACTATGTAAACAGATTCATTTTTGTTTTTTTGAAAGAGGACCAAATAAATTATTTTACAATAGATATGGACATTTATGAAATATGTTATTTTCAAAACTATTTGTTTAGACCCAAAATTTAATTTTATTGTAACAGTTTTGTTTATACCATCAATTATTTTAAAATAATGTCTGTGAAATTATTGTCAAACAAACGGGTAAACATACCTACTTCGAGCGGAAAACGGGATGAGAAAGTTTCTGACTTATCCTCCTTCAGCCTTAAAGGAGGATGAGTCAAAGAATACTAACATAACTAATAATAAATAAAAACACCTATATACAATACTATTTTTTAACTGAAAAACTGTATTTTGTTTTTGTCGTCCAAATCTTATTTTTTTTTTGTCATTTATCCTAACGAAAAATCTATCAGTGTATTCTGTCAGTCTAATATTTTAATTAAATAAAGAAAACGTTCTATTTTTAAATTCCTACACCAAGTTCTAAATATGGCCGGCGATTTTCCGTTCAGGTGTTGAAACGCAAATAATGAAATGCCTACAATAAAAGCCTCATTTTGTTCTCAACTGTCCTTCTGCTCTATAATTACAGAGCTCGGTTTTTAATTTAACAAATGGAGTAAGAAAATTGTGAAGACTCGTTTTTAATATTAAGTATAATTAATTTCAGGGATTCCTTTTTCAATAATCAAATATCATGTTGGTAATTTGGACTGTGTATTTTATTCTGATATTCCATTCTTCTGATGTATCAAGGCTTAGTGATATATGCATTGCATTCAGCTCCGGTAGTCCTAAGTCTAGGTGTATAACACAGGCAAGCCATATAAAAAATGCCCTATTTTTTAATAACTCTTTTTGAAATCACTATTTTTTGTGTGTCTAATTTTCTTTAAGTTGTAGCATACTCGTTAATTAAATTATTAACAATAAATAAGTTTTAAAAAGCATTTTTTTAATCTGCCAGCAGTTTGGAACGTTACAACTGAAAAGAGACCGGCAAGAACATTTTATTACCGCATAAAATGTTCTTGCTTGCTTGTGTTTCTGTTACATACAATGATACAAAATAAGGTTTCTTATGCATCCGTTCTAATTATGATGTTGAGACAATTCACTACTAAGCGTCTATATTAGTAGTCTCATCGGTGGCAACAATAAATTATTTTTATTTCGTATTAAACGTAAATTAAAATTTTATATTTATTACATTTTGATGACATGCAAATGAACATCACTGCGAGACAATAAGCGACGCTTCTTGAAGTCGTTAATATGAAAACTGTGCTACGTTTAAGCGTAAACCTAAATGCCATCGCTCATTTTATTATTCACTAACGTTCCGCCCCGGCTTCGCACGGGTTTAATGTACACATGTACACAAAAAATAGCATTTGTTACTCGCTGATAAAGTAGCTTTCTATTGGTGAAAAAAAATTTAAAATCGGCCGAGTAGTTTTTGAGTAAAATCGTAACAGTTTATTACTCAAACAAATTACAGCAACCCAAAAACTCTCCTTGGAGATAATAAAAGCTCATTAAAAAAACACATCGTAATTTCTGTATTTATTCTGTTACTTCGTAATAAACGAAAAAGGTAACCTACATACATTCGCAGCATACCGGTATTAACTGTATAAATGAAAATCAATGTATGTTTGCCTTCTATGCACCCCTAAACAATTCATCCGATTACGATGAAAAGTGAGTTGTTCTGCATACACTCGCAAAGGTTCCTGTACAATAACGTGATCATTCCAATAGGGTCCTATTATTTATCTCAAAAGCCAGCAACGCATCTGAAACACCCTTCGTTTGATGTTGCTTTATAGGAATGATCACTTCATCATGGTTAGCTCTCTAATAAAAATGTTAATATACCCTTTGTAGAAAACGGTCCAATTTCTAAACGATTTTCATTCTTTGGTTGCGTTCAAAGATTTTGATACACTTGTGTGTCGATTATCGTATTACAATGAACGTAATGATATTGTTACTACAGCCTCTTCCTTTGAACTTGTGACCCCCGTTTAAAGGGCGCATATTGTGCGAACATAATATCACTGTATTATTATATTATGTCACTAAGAATTCGCCCTGGCTTCGCACGGGTGCAAGGTAGATGTAGGTACTATACAAAAAGGATATGTTACTCGCTGATAATGACTATTGGTGAAAGAATTTTTAAAATAACAACATTAAACACAAATCAATATTCTATCGATCGATTTCTATCAGATCTAACAATATTCTAACTTTGAACATTTTTAATCTTTTTGACTATCTAATATATAAAATTCTCGTGTCACAATGTTCGTTCCCATACTCCTCCGAAACGGCTCCACCGATTCTTATAATTTTTTTATGCATATTCAGTAAGTCTGAGAATCGGCTACTATCTATCTTTCAAACCCCTAAGTGATAAGGGGTGTCCACCTCATTTTTTTTTTTGGATAATTTTTATTATGTGGCACTAAAAAATACATACAACCCTATATTTTCACTCTTCTATTACCAACCCCTGCTTTTTTTGTCAAAAAATCTAGACACGTGCGAAGCAGGGGCGGGTCGCTAGTAATATTATAAAGAGGAAAGATTATTAAAGAAGAAATATTATTTCACCAATAGACAGCTACATTATCGACGAGTAACACAGGCAAGGTACATCTACATTGCATCCGTGCGAACTGCGAAGCCGGGGCGACTTGCTAGTTTATCATAAATTATAATTTTTATATAATACTAGTAAGTACCTACCAACCTACCCGGTTTGCGTTGCAATGTTACGTAAAGTAAAAATATATTTATCTTTTTTGGGCCAAGAATCTTCGCGGACGTATGCAATACAGCTCCCCACAATTTCATAATAATCGGATGAATAGTTTAGGAGTGCATAGAGGACAAACATACTAATATTAAATTTAGATTTGGAAGATATTATGATTTACTATTAACAATGTTATATATAATATATTATGTATGTTCTATTTATTCCGAATATCTCAGTGAGACTTTAAGAAGATTTTATTATAAAAAAAATGCATATTGCACAATTGCACATGTTATAGTAAAATCAACTATGCCACATTGTGTGTACCCATTATTATTGCTCTTTATTTTTAAGTTTTTATGTTAAAGTTTGAAGCAGGTATAATTTATTTATTTGTGCTTACTTGCAATTTAAGGTTTATTTTCTCAAATAGAACTCAAATTCTCACAAAAAATCTTAACAAAACATATTTTCTTTAAGTCGGAAACTATTTCATAGAAGTATTATTATTAAGCATAGTTTTCATAGTCATTTATTATACCTATATTATGTAGTTTTTTTTAACTTTATTTTATTTATGATTTTTCTTATTATATTTTGGGCAGTAGTATCTACTACTAGGAGTACCAATTGGCAATTACCAACAAGAGGGAAATTTTTTTCTTCTTTTTCTAAAGCGCACTAACTATTTTTTTATTGTTGTTTTATGTTTTGTAAATGTATTAATTTTTAAGGAGCTGTCTCCCAATAGTTGTAAAGGAGGGGTGAAAATAAGTTTAGTTACGTTGACACGCCACAACGTATGCTGAGTGGGACGGACCCCTATTTGACATCCTTGCCATACATAAATATGCTAAAATTTAATAAATTTAATTTAAATAGTGCAACATCAATGATTATGTGATTTAATTGAATGATAAATAAAATACATTTAATTTCATATAAACCATTAATACCTAATATATAAGTTTTTTTTATTTCAGAGCGGACAACCGAGCAGGTGGGTTACTTGATGTTAAGTAATCACCACCGCCCATGGACATCCGCGACTTAAAAGTCTCAGATGCGTTGTCGGCCTTTCAAAAATTATAGGTTTGCTTTTTAAAATCAACGAGGTCGCACAAGTAGTTACAATACCGGTTTATAGTCACTAGTTTAAAGAAAAAAAAATATATAGAATTAATTCCTAACTTACCTTAGATAAAACAGGCACAGAACTATTTCCTTCCTATCTTCAGCCTGGACTACGCTGTTTGTACTCACCCCTTTGCTTTTATACGCATCGGGGCGCTATACAATATACGCAATATTACAAGCCCCTAACGAAATCCACTCTCATACGATTTTGATGCGCTATAATTATATTTTTTAATTACAATATCTTGTATTTTAGAGCTATTGATAAATGGGGTATACTTATTAAACTAATATTTTGCAACATTGCCACAAAAATACTTTTTAAAATATTACTATATACTAGAGATTAACAAAATAGGTGCGCCATAATAAACATTGATATAATAATAATTTCTTAATATATATAAATAATTCGTAGGTACTATAGCTCAGCATTTCTTAAAAAAAATGGTATAAGATTCATTTATTTTATCCCTTGAATCAATATAAATTATCATCTATTTCATAATAATATCAAATACAATGCGTTTTAAATATTTGTTACTACTATTGTAGAACGAGCAAAGGCAGTTGTAATAAGATCAAACGTTGAAAAAGGATCGGTTGCAGGGTTGTTCATTCATTGATGAATATCACTTACCTTCGAAAAAGTCAATTTGAATTGTAAAAATTATTTAACTGTTAAAGCTAAATATTTTAAATAGAAAATAAAATTATTTGTGTATTTTTATTTCTTTAGTAGGTCGACAGCGCATCATTGACTGATGTTCTGTGGACCTCAAGTGAACCTCATATCTAACATAGAAAAAAATACCGCAACGCTCTTTCACAAATATTCAAAGAGCGTTCACAAATGTTTATATAATCTAATTCCTTAGTCATAGGACATAAATAAATGATGCACTAGCGACTTATTGTTTACTTCAATATCCATTAATTAGTTTTATATTACAATTTTTGTGGTCCTTTTCATTGTTTTCAATCGAACAATTTAGGTCTAGCAAGTGTGCACTTCATATACACTTTTTAAAATCATAATAATAAATAATAATGTCTGCCTCTTCGATTTTTTTTGTTTTCAGGATGTACTTTTTACTGTACTTTTTAATGTGATTCATTGGTATGCATCCGGCTTCGAATCGCAGAAAACAATTTAAAAAAAAATGTTTCAGTCAGAGAAAAGAATCACATACTTACCCGTAAAGAAAAATTATCAGTGAAACCCAGAAATATGTTTGCCCCATGCCCTATTTCCTTAGCATCATTATAATTGACTAGCAAAACGCCCCGGTTTCGCACGGGTGCAATGTAGATGAAAAAAAGCACAGCCTTTGTTACTCGCTGATAATATAGCTTTTTATTGGTAAAAGAATTTTTGAAATCGGTCCAGTAGTTTTTAAGTTTATTCGTTACATACAAAAATATAAAAATACAAAAATACAAATCTTTCCTCTTTATAATATTAGTATAGATATAGAAGTACATATAGATATGTAAAAAATATTTTCCAAAAAGCATGGGCAATACGTATTTGAAGAACTTTGATCAATATCCATTCTCTATAATTTAAATCACATAATTAATAATATTGATATGCTCAATACTATAATTCTATCGTATAATTATAATTAGTTCAATTGTCTGTCATCAATGGATTATCAAGCTTTAATTACTAAAATTAGGTACAAGCGTCAGTTGAGGCCTCTATAGGCCTTATTCATAAACGTGGTCGTTATCTCTGCTTTGATTCTTTGGTTAAATTAGCATTTCACATTTAATATTTGATTTTAGTTATAACCTCATATTTTTTTATGTTAGATATCGACAGACGAGCATAAAGTTCACTTGATGGTAGGTGATATCTCAGCCACAAAACATCAGTCAATGATGCGCTGTCGAATTACTTTTTACTTCGAGCATTTGCAAATCCATAGACTGAAACCGAAACGTGCAATATGCACTTCACGGTTTTCTATCTATGAACGGTGGTTCGTTACCCTGTCGGAATTTCGATATTCCTCCCACCCGTTCAATACCAGCCGTGGAGAAGACATGCTTACAGAAAGTTATAAACATGTCGTCCCGGTGGGATACGAACCCACGACCCATCGACGCGTACGACAGGTGTTCTACCGAACGCGCCAACGAGCCCAAAAAGAACCTATACTTATTCTAAGGTTATATTAATTTCTTTTTTTTAAATTTATTGCATGACTATGGATGCTTATTGTTAATCATCTGTATTTGATGGAAGTTACCATTAATTAAAATAAGATGAAGAATTAATAGGAAATATTAGTCAAGGGACAGACTGTGGGGTCCCGATTTACGCTAGAACGGGACGTCCATTTTCAGGGGGAAACATCCCGATTCACCCTCTTCAATGTTGTTGAAAATTTTCACTTACTTGCGTATTTCTTGTAGAGTAAAACTCATGGCCCAGACGGCCTAGCATGACAGCATGATAGCCGAGAAAAGACAAACTAAAATATAAGATATAGATATTATAGCTAAACCATTGTTGAAAAGAGTGTCCATGGAGTTTCTTGCCGGTTCTTCTCCATGAGACCCACTTTTTGGAACCGTGCAACTAGACGTTTCATAAGAGCCTGCAAAGGCCTATTTGAAATAAAAAACTTTTGATTTTGATTGATTTTGATTTGATTTTATTATATCTCGACATGGACAATTTTTATAGAAAAGATATCTCGATCGACAAATATCTATTTTTGATATTAAAAGTCGAGTTTTAAGTAATTATCATCTTAGACCCGGAAGAAATAAAGAGATAATCGATTAAAACACGACAAAAGTGTTGACAAAATTTTGTCGCGGTTGTCATGATAGGCCGGCTGATAAAACTAAATTATCACAAAAAAGTAGTTACCTACATGGTTAACTAAGATTGTTGTTAAAAAGTAAGGTGGGAACCTAACTAAAACCCATAATGTGGTTGTGTGACAGTGATATAGACAAAATACTATTTAAAATGA
Organism: Anthocharis cardamines; assembly: GCA_905404175.1. Taxonomy (NCBI): domain Eukaryota; kingdom Metazoa; phylum Arthropoda; class Insecta; order Lepidoptera; family Pieridae; genus Anthocharis; species Anthocharis cardamines. Next base: position 4,053,289 of record FR989972.1, on the reverse strand, counting down.
AATATTCATTTTTGTTAAACTTTGGCGAAAAATGCCTATTTCTTGAAGATTGAAATGAGATATCTTGTTAGTCTTATCACTATTTCTTTTGTAATGTAATCCTAGCGATAACAAATGTCAAAATATTTTCTTGAAATTTTTACCTCATGTTTCAGCCGGGTCCAAGACGAAATTGACCCCTTTCTGTTTTGAATAAATATGTAAAATCTTCAAATTTCATTGGGAAACAGACATAATGAGAAATAAAATATTGAGCAGGAGCGGATTTAGACGTCTGGAGGCCACAAACTGGGGCAACAAAGGTTTTTTCCGAAGTCTATTGGGTCCTCTCTTTCTCAGGCCCCGGAGCTGTAACCCCAAATGCCCTCCCTTAAATCCGGTCCTATATAGTACCTAATAGTAATAACAAATATTATAAGATTAAAGTACTGTTTCTTGATAAAAATAATTATGAAATCTGTTAGACCTGTCTTCTTTAAGGATTGAGGAGGATGTACAAATTAAATTATTTAAGTACTTTCATATAATTAGATAAAAAAAAAAACATTTTTTTTTAAATAATATTGTATTAAAGTTTGTGTTTAGCGCCATCTAGCAATAGACTATCAAATTACGATCAGTTTTACGACTTCTTTACAAGAGTTATAATAGTAAAATTTAATATTATTCATTAAACACTATGAAAGACTAAAATATTTTCTATGTATTTTAAAACAATATAAAACAATCAAGGCGGATATTATTATTATTCGATTTCAGAAAAGCGAAGTTGACATTTATGCTGTGGTTCACCGGTCGTCATTCAATTATAATGTCACTCTTTTTTGGGAAAATTGAGCAGACTCACAGATTCGTTCTTTTCATTCACCAATCGTCATTCTCAAATGGAAATTGTAAACGCGTTTCGTGAAATATGTCCGCTTTTTGTGTTTTTTGACGTAAATATTAGCGAAATTGTATTGTGCATATCATCTGCTTGTTGAATTTTGGTGCTGTACCAGTTTTATAATGTGTGTGATTGTGGTGTAATCTGTTCATATGAGGCTGTTGTATAAAACTGGTCCGATGGAGTCTCTCAGAAAATGGTTCTACAAACCTAAGGTATGTCTGATGTCAAAACATTGTAGTAGTTTCTATTTTACTTTGTCCCTGTTTGGATAACCAGAATCATATTTTGATGTTTTAAACATTAGGAATTATTAAGCTAACAATTTAATCTAATCATTGAGTTTTAAAGCAAGAAGTTCATTGTTTTTAATCACGCATCGAGCGTGATTACAAAATATTCCTTCCACCAGTTTACCTACTCATTGCACATCGAGGCTACAGTTATTTCCTTTTCTATTCGCCACAATAGTTGTTTAACTACGCGATAACAATTGTTTCGTATAAGTTACGTCATGACTCATGGTTTAATAACGAAGCACTGGTTGCATATTTACATCACAGACAATAGGTCGGATTTATAAAAATTATAACACTAAAGAAAACCAATAAAATGTAAATGTGTAAAGGTTTTGGACAAATACTATATACTACACACTATTACAATGCTTCTTTGTTAACTTTTTTCCTTCTTAACAGTCTTTAGAGGAAAGTGAATGCAATATGCAATACCAGTGACGTTAAACATTATGATTAATAGTGATAAACGCATATGTATGACAATGGTACCTACACTGTTTATTAGTTGTAAATCAGGGAAACACAATGTTTAAATTAATAAAAATACAGTAGAATCTCACCCGCTAACCTTCACCGGCATCTCCCACATATAAATTGCACAAAAACAGACCACAATTAAGGATTACTTTAAAACTTAATTAATTGTGAGATATGTTACAGTTATAAAAAAAAATATGTAGAACATGAAAAAAAAAATAATTCGGCGCCCTCTGGTTTTTAATAGTGCCGGTTTAGTGAGAGTTTACTGTAGTCTTGTCTGCATAAGAGGTGAATAATCCTGTGTATCACCTTATGTGTTATTGTATGCATTGCTTGCATGAAATGAAATATATCTTTTTGCACACCACAAAAAATCAAATATAACATAAATAGAAATAAACATGCAATAGGCGGCCTTATCGCTTAAAAGCGATTTCTTCCAGGCAACCTGTACTGGATAATCTGAAATAAATTAAGCTGATAAGGTAACAGTAGGTGGTGCTATCGATATACATATAATTTTAACATAAACATACAGTAGATAATTAGTGAATACAAGAAAATAAGTAATAAATTTGCATGTATTTCTTTTCAAAGTACAACAGGAACAGACAGCATAGTTAGGCTTTATGTAAATGTGTTTTTTTTCCTGCAATTGCTCCAACAAGACATGGAAAGACAGAGTTTATTTACAAGAAAATGTAACACAAAACAATATTGTTGTGTACTTAAAATTTATCACTACATATTAATAATAAGAAATATAATGTGTTGATAACAAAACCCCATTCAGAGATAATGTTATCAGAGTAATTATCAACATGGTAATAATGATTGTAGTAGTCATTAATTTTAAAGCTATTTCGGTTTGATTTAAATATAGCTTGAAAATATGTGACAACTTAACTGTTTGTAATGAGAATGAAAGAGGGTATTTATCCATAATAGCTTGTTTTTAGGAACTAATTATATCTGATGTAGTATATTGTTGTTCTGGGAGACGTATCTATATCACAAAGATTTTCATTATAATAAGAGTAAGTGTTAAATAATTAATATGAAGACCATTCAAGAGTAAAGATAAAAACAAATTCTGTTTAAGAATCAATTTTGGTGAAAAAAAAAAAACTTATAAAATATATGAAACAAAAACATTAAACAAATGGCATAAAAGACTTTATGTGCTATACAGTTTATGATTTTTTTCGTTTTATAATATTTACTTGTCATTGTTTACTTTAAATTTACGTCACTTTCTCTATTTGATTGAAAGAAACTATTGTAAAAATATAAGAAAATACGAAAGTATTGGAAGTCTCCCTATTCAAGAGACCATCTAAGAAACACAGGCACAAATAATATATTTTATTTCAAAGTTCTCTGAGTACCATAATGGATAGAAACTGTTTATAATATTGGTTCTGATACTTCATAGAGGTTTTAATATAATTATAATATAAGAGACTACAAAATAGTGTCATAAGCATTGAATTTGAAACAATTAATTTAATCAATTAATAAACTTCGCATCATTTGATTATAGCAGTTATCTCTTTTTTTCAAGGACTGGTAACTAGGTTTTATTTAGGTATAAATCAGTTTTGATTTTTGATTTAGTACTACTGTTAAGTATAGTTAATTATTATCGATATTTCTCTTCAATCCCTATTTCTCTGTCAAACTATTGCAACTTTAAACCTTGACACATATATCTATGTTATTGATATTATTGCTGTATCACTTCTACACTTATCATTTTCCTCCACCATTTTTTTTATGCATAATAGACAGACGCTTGACCGCAATCCTACCTGATGGTAAGTGGTGATGCGATCTAAGGAAGCCTATTCACCCTAGCTTTAAAGATACCCAAGTTAAAGTGGTCTGGAAAGACACAAAGCCGGCAGGGAGTTCCTCCATTTTCTTTCCTTTGTAATTGTTGAGTCATCAGCTTGTTTACTCTTGTACATTAATTTATTTAAAAACGCAAAACGTTTGTTCATAAATATTCATGGTACGGTTTCAATGCAAATTCGAGGCTAGTTTGCAACACACTTAATATATTAACGAATAAATTATTATATCCGTTATTGACCCGGAGATGCAAACGATTTCATGAAGTAGGCTTCTAGTTTTTTAAGCCACTATTCATGTAACTGAATGTGAATATTCAGCATAATTAAATATGGCTATTATAATAAAAAAAAATCTATACGAAGCTAATAATGATAGTGAAAAAAATAGTGGATAATATAATCGGAGATATCTTTGAAGACTGGAGTAAAAAGCTTCATTGTTTAAAAAAATCATTTATGATGATGCGTTGTTAACCCTTTCGTTACCAGCGCCTGATATAGACGGCATCCACTCGATCTTCTCCAAGTACGAGCTTCGGTAATAGATGGCATCCACTCGATTACCTGCCTGTACTAGCGTCGACAATAGACGAAATTCACGCAATGACCAGCGTGATATACTCATGTGGTGATACCGCTTGACCACGGTCATGAAAGGTGTAAGAAAGACGCAACGTGCAATGTTTGCGGAGCAGTGCTTGGTTTAGAAGGGTTACTCCGTTGGTCTACTTGGTGGTGTTACTTCATGTGTTATGAATGAATTGATGTAGGTACCTATCCATGAATGGTTCCAATACATAAACATGCTAATATTTGTGATATAGGACTTTTGGTGTACCAACATGTTCACTAAGCGTTTAGTGAGCATGTTGGCGAAACCGAATGTTTTTTTTATTATGTAAGATATCGATAGATGATACCTTAGCCACAGAACATCAGGCAATGATGCGCCGTCGACTTACTTTTTACTTCGAGCATTCGGAAATCCATAGACTGAAACCGAGACGCGCAATGTGTTCTTCGCGGTTTTTCTATCTATGAACGGTGGTTCGTTACCCGGTCGAAATTTTGATATTCCTCCCACCCGATCAATGCCCGAAGTTACCAGACGTGGGGAAAACATGCTTACAGATAATTATAAACATGTGGTCCCGGTGAGATTCGAACCCACGACCCATCAATGCACACAGGTGTTCTACCGAACGCGCCAACGAGCCTGTCAAATGCGAATGATGATATGGTTATGAGAAGTATCTTAAACACTCCAATTCGAGGTAGAGATATCATGCGGACGTGTTCTATCTTCGAAGATAGGACATGCTGTCAACGTTATCAATATACTATTTAATGTTTATGCGTGCTCATCGCACGCGTCTCGGAGGCTGGTTATCAGTATGTTATCAACTTTACCAACGAATGATATAGAGTGCGCGCTTCGCTCATGACCTATTCAAAACTAGTTATTTATGAGTGAAGAGAGGTTTGTCGTGTTCGATAGCCGAGGGTAAATCTTTATCCTAACTGGACTAAATAATATTTTGTTTTATGTATTATGTATGCCACGGTAATTTTGTCTGAACTGAACTGATATGGTTTGTTGAATTATTATTAGCATGAATTTGCTTAGAAGAAAGTCTGCAACTGACTGAAGGGCAAACTCCAAGTAATATTATTTGTGTCTATCCCGGAAATTATCCTTTCATTTAAATCAACGCAAATGTATTTATCGAACTGACAGTCTATTTAAGATAGCGTGACATAAATCTCTGTGATTGCATTTTGATATTTAAAAAATCTATCTTATATATAGATAAGTAAATATAAAAAAAATGCCGTGGCAAAACCGATATGATGACTATTTGTCATTAATTATACCGTTCTCTCTACACTCATGATTCATACCATCAATACGCGCTCTAGACTATGTACATATAAAGCGACCTGTAGGGCTATTCACGATCATTCGAAATCGATCCGCCCGGAAAGCTACGCTATTCACAATTCCCATAGGATTGAGCATCGGCATTCTTCGGGAGTTTCCGATTAGAATCTTAGAATAAAATGATAGAAAGCTTGATATATCGGTACGAAATCTTGTAATATCGGAACGGAATGTTTTCGAATGATCGTGAATAACCCTACTGTAGGGCTATTCACGATCATTCGAAATCGATCCGCCCGGAAAGCTACGCTCTCCCACTGAAAGTTGTTTCGTATTTACCGGATATGAAAATGGTATTCACAATTCCCATAGGATTGCGCATCGGCATTCTTCGGGAGTTTCCGATTAGAATCTTAGTATAAAATGATAGAAAGCTTGATATATCGGTACGAAATCTTGTAATATCGGAACGGAAAGTTTTCGAATGATCGTGAATAACCCTACTGAAGCGGTGCAGTTAAGCGGCTAATGTTTCCACTATTGAGACATTTATTTACATATACCATACGAAATATTTATTTTTATGGGCCTGCTTGTTGCATTATGGCTTATTACCAGCTGTCTATGTCACTATGTACCCAGGTGACCTTTGAGTACGACAGGTGCAGCGTCTGTTATACTCAACGGTGCTTAGAAAAAAAAATAAGGTTACGAGTATTAAAATAAAGAGAAAGGTTGATGTTCTATTTGCGTCCAGGAGGAATATCGATATGTCGCCTGGGGTGATAGCCACTGTACATAGTAGATAGAGCCTTGGCGTGCAGATTGAGGTCTTCGGTTTTACTCTATAGGTTTCCATATAATTATATATAATCCTTGAATAGCGCTGTGACTAATCTTGATGACCGACAACGAGAGCTTCCATCCAGGTGGAATTCCAATTGCTCGATATAAAATACCAGCGACTATTTCGCTAGCGTAGCATCTCAACAAAAATAATACAGTAGAACCTCCTCTGTAAGTCGAACTTCAAGGGAGATGTTATTTTTTTTTAGAGTTTTCGGCTTATGAAGGTCTTGGGCGCATTGTGTAAATATTCGACTAGTGGTAAATATAAAATACTGTATACCGGATTAAAACGCGATTTATTATTTATATTGTTTTAATTATTTATCCCGACGTTTCGAATGCTTTTCAGCAACCGTGGTCACGGGGAGGCAGAAAGATGACTGTTGTCTGATTTTTGAAATGTCACAAAGGGGTAATATTAACGCCATCTACTCATTGATTATTTCGACCTATAGAGGGTTGAGATTTCGAGTAATGGAGGTTTTGGAGCCTGAAGGGAAGGGAACAAAACACTTTTTCGAGTTTTGGAGGTTTTCGACTTACCGAGGTTCGACGAGGTTCTACTGTATATTTAAAAAAATATATGGAACAAAGTACAGGTATAGACGATACCTTGAAGTTAAGCCCACGGGTGTAAATGTGTGCGTGTTGTGGTTGTAAACGGGCCTTGGCTCAACATTATGTTGTGGAGCAGACATTATACAGGGTGTCCCAAGAAGTAGTGTCAAGCGAAACCCCAGTGATAGAGCACCCCCTGAGGTACCCAAATCACCCCCATATATGTCATACGATTGTTCATAGTTTTTGAGTTATGAATTTTTTTCTGAATTTTAGAGAATCTTCGACCTGAACAAAGTGGAAGACATTTTCAAATATATTTTTTTCGCAATTAAATCTTCACGAGTTGTATTTTTATGCCTAAAATAATCAGCTTCATAATTTAAATGAAAATCATGAAAATGTTGGTATAAAGCGAAAATTGTACGTTCGGTGAATTAATACTTAAAACTTCAATTTTTAATTAAAAATCTAAGCAGGTGACTCCATGGTTAAATAACAAGTAGTAATTCACCGAACGTACAATTTTCACTTTATACCAACATTTTCATGATTTTCATTTAAATTATGAAGCTGTGGTAAATTTTGCTAAAATGTTAACCACAATATCTTGGCTCCTCTGCCTTTTCACTGTTGCACGCCACGTCACTACTATTTTATCCGCATCACCTTGACGTATGGAAGTCGATGTAAGATTTACGCGTAACTTCATTCCACGTACTACAAAACTGTGTAATGAATTGTCGCCTTCAGTTTTTTCCAATTAATTATGACCTCGTTGGTTTCAAAAAACGAGCCTATAAATTTTTAAAAGGTGACAACGTATCTGAGAAGTCGCGGATGTCCATTGATAGTGGTGATTATTAAGGTAACATTAGGTATCCTTCCTGTTCGGTTGTCTGATCTGTAATATAAAAAAACTTAACATATTATGTATTAATTATTGTAATTTGTGACAGTGAATAAATGTTTTCTCTGTATATACCTATTTACCTGAATTATGTAAACTAACAGCTTTATTTTTTTATGTTAGATATTGACAGACGAGCATGAGGTTCACTTGATGGTAGGTGATACGTTAGCCACAGAACATCAGTCAACGATGCGTCGTCGACCTATTTTATATTTCGAGGATTCGGAAATTTATAGACTGAAACCGAAAAAAAATACACTTCACGGTTTTTCCATCTGTGAAAGGTGGTTCGTTACCCAGTCAGAATTTCGATATTCCACCCGTTCAGAAGACATGCTTTTAGAAAATTATAAACATGTCCCGGTGGGATTGGAACCCCTAACAGAACGCGCCAACGAGCCCGTCAACGTAGTCAAAAGGTGTTCTTGACCAATGGTTATTGAACCGCTAATTATTCAAAAAACTTGAAATCCTTGTTGCAAGGATGTTTATTAACAGACAATGCAGTGAAATGCCGTTAAAGGATGAATATTATTTATATTCGCTACCTTGTTGCTTATTACATACATGATACATCCCAAGTTCACGGAAGACAATTTAAAAAGTTTACGACGTTTATTTACTTGAGAATTTATTTTATATGTTTTCTGTACAAGATATTTCAATTATGTTTATGGTAATGACTCTTGGACATTATCGTTTGCATTTAAAAAGTTATCTGAAGACCTTAACCCGACTTGTTCGAATTCTGGTATGAACTATGAAGAAATCTTAAATGACACTAAAGATGGCAAAATGTTTTGGCATTTTAGTTTTCAGCGCTTTGCTTTTTGTGATGTACAGCACTGTTTGACCCTTTACGTCACAAATACACTTTTCAGAAGTCGACTTTTCGACTTTATTGTTTACCATGAAAATGTCAGCAAAAAAAACCTAAAGTACCTTGTCAACAAATTTACAAGGTGCTCTTTCGAATAACGCAGCCAGAGTCTTACTCACTAAACCCCCTCTTCACCCCCAAAATCCGCCCCTAACCTTGTTGGGGCACAAGGGATTCACCATTGGCATTCCATCTTGACCCAGGAATTATTTCAACTGTATCAACGCCTTAGAGGTTGTTGAAATATGTATAGATTGGTGATGAAAACTGTGTCTAGTCAGTATTCCAGAAATTATCACGAAATCAATATGATGATGAATGGTCATTTAAATCAGACATTGGAGATGTATCCTGTCGAGGTCGTGAGCCCATCGTGATTCCAATTGATGTTAATAAAGTGACGATTACTTGCTGCAGTGCAAAGGGGACTAATGCTGAGTCACTGCACTTACCTGATACAAAAAAATCATCCAATTGTGTGGTGGTTCTGAATTAGGGTGAATTTTGAAGTATAGCTAACACAACCTTAAATATACATTACGAGCAACTCTCCCCGGCTTCACACGGGTGCAATTTAGATGTACTATATAGTATACACAAAAAGCCTAGGTTAGTTGCTGATAATGTAGCTTTCTATTGGTGAAAAAAATTTCAAAATCGGTCCAGCAGTTTTTGAGTTTATTCATAACATACAAAAATACAAATCTTTCCTCTTTATAATATTAAGTATAGAAAGTATAGATGACAGCTGTGAACGATTGTACACCGTAATGACCGGTGGGGGACCACCATAAAGGTCTAAAAGCCCGGCCTGCCGTATTAATGCAAACATACAAAAAAAATGCCCTTAATGTAAAATTTTATGACACCCAATCATAGAACATAACTCATAAGTAATGATGCGCTGTCGACCTACGTTTTACTTCGAGCATTCGGAAATCCGTAGACTGAGACCGGAACACCCCACTTTTTCTATGGTTTTTCCACCTCTGAACAGTGGTTCGTTACCCGGTCGGTCCTCCCACCCGATGCCGTATGAAATTAGTATCCTTTATTAACAGCCTCCTTCTCACTCCTCGCCTTGAAATAGCTTTGTGAAGCGTAACAGCACCACACCCAGTCGTTATTGCGAAGGGGAAATCCCTTCTACATTTTCCTTAAAGCTCTTTATACACAGAATATTTTTATTGAATGGCTTAGAAACCGGTTATATTGCGACGGTCCTTTCCTCGTGTTGGTGTATAGGGGCCATCCATAAACTACGAAATTTATGATTTTTTCCTTGTCCTAGTCACAGGTTTATCAGCCCAGAGGGGTTCTGGTGTGTATAAGCCTGAAGATAGATTAGGTAATAATTTTAAGTTTTTCGTTAAAGTAAAATAGTAAAAGTTTCGCGTTTCAATCCTTTAAACGTTCTCATGTAACGCAACGAAACTTTTTTATTTTTAACTTTTATTATTAAATTATTACACGATTTTTTATACAATATCACACTTCGTTGACCCCCTCACCTCTCCGTGTGACGTTATTTATGGCTGGTCCCAGGGGTCATCCGTAAGTACGTCACACTAATTTCGTGAATGTTTGACCCCTCCCCCGTTCTTCTAGTGTGACGTCAAATATTTTGCAATTTTACATCTAGAAATTATTAAATTAAAACAGCAGTTCCGAAATTAGTTTTATTTACATTTACAAAGAGCTCATGCGGCTAGCGCGTGACACTAGTAGAGTTCACCAACAAAGTAATTTAAACCATAAATTCATACAAGTATAAATGAAAATATTTTTTAATTTTTCGTTAATAGTTCAAATATGGCATTGTAACACGATTTTGAAATGTGACGTCACGAAACTTAGGACGCCCCAACCCCTTGTCACTTAATGTCACACTTCGTCGGTCCCCCGCGTTAGGGGGGGCTAACGCGTGACGTACTTTATGAATGGTCCCTTAGATATCGACAGAATAGCACGAGGTTCACTTCATGATAGCTGATACCCCAGCCACAGAACACCAGTCAATGATGCGCTGTTGACCTTCGAAATATTTTCAAAATATTGGCAGCGACAAGTGATTCCAGCGGTTGTGCGAAACTCGAGGTACCTTAGGAATCACGCGGTTGATTGCCAGCCGATTTGGACATATCCAACTTTCACTGAGCGGACGAAACGCAACAACGGTACTGCTATACTATTCATCCGTTGAATTAAATATTCATTTATCCAACATTAAACATGAAACACTTAACAAGAGGGTCAAGGGTATACAATACACCAACGCGCCCTTTGGCTTTTGTTTTTTTTAAAGTATAGCCTCCTTCGGACCAAGCTTAAAAATCTGCCTATAAATATGGCCTCGTGTGAGTACATTGGTCCTTACGAGGATAGGGGGCAAACGGGCAGGTGGCTCACTTGATGGTAAGAGATCACCGCCGCCGCTTGCAGGTGCGTTGCCGGCCTTTAAGAAAGATGTAGGCTCGCTTCTTGAATGTTCCCAAGTCGTATCGGTTCGGAACAGCTGCCGGCGAAAGCTGATACGACAGAGTGGTTGTGCGAGGCAAGAAGTGTCTCAGGAATCGCGCAATCGTGGACTTCCAGACATCCAGATTGCCTAGCATGACCACCACGAGATATGTCGCGGACGAGAGAAGACAAACTAAGATGTAAGATATCTCAATATATTATATCTCGACATCGACAATTTTGATAGAAAAGATATCTAGATCGACAAATGTATCTATTTTTGATATTAAAAGTCGAGTTTTAAGTGTAATTGTCATCAGTGCCGGTGTTAGGGCCACTGACGCCCCGGACAAGAATATTGTGGCGCCAACTTTAGGAAATCAATATCGAATGTTAATTTTCTGCTTATTTTTTTATACACGGATTAATTTAGAAAATACTAATTTTTCAGCAGTTTCGTTTTCAATCGACGGATTACGATATGCGTAGAGCACAGGGCGTATTGAGCGTGAGCACGGGAGGTAGCCTCCACCTCCTCCACCTCGGCGCCCCCCAAAATTTGGCGCCCTGGGCCATCGCCCCATCGCGCGCCCCCCTAACACCGGCACTGATTGTCATGTTAGACTCGAAAGAAATAAAGAGATAATCGATTAAAACACGAGAAAACGGTCGACAAAATTTTGTCGCGGTTGTCATGCTAGGCCGGCAGGACACTTGCCCATAGAAGTAATCCGCTTATTTGTCATCTCTAAAGATACAAAATCAAAGGATTACATAGTTGTGAATGCGATACAATGCTATGACATTGATATAAACTTTCTACTGCGAATCGGATAAACACGTCATTGGCGACAGTGAGACTTTCGATATCGTTTAGTGTTTTTTGGCCGAACTGGTTTTTGTTTGCTGCGTAAATCGTTTTTAATGTCCCTCTCGCTATTGCATTATTTTTTTATTCGAAAGCCTATAATTATTGTATGTTTTGTGCTTACTTTAAAAAATATACCAAAGACTAACATTAACTAATAAATATTGAGTTTTTATAAATTCGTAAATATAATGAACCTACATTTGTTGAGAGGGAAAGTCAATCTGAATCGCGCTATCAAAGTTTTTTCTCGGTATAAACTACTAAAGCCTTAGCCATTTAGTGTTAGACTGGTCGAAAAATCTTCATTTAGCTTGTAGGAAGACCGTTTATGCCATACTCCATAATACCATTTTATAGTTAGTGTTTTGTGTTTTTTTATTTGGATATCGAAGTCCTTTGAGAGGTATTTGCTTAAATAGGTTATTAGGCAGAATATTATTCCTTAATTTATTATTTAGGTACGTTAAGAGTCAATTGAATTTTATTTTGAACTGAACTTGAAGAGTGCAACAAAGAAAAGTCACTACAACAATATTTTAGTTATTTTTTCGCAACAATTAAACTCTTCTATATTAGCGTAGAATACAAATTTCAGTAATAAAACTTCTTAAACAATGTCAATAATATAATTATTGCTTGTAGCCATTAAATATAAGTTAAGAATCGTTTAACGAAACGTGATATAACTACCGGATACGATTGTGGATGGGATGATTATGAAGTAAAAATGTAAATGGTAATTAAAATGGATTCTTTGCTTTTGGACTTACATGTCAGAACAGGACAAAAATGTACACATATATACCTATAGACAATTCTAGCTTTTTTTAGAATTTCGCAATAATGCAATGTCTGCTTATAGGTATCATAGTGATGATCGGGGCACGCCGATAGCAAATGTCTTATAAGTTACTTTAAATAAATAATTAATTAGAACAAGAATAAACCGTAATAACTTAAACTGTAAAGGAAGGGTATCGATAAGGCCTCATTTCCGCCTCGAAATAACGAAAAAAAAGATGTCATTCGATTATTGTAATGTCAATTTTCTATATATATTTTTATACTGAATTTTCCGATATTTTAATAGTTATTGGGAACAAAGACGAATCTAACAAATAAGACATTAAAATCGGGGAAGCAGTTCTTGAGTTATAAATGGTGTAACTAACACGACTCTCTTTTATATATCTATACATATACTATTTTGTTATACTTGGTTGGCTAATAGTATCAATGATATGTTTCGGAGTAATCAGTCTTATCTACATATGCGTTGTGTGACGTCATCAATACTTCGAGCGTATCGGGGGCGATGTGTCGAAACAACATATGGGATTTCATTGCTTTCACGTGCAGTTGGGCAGTATTACTTACCGGTTATGATGAATTTTGAGGTATGTTAGAGATATTAAATCAAAAGAATATAAATACTGAGGGTAGTGACTAGTGAAAGTTTTTTGGAACGTATTTATTTGATGAAATTCTTCTAAATATTATATGAAGAAATGTATCGTCAGAGTAATACGAGAGTAATTTCTCTTTATTTTTGTCATTTAGGATTGAAAACTTAACGAACGAGCTTGTAAGTAGGTTAGAAAGCAAACGCGAGAGGTAGGAAAGACGATGCCTCTATGGTCTTAGGAGGTGTTTCGAATAAGGTGCGTATGAGATGTTTCCTCCTTTTGTCTCTTGAACATGGATTCTGAATTTTAAAAAATTTAATTGTTTTTCAAAAGGGCCAGGACAAAAGTACTCGCAACCGACGAGTGTGTAGGAAAGCATTGATGAAAGTAGAAGAAGCGAAAGTGGTATGTAAGGATCGGAGCATATGGAATTCCGTGATCTCTGCCTACTCCAATGGGAACGAGGCGTGATGTATGTATATTGTATATGTATGTATTTATGTATGTAATTTTTTTTATTTTACTTGCTGCGATGTTACCTTGACTGATACTGAAAATAGGTTAAGCCTAGATGAATGGCACGGAAATACTACAAAAAACAAAATCGAATGTGAAATTTTTTTCTGTTAGTCAGATTTTAAGCATTAAGTTTCAATGAAAACTTGATTGTAACATTAAAATACCTACTTAATAATCATTTTGATAATATTACTGTTTCTTTTTTGCCCTTCCTCTTTTGTCGCCCTTTCTATATTTAGCACACGGCAAACGGGGTTTTTTGAGTCCCATCGCGTATTTTTATTCGATATTTTTCCAAAAACCATGTCACATGGTTGACCAGTTGCTTCTATTTTCATATATGCGTATGTAATTCGCGATGTAAGAGTCAGATGGACCTCCTATGGACCTACATTTTCTCCATTTTACAGGACAGAAAAAATACTCTGACAATCCTCCACTTAAAATTTTACTAGCTTTCTAATACATAATATATTGACGAATAAAATAATAATCGGTATTAGAGATTTCAAAAAAAATAAGAACTGTTTAATTAAAAATGAAGAAAATGTATTTTGGATTGTTTTGTAGATACGTTCCTCTGCTCTTATATCGCGAATTAATATTGTAAACAGTCTAGCACAAGAGGTTGCCGACCCATGGTATAATACATGTCAATAGCAACAACAATTATATAATTAGGGCTTCGGCATATAATTAATATGGTAATCCATACATTATTATGAAAGGCTGTTGGGTTTTATATTATGTCAATAATAGGTATCATAGTTCCGTTTTAATTATTATTATTTTTTTACCTGACTATAGATATAGGTCAAATGACCGTTGTTGAGACTTTGATAAAAGTTGTTAAACTTAATTTTTCTTAAACTTACTGCGCGACATTTTCATTAATATAAAGCTATATAGGTGAAGCTATTATATACTTTAAAGAAAAAGTCGTGCAGTAAGTTCAAGAAAAATGGAGTTTCACAAGTTTTATTAGTCTCAAAAGCGGTCATTTGACCGCTCTGATAGGTCACTAAACCTTTAAAGCAGAATTACTTTTATTAAAATACGATATCTTAAATCCACTTATTGTTTAAAAAATATAAAACAAGTGTATTTGAGGTGTATTGACATAGTATTAAACCCTAGTTTATAACAATATGCTAGAAAGTATTCGTATCTTCTGTCATTTGTATGAAATTTCAACTGATTTCTCATACAACTGTTATAATATTCAGAACGCACTTATCGATTGCCTCATCATTTATCTATTTATTTAATCTACACGACCAGTGGCGTAACTAGACTTTTCGGGCCCCAATGCAAAAATAAATGGATGGACCCTTTGTCTACTGTGAGAATGAACGTGGACTGTCGAGGGTTGGACCAAAAGTTGGTTACCCGGCAGTAGACACCTGGAAGCCGGGTTCAAGTTATAGGGCCTGTGGTAATATTAGAATCTCTGACTTTGAACTTTTTCCTTGCTTCCTGTTTTTTTTAAATTATGCTCCTCGAAAAAATATCTATACTAATATTGAAAGAGGAAAGATTTGTTTGTTTGTTTGTTACGATTTAACTCAAACACTACTGGACCAATTTTAAATTTTTTTTCATCAAAAGAATCAAGAGCTTTTTTTGTCGTGCGAAGCCGGGGCGGATTGCTTGTTTTGACATAAAGGCCCCTTTAATCAGCGGGCCCCATGCACACTGGTTGTATTGGCATAGCTACGCCACTGTAAACAACGTATTGCTTCGTTCATAAACTAGCGACATTTATTGCCTTCTATTAATTATAGATAGAGGTGGAAAATTACATTGTAAACTGGATTTGATTTGATAAATAAACAGAGTTATCGCATTTCTTATCGGCGCGTCAATAGTCGACACGTGGGTAATACATTGTTGATATAGAATATATTATGAACTAGCAACGCGCCCCGGCTTCACAAGGGTGCAATGTAGATGTACTAAACACAAAAAATAGCCTATGTTACTCGCTGATAATGTAGCTTTCTATTGGTGAAAGAATTTTAAAATCGTTTCATTCATGTCATTCATAATATACAAAAATACAAATCTTTCCTCTTTTAAATATTAGTATAGATTAGTAAGTTGTAGTGGTTAATAAGTTGTATATTTTGTGATTTTTTTTAACTTTAATTTACTACAAGTCATTTTTTTATCTGAATTCCTGGGAAGCCATCAAGTTAATTGTTGGTATTTAATAAATTCACTTTCACTCATAAACTTTATACATTTTACAGATTACATAATTTAAATTTTTAATTTTAGCCACTATAAAATATTAAAATATATTTTTCATAATTTCCAAGTAATTATTTAAACTCAGTAGTCAGTGGTTTTTGGTGGCCCAAACATTGTTGAAAAATACATAGAAATGTGTCTGCCCCATGCCCCACTAAGGTTCTCGGGAATTCACTTTACTTTTTACGCGGTTTTATTTGACTTACTAACTTGAAGTTTTTTTTTGTTAGATAGCGATATCGACAGACGAGCATGAGGTTCACTTGATGGTAGGTGATACTTCGTAGCTCGATACCTCGGGCTCGTTGGCGCGTTCGGTAGAACACCTGCCGTGTGCATCGATGGGTCGTGGGTTCGAGTCCCACCGGGACAACATGTTTATAATTTTCTGTAAGCATGTTTTCCCCACGTCTGGTAACTTCGGGCATCGATCAGGTGGGAGGAATATCGAAATTCTGACGGGCTAACGAACTACCGTTCATAGATGGAAAAACCGTGAAGTGCACATTGCGCGTTTCGGTTTCAGTCTATGGATTTCCGAATGCTTGAAGTAAAAAGTAGGTCGACAGCGCATCATTGACTGATGTCCATCAAGTGAACCACATGCTCGTCTGTCGATATCTAACATAAAAAAAACCCTCTAGAAAAGCATTTTCATAATATTACATTCAAGGCTTAACGTTTGTCTGTGTTAACCTTGAACTTGTTCAGAGGCGTCAGTTGGGCCATTCAGCACGCCCAGTTGGAGTTCGTTTGAAGGTTGGCCGTTCTTATTTAAATTTAGAACTTATTTGAACTAGCTTTTCTAAGTCATGTAAGTTGTAAAGTATGTTGATACTGAGAATACTGTGTTCTTATTAAGTGACTAGCAACGCGCCCCGGCTTGCACAGGTGCAGTGTAGATGAACTATACACAAAACATAGCCTATGTTACTCGCTGATAATGTAGCTTTCTTTTGGTGAAAGAATTTTCAAAATCGGACCAGTAGTTTTTGAGTTTATTCATAACATACAAAAATACAAATCTTTCCTCTTTATAATATTAGTATTCTTAGGATATCCCCCCCACACGTAATGTCGACTATAAAAACAGAGTGCACAAGCGCCATAAGTCAGTCTGCTGGCGGCATTCGTGGCGTGCACATCAACGTGGTCTACAACTCCGAGATGGTTCGATCCTTTGGTTTTAATTTAATCTTGTTTGTGGTAATTTTGCTCCAATTGTTATTTATTTTGTTGTTGCAAATGGATTTGGTTCTGTTTGAAATAAATTGTTATTTCTTTAAATGAATTTCTACTTCGTTACCTAAATTCAGAAGTGGGATTCGTATTCAACTACCCACTAAAGTTAATAACAGCCTGACAATAAATCTTGTTTTGATTGGAGCAAGATTATAGCTGCTAACTTTTGAACTTGTTTTGTGACTGTGTCGGATCGCGAGTATCGTGACCGTGATCGTTGTCGTAATTGACATTGGAGCACAGAGGAGCACTTCGATGTGAGACAGCGGGGAGTAGCCGTAGGTCTCGAGATCATGCGCGTATTCCATTCATCTCATTGATAAAGAGTCCATTCACAAGACGGGTTTTGATACCCTGGAAGGACGTTATGAGTACGTCAAAATGCCATTTGGACTGACCAATTCTCTCATAGCGTATCAGTGCATTATCAACAGTATGCTGCGATGTTTCAACGATTCAGGATCAATCCTGATCTTCTTCGATAACGTACTTCTAGTGAGTTCAACGGTAGAAGTGGGGATAAACATGCTGAGAAACGTTCTCCAAACCCTGACTGATGTCAGCTTCTCGCTTACCCTTCGAAAATGTTTCTTTACGGAAGTCAAGTACCTGGGAAGGGTTATTAGTTACGGTCAGGTGAGGCCGAGTCTTCACAAGGTCGAAATGTTGTCAAGTTCTTACACCCTGAGAACGTCAAGCAGGTTGTTCAGTTATTAGGTCTGTCTGGGTGCTTCCGACGCTACATTAAGGGATGCAGTGTCCGGACGACATCGCACGACTGACCAAGGAGAGGGTTCCATTGGGGCCCAGAGCCAGAAAAGGTACGTCGGAGCATCACTCAGAGACTCATCACCGAGGGCGTGTTGGCAGTCTTTGATTCTGAGCTGTCAACGGAGGAACATACCAGCATTGAAAGCAACGGCTATGGTGCGATTCTGATGCAAACCCACGGTGACTGTGGGAAGCATGTGATTGCCTATTTTGACAAGGCCACACAGGGTGCAGAGAGCAAGTATCGCTCTTGGGAACGGGGGACGCTGACGGTTGTTAGAGGTCTACGACCCTTCCGCGATTGTATAGTTGGTATTTCAGTTCAGGATCGTGGCTGGCCGAGAGCTTTGTCTCAAAGCCACTGAGCGTAGGAAGAACCTACTGCCACGCGTTGCCCGCTGGTGGATGTGAACGACTTTACTTTCGACATAGAATATCGAAAGGGTGCAATTATGTGTTGTGCTGGCTATCTTGGCCGCAACCCAACAGTGGAGGTCAACAATATCACAAGGCCACCCAACAGGGCGGGAGCCAGATCCCGTGGACCGGGAGACGCAGCGGCTCGTCGAGCGATTATGGGCGGGACGGCTGGACTCTCATCGGTATGTGCATCAAAATGACGCGCTCTACTGCCACTTCTCACCAGTGAGGCCCCTCCTTTTGGCGCGGTTGTTGTGCTACATACGCAAAGGTCGCCAGGTTTGGTTTTCTGTGAGTCTTCGATGGTGAACACGAACACATCGGTGCCGAAAGACCTGATCCTGAAGCACTTCTAGTTCCCGGGCCTGCATCGGTTCGTAGCCAAGTATGTGGCTAACTGTTTGGTTTGTTTATGGAACAACTTTATTGTTGTGGTCGGACACTATGTGGAGACTGCAGTCTTGAACGCGATCGAGCGAGAGACTACGCAGTTGTCTCCTCTAAACCTTTTTGTAAGCATTAATGACGCGGCTCCCGTTATCAGGAGTCTATTCCGCGATGTGGCTACTGAGACTGCGCGGCCAGATAGAGCGGCATGGCGTGAAATGTGCCGTACCAATACAATTGAGCTACTGAGTTGAAATTAAGTCCGTCGGGAAGCCTATGCTAACCAGAATGCTGTCCGTCTCGTATGTTTCAGATTGGAGACATGGTGATTGTGTTCAAGTACTCCCAGTTGACGGGGAAGCTTGATCCAGGTATGCGTGGCCATACAAGGTCTTGAGGACTTTGCCAAGCTGCCGCTACGAGCTGAAGCTGCTGAGCGGGGCCATACAAGGTCTTGAGGACTTTGCCAAGCTGCCGCTACGAGCTGAAGCTACTGAGCGGGGCCATACAAGGTCTTGAGGACTTTGCCAAGCTGCCGCTACGAGCTGAAGCTGCTGAGTGGGTTATATGACAAGACCACCCAAGCGGTGGCCGAGTATATGGTGCATTGGCGTGGGGAGTAGTGCCCAGATGCGTGTGCTACTTCATTTGAATGTAAGTTTAGTCAGTCGACTACTTTGGGGTGGTGAAGTAAAAATCGTAGTTTTGTTTAGTCATAGTCCCCAAAAGCCCTTATCGTTCTAATTAAAAGGCCTTACCCCCTGACATACCTACCTTTTCACAGACTTACATACGACATCTACTTTTGGTTCTATTTCATGCTATGACTAAACAAACTACGGTAATGCTTTACCTCTCAAGCAAAGTTCAACGGTGGCTGGTTGGGATACAGCTGGTGTCAATCTTTGCACCTACAGTAACTTGAGTTGTTTGAAACGACCGGTGCCCGAGTCTGGCGGTCTAATGCTGATTTTATCTCAAATTAATGGTTCATCGACCGGTGCCCGAGTCTGGCGGTTTGATGATGTTTTGATTCCAAATACTGGTTCATCGACCGGTGCCCGAGTCTGGCGGTCTGATGTTGTTTTGACACAAAATTACTGGTTCATCGACCGGTGCCCGAGCCTGGCGGTCTGATGATGTTTTGACACCAAATAACTGATTCATCGACCGGTGCCCGAGCCTGGCGGTCTGATGATGTTTTGATTCCAAATTACGAATTCATCGACCGGTGCCCGAGTCTGGCGGTCTGATGTTGTTTTGACACAAAATTACTGGTTCATCGACCGGTGCCCGAGCCTGGCGGTCTGATGATGTTTTGATTCCAAATTACGGATTCATCGACCGGTGCCCGAGTCTGGCGGTCTGATGTTGTTTTGACACCAAATAACTGATTCATCGATCGGTGCCCGAGTCTGGCGGTCTGATGATGTTTTGATTCCAAATTACGGAATCATCGACCGGTGCCCGAGTCTGGCGGTCTGATGATTGTTTGACTCCAAGTTACTGGTTCATCGACCGGTGCCCGAGTCTGACAGTCTGATGATGTTTTTACCGGTTCATCGACTGGTGCCCGAGTCTGGCGGTCTGATGATGGTTTGACTCCAAATTACTGGTTCATCGACCGGTGCCAGAGTCAGGTGGTATGATGCTGATTTGATTCCAAATTACTGGTTTATCGACCGGTGCTCGAGTCTTGCGGTCTGACGTTCATTTCATTTCGAGTCACTGGTTCAGTGTTGATTGGACACTTAACCTTGCCAACGATAGTTAACATGGACATGCTGTATGGTGGTTCATGGGTGTGTGCTAGGTTTGAGACGTGTAACGTGGAGACCTCCAGGTGATAGAAAAAACTTCATAAAACTAAATGGCTCACTTACATGCATAACTAATACCAAGTCATTTAGTCGTTCGAACTGCTAAGCCAGTTTGTTGTTATAGCTATGGCAATGTGTTATATTGAGCTCACTTCTGACGAGGACAATAGAGCTGAAGACCAAGGTGCTGATCCTTATTGCACACCTGAGGCTGCTCTGGCATCATAAGGGGCAGAGGAAGAGTCATCGTTCGACTCTATGACTCCTTCGTGCATCGTACGACGACAGCACCGCAACAACAGCGCCGCAGCAACAGCTGCGCAACCTTGGTGCAGAAGATCTGGTGACACCTCTGGCTATGGTTGCGATCGAGGACGCCGCATAGTCAGGAGAAGCCGTCTTAGGATATCCCCCCCACACGTAATGTCGACTATAAAAACAGAGTGCACAAGCGCCATAAGTCAGTCTGCTGGCGGCATTCGTGGCGTGCACATCAACGTGGTCTACAACTCCGAGATGGTTCGATCCTTTGGTTTTAATTTAATCTTGTTTGTGGTAATTTTGCTCCAATTGTTATTTATTTTGTTGTTGCAAATGGATTTGGTTCTGTTTGAAATAAATTGTTATTTCTTTAAATGAATTTCTACTTCGTTACCTAAATGTATAGATAACACGCGGTACAATGTAGATGTATTATACACTATTTTACAAAAAATATATAGCGTATGTTACTCGCTAATAATGTAGCTTTCTATTGGTGAATGAATTTTTAAAATCGGTTCAGTAGTTTTTGAGTTAAATCGTAACAAAAAAACCGAACAAATCTTTCCTCTTTATAATATTAGTATACTGATGCCCGCGACTTCGTTCGCGTGGGCTTCAACTTAACTGAGCTTTTGAGCAAGCTCTCTGCTAAAATAATTGCTTTACCCTCCGTATTTTTTTTTTTAAAAAAGTATCCTTTGTCCTTTCGTATACCTCTAAGAATATGTGTAGAAAGTTTCATCATAAAAGGTTGAGTAGTTTTGGGGTGGAAGCGTAACAAACAAACTTACATTCACATTTATAATATTAGTAGGGATATATATCACATCTTATTGGTTAAGTTACGTAGTTTTAATTCTCGAGTCTAATCTATTTAGTGCTTCTAAATTATCCCGCGTGAAAGGTACCTTTTTTTAAGTGGGGTAATCATCAATAATATCCGCTACTATGTAGGGGCAATGGATAATGTCGGACCCTCAAGATTGCGGACTCCAGAGTCTATTTAAACCTTTTCCTTGTTCCTCTTGTCGGATATTTGCAGTAGACGTCTCGCTTGAGAACTCATCCGAATCACGGCGTAAAAGGTACCGTATGTGTGTAATGTGTATGTTACACATCAGCCACCGAACTGCTCACTCACCTGTGCCTGTCATCCGTTGCTTTGTTTTGCGGTGAAAGATTTATAATATAAAGTTACTTAGTTAATTAAGAGTTTTTTATATAAAAATCTACGGAGTTTTTGATGAAATTATTACTATGAATGAAACATGGATTGCGGTTTTCCGCTGCGTTTAACATACCCAAACGGGAAATGGCGCGAAGAAAAAACTGCGTAATTTGATTTAAACCTGGATTAGGATAATATTATAAAAGAAAGAAAGAAGAATAAAAGTACACCAACGATAGAAATACAAAACATGTGCAAAAAGTTTAAATAAAATACTGTATACCGGATTAAAACGCGATTTATTATTTATACTGTCTCCCCGCGACCACGGTTGCTGAAAAGCATCCGAGACGTCGGGATAAATAATTTAAACAATATAAATAATAAATCGCGTTTTAATCCGGTATACAGTATTTTATTTAAATGTGTGATACTCGCGTTAATAAAAGACAATATTATGTGCAAAAAGCCTATACGTGTTTATAAATGCAACGTTTTATTCAGAATATGCTATAGAATGCTACGTTATAATATGAGTATCGTATTTAAATGCAGGTGGCCGTTGACATGGGTTCGGTTTTTGCATGACATTCCTCTCCACCCTACGCATATGTGAACGACCGGGCCGAAACCATACTTTTATTTTAGCTCTACATCGAGAATTGCGAATCAGTGACATTAAGAATAAACATTTACATTGCTCCTTTTGTTAGGACATTGAAAAGTGGTCTCTTTACTTTCAGAATATAGCCAGCAATGTATTATGGTTTGGATAATGTGATGGCGGTGTCGCTCCGAATAAGTGGAATAACGGGCGAACTTAATGTTTTGCGTGTAGTTTTTTAAGTTGAGTGCACGGTGAAATATTTTTTGAGGTTAGAAACCCTATAAAGGTGCTCCCTTCATCTCTGGATGATATAGGTTGTTGAACCGAAATTATGGTTTAAGCCTACATAATAATCAATACATTTTTCTTTCGTAATATTGTATTGTTCCTCCAAGAATTGCATGGGGCCCACTGAAAATCAGTGCTGTGTTCATAATGGCCATAAAATACTGAGTAGGCATTTCTAAAAACGATAAATTTATTGTAATTTATATATACCAACTTTACAAGATTTTGTAATTTATTTTTAGTTGCAGTTTCTTCATCAGAAAGTACTTAGTAAAGTATAAAATAAAAACATTAAATATAATTACACTTCTGATGAAAAGGCTACTGGACTCAGCATGGTGTGGTGAGGTTTTGGCAAACTCACCACGCTGTTTTTCAGCCGTGGCCTATTCACCTCACGGATGTTAAAACGCTAGTTAAATATTAACAAAAAACAAAAGGTAATTAAAAAAAAAACGGTAATTAAAACTATAAAAAGAACTAATAAAACCTTAAAGTACACATTGCGCATTTCGGTCTCAGTCTATGAATTTCCGATTGCTCGAAATAAAAAGTAAGTCGACAGCGCATCATTGACTGTGGCTGGAGTATCACCTACCATCAAGTGAACCTCATGCTCGTCTGTCGATATCTAACATAAAAAAACGCAATGACCATTTATTACTCGTAAGTCATACATTGCTATATTTAATCCCGTTTCACGGTGGCTAAATATAGACGTAGACATGTGAAAATAAAAATTAATCATGTTTACTTTATAAGCCAATTATCTTGTTTTTACTGAACTTTGAGAAACTGTCAAGCGGTAGAGTTATAACAGAAAATATCCATTAAAATAGCGCCTTATACGGAAAAATAACCGTGAAAAGATTATTTCGAATAATTCAATCTGATACTACTAAGGAAAATAAGATGAAGGTATTATTACATATTGTAATGCGATTATTTATATTCGATTCCGTGTTTTCTAAGCCTTTTATTTAATATAGTTTTAACTATATTTTGAGTAGAGTAAATAAAAAAAAAATTGTTATTTGTGGTTTCAAAAGTGTAAATTTCCGAGTCCTATATTTTAGCATGCGGCAGACCCATTTCTGTGTCTGTTTCACTGATCATTTTTCTTTATCAAGGCAAGTAGGTGATCAACCTTTTTTTTATAATATAAGGGGAAAACGAGCTTGCGGCTCACCTGATGGAAAGTGAACACCGCCGCCCATGAAATCTGCAATACCAGAGGACTTGCAGATGCGTTGCCGGCCTTTAAGGTAGAAATAGGCTCTCTTCTTGAAGGTCCCTAAGTAGTACCGGTTCGGAAAAATCGCTGGCGACAACTCATTCCACAATAGCGTAGTGCGTGGAAGAAAATTACGCATAAAGCGCACAGTGCTAGACTTCCAAGCGTCAAGATACTTTTGAGGCCTGCCGGACTAAAACATTTTTCTTGTTTTCTTTGAACCCAGGACCTTAGGTGCTAAACGCGCCGCGCTTATCACTGAGCTACGGTGGTGGAAACCTGTTTCTTTATTGAAGGTCGAAAAATTAAATAGAAATATTAAAATATATGGTATCATATAGTAGGTATATCATTTCGAATGCATTACATCAAGCTACAGTGCAGTCGGACCATATTTTTTAACTTATATTTTGGTCCATATTTTTTAACTTATATTTTGAGTAGTAGGTTTCTTTGAGGAAGGTCGAAGAAAAAATAAAAATATGAAATTTTATTTTTAAAAATATGTATCCGGTGTAAAATTCAACTGTTTTGACCTTTAATAAAAATTAATAAAATTAAAGTACGGTTTTTGTTAACATAAAGACACGTTTTTGGTATGTTGTAATTGCGTCTAATAGTCACCTGTGTCTCGAATTCCTTGGCCTCTTAATCAAGTGCATAAGTTGCACGTTGACCTCAAGGCGGAATCCCTACAGCTTTTTGATTTCCTGAAATTTGAGCAAACATAGCCCTCAGCTGATAACTAAGCGGGGTTTGCCAGTTTTACGAACATCGTCGACGGAAATGGACGTGAAGGAAGCACTTTTTGTATACCTCCTCTGCAAGAGCATACGAAAAGTATGTATCTTTGTGAGAAATCGGGTCGTGTACACGTTATATTGTGCAGTGCGTAAGACGTCGAGTGAAATTTTGTTTTCAAGTTAGTGTTTGTATGTGATCGTGTGTCATGTGTTAGATAACAGGTTTATATGTTGCGAGTGCATTGCTCGTGTGTGCAATACATGGATTAATTGGAACTAAACATGTAAATATGTTTTTGGCGGTCCAAATATAAAACGTTAATGAATACAGCGTGTCGTTACAAGCTATTATACCTGACCTTTCAAATTCAAATTCAAAATATTTATTTGCAAGAATATAGTGCCTACATATGTTTGGGTTCAGTATTTTACATTCTGCCTGTAGATTGGGCGTGCAAAGTTAAGTTTAATTAAAAAATGAAAACATTATAATTGAATTATTTAGCAATTCAATATAAAAGTCAAATTTGAAATCAATTTGGTAGTGATAGACAAAACTATTTTAAGCCTGCGTTGATCTTGGAACTCCTTTTTTTAACCCTCAAGAGTCTTATTTTCAAAAGTCCCCTGTGGATGTCTATAGTATAAAATATTTAATGTTAAATTTTATAGTTTTCAAACTTAGCCAGGTTTAGGCTGCGAGTTGATGAATCATGCAGTCAGTTTATACAGAAATAATGCAACTCTTATACAAATGCGTTTGAAGGAAACAATGTCGAATTCCGTGAGCTTATGGTGTAAACACGTTACACACTACTGAGCCGGTAGTTGATAAGGCAACATTAACTACAGTAAAAGTGGTGAATAAAAAGTGTTAGTTTGATGTTAACACAGGAGTATAACAATGGGCTCATTGGCGTTTCGATAAGTCTAGTCCGAGTAAGAGTTCTAGTCCCACCGTGTCTAACATCGAAATAGAAAAATATTTATTTGAGAAATCACCCCCAGAAGTTGGCATCGCACTTTTAAGTAAAAAAAAAATTTGAAGGTGCGGTTCCAACTTCCGGGGGGTCGAGAAATAACCAAGTAGGTAGGTACTTTACCAAGGTAAGCACTTGGGGGTCATACTTTAAAGTGCAAAGGCTGATTTTTTTAGTGATCTTACTATTGTATTTGGCAATGGAGACTTCGGCATGTTTCAGGTAAGTAGGGCCGCAGTATATAAACTCTCATTTTAAAATATTAAAATGACGTCATTAAAAACACACTTTCAAGTCTGTATTAAGGCTGAAGGGTACACCCCCAGACACAGTATAAGGTCAATTGCATCAAGATGACACGCGTATTCTTTGCATTTCTTAAGTAATGTTGTCTCTAAACTTTTAAAATTGAATTTGACATACAACTTTTAGCACTATACTCGCCTAACCAGTACATATGCCTTCGACTTCTAAGGACTAAGAGCCAGTACGAGAGTTACGATATTGCGTTTTAATTTAGTTTGCATAATTGGCACTGCATATTGCAATTTGCATTATTACTCCGTAAATAATTCGTTATGCGGATTACAATTTAACTCTTAATCCAAGATGTGCGTCATAATCTAGGGTTTTTGAATTTGGAATGTTAAGCCCAAAAGCCCGGCTTGCCTTTTTAATACAACCATAAAAATAATAATGCACTTAACGCAATTATATAAGTCATTTATAACTTATATGATAACGGCAAGCCGGGCTTGTATGGCAGTCCCGCTACTGCTATAGCTAGGGTGGACGTAACTTTTTGAACAACCATTAATACAACGAATAGTCTGAGCAGGAATAAGCGTTGGACTTCTATAGCAGGGACTGAATACCGACTTATTTACAATGGGAGTTATACCGGTGTAATAAAGGTTTTTGTTAATATTCTTTCGTTTTTATTCATATTTACTGAAAACTCTGCTCTGCTCCCACTACAACACGCACACATTTACACCCATGGACATGAACGTATCGTCCCGTAACTTTACTTTTTTTTTCATTGTTTCTTTGTTTCTGTGTGTGTGTGTTTAATTTGTATTATAATAAATGTTGTCTATAGATTTGTGGTCTTTAGTTGTTATAGTAAATTCGTAATTAACATTAATAAGTGTTTGTTTTGTTGTGGGAACGAAATCTTAGAAATTACTGCACTGATATGAATGAAATCTTTGACTACTGGCAGGATCTTTGATTAACATTGACTTTATTTCGTTATTGTGATAACGTTTAGTTTTCAGTTCGAGATTGTAATATTTGTAAATTAATTCGCTAGATTTAGTGGCTTTGTCAAAATGCAATGCCATCAAAAACATAAATTGTAAAAAAAGCCAAGTCTTGCAACTCAGTTCTTCTATCGTAAAAAGTTGTGAGATCCATATAATACCAAGTCGGTCAATTTATTCAGTCTCCACTGAAGGATCCTTCTGTCTTAAGTTATTACATAATTAGCTAACCTAACAATATCTTATAGTGATCATATCAATACCAATATTAAAAATCTTTGATGTTTAAAATAAATAGATTGACTCGGCAATCGCATGAATAGGGTATTTTTTCTAGAAATAAATACCCTATGTTACTCAGTGATAATGTAGCTTTCTAACGGTAAAAGAATTTTTAAAATCGATCCAGTAGTTTTTAAGTTATTCATTACATACAGAAATACAAAAAAAAATTGTATTTCTAGAAAACTGGACCGAAATTTCAAAATATTGTAGTTTTTCCTTGATTTATAGACTAAACACTAATTGTATTCTAAATTTCAAGTTTCTATGTCTGCTAGAAGTGCCTTAGAGTTTTGATGATCGGTCAGTCAGTGAGTGAGTGAGTGAGTGACAAATTATCAAACTTTGACTAGTTATAATTCTTAAACTACTGGTTCAAACAGAATGATATTTGAAATATACCGAGTTTATACAATGCCTGCTTAGTGACTGAAAATTCAGGATTCTAGTTTTATCCACAACGAAGTTATAGGGGGTTGAAAATGGCCCGAACTACTTCGAGAAAAGGATAGTACGGCCGTGCCGCTTTTTGCTCGACTTGGCGGGGGCACTACCGTGCCCCCAGATGAAAACATTGCATTGCGTTTATGTGAAAGTGGTGTACTAAAATATTATTGCTCTTAAGGTCTTTTATATGGAGGGCGTACACGAGTATTTATTCCACGGTTCAGAGATTTTTATTGGATACGTGAGACCGCGCAGGATGGCTTGTATAAAAATATATCTATATGAATAAAAATAAATTTAGCTGACAGCTACATGTTTTTCTCCTCTTACTTAATGCTTTATGAAATTGCTGTCAAATAAGCAAAGAGATTATTGCATTTTTTATATTGTTAATTTTTATATAAAGTTAGCTACGGCTAACTGTGAAACGCAACTAAAGTTTATTTTAAAGTATTACTTATGTTTATAAAGGTTTGGTGGATATTATTTTTACTAATTAGGTTTGGGCACGTAGCATGTTTTTGGGTTCGGATTCCGGTGAAACAAATCAATTGGTTGGTCGGGCAGGGCATAGAAGACCATTCAGCTACTTACCTGTATAAAAAAGGATCAGTGGAACAGACAGTAATGCATCTGCCTTGGAATTCTCTTTAGCAAAATTGTCGACGCCTTGCATGACCATCGAGAGATATCTCGCGGACAAGTGAAGACAAATTAAGATGTAATATATGGAGATATATTATATCTCGACATCGACAACTTTTATAGACAAGATATCTCGATCGACAAGTATCTCTACTTTTGACATTAGAAGTCGAGTTTTAAGTGTATCATGTTAGACTCGGAAGAGATAAAGAGATTAAATCACGAGAACACGGTCGACAAAATTTTGTCGTGGTTATCATGCTAGGCAGGCTGACGACCTAGTTTTTTTTAATTATATTTTTTAATTTTATAATTTTGAGAACTTAATTATTAAGGTTAAATAAAAAATTCTCGGTGGTTTAATTTTTTTGTTATTTAAAGTATAACTTTAAACCAAGTTGTAGGGTTGTTTACATAACTTTATATTTTTTATCGTGTTAATTGAATATCTTGACCTTTCTTACACAATACATACATTGCGTAAGTTGTATATATCGGTAAGAAATGATAAGAGGTAAACTTGATAATGTATTTTTAATTAACAATTAAAGCGTTATATTTAACGGTCACATATAGTTGAGCTTCTATGACCCCATGCAATCCAATTAATCTTTCTAATATATAAAATTCTCGTGTCACAGTTTTCGTTGCCATACTCCTCCGAAACGGCTTGACCGATTTTTACCAAATTTTATATGCGTATTCAGTAGGTCTGAGAATCGGCCAACATCTATTTTTCATCCCCCTAAAGGTTAGGGGTAGTCCACCCCTAAATTTTTATTTTTATTTTTTGGACGAAATTTTTTGTTTTTATTTTTTTATAATGTGGCATTAAGAAATACATTCAACCCCTGCTTTTTTTGTCAAAATATCTAGACCCGTGCGAAGCCGGGGCGGGTCGCTAGTTGAAATATAATTTTATTCTAGTGAACTTTTACGAGTAGGAACTTTTAAAACCACTGGTTCGGAATGTCGCTTCACCTTCGTTGCTCGATAGTATTGGTCTTTTTTTTTTAACGTGGGGAAAGCCTTTACCCTCTTTTCCCCCCCTCCCCCCGCGCTATGCAAAGCGGAGGGAGTGTGGGGCTCCTGCAATAATTTAACTGCTTTTAGAATGCTGCTGATGATATGGCGAGTGAAAGGAGAGAATGGAAAAAGAGAACATCATTATGTATCAGTATGACGCATTCGTCGACAAATAGGGAACAGCCGGCCTAGCATGACAAGCGCGACAAAATTTTGTCTACCGTTTTCTCGTGTTTCAATCGACTATCGCTTTATTTCTTTCGGGTCTAACATGACAATTACACTTAAAACTCAAAACTTAATATCAAAAATAGATACATTTGTCGATCGAGATATCTTTTCTATCAAAATTGTCGATGTCCAGATATAATATATCGAGATATTTAACATCTTAGTTTGTCTTCTCTCGCGCGAGATATATCTCGTGGCGGTCATGCTAGCCCGGCTGGGCAGGAAGAAGAGACGATTTAATTCAAAAACTACTCGACTGATTTCAAAAATTATTTCATCAATAGAAAGCTACATTATCAGCAATTAACATAGGCTTTTTTGTGTATAGTACATCTACATTGCACCCGTGCGAAGTTGAGGCGGATCACTAGTATGTTATAATCAGAATCATAACGGCATAATTCCCTAGTCAATAGATACGGGCATTTTCGTTTCTTTACACAAACTGTTATGTTACCGTGTACATATGGATATTGAAAACCGATTTCAAAAATCGATATCAGCCATACAGTTTGTTAACTGACTCGATTAACCTTTCAAACATTTTGGCCAAGTTACGACTTATTCGAGTCATCTCTTTTATACCTGTAAAACAATAGGTATATATAATAATTAGAGAGAGAGAGGTAGGGAATATCAATTGGATGTTCCGTATCATTTTCGAAAATTGCTTTTTGTTCTCAGGTGCTAGTTGATGTTTGAACTTGATAACGTTTTTGTGATATCCGTTATGTTGATAAACATATCGGTATGGTACGTTTGGATATATCGAACTCATACCTTCTAGTCAGACTGACAAAACAAAACCGAGGGGATTTTTTCTGTCCAATTATTCTCTGTATATTTTTTGCGCATGTAAACAAGTTATGCATCTCACTTCAATAAATATGGCATTACAAATAATATAATAAACGTTTTATAGTTTATATTTTTTATTTTAATTATTCAAATATAATCACGATTTACGGAACAGGTTTCAACACATCAATATTCTTATATATTAAAACAACTACATTACAATAATAAAAAGTAAAAAAACGATACAATACACTAAAAATAGTGATTTTAATTTAGAATTTTAGAGTAATATTGCACAAACAACGTTACTTATAATTTTTTAAGGAGAACGACAATCCTATTTATACCACTGAAATATATACTGTTATTACATATAAAAAAAAACATATACACTCAGATCTTTCACAAAATTCCCAACATACCGACAATATTATTAATATAATTTGTTTATCGTTAATTCACGGTAAAACAAAGTCATTTGTCAATGTCTGAACTATTTATGACGTGACTGATTTCTACTTCACTATAATATTATTTTAATTAATAACCTGCAGACCCGACATACGTTATCCTGCCAGAATGTTGGCTTTAAAAATAAAAAATATTTTTTAGATTTTGAATATGCTATTTTCCCACTTCTATTATATAGATTTGCAGTGGACATTAATCATAACAAAACAACTACAAGCGTGCGTGACGTGAGCTGTCAATTGCGGAAGATCGCGGAGATCCGAACCTAATTTATTTTAAAATTATGTTTCTGCATTTTTTCCTGCTTTTTTTTGTTATTCTGTTTTTCGGGACTAATCCAACAAATAAGATATCATTTAAATCGGTGGAGCTTTCTTGAGTTATAAATAGTGCAACTAACACGACTTTGTTTTATATGTAGGTATATAGATTTACGTATGTTTAAACTTTCAAGGCAGACAGGTTTTATTTTTTGAATATAGGCCCTAGCACGAACGACTTGCGAGAAAGTATTCGTATGTTTAAGAAATTAATTAAAATTGCCTCTGCCTACTCCAATGGGACAGAGGCGTGATGGTTATATATATGTATGTATGTATTCTGATTTAGAATTGTCATATATTTTTCTAATTTCCAGAGGGACGACCGTTCGCTACTAGCGCAGTTCTTTTTCGCGGACGATGCGCTGAATATGATCGCATCTGAACTGGACTCCTTCGACGGTCGGAAAGACCCCGAGCGGTGCTCTACGCTCGTCAACCAACTCCGTCATGCGCAGGTGTGTATATATTATATTACTTCTATTTAAGATGACAGGGTTAACTATTTAGACATAGACATATATTTATTCACAACAAACACACGCACATACAAAAGTAACTATGGACAAAGGAAGGAAGGATATAAAAAGTACAATTAACAACTTAAATTATATAAATTTATTCCTATATTTTAAACAAGCGACCAGCCCCGGCTAAATACTAAATAAACTACAGAAAAACTGTGAACGTTGTATATAAAAACATACCGGCCGGTACGCAATTTTTACAGCATATAGATCTATATTTAAGCATAGATAAGGACAGAAAAAGCGACTTTGTTTTATACTATGTAGTGATGTAGTGATTAACAAACAATGTATGCGGCAGTGCCTGTCATGAAAAGGAAAGCTACTCAGCTTAAGTCAGGGAGATTTCCCCTAACACTGATTTTCAGTAGCTTCCTGGCTGACCGGTATGTTTGACATTGTTTTTAGTGTTCACGGTTTTTCCATTGGTATTAACGGTGGTTCGTTACCCGGTCAGAATTTCGTTATTCGTCTAATGCCCGAAATTACCATGGGAAACCATGACAGAAAATTATATACAACAAATCTGGCGAAATTCGAACCAGCGACCTTTTGGTGCTCAAGTAAGGTGAGTACTACACAACGCGTCAACGATCACGTCAAGATTTTTTACTCGACTTCGATACTTTTTTTTATAAAATATAACTTAAATTAGTTAAATCGTTCCCAGAACACTAAATTATAGTCAAAAGTATATTTTGGCTTCTAACATAATAAAATGTCACATATTTGTGTTTGTTGAAAACATATTTCGCATGACCTATAAAAATATTGAACCAGCTGTTTTTCACGAAAAGCGTGACACACGCATTGTTATCTGAATTCGCATGATTCACGTTGAAATAGATTGTAGAAGGGAAACAATTTCGAATATATTATGTATATAAAATTTTACCTGTGATGTTGTCTATGTAGGGTAGTCTACCTTTTTTTTTGAAGGGGAATTGTCCTTATATGTTATGAGGAAAAGACAGCCAGGGTCTTTTCCATCTTCGCAGCGTTGACTCTGATAATAATCAGAGAGCTTGGAGGCCAATACCCACTAAACCCCCCTTCGGTGTCCATAAGTTTCGCTTTCAAATTCAAAATCATTTATTAATCGCCACTCTTTTTAATCGCCGTATTTGAGGGTCGTATATCCCGAAATTCTGCGTAAGATACCTACTGTATAAAAGATATTGGCAAAATTTTAAGTCATTAACCATACGCAGACATAATAGAAAACTCAGTCAGTCGGTCAGTTTTTTTCTTATATAATTACGGATTATAAGATTAACCGTTACGCAGGAAATTCTTAACTTGCCTTTGTTCTTTTGTTCTAATTATCGTTATTGTAATTTGCTTAATGTGTTGATAAGAAAGGTGACTCAGAAGCAATTGCGGCCATATTTGGGAATATAAACGGTTAAGTCAACGATTTTTTTTTAAATTAAATTATTTGATATGATCATATACGCGGGTTCGAATCCCGTCAGGTCTGACAATAAATATGAAGACACTAACTTCTACCTGCGACTTCGTCCACGCAGACTTTGATTATTATCTGTTTTGTGACTTTTTCTACTTATTCCAATACACTCCTATCCTACAATATATATTTTTTGTGTAACTAACGGTTTAATGCACGCCGAAATAGCTCTCAGATAGCAGTATTTTTTCTAACTTGACACTCATCGTTATAATTTAGACAATTAACTCAATATCGTTATTAATTATAGCCTGTATGTTATTCTGATAACAACAATAATACTGCAAAATTTCATCAAAATTCTTTCAGTGGTTTTTGCGTGATAGAGTAACAAACAAACATCCATCCATCCTCACAAACTTTCACATTTATAATATTAGTAGGAAGAGATTAATCACATGTTTGATTAAATAAACAGAAATTCAAACTTGCTCACGACACAAGGTGAAGTCATACAATGAGCGCCATCAGTTCTTCGCGCCTTCTTTAGGACATTTGCCGTATGTATGTTTGTATACGATGTGTGGGCACACAATCGGCCCGTATTCGATAAACGCACACCGCACCTTGAATGCGTTGTTTGTATGAGTCACCTTCTGGAGGTCGAGATAATATGGTATG
The DNA here is from genome assembly GCA_905404175.1 of Anthocharis cardamines. Classification (NCBI taxonomy): domain Eukaryota; kingdom Metazoa; phylum Arthropoda; class Insecta; order Lepidoptera; family Pieridae; genus Anthocharis; species Anthocharis cardamines. The sequence goes on along the minus strand of FR989972.1, from coordinate 4,019,152 downwards.
ACAATTGGTTACTTTTTTGTGCATATTTTTTATCATAGTCGAAATACAGTAGAACGCCGATTATCCGAATTAATTGGGAACCGGATCCATTCGGATAGTCGGACATAGACTGGTGATAAAGAAAGATAGTAAATAAGGTAGAATAAACATTATTAACTACTAGCGACCCGCCGCGGCTTCGCACGGGTCTAGATTTTTAACAAAAAAAGCAGGGGTTGGTGATAAATAAGTAAAAATTTAGGGTTGTATGTATTTTTAGTGCCATATTATAAAAAAATAAAAACAAAAAATTAGGTCCAAAAATTAAAAAAAAATTATGGGTGAACAACCCTTATCACTTAGGGGTATGTAAAATAGATAGTATCCGATTCTCAGACCTACTGAATACGCATATAAAATTTGGTAAAAATCGGTAAAGCCGTTTCGGAGGAGTACGGTAACTAATATTGTGACATGGAAATTTTATATATTAGACTAGTGGCCCCGACAGACGTTGTCCTGTCTACACGTCTTTAATTTGAAAATTTCAAACTTTTTTGTGAATCTAAACCATTCCCAGATCCCCTTGAACACACACAAAAAATTTCATCAAAATTGGTCCAGTCGTTTGAGAGAAGTTCAGTGACATACACACTCACAGAAGAATTATACATATATATAAAGATAACAAGTAACAGTTGAAATATATCTGGACTACAGGAGTTCCAACTTGTTACAACAAAACCAAACAAAAATTACTTTATTTACTTACAGTACTTGGTTTTAATTTTTTATATTACGCTTAGGACCAATTCGGATAATTGACGATTCAGTTAATCGGCGTTCTACAGCTGTACCTACATTTCACCCTTGCGAAGCCGGCGTGTGTGATAATTAGCGACCATTATAGCCACATACATGAAAAATAAATAATGATCTACGGTGACCTAAATATTATATACTTTAAAATATTAAATGTACATATTCAAGTCGCTTACCATTAGCTTACGACCTCGTTCGTTTCATGAAACGAGCCTATAACTTTTTTAAAGGCCTATTTGAGTCGCGAATATGCGGTGGTGATTACCTTACTATTAGGTATCCCACCTGTTCGGTTGCCCGCTCTGTAATATAAAAAACTCAGTGTATAAATAAAATACTTTAAAACGGATTCGACGAATGCTTTTCAGCAACCGTGGTCGCGCCAAGGCAGTGGCGCGTTTTTCAGTGTACTTTGGCTCAAAGGACCCGACCACATAAATAAATAGAAATATATATAGCACATTATAGACATAGACATAGACATATATTTATTCACAACAAACACACGCACATACAAAGTTAGCTATGGACAAACATCAAGGACAAGAAGGATTTAAATACCTAGTACAATTAACAACTTAAATTATATAAACTTAATCCTATATTTTAAATTAACAAACAATGTATGCGGCAGTGCCTGTCCTGAAAAGGAAAGCTACTCTATGTAAAAGTAGTTCAGATAAATCTAGTTATGTTTAATTCCATAACCCAGTACCTTGCTTGCGAACTGCTAATTGCGTTGTGTGTTCAAGAAATTGACGTATTAGGACTTCCTTATAGGTAGGTATTAAGATGTTTATATAACTGATCTCCTTGCATATGTATTTATAATTATCCAAGCAGTTCTAAATTAAACGGCTGCAGTTCAGGTATATTAATTATTGCTTTTGATGCCTGTGGATATCTAGCTATAACTGTGACTAAACACGGATTCAAATGAGTCATACCATTTAAGTTCGAGCTATTGAAGTTTTCGAGAAATAATTTGTAAACGATTTGATTTCCAATCGACGTTTCCGTTGCGAACCCCATGTCAGACGATATGATTTTGTATGAAAATAAATATAGTATGTCATATCATCAATATTGTTGAATGGGAGATTTACGGTAAAGAATTTAAATTTTTCGACTTTTTCGATATATTTCGTTGGTTCAAAAGTAAAACTCACTAAGTGACATTTTGAATAAAAATAAATTTAGCTACTATTATTATTCATATTAAGAGTAAACCTACGTTTAGAATAAAGAACTAATTACGTATTCTGGTCCATAACTAAACTGCGAAGCGCAATACACACATTAATTTGTTCTTATCGTAAATGTACGTTTAAAATAAGGAATAGCAACATTTATTTTTATTCAAAATAACATTTAGTGAGTTATACCTTTGAAATAACGATTTATCTTTGTAGATGAACTTAAACGGATAAACTTATTATTTTTATTAGACTATCTAGAAACTGAGAGGCTACTATCGTATGTACCATACTATTTTGATTATTAAGTAACACATTATGAAAACACTACACCACAACGCATCGTCTATTCTATCGCTCGATAAACGTTCTATGAGTTTAAAACATTGAAGAAGACAATACTATCTATCTACTATCGGTTGACCTTCGTTCAATATTAGATTTTGCTCTTATCTGTTAAAAACTAAATTTTATACTGCTGTGATTCCCATCTCTGAAAACAACCATAGCAACGATACTCCTGCCTTTTTTTGTTAAATTCAAATTCAAAATCATTTATTCATTTAGGTAACATAATGTACACTTATGAACGTCAATAAAAAATACACATTAAATGCTTCTAATTTTACATTTACTGCCAGTTCTCAAATCAAGGGCGTAGAACGGACGAGAAGAACTGGCAAGAAACTCGCCGTCACTCTTTTTAATCGCCAAGTTTTTCGTTTTACAAAATTTTTGTAAGGAGCTAACCATTAATACACAATGTTCCACATGACATCTTTAAGTAATTAACTATAATAAATGCCAAATACCAAAAAAAACTTTTATAATAATTAACCTTTAGATAATATTATGTTTAATTTGCAATCGAGTATCGATTGATTTTTGATCCATGATACCATGTGCAATAAATGTTACAGTCACGTGTCTTAAAAAACTGGTTAGGCGCGTGCGCTGACTATATGTTGACACTTGACAAAGGCGTTCACACACACAGATGTAACTAACCAAAAGTTAAATGGACGCTGTTAAGCAATACAGTGTCAACCCACAAAATGATAAAAATGTATTTTTTACACCAATCGCTTTCTTATGAGCTGGAGTACATATTTCAAAAGAGATATATATCATTTAAATTGTTTTAATAGCAAACATATTCGTATATCGTTTTAATAAAAACGAGAGGGCACGAAACCCTAAAATGCTTAGAATATTCAACAATAATGCACTAAATTCTATTGCCATCAAGAAATACGATATACATCTAAATGTATTTATACACTAACGTAAAAATAAGAATTACAAAAAAAAATCTATTATCTCTGTTATTTTTTAAAAGAAATTTAATAAAACCTAATTAAACTTCAAATTCAATTTTCTCAAAATGGCAACCATGTGGGTTGACACTGTATTGTTTAACAGCGTCCAAATGTGTGCGACGCGACGGCACGGTTTAGGCGTTGGATGATTTTTTACTTTATTTTTTATCAGCAGTATTGTTCCTGTCTATAGGTTTTTTAAATCAGTAGGTATATCGTACATTATTATTCCGGTGGGAGGGAATATCAGAATTCTTAGATGGAAAAGCCGCATAGCGAATATTGTTATTTAATCGCATAATCTGCTTAATCCATAGATTTTCGAATGATCGAAGTTTAATATAGTATTAGTATGAAATCACTACATAGTATAAAATAAAGTCGCTTTCTCTGTCCCTATGTATGCTTAAATCTTGAAAACTACGCAACGGATTTTGATGCGGTTTTTATAGATAGAGTGATTGAAGAGGAAGGTTTATATGTATAATAATAACAGTTTTTCTGTAGTGTATTTAGTATCAGCATTGCACCCGTGCGAAGCCGGTGCGGGTCGCTAGTAAATAATAAAATACAGATAAGGCTGAAGTACCTATCACCTACGAACAAGTGAGCTTTATTCTCGTCAGTTGATATCCGATAAAAAATATATAAGAGAAACATCAAACAGCGGCGTTGTTTGTGTTATTGTCCCTTATAAGCAAGCTGATTACTTAAATAAATGATTAATAAAGGGTTTTATACGGATTTTATTGTAATGCGTTGTCGTCCCTCCAGAATACAAATTGTTATATACATACATCCATATACATCACGCCTCTTTTCCATTGGGGTAGGCAGAGATCACGGAATTCACGGAAATCACATATGCTCCGATCCTTACATACATACAACTTTCGCTTCTTCCACTTTCATCAATGCGTTCATACACACTCGTCGTTTTCGAGTACTTTTGGCCTGGCCCCTTTGAAGAACGTCGACCACTCCCGACTCTACCACTCACATAAGTTTCATAAATCTTTTTCATCCATCCTTTCTACGTGCCGAAACCAACTCAACATACCTTTTTGCGTCGTATAAAACGATAAATATTATTAGCGTAAACTTAATATTGGGCTAGAATTATAAGTACTCCCACGACGTTGTGGTTCGATAGGCAGCGTTATTCAATTAGAACAATACATATCGCCTATCCGACATTGATACATTGTATAATTATACACGATCTTATTCTGTCTGTGCACCAAAAATATAAGACTTGTTGCAAACCTTTCTCATTTTCGTTGTTATTGAAGGGCTCTTTCAGCGGTTTCTGAACAACCGAGCTTTGGTTTTAATAATTATTAAGCGAATGTGATTGTTCATGGACAAATCGTAGTCGCAGGACTCATGTGTCAACTACTATAAGATATTCTAGGCATAAGTTATTCATTTTCTTAGCCCTCGCTGGCTAAAACGAAGACCTGCCGGCCTAACATGACAAGCGCGACAAAATTTTGTCTACCGTTTTCTCGTGTTTCAATCGACTATCGCTTTATTTCTTTCGGGTCTAACATGACAATTACACTTAAAACTCGACTTTTAATATCAAAAATAGATACATTTGTCGATCGAGATATCTTTTCTACCAAAATTGTCGATGTCGAGATATAATATATCGAGATATTTAACATCTTAGTTTGTCTTCTCTCGCGCGAGATATATCTCGTGGCGGTCATGCTAGCCCGGCTGAGCCGGGTACATCTTTAACTATACATATATTCAATATTATTAGCATGTACTTTATTTTTATTTGTAATTTGTTTTTTTAATTGTTTGTTTTTTATTTAGTTTGTAAGTCTTTGTTTATAGTTTATTAGTTAGAATGTATAATGTTTTTAAATTAAGGCTTTTCTTACCTTATCGTCTATGTATTTCTAAGTGAGAAGAAATTTACGATAATTCAATATTACATATACTCCGAAGTGAAAAACAGTGCAAAGAGGCAAAAAAAGTTTCATACCTTAGTTCTTAGGTGATTAGGAAGATTTCCTGTGACAGCAAGATGCTACATGCAGTGGTGGATTTACCAGCAGGCTGAGCAGGCTTCAGCCTAGGGCGGCAGATTTTAGGGGCGGCAAATTTCAGGATACATTTAGCTATCTTATAGAAATCAAGTCTTACTTTTCTTACTTTTAAGACAGTCTTCTGTACCTTACAGAGTATAGTCTAAAAGTAAGACTTACTGAGAAGTGTACTTACAAGACAATTCCTATCATTGTATTTAAGACAATTTAGGAACTTACATTTATAGAGGCTAGGGCGGCAAAATTTTGATAGCCTATACGCCGAAAATGTGTAAATCCGCCACTGGCTACATGTCCTACCTATCTTAAGGGTTAAGACTTCGATGGTATGTCAGTGGGTTAAGAGGCCTATAGATTATTATTATTATCTATACTAATATTGTAAAGAGGAAGGATTTGTATGTTTGTTACGATTTAACTCAAAAACTACTCGACCGATTTTAAAAATTCTTTCACCAAAAGAAAGCGACATTATCAGCGAGTAATTTTAAATATAGCATAAGTATGAACGTGAAAACAATTTTTTCAGGATCGAGTGTTGAACATAACCAGTCAGATAATGGATCAAGTATTGGGAGATGAGCGGGTCGCGAGAGGATTCCGTGTCAAATTTCCAGAAGATGTGCTTCAGGAAAACCTGGCTGGGCAGCTTTGGTTTGGAGCCGAGGTATGTATAGCTTTAGCTTTAAAGTTGTATAAATCGGGCTTGTATAATTGTAATTTTAGTTATTACATTAGCTATATCCAGGGCAGGCATTTATATATTGAATCACAGTATAATATAAGAAATTGACGTCGACAAATATTGTTGGCGGAGCATATTATGCTGAGTGATCAACCTTTCCACATGGCCAGATATGTACATGGAATCAAAAGTAACAGATTTTCAGTTTTAAAATATTATATTTCAGACCCAAACCAGACAATGGCCGTATTTTTTGATCATCATTATACGTTAATAAAATTTTAAATTCATCTAAAATTTACCAAGTGAATTCTTTCAGTTTTTACATATTTCCTTGGCTGGCATGGATATATAAATTTGTGAATATTAAATTCTGGTAATGGATTCCCTTCATCGTAACGCTTGTATACCTCATTACCTAGTATTATTATGGTAAATAATGAAACATTCGTAGAGCATTACGCTATAGGAGTGGGCGTTAATTCAACAAGCAGCTTTTTTTAGCCGCTTTTCTAATGTTAACGAATTAGCTGCTTTTCGTTTACCACAAAAGCCGCTAAATATATTAACTGTTTCATAAGCTAAACAAACATTCAATGCATAGTCGCTTACTGCAAACCAGCTAATAAAATTAGCTGCTTTTTTAACAGGTTATCAGTTTATAATTAGCAGTTTCATTTCGTTAACACAAAAACCGTCAACGACCCACCTCTATTATGTTATACTACGTTTAGTACATTCTTTTTTTAAATTTAGAATTCCAATTTTCAGTGTCTCGCAGCCGGTTCATCAATAATGAATCGGGAAGAAGAGTCAGCAGCGATGCGACCTCTGGCCAAAGCACTCACGCGCAGCTTAGAGACGGTCCGCTCGCTGTTGCGAGAGCAGTGCCTGCGACCGCGCGGTCTTGCCTTACAAGATCACGACGATATGTTGCAGGAGAGTCTGCGTATCTTTGACAGGTCTGTATATAGGTTGGGATCATAACAATTTAAAATCAGGAATTAGTGACGGAAGGTTTGAACCAAGAACGGACTCGTTGGCGCGTTAGGTAACCTGCCGTGCGCACCGATGGGTCGTGGGTTCAAATCCCACCGGGACATGTTTATAATTTTCTGTATACGTGTCTTCCCTACGTCTGGTAACTTCGGGCATTGAACGCGTGGGAGGAATATCGAAATTCTGACCGGTTAACAAACCACCGTTTAAAGATGGAAAAGCCGTGAAGTGCATATTGCGCTTCGCGCTTGTATTATTATATATAACATAAAAGATAAAGAAACTCCTTTTAAAAAAGACTCACGGAACTAATGGAAATTGCAATCAGGAATATATTTCATTAACAAAGGTGATCATAATTCCCTATTTAGGACCAATACCAACATGTCTTGAAGCAGTGTTATGGTCGGGGATCCTTGATGATAGATACAAATCTAGCCCGTAAAGTAATGAACAAGACGGCTTTAAAACATTGGAATAGGGCTGTTCGAAAATCTGCTACAAAAATCTACAGTGAGATTCGGTTACACAGTTAGCTACGCCGCGCAATTGCGTCAACTCATTTCATTGCGCATGGATGAGTCAATTCACTTCAAAATGTGTTGGCGCACGGCGCAGGATCGGGATGTTGAAGTTAACGAGAGGTGTCAAGGTGTTGTGTTGCGAGGCGACATTTAACTTTGCCCGAGACCTCTTTTTTTTTTTCCACCACCTATTTCAAGAATTATATGCCCTGGATTAGCAAGGCGTCAAAAATTAATTTAGACTCATTTGAGTGTCCCCCTCCACGGAAATCTTTAGTAAAAGGCGAAAGATTTATACGTTTTGAAGGGAAACCAGAGTGACGATTACGAAGTTGTTCTGGGTATTTGTAGCGCTCACAAAAAAATTACGTTAGCACGATTCAGAAAGTAGCGAAATAGTGCCCCGCCATCTAGTGGTAAATGGTGGCAACATTTTAAAATTGTTAGTTTTTCCTACGTTGACTTTGCTTTTAAATTTTTAATGAATAATAATTGATTAATTAATTAAACAGTATTCAACAAAATAGGTTGTGTTTATAAAGTGTTCAACATAAAACTGCTACGCAAGAAATGTTGAAATTTTTTAGTCGTATTTATTACTTAAAATAGATTACAGTGAATGTTGTTATTTGTACCTGAAAATTCGGCGGTTCCGGAGAACAACATTAGTACCATATAAATATAAAGCAGTTATCATTTTGTTCTCCGGATCCGGCGAATTGTGTTTTAAATATATTATATTTTTAAAAGAAACAGTAATAAATCAAGAGACTAGTGCGTCATTTCAATACTATTTTTAGCATATTTACAATTTATATATGAACAATATAATATATAACTGTAAATAAATCTATTTTTGTCAGATTCTTAGAAATGTTTGTTTACGTATAGTGAATATAATTGTTCGCAATTATTAATATTTTATGGGAATATCTATCGAATAGTCGAGTCTATAAAATTATCCATTTTAAATGTTCAAATATAATGATTGGTTTCAAGAACTTTTGATTAAAACACCACCATTCTTAGATGGAAAATCTGTGAAGTACATATTGCGCGTTTCGATTTGTCTATGGATTTCTGAATGCTCGAAGTTAAATATAGGTCGAGAGGACATCATTGACTGATGTTCTGGGCTGACTTATCAACTGCTATACCGTTAAAATTAATGCAATCTAAGAAAAAAAAAGAGAAAAAAATGCTTTTTTTTGTAACAGGTTGTTCGCCGAGTTCGAGTTATGTTACGTTAGCGCAATGGTTAATGTGAAGACACCTCACGAGTTCGAAGCTCAGCAGCTGATATGCGTGTTGTTCTCTGAGAGCTTACGGCGCGCACTCAAGCATAACCTACTCACTCAGGAACAGGTATATAGCCAAATTCAATATGGAATTCGTATAGAAAAGTCAATTTTAAAGTAAAATAATTTAAGGGTATAGTGCTAAATGTATGAAACTTTAGTTATAAGTTAAATTCAATTTTTAACAGTTTAGGGAAAACATATCTACGATAATATATCAAATCACAATTATTAATTACGGCGATATACATTTTATATATAATTTGTACATCATAAGTAATAATGTCCTAATTTTTTAATGAATTTAACTTAAAACTGAAATTAAAAAAATTTTTGGTAGAACCCCTAATAGTTTTTGTAATTAGCACAAAATTACAGGCTAACCCCTTAAAACATTTTTCCTGGAGATTCGAACCTGAGACCTCCGATGCTAAGAGCAACGCTCATACTACTGAGCTGTGTTGGTAGTCCTTTTATATGATCATAACACAATATTATATTTAGCGGGCGTTATAATCGCATATAAATTAATTATAATTATGGTGTTCGTTTCTCGTTGCGGAAACTAACGCGTTTCAGCAATATGTGAATTTGAAATTGATAATAATAAGTTAGTTATTATTACTATTGTGACCGAGTCTTTGTAAGCTAAACCATTGTTGAAAAGAGTGTCCATGGAGTTTCTTGCCGGTTCTTCTCCATGAGACCCACTTTTTGGAACCGTGCAACTAGACGTTTCATAAGAGCCTGCAAAGGCCTATTTGAAATAAAGAACTTGATTTTGAGTTCTAATTTTAAAATTGATAATCAGATAGTTCTTAATTTAAAATTAATTGATTTCAAATAATCTGATTGGCACCGTTCGCGCCGTTTGGCTGTTAGTAAATGTCATTGAACTCCCAAACTATCTATGAAAAATTATTTGTATATCCTTATTATAACTAGTCCTAACTATTTACTCTTTCTCATATTATAAAATATGTGAGAGCCTGTTTGTTCGCATTTCACAATTTAGTAGGAATCAGCATATGTATATTATTATTTTTTCTACTAAGAATGTTTTTTTTTTCAGGTAGACTCATATGATCCAGCCCTAATGTTCGCTGTACCACGACTCGCTATTGTGAGCGGTTTACTTATATACTCTAGTGGGCCCCTGTCAATTGATAAGTCACCAGGTGAATATGAACCTTTCTTGTTTTAGAAACGAAACAGTAACTACCAACTATTACTTAAACATAATTTTTCTTTGAGGCCATCTTAAAGAAAAATAATGTTTAAGTAATAGTTGGTAGACAGACATTATTTTTATTTTGATAATTTCCATCTAAGAATGGTGTTTCTTGACCGGAATGAAATTTCAATTTTCCTCATCCCTTTTCTACTCAAAATTGCTAAACACTTATCTATACTTCTATATTTATACTATCTGTTATATCTATTTTTTTTAAATATATATTTTAAAGAGGAAAGATTTGTATTTTTGTAGGTTATGAATGAACTCAAAACTACTGGACTGATTTAAAAAATTCTATCATCATTATTACTTTATTATATATACATAATTAATTACCACTATTTTTAGTGTATAGTACATCTACATTGCACCCGTGTGAAGCCGGGGCATGTTGCTACTATAAGATATATAATATAATATATTTCGGCTTCGCACGGCGTGTACTATATTTTTACTATACAAAATATGCCTAGTAGTAGTAGGCAGTAGCTTTCTATTAATGTTTCTTTTTTTTAAATCGATCCAGTAGTTTTTGAGTTTATTCATAACATACAAATCTTTCCTCTTTATTATATTAGTATAGAAGTATAGATGTATGTAGCGACATCTATAACACGACTCTACAAAAAAATTTTCGTTCTTTGTCCTAAAATTTATAATATTATTTTCCAGTTAGTTATGCACAAAAACGAAAAGAAAATACCTTTTTTCGATATAAAGTTTGCTTTTGTGATAGTTATAATAATAATACTCATTTTTCAATTTTTTCATAAATTTTAATTGATTTTAATATTTTTAAAAAGACCGCACGGTGAGAGTGGGGTATTAACGTTTACACTGTGCCGCTAGATGGCACCCGAGTGATAAACAACCATCAGGTGTTATTTACAAGCCCAGAATAACTTAAAATGTCGTCACGAAAGTGCAAATACGATGCTGATGCATTTTGTTTTATATGTGGTCAATTTATTAAAGTTCGAGACGTGAAATATGAACTAAAGACATCTCACGTTCTCATGCTCATATGGATAAATTTAAAAACAATATGGGAGCCTATTCCGAAGAGCAAGGAGAACGTTTCCATCAGGACATCATGAATTTTGAACAACGCTATCAAGGCAAATACAATGAAAACATGATGGGCGACTATATTTAGGGTTTATTGAGAGAAAGTAGCTATGAACATAAAAGAAAAAGTAAAAGTGTGCACTTTTAAGTTATTTTCCACTTTTCTGTAAGCTAATTTGATAGTAAAACTTAATAAAAATAATAAACATTTTTATTTCAATAGTTTTATTTTCAATCAAAAATTAAAATCCGAGATTTTTAAAAATTTCGTTCAATCAGTCTTCTAAGCACAAAAGCAAAGTTTTTCATGCCATATATTTTTTTCCGTCTAATTACGACCTAAACTACCGAAATTTAATGCTTTGCAATCAAAGTCAAATTTCATGTTGACCCGTGTAATCCGCTACAAGAATCAATACAAAGACTGAATCGCGCTATCAAAGTTTCTGTGCGCGCTAAGTATATATACAACATCTCGACATCAACCACTGGGGCCTTAGGGCCGGCCAGTCAGTGGTTCGACTGGTCGAGGATCCTCCCTTTAGGTTGGAGGAAGACCACACCTCCCTTCCTCCACAATGTATATAACCGTTTCCAGAGGAGATGTCGGACATGTTCCGTCCGTTCCGCACGCTGCTGCACAAGATCCGCTCGCTGCTGTGGACGCTGGACCGACGTGAGCTGATGGCGCTAGAACGGCTGCTCTGCACCAACGAGGACGTTAGCAGCCTGGCCGGGTTGGACTTACCGCCTGGTAAGTATTGATAAGCGGTATAGGTCGTATAGTTCCCGTCACGTAAAAAGAACGTGACAGAAAGAGTGACAGTGGAGCGGATGTGTCTGCGTGTTCTAAAAAAAAAGACACAGAGAATGAAATGAAATTCTAAATTAATATTATGATATACTGTGATTGAAGTAATAGTGTAAATATAATAATAATACTTCTAAATTTTCAGTGGAGGATTCGTCCGGTGATTCTTGTTATCCGGATATCGGGGAATTCGTGTCGAAGTTCTACGCTGACCACGCACATTGTAGAGATTTGTACACGCCACAGAGGTGAAACTTATTTTAAATTATTACCTTAAAACGACTCTATAACAGTAAATAATATTATTATAGTCCGCGCGGATTATGCTAGTCTCCGCCTGAGGTATGTGAGTGGTGAGACGGGGGAGGGCGCGTATTTTCAAGACACGCACGAGACATTTGAGAACAGATTAATCTCCGGATAACTATGTTAGAAACTGTCTTAATTAATGTTACGGGTAAATTATAAAATTATATTTTCTATTTCCGGGCTAAGCAAAACACACAGTTAAAGGTGTTAATTGCATTTTATTATTAATGGCACAAAACAGTTTTAAAAACAACATTAACATAACATTTCTCAATAAGTATTCAGGTTTCCGTGAAAATGAAAATTATGTAATTTCCGATGTTTGCAGACTCTAATTTCATTTTCTAAATAACATTTTTCACTTGTCGTGGTATTGGCGGACCCATCTTAGGATATTTAACTCCTGTGTATTTGGAATAAACTGGCGCGAACAAATAAGTCTGACAGACTAAGTCAGCTTGACGTGTGTAAATACCCCCCGCCCTGCCGCTCACATACCGCAGGAGGAGACTAGCACTTGCGCGTACACTATAGTAAAACATTTTTTTAACATTTGCATGTCATTATGGAAATTCTATCGTTATTTGTTCCATTCCATGTTTATGCCCAAATTTGCAAGTACATAATATATTATATTTATATAAATTTGAAAACGATGGACTAGGTAGCATTATTGCTCAATGCAATTTTGGCTTACTAGGGTAGTGGAAACCGATTTTAAAACTCCCTTGCTGAATTTCAAAGACTTATTAGCGATTATAATAAACCGATATAAAGTTATTCTATTAAAATTTGACCAAACTCTTACATTATATTATAATGCTAAAAGATTAAATACACTAGCCATGTGGAAGGGAAACACACTCAGAATATGCTCCGACAGCAATTTTTTGTCGATTTTCAGTATGCTCCCGGACCGATCTCTGGACTACAGGCTATTCCGCAAATATAACAAAAAAAGTAAATAAAAAAGAATAAAACATTAAAAACAATCTTACTATGTAGTAACATCGAAATCTAATCAATATCCAAATATAAGTAGTATCTATATGAAAACGCCAACCACCTCAGACAAGAAATAATAAAAATAAAATAAAGTATAACAAAAATAATAATAAGACCAAACTAATCGATATGTTGGGGTTTACTGGAAGAAATAGCTGTCTTAGCTATAAGACCGCCTTCTGTACACTCTCTAACGCTGATTTTTATATTTGTAACTTTTTATTTTGTGTGCAATAAAGTATTTACTTACTATGTTTTCAGTTCCAGCGAACCAATGATTACCGACGCGGATTACCTTCCAGACAACATCGAAGTCATGACTCCCATTATAGACGGTCTCAGACGGCTAGAACACACGGACGAGCGAGACTCCGAACAGGACACAGACAAACATACAGACACAACGAGCACAGACACCTTCCAAACCAACGATAGCACGGATAGAACAAGAAAAATAAGCAGAGAAACTGATCTATCCTCCATACGAAATCTATCCACCAACGGTCTAATGACCTTCGATCCTTTACTCATAAATGCCGTATCAACCTCCACTGACAATAGACAGATACCAGACCAAGAACTAGTCACATCACTGAACGAACAAGTGACCGAAATCGCTGACCGGTTATCCTCAATCGTGAGTGAAGTCGACATTATGGATCAAATGCATTCGTTCTCAACGAATGATGTGACTCTGACCGATGACTCGGAAGCCTTCGGTTTCTCCGGACCTAGAAATGAACAATTGAGCTGTATGCCGAGTACTAGTCATGGATACCTCATTCCCAACGCAATCAGTCAAGAACCGGTCGTATTGGCGTCCTTATCACACAATAATTCGGCAGTTTTCAACCAAGATGACGAAAATGTGACCAATGACCTCCCCCTAATGATACCCGACATCGGTGCTGAAATTGTAAATACCAACATCAGCATAGCAAATGTCAATCTCAGCTCCTTACTGCTGACAAACGAAGAATTTAGACATATAATCGATAATAATGACGCTAAAAGTGAAGATAACGCCAGTTTTCATTCAGCCAGAGAAGACGATAGAGTTAAATTCATGTTGGGTTACGAAAGTGATCACGAATCGCCAGCCGATTCGGGCGTCAGCACAGAGAACACGAGTCTGGATAGATCGCCAGACTCGGACCAGAATAAAATGAAAGATAAATTTATAGACCAGAACAGGGTACTAGATAATGGTCTGGACGGTTTTAATGTGACGGATAATGTTGTTAATATTAATTATAAGGAAGGCGATGATCGGAACAATGAAGCCGGGTCGTCGAATATAGTTATAGATAGGTTGAACGGAGAGAGTGCACAGGATGTAAATAATTGGAGCTCGAACGCGGACCAAGAAGAGTTTAGGACTATTGAGGAGGTTATTACAGGTAAGATGTTTATATAAAGGGAGTTTAAATAAAATACTGTATACCGGATTAAAACGCGATTTATTATTTATATTGTTTTAATTATTTATCCCGACGTTTCGGATGCTTTTCAGCAAGCGTGGTCGCGGGGAGACTGTCTCCTGAAACTGAAACGTCGGGATAAATAATTTAAACAATATAAATAATAAATCGCGTTTTAATCCGGTATACAGTATTTTATTTAAATGTGTGATACTCGCGTTAATAAAAGACAATATTAAAGGGAGTTTTAATATTTTTCGCCGTATTAAAACGCGATTTATTAAGACTGAAAGGTGACAGCTGACAGTGACAGTCTGATTTTAATTTTCACAAAGTTGCTACCCTAACGCCACCTATTTCTACGGAGTTTATACTTTCCGTAATATTCTTAGTGATTGAATTTCAAAATAGGTCGACAGCGCATCATTTATTTATACTATGGCTCAGCTAATATCAAGTGATACTCACACTCGTCTGTCGATATCTATTTTTTATGTTTGATATTCACTTGATGGTAGGTGATACCCCAGCTGCAGATTTGATAATGATGTCATTGATGCGCTGTCGACTTACTTTTTACTTCAAGCATTCGGAAATCCATAGACTAAGACCGAAACGCGCAATACGCACTGGTTTTTCCGTCTATGAACGGTGGTTCATTACCCGGTCGGAATTTCGATATTCCTCCCATCTCGTTTAATGCCGCAAGTGACCAGACGTTGGGAAGTCATGCGGGATTCGAACTCGTGACCAATCGGAGTGCAAGGTAGGTGTTCTACGAAACGAGCCCGTCAAAAAAAACTAAATACAAAAATAAAACAAAATTTATCTAACATTTCTCATTACAGAATTACGAAGGCAAAGGATCTCCGATAAGAACTTGACCTCTGTGACGGAAGAGAGTACGGAACCCCAGAATCCCTGTAAAGCTAGTGGTAGGAAGAAGAGAAAGACTAGTGAGAAGAGAAAGAAGAAGAAATGGTCGGCCGCTATGATCACACTGGACACTCGACTCGCACACAACACTCCGCTGAGATTGAATTTAGACCATTTTGTTGACGAGAGGTGAATATATTATCTTTTATTACTATCACACATTTAAATAGAATAACTTTAACCGGATTAAATTCCCCACGTCTGGTAACTTCGGGCGTTGATCGGGTGGGAGGAATATCTTAATTCCGACTGGCTTCCACCACCACCACTACCGTGGGAACCACTGTTCATAGATGGAAAAACCGTGAAGTGCATATTGCGCGTTTTGGTTTCAGTCTATGGATTTCCGAATGCTCGAAGTAAAAATTAGGTCGACAGCGCATCATTGACTGATATTCTGTGGCTGAGGTATCACCTACCATGTGAACCTCAAGCTCGTCTGTCGATATCTATACTTCTATACTAATATTATAAAGAGGAAAGATTTGTATTTTTGTATGTTATGAATAAACTCAAAAACTACTGGAACAATTTTGAAATTTCTTTCACCAATAGAAAGCTACATTATCAGCGAGTAACATAGGCTATGTTTTGTGTATAGTACATCTACATTGCACCCGTGTGAAGCCGGGGCGTGTTGCTAGTCTGACATAAAAAAATTGTTTACTACAATTATATTTTCAGTGGTACATCGGAATGTGCTGATGATGAGCAGATAGCCCTGGCTCTACAGGCACAGGAGCTAGCCGCCAGGCACCAGGCTCGATCTAAGTTCAAGTAAGTCATTGCCATAAGTTGTTACTAAGTACCTCATGATCAACTTTTGTTAGTATATACTCCTGATACAGTTAAAACTTCCCAATTTTGTCAGTAATTAGAGATATACATGCTAGAGATAGAGAGATAGAGATATAAATACAAAACGGAAACTTAATACCAAAGAACATAGATTTACATAGAATCACAGGCAGGCTATTATAGGCGCGCTTGGCACGGTTTCTCTGCGGTAAGAGTAGTTCTCCCCCCAGCCACCGGGGCGCTGCTAGTGTCCGTGTGGACGCACACTGACGCTGGAGTCATATCGCGCACTCTCTCGCACTCAGCCGCTTTTAGAGCGTTATTGCCGGTCCTTCGTAAGAGCAAGCGAGACAACGCGAGGGGTGGAGTCAGCGGACTGCTTAGTTGTGTGTGTCACACCGATACATTGCTGCGCGCTCTACAGGTCAAAAGCAGAACTACTTTGATAATACTTACTACACAATCTACAAATATTTTAATCAATGTATACAGTACTTTAGATTGTAGAGGATTAGACGTATTCGTATTGATTCTTGTCGCAGATTGTAGATGTCGCTCCAAGTACCAATAAATTACTAATGAAATTTATATAATAATTGTCTATAGAAACTTAGATGATTAAAAATATGTGTAAATACAGAAAAAAATATTTTAATAAATGCATACAGTACTTCAGATTGTAGAGGATTAGACGTCTTCGTATTGATTCTTGTCGCAGATTGTAGATGTCGCTACAAGTACTAATAAATTACTAATAAAATTTATATAATAATTGTCTATAGAAACTTAGATGATTAAAAATATGTGTAAATCATATTAAAGCTTGATAGGTACTTGGAGCTATGAGAGTTAACACCCCCTCCCCCCTTTTTCAGATCAAGCGAAGACCTGATCCATCGTTTGTTCGTGTGCATAGCGGGCGTGGCCGACCAGCTGCAGACGAATTTTGCGGCGGATCTGAGGAATATACTGAAGGCGGTGTTTCTTATGAACCAGACGAACGATTCGCCTCCGGAAAAAGATGAACCGCCTGCGATAGAGTATCAGCCCACTGAGGATCAGGTTATACAGAATGGTAAGTGGAATTAGTCATATATATATTTAAGGTTATATAATGATGAAATGTTGACCTTTTTTTTGAATTCGTTTTTTAGACTGAAAGCGAAACACGCAATATGTACTCAACGGTTTTTGACTTATGAATTACATCCATGATTTTGTCATATAATGTCATGCCATAAAAATTATAAGTCTAAAGATAGAGTCGGTATTTTACGTTATACAGTTACAGTTTCGCGTATCAATGTTTTAAATGTTGTCATGTGACGTCACGAAAGTTGAGACTTGTTATTTTGTTAACCTCCTCCCCTGCCCTTAACGTGTAGCGTAGTTTACGGATGGTCACTTACTAATAGCAAAGAACATAGATGTACATAGAAGCACAGGCCTTATAGGCGTGCTTGGCACGGTTTCTCTGGGGTAAGAGTAGTTCTCCCCCCAGCCACCGCGGCGCTTCTAGTGTCCGTGTGGACGACTCTCTGACGCTGGAGTCATAGTGCGCACTCTCTCGCACCCAGCCGCTTTTAGAGCGTTATTGCCGTTCGCTCGTGAGAGCAAGCGAGACAACGCGAGGGGAGGAGTCAGCGGACTGCTTAGATGTGTGTGTCACACCGATACCTTGCCGCGCGCTCTACAGGTCAAAAGTAGAATTCCTTTTTTGTGCCAAAAGTTTATATGGGCCTGTGCTTCTACGTACATCTATGTTCTGTGCTTATATATAAACATATATGTATAATTATTTGGATATATGATATGAGTGTTTATACCTATTTTCAGGTAGTTCCTTTGACAGCGTCTACTCGGCCGAAGAGGTGTATGCTGATAGCAATTCTGACACTCCATCTGAAAGCAACCACATAGAGAGGCGGAATACGGTCAATTCCACAACTCTCAACGAGACGAACACATGTGAGGGTAGACGGAAATCCGTAGATACCTCGGGGAATTTGCAGGCGTCTGTATCTACCGGTGATCTCACATTAAGGTATTTTGCATTTTTTTTCGTTTTTTAGAGTTTGTTTAGTGTTATTTATAACTATATAGTACGTTCTTAAATATTGAAATCGTTGTAGTGTTATTCTAAACTAGCAAAACCACCCATCTTCACACGGGTGCAATGTAGATGTACTATACACAAAAAAGCCTATGGTACTTGCTAATAATGTAGCTTTCTATTGCAGAAATATTTTTTTAAATCGGTCCAGTAGCTTTTGAATTTATTCGTCACAAGCATACAAAAATTCGTATTTTTTATCTTTCCTCTTTGTAATATGAATATAGATAAAATAGTTGTCTATTGTCATTCTGATGTGGATAGCTGTATTTCTCTAATGAATGTAAATGTATTAATAAAGTAAGTTTTTAGTTAATAGAACCACCTAAAGCCAGGCTTGCCGACAAACG
This sequence comes from Anthocharis cardamines, assembly GCA_905404175.1. Taxonomy (NCBI): domain Eukaryota; kingdom Metazoa; phylum Arthropoda; class Insecta; order Lepidoptera; family Pieridae; genus Anthocharis; species Anthocharis cardamines. The sequence goes on along the minus strand of FR989972.1, from coordinate 4,000,219 downwards.
TAATACGAGTTATATAACAACGTTAAGGGCATTATTAATTTACTTTTTATTGTTGCATTAATAGGGCAAGCCGGGCTTTTAGGATTGTATGGTGGTCCAACCACTGAATAGAACATTTGCATGCCCATAATACTTGGCGAAAAAAAATCAAGTATCCAATGTATTAAGTGAGTCGTATTGAATCAAAGGCGACTATCTGACATTTTTGGTCCGGCAATCTGTAAAATACTCAATTGCCAACACTACACTGATAACACAACACTTGAATCCATGGAACAATATTACTCGCACGCTTACAACGTCCGGCGCCTATGACGGCGTCCAGTCGACTGCCCCCACCACGCACTACCGTACACTACATCCCAGTCGACTGACTCCCCACCACGCACTCCAGTACACTACATCCCTTCCTTGTTTTACTATTAAATCCAACCTAATTTAAAATGGAAATAGACAATCCATCATCACTTTAATAACATGTTGATGCATAATTATACTGATTTTAATAATTACAACATATTTAAATAATTAATCTTTGAACACAAATTGTAAACATCGTCATTGTCATCTGATGAACTTCTACCATCTCTATTTACGATTGACCATCCCCGTTTCCATCCTTCTTAAGATGAACAACGTTCCTGCGGCACTCCCTCCCAGTTGAAGTCGTTTCCAACTCTTATATCTTCACCATTGACAACCGCCACTGCACGAAATTCCGAGCTCTGAATCTACTGCTTTATATTCATTATCCATTGCCGTAGGCACTTTATCTCACAACTGCCTTTGAAAAAACACAGTTCAGCAGGAGTCTTTCCGGTAGTGGTGTGTGTCCTCTTTCCAAATTCTTTTCTAACCAATCCTTAATCCCTTAAATATATCCCTATTCTGGCGCTCAACCTCTCCATTCATCCGAGGCCAGTAGGGAACTGCGTTATATAAAACAATGCCGCACTCCTCACAGTTTTCTTTAAATGCCTCGCTCCTGAACTGGCCACCGTTATCACATGTTAATGTTGCTGGACAGCATCGACCACAATAGTCCACCAAAACAACGAGGTAATGGCCTGATGGTAGCGGTCCCAAAAAATTAAACGCAACGTAAATCCACGGTTCAGTAGGAAGATCCCATCTCTTAGTTGGATGTGGAGATTGGAGCACACCTCTTACAATCTCCAACCCAATCTTAAGCAACCCCATCTATCATCCTTGGCCACCCCAATTTAGTTAAGAGGCGGGTCCCCACTGCCTCCATGTCAGGACAGCCCCGATGGGCTGCCCCAAGGGGTGCTTCGATCGCTTTGGCATTATGAGTTTACCAAATTGAACGGCTACATTACCTTCGACATGGGTAACTCAGCGAAATTCCCCGCGCCAACTCAGCAACTCAGGCGCAGTGTATTGCGTCGCTCCTTGAGTCAACTCAGAATTGCGCTTCGACGCAACAAAATGGGACGCGCAAAGCGAGCAGTGAAACGCACGCAACGCCACGCTCATAGTTCACTCAGTGAGTGAGTACTGCGCCGTGCGCCAACACATTATGAATGTGTGAGCTGACTCACCCTGCGCAGTGAAGCGTGCCGACACAATTGCGTGGCGCAGCGCAGTGTTACCCATGTCTATGTTACGATAGAAGATCTCTGACTGAAAGGGCCCATAACCATTTGTAGCATCACTCCAGTTATCCCCGCAAATTTTCCTTCTTAAGGCCATAATTTCTTCATCTTTTTTTCGACTTTGCCTCGATTTCATACAACGGCACTGCAACTGCAGATTGGCAACACTGCTTCCAACAGTTAGCGAGACTCCTGCTCTCAAACGCGAGGACCAAGATGATTAACTTGCACAAGAACTTCCCAATCCACCTGGAAACGCGGCGGCGACCGTCTGCTTCCCGTTCACTGGGCTGCAATATCCAAGAGCTGGTACATTTGATAGCTGCTGTTGAAAGTGGGTGATTCCCTCCAAAGCCCGTCTCACATCCACGCAAATCCAAACCCCATCACTCTCGTTGAGGCTTGGCACCATTGGAGAAACCCATGGTGAAGATCCACTGATCTCTTCAATGATGTCGGCTTCTTGGAGTTCTTCAAGCTTCATATTAACTTTTTTCTCTTAAGTCTAAAAGAATTGGTACTCATCGGCCCAACATCCACGTAAATAGGCATCAGGATTGTCACGTCCTTGAATTTGGGTAACGAACCAATGTTATTTACCGAAATGCCAACCCTGAGTACACGGAGGTCTATCGCAGATTTCTTCCCCAAAAGATCCCGTGCGCCACCACGAATAATATAAAATGTGGACACCTTGACGAACCCGCCATTAACCGTTATGAAAGCATCGGATGCACCAATGACGTCCAGTGATTTGTGGCTCCCACAAGGTAACAGCATATTTCCTGGCCTCATATTTGATTTGTCACCTTCACTCTGTGACTCCTCAAACCTCTACCATATTCCGTCCGAAATTATATTACATTCTCTGCCTGAACGAATCAACATAATATCTACAACCACCCCACAATTGACAACAGAATCATCATCCAGATGGAACACGAATTCCCCTTACCAATATCATTTGGGGCCGTTAAATTTACTTCCCTTTGTCTTCTCATTTCCATCGTCTACTCTAGAATTTAGTCTTCGCTTCTGTGCTTTAGTTTTAAACTGATCTATAATGCCTGTTAACCCACATTCCAAACATTTTCTGTCTCTAGCCAGGCACGCGCCATCAAAAGACAGATCCAGCCCACTACCATCTGAAGCAAGCCCTTTCCGACTGTCGAGGCAGAACTCTTTTTTGCATCTACTTTACAGACATCCGACTTATCAACCTCAGCCGCCTTATCCTGGCCAGGCTTCTCGGAGTGTTTCAGCTGTCCACCGATAGCCTTCAGTGTAGTAGCGATGTTAATTACCTCCTGATAGCCGCAATTTCATCCCCTCCGGCCAAGATTTTCTTTCCCGATTCTGCACCACGACCCTCCTCCATAATTCGATCAACCAAATGTTCTTCCTTAGCTGCCAATAATATTTCTCCTTCCTCCCGCTTCATCAGTCCAAACATGTAGTAACGGCTCTGTTTAGGTGAACATTATTCATTCATCTTTTCCACTGCAACCTGATAGACATCAATTCCCTCGCCTTCAACACCAGCTCCCGGTAAATTGTAGTATACCTCTTGTGAAGCAAGTCCACCAAAGTGCAGAAGGGTAGCTCGTTTCCTATGATTTGTAGCAATACCCGCTGTGATAAACCACACTTTCAAGGCCCTTCGCCACGTCTCCCATCAGAACCCGACTGACATCGGATCACCCTCACTATCAAAATTGTCCAAGCCACAATTAGGCAATGTTGCCCAAGCCACACTGGGCGATCCACAACAACACTTGATTTCTATATCATCAGCGATTACGAAGACGACCAAACTGTCCAATACCGCTATCTCTCTTTATTAGGGTCTGTCCGATCCAACCCATCTTCCACACTCAGATTCACCCCACAAACATATATCCCGAACAGGATCCCTCACATCGATCCCAAAAATCATGGCTATTCACGCCGACCTTCATATTAATCTTTCATAATACAGTCTTTCATATTGACCTTTCATTATAGTCTTTCATATTGACGTTTCATAGTACAGTCTATCATATTGACTTTTCATAATATCGTCTTTCATATTGACGTTACATAGTACAGTCTTTCATATTGACCTTTCATAGTTCTGTCTTTCATATTGACTTTTCATAATATATATAGTCTTTCATATTGACGTTTCATAGTACAGTCTTTCATATTGACTTTTCATAATAGTCTTTCATATTGACCTTTCATAGTACAGTCTTTCATATTGACTTTTCATAATAGTCTTTCATATTGACCTTTCATAGTTCAGTCTTTCATATTGACTTTTCATAAATCAGTCCTTCGTATCGACCGTTCATAATGCAGTCTATCATATTGACATCACAGACACCAGTTAATCATTTCAATCAATCAAAATATAGTCTCTCATATTGACCTTTTTTTTTTTTTTTAATACAGTCTCTCATATTGACTCTAAAATTAGTCCCTGTTAGTGACCTCACAGAAACCAGTCTGTCATTTTAATATAAAACTTCCAAAGTATAATCGCTCATATTAATCTTACACAATGACTGTCATATTAATCACCCCTGCTAAAAACATCGCCTAAAATTCGTCTACATTCCAATACTTAAACATTTTTTTTTTTGTTTTTTTTTTTCTTAATTTCCTTCTTTAATAGTTTACACATTTCAAAAGTACGTAGGTACTACAATAATTTACCATAAAGTAATCATTAGCAGGGCACCAAAAGCAATTTTTAAAAGTAAAATAATCGATATAAGTACTATATTAGAGTTCAGAACATTTCTTCTAAACATAAAATTTCGATAATAATCATTTGGAATTTAAATAGTACATTCAGTCTGTATGTTTTCGATTTACACTTTTATCAACTAAATCAGATGCTTACAAATTTTATGTTTAATTTTGGAATGTAAAACTGATATCAAATTTTAAATTTGACAACGTATTATCTACTGTATAAAGAAAAATGCTTACGTATAATTGTAATCAATTGACAACATTTAGTAACGCATTGTATCCGCTCGATATTTATTCCCGGCAAAAGGAATGCAGCCTACCGGCATTTAAATTCATTGTTCAACATTGGATCAAATTGATAAGATTTCATTTCTATCTTCTTTCATTTGCATACATTTTACATTTTTATATTATTACGAAATAGTAAAAAGAATTGAAAACTTACATTTTTTCCTCGTCGCCACTTGTAAAATACTCAATTGCCAACACTACACTGATAACACAACACTTGAATCCATGGAACAATATTACTCGCACGCTTACAACGTCCGGCGCCTATGACGGCGTCCAGTCGACTGCCCCCACCACGCACTACCGTACACTACATCCCAGTCGACTGACTCCCCACCACGCACTCCAGTACACTACACAATCTACAAAAAGAAAATAAGTTATTGTAAACGACTGTTATGTTTTTTTATATATTTGGTTTTATCTTTAATTGTTAATTTTAATAGATACCTTAAACAAAAATGAAGGAGAAAAAGTTTTCTTTTTTAAATTGCTAACAATCAGCCATAAGTCAGATAGCCGCCTTTGATTCTATACGACTCAAGTAACACCATATGTACCGATTTTCGCAAATGAAGATGATTTTATGTGTGTGTGTAGCGGGCGTGCGGCGGCGCGCGGCGGCGACGTGGAGCGCGCGCCCGAGTGGGTGCCGGACATCGCGGCGCCGGCCTGCATGCGCTGCAGCGCGCACTTCACCGCCTTCCGCCGCCGCCACCACTGCCGGAACTGCGGTACATGTCTCCCTCACTCTCCCCCCATCTCTCTCCTCATCTCTCTCATTCTCTCTCCCCACTTCCCTCACTCTCCCCATCTAGTGTTGGGTAGTACAGGACTTTAAAAAGAGTTTGTAAGAATAGCCTCTTTTTCACTCTGAGCCAGTACAATGTCCCACTTCAAATGTGGCGAGGCGTATGAAGCTCGGAGCGTCATTATAACTAGCGAGTATTAAAATATTTTTTATTTGAATTAAACATTATTACTTTATACAAAATAAATCGATAAAAAAACGAGTGCGACTTAAAATTGGAAGTAGTACATTTTATAATTTCGAGCCACTTTTACATTTTGACGTCATGTCCGGGACAAATGTACCGCCTCTTGTATGTCCTGCTCAACACTACCCATCTCCCTCACCCTATATCCAACTCTGTTTCCCTCTTCACCTCACTGTCTGCTCTCCTGTCCACCTCTCTGTCTACATACCTACCACATTTACCTCCCTCTATATCCATTCCTATTTATCTCCCTCAATATCCCATCCTTTTTATCTCCTATATCCCTTCCTCTTTATCTCCCTTTATATCACGTCCTCTTCCTCTCCCTTTATATCCTTTTCTCTTTCTCGCACTCTATATTCCTTGCTCTTTCTCCCCCTCTATATTCCTTGCTCTTTCTCTCCCTCTATATCCCTTCCTCCTCTCACTCTAAATTCCTTTCTCTATCCCTCTCTTTATCCCTTCCTCTTATTCTCTCTTTCCCTATCACCCTCTTCCTCTATTTCTCACGTTTATTATATTAATACCTTAGTATTTAGTAAGTTATAGCATGAACTATCTATCTTTATTTTTTTCCGTAGATTAGTTTAATAGCACTTAAAACTACCTACTCAGGTTTTGTAACACTGAATTAATTCAATATAGAAATGTTGACGAAATGCTCTATTATCATATACAGCCTTGATTCAGTCGGGTAGGCCACAGAATTCTGATCACCTATGTGCTTATAAAGACTTTTAAAAGATCAGTGAAACAGACAAATGGGTCTGCCTCAATTCACTTTAATAGTTCACAGGTTTAATACTAATCTTAATAACACCCTCAGGTAAAGTATTCTGCGCGTCATGCAGTTCGAACTCAATACCTCTGCCTCGCTACGGGCAGATGAAGCCGGTGCGAGTCTGCGAAGAGTGCTTCCAGGGCATAGCGAGGACTTGCCGTCGGACTTCATACCGGTGAAACTGTCCCTTCCCTATACTGTGCTTAATGTACGCAGAAACTTCCAGATTATGGAAAATTTTGTTTAAGCGTTTTGCGTTTCCATCAATGTGGAGCTGAATGGAATAGAATGAAAATATTTAAATTTCGAACCAACCAGATTGTCAATGAATGTGTAGCTAAGCGGAATGTAAGGTAAATATTTAAATTTCGAACCACCCGTTGACAACCAATATGGAGCTGAGTGGCATAGAAATAAAATATTTAAATTTCGAACCAACCAGATTGTTAACGAATGTGCAGCTAAGCGGAATCTATACTATATACTATAATATAATATTATAAAGAGGAAAGGTTTGATTTTTTGTTTGTTTGTTTGTTTGTATGAATTGAATAGGCTCCGAAACTACTGGACCGATTTCAAAAATTCTTTCACCAATAGAAAGCTACATTATCGCTGAGTAACATAGGCTATATTTATTACTAGAAAAAAATAGAGATCCTTAGAAATTCCTACTAAAACCAACTCAAGATGTAAAAAAATTAGCCAAAATATGTCTTTCATCGCATGCGCTGCGGAAAGTATTAACGATAGAACAAAAAAATGTTCTACAATATTATAGAACATATCAATATCAACAAAAAACTTCGCGAGATCATATATCTAGCTATTGTAGTTATGTTACTATAACTACTTTTTAACATTTAAAAAATTGAAAGAAATGCCGTTCAAAATCAGACCATGTTATCCATACCTTTATATTAATTCTTATCCAAATAAATTATTTCATATCCAAGACTGTTTCAATACCTATTGACTACTTTTTGAATTATTGAAATCGGACATTCCATTCAAAAGATATTACGAAATTAAAAATATCAATACAAACAAAAATACACGCCGCGGCCGTCGCGCCGCGGCCGGTGCGGCTTCAAGCAGCGCAGCGCAGCGAGCAATGCTGCGAGGGGTAGTATTGTATATACTTTGTCATTTTCTTCAATTTTTGCGGTTTTGTTACGATTTAATACAAAAAATACTTGACCGATTTTAAAAATTCTTTCACCATTAGAAAGCTACATTATCAGCGTGTAACTTATTTTCATCTAAATTGCACCCGTGCGAAGCCGGGGCGTTTTGCTAGTGTTATGTAAATATTTAAATTTAGAACCACCCGTTGTCAACCAATGTGCAGTTGAGCGGAACGGAATTAAAATATTTAAATTTCGAATAAACTAGGGCCGTACCACCATCTTGTTATACAAGTTTTGTTACAATACTTTTCTTATCCGAGTATAAACAATTGCTTACAATTCTTGGATGTTTATTGCGATTATTGCGCTTAAATAAAATGGCATCATGCGATTTCTGCAATAATATAAAGAAATTTTCTTTATATTATTGCATAAATCCTATAAATTATGTCTCGTGGTTTCTAATTAAGTATAGGCAATATGCTTTAAGAGATATTGGTCCCTGATTTTCAACCAAACTGGAGCTGAATGGTATGGAATCAAAATATTTAAATTTCGAACAACCTAATAATTTTTTTTGTTTAACCGCTTCGCATTCATGGAAACGCAAGCTTCTAAGTTAATTTTAAAAGTAAAATCCCACGATACATAGCAAGGTGGGAATTGATAATGTTTCATTATACTGTGATAATATTACCGTTAAAACTCAGGATACACGGCATGTTTTGTTAAAATGACTAAGGGTGCGTATCCACTAGCGGAAATAAATATACCAATCGGAAATAGTATTTCGATATTTACAAATAGGCATAGCATAATTCATTTCCACTTCCGTCTCGTGGATACGCAACCTAAATGATTGTTTAGACCTCTCGACGTTACTTTTTGAAGTATATTTGCATGCAATTTTTCTATGTCTATGCGCTAGTGTGTTTTTTGATTATTTTTTAGAACCTTGTTTTCTCAAGATTAAAGTCCGATTTCTACAAGCTCAACTCTTAACCACCCTTAATGACCTTAGTAGGATTCCCTCAGCATAAAGTGTTTACTAACCCCCCCCCCCCCAAGCCCTTTACCGAACCCACAAGCTAATTCCAACTGTTATATAGTGCGGCCTGGATCATCATCATCTTTGTCTGTTAAAATCAAATCAAAGTCATGTGTTATTTTAGGTATTCCCTAACATTTAGGGTACGGTGGTGAAAATTTATATAAGATTTGTAAAAAAAAATAACACATTTTTCACCTTTTTGCCAAATAGAATTATGTTTTCTTTGTAGATAATTTGTTGCACCACAAGTATTTGAGGTTATGTAAGGTTAAATTCAGAAAAATATTAATAGCGCTATAATACCATCTGACATTGGGTTAGGTTAGGTTAAAAGGCTGCACACATCACGAGGTTATTCTAAAAGAATCGAACTGAAACAATTTTAACTCAGAGTTTGGACATTTCACTTAAAACTGAAATTCAGAAAAGCAATGTTTCTTATTGAATAAATATTTCTTATTCTAATTCAATATTGGTAATTTGTTGACGGTAGCATTTCGGACTTTTAATGATATTAGATTGGGTGTGTTTGGCAGACAGGAGCGCAAGGAAGCGTTTGTAAGCAAAATGGTGATATTTAAGTGGTAAGCGCTGTCAACTGCTAAATAGCTATTTTCCTCTAGGACGCTAAGTTAGCTTTAACCGGGAAACCTAACCTAACATAAATATGTTTCTAAAGTATTCATACATACTAAGAAGAAAAAGAAAGAGGCGTGATGTATGTAAAGAATTCATAAAATTAAAAAAAATACCTATTATGAATAACTAATTATCTAAATATTTTTTTCGGCTTATTTTATAAATATGTGATCACCGCATGGTAAATGTTATTAATATGGGCCTTTCTTTTGTAATTATTAACTTAATTTAATAAATATTATTCAGATCTAACAGTTTATAACACTGATTTAACCACAATTAAATAATTGATCATAAAATAATATTGATCGACTCTAAATTAAATGATTCGTCGTATTCGTGATGCACGCGCGACCATCTTGTATAATTGTCTAGATACAAGATGGCCGCGGCGCTACTATCGACACGAGCTTTATTAGAGTCCCATCAAAGTCATTTTGACATTCCTTTCCAGCCATGGACACTCCATTCCTTTTGAACCATGAAGGTTCGATTCATACTTTATTAAACTCTTAGGCGCATTAAATACTCTAAATTAATTGCACAAAACAACTTATAAACTGATTTCATTATAAACAACCAAAATGGCGGATTATGTCAGCGCTATTGAAGTTAGCAAACGTCTCCGGCCGATAACTGTGTAGTTCGTTTTTCAGCGCTAACAAGCGCTTCTTTCTGCCAAACACACGGATTGTTTTAATCATAATGCTACTCTTAATTGCCAAGTTATCTTTTAAAAATGTATTCTAATATATTACATAGTGTATGTTGCTGACTGTATATCAAGATGATTCATTCCAAAGTTGCTTTCTTCGATATTTAGTCTTTGGAAATGATTTTAGATGTTTTAAATAGTATTTTTTTCCATGTTTGACTGAGTATAAAACAATTTATGTTTTTTAATATAAGGCTCTCTAAATCGATAATTATTCATAAAAATAAGTAGAAGTGCGCGGTAGCCAGCCAAGTCATCACATTCAGCCAAAATCATTCTTATGTCTTTCACATAAAGTTTAGTTTAGTAATTATATATTAGTTTGTTTTAATATGACAAAATGTCGTATGTACTTTGTGCGCTAAGCCAAAGTAACTGTTATCGTCAATCACTAAGATATATGATCAATTGTAGGACCAGTGTGATATCGCTAGTTTTGAGTTAAATAAAAATAACGAATCGAAAAAAAAATTGTAACTGTGCAGTATTAATTACTCCATTCATTTGTGTGAATTTGGCGACACTCGATCCGGTACAAATTATGACACATCGCACTTCTACTTACTTCTGTTATGTACATTTGACCACTGACCACAATATTTACATTTTTTTCAATTAATGTTTTAAAGAAAAAAGGTTTTAATAGTTCCATATATAAAAAAAATATCCATGGCTAAAGATAAATTCTATATTCAAAAATTAAGAGGCAACCTAAATTTATTACAATGTTTGAATAGATCTATTTTAAGAACGAACGATGTTTATATTTTTAGCAATTAAAATTATATTCCATACATTTTTATAACCAACGGTGTTTAGGTATAGCGTAAGAATACTTGTAAATTTTGTAAAAGTTCGCTATTGTACCCGTAGGTTTACTCGTGTTTTGTATTATATGAGAGGTACAATCGCTGTTAAGTGATATGAAAATACTGTTATGTAACTGTGTAAAATAAATGTCTTATAATAGGTTATTGGAAGTTTTCTTTGATACCTTCTTATCTACATACTAATATTATTAAGAGGAAAGATTTGTATTTTTGTATGTTATGAATAAACTCAAAAACTCCTGGACCGATTTTGAAAATTCTTTCACCAATAGAAAGCTACATTATCAGCGAGTAACATAGGCTATGTTTTGTGTATAGTACATCTACATTACACCCGTGTGAAGCCGGGGCGTCTTGCTAGTGTATTATAACGGGCGTGAGATGCAGTTGACTATGATAGGTCACTTCTGCGCCCTACTGCGCCCACCCGGAATAAAAAAAGGGAATAGGGCAGTAGTAGCGTCATCGCTAATGGAATGATACTTTGTCTAGATATAATTAGAGATGAAACGGATATCCGGCTTCAAGGTTGGCCGGATATCCGGTATCGGATGTTTTATATAAGCCGGATACCGGATATCCGTTCAATCTCTAGTTATAATACATGTTTATATAGCTCGGTTGTACAACCTAATAGAAAGATAAAATTAAAATAATTTTTAAATTATTAAACATGGTTCAAATATTATACATTTACTCGATATAACATAATATTCTATTTCATGTGTATTTTACATAAGTTCGCAATTATAATCCGTAAGAGAATTCGAAATTCCATGCGATAAACAAAAGTTAATTCAGAAACTCATTCAAGCATGATATTGAAGCAAAATGTATATAATGTCTCATATATTATGGAGCTGTTTCATCGGTGCATTGATACTGGACTGTAAGTGAAAGCCTTTTTCAAGCTTACAATACTGAAAATCATTGTGTAACAATATTAAATATCTTTCTCTAAGAAATTAAGAAAAATACTTCGATACTCAATGGCCAAAAACAGCAAGTCATTCTCTGTATAGTCCATCAATTTTTACTTAGAGAGTTTTTTAAAATTGCTAGTCATTGTTAACCTTCTTGAAGGTTTACACGCCTTTAGCCCTAGTGAAACCAATTAGTATTTATATAATAAAAAAAAATACATTTAATTTTTGCATAGTTATATAGGGGTACGATATGAAACCCTTTATGTGGCACTTCGAAACTGCAAATTCATATTATTTTATACAAGTCTATACATATATCCTTACATCTCTTAAAGCCTAGCATGGTCATCAAGAGATATCTCGAGGACGAGTGAAGATAAACTAAGATATGAGATATCTCGATCGACTTATATCTCTACTTTTGACAGTAGAAGTCGAATTGTAAGTGTCATGTTAGATCGGGAAGATATAAAGAGATAATCAATTAAAATACGAGAAAACGGCCGACAAAATTTTGTCGTGGATGTTATCGCACGTTCATCCGTAAGAGCATACGTCCCGGGTTCGATACCCAGGTTGGTCATTAGGTGTTTCTCGCTTTTAAAAGTGTGGAAATGGTTGGTGATCACTAGTAAAAATTCGTCCCGCCGACTCCTCCCATGTTGAGCATGGGAAGGATGCACAAGCGGGATGATATATCAACATCTTGAATTATTACCAAAATATTTTTTTTAGTTTGTCAATCAGAGCGAAGAATCAAGGATGGCCAGACACTGAATACACATAAGAGATATATGGTAATAAGCTAATTTTGAACTCTATGATACCCCAAACAGGTTACATATCGTGCAGTATAAAAAGTTTCGTAGGTCAAATATTTTACTCTTCACTACTTCTACTTGTCAAGGCCAATAGGGCCAACAGCGAGATTATTTATACGACTTATCTATACTAATATTATAAAGAGGAAAGATTTGTATTTTTGTATGTTATGAATAAACTCAAAAACTACTGGACCTTTGTTACATTATCAGCGAGTAACATATGTTTTTTGTGTATAGTACACAAAAAAAAACCTATGTTATGAATATCTACATTGCACCCGTGTGAAGCCGGGCGCATTGTGATTTATATTTAACTCCAATATTTGCATAGGAGGGGAGAATTACCCTTTTTTTAATGTCGATTAAAAATGTGATTTTTTTTAGTAAGTAGTAGATATTTCACAGCTTGCAAAAGAAGAAGATATTAGAAAAAACATTTAAAATAAATATATCAAATTTGCACTAAAATGCATTCGCATTAAACCGCCAGGTATATTTAGCAAAAGCACCACGATCTCCCCAAAAATATGACGCCTGGATCTGTGGAGGCGCGCTCGTAACCAACTGGTTTGTTGTCTCATCAGCAGCTTGTGTTGAAGACGTACGTCATATGTATGTAATAGCTGGCTACGATAAATACGTGAAACCTAATGAATTGAGCAACGATAAGTGTACGAAAACCAAGAAGAAGAGAGTTGTGTTCACTTGTGTTCCTAGAAGTAAGTATTTGAATGTACCTATTGGAGATTTATAAGTCGCCAGATGGTAAGTTAACGCAGCTCATGAGAACTTGTAATGTAATATATAAAATTCTCGTGTCACAATTTTCGTTCCCATACTCCTCCGAAACGGCTTTACCGATTTTTTCATACCCCTAAGTGATAAGGGTTGTTCACCCTTAATTTTTTTTTTTAATTTTTGGACGATATTTTTTGTTTTTATTTTTTTATAATGTGGCATTAAAAAATACAACCCAAAATTTTTAACAACGTTTGCCGGGTCAGCAAGTATAATATAAAAAATTGAAGCTGGTAAATTAATATTTTTATTGTTTGGGGCCGTAAAATTATAACAATTATTTGACTTACTATTACTTAACTTAACAAGTTTGGCTTTATCGTCTGGTATTTATGTAAATTAAATCAATCAATAAATTATCAAAAGTATTCTGACATAAGAAAAAAGTACAACTGTATAATACGATGAGTCAAAGCTGGACTTGAGTAGTGAGTAATGTAAATAATAGTGACAAATACAACTTTAGACAGAAGCCATCCGAGTCGCCATTTTTGCAATTGTTTTCATTTTCAAAATACCTTAGGTATTAGGTAGATGGAATTCTACTTTAAAACCAGCACCTGTTCACATCATAGAACTATCTCATTTGCTAAGAAAATTCAAAATTTCTCAATAAAGAAAACACAATGTACGTATTCAAAAGTCTGCTATTTTACAACGTAGGGTTTCGAAATGTACGCATGAATTAGGTGCTCGAATATAATATTTATCTTAGATACTACCTACTGTATGTACCGATGTCTATCATTTTCTGATCAACCCTAGTTCTGCTCCATATTGGAATGGCAAGTAATCAAGACCCTGAAATGCTTTTTCTTAAGCTAATTTTAATTTCGAGCTGGAACTCCATGTTGCAGCAGCAACGAGTTACACTAAGTGTAAAGTCTTCAAGTTGAATAGTTTTACGATTATGGTATTAAAGTCGCTAAGCAAAATCAATTTGTGGATCGCCTTGTTCAACGTCTAGCTTGTCGTTAAGTACTGCCACAAATATTTGAAGACTGAATTGTCTTATGCAGATATATATGCATGTACGGCTAGGTCAATATCAAACTTGCACGAAACAAAAAACTATCGCCACTTTATCAATGTCAATGGCTATCATCAATCTTGCTTAGACTGATAAATATTGGCAGTTTACCAAAAGTTATCTAATTTATAGACTATTTACTTGTAATGCAATCGGTTTCACGCGCTCTAATTGATAATAGGGGAGAGTTGGATAATATCGAGCCCCTAAGGACTTGGACCTATAATTAGGAAACTGTTTGATATTAAAAGAAACAAAATAGAGTATTTAGTAGGACATTTATTCAGGTACGCATACCGTATAACAAAAACTTCCAAAATTTAAACAAAATGTTTTATTTTCAATTTCCAAAAAAAAATGTAAAACGCGGTATTGTCAAACTGGTCTGATAATATCGTGCCCACATTAATTCCATACAAATGGGTAAATAATAAAAGTAAAAATGAAAAAAAAAGACCCAAATCTTTTTCTAGAAATTAAATCAGTAGGTATATTAAGTATCACGCAATAAGTATTAACAAAAACTTAAATTCTTTATGACAAGTAAACGTAAATATTTTTTTTAACTAGAAGTCTTAGTAAATTTTTAAATTATGTATATATGGACTAGTCAGTCTCAAAAATACCAAATATCAATTAAATATCAGACAGCAAGTTATATTAAGCACAGCAAAAATCACATAAAAAATCTTTGGCAGAATCTTTCGCCCCAGGCGCGGAATTATCAAACTAGATCATTTTATTTTTTAACCTCAAAATTATATGGAATATATTATAATATGTAAAAACGTATTCTGCCATAAATTCTACAGTATACAAGCATTAAAAATGTATAGTATCAAAGTATTACAATACAAATACATTACTTACCTCTTTCCGAAAGTACAAAAAATTATAAGGAGTGGCGAAAAAAACATCTACAGCGAATGCTATCTCCGTCGTCGAAAGGACCGTAATGGCGGTGTGCGGGGAAGGGTGTAGGCATGTTCGGCTTCGATATTTACGCACCTCATCGCAGAACTAGTGGATAGTTTTTGACTTACGCTGCCGCGCGGAATTATCAACCGCGCGGTATTATCCAACTCTCCCCTACTGTTTATTGGCTAGCAGTGCCATATAAAACTGAATAGCTATTTCACTGACATTCGAGGAGATTTCTAGATTTCTGATTGCTTGACAGGTATCAACAGCCATCAAGTGAACCTCGCGCTCATCTCTTGATATCTATATCTATAATTCTATACTAGAGTATAGATACTATTCTACTATATTACTACAATATATATAATAATATATTAAAGAGGAAAGATTTGATGATTTATTTTTGAATTTTTTGTATGTTATGAATAAACTGAAAAACTACTGGACCGATTTTAAAAATTCAATCACCAATAGAAGCTACATTATCAGTGAGTAACATAGACATTGAAAAAGTGTGAAGCCGGCGCATTTCTAGTCAAAAATAATATGACACACTTAAGGTTGTTAAGACTGATTGGTTTTAGCTTACGAACTGGACTATGCTAAGATAGAAAAGTGGTCATTAATCGACATAGCTGTTCTGAAAGTCGAATCATCGTTCGACCTGGCGGATAAGTCGTACGAGACAGATTGCACTTATATTCCCGCAACCATTCCTATCAACTACGAGCCGAAGTTCCAGGAGGCGGGAATTGATGCTATTGTAATGGGTTGGGGGCATCTGAAAAAGTGGAGAGGGGTAATATAGTTATTTTGTTATTAAGAGGGGGGGGGGGGGGGGGGGGTAAAGGTTTTTAGTGTAAAAAAACCCCACATATTTGTGTTTTTTTTTAAAGTATGGATGAAATATTTATTTAAACCTTTGTCAAACACAAAATTTTAACTAAACGGGGGGAGGATTTGATGATGCTTTGACTTTTGAATGGTTTTTGATTTCAGATAATTTCCGACCAAGAAATGGTGAACACGGCAAATTTCTAAGACGTTCTAAGGCAAGCTCTGTCACCTTGTTTGCAATATTACCATACTTTTAAAAAAAACACATTTTTTTTTTATTATGGTTATGGTTATTTTTTACGCTGAAACCCTTAACTTTTACATTTTTTTTATTTACAATTTCTTTATATAATAAACTAGAATAAACGGCAGGCGGCTCATTGATAGTAATTGATCACCGCCACCCATGGACATCCATAGCAATACCGAAACGCTTGCAGGAGGTCTATTACTAAAATTGTACGGCGATATTTCGAAGCGAAATAAAAGAACAAGTAACATCGTATTTTAATATATTAAGAAATATTTTCAATTCTATTTACGATTATTAGTATTAGTTATGATCATAGTAATGTCAAACGAAAGACTTACCGCGGAATACTGAAACTAAAGGGCTCCTTAAAATGTTTCTGTCTTTCATTTTACCTTCGTAATGCAAGGGTTAGAGATACTTTTAAGTACACCTCAATGTTGATTAGCATTCGAGAATTCGGCCAATAATGTCTAATTGCGAACGACGGATCAGATCTTAAAGATTTTCGTAATAGGAAAACGATGTACGATCCGTCAGCTGAAACTTCGTATTTTGGTTTTGGTAAGGTTCGTTTCCAGCGTTGAGCCAGCCGGTTTTGAATTTAACAGTTTATAATACAGTGATTGGAGAGTCACATTATAAAAGAGTTGAATGAATCCCGAAAACCTGTCTGATTATAGACGAAAGACCGTAAAGATTACAACCAAGAGATGATTCACTACGCACCGGCCAGAATCTACAACAAGAACAAATGCAAGGAGCATTATGCCGAGGAAATGGATCAAATAATAGATAAGTACATGATCTGTACATATGCAGCGGGGAATTTGGATGACAATGGCGAAATTATAAAGAAATCGAGGCCCTTGGCTGACGGGTGTGTGTATCAAAAAGTATTGATTGACGGTGCGGTGAGTATCAATGGAAATAGGAATTTATATAAATTATAGGAGGATTACTACGTATTTTTTTTCTGAATACACAAAACAAAAATAACATACACAATAAAAATATGTACATACATTTTTATCTCTATTTATCCTACTTGACTCAGCATTTGTCGCAACAGCCAGCCTAGCATGACCGCCACAAGATAAAACGCGGACGATTGATAGAACAGATATGTTGATCGACAAATATATCTATTTTTGATATTAAAAGTCATGTTAGACCCGGAAGAAATAAAGAGATAATCGATTAAAACACGAGAAAACGGTCGACAAAATTTTGTTACGGTTGTCATGCTGGTCGGCTGGAGAGGTTTTACGAAGGTACGAGGTGTAGATACAGGGCTGAAGTTAGGGGACTTCTACCTCTACAAAAAAGGGGGAAAAAGAGACGAGTAAACACTATGAACAACTTTTCTTTTGATATATTTTTTTCGCTGTTTTACTTTTACCTACTGTACTTTGTATATGTTTATATTACCTTAAATATTAAAAACATGTTCATTTTATTTGGAAAATAATTTGGGGACTGCCCCCAACTAACCATTCCCAGTCCTCTGTATTCCCATGGCCCCAACACCTATAAATCCGGCTTTGTGTAGATAGTACCCACTCCCAACACATTGCATGAGTAATTTTAGTAGAATCTATTTATTTATTTATTTTATTTTTCTTTCTATTTATTTTTCCCGGACCTAAATTAAGCCCGGAAACCTAAGTTTCAATGGCATATCCATCGGATGCACGACGAAACCTTTGATACAAAGATATTATATAAAGCTAATACTTTATGTCCATGTGAGTGTTAACATTTAGGCTAATACTATAAACGAGATAAATTACCGCTTTCATGGCTCACAATCAGTATTAAGTACGTTGTGTTGAGCGTCAAATTTGTTACCTTTTTCGAGCAAATTTAGAAAAAAAAATGTTAAGTCGGGCAGGACCCAGAAGACTGATTACCTACTTGCCTTAAGATCGACCTACTTTTTGATTCGAGCATTCGGAAATCCATAGACTGAAACCGAAACGCCGAATATGCACTTCACGGTTTTTCCATCTATGAACGGTGGTTCAGCATCCGGACAGAATTTTGATATTCCTCCCACCCGGTCAGTAGTTACCAAACGTGGGGAAGATATGCTTATAGAAAATTATAAACATCGGCACACACGGCTGGTAGTTTACCGAACGCGTCAACGAACCGGTCAAAAGTCATTTCGCTTTGAAATATTACTATAGAGTATAGACTATTGATGTATTCCAGGAATACTTAGAATGCGTCAATAGTAACGAGGAGAAAGTGATTACTGGGAGTGCTGAAACAAGAAGATTAAGTAATGTGACCTTATTTGGCAACCAAACATTTGGTACAAGGAGACATGGGATATGTCAGGTATTTGGAATTTAATTAGATATTTTTTTTATCCTGGATTAAAAATGCCTTATGTTCTTTCTAGCCTCTCAGAGATCTGTGCTCAAAGCATATCGATGAATATGATTGGCTAATAAATTAAAACTACTCAAAATAAAATTTTGTATCTGTTATGTAAAATATACGTAACATTAAATAAACATAAAATAAACTTTCCGTATAAACAGAAACTCACACCAAATGAATGGAATATAAACCTACAACATTGATAAAGAAGACAATAATTATATTACAAGTGATTAAAGAACCTAAAACTAAAAACCTTAAAATATATACTATAAAACCTAAAATATATTAATAAAAGGGGTCCCTTTAGGCAAGGTTCCGAAGATACTGGCAGCGTTCCCCCTTTGAATGGCAAGACTAATTCTTTGTCCGAGGTAGCTGCCAGCTTTTCGGTCTCTGGAAACTGGAAAATTTTGACCTGGGCATGCAATTAAGAAAGCGTTTCTAGCTTCTTCCAAACCAGCAATCTCAAAGTTTGAAGGGGATTCCCTTAAAATTTTACTTATGAGAAAAAATTAAATAATAAATAAATTGATATACTTCGTCATTTAAAATATCAGACAAAGCATGGAGTAGTACGCTTTGTAGATTAAAGCCTTAAAATTAATTCTATTCAATATTAATTCACAATGAATTAAAGAGCCAATATAGCGCTTTATAGGTAATTTTCCAATGCAGGAAAGATTTTAAAAACTGCTACCTACAATTATACTGCGTTGTGTGTTTTTAATAAAACTGATTCATTTTAATACACATAATAATTTGCTCTGTATCGGGTTAATATATGCAGATTGAAATATCTTAACAAGATAAATGCCTTTTAGTGTCATGTTTCTATGTACATATCTACTAGCGACCCGCCCCGGCTTCACACGGGTCCAGATTTTTTTGACAAAAAAAGCAGGGGTTGTATGTATTTTTTAATGCCACATAATGAAAAAGTAAAAACAAAAAAAATCGTCCAAAAATAAAAAATAAAAATTTAAGGGTGAACAACCCTTATCACTTAGGGGTATGAAAAATAGATAGTAGCCGATTCTCAGACCTACTGAATACGCATATAAAATTTGGTAAGAATCGGTCGAGCCGTTTCGGAGGAGTATGGCAACGAAAACTGTGACACGAGAATTTTATATATCAGCCGGGCTAGCATGACAAGCGCGACAAAATTTTGTCTACCGTTTTCTCGTGTTTCAATCGACTATCGCTTTATTTCTTTCGGGTCTAACATGACAATCACACTTAAAACTCGACTTTTAATATAAAAAATAGATACATTTGTCGATCGAGATATCTTTTCTATCAAAATTGTCGATGTCGAGATATAATATATTGAGATATTTAACATCTTAGTTTGTCTTCTCTCGCGCGAGATACATATATCTCGTGGCGGTCATGCTAGCCCGGCAGATAACTCTAGGCGCGTATTCCAAGACGCTACTCAATTCAAAATCTTTTTTTTAAATGTCAGATATCGACAGACGAGCATGAGGTTCACTTGATGGTAGGTGATACCTCAGTCATAGAACATCAGTCAATGATGCGCTGTCGACCTACTTTTTGCTTCTAGCATTCGGAAATCCATAGACTGATACCGAAACGCGCAATATGCACTTCACGGTTTTCCATCTACATATGAACGGTGATTCCTTACCCAGTCGGAATTTCGATATTCCTCCCACCCGATCAATGCCCGAAGTTACCAGACGTGGAGAAGACATGCTTACAGAAAATTATAAATATGTCGTCCCGGTGGGATTCAAACCCACGACCCAGCGATGCGCACTGCAGGTGTTCTACCGAACGCGCCAACGAGTCAATTCTATTCTTGAGAACTGTCAAAATGTCAAATTTCTATAGAGAAAAATTGACAAGACATTTAATCCTGAGTCATGTCTTGGAATACGAGTATTTGCTTCCAGAATGACCACGGCGGGCCACTAGTGACTTGGGTGGGGTCTCGTGAGGTTTTGATCGGTGTTGCGTCCGTTTTCCGCGTCACAGATAGTCTAGAGTGTGAGGGACCTTACCTCTTCACTAGTACTCAGTGCAATGGAGTTTTCTTAGACTGTGTCATCAATGGAGAATCGTAAGCTTTTGCGTTGTATGTTAACTATCATTAGTTCGGCTCAAAGAGATTTTATAATATGTAAAATTAACGTAAATGAAAAGCAGAATAGGTAGATACTTTTTATTCATATTATTTCAATTTTCAGAAAATTAATATTTGAATAAAATACTATGTATTTGAACCATGCTTATAGGTATATCATAAGAATGTCTTTTTACTGAAAATATGATAAATTTCGTATTTTCTCACTTTTTTTTTTATATATATTTTAAACGTTTTCATAATACAGTACGCTATCTACGCGAGTGTTACGTTAGTTAATCAAATGAAGACTGGTGTGCGATTGTTTCTCCTTTCGCTTGGTTATTCCACTTTTAGTTCGGACACGTGAGTGCGAACTCGAACTTTGTCCATTGAATACTACTTACTAATTACTAAAAACGAAACAAAATTATAAAGACATGATGTTTTCGATGACAGCAGTCGAAAACAAATTTAGGGGAAGGCATACGGGAATAGCTCCCACAATACCACATGTTTACATTGTTCTTAAAATAAAATAAAATAAAAACAACTTATCTTTTGGTATTTTACCTTAACCTACTGTACTTTGTACACACATGATGATATTGTTCTATTGTTTTTTATTTTATTAGGGAAATAATTTGGGGCTCCTTTGTTACCCCAAGGATTCCAGACATCTAAATTCGGCCCTGAGTGTAAAGTAGAGATTACGCAGAAGTTACTTATTTCTCCGGATATGGCTCAGTGGTAAGCGCGATGCGTTTTGCACCGGAGGTCCTGGGTTCGAATCCTGGGGAAACAAGAATTTTAAAAATATTGTTTCGGTCGGGCAAAGCACAGATGGCTGATCACCTTCTTGCCTGTAGAATTCCATCAGTGAAACAGATACAGAAATGTACCTGCCCCATTAGGGGACTTGGGATTTCATTTACTTAAATAAATAAATTATTATAGGAGCGAGGGAAGAAGACATTGCAATTTACCACCTCGTGAGAGAGGGTTCGATATGGTAGAAAGAAGGATATCTTGGATCAACCATCCTGATGGGTAAATTATCTTGTATTTTCAATAATTAATATAACATTTAAAGGTTAAAAAACCGTGAATTACGCAGTGGATAACATAAAAAAACTAATTAGAGGCAAGTACTTATAGGATCAGTCTTCTACCTGCCTGAATGTTTTTTTTTTATCTTTTTCCCCGGAATCCGAACTCAAGACCTCCTTACAAACATTTTGTCAAACCAAAAACTTGGCGATTAAAAATAAGAAAAAAAGAGTGGCGGAGAGTTTATTGCCAGTTCTTCTCGTCCGTTCTACGCCCTTGATGAGAGAACTGGCAGTAAATGTAAAATTAGAAGGATTTAATTTTTATTTTTTATTGAAGTTCATAAGTGTACATTGTGTTACCTAAATGAATAAATGATTTTTGAATTTGAATTTGAAAAAGTCATTTTAAATAAACATATCATATTTTTATTTACAAACGTGAAAGTTGTATAAATATTTTTCTAACTTCTAGATATACAATATTCATTAATATTTTTGGGGGGCGATGTTGTACGCGTCCGTAGGCGATGACACTTGATTCCCTACACGTGTCCCCTGGGCTGTGCCAAACGTTCAACCAATTTTCTGGTGGGAGGCATTTATGCCGCGGCTAGTCACCACCATTCTGACAAAGCCATGCCGCCAAGCGACTACCCGTCGTGTTCCGGCATGATGTCAGGAGAAGCCAATCGGAAGTTGTTGGGTCTGGTCAGTAGCATTGCGTGAAGTGAACTGATTCCATTGATTCAGTGTCTTGGCACCGGTTACTCTGGTATTGGAGGGTAGCGGGATCCGGAGAAACGGTTTTCCGCTGGCCGACCGCAGGTTGTAGGGGGCCCAAGTAACAAGTTAGCCACTTGCCAAAGGCTGCCCCACCGCCTGTGCATAATCCTGGGTTGGCTCCAACGTGCCGGTTGGCGACCGGACGAGAGGACCCGTTGGCGATATCCAGGGGGTTCCGGGCGTCCCCGCAGTCTCCAAACCAGAGTGCCTTCACTGAGATACTTGAGGAAATGAGTAGTTCTACGCGCAATGCCTCGACCAACTGCCACCCTCTTTCTGGCGATCAAGAGACATCCAGACTTTTCGGCTACCTTAGTGTTGTGGCAGATACAGTTCAGCTTCGGTACCCAACTGCCCAACTTATCCTTCTGGGGGACTTTAATGCTTGCCATTCTGAATGGCTGTTCCCGTACCAGAAGACAGATCATGCTGGGAGAGAGATATATAACCTTGCGACATCTTTTAACCTCTCCCAGCTGGTCATAGAGGCTACTCGTGTACCAGACGTTGACAGTCAC
Organism: Anthocharis cardamines; assembly: GCA_905404175.1. Classification (NCBI taxonomy): domain Eukaryota; kingdom Metazoa; phylum Arthropoda; class Insecta; order Lepidoptera; family Pieridae; genus Anthocharis; species Anthocharis cardamines. The sequence goes on along the minus strand of FR989972.1, from coordinate 3,977,007 downwards.
ACTGCAAATTGCTTGGACCTCCTGCTGACTACTGATCCGGACCGATGTGTGGTCACTGTTTCTTCCCCACTTGGAACATCTGATCACTGTCTGGTGAAGTCTGTGTCGACTTACTCTGCTCCAGACCGTATTGTAAAGGGTAAGAGGAGAGTATGGCGATACAAATCAGCAGACTGGGAGGAGATGCGACATTTCTTCGCATCTTATCCTTGGCGGCAAATTTGCTTCTCTTCCACCGACCCTTCAAGCTGCGCGGATAATATTGTCGATGTGATTCGTCAGGGCATGGAGTACTTTATTCCTTTCTCTGATGTTTCACTGGACGGAAATGCTAGGCCTTGGTTTAATTCTCAGTGCATAGCCGCTGAAAAGATCAAACAGGCTGCATATCAAGCCTGGGCCGATGCTCGAATTCGCAAAGCTTCCGACATAAAGGCTAAGAAGAGGGCATTTAATAAAGCCGCTAAGTCCTGCAAGAAAACAATCAAAGCAGCTCGATTCGATCACATTAGGCGAATAGGGAATAAGCTCACATCCTACCCTTCAGGTAGTAAAGCTTTTTGGTCTCTAGCCAAAGCGGTTGAATCGAATTTCTCACGCCCTTCACTACCACCACTGCTGAAACCTGACGGCTCTCTTGCTCATACGGCAAAGAACAAAGCCGATCTATTCGCTTTCATGTTTGCCGAAAATTCACGTCTAGAATCATCTGACCTATCTCCACCCACCTTACCTCATTTTGGTTCCTTCATGCCAGACATAAAGATTACTCAAAAAGATGTCCTACGCACAATTCGTAATCTAGACGTGAACAAAGCTTGTGGGCCTGATGGTATACCAGCACTAGTCATTAAGTCATGTGCACCTGAGTTATCTCCGGTGTTGACTCGCCTGTATCGCCTCTCTCTTCAATCCGGGATTGTTCCCAAATCATGGAAGATTGCCAACGTGCAACCCGTGCCCAAAAAAGGTAGCCGCGCAGACCCCTCTAACTATCGACCGATTTCAATAACCTCCATACTCTGTAAGATTATGGAGCGTCTATTGAATAATCGGCTCCTCGCGTACCTAGAAGACAAAGATCTCTTAAGCGATCGCCAGTACGGATTTCGCCGAAAAAGATCAACCGGCGATCTTCTAGTTCACGCTTCGCACTTATGGGGAGAGGCCATCGAGAGTCACGGGGAAGCACTCGCTGTTTCCCTTGATATCTCGAAGGCCTTCGATAAGGTCTGGCATGCAAGCCTTTTGAGCAAGCTTCCGTCTTATGGGATACCCGCTACACTCTGTACTTGGACCGGTGATTTCTTGAGGGAAAGATCGATTAGAGTAGTCGTTGACGGTTGCTCTTCCGATCTAATGGCTATTAATGCCGGCGTACCTCAAGGATCAGTACTTTCCGCGACTCTGTTTCTGCTTCACATCAACGATATGCTGAAAGGCAATATCTTCGGTTACGCAGATGACAGTACGATCGTAGAAAGATATTTGTCCAGTGCTAGAGCTTCGAAGGATGTTTTAAAATCCGAAAGAGAGGCCATGGTTGAGAGAGTTAACCTGACTTTAGAGGCAGTCTCCGATTGGGGCGATGCCAATCTAGTCAGGTTCAATGCCACCAAAACGCAGGCATGTCTCTTCTCTACTAAACGGAGTCCTCTTGATTTAACTCCATCATTCCGCGATGTGCCGATAAAAATCACCGACCGTCTTGAGTTGCTGGGCGTTACATTGGCGTCGGATCTCAACTTCGGACGGTTTATCCAGACTAAGGCTCAGTTGGCAGGTAAAAAGCTTGGCATTTTGGCCAAGGTCAGACAGTACTTCACACCGGGACAACTTCTTAATCTGTACCAAGCTCAAGTCCGATCGTGTGTGGAGTACTGCAGCCATCTTTGGGCAGGCGCTGCCAAATGCCATCTCGGAGCCTTGGATGTGATGGAGAGGCGTGCTAAACGACTAATAAATGACCCAGAGCAATTTGATTCGCGACTACTCAGTCTCGAACACCGTCGCACGGTTGCACGCCTCTCGGTTTTCTATCGGTTACATTTTGGAGAATGTTCATTGGAGCTACACAACCTCATCCCATCGTCTCCATTCCACTCTCGCACATCCAGACGAACTGCAGGACTCCATCCATTTGTTGTGGACATTCCCCGAATTCGCACAGTTCGCTTCGCATCCTCATTCCTAATTAAAACTGCGAAAGAATGGAATTCCCTACCAGCTTCTGTCTTTCCGGACCACTATAACTTGGGTATCTTTAAGGCTAGGGTGAATAGGCTTCTTCTAGACAGACGTGCCTTTCCTTAGATCGCATCACCACTTACCATCAGGTGGGATCGCGGTCAAACGTCTGTCTATTCCGCATAAAAAAAAAAAAAAAAAAAAATTCATATACGTCTCAACATACGTCAATTCCACGTTTACATATGAAGAGAATATTTATATAGAATCGAGATATCAAAGTGTTTCTTTTTACAGACCAGCCGATAATGAAAGAATAGATAAAATCAGACTACGACCACAGATACCCATCGACAGATATGGTTAATTTCAAAAATATAAAAAAAATTAAGAAACTGACTGTTTCTTGTTTTATTTCATAACTAGCGGACCCGACAGACGTTGTCCTGCCAGCTGTTGCCTTAAAAAAAATGAATATGATATTTTACCCTTCTATTCTATAATGTCTAGTCGCACTTTGAAAACAAAAGTGACACTGCCAATTTTTTATTATATTTTTTCAAATAACGTCACTGTAATTGAATTTATTCAGAGTACTTTAAATTTAAATAGCCTAGATTGTTAAGTATTATAAGTTTTTAATATTGATTACGAACCTCTACAATATCACTGACTTCAAGTTCAAATAGCCATATTAAAAAATATTAACATTAGCATAATGTCATTTTTGTTTTCAAAGTGCGTAGTATTTATCTCACTGATTTGGACATCAATTATTACAATTAAACTACATATAAGCGTGCGTGACATGAGCTGTCAAGTGCGGAAGATGGCGGAGCTTTAAAATTAATTTTCTTAAATATATTTTCCTGATATTTTTGGATTTTTAATACTTATTCTGTTATTCGGGTATAGACGAATCTAATAAGAAATAATTAAAATCAGTGAAGGCGTTCTTGAGTTATAAATGGTGTAACTAACACGACTTTGTTTTTATATAAAAAAATTATATTATATTTTAATTTTCTTTAAATAATAATAATTTATCTATTTTAACACTTTTATATATACAATTAATTTTAATAAAGTGACTGGCCTCCTAGCAGGCCAGTAGGCCTATTACCAAAACAAAATACGAAGTTTCCGATAATCGATCTGTCTTTCACAAATAGACATTGTGTATTTTTCGTTTGATATTACTATGACGTAATTATAATCGTAAAAAGAATCGAAAATGTTTTCTTAATAAGTTAAAAGTTGTTTGTTCTTTCGTTTCGTTCCGTTCGTTGCGTTCGATTTTGGTAATAGACCTACAGTTCCTTCCCAACAAAAAGAAACAAACAAAAATAAAAAAGAAAAAACTTATACAATAATAAAACCAAATACATTAACTTAACATTCACTAATGCAAAGAATCTAATTAAGAAAAAAAAGAGAATATTAAAAAAATAAATTTTTATTTCGTTGATTTCGTTGAAATTAATCCAATAAATTGCACAATAATGTCGCCCTTAAAATAATATGAAACTAGCAAATTGGTATGAAGGGTAACCGGTAAACAATTTGATTAATATTCATTAATTTCGCTTCAGACGACTGTTTACATTCGCTCCATTTGCTTTCGAGAAACGAGATATTATTTTATATTTTGCTGACTCATTGAACAATTAACGGGTCTACTCTAAATTAAATACGGTAAATTAATTTTCTGAAAATTAATATTAAAATTAAAACGTCCAATAAATTCCAGTAATAACTTTATAAATTGTAGAACAGATATGTGCAAAATATTTCATTATAAGAATTTTAATTCAAATTTCGAATGCTTGGCTATTTTTTAGTTTAAATAAAAATACAAAATGATTTTCAATGAAAGTATTAAATACAAAATGCAAAAAACGTATTTTCAAATAAAATACCTAATTTTACACATTTTTAGTATTTGTCCAAATATTTCATATTTCAGTTTGATCTCATAATCATTCCTCTAAATCTTTAAATCTCTAAATGAAAATAGTCGATTAACTGGAGCAGAATTTGATAGTTTTCATTTGCATTTTAAATGTATGTATTTCCAATAATAATTGAAATATATGCCATTTGGCCGAGAGCCGTCGGGACCATAGACAGTGTAGCCATTCTAGGGCGAATGATTTTATTTAGTAAATCTCTCATATAAACTGCATCGTTTAGTCAGCGCACGGGGATAAAGCCAAAGAGCGCATAAGCGGCATCATTTCCATAAATGAAACTTTCAAACTAAATACGAGCTTTAGATTCATGAAATATTTTAAGGCTCTAGCCGTACTTCCACGAGGAAGCTGCCCCGATAGGAATTTATATAATTATCTAAATTGTATTGTAAAGGGCAGTAAAAATACTTGATCCAGTAGAAATTAGCTCTATATCTTAGGAGGATCTCTATATTTGAGGAGCTATTTGGAAATGTGTCCGGAGACAACTTTTTCAAAGCGTTAATTTATACTTTAAAAATTTTAAAGCTAGGAAATTAACAATTTAAGTCACTGTTATGGTACACATACTTCTTGAATAATTACTATTGTAAAACATAAATAACATAATATTAACCCTTAAACTAGCTACACCTATATTGGGCACCTAGCTACATTCCCCAATCTGGAAGACACGTGCTTCATAAAAAAACTAAAATAAAGTTCAAATTTTATAGATGTTTAATTTATAGGGGCGGTCCGCCCCGGTTTTGCAAGATGCAATTTACATAGATACTAATGTCGTGTCAGTGTGGAGTGATCAATAACCTCTACATAGTATTAATTATAATATTTTAAAAGAATAAGACAGGATTTCCTATAAAAGCTCTCAGTCAGACTTGATTTCTTCTTACATCTTGAACAATTATCGTCATAATATTGTCTTTTACGCGAGTATCACACCTTTAAATAAAATACTGTATACCGGATTAAAACGCGATTTATTATTAATAATGTTTAAATTATTTATCCCGTCGTTTCGGATGCTTTTCAGCAACCGTGGTTATGGGTCAAACTGAAAGATGACAGCTGTCTGATATTTGAAATGTCACAAAATTGCTATAACTTGACTTTTCAAAAATCTAAATTCAAACGAAATGAATCAAAATTCATATTATGACGATCATTTCAAAATTATCGTCATATTACAACAAATTAACACCAAGGAAAATTGAACTATAGGTTGAATAATACTAATAATAATAATAATAATAATACCCTTCCTCTTGAATCATTCTATTCATTGATGACCATATTATAATCCGTTGCCTAGTTTAAAAGAACTTATTGTACAGAGGGACAGACACAAGTATTATTGTTCTGTGGGCAGACATCGGGAAGCGAGTCTGTTTTATACTTCCCAACTTTAGCGTAATGCGTGTTAATATATAACTTATACTATTACATAATCATGTAAGTAATATACATATTTATACGACTTATATAATTGTTATTATATAAGTCGTATAAATATTTAGTTAGTTAGACTTATTAATAGTTGGGCTTTAGGGCTTGTATGGTGGTCCCTCCATTGTATGTAGAGATTATAAATACTTAAAAATCAATATATTGACATCAATATATCGTGATAATTCCGACGGCGGGAAATTGTGTCTGTGAGACCGGGGGTATGTAGATAAGGGTTAAATTAATATGGCGGACAACGTCGTTTGTGTATGCACGGTAGAACAAGCAACATTTCAGAATCTTATACGTTATAAGCAGCTTAACGCTTGCATTTCACTTGAAAGTGCATCTGAAGCAGCCACTAAGAGGACTTAGTTCGCCTTGTTTAACATACAGTTTTCGTGGGTTCGAGAAGACTATAATACATATAGAAGTGCCATTATGAATGGAAGATAACTAGACAATATACTATAATAAAATATAAAAACGTTCTTTTCAGTAACTTAATAGTTATAAGGCAAGATTTAAAATGATTGAAAGCGACAAATAAAAATTTTGGAATTTCTTGTTGACGGAGACTAAGACTAATTTTGGGTCACTGTGCCACACTAGTAAGTAAGTAAGTTTTATAACTTAAGACTTATTTATTTGTTAAAAAATAGTACAATGGTTGTTAATTTTAAATATTATATTGTGGCGATCACATGTTTTACCATACATACATACATATACATCACGCCTCCTTCCCATTGGGGTAGGCAGAGATCACGGAATTCCATATGCTCCGATCCTTACATACCACTTTCGCTTCTTCTACTTTCATCAATGCTTTCATACACACTCTACGGTTACGAGTACTTTTGATCTGGCCCTTTTGCAGAACGTCCCCGATCTGATCGAGGTACGTTCGCCTAGGTCGACCACTCCCGACTCTCCCACTCACACCAGTTTCATAAATCTTTTTCGTTTCCCTACTTTCATCCATCCTTTCTACATGCCCAAACCACCTCAACATACATATGTTTTACCAGTAGGTAACTATATTTTTGATTTTACACATAATACAATAATTACATTACCCCGGTATCGGAGTGTGTCTAATTATATAATTACGTTACAAATTTAAAAAAAAATTAAGTACCCACTCAAATTTTTCCTGTTTCTTTATTCATACACATCCCTTAATAAGGATACATACGTACTTTTTTTCCATCACGTACTGTTTTTTAGGTATAGATACTAACAATTACTCATAAAAAAACTATAAAGTATTCGTCCAGGATACACATTTCTTTCTTTAGTTATCAATTATTCGAATAAAATCGACGACAAAACTTAACATTAATATATTTGTCCATATATAAATATAAAATATTGAATTCAAATTATGAAAAAAGAAAAATATTAAACTTTTCCTTACAAGTTGGGAATTATCTTCTCGCTTTAAATACCAGTAGTAGTCTCCTAACATAGGTTGATCCCAACGACCTTGAAACCTTTCTTCCAGCCTTTTAATACCTTGGTGAAACTGCTCTTTTCATTCATCACTCATAGCTCCAAGATTTAATGGGAAAAATGAGAAATGGGAATGAAGAAAATGAATTCGGCAACCCATCTTTTTATTTTATTTTATTAAAAAAATTTACCAAGAATTCCGCGTTTTCTGCTTTGTGATTACTTAAAAAACCTTACATTATAACGATGTCCATGCGCATAATTCTTTGTCATTTAGTTTTTGATCGAAATTTTGGTTTTTCATTAATAGACGTATTTGTGGACCGATAAAGGTCCTTCTTTAAACTTTGCGTCACTCAATTTTGAAAAAACATACTTTAAATATAAAAACCCTTCGCTATTTTTATCCATTGCCTTCAAAAAAAAGTAAAAATCGTTGTAGTGATTACTAGGTTCACGCCACAGAATCGGTATTGTAAATGGCATACATATTTTGTTTCCATTCAGCCAAGACAGGAGAGTAGCATAACATGATATACAAAGTAGTTGCGGAATCCACGGCCTATCTTGATACAAAATATGCCCAAAACATAGAAAATACGCATTACGTACTTTTTCAGATACTTTTTTGTTTGAGACTTAAGAATGTACTGTTCACATACGTAACAAAATTTGCTTGGTAAATTTGGCACTGGCGCGGGTGGTGACTACTTTTTTCATTATTCATCATGGAAACCATACGATTACACTCACAAACAGTCAACTACAAAGATACCAACTTGAAATTAATCAAAGTTATCAACGATAACATATACTAATATGGGCATAATGAGGGTCGTTTAGAAACAAAAGTTACCGCTGCGTACCTTAAAAACAAGACGTGATAGAAACAAAAAACATGCACAGTTAATATGTTGTAACTAATAGAAAACTATAGTAGTGATCAGTTTTTCTGGTACCGAAATCGTGTAACGCAGTGATTATTTCAGTTCGTAAAAGCTATATTGTATAAGCCATTTTTTTAGTTGGCCTCTAAAAACATCGAGTGGCTTATCCCATAAAGTTATAGGCAAGTGGTTAAACATCCTAATCGTCAGTTGAAATAAATGTTACCAAATCGCTTGTCTAATTGCTCAAAAGACTCAAATCACATCACGAGTATACATAGCGATGAAGTTTGCGGTTTGTACTTCTCATAGTATATATCATATGGTTAGTAGTACTATAATCGTTTAAGACTATAAATAACCTATCCTAGGTATGTAGAAATACTTTAGTTTGTTTAAATAAAATACTGTATACCGGATTAAAACGCGATTTATTATTTATATTGTTTAAATTATTTATCCCGACGTTTCGGATGCTTTTCAGTAATCGTGGTCGCAGGGAGACAGAAAGATGACAGTTGATCGCGTTTTAATCCGGTATACAGTATTTTATTTTAATGTGTGATACTCGCGTTAATAAAAGACAATATTACTTTAGTTTGAGTGTTTAAATAATATTTATTGTATAATAAAATGATCTTCTCTGCATATTGTTAAGTCTACGCTCTCAAACACTAAAGTAGCTTTACAAGAAGTTTACAATTAAATATTTACTTTCAATATTTTAATATGCAGGGCGTTATTAGTTATTACAATCAGTATTTCAAGATATAACTCATTTTTAATTTATACAGTAGAGTCCGCAAAGAACTCGATAGATAATAATTAGTCCGAGGGCCTACCACAAACAACTATCGATAAAGTATTCGAATCATCAAACTATCAGTTGTATGGGAAATAATTTGAAATTTAATACAAATAATATTGTCTTTTATTAACGCGAGTATCACACATTTAAATAAAATACTGTACATTAAAATTACTGTTCTTATTTATTTTAGACTAGTGTGTATGGAAATGTCATTTGTATTAAATTTAAATAAAATACTGTATACCGGATTAAAACGCGATTTATTATTTATATTGTTTAAATTATTTATCCCGACGTTTCGGATCCTTTTCAGCAACCGTGGTCGCGGGACAGTCTCCCGCCAAAATTTAATACAAATGACATTTCCATACACACTAGTCTTAAATAAATAAGAACAGTAATTTTAATGTACATAATACACATTATTCTTATTTATAACTAATTTGTAGGATTCCGTACCCAAAGGGTAAAATGGGATCCTATTACTAAGACTCCCTTCTTCCCGACTTCCCGATTCTTACAATCTTGACGTCTTCAAAGCCAGAGTGAATAGGCTTCTTCTAAGTAAGCATGCTCCCATTTAGATCGTATCCGCGCTTACCATCAGGCAGGATTGCGGTCAAATGCTTACTTATTCTTCATAAAAAAAAAAAAAACTCCGCTCTCCGTATGTCCGCGTCTGTCCGTCTGTCACCAGGCTGTATCTCATGAACCATGATAGTTAGATAGTTGAAATCATAGATGACGTGTTTCTGTTGCCGCTATAACAACAAATACTAAAAAACAGAATAAATATTTTAGAGGGGCTCCCATACAACAAAACGTGATTTTTTCGCCGTTTTTATAGATACTGGTAATGAACGTGAGTCCGATTCGCAGTTGGCCGGTTTTACGAAAACTTTTGGGATACAAAATGACGACCGATCGGCCTCCGATCGGCTCGGTGTTGCGTAGAGATGTTGGATCACTCTGCATTTTCCATCACCTATATTATGGGGAGTATTCTGAGGAAAATGTATGTAACTCCTGCCGTTATATTCAAGCCCGTTCGCCCCTCATTTCATAAACAATCATACGGATAAGAAAGAATTACTATTTAAATATTTCAAAGTGGTGAATCGTTTCACGTTTGGGTTTCAACTTTCAGCCTACAGAATTATTGAGCACTCAAATTAAACATAGGTTGAGAGCCTATCTCTCTTGTTCTAAGCTTTTTGAAGGGCTCGTTGGCGCGTTCGGTAAAACACCTGCCGTGCGCATCGATGGATCGTGGGTTCGAATTCCACCGGGATGACAAGTTTATATATGTAATATGTGTAAGCATGTTTTTCCCACGTCTGGTATTGATCGGGTGGGAGGAATATCGAAATTCCGACCAGGTAACGAAGCACCGTTCATAGATGAAAAAACCGTGAATGCTTATGCCGAACCGCGTTTCGGTTTCAGTCTATGGATTTCTGAATACTCGAAGTAAAAATTAGGTCGACAGCGCATCATTGACTGATGTTCTGTGGCTGAACATCAGTCAATGATGTCTGTGGATATCTGACATAAAAAAAGGCTAATATCGACTGGTAAATACTTTCTTAATTATAAGTTAAGAAACTAAATTAATTTATACAATCGAAGGCTCTTTGGAAGGTACTTACATAAAGAAATAAAGAGCACCGACTTAGAAAGGTAAAATTAAACTTGAACGTAGAAAGAAAACTCCTAAAGACTTATGAAATTTGGCCATTCACTTGAAAGTATTTAGTTTCTTACGAAAAATTCGACTTTGGAATTACTAACGATGTCCCATAACCCTAAATAATATATAATATTTCTTCAAAACTTCTTTCTTCTTGACCGCCTTTGTGGCTCTATGGTAAGCGTTTAACATCGGAGGTTCAAATCCAGGATAAACAAAAAATTACTTCGCTACTCGGTGCTTCAGTACATTCTACTGGGTAGTAGAGTAGTATTCGAAGTAAAATTTTGAAGAAATACTGAATTTGTACACACATTTCTATATCTTTTTCATTGATTATTTTTTATGGGCCAGGAGGTGATCATACTAACACTTAATATATATTTTTTTCCCCCGGGATTCGAACTAGAGACCTCTATTACTAAACGAAATGGGTATGTCACTGCACCGTGGAGAAATAAACAATAAGAGAGAAATAAACATTTATTTGTAACATGTAAATTACCAATTTTGTTTTAAAAAATATTAACTACAATAGGTACCTATATAGAACAAAAATCGAGGGTTAGTACTAAAACCCAAAAAAGTATGAAATTTTCAGTTGTAAGTTTTTTAATTTTAAAAGATTAAAAACAAAAAACCTAAGCTTTACAAATAATATCGCAGTAATCAATATTTGTGATGATATAATCTATACTTCTATTCTATTAATATTATAAAGAGGAAAGATTTGTATTTTTCGATTTATGTATGTTATGAATAAACTCAAAAACTACTGGCCCGATTTTAAAAATTCATTCACCAATAGAAAGTTACATTATCAGCGAGTAACATAGGCATCTTTTGTGTATAGTAAATCAATATTGTACCCGTGTGGAGCCGTGGCGCGTTGCTAGTATTATATAACATTCTTACACTCCAAGAAAAATGGTTGTCACTTTAAGTAAGTAAATACTTTATTGCACACAAAAATACAGTAAAAAACTTAAAATAATAAAAGTAGACGAAAAAAGTAAACATAGAATAATCAGCATTAGATATGTGTACAGAAGGCGGTCTTATGGCTATGACAGCTATTTCTTCCAGACAACCCGTGATGGAGGAAATGCTGCATAAATAGACACAATAAGGTGGTGCAATACAATTAAAGAGAACATTAAAATAAATATTAAAAATTATATTTATATAAATGAATGTCAAAAAATATCAGCGTAACATACCTTACTAATAAGTTAATAAAAAAAGCAATTGATATTCAATTTTTTCAGTGTTTGCTTTCACTTTAAATAATCCACAATAGATATGATCTTTTAAATATGTATAATAGAAGCTGCTTTGTTCAAGTTAATGGAGGCGAAGTGTTCGCTCATTCTATCCGCAGACCTCATTAGCGGGTGAATGGTGTGACGTTACAATGACGTTGTTGGGGAACCAGTGACGTAGCCGAACCAACAAACACATAGGGCCCCTAATTGAAGGCCCCAGCGAGCCACAAACGATTATTTTAATTCAAACGAAGAAACGAAATAAATGGAGTGCCCGTGAATGAGAAATTGAAAAGAAATTGTTTGTGAAGATTTGTTTTTTTTTATTCAATACTATAGTTAATTACTTCAAGATGTCATGTATATGGTGTAATGGTTGCAGCTCCTTACAAACGTTTTGTAAAACAATTTTTATTTCTGTATACCTAGTCAGTTAAAAATATAATTATTCTAAACTTAACATTCCAAATTCCAATTACCGATTTTAGTTAAGTCGGAGCAAAATTTAATTAACAGAATCTTTGTTTCATGATGTTCGAGTTCCAAACAGTATAAATGGGAATATCGAGTAAAAAATTATTTAGCCAACTTCATTAATCAAAGTTAGCACGAAACTCGTTGAAACAAGGGTTTTTTTATAGAGTTGGGACTTTGAATATAGCTCTCATACAAATACAACTGTACGTAACATCTACCTTAATGCTGTGATCATATTAACGGAAAAGGAAGCTATTAGGTAAAGAACAATAATAGGTATTTACCTATGAAAATGCCGTTCTGAAATACTGCTCTTTTCAAGTCATATTTATTTTTGTTTTGTAAGCAATTCTAATTGCTAATGAATGTTATTTTATAATAAAAACAGAATTATTTTTCCAAAATTAGTCATTTGTTTATTGATTAGCTTTATGGTTTCATCTCATTTGAATCTTTTTCATCATCATGAATACGTTAGTAATTCGAATAATTATGAAATATGAGTACCGTGGTTGTAACAACGAAGTTTACGGAGCGAACAATACAAATGGGAAGTCACATATGCCTTTGAAGAGATTGTTGGCAGCCAGCTGATTATTTCAAGAAGGTATTTACTTAATAAACTGATTAATCGATTGAATGGGTGATTACGTTGAAAGTAGAAATAGAAAAATAGAAAAAAATATACTTTTACTTAGTATTTCATAAAAAGTCGGCAATTTCATAGGTAGAGTTTGGTGAGTTTAGGTCAAAATTTCACCACATAATGCTGAGTTCAGCTGCCTTTTAATCAAAGATACACTTATATATAAAATGTTTAGTTTTACATCGTTGTAATATATTATTGACCAGACGAAGCGAAAAAAATGTATACAGAAAATTATAAACTTGTCAATAGCTGTGGGCTTAGAACCCCCGACCGAAGGTTAGTAGGATAATAGGTAAGCTAGAAAGCCCGTCAAAATCAAGGGTGGGTAGGTATAGTCAAAGATAAGTTAACCGTAGGCAACACGCATCATTGACTGATATTCTGTGGCTGGGGTATCACCTACCATCAAGTGAACCTCATGCTTGTTTATCGATATCTAACATAACATATATATCGTAATTTATTCAAAGTATACATCTATTCAATATTAGTGTTGTCGCTGTCTTCCGGCAAGTCTGGTAGCACATTTGGAATCCGATTAGATTGTAATTGATGACTCATCACTTTGATATAGGGCTTGGTTATTGAGAGGCTCCGGAAGAAGGTTTTTGGTTAATGTATTTTAACTCTCAGCAAATCGTATGCTTACAATATTTATTTTGATTGTTATGTAACGTTCTTCACGATATTTAAATTATCAAATAGTTATAAATGCTTCAATTCGCTGTTTAATTATTTAAATAAATATCGCATAGCACTAATTATTTCAATAATTCGCTGTAAAAGCAAAAAAAACTTTGGAATTTATTACCTGTAGATATTAGAAAGGCGCAAACGTTAGTGACTTTAAAAATCTTAGTTCTAGGCTCAGTATTTATTATCTAATTAAAGTTTTTGTATTGTTTATCTAAATTAGGGCACAAATGATGCAAAATTGTCACGAATTGTCCTTATCTACTATATAAAAATAAGTCGGGTTTTCCTTCCTGACGCTATAACTCCAGAACGCACGAACCGATTTCGAAAGGTCTCGGGCTCCGTGAGGTTTATAGCAAAGAAAATTCAGGAAAAATTTCAACAGAAAAGCGGGAAAATCTTTTTTCTTTAAGAATAATTATATAATTTCGAAGCCAAAATTGTGGCAGAACAACATCTGCGGGGTCCACTAGTACTATATATATTATATAACGATCAGTGAAACAGACATATAACTGCATCCACGGATATGCATGTCCCAAATAGAGCTAGGTACTCAGTGACATTGTGTACCCCTACAGCTACTTACATACAGCAAGAAATTCAAACAATAGTAAAGCCGCGTCAAGAACACGACACTAATAATCCTCTAAACCTTAAGACCTATAGAATAAGGTTGAATTTAGAACATCGTTTTAATGTTAATTCTAACCGTACTTCATTTCAGAGCCTCGATAAACAATTCGAAAATTTGTTAACGAAGTCTTTAATACAGGGTTTTGTAAGACCTACATAATATCCTATAATTACCAGAAGATATTCATCTTTATCAAACAACATAAATTATTACATATACTGTATGTGAATCGAATGGATTGACTTTTTTTAAAATCAAAACTTTCGAAGAATAAAATAATATAATAAGTAATAAGAATATAAAAGAGTTTGAATGAGCACTACTAGTTGTCGTTAATTATTATATAATACTAGCGACCCGCCCCGGCTTCGCACGGGTCAAGATTTTTTGACAAAAAAAAGCAGGGGTTGGATGTGGACTACCCCTAACATTTAGGGGGATGAAAAATAGATGTTGGCCGATTCTCATAGATACCGGATAAGCACAAAAAAATTCATCAAAATCGGTCAAGCCGTTTCGGAGGAGTATGGCAACGAAAACTGTGACACGAGAATTTTATATATTAGATAGATGGTATGGATAACGGTCTGTACATTACGAATATATTATAGATATTCTATCTCGCGAAGTCCATTTGGCTTTGAATGTTGACAGGCGTGCACATATACGGATTCCTACATTGTTTTGAGTGTAACCTAGAGAGCGCAAGCGTAACATCACGCACACTAAAACAACGTATACAATAAAAAAAAACAATAAAACAAAGTAGTATTAGTTTAATGTAATTGAAACTAATGTAATAATTAAATCTATTTTAATTTATTTTATATTATATAAATTTAATCTTAGTTGAATATTTTATTTTATTTTAAGTATTTTGGCTCAATATTTTAGAAATTCGTAATTGGTATTGTATTAACTTTTAGTCACTTAATTTAATATTTTTGTAAATTACTTTGTTTACAATACATACAATTGGGAAGACACAGACTCCTGAAACACAGTTCATAACTATATCGGGAGTCTGGGTTTATTTATTTGGTCTATTTGAATTGGTGTAAATAAAGAATTTTTAATTAATTTTAATTTTAATTTTTAATATGTGCACGCTTGACAACATTTATAGCCAAAAGGACTTCGTGAGATGGAATATATCTATAACAATCGTGCACTATATTCGAATGTGAATGGATATAAATAATATTTGAGGCATCTTAAAATATTGGAAATTTTAAATAGTAAAATGCGCTGTACTTTTTACTCGATATAAATCATTCCGAAATCTATAGACTGAGTCTGAAACGCGCAATATGTACTTCCACGAGAATGGTGGTTCGTTCCAGACATGAGGAATAGAGGCTTATAGAAAATTATAAATATTTCGTCCCGGCGGGTTTCAAACCTGCGACCCATCGGAGCGCAAGGTAGGTGTTCTACCAAACGTGCCAATGAGCCCATCAAAATATTGTCTTTTTGTGAAACTTAATTAATCCTTTTTAATGATCTTCTCTGAGAAAAATACTGTAGTTAATATTGTAGGTACTTATAATTTTCATTTTCAAAGGCATTGATTTCTTCTGCAATAGACAAATTAATTTACATCAAAATCTAGAACATAATCAATGTCACTCCGCTCAAGACGTTTCAATAAAATCCAAGGACTTTATATATATAACTGTAAAGTCCTTGATAAAATCAAATATTATATCTATTGAGATTATTGAAGTGTAATACTAGAAAATTATTATCTCAAATTAAGATGAAATTATTAATCTGGCATCAATCGAACTATTTTTTTACCCATTTCTGAAAGAATGGGAAATGGGTAAATAAATAAAAAAATACTATTATATAACTTTTTTACGATTATGTTCACATATTACAGAATTTATTTTCAAAAATTACGATTTTTTTCACATGTTATTGAACCACTATTAATTAGTATTCCTTTTAATTGGCGTATTTTCTTTGTTTTATTTTTTAAATACTCTGTAAATATTGTAAGCTGTAAGGATTCATACAAAAAAAAATGGTCAAATATAAACATTTAAGCGGGAAGTGTAACAGAGTATCGTCATATAAGTGGCTATTATCGTCAGCGCAAAGTAAGTAAAAAAAACATTATTTTGGCTAAGGGCATAAAGGTTAAAAGGTCTCTGTTAAAACACAGGACTTACGAGGATAAATACGGTTGTTGTAGTTTATTTACTATTCCCCCTATGGATACAAGCCTTGTCGTGGTTGGGGGGGGCTCAGTAGCCGGGGTGCAAGCCAGCACCCAGCAAATAATTTAAACAATATAAATAATAAATCGCGTTTTAATCCGGAATACAGTATTTTATTTAAATGTGTGATACTTGCGTTAATAAAGACAATATTAGGTTTATCCATTGCCTTATGGACATAAGGAGTATTTTCTCCTCTAGAAAAAAAATATATTTACTATTGAAATATAAAGTACTAGAGTTAACCTATAAAAGTACATATGTATATTTAGTATTTACATGACCCGAAGTTGAAAGTCCGACAGCGACCAGCCGCGGTTCAAGCCAACCCGATTACGTTTCGATTTCCTTCTGCAAATGGCGTGACCATCCCGTTTTACCTGCCTAATTGTTTTTCACTTTTTCCCTGAACCCTGTCGCTATTTTCATTTAAATTTAGATGAGTTTTTGAATTATGGAAATCCTTGCTTCTAGTAAGTTTTGTATATATAAATTTTAGTTTAGTTCACTTTAAAAAGAGCTGTTGTTTAATTTTGATAAAACTATTGAATTCACAATTATTTAAATTTATTTATGAAGATGATACTTTACGTTTACTTCTGATGATTATATTAATCGGTAATGGGTTTAAAAGAGACGTACTTTTTTAAAATAAAGTTAAAAATAAACTTTTAATTAAATTAGCATTTTTTTAACATGTCAAAACATCGGGTCTTTATATATTAATACTATGTCATAATGTATTATTATAATTTTGTTGGTAACTAAATAATATAATGTTATAAATCATTTTATTTGACAAAAAAAGATTTATTTTTTTGTTAAAACTTTGCCAGAATTCAGAAAAAGAACCAGTTCCCTATTGCATTTAACCAATCCCGCTTTGGTTTATAGAAACTATTTGGTGTACTCATCTAAATACATGTAACTAAAATTATTGTTTATGTAATGTTAGAAATAATCCAATTAGCTAATCCAGTGAGAGAATGTTCAGAATCACACATTAACGACTCAATGAATTTGACAAATGATTAGTATTACGTACTCTTGATTAATAGAGTATTTTTTATGTTAGATATCGACAGACGAGCACGAGCTTCACTTGATGGTAGGTGATACCTCAGCCACTGAACATCAGTCAATGATGCGCTGTCGGCCTACTTTTTTACTTCGAGCATTCTGAAATCGATAGAATGAAACCGGAACGCGCAATATGCACTTCACGGTATTTCCATCTATGAACTGTGGTTCGTTACCCGGTCGGAATTTCATTATTCTTCCCACCCGTTCAACGCCCGAAGTTACCAGACGTAGCGAAGACATGCTTACAGAAAATTATAATATGTCGTCCCGGTGGGATTCGATCCCACGACCCACGGCAGGTGTTCTACCGAACGCGCCAACGAGCCCGTCAAATCATGAGCGAGTGAATACTCCGAATAGTACTTGGCCGTTTTTTGGATGTATTAGGAACAATCCAAAAATAACCAAGAATATGCCGTGAAAAATCTCACTGATATTTACTCTCCCGCCACACAACCCATCTCTGTTCAACTTACCGCATTAAAGCGAGAATAAAGAAGACAAATAATGATTGAGTTCGTTATTTCTCACACAGAAGAATCTCCCAGTAATTTAGTAAAGTCGGACCCAATTTGCGACAAGGAAGGCAATTGTTGGGGAACAAATGATCGTATCTACTAAATAGATAGCTCTGTGCTTCTGTAGGGATATAACGTTAGTAAATAGATTTTACGCTTTTTACATTTTGTGGTTCTAAAACTAGTAGCTGCATAATATTCAAAAAGTATTTGAACTATGTACTATTACTCGCGGTTTCTGGTATTATATTTTATACCCCTGGCAATTCATAATAATTATATGAAATAACTAGTGAATCGCCCCGGCTTCATACGGGTGCAATGTAGATGTACACAAAAAGATAGCCTGTGTTACGTTAGTTTTCTATTGGTGATTTTTTTTTAAATCGGTGCGTAGTTTGGTTAAATTGTAAGAAACAAACAAACAAATCTTTACTCTTTATAATATAAATATAGATTACTTCAAAAATAATACAATCAGAGGCCATTTCACAAATAACTTGCGAGAAAGTTTTCGTATCGACAGTTAGACTTTACGAACATATTATCGTAATTTGTTCGTGCTTGGACCTATTAGTACGTCACTCGACTGCTTGGACTTATTAGAACATCACTCGACTGCTTGGACTTATTTGAACGTCACTCGACTGACTCAACAACTAGAGAACTTTCAAGATAAAAAAAAAACAGCTAAAAACGAACTTTGAATATAGTTTCAAATAAATTACCAGAATATGTTCTGGCTTCTTGGTTGTTGATTCAAAACTTGTCTTAGTTGAAACGCGATTTGAGTTACGTTAATACGGTCTGTAGAGTTTGAAACTGTAGATATTATTGAAGCGAACAATGAAGCATGCAAATGAACGTGATATTGCTTAAATTAGAACTTGTCCGTGCCAACATTTGAAGCAATTATTATTAGACAACTCAGTTCCACAAGAGTATTCAAATTAAACTATAATAACAGTATCCATTGAGGTTAGAAATCGTTAGAAATAATCTATACATATTAAATATATGAATATAATAATATTATGAGACTAGTAGTAATGTATTATATAATTATACTCGTATATATCCACTTATGAAAATAGTCGTATTAATTTTTGAATTAAAACTATTCGAATTCATTCATTACATACATTATTTTACAGAGATAATTAGAAACTTATATCTAAAAATGTGTCAAAGTTTAGACAAGAAATACTATTAACATGTTTGATGGCATGATGAATATACCAAGCATTATTTTCTCATGAAAATAAAATGTACGAAGAACCCGTAAAGTATATATTACGCATTTCTATATCAGTTTTTGAATTTTACAAATGTTCGACTCTAATATAGGTCGGCAACATATAACTGAGTTACCTTATATTAAAAATACTAGCGACATATGTATAAATGGACCTACTCCAAATGAGGCTTTAACTTGA
This sequence comes from Anthocharis cardamines, assembly GCA_905404175.1. Lineage (NCBI taxonomy): Eukaryota > Metazoa > Arthropoda > Insecta > Lepidoptera > Pieridae > Anthocharis > Anthocharis cardamines. Next base: position 3,957,572 of record FR989972.1, on the reverse strand, counting down.
AATTCAGTATGAGTAAAGATCTTAAATATTATTCTCGTATCTAACTCTTGTACGTATTTAGGTAGGTATTAATTTCCATATAAAATAATATGGCATACTAAAAAAAATACTTACCTTATTTTTTTTAATAAAAAACCCTTATAAATTATGAATTCCTATCAAACAGTGCAAATATTTTGAAAGCGAGATAATTTTGAACATCCCATTTTGTAAATAAACAGATGTCGTGTTTTATCTTTAATAAAAGCAAAGAAGGAGAAAATTTTGAAATTCCTTCGTTGACACAACAAGCTGGATTTTAATAAATTGAGTTAAGATAAATTGAAAGGAAAGTAAGTTTCTGGGTAGCAACCCAATATAATATAATAATATAGCAATATAATCCCTACAATTATATGAGTCGTATTAAGGTGGCTTTATTAAGCTATCATATAACCTTTATTTGAATTAAGCTATTTTTGATTTTGAGCTTATTTGCATTAAGTAAGTGTTGAGTAAGTGAAAATGAAGCTTACTTACCAATAGTGTTTTTTTTTAAATGTATGATATCGACAGACGAGCATGAGGTTCACTTGATGGTAGGTGTATCACCCAGCCACAGAATATCAGTCAATGATGAGCTGTCGACCTACTTTTTACTTCGAGCATTCGGAAATCCATAAACTGAAACCGAAACGCGCAATGTGCACTTCACGGTTTTTCCATCTAAGAACGGTGGTTCGTTACTGTACCTGTCGGAATTTCGATATTCCTTCCACCCGATCAATGCCCAAAGTTACTCGTACCAGACGTGGAGAAAACATGCTTACAGAAAATTATAAACATGCCATCCCGGTGGGATTCGAATCCACGACCGATCGATACGCACGGCAGGTGTTCTACCGAACGCGCCAACGAGCCCGTCTAAATTATACCTAATAGACCGGAATGATATAGGTATATGAATTCTTATTTGAATAAAGCTAGTTTTGAGTTTGAGTTTATTGCATTAAGAGTAAGTGAAAATGAAGCTTACTTACCAATATTAATTATTGGTATATCATTATAATGACTGAAGTTTAAGTTTTAATGTCATCATAACACATACATCTTTGTATTCTATCGTTATCGTTATTATTCTAAAAGACATATTCTCAATTCGAGGATGCTAATACTACTTACTCGATATTTAGTAGTACAATACAATATTTTAACTCTACAAATGAAACGACGTTTATTCTGCTCGGTTCAACTATTGTACTCATAGTACAATAGAGAATCGCTTGAATGCTAGGATAATTCTTTGAACAAGGTAAATGTACCAGCTGCCCAATTAGAAGTATTTGTTAACAGGCGCTTTTGAGTTTATAGTAGGTATTTTTTAAAAATGTTGTAAAAATTTTAATGAAATAATTAATTACTACATATTCTACAGTGAGAATCTTTTTCTTCCGGGTCTAACATGACAATTCACTTAAAACTCGACTTTTAATATCAAAAATAGATATATTTGTCGATCGAGATATCTTTTCTATAAAAATTGTCGATGTCTAGATATAATACATCTTAGTTTGTCTTCTCTCGTTCGCAACATATCTCGTGGCGCTCATGCTAGGCTGGCAGGGCAGGATGAAGAAGACAGAAAATTGCACGCGAGACATTCGCCATCGCTACATTTTCGTGGCAGCCGGCCACGGAGCCTCGTTCAGAGCAATAAAACTATTGTCCAACTCCCCCCTCCGTAAAACGCATGATTACACCGTATCTTTCCTTGCTAATAACATGGATTTTATCAATTAATATATATGTATTTTACTGATTGCTCTATATTTTATGCAGCAAAGAGTAAAATGCAACAAGTATCTTAGCGTAGTTGGGTGTGAGGGGACGAAATCAGATTTTTTGCTGTGGTGTTACATCCCGTAAATACAAAGATTTTCTTTAAATACATGCGTTGGCAAAAACTATTATTGTCTGAACTAGTTTATACGTAAATAAGTTAAAAATAAAATGTTTCTGTAATTGTTTTCCTTGTGGTATAGTATTGTATCCTCTGAAAAACCATTCTGAAGAGTTACGGTGATTTACTTTGAGAAGCACGCCCAAGTGCCTATCTATCAGTTATAATATTAAAAATTACATTATGAAAAGGATAATACGTATTGTACCAACCGGTTAACTTTTACCGGAATAAAACGTAATTTATTACTTACATTATTTATCCTGACGCGACGTTTCGAATGCTTTCCAGCAAATAATATAAATCGTATTATAATCTGATAAAATTTATTACAATTAAAAGTGGTATGTAAGGATCGGAGCATATGGAATTCCGTGATCTCTGCCTACCCCAATGGGAAAGAGGCATGATGTATATTTTATGTATGTACTAGCAATCCGCCCCGGCTTCGCACGGGTGCAATGTATCAGATCATGATAATAAAATCGGTCGAGTAGTTTTATATAGATAATTTTCCCCGGTTTTGCAACATTTTTCACTGATGCTTCGCTCCTATTGATTGCAGTGTGATGTTATATAACCTAAAGCCTTCCTCGATAATTGCACTATCCAACACAAAAATAATTTTTCAAATCGAACCAGTAGTTCCTGAGATAAGCGCGTTCAAACAAAAAAATAGTATAGATATAATTAGAAGTGTACTCAAGTTGATAAAATACTATATGGAAATGTAAGGTAAACTGAAGCTATTGAAAATGTATTAAAATAACTGTTTGGAGCGTTCACCAGGGAACCAATTACGTACAGCGCCTTTGAATCTATTATCTTAGTATCCGCTTCAATCTAGGCTTCAATCTTACTTACCTCTATAGAATTACCTAGATGCGCCTTTAAGTCATTTATGTGTCGACATATAATACATCACTCTCATAAAACAAGAAAGTATAAAAAAAGAAAAATATCAAAGAAGACATCAAAACGATCAACAAAATCAATTACTAACAACTAATTTTATTTTTATTTTTATGTATATACGAGTAGATGTAAGTATATAATCTTATAAAATGTATTATATATGTTATAATTTCTTGTTTAATCAGTTAGGTTAGGTTAGGTTTGACTAGTAAACTCATCATAAAGAAGTGTCAAGATTTTGTGTCATGTACGAGTATACTCGTCTTTTTTATATTTCTGAAGTAATGTTTTACGGACGACACTTAGGTACCTACTTACGGCTTGACGAATATACTAGTTATCATTCGATTTTGTGACACACAGAAATTCGCACTATCAAAACGGAGCGACAACGTTAACTGAGGGGCTAGCATGAACAACTTGCGAAAAAGTATTCGTATCGAGCTGTCATTTCAATTACAAATGATTTCTCATACAACTGACAGATGGACGATTCGAATACTTTCGATAGTCGTTCGTGCCTTGCCTGCCTCTGAGTAATAGTCTCTTCCATAGATATAATTTCTGAATCAATCACAAGTACTTAGACTGTAAATCAGTGATGTTGCCAATCTACTCAACCGAGACTCGGAGTTAAATCAATATTAGCTTTACTTTTTGTTTAATATTATTATTAGGAAGGAAAAACATGATAAATGACGCTATCTATCACTATAATAATAGAATGATAGTATTCTGCCGCATTGTTGATATTGTTGATATTGTTACTAAATTAGATTTAATATAGAGCAAAAAAATGGCAACTCTACGTCTGTAAATTCGGAAGTAACAATTTTGAATTTGCTGGTTACAACGTTTATTCTTTCTAGCGTCGATGGATTAATTATTAAATATAAAATACTCCATTACGTTAGTAGAAACTTACAGACTAGTTTTAGAATACATACCGCGGAATAACGAAACGATAATCAAAATTTGATGTCTTCTTAAAATGTTTCTGTCTTTCATTTTACCTTCGTAATGAAAGAGTTGGAGATACTTTTGAGTACAACTCAATGTTTTTTTTTTTTTTTTTTTTTTTTTTTTTTTTTTTTATAGTATAGGGGGCAAACGGGCAGGCAGCTCACGTGATGGTAAGTGATCACCGCCGCCCATAGACATCCGCAACACCAGAGGGCCTGCGGGTGCGTTGCCGGCCTTTAAGAAAGATGTAGGCTCGCTTCTTGAAGGTTTCCATGTCGTATCGGTTCGGAAAAACCGCCGGCGAAAGCTGATTCCACAGAGTGGTTGTGCGAGGTAAGAAGTGTCTCAGGAATCGCGCAGTTGTGGACTTCCAGACATCAAGATGGTATGCGTGATATTTTTGACGCGATGTCCGATGGCGAAATTCAGCGGCCGGGATTAAACCGAACAATTCCTCCGAGCATTCCCCGTGATAAATGCGATAGAAGATGCAGAGCGAGCCTACATCTCTACGCAACGCCAAAGGGTCGAGCCGATCGGAAAGAGCCTGATCATCGACGATTCGAGCCGCTCTACGTTGGATGCGGTCAAATGGAAGGAGCTGGTACTGGGGAGCCCCCGCCCAAAGGTGAGAACAATACTCCATGTGTGGCCGAATTTGCGCCTTATAAAGTTGCAGGCGATGAGCCGGCATGAAGTATTGCTTCGCCTTATTGAGCACACCAAGCTTTTTAGAGGCCAATTTGGCCTTCCCTTCCAGATGACCCCGAAACTGAACGTCGCTCGATATGTCCACACCAAGTATTCCAATACTAGCTGCGGCAGTCAGGGGAGTACTCTCGAAATGAGGAGATACGACGAATGGTGATTTTTTAGCGGTAAACGCGCAGACTTGTGTCTTCTTGGGGTTGAATTGGACTAAGTTTAGTCGGCCCCACTCCGAGACTTTGGTTAACAAAGACTCGACTTCAGACACAAGTCTGTTTCGGCACTCGTCGACGTTTTCCCGAGAAATGTTGGCACGGCCGGAGTATGAGGCATCTCCTGTGCTGTCGTCCGCATAGCAATGAATGCCGTTAATCTGCAGCATATCATTGATATGCAGAAGAAACAGAGTGGGAGATAGCACACAGCCTTGTGGAACACCAGCATTGACAGATTTGGAGTCCGAGCATGCACCGTCGACAACGACCTTGATGCTCCGATCTGCCAGGAAGCTGGTGACCCAATTGCATAATTTCTCGGGGAGCCCATAGGAAGGGAGCTTCGAAAGAAGCGCCTTGTGCCACACCCGATCAAAGGCCTTCGCTATGTCCAAACTAGCTGCCAATGCCTCCCCCTTGCTCTCAACTGCCTCCGCCCATGTATGTGTCAGGTAAACCAAAAGATCACCAGCTGAGCGACCCCGGCGGAAACCGTATTGGTGGTCGCTAATTAGCTGATGTTCCTCTAGGTACCGCAGGAGCTGGCAGTTAATAATGGACTCCATTATTTTAGAGAACAAAGAGGTAATCGCTATAGGCCTGTAGTTGGACGGATCAGAGCGGTCACCTTTTTTAGGGATCGGATGTACCAAAGCAGTCTTCCATGAGTTCGGGACGACGCCTGATGAGTAAGAATGCCGAAAAAGACGCGTTAGAACCGGTGCCAACTCTGGAGCACATGTCCGCAACACTATCGGAGGGATGCCATCGGGCCCACTCGACTTATGAATGTCCAAGGAAAGAAGTGCTTTACGCACTGCACTTTGCCGGAATTTAACCTCCGGCATGTTGGTATCGCACCGCAAGATAGCCGGTGGTTGCTTTCCTTGATCATCCAGGGTCGAGTTGGACGCGAAAAGAGAGCCCAGAAGATCGGCTTTCTCTTTCGCGGCATGGGCCAACGAGTCATCGTCCCTGTGCAGGGATGGAAGAGAAGGCTGACAGAAGTTCCCTAAGACAGCCTTAGCGAGAGACCAGAACGCACGTGTTCCCGAAGGAAGGCAGACTAATTTCTCGCCAATTCTGCCGATGTGCTCCGATTTTGCCTTGTCAATAACTCTTTTGAAGGACCTAGAGGCAAAATTATACTCCTTTTTGAGTGCGCTGGTGTTTAAATCACGAGACGCTGATGCATTAACCCAGGCTTGATAGCTCTCCCGCTTTCGGCGCGATGCCGTTTTGCAGGGGCGACCAAACCAAGGCTGGGACTTGCCGCCGATAGGCACCGAGGAGTAAGGAATGAAAAGTTCCATACCCTGAAGCACCACGTCAGCGACAGAGTCAGCAATGACGTCTGGATCATCCGGCGAGAAGCAAATTTGCCCCCAGGGGTAGGACGCGAAGAAAGAGCGCATCCCGTCCCAATCCGCTGACCTATAGTGCCACACGCGGCGGCAGCCCGCAAAGCGGGGCCGTGTTAGGCGCGTCACCGGCACTGTACTTCGGATGAGACAGTGGTCCGACGAACCAAGAGGAGGCTCGACGGAGACCGAGTAGTTGTCCGGATGAGAGGTCAGCAGAAGGTCCAACAGGGAAGGTGTATGATCCTCAACATCTGGGATTCGCATTGGCGAGGTAACCAGTTGCGTGAGATCATATGTCAAGGCGAAATCGTGAACAGACCTACCCGCATGATCGGTGGTACGTGATCCAAGCCATTCGGCGTGGTGGGCGTTAAAGTCGCCAAGAATCACGATCTCTGCGGATGGGATCTGCTGTAGCACGGAATCTGTAGCCATTTGGATGTGCTCAACGAGTCGGTCAGTTTCGGCATTACCGCTATGGGACCTATATAGGCACGCATAGATGCGCGGATGGTCGTCGCTATCTACGCGTAACCAGAGGATGGAGAGGTCCCTACCTTCAAGGCTGCTGAGGCGACGAGAACAGATATCATCCCTAGCGTAGACGCACACTCCAGCCCGTGGTACAAAGGAATGTTCCAATTTGTACCCCGGGTAGGAGAGGTAAGAGGTATCAGCCGGAGAGGATATCTGTGTCTCAGTTAGAAAGAGCAGGGCAGGCTTCGCCGTCTCAAGGTGGTAGTGGACGGCGTTCAAGTTGGAATGAAGTCCCCTGATGTTGCAAAAGTCCACGGTAAGCGTGACAGGGGGTGCCTTTGGTTTCTTGCTCCGTTTGCCCCGAGCAGATGTAGTAGTTTCGAGCACAATATCGCCCCTCCCAGAATACGAAGGGCAGCCTGGGCATCCACTCTCAGGCGATGCAGAGGGTCCTGAGCGTGGACGTCCAGAGAGGGATTCTCCACGGCTACGGCACGTGGTACCCTCCTGGGGTAGTTCAACCTTAATCTGTGCTGCCATATGTGTGTGTGTGTGTTGGGGGGGGGGGGGGGGGAGTGGGCCTCCGGGACTCTCACAGACCGAACGAAACGCAACAGCAATGCCGTTACTTCACGTCGGTGTCAAGTGAGAGAGTGGTATTTCCCCGGTCGTGCCGGCCCATTCGGCTGTAAGGAGTACAGCATGGCACTACCACTAGGGTTGACTGACTGCACTGGTGGAATAATCTCTGTCACAAAGGTTATTCCACCAGCGGGCGATGGGGTCGTCACATCCCGACGCCGAAAAATTCGGCGTCGGGATGTGACGACGTTCGACGAAATGTTGATTAGCGTTCGAGAATTCGGCCATTAGTGTATATACATAGTATATTTTTTCACGTTTAATTATTGTGTAATTTGTTTGTTTTATATAAGACTTTATGAAATACTATTTATTTGTACTTTATGAGGTACCTACACCGGGACTTACAAGGCTATACAATTTCAAAGCTTAACAGAGTTTGTGACTTAACAAAATCAGAGCCCCAAGCACCAAAAATTTGCGAGAAAGTATCTGTCGTGCGCTCCCAAGGGTCGTGGGTTTAAATCCCACAACGATGACATGTTTATAATTTTCTGTAAACATATCTTCCCCATATATCTTCGGGCATGGAACGGGAGGGAGGATTATCGAAATTCCGATCGGGTATCGAAACACCGTTCATAGATGGAAAAACCGTGAAACGTTGCGCGTTTCGGTTTCAATCGATTATCGAATGTTGGAAGTAAAAATTAGGTCAACAGCGCATCATCGACTGATGTTCAGTGGCTGAAGTATCATTACCATCAAGTGAACCTTATGCTCGTCTATCGATATAAAAAAGTAAACTATAGTTACACGACTCATTCTAGTTTAAAAACAAGACTATTTCAATTCTGCCTATATTCTATCTAAAATTGGAATCCTTAATAGTTTTCAAATGCTATTAGTTCGACGTCTAGTTTATACACCTATAGAAGAATATCTATTGTCGTAGTTGCTTGATATTTTTACTTTGGTATATATAATTAAATTGAATACTTCCTAAATTTCGTTGCTTATTGCACTTTCGAATGATGTAATCACGCTATGTTATTTTTTTCCAAATCAACGGATTCGATTTCTGAGTAATCCAAGAGTTAATTTTCCAAAATTTCAAAATTGGACCGGAGGTACTTTTCGCTTATCCTCTAAGTTTTGAATTTGGTCATGCACGGCCATTTGAAATCTTTACCCCAATATTTAATATTCCGCGAAAATATTAAGTATAAGCTATACTAATGTTATAAAGAGGAAAGATTAGTGTTTGTTTGTTTCGATTTAACTCAAAAAACTACTGACCCGATTTTAAAAATTCTTTTACCAATAAATAAAATAAATAAATAAATAATAAAAAAGCTTTATTAATTATTCCATTACACTTACATACAATATATTAAACTGAGATTAGTTTTTACATAAAATTAATGAGAATAAATCTTCGTTTAGTAATTATATAGAAATTAATCATTATCTTATGTATATTATAATTTTTATGTAATGGACCCCTTTCGGGTAAAAGCCTCCTCCAAAGATTGCCATTTTTCCCTATCCTTTGCGATATGCATCCAATTTGATCCTGCGGTCGCGGCTATATCATCCTGCCATCTCGTGTGTGGTCGGCCTTTACTTTTACCAATAGAAAGCTACAATATCAGCATATTTTTTGTGTATATATAATACATTGCACCCGGGCGAAGCCGGGGCGTGTTACTAATAATTGAATGAATAACATGTTTTAAAAAGTTAGTGAGATTATTATAATAATAGGTTTGGTGCACGTTTAATGTACCTACTACGTTGTATTCAAATATTATGTTTGTGATTCCACGTAGCTAAATTTAACAATAAATTCTCTTAATTTCTATTTCAGAAACTTATTAAACATTCAAGTCATGAGCCTCATTATGTTGAGTGGCTTTCCCATTTCATAGAGTAACATCCTCTTAGCTTATAACAACAATATTAACATTAACATAATAGTAAGTATGTAATATTCATATTCCGCTAGATCAGGTATAAAATGTGTCTTGGCTTCCGAAATGAGTCCATTTACTCCTATTTCATCAAATTTAATACTGAAAGATATCATTAGTTTCCTTAATAAGTTTGTTATTTTAGGTTAGCTTATAAGATTATTCGGTCAAGTGGGATGAAGATTTTCACGTGCTAAAATTTATAAAATTAAGTTCTTATTTTAAACTCAAGCAGGGCCGAACTTAGAGTTGTGGAGACTTCAGGGTAGCAAAGGATTGGACGCCCCTTGACCTCAAATGATGTTCCAAACAAATTGAACATTTTTAAAATTTTAAATTACAATATAATCATGTTTGTACAAATTACTTTTTGGTGGATTAATTGGCTGTTATTAACCTTGGTTTTTGTTCATACTAGCTTCTGCGAATAGTGTGTCTAGAAATATATTGAATAATAAAATAAATAAAATATTATTAAGTTTAATTTAACTAAATATTATTAGTAAACTATCAAAACATGTTAAAATACAAGTTAAAAAATAATTAATTAAATATATTATTTAGGTCACAGGACTCACAGGTGAAATCCCGCCAAAACAATTCTTAAACTTTTTTTAAATCACGTACGCAAAGGGTTTGCCCAAACTGCCAACGTCAAATCGGCGAATGTTGCTAGACCCTCGTCAAGTTACGGATTGTCGGTCACATATTCAGTTAGAGTCGATTATTTTCACATTCCGAACAAAATATGTCAATGGATGGCCATTTATTTCGTCTGTGACAAGTATGAAGTATTCAATAAAATTAATACTTCTAGTTTCACAAGTAATTCTATTTCCGTAAAATGAAAGGAAAAACGACGTATTCGAAGGATTCGAACAAAAAGTCAAAGTAGAATTGATAAACATGAATAATTTATTACACTTATGAAACATCATTAATAAATTAGGTAATTACCTATTAGTGGTTCGAATAAACTTCTTAAAAAACACGTTGTAAATGTAAATGATAAAGAAAAATACTTTTACTATTCAGTGAAACGTTTTTATTAATATGTATTAAAAATACTTATTTTCCCGACGTCACGGGCAGAATGAAAGATGATAGCTCTGATTTGAAATATCACAAAGTTGCCATATTCAGGCCATCCATTCCTACGGAGTTGATATTTTAATCTGATATACTTCTTTTCAGTTACTTAAGCCCCGAGTCATTTTGGGATAATGCTTGAATATTAAAATTTTCTATAGTAAGTATACGCTGAGTAATTTCATTTCGCCGCCGTGCAAACTTCGTTCACAAGTATTAAAACTGAAGAAAGAACATTTAAACGTTAAATAAAAATGCAGAACGAACAGCAAATGGTCAGGTGAGCCATAACTCGATGGGAAGTGATCACTGCTACCCTTACATACATTTGTTAAATAATCTGAGGCTTCAGTAAAAATAATATTGTCAGGGCTATTTCGTTGAGTGTACGAAGTGAAAATAATCTGAGCTAAGAAGATGATCTGGATTATCATAATTCGGGAGAGGTTTAACGTTATCGTCATTTTCGGTCAAATAACTTTATACGAGGAATATTATCTTGAGGCGGAACCTTTTCATAATACTGTATTATAATACTCTTCACTCCACTCCATAGTACTATAAAAATACAATGTTTTGTATCGAAACCACATTAAACCGTTGAAATATACAGTAAAAACTTAAAGTTATCGATAAATGAGCGTGAAGATGACTTTCCGCACCCAATGTACCCCTATCCATAACCTTCGAAATATAGTATTTAGGATTTATTTATTTATTCAATTAAAACGAATATTAATTAAAATTTATCATAATATTTACAAACAGTCACAAAAGAACATTTACATAAAAAGAAAAAAAATTAAAATACAATAATAAGTTAACATTCATACATCACATTCGCAATATCATATATAATAATATCATATAATAGGATTAATATATGTATATTGTTACATCATGTATAATTACTATTGAGAAATAACAAAACACCGTCACTTTGAAGTTTGAATATTTCTACAAAGAGATCCTGGTGTCAAAGGAGTGTATTGTTCGTGGAAACTAATGGGTTCCTGGTTCAAAGCGTTTGAACTTACGAAACGTATATTTTGTTACTTGTAGTATTTGGCCCTTTTAGTTAGGGAGCTGGCGAGCAAAATTTCTATATAATCAGCACACGTGGCAGACGTTATTAATAGGGATAATTATATCCTAAGAAACATCAAGGACTTCGTCTGTTACCATGGTGGCGCTGTGTTGTCAATTTAAAGCGTTTCAAAAATGTTAAAAAGAATATGTGCTATATTATGTCTGCCTCTTGGACTGATGCTTGAATTTCTTATGAAAACTAAGAAACTCGATGAGGCAAACGTTTAGGCCTCTGAAATTCCAAAGGCAGACCATTTGAATTTTTTTTCAACCCAACGCTCTCGCTAAGCTACAAGTATATTTGTTCGTATCCACGGAATCATAATGAATCGAATGGGCGCAATGAGAACCAGAGACTTTTTTTACATATTTTTACAACTCCGTCCCACGATAATGCAGAACCCTGAATGTCTGCCTCTTCGATTTTCTTCGTTTCCAAGATAATTGCGATCATGAACCCCAGAGCATGTGCAAATGATTTAATACCCCCCCCCCTTTTTTAAGCAACTTCAATCTGCTGTAACGCGAAAACGCAGCTACGTAGGCCCTTAATTGACTGGATCAAATCAATTCATACTGACGTAAACTGCAATGTATCTCGATGTGAAACTTGTGCAAATCATATACTTAAATGCTCGCCAGCTCCCTGACTACTTGGTCTTATAAGCACGGTGACATTTCAGGAGGGATCGATTTTCGTTGAAGACGTTATTAAATCAGATAGGGTAAAAGCCAGCGGTAAATAATACATATCGAGCTTTTAGAGGGAGACAATTGGCTAGTTTCGGCTTTTTAGAGCGACGCGGTCTCTATTGCTCAGTATGACGTTTTGTCGGTATCGTCGGTAATTAGTAAATCAAACACATAGTGCGTCTGCTCCGATTGAAATTAAATTCACTTAACGTTCTATATTTTTTAAACAAATTACCATAGTTTAGGCATTCAATTCAATTCAACATAATTTATTAAAGAAAAAGAAAGATTTCAACATTGGTCGCATATTTTATAAGTATCGTAGAAATGGAGTACCAGCGTGTATTAGTAGAATATATTTACATATTAATATATTGTAAATGATAATATATATTTTTGGGCTTTTCCGAAATAATTTTATTTCATCTCACAAGAGCACCATTAATTACTACGGCGTAGCACGTAGCAGCTCTGCGTAGCAAATTGTAAACATACGTAGCATGGCGTAGCAAACATTATGATGAAAATATTAGTAATACTAAGATAACACAAAAATTTCAAGAGACTTTTTTATTGTTATCCATTATTGATAAACCCTAGCATAAATTATATCCTCACGTTAGTTTATCAATATACGAAATATAAACAACACAAGTATAAAATAACAAGCAAATTGAAACAACAATTTTATTAATATATAATAAACCTTTTTCTCCTCAAATAATAATTTATATTCAAACCTTTATATGTGAAAGTCTCGAAAATAACTCAAGCTAAAAATATATTAATTTATTGCGTCCAGGAAATTGATAAGTGAATCGAATAGGCTTTTGAACGTTAAAACATAAATTGTACCGGTAACCTGCCACTCCAATTTGGGGTGTTCACTCAGGTGTTAAAAATAAAGGTGAGTTTACACTATAAATATGTATGACAGAAATTTATTTAATAAAAAATATTAAGGTAGGTTTTTTTTCAATTACTAAGGCTTGTGAAATAAGTATTTATTTTAGTACTTGTATAATATGTTTTACCTGCAACATTAAATTTTTTAAATGCGATTTAATAATTAAGTTATTTATACCGACATTTCGAAAAATAGTAGCCTGATCTCGTTTTTACTCGTTAAAGTATTTTTATTAAAATTTGCGATGACAATAGAAATTTTTACATTTCAAAAATAGCATATAATTTAAACGCACATACTCGTAAAATTGTTTATAATTAATTTTATCTTTATTTATATTATCTATACTATCTATACTTAATATTATAAAGAAAAAAGATTTGTATTTTTGAATTTTTGTATTTTTGTATGTTGTGAATAAACTCTTAAACTACTGAACCGATTTTAAAAATTCTTTCACCAATAGAAAGTTACATTATCAGCGAGTAACATAGAATTTTTTGAGTATTGTACATCGACATTGCACCGGTGCGAAGCCGCGACGTGTTACTAGTTATTAAACATCTCCCGTTCGCACCGATATGTGTGGGTTCGAATTCCACCGGGACGACATGCTTATAATTTTCTGTAAGCATGTTTTCCCGACGTTGTCATTGATCGCGTGGGAGGAATATCTAAATTCCGTTCATGCTTGTCTGTCGATATCTAACATAAAAAAAAATTAAAATATCTTATATTCAAGACTTATCAATCTATCAGTGAAAACTGTATGATAATCCTTTAAAAAGCTTCGGAGATTAACGTGAAAAATCACAGAACAGAAGAAGTAAGTAGAAGTGCGATGTGTCATAATTTGTACCCGATCGAGTGTCGCCAAATTCACACAAATGAATGGAGTATTTAATACTGCACACAGTTGCAATTGTTCTTCGATTGGTTGTTTTTATTTAACTCAAAACTACATAAATCACACTGGTCATACAATTGATAATATATCTTAGTACTTCGCGATAACGGTTACTTTGTAATATTGAAACAAACTAATAAATAATTCCTCTACTCCATAATAGATGTCGTTATTTCGTTTACGATTTAAGTGCAATGTTGTATGATTATCAAATTATACCGCAGTATAGCGCCGTTTTAAACTGGTGTTAAACCAAATAATAAGGTATTTTATTTTTGATACAATTTTTATTTATTTTTTCAAATCAAATTGTAGATCCGCCTTTGCGAGAAGGTATAAGTTAGGTTTAGAATGAATTGAAAAAGTACTTGTAGGTATAATATTCTTTTTTAATTTTCAGTTCTGTATTACTAATAGTCTGAATCATAAATCACATTTGTATAAATCACTTAATGAAAACACGATTGCTAGTTAAGAAGCTATATTAATATTCTATTTTATTAACACGAGAATCACACATTTAAATAAAATACTTTATAAGGGTTAAAATGCGATTCATTATTTAAAAATATTATTTATCCCGACGTTTTTTCAGCAAATGTGGTCACGGGCAGACTGAAAGCTATGACAGTTGTCTGATGAAATATCACAAAGTTGCCATATTAACGCTATCTATTCCAACGGAGTTACTGGTATTTACTGTAATTCTCTATATCGTGGCAATATTGACATGCCATGTTCCCTTGTTTTTAAGTATTTTTGACTTGGGGTTTTAGATTTTTAATTATCAGATCCCAGGTGTTGGAAAGTTTCAAACCATCTTCTCTGTTGAAGTTAAGGTGTTTTTTAATTTTAATCGCCTCGTGTACTAGTCTGGGAAAGGGTCTACTTTCTCTTGCAAGGAAGAGAAGTAGTTTTTCTTCAAAAATTTCGGTCATTCCGTTGGTTAATTTCAACTCGAAGAACGGGCAAACAAGAAATAAAAACACTTTCGATTTTTTTAATAATTTATTAATTAAGGTATTTAGGACTGCGATTTAACTATTGTGCTATTAAAAATAAAAATGATAAATTTTAATATTTTATAAAATTATTACTGACGCGTTGTATATCGATAAAAACATTCGACCTAACACATCACTACTAAGTGAGTAGCGATAGAACATTCGAGAATAGCGTTGACACTTGATATGACAAACGATCTAAACTGAACTTTATATGAAAGGTATAAGGATGATTTTAGCTTTTTTTTCTATTAAATTTATGGTGAATTAAAATTTTAAGATTTATTGAAAAAATATATAAATTTGTACTAAGTGATGGTTAGAAACACCTCCGTTACTAAGACTTTTCCTTCTGCTATCATTCTTACACTCTAAAATAGAACAGTACGGCATATTTACGAAAAAAATTAATTTAATGACACGACCGACTCATCGCAGTGTTATGACACGACTGTGATGGGTTAAGGAAAATATCACTCAATAGTGACAGGCATACCACGCCTACTTAGCAATTCTACTTATTTTTCCCTGTTCTGTGTGAAAAATAGACAATAATTTCAGCAATGATTTTTATTAATTCAATTAATTTATTTAATTCTGTTTCCTATTTTTTGTATGCTTTCAATTTCTAGTAAGTATATTTAATCTACAGACTTGATTATACTGACAACTTGCGCGAAAGTATTCAATACGTCAATCAGTTGTATGAGAAATTATTATTTGAATTTGCATACAAATGATAGATAGGAATACTTTCTCGCAAGTCATTCGTGCTCGGCCCTCTATGGTATTTGGAGGGTATCTCTAGGAATATTATATTGTTGTGATTCGTAAATTTAAAAGGCAAAATCGTATATTGTAATCAAATTTAGTGTTAAAAAATGAAATAATTGATATTAATTATAATGAGTTTACATATTGTTTTGATGCTTTCTAAAAGAAGAAAGGAGTTCAAACTGAACATATAAAGGAGTATACTCACTTTTCAGGTATTTAAGTATTTCAAATACCTTTTTTTTGGTTATCTATACTAATAAGAAGAAATATTTGTTTGTACGTTTGTTTGTTACGATTTAACTCAAAAACTACTGGACCGATTTTAAAATTTCTTTCACCAATAGAAAGCTACATTACATTGTTTTGTATAATATAGTCTGTCTACATTGCACCCGTGCGAAGCCGGGGCGGACCGCTAGTAGTATATATAATACGTATAGTTTCAAATAAGCTTAAATTTAAAAAGCACTTTTGAAACGTTATTTAAACTCTACCACCGGTTCAGAATGTAACATTTACTAAGAAGAGAGTGGCAATAAACTTTTATAAACGAGAAAACTTTATTACTGGTATTAAAGTTATCTAAATATATGATATCCATAAATTACAGTTCAATCCTGCCATTGGCGCTAAGATTATATAGCTATAGGAATAGAATGAAATGAAAGGTTCCCCCGATGGGAGGTGATACTCTACATAACATCAGTAGTTTTTGAGTTAAATCGGTCCAGACCAATTTTAAAACTTCTTTCACCAATAGAAAGCCTTCAAAAAAAATTTTGAAGAGTAAAAAGTATTTAATTTGAATTAAAGCACTATCTATATGTATCCCTAGGAATAATCTCCGACGGGCTCGTTGGTGTGTTCGGTAGAACACCTGCCACCTCGATGGTTCATGGGTTCGAATCCCATCGGGATGACAAGTTTATAATTGTCTGTAAACATGTCTTCCCCACGTCTGGTAACTTCGGGTATTGAACGGGGTATTGAATCGATATTCCGATATTCCGATCGGGTAACGAACAAATGCATATTGAGAGTTTCGGTTTCAGTCTATGGATTTCCGAATGTTCGAAGTAAAAAGTAGGTCGGCAGCGTATCATTAACTGATGTTTTGTGGCTGAGGTATCACCTACCATCAAGTGAACCTCATGCTCGTCTATCAATATCAATCATAAACAAGTTCTATTTCAGCCCGCCTAGCATGACCATCAAGAGATATCTCACGGAAGAGTAAAGACAAAGTAGTCGATGTCGAGATAACTTCAAAAGACAAGATATCGATCAACAAATATCTATACTTTTGACATAAGAAATCGAGTTTTAAGTGTAAGTTCGTTCGTTAGACCCGGAAGACAAAAAGAGATAATCGATGATCGAGAAAATGCCGACAAAATTTTGTCGTGGTTAAGCTGCACAAAATTACTTTTGTAACCAATCGCCTGTATAGAGCACGCCTATAAAGATGACAAAAAGATTCATTTCTAAAAATTAAACTTTCAAATTTAAATTTAAAATTAGAAATTTTAAACCACATAAAACTTGCTAGACGCTTTAAAAAGCGCTTCAGGTATGAGAAGGGTATATAACTTTTAAGTCTGCCAACGTTTTAAAAATATAGCTTGATAACAGTGGCGGGACCACCATACAAGCCCAAACGCCTGTTTTGCCCTGTTAATGCATTAAAAAGAAAAAAAAAGTCATTAGTCATTTATAACTTATACGATTACGTAATTATATAAGTTATATAAATATATAAACACGTATTATATTAAAATCGGCAAGACGGGCTTTTGGGCTTGTATGGTAGTCACGCCACTGCTTGCTAATTCATTTGCTTAAGACTTATGAAACTAAAAATACTATTATTAATACATTTGGTAGCGCGGCCGTAGCTTTTATATGTTAGAAATCGACACACGAGTGTGAGGTTTTTTTGATGGTAGGTTATACATCAGTCAGAGGAGATCAGTCAATGATGCGCGGTCGATCTATTTTGTACGATCTAGTTTTCGGATATCCATGGAAAACCGAAACCTGCCATATTCATGGTGGTTCGTACCATAGTTGAAATTTTGATATTACTCCCATCTGTTCAATGCCCGAAGTTACCAGATGTGGGGGAGACATGCTTACAAAAAATTATAAACATGTCGTCCCGGCGGGATTAGAACCCACGACCCATCACCTTTTTAATCATATTACACATTAGCATGTACTTTTCATATGTATTCTTTTTTTTATTAGTTTATATTATACAACACGCCCCGGCTTCACACTGGTGCAATGTAGATGTACTATACACAAAACATAGCCTATGTCATTATCGCTGATAATGTAGCTTTCTATTGGTGAAAGAATTTTCAAAATCGGTCCAGTAGTTTTTGAGTTTATTCATAACATACAAAAATTCAAAAATACAAATCTTTCCTCTTTATAATATTAAGTATAGAAGTATAGATTTAGTCCGTAGGACTGTTTATAAGTTATAAGTAGTATATAAGTTTGATTATGTTTATATGATTGAATCAAGTTTTCGTATATGAATCAACTAGCAAAACGCCCCGGCTTCGCACGGGTGCAAATAGATGAAAAAAAAGCAAAGCCTATGTTACTCGTTGATAATATAGCTTTCTATTGGTGAAAGAATTTTTAAAATCGGTTGAGTAGTTTTTGAGTTAAATCGTAACAAAACCTACTACCCCTCGCCGTATTGCTCGATGCCCTGCGTGGAGCCACAGCGCGGTGCGAAGCGGACGGCGTGTATTTTTTGTTTACATTAATATTTTTAATTTCGTAATATCTTTTGAATGGAATGTCCGATTTCAATATTTCAAAAACTAATCAACAGGTATTGAAACATTGAAATAATTTATTTAGATAAGAATTAAAACAAAGATATGGATAGCAAGGTCTGAATTTGATCGGCATTTCTATCAACTTTTTAAATGTTAAAAAGTAGTTATAGTAACATAACTACAATAGTTAGACATATGGTCTCGCGAAGTTTTTTGTAGATATTTATTTGTTCTATAATATTGTAGAACTTTATTTTGTTCTATCATCAATACTTTTCGCAGCGCATGCGACGAACAACATTTTTTGGCAATTTTTTTTACACCTCGGGTTGGTTTTAGTAGGAAATTCTAAGGATCTCTATTTTTTTCTAGTAATAAATATAGCCTATGTTACTCAGCGATAATGTAGCTTTCTATTGGTGAAAGAATTTTTGAAATCGGTCCAGTAGTTTTTAAGTTTATTCAATACATACAAACAAACAAACAAACAAAAAATCAAACCTTTCCTCTTTATAATATTAGTATAGATAACAGAAGAAAAGAGTCCATTTTTAAATGGTATAAAATAAAGTCGCAATTCATGATCATTCAACCTACTCAATGGAAATGTATGTAGTATACACACATACATACATATACATCACGCCTCTTTCCCATTGCGGTAGGCAGAGATCACGGAATTCCATATGCTCCGATCCTTACATACCACTTTCGCTTCTTCTACTTTCATCAATGCTTTCATACACACTCGACGGTTACGAGTTCTTTCGATCTGGCCCTTTTGCAGAACGTCCCCGATCTGATCGAGGTACGTTCGCCTAGGTCGACCACTCCCGATTCTCCCACTCACACCAGTTTCATAAATCTTTTTCGTTTCCCTACTATGATGTAGATATGATGGATGTAGTATGTTATAGTCCGGGAGCCAGGTGCAAATTTGGTTAATTATTTCCTCTCGAGAGATAATTCGTCAGACGCATCAGAGTATAGTATTATAAAGCCTCGTGAACGTCAGCTGGCGCTCGGGTGGGGGGATGAGCAGTTGTAGAAAAAAATACATTCATTCATTTCGTCTCAGCTAAAAATTTGTCAAATTGTAGTTAATCCAATATTTCAACGAAAAAAAATAATCAGCTGGTTACAACATAGTGTATTATACGTCAGCTGGTGTCTCGAACATGAAAAAAATAAAAAAAATTCCGTGATTTCCTCTCAAACAAAAATTTACCTGATGATAGCTTATATGTAACTGTGGATAAACATATAGATCAGCTGGCTGTATCTTGGTGGAAAAACCGTCAGCTGATACTTTGAAAGTTATTTTTTTTTTTTTGGTATATTTTAAATATTTGAAGCCCTATTTATTTATCGAGTAACTAATTCATTTATACTAAGCTAATTGATTATTTAATTATTTAAATATATAAAATTATTTGATTACATACTTATTCGTTTCAAAAATATTGATACTGAATGTTTATTTCAACTCAACTCTCATATTGAACCGCAATATCGAATAATTAAAGATACGTCATTTCCTCTCAGATGAAAATTTGTGAGCTGATTGTTAATATACTGATGCGATAAATAAAATATAAAATCAGCTAGCAATAAGTCGAGGAAAACCTAGTCAGCTGATGCATATAAATTGGCAGTAGATGCTTCTGCCAAACTCCTATGTAATAACTTTCAAAGTATCAGCTGACGGTTTTTCCACCAAGATACAGCCAGCTGATCTATATATTTATCCACAGATACATATAAGCTATCATCAGGTAAATTTTTGTTTGAGAGGAAATCACGGAAAATATTTTTTTTTTCATTTTCGAGACACCAGCTGACGTATAATACACTATGTTGTAACCAGCTGATTATTTTTTTTCGTTGAAATATTGGATTAACTACAATTTGACAAATTTTTAGCTGAGAGGAAATGAATGAATGTATTTTTTTTCCTTCGTGCGTGGGAGGCTACAACCGCTCATCCCCCCACCCGAGCGCCAGCTGACGTTCACGAGGCTTCATAATACTATACTCTGATGCATTTTACTAATTACCGCTTGAGAGGAACTTGGTCATGAAAACCTGTTGCTGGCTCCCGGACCATTAATATAAAATGAAAAAAAAAACCAGTGTCCGAATAAATTTATAAAAAGCATTTAAAGGTCCCGCTCAATAATGACACTGAAGCCTTTAAATACCTATATTTTCAATGTTTTAATCTAACTGCTTAAAAAATTCTTAGAATTTAAAATTTGAAGTAAAAAACAGCATTTTATTTTTATAAAAATATATTCCAAATCATGGATTCGAAATACTCTACGTAGAAGGTTGAAAAGAATTCAGCTAAAACAAACATGTATAACCCTTTTCAATAAGAAATTCATACCCAGAATACATCTTACCTAATAATTTAGAAATAATTCCAAATGGATAAGATTCTTATATTTTCTTAACGTCACTCAGGGGACCGGAATTCGAGCGAACGTAGAGCATATTTGAAATAATTTAGTGGAAAATTTGAACTTCAACCTTCTAGGAATAACCGAATATAGACCTCGATTATCCGAACCAATTGGGAACGAGACTAGTTTGCATAGACACAAGTTCGGGTAACCGAAAAGTGGGTTTTTTATATTCTGATTTGAAATTATATTATCAATCTTAAATTTCTTTAGGCAAGTGGACCAGCTAATTTTGACTAAACTAACATTTTTTAGTTTAAATATATTAACAGTTTTTTTAGTGTTCAATAAACAATTGTTGTTTTGTAAAGTTGCTCTAAGAAACTGAGTCTTGAGAATCTCTACTCACTGAGATTTGATTTCACTGAACTCATAATTAATTCACAAATTTTAATCTGATTTATCGTTCGTGATTATTTTAATGCAGAAAATGTAAGGTTACTTCGGGGAAAATAAGCTTTCGGAAAAGTTGATATAAAATATTTTTTGTCAGAATAAAGCATAAAAAAGGCTTTTCATGGAACTTACTTTGGTGAACATTCTTAGAGCTCCGTTTTTTATTATTTAAGTTAGTTAATAATTAAATAATAAATTTCGTTCAATAATTTTTCCTTAATAATATTTTAAGGCGTCCTTCTATTATTTCTAGCCACCGCACACACATACTTATTATAGTTGATATATTAATTAATTAGATATATTTTTTAAATCTCCAGATAACGATCATTTCACTGCAATGCAATGTAAGTGACAACGCAGTCTAAGATGGAGCATGATCATTCTCTAACATAATATTGTCTTTTATTAACGCGAGTATCACACATTTAAATAAAATACTGTAGACCGGATTAAAACGCGATTTATTATTTATATTGTTTAAATGATTTATCCCGACGTTTCGGATGCATTTCAGCAACCGTGGTCGCGGGAGACTGTTGCTGAAATGCATCCGAAACGTCGGCATAAATAATTTAAACAATATAAATAATAAATCGCGTTTTAATCCGGTATACAGTATTTTATTTAAACATTCTCTAACAAGTACCTATTCACATTCGTCTTAAAAGTACCCAGATTGAAAGTTGGCGGGAATACGGACGCCGGCCGTGAATTCAAAGTAGAGATATTTGTTCATCGAGATATCTTAGTTTCTCTTCACTCGTCCGTGATATATCTCTTGATGGTCATGGCAGGACGATAATTGTTGAGTGAATATTCCATAATGATGCTGGAAATCTTTGGAATAAAGTTACTGAGTCAAGCAAGTTATATAATCCTAGTACTTCAGAGCCGTATTTCGTATTTTTAAATAACAAATTGTAACTGTTTGTCTGTACTTCGGAGCGTTAATTGCTGCTTAATATTCAAGAAGTTGGGAAGTTGGAAGCTTCTAAAGTTTTAAGCAAATTGCGCACTTACTCCGACATTCCAGGTTAACTTCTAAAAGTGAATAGATACATCATAATATACACGTTAGGAACATAGACTATCTCAATATTAGGTATTATGCCATAATATATTATGTATGTGCCAAAAATGTATAATCGGTTTTCTTCATATTTAGATATCGCACTAATTAGTGATATACAGAAAAATAATAAAAAAATATTTCACTTCTATCCTTTTACTTTAATATCCCTTATACATTTCCTCCTTATAATTTTCCTTTTATTTGAATTTTCTGTATCTGTGAAACATGTATTAGGACCATCTATATTTATATCTTGTATCTCGTTTTATATGTTCTGTTCTTTGTAATGTGTTTGTTATGTTTCCTTATAATAAATAAATAAATACACAGACATTCTGCACAGAATCGACGAATTAAAATGGAAATGGACTGGGCACATGATGCGCTCTAAAGAGGGAAAGTGGAGTACAGAGGTCACAAATTGGTAGAGGAAGGCAAACCTGTAGATGGGAAGACGCAATAAATGTGACAACTGGGCCCTAGTGGAGAAGAGTGACAGGTGACAGAGTTCAGTGGAGAGAGTTAGAGGAGGCCTTTGCCAAAAGGCACACTGAGTTAAGGGACATTATATAAGTGTGTATTTAGTTACGTTTAGTTTGTAAAATATGTATTACTAGTTAAGTTAACATTTATAAGTTTTTTTCTTTGAAACAAATCAGTATTAAAGGCTATTTTATTTTATTTTTTTATTTATTTATACATTTTCAAAACTAGTACATTTCTCAGCTCATGACTCTCTTTTAATAATAATTAAAAACGAAATCTATATTTTAATATAGTTAGACTGAGCGCTGGCTAAACAGCAAACGCTCTAAATGCCAAATCTGGAAATCGTTTCTACGCCTCTACGGCGTAACGTATGCTAGCGGGTGAAGTATAGATTACCACTTCTCTTACTCATATGGATACGGTTTCTTATTTTTTCGTATGAATTTTCTTTATTTTTATATCGAAGGTAGTATTTCTTTTTTATGTAAACTTCAAAATTTGTTACATATATGTTATCTTTTGTTTTATTTTTTAAATACTTTATACATATTAAAAGCTGTAGGGAATCATAAATGAATACATTACTATTACAAACACCCGGGCGAAGCCGGGACGGGTCGCTATACTTTTGCTACGTTTACGTATTGAAATTGTAACACTCCTAACTTCAAAAACAAAAACCTAAATTGAAGTAATTGGACCGGACGCCACGTTTACGTAAACATTTAGTCCGAATTCAGCTGACTTCAATAAAATCGGGAATTTTCCATTTTTCCAACAGCAACTCCCCTTGGGGCAACGTTTTATTTGTTCAAATATTTTAACGGATACGAATCCGGACAATTTCTATTATATTTCTTATAAAGTTACAATATCTCTTCCGTTAGCTGAAAATATAAAATGAACTTATACAGTTTTGGTATTTATTGCAAGGAAAGTTGGGGAAATACGATGATTTTGAATCCATTTTATCTTCGCTATTTTTAAGTGGGGAATTTTACTATTTTTATCTTCTATATAAAATAATATAAATAAAAATCAATGTAAGTATGTTTGTCATCTATGCACACCTAAACTATTTATCCGATTATGATGAAACTTGATGACACATAATAATGGAAGGTACGGGTACCTACATATGTAGGTACACAACGTGTGTTGCACCTCTAGAATTAAAATAATCTAATCCAAATGTCTTGTTTTTATTGATGTTCCACAGAACAGCCACAGCCAAAGCTATCACCTACCATCAAGTGAACCTCATGCTCGTCTGTAGATATCTAACATAAAAAATATAAGTTTTGCAATTCATAGTATTTCGATTATATTCTTTTAAACTAAGAGGTTGATATCACAAATTACACGATGATTCAAATCAAATGATATTAAAATTTCTAGAAACTAATTAACTTGCTATCAATAACCTAAGACGGTGGTTGTTTGGCTAAAGACTTGGTGCTTGAAGCTCACGGGAACAATGGAGGATAGATATCTGACATCTAACAAAGGCTGAAGGCGACCTCGAGAGCTGTACTTGATATCCTCACTCAGATGTTCGTCACAGATTCCCTCTTGTTTTAATATAGTATATTGAGTAGAGCCTCCGCCTATCCGGATACCGGATATTAAAAAAAATACGAAATATACAATTAAGGTAAGTTTAACTTTTTTTATAACACGTAATAAACACAATTATTAATGAGAACATTTTTATTCTACTACTTGGAAAAATTGCATTAAGTAAAGTTTTGAAAGGAGATGCGTATAGGGGAAGAGGGAATCCAAAAAATCCGAATGATGTTCTGTGGCTGAGGTATCACTTACCATCAAGTGAACCTCATGCTCGTCTGTCGATATCTGACATAAATAAAGCATGGATTAACTGTGTGAATAATGATATGTGTTTGAGAGGTGTGACTGATGATATGGCGAGTGAAAGAAGAGAATGCAAAAAGAGAATATACTGCGCCAAATTAAAAAAAGGGGACATGGCAGGAAGAAAGAAGACTGCACTTGCCCTTAGTGCAGTCTTCTTTCTTCCATATTTATTATAATGGTGAGTAACTACTGATTTCATTAAGAGGTAAAAAGCTGTTTCGCTTGTCTTTATAAAAAAAGGCTAGCTTTAGAAAAGGTGTTTCGCTGCAGCAGTGTGCAGATTTTGGCAATTCTTGCGATGCACCAAACGGCTCTAATCGGACGGTTATCTGTATATCCGGCTTAAAAGTTGACCTAATATCCGGTATCCGACCAAAGACCTACCCGTTTGAAATGAAATGAAATGAAATACATTTATTCGGGACGGCACAGAAGTAAGTAAAAGTACATCATAAATAATACAACTTAAAATATAAACTTACAATTAATAAATATAGGAAGAAGTGCCGCCACGAAAAGGGGAGGTACTCAGCATATGTCAGAGCATAAGCTCTGACGCTGATTTTCAGTAGTCCCCAGTGTGGCAGAAGACAGTAGTGGAAGATAGTTAAAAAAAAAATAAAAAATAAAAAGCTATACATATAAACTAATTCGAATTGAAAGACCTGGATTTTTTTTTATATAGAATACAACACAATACCAAAAATCAAAATATATAACAATAAATAACTAATGAAACACACATAAAACACATGAAGAACAGAGTAGGGAACAGTGTGAGGACTAGAAGAGCTGTTTGTCGCTTTGAGGAGTACAAGCTTTTTGTGTATTAATAAGGTGTCGTTTAAGATTTTTTTTAAAACTAAAAACCGAACCAAGGCAGCGTAAAGGCGGAGGAAGGTCGTTCCAGCACTTTGATGCACTAAATTTGAAGCTACCCCTTAGTTTCATCTCTAATATTGAGTTTCGGTTGACATGCATGTAGATTCTAAAGTATCTTCAGACCTCTTCAGACTTCTGCGTGCTACCGAAATTAAATGAGGCTTTGTGTCTTCATTTTCTGGAGATACCGTCTTAGATTTGATACCGTCTTTTTTTGTAATTAGTAAAATTTTTCTATTACACAGTTTTGAAGCCTGTACTCAAAAAACACTAACGAAGAGGCAACAGGAGGCGAATGGCAAGAAAGATCTATTTCTTGGGTGACGGCCGCTAAGTAAATGAATCACAGAGGGCTACTAATACTGATTACATATGTATATACATTATAATATATTAATCAGTTGTGTTTTTTTTTTATTCTTCTCAAATTATTGTATCTAACGTTTTATTAGTTTTTTGTTATATTATAATCCATTTGAGAAAAAGACTCGGGATTTTCTTTATTCTTAAAGGCCGGAAACGCATCCTCAAGACCTCTGGTGTTGCGGATAGGACAGCGTTAGTCACTTACCATCAGGTGACACGCCGGTCCGTTTGCCTCCTCCAATATATAAAAAAATCTCCATAAAATGCCTAGTGTTTAAAAAATCATGATAGCTAATAATGAAGCTGAGATCTGAGAGCTGAGCTTGATGAAGCTTGAGGAGTTTTATTTGAAAATTAGCCTTCTTTATGGACTTTGAAAATTGAATTTTCCTTCCGATCTGGTTTTGATGGGTCTGTCACAAACAGGATTTCTTCAGATGTAGTGATTCAAAGCTTTCTTTCATCTCACTAATAACATACTTTATTTGTGTAGATATAAATGTATTAATGAATATACCTATATAATTCATTGACAATTAAACGGCTGAACGGTTTTAGATTTAATTAAGCACATTAAAAATTATAATTACTTTTAAGGCAAGGATTTAAAATACACATAATCTATATCAATATTATAAAGAAGAAGATTTGTTTGTTTGTTACGATCTCAAAAACTACTTTAAAAATTCTTTCACCAATAGAAAGCTACATTATCAGCGACAGCGACATTGCCACCGTCACACAAGTCAGGGCGCTAGTGAAATATAAAGTTAGTAGAAGTGTTAAAAATCTTAAATAGTGTTACAATGTCTTGTACCGGGTTCAAATCCCGCTGGCCAAGTCTGGTCACTGCGGGTATGAAACGAATGAGAGGACTATCGGATTCGGAATAGTTAACGAAACGTGAAGTATGTTGCGCGTTTCGGTTTCAGCCTACGGATTTCCGAATGCTCTTTGTAATAAGCCGACAGCACATGACTAATCACTTGCTAGTTACGCTCATCTCTCGACATCTAAACTAATATTATAAAGAAAAACGATTTGTTTGTTTAACTCAAAAACCAGATACATTATATATTTTTTTGTGTATAGTGCATCTAATATAAAAAATGCCTTAATTAATGCCATAATAATAATTTAATTAACACTATTCTACAAACTAGTTATCTAACTGGGGCTAAAATAAAATTGGAAATTGGAAACTGTTCCATGAAATGCAACGTTGCAATAACAAAATGTCGTGTCAAACTTCGCACTTCCCACACTGAATAGAAACTACTATGTCAGCTAGTCTATTGTTGAACTATCTCTAGATACTGTCTACACATCAAAGATGTACACTGTACAGTACTGGGTAATACAATGTACAAGATTGAACAGTTGAGTGCAAAGTTAGAATCCAGTCTTAAAATAAAGCTTTAAGTGTACTTTAGTCAGAATACCAGAGTTGTTCGAATGCCTGGCTCGCCATCATTCGATAGAATAAAACTGAGACTGGTGCCGTTGTTTACTTTTTTATTATTTAAGTTAGATTTAAGTTAAGTTTTTGGCAATAAATCGTTTTTGTGCTTACTTTAATTCATTTAAAGTAAACACAAAAACTTTTCTAACGGATTAAAACATCCGTGACCACATAATATTGTAAAACATCGGGATGGAAATAATTTATTTGTGAAAAAATACTTACTTTATAAGTACCTACTTGTATTCCAATATATGATATGATCGTTGTATGCAATGTCTGTTCTACTTTTGCCTTCGTGAAGCGTAAAAATATCGCTATAGAAAGGTATAATAAAACATTAGAATTTACGTTAAAATGATTGTCTGTCCGTGAGTTTCTTCACCCTAAACTCTGAAACAATTAAATGAATTTATATATAAACTTACTGACTTACTGCATATATGCAGTGTTTATAAATATGTTAATTAATATAGTCTGAAATGAAGTATGCTTGGGAAGTAAGTAAACGTGATAATACGAAAGTATGTTCAAATATAATATAATATTATTACTAGCAAGACGCCCCGGTTTCGCACGGGTGCAATATTGATGTACTCTACACAAAAGAGATTCAGTAATTTTCGAGTATATTCTTTACAAACAAAAATACAAACACTACCTACTCTTTATTTTTTTTTTACACCTTGGGTTTTTTTATAGAAATAAATATTATAGCTTATGTTACTCAGGGATAATGTAGTATTCTAATGGTGAAATAATTTTTGAAATCGGTTCAGTAGTTTCTGACTTTATTCGTAAAAAATAAAAACCTTTCCTCATTATAATATTAATAAGCTGTTAATCTATGGAATTCTCTTCCCACTGAAATCAGAAAGGCCCAAACTCTTCAATCTTTCAAAACTATGCTCTTTAAGTATTATTTATCACTGTGACAAATTTATTATTTTTTCTTGTACCTATTCACTAATTATCTACTATATGCTTATGTTAAAACTATATGTATACCACCTACTGTTAGCTTATCATCTAAATTTATCTCAGTTTAGCCAGTAGGTACAGGCAGAAGAAATCGCTTTTAAGCGATAAGGCCGCCTATTGCTTTTTATATTATTTATATTCATATTATATCTGATTTTTTGTGGTGTGCAATAAAGTTATATTTCATTCATTTAATAATAATTGATGTAGACTACCACAAGTTCGGAAGATTTCTTCTACCGAGTAGTGCTGTGAAACTAGAAGGCATATATGCTTTGCCAAATAATACATATTAAACGTTTTATACTTAGCTCTTGAGAAAATATAGTATTAAAAATGCACATAGAACGGACTTTTATCATTCCCCTTTCACGGTACAAACTATTTTGCTATTTAACTATTTCTTTTGATATTCGAAACTGAAACTTTTACTTAAAACTTTTATTTCAACATTTCACTTCTTTCTCAACTTTAGTCTTTGTTATTTACTTTGAATTCCCTGCCTTTCTGTATTCCTCGATCTTTACTGAACCTAATTTTTTGTAACTCTAGACTCTTTTTAATTAGTTTAAGTTTTATATCTATTCTTACTGCACTTTAATTTTACGTATGTTTCCTTTTTAGAGGTTTGCCTGGAAGGGATCGCATTATGCGATAAGGGCTCTTACAATGTTTAGTTTTAGTTTTTTTGTTTGTATGATTGGGTTCCCATTGTCCATACCCATTCTATTTTGGTCACTTATAATACAGTAATTGGAAAGCTATTTAGACGGATACAGTATTCATCCTTATCCACTTAAATACATTAGTTATCTTTAATATTTCATGCACATTATTACAGTTTTTACACCATATAAATTAAATGAATATCTTAGGAGTTATCGCAAAAATTAATTCGCGTGTCTCACACCGATATGACCTGATCTACTACCTGAATATAAATTGATGAATAGACTAGGCTAGGGTCCAAATAAACTGTGTATGTTCTTAATCAAATCCTCATTCTATTTTAATTAACAAAGACTATATCCCTTGAGAGACGAGTTAACTATGTGGTCAACCCTTGCCAAGACCTTTACATACAAAACTTTTCAATACGCTTCTCGAAAATCATTCAATTTTAGAATTTTAAGCGAGGGATTTACGATTTATACGCTATGTTTAAATGTAGGTATACCTTTTGTTTGTAATAACTCAATTATTACATATATAAAATACTCTACCAAGATTTTTTTTTATTTATTTAAGATGTTGATTGAAAGACAGAAGACTGGTTAATGATAATATATTTATAAAATGTGCTGTGTTTATACCAACAGACGATATTTCAATTTTATTGAAAAATTATTAGAACCAACCCTGGTATTTTTGTTACGATTTAACTTAAAAACTACAAGACAGATTTTAAAAATTCTTTCACTAATAGAAAGCTAAATTATTAGCGAGTAACATAGGCTTTTTATGTATAGTACATCTACATTACACCCGTGCGAAGCGGGTGTCTCTAGTGTATATTAAAGTAGTTAGCTAAAATACGTATATATAGCTGTGTGAAACGGTTAGATTTACTCAAATATTCTATTCTCAAGAGCTTTGATATCAAACTGTGACTCGAACGCTTTGTTTGCATCTTGGATAACAAAGCAGTCGATCAGCTGAAACCTATATTCAAACCACAGTCTATCCACAGACAGCACCGCGACGTCAAGCATTACCTAAATGGGAGCTACTAAAATGTTTTATGAGTTACTTATACATATATCGACGTATCCGTAGAACAAGGTCGGATATGATTATGATACGAAGTCGCCTTTTGTATGTGTAAGGCTAACCGCAGAATACTGAAACTATAAACAAAATTTGAGGGCTTTTTAAAATGTTTCCGTCTTTCATTTTGACCTTCGTAATGAAAGAGTTAGATATACATTTAAGTACACCACAATGTTGATTAGCGTTCGAGAATTCGGCCATAAAACTGACTGACATTGACCTATATTATTTACTAGTACAATCAAAATTTAAAAAACCATGTTTTCAAAGATAGCAGTGGAATTTGTTTATGAAATTTTTCTTCAAAGAATAAGGTCAAGTCAAAGTATATATTATGCAGAAGTCACGTTATAATACGGACACGTCGATATAATCTGTTTATCGTTCTATTTTCAATTGTAATACATCCGTATAAAAGAATCTATAATCGAGTCACTAGCACTAGTGATACATGAAATCCAGTAACTGCAAGTCAGACTGAAAGGTGACAGCTGTCTGATTGTGCTTTTTTTATTTATCCATTATCTGATTTGAATTTTCACAAAGTTGCCATACCAACAACATCTATTCCTACGGAGTTGATACTTTGATTTGATAATCGCGTTTTCTTCTGGTAAAATTTATTTTAAATGTGTGATAGTCGTGTTAATAAAAGACAATATTATTGCAAAATTCTGTGAAAACGGTCAGTTTGAACTACTGTTTGTAGACGTTATACTGTTCAGTTGAAACTTGTTTGTCGAAGTATATTGCTCCGGTGTCAAATATTTGTTTTAATTGATGAGTGGTTTAAGCTTGTCACGACAATCCACACTTGATCTGCATATGAAAATTATTTGTAGTCTGTGGTATTATATTCTAATGAGTTGGTATGTTACGGCTTCTAGTTGCTATAAGCTTACTTGACAGGTATTGTATAATTTTATACGTATAGCCTTAGATTAAATAACAAAAGCGTATAGCGCAATTTATTTTTGTAATAAATTTTAATGGATAACGTTCTTTATTTATTACTAGTGATCAGGGTCTAAATACCGACTAATTTACAATGGGAGTTATACTGGTATTATAAAGGTTTTTGTTAACATTATTTTGTTTTTATTCATATTTACTGAAAAATTATTACTGTGGTAAGTTTAGTGTGTATTACTCTTTAAAACTATTACCACGGTCTCATTCAGACACGTATTTTGGAAAATAAAAATTAACCGGTTTTAGTCCCTGCTAGTGACATGTCCCGGCTTCATACGGATGCAATGTATAAACAAAAAAAGCGTATAAAATTGGTCCAGTATTTTAAGAGCAAAAAAAAAGAGAGTAAATCGTAACAAACTAACAAACAAATCTTTAATCTTTATAATATTAGTATAGAATATAGATATTATTTATCCGATAGGCAGCTACTCCACCCTATTTTTTACTTTGTTTGCAAGAAAAATGATCAGTGACACAGATACAGAAGTATGTCCGCTCCATGCCCCATTATTCGATAATTTACTTTTTACGTGACCATTCGCTTACGTATATCGCTTGGAATAAAAGTTGGGCAGAGAATTGAAAAATAGATTTCTTTTATAACTACCTACTAGAAACTTTGGTCGATAGTATTTTATGCGGATACCAAAGTTTTTTTAAGGCTATAGCAATTTAATTGTAATATCCTCTAATAAATAATATCTTCAAATACCCCATCACTGACAATTTGGCTTGTTGGCGCGTTTGGTAAAACACTTACCTTGCGCTTCGATGGGTCGCGGGTTCGAATCCCGCTGGGACCAGTGGCGGGACTACCATACAAGCCCAAAAGCCCGTCTTGCCGATTTTAAACTTATACGTGTTAATATATTTACGAGTATATAACTTATATAATATATATAATATATAATTACGTAATCGTATAAGTTATATATGACTATTGACATTATTATATTTCTTTGTAATGCCTTAATAAGGCAAAACTGGCTGGGACGACATGTTTAAAATTTTCTATAAGCATGTCTTCCCCACGTTTGGTCACTTCGGCCACTAAACGGGTGGAAGGAATATCGAAATTTCGACCGGCTAACGGTGATACTGTTTATAGGTGAAAAAACGGTGGAGTGCACACTGCGCGTTTCGGTCTCAGACTATAGGTTTCCAAATGTTCGAAGTAAAAAGTAGGTCTACAGTGCATCATTGACTGATGTTCTGTGGCTGAGGTATCACCTACCATCAAGTGAACTTCAAGCTCGTCTGTCGATTTCTAACATAAAAAAATCTGCGTTGAGGCGTGCTACGCTTATGCTGAGTGATGGGATTTTACATGTTTTATTATTAGTATAATTTTAATAAGTTTCTGTCGCAAATAATTAATATTCTCATTCCTTTCTTACATTTCTAATTTATCTTGAACCTTAAAACAATGTCCAATCAAGTGGCTAGGCATTGTCCGTTATATTGAATTGCCAACTAGCTTCGAGACGGGTCGACTCACTGAATACCGCAATCTGTTTTGTATTTCGGAAATGGTTCTTAGTTGCAGCCTTTAATCTAAATCCTTATATAAATTGATTTATATTATACTAAAATATTTTCTTCTTGTTCTAAATGATAAATCTTAAAATTGAAACGCGCTTTATGTAAATTTTATAGGTTGTATTATAACATGAGAATAACGGTCTTGATGTCTACATCTACACTTCTATACTAATATTATAAAGAGGAAAATTTTGTATTTTTGTATGCTATGAATAAACTCAAAAACTACTGGACCGAATTTAAAAAATCTTTCACCAATAGAAAGCTACATTATCAGCGAGTTACATAGGCTATATTTTTTGTATCTACATTGCACCCGTGTGAAGCCGGGGCGCGTAGCTACAAATTACAATAATATATAAATTAAAAATCCGATTATGATGAAACTTTGGTGAGTTGTTATGCATTGTGTTCGTCGGGCTCGTTGGCGCGCTCTGTAGGTCACCTGCCGTGCGCATCGATAGGTCGTGGGTTCAAATCTTACCGGGACGACATGATTATAATTTTCTGTAAGCATGTCTTCCCCACGTCTGGTAATTTCGGACATTGAACGGGAAGTAGTTTATAAAAATCTACATGTGTGATTACTTCAACGAACACGTTAATAAAATAACCCTTAATTTATTCTGGTATTCTACATCTCAAATTGTGTTATGGAGTTCAGTGAAAAAACAAATCGATTTTGTACTCTATATTGACAAATATTTGAATTGATTATATTGACGTAATGGTTTTAAAATAGCTCGTCGTGGGTTTCTAAATATATCAGGAGGGGATGACGAGTTGACTGGATATTCAGGTCATCCGGTGAGGCCTGTCACGCCCTCCGATTTGTTATCGTGATATACGACAACAATATCGGATCTCATTGAAGACACTTTGACATGTAATAGATTCACATACTTGGTGTATATAGCATTATAATTAATTATCAAATGTGAATAGACACTTATTAGGGAACGATCATGCTCCATCCTAGACTGCGTTCTCACTTACCACCAGGTGAAATCCAAAAAATAAAAATCAATTTTATTTGTGGAATGAAAATATTTTCTAATAAAAATGTATCCCAGTTGATAAAAAAAAGTTAATATAGTAAGGCTATAGTAATATTCAAAGAAATATAGCAAATAATAGTTCGATCCAGCCTTATTTGTGCTGGTAAATAGAAATGAACAATGATTTTTAAATGACACTTTAAATTTATAAAAGGCCGAAAATTAGCTTTTAAGTTTAAGCTAAGTTTAACCGCTACATCATGGCTAAGGTCTTTCGTCCATACTGCCTTTTTTACGTCATGTGACACTTTGTAAATAGATTAAATGTGTGGACACAATTTTTCCTAAATACCTACAATAATTAACGAAGACATTCAAATCAGATTTGATATCCTTATATTTTATATATAGAAACCACAGAGGGTATTTAATATAAGTACTATATGTAATAATTGTAATATAAATCATTTGTATAAAAAATATACTAATAATAATATTAAAACTAGAAGAAGATTTATATACTTTTTAAATTCAAAATTGGGTATTATTTTCTAGACCAAGATTTAAGAATAAGGTTTCCCTTCCGTAAGGGATATTGATGATAGGCAATAATCGAATTGTTTCCAAAAAATCTTATAATTTTCTTATACCAATACTTTTACGTCATTAAAAATGAAATATTCTCGTATCTGTTTTGTTTGAATGCTATTAATATCTAACAAGGCTTACAAACTGCTCAAACCTTTTCATTTGGATGTTTTAGTAAAATCTAAAATAAAGGGCATGTGATTTATA
This sequence comes from Anthocharis cardamines, assembly GCA_905404175.1. NCBI lineage: Eukaryota > Metazoa > Arthropoda > Insecta > Lepidoptera > Pieridae > Anthocharis > Anthocharis cardamines. The sequence goes on along the minus strand of FR989972.1, from coordinate 3,923,098 downwards.
ATTAACTTAAGCCTGATTCACCGCCCTTGAGATCTGTAAGGACTTCTTATTATTCAAATTTTAATTAGAAAGCAAATCTTAACGAATCTCAGCGAACGTGTCATAAATTAACTTATTAGTTTTATTAAGAGGATACCCTGAAAATAAAAAATAATTTTAGGGGCGTGGTTTATCAGAAAGTTGCGGAGAACGGCCGCGGCCGCGGCGCTGCGCTCGCTATACTCGTAATAATTATAAGATAACACCGACTATGTTCCGGCCAACAAATATTAAAATTTCGAAATAAAAAAAATCTCATTGTATAGATCTTAATTTGCCCTTTGGACCTACGTTAATTATTTTATAAGCCCGTTTTTCGTTTTTCCAGGATAAATCGAAATAAAATTTTCCATTTTCTTATATTTCAAATAGTCATATCTCTTTGAAAAATTATTATTGTTTACACCATCAAGCCTAAAAAAATTGCCCTTGGGCTATTTTAATTTGCCCGCGTGCAAATTCTTAAAAATATTCAATAATTAACAAATAAATAATAAAAAAAAAACTGTCGTGACATTTTCAAGCCAATTGGCTACTTGACAGCTTTATAACAATAAAATATGCAATCTACTGGATATGGTAGTTTATATGTTAAGGATAATTATTATTGAATATGTTTTTTGCATTAAATTCAATTTTAAAATTTTATTTTTAAAAAATAAATTTGCGATTTTTTATCTGTCGACTAAAAGTAATGAAACCTCAGAATGAAACGGAGGCGGCCATGATGGAACATCGTATGATGTCATTGCACATGTAAACAAAACGTCTGATAATTAATATCGTGTTATTTTATTGTTTTTATTGAAGCTAACTTGTGAAAAGTTTCACTAAATGGAGCCAGGATATATAAAATCTGATAGTGCAAATATATCCAAAGTATAATTGTAGTGAATTTATAGTCGCAAATTTCAGTGTTATCCTGCAGAGTTATGGAAAACAAAAACTTCCATGTAAGTACTTGAATAAACAAAGTAATACACCATTTATTTATTAAGTCGATAATATTAATAATTGTTAGGCTATAAAAAGTGTAAATAGTTATAAGATTGAGGAAATGCTTACTTAAATACAAAGTGCTTTTTTAATTTTAGATCTTCACAATGGTGCTCCAAACATGCAGCGGCTTTTTAAATGTGGACTCATACAAGTGAGGAGCCAAGTTGCACTGCCACTGAATGTTATTCAAAACTACGGGCACTAGTACTCTGAAGTGCATATTAAATAAAAAATATGTACAGGAAACAGTAATAATTCCTTATACACCTGACAAGATGGAGATTATATTACTTTATAACATAAAAATTAATAAAAAATCGTAGAAATGCTAAATTCTAAAACATTAACATGGTTATGAAGACAAAACAGCGCAATTGCTCTTATTGAATTATTTGAGCTCCAGATTTAATACTGAAAATCTGTATGTCTGCCTGTTCATATTATGTCAGGAGTATCCTATGATAGCAGCATTTCTTGATGAGATTATCAAATTGATGATATTACAAACATATTTATTGCCAAGTATTGATTGAAGATTTGGCTAAATACATAGAAGACTTATTGTCTGAATTAATGGCTTTTTGGAACAAATTTGTCCATATCAGTACCAAATAAAAACAATTGAATCATAAAAATATGTATTTTTAATTTCCATTTACCATTACTGATTAACTACAGAAATCATTGCACATGCAATAACAACACAGTAATCTACATATTTTAATAGTTTCTTATTAAGTATAGTATGAGGTTTTAAAAGAAAATTCTTGCTTTGTAAAAATCTATATCAATATGAATCCTTAAACTTGCTACCTGGTTTGTTTTGATAATTTACAGTTAGATTAGAGACTATCTTATTAAATTATTTCTTTTTGCAGTAATAGTTCTTCTATATGTTTAAATCCTCTGTCTGCAATCTAGACACCAAGTTCTAAACAATATAATGCTAACTTTATCCACTGCTTTCAACGTTTAAACATTTAAGTATGTGTATAAATAAATTTTTAGGACATTAACGGTTGTATTTCCTTACATTGACACGGCACACGTCTTGTACGTTTTAAATTTTCCAAGTATTTTAATACTATTAATAAAAATATTTTTTAAATTTCCTCTCAAATGCGCTTAGAGCGTTGTATAATAATTCATAGCTCGTTTTGTTTATATAATATGTGACATCATCGCCGAAAATGTCACGTGACCGGCAGTTTTCGCGCGAAATTCAAATTAATGAAAATAAAATATTAAAAAAAAATTAAATATCGCTTATTTTAAGAAAAGGATGATTGTGGAAGGCATAAAATGAACATTTACACATTTTTCTGAAAGTTAATTTATGAACGCATGCGCAATGCGCAAATAATTAATTGGCTTGAAAATGCCACGACAGTTTTTTTTTATTATTTATTTGTTAATTATTGAATATTTTTAAGAATTTGCACGCGGGCAAATTAAAGTAGCCCAAGGGCAATTTTTTTACGCTTGATGGAGTAAACAATAATCATTTTTCAAAGAGATATGACTATTTGAAATATAAGAAAATGGAAAATTCTATTTCGATTTATCCTGGAAAAACGAAAAACGGGCTTATAAAATAATTAACGTAGATCCAAAGGGCAAATTAAGATCTATGCAATGAGATTTTTTTTATTTAGAAATTTTAATATTTGTTGGCCGGAACATAGTCGGTTAAGATAACATTACCGTGTCGCGCGAGAGCGCTTTGCCGCCACGTAGGTATCATTCGGTTGGAATATAATTTCGTACAGAAAACCTAAGGAGACGAACAGCACTAAATATATGTTGCAAATATATATTATGTAAACTTTTTGATTTAATCTTTCTAAATTAATAATAATAAATGTAATCTTTCTAAATTGTTTTAATCAGAATATTATTTATCTTGGTTTTTATTTTTATGATTTTGATTGTTTTGAATTTAAAGAATTAATTTTCTCAAAGAACTTAAAGTATGTTCACTTATTAATTTATTAAGTACTTATGTTAATATTCTTTTTAATAATATTAACTTAAGTATTTAGAAAACAGCGGAACAATTATTACGACATTATTATGGCTAATTTAAAAAAAAAAAAAATTCACAACGATGTCAAAGTCTGTTGTAATACAAATTATAAATATTGCTCCTGCTGCAAATATTTTTTTAAGTTTCTTTTAAAAACACAAACAGATTTTGACCGCTTTCTATCTTCGAGTAACTCATTGTCCAATCTAGTTCCCTCAAACCTTATATTATATCTACCATAATTCGTTAGGGGTGCTGGTAATGTCAAGTTATGTTTATATCTGGTGTGGTACTTGTGGATTTTCTTGTGAAAATGTGTTGCGTTTGTGATGATTTTCTGTATATGTATGCATGTATAATAAGTGTGAAGTTGTGTAATGTTAAATATTTTTCAGCTTTTAGGCATATAATATTTTGTTGATGTAAGTCTGTGGTAATTGAATAAAGTCTAATTATTTTGTTTAGTGTTACTTGCAGATCTTTTATAGTTTTTGCCGCACCACCCCATATTTGAACCAGATACTCCAAGTGTGATTTGACAAGGGAATTGTAAATTATTTCTTTTGCCGTGTGAGGATTGCATTTTGCTATTTGTTTGACTAATCCTATGAAGGGAAATATCTTGGATCTTAATATTGTCTTTTATTAACGCGAGTATCACACATTTAAATAAAATACTGTATACCGGATTAAAACGCGATTTATTATTTAAATTATTTATCCCGACGTTTCGGATGCTTTTCAGCAACCGTGGTCGCGGGAGACTGAAAGATGACAGTTGTCTTATATTTGAAATGTCACAAAGTTGCCATATTTAATTCAATTAAATTAAAAAATAATCTATTAATTTAGGTAACACAATGTACATCTATGAACGTCATTAAAAAAAATAATAATAATTACTAATATTAAATGCTTCTAATTTTACATTTACTACCAGTTCACAAATCAAGGGCGTAGAGCGGACGAGAAGAACTGGCAAGAAACTTTATAATTTTTTCACTGTTTTTCCCGTGACTATAGAAGAAACATGATCAATTTAATTTCATTATGTTAATCAAATTTAATTATGTTAACATTTTTTTCTACAATAAGTACTTGTTTTTACATACTAAACGCGACTCCATGCTCTCTGTTTCCTTCATTTCGGAACTCCGTGAAACTGATAGGGATACGTCAGCATTACGTCACTAAGTTGTATTCTAGTAATATAAATTAGTTTAAACCAATTTTATTTATTATTAGTAGATAATTGAACATGTTAGTATATATTAAAAAAAAAAACTGAAATTGATAAATAGTAAAGTCTGTTACAGAATATACTTTTTACGTGCTTAGTTATAATTTTGGGAAGGTGGTATTGCTGGAAAAATGTTTATTTTATGATAAAAATTTGGAATATTTATGAATACAGACTAATACAATTATGTATGTAAAACTAGCGACCCGCCCCGGCTTCGCACGGGTCAAGATTTTTTGACAAAAAAACAGGGGTTGTATGTATTTTTTAATGCCATATTATAAAAAAATAAAAATAAAAAATTTCGTCCAAAAATGAAAAAAAAAATTTAGGGGTGGACTACCCCTAACATGTAGGGGGATGAAAATAGATGTTGGCCGATTCTCATAGATACCGGATAAGCACAAAAAATTTCATCAAAATCGGTCAAGCCGTTTCGGAGGAGTATGGCAACGAAAACTGTGACACGAGAATTTTATATATTAGATATGTTGGGACTTACAATTTTTTTTCGTCATGTTACGGGCCTTATTCTCGCAATATTGTTTTTTAGTCATTTTTGGGTTTTTAACTTTTACCATTTTTCGAATTGTTTTTCTTAACCTAATAAATTAAAGATAATGTCTAAAACCTACATAATTCTAATTAATGATTGTACAATTATTATTATTGAAAACACCTAATTTTTACAAATGATTATTAAAATAACATAATTATGTATATTCAAGTACGCAACTAATTACGTAATAATATCGATGACAATCATACACGTCCATCTACTAGAGACTTTCACAGTCGACTGAAGGAGGAGCTATAAAACAGAGAGGCAACTACTTTATGTAGGGAAATTCTGAGATAGATGTACTGAGTTCGCGCTTATAATTATCGACGTAAGCGCCAAAACACATTTTTATTTTTAAATAAAAAACTACAAGTGCTATTAAAAAAGTACTCTTGGCAAACTTAGATATGGTTATTTACTATGTATTAAAAAATATTCTATAGACTAATTCTTATTAATTTCCCTGTACTGAACAAAAAATACAGTTATTAGAGCCTACTTTGAATATATTTTCTATCGAGAAAATTTTATCCTATCGTGTTTTTGAACTATGCGATTCTAGTTTATATAGTAAGGAAGCATATATCAAAAAAATGGGTTTATGCTATATCAATTTAAGAAACTACACGACATATAAAAAGCACAAAATTTTCAAGACATCACCTTAAGCACTGACTTAGTAGTATAAAATGTGAATTTTATTAAGTCGATGGCTAACAACAAATAAGGTATAAGTGACATTTTTGGTAAAATAGTCAGTAAGCTTCCTTTTTTATTATTATTTGGATTTTTTCTGCGTCATTTGTACTTCCATGAATCCACGACAAACTTTTTTCGCCCATATATTCATATCATTTTTTTTTGTTCATTCCGAACTTTAAATTATTTTTAAATATGTATCAAATACAGGTATTGATCTGATACTCGTATTTTTCCTAGTATTTTTTTATGTAGCAAGCTCTTATAAATAAATCACTCATTGTATTTTCTTATCTAATTACATTTGTATAATAGCAATAATATAATAATAGCTTTATAATTAATTTCCTTACAGTTTATACATTTTTACAATTTATATACATTTGCCATTTTCGGGACATTATGGTTTTTGCTATGTCCTTTACCTTGACTCTGTTTTGTTGACAGCGGCCATGTTTGAGAAGCGTAAGTGAGACAAGGTATTATACTCGTCTGCAAGGCTTTAGTTTTCAGCGTGTCTGGGAGACTACTCTTGAATACCTCTTTCATACATTTGTATACTAACTTGCCTAAAGTGACGTTTACGATTTTTAACGAACTCACTATCCTTCTAAATATCACTGCCGTTATCCCGAATCTTTGATATTAAAATTACCTATTTAAAATCAAATTATTATTATTCCGCCCCTCAAACATATTTTTGTAATACAATTTTTCTGTTAAAGAGTCGCGAGTTTGGAATTTCTTGTATATCGATAACTTGGGGTTCGAATCTCAATGTGTTTTTATTCATATTTACTGAAAAACAATTACTGTGGTAAGTTTAGTGTGTATTACTCTTTAAAACTAATATCATGGTACCTCAGTCAGACACGTATTTTGGAAAATAAAAATTAACCAGTTTTAGTCCCTGCTAGTGACACGTCCCGGCTTCATACGGATGCAATGTAAAAACAAAAAAAGCGTATAAAATTGGTCCAGTATTTTAAGAGCAAAAAAAAGTGAGTAAATCGTAACAAACAAACAAACAAATCTTTAATCTTTATAATATTAGTATAGAATATAGATATTATATTTATCCGAGTGCAGCTACTCCACCCTAATTTTTACTTTGTTTGCAAGAAAAATGATCAGTGACACAGACACAGAATTATGTCCGCTCCATGCCCCATTATTCGATAATTTACTTTTTACGTGACCCATTCGCTTAATTATATCACTTGGAATAGAGGTTGGGCAGAGAATTGAAAAATGAATTTCTCTTAATAGTACCTACAAGGCTGCGTATTTTGCGTACCAGTATTTTCAAAGGCTATAGCGATTTGATCGTAATATGCTCTAATAAATAATATCTTCAAATACCCCATCACTGACAATTTGGCTTGTTGGCGCATTTTGTTGAACGGCTTGATCCGCTTAGTCTTAGGAGAGACGTCTCATCTCTGAGCGTATTCTACCGCATTTACAACGGCAAGTGTTCTGGCGAACTTTTCGACTTAATCCCAGCTGCCGACTTCCATCACCGTACCACACGTCGTAAACAATTATTTCATCCGCATCACCTTGACATATGGAAGTCGAGCACCGTAAGATTTACGCGCAACTTCATTCCACGTACAACAAAATTGTGGAATGAATTGTCACCTTCAGTTTTTCCAATTATTTATGACCTCGCTGGTTTCAAAAAACGAGCCTACAGATTTTTAAAAGGCCGACAACGGGCGGTCCATGGGCGGTGGTGATTACTTACCATCAGGTAACCCAACTCGGTTGTCTGCTCTGAAATAAAAAAAAAATAAATAAAAAAAAATGTTAAAACATGCTCGAAGTAAATACTGGGACGACAGCGCATCATTGACTGATGTTCTGTGGCTGAGGTATCACCTACCATCAAGTGAACCTCATGCTCGTCTGTCGATATCTAACATAAAAAAATCTGCGTTGAGGCGTGCTACGCTTATGCTGATGGGATTTTACATCTTTTATTATTAGTATAATTTTAATAAGTTTCTGTCGCAAGTAAATATTCTTATTTCTGTCTTACATTTCTAATTTCTCTTGAACCTTAAAACAATGTCCAATCAAGTATAAACTAGGTATTGTCAGTTATATTGAATTGCAAACTACGAGTAGCTTCGAGACGGGGTCGACTCACTGAATACCGCAATCTGTTTTGTATTTCGGAAATGGTTCTTAGTTGCAGCGTTTATTAAAATAAATATTTTCTTTGAGTTCTAAATGGGTAATGGGTTCGAATCCTACCGGGACGACATGATTATAATTTTCGTAAGAAATCGAAATTCCGATTGGGTAACAAACCGTTCATCGGTGGAAAATCCGTGAACTGCATGTAGTGTTTGCTGTTTGTGTCCAACAGCATGGTATCCAACAGCATGGTGTCACAGGCTCGGCACGCACACAACACGTCCACTCTCGCTCACGGCTCTCGTGATACTGACGTGGTGCGCCAGAGACAGTGTATATATAGACTTTGTGGTAACTCTATATATGTGTATTATATGACTGTGTCAGTGTGTAATTCTACAAACACTACATCCCTTTCTTATTTTAAATTTTATTTAAATTTATTATTATTTTCATAGTTATGAGATCCATTGATTTTTATAATATAAATTCCATATTTCAGAAATTAGCTTAAGTTATTATGTCTTGTATATTGTGTTCCAGATTAAAACTCTGTTTATCTGATCTGGCGATATGGCTTTCCATTCACCCTCTTCATACTTTCTTAAGATGATAACATTCTAGATCTTTCATCTGTTTCTCTGTTATGAACTGTGGAATCACCACTATCACTTTACGCTTCTTATCTCCACACTTTCTTCCTTTTCGTTTTTGGATTTTGATTTATCATTATTTGACATCGTTTGATTCATGATATATGTATGTATCTCTCTAATTGATGGGATTTTTACTATTTGTAAGCTAGTGATGGATTTCGTAGTTCTATATTCGTTACTTGGCAGTAGTCCTAATGAATCCATCTGTCCATCTTTTAGCAGTCAACTCCCGTCTTTTCTTTTTGGTATCCGAGTTCGGTAAATTCACTAACCTTACAAATCTTACAGGTTTTTACCAAGTTCTTTGTTAATACGCGGCCACTAAATTTGTGTGCTGCATCTAATACAGCTTTGCGAAGTTGCTCAAGAAAGGTTTAAATACTTAATCAGTTACATTAGAAACAATTATAACAAACATAAGTTCGTCACCGAATTACAAACTGTTTAAAAATACTTATATATTTGACCAATCGCCGCTTAAAACACTTAACACATTACCAGTTTTTTTTTCGGGTACGGTATTGTATAAGTAACTGTGCTCTTTCGAATATAACCATCAAATTACAATTTTACTTCCAGACTTAAAATGTTGACATTGAGTCTCTTTTTCTGAATGCCCTATTTGGCATCCTTATCTGTATTTACACATAGGATATATGTTTTTGTAATATTAACTGTAAATTTTCTAATTAAGTATTATATTTTTTTTTGGTTTTGTTGGGATGCCAAATAAATTCATTCCAATTCGTTTCATATATAGTACAAAAGTCCTTCCTTCCAAAAAATCTAATTATGATTTCAATTAAACCCTCTACTTTCTGGGGACCTTACTACCATAAGGTAATAAAGTCTTATTTGGTCTTTTAATTTGATTGAAAGCATTTACACTTTTGTTTCTTAATATTTCCATGTTTCCTCTGTTCCAATGAAATCTATATTTCTTTCTCTATTTGTTTCCCACTGGAAACATCCACTTATGTGATTACTATTTACCATAATTTTATTCTTTCAATGAATGTTCCATATTTATTTTGCTTCTGGTGTCTTTACGGTTTTGCATATATGCGATACTGTCCATTTTTTCTTTTGAAAAATCTTCAAACTTTTTCTACTTCTATATTAGACATTTCTAATGCTGCAGTATCGTGCTAGACCCCTTTTTTATATAAGTACTCTATAATTGTCGTTATCAATTTAATGATTTTTTTCTCTCTTTTTTTCAATTTAATGAACTTCCATTTTAAATTCAATTTAATGAATTTCCGTTTTAAATTCAATTTAATCAATTTCCGTTTTAATTTCAATTTAATGAATTTCCAACTCTGTACAGCTTTGGTAAGCAACGAGTCAACTTATTAAACAAAAAAAATATTTTATTTCTTATATATTTCACTATATTTACTATTACAATTGTTGATTTTTAGGTACATTTCTTTTATGTCTCAATTTCTATTATTATTTTACTACTGAATGTCAGTTTAACTCCATAAGTCAATGACACAATGGGGTCACTGAAAATCAATTTTGTTCTCATCACGGTCTCATCATTCAGTTCCGGAAGACCAGACCACAGAAATCATAAGTTAACTACATTTTGTTTTCATTCACTATCTATTTTATTTTTTTGTATGTGTGGTAAAGTTTTAATTACGAAATAAATTTATTTCGATATTCCTCCCACCCGACCAATGATCGATGTCACCAGACGTGAGGAAAACATGCCTACAGAAAACCATAAACATGCCGTTCCGGTGAGACTCGAACCCACGACCCACCGACGCGCACGGCAGGCGCTCCACCGAACGTGCCAACGAGCCCGTCACTTCGTTGTAAATTCAATTTAATGAACTTCCGTTGCAAATTCAATTTAATGAACTTCCGTAGCAAATTCAATTTAATGAACTTCCGTAGCAAATTCAACTTAATGAACGTCCGAAGCAAATTCAATTTAATGAACTTCCGTAGCAAATTCAACTTAATGAACTTCCGAAGCAAATTCAATTTAATGAACTTCCGTTGTAAATTCAATTTAATGAACTTCCGTTGTAAATTTCATTTGGTGAACTTCCGTTGCAAATTCAATTTGGTGAACTTCCGTTGCAAATTCAACTTAATGAACGTCCGAAGCAAATTCAATTTAATGAACTTCCGTTGTAAATTCAATTTAATGAACTTCCGTAGCAAATTCAATTTAATGAACTTCCGTTGTAAATTCAATTTAATGAACTTCCGTTGCAAATTCAATTTAATGAACTTCCGTAGCAAATTCAATTTAATGAACTTCCGTAGCAAATTCAATTTAATGAACTTCCGTAGCAAATTCGATTTCATTATCTTCCGTTGTAAATTCAATTTAATGAACTTCCGTTGTAAATTCCATTTGGTGAACTTCCGTTGCAAATTCCATTTGGTGAACTTCCGTTGCAAATTCCATTTTACTCACTGTGTCACAGTTTAGCAATATTTCGTTAAACAAAATGTATATAAACATCACTAAACTGTATTTGATTCAAACACTTGTTGCATATAAGTATAATACCTGTAGAAAATACAATCGAATCTGAAAACAAATCATTAATAAATGATTAAACAACATTTCACATTTTATATAAATACTTGTGAGTGAGGCGTACCAATTGTAACATATATAAATCACAGGTACTCAAAGACAACAGATAGAAGTTGGCCGTGGCACATCCGTTATTGCACTACTAAGCAACAACCTCTCAATCAAACTCTTCAATCTTTCAAAACTACGCTCCTAAGTATAATTTATCACTGTGATAAATCCATTAGTTATTTTCTTGTATTTATCAATTATTTACTGTATGTTTTGTTAAAATAATATGTATGTCAATAGCACCACCTACTGTTACCCTATCAGCCAAACCTATTTCAGATTAGCCAGTACAGGTTGCCTGCCCCTTATGTTTATTTCTATTAGATATGGGCGTTTTCGCTTTTATTCACAAACGGCCATGTAACCGATATACAATTTACATATCGATATCGAAAACCGTTTTCAGATATCGATATAATTTACTAAGGTTTGCAAACGTTAACATGATATGGCAAACCAGAAACGAACTCAAATCGTCTTTCACTCCACCTATCGATCGCCTGACCAACCATTTAGAACTCTGTCCCTGCTACCATAAATCAATTTGACACAATTGAAATTATTTGTTAGTCAATAAACAATTTTATCATAAACAAATTGTTAAGCGCACTCTTTAGCATCACAATCATTATCAGTAAAATAATAATTTAATATATTTCCTGATAATATTTTTAAACGTGGCAAACTTGTCAAAGAAACTAAACCTTATTCACAACCTTGCAAGCTATGACATATTCACTTCATCTCTTGTAGGTACGCCAGTACACCAATACGTAATTAGAAATATATATAACGAATATGGAAGCCTTATATCGTTTGTGTTTTGTTCGTTATGGCGGTCTTTGAGATCTAATACAACCCTTTATCATGTTTTCGCGCGCCAGTTACGGCTTTGACAAGTTTTCGTGATAACGGTTATTTTAATAAGTGTATCGATACGGTATGGCATGTAACACATAACAGCCATAAGCCACGCTTTGTTTTATCGAGCTCATGTCTAATTTCTATTCATGTTTTATTGAATTTTTTGCAACAAAGATATACTTCATTTCAGTTACACAACTGTTTACCAACTACTATTAACAGCCAAGCCATTTCCAAACAACTGTAATTGTTACCAGACTCAATCTACGATTGTCGCGTGCTAAACGGGTTGCACGTATTTATTATCCAACAAAACACAATTTGACGTTTCACAGGAAGGAACTAACCTTGAAAAGTCACTACTAAATTAGATCGTATTATCTGTAATTCTTTTAGTATATCACTAACACACTTATTATTAATAGACATTTATATCATGTTATTTTTTTAGCACAGTAACAGGTATAACAGATATTACGCTCGACTGATGTCAGACTCATGTCTAAATACTAGCGGTATACGTTTTCCTGCTAGAATATTGACTATATTTTGTGAAAATATTTCTAGATTTGAATATACCATTTTCCTTATTCTTTTCTTTGTCTAGTATGTGACACTGACACTCATTTGGATTGGACATCAATTATTACAAATAAGCTACAAGCATGCGAGCCGTCAATTATTGTGCAAGATGGCGGAATTCCGAATCCAATCCATTCCGAAACTAACTTTTTCTGCATATATTCTTCCTGAATTTTTCGACATTTTAATAGTTATTCCATTATTCGAGGTATACCAATCCAACAAATAAGTATCATTAAACTATCGGTGTAGCCTTTCTTGTTTTACAAGTGGCATAACCAACAAACAACATAGTATTAAAAGGTTACAAGGAAGAAACTGTACAAAATATATTGTCGAATGCAATCCTGGTGTGATTTAATAGTAAAAATCGGAACGGATATCTTGCATAATTGAGATTCAATTACGCAGCGCATGTAGGTATGTGAATTACTATCTGATGTTAGCTAATTAAACTATCTAACCATCGTTATAATAAGATAACACCTCAACTATAAACAAGATATTATCGTGTTACTAACGCACCGACAAGAACTGAATAGAACCATTGAGACCCGTAACGACCGTTCCGTAAACGCGTCCGATCCGGCGCCCCAATATTTTTTATTGCATAAACACGACAAATAATTTAATTAGTTGCTATGAAACAATAATACTGACAGTCGATATCAATTACTATTCTATTAATCTCAATGTTATTAAAAAGAGGGTAGATTTGAGTTTTGCCTCTCTTGAACGACTTTTCTTAGCAAAGCAATGCCTTTCGATCTAGCAAATTATAATACTAAGCTATTGAGTGCACCCAGTAAACAGAATGAGTGAATGAATAATATGGAAATAACTTGTATGAGTTTTATAACAAAACAACTTTTTATCCTTTCCTTTTAAATAAATTAATGAATTTGTTTTACTGGCCTTTATCCTCGTCGCCATTTGTAGTGTTTGCTGTTTGTGTCCAACAGCATGGTATCCAACAGCATGGTGTCACAGGCTCGGCACGCACACAACACGTCCACTCTCGCTCACGGCTCTCGTGATACTGACGTGGTGCGCCAGAGACAGTGTATATATAGACTTTGTGGTAACTCTATATATGTGTATTATATGACTGTGTCAGTGTGTAATTCTACAAACACTACACTGCATATTGCGCGTTTTGGTTTCAGTCTATGGATTTCCGAATGATCGAAGTAAAAAGTAGGTCTCTAGTGCATCATTGACTGATGTTCTTTGATGATTTGATGATGATGTTATTATAGTCTGTCGATACCTAACATAAAAAACAAGGTTAAATTTACGGTTAATACTATTTCTTATAATAATATAATCATACGACATCAACCACTGGGGCCTTAGGGCCGACCAGTCAGTGGTTCGACTGGTCGAGGATCCTCCCTTTAGGTTGGAGGAAGACCACACCTCCCTCCCTCCATACATTGTTATACATAAAAATAAGATGAGAGGATGTAGTAAGGTATGATCATATCTATGGAGTAGTGAGCTTATAACAGAGTCTGAAGTTGGTTTCGTAATAGTAATAGTGATATACGTAAAAGAATTTCCATATCATAAAAAAGGTTAACTGGATGTACTTTAGGGTTTGAATACGTGGTAGGGCAAAGGGGCGAATTCCCGCGTCCCCTAGTGGGGCATGGTGCAGACCCACTCCTGTGTCTGTTTCACTGATCATTATTCTTTTCGGGCAAGTAGGTATTCAGGCTCCTGTGTGTGTGTGTGTGTGCCCGACCGAAACATTTTTTTTAAATATTGTTTCACTGGGATTCGAACACAGGACCTCCGGAGTTAAACGCATCGCTCTTTCCACTAAGCTACGGAGGCGGTCAATAGATATATAATTATATAGGCTATCATTTTTACCCCTTTCAAATTTATATGTTGTTTATGTTTTTGTCTATATAACGCTTTGACTGGTGGTCATTTGATAAAATTTCGAATGAAAATAGTCTATAAAAATCAACATGCTCTTCAATGAACACATTTTATTAAACTAACCCTTGAAATTTTCCGATACTCCACATCTCAAGCTGTATTTTTTCAGTGAAAAAACAAATCGATTTTGTACTTCATATTGACAAATATTTGAATTGATTATATTGACGTAATGGTTTTAAAATAGCTCGTCGTGGGTTTCTAAATATATCAGGAGGGGATGACGAGTTGACTGGATATTCAGGTCATCCGGTGAGGACTGTCACGCCCTGCGATTTATTATCGTGATATACGACAACATTATCGGATCTCATTGAAGACACTGTGACATGTAATAGATTCACATAAAACAAATTAGCATTATAATTAATTATTAATTTTATTTGTGGAATGAAAACCCTAATAAAAAATGTATCGCAATTGATCATAATGCAAAAAGTCCATATAGTAAGGCTTTTCATGTCTTAGAGAAAGAAATATAGCAAATAATAGTTTGATAATCCAGCCTTATTTGTGCTGGTAAATAGATCTGGATTTTGCCCTTCATTTTAAATGTGTGAACACCATTTTTCCTTAATACCTACAATAATTAACGAAGAAATTCAAATCAGATTTGATATCCTTATATTTTATATTAGTGGACCCCGCAGACGTTGTTCTGCCAAAATTTTAGCTTCGAAATTATATAATTATTCTTAAATTTGAATATGCCCATTTACCCACTATAATTGTCTAATATGTCACTGATTTGCAGTGGACATCTGTTATTCCAAACAAGCTAAGAATGCATGACGTGAGCTGTCAAGATGGCGGAGTTCCGAATCTAATTTATTTTATAATTAATTTTATGCATATATTTTTTTCCTGATTTTTTCCAATAATATTTTAATAGCTTATGTCTTATTCCGGACATAGAGGAATCCAACAAATAAGATATCGTTAAAATCGGTACAGCCGTTCTTGAGTTATAAACGGTGTAACTAACACAACTTTCTTTTAAATATATAGATATAGGAACCACAGAGGGTTTTTAATATAATTAGGTTTAATAATAATTTATTTTCTCTTAAGATTTACATAATCACTTATATATAATTACTATATGTAATATAAATCATTTGTATAAAAAAATATTCGTAAAATCCTTGATGAAAATGGAGTGACTATACGTATACTAATAATAATATTAAAACTAGAAGAAGATTTATATACTTTCTAAATTCAAAATTGGGTATTATATTTTGTAGACCAAGATTTAAGGATAAGGTTTCCCTTCCGTAAGGGATATTGATGATGGGCAATAATCGAATTATTTCCAAAAAAATCTTATAATTTTCTTATACCAATACTTTTACGTCATTAAAAATGAAATATTCTCGTATCTGCTTTGTTTGAATGCTATTAATATCTAACAAGGCTTACAAAATGCTCAAACCTTTTCATTTGCTTCAGTAAAATCTAAAATAAAGGGCATGTGATTTATAATTAACTTAAGCCTGATTCACCGCCCTTGAGATCTGTAAGGACTTCTTATTATTCAAATTTTAATTAGAAAGCAAATCTTAACGAATCTCAGCGAACGTGTCATAAATTAACTTATTATGTAGTTACATACAGCTGACTTAGTATAAAATGTCTAGATATGTTATTAAGTCGATGGCTAATAGCAAAAAAGATGTAAGCGACATTTTTGGTAAAACAGACTGATTTTCTTTTTTTTCGCTTTTTTATTATTATTTTTTTCTGCGTCATTTGGTCTAACTTCCATGAATCAACAACTATTTTTTTGTCGCTCATATATTGATATAATTTTTTTTTTGTTTATTCCAAACTTTAAATTTAATTATCATTAAATATTAAATACAGGTATTGACTCGTATTTTTTTATGTAGTAAGCTCTTATAAATAAAATACACATTGTATTTTCTTATCTAATTACATTTGTATACTAAATTTAAAATGTGCCCAAAGTGACCGGTACGATTTTTAACGTACTCATTATCCTTCTAAATATAACTGCCGTTATCCTGAATCTTCGTTTGCATGATATTAAAAAATTACCTGTTTCAAATCAAATCAAATTATTACTTCGCCACGCAAAAATAAATTAAATCAAATCAATCTTTATTTGCGAAAATCAGTACATGTGGTATTACAACAACTATTATATATATTGGATCCATGATTTTCCGCCAAGTGCTATGGCATGCAAATATTAATTTAACTAACTAATAATTAAAGTTAGTCATTCATACTTATTTCTAAAACAAACAAAAAAATTAATCTATTATATTGAATTTAAAATAATAAATATCACAACTAAATTATATAATACATTCATCGGAGAAAAAATCAGTTATACTATAATAACACTTATCACTAAATATATTGTTTAGTTTTTATTTGAATAGTTTTAAAGGTAGGGACTTAATGGTATAAGGTAATTTGTTATATATTTTAGGCGCTACAAAAAAAATGCTTTTATAAGAATTTATACACCTGAATCTTCATCTGAATCAGTTAAGCCGTGATTGGGAAACGACCGTCAAACACATATGTTCTGTTAAAGAGTCGTGAGGTTGGAATTTCTTGTATATCTAAAACTTGGGGTTCGAATCTCAATGTGTTCGTAATAATATGTTTATCTTGACAGGTTGACGATATTAATTATTTCTCGAAACTTGTTCAGGCTCTGATACGCAAATACATAGTTACCTAAGATGCTTTACCGTTTATAAACCCACCTCTTATTAGAAATGTTTTTAGTAAGTAGCTAATTAAAAATGAATGTCATCTCTCAAATTTTAATTTTAGCAACTCAATTTACCAACACGTGTCGCTAATTATGAAGGGTAACTTGCAAGCTTCGTTTTAAGCCGAACGTCCACCGCCGGCTAAACTAAATGAAAACTAAACTCAGTGAACTAAGCTAAGCTAAACTAGAACTACGTTGTCCGTCCACCAATAAATAAGCTAAAACTACGTTAGTGATGGCCAGTTTGTTTTAGAACGTCGAGTTAACCGGACGTGATATGGAAGACGACACGAGCGATGACGAGACTTTAGAGGAGGACTATCGTCATAGGAGAAGAAGATTGATTATTGATATTTCTATCAAGTATGTCAAGACATATTCAATAAACACCTCCATACTGCTAAATACGTGTTTTACCAACCGCGCACGAAAGCTCACTGTACAAACACGTTCGAACAACACTATCGACAGGCGTCAGAGGGGTAAGGCAAGGGTGTGAGAGGCGCTTAGTTTAGCTCAGTTAGTTACGGATCGTCCGCACAACTAAGTTAGTTCCACTTAGCTGGGGCATTTCACGTAGCTTAGCTGGTATAGTTTGCGGTGGACGCACATGTATGAAAAACTGGCGGTGGACGTTCGGCTTTAAGCTCCGGAGTAAAATTGTCTACTTTGAAATTGTGCTTTTGTTGAAAACTTTTTTACTTTTCTGAAATTCCAAATACAAAATATTAAGTAAAAGGTTATTTTTTTTAAAAGGCGATGTTCTGAGTCCCCGAATGGGGCATGGGGTAGACTCATTTCTATGTCTGTTACTGCATTTATTTCTATATTATTGATTATTTATATTAAGTGTTCTGCTAAAATTCTTGGTTTACTAGGATTTGGAACTTGGTACTTCTGATGCTAAACGCAAATCGATCAAATTAATTGGCATATTATTAAAAAAATATATATATTCTTAATGAAACTAAACTCTATATAAATCATTGTCAAAAATGTTTCTAAAACTATCACTTTCTGTTGCCAATGCCGTAACTGTTTATAATTTTTGCAGATTAGATTCGACGGGCTCTTTGGCGCCGTCGGTGAAACACCTGCCGTGCGCATCGATGGGTCGTAGGTTCGACTCCCACCGGGACGACATGATTATAATTTTCTATATGCATGTCTTCTCCACGCCTGGTAACTACGGGCATTGAATATATCGAAATTCTGACCGGGAAACGAACCACCGTTCATAGATGGAAAACTGATGATCAAGTGAACCTCATGCTCGTCTGTAGATATCAAACATAAAAAAATGAGAGATGTATTTACTCTTAGTCAAGATCCATACATTCGCGGTTATGAATGCGGGTCGACGATATATTAATTTAAGTTTTCTAATTTGTTTTAAAAGGTAAATTAACTCTTTTCTTTTATACAGAAGTTTCTAACTCGTTTAGAAACATTTTCAGTTTTTGCTATTCCTGATAATCATTTGTAGAGAGACAACTTTCACCAGTACGGCGATAATCCCACAACAACTGCAATACTTGGATACATAAAACATCAATTAGGATCGATTGTGTGATTCGAAATCGTCTTTGCCCTCTTTCAGAATAAAGGACGCTACTAATAACAGCTTATTTAATTATCGCCTGTGTACTGTACTTTCAGACGATTTGCGTTTGTCAGTTGTAGCGTTGGAGAAACGGGGTTTATTGAATCATAAAAGCCGACCATGTGCGAGTTGGACTCGCGCACGAAGGGTTCCGTACTATTATCTATAAAAACGGCAAAAAAATACGTTCGTTTTGTGAGAGACCCTTTAAATATTTATTCTGTTTTTTAGCATTTGTTGTCATAGTGGCAACAGAAATACATCATCTGTGACAGACAGACAGGTGGGTGGAAAGCGAAGTCTTAGTAATAGGGTCTTATCCTTTGGGTACGAAACCCTAAATGACGTTTTTCAAGAAAGCATTGAAAACTTTTGTTTTATCACACCTTTAGAATTAAAGTGACCTAAAAATTTTTTGTGAGATATTTATCATAGAATGGCCATATTAGGCCCTTTCAATTCTTAAAGTGCGTTTTTCTATCAATGACACTTGTTGACCGGATGTCGGAATTTCGGCCAGTTTAATATCAGGCGCAAGAAAAAACATGTTTAGATAAAAATAAAAACATGCCATTCCTGTGAAATTTATTTCATCAAATAGGCTATATCTATACTAATATTATAAAGAGGAAAGATAAGTATTTTTGTATGTTATGAATAAACTCAAAAACTACTTGACTGATATTAAAAACTATTTCACGAATAGAAAGCTACATTATCAGCGAGTAACACAAACTATCATTTTTGTGTATAGTACATCTACCAAGTGAAGCCGTGGCAAGTTGCTAGTATAAAATAATTATATAGGCTTCAAAAGAATTCCTTAGTACTTAGCATTTCGTGTGAAGTATCCTTTAGGTGATTATCCCTCGTCTCATTTGTACAAACAAAACAAATCTCCAAGATTACTCCAGAATCCAGATTCGATTCGTTGTCGAATTAATTGAACAACACTAAATAGCACGAATTTGATAGGGTCAGAAATAGGGCGCACATTTCTTTGTTTCAAAGTTTCTTTAACATCGTAGACAGAGAATATATTATCTAGAATCAATCTTGTTTATAAATAAAATTGGAAAGAACCAGGTGTCTTGACACAAATAATTAATATATCAGAATTCCGGCTGAGTTCCGAATCGTCAAAATCGGAAACCACCATTTTTGGGTTTGACAGAAATTAGATTCTAACCTAAACGTTTTAAGCCTATAAATAATCTAATATATAAAATTCTTGTGTCACGGGGTACGTGATCGAACTCCTCCGAAACGGCTCGACCGATTCTCATGAAATTTTGTGTGCATATTGGGTAGGTCTGAGAATCGGACAACATCTATTTTTCATCCCCCTAAATGTTAAGGGTAATCCACCCCTAATTTTTTTTTTAATTTTTGGACGAAATTTTTTGGTTTATTTTTTTATAATGTGGCATTAAAAAATACATACAAGCCTAAATTTTTACTTTTTTATCACCATCCCCTGCTTTTTAGAAAATATTTACATGGCAAAACAACGATTGCCGGGTCAGCTAGTATAATATATAAATTATGTTTTCTTTCTTTCATACTAAAGTCATTTATGATTTAATATTCGATAATTACAAAAACATATTTTAATATGTCAAGCTTATGCCATTTGTTTATTTAATTATATCGGTTACAATGCCAGTACAGATCCATAATTTTTTAAAAAGTAAATACACAATTCTTAAACATTATATGAGTCGTATAGAATCAAAGGCGGCTATCTGACTTATGGCTGATTGTAAGCATTTTAAAAAAGAAAACGTTTTTTCCTTTATTTTTGTATTAGGTATCATTCAATGCATGTTTAAGGTATCTATTAATATTACAAATTAAATATAAAACCAAATATATAAAAAAACATAACAGTCTAAGCGACAAGAACTTATTTTATTTTGGTAGATTGCCGGACCAAAACTGTCAGATAGCCGCCTTCGATTCTATACGACTCATATTATATTCATTAGAAATAAAATTTAGTCAAATTTAAATATTGAATTATTTAGTCAATGAAAATAAAAAACCTCAAAAATAATACATAATAAGTTGAAATAACTCAACTTTTAAGTCAGCGAAGTTTTTTAATTGGAGTGTATGTTTGTCGGACGGCTACAATAATTAAAAGTTGAAATGATTGAAACACTTCAATTGGAAATATTGTGAAATAAGTGAGCTCGTTTGATATCCATTAAGTGTATTTTCAATGATTTTTAAGTCAATCTGTTTCGGGTAAATAAATAATTGAAAAAGTGTTATGATTTATATTATACTCAACAATTTTTCCTCATTTGACGGACTCTGTTTGGGGTGGAGCGTCTTCCAGCTTTATGCTGAAACTAGAACGTGCGCAACGCGCTGTCTTAAAAGTTGCATATAGCAAACCTTTCCGCTACTCAACTTCGAAGCTGTATAAGGACACAAAATGTCTCACAATCCGTCAACTGTACATACTAGCAACATGTCAAAGATTTCATAAACATGTCGCTACCAATCTACCACCAGTCTCAGTATCACAACGTGTACTTTCTTACAAGCCTCCCAAAAAGAACACTTTATTTGGACAGCGCTTTTACTCTTTTAAAGGTCCGTACCTTTATAATACTGTATTAGGTAAGGGGTTATTCACCATAAACACAAAACGGTACACTTTTAATAAGAATCTCAAACAGTATTTACTGACATTGTCTTATATGGATACAGAAAATCTCCTATGCATCACAAGATAATATATTTATATATATCTCTTTTTTATTTTTATTATACAATGTATAAAGTGCTTGTAATGTGTAGTATTAGTGTGTTTGAAACCATGTGTTGTATTGTATTTTTTATTTTATTTTTCATTTAAGTATTGTTCATTTTATCTTTCTTCTTTAGTACTCTTAATTATTATTTAAGCAGTTTGTTTAGTTTCAGTTTTGTTAATTAGACCTAGTTAGTTGTTTAGTTGAATTGAAGTTTTCTTTAGTTTAGTTTAGTTTAATTTACTGATGCTCTTGGAAGAACCTAGCTGCCCACAACACAGGGAATCCTAGTGTGGGAGCTAGAGCTACACCAATATCTATGTGTAATGTGTTTTTGTGAAATAAATCTTTTTTCTTTTTTCTTTCTTTTTTTCTTTTCTTTTCGTTGGCGCGTTCGGTAGAACACCTGCCGTGCGCATCGATGGGTCGTGGGTTCGAATCCCACCGAGACATGTTTATAATTTTCTGTAAGCATGTCTTCCCCTCGTGCGGGTAACAAAACACCGTTCATAGATGGAAAGGCCTGCATAGTGCATATATGGAGTGCATATTGCGCGTTTCTGTTTCAGTCTATAGATTTCCCAATACTCGAAGTAAAAATTAGGTCGACAGCGCATCATTGACTGATGTTCTGTGGATGAGGTATTGCCTACCATCAAGTGAACCTCATGCTCGTCGGTCGATATCTGACATTAAAAAATATAGTGGTTAGATTGTTTGATAGACTTGTATTACAGTCAATTGAATATTTTTAACCGCTCTTTTTGGCAATAACTCTGTATAATAAGGTATCATCATTTTTTTAAATTATCTATGAACATATCAGTATTCTATTTCCTATCCAAACAAAACCATTTTCCATTCGTGTTTGTGTATGAATATGACGTACCCGTAACATGTTTATAGCTATTTAGATCTCAGCATTAACATGAGAAAATTAAGACCCAAAACGCTTTACTGCGCGGATTAGAGCCTGAAAATCAATGTTCGGAACTTTTGCTCAAAGTGATCCTATTTGCAAATAGCCCATATTTTGTTTTATTTCAGCTTTTGTTTTGTTTATTGTTACAAATATCGTGTTATATGGTTAATGTAATTTGACGGACTCGTTGGGGTGTGCGGTAGAACACCTGCCGTGCATCGAATACCACCGGAATAAGCATGTCTTCCCCACGTTTGGTAACTTCGGGCATAGAACGGGTGGAAGGAATATCGAAATTCCGACCGAACGAACCACCGTTCATAGATGAATATACCGTTTCAGTCTATGAATTTCCGAATTCTCGAAGTAAAAAGTAGGTCGACAGCGCATCATTGACTTATGTTCTGTCGCTAAGGTATCACCTACCATCAAGTGAACCTCATGCTCGTCTGTCGATATCTAAACTATTTTTTTTTGTGCTAATAAACTTTCTCTCTTTACCTAAACATCACTAGTTTGTTACTGTTTCTATTGATAGAGATTGCCTTCAGTAAGGTTATAAGTCAGAATTCACCGTCATGTCTTCGAGATGAATAACCATCAGCCATAAATAAAAAAGTAAACCTATTTTTTTTCAAATTCAAAGTCATTTAATCATTTAGGTAACGTAATGTACACTTATGAACGTGAATACATAATAAATGCTTCTAATTTAACATTTAATTCTCAACAGAAGTTCGTCTGTTCTACTGAATACTATTTTATTTTGTCACAAGCCAAATATGTATTATAATTTATAAGTCAACGAAAAAAAGAGTGCGTGTAACGTTCACACGCGATTAAAGTAGAACATAAATGTAAAGAAAACTTATAAACAAATTATATTATATAATAATAAAAAAATTATATATATTGACAAAATCAAAAATATTTGAAAACCGGATGGTACAGAAACGAGACGCCATATTGCCGTAACGGACTTCCGTTGCATTGTCGTCCAGCCGGCCTAGCATGACCGCCACGAGATATGTCGCGGACGAGAGAAGACAAACTAAGATGTAAGATATATCGATATATTATATTTCGACATCGACAATTTTGATAGAAAAGATATCTCGATCGACAAATGTATCTATTTTTGATATTAAAAGTCGAGTTTTAAGTGTAATTGTCATGTTAGACCCGAAAGAAATAAAGCGATAGTCGATTGAAACACGAGAAAACGGTAGACAAAATTTTGTCGCGCTTGTCATGCTAAGCCGGTAGTTACCTGCTAGTCTCGCCTAAAGAAGTTTTACTTCAAAAAAAAGAAGCAACATACAGACGAATTAAGAATCTCCTCCTTTTTTGAAGTCGGTTAAAAAAAGGCTTATCTTCAAGTTTAAAAAAAAATGTACTTAACTTAATAAAAACGTTACATCTATGTGGATACATATAAATACATACTCGTGTATACGAAAGTAAGCGTAGCACCTAATGATGTTAACTACAGGTGCTGACCGATGTTTAAGGGGGCCCTTCCCGGTTCATCTATCGTCAACGCGAGCATGGTTGAAAAGCTTTTTATTTCATGCAGCGCATACCTCTACCGCTAACGAGTGAGTGAGAACGCGATAACATTGAACGAAAAATAGTGTGCGGAAATTTCATAAAACTTGTTCTAGGAAATACGTGTTTTTCAGTAGTCCTTACAAGTTTGTGAAATATTGTTTTTATAATTTAGAGTATCCATTATATTTGCAAGGTTTCTATTATAAAACATTATTTACTTTCACAATTTATGAGTACATTATGAACGCCCAAAGTTCAGGTAATTTTTTTGCAAAAAGCTGATTTTTGGAGGCTTATACTGAATTAATTTCTGAAAATGTTGAGATTTTGTTTCGATAGAAACCTAGATATAATGCATGAGATACCTATTAGTTCAAAAGTTTCAAAGAAAAATTGGTTACATCGCCATAATCACGTACGAGCTTTTGTATGGAAAGTAAGACGGGTTGGGCCCTCTTAATTTAGCAAATAGCTCAGTTAGGAATACGCTTAAAGAAGTTGTGGGAATTAATTAGAAGCAAAGGATTGCTGAGTTTCAGTGGGATTATTTCCATTTGGGATTAGTAATTTAATGGAGACTCTTACAATAATATTCTTCAGTGCTCGCTATTTTTTTAAGCGTAAAATGTGAAAGCTCGTTAAATGTATTATAAAATATATTTTAGTGAGTTTTTTATCTATATCTATACTGATATTATAAAGAGGAAATATTTGTATTTTTTTATTTTTGTATGTTTGTATGTTATGAATAAACTCGAAAACTGGACCGATTTTAAAAATTCTTTCACCAATAGAAAGCTACATTATCAGCGAGTAGCATATGCTATTTTCTGTGTATATTGTGTACATCTACATGGTACCCGTGTGAAGCCGGGGTGCGTTACTAGTGCTAGATATAAACAATCGATCAGAGGCTAATTTGATGCCATAGACCATCAGTCAATGATGCGCTATCGACCTATGTTTTACTTCAAGCATTCGGAAGTCTATAGAGTGAAACAGTGTGGTATAAAGGAATTATCACTTTCATATACAAATACCATAGTAAGTATAAATAAACGCCTGAGGGTTGAAGATAGTCGAACAAAAGAGTATTGTATCCATTCACGCGTAAAATTGTGTTTGGGAAAATAGGAGCTATGCCGTGGTAAGTAAGCCTATTTTACTTTGAGACAATGTATCATCAAGACAAGAATATCTGAGGTTAATGATGTTATTAAGGCTATGTGACGAATTTCAAATTTAGAGATAAGTTCTAGGATTTTTTTTTAATTATATATAGTCAAATTTCAATACAGGGGATTTAGAGTTAACTTCTATACGGATCTTTCCAACAGTGGAATGTTTTACGAACAAAAGAAAGGTATATTTCTCTCCCATTGTTTTACAGAATAATAATGAGCCTTCAGGGCATTTGTTTTTTAATTTTACGTTATAACTTTTGTCTTGGTTTAACAATTTTTTTTGAGTTAATTAGTTTCATATATTTTGAGAATAACTGGCGTTCTGATATTTTATATAATTTATTGTATGGAAGATCCAATAGATACTTGAACTATGATACTTAGATTTAATATTTTTTTTAAAAAAAATTTTTTGCCACTACACAGCCTATATTTATATGAGCCTATGTGGCCTATATAACTCGCTGATTATGTAGCTTTCTATTAAAGAATTCTTGAATTTCGGTCGAGTAGTTTTTTGTTAAATCGTAACAAACAAACAAATCTTTCCTCTTTATAATACATATATCCTCGCGAAGCCGGGGCGGATCGCTAGTGTATTATTAAAAAACAAAACCTATCTGTAAGACAGTTTTCTTACATAGAAACTTCTACAAGCCTATGATTTTTTCGCTTTCGTTTCATTCTTCATT
Source organism: Anthocharis cardamines (assembly GCA_905404175.1). Taxonomy (NCBI): domain Eukaryota; kingdom Metazoa; phylum Arthropoda; class Insecta; order Lepidoptera; family Pieridae; genus Anthocharis; species Anthocharis cardamines. The sequence continues at coordinate 3,897,244 of FR989972.1, read as the reverse complement.
CCACGCTAGGTATAGCCCTTCTATATTGTTATAATAAAAAATTCAGTTCGTCTCTAACCAGTAATCGTCCTCTATATAATTTAGAAACTGACATAAGTTGAGGCAAGAATTAGGCAATTAGGCAAAAATTTAACAACCAATAATACCTTGTTGTGTGAATACTGCACTGAATAAATCTTTAAACTCTTACGGCGTTATTCATAAACGTATTATAAGCCTGATATAGTTAAAATATGTTTTGTTAATATTGTCTTTTATTAACGCGAGTATCACACATTTAAATAAAATACTGTATACCGGATTAAAACGCGGAGGAGCGACATGTCTCCCCGCGACCACGTTTGCTGAAAAGCATCCGAAACGTCGGGATAAATAATTTAAACAATATAAATAATAAATCGCGTTTTAATTCGGTATACAATATTTTATTTAAATATGTTTTGTTTCTTTTGTTCTATAGTCTTGTTATATTCGATAGAGTGAGACAATTATAAGCTTATAATACGTTTATAAGGCCATTACTGTATTAGAAGGAAATAGTGTTACTACTAAAACTAAGTTAATTTATCGTGAGTGAGGTATAGTGGCAATATCCCCTTGTGGATTTTCAGGGTTTGGTAAAAGGCCCAGAGAAAATTTAGGTTTTAGCTATTTAAACGATCTGGGGATCTAGTGGCTCACAATCAACCCATTTGGTAGCGCCCTTGTGCATCAGGGGACCTTCAGAAGAGCGCTACCACACACTTGAAGAAATCTTTTCTAAAGGATACTATAAAGTTTGAACTGACGTAAACTTATTTCAAAAATATTAGCGAAAATTGAAAATTACGAAAATATATTTCCAATTTGTTGATAGCGGCAAAGAAAACAAGTTGGGCGTGGAAAGTTAAATTGGAAAGTTTCTGCCACCGAGCAGAGGCGATAATGGAATTTGGTTTTTCAACTTACTGAAGCAGCTTCTTTTATCCTATAAACTATTGTTATTCTAAAAGCGGATGGAATTTAAATTGATTTATTTGAACAAGACAAAGGATTTATGGTATATTTTAAAGGTTGGATGGATTTTTGTATTTATTGACTGGCAAGAACCAGCTTATTTATAGCTTCTTAGGCGAAGGTTGTGAATTTGTACTGTTTCACAAAATTGCTGACTGCCCCATGGCTCATTAGGGACATGGAAATAGCTGATAAAATCATCAATATGTAAAATATAATAATTAATATAAAAACATATGTAACGACACTATATCAGAGGGTCTTATTTAATCGTGTGATTACGATTATAAATAAGAAAAAATCTGACATACATTATTCTAGGGAGTAGGAACATTTTATGATATTATTATTATATTTAATGTGATAACTTTTTTAAGGTTTTCTTTTAGAAAACTATTCTACACATTTATAATGCAATTCCATATCTATTCAAAACCTTAACTATAGTATAGTTAAGGTTCTGAATAGACGTACGTACATATATAAGTTTTTCGACGGGCTCGTTAGCGCGTTCGGTAGAACACCTGCCATGCACATCGATGGGTCGTGGGTTCGAATACCACCAAAAGTAGGTGGACAGCACATAATTGACTGATGTTCTGTGGCTGGGTTATTACCGACCATCAAGTGAACCTCATGCTCGTCTGTCGATAGGTTAATATAAAAAAAACCTACTTACCTTGTGCTCTCATGATGATGATTCTATAAACGCACACCAATGGAAATCTAATTGCCTACAGTTTGACGCACACATTAAAAAGTCATAATAATATTTATCGTTTAATTAATTTCCGTACACAAAGATTTGTAACAAGCTTTGATGGCACCCCAAAGTTGTGATTGGGTAAATATACTATTATGAGACATGTCAATCTCGATGTAAAGCGATTATAAAGTTAAATTAGGTCAAATAATTAAAAGATCTAATCAAGCCAACAACAATCATGGTTTGACAGTTTCAATGAAAACTTAAAATAATTGCCTGTCTACTCGTTTCGCGCCCTTTCTCTCGGAATCTTTTGACTAGTGCGCTTTATTATATTATTAGCAACATGCCCCGGCTTCGCACGCATGTAGATGTACTATTAACAAAATGTTACTCGTTGATAATGTAGCTTTCTATTGGTGAAAGAATTTTTAAAATCGGTCCAGTAGTTTTTGAGTTAAATCATTTGGATAAGTTTTCTCCATAAAATTCTTAAGATTCTATTTTCAAAGAAGTTCAAATTCAAATTCAATATCATTTATTAATTTAGGTAACACAATGTACACTTATGAACGTCAATAAAAAATACATATTAAATGCTTCTAATTTTACATTTACTGCCAGTTCTCAAAAAGAAGTGATGCCTTAAGCAATTTATTTATAAGTGAACTGCGTCTAGCGTTAACTAATCATAAAATAATTTAATCGTTATTAATTAATAAAAAATAAATAAAAATATTAACTTTAGGGCTTACAGTTAATAAAAGTTTTATACGAAAGCTTATGTATAATTTTGATTGAAACAGTCTCTAGGGTCTCATTTTGTTTTTAAACGAGCATGATATGAATAATTTAAATTATATTAATAAATTGGCGTCAACTTTTTTCATGTTAGATGATGGTAGGTCAATGATCAGCCACAGTCAATGATGCGCTGTTGACCTACTTTTACTTCGAGTATTCGGAAATCCATAGACTGAAACCGAAACGCGCAATGTACACTTCATGGTTTTTCCATATATGAACGGTGATTCGTTACTCGGTGGGAATTTCGATATTCCTTCCACACGATCAATGCCCGAAGTTACCAGACGTGGGGAAAAATGCTTACAGAAAATTATAAACATGTGCATGTGCACGGCAGTTGTTCTACCGAACATGCAAACGCGACGAGACCGTCAATATTGATTGATAATAAATAATTTTCAGTTTTTTCATATTCATGTTGATGATTACATACCATCAAGTAACACAGATGTTCAGTTCGCCGTTTAATAAAAAAAATAGAATTATATTTTCTTTTCATTCCCAGTTTTGCAACAATAACGTTATCACGTCTTTGACTAACGACTTCCATTTATCAGTAATTGCACCAATAAAGGTCGTATTGAGGCGGTATCGACAACTAACACCCGACGGGACTAGAATATCTTTTGAGATCGCTTAATTGGTCTGTGCGAGACAACAATAATCAGTTGGTGACAACAATCTAAAACATGACTATTTATTTATTTATTAAAGTACACCACATCATATATAATACAATTTTCTACAATTTAAGTTACAATTTGTTGTTCTAAAATATATGACAATTACGGTGAAAATAAAAATTACAAAAAATACACTATTGTTTAGTAAGTATTGTTAGTTGAATACCTCCATGGCTCAATGAATACGTTCAGGACCGGTGGTTACAGGTTCAAATCGCGAAATAAATTTCGAGGAAATTCGTTATGGCAGTTCACATAAGACCGATATTCTACTTACCTGAAAATATTAGTGATGTTGCCCCATGCCCCACTAGAGGACTGGGGAATTCACTTGGTTATAGCTTGGAGGTGCAACCGAGTTGATTAATTGAGAAGCTTTAGCCGGATAATACCCTTTGTTTATTGAACAGGAGCCACATGGGCAGATTGCACTATATTCAGTAAAAAAAATCATCTCATCACAAGCTATTTACGATAACTTGAAAAAGTACATTTTACGATAGAAGATTTCAAAGAAAAATTGTGATTACTTGTAAATTATCTTAAATAATTTAATAGTTAAGCTATAGCTTAACTTATAATTATATACTTATAGAGCTTTAAAATTATCTTAACTAATTTATAAGTTATCACAATTTTTCTTTAAAATCTTCTGCGGTAAAATGTAGGTGCTTTTTCAAGTCAGCGTAGTATAAATTACTGGTGTCGATCTGATGGTAAGTAACCAAAGGAGGCATAAAGGTTTAATTTTTTTTTTTGCTTTAAATTCCATTTTTTAATTAAAAGTAAGTAGGTACTCAACATTTTCTTTATTAAAAAAAAATAGTGTTAAAATCAAAATTTTGGAATATCGTTTGGTGGATATATTTTTCATGGTAACTACTTATGAAAGTAATACTTGGACTTAATTTTTATTATCAAGTGGAAAATTGGCGGTCGACTTGACGCGATGTTGCTCTTCTGTTAGAATGAAGAGTTTATCATTCATAAAATTGTAGAATTTTTTATTAATTAATTTTCAAGGTTTTCATCTTTTACAGACTATGTTTTGACATAATAAAAAATATTATACCTACCTTTCATTTAATTTTATAACATCTAATATTTTAAACATGATTATTTTAAATACACAGTTTACGATTTACGTTAATACTCAAAACCACGAAATACATTTATATTCTCACTATAGAAATTGTCGTCAAATTACAATAAAGCAGAGCTTACACACGTCAAGTTTAAGATGACACATTAAATTTTCACATCGTAAATTTCATTTAGAGGACTTAAAGGAGAAATGACATAACGTCGCGATGGAGGCTTCAGATCGATGTTAATCAAATTTCCCCTAAAACGTCCGTCGCATCGGTTAAACGGGTTTGCGACAAAATGTGACATGACTGAGTAATATTAAAATTAGGATGAGGTAGTGAATGACGTCATTGTTACACAGAAAATATCATGTGTCAAAAGAGAGATCTAAGATGACGTCAGTTGTCAGAATTCTACGTCATATTATTTATTAATTTGAAATGTAACTACAGGTACAGGTGTTCTTAAAACTAAATTAATTAGAGTCGCGTTGCATGTAGCATTGACGGTCCCAGGTTCGAGTTCCGGAGAAACATAAAAAAAAATCGGTCGGGCAGGGCTCAGAAGACTGATCATCAACATGCCTGTAAAGATAAATGATTAAACACAAACTAGGGAACTCGGAAAATCTATTTTTATGACCTCTGCAACATGCTACATACATTAATTAAGCAAACAATATTGTTATATATTTTTTTAACATAACAAATTAAATTATTAGGCATCAAGAAACGTTTATCAGAAGATAAAAAGAACCAGCAACAAATCAAAAGAAAAAAATAATATCATAGTACAATTTTTCATTAAAATATAATTTGTATAAGAAATAGGAAAACGGAAATAAATATGATAATTTTGATTTTATTATATTTGATAATTTAAATTACACAAAATTAACTACAAGACAATTCACAATAAAGCCTTACTTGTATATATATACTTTTTTATATTTAACTTAAGAATTGTCAATTGAATAAAGGAAAGGTTGAAAGATTTTAGCCTGCCCCTTGAGTAAAAAAAAAATAAGAGTAGTCATATTTCGCGGTTTGACATTGACATCTGAGTTTGAATTTAGAATTGTGGAACTTGAAAAAGTTTTCATGTTTTCGAACATAAATATTTGATTGATTAATTTTTAGTTGCCTCTCAATTTAAAAAAAGGAACGAACCGAACTTCAAATAATAATTATGAAGTCAAGGAAATGTTTCTTTTTTCAAAATTCTATTCTGTCTCGTTTCAAAAAATATTTTAATCAGGGCTGCCAGATTGTATAATTGGATACAAAAAGTGTATAATTCGGTTATCTTATGTATCCAGTTTGTATAACAGATTGTCTCGTATAATTGGATACAAAAATAAAAATCCAAACGTGAAGTAAATTTTGTGAGAGTTTGAATATCGATTATTTGAGATAACGATATATCAAAGGTTTCTTAATCGTAGATGGAGTGTAGGCGCTTGTCGCTCTTTCGAAAATTTCTCTAATCGGAATTGGCGCTCTTTGAGTAATATTCGTTAGCATTACAAGTAACCATAAAAGTGACTTTTACACCCAGCGCCACTTGCTACTGGAATTGTTTTCAAATAAATTCAAAAGCCTTTGTATTGTGTCAAGTCTTAAATGTAATAAATAATTTTTTTTTTTTTCATATTTTAGGTAAGTCAAAGTGACTAAAAATAAATACTTGTATTTTTTACAGACAATTTTTCAACAATTTTGTCGCTTTGTATAATAAGATTTGATTTTGTATAATTTCAGTTAATTCTTATTCGATAACAAATTCAGTCAATTTGTCACACCTTATTTTCTAAAAAAATAGTATGAGAAGACTCAAAAATACATAATCTTGAGTCATGCCTCGAAACACACAATACAGGCGTTAATTTAGTAAAAGTCTTATCAAAAGCTGGTAATTAAAGGTCCGGAGGCCAATTGACGACAAGTCGTTTGAAATGGCTTCTGTGATCAAGCTATTGTAGTAAAATATACTAACTGTATAAATAGCTCCCCTATCCCCTAGTATACTCTGTACACGTTGGAACTCAATTTAATGGTTATTTTATTAACCTACTGGATGTGCCAAGTATGTTATAAATAAGTGTACTATATGGGGGATATGTGGAAAAATGGACGGGAAAGGATAGGGATAGAAGGGACACAATACCTGCAGCACTGTTCTAGCACTACCACTTCTACACTCGCGGGGGCGCGCGCCTATTAATATTATTAGTACAAACGACTTATATACTGTCGAGGTTTTGTTTAAATTTTTGAGAACATGTAGCGTTGCTCATGCGGTAATTCGAAACAGAGCGATTTTCAACGAACCAAGATGGCGCCGTATCCCAGTGTTATTATAGCGGTGATGGTGTTGCAAGGTAAAAAAAGGGGAAGGAAATTGGGAATTTATTAATTATTTTTAATATTTTTTATTTTGGCGTAACCACATAACTTATTATATAAAGCCTAGTTTGTATGTAAAAATAACAACAATGTGGCCCAGTGGTAAGCGAGGTCCCAGGTTGTAATCCTGGGGAAACAAGATTAAAAATATATGTCATTCGGGAGGAGCACAGAAGGCTGATCACCTACTTACCTGTAAAGATCGGAGTTTCGATATTCCTTTCACTCGTATAATGCCATAAGTACGAGACATGGGGAATATATGCTTACAGAAAATGATAAACATGTCGTCCGGGCGGCATTCGAACCCGCGACTCATTGGTGCGCAAGGTAGGTGTCCTACCAAAAGTGCCAAAGAGCCCGTCAAAAAATAACGATGTTTTATCGCGGTATAAGAACTAGATGAATGTATCTACAAAGAAATCAAAAATAGTTTTTCTACACACGTACCTAAATAATTCTTAACTTTATCATGTCTCTAATAGTGTGCCAACGTACTGATATTATAATTTTTTATTCGTGAATTGTACCTAATACCTATACTATAGGTATTAAAAAGTTGGTAAAATTTTTAGTGGCGTGTTGTCACTGTATTTCTGCTCTCCTGTAAATTTGAGAAAGTGTAGATACGTCCATCTGACTCGTATTTGAGACCCAATAAAATATAGAGATGAGATCGCGGGCCATTTGCTAGATGATATTGAAGTGTAACCTGTCTGAAAACCTTTTATAAATGTAAGAACCTGTCTAAAAGGTCATTCCATTTTTGAATTTTTTTAATGAGTATATACCTACTCAAACTTCAAAAATGGAATGGTTCATAATATAAATGTCACGGTTCATATAAACTTTACCTACAATTTTGACAGGACCGGAACTTAACGTCATATATATATTCTAGAATTCAATAACAAAATGTACTTCCGGTCTCTCTAAAGTCCATAAACAATTATGTAATCGCGCCGCTTACCCTTTCGTAGAAAAGTCGTAAATAATTGAAAAGCAATTTCACAGTTGAAATAAAATTTACTTGTAAGTGATTTGCAAAAGGAATTTTATGTTGCCATTATCATAAAACATGCGAAGGTTAAGGAAAATAACGAAACTATTAGTGAAATTACCTAGTTTTTGTATTTCACAAATCTCTTCTACTTGCGATAATGGACGTCTTTTGTTTTTTTTGTTAATTTTCTTTAGAAACAACTCACAACTATAAAAGTGTACATAATGTGAATCATTTGCCTTGATTGTATATTTTTATTACGAGCGAACGTGATAGAGCTACGCATCATTTATAATTTGGTCTCTTTCTATTTTCAAGGACTTGCACTAATAGTACGGCCTCGGGGCGGTAATGAGTACTCATTTATACGGGTCAGCTAGACCACTTCCGAATATTTAACTCCCAAAAGGCGTTAAAACTATAGTGCAGTCTCTTGCAAATTATTTAGTTGAATTTGTTATTTCCGACAATTGGACGCATACAGGGCAGCCTACTGAAAATGATATGTGAGCAATGCAGAATTGAAATTCAAATATATTATTGAAGTAAGCTTTAACTTCGAACTGCCACTGATTCGGAATCTAGTTTCTACCGAATTCAAATTCAAATTCAAAATTTATTTAGGTAACACAATGTACACTTATGAACGTCAATAAAAATACATATTAAATGCTTCTAATTTTATATTTACTGCCAGTTCTTAAATCAAGGGCGTAGAGCGGACGAGAAGAACTGGCAAGAAACTCGCCGCCACTCTTTAATCGCCAAGTTTTTGTTTTACAAATGTTCTGTAAGGAGCTGTAACCATTACACCATGTTCCACATGACATCTTTAAGTAATTAACTATAATAATCAAAAAATATATATAAAGGAAAAAAAAAACAAAGATTTGTCCTCTATCAGCAGTCGAAGCCGAGAAGGTCGAAGGAAAAGCAAGAATAGTTACTCTTAAAAACTAAAATTCAGATGTATGATACTGTATTCACAATGAACAATTAAACTTACTGACAACCTATCAGACGTTGGACGGGGGCCCAGTTTTACCCTAATATTTGGTGCTCGTTATACCCTTGGATATAACGACCACCAAATATTGAGCAACCAAAGAGCTCCTCTATCACCCCACCAAAAACCATTGAAATCCGGGGCTTCAATGGTTCTACTAAATCTATGTATTTAAAAATTTGAGTCGAATTTATCATATCGCAGACAAGGCATCTGAAAATAAATTACAGAAAATCCCTCTAATATTGAGCTCAGTGAATGACAGAAGCAACCTTCTAAATCATCAAATAACTCCAGCATCCCTAAATTCCAGCACACTTCGGTATTTGATATTGCTTGCTCATCGCTCATTATAAGACCACAGTATTTATTAACTCGGTTTATTTTTTTTTTTTTTTTTTTTTTTTTTTTTTTTCACAATTATTATACAAAGACAAGTTATATGACTTTATTTTGTCTATAACTTTTTACATTTATGATGCACAGCTTTTGTCCTTGTCGATTACGGAATTATTGCCTGAATTCCAAACGCATCGCACTTTACAGATTTCCATTTATATGAACAAAGATTATAAGAATATTAGAAGTTTATAATCTTCTGTAAGCATGTTTTTCTTACGTCTGCTCACTTCGGGCTTTAAATGAATAAACCGGCTTGATAGAAATTGAATAAAGATTGCGCCCTACGGTGGTACTGTTCATACCCAACAAAACAAAATATTATTATAAAATTAATGTTTAAATTCAGGTAACATTTGTTTTTTAATCATCAATTACATCTTTTAGGGTTCCTATTTTGAATTTGACAAGTTTGTATCGTCTATTTCTAGATGACAGTGATGACTGATGATAGATCATGCATTAGTGTTTGTATATGATACTTTGAACTAATACCCTTGGAAATTAAAAATAATATAGTTATTGTCTTTTCGATTTCGTTATATGTTTTAAACAATTGAATTAATAAAAAAGAATAAGATATATTGGTGAAAGAATTTTCAAAACAGGTTCTGTAGATCCAGAGATTACCCCCTTACAAGCTCACAAACTTTACCTCTTTATACTTAATATTAGTATAGATTTCGTCAAATTATATACCTATTTTTTTTTATTTTACCTCGTAAAGTTTTCCGTAGTCCGTTTTTGTAGTGTTATCTTTCTTTTGGGATTAAATGGCTATATAGTATAATACAATATAATACAAAATGTTTTGTACTATATATCCAGTCCCTGTATTAAACCAATATCTAACATTTAATACATTAGAATAAACAAGCCTTCTATTGATAAAGACTGAATCGCGTAACATGTTATTCAGCGAAGTGAGAAAATGCTATGAATTCCTGCTCTCAGTGAGAGCATCTACGACGAAAACTCTTACACATGAAAGCATCTAGCATGTTTGTGAATATGGATTTTATATTAAAATGAACGGTTCTAGATTTTATAATGTTCACAAGAATAAAAAAGACGGATAATTCGATATATAATAAATTTAGGTATTTTATTTTTTTATTGATATATAATAAGGCTTTATATTAGTGTTTAAAATAACTGATAAAGTTCTGAAAAGGTCATACCGCTTTTTTTAATTTTCGTACACTTATGTATTTTGACTCGCTGAAGACGAAAATGATAATTCAATACTCGAAACCAAAAATCGGCAAAACCATTTTATACCAAAGCAAGAGCTTCCAATCTTTGTTAATTATTTCGAATCAGTTTGATATCATTAAAATCCAATCATTATTCTTCAAATCGCTCTGCTGAACAATTACTTAATTATCAGTTGAGTCATCATAATAAGAAGGTAACGATTTCATCTGTGGTCTAATGCTGAAAGATTATTATTTTTTAATAATAAGCATTTTTATCACTGAATTCACGAGTGAGTAAGAGTGAGTAAGAGTGGCGCATGGTGCAGATATTATGCAACTGTTTCTATGATACTTTTTTTTGCAGGCGAGTGGGTACTCTTAGGACCGATGGCTTTTTTTTATTTATTCGCGATTTCTTCGGCGATTTCTTTACATATTTTTGTTATGAAATAGTATGTAATCGCAAATTACCTTCAGCTTGTTACGACATAACTTTTACGAAATTCAATAAACATACGCCCTTACTACAAATTATATACTTTTTCTATATTTTTTTACACAGTATCTTTAAAAAAATTTACGTGTCGATAATGGATTCTAAGCAGTGTCTTGTTAATACAGACTATAGCACGTTCCAGTTACATTCCGATTAATATTAATAGCTTCCTCTATCTATTGGATTAACCATGAAATTGTTCAATCCATTCACTTCCATAAGCCTTTGATAACAAAGTATAAGAGTCTCAATTGAAAAATTGCTATGTATTTTATGACTATTGTTAACTGAACGCTTGAGTTATTATACAGTTACCTTAAACGATTTTGCATTGATAACACCACTATCTAAAAATACTTATATAGCTTACTAGCAATTGCCCCCGCAACCCCCCTTGTGGGTTGAATTTCGTAAAATCCGTTCTTAGCTGACCTCTACTCGGCGAAAGGAATATTCCTACCATATTTCAAGTCGCTACGCCTTATGGTTCCAGAGATATCGTGATGAGTGACTATATAGGTGGGAATCTCTTTTATATATATATAGATAATAAGCTATATAAGTATTTTTAGATAGTGGTGTAAAATTTTATATTTTATCAAGATACCTATTTATCAAAACCCTATTATCTTGATATTTTTCCACTAAAACTTTCCCATGCTAATGAATAATTACCGGCGGTGATCGGGAATTTTTTCACAATATTTAAAGCAGGCCCTTGAATTCACGATAATAAATAGTGAAATTTATCTATTTCTTCAAAAACAAAAAACAAAAAACCCGTTGCAACTTTATCTAGCTCGAATAAAATAAAAGAAAATATTATTCTAATAAGAACGACTTATTAATTACTGTAAAATTATATTTAAATTTAAATTAATAAAGAAAAATAACGGAAATACGGTTCGAATGGACCAAAAAATGTTGTACAAAACAACTGTCGCTGATAAATAAATTTTTGTTTTTAATAGTGGACTGTATAATAAGAATAATAATATAAAAAATGTATTGAAATCGAAGTGAGGCACGTTGAAAAAGTGTGAACAGTTGAACAAAAAACCGTTACCACTAACCTTAATAATTCTCCTCCTCCTTTCCTGGCTTGGATCCAGTCCTTCAGCTCTGATGCACGGCACTTCTAACTTTAAAGGATTCGTTACGAACGAACAAAATAAATTATTGGAAATTATAAGAATACATAGCAGAACAGTTTTAGTGATCCGGATGTCAACACCTCTTCAGTACGAACGTCGAACGTGCACTGGTTGGTGAGCGCGGCACAGCCGTTGAGCCTCACTCAAGAAGAGGGTAGAAAATAATCAAAGTATTGTGGCACTCTGTTTATTGCCAACGTTCATACATTGATCAAACACTTATATACTGGCTTTATATTTAATCTGTGACGAGTTCAACGTTATATCAGCACAGGATACGATATATCTGAATTTCATACTTTTCCTCCCGCTGATTCAATAGAAATGGTCATACAGTTTGAGGGGCTATTTGGCGCGTTCGGTAGAACACCTGCCGTGCGCATCGAAGGGTCGTGGGTTCGAATCCCACCGGGACCACATGTTTATAATTTTCTGTAAGCATGTCTTCTCCACGTCTGGTAACTTCGGGTATGGATCGGGTGGGAGGAATATCGAAATTCCGACCGGGCAACGTTCATAGATGGAAAAACCGTGAAGTACATATTGCGCATTTCGGTTTCAGTCTATGGACTTCCGAATGCTCAACGTAAAAATTAGGTCGACAGTGCATCATTAACTGATGTTTTGTAGCTGAAGCATCACCTACCTGAAGTGAACCTCATGCTCGTCTATTGAAATCTGACATAAAAAAAAGTCCGACAGAGACCCGTGAATTTTCAGATGCTATGATTTTTCATACAGTACTCTAAAAGATCTAATAAACTCATTACCTACCTATGTTTTCCTCACTGTAATGAAAATTGAAATTTTCTTTGAAATAAGTTTCATCATGTCCTTATGAAGTTAGGAAAATAAAAGCGGAATTGTTAAAACTGCCGAGTCTCACCGAGTGGAAGTAATGAAGATGATTGTCGGTTCGCAATTGTTAAATTAGGTCGGAACAGAAGTATTTGATTCGTCTGATTTTTAATATGCTTCCGTTTTCTTTGATATTCGAATTTTGAAAATTTAAATTATGATTAAGTGTTTCTTTGATATTCGATTTAATAATCGTAAAATATGTTTCCTTCTTTCTTTGACATTCCATTTTTGAAAATGAATTATATGCTTATTCCTTTTTCGATATTCGATTTTTAAAAACGCAATTTCACGGGGTCGTTAAATTATATGTAATCATCCTATCGAAAAATTGCATGAGAATCTTAAAAGATAATGAGAGAAGTAGAATTCTATTATATCGACTATTATCTTCTAACAATTGAACTGGCTATTCGACATTTTTATTATTTAAGTAGTTTTTTTAAACCTTATTTTTTTCGTTTCATTTTTTCGTGATGTTATACTTAATAATAATAGTTTATTTATCCATAAATATACTGATCTTTATTTATGTATATAAGAAAAAAATTCACTTGGCATACCACACTATAAAATCATTCAATAATATAATATGAGGTGTGTGGGATGTAATAATAGCGATAGTGGTTAAATTTATAAAATTTACATGAATGAAATGGGCAAAAATTAGATGTCAAGTGTATGTATAAAGGAATAATTTTTACAAAAGAAACTTTGAAACGTGACCATGCTGTTTATTTCATTAGTATCGACATATTCTTTTAAAATATATGTACTATGGAAAAAAGCTTTAGGGAATATTTTCATGCTATTATATAAAATCATCATTCATCACAGAAAATTATGACCCTTTCAGCACCACGGAAATATAATTTTAAATATGTATTTACTACAAACATTGAATAAATTACGTTTTAATCCGTATTTTCTACTCTATTTTTAAATTTCTGATGGATAAGACTAATATTACCTGCAGAAATATTGCATCTATAACACCACTAGACGTGTACAACAATCGCGGCCACTAATTGCGGACATCAGTCGCGGCCACGAATTACATATGGGGCGAGAAGAAGCTGGTGACTGTGGCCGTGTGCATGGGATGCGAGGGAGCGTTTGCCACTCCCGGAGCTTGTGGCTCGGTGCGGCCATTAAAACGCTCAGTGTGCACCAATGCCATCTATACTAATACTAATATACTAATAATTTTATAAAGAGGAAAGATTTGTATTTTTGATTTTTTGTATTTTTGTATGTTATGAATAAACTCAAAAACTACTAAACCGATTTTGAATATTCTTTCACCAATAGAAAGCTATATTACCAGCGAGTAACATAGGCTATGTTTTGTGTATAGTACATCTACATTGCACCCGTGTGAAGCCGGGGCGCGTTGCTAGTATACAATAAATTACCACGTCCGTAGCTAGTTGTGGCAACCATTTGCTATGTTGTTGCCATCGGTGGCCTAATGTGCAACAACGCTAACAGTACCGAAGCAGTGACCCAGTAAAAAGTATCTTGTGATGGATGAGACGGCTCATAGCACCATTGTTTTATCTTAACGACTTCGCTTCGCTCTACGATAAAATTGCAACTTAGTTTTAAAAGTCTCCTAATACTTTGACAATTTTGTGTCAAGTATTGTCAAGTTTTCTCTACTTAGTTCGTTGTTTTAAAAGATTTTTAGGAATGTTTAGTGAATGACCGATTAAAAGGCTATTAATATTTTTGCTTGGACTTTCGTCCGTGTAGTAATATTTTTTCGTAGTTAATAATACCCATTTCTAATTAGGAAGAGGCGAAGAGATATTATCTCTTCGTCTCATATATACATTATATAGGTATAATAAAATTCTCGTGTCACAGTTTTCGTTGCCATACTCCTCCGAAACGGCTTGACCGATTCTCATGAAATTTTGTGTGCATATTGGGTAGGTCTGAGAATCCCTCTATTTTCCACCCCTAATTTTTTTTTTTAATTTTTGGACGAATTTTTTTGTTTTTATTTTTTTATAATGTGGCATTAAAAAATACATACAACCCCTGCTTTTTTTGTCAAAAAATCTTGATCCGTGCGAAGCCGGGGTGGGTCGCTAGTACATTATATATTCTTCATACGTATATATTATATACGTATGTATTATATATATGTTCGTATCTCTGTACAAGAATATAATGCGAAATCTGAAACCTTTTTTTATACAATATAGTACTTATACATTGCACCCATGCGAAGCCGGTACAGATCGCTAGTCTAATCTAATATTATAAAGAGGAAAGATTTGTTTGATTTAACTCAAAAACTACTCGATCAATTCTGAAAATTCTTTCACCAATAGAAAGCTACATTATCAGCGAGTAGGCTTTTTTATATAGTACATCTACATTGCACCCGTGCGAAGCCGGGGCGTATTACTAGTTATTATATATGCGGCTTCGTAGCACGTTACATGCGTAGCTACATCGCTACGTGTACTTAATATCGCCTACGCGCCACACCATCAAAATCATTATCACGTATTAAGTTTATCTTCTTCCAATTCTTCAGCCTGTATTAACTAACTGGTGAACTTGTCTCAAATAACATTACATTTTTCATATAACATTCACATTTTTCATTTAATAATTATATTATTATTTAATATAATTTCATTTACATTTTTCATATAATAATAACTTAATTTAGGGCTGCCTGAAAGAAATTGCCAATACGCAATTATACCACTTCTCTAAATTGCGAAGTATTAAACAATTTAAAAAGAGCCAGAAGAAAGTGTCCACACGGGGAATCAAACGTGTGACTATCGCATTACGTGTCCAAGCTCTTACCGCTACGCCAACCAAATATATGTATATGGCTGAATCAGTGCGAGAGCCACGTTAAAAATTCTATTTTCTAAACACTTGACCAACTGGTTTCCCATTTCGGTTACTGCCATATTATCTTGCCAAGCCCTGCATATGCTGTAGATTTCAGCGAAATTCGTGATTTCGAGTAGGCGCCCTCTGCTTGTTAGTTTAGAACTAACTATGTGTAAACATTTTCTAAGGTTATTAATAAAGAAATAAATAAAATTTATCCAGCTGATTCCAAGAAAGCGAAAAGCAGACATGTGTCTTATAAGGCTTCAAATTCTTTCAATAGCGGCCCTAAAAATGTTTTTTTTATGTCAGATATCGACAAACGAGCATGAGGTTCACTCGATGGTAGGTGATACCCCACAGAACATCAGTCAATGATGCGCCGTCGACCTACATTTTACTTCGAGCATTCGATAGACTGAAAGCGACACGTGCAATGTGTACTTTACGGTTCTTCCATCTATAAACGGTGGTTCGTTACCCGGTTGGAAATTCAATATTCCTCCCACCCGATCAATGCTCAAATTTACCAGACGTGGGGAAAACATGCTTACAGAAAATTATTTTATCATCCCGGTGGGATTTGAACCCACGATCCATCGATGCGCACATTCAGTTCTACCGAACGCGCCATCGAGCCCGTCAACGATGATATTAAAAAAAAAAGTTTATTCAGTATAATTTAAATTTACGCTTATAATCTTTAAGCTCATCAGAGTACCTTATAGTTTAAATATAATAAAAATCTATTGTTCAACATTGTTCCTCAGCAAATCCCTGGATTTACGGCAAAGTTCCGGCGGAACAAAGCTCTTACGTTGAAGCACAGAGTAAAGCTTTTATGTCTTTCTTTACGACTTACAAATTCTCTACTAAAGTGTTAAGAACTGTTAGTTAACATTTTATATAAAAGTAGTTGACCTATGCCCACTTTGCTGGGCGTCAAACATTTTTACTTGTTTTTTAGATATAAAGCTCTACAATACATGTTAAAAAAACTTTATGCTATTACAATCTAGGCAAGAATAATAATTAATAATGGCTAATGAGTAATTTAAATAAACTTAATTAAAACTGAGATAATATTCAGTGACTCTTCTTAGTGTTCATAATTATTTTAGAGGCAGATTGTTCTTGGGACCTTAGTACTTACACTTTTTTAATAGGCAGCTCACTAACACTACACTAGCTCAAACGGTTTAGTTCGTCAGTCTTCTCACTATAGGTGGAGTGGAGTTTTACTTGTGATGAAATTATCTTGTGTAGTTCTTAATACTGAGTGGAACAATGAACATTATATTCACCTGTATCAAAACCGTTTAGTCAGAAAGTCAACGTTTTTCTTTTGTACAATGGTTAATTACTAATATTGTTATTTCACAATTAAAATACAATAAATCACAAACAAATATAGCCTATGTCACTTAAGAATAATGCAGCTTTCTACTGGTGAATTAATTTTCAAAATCGGTTCAATAGTTCCAAAGATACCTTCCTAAAACAAACAAACATTCAAACTTTACCTCTTTATTTTATAACTTTATATAAGTGAATACAAATTCAAAATTTAGGAAGCACTTCAGAAATAAA
The DNA here is from genome assembly GCA_905404175.1 of Anthocharis cardamines. Classification (NCBI taxonomy): domain Eukaryota; kingdom Metazoa; phylum Arthropoda; class Insecta; order Lepidoptera; family Pieridae; genus Anthocharis; species Anthocharis cardamines. Next base: position 3,879,988 of record FR989972.1, on the reverse strand, counting down.
ACACAAGAACATTTTATTATAATTTATTTTGACTAGAAACTTTTCAAGTTAAAGTATTCCCCTTCAAGGGCTAACAGCTCGCTATTGACAGAGCATAGAAAATACTTTACAATCAACATTCACTCGTTCCATTTCACCTTACCGATGACAGTTGACACATATATATGTTTGGTTAATAGCCAAAAAGAGACTTGACATATATGGTAAAATTTTCTTTTTTTTTTTACTTTTCTTTCTTTCTTCTTTTTATCATTTGGTCCAAATTATATTAATCTACGACAAATATTTTGTCGCTCATATATTTTATCATTTTTTTAAATTATTTTTCTGTTTAGTGGTTATCTCTTTTTGGTTGTTATCCATCGATAGATTTAATAATATATGATTCATCCGTAAAATGGCACGCCTTATTTTAAAGTCAGATGAAATGGATTTTTCAATAGTTATATAACTAGAGTAGATTATTCTAATATGTTATTTGAATCTATTTACAATATAAGAATTATAAAATATCAATTACTAAGATATTAAACATTGATAATACTTGTCCTTATTCTAGTATGGGTGTGTTGATGAATCTGCATAATATAATATACAAAAATAATGTACGTTGATGATATTAATAAAAAATATAATAAAAAAATTAAAAAGTAGTGAAATATTTTATGAGAACTTTCTCTTTTTTATATTTAACTAGTGTAAATGCGTTGCAATGCTACGTAAAGAAAAAAGGTTTTTTTTAATTTGCCAGGAACCTTCGCAGGTGCATAACAACTCATCAAAGTTTCATCACAATCGGATGAATTGTTTAAAAGTTTATAAAAGACATACATTGGGTTTTATTTTCTTAAAATTATATTTAGTCAATTAGTAGATATTAGCAACTTCTATGTTCATCGATCCTCATATATTTAAATAAAATAATTTACAACGGATTAAAACGCGATCCTCATATATTTTAGATCAAGGACTGAATACCGGTTAATTTACTATGGGAGTTATACCGGTATAATAAAGGTTTTTGTTAATATACTTTCGTTTTTATTCATATTTACTGAAAAACATTACTGTGGTAAGTTAAGTGTGTATTACTCTAGAAAACTAATATCATGGTATCTCAGTCAGACACGTATTTTGGAAAATAAAAATTAACCGGTTTCAGTCCCTGTTTTAGACCGTAAAATTTTAGTATAAACGTTGTGGTGTGTCGTAATAAATAAATACACAAAAATAAGGCTACATAGGGCTTTCAAATTCTTTTACTGTTATTTCAATATCGCTATGGAATATCCGAGTGAAATCTCATTCTTTGAATATATTCAAAAATAAAAAACTTCAACTTAAGCTTTCATAATTTAGCAAGTTAGCTTTTTGTATGTCATACATATATTCCTAGATGTGTGTGTGTGTGCTTACTTTTCTACTTAATAAAAAAATTCTATTTAAATATTATTGTTGTTAGAAGTGGAAGCGTACTGGGCCCATAACCTGTTGTTAGATTATACGACGATGATCATTATAAAGATTTTATTATACGAGACGACATTACAGTAAAGGAAGTAGCAAAGAGAAAGTAGACAAAGACAGCGGCTCTACAGATAACACATTATACAAACTATAACAGATTATATTTAATCTTCAACAATTATTATACCCAAATTCTATTTAAATTAATCAAGGTAACGTAAACGTAGCTATTAGAAAAAGCCTACTTTTCATAATTTAATTCTATATGCTCTTTATGCATAATAATTATTTTAATCATAGAAATGATTTTATATTAAAAACAGCGTGTAATTTTGATTTCAAGTCGTTAAAATATGATAACGAACATGTTACGGAGTCATTAATCACAAAATGTTCAAACGATAATTATAACGTAAACAAACTTATGTCTCAATGATTATTATTTTCTAAAAATAGACTGTAACAGTGTAAAAGTTGTTAAAATATGATCACAAATATGTTACACAGTTACAGAGTCATTAATCACAAAATGTTACAACGATAATTATAAATACATATATACATATACATCAAGCCTCTCTCCCATTGGGGTAGGCAGAGATCATCCATATGCTCCGAGCCTTACATCCACTTTCGCTTCTTCCACTTTCATCAATGCTTTTATACACACTCGTCGGTTTCAAGTACTTTTGACCTGGCCCTTTTGAAGAACGATAATTATAACGTTAACAAACTTATAAGTCATATTGTGGCGTGGTATAATCAACTTTAACTCGTACAAACTTGCGACTGACGTCACTACCGCAAAGCTACATACGCAGTTAGAAAGTTATACTCCCTGAATAAACCACTCAAATATTCATAGTATTAGTTACACCCTATAGAAAAACAAAAGTTATAACAGTAGAAGCTTGGGAATTCATAAGCTTACATAAACGTTTATTAAATAGCTTGTATTGTTATATATTATATGTATAAGTAATATGATACTGTGAAGAAATTCGTAAAACTTTGATTCATTAGAATAAAATTTTAACTAACTAAACTTTCATAGGCAAGCGTTATTTTAGTTTGCATCAACACTTAAGATCAGGTGTGATCGTAAACAAACGCTTTCCTATTTCAAATTAAAAAAAAAAAAAAACTACCTAATACAATAATACATTTTTATGTATAATTAAGACAATTTTTGAGTCGTTAGTCATTATTCATTGGTCACATATATTCAATTTTATTTATAATATATTGTGTGAATTATTTGTAATATCTTACTATTTTACCCCCACCACCTTTTTATGTATTTCTTTCCTTCCCCATGTTTCTTTTTATTATTCCTGTCACCCAAAGGTAGTCTGAAATTGCTAATCTATCAATAAAACCACCTATAGTACCTCTCATTTCTATAACTAGTTTCATATTTGTATTTCTGTTGTGTGCATTAAAGTTGTAAAATGAATCAATTAAAACTATACAGTTTCGGAAATACGGAAATACTTCCGAATACTTGATTTCATAATAATACATGAAAAAAAAAATACTTTTATAATCCACTTTCAAGTTGAAAATAATTAAATAAGCACGCTTACACAGAAGTTTTGAAAGTTAACCGCATCAGAGTTGACGCACGAAGTAGCATTACCGTATTAAAAGTTTGTAATATAATAATTCCACGCTACGAAGTGCACAATGGACTTTTAAACCTTACTAACTCAATAATTTTTGACGGGCTCGTTGGCGCGTTCGGTAGAACACCTGCCGTGCGCATCGATGGGTCGTGGGTTCGAATCCCACCGGGAGCACATGCTTATAATTTTCTGTAAGCATGTTTTCCCCACGTCTGGTAACTTCGGGCATTGATCGGGTGGGAGGAATATCTAAATTCCGACCGGGTAACGAACCACCGTTCATAGATGGAAAAGCCGTGAAGTGCATATTGCGCGTTTCGGTTTCAGTCTATGGATTTCCGAATGCTCGAAGTAAAAATTAGGTCGACAGCGCATCATTGACTGATGTTCTGTGGCTGAGGTATCACCTACCATCAAGTGAACCTCATGCTCGTCTGTCGATATCTGACATAAAAAAAAAAAAAAAAAAATAAGTGAATAACTTTTTTAGAATAGAAAATATTAAAATGCACAGCTTATTCAGTATTCACGTTGCGTACCGAAGGTACCGAGATTGAATACCGGGGTAATGAGATTTAAATAAAACTAGAGACAGACGTTGACCGGAATGTTGGCTAAAAAAATCTGGGTTTGAACTTGCTATTTTCCCACTCGTATAATGTCTAGTATGTCACTGATTTGCAGTGGAAATTAATTTATTACTATTATTTTCGACCAAAGGGTCGCCCTAAAGTCTTTCGACCATACCGCGTTGTCTTATGTTATATTTTCCTTATATCTCTCCTTATTTATGTATTACGATACTTATCTTATTCCCGCCATTTTTTCTCTTCTCCAGTGGAAATTAGTTATTAGAAATAAGCTATAAGCGTGCGTGACGTGAGCTGTCAATTGCGGAAAATGGCGGAGTTCTAAACCTAATTTATATTAAAATGAATTTTCTACATAATATTTATTGCATGAATTTTACCAATATTACCAGTCATTCTGTTATTCGGGACATAGAAAAATCCCTCAAATAAGATATCATTTAAATCGCGGTTGCATCGATTAGTTGCATTATTGAGTTATAAATTGTGTTACTAAAGCGATTTGTATTTATTTTATATAATATATTTTTTCAGTGGAGCATGACACACAATATTGGTTTAATAAAAAAAATGCCATCTAGACATAAGTGTGTCCGCTCTCTACTCCACTACGGGAATCCCGGAATTCAATTACACAGACGTAAAATGAAAAGGAGAAAATTGTCAAAGACTAACTCGGAACAACTGACAAGAATCAAGTTGACACGTTCATTGGTTTGACGTGACCTATCATTCATAGTTACTCGTGAAATCCCATATTAGTACTGAAATTCGAATAAAATTTCTATATTCACCACCTTCTCTTCAAATTATTGAGATTCTTTATCTCTATTATCGATTAGCAATAAGGCTGCCTATTATATATACTCGTATATATATACATAATAAAACAGGAGAATTAATATGGAGTGAGGAAAACTAAAAATAGATAAATTTGTTAGATGAGTCAATATACTTAGATTGATAGAGTATTTATTGTACACAAGAAATAATTAAACAAACTGCTAAAAACTAGGTTAGACAAATAAAAATAAAATATTTGGATAACATACGGTCGGCCGCATAATATCTACCAAGCAAACCTCTGGGTGGGATTTTTTAATAAAACAATTATAATAGTACAGTGGGTATGTCAAAATACGCACGCTAAAAGTGTACAAGAAAGTTGTATCTAAAATTTAGCAAATAATGTACAATTTTATACACGTTAGCCGGCCTAGCATGAAACCGCGACAAAATTTTGTCGACCGTTTTCTCGTGTTTTAATCGATTATCTCTTTATATTTTCCGGGTCTAACATGACAATTACTCTTAAAACTCGACTTATAATATCAAAAATAGATATTTTTGTCGATCGAGACATCTTTTCTATCAAAATTGTCGATGTCGAAATATAATATATCGAGATATCTTACATTTTAGTTTGTCTTCTCTCGCCCGCGACATATCTCGTGGTGGTCATGCTAGGCCGGCTGATGTAGTTGAAAGAAAAATTTAAGAGAAAATAAAACAAAAGGAAGAATAAAAATGATGAGGTAATATATTTAAGAGATATCGATTTAATATTCAGATTCATCAACACCAAGATAAAATCTATTACATATATGCTTCTTGGAATTATATTTACATTGAATTCTACGTAATGATATTAACTCGAACACATACTTTTTATACATCTAAAATTAATAATGTTCTTAGCGCTTTTCCCCCTTTCATAATTTATATTATTTAATATTGCGGTATAACTATCATATATTTTAAAACTATAGTATTCTTTGAATACTGAAGGAAACATGTAATATTGCTTTATGAATTCTGAAACTAGATATTCCGAATTCATGACTTTTGTAATTGTTTCAAGAGTCACTTTCGTTATATTCTTAGTTATTGCTATTGAATATAATAATTCTAATAGTGACTTAATTACAAGGGTAAATTTTATTGTTAGGTAAAATGTAAAATTTTGCCCGGATTAACGAGGTTAGAATGCTAAAAACCAATAGGTATGAAATATTAAGTTTTTATTTTATCAATTTTAAAAGTTTAGGGAAAAATACCTAAGATTCTATGCAAATAATATTTTCGTAATTAATATTTATGTTTTTTTTTTGTATTAGATATCGACAGACGAGCATATGGATCACTTGATGGTAGGTGATACCCCAACCACAGAACATCAGCCAATGATGCGCTGTCGATACTATTTACTTCGAGCATTTCATGGACAGATACCGAAACGCGCAATGTTCACTTCACGATTTTTCCATCAATGAACGGTGGTTCGTTACCCGGTCGGAATTTCGATATTCTTCCACCTGTTTAATGCCCGAAGTGATCAGACGTGGAGAAATTTTTAAAATGCCGTTTCGAACCCGCGACCTATCGGTGGTAAAGGTAGGTCTTCTACCAAACGCGCCAACTAGCCCGTCAATTCTTTGTATGTATATCTTAGGTATTTTGTCCCTAAAATTGAATAACTTAAAAATTAAAATTTCATACTTTTGAATTGTGGTTTTAACACTATACTCTCGATATATTATTTTCTCTTTCGGGACGTAAAATGTTGTTTAAGTAAACACCATTAATGTATGCCTGGAGAGTCAGGTTTAGGTTAATTAAGGTCAATTAGCACTATTTTCACAACATTGATTATTCAAAAGAGCAGCCGTTGTGCTAAAATTACACACAAGACCGCTAAATTTAAGTGAAATCGAATTTTCAAAAATATTTCCACAAAACATTTTTATCTATTAGATATTTACAAAGTCGTCTAAGATTTATTTACAAAAGTATCACAGGAAATTTTATACGCTAATACTTCTGAGTATGAATTTCATCTTATTAAAAGAACCTTAATATATTATTTTAATAGTCTTTAGTTTTTAGAAATATTTGATGCTTTTGACATATTATTATTATAACAAGTTCATTCATATATTATAATATTCTAAATTAATCTCTTAATTATACCGTTTAATTAAATCTAGAGGTACATTTACGTCATAAATATTTTATTTATAATTAAAATATATTTTATTTAATATAGAATATAATACTGTCAACGAATTCATAAAACTTTGAGTCGTTAGAATAATTTTTTGTACAAACATTACCTAGCATGAATTTCATCTAAAATTATTAAAACTACTTTCACAAGCTTGGAGATCTCGAGCTAAAACATAGGTCGACAGCGCATCATTCATTGTTGTTCTGTGGCTGAGGTATCTACCTCCAAGTCTCACGCTCGTATCGACATCATAAATAAGAATTCAAATTTTAAAGGTCGGCAACGCATCTGCATCCCCACTGGTATTGCGGTCTATAGGCGGCGGTAATCACTTACCATCTAAGTCATTTGCCCGTTTTCCCCCTATATATTAAGCTGAAGAGTTTGTTTGATTGAACCTGCTAATCTCATGAACTACTGGTTCGAGTTGAAATAATATTTTAGTGTTGTATAGTCCATTTATCGAGACTATATATGTACATAATAAATTTAATGTAAACAAAAATATACAGAATGACTATTAGGCGGTACGAAGTTCGCGGGGACAATTCGGTCTATATAAAAACAATCTAACATCAAAAAAAATCTTACACTACGTCACTTTTATCGAGTAGCCCATTATTGCTACTCCCGTCTTCTTGTCAGATGTGATAGTCTCTCAAAGGCCTCACTGATTCCGCGGAAGATCTTGGCGTTGGGTCCACCCCAGACAACCCAAGAGATCCACTTCTCCGTACGACCAAAGTCTTCGTTCCATAATCTGTGACAAAGTTGTCATTTCTAGTTGGAGTGTTGGCGCGAACGGTTTGGTATCCGCAACATAAAGGATATTTGGATGTGAGAATTTTTTTGAAGGCTTCGCGGAATTCTGTGTTGAATATGGAGTAGATTATCGGGTTGAATGCAGAGTTGGAGTAGCCGAGCCAAGTGAGAATCTTGAACGCGAGATCTGAAACAAGGGATACGTATAAATTGATGATAAAAGAAAAATTAAAAATTCAATATAAAAAAAATTTTTTTTTTTTTGAGGAGATGTGTGCCTATTGGAATGGACTCAGTTTTGTACTATCTATCTATAACATATCACTAGTTTTCAGTAACCCGTTAGGAAATACATTTGGAGCTTACAGATTATGGATACACCTAATATATCGAGTATATTTCAACGTGGGCGCAAACGATATTATAATGAGGAAAGATTTGTTTGTTTGTTACGATTTAACTCAAAAACTATTCGACCTATTTTAAAAATTCTTTCACCAATAGAAAGCTACATTATGAGGGAATAACATAAGTTATTTTTATAGTGTATAATAGATCTCCATTGCACCCATGCAAAACCGGGGCGAATCGCTAGTTTTTAATATACGATTAGTTATGGGGTTGATTTGTGTGTTCAGCCTTAAAATCTTTCATTTTAATAGTATTGTTTAGACCAGTGATTCCCAAAGTGGTCTATATCGACCCCTAGGGGTCTATGACAACCTGCAAGGGGTCTACGTCAGCGAAAAAAAATTTGGGGGTCCATGAAATGAAAATGGGGGTCCACGTAGTGGATCTCAACACATACACTGATAGTACCTATTTACATACATCATACGATCTTATAATATCAAAACATATATATTATTTATAAAAGTTGTAGGATGTTGGTATTCGCTTTGTGGCGAAGAAATTTACAGTATTACAATATCAGGTAAGTAAGGGGTCTACCCAACACGGAAAAACATGGCAAGGGGTCTACGACACAAAAAAGTTTGGGGAACTCTGGTTTAGACTCTCGATCAACAACACGACAACTTTAGGCCCGTAATTGACGTACACAAATTGGATCAACTTCAGGCAACGAAAAGGTCGAAAAATCGTTTGAAAATAAGTTTCAACAATTTGGTAATAAATAATTATCGTATTTTCCTTGAGGTAAATGATTTTTGCGGGAATTCTCTACTTTACTTGACCTAAATACCGATCATATAATTATGGCATGAGGTAATATGCTGCGGCATCCATCATTAATTATTATTTATTGCGAAATTGTTTTCGTTTTCGTGATATTATTACTAGCCTATTGGTGTCTTCTGTAAAGAGTCAAAGTTCGGTCTCAGTGAAAGTACTTTGACGGGAATTATATGGTGGATACCTACACCTATCTTGCGTTCCGATGGGTCGCTCGCTTGGGGTTTGAACTCCACTGATTTTTTATAATTTTCTTCTCTGATCACTTCGGGCATTGGGAGAAATATCTAAATTCAGACTGGGTAATTGTACAAACATGGAGAAAACGTAAGTATAAAATATATATAACTAGTTTAGGTTTAGTACATAGATTTTCAAATGCTTGAAATGAAAAATAGGTCTACAGCGCGTCATTGGCTAATGTGATGACTTATCACCTACAGTCAAGTAAGCCCACAACTCTAATCCTCTACTAAGCCCCAAGTGAATAAGAGATAAAACCGTGGTGGTGGCAAGGTAGGTGTTGTATCAAACGCGGAAAACTGTAACTAAATTTTTTAAAGAGAAATTTCTGTATCATTAACGCAAAAACTTCCACCCGTCCCGGTACACTCGTTAATCATTCTACTTCCTCCTAAAGAAAATATGAGATGCTTACAAGTCTAATTATTACGGAAAGTGCAAGAGTTTGGTCTTAGATGAAGATTTATGCTCGTAAAATTTTATCTTTTTTTATGTTATATTTCGACAGACGAGCCTGGGATTCACTTGATGGTAGCTGATATCTCAGCTACAGAACACCAGACAATGATGCGCTGTCGATCTACTTTTTACTTCGAGCATTTGGAAATCCATAGACTGAAACAGGCAACCAATTTTCAGCATCTGACAACCAATTTTCAGCATCTGACTGGGTAACTGTTTGAGTACCAGTTAACACAATTTAAAAAAAATACGTTTATTCATCAAAATCAAAAGTAATTCGCTGACTTTTAGTAGTGCCCCAATGTCCCCCATTACGAAGTTGTAAAGGCCCATTTACAGGATGCAATTTTCTTTCCTGTTGCATACAATAAAATTGAAGCAATTAATGACTTGCACAGTCTAAGCAAAACGTAACATTATGTCATACAAGTTTTGTTCAATACTATTTTTAGTGTAAACAGTAGGTACATAATATCCGTGTGTAAAGTTACTCATAATTCTTGAAGGTCAGTATTACGCTTCATTTATAGCTTTTGAATCAAGAAAATGGCATCATGTAAATGGCTTTAGTCAATTAAGTCATTAGTGATATTGATTAACGATAAAAATTTGCGGCTTAATTACTAATAATTTCGTATCTCGGGGAAAACAGATTTAAAAAATATTTCGGTTAGTTAGGGCACGAAGATTAATCACTTACTTGCCTGTAAAGAAAAATGATAAGTGCCACATACACAGAATTTGCCTAATAATGTTGGAAGTGAAAATAGATTACAATTTATTTAGTACAAAGGACATTTCTTTTTTTAATATACTCGTATTAAATAAATAAGAGTAATTTATAACCGTGTAATTAGGCTAATAAATATTATGTATTCAAAAATTGGTCCATTGAAAAAAAAGGGTCATTTTAAAAATTATTAGTGAAATAAAAAGAAAATGGCTAATGGTCTTCCAAAACTGGAGTCTACTCAGTTACAATTGTGCTCATACTTTAATAAGCACAACACTGGTTTTCAGTGACCCCATCGTGTGACATTTGGAGCTGAACTGACATTTATGATTTAGGAGTAAAATAATAGAAATTTTTAAGCCTATCCTACCTTTATCAAATTAATCTCTTGCTGCTTTTATTCCAGAAATAAAGTAACTTAGTGGTAATTAATAAAAAAAATTTTTTTATTAATTACCACTAAGTTACTTAGTAAGAATAAATTTATTAGGTAACAAATAATAAGAAAAAAATACAATATCAATAAAACACAAAAAAAAATCGTTTGTTAGCTACCTAAATGGTGAGGTTACTCAGCTTGTTCTATGTCTTCTTGGCATAGCGCTGGTTTTCATAACCTCACCAATGTTGAGGCATCAGCCACAAATGATAAATTATACAGTAAAACCCATTTCATAAAAGATAATTAAAAACATTAATTAAAAATAAAGAAAATACCTAAATTGCCTAAAAAGAAACCAGAGGGCCTAGCACGAGCAACTTGCGAAAAAGTATTCGTATCGCCGAGCTGTCATTTGTATGAAATTTCAAATGATTTCTCATACAACTGACTGATGGACGATTCGAATACTTTTTCGATAATAATAATTGTTCGTGCTTACCCCTCAGTAAGCTGGGAGTGCAGTGACTATGCATTTTTTTGTAGGGTAGAATCAAAATTACCTGGTATACAAGTCTTGCAAAAGGCAGCGACAATATTCACACAGAAGAATGGAACCCAGCAGAGTAGGAACACCCCCATGATGATGCCTACAGTGATGGCTGCTTTGTGATCGGACACGTGATATGGTGAGGAGTGTACGTGCGTATGGACCCGGGTTCGGACGGATTTCGTCCGGTTATCCGGTAGCTGGACCGTCCTGGTAACCGCCCGTATGGACTTCACGTGCTTTTGCGCGTAGCAGTATAATCTGAAAGAATATTTATTAGTAGCATCCATGTTGTCTTATAGAGATGTTAGTATCAATTACAGCATACCATTATCCATTAATCCACACACGATAGGTCTCGTGTATAGTTGTTAAAAAACATGTTAGCTACCGTTATTTAACCAAATGTTTATTAATAACCCATAGAATGCAGTTATTAACGGTTAATTATCCAACTATTTATAAAGTAGGCGTTATAATATGAATGAATGAATGAATGAATAACGTTTATTTAGCCACTATATATAACAAAAATACAATACAAATGAATGAACTCTTATAACTAAAATAATTCAAAAACTAAACTAAAATAATAAAACAAAAGAAAAACAAAAGTGTAATATTAATAAATGTTGTGGCTAAAAAAGATAGCCACTCAGCATTTGCCACACCATTAAATAATGTTGATTTTCAGTGACTGCTCTGATTTGATTTTCGCTTGGAGCGACATAACAATTAATAATAAATATCAATAAATAATAATAAATATCTTATTTCAAAACCAGTCATACCACGTCGTTGATAGTTCCAACATTCCACATTGCAATATTACTAGATATTTTGAGATTTGCATACATTTAATAATAATTTGATTTGCGTAATTTGAGTTCTAATGCAGTTGTCATGGGTCTTTGGTTACAAGGATGCTCACGACCTAAACACCCAGTTTATTAACATTACCTAAATTATATCTACCGGCAGTAGCTTTTCTCTTACAACCAGGTGCTATACAGGCTCAATCTCCTCTCTGTCATATAAAACCTTAGTATATAAGCCTTTATAGGTATAAATGTAATATCGCTTACCTGCAGTATATGCTGATCATCACAATACATGGCAAAATGAATGATATACAGCTAGATACCACGGCATACGTGGGTGTTAGTACCAGCGCACACGTGGGGTATCTTGGAGGGCGTTCCGTGGTTGTCACTGTTTCATCTGGAGGTCGATGCAACCCCAGGGAAATCGGGAGAAAACTGACCATCACCGCCAGAAGCCAGATGAGAATGATGGTAACGATTGCAACTCGACGGGTTACCCAGCGACCATATCTACGAAAAATGAAAAAAAAAACTTTTTGAACATTGGCTAATTTTTTTCCAAATTCAAATGACAAACTACGGACTTACCTCCTTTAAAGGTACTTAATCCTAGTTCTAGAATCTAAATCCTAGGATCCTAGCTGATTTTAATATATTTAAGTAAATTTTGTTAACTAAATGAAATTTTACCGCCTCCGTGTCTTAGTGGTAAGCGCGATACGTATGGACCGGAGGTCCTGAGTTCGAATCCCGGGGAAGCAAGAAATAAAAAAAAATGTTTCGATCAGGTCACAGAAGGCTGATCACCTACTTGCCTGTAAAGCAAAATGATCAGTGAAACAGGCACAGAAATCGGTCTACCCCATGCCCCACTAGGGGATTCGGGAACTTACTTACCTACTTCTACGAAATGAAATTGCAAACCCCTAATAAAATATGTACTAGGACATAAGAAATCATCACAGAATAAGAACAAACATCAGCGGAAGTTTTATTCGATAACGTCTTGACCTCTTTAGAAAATGTATGAAGATCGGTAAATATCTTGAAGTGTAACAAAGACAAAAGGAACGCTTTGTACCTTCTGCACGTATCGCGCAACTGCGGCCAAAATATTTTCCAAGATAAGAAAGTTAATGTGTTGTAATTCATTGCTGAGTATAGTATTACGTAGTAAACGTAGATTCGATTTGGAAATATTTATTGGTAACTAGTGCTCGCAACTTTCACAATTATTTTTACAGTAATATAATAGGACATAATTTTTTTTTACAATACCCGATTTCGGTGAAATAATAATTATAATATGTTGTTCCATTTAGGTTAATGCACCTGTTTATGCATGACAATCAATTTAGTAGTCTTGAAGATTGGCGTGAAGAAACAGACAGAGAGATAAAAATGTTAAAAAATATATTAAACGAACAGAGACGACAATTCTACTGTTTTGCTCTACGTAAAGATAGATAAAGCGTTACGGACAATAAAGCGTAGTTTGAAATGTTCTGTGAAATACGCTATTGTTTCGGAGTCCGCAACAATGTTTGAGCATTTCACTTCCCAAACGCGACTATCGTAATAAAACCTTCTCTATTCAAAATAATATTTTTTCTTTCAATTGTCCTGTTTTAGAAGTGAAAACTTTTTCAGGCGCGTTGCGCGTTTTTAGAGGGGACAAACTTATAGATTCGCTTCACCGACATGCTAATTCTAACAGTATATCTATATAGCTATGAGTAGCCAGACTAGCGCACATAATAGTTCTAAGTTTTCACTTCTTTCGGCAGTCCCCATGACTGCTTTTATATATTTTTTTTGAAATTTATTGCATGACCATGAATAGTTGTCTTTCAGTCGAAATAATGAATACAATTATTTAATCCATTTAACTTATATAATCTTAAAATAAAAAAAACCTAATCAATAACAAAAAAAATATATAAATAAACACAAAATCAATTTTTTCTACTTTCTTTAAGATAATTTTAAAGATATAAATTAATTAAACTGAATTGCTAGCAAATCTTAGAAACGAAATTGTCCTATCGGCCACATTGATTGAAATCATGGCCTAGTATGGTCTCAGCGTATCAAATTGATTTTGTTAATTAGAAATGGTTACCTCAAAGGATCCTTTATATGAATATATCTGTCCAGTGATATTGCACACAGGTTTAGTATCGACGCAGTCGAGCACATGACGTCACAGGCCACCCACGTATCGCAGAACTGTTCGCCGAAGACCCAGTACCTGATAACAGCATTAACATTATTGATAACATTACCTTAGTTTGTCAAGGCTTTTGTTTATTTTCCCAGTAATTTAGTACAATAGCTAAATTGAGAAACTACTGGAGGAAGCAGTTTTGATTTATATTTACTTCAAAAATAAAAATAAAAACGTGACGTGAGTTGTCTTTAGCTGATAAAATTAAAAAAATATATTTTTGAAATTATATTAATTTAATTTTATCACCCTAATTTTAATGTTAAAATTTCAAAATTCAACAAATAATACAGATAATGTTAAATAGATAACACATAAGATATTAGGAACATACATTGCAACTATGTTATGTTTAGGTTAGTTCTGTTTTCCAGACAAAAGAGACATAAGAAAATGTTATTAGTTACAAAACAACCTGTTACAAACCTATTATATTATATGGAAATATTCAGTATTGTTATATTAAAAAATATACAGTATTTAATTAAATAATTTCATAAGTATTTATAATGAAGACAAGAATGAAATAAGTCGCGTACAAATTCATGAAACCACGGAATTTGTAATTATATTTCAGAGACGGCAGAATGAAAATAATTTCATTATCTAGTCGAGTCGTTGAATATACATTTTGCCACGTGGTTTCACATTGACATTATATTTCTTTTTTTTATTTATTGCATGAACATGGATGCTTGTCCATCTGTCACTGTCATTAGAAAACCAGTATTAGAGTGCTCGCCAGGGGGGTTAGAACGCAAAACGCAAAACGATTCGACTGATCGTCTCGCTTCATTGTGATTGGTGTAGAGACTCTCTCGCTTCGTTGTGATTGGTGTAGAGAGTCTCTACACCAATCACAATGAAGCGAGACGATCAGTCGAATCGTTTTGCGTTTTGCGTTCTAACCCCGCAGATAAGTCTGCGCGCGGCAAAAATTGGAACTAAATTTCTTTCCGTCATATTGTTTTCCGGAATTAGTGTGCAGCAGTGGCGTTTTTATTCGATTTTATTGGTAATCATCATGCCTAAGGTTATAAAAAGTGCTGGTAGAGATGTTATATTGAAAGTAAAACGTGCTTATGAAGCAGAATGGCAAAATAAAGGGCCAATTTTACCATTTTCAAAACTTTTTTATTACTTGACAGGTAATTTTGGGGGTGACCAGTACATGGTATTATGTCTTTATCTGGGGTATTTTTATACGATACATATTTTTACTTTGTTGTTGGTTAATGATTTAGTTTGTTTTAGGATTTAAACCCCATTGAAAAAAAAAGACGTATTGTGGAAAAAAATTTAAATCAAGCCACAGGTGAAATATCTTCAATCTGAAGCATTTAATTCGATAATGTGTGTCAGCATGTTGAATAAATCGTAGACCAATATTTTGAATCTGACAGGCTTTTGGACATAGAAATGGACAAATTTATAAGTGATCATGCAAGTGACAGCAAAACTTTAAACTCTTCTAATAACGAGTCAAGTGAATCAGAATCATGTGAAAATAGAATGGAAAGATTGACCCACTGATGAACCATAGTTATCCAAAATTTAGAAGTTCTGCCATATTCTCGATAAATGATTTACATTAAATATATTATATATATATATATATAAAATTTGGTGTTGTTTTATTTAATTGTAGATTATGTAAATATTTCTTATGGAGCAGGTAAATAAGGAGTTATTCAGTTACAATATGTAACAAATTAAAAATATATATATTTTCACTGAGTTTTAGTATGTAATTATTATTCATCACCCTAAAACTAATTGAAATTTACAAATAAAATTGTTACATCACGTCAAATTTAGTAGTTAATTAGACGTGATATCTTAATATAAATTTGTTTTCTGTTGTATACTAAGTATACCTAATACGAATTAACATTCAGAATGCCGGTGATTTTTTTGGTGTTGCATAGTGGTTGAGAGTTTGCTTTCTATACCTGGCAATATTTGGTACGCCACCCGTCGCGCGCAGACTTATCTGGCGAGCACTTTACTAGTGCTTTTAGTGAGCGTGATTGAATAATATAGAAATATTTATGTCAGAAAAAATCATCAGTCTTCAGTAAAACAATAAAACAATAAAAAAAACAACAACAAATCCCTGTTTTGTAAATTTGAACAAATTAATACAAAGTAATAATAATAATAAAACTATAAAGATGCTAGAAAGAATGATTTTTTAAAATAATCATCCGCATTTTTTTACAATTGGCTGCTTTTATTTAACATAGAAATCTTGTCTGAAATTATAAGAAATATTAAAAGTTGTTTCAAAAATCCTTCACGTCCTCTTTTATTAATTAAAAAAGTTTACATAACCTTTTTGATTAATGTGTCAAAGTCAAAAGAGAAGATTACGCGGCAAATTCAAATATAATGAAGGGCAATGAACTCAATTTGCGTTACTGGTGGTTCATTATCTGATTGAATTTTAATATTTTACCAACCATAGGAAATGTTAGCTTAAATATTTAATCACGTCAAGCCCGCGACTACGTTACAGCCACTCTTTTCATTAAAGAAAATTACATACCCAAGCAAGTCATTAACGCCAGCGAAAGTCATCACAGCAGCGGCCACTAACATATCCGCGATTGCTAGCGAGGCCAGGAACAGATTTCCGATTCTTCTCAGTCCTCGGTCGGTGTAGATCGCAATGCAGACCAGAATATTCCCGGCCGCGCTCACGAATATCAGGAGTGAGAGAAATATACCTATAAGAAAACATATTTTGAACCTTTGGTAATAGATGTATCCCGTAAAATAGCAGCTGAGAAAAATCAGGTAGAAACAAATTCCCTGTATTTTTTTATGTTAGATATCGACAGACAAGCATGAGGTTCACTTGATGGTAGGTGATACCTCAGCCACAGAATATCAGTCAATGATGAGCTGTCGACCTACTTATTACTTCGAGCATTCGGAAATCCGTAGACTGAAACGGTATTTCCATATATGAACGGTGGTTCGCTACCTGGTCAAGAGCGCATCCACCGTCGTGAGTACGATGGGCATGCCTACAAACTTAATAGACTTGTGACTTCACACTTTCCCGGACTATTGACATCGATAGGCTGATAATATTATATTTAGCGGTTTATTTATTTACTTGTCTTTGGCTCCACAGTTTTGCACCCACGTGGAACTGTACAAAAAAAAGAAAAATATAGCCTATGTTACTCGCTGATAATGTAGTTTTCTATTGGTTAAAGAATTTTTAAAATCAGTCTAGTAGTTTTGGAGTTTATTCATATCTTACAAAAATTAAAATCTTTCCTCTTTACAATATTAGTAGTATCCCCAGCTTTTACCCACCTGAATTTATGCACCGTACAAAATCTTGGTTAGCACGTCATACATATATTTTGTAATCATCTCCATTATAGGAATGCGCTATATTGATCATGAGCGAGTTCATACTTTGACTAGCAGCTGGCCGATTTTCACGGGGCTGTGACCACAACTTTATTTAAGGGCTGGATCCGCACCTGCTAACTACTTTATTAATATAGTCTTGCCTTACCGACTACTAATATAGAGAGAAGGGTAACTGCATCCGGATCGTCAGCGTCTTCGTATTCTACCGCTGTGTCGTTCGTGTCTATCGCCACCTGTGTACAAAAAGGTGTTATCAATAGTCATCTACTGGTTAATCTATATCAAGGATGTTACAGAGGAAGAATAGGAAGTGATGGGGCCCTGGAGTTTGAGTGGGTAGGCTTCAGGCCCCAACCCGCCCGCTAAAAAGGGTTTCTCCAGGTAAAAAAGGTATTCTGATTTGGTTCCGATAAATTTGAATTGAAGCACAGCGGTGATCAGCGCCTGAATTAAATCAAGTAATTTATTACCTTCAAGCGGTCGCGACGATTTCAACGGTTAAGATTTTGTTTATATCTTCGATTTTTTTCATCACAAATATTTCGTGTATATGTTTTCTTTTATTTTAATACTATCCTGACCGAAATATAACTATAAAAAGTAAATAATAATTCAATTATTTGTTATTTCAAATCCCTAAATTTCGTCCGGACGTCTTTAACGTCTCCGTTACGCGCGACCGCTTGAAGGTTAAAATATAAGAAAATTATTCATCAATTTTGTTTAGCGTATAGTCACATTCCAGTTTAAGTAGCGAAGCTTTCAGGATGTAGCCAATATAAGGTGTTGACGGGCTAACCTTGGTAGAAACCAAACACGTCAACGAGCCCGATTACCTTGCGCACCGATGGGTTGCGAGTTCGAATCCCGTCGGGACTATATGTTTATAATTTTCTATAAGCATGTCTTTCCCATGTCTGGTCACATCGGGCGTTAAACGGATGGGAAGAATATCGAAATTCCGATCGGAAAACGTTCATAGATGGAAAATACATGAAGTGCGCATTAGTTTTTATTGCAAATTTTCCTACAAAAAAATGTCAACTTAAAAAAGAATGAGATCCCTATTGGTTCATAAAAAGAACTTCTAAGAAGTGTCGATACCATCTCATAATCAAGCATTACAAACTCGTGTTAAAGAACAAAATTTTAGATATTCAAACATTATAAAGTCACGAAGACTTCAAAACTTTTCTCCGTGCAAAATACTTGAACTTAAGAGTATAAATAAGTATACTTAGGTATGTATACAAGTTAAGTAATCGTTCTAATATTTAATGTTAATAAGGAAACGTTATTTTCCTTCTAAGTTTGAAGATTATGTTGCTTCAAATATCGTAACGATATGATTCTACTAAATTTTGTTAAACAAACTACCAAAAAAAGACAATTTGTTTTTTTAATGATTTTAAAGTTGTTTATTTTCTTTTAGTTATTGTAATTTTAGTATCTTTTTTTAATATACATAAATAACAAATAATTGTAATTTAAGTTACTAATTTAATACAATATGAAATTATTGAAAATCTATCGGACGTTAGACGAATTTGGTTCAAATAATAAATTATTAAAGATTTTACTAACGCGAATATCAAACAATTCGAAATTAAAAGGTCATTAATATAAATAAAATTTCGAATGCTATCCAGCAGACGTGGTCACGGGCAAACAGTCTGCGCGTAGATTTGACGGGCTCGTTGGCACGTTCGGTAGAACAACTGCCGTGTGCATCGATGGGTCGTGGGTTCGAATCCCACCGGGACAACATGTTTATAATTTTCTGTAAGCATGTTTTCCCCACGTCTGGTAACTTTGGGCATTGATCGGGTGGGAGGAAAAACGAAATTCCGACCGGGTAACGAACCACCGTTCATAGATGGAAAAACCGTGCATATTGCGCGTTTCGGTTTCAGTCTATGGATTTTCGAATGCTCGAAGTAAAAAGGTCGACATAGCATCATTGACTGATGTTCTGTGGCTGAGGTATCACCTACCATCAAGTGAACCTCATGCTCGTCTGTCAATATCTAACATAAAAAAAATAATAATAATAAATCGCGATATAATACGGTAAAATGTATTTTATTTAAATTAATGGTCTTTAAATTTCTTAGAAAGAATAACCACCACCACCAAACCACCATTCATAGATGGAAAAACCGTGAAATACATATCGCACGTTTCGGTTTCAGTTTTTTTGAATGCTCCAAGTAAAAAGTAGATCGATAGCACAAAATTGACTGATGTTCTGTGGCTGAGGTATCTACCATCAAGTGAACCTTATGTTCATCTGTCGATATCTAACATTAAAAATCCTTTAAACAAACCAGTAGTAAGTAAACAAAGCCTTACCACCGTTAATTTACAAAAGCTTCATGCACGAATACCTTAACAACAATCAGTATTGCTTAATTAACTTTATTTTATACGAAATTCGCTCTTATTACAACATAATGGAGACTACAATCGCGTGTTGTGATAAAGTTGCGAGTATGTTAACTTGTAAATCAGATGGCATACATATTCATTGAATGGTGTCATTCAGAGCATTGATCAAGCTACGATTTTATAAATCTAATACGAGTATATAAAATTCTCGTGTCACAGTTTTCGTTGCCATACTCCTCCGAAACGGCTCGACCGATTCTTACCAAATTTTATATGCGTATTCAGTAGGTCTGAGAATCGGCTACTATCTATTTTTCATACCCTTAAGTGATAAGGGTTGTTCACCCTTAAAAATTTATTTTTTATTTTTGAACGATTTTTTTTGTTTTTATTTTTTTATAATGTGGCATTAAAAAATACATACAACCCCTGCTTTTTTGTCAAAAATTCTTGACCCGTGCGAAGCCGGGGCGGGTCGCTAGTAAGCTTTATAAAATTGCAATACGCCCCGACTTGACATGAATGAAATCAAAATGTACTACACCAGAAATCAAGCCGACTGAAAGCTTTTATCGATTTTTTTTAATAACTGGCACTAGGACTTTTTACTAGTTGAATCTAGGCTATTGAGCTTAGAACACCGGCGCAGAATTGCATGTCTTTCTGTCTATTACCGTCTACATTTTGGAGAGTGTGCTTTAGAGCTCCATGACTTAGTTCGGAGGATTTGGGATGGAGATCCCAATTCCACCTCCGTACATCTAGACGCACATCGGGATATCATCCTTACATCGTGGATATTCCACCAGTTCGCACCTCTCGTTTCGCTTCTTCCTTTTTAATCAAAACTGCAAAGGAGTGCGTCTCTTCCAGCGACGGTTTTCCCGGATGACTATAATTTGGATCTTTTTAAGGCGACAAGGGACACTGTTCATCGAAAATGCTGACCTATTCCTTTGAAATATTTTGTCCTTTGAGTAATAAATGAATCTTAAATCCAATACTATATAGAGATTATTAATCAATTCTCACTGACACATTATCTACATTGCACCCGTGCGAAGCCCGGGCTGGTCGCTATTCAATCCTAATATGGCTAAAATAATTTACCACTAATTGCGGTAAAATGTAATTCCCTTTGAAACAAATGCTGGCATGTCACAGATTTAATATTCAGTTGATTGATACGCGATTTGAGGTTACCGTGGCACAAAATTGTACGGAGTTAATAAATTGGAGTTTAGGGCTCACCGCAAAAACGATACTAGTAGCTAGGGATTGAATGCTGCAAACAACATTAATAGTCAATTGCTTAAAATTTGTTTTCTTGCCGATTCGATGAAATAAACAGATTAGCACGCTCGCTACGGCAAACATTTTTGTCATTGCCACCGCAGTTCGTTGTCAAAAAGCCTTGCATCCAAACTTTCTACGAGTGTGTTGATAGGTAAAAAGCAAATATTGTCATTTACATAATTTTTCACTCTATATTGATACGAAAATAATTACGAGTACATACTTTCAGTATTTCAGCATTGTAACGCACGAATGTATTAATCTTAAAAAAGGCTTTTAAAACCCATTAAATCATTTCAGTAATTTGAAACATTAGCATGAATAAACAAAAAAACAATTTTATGTATATTGTGTGTTGATAACCCCGCGCGAGCGTCCGCGCGGTGACCATGCGTCGCGAAATTAAGTAGTTAACATTCGATTAAGTTTATTAAGTAGTCGATTGATTTTTTTTTTAAATATGATCGGCAAGTATCACGTCCTCGAATATCCTTACTATCTCACCAGTCACCCTTAAAAGGTGTTGTGGTTGTAAACGAGAGCCAAAAATCAAAAAATCAAAAATCAAAAGTTTTTTATTTCAAATAGGCCTTTGCAGGCTCTTATGAAACGTCTAGTTGCACAATTCCAAAAAGTGGGTCTCATGGAGAAGAACCGGCAAGAAACTCCATGGACACTCTTTTCAACAATGGTTTAGCTTACAAAGAGTATTAAGTAGTAAAGCCAGGTTCAGTATTTTGTTGTGGAGCAGACGTGTTCCACAACGCTGGTCATTCTGGCAGACACCACAACAGCTACGTAATATAAGTATTTCAAGTAAATTGTATATAAATACTTACATTAGTCGGGGGAACAAAGTTTAGCTCCATTTTAGTCTATTCCGTGTTTACGCATCCTTTAAATCTTTGTGTCTTCTTTTGAGAGTGAACTTCCGACACGTCCCGTCTCCCATATTGCGTCCATTTTGTTGTGTCACATTTCTGTAACAAAACGTACTGTTATTAAGTATATTCGGTGCAATGTAGAAACTAATGTGGTGATAGTGTGTAGTGGGAGTGGGCGTTTATTCGACAAGCAGCTTTTTTAAACCGCTTTTCTTATGTTAACAAATTAGCTGATTTTCGTTTACCGAAAAAGTCGTTAAATATATTAACTGTTTCATTCAATGATTTTCGAACGAAACGCGCTCAACGAACATTCAACGCGTAATCGCTAACATCTTTCAACAGTTGAATTACTAACTGTTAATAAAATTAGCTGATTTTTTAACAGGTTATCAGTTTGTAATTAACAGTTTCATTTCGTTAACACAAAAACCGTCAACGACCCACCTCTAGTGTGTGGTGATCAATAAATATACATTATTTTGTTATATTTCATTTTAAAAGAATAAGCAGCTTTAGTCGATTTATTTTCTGCCGACATCTTGAACGATTATGGTCATATTTCAACAAATTAACACAAAACAATATTAAACTATACGTATAAACCTTCCTCTTGAATCACTCTATGTATTGATTAGCCTTCTGTGCTCTGCCTGACCGAAACATTTTTTTTTAAATGTACACATTTTGTAATCTGGCTTCATATACCTATACCTGAAAAAAATTACCACCTACAAAAAGAAATGAGATCCCATTAAAATATAACACGTACTAAAATCCACAAGTCTCGCAACGCAGTTCTTTTGCTGTAAAAACATTTTCATATCAACTTTAAACCACGTCGGTTAATTCAGTACCTATCTATCTCTGGGAGAGAAGAACTTCCACAAAAAATTCTGCGCCAGGCAGCTGGGTCACTGGGAGCTACCCACTAAAACCCCTCACCACTCAGTCATTTGGCCAATCAACTCAATGTCGTTATAAATTAGCATATAGCATGCATAGCATTCTGGGATGGGTGGGAAGATGGGAGGATGGCAATTGGGAGGATGGTAGGTGGGAAATGGGAGGTGGGAGTTGGGAGAATATAATGTGGGAGGACGGGAGGTGGGAGTTGGGAGTTGGGAGAATATAATGTGGGAGGATGGGAAATGGGATGATGGAAGGTGGGAGGATGGAATGTGGGAGGATGGGATGTGGGAGGTGGTAATTTGGGAGGTGGGAGGATGGGGGGATTGGAGGATGGAATGTGGGAATATGGGTGGTGGGAGAATATAATGTGGGAGATGGGAGGATGGAAGTTAGGAGGATGGGATGTGGGAGGATGGAAGTTGGGAGGATGGGAGTTGGGAGGATTGGAGGTGGGAGGATGGAAGGTGGGAGGATGGAAGTTGGGAGGATGGGATGTGGGAGATGGTAATTTGGGAGGTGGGAGGATGGGGGGATGGAAGTTGGGAGAATGGGATGTGGGAGGATGGAAGGTGGGAGGATGGAAGGTGGGGAGATGGGAGGATGTGATGTGAGAGGGTGGAAGGTGGGAGGATGGGATGTGGGAGGATGGGAGGTGGGCGGATGGAAGGTGGGAGGATGGGAAGGTGGGAGTAAGGAAGTTGGGAAGATGGGATGTGGGAGTTGGGAGGATGGGAGGATGGAAGTTGGGAGGTGGGAGGATATAATGTGGGAGATGGGAGATGGGAGATGGGAGGTTGGAGGATGGGAGGTGGGAGAATATAATATGAGAGATGGGAGATGGAAGCTGGAAGGATGGGAGATGGGAGGATGGGAGTAGGGAGGATGGGAGGTGGGAGGATTGGAGGTGGGAGGATGGAAGGTGGGAGGATGGAATGTGGGAATTTGGGTGGTGGGAGAATATAATGTGGGAGATGGGAGGTTGGAGGATGGGAGGTGGGAGGATGGAAGGTGGGAGTAAGGAAGTTGGGGGGATGGGATGTGGGAATTTGTGTGGTGGGAGAATATAATGTGGGAGATGGGAGATGGGAGGATGGAAGTTGGAAGGATTGGAGATGGGAGGATGGAAGTAGGGAGGATGGGAGGTGGGAGGATTGGAGGTGGGAGGATGGAATGTGGGAATTTGGGTGGTGGGAGAATATAATGTGGGAGATGGGAGGTTGGAGGATGGGAGGTGGGAGGATGGAAGGTGGGAGGATGAGTGGTGGGAAGATGGGAGGTGGGAGTTGGGAGGATGGGAGTTGGGAATTTTGGAGGTGGTAGGATGGAGGATGGGAGGTGTGAATTTGGGAGGTGGGAGGATATAATGTGGGAGATGGGAGATGGGAGATGGGAGGTTGGAGGATGGAAGTTGGGAGGTTGGAGGATGGGAGGTGGGAGAATTTGGATGGTGGGAGGTGGGAGGTTGGAGGATGGGAGGTGGGAGAAAGTAATGTGGGAGATGGTAGACGGGAGGTTGGAGGATGGGAGGTGGGAGGATTGAAGGTGGGAGGATGAGTGGTGGGAAGATGGGAGGTGGGAGTTGGGAGGATGGGAGTTGGGAATTTTGGAGGTGGGAGGATGGAGGATGGGAGGAGTGAATTTGGGAGGTGGGAGGATGGGAGGTGGTAGAATCTTAACTAACAATTATAGTTGCCATAGCAATATTTTTGTACCTACATGTTATGTACTGATGGGTGTCGTCCGGTTAGTTTTAAAATGTCATATGTGCTAAAAACAATAGTGTCCTTTAGAAAAAAAAATAATGATGGGTGAAACATTTAACTCAACCATAACTACAATACTGACCGAAACGCCTCCAAAATCTCAGCTGAATTAAGTATGCTTAGTTGCCGTTCAATATTCACGCTCTCAATATTTCAGATTATCACGTCTGCATGATAGCTAAATCATAGAAGGATATACAATGTATGAATAATTTATCAGGCGAAATTTCAAATATAATTTACCCCTGAAATGTTTCGGTATAAACAAGCAATTTATTTACAAATTCTATTTATTTGAAGGGAGAATAGTTCGCACGTTTTAAGAAGCTCTTATTTATTTTGGGCAAAATGAGTCCCATTCAGGGTAACATTAAGTATTTTAAAAAAGGAACACGTTAATTAAAACAAATTTTGTGAAGAAGACATTTTCATTTAGGTAAGACAATTATTTTCTTTTGTAAACTTTGAATGGCTTATTCACCACGTATTTTTAGAAAAGTAATCTAAAGAATACAGAATCTCAGATATATATATCTTAAAACAAATTCGACTAAACAGTAAACAGTTACGAGAATCTGTATTCTTTAGATTACTTTTCTATATATATATTAAAAAAATACTGTATATATATATATATATATATATATATATATATATATATATAGGCTTGTTGTTTACAGTCAGCAAAATGCTGAGCTGGGACCTTTTGTGACACAAATTTTAAATGTTAAATGTTATCCCTTTTTAAATAAAATACTGTATACCGGATTAAAACGCGATGTGTTATTAATAATGTTTAAATTATTTATATACAGTATTTTTTTTAATATGTAATACTCGTGTTAATTAAAGACAATATTGCGTTATCCCTTGTGTATATTTCTTGTGTCACAAATAAATCATATTCAAATTATTTGAAAAATATTAATTACTTATTTTCAGTAGTCCCCCAATGTAGCAGAAGTCAATTATAGTGGAAGATAGTAAAAAAAAAAAAACAACATAATAATAATAAAAGCTACTTTTTACTTCGACCATTCGGAAATTCATAAACTGAAACCGAAACGCAGAATATGCACTTCACGGTTTTTCCATCTCTAAATGGTGGTTCGTTACCCATTCGGAATTTCGGTATTCCTCCCACCCCTTCAATTCCCGAAGTTACCAGACATGTAGAAGACATGCTTATAGAAAATTATAAACATGTCGTCCCAGTGGGATTCGAACCCACGACCCATTTATGCGCACGGTAGGTGTTCTACCGAACGCGCCAATGAGCCCGTCGTCGTCACGCTTTCAATCTTCTAATATATAAAATTTCCATGTCACAATGTTAGTTACCGTACTCCTCCGGAACCGGGCTTTACCGATTTTTACCAAATTTTATATGCGTATTCAGCAGGTTATTCAACCTTAAATTTTTTTTTAATTTTTGGATGAAATTTTTTGTTTTTATTTTTTTATAATGTGGCATTAAAAAAATACATACAACCCTAAATTTTTATCACCAACCCCTGCTTTTTAGAAATTATTTACATCAGGGCAAATCAACGTTTGCCGGGTCAGCTAGTTAAATATAAAATTCAAATCGATTTGGATGCAACAAGATTGAAGTAGCGGCAAATAAAATAAGTCTCGTAATACATTTCCTTCGAGAGCGATTTGAACGAATGAATGAACGAACGGATTGAACATTTTTACATGAAGACAAATGAGTCCTACGATCAAAGCTTGAGGGATTTACACAGAAATAGAAAGCAATTGAGTTTGTTTACTAGATATGTTCGAAATTAGCTGATAAATTAACATTATATTAAATTTTTTTCATCTTGTTTTATATGGACAAAAGAAGTGTTAGACGTAATATGTACGGGGAATCAAACCAGCTTCCCGTGTGGTAGCTTACTGTGTAGAAAGGGACCACAAGTATACAATTACAAAAGGAAACAGGGAGGTTACAAAAGAATTTATACTAATTTTTGTCTATTGGTAAAGGACTTAACGGCTGGACGATTTATGATTCCCGATTCCGTACGTATTGTCGCTACACAGATAACACCATCCGAACCAGGATGAACATTTATAACGCGCCCTAATCGCCAGTATAAAAGTTTACTGATATCGTCTTTAATAACTACTAAATCACCGATAGCTAATTTTCCGCGATTTTGTGCCCATTTAGTACGTTGCACTCATGAATTTAAATTATCATGGTGCCATCGTCGCCAGAAATCATTATGTGAACGTTGCAAATGATGCCTTTGGTTCGTTAAAGTTAATTTAGTGTCTGGGATTACAGGCAACCGTGTAAGAGGTTCCAGCGTCAAGAAATGACCAGGCGTCAAAACAGACAAATCATTAGGATCAGTGCTCACCGCGCATAGTAGGCGAGAATTGAGCACTGCTTCGATTTCTAATACAAGTGTTTGTAATTCTTCAAGAGTGAGAATTTGTGACCCAATCACCCGATTTAGGTGGGTCTTGAAAGATTTAACCCCAGCTTCTGCGAGACCCGAGAAATGCGGACCCGAAGGGGGATGTGTGTTAAATGAGATATACTCTTTAGAAGCTGCTTCTTCCATCCAGGAGGATAACTCACGATAAGCACCAACAAAGTTGGTACCACAGTCACTAAAAATATGACTACATCGACCTCGACGGGCTATAAAGCGCCGGAGGGCGGCAATAAAAGCGTCTGATGAAAGATCAGAAGCAATTTCAATATGTAATGCCTTAGTATAAACATACAAAAATACAAAGATAAACCTTCTGCGAACGAGCTCCACGTCGTCGTTTACCAATAATGACATTGAAAGGGCCTGCATAGTCGCAGCCGCCTGTAGCAAAGGCCTTTACGCCTGAGACTCGATTCACAGGTAATTGACCCATAACAGGTTGAATCGATGTAGGATTCACTCTAAAGCAGCGAACACATCTATGAAGAGATCTTTTAATAGCTCTACGAGCTGAAAGAATCCAAAAACGTTGATTAATTAAGAATTGGACAGCTTGTGGCCCAGGATGCATATTCGAAGCATGCACATCCTCGATTATAAGATCGGTTAACCGATGGTTGTTGGGTAAGAGAACTGGATGTCTTGCGTCATAAGTAAGTGACGCATTATGGAGACGTCCTCCTACAAGTAAAATTGAATCTTCATCTAAGTATGGACTTAGTTTCCTCATAGGCTTCGATAAGCATTTATCTTTAATCAAATTATCAATTTCTTCTGAAAAAGTATTACGTTGAGTAAGTGACACGAGCAGGTTAAGCGCTGAGTCCATTTCAGACTCAGTGATGGCTCTCTTGTTGCATGGGATTTTCCGAGCCGATTTAATGAATCGTTGTGCATACACCACTACTCGCTGAATCTTCTTCAAGGAAGAAAATCGGAATAGTAGGTGCATAATTCCATCATTCAAGTGATGTGGCAGATGGGATATGGGAGGTGGGAGGATAGAAGTTGGGAGGATGGGAGGTGGGAGGATGGATGTTGGGAGGATGGGATGTGGGAGGATGGGAGGTAGGAGGATGGGAGTTGAGAGGATGAGAGGTGGGAGGAAGGGATGTGGGAATATAATGTGGGAGATGGGAGATTGGAGGATGGGAGGTGGGAGGATGGAAGGTGGGCGGATGGAAGGTGGGAGGTGGGAGGATGAGTGGTGGTAAGATAGGAGGTGGGAGTAGGGAGGATGGGAATTTGAGTGGTGGGAGAATATAATGTGGGAGATGGGAGGTTGGAGGATAGATTTTGGGAGGATAGGTTTTGGGAGGATGGGTTGTGGGAGGATGGGATGTGGGAATTTGGGTGGTGGGAGAATATAATGTGGGAGATAGGAGATGGGAGTTGGGAGGATGTGAGATGGGAGATGGGAGGTTGGAGGATGGGATGTGGGAGGATTGAGATTGGGAGGATGGGAGGTGGGAGGATGGAAGTTGGGAGGATGGGAAGTGGGAGGATGGAAGTTGGGAGGATGGGAATTGGTGGGAGAATATAATGTGGGAGATGGGAGATGGCAGGTTGGAGAATGGGATGTGGGAGGATTGAGATTGGGAGGATGGGAGGTGGGAGGATGGGATGTGGGAATTTGTGTGGTGGGAGATGGGAGATGGCAGGTTGGAGGATGGGATGTGGGAGGTTTGAGATTGGGAGGATGGGAGGTGGGAGGATGGAAGTTGGGAGGATGGGATGTGGGAGGATGGGAAGTGGGAGGATGGGATGTGGGAGGTTGGAGAATGGGAGGTGGGAGGATGGGATGTAGGAATTTGTGTGGTGGGAGATGGGAGATGGCAGGTTGGAGGATGGGATGTGGGAGGATTGAGATTGGGAGGATGAGAGGTGGGAGGATGGAAGTTGGGAGGATGGGATGTGGGAGGATGGGAAGTGGGAGGATGGAAGTTGGGAGGATGGGAAGTGGGAGGATGGGAGTTGGGAGGATGGGAGGTTGGAAGTTGGGAGGATGGGATGTGGGAGGATGGGAAGTGGGAGGATGGAAGTTGGGAGGATGGGAGGTGGGAGGATGAAAGTTGGGATGATGGGAGGTTGGAGGTTGGAGGATGGGAGGTTGGAGGATGGAAGTTGGGAGGATGGGAGGTAGGAGGATGGATGTTGGGAGGATGGGATGTGGGAGGATGGGAGGTAGGAGGATGGGAGTCAAGAGGATGAGAGGTGGGAGGATGGGATGTGGGAATTTGGGTGGTGGGAGAATATAATGTGGGAGATGGGAGGTTGGAGGATGGAAGGTAATTTATGTTAAACTGTACCGTCTAAACCGAGGTATCGGTCTTCTTTGTTATATGTTCACAATAAATAATACAAAATATATTTTTATTATACATACACACATATACATCACGCCTCTTTCCCATTAGGATAGGCAGAGATCACGGAATTCCATCTGCTCCGATCCTTATATACCACTTTCGCTTCTTCTACTTTAATCAATGCATTCATACACACTCGTCGGTTACGAGTACTTTTGACCTGGCCCTTTTGAAGAACGTCCCTAATCTGATCGAGATATGTTCGCCTAGGTCGAGCACTCCCGACTCTACCACTCACACCAGTTATTATACATTTTTATTATGTACCAACAAAAGTATCATCAAAATTTTGATTAAAATTGACAATGTAGATAGAAATAAACTGTTAATAAACCTTAAGTGATATGATTGAGCTATTTCAGTGCTTTCTTGGTAAGTACCTTAGAAGTGTATTTAAATAAATCTATCAATAATGCCAGTAGCTCGATCTTCATATCAATGACAAAGGGAAGCATGAACTCGGAAAATCTGAACGGTTCTCGAGAATTCTCAAGGGCTAAAGCAATCAACCGCAAGTCTACACATAATGTATGGTATTTTGTATATAACCACAGATTAGAAAATATCGTTAGGACATTAATATCCAATGTTTGTCATGCTCTAGATTCTAGAACAGTGATTCCCAAAGTGGTCTATATCGACCCCTAGGGGTCTATGACAACCTGCCAGGGGTCTACGTCAGCGAAAAAAAATTTGGGGGTCCATGAAATGAAAATGGGAGTCCACGATAGTGGATCTCAACACATACACTGATAGTAGCTATTTTCATCATACTATCTTATAATATCAAAACATATACATTATTTATAAAAGTTCCTATGAAGTAAAAAATTTATTATATACGAGTACTCGTATGTTTATAAAATTGTGTAAGTTGTAGGATGTTGGTATTCGCTTTGTGGCGAAGAAATTTACAGGAAATCAATATCAGGTAAGTAGGGGGTCTACCCAACACGGAAAAACATGGCAAGGGGTCTACGACACAAAAAACTTTGGGAACTCTGCTCTAGAATAATATTTAGCAGTTTAATTTTTTGACGGGCTCGTTGGCGCGTTTGGTACAACACCTACCTTGCGCTCCGATGGGTGACGGGTTCCAGTCCCGCCGGGATGACATATTTTTTTCTATTTTTTATGTTTTTTTCTTATCTTAGATATCGACAGACGAGCACGAGGTTCACTTGATGACACCTCAGCCACAGAACATCAGTGGAAAAACTGTGAAGTGTTTGCGTGTTTCGGTCTCAGTTACTGGATTCCCGAATTCTCGAAGTAAAAAAGGATGTCGACAGCGCATCATTGACTAACTACCATAAAGTGAACCTCATGCTCGTCTGTCGATATCTAACATAAAAAAATACGTCAAATCCATTGGGATTCAAACCCGCGATACGATTAACAATTGTATTGCAAACTAGCTATCCGCCCCGGCTTCGCACGGGTGCAATGTACTAAAGAAAATATTAAAGCCTATGTTACGCGCTGATAATGTAGCTTTCTATTGGTGAAAGAATTTTTAAAATCGGTCCAGTAGTTTTTGAGTTTATCCATAACATACAAAAATGCAAAAATTCAAAAATACAAATCTTTCCTCTTTATAATATTAGTATTGCAAATGAAATAAACAGGACCAACTTTAAAGGTATTTAAAATTTTAACTAAAATAACAATATCGTTCAAAATAATTAATTACAGTAGGCAATTAAACGGTTTTAATTAAAATGATAATGTCACCTTTACTTACGCTTCGGGTTTTATAGGTCGTAAATATTTACAGACTTGGAGTACAATTACTCACAATATATAGATTTGAATGAATGAAAACTTTATTTGACAGAAAGAAGAATAGCACAAACAAATAACTTATTAAAATAATTAAAATATAAATACAAAAAGACAATATGTTCTGTCACGAGATTCGGCCGTGATCGGATGTGTTTTGCAAGCTCCGTGTTAAATTAATTGAAATTATTAGAAATGTCTGTTAATTCAGTAGAAAGTGCGATCCATTATCTCACTGAAACTGTGCTTGAACTACAAAACAAAGTGTCATCACTTGAAATGACTATTCAAGAGCAAAATAGTGTAATTAAAAAACTTATTAGTGTACGTGAACTTTCAAATGAATCGGCGATCAATAAAAATATTGACAACAATGAGGGTAGCCGTATGCGTCAGCATTCTCTGCGGTCGATGACTGACGTCAACCATCGGCCGAAGTCGGCGATCTCCGCGACCGTTCGGAGCAACGCTGTCGTTGTTGTGACACCCGAGTCCACACGAGTTAGCGCGACCGCTACGCCTTCCTCGCCGAGTGAGTCATCATCTGCCCGGACCCGAACGCAAGTTGTAAACAATGCAACAACGACGATCAATGCGCAGAGCGTCGATAGTGAGAATTCCGCTCGCACTAATGACGACGCGCAACGGGTCGATGACGAGTGGGTTAACGTGAAGCCGAGACGCTCGCGCCGCCGAACGGCAACAGCAGCTGATAAAAACAAACAACTTATACCCATTGAGGGGTCAGATATAAATGTAAGAGGAGGCGATCACTTTACGAAGAATCGGAAAATAACCTCAATCGGCAAGGGAATAAATACGTCGGGTATTAAAATAAAGGCGGTTGAACGTAAGAAGTACTTACATGTTTGGAGGCTTCTTAAAGATACTACGGAGAAAGATATAACTGAGTATGTGACAGAAATATTGGGTGAAAACAGCTTTGTAACAGTTAGCAAGATCCAACATAAAACTGAAAGGGGATATTCTTCGTTTAAAATTTGTGTAACGGAAGACAATTTTGACAAGTTGTACAATCCTAGCGTATGGCCGAAAGATACCGAATATAGCGAATGGGTGTTTTTTCGAACCCCAAAATACGCCCAAAAACAAGTCGCGAAATAATAGGATAGTTAATATCTTTTATCAGAATGTTAGAGGCCTCCGAACGAAGACTTCGCAATTTTTATCTTTAATCGAATCTTCGGGCTCCGACTTGTTCGCGATCACCGAGACCGGCTGCAACGAGTCCATTCAGAATACGGAGATTGTGCCGCCCGGGTATTCCGTAGTGCGTTGCGACCGTGCGGACGGCCGCAAGCAGGGCGGCGTGCTGCTGGCGGCTAAACCGAGGTTCGAGTTGCGGCGAGTACCCGTGCCTGAAGGTATTAACGTAGACGACTACAATTTTGAACTAGTATGTGCTTCGCTTTATATACGTGATAGATTCTTGTTCGCCTGCTGTGTTGTTTATATCCCACCGCGAGCTGGGGAAAATGAGTACCTACTAATGTTCGGGTTAATTGAACAAATATGTGTCAGATTTAAAAATAATGTAATAGTTTTAGGTGATTTCAATTTGAACTCGTGTAATTATAATAGTGTGCTTAGTTACTATGAATATTTTATGTCCTTCTGTGAACTCGTTCAGTGTAATACTGTTCCCAATAGTAAAGACCGACAACTGGACCTGGTGCTGAGTGCTCGCGACGGCGCGGGGGTGGCGGTGACGGCTGCCGACGAGGCACTGCGGCCGGTGGACGAGTACCACCCGCCGCTCGTGGTCGCCGTCTCGGCCGCCGCCCGCGCCACCCGCGCTGCCGCGACCGCAGATAGCTACCAGGATCGAGGCCAGCAACCATTTAAGCAATGGAAATTTAATAAAGCGGACTTTAATAAATTATATTATTCCATTTTAAAAATTGACTGGACGGAGGTATATATGACCGACGATCCTAATTTAGCGATAAACTTATTATATAATAGACTTAATGACGTTTTCGATAACTGTGTGCCTTTGAAGCTTCGCAAACTGAATAATTCTAGATATATTTATCCAGTATGGTATACTTCAGAAATTATTAAAGATATACAGATAAAGTACCGATTACACAAAAAATATAAAACTACTAAGAGTCGCCGCGACTATGAGGAGTTTTCTCAGTACAGGGCGAAGGTGAAAGCGGAGATCGCGCGCGCTCATAACCTCTATCAGGAACGAGTCCAGAACAACCTCGCTTCGGACCCCAAAGCATTTTGGGATTTTTTAAGATCTAAAAGGGGAACTTCCGCGCGATGTAAATTAATGAGAGACGGGCGTACTCTTTCAGATCAGGAATGTGCTAATGAACTAGCCCGGTTCTTCTATTCAGTGTATAGCCCAGAACAGGCGCACCTGGATGTGTCGGCGGTGAGCGCGGCGGGGGGAGGCGACGCGCGCGTGCACCTGACGCGCCTCACACTGGCGGACGTGTCTCGCGCGCTCGCACGGCTACCACCGAAGCGGTCACTTGGACCGGACGGAATCCCGCCTTATATCCTTAAGGATTGTCGTCTCGCACTTGAGGAGCCTCTGCTTCATATATTTAATGTCTGCCTAGCTACCGCTACCTTTCCTGATAGGTGGAAACTCACCCGCGTGGTGCCAGTACCGAAGGGAAAGGGCGGAATGGAGCCGAGTGACTACAGACCGGTGGCTATCCTGTGTGCAATGGCCAAGGTGTTCGAGTCGGCTATCCATCATGCATTGTATGCTCAGGTGAGGGCCCGGTTGACAGACGCGCAACACGGATTTCGTCCTGGGCGGGGGACAGCGGGCAACCTGCTGCATTTGATGACGCGACTGGTGCCGGCTGTGGATGCGGGGCGGCAGGTGGATGTCGCTTACTTCGACTTCCGGAAGGCTTTCGACACGGTCGATAACGACATCTTGCTAGCAAAACTGGCTGGCATGGGCTGCACGACTCATACATTGTCCTTCTTCGCCAGCTACTTGCGGGACAGGCGTCAGTATGTTGACTGTGGCGGGTGTCTTTCGGAGCAGTACTGGACAAGATCAGGCGTCAGTCAAGGTAGTAATTTAGGACCCCTCCAATTCATTATAATGATTAATGATCTTCCGGAGGTGGTTCAAGAGTCTACGTGCCTACTATATGCTGACGACCTGAAGCTAGTGCGCGAAGTGGAGAACATGGAAGACCATTGGGGACTGCAGAGGGACATTGACAGCGTTGTTGAGTGGGGTCGCAGGAATAGACTACACTTTAACGCTGGAAAGTGTTCCTTGCTCTCTTTCAGTCGCGCGCGCAATCCTCGGCACTTTACCTATCACTTGGGGAATGATCCGTTGCAGCGTATCGCAGAGGTGAAGGACCTGGGCGTCCGATTTACCTCTGATCTCAACTTTCGGGGGCATATAGCCGGGATATGCAAAAAAGCGTACCGAAACCTCGGTTTCATACTGAGGCAAGCGGGAAGCTTTAACAACTTTGCTGCTCTGCGTGCATTGTATGAGGCCTTGGTGAGGAGTCATTTGGAGTGTAACTCGGTTGTATGGTCTCCGAGTGAGATCAAGTATAAAATTATGATGGAACACATCCAAAATAAGTTCACGAGGTTCCTGTTCCTTAAAATGTATGGAGTGTATCCGGGCTATCCCTTGCTGTATCCCACCTTGTTCGTTATAGGCATGGTGGGATACAGTAAGCTGGAAACACGACGGGAAGTCGCTCTCGCCAAATACCTGATAAAGGTATTGCGTGGCGAGTTAAACAATCCTGCAATTCTGGAAGAGTTAAAGCTCTCCGCGCCACCTAACAGTGTTGAGCGTCGACTGATGCCGCCCCTGCTGGCGCCGCCGCCCGCGCGCACAAACCTACTGCGAGACGCGCCGCTCACGCGGGCGATGCGGGTGCTTAACGAGGCAGCATGCCAAATAGATCTGTTCAGTTGCACACTGGATGAGTTCACTAAAATTTGTTATAAATTGTGTTCGTCCTAGTTATTTATTTTAATCTGTAAATCAAATCAATTATGACATTATTAAATTAGGTATGACATGACATTAAATTAATTTTTTATTTTTTTTTATATACTATAAATGTTTTAATTTGTAACTGTTTATTTGTATTTATATATTTTTAAACTTTTTTTTTATTTTTTTTTGACATGGAAATTTTATTATAATTATTTTAATTAGTGGATAAATTGATTTATATTGTTAAATTGACATATATTTTGGTAATCTAATCTACTTATCTAACGCATTGGGTTCCTGTAATGTTAGACATAAGTATTATGAATAAATAAATAAATAAATAAATAAAAAATAAATAAATAGTAAAAACAATAAACAACACTTCTGTCAAAAAGGAGGCCGCTCAGCATACGTTGCGCCGCCCTTGCCGCGCCGTGGGAAACGGACGCAACACAGATTTTCAGCGACTTCCTCAGACGGTTTGGCATTTAAAGCGATCAATCCGTTTAACATTAAAATTATATAAACGTATATGTATATTTTAACTATTAATATTACCTTCATGGAGACACAAGTTGAAAGATGTGCCAGGTTAGGAAATAAAAGGTTATAAGTACAATAAAATAATAATAACAAAAATTTATAAATAAATTAATTTCGGCAGATACAATACGTACATCAAAATGCCAAATCTGTTGAGGCTCTTCATGACTCATTTCATGTAGACATTTCGACAGGCTCTATAGCGCGTTCGGTAGAACACCTGCCGTGCGCATCGATGGGTCGTGGGTTCGAATCCCACCGGGACGACATGTTTATAATTTTCTGTAGGCATGACTACCCCACGTCTGGTAACTTCGGGCATCGATCGGGTGGGAGAAATATCGAAATTCCGACCGGGTAACGAACCATCGTTCATAGATGGAAAAACCATGAAGTGCATATTGCTCGTTACGGTTTCAGTCTATGGAAAAATTAGGTAGATAGCGCACCATTAACTGATGTTCTGTGGCTGAGGTATCAACTACCATCAAGTGGACCTCATGCTCGTTCGTCGATATTTGACATAAATAAAACATAATCGAGTTACATATCTGTAACCCAGCTAACCCGGACCATTTAAAATTCCATTCCATTACATCTAGAGATAAGTCCTCCACTGTAACAATAGTTATAAGACTCTTTGCTCTGTATATTTAACTTGAATTAAATCAGTCATGTATTAACACTTGGATGGAGCAGTAGCTCCGAAGTTTCATTTTAAAAACATCTATAGTAACACTATCGTAACACTTCATTTGTTTAAATAAAATACTGTATACCGGATTAAAACGCGATTTATTGTTTAAATTATTTATCCCGACGTTTCGGATGCTTTTCAGCAACTTTCAGTCTCCCGCGACCACGGTTGCTGAAAAGCATCCGAAACGTCGGGATAAATAATTTAAACAATAAATCGCGTTTTAATCCGGTATACAGTATTTTATTTAAATGTGTGATACTCGCGTTAATAAAAGACTTCATTTGTTTCTAGATAAGAAAACAGATTGAGTAGATATTATTATTTACTAGCTAGTTCCCGCGACTTCATTCGCCTAAGAATTATATTAAGCGGAGCTTCGACGCAAATTATTTAAATGAAGATAACTTTTCTTTCCGACATCCGATTTTGATGAAACAAAGTTTTGATGTCGTTCCAGACTAAATCTGTGTCAAAGCTACATATAAAATCAGTTCAGTATCTTCGGAGATTAACGTCAACAAACAGACAGACAAAATGTTCAAAACTTTTTTTATTTAAAAGGCCGATAACGCATCTAAGACCATTGAGTCATGGATGTCCATGGGCGGTGGTGATTACTTACCATCAGGTAAGCAACCTGCTCGGTTGCCCGCTCTTAAATAAAAAATATATATAGTATGTCCAAATAAACAGGTTGATCCGATTAAAAATCAAGATTATAATTTAATGGTATCAAATGATTATTCAATGTACAAACCTAAACTTAAAGTAAAAATAATATTTTAATTACTTTAAAGCAAGAGTCTCAAAATCCATGCATAATTTCCGGAGTTATCGCGTAACAAACATACAAAAAAAATAATTGAGAACATCCTCCTCTTTTGAAGTCGGTTATGATAAATCCAGTTCCATTTTTAAAATAAAATAGTAAACGATTGAACAAATGCTTGTGAATATTATTTTGTTTTGATATCAAAGAATTATTTTCAGGTTCCCAAGAAAAAGGTTTCACTTCACAGACAAATCAAAGCCATTCCCTTTCTTTGTTCTTAGAGCTTATCTCAGTTGTCATTTCGATGGATAATTATCCATCTTATATATTATAATATACTCACTTGGGACCCGTATATGAGCCTTTATTTGGTCTTATTTAGTGAAGCATGTGGACTAAGCCGTGTATTAGCATCCAGTTTGTTCGACTTTGTAAAATACGAATTAAGCTGGCTAATAAATAAAATAAAAATTATATCGCAAAATACTGGCTATCATTTATATATACTGTATAATGCTATATTTCTATATTTGTTTTATATTATATAAATAAAACAAACTATTGTAACCGTGCCATCAGTTCGCGTGTTTGTTAGGTCTTCATGGTTAATCTAATTATGATGACATTTATTACGAAAAAGGATCGAATCCAAATTATTATTATATCAGTTTTTTTTATTTAAACGATATCACGGACAAACACTTTTTAATAAGTTTTTCCAATGATTTTTTGATATCTTTTTAAACAATACTTTTATTTTAATGATTGGGCTAGTAAATTACTAAGAGTTTAGTCTTTCCATAGACGAGTGTGAGTCCCACTTGATACCTCAGCCACAGAGCATTAGTCAATGATGCGCTGTCGACCTACTTTTTACTTTTACTTGAAGTACCTCACATCACCTCAGGCTCGCCTGTCGATATCTAACATAAAAAATAAATAATAATATTATATTAGTTGCATCTATATTAAGGAAAAAATTATCCTCAAAAAGTCACTTTCCAATCAATTTTGTATGTGTTTGTAATTCTTTCTACTGAAACAATATATTGGACCATATACCTATATATTGGATTCTTTGTCCGTTAAAATCATTCCCAAGTCCCAACGGAGTCGCGGGTCCAAAGTGATTCATTCTCGTTAACCGATCGACCTTCGAGTGCTTATAATAACGAAAGTCCGGAACTTTTTCTGTAGTTCGATGTATTTAAACAGCGACAAATCTATAAGAACTGGGACCATTATCTCTCACAGTATTATTGCAACTTTATAAGAGACTAGCAACGCGCCCCGTCTTCACACGGGTGCAATATTGATGTACTATACAAAAAAACCTATGTTACTCGCTGGTAATGTAGCTTTCTATTGGTGAAAGAATTTTCAAAATCGGTCCAGTAGTTTTTGAGTTTATTCATAACATACAAAAATACAAATCTTTCCTCTTTATCATTGCAACTTTATAAGAGAGTAGGAACGCGCCCCGTCTTCACACGGGTGCAATAATGATGTACTATACAAAAAAGCTTGTTACTCGCTGGTAATGTAGCTTTCTATTGGTGAAAGATTTTTTAAAATCGGTCGAGTAATTTTGAGTTCTTGAGTTAAATCGTAACAAACAAACTAATATTTCCTATTTATAACATTAGTATAGAAAGAGAAGCGTTTGTTGTCAAAAAGCCTTGCATCTTTCCACGAGTGCGTTAGTTATATATATAATATTATGTAAAAAGGTAATATATTATTTATGTATTGTAATAGCTAAAAATAACACCGTTGTACTGCAAACCTTAGTGGTTTTTAACAGTCTTCTAAAATAATTAATTATGCAAATGTTAATTTTTTTAATAAAGTTAAGTCAAGTCTTTGCAAAATGAAAACATAAAACCCTATAAGTAGGTGTGTTTATTAATCGGTAATTTAGGGTCACGATGTACATTAAGAATTATATAAAAGGTGAATTACGGAATCTCCTAGTGAGATATGAGTCAGACAATTTTCTGTGACTGTTTTTTATTTAGAGACAAGTAGGTATATTAGACTTCTATGCCCGGCTCAAATATATCTAATTATTTTGTTTGCCCGGGATTCAAACTCGAAACCTCCGGTACTAAGCGCAACGCATTTACCAAAAAGGCGGTCAAAAGTTATATAAACAGTTATAAATATTAGTTTCCGAACGTAAAGAAAATCGTTTACAAATTTTCTACGCGGAGTAAATTCTTATCTTCCCTCATTCACCTGTAAGTAAACTCTCGGAAAATAAAGTTGTGTAAGTGATAAGATGAAATTCAGCTTAGCTTCCCGGAGCTATAGAGATTTGCCTGGCACCTTTTATGTGAATAACTTTACGGATCTGACATTGACTTTATTATTATGGTATAGGTACGTAATATATTTTTGGAGATCTTTAATTGAGGCTCATACAACTTATCTGCTATAATAGATGCAAGAGAGAGTGAAAATTTAGTTACACAAACAATGAATTGATTGACAAGCTCGTTGGCACATTCGATAGAACACCTGCCGTGCGCATCGATGGGTCGTGGGATCGAATCCCACCGGGACGACATATTTATAATTTTTAAAAGTTTGAAGTTACCAGACGGGGGGAAGACATAATATTGTCTTTTATTAATGCGAGTATCACACATTTAAATAAAATACTGTATACTGTCTCCCCGCGATCACGGTTGCTGAAAAGCATCCGAAACGTCGGGATAAATAATTTAAACAATATAAATAATAAATCGCGTTTTAATGCGGTATACAGTATTTTATTTAAATGGGGGGAAGACATGTTTAAAGAAAATTATAAAAATGTCGTCCCGGTGGGATTCAATCCCACGACCCATCGGAGTGCCAGGTGTTCTACCAAACGCGCCAACAAGTCTATCAAAATACACTTTAGTTTTAATATTACTGATTTATTAATAATATTTTTAAAATCTAGGAATGAAGCAAACCACACACTAAATGCAATTCAATGAAACAAATGAATATGAGTACTAAAAACAGAATTATTCAGTAAGAAAACGATATGTACAAATTTAGTGTAAGCCTGAATGAAAATACGTATGAAACAAAGGAATTTTATTTGGCATCTCTCGTTAATACAACTTATTAATATATTTGACAAGATTCTAAAGTCGCGACGAGTGTTGAGCTAACATTGTAACGTCTGAAATTACGTACAATGTATTATACAGCTTCGTTGAAAAGGTCCCTTGAGGTTTCATTTAGCTTTAAAAAGCCTTGAGACAGTGGCAATTCATAAATGAAACATTTAAAAGGATTGTTTTACATCTTTAGGTTAAGTTCTCAATTTATCGTATTAAAACAATTACTCTAAGAATAAGATAATAGGGAAAATGGTGATAAAGTTTTCGATGAATGTGCATCAGATCTTCACCATCTTCTTTTCTTTATCGGACATCTAGACAAATCTTTGTTTTTTATTTTTACTAGCATCGCACCCCGGCTTCACACGGGTGCAATGTAGATGTACTATAGACAAAAA
This sequence comes from Anthocharis cardamines, assembly GCA_905404175.1. Taxonomy (NCBI): domain Eukaryota; kingdom Metazoa; phylum Arthropoda; class Insecta; order Lepidoptera; family Pieridae; genus Anthocharis; species Anthocharis cardamines. The sequence continues at coordinate 3,839,174 of FR989972.1, read as the reverse complement.
ACCTTTGTTACACGCTGATAATGTAGCTTTCTATTGGTGAAAGAATTTTTAAAATCGGTCCAGTAGTTTTTGAGTTTATTCATAACATACAAAAATACAAATCTTTCCTCTATAATATAATTAGTATAGAATATTATAGCTAATTACTTGAACATGTCATGTGGAATATGGTGTAATGGATGCAGCTCCTTACAAACATTTTGGCAAACAAAAACTTGGCGATTAAAAACAGTGGCGGAGAGATTATTGCTAGTTCTTCTCATCCGTTCTACGCTCATGATTTGAGAACTGGCAGTAAATGCAAAATAAGAAGCATTTAAATTTTCTTTTTTATTGACTTTCATAAGTGGACATTATGTTGCCTAAACATTAAATAAATGATTTGAATTTGAGACGTACGGAAGGGTATCATCCTTACTTGGTCGATATACCGAAAGCTCGTACAGGACGCTTTGCCTCATCGTCTATAGTGCAAATAGCCAAGCATTGGAATTCCCAACCGTCGTCTGTTTTTCCAGAGACTTATAATATTGGGCTCTTCCAGAGTACCAGTTGCTTAAGTTCCAGAGGCTTAAGATCAGGTGTGATCGCAAAAAAATGCTTTCTTATTTCAACAATAAAAAATAAATAAAAACAAAAATACACGAGAAGGGTTGAGAAATAAGTTGCAAGCAATAATATAGAGGGGAATAGGGCAGATGCATTTCTGTGCCTGTTTCACTGATCATTTTTCTTTACAGGCAAGTAGGTGATCAGCTTTCTGTGTCCTGCCTGAGCTATACATATATTTTAAATTTGTTATCCCGGGAATTGAATCCAGGACCTCTGGTGCTAACTACTTCGTGCTTAACGATGAGACACGCAAGCAGTTCTGAAGTTGATGAATCTTTCCTGTAAAGAAAAATTATCAGGGAATAGACACAGAAATGTGTCTGCCCCACGCCCCTCTAGGCGACTGAGGAACTCACTATACATTCTTTTCCTTAGATAAGTTAAACCCAAAGAAATTCACAGCGAAAAAATATTTGCCTCCTCTCGTATAGTCAGCGATATTTTAAAAGTTATCGCTAAATTTAGCGTGACACTCTTTGAAAAGTGCCGCTAAAATTGGATAGGCACAATTTACAAATTGCTATGTGAAAATATTTTATAACTTTATAGTGTAAGTGGTAGTAATTCCATTTACTATTTATGTGTATTTTAGGGTAGGGGTTTAAGAGGATATGTTGAAAAAAATGCGGTATTTCTATTACGTGTAACTTGTTCAGACTGTGGATTATTGATATGAAATTTTGGAATTTTGGACTACCTATACTTTGTAGTGTCGCTCAAAAGAATTCAATGAAATTTTCTTGATAGAAAATAAATGTGAAGTTATGTCTATTTTTACACTTTTTTGGATCCCAAGGCATAACGGCAAAGAGTTATTTAATTTAATTTATTTTAAAGGATGTAGAATAAATGTCTTTAAGATTGCTCAAAACCGTTTTTTAATCAAATAAAGTATTGTAAAGTTATGAAATGAATTAGTTTTGGCACATACGTTGTTTTATTCCGAGCGCGTTCAAGCTACAACTATCTCTTTTTTTTACATGTCTCAAGTAATTATTTCATTCTCGCTCGCTCACATTCAATATAGCGATTTGTCGGCCTGCGAGCCTCATCGACATAGGCCCTTAAGGCTGGCAACGCACCTGCAAGTCCTCTGGTGTTGCAGATGTCCACGGGCGCCAGTAATCACTTACCATCAGGTGAACCGACTGCCCGTTTGCCCCCTATTCCATAAAAAAATAATTAAAAAAAAAAGTTTTTTGTTGGGGAAATAGACAAGAATTGTAGCATAGGCTTTTTGTGTAAATCTACATAACAGTTGTTGCTAGTATGTAAAAGAAGTGTAAAAAAGTATGTATTCCTGAAGCACATAATTTAAGAACGGCAAGAAAAATGAGTTTTATCTATAAAAAATAACCTTCACATAGCATATTGGAGACCTTGAACTGTTTCGATATAAGACTAATGACTTGGCCAGAGTCCAACAATGTCATGACAATGATGAGTTTATTCGATATTTTTTAATATACTAATTTTATAAAGAGAATGATTTGCTTGTTTGTTTGTTTGTTACGATTTTACTCAAAAACTACTGGACCGATTTTAAAAATTCTTTCACCAATAGAAAGCTTCATTATCAGCGAGTAACATAGGCTTTTTGTGTATAGAATATCTACATTGCACCCGTGTGAAGCCGGGACGCTAGTTTTTAATAAACATGTTATCTATATATATATATAAGCAACTTTTTTTTTCTCTGTTATCGATAAACTTGAAAACTACTGGACCGATCGGCATGATACCATGACCATTCGACGCGGAATTAATTGTAGAATTTTTTAGGCTATTCATTTTTTGAATTCCATCAACCCTTTACCATTTTTTTTCAAATTTATGTGGATAGTTCATATTCGTCTATCCTTTACAATTCGCCTAGCGAAGCGGGCGGGCGGGGACGGCTAGTAATTATATATAATAGTAATTAAAAAAAAGGTTTTTATAAAGCTTTTATCCACTATTCTGTCTAAATAAATCAAAATGGAATTTCATGTAAATGAAAAAACTTTTCACGGATTATAAAAGTTTTTCGTTTTCCATTTCAATTCATTGCTAACACAAAGATGTGAGGTAACTCTAAATAAATCTTATTTAGAAAGGTAAGAAAATCAGAGCAATTACTTTAATTCTTTGTTCTCATTTTAGGACTATTTGGTACCGTGACTTAGTTTGCATGAGCCTCATCTTAAGCATGCCTAGCATGACCATCAAGAGATATCTCGCGGACGATTGAAGACAAACTAAGATATAAGAAATCTCGATATATTATATCTCGACATCGATATTTATTGTTTTTTTTTTATGTTAGATATCGCCAGACGATCATGACGTTCACTTGATGGTAGGTGATACTTCTTTTTGCATATATTTTTTGCGAACGGTGGTTCGTAACCCGGTCGGAATTTCGATATTCATCCCACCCGTTCAATGCCCAGTGTCACCAGACGTGGGAAAGACAAACATGTAATCCCGGCGGGATTCGAACCCGCGACCCATCGGTGCGCAACGTAGGTGTTTTCTCAAGGAATTTCTGAAGGATAAGAACATAATTTACTTTGCTTTCAGAAATAATGACGGTAAATGCTCTAGTTTTAAGATAATGCGTGGTCATAAAATGTTTATTGCTCTAACATGCAGTTTATTCCACAAGAATATTTACGACGGTAAGTCAACATGAAACGTTATATTTGCAATTACTGTGCTGTTTTTAATGAAAATAATCATGTTGTGCCAGTAAGAAGTGAAAATTCAATTAAAATTCAAAACAAAATATTTTCAGTACAATCAAAAGTTCTGTATATTTTTTTTACCAAGAATAGAGAGGGGACGATAAAAGAAGGGGAATGGTATACATACTATTATTTGTTTTGTCTGTCTGTCTATGAATTCACGCTAATATAAGAAGATGATGTAGCTGTGACACAGATGGATTTTAATCTGGGGTAACATGGAAACTTTGTTTCATCGAAATTGGATGTCAGGAAGAAAAGTTATCTTCATATTATATGTAGCTTGCTTTAGAAACTCAAGATGAAGCCAACGCGAACGAAAGTTGTCTGACATAAAAATTCAATTTCATATTTTAGATTTATAATAATGTACCTCACTTTCCTGTTACCTTTGCCGATTGAAAATTTTATAAAGGACTTGAGATCTGCCCCGGCTTCGCACGGGTGTAATTTAAATGTACTAAACTCAAAAATAGCTTTTGTTACTCGCTGATAATGTAGCTTTCTATTGGTGAAAGAATTTTTAAAATCTGTCCTGTAGTTTTTGAGTTAAATTGTAACTGAGTTGTAATGAATTGTAATTGAGTTTTTTTTTGTGTATGGTTTTTCTACATTGCACCATGCGAAGCCACTTTGCTAGTTTAGTATAAAAAAAATGTTTTTTTTTTGTATCAGTATAAAACACTAAATAAAGAAAAGATCGATAATTTAAATATTTGAATAATCAGTCAATTCATTTAAATAAAAATAATTCTTAAGCACATTATTTAGTCAAAGGATAAACCTTTTCACAGACTTGACTCAAAGGGACTAACGTACTAGCCCTTCACATTTGTACTAATTAAGCAAAAACCTTATCGATCGTGGTCGTAATTTGAGATGGGCCTAATTTTAATCTCCTATCAACGCACGGATCCCTTCTTAAGACTTAATTTTACGCTTCTAATACTTTGCCCCATTAACCGACCCAAGGTTTCTGTAACTAATACAATTTTGAAGCATTCATGTATATTAGTCCTAATACAATTTTGAAGTATTCTTGTATTAGGATATGAGTCCTATAAAATGAAAGGCGCCTATAATATTGTTGCTTATTTTTTTAATAAAAATCTATAGTATACTATATTCTTCTCAAACGCTAATAATGATTGAAATGTAGGTTTTATGTCAACTTCCTTTGTCAAAGGTAGCAGATAAAAAGTCTGTAAGATAAGGCCTAATAAACCATTAATTAGTTTTTTTTTTTATAGTATAGGGGGCAAACGGGCAGACGGCTCACGTGATGGTAAGTGATTACCGCCGCCCATAGACATCCGCAACACCAGAGGGCTTGCCAGCCTTTAAGAAAGATGTAGGCTCGCTTCTTGAAGGTTTCGTATCGGTTCGGAAAAACCGCCAGTGAAAGCTGATTCCACAGAGTGGTTGTGCGACGCAAGAAGTGTCTCAGGAATCGCGCAGTATCTTGAAGATAAAAACACATGGATTATTACTGTAGCTAAGCGGGCCAGTTCCATTATTGTTATACAAATTCATTATATGTAGATATTCTATCTCACGAAGTCCGTTTAGCTGCCAATGTTTTCATGCGTGCACATACTCGTATATACAATGTTTGAGTGTGCGTACTGAGTGCTCCTGAGATTACGCACACTAAAACAATGGATATATTATATGTGAACGCCTGACAATATTCATATCCAAACGGATTTCGTGAGATAGAGTTTTGCAATTAAAATTGTAACCTAAACAAATTTATAAGACTACTTTTAAAATTGCATTGTGTATATTGCAGTACCTAAAGTCTAAATTATTTAGAACTTTTGAAATGAAATAGATAATTTAGCGTGTGACATACATTTGTAACTTTCCTTTTATAAAACTAAAAATAATATAGGAAATTATGTACGCACATACTTTGTATGTATTAATGCTAATATTTCACTTATTTTGATATGTTATTAAACCTTTTAAAGCTTTAGCATTTTCTGTATTAGCACTCATTTTAACAGCTCTTCAACTTCATAATATATTCGCGATAGAGTATAAATGGAAAATATATTAATTTTTATATCAAAATAAATGTGAAATACATTTTTGAATTTGGAAGTTTATCACTTGTGAATCACTCTGAAAGGGCTAAATAAATTTGCATTCAATATAGCACAAATTCTTCTTCACTACATAGTATAAAACAAAGTCGCTTTCTCTGTCCCTTTGTATGCTTAAATCTTTGAAACTACGCAACGGATTTTGATGCGGTTTTTTTAAATAGATAGAGTGATTGAAGAGGAAGGTTTATATGTATAATAATAACAGTTTTTCTGTAGTGTATTTAGTATCAGCATTGCACCGGTGCGAAGCCGGGGCGGGTCGCTAGTACCCTTATATATTTCAGAATGATTCTTGATGTCAAAGGCCCTCATTGTGATAAATGCAATTTATTTATTACCTACACTAATATTCTAAATCTGGGTAACGTTATAACGTTAAAGATACCGTTAATAATTAAATTTAAATATGGAAGACATCTTACAAGATAATTTAATCGAAAATCTGTTTCAACAAAAAGCAATTAATATAAAACCTTTAACGCTTATACAGCTCGTGGTAAGCCCAATGTAAACCGTGTTAGCATCCTCCACTTAATTAGGCAATTACCGAAAATTACGTTTCGCCTAATGGTTGGCTACAAGTCGGCCTTTTGGTGAAAATTGAAATCAGCATTATTTCGCCTTTAATTTAGAGCTCAAACATTTTTAAGCCGATCCTTTTTTTTATCGACAGACGAGCATGAGGTTTATTTGATGGTAGGTGATACCTCAGCCACAGAACATCAGTCAATGATGCGCTGTCGAGCTACCTTTTTTACTATGGATTTCCGAATGCTGGACATTCGGAAATCCATAGACTGAAACCGAAACGCGCAATGATCTTCACGAATTTTCCATCTATGAACGGTGATATTCGTTACCCGGTCGGAATTTCGATATTCCTCCCACATGATCAATTCCCGAAGTTACAAGACAAAGGGGAACACATGCCTACAAAAAACTATAAACATGTTATCCCGGTGGGATTCGAATCCACGACCCATCGATGCGCACGGCAGGTGTTCTACCGAACGCGCCAACGAGCCCGTCCAAACTACTTGAACAGTTAACGAAATCATTAGGTAGTATTATATGAAATCGCGAAACTCCAACAGCGTTTGAAAGTTTTTCTTTGTTTATGTTTGTTTGTTACAATTTAACTCAAAAACTGCTCGACCGATTTAAAAAAATATTTCATCAATAGAAAGCTACAGTACAGTATAGCTACATAGGCTATTCTTTGTGTATAGTACATCTACATTGCACCGGGGTGGATCGCTATTTATTTCATGGAGGAGGTTTGTATAAATGTCAAAATTCAGCAAAAGTGCTTGATTCCATCCACGTGCATGAAACATCTCCGATGTAATCCTATTTTGATGGATAGATGTTTATTCGCATAGTAAGAGATGAATGACACAAAATAGATCCTTCTGCGCTCGCTTTACTGGAATATTTCCGCTTGAATGCACTTTCTCACCTTCATGCTTTGAACTCATTTTACACAAAGACACTTGCTTTAGTCTAGAAAGTAGAAACCTGTGATCATGTTGTGTAAGAAAAAAGCTAGTATTATTTGAACGGAGAAAAAAGACGTTAAACACTTATTAGCATGGCTCGGAAACCGGTTAATTTACTATGGGAGCTTAACCAAAATAATAAAGATTTTTGTTAATATTCTTTCGTTTTTAGTCATATTTACTGAATAAAATACTGTGGTAAGTTTATGTGTATTACTATTTAAAACTAATATCATGGTATCTCAGTCACACTTATTTTGAAAAATAAGAATTTACCGGTTTCACGCCCTGCTTATATTATAGAAAGGAAAAATTGAAATAGGCAGACTACTAATAACTCTGCTCACGATTGCTGAAAAGCATCCGAAACGTCGGCATAAATAATATAAATAAAAAATCGCATTTTAATTCAATATAGAGTATTTTATTTAAATGTATGATACTCGCGATTAAAAGACAATATTAAGGAAAGAGTTGTTTGTTTGCTACGATTAAACTCAAAAACTACTCGATCAATTTTAAAAATTATTTCACCAATAGAAAGCTACATTATCTACGAGTAACATAGGCTATTTTTTGAACATCTTCATTGCACCCGTGCGAAGCCGAGTTAGTTACGATAGTTTTTAAATATATCCATTTAAATATAATATATATATATATATATATATATTGGCGTTAACAAATCACAATTTCATAATATTATCGTAGGCTAATAATAAATAATATACAAACGTTGCCGATCTTCTTTTTCAAAAAAAAATTCACCACTCCATCACCAGGTCCAATTGTAAATCTAACCCATGGTTGGTATAACATGTACAAAAAATTTCATTAAATTCGGTCTAGCGATTTAGAAGCTCAGTGACAAACATCCGAAGATTTATACCTCTATATAAAGATTGTTAAGGCTTTTAAATCATAATGAAAAAAAATAAAATTACCTGAAATAAGACTTTGATTTTATCTTCAATACATTAAAAATACTAATACATACAAATTATCCTAAAATTACATTAACCACCTTTGAAAAAACCTCTTTCCATCGTAATATTTTACTTAAATTGAAATATTCTAATTTCTTACACGTACGTTGGAAGATATCAAACATACTCCCATCTCCGGATATTGAAATAGGGTGAATTCGTGTTTGGAGTGATCTCATGAGAACGAGGGCTTATTTGCGCGACACTTATCGTCCTATTGACCCACTTATTGGGAGAACTGAAACTTTGCCAACCAGTTTCATTAAAAACTTATTTAATTACTTTCCAAGTATTGAAAACAATAGAATTTTCAGTTACATTTTTAAATTAATACCATTAAAAACTCTATTGCAGATAATGACGTAATTTTTATACTTTTCTGTTATAGTAGTGTTTTGTTTTGATTTTATATTCTTCTTGTCACTGATCTAGATAATACATATTTTCCGAGTTTTAGCATTTTCTATTCTCAAAATCATCGGCACCAAAAGTACCTACTAGTATTACCAAACCCAACAAATATGTTAGGAAACTATAATATAAAAAAATACCGAATCAAAAAAAGAATCTAAATCTGCCTATCGATTTCTATATCTATAGGTACTAATATTATAAAGAGGAAAGATTAATGGTATTATTGTCTTTGTATATTTTTTAATTTTAAAAATTATTTCACCAACGAAAGCTACATTACTCTTAAGTATGTAATTAATAGATAAGTGAGGTAAAATAAAAAGAGTACTTAAAAAACTATATGAACACTTCATATAAAATAGGTATACAATTCTTTGTACATTTTTATTCTGAACAAAATGCAAAGCCCCAAAAAATAGGTCGCTTTAAATAGTCAATGGAGAGTTTCAATAGCAAAAAGGGTATTGCAAAGCGCCAATTTCGCAGAATTTTGTTTCGCAAATATTTCTAGTATTTCTAGTCTGTGGTTTGTCGACCGTATATTTTTTATTGGAAATACATTGTTTGTCCATTCAGTGGTTTTGTATATAATACTGTTTACTGTCATACTAGCTATTACTACATGATATAGTACATATTTAAAATGTTGATGGACAGAAGATGTAGTGTATTTAAATAAAATACTGTATACCGTATTAAAACGCGATTTATTATTTATATTGTTTAAATTATTTATTTCGGATGCTTTTCAGCAACCGTGGTCGCGGGGAGACAGAAAGATGACAGTTGTCTGATTTTTGAAATGTCACAAAGTTGCCATATTTAATTAAATTCAATTCAAAAATAATTTATTAATTTAGGTAACACAATGTACACTTATGAACGTCAATAAAAAATACATGCTTCTAATTTTACATTTACTGCCAGTTCCCAAATCAAGGGCGTAGAGCGGACGAGAAGAACTGGCAAGAAACTTAATCCGGTATACAGTATTTTATTTAAATGTGTGATACTCGCGTTAATAAAAAACAATATTAGATGTAGTGTAATTCTGTAATAATATTACTACCTTCTCCTGTTTTTACTGTTTCCCACATGTATATGACACAAATAAGGCATCTTGGGAATAGCATATACAGTGCAACCTTAATATAACGTACCTCAATATAACGACTTCCTCGATTTAACAAATTCTTCGTAATTCCCTTGAATTGTCCATAAGAGTCAATATAAAATATACCTTTACATTGCGAACATTCTTTGCGTACAACCTCTTAATAACGAATTTTCAACTATCAAGAAAAAGTATTGATACCTCTAATTAACGAATTTTGCCAACCCAAAACCTTTATATAAAGTTTCCAACAATAATATAACTCTTAATCTTATAATGTGATTCATGTCTCGACATGTTTCGACACGCTTTTGTTTGTAAAGTAATCATTGTTGTTTTGATGGAAAGTAATGTAAACACCTCTGCTCGTCACTATTGTTAAAACTATTCTTTTACCTCTTTATAACGAATTTTAGACCAATCTAACCTCAACATAACAAACCTCAGTTCAACGAATTACTTGATATTACGAATATTTTCTTGTTCCCCTCCGATTTGTTATATCGAGGTTGCACTGTACATAGGTAGCATGCATTCTGGTGTCGAGTAGCTGTGTTGAACTTATTCAGTACGTGGAAAGGAAGGTGTGCTCTTCTTCAAACCTAAATAAAGGATTCTTGACCAGCCGTACCACTGACCGGCCGTAAGGTCCCAGTGGTGGATCTGAAGGTGTTATATAAATACTCAGAACTGCCGTCGTTCGGGTAAACGCAGTACTTGCAAAATGGCGGTTTCTGGTAAAGCACGGTAAAAGGCTGTTTTATTAAAAAAATACAGTTGAAATTAATATTTTTTAAGAAATTTTATTTCAATTTAGTTAAAATAATGTGTATTGCGAATTGTACGACCTTTTTTTTAAATTTAAATTAAAAAAAAGGAAAATTCATATTTTGTCAAATACTGCGTTCTTTATTACGACGGCAGAGATAGTCGAAAACACTTTGATAGCGCGATTCAGGATTATTGACGTCTTCGTATTGATTGTAGCCCTTCGATCATTTAATACTATGCCAATGCTGTAGCCACAGATTGTATATATCGCTATAGTTTTTAATCTTATTGTGTCACATATTATAAAGAGGAAAGTTGTTTGTTACGATTTAACTCAAAAACTACTCGACCGATTTTAAAAATTCTTTCACCAATAGAATGCTACATTATTAGCGAGTAACATAGGCTATTTTTGTGTATAGTACATCTACATTGCAACCGTGCGAAGCCGGGCGAATACGGATCACCGGAACAGTGTCTCAGTGTTACTATGCTGAGAATGGACGATGCCAAGCAAAATCATTTTGAGATCACTAGTTTCACGGTACTTTAATACTTTAACTATCTCATTTTCCGTGCCAAGGTATTTAATTAAAACGTTATTAATCTTGCTAATAGTTATTAGCCTCTAGAATAATTAGCGCTATGAAGAGTAAAAGGAAGGTATATACTAAGAGGAAGAAGCGAAAGTGGTATGCAAAAATCGGAGCATATGGAAATCTGTATCTGCCTACCACGATGAGAAAGAGGCGAGAAATATATCGCCCCTTGAAAACCATCTGACACTAAAATAATAATGTGTTTTTTTGGGAAATCCCGTTCCTAAATTTCCTATTAATGGCATGGCATTTAGCGGCATAAAGTTTGGCATTTTGAAGTAGTGTCTTTGTATTTTGAGACGATCTCACAAGATGGCGTTGATAGTTGAAAATCGACAATTTTCGTTAAGTGTATAGATGTAGATGCTAATTAAATATATATAGAAGTCTGCTAATGATTGAATAGAATAGAATGAGTTAATTCAGATAACCACTTAAAACAATATTTTACAATACACATAAAAATAAAAATATTATATAAAATTAGTGTTTTACGAAAAGCAAGTGGTGCCTGGAGGCCTATTACCAAAACAAAAATACGGAGTTTTAGATGACGGATCTTATTTTTTCATATTACAAAAAATATTTAGGATCCGATGATCGATCCGTCGCGTCGTTCGCAATTAGACATGTCTTTCAAATCGTAAATAGAATTGAAAATTTTCTTAATAAGTTAAAATACGAAGTTGGTTGTTCTTTTGTTTCGCTCCGAAATTTCGGCGTTCGATTTTGGTAATAAACCTCCTGAAGCGGATTACTACTTGGTATAAGTTGGATTGCATGATAACGCTGAGTCACTTTCTAGAGTCGAGTACTGACAGTTCTACCACATACGAAGCGAGACATTATTCACGCCTCTAGTATTTGTTGTAAATCCGCATCGCATTTTACCTATAATTATTATAACAGAAGGGACAATTTAGAATAAATGATCGATGCCACCTAAAATATATTAGATAGATAGATAGATATAACGTTTATTCACAAACACACAGTACAACATTACAACAGCTTAAACTAACTATAACTAAATCTATGCTAATTGACTAAGTCCAATGTGCACTGAGGTTGTGAATAGGAACTGGCTGCATGACAGCATATGCTGTGACACTTTCATGCCACAACGCTGTTAATTCTGCCAGTCCCCTTTGGAGCGTAAGGCAGCTGCGCCAGCTACGTTCAATTTATAATAAATATTTAAATATGCTTATAAATGTATAGGAGCCAATAAAAAATATTATAATAATTACAATATGTAATACGAAAAATCATAATCATGCGAAAAAAGGCAGCGTCTTAAAGCCAGCCCTAACAGTATTCTAAAGGCGGTGGCTAACAGGCCAGACTCCTTTCTACTAAAGCGGTTGATGGAGATGGCCATTGGATTATAATGTGTAAAACAATATGATGTATATACTATATTTACTAATCATACTAACATATAATAAGAACAATTGTAACTAACATACTAACAAATATTGATTTTAATGTCTGAAATAAATGTTTATTATTATGATTAATACTCTGATGTTAAACATTGTATTCTACATCTTAAAAAACAATTCGCTCTCGTCTATAAATTTTTATCGCTAGATCAATTTTACAATGTCTTGTATCGTTTTCGAATAAATAACACTTGTAAATCGTAAAATTTTACGACTGGCAATATTATGTAATAGTTAGCAAAGCAGATATTAATAGTATCGAATATGGTATATATCGTCAAGCGAAGTTAGTGTGATTCTTAAATGGACGCTGTTAAAGTGTCAACGATCAAAATTATAAAAATGTAAATGTTGATACCAATGACTTCCTTATGAGTTGGAGTACATATTTCAAAAGAGCTATGTATCATTTAAATCGTTTTAATAGCAACAGTATTTAAATAAAATACTGTTTACCGGATTAAAACGCGATTTATTATTTATATTGTTTAAATTATTTATCCCGACGTTTCGGATGCTTTACAGCAACCGTGGTAATATAATTATATATATTTAGTCTAAGACAGACTGTCTTCCCGCGACCATGGTTGCTGTAAAGCATCCGAAACGTCGGGATAAATAATTTAAACAATATAAATAATAAATTGCGTTTTAATCCGGTTTAAACAGTATTTTATTTAAATGTGTGATACTCGCGTTAATAAAAGACAATATTATGTGCACCAGCAAAAGTATTGCAAAACTAGTGGGCATGAAAACCTAAAATGTTTAAAATGTTTAACAATAATGCACTAAATTCAATTACTTTGATTGCTACTAGGAAAAAATATATATATTTAGTCCAATAATAATAATTACAAAAAAATCTATTATTTCTCTTATTTTATAAAAGAAATTTTATAAAACTTGATTAAAACTTCAAACTCAATTTTCTTAACAGCGTCCAAATATGAAAGACTTTTCCGTGGGGGTCAATAAAGTTCTGTAGCGACATCTATGATTCGCCACAAGAATCAATACAAAGACGTCTAATCCTGAATCGCGCTATCAAAGTTTCTGTGCGCGCTAAGTATATATACAACATCTCGACATCAACCACTGGGGGGCCTTAGGGCCGGCCAGTCAGTGGTTCGACTGGTCGAGGATCCTCCCTTTAGGTTGGAGGTAGAGGTGTGTCGATCATTCGTTTTTCGTGACCCGGGTCGATCGCGACCCATAGGGTAGGTGATCGAGTCAAAATGATTCAATCATATCGATCGTTTGGGTCGCAGCCCGAATCTCGGTCATGCAATCATATTTGATCGAACTATCGAGCTTGAAACTTCGACTCGTGAGCCATCTTACAGGCTCACGATCAGTGGGAATTTGAAGAATCGAAACCGCGAGCCGCGCATTATCACGCCCGCCCTTTTTATAACAAAACAACAAACGTCTTTGCTTACTTATAATAGCTATCGTAAGATTAAAAAGGTATTTAAAGATTATGTCGGTATTTAAAGTTTAAATGACGTATGTACCTCTGTGATAGTTTTTTGGATCAAGTATTTAATTCAATTGTGAGTATGCCTTGCCTTGTCAAGTATAAGTTGGCAGACGGTAATCTAATTCTAATTATTAAAGAGATGATTAAAGATCAGAAAATTAAACTTAAATTCTAATTGTATTACCGTTATTTACAAATATATACAACACACCAAACTCCAATACGTACATAAACCAAAACAAAACAGAGCGGGTCAAAAGGTACGAGGTCGACACGAACTACGCTAAGTATTGATTGAATCATTTCGATCGCGATCCTCGCCCGGCGGCGGCGCGGGCGTAGCTCACGAACCATAGTAAAGTGTAGTTTTTGGGTCTCCGTTAGAAAGTGACAAACACATGCGTGTTAACATTTGATAGAAAGTGATAAACATATTTGTTGTTGGGTCATTTTGTAAGCAAACAAAAGTGTGTTCTAAATCTTACCATGTAAGAGTTCAATTTTCTTTTCGATTTCGAGTACCCAAATGATCGAATCTTTTAATGCTTAAAGACTCGATCACTCGCGTTTGGACAGTGATCGAGTCAAAGTGATTCTATCAATCGTGATCGACTCACCTCTAGTTGGAGGAAGAGCACACCTCCCTTCCTCCACAGTTCAATCCCCAATTAACACTGCTTCAGAAATCTTTGATTAATATTTCTTAATGTGTTGGTATTTTGATAATACTTTACTTACAATTCGAAATAGCTTATTATATTCAGCGTCAGAGCTTATGCTCTGACATATAATAATTATATATTTAATAATAAAATATTTATTTAACCATAAAAAAAATTCTTAACTTATTACAATCACTGGTCCCCACACTAGGATACCCTGTGTTGTATATGGTATGCTGAGTACCTCCCCTTTTCGTAACGGCACTTCTTCCTATATTTATTAATTGTTAATTTATATTTTAAAGTTGTATTATTATTGATGTATTTGTACTTACTTTTGTGCCATCCCAAATAAATGTATTTCATTTAATTTCAAATATTTGTAAAGGAGTTAGAAGAAAATGCACTGTTTTTGCAGATTTACCGTGTGCGCTCTTTAAACAATTGCAGTTACATGAAAATAATGTGTTATTATTATATGTTTTTCAATTTTTAAAGTGCGATGTTTTAAATCTATATATATAAAAGAAAGTTGTGTTAGTTACACCGTTTATAACTCAAGAACGGCTGTACCGATTTTAACCGTCCGGAATAAGACTTAAGCTATTAAAATATTGGAAAAAAATCAGGAAAAAAAATATAATAGTAAAAATATATGCATAAAATTAATTATAAAATAAATTAGATTCGGAACTCCGCCATCTTGACAGCTCACGTCATGCATTCTTAGCTTTTTTGGAATAACAGATGTCTACTGCAAATCAGTGACATATTAGACAATTATAGTGGGTAAATGGGCATATTCAAATTTAAGAATAATTATATCATTTCGAAGCCAAAATTGTGGCAGAACAACGTCTGCGGGGTCCACTAGTAAATCAATAAAAACCGCTCTAGAGATTTTAATTTGAACGCGAGAGACACCGCGTCGAACGCTTGTATGTCTCTTCAATCACGAACGCTATGTATTTTCCTACATACTTGTACAGTATAACGTTCGTCAATAGAGTTTTATTGGCACATTATGAGAGCAGAGTCAATATTTGAACAATTTGTAGGGCTTAAAATAAAACCCTATATACAATTCATACGAGTACGTTGCGATTTATTCCATTTGGTGCTATAAATTGTGGAGCGGATTATTTAATAGAAATGAAATATGAAACCGTTTCACTTAGTTCCGTTTCGGTAAGTACGATATAAATGTGATAGTTTAGTCTTTGATTCCTTTATTATAACTTTTTTTACGCTTTTTAAGATGTTACGTACGACTTCGTAAGTGATATTAATCTTTAGCGCTCCTTTCATTTTTGTACCCCTACCTACCAGCAACTCCAGCATATTTTCTCAGCGGAACGAGTAAAAGTGAGACACGTGCTTGTGAATGTTACGAGTATGTACAGAGTTTAAGCACGTTTTAACTACAGATAATAATTGCCAACGCCGACGCTACCACATCATCTTAATCATGCTAAAAACATTTGGCGCCGTAGCGGAACCTATGGAGCGGTAAGTATTGTCAAAGAACATAGAAGCACAGGCATTATAGGCGTACTTGGCACGGTTTCTCTGGAGTAAGAGTAGTTCTTACCCCAGCCACCGCGGCGCTGCTAGTATCCGTGTGAATGCACACTTTGACACTGGAGTCATAGCGCACACTCTCTCGCACCCAGCCGCTTTTAGAACGTTATTGCCGTTCGCTCGTAAGAGCAAGCGAGACAACGCGAGGGGAGGAGTCAGCGGACTGCTCATTGCATGCGTGTGTCACACCGATACATTGCCGCGCGCTCTACAGTTCAAAAATAGAACTACTTTTTCAGTGCCAAAAGTTGGTATGGGCCTGTTCTTCTATGTACATCTATGTTATTTGGTATTGTCGCGGCCTCATACGTCAATGTCATGTTTGACGTTTTAATTCACATTCCAATTTTGAACCTGACCATCAGTGACATAATATCTGTCTCTGTGATTTAAACTAATTAAATTTATATGCCATTTTCTTCTGCTAAATTACCCAAAAATTCCTAC
Source organism: Anthocharis cardamines (assembly GCA_905404175.1). Classification (NCBI taxonomy): domain Eukaryota; kingdom Metazoa; phylum Arthropoda; class Insecta; order Lepidoptera; family Pieridae; genus Anthocharis; species Anthocharis cardamines. Next base: position 3,822,724 of record FR989972.1, on the reverse strand, counting down.
TCTTCCAAGTGAATATATAAGTATTTTTCCAAAATATTAAAATATTTAAGTGAGAATAGACTTAAGAATTCGTCATAGCCGTTCTCACGTAGACATCCACCCAATGCCTTAAAAATCCCTTTTAGCTATGACATTCTAGTATGTGTTGTTTTAGTGAGGTTCTATTAATATATTGTATGGTAATTTATTAGGGCTTTATTCGTGTTAAATAACACATTTCTTATGTAATTTTTCAGATTATTTACTCTAAGAAATAACTGAAAATCTAAAAGAAATCAAGTTTCGAATCCTTAATGAGCTGCCGATTACGATTCTGTAGGAGACCAAGGTTGTCTGCGTTTTGACATTGTTTTCAGTTTGTGTTCGGATAAAATTATTTCATAATTGTTGAGTTTATGTGGTGGAATTATTAATACCTTTAAATCTATATTAAAATTACAACGTTTATTTAATAAAATTTAAACTCAAACTTCAAATGACATAAACCAAAAATAGCTTAAGTAGTGTGAATTCCCGAAATTCCCTGGTCTCCGTTTCACACACTCTTTCTAATTATCAATTTTATGTGCCCTGCTTTCTCTTTTTTAAATATATTTATTTGATTCTCAGTTATTATCCAAACTTATTGAATAAAATAAGAAACACATAAGTTTAACAGGAAATATCAACTCACGCGACGTATAAAACCTTCTACGTATAAGATAAATCTATATATATAAAAGAGATTCCCACCTATATATTGACTCATCACGATATCTCTGGAACCATAAGGTGTAGCGACTTGAAATATGGTAGGAATATTCCTTTAGCCGAGTAGAGGTCAGCTAAGAACGGATTTTACGAAATTCCACCCACAAGGGGGGTTGCGGGGGCAATTGCTAGTGTTCGATAAATTATTTCTCGATCGAAAAACTTCAGCCAATTCAAAAAAAGAATAATATTCTAAAGAAGAATAATCTTCATGAATAAATAGTCGATTCCATGCCTAAAGCGGACAAAGAATCCAACCGGAAGTATTCTTATTTTAAAAACATTCAGCAAATAAATAGTTAGCTATTTACTACGCCGCAGCCATTAGTAAAACGTCAGGACTATAAAGTAGTTCGTGGCTCCAGCGATAAAAAATCTTTATCGCTACCTAAATAGGCTGTGCGGAAAATAAGCTTCATAATCTATTATTTGTCTGGGTTATATATTCATTTGTTTTTATATACTATTAATGGTAAATAAAGGTTTTCTTATGGATTTTGTTTTTTTAACTCACACCCGCTAAGAGTTTTATGATATTCATAAACGTAAATGAAATAAAAAAAAATGAGAGCTTTTATGAATATCAATAGTTACAGTGAATTTCCGAGTCTCCTAATGGGGCAGACACATTTATGTGTCCGTTTCACTCATCATTTTTATTTATAGAAAGACGGTTCTGTGCTTGACAGAAACAATTTTTATATTGTTTCCTCGGGATTCAAACTTGGGACCTCCGGCATACCACGGTGACCGACAATATTTTTTATTTATTTATTTAGAGAAACATTAAATTAAGTTAAATGTAAGGAAATTAAACTTAAAAATAAATACATATCAATTATTTATATAATGCTTGTGTTTTTGATAATTATTTTAAAATTTCGTTTTATATTAACATTTGCCTCCGAGAGTTCTACAAATATTTATGAATCGTAATCATATCTATTATTATATTACCGAAAATATCTGACATGAAACTCAAAATAATTACTAAATAATGTTTTCCAGCTGGTAGCGAGTTACAAAGTGGATAGCACAAAAACCTTTTCCAAGGAAAAATTCACATATATGTATGAACGTGCCAATTATCATGGTAATCCGTCAAATGTCGTTGGAGTTTAGCGATTTCATATATCCAAACCTTCGATCAACAATACACTAGATATCGGGTCGACGCAAAAAATCCGTGCCGGTAAATATCGGCTCACTTGAAATGTGGGAGTCTATTTTGTTTAGTACACTTCAAGCACGGTCAACGTTCACACGTCCCACAGTGACGCAATGTGTCTTCATAAGTTGAAAAAAAATGCCCGAAAAAACAATGTGACGGACGGAGTCTTACTTTCGGTAATACATATAAAATAAGATATATTTTAAGCTTTAAAACTAACAAATAATTCAAAATTTGAACAAAATTATCTGTATTAAACCAACGCTACAAATGTTTGCCCAAAATTGGCCAACACATGCGCAAACTTATGTGTAACAGAATAGTGGATGCATGGAGTAGATTTGTACTGAAATAATCCTTACTATCTTAACTTCTTTCCTAATATTATAAATGCGAAAGTGAGTTTTGTTGTTTGTTACGCTTTCACGCTAAACCGGAAAAGAAAAGTTTCCAATCTGTATATTCAGAAATTTTTGCGGATATTATTATTTAACATACGAATTACTATTAATAAAAAACATTATATTGTTGTTTATCAAATATATTATAGATTACCCTTCGTGTTGATATATTATTTTATACCCCATTAGATAAATAATAATTTACAACTACCAAGTTCATAACCTAATATTAATACCAGTCTTCAAATTCGGTCAAGTGTGTATGTATAATATAGATAATATATATATTTTGGTAACTTATAAAATAATATTTCGACTTCACTCTTTTCTTTGTTCCCATTGAGCAGTGTCATTTTTCAAAATTTGACAAGAGGCGTGGCTTAAATAATCGGGATACTTTTTTCGTGAATTTTGTATGCGACCTGAAGTCTATTTAATACTATGTCAAACTATGTCAATGATCCAAACATCCATTTTTTTATTTTATACGAGTAACACAAAGTCGTGTTAGGTACCATTTATAACTCAAGAACGGCTTCTCCGATTTTAATGATATCTTATTTGTTTGTTGGATTTACGGGTTCGTTGGCGCGTTTGGTAGAACACCTGTCATGCGCTTCTATGGGTCGTGGGTTCGAATTCCACCGGGACGAGATATTTATAATTTTCTGTAAGCATGTCTTCTCCACGTCTGATAACTTCAGGCATTAAACGGATGCGAGGAATATCTAAATTCCAATCGGGTAACGAACCACCGTTCATAGATATGGAAAAACCGTGAAGTGCATATTGCACGTTTCGGTTTCAGTCTATGAATTTCCGAATGCTCGAAGTAAAAATTAGGTCGACAGCGCATCATTGACTGATGTTCTGTGGCTGAGGTATCACCTTCCATTAAATGAACCTCATGCTCGTCTGTCGATATCTGACATAAAAAAAATAAAAAAAGTCTTTATGTATCTTATACTAATATTATAAAGAGGAAAGATTTGTTTGTTTGTTACGATTTAACTCAAAAACTACTCGACCGATTTTAAATATTCTTTCACCTTATCAGCGAGTAACATAGACGTTTTTATTTTTTTAGTATATCTATATTGGCGGATCCCTTGTAACCTATATAATTGCGTAATCATTTAAATTATATAAGACTGACGACATTTTTTTTTTTTTTATGGTTGTATTAATAGGACAAACCGAGCTTTTGGGCTTGTATGGTTGTCCCGCCGCTGCAGCTGATAGTGAATTGATGTGAAAAATAAGGCCATAAACACTAGTTTAGTAACTATACTATGCTATAAATATAACGTTAGTTAAAACAAAATGGCTTTCCGGCCTCTGCGCTAACGGCTTCACGACGAATAAATTTTACTACCACTGATTGTCGTTCTCAACCAGTGGTATTTTATATATTTTTTTCATTTAAATCAAGAAATGTCGTACTCAACACAATAAATTTTAGTAGGGTATGGTTTATTATTTTTCATTAAAATCAAGAATTTCGTGAGAAACGTTTTGTTGGCTTTAAAATACTTATAACTTAAGTGTGTAGTTCATATGTAGGGAAATAAAATATCGAAATTCCAACCGGGTATCGAACCACCGTTTAATAAATAGAAAAGCCGTGCTATTGCGCATTTCTATTTCAGTCTATGGATTTGCACCTGTATAATGACTATGATCCGGTCGTTTTTTTTTGTATTTGTAAGGCAAAAATGGACTTATATAATTTACTAGTAAAATAATATAAATAATTAATAGCGTTTTAATCCAGTATATAGTATTTTATTTAAATGTGTGATACTCGCGTTGATAAAAGAAAATATTATAAATATTTGTATTACAGAAAATAGACACTTAAAAAAACCTAACCCTAATTATTTCAAATTCATAAATAAATATTCAGATTAATAAAAAACAAAATAGAATAAGGGTAAGGGTTCTTTGTTAATTGTATTCAAAGATAAGCAGGCAGGTGTGAAAACAGAAATCTCTAAAGTTTAACGCCAACTCGGAATGGTGTTGAATAAAAAATCCCTTAAGGGATTTAAAGGCTGTAACACATCAGGTTCAAACTGCTTTAATGGAATAATGTGATAGATAAGACAAAAAAAGTGTATAACTGCGTGATTGGCACAAATTTTGTACTATAGTAATTCCCTCAATCAATTATCCATTTAAAATTCGTTGCTCCAAGTAAATATACTGCGTGAACGCCAAGCTCATTCGTCGATATCTAACACATTATTTTTTTCAGGATATGTTGGTTAGTAAGAGAATCACTAGAATACTCGTATATTTCATATTTATGCGTTACCACCGTTCATAGATGGAAAAACTGTGAAGTGTATATTGCGCGTTTCGGTTCCAAACTATGGATTTCCGAATCCTCGAAGTAAAAAGTAGGTCGACAGAGCATCATTGACTGATGTTCTGTGGCTGAGGTATCAAGTGAACCTCGGTATGTTGCATAAAAAAATGCGTTTATTTTTGTCTAAATATATTAGATATACTAATGTGACATACGTCTAAATTAAAAACGGTACAGAAACAAGCAGCGCCGAATGAAAGCAATTGGTCCGTATAATGAGGAACATTACGTGTGAATGAACCGGGGTTAATTTTATTTAAATGTATGCTATCCGAAGATAATCCATTTATTCGCTTGAACAATTTAAAATCAGTTGATTTATATTAAATACTAGCTTTTCCCCTTTGTTTGCTTAGTTAGTGTGCTTAGTAATATTAATTCCCATTTCACTTTTTTATGTTAGACTAGAGGACCCCGCAGACGTTGTTCTGCCACAATTTTGGCTTCGAAATTATATAATTATTCTTAAGTTGAATATGCCCAAATGGGTAAATACCCACTATAATTGTCTAATATGTCACTGATTTACAGTGGACATCTGTTATTCCAAAAAAGCTAAGTATGCATGACGGGAGCTGTCAAGATGGCGGAGTTCCGAATCTAATTTATTTTATAATTAATTTTATGCATATATTTTTCCCTGATTTTTTCCAATATTTTAATAGCTTATATCTTATTCCAGACATAGAGGAATCCAACAAATAAGATATCGTTAAAATCGGTACAGCCGTTCTTGAGTTATAAACGGTGTAACTAACACAACTTTCTTTTATATATATAGATATCGACAGATATCGGTGATACCTCAGTCAAAGAACCAAAGAAAAATTTAATAGTGTATTTCTGATCCTCAACGATGTTCGTATTGTAATTGTTAAACACAAATACTCGTAAATCAAATATTTGGTTGTGCGTTGATACTAGTGGCCACCTAATTTTTTTAAATTACAAACATTACATAACAAATTACAATGGTAATTCGTAAAGTTATTTAGCATGAATCAATGAAAGTGTCACATCAAGGAAGCCTCTTGGGAATTCGGTAATTTTAAAAATCGAACAACTTTTTTGATTTGTCGGTCACGTCGCGCGTCGGTACGTCGCGTCGTCGGTAAGATCTGTCGGTCACGTTGGGTCGTCCCGGATTTTGATTAAAAAAATGGAAAAAAGAAATATTATTCACGCAACAGATTGAAGACAAACATATACAAATAGTCGACAATTACCTATATTTCTAATTAATATACGGACGTTGCCTTAACTCTATCATATTTTTCTTAAAATAAGATAGTAACACGTACCAACATCTTAGTAATTCTAAGACGATATTTTCTTGCTAGGACATTAACGGTATTGCAAAGTTTAGGTCGAAAACAAACCGCCAGGTTCCTAAATGAAGGCAAATCATTTGGGTTGCCGAACCCGTACCGTACCGATAAATCAGGCCCACTAATGTTCGATTTTTAAAATAATCGAACGATCTTTTCCGGAAATTAAACGGGACTTGTCAGATGCACTCGCTCATTTCCGATCGAAATTAATAAGATCTCTTTTAGAAAAACTACACTCATAAATAGGCTACGACAAGTTTAGGCTTGACCTTTAGTAAATAAACTAATCAAGTGTGCTTCGCTGGAAACAAATTTGCTTACGTAGATTGAAAAGTTGAGGCCGTCTTGCGGATTACCGGGGAAGATTGGATGTTTTATCAGCTCTTAATAGGCCTATATGTGATTTCACATTGGGTTTTCCAGGGTGATTTCTGAATTTGAATTCGAAGTACTTCAATTAATTCAATTTAAGGTGAATGAACTTTAAATTTCTTTTTAACCTGTGCCCTCAATTTCGTTCGTAAGAAATGATTCCGACATCCGATTTAGATGAAATAATATAATTTTATTTTATCTACAAAAATCAATTTAGAATCTCGATTCCTAAACTCGGAGATTAGCGTAATCAAATAGACAGACCGAAAAAATGTTTTTATCATTTTATGATCTCCTCTCATTTTCTGGTTAAATTATAATTTACATAATCGTCATTCTAATTTATTATATGTATAGATAATATAGATTATATTATATCGTACGGGGTTATCCTGGCTTTGCGCCGCGTTTGATTTATAACAAAATAAAAAAATCTTTACTTCCCTATTTAACTATAATAAATATTTACTCTTTACAATTCAAACTTATTATAGAATTAACTGATTTTCGAATAAATATAAAATAATATTAATCTATTTTTAAACACTATAGACCTTTTATAGGTCTCCTCGATGTCCCTCCATTTTTTTGTCTTTTTTCCTAATTGTTTCTTTTTATTTGTCTTCTTGTTTTGCCTATTGGAACGTTCCAGATAGAACTTCTTTGGTCCATTTGGTGTCGCATACTCGAGCGTTAGCTCCATATAAAATTTTATTGATAATTAACTAATTTGGTAAGAAATTCATTCTCGTAAACACAAACCAATTTATTACTTTGTACCTAACTATATATTTAAGGATATATTTAAGGTTTGATTTCAATTGTATACTATTTGTAAAAAATTCGTAGCGTGGAATATAAAAGTGAAAAATTGTCTCTGTCAGAGAAATGTATCGTTACCCACGACGCGCCCTGAATTTTTCATAATACAAAAATAAATTTGTCACATTCATTTATAGCATTATGATTCACTCAACTGTATAGTATTTCATTTGATGATTAATTGCATTTTTTACTCACTAGTACCTTAAAAACACTACATTTTTTAAGGATGAAAATACATACATACATACATACATATACCTACATCACGCCTCTTTCCCATTGGGGTAGGCAGAGATCACGGAATTCCATATGCTCCGATCCTTACATACCACTTTCGCTTCTTCTACTTTCATCAATGCTTTCATACACACTCGACGGTTACGAGTACTTTTGACCTGGCCCTTTTGCAGAACGAAATAATTAAAATAATTTTTAAGAACATGATACATCCTTAAAAAATATAGTGGATTTAAGGTACTAGTGAAAAAAATGCGAAAATATAGAATGGCATTAGGCAAGATGACACTGTTAGCCAATATAGCCATAATATAGAAAATGACAGCAAGTATCAACTCCTTAGGAATAGATGGCGTTAGTATGGCAACTTTGTGAAAATCCAAATCAGACAGCTGTCATCTTTCAGACTGCCCGTGACCACGCTGGAAACATCAAAACGTCGGGATAAACCATATAAAAAATGAACCGCATTTTAATCTTGTAAAAGTTATTTTATTTAAATGTGTTCAACTCGTATTTTCATAAAAATCGGATGTCGGAAAAAATCTTATCTTCATTTAAATACTTTGATTAAAGTTCAGCTTTCGATGAACCCCACGCGAACAAAAGAGGAGTAGAAATAAAAAATCACGAGTGGGTCACTTCAGACCCTAAATCGATAGTAGAATTATGGAAATAGTTTCATTAATGATGGTGAATATTTCATTACCTGGTTTCCGACTGTCACGAGGTGCGTAATAGCCAATTTTACATATTTTTATCTATCTTACTATGTATAAATTAATGCGCTAACAAGCTATTAAAGCACTTCGAATTTTCCCTAAAATTGGGGAAATTCACGTTGCCTACCAATGGAAGGCACGAAACACCCGTGTAAACAGGTAAGTGGGAAATAAGTGTAGATCCGTGATAAACACCACAACGTGCCAACAAACCGATATCGGAGCGTTCATTAATATTATACAAGATATTTTGATCTATTATTATAGTTTAAGAGCTGCTGATATTTCAAGAACTTTTAATATTTTGTTTATTACTTATTTTTTTATTAGATGCAGATAGTCATATATCATATATATTCGTATATCAGAATTTCGTTTCAGAGTTTGGCAGAAATTGCGTAAAATTTTCCACGATTTTGTTTGAATAATAATTAAAGAGCTTAGATTTTTTTCTTGATATAAATATAAAGACTTTATAGAGAAAAGATTTGCTTGTTTGTTACGATTTAAGTCAAAAACTACTCAACCAATTTTAAAAATTATTTCACCAATGTCGTGCGATACATTATCAGCGAGTTGCGAGCAATTTTTTCTTTGGGTGTAATACATCTACAATGCACTAATTCGAAGCCGGAGTGTGTTACTAGTTTTACATAAAAAAACGAAATTCCTAAGAAATTGTTATGACTTATGAAAACAGTAAGTTCTTACACTAAATTAATTTAAATTTGATAAGTTGTCAGGAATGTTCTGAATATCTGAGTGAAAATGAAATAGAAAACATTCATAAGGCTTACGCAGCTTAAATATTTAAGTATTAAGTACTAAGAATTCTATGGCTAATCTCAATTTATAAATTTATTCTATTTGATAAATGGATATTTTCAAGCCGATGCGACGTGACAGGAGTACAAGCAAACCTCTCTAAAATTAATAGATTTTATATCGTTGTGTCTCAAGTGGATCCACTAAATAAAAAATAAATGAAAAGAAAATTTCTTATTAACCTTTTAATAGTATTGTCTTTTACTAACGCGAGTATCACACATTTAAATAAAATACTGTATACCGGATTAAAAAGCGATTTATTATTTATACTGTTTAAATTATTTATCCCGACGTTTCGGATGCTTGTTCAGCAACCGTGGTCACGGGGAGACAACAAAGGTGGTTTAAACAATATAAATTATAAATCGCGTTTTAATCCGGTATACAGTATTTTATTTAAACCTTTTAATAGTTCAAAATCCGTTTAGTTTTATCGGTCCCTATACACTTCTTTATCCAGCTTGCAGTATGACAGCATATTACATTTTAGTATGCACTTACTGGACCGCCTTCTTGGATCAGTGGTAAGCGCGATGCATTTAGCACCGGACTTCCTATATTTGAATCCCAGGAAAATAAGATTTAAAAAAAATCCGTTCGGGCAGGGCACAGAAGACTGATCACGTACTTACCTGTAAAGATTTTTCTTTTCTTTTGAAAATAAGCTCGAACAACTTGCGAGAAAGTATAAGTATCGTCGATCTGTTATTTGTATGCAATTTCAAATAATTTCCCAGACATACAACAGTTTCGAATATTTTCTCGTCTTTCACGCAATACTAACGTAACGGCAATTAAGTACACAAGGTTGAATATTTTGACAGTTCTCGTATGAAAAAGCTTCTTTTCAAGCCTTGCACGAACTAAATATGCGTATCGTCAATATGTCAACTTGTTTTTTTTTTTATGTTAGATATCGACAGACGAGCATGAGGTTCACTTGATGGTATGTGATACTTCAGCCACAGAACATTAGTTTATTATTATATTAGGATTAGGTGTTATTATTTCAAAAGACTTTTTAACTTATCATAATATAATAATATTATGATAAGTTCTACAGCATCCTAACGCAATTTCTAATAACCAATACATCACACATATCGATTGAGACCGGTGGGTCTGTATAAATAGCTTGCGCGCACCCCAAGTACGATCAGATGAAATGTACATAATAGGCACCCTTGCTAAATAATCTGAATAATATTTTTAATATCTTTGAGAGCATAAAACCTCATTTTATGTGCTAACATATAAAATGTTTTAAAAAGACTATTGCAATCATATGTAGATATTAATAATTAACTATATTAATATTATTTTTTGTTTGTAAAAGTAAGCTCTGGAAATACTGAATCGATTTTGAAAATTCTTTGATTATCGGCGTGCGCTCACGAAACGGTTTGATATAGGTGAATATAATGTTCATTTTAATAGTTCTATACAAAAGTCTAGCGCTAGTTATCTATCTTTTAAAATTAACAAGTTTAATATTTCAAAAATGAAAACATAGGAAAATCTGCGCTGCGCAATGTGCAATTGTGCACACTACACTGCACAGGGTGAGTTAGCGCACACATTAATAATGTTTTGGCGCACGGCGCAGCACCTCACTCACTGAGTGAACTATGAGCGTGGCGTTGCGTGCGTTTCCATTTTGTTGCGTCGTAGCGCAATTTTTAGTTGACTCAAGGAGCCGATGCACTACACTGCGCCTGAGTTGCTGAGTTGTTGAGTTGATTTACCATGTCTACCTGCATGCGTCATGTAGTTAAGAATATTAAAGCTCTGAAATTGTAAAAATAGCAGCTTCTTATAAACGTTAGATAGGTATTTAACGTTATAATCAACGATTTGATATACGAGTACATATAATATATTTAAATTTACTAATTACCCAGATTTCCATTTAACCAATCGAATTGTAATTTTGCATGAAATTAACCTAAAACAAGAATTTAGGGTCGAAATGTATCCGCCAATTATGGTTTTAGAAATGTAGACAGGACGGCCTTAGCGTGAATTATGTTGCGGTCAGGCTGTTTTGGTATTATCTATTCAACTTAATGAATTCCTAACCAATTTTCATAGGGAAACGTCATTTACTTAAGCTAAGATAAAAATGCTACTTTAACCGCTTCATGCAATAAGTAAAGTGAAATATTGCATACATCTATCATCACTTAGGTATTCGTATGTGTACATTATCAAGTGTACGTACAGTAAATACCCTTCGTACATTTTGTTAAAATTTGATAAACCATTTTTTTATAGAAGAACCTCCTTATTGCCTAGGGCGAGGAGGTAAACCTTCACATTGAATTCTACATTTAAATCTAAAAACTTTAAAGATACGTTTGAAACAAAAATAACTCTTAAAACAAACTGCACTGAAAGGACTGAAAGGATTAAGCTAAAGCCGTTTTAACTTAATTTATATAATCTTTATTCCTCTACAATAGAGTTGAATTTTGCTTGTAACTTAGATCACCTGTTTTTTCCCATACTGCTTTCAACTTTTTAGTTAACCCCTGCTGCTTTGACATTTTTAATTAAGTAGTGAGTCCAGTTTGAAAGAAAACCTTTTTTAGTCGTAAGTATGAATATACAGGGTGGAAAGAATCAATGGGCCCTGGAGGGAAACCACTTTAAATCCTTAAGATAGAGATTTTTACTTAAAGGAAACATTCCTTTATTTATAAAAAGAAACACAACTGCATTCAAAGATTTTCTAAAATTCGTTCGCCTCACCCGGAAATCGAACCAGCTAAAAATCCAAAAACTAAACATTCGCTATTTTATTCCACAAATCGATAGAATCAATATTCAGAATAAAATCTGTCTTATAAACATTTAGTCTTAGAAATAAAAAAGATCATGAAATCTAACATTAATTTAATTTTATCATTAGTTCTAATACGAAGGACATGTAAACATGAAAGAAAATTATTACCTAGCTGGACATTGCTACTATTGTTAATAATTATTTAAAATTACCATTTTGTAACACTTTAATAATCTATCTGATAGTAAATTATTAGAAATAATATTTTTTAAAGGTGTTAAAAACTGTGACTTTTTTGAAATTCACTTCGTTTAGCCTTCTGCAAAGTGTTGTGGTGAATTCTCCTAATAATATTTTCTAAAAAACAAGGGATATTTTTTCAAACAATTTATTAGTTAAATGAATTATTAAAATGTCTGTCTTAATTACAAAATTGTAATTTTAAATTTTTCGTGTATCAATGTCTAACTAGCTAGGTAAACATTTTCTGTCAGTTTACGTGTCCTTCGTATCAGAACTGATGAAAAAATAAAATTAATGTTAGATTTCATGATCTGTTTTATTTCTTATACCAAATGTTTATTAGAGAGATTTTATTCTAAACATTGATTCTATCGATTAGTGGAATAAAATAGCGAAAGCTTAAATTTTGAATTTTTAGCTGGTTCGATTTCCGGATGAGACAAGATAGTTTTAGAAAATCTTTGAATGCAGTTTTGTTTCTTTTTAAAAATAAAGGAATGGTTCCTTTAAGTAAAATAATATATCTTAAGGATTTAAAGTAGTTTTCCTCCAGGGCCCATTGATTCTTTCCACCCTGTATATGCCAGAATCAAATTTTAAGTTTTAGCAAAAATTAGGTCAAACCGTTAGATTTTAATAACATAATTTAAAAAAAAACATACTAAAGTAAGGAGCAATAAATACAGTGGAATGCTATCTATCTATGATACTTTTATTAAATATTACTATTATTATTGACTATAACAATATACCTAGTTATAATAGTTTTAATAACAAGTTAGTATAATAATTCTATTATATATTAATTATTTTAAATCGAAGAAATTGCATACGTATATCATTTTTTCCATGTAGCATAGGGCTCATTAAAGACCGTAGATATGGTATGCGTAAATAAATTTCCACCTCGTGTAAAAAATCGGCTTTACCTTGGCTTGCTCCGCTTGAGCCTCTTCTGTATTTCTTTCAGCACAAACTAAGGAAAACTTGAGTCAGTTAACCTAACCCTTCGTTTAATGGTCAATCATGAAACTTCAATATCTCTATAAATCATAGCTGTATCTATGTATTTTAAATAAACAATGTACCTATCTCAATTTGCATAAAGTAATAACATGTTCAATAAATCCTAGCCTATTTAGTACTCGTCGTATATTCTCACAGCAATCACTAGAAACACATTATGAAACATGTTTATAATAATAATAATAATAATAATAATATTTATTTATTCAGGTATAAACCCATAGTCATACAATATTGAAAAGTGACAAAATGATAAAAATATCACAGAGACATTATAATAAATCTAGGTTAATTTATTTTACATTTCGAGACCGATGCACCCCCATCCAGTGCTTAAAGAACACGTTGTCGGGACATATCTGAGCGACGACTCGGACCAATTCGTTCTCTGAGCTCCGTACAGTTTCCCAAAAACTGGCGATTCTACAACGAAGCGCCGCGTAAAAGTCTGGAACAGCGACCTCCGCAAACATCGCTGATGCGCTGCAGTATCGTGGTCTTCTTAGGATAATACGTAACGCATCGTTATATTGTACTCTGAGAATGTTATAGGACCGTTTGGTGTAATTAATCCACAGCTGCCCTGTGTAAAAGTTGATGCAATAAGCTGTAAAGAGTGTCCGCTTAACATCCTCAGAGCATCTACCGAAGCGACGTGCAAGCATGTTGCAACGTATAGCCAAGGCTCTACGCTCGCGTTCTAGATCCAAGTCGTCTCTCAGATCCTCCGACAAAATGTGTCCCTGTTTTTATGTTCAATTATTTCGAGCTTCAGGACTTGCCTTGTTTCACTTCGCATAATATCAATAATGACTTACGCAAAATTCACATATTTAACTAACTTATGATAATTCATTCCTATCTAGATTAGTAGACATAAAAATATCGGAACGCTCGGTGAAAACAAAATGTTTATTGACTGATGTTCTGTTGATGGGGTATATCATCAAATGAGCCTCAGGCTCTTCTTTAAAGATTAAAAAATGGCGAGAAGTAACTGGTTCAATACTACTGAGTATAAAAAAGCTTTAAGAAATAAATCTCCAAGCAATTGAAGTTTGCCTGGTATTGCGATGTGCCTTCTAGTAAAAGTTATTTTAAACCGGGTGCATGAGCGTCCAACGTTTATCTACAGGAAATTACTACAGCTTTTTGACGGACTCGTTGGCGCATTTGGTGGGTTCGAATCCCACCGGGATTGTTTATAATGTAAAATATATTTAAAATTCCGGTATTGAACAAGAAGGAGGAATATCTAAATTCTGACCGAGAAACCAACAACCGCTCATCGATGGAAAAACCGTGAAGTGCATATTGCGAGTTTCGGTTTCAGTCTATGGATTTCCGTATGCTTGAATAAAAAAGAAGTAGTCAGTGCATCATTGACTTATGTTCTATGGCTGAGGTATCCTCTACCATCAAGTGAATCATGCTAGTCTGACATAAAAAAAAACTTTTTTTTGAAAAGTGCATATTACAAACGCTTCCATTCTAGCCATGCGCAGAATGTGTCACTGAAATGAAAAGATATGTATATATCTTTTCGTCACCGTGAACTATATCACTCTTTTAATTCAGTAGTTCAGTCTAGTTCAGTTGCTCACTATTACGGGTGCGTACTGTTGAACTAAAATGTCTCATATCAAGTCACTAAATGTATCACAAAGTTCGGTTCCACCCATTCTGCGTCGTTAGCAGAATTAGTGAACTAACTGAACTACTGAACTAGATGAATTGTAACTGAACTAGAGAAAGAAGGATAGATATAAATGAACTAGTCCAATTGAAGGATTCATTCGTGAACGACACATGGCTATTCCATTCGATTTTAGGGAATAAGCTTTGGTACTAGTGTACCTCCTGGTTCTAATAGACGTTTTTCTAAAAGAATGATATAATATTACACATTAAGTAGCACATATATATTATTTTGCACTACCACTCTGTGGAATCAGTTGTCGTCTGCGGTTTTTCCGATCCGATACGACTTGGGAATCTTCAAGAAATGAGCCTATATCTTACTTAAAGGTCTGCAACGGAACACGGCACATAAACTAGTAATGTATACAATAGATAATAATTAATGGGTTAATAGTAAACTTTTGTAGGCATACAATTTAGATATTTTGCAATATATACTCGTACCTACATATATATATGTGTATATGCAAGCGTTATTATAGATATCTGATGGTAGTGTATACCTGGAATGCCATTCCATTACATACCTAGTTCTCATTAAAATTGATTATTCTCAAAGGAGAAATTTGAATGTAACTCAATCATTCCGATTAAATAACGAATAAAAACGTACCATAATTACACACAAGAGTTAATTATATTCAGTCGGCACACGGGTAAAATACTGTTAACTTTTAATTAACTCTACAGTAATATTGATATAGCTTTAGAACGATATGTGCAATATTAATTAAAACTTAGGCGTCTAAGCCAATGCTTGTGGCGTGTTATGCACAGTTTTGTAATCAAGTTAATTGATGATTTCATGTTACCAATAGATTGCATGTTTCTTTGCCTTTTCTGGCTAGAATTATAACATATCATTCCTGTAGCATCAATGTCTCTAATTATTTAGAATAGAATAGTAGAAGAACTAGGAAATATTATAATCTATGTTAATATTACCCTTCAATAATAATTAATTGATTTTAACATCTCGAACATAATATAGCACAGTATTAGTAGCGGCGTAGCGAGATGTTCGTAGCAGCGTAGCACTGAATTCGTAGCAATGTAGTAGCGTATCGAAGTACTTGTAACCTGAGTCGCATAAAATCAAAGTCGGCAATCTATTCCAATGTTACAAATGAGTTAAATTACAATGTTAATATCTGGGCTGATATTTATCTCGCGACCTTGCTTTGAATTTACAATATAAAAACGTAAACCTGGTCTATATTAAAATTCAATAATTATTGGAATAATTGAGAAGAAAACAGCTTTATCACTTCTTAAAAAGTAAGGTTTCTTTGAAACGATAAAGAAAGAGTTTCCAAATAACTTTCACAATGCCTGGGGTGATTTTATTTTTATTACTTTATAACTAGCTGAGGTCCTAGCACGAACGACTATCGACAAAGTATTCGAATCGTCAAACTGTCAGTTGTATGAAAAGATGAGACGAATACTCTTTCGAAACTTGTTCGTGCTCAACCCTCTGATCTGTACCCACTTTGCTGGGTGTACAATATATTTTTATTGTGATGAAATTATCTTGTATAGTTCTTAGGACTGAGTGTTTAGGATTTATTATGTATTTAACATTTATATTATATTATACATATAATATCAAACCATTTAGCCGCATAGTGCACGCCGATAAATTAACGGATCAGACCGTTTTTCTCGGAATGATTGACAAATACTGTTACTTCACAAAATAAGTATAATTAATCACAATAATATATATATAATATAGTTTTTACTGGTGATTTTCAAAATCATTTCAATAGTTCCAGAGATTACTTTCTACAAACTTAAAAATTTTACCTCGTGAAATAAAAATAAAATAAAACTCTATAACTATCAAGTCTTAGACTTTCTCAAGTCAAATCTCTGATCTCATGTTTTTTTTTGTAATGTGCCCGTTTCACAGATACTAGTTTATTTCTGACTGATCCTGAATTCTCATGTTTTATTCAGTAGTCAGTGGCTGGCTAAGTTGGCCGTATTCCAAAATATAACTACACTATAACTTAATACACTTACCAACTATCTCTTCCTCAATATTATCTTGTAGTTTACACTGTAGACAGTTGGATAAATAATTTCGACTTTTCATGGCGTAACAAATGGCCTTCAAATTATTTGACCAACGATTTCGATAGGATAGTTCTAATATTATATTAAAACTAGCGATCCGCCCCGGCTTCGCATGGGTGCAATATAGATGATAATGATACTGTATAGATACACAAAAAAAGCGAAGAGAAAGGTCTGTGAGAATTTCTCTTTGAAGATCCCTCTCTGAGTTCTTGCACAGAAGACGGTCACCATGAGGTTTTTTAGTTGGTATATTAGCGATATTATTGACTGCTTGGAGTCCAGTCGCGAAAGAGGTATAACCCTCAAGATTACGGATATTATTGATGATTTACCCACGTAATAAAACATAATTATGAGTTAAAATCCGTTTCTCTTGCAGTGAAGTTTTTGCTTTACTGAATTGCATTTGAACATTGTTCAAAATTATCTTCATATCTTATTAAAGCCAAGCTTTAATAATATATTATAAGCTATTATAAAGCTAATATGTAAAGAGGCTAGATTTGTATTTTTGTATGTTTGTTACGGCTTAACTAAAAAACTACTGGATCGATTTTTAAAATTATTTTGCTGATAGAATTACATTGCACCCATGTGAAACCAGGGCGTATTGCTAGTATTTTCATAAAGATATAACAATAACTTTGATTAAAATTTAGAAAAGACATCAACAAATAAATATTCGCTTATTCAAGTCAATCAAAAGTTTAATACTGTAAAGTTTCAGAGCTCAAAGATTGTGCTCAGTTTTGAATTTACTTGTCTTATCTGAAGAGAAAATATTTATTAGATTGTATCTCCCAATCAACGGAGAAGCTTTGACTTCTATTGAAAATGAATGAAACAAATGTTTCTTTACAAAAAGTTTATTAATGATTTTTCTATTAAACTATTTATATCTTTAAATTATATGAGTTTTATACCTAATTTATAATTTATTGTTATTTAAAATCAATATTATGTGTTATATCGTATCGGCAGTCTGCCGCGAACACGATTGCTGAAAATCATCCGAAAAGTCGGCATAAATAATATAAATAATAAATCACGTTTTAATCCGTTATAAAGTATTTTATTTAGAGCTGTTTTTTCTGTTCATTGCTTAATTTTAAACAGAGATAAAATGAATGCTTAATATAGTCTGTAATTCAGTGTGGCGGTAAACTGTATATATTCCGATGAAATTGCGTCTGCGCCTGTATTTTCAATATGTATAGGGACTATATGTGAGATTCCCATATTTAATACTTTTCAATGTTAGTATTATATTAATATTATTAGTGATTACTTAGAATCTAAGAAGTATTCCTAAAATAAATTAAATCGCAATTTTGGGTTTTTGGATATTAAATATTTTTGAAATAGTCACTTGTCACTGTTATTTGTAATATTATAGCATTGATAGGGAATAAAATATATTAAATTAAATTAAAAAAAAATAACACAACTGTCATACCTATCTACGAAAAAGCGGTTTGCAAACAAAGTAGTAATTTAATTATTAAATGGGATACCTATATATGTAAAAGAATACAAAGACTTCATGTTAACAAGTTTTTCTTAAGATTATCATTAATGTCCTGAATCTACGACAGAAAGATTATGTCCTGTAAATCCAATGTTACATTAATCCTAGTTAGGTCAGACTGGCTTAGTGAGATCACACGCTCTATGAAGATATTTACATCGTACGACATTACGCGAACGACTTTTCTAACTTCTATTTTTTTATGACAGATATCGATAGACGAGCATGAGGTTCACTTGATGGTAGGTGATACCTCAGCCACAGAACATCAGTCAATGATGCGCTGTCGACCTACTTTTTACTTCGAGCATTCGGAAGTCCATAGATTGAATCCGAAACGCGCAATGTGCACTTCGCAGTTTTTCCATCTATGAACGGTGGTAATTAACTATTAAACAAATGATTACGTTAGTAAACTATAATGAAACAGCTAAGTACTTATAAATTTTGCATATATTTTAAAACAATAAAATATTTTTATATGCAACACCAGAAGTCATGAGAATGAGTTGCCGGTCTTTGAAAGTTTAACAGCTTTATAGCTATGTAAACCTAAATAACCGATTTTTCTGCTTCTATTTACCATTACCAACTCAAAAAAACAAGTACTGGGTATTGTTACTAGTGAAATCCATAGTCAGTAATTAACACCAATTTTCTGACGTTTCATGCTTACACCAATCTAAGAAACTACCAAAATTATTGTACATCTTGAAATCTCAGTAGCACATATAGTGCTACTATATACATATAAAATGCGCTTACGCTTACGTGAAATCAATATGACTAACAACATAATTATAACGTTCTCGGAGAAATTCCTCATTATGTCTATAGATTCATTATTCGTTTTATTGTTAAGGTTCAAAGATTTATGCTCAAAAAATATTAAAAATCACTCACATGATTAATTTTCATTAATTTATTTTTAATATTCATAACCGTGACCCTTCATTCTGCATTCAAAACCGCCCTTTAAATTAACATTCAAGTATGTATGCTTTGTCTTAGTTTGGCCTTGAAAACATGAGGTGAGTCACCATAATTTTTCCACAATTATCTCTCTTAACACAAAATTAAAAAAATCGTAATCGTATCGTAATCGTTAGTTATAAAAACTAGAACTATAGCGCCTGTTCCATACTAAATTAAACAGTACCCTGTTGACGTATTTACATAATAGGGGAACTAATTTTACGGAGATACTCTCTCATGTGTAAGATTAACCAATAATAAAAAGAAAAATATATTAAATTAGAACACGTTATAGATATTTTTCAGATAAAAGTATAATTTAATTGTGACTGACTGTAATTAATAAAAATCTGTAAGTATGTAAATATATAAAAGTTTGTATGTATGACCAATTACCATATACATTGGCACGTATATGTTAGTTCATGGAGAAGGTTTTTATGTTATCCGCTTTGTTAAAAACAGTCAACTAGTGTAATATTATAAAGAACTAGCGATCCGCCCTGGCTTCGCACGAGTGCAATGTAGATGTATGCACTATACACAAAAATAATAGCTTATGTTACTCGCTGATAATGTAGCTTTCTATTGGTGGTTAAAATCGGTCGAGTAGTTTTTGAGTTAAATCTTAACAAACAAACAAATCTTTCCTCTTTATAATATTAGTATAAATAATATGGATACGTGTGTGCTGTTTATATTGTATTAATTTAACACTCGCATACCATAATACTATGCAAAAAAAATCAAGTTTTCAATGTGTACTGCGTGTTGTGATTAAAAATGCACCCTGGCACAGCAGTCCCATAACGAATTGTGTAAAATATTACAAAAATCCTTTAAAACATGTTTCTATCGATATCCTTCATCCTCTGAGAATTCTCTATTTAATTTACTATGCAACTTAACTAATATCCTTTATGAGATATTATTAAACTTATTTCATTTAAGTACCTACAATTTACATATATCTATACTAATAATATGAAGAAGAAAATTTTTTTTGTTTGTTACTATATAACTCAAAATTTTAAAAATTATTTCGCCCATAGATAGCTTCATATCAGCGAGTAACAAGGTAATTTGATGTATAGTAAACACAGTAACACAGTACAATCCACCCGTGCAAAGTCGGGGCGTTTTACTAATAACTAAGTAAAGACATATTCATCTATTGTAACTTATCTATAAGAAGAGGTGTAATCTCTCCTAAATAGAAAAGGTTACAAAATGCACTGATGAAAAAACGTATAGTTGACTCGATAGCCTAGAACATACGAATTCACTCGTGGAATACATGAATAGGTCATCAATTGGCAATCACACGATATATCAATATAGTACATTAATCTGATAGATCGCTATGACAATAACTGATTGCATTCATCGACTCATATCACACGCGAGTGCACTAATAAGAATCTATGAGCTATGTACATATTGCGATTAGTAGCTATTATAATTTCTGATACCGACTCGAGGGCGATTATCAAGTTTCTTACCACCTCTTCTATGTAGAATCAACATTCCGACCCAGTGGTATCTTTAAAACTTTACGATTCAAAAAAAGTTGTAAAATACTATTATAATAAATCTACTATATAAAAATAAGTCGGGTTTTCCTTCCTGACGCTATAACTCCAGAACGCACGAACCGATTCCCACGGTTTTGGTTCGGCATTTCGTTGGAAAGGTCTTGGGCTCCGTGAGGTTTATAGCAAAGAAAATTCAGGAAAAATTTCAACAGAAAAGCGGGAAAATTTCAACAGAAAAGTGGCAGAACAACGTCTGCGGTGTCCACTGAGTCCACTAGTCTTGTATAAAAATTCCATAGCAAAATTGAATTATTTTACACATTCATTAATAAGCTGTATATTATTTGATTTCTATAAGACATGTTAAAAGAAAATTGGTATCCAAAGCCGCCCCTAAAATCTGCCTAGGCCCATTCAGACTGCTGGTAAATCCGCCACTGCTAAACCAACCTATCACCATATAAAAAATAGCTTTTACATAATTTATTATACAGCTACGGGAAACATTAATGTGAGCGGTCCAAATAGTATAAGAATATAAAAGGGTAACTTTTTACCGCCATTGTTCAAAAGCGAAACAAAATAAGATTGTTAAAATCTTTGATTATTTATATGTAATAATCTAAGGTTAAAATATAAAACTCGTATAAAATCAAAGTTATTTATTTCAATTTGGCCTTACTTACTTACCTTACCTACCTTGCTTTTTTATTGCAAAATAAATACATTAACTGGTATTATTATCATAGTTGAGAAGAACATCTTTTTTTACTATCTTTTCCCACTTGGTTTTGATAAATATTTGGATTCAATCTTTGGATTGATTGTATAGATTGCGAATTTAACACCTGTAATGTTTTTATGTCAGATATCGACAGACGAACTTGATAGTAGGTGATATCTCAGTCACAGATCATCAGTCAATGATGCGCTGTCAACTTACTTTTTATATGAGCTTTCGGAAATCCATAGACGGAAACCGAAACCCACAATATGCCCTTCACGGTTTTTCCATCTATGAACTGTGGAATTAACCGTTCGTTACCCGGTCGGAATTTCGATATTTCGCAAACCCGTTCAATTCCCGAAGTTACCAGACATGGGGAAAACATGTTTACAGAAAATTATAAACTTGTCGTCCCGGTGGGATTCGAACCCACGACCCATTGATGCGCACGGCAGGTGTTCTACCGAACGTGCCAACGAGCCCGTCAAAACAAAATTACAATTCAAATTAAATTTATTACCCGAAATAAATAAAGTTCAGGGGTAAAAAAATCGTTGATAGAGTTAATTTGAACATAGTTTTTCTTATCTAAAGTCAAGCTATTATTATCTACTCGTAGATATACGTCATTCGGACTTGTGGTCGACCGATATCGGTAGCACGTGTTACCGCAAACCACGTACGTTTTGTTACGTGCTTGCTACATACTGAGTTCAATGTAGTATTCTAGTTACACTCTTAATAAAAGTTGAATTCGAGTCTGAGAGAAAATTACCCCAACACTAATAAAGTATTTCTTTATCATTATAACACATTGTGTTATCGTGAACACTATGTTCTATGTAAATCTGCGTTCATATATAATTGTATTAATCTATACTATATCTATACTAATATTATAAAGAGGAAAGATTTGTATTTTTGTATGTTTGTATGTTATGAATAAACTCAAAAACTACTGTTTGTACATCTACATTGCACTCGTGTGAAGCCGGGGCGCGTTGCTAGTATTATCATAAAGAGGAAAGATTTGTTTGCTTGTTACAATTTTACTCAAAAACTATAGGACCAATTTTAAAAATTATTTCATCAATACGAAGCTACATTATCAGCGAGTAACATCTTCTTCTTACCTATATATATAAAAGAGATTTCCACCTATATAGTCACTCATCACGATATCTCTGGAACCATAAGGCGTAGCGACTTGAAATATGGTAGGAATATTCCTTTCGCCGAGTAGAGGTCAGCTAAGAACGGATTTTACGAAATTCAACCCACAAGGGGGGTTGCGGGGGCAATTGCTAGTAAGCTATATATTTTTTTTTAGAATACCAATATACATTGCACCCGTGCGAAGCCGGGGCGTGTTATTAATGCTTACTAGTTACTAAGTCATAGATATACGAATAAAAAGGGCAAAAGTCCCTCTTCTTCTCTCCCCGCGTCTGTTTTTCAGGATCAAAATGGCATTTCTCTTTTTTTTTATAATTAATAGGCGTCTGATAGGTAGGTGTAATTCACCATCCTAGCCCGCATCAGCACTCTCCACTAGGCAGTATAGTGGGCAAACCTTCCTTTTATTGAATTAAGAACTATTTAGAAGAATCTACACCATACTTATGTATTACTAGCAACGCGCTCCGGCTTCATATGGGTGCAATGTAGATGCATACTCGCTGATATATAATTTAGCTTTCTATTGGTGAAATAATTTTTTAATCGGTCCAGTTATTTTTGAGTTCATTCATAACATTCAAAAATACAAATCTTTCCTCTTTATTAATTTTAGTACAGATATAATTCTTGTAATTATTTTTATGCAAATGAAGATTGTCAAACGTCAAAAATATTACGCGGCTATTATGAGTACAATGGCGATCAATGAACTCTATTTTACAAATAAAAAAGTTATTTTATATTGATTTCTAGAACTACTAAACTTATTGAAAAAAAAATTAACTTATTAGAGAAAAATTTAATGTTTTGATGATATTTAATTTTATATTCAAAAAGAAAATCTACATTGACATACACAGATTAAACAAGAAAAAATTATATTATGAATGTATCAGTATTACTGCGGTGATAAGCCAAAACGAGTTATCGCAACTGAAGGCACTTTGAAGATTTAATTATCTCATTAACGTTTGAGATAGGAAATATATTCTAAGGATTTTTTATAAAGGCAAGAGTACCTTTTGGTTTAATTGAATTAATAGAGATTGGTATTAGCTTTCAGAAGCACAAGCAAACAGAGATTTTGTTTTGTAAGAAATTGCTCTTAAAAAGATTAATAAATTTATATATGAATATAAGATAACCTTAAACCAGCTTACTGATAATTTAGGTACACACGACCTCAAACTCACGACCCATGGATGAAATGTTAGTACAACAACCCATTATGCCAGAAAATCCACTTAAATATAATAAACGTATACAATAAAATAATAATACCATTTAAAAATTGCACATTTATACAAAAAGTAATTCAATTTTAGAAGTTTAAAATATTTAACGAGACTAAATATAGAAAATACTTCAAAGACGAGATCACTTGAAATTATGAATTTATAGAGAAATGCCAACAATTTGTTACTCATGAAAATAATTTTATTTTGTAAATAAATCATTATTTTAACATTTCCAGAGAAAAATCCAAGTAATCCCTAACATTATGAAAAAAACAGTAAACAGTATTATTAATGCAGACATCAAACAAAGGTATTACGAATGTTTTTACTCCAAAATCTATGACGATAAAAAATATGTTCCAAGTTTCTTACCATATAAGCGGTTTAGATTAAAACTTAGATTATAAAATCACTCGAGTGAATGATTAATTGTATGACTGACTACTCAGTCAATTAATCAGTCAGTTAGCTTCTGCTTTTATGCACAATATAAGTACACCATATAAATTAAATCAATATCTTAGAAGTTATCGCAAAAATTTGAAGTTGACGCGGGCGAGACTCGCTTCAACACATCAAGCTGATGCGATCCTATGACAAACAAAACATGCGGGCATTATGCTCTACTACCCGTGCGAAGCCGGGGCTGAAATGAATTTGGATGTACGAACATCATTATTAGGATCTTCCCATATAAGCAATTTAATCCCAAATATTGCTTCGACGGTACTTCAGAAATTTTAATTAATACCTAGAAGCTCTATTATCTAGTTCAAACAGTTATTATCTATGTAATCATTATATTTCAGTAAAACAGTAGGACTTAAATTGTATTGAGTTTCAATCAAAATATCTACAATTACCAAACGCTGACGTGCAGACGTGTTGCGTTTAGCACCGGAGGTCCTACGTTTGAATCCCGGGTAAACAAAACGGATGAAAAAAATTCGGGCAAGGCACTGTAGACTGATCATCTACTTGCATGTTAACAAAACTGATCAGTGAAACGGACACAGAAATGTCTGTCCCATGCCCTACTAGAGGACTTGGGAATTCACTATCTTCAATAGCCTAACGTAATTATTGCTACCCAAGGTTTGTTGGTTTCTTCCTAAACAAAATCAACTTGTATATATATTTTCTGTAACGAATTAGATCAATAGAAAAAAACATCACTTTTTTGGAATTTCCATATTCATATTCCAATTTCCAATACAGATCAAGATGAAACTCATCTGAAAGCTCATGAAGCTTCAAGAAGCTTTTGTTGACGGAGGACAAGACTCATTTTGGGCTACTGCATCATACAAGCAAGGATTTAAATTACAACGGAGTACTCCCATCATTAACCAACCGTGTTTTTGGAATTCAGGACTACATTCTCAGCGAACTAACAAAAAACTAGATTTCTGGTTTAATTATATTCCAACGATTCAGAAACTTTAGTTTAATTGAAAAGTAAAAGTAAATCGTTCGTAATCGAGAACCTGATTGACAAAACTTCCATTCTGAGCTACGCTGCAACAGTACGCATTCTTACGCAGGAATATGTATTCTGTATTTAGGATTACTAATTGAGGTAATCTATAGGTACTAATTGGTTCGAACCAACACGATCGTTTCTGAACTGGAAACTGTCAAAGTAAGCCAAATCTCGATTTGGTAACGCTTCAGTTGTAATCCAGTCTTGATTTAATAATTCGATTGAAATTCAAGTGGAATTGCCAGCTTAAAAACATAAAAATCAATATATTGAGTTTGGAAGTATAGTTTGGAGTCCGCAATATGTAGTGCATATCGACGGAATTGAAAAAATTCAAAACAAATTTCTTAAATCTATGGACTACTTCACCGGGGATACTTTTATAGACTATGAGAGTAGTGCTAACAGACACAGAATACAGTCACTGCAAAAAAGACGTTTGTACTTTGATGCTTTATTCTTGTATAAGATCATACATAACCATATTGATTCAAACATTCTTCTTGAAAAAGTTAATTTTTTAATACCACGCTTGTCCTCACGTTCGAAACATACCTTTTCAGTATCAACTAATCATTCAAACTACGCGAAACATCGATTCTTTCGGCGTGCCTGTGATTTTTATAATGAAAATTTAAATAGTATTGATTTATTTAACTGCAGATTGCATACTTTTAAAAAGCAAATTAATTGCTTTTTGAATAGTATGTGATACTTATAAATTAATTGTTATTACTATTTTCTAAGTATTTATAAGTTATTATCATCATCTTCTGTATGTAACTCGTGCATTGTCCACTGTCCCGCATGCTTTGTTTGTTTTTAATTAATCAATCAATTAGGCCTAGCATTAAGTTATGATTGTTAATATATTATGTGTATAAGGCTGTATGATTGTATACTAAATAAATAAATAAATAAATATGTCAAAGTCCCACTTGACATCGTAGTGCGACACATCTTTAAAAACAACATATTTTACCTGTATATTTTTTTTTCAGTTAGTTTTTTTCATATAACAGTAATAGTTTTGTTATTCTTTCAATTGTTGTTGTGTGTGTGTGTTAAATAATACCTATTTTTAAAATTTACTTTTTTCTATATGAAACTCAATCACTGTACTGACAAGAAACCTTACGTATCAACTAGGTAACTGTCACTTTTTTTGTAATAAATACAGAACGATGACCGATACAATAACGTTATTTTGTAGCACAAAGGCGAATAGTTTCCTATATGCGGTGACAGTAAAGCCATGAATTTCAATTTGCAGGCTATTCACAATCCAGTCCACTATCTGATTTTATTTAAATATTTCTAGATGTACGAGATTTTCTATTTCAAATACTTTTAGATTCAGTTTTAAATAATAAAAATGATAACTTGACACTTAGAATCTATTTAAAGACATCATTACTCGAGTCTTGATTAAACATATAGAATACCACTTTAGAATGTATAATAGAGTGGAATAAACAAAACAAACTCGCATTTTTTTTTAATTAACGTTTTATTATCTATTTATAAATTTAATGAAACAGTAGGATAAAAAATAGGGGATGATTAAAGAAGGGGAACGCTATACATAAATATCATTTAGAAAGTTTTTGTCTCTCTGTCTGTTTTTTTCATGTTAATCTTCAAAGATATTGAACTGATTTTCATGTGGCGTATATGACACATAAATTGAAATTAGTCTGGGGCAAAATTAAAATTTTGTTTCATTGAAATTGATATGGAAAAAAGTTATTTACCTTCATTTTAATCGCTTAGAAGCTCTGAATAATATTTATTTATTATTTATACATATATAACCTCTTTACAAGCACCTAATCATTATATATTTCTTTTTTATTAAACTTTGAATGACACAGGCTTTTGTATGGTTGATAAAAGCGAAGGATTTCATTTAATCTTCTTCAGATTACGATACAGTTCCCATCTGCGACAATGTGATTTTATATTAAAAAAAGAAATTTTTCTTGTAGATAATAATATTCAATCTGTATTTATCTTCAGGCTTACGAGTATGTAAAAGAATAAGAGTAATACTCTCGACTAATAAGTAGATTTAGCCCTACTCAATATCGTTTTTTTTTATGAAGACGATCGATTACATATAATATATGACCGATATTTTAATGGTATATCAATGTATATTTTTAAAATAGCTTGAGAGATTGTCAACATTTTTTTTAAATAAATATTTCTTAAACTTGAAAAATCTTAATATATTATATAAAATGCAAATGTTCGTACGTGTGTCCACGGTTTTTTCTATCATACGCTACTTTGATCAACTTCCCCTTGGGATGGCGAATACCCCTTGGTCTCTAGGTGTGCATAAGGGAGTTTGGTCGGGGTGGGTGGAAGTGGGTGGTTGTGGGTGGCAAAAATGTGGAATAATATATATCTGTCCTTTTCTAACTTACATTAATTAGAAAAGGACAGAGAAAAAAGGACAGTCACTTCCGTAAAATTCTGAAAATCTCGGAAATGATCTAAAAAGTTTCAGAATGTGTGCAATCGCTAAAATTGATCCGAAATGATCTAGAAAATTCTAAAAATTTCTGAAATGATCTAGAAAGTTTTAAATGGTTTCAATTGTTGTAATCGATTTAGAATGTTTAAAAAGCTTCTGGAAAGATCTAGAAAGTTCCAAAATGTGTGCAATCGATGAAATTGATCCGAAATAATCTAGAAAGTTCTGAAATGGTTTCGATTGTTGTAATCGATTTAGAATGTTTTAGAAAGTTTCTGGAAAGATCTAGAAAGTTCCAAAATGTGTGCAATCGATAAAATTGACCCAAAATGATCTAGAAAGTTCTAAAAATTTCTGAAATGATCTAGAAAGTTTTAAAATGGTTTCAATTATTGTAATCGATTTAGAATGTATTATAAAGCTTCTGGAAAGATCTAGAAAGTTCCAAAATGTGTGCAATCGGTAACATTATTCCTCAATGATCTAGAAAATTCTAAATATTTCTGAAATGATCTAGAAAGTTCTAAAATGGTTTCAATTGTTGTAATCGATTGAGAATGTTTTAGAAAGCTTCTGGAAAGATCTAGAAAATTCCAAAATGTGTGCAATCGGTGAAATTGATCCTCAATGATCTAGAAAATTCTAAAATGGTCTAGAAACTTCCAAGATGCCTACAACTTGAAGATACTTTACACCGTATGTTAAATGGTCGAATAAGTGTTATTTAAGATAGAAATCTAAAATATTTATCTACTTTAGAAAATGGATCCTTAAATATTTCTTATACCATTTAACATGCGATGTATTTTAACCCGAGCAACGCCGGGTTTCGCTGCTAGTAATTATATAATTTCATTATGGATAGAGTAGACTATTCGTTAGACGTTCTATTAAAAAAAAAATCTGTACATTAAAACATTTTACCAGAAATGGAGAGAAAACGATTAAAAAAGGGCAACAGTATACAGAGAAATCATTTTATAAGTTTTTGTCTGTATGTCTGTTTGTGTCACATTAATCTCCCAAGAAACTGAACTGATTTTCATGTAGCTAAGACTCAGTCATTAGGCTCAGTCTGAGACAACTCCAAAACTTTGTTCCATTGAAATCCGATGTCGAGATGAAAAGTTTTAAAAAGCTTGCATAGAATCTCACCTTAAGATGTAGCTTACACGAACGAAGTCGGGGGAACCAACTAGTAAGATGTAAATTTATTTATTGACATCAACGATCGAAAACGATTTAAAAATATTCTTACTGGTTTTCAAAGGACATATACAATATACATACGAGTATATCTCATGACTGACAAAAAATCGATTCTGAATTCCTAATACTGTTCTAATATCTAGGTGTTATACCAAAAAGTTAAAACCTGCTAAAAAAGTTTTCATTTCTCTTCTCTATAAAAGAGAAAAGTTCAAACATCAAAAGTATCGTGTGAATAAAAAATTGCAGAATTTTTTGTAAGTTAGAATAGAATTTGTTTGAAAAGGTCGTTTTAAATTCCGCTTTTGTTTCATATTATAATGGAAAACTTAGTTGTAAATTTTATGATATAAATATAAGTCGCGAGTTCATATCCCACCGGGATGGAATGTTTTTAATATTCTGTAAGCATGCCTTCCCCACGTCTGGTCAATAAACGTGTGGGAGGAAAAGAGGAGGGCGCTGAATTTTTATAATTTTAGTTGCTTCGTTCGTCAAATGCTCGCTGACCTCTATAAAAGCTAATCGATTAGAACAATATATTGGTGACGAACAAAAATAACAAACGCCAATCTAACTAGCGGAGAAACCTTCGCTTAGCCTGGCTAATAATATTTGGACGCTGTTAAGCAATACAGAGTCATGCGGTGGTTGCCATTTTGATTAAATTAAGTTTGAAATTTTAATTAGCTTTTATTAAATTTCTTTTAAAACATAACACAACTAAAAGATTTTTTTAAAATGATTATTATTACAATAAGTTTATATAGTTTTTCTTGATAGCATTCGAATTTATAGAATTTAGAGCATTATTGTTAAATATTCTAAACATTTTAGTGTTTCATGCCCACTAGGTTTTTCAATACCATTGTTATTAAAATGATTTATTTAAATGATATATAACTCTTTTGAAAAATGTTTTTCAGCTCATAAGAGAGCGATTGGTATCAAAATTTACATTCTTTGCATTTTGTGGGTTGACACTGTAATGCTTAACAGCGTCCATTTATTGCATTCCAGCTTTTTATTATGCAATTGGAATACATAATAATAGGTAGCTAAGGTTACGCCTACGAACATTCGCAACACCAGAGGATTGCAGATGCGTTGCCGGCCTTTAAAACTAAGGTTACTCTCTAATTCAAAGTTTTTAGTCTTCTATTTTATTTTTTTAAATTTACCAAGCGGGTTGTGATAGTAGTTTTAGTCATAACGCTAAAATATTGAAAACTGATACTTATAATGCGTAGAATTAACTAAATTATACAAAAAATTAAGAACACCGTTAATAAATGAAATTATATCATCTATAACTCAATACAAAAAATACTTACTAAAAAAATACTCAATAGAAAAAGATTTATTTCACTATGATAAATGGCTATAATTGCTGATCTAGTAAAACATAGAAAAATTAACAATTACACCTATGTACATAATATATAATTTCTTTTAATTTAAGATGCAATAATAAATTTTAGTTTTCAATTAAATTACTCATTATTTTTAGTAGCCTTATCGTCTTAATTTAATATTGATCTCCACTTAAAGTATACTGCTAAAGTTCAACGGGGCTATATTTCCATTATATCATTCAAAATTTCTTTATGGGTGCATAGAAAAAAATCAAATGGATAAAATAGTCAATATGTACGATCTATTAACTACTAAAAATGTAAATATAATTTTACATACCTGTCTTTAAAACTGCATGAGTTGAAAACAAAATTAATTTATAAAAACTTATTGATAAAGTTCTCACATTAACACATACACTTAAAAACCGGTAAATTGTCATTCAAATACTAAAACAGATTAAAAAAAAATGCAATAAAATCCGCGCCAATTTTTGACCACAGATAACTCCAAATTAATCGTTCGAATTTCAAATGTCCTGAAATGTTCCGATCTTGAACTTGGTTGGCGCACTCAACTAGTGGCCTCTGGCATCGGCGCCTCTCAGTCTACTGCCGCACCGTGAGTTGGCGCCATTTTCTTCTACAGGTAGGGTTTGCACTATACTTTCACAATATAAATTTTAATATCTGCAGTATCGATTCTTAAAATGAAAAATAAGCTAACTCATAGCCATTGCATAGAAACATTTCATAGAACCAAATCACATAATAATATTGAAATTAATATTATAACAACTCCAATTATATAAAATTAACTTAAAACCTGATACTAAATGAAGTGTAAAATACTAAATGAAGTGAATATTAAAAACGGAATATATTTGTTTTTTTTTTAATTAGTTGGCAGCCCTAATCACAGGGTCTACGGAGACCATTATTTACAGCAACTCGATATTAGATAGATGAGAATGTAAATTTATTTCCTTATAACGCTCATATCAGGCTAAACTATATTCTAAAATAAATTAATCTATCCTAATTCTATAAAGTGACAAAAAGTATGTTTATTTCATTGTCTTTCACACATCAACAGAACCACAGTCATCAGAATAAAAAGATTAGTATAAAATTAGATTTTGTGTTTTTGTGTTTGATAAAAAAATGTCCGTATCTCTATTTGGTCGTTTGTCCATATAGCTTCTATCAGTTAAAACCATTAATTAGCAGTTTTTTTGTTTTATATCTTATTTTTATAAAGTTGCCCTTCGTTATATAAATAAATAATACATATATAGACGATTTTTTATATATTGTGTTACAAATGATACCGATGGAGTAATATGTAGCTCAAAATAATAATCACCGCAGTGAGAGTGATAGTTTTAGATAAATCGTTTCTTGGGAATTGTGTCAGATTGTACAACAGGCTACCGAAGTGTGTAACTGATCTTACGACTAAAAAGTCAAAAACGTCATCAAAGGAATCCTAATTAAAAAAGCGTATTATAAAATCCAAGACAATGTTGACGATAAAGATGTATGGCGCTAATTCATCTCTGCATGTGCGGCTTCCCTGGCAACTTGCGCTGTGCAAGTGTGTGTATCTCACTTTACACTAATAGTAAAAACTCAATTTTCTTTTGCATTGTATAGAATCTCTGTATACCTTGCATTATATAAACTTCTCAGCCGATTATTACTATTGTAACGGAGTCTTTATAATACCATTCTTGAAAAGAGTGTCCATGGAGTTTCTTGCCGGTTCTTCTCCATGAGACCCACTTTTTGGAACCGTGCAACTAGACGTTTCATAAGAGCCTGCAAAGGCCTATTTGAAATAAAAAACTTTTGATTTTTTTTTTGAGTTTGAGAATAATTAATTGTTCACATTGTCTTAATAGACCCAAGCACGATCAGCTTGCAAGAAAGTATTCGTATAGTCAATCTGTCAGTTGCAATACTTTCTAGAAAGGTGTTCGTGCTAGACACTCATGCTCACTACTCGCGCTCTATATTAAGCTTCGAGTTTTAATCCAATTTATCTGAAAAATAATATAATTGTTTCCAGTTTATAGTCTTTATTGAATAGTTAAGCTAATGAATCTATATTAAAGTTCAACAATTCAATTATAAATCCGTGTTTAATATCCATCTCAAAGTGAATTGATACTATCGAATTGGAAAAGAATATTTATGTAAAACATTTCGAATGAGAGAGTCTATAAGTGGTATTGCATTGATTATTTTATTCAAAGTGCTTTGTATTTGTCATTGTAATCGTGATAATACAATTATTTCTCCGAAATAATAAAATGTAATCAATTATAATTGTGACATAAATTTTTTTTCTTTTTAAAAATCGAAACAAACAAATCAGCCGGATAAATAAAACTCAAGGTTTGAATACCCTAAAATCCAATATAACAATTAAGTATATTAATTACTAAAAGTCGTAAAATAAAATATTGTCTTTTATTAACGCGAGTAACACACATATAATAAATTACGTTTTAATTCGGTAGAAAGTATTTTATTTAAATAAGTCACTTTTTTTTTTGATTTGTACTCAACTGGTCACACCAGTTTGTTCTAAATACAATTAGCAGCTATTAATACACACTTTTCAATAAACATTATGTGTAAAAGAAACGTCTTCTCTTACTGAAACAATTTTCTTGTTATATACAAGCGCTCGAAGCCACTGGTAAAAGCTAGTCTAATCGTACTCATCTTTACACTACCTATCTCTGAAGGGCTAATCTTGTAATATATAAATATTAAATATCTGTGGCTATAAGATATTGATCCTGGCAGCTTACATAAGAAATCGTTCCGATTCATTTTAAAAATAGAACGTTTTAAATGACAATATGTACGATTAACTCTCGTATTGAATAATGTGGGAGATGTCCTCGTGTCTTACAACTAGTGTTGCCAGGTCCGATTTGTTTTCAGACGGTACATGAGGTCAAGAAAATCGGGATTTAGGGTTGCAGATCGGGACAAACAAAAAAACAAGGTGTTTTTAAATTAGGGTTTAATTTATTGCATTCTATATTAATAGTGCAAGTTTAGTTTTATATTATCTATATCAAATATGTCTTTATTCAAAAAAAATAAATAGTCAGTCTTGCTTGCTGTACTAGTGAAAATTAAAAAATAAAGTCGTATTTAAAGTGTATTATTTTTTATTAAAATTATATTTTTCATTGGACTTTGCCGCCTTAAAAATGGCCTTGTTTTTTTAAAGCATATTTATAAAATTCATTACAAGTCATACTGAAGTTAGTTTTTATCCATTACATTACGCTCTTTCGTTCATGCAATTCGAAGTGACGTGAAGCTGATGCCATTTTGAATTTGAAATGGTGACGTGATGAGTAAAAAATTAAAAACTACGCACCTACCTACTTAAAAAAAAAATTATGATTTTCTTTTTCACTTTTTGATTTATCGGGACATTTGGCGTCCCGATTAGGTATAAATCGGGACGCGTCCCCAGACCCTTGAAAATCGGGACGTCCCGCGCAAATCGGGACACCTGGCAACACTACTTACAACACACAAGCATTCATTCACTATGTGAATGCATAGGAAAGGATATAGTGTTTTGATTGGTTGGTTTCATTTAAGTAATAATGTATTAATTTATCATGTAAGTATTGCCTTGTTATGGTATTAATACAGGTTTTGAGCAAATACTAACTCCATAGACATATTATGTAGATAGGCGTTGGTATAGAAACTTCGTGATATCTCAGGTCAAAACGTCACTTTTGAGTCCGCCCTTGACCATGTTTACAATATATTGGTAAATAAATAAAAATATATAAAATTAACGAATGTTAACTTTAAATTATTATACTGTTTCTTTTTTAATTATTTTGATTTATATATCAATTAATTATTAGCGCACTTTTAACCAAAGTATTTTTTTATTGTTGTATATTATTATGTATTGACAAAATCTAATCTAATTCTTTGGAATACTTTCAAAAAAAACTAAACGAACTATTAAGTGTCAATATCCCTAAAGATTTAATACTTGCCATAACAAAAGACAATATTATTTGGTTATCGAACTTGGGCCCTTCTAATATAGTTATTTGAGGTGATCGCACTATGCTTACTGAATCGCAGCAATGCGTCCCCAGGTTGGGTGAACGCTGAACCAAATAGTTAGGGTTCGTTGCACACTGTCATTCACGCATGATGTGCAACCGCCATTTTGGTCGTAAATATTAAACAGAGTATACTGGCGATATCATAGAACCTAAGGGGCAATGACTGATAGAATATTCAATTAGGTTTTCAATACAAAAGTTGGCGTTTGACCTGTGCTTCTTAGAGAAGATTATTAAATTAGTCACTGGCTCTTATGTGTTAGATCAAACAGGTAAACACTCGTTTCGCTCAAAAGTTTATTCAGTTTAATATTATTATTTCACAATAATCACAGTATCCTATTTTCCAAATACAGGTCAGCTGTCAACGATCCAACCAAAAGTTGGCGCGCCAATAATTTATAAAAACGTTTTCCCGTCCTTTTTCGTTTTTTGACAGCTGACCCACTCGATTGGAGGCAATGTTGTCAGATCTTAAATATACGAGTAATTTAAATATGGTTTTCATAATAAGTTAACAACACATGTAACCTTGGTCATCCCCTATTTTACACCTTTAAAGAGGACAATAATCTAGTTACTTTCTCATTTTATAGATAGGGTATGTTAAGTCAAGGCTTCATATTCCACTGTCACTATGTCGAATGCCTATTCCGGGTGAATTTTGTGAGTCAAATTTATACTTATATACCAATATTATAAATAGGTAAAGTTATGAGGTTGTAGGGTGTAATCTCTGGATCTATCCAACCGATTTTAAAAATTATTCACCCATAAAAAGCTATATTTTTTTAGTGTACCTCATATTGCACCATTGACTTATATGTATACTACTAGACAAGCTATGCGGCCTTAAATAATTGCCCACTGAGTATCGGTTAATTCTCCGTAACTCGTTTAGTCCACTGCGAGCAAGCGAGAAGACCAGTACACTGTTTTGTAAGCCGTGAACGTTGTTTTCGACAAACTAACACCGATTTTGTTCATAGTAACCAATAAAATACTGTTATAATTTATGTGCGTAGTTTTCCCAGGTGATTTGAAGTCTATTTCAGTAAGTACCTAAGTAATTTATTTCGTATTTGTCTAAAACAATAATTATCGTAAATATAAATACACAACTGCCATCATAATTTTCCATCACGCTTACTCTTTACTAGAAATATGCGAGAGCGAGCGGTACTACCGACACGTTGGCAAAGATTATGAGAATTATTTAAACAGATATGCCCAAGTGGAATAGGGTAGACCAGTAGAAAAATAATTTTAATTGTTTTATAAATAGGTACTTAATTATACATATATACTTACTTTTGCCCAATACTTAATTCCCATACTTAATGGTAATTCAGTAATTTTTACGCACCGTTAACATTATAAAGTTTTGTATATTTCTTTCCTAATATGTAAGACTTAAGATATATTTTGTATTAATAATAATAATAAACGATCGGTACAAGATTATCTGCGTTTAATTTAATATTTCCTATACATAGATATTAGATATTAGGTAGATTCATAAAATTATACATTTACCACAATATTTGAACAATAATAATAATTATATCAATTTTACTTGTTACTTTGAGCAGCAAACTCTGAGAGACAAACAAGAAAAAGGTATAAATCACTTGAAGTCGCATCTGCGTTTGCAAGGCATATTCGCCATGCTTGCTCCCCTTCTCTACCCGCCCGCGCGATCCGAAATTGCGACACAATTATTATTCCAAGTTGCTTGTCTAGTAGTATACATATAAGTCAATGTATTGCACCCATGCGAAGCCCGGGCGTGTAGTGACACGAGTATTTTGTATTTTTAACATCTTTGTAACACTGTTTTGTATTTAATATGAGTATAATATTTATATTTATATACATATTCTTTTTGTGAATATCTATATAAATATTTTAGGGTTTATTTTTTATTATAATTTTTTAGTTTGAATGTTATTTTGTATTGTTATTGTATATGGTGATTTCGTGAATAAACAAATATGAGTATTTATTTTATACAGACTATCGGAAATCCAACAGAACACGAATCGATGCTTTTAATAACATATTTTCAATCTTCACCTTCTTTTGACCCTTTCGCCTGAATGCTGTCCGTGCTCTTTGAAATTCCGCTACAAGCAACCGCCTATTTGTATACCTGCTACGATGAAAGAATATTGAGTAAAGGGAGATATGTTTTCTACTTGGAGGTTTTCTAAACTAATATTATAAAGAGGAAAGATTTGCTTGTTACGATTTTAATCAAAAACTACTGGACAAATTTTAATTTCTATTCTATTCTTTCACTAATAGAAAGCTACATGATCAGCGAGTAACATAGACTCTAATATATTAGATATTTTTTTATTTATTGAAGGTACATCTACATTGCATCCATGTGAAGTCGGGGCGGATCACTTATTAAAAATAAATTTACTTTATTTATTTTTAATTATCATATAGACAGCTTCACACGAGTGCAATGTAGATGTACTATATACATAAAATATAGCCTATGTTACTTAATTTTTAAAATTGGTCCAGTAGTTTTTGAGTTTATTCATAACATACAAAAATACAAATTTTACCTCTTTATAATATTATATATTAGTATAGAAGTATATAGATTTCAAGTTTAGAACCTTAAATTAAACGAATTATATTAAAATACAAATAACCTAATCACACTCCATGAACAGAGAATTGAACTAAATTGTCTTCCACAAGAGAAAAGTTGTCCGAGTCATTTTAATTTCCTCTCGTTAACAGTTGACTTGCTCTGTTAAAAGAATTCTTTATTTTCACGCTATCTGAGATATTTTACGATAGCACTCTTGTTCGTAGACTTTATTGAATGATATCGGTAATATTCACTGATAGGTTTAGGGACTTCGGATTTAAACAATATATAACTACAGTACAGTGGCGAAGGGTAAAAATGTTCAAAAGTTTAATGGTTCAAAAAAAACCCACACCATACTGCGAAATTTTGTATGAAAGTTCAACGCGAGGAAAAAAAACCACACCATACTGCAAAATTTTGTACGAAACTACAGTGTGAGGAAGACTCAAAGTGAAGTGAAGGCACCGTACATAATAGCACTGATTTAAGAAACAGTAGACTTAGACCAAACATTTATTACAAACGAAACCACAGATACCATTATTTTGTGTTCCATAATTAAATTTAAAATAATGAATTAATTGCCCACATGGTATTAATCCATGACTTACTTGAATTTATATAAGAATAAGAATAGAATAAGAATAAGAATAAATTTATTAGGTACAAACAAACAATAAGAAAAAAATACAACAAAATCAATAATATAAAAACATAAAAAAAAAAAAATTGTTTTGCTATCTACCTAAATGGTGAGGTTACTCAGCTTGTGCTATGTCAATACTATTGGCATAGCGCTGGTTTTCAGAACCTCACCAATGTTGAGGCATCAGCCAAAAATGACAATTGGTACAATAAAACTTAACCTAAGAGGTAACAATTAAAAACATTAAATAAAAAAAATAAAAATAACAAACCCAACCCATTGCCTAAAATAACCAACCAGTAAACTATGACTGCATTGACTATATATGTAGTTGTGAGTGTGCATGTTGTGTGTGTGTGTATGTATATTTGTTGTATGGTGTTCAGAATGATATATACAACGCAACTCTCCTATGAATTCGCTTATCAGTATTTCCTTATATACATTTTTACATTATGTATAGTTCCCACCACTTTTGTAATAAATTTACAAGAATATTCCCAGATCTCAACTATACTGAGTACATAAGCTACTTCAATTATTTTCAGATACATTTCTCAGAGGTATAAAATTGTTTTTGTAAAGATCGCTTCCAAGTCATTTTCCTTTTCCCGAAAATTCTTAAAAGTTAGTTTTAATGGTTAGTTGATCGTTTAGAAGTGCACAGTATTTAAGATAAATTGTTTTATGTTTCGTTAGTATTTATAATTAATTATTTACTGCGGATACTTGCCTCAATTTGAAGAACACTTGATTTATCAATGAATGTCTCGAACATTTTAACTGTTGACGACGTACTGTCAAAGTAGTAAACTAAATCCACTGGCACGCTATAACATAGTTATGACGTTGTTTCAGTAAAGCTACGATATTGATTTCGACGGGCTATTTGGTTCATACGGTAGAACACCTGCCATACGCATCGATGGGTTGTGAGTTCGAATCCCACCGGGACTACATGTTGATATTTTCTGTAAGCATGTCTTCCCCACGTTCGGTAACTTCGAGCATTGAACGGGTGGGAGAAATATCGAAATTATGACCTGGTAACGAAACACCGTTCATAAATAGAAAAACCGTGAAGTGCTTATTGCGCGTTTCGGTTTCAGTCTATGGATTTCCGAATTCTCGAAGTAAAAAGTAGGTCGACAGCGCATGATTGACCGATGTTCTATGGCTGCCGTATTAATAAGTGAAGCTCATGCTCGCCTTTCAATATCTAATATAAAAAATATTGAATTGGTGAAGCTACGACATTGCTCACGTAAACTTACGATGTTGCTACAATGAAGCTACGATAATACATAACGTGGAAAGTTGTCATAGTAAAGACATTACTAACCAAGTTCCGGCGTCGTACGTAGTTGTTATATGAAACTATGTATAATATTGCTACGAATAAGCTAAGATGTTGTATTGGTGTAGCTACGACCTTGCTGACATAAACCTACGATGTTGCTACAGTGAAGCTACTTCTTTACGTAACGCGTAGTCATGGTAAGGACATTACCAAAAAAGTTCTATACGTAGTTCTTACATGAAGCTACAATACTGCTACAGATTTAGCTACGACATCGTTGACGTTAACCTACGATAATGCTACAGTGAATCTACGATGGTGTATTGGTTTTGCTCTGATATTGTTAACGTAAACCTTCGAGGTGGGTATAGTAAAACTACCACATTGCTACAATAAATGTACAATTACGTGAGATACAAAAGATGCTATTAATTACGCTACGATATTGCTGACGAAAACAGATAAAGATATTACTACAGTGAATTTATGGCATTGGCATAGTAATTTTGTAAAAATACACTTGCTTTCTTTTCATAGCCAGAAGACTATTTTTCATCAATTTTAATGCATGAAAGTACGAAGACGTTACTAACAAAACTACGGTTTTGTACATCGTTGTTGTAATGCTACGATATTTCTACAGTACGCTATGACGTTGTATTGATGTAGCTTCGTAGCTAACGTAAATATACGATGTTGCACACATAATAAGTTGCAGTGAATTTTGGCATTAGTATACCTACTTATTTTGTAAAAATACACTAGACCTTTTTTAATACTAGATACTACTTATTAGAGTCGGGACCATTTTTCATAGATAATATCATAAAATGCTAATCGATTTCGAGTTAAATGCATGAATGATCCCGAAGATAATGAGGTGAATGAAATTTTTTAATATTATTTGATGGATCCTAATTTAAATTTATTTATGGTTATATATAATTACTAGCAATTGCCCCCGCAACCCCCCTTGTGGGTTGAATTTCGTAAAATCCGTTCTTAGCTGACCTCTACTCGGCGAAAGGAATATTCCTACCATATTTCAAGTTGCTACGCCTTATGGTTCCAGAGATATCGTGATGAGTATCTATATAGGTGGGAATCTCTTTTATATATATAGATTGTGTAACCATGCCCTATCAAGGCTTTTTGTGATATAAATCTATATCTATACTAATAATATCATAAAGAGGAAAGATTTGTATTTTTGTATGTTATGGATAAACACAAAAACTACTGGACCGATTTAAAAAATTATTTCACCATTAGAAAACTACATTATCACTTTATATTTTGTGTATAGTATATCTACATTGCACTCGTGTGAAGCCGGGGTGCGTTGAGAAAAATTATCAGAGAAACAGACAACGTTCATGCTCATGCCATACTCTAGAGTATTCAGAAACAATGGTAGCTAGAATAAAAGATGTGCATATTAACTAATACTTTCTTGAAATTGCAATTTCTTTATTTAAACATCTACCAATGCATATTCTAGACATAAAATATTTATTCAACAATTGGAACAAAGAGAACTCGTGGGAATTACATTGCCACAAAACTTCCGACAGTTTGGAAAGTTTATTTAACCTCATTTTGTGTTAAATAAAAACTACCAGAACCGTTTGAAAAGGTCACTAAGGTATTTGTGTAGTACAAACAGGTCTGTGGACAGCCAGTATCACATTTGCACCCGTGTCTTCGCGCTCCTCCTCATCAATTCGGTGTTTTATTATAAAACATCCGTCTTGTTGAGCGAGTTGACCGCCTCCACACCGCTTTCTTCGCGTTCCTCGCCTCTAGACTCCCGGAAACGGTCGTAGTCGGGGTTTGAGCTTCGTTGATTTAAGTACAGTGCGTGATATTTTTGTTTTGTTCGCGTTTCGTACACTATTGTGACAAACCGTTCATTTGTCCTTTTCCGTGTTTTTAAATTCAGTGTTTTAAACAACTTTCTAAAAGTGTGACTCATCATGGACTCCGAACCATCTGCGCGTCTATCGCGCTCTCGCTCGCGCAGCGCATCTCGCTCGCGCAGCGATAGCAGCGCGCCAGCGCCAGTGCTTCCGATTCCTGCCGCAGTTACACAAAGTGTATCGTCAGTGCGCGACGTTGAACATTCCGCCACCGACCTACACGTTTCATCCCACACAGCGGGTTCGATCCCCGCCTCGGCCACAATCGCGCAACCCGCATCTGACGATGCGGAGTCGCGATCGGCCACCTCAACGCCCGGGACTCAATCCCCGCAGCGTTCCCCGGTCGAACTCCCAGAGTTCTCCCCGCTTTCCTCAAACGAACTTATGAACATCCTGAGTGGTGACCCCGTTCCCGCCCCCCAAATGTCCCCGCGTTCCGAGTTACGCGCGGACCTTATGACCACCGCAACACTCGCTAAAACCGGTGTCCTCAGTGCAGGTTTGTTAGCAGTGATGGCCGCCGACATCAGCCGCCGAGAGCAGTCCCTGAAGGCGCAGGGATTGCTCGATGACAGCCTCCCGTCACCGGAAGAGGCCAGGGAGCTCGCCGCGATTAACACGCGGCTCACCCCCCTCCGTCGCCCGCGCCCCGCAGACGACGATAACGATGACGACAACGAGGACCCGATGCCGAAGCGGATGCGGCCGATCACGGTCGCGCCGCTGTCACAGCGCGACCCCCGGGTCCGCCGCCGCCTTGCCGCCCCCGAGGCGACCTCCACGCCCGCTGTCGGGCCCTCTGTGCCCGCCGCGCCCTCCGCGGTGCGCGATACACGCGCTACCGCGCTTGTTGCGCCGCCCGCGCGCACTGAGCGCCCCGCTGCGCCCCCTGTGCGCCCCGCTGCGCCCCCTGCGCGCCCCGCTGCGCCCCCTTCCACCACGGTGCCCATTGACACCGCTACCCCGAGCACCTCCGCCGCTGCGCCGTCTTACGCGGCCATGGCGGCCGCGCCGACGGTGCCGCGACAGCCCGCACGCCGACCTGCGGCGCCTACCGCCTCAAGGTATCCTCCAATAGTCATAGAGAACCTGCCCGACTGGATTCGTCACCTCGGGCACATCCATCAGCTGCTCGGTCGGCCCGCCCACGCCAAGGCGTTCGGAAGGGGCTACCGCATCACGCCCGAGACGGAGGACGAGTACCGGATCGTGCAGCGGTACCTCTCCGATTTAGAGAGGTCAGATCCGCGCGTGAGCTGGTTCTCGTACTCCGTGCCAGCCGAGCGAGAGGTGAAGGTCTGTATCCGGGGCATTCCAGTCGACACCGCCCCGGAGGACATCAAACAGGCGCTGCGCGAGCTCGGCTACGAGCCGGAGCACGTGCGGCCGATTCAAGCGCGCAAGGGTCGCCCAGGTTGTATTTACCTAGTGATCCTGCGCCGCACCCCGGGCATCACTCCGGCCATCTACGCACACACCGAGCTGCTGTACATGACCGGGGTCGTGATCGAGGCTTGGCGCGGAAAACAAGGCCCGGCCCAGTGCCACCGGTGCCAACAGTTCCGCCACTCCTCGCAGCACTGCCACCGCCCTATGGCGTGTGTGCGCTGCGGGGGCGAGCATCGGGCCACAGACTGCCCGCGGCCACGAGACCAGCCGCCCACATGCGTCAACTGCCGGGGCGCACACCCGGCTAATCACTCCGGATGCCCTGTGCTCAAGGCGGAGGCGCGCAATAAGCGCGCTAGTACCGTCGCGCGCACGGGGCCCCCTCTGCGGGGCGCTGCGCGCCCGCGCGGCGCCCCCGCGCCTCCCGCTACCGCTGCTGCTGCTGCTGCTGCCGCTGCTGCGCCCGCTGGTGCTGAGCAGCCGCGCACACGCCGCGCTTCCCGACGCGGCGGCCGCCGAAAGCGTGCCGCTATTGCCGCTGCGGCGCAGGCCGCCCCCGAGGCGGCTAGCGCGCCCGGGGCCACTGTCGCGCCCTATGAGCGCGCGACTCGCACCGTTCCGCCCGCGCGCGCGATTTCCCGCGCGCAATCGACTCGCCGCTCGCCTTCGAGGGGTCTCGCGCTGGAGCGAGCCCTCTCGGCAATAGCCGAGCTAATTTCCGCGGTGCAAGCTGAGCCTAGCGCCCCCCGTGTCGAGGGGGCGACGCCGGCCGTGCACCGCGCTTCCCGAGGCCGCAATCGCCGTTAATGGGGGGCCTTCGGCTCCTTCATTGGAACGCTTGCGGCCTGCGTACCAAGGCCGCCTACTTAAAAAATTTAATTCGTTCGCAGGACATCGACGTGGCGCTAGTGAGCGAAACGCACCTAGCGCCACACCACAGCCTCCGCTGTTCGGGCTACGTCGTTTACCGGCTCGACCAGATCTCCCCGGCGGGCCAGGCCTACCGGGGTCTCGCCGTGCTGGTGCGACGTCGTATCCCGCACCGCCTACTGCCCGCTTTCGACCTCGCTGGGCCGCTTTCTGCGCTCGGTATTGAGGTCGAGCTAGCCGGAACCGCGACGGCTCTCGTCGCGGTATACCATCCGCCCGCTAACAATTTTAATTCCTCAGATGTCCGCGCTGTGTTGGGCGATCCCGCCCGCCCTTGCATTGCAGCTGGGGACTGGAATGCGAAACACACAGCGTGGAACTGCCGAGCGACCAACCAACGTGGTCGCCGCCTCCTTCACGACGCCGAGCTGCACGACTATGAGATTTCCGGCCCGGAAGCACCGACACACTACCCTTATCGTGCTGCTTTCAGGGCCGACGTTCTAGACATCGTCGTGCACCGGGGGGTCTCCTGCCTGATGACGCAGGACGTGGTCGTCGACGAATTCCTGTCCGACCACCTACCTGTCGTCATCTCGCTGACGGACGCGACTCCCGTCCCGCCGCGCGGCCCTCTGATGCGCCGGTGCGTCGACTGGGAGGCCTTCCAGCGGGTCCTCAACGACGCACCGCAGCCGCCGCCGCCGGACAGTCCGGCTGCGATCGACACATTCGCAGCCGATTACACGGTGAGTGTGCAGAGCGCCCTCGCCGCCGCTACCACCGTGCGCCCCGTGCCGGCGCTGTACCCCGCGCTGCCGCCGCGCTTGCTGGCGCTCATTCGCCGCAAGCGCGCCCTCCGGCGCCGCTGGCAGGAGACGCGCTGTCCGCGCATGCGCGCCGACCTGCGCGCACTCGCCGGCCGCGTCAAGGACGAGCTTGACGCCCACGCGACGGTGTCGTGGGAGCGGTCGATCGATGAAGCGACCACGGACTGGTCGCGCCTCCACCGCCTCTGTCGGGGCTTCAGCGGGGCAGCCGAGCCAGTCCGTCCCCTCCGCGACGAGTCCGGTACGCTGCATTACTCCGCAGCGGACCGTGCCGAGCTCTTCGCGGCTCATCTGGAGGTACAATTCTCCCCCAACCCCGCGGCCGACCCCGCCCGCGCGTTGGCGGTCGAGAACGACGTCGCCGCGCGGTTAGCCGTGCCCTTTCCGCCCGGTGAGTCCCCCTTATTTTTCTCTCCGCCGCAGCTGCGTCGCGCTGCGGCGAGACTCAAGCTCCGAAAGTCTCCCGGTCCGGACGGGATCGCGAACGCCGCCCTGCGCCGCCTTCCTCCGCGGGCGGCCGTTTCACTGCTTCGGTTGTACAACGCGATCCTCCGGACCGGCCATTTCCCCGCGCCCTGGAAAGAGGCGCGGGTCATTATGATTCCCAAACCGCACAAGGACGTCCTGAGAGCGGCGAGTTATCGTCCAATTTCGCTGCTCTCCACCC
The DNA here is from genome assembly GCA_905404175.1 of Anthocharis cardamines. Classification (NCBI taxonomy): domain Eukaryota; kingdom Metazoa; phylum Arthropoda; class Insecta; order Lepidoptera; family Pieridae; genus Anthocharis; species Anthocharis cardamines. Next base: position 3,777,794 of record FR989972.1, on the reverse strand, counting down.
AGTCCAAACTGTTCGAGGTGATGTTGCTGCCCCATCTAGGCCCGCACATCGCCCCGAGGCCCGAACAGTTTGGATTTAGGACCCAACATTCCACGACCCTCCAACTTACTCGTTTAATCCATACAGTCACGGCCGCCCTTAACAAAAAAGAGACGGCCGTGGCTGTATTTTTAGATATGGAAAAGGCCTTCGACCGAGTCTGGCACGCAGGACTCGTGTCGGGGCTCCTAGATTCGACGCTCCCCCGCCGGCTGGTGGCGATAATCGCCTCCTTCCTCCGCGACCGGCGCTTCTTTGTCGCTGTCGCGGGGGCCAAATCGTCCGCCCGCCCTATAGCCGCGGGGGTCCCACAGGGCAGCTGCCTCTCGCCTGCCCTGTACACGGCTTTTACAAACGACGTCCCTGCGTCCGCGGGTTCGATGGTGGCCCTGTACGCCGACGATACGGCGTACGTCACCACCTCCATGAACGCCCGCCACGCCGCCGCGAAGCTGCAGCGCACGCTCGACCTCCTGCCTGCCTGGTTGGATGAGCGGCGCCTCGCGGCAAACGCGGCGAAGACGCAGGCGATTGTCTTCGGGGGGAAACGTACACCTCCTCCCCTCCAATTTCTAGGCTCTGACATCCCGTGGCGCTCAGAAGTTAAATACCTGGGCGTCACCCTCGACCGGCGGCTGACGATGCGACAGCACATCGCCGCAGCGACGGGCCGCGCCAAGGCGGCTGCTGGCCGGCTGCGCCCCGTGTTCTCGTCGTCGTTACCGATCCGGTCGAAACTCGCACTTTACAAAACTTATGTTCGTCCCCACCTCACGTACGCCGCGCCTGCGTGGTACGCGCTGGCCGCCGACAAGCATCGCCGCCGGCTGCGCGCCGTGCAGAGCACCACTTGTCGGCGTATAGTCGCGGCGCCGCGGTACGTGAGGAACGCCACAATCGCCCGGGATCTTCGTCTGGAGAGCCTGGACGACTTCATCGAGGGGTTGGCGCGCCGCATGTTCGAGCGTGCGGACGCCTCCAGCTTCCCGCACCTCCAGCAGCTCGCCCCCCTCCATACTAGGCCTCCGGACCACCGCCGGGCGTTCCCGCGCGAGCTCATACGCTCGGGGACGACACCGGATATGACACTTACCTAAATTGACTTTTCCTGCCGGCCTATATTTTATTATAGGCCGGCAGCCCCTTATTATGACTTTCTCACCCTATTTTGACTTTCCCTGCCGGTTTTTATTCATTAAAAACCGGCAGCTTACCTGATTATGACACCCACTCACTTACTATGACATTCTAAATTAACCATCAATATGACTTTCTCTGCCGACCTATATGTGTTTTTATTATCTATTTATTTTTTTGTATATTTAATGGTATTTTTAATTTATTTTTATGTTTTGTGTATGTCTCAAATTTCCAAATTCTAGGTTTTTGTTGTATATATTCTTTTGTTATTAGGTACATTCGTTCGGTTTTGTTTGTTTTCGTTTGTTTTTATTTTTGTCTCGTCTCTGTTTCTTGTGTTAGGTCGGCAGCCTACCGGATTCGACATCCCCCTTCCCACCTCCTCTCCCGGCGCGCGCTGTGGTCTTGCCGGTCCCTCGCTGGGCCTCTCCCGGGAAACCGGGGGTCTCACCTGGTGTGGTTCTTCCGCGAGACAAGCGCGTGCAATTTCCTTCTTAACGTCCCCTATATGAAGCGATATTAATCTTAATTTTATTATTCTAATGCGCCTGCATTTTAATTCTAATCTTATTATTTCTTATCGCTTCATATAGTTAATTCCCGTACAACCGGTAGGCAACAATTGCGTAGTTCGCGACGTTGCCGCCGTTGTCCGACAGAGGGCGTTTTCTCAACACCCGCCCTGTCTTTTAAAATTTTATAACTGCGTGTCACTTTGTGCAGCGTTTTTCGCGCCAAAGTTTATAGTGATTAAATTTCGATTTTAATTATTTCATCTCTCTCGCCGTGCCGCTTCGCGTATAAATTCGCGGAGTGAGCCGGCGACCGCCTGTTGGCGCTATTAATTGCGCCTCACGCACAACAGACCGCCCTATTTTTATAGGGCGCGACCCCGCTGTCCCCAGCAAACGATTCCCCGTCATCTGGGTTCCGTCCGATGCTCGCGCTTCCGCGCGAGCACCAGACGATGATTTCTTATAGGAAACAGGTCTGTTTGATGACTTTTACTTTCCTGTTCAGGAGAAAGTAGTATCTTTCCTAATGGAAGAAAAATAAGCATGCTGATTATTGAACATGTCAAATAATAATAAAAAATCGGTACAGCGTGTGTCACAAAATTATTTAAAAATTACAATAATTTACAATAAAGATTTGGTGGTACTATTGCAAATACTACTAAAATAAAATTTAAGAAATGACGGATCAAACGAATCATAATGATTAAATTTCAATTCAGCCAATAAGTAGACTTCGCAGACATAAATTCTTTGAAGGAGTACATACACATTACACATACATATATTTCACGACTCTTTCCCATTGAGGTAGGCAGAGATCACGAGGTACGGATTTCCAAATGATTCGAATCTTGCATACCACTTTCATCAATGCTTTCAGTTTCATGCTCGTCAGTTTTGCGTTCTTTTGACCTGGTCTTGCTTCAGTATATAATATAATTCTCAATACCCTATAACTTATGATATATTTTTTTGTATTTTTAACAAAAAAAAACTTATCTCAAAGCAAGTGCAAGCATAGGTTTTTAATCGTCTCTATTTTTTTTCCTATTTCCATCAAAACATAAAATTAATTATTGCAGTCCCACAGTTTACTTGAATATATATTTTTTCAGGATGCTTAAGTTTAACCCTCTGAGATCAAACCATATTAATTGATGTTGGGGTTAATGGGAAAAATGTTTATACAAAAATTAAAGTATACTAATTGGTCCACTGGGCTTGTTAACTATATAACTTCATTTAAGTTCAGTTTATTCTTTACACACAATACGTATCGTGAATGTTTCTTGAATGACCAAAATAATAAAAAATATTTCTCCCTTTTTGTCAAGAGAAATTAAAAATGGTACTATGTGTCTTTATTCTGTTTCATAATTTCCCTAGAGTCATATTATAAGGTATAGGGTTAATAACCGACTGTCTAATTAATTATTTCTTACTACTAAGTTAGAAGGAGAAATTATTTCAATAATATTATATTGTACTACTAACCTCTCATAATTTCGGTCGGATGGCAGTTTTTATTTGAAGGTAATAGGCTTTATATTTTCTTACTACTATACATATTGAATTATACTGTACTACAGATGGAAAAACTGTGAAGTGCACATTGCGCGGACGGTTTCAGTCTATGGACTTCCGTATGCTCGAAGTAAAAAATAGATTAATAGCGCGTCATTGACTGATGTTCTGTGGCTGGGGTATCAACTACCATCAAGTGAACCTCATGCTTGTCTATCGATATCTTAAAAAAACTATAAACCAACCAACTAGCTAGTACCCGAGTCTTCGTTCCCGTGGGCTTTATCTTAAGCTGAGCTTCTAAGCAAGCTATTTAAACGAAGATTACTTCTCGACATCCGATTCGAAACAAAGCTTTGATGTTGCCGCAGACTAGGCTCAATCTGTGACAAAGAACATGAAAATCTTTTCAGTATCTTCTAACGTCTAACAAATAGACAGAAATAACGTTTAAAAATATTTTTAACGTGTTCTTGGTACATTAGTTCTTTCATTCAATGGTAAATTTGTCGAATCACGGCTTAACCATCACCTAGGTTAGGTTATGTTGGTATGGTGACCACCGCGCACGAGTCGAGCGAGCAAAGCAAGCGGTGCCGCGGCAGCGGCCGACGAGTGCCAGAACAAAGCTCCAAGTTATTTTCTAAGGTTTCATGCATTTTATATAATTGCTTTTTTAATGAGTGTGACCAAAACATTGTCACGTGTGCGCGCGTTGTCTCCCCACCGCCCCCCTCAAGCCCTCCGCCGGTCCAGCGCGCCCATCGAATACATTTTTAGCCGTTTCGTTTCGGTTAATGTGCACATTAACCGGCTAAAGATGGAATATCACGACGCTAACTAACATGTTATCGAACTTTAGCTGCTTCTCGAAGATAAACCTAAGTTTAGCCGGCTAATCTTAAGTTTATATTCACACCTACCTTTAGCCGTAACATATATAAAAACACATCATACAAATACATTTTAGTAAAAATTTAGCGGTTTTTGACTGTATTTTGAAATGAAATTTTGTTTGCAAAAGTCTCATTTTACTATGAGTTATTTTACCAAATAAAAATAGCTTCTTTTACAGTACGCTTAAGGACTAATGTTGAGCGATGCCGGAAATTAATGAAACCTTCGCCTCTGTGAAGTTTGCGAATGCAACCTATTTCATGTTGCATATTGCATACGAATAGGGTTACCAGATCACAATAAAAAAGTCCTTATTTTATTTTTTTAACTTTATTTTAGACTAGCGATCCTTCCCAATTTCGCAGGGGTGCAATGTAGATGAACTATCCATAAAAAGCCTATGTAACTCTCTGATATATGTTAATGTTGTTATTGTTGAAAGAAATTTTAAAACCGTACCTATGGTTTTTGAGCTAAATCGTAACAAATAAACTAATCTTTCCTCTTTATAACAAATACAGTTTAGATATCGACAGACGGGCATGAGGTTCATTTGCTTTCAGATAATTATAAACATATCGTCCTGGCGAGAATCAAACCCGCATCCCATCGAAGTGCAAGGTTCTATCAAATGCGCCAACGAGCCCGTCATAGCGCCCTTTTACAGGATATAGGTAATTTTAAATAATCAAGATCACGCATTGGTTAAAAATGAATATTTATTATGGAAAAGGATAATTTCCGTAATAAAAATCCTATATTTTTACCCGGTACTCAAACTATCTCCATACCAAATTTCATCTAAATGTGCTCAGCGGTAATAGATGGACTGAGTTACTTCCTTATTTATAAGTAGGGATGTCCTGAATCGAAATGAAAATAGTAATTGATCAAAATTTTCAAATGTTGTAACAGTGCTAATCTTATACAAAAGCATGGCTTTTATTATACTATTAAAAATTAGATTTGTTTCAGTTATCAAATTATTACAATTGCTTACTAATTATGAAAATAAAATACATTTTGTTTCGTGATTCACATTAAGAGGATTTGCTGAAGAATTATAATTAAGTAGAAATTGCGTTGTTAATGAAATTCTTTGTAGTCACAGGTGACCTGTTAGAGAGGAAAAAAGATTTCACAGGTCGTTAGGTATTCAGTGCTTTGCAATAATATGGGATACATACCTTACTATGTTAAACATATTCGGCCTTATTCATAAACGTATAAGCTTGATATAGTTAAAATATGTTTTCTTTCTTTCTGTAGTATTTTTACATTCGAAAGAGCGAGACAAAATATATTTTAACTATATCAAAAATTTAAGATTGATGACGTCAGGATCGAAAAACAAAGCTGATAATAAATAAATATGGAATGCAAGGTAATTAATATTGGAGTATTAGATTTTTATAGAAAAATATACCAGCCTTGTCGTGTTGTCGCATCGTATGTTTTAAAGAAACTAAATTCAATGTTCGGATATCCTCAAACATTATAATGCACATCTGATACTCTACTCATTTTATGTTTAACTAGTAATTTGACGAATAAGAGTTAGTTAAGTTTAATTTAGTTTTGTGCCTTTTTAATCTTAAAAAATGCCAAGTTAATGGAAAAAATACACGCTTAAAATTTTAATTTTATTCAGAAATACCCTTAACTTACAATTAAATAATTTTACTCATTGTTAGCGCTAAAATAGACAAGATATTAATAAAAAAATAAGAAACGTATAACTCTGATAATATACTGGTTTCCTATGTAACACATTTCTAAAACTAAACTTAAACTTAATTGATAGAATTGACGTAGCATATACGTTGACGTTATAAAGCAAAGTAAGAGGGTATATGTAATGCTAAGCTTGACTTTTATTCGAAACAAGACATTAATCACAGCATCTCATTTAAAGTGGACTCCTGATTTCTCCACGGACCTGCGGGAGAAAAAAAATATTGAAAAACAACAAGGAAAATGTTATTATTTACTTCGTGATGCCTTGAATTTACTCGAAAAGAAATGTAATGAGAACTTAATTGCGCAAATATTTGAATGAGTAAAAAATTATTTTCTACAAGACATGAGAAATGTCATATAATATTGTCTTTTATTAACGCGATTATCGCACATTTAAATAAAATACTTTATAACGGATAAAAATGCATTTTATTCATAGATGGAAAAACCGTGAAGTGCATATTCCTCAGCCACAGAACATCAGTCAATGATGCGCTGTCGACCTGTTTTTTTACTTCGAGCATTCCGAAATCCATAGACTGAAACCGAAACTCGCAATATGCACTTCATGGTTTTTTTTGCCGAAGTTACCAGACGTGGGGAAAATATGCTTACTGAAATACATAAAGCATGTGCTCCCGGTGGGATTCGAACCCACGACCCATCGATGCTCACGGCAGGTGTTCTACCGAACGCGCCAACGATCCCGTTCGTTAACCTCTTTAAAAAACCTATATTCCTTTTTCAAACTCAATATTACGTAATATTTTTATCGTAGCACCTTCGTAGCAGTTTCGTAGCACACCTACATTTAATAATATTAAACTCTCAAAGGAATAATCATCTCTACGAGACGTCACAAATTCTGTCGCAATTTTACTGCTTTTTATCCAAAAGCTTGGTTCAAGTTATGTGCTTCGAAAAATAAAAACATTATTTTAGTTATAAGTCTTTATTCACTGCTTTAGACAGTTCATTATTTTATAATATATGTATAGACTTGTTTCTTTAGCAGACATGCAAAATCATTATAACAAAAAAATAAAAAATATCTATAATATTGTAATATATCATTATTATAATATTGTTAGTAAAATTATTTAACTTTTTTCAGTAGCGAGGGATGAAAATTTTCAAAAGATTAGCCGCTCGAAAAAGAACACACCATGCTATTACAAATTTTCATACAGAGCAAGGAAGAACCAAAGTAAATAATAAAAAATTAGTTTGCTAGAAGTTTAGTTAATGGGATTAATATATAAAAGGAAGCCGGTAGGATAATTCCTAGCTTAGCTTGTTTCGGCTCCTCGCTATTGACTGTACTGTGACTGATATAGGTAAGTAACCCATAATAATTGAAATTTTACAAGTACTTAAATAATATTTAATTGTTATAGCTGTAGATAAACCTTTTTATGTTAGATATCGACAGACGAGCATGAAGCTCACTTGATGGTAGGTGATACCTCAGCCACAGAACATCAGTCAATGATGCGCTGTCGACCTACTTTTTACTTCGAGCATTCGGAAATCCATAGACTGAAACCGAAACGCGCAATGTGCACTTCACGGTTTTTCCATATATGAAGGGTGGTTCGTTACCCAGTCGGAATTTCGATATTCCTCCCACCCGATCAATGCCCTTAGTTACCAGATGTGAGGAAAACATGCTTACAGACAACTATAAATATGTGTTCCCGGTGGGATTCGAACCCACGACCCATCGATGCGCACAGCAGGTGTTCTACCGAACGCGCCAACGAGAAAATTACAAAAAACGCCTTATAAAATTGAAATTATATGTATATTCCATAACTAGCTGTTAGCCCTTTATTGATCTAGCAGTGATTATTTAAAAAAAAATATATACATAGTTAAAGGTCCTCGTCTAAATGTGTTAATTTCATCAAAATCAGTTATGCAGTTAACACATTGACTGCCACTGTATCTGGGTATAAGTGCATCACGGGAGCCGATTTGTAAATCCATAAGTTCCAAAGTTCCCAAAGGTCACGCTCCGAGGCGTGGCTGGCCTCCTGTAGCGGTTCCCGTAACCCGCCTCAAGGCGGGGATGGTCAATGTGTTAAATCAAATCACGTAAACAGTAGCATGCAGGATTACAGTAAGAAATCTGTAGTGAATATTCGCCTTACGGGGACATGGGACAGTAAAATTTCTGTCTCTGTTTCACAAAACATTTTTCTTTACAGGTAAGTATTTAATCAGTGTTTCTGCCCAATATTTGCCTGACTTAAAAAAATATATTTCCCCGGTACTTCAACCCAAAGTCTACTAAAGGCAATGCAATAACACTGAGACAGTAATGGAAATGAAGCAATAATTATTATTTGAAAATAATAAAAAGAGCTCGAAGCTTATACCTTAACATTAAATCTATGAAAATAAAGATAAACTAAATGCAGCGAATATGCTTGAAGTAAGAATTTGAATGTAAGTACCCAAAAATAGCTTGCAAATTTTACATTAAATAAAAACATGTTTTAAATAGCATCACGCGTTATTATGATTTCGTCCCAAGAAAATGTAGCTGAATTATATTTTAATACTTCTACCTCATTACAATTTTACTCATATTAAAGTGGTATTTTTTTGAAGTATAAATTGTGATAATTAATAATAATAATTGATAATGGAGAACATAGTAAGGTAAAACTTTAGAAAACGGTACTCATCTCCGATATATTATTGTACACAATATATTCTATGTTACTCGCTGATAATATAGCTTTTTACTGGTGAAATATTTTTTTTAAAATCGGTCAAGTAGTTTTTGAGTTAAATCATAACAAACAAATCTATAATATCAGAAATATGATACTTTACAGTTTTTCCATCTAGAGACAAATTCAAAAGTCATTTATTCATTTAGGTAACACAATGTACACTTATGAACGTCAATAAAAAAACATATTAAATGCTTCTAATTTTACATTTATTGCCAGTTCTCAAATGGCGTAGGACGGACGAGAAGAACTGGCAATAAACTCGCCGCCACTCTTTTTAATCGCCAAGTTTTTGTTTTACAAATGTTTTGTAAGGAGCTGCAACCAGTACACCATATTCTACATGACATCTTTAAGTAATTAACTATAATAATTAAAAAAATATATATCAACGAAAAAAACAAAAAAATACAAATAAAAAAGATAAATAGAAAAAACAAAGATTTGTCCTCTATCAGCAGAAGGCATGGTGAAATAGGAGCACGCACTTACATTCTCGTGGGAACAACACGCAAATACATAGTCGAAATAACTAACATGCCACCCAGTCGGAATATTAATATTCATCCCCACCTTTTAAATCTTAAAAAAATATTCGAAGTAAATAAGTAGGTCGCCAGTTATCATTGATTGATGTTCTGTGGCTGAGGTATCACCTACCATCAAGTGAACCTTATGCTCGTCTGTCGATATCTAACATAAAAAAATATGCTTCGATTCTTACATACTATCGCTTCTTTCACTTTTATCAACACATTCACACAAGCTCGTCGGTTTTAAGTACTCTTGACCTGGCCCTTTTGAAGAACTCGAATCTGATTAAGAAATCGAAATATTAATTTTGTTATTTGTATTTATTGGCGTAAAGTTTGAAGCAAGTCACAAACTGGTACAAAAAAACTTCGAATTAACTTCCGTATACGGCAGCTACATAAAATGAAACTGCGATTTTACGAGAAAACTTCATGAATGATATCACGCTTATAAAATCAACTTCAGATACATGTTTTATTTAACTTAAGTCGTTCAAAGCAAACGTGATCAAATAAAATTACCAACTTTATACAAAATTTGACGTCACGATAAGTCAACTGTATGTTCAATACTTTGAACAGTCGACTTATCGTGTTTACAATATATATTTTCAGTTTTGAGCCATTAAATTTATACAAAGCTAAACATTTTGTTTAAGTTATATTATTCTTCTTTTATAACTATAATTCTTCTCCTTGTATGTATATCACTAAACTCCTCCTATATCACTAGACCGATTATGATGTTTTTTTTTTGTATATTATGTTTAGTGGACATTGAATGGTTTAGGTTCATAATTGGTTCCGGTATTCCGATGCAATAAGGTTCCAGGTATTTATTTTTGAAGTCAAAGACAAAATCGACTATAAAACGTTTAAGACTATAACATTCCTTATTAAAACTATAAAATATGTGAAGTTTTGAGGAAATATTATAAATCATAAATTTTCTCACAAATGTTTCATATTAAATACTTTTTATTTCAGTCTGGACAGTTGTTGAACAGTACTCGGAGCGTCCGCGTTGGGATGAAAAAATATAAATCAATTCCGTTCTAATCCATTTAAAAATGCCATGGTTGCGCTAAAATATTAAATTAACTATATAAATACCCTAATTTCTTCTCTCACAACCCCTTTAATACTAAACAAACAGTCGAACAAAAGCACCTAATATAATTATTACCGACATTTGCATGGGGCGCAAATAACAGCACTTGCACCGACCGCTTGATTTACATTCCCAGTAATAATTCCACAATAATAACAGCACTGCTGTTCATTATTTATCTTTATCTTTACCGTCTAGCTTTTAATTAAATACGAAATTTCAAGCCACGGCGTTGTAAAAGATTAAAAATATTTGCATGGCATTGACTATCATGCGTACTTTGAACTTACTTCCATGTTAGTATTTTTATTTAGCCCGTGTTTAAGTAAAATTATAAATAAAATGTCTCTGTATATGTGTAGTAGTTTTTAGTTCTTAATCAACCATAAGTTTACAATGTCTTTCTCTTGGATCTGTATAATCTCTGGATATACTGAAACGATTTTTAAAATCAGCAAGTATTCGTAATATTGCACCCGTGTGAAGTCGGGGCGTGTTGCTAGTTTAATATAATTGTAAAGCGTCTAATAGTCCATGGCGTGGCTACGAAGCTTTAGCTAAAAATCTGTTAATTATTTTTCGTTTTGTAGAACAGAGGAAAAAAGTCGCTTCCAGAGCTCGTTGATTCCTTATTTTCGAAGTCTACAGCCCTTTTCTTATTATAGCTAAGCAAAGAAACATTCTTAGCTCATAACCTCAGCTTCTGTAGCCACTATCCTTAAATCGCATCCCTCTATACAACAAACATTCGTTAAACCCATATCCACTGGTGCTAAGCTAAGCAATGAAAATCAAGCGATTCTATTGGTGGGTTTTTTTTTTTTATTTCAGATAAATTATATTATATTTATTTATGGTGGGTATGCTATAGATCCGTAGTTTAGTAACGTAGCACTGGTGGATAAACAGCCTTACTGTCAATATATAAAAGTGCATACACTGCTTAATGCTTCAAAAAAATTATGAATTCCTTTTCACACCCAGAATAGAATATTTTCCGAGTTACGGACTACTTGTTCTATCTATTGAATCGTTTTATAATTACTATAAGTTTATAGGTAATGCCATAATAGCCGTTTCGTAATGGTGGGTAGTTATTAACAAAGTTTGATAGCAGTGCAAAACTGTGGCTGAAGTTTAAGCGCTTAGCACGGATTTTACGAGTTGGTAGATACGAGAGAATTTCCGTTTGTGACTTTAAATTCGTTCTATTCCATTTTCTATAACTAAAGTACTTTTAACAGTGTATTTTTTAGAAATCTTAAACCTATCTTCTCACTATTTAAATAGCTTAACACAAACATATATACTAATATTATAAAGAGGAAAGATTTGTGTGTTTGTTTGTTTGTGATTTTAAAAATTATATCACCAATAGAATGTTACATCATACATACAAGATAGGCTATTTTTTATGTGTATAGACCATATCTATTAATATAGATATACATAATTGTATTGCTATACTAACTATAAGCGAAACATAGAAGCAAACATACCCAATAATCCTAAATGTTTTTGGAGTTTCATAAAAAATAAGAAAGGTGGACATTCGCCGCTTCCCTCTTGTATGAAAATGGACAATGTTACAGCACAAACAGCAACCGATATTGCCAATCTATTTTCATGTCAATTTTCGTCCATATACACTTGTAATCAACTTCACGTTAGCAGTTCTAGTACAGCTGATAATGGTAATTTTCATGGTCTGATGTCCCTTAGCTTCAGTGAAGCTGAAATATCCCAGAAAATACAAGGACTAGACATTAATAAAGGAGCTGGACCTGATTCAATTCCTCCTCTCTTTGTAAAGCGCTGTAGGTTTGTTATATCCTTACCCCTAACTATTATCTATAATAAATCACTTAAGGAAGGTGTATTTCCTGAAGTATGGAAAAGGTCTCGTGTTGTACCAGTATATAAAAAGGGAGATGTTACTGACGTAAAAAATTACCGTCCTATATGTGTTTTATCTTGTTTTTCCAAGCTTTTTGAATCTGCCGTCTATCCCATAGTATCCAAAAACATAGACAGCTTGATCTCTGATGAACAGCATGGTTTCAGAAAGGGTCGTTCAACGCAAACGAACCTCATCTCTTTCGTCACCGAAGCATGCCAGGAATTGGACAGGGGGCGCCAAATTGATGCAATATATACCGACTTTAGCAATGCCTTCGATAAAGTCAGTCACCCGATATTAATTCAGAAGCTATTCAATTATGGAATAGGAGGAAACTTACTGAAATGGTTTGAATCATACCTTCATAATAGACCTCAGTCAGTAGTTGTTGGTGGTTCTGAGTCTACTTCATACATAGCGCGATCCGGTGTTCCCCAAGGATCCCACCTAGGACCATTGCTCTTTTTGATATTTGTGAATGACATTAGGAATCATATAAAATACTGTAAAGCATCTCTCTTCGCCGATGACTTAAAAATTTATAAAGTTATTAACTCTGCCTCTGAGGCTGCTTTTGTTCAAAATGATCTCAATGGCATAAAAGACTGGTGCTTGTTAAATGGTATGATCCTCAATGCTAGCAAGTGTTTTCATGTTAAATATACTAGAAAAAAAAAACCACTTGTTACTGTGTACGAGCTTGACGGTGCACCATTAACGGAAGTGCAGGAGATTCGTGACTTGGGTGTTACTATTGATAATAAGTTAACATTTATATCGCAAGTTAATAACTCAGTCACCACATCCGCACGAATGCTAGGATTTCTAAAACGAAATTCTAGTTGTTTTGGCTCCAAAACCAAAACAATTCTATATAACGCTAGAGCGTGACTACTACAGCGCACTAGAGTGCGCAGTCATCTCGAATATGGTAGCATTATATGGAATCCCTTATATACGATTCATTCGCAACGCATTGAGAGTATCCAAAGAGCATTTACACGCCACCTTGCATACATTAGTACTGGATTCTCTCACAGACACCCGTACCAACAGCGCCTCAGTAAATTTAACATGATTTCACTGTTCGATCGAAGATCTCTTGCCGGCATGATATTCCTATATAAACTTTTAAACGGTCAAATACAATGCAGTAACCTCTTACAGAACATTAATATTGCCGTCCCTTATTCATTCCCAAGGTTCAAAGTCAACAGAATCTTCCAAATTCCATCTGTGAAAACTAACCTGGGAGTTCAGGCTCCTCTCGCTCGAATTCTTCGCGAATATAATAAGATGAACGATATTGATTCAGAGCTTGATATATTCGGTAGCGGGCTGGTCAAATTTAAAGAAAGTGTTGTTAAGCACTTAGCAGGTAGAGGTACTCTATCTGCATTAGTCAAATAAGAATTTCCTTTTTTTTTCTCTAATTATCAAGCTTAATTTATCATTTGTACTAACATTTTTATTTCTTGTTTTTTTTTTGTGTAGCTTAAGTAGATATAATTTTATTTATATTTTTTTTTTTTTAATTGTTTCCTTTTCAAAAGCAACTAGGGAGTATTTTTTTTGTAATTCTTATGTTCACCATAATTGTCATATATTTTAGAACAACAAATTGTAACTTAAATTGTAGAAAATTGTATTATATATGATGTGGTGTACTTTAATAAATAAATAAATAAATATCTACATAGCAGCCGTGCGAAGCCGAGGCATGTTGCTAGTATGTACTATATCTAATATATAAAATTCTCGTGTCACAGTTTTCGTTGCCATACTCCTCCGAAACGGCTCGACCGATTCTCATGAAATTTTGTGTGCATATTGGGTAGGTATGAGAATAGGATAACATCTATTTTTCATCCCGCTACATGTTAAGAGTAATCCACCCCTATTTTTTTTTTTAATTTTTGGACGAAATTTTTTGTTTTTATTTTTTTATAATGTGGCATTAAAAAATACATACAACCCCTGCTTTTTTTTTCAAAAAATCTTGACCCGTGCGAAGCCGGGGCGAGTCGCTAGTATATTTATAAGTTTTGATATCCTAAATTGAAACATTTTTCTTTATATTGTATCGCTTTTAGTTCTATGAAAAGCGTGACGCGGCTGGCGGAAGCGGCTGACTAATTTTCCTTCAAAGCCCTGCATGACTTTGGTGTTTCGCTTTTGTAAGTTAACCCCGTTTCTAGGGCCAACCCCTTCCGCCTTACGTTTTTATCAGTGACGTGTGCTAAACTACATATATAAAGAAAGTTACATCAAATCCTTACGATATTATATATGTGACAGAGATGGTATTTTTATTTACTGTAATATAACCTTTATGTCCAAAAAAGTCACGTCGCTTTTTTAATAATTGTTAAAAGTATATATTACACATATTATTATTATTTAGACTAAAGTGGTTTCAGAGTAACATTTGTACATTTTGAAGGCTAATTTAAAGTTCGAAATAAACAAAAAAAATGATAATTATATAATGAGCGACAGAAAACCTTAGACCAAATGATGCAAAAAAAAAGCTAAATAATCAAAATGTGTGGCTTGGCCGTTTCAAAAGTGTGATGTAGACACTCCCATGGGCTTATAAACAGAAAGTAATTCACTAACTAGGCGTTAATTTTGTGCCAGAAGGTCCGTGAGTAACGAAATGGCCAAAACGTACGTACACGTTTCGACTAAGGTATAGATAGGATTTGTAGAAAACTTAAAACTAGGACTCACGAAGATCACTATACGCTATGATGAGAGAGAGTTAGATTAGGGCGTGTAGAGCTAGGAGTTTGGCTCTCTATTAGATCTGACAACTTTTTTACAGTGCAAGCAATATGTACCTACTCGTCTTGGCGTTATTTTACACGAAAATGTTTTTGGTATGCTAAAATTTACAATACGTCTCTTTGCTGAAAAGCCGTTTCGTTTATACATACGTACGTATATTTATAATTATTGCTATTTAGACGATAAAATTTAACTACAAATACCGAGTAATATTGAATAACACGCATTACAGTATTCAACATGTTTCAATAATTAAACTGGATTTAATATTCGCGGCCTTTATTAATAACTTATTCATTTAATTAAAATCCAGTTGCAATACGTTAATGGCGAAAACCTGCATCGGACTATTGCTTTGCGTAATTAATTCAAATGAACATTTTCAACTAATTATAGGCTAATTTTACAGTTTACTGTAGTTATTTTTAACCGACTTCAAAAAAGGGGGAGGTTCTCAATTCGTCTGTATGTTGTTTTTTTTTTTTTTGTATGTTTGTTACGCGATAACTCCGCAAGTTATGAATGGATTTGGATGATTCTTCTTTTGTTTGGTAGGGGATATTTCAGAGGTGGTCCCATAATTTTTATCGAAATTGGTTTGGTACTTTTTTAGACAATCAACAATAACAAAAAAAATCTTATACGTGGATGATGTTATGGTTTGTAGTTCCTTTCACCGCGCTGTCTCATTTGAGCAGCACATTTAGTGGTAGGTCTACAAAATTATTATGTAAGGATTAATGAACTTAAAAAATACACTTCCTACAAAAATTTTGAAATAAAAATATTTTTAAGCAAAAAACAAAAACCGACTTCAAAACTATAACTAAAAAGTAAAAAATAATATTTTAATTACTTCAATTGTTGATCGAAGACTTCAAAGCATTATTTATTAACAGTTATTTTTGGAGTCAGTGCCAGCAAAGAAGGACTGTTTAATCCTGCTTTTGCAACTTTTCGATCGGTACGGAGCGGCATCGGTTGGGTGGCACCGACTTCAAAAATAACTGTTAATAAATAATGCTTTGAAGTAATTAAAATATTATTTTTTACTTTTTAGTTATAGTTTTGAAGTCGGTTTTTGTTATAGAACGCCTCCGTGGCTCAGTGATAAGCGCAATGTGTTTAGCACTGGAGATTCTGGGCTAAAATTTAAAAAAAATCAGTCAGGAAGGGCACAGAAGGCTAATAAACTTGCCTGTAAAGAAAAATGATCAGTGAAACAGACACAGAAATGGGTCTGCACTTGTGGGCACTTCGTAATTCACATTTTGTTCAAATATAGTAATTTTTATCTCTCATAATATTATGTTATGCCACTTCACCCTTTACTCTCTTAGAAAAGAAAAGTTTTTAATGACAATTAGATGAATAAAAGTACAAATTAATAAGTATTTTTAGCGCCAAAGCACTAAATACCAACTGAATGTATGGAACTCATAACAAAGTATTTTAAAATTGTATAATTATTCACGTATTAATGTATTTAAATAATAATGAGATGGTATCATTCCACAAAGTCTATTATTATTAAACTTTAATTAGATCTTACCTGCATGACATTTTAAATTTTTACTTAAAATACAAATCGAAAATAGTGTAACATTGTATTATTCGAATATTTTTAATACTAATTGTTGTGAGTTCTGTACATTATGGTACTGTGAACCCTTGGGGAATAACGACGAAAAGCAATTTAGTCCCTTAGATTATTCATAACGAATTATTTAGATTATAATCTACACTATATCAGGAGTTTGGATCATACACGTGATAAATAAAACCTATTTTCATTGTCAAACTTTTTCTGGGTGAATGAATATTATAATACTTTTTTTATTTTTCACTATTGGCAATACAGGTTCGTCTTCTAATATATAAAATTCTTGTGTCACAGTTTTCGTTGCCATACTCCTCCGAAACGGCTTGACCGATTTTGATGAAATTTTTTGTGCTTATCCGGTATCTATGAGAATCGGCCAACATCTATTTTTCATCCCCCTAAATGTTAGGGGTAGTCCACCCCAAAATTTTTATTTTTTATTTTTGGACGAAATTTTTTGTTTTTATTTTTTTATAAAGTGGCATTAAAAAGTACATACAACCCCTGCTTTTTTTGTCAAAAAATCTAGACCCGTGCGAAGCCGGGGCGGGTCGCTAGTTTTCATATAAAAAAATGACAACTTAAGTATTACAAAAGTTTAATACTATTTTTGACAAAGTTAACACTAACACTAATAAACATAATTCTACAACAAGTTGTTGTTGTCAACAACACGAAACTATGATACGAGTATTTTTACCGCTCAATACTCTATTGCTACTAGTTATTTGAAATAGACTAAGCTATCGCAATTTTATCATGAACAGTTAATTAGTTCTAGTCTGTACAATTTCCTGCTCCGGATGTATTCTGACTCAATGTAGAAAGGATAGATTGGAAAGTTCGAAGACGTGAAAGAAGAGAATTGTCCATCGCATATCGGAACGTAAATGGGATAAAACTCATGTTCCCTTATGATCAAATGTATCTTCTAGGGAGATATGTAGATCAACCCATCAGGAAATTCACAGGTTTGACCAATTGTATGAATAACTAACAACCGTTGTAATCTATACCTACTAAACTATTATAATGAGGAAAGATTTATTTATTGTTATTATTTCACTCAAAAACTACTGGACCGATTTTATATTTTTGATTGCTAGTTTTAAATAAAATACTTTTCGAAGACTCAAATCAAACAACTGTCACCTTTCAGTCTGCTATCTGCCCGAGACTTCATTTGCTGAAAAACACTCGAAACGTCGGGATAAATAATAAATCGCTATTTAATCAGGTATAAAGTATTTTATTTAAATGTGTGATACTCGCGTTAATAAAAGACAATATTAAACTTACTACTGTTTTAACACGTTGCCTGTCCCCATACAAAAACATTTGACGATTTCATACGTCCAAAATAGCTTTTGTTATTGTATTTTGTTTTTATTTGACAAACAAAATACGTAATGATTTTTGTTTTTTCAATTTATTAAAGTCCTGTCCGCAAGTCCTCCCCAGTTAAGCAACCGAATTCATACATCCACGAAGTTAGAGCTCGTTGAAATGGAGGAGCCGTGTACCGACAACGGTACACGGACGTGTCAGAAAAACGCGACGTGTACCGTTTTCGGTACACTGGACAGTTAACGTGTTAAGACAATTCCATTTACGTATTCTTTATTTAGGTATTATTAAGTAAGTGAACATAATATGACGTCATATACATACATAATCTTTTTTTTAACAAGAGGATCAAACTTCTTATTCAAAGCTGTTGAATGAAACTTTCCTTTAAGTGTACCATTATTAAAGAAATCCTTGGCATCAATTTATTGAAACTAGGAGGATACCTCTTGATTTCGAAATTAAAACCTTTTTATTATTTATTTTCCTACTTAAAAAGGTACTTCGTAGCTACTTTAATATAACAAACATTTTCATGACGTTTCATGGACTGGATCGATTTTTCGTGATCTATTACGAACTTCTTCAAACTACTTGTTCCAGTAAACTCTTATCTTAAGGGTTTTTACCCTTCAGTTGAAATTAGAGCTCTAGTAAGTACAGGCAATTTGATAAGCGTCAGACGGAACGAAGTTTAGACGGTTACTTCATTAAACTTTCTAAGTTCTATGTCTATTTCATAAATTCGAAGGGCTCGTTGGCACATTTGTTAAAACACCTACTTCACCGATGGCGGATTGGTCGCGGGTTCGAATCCTGCTGGGACGACATGTTTATAATTTTCTGTAAGCATGTTTTCCCCACCTCTGGTCACTTTGATCATTGGGTAGAATATCGAAATTACGTCCGAATACCGTTCATATGTAGATGGAAAATCCGTGAAATGCACATTGCGCGTTTCGGTCTCAGTCAATGGATTTTCGAATGCTCGAAGTAAATAGTAGGTCGACAGCGCATCTTTGACTGATGTTCTTTACGGTACAGTATCACCTACCATCAAGTGAACTTCGTAGTCGTCTTTCGATACCTAAAAACAGTTGAAATTTTTAAAAAGAGTTTCCAAAAACACAAAACAAACAGAAATTTATCTCTAGAATTCAGATTCATACGTATTAAGCGTAGGTTCATAGCCAGATTTCACGGTGAATGCAATCGCAACTTGACAATAGCCAAGCGCAAGCTATAAAACAATGCTATTGTCTTTTGTTCGCATGAGTATCACACATTTTAATGAAAAAACTTTTACTTGATTAAAATATCTACACGTGACTATGTTAGCCGTAAAGCAAGCGACATCGCATCGGTATTTAAAATGATACATTTTATTTAAAGACTAGCAAAGCGCCCCGGCTTCACACGGGTGCAATGTAGATGTACTATACACAAAACATAGCCTATGTTACTCACTGATAATGTAGCTTTCTATTGGTGAAAGAATTTTCAAAATCGGTCCAGTAATTTTTGAGTTTATTCATAACATACAAAAATACAAATCTTTCCTCTTTATAATATACCGCCTTCAATTAGAATATTCTATTTTCCCACTTCTGTTCTCTTCACATAGACATCAATTATTATTACAAACTAGCTGACCCCACAATATTAGTATAGCCAATAAAAGTTGTTGTAACTTATCTATATATAAATAAAACAAAATATTATATATTTCCTTCTGACCTATAAAAATATTTCAAAACCATAATTGGGCAAATCGGTTCAGCCGTTCTCGAGTTATGGTGAAACTTATTAATAAACAAACGACAATTCATTTTTATATAAATAAAATAAATAATAATAAATAAAAAAGCTTTATTAATTATTCCATTACACTTATATACAATGATATATTAAACTGAGATTAGTTTTTACATAAAATTAATGAGAATAAATCTTCGTTTAGTAATTATATAGAAATTAATCATTATCTTATGTATATTATAATTTTTATGTAATGGACCCCTTTCGGGTAAAAGCCTCCTCCAAAGATTGCCATTTTTCCCTATCCTTTGCGATATGCATCCAATTTGATCCTGCGGTCGCGGCTATATCATCCTGCCATCTCGTGTGTGGTCGGCCTCTGTTTCTAGATCCTGGTGGTCCTTTCCATTTCGTCACCTGAGCTGTCCATCTATCATCTGTGCATCTAGCAACATGACCAGCCCATTTCCACTTCAAACCTTGGGAATAGCTTAAGGCATCGGTTATATTAGTTTTATTACGTATGGTTGTATTTCTTACCTTATCTTTTAGTTTGAGGCCCAGGCAGCTTCTCTCCATGGCTCTTTGTGTGCTCTGGATTTTCTTTTTGGTTTTCTGATCGAATAACCAAGTTTGGCAGCCATAGGTTAAGCATGGCAGTATTGCGGAATCCATGACAACTTTTTTTGTTTGTAAGGATAGTTGTGATTTTAGGACTTCTTTGTGAGCCCAAAACTTTTTCCACGTTATTGCTATTCTTCTATCTATTTCTTCTAAGTTCCTCTCTGTTCTAAATGAAATTTGCTTTCCCAAATATATATATTCTTTTACAAATTCAAGTGGTTTATTGTCCACAGAGATGGGCGTCTCTTTGTCATTAGTCATGACTTTTGTTTTTTCAAGATTCATCTCTAGCCCTACGCTTTTGCTTGCTAATTGCAGTTCGTTTATCATGGTATTCAGTTGTTTAGGATTTTCCGAGAGTAGTATGATATCATCAGCGAACCTTAAGTGGCTCATAAACTTACCATTCACGCTGATTCCTTGCTTTGACCATGGCAGGTCTTTCATTATGTTCTGAAGGACTGCTATGAACAACTTGGGTGATATTGGGTCACCTTGCTTTACTCCTCGCAATATATTTATATCAGCGCCTATTTTGTCTAGTCTGACTCTACTTGTGCTTTTCATGTAAATATTTTTCAAGATGTTTATATATTTTGTATTTATGTTTTGAACGCTCAGAGCTTCCCAGATGCTTGTATGTGAGATAGAGTCAAATGCTTTTTTATAGTCAATGAAAGCCAAATATAATGGTTTTCGGAATTCCAAATATTTTTCTATTACTTGTTCAACTACATGAATATGGTCAATCGTGCTGAAACCTTTTCTAAATCCTGCTTGTTCGCAGGGTTGTTGATTATCGATATTTGAAGATATCCTACTTAGTAAACACGACATAAATAATTTATAGAGACAGGGAATGAGACTTATTGGACGATAGTTTCCTATGTCGGCCGGATCACCTTTTTTGTATAGTAATATTATTTCTGATTCAGTCCAGTTGTGCGGAACTTGTTCTTCATCTAGAATTTTATTAAATAGAAGTGTGATTGGTGTGAGTAGGAGCATTTTAGCATATTTAATGCATTCGTTAGCTATACCATCGGGTCCTGGGCTTTTTTCTAGTTTTAGTTTTTTTATTTGTTTTAGGACTTCTGGTTCGCTGAAATATTCCACAATAGCTGGTATGGTATTTTGTTGCAGTTCTTCTTGTTCTAAATTGGGTTTACTATATAGCTTTGTGTAGAAGTCTGTAGCTATGTTAATAATATCTATGCGTGAAGTACTTTTACTAGAGCCGGCCTTGAGAGATGGAATCCATTTCTTTGTTCTGTCTAGTTCTTTGAACGCTTTTTTCGCGCTTCGTGAGTTTTCCAAGTGTCTTTTTAGAGTATTTATTCTATAGGTTTCGTAACATTTTCTTATTTCTCTGTTTGTTTCTTTATAAAGTCTCTTTAAATCTTCTTTTTCATTCTTAGTTAGCATAGACTTGTTTTGTAGTCTGCTTCTTTCTTTAGTAAGTGTTATAGCTTTGTCTGATAATATCATTCTTTTTGTTTTTGTTTTCCTTATGTTTTTTAAGCTTTCAATTATGGCATGTTCGATTTTTTGGCAATAATCATTACTTGTAGAATCTTTATGTGCTGCAACTAGATTTGGTATAAGTTTAGTTAAATGTGTGAGATAAATCTCCTGGTGATGTAATGATTTTAGATTGACTGGCGGATTTCTAAACTGTCGTCTACTTTTCTTTTTAGTTGTTACGTTTAAGGTTGCTCTAATTATTCTGTGGTCAGATCCGGAGTTGAAGGAATTTAATACTTCGTATTTGGTAAATAAGTGTGGTGTTGTTGTAGATATGTAATCAATTTCATTCCTTGTATTTTTATCTGGCGATATCCAGGTCCAACATTCTTTTTCTTTTCTTTTGAACATTGTATTAAGTATTTTAAGGTTATGTTCATTGGCATACTGAATTAATCTTTCTCCTCGATTGCTTCTTTTTCCGTATCCATATTTTCCAGTTACTTTGTTTTCATAACTCTTTGATTTTCCAATTTGAGCGTTGAAGTCTCCCATTGAGATGATATGTTTAGTTTTGAGCGTTTTGTGAGCTTCCGCCAAGTCTTTATAAAAAATATCTATTTTTTCTTCAGTGGAAGCTTCCGTAGGTGCGTATGATTGTATAATGGCAAAAGGTTGGTTTCCCAGTTCTATTTCTAATATACAAACTCTTTCGGATATGCCGGTAAATCGGATGATGTTGTCTTTGAGCTTCTTTTTAATTAAAAAACCCACTCCGTAAAGACCTTTCGTTTGGCCTATGTAGTACATTATATGATCCTCATCTTCTATGATATTTTCTCCTAATCGTCGAACTTCGCATAGGCCTAGTATATCGCAATTGATATGTTGAAGAGCTGCCTTCAACTCAAGTAATTTTTCTTCTGAGGATAATGTTTGGACATTGAGGGAACAGATGTATATAGTTTTATTTTTATTGGTACTTTTATTTTTCTTTGGAGGGTCATAGTCATTTTCTCCCGCGGTGACCAGCCGTATTGGGAGATTTGGTGGCAAAGGGGCCATCTGCGATTGCTATATTGTGCTAAGCTGAGCGCTTTCAGGTCGCTCTTGGGAATTAACATTTGGTGTAAAAATAAGTTTTGGTTTTTGTTTAATGTAATCTTTCATGCACGTTGTTTTATTCTTTTTCGATGGTTGT
Organism: Anthocharis cardamines; assembly: GCA_905404175.1. Taxonomy (NCBI): domain Eukaryota; kingdom Metazoa; phylum Arthropoda; class Insecta; order Lepidoptera; family Pieridae; genus Anthocharis; species Anthocharis cardamines. Next base: position 3,754,861 of record FR989972.1, on the reverse strand, counting down.
TTAGCGTCTTTTTTAATTTGGTTAGTAATAGTATTGTTATTCGGTGATTCAGATATATTTCTTTTGTTCGTGTTGTTGCGAGGTCGTTCTTCCTTGTTTAACACAACCAGTTTGTCATATTTAATAAAAGCTTTTTTGCCTGATTCTTTTTCATTTTTTAGTTGAACTTGTAGCTCTTTGCGTTTGTTCAGAACTTCCAAGGGGTAGTCTTCTTTTAAATAATATGCTGTATTTTCTAGGCATTTTTTATTTTTCTGAACATTTATTTTTAATCCCAATGTGCTAAATGTTATTATCACCGGTCTAATCTTACCGCTTTTCTTTCCAAGTCTCCTGACAGCTTCTATATCTCTATTATTATATTGGAAGTTAAAGTGGGTGTTTATGATATCAATTATAGTTTTTTCGAGTTCGTGGTAGGATTTTTCTTGTTCTTCGACACCAAATATAACCAAGTTTTTGCGTCTTATGTGTCTCTCAAAGTTGTTTATTGCTAAATTTTGTGCTTCTATTTTCTTTTCTAAAAGTTCATTTTTCGATTCTAAGTTGCAAAATTTTTCATTTATGTTGTTTATAATCGTATTTTTTATATCTTCTTTCATTTCTAACATATCTAATTTTTGTTGTTTGATATCTTGATTCATATTTTCCAATAGCTTCTTTATTTCTTCCATGTTTTATGTTCTGCGTCCTCTATCGGTGATATAAAGAAACGCTTAATTGTTTATTTTCTAACTGTACTTCCTTGCTATAGATGAAATATATTTAATGTCAATATGAATTGAATAAGTCCGAAAATCAATCAATTTTTTATATTCCAAAAATTGTGACGATTCTGAGGTTTGATCTCGGTTTCACAGGCTTCACGGGCTCGCCTCTTTATTAACTAGCTACGAGTGCTTGTGACCAAGTGTTGAATTTAAGCCTTGTATCTTGCAAGACTTATAAAAATTCGTTATTATGACTCATACGTTAGGAATTTTTCTGCAATCACTGGTCATAAATTAGCACAATTTTTGCATTCACAAAGTTGTTTATTTAAGTTATTGTATCACGAACACTTTGTTTTTATGTGTAAACGTTTTGTTTTCTTCAATATTGTAGAAGATTGTTGTTTTGTTTTGAATTTTTGTTACACTTTTTGAACTTCACTTTTTTGTTGATTATTGAGTCATATTTGAATTAGGACAAAAGATAACATTTGCACTGATACTTTTCACTATTTTGAGTACACTGAATTAACTTTTTAACTGGTTTGACAATATTTTATATTTTTATTTGGATAATATTCACCGAGCTAACTTGACGCGCGCCATCTGTCGTTACGTCATTTTTATATACATAACATTATATAATATTATTATGTATAGACAAGCTATAAGAGTGAATGATGTGAGCTGTCAATTGCGCAATATGGCGAACAACCAAACCCTCAGACCAAACCTAATTTATTTATAAATTAATTATCTGTATAACTTTTTTCCGAAATTTATATAGTTTTTCTGCTATTTTTGGCAAATCAAACTTCTCCATGAAAAAATATATATACTTTCCAATTTTCAGAGTGATCAATCAAACACCGCTGGAGTTAAGCAATTTCATATATACGCACACATTTTTATATATTATACAGATTATCTCTCACCATATTAAAATACTCTACTCCAGTCGCGTCCCGTCCGAAATATGGCCGAAAAACTGTAATTCTTTTACAACTTTTAAATACAATATTTTTTACAATCAAACGATGAAAACAATAATGCTGAACCGCGCTATAAAGGTCTCTCCAATCACAGTGGTATGGATGGTAGGTGATACCCCAGCGGCCCAGCCACTGATCTTCAGTCAATGATGCGCTGTCGACCTACTTTTTACTTTAGGCATTCGGAAATCCGTAAACTAAGACGCGCAATGTGCACTTCACGCTTTTGCCATCTATGGACAGTGGTTCGTTACTCGAATTGTGATATTCCTCCCACGTGCATAATGCTCGAAGTGACCATACGTCGGGAAGACATGCTTATAGAAAACTACATATAACATGTCCTGGCGGAATTGCAAGCCGCGACCCATCGGAGTGCAAGCTAAGTATTGTACCGAACGCACCAACGAGCCCGAATGCTTAGTAATCATCACCTTATATTTCTTTGACGACAATATAGCACGTCATCGTCATAACCATTCCACTAAATGGTATTAAAACTCAATTGTTATTTTCAAAACTTTTCAGAGTTTATTCACAAGCGTTAATTTAATGAGGGTGAGTTTGTGTTTAGTGTTTAATTTGTAGATCACAAATAGCAGAGTGTTAACTAATTAGTAATTAGTGAAATGGCCACGGTAATAATTATGTTGTAGTTGAAAGTTGTAGTAATTGTGTGTAACGAATAAAGTTTGTTTGCTTTTATAAAGCATTTTGTTAATGATACCTATTTGTAGCATTTTATATGAGGGTGAAGTCTGAATATTATTCATATTATGAGGCTTCATTAAGGTGAAGACGGTTACTTTTTTTTGCTCGGTATCTAGCGTGGATGGATGTGAATAACCGAATTAGGCTATATAGCTCGCTCCGAAATGATAATAATGCATTATGTTTCTAAACAGTACTTACTTGAAAAACAAAGTACAAAGTATTAATATTTTCACAAGAGCGCAGCCGTTGCTGAATAAAACTTTGAAAGTAATTGTCATTTCGTTCGTTAGAATACATTCTCACGACCAGGGAGAGCCAGCCAGACCAGTGACACGAGTTTTATAAAACAATTATTAGAGCAAGCAAGTCTTCTGCCTTCTATATAGAACAAAATCTATTATTTGACATCAAACCCATAAGTTACATGGGAACAAAAACTAGACAATAATAATGATTAGGCCGATATAGCTGATATACTGATTCATAATTAATGAAACAAGAAGAGGGTTGAAATTACTTAACAGTCCGTTGATGGACCGGAATAATATATAAAAATTCTCATGTGTCTGGTTTATATCATATAAATTAGTTATGTAACGAATGTTCAATTTTTCACATTCGCGAATATGAATGCGAATAATATAAAGGAGAAGAAGCGTTATATATTATATAAATAAGGAGATTTATAACGGAAAATATAAGAGAAGGCGGTATAGTCGACAGACCTTAGCCTGCCCTATGAGCGCATAAAAAAAAAGTGACTTTGGCATTTGTGATTTGCGACAGCGACACTGACAGTTGACACCTGAGTTTGACTTTGATAGAAAGTCTGAAGTTTTCAATAGGATTAAGCGTTTACAATTTCATTAGAAAATAAGCCAAAATACTATACAAAATGTCTTCTTTATTAAAACAATGTGTACGAAGGGTTAGTACAATACAAGTATACATTTTATTACAGTATTAGTTCTAAATATTAATTCATGCAATATGATCTTGTAGGTTTTAACGCCGGCAATTTCAATCACAAAGAACACATTTTCCACAAGTAAGTTTATTGCATAATATTTAATTAATTACTAATTAATCGAGAAAATGTCCGCCTCTAATTAATTAATAAATAAAAGAACGATTCCCTGACCTATGACCTACATTTAAAAACATATGTATCCATACAAGGTTTTTTGACTTCGCTTATTTTATATTTAGGAAGCACTGAATTCCGTTGTATATGTTATATAATAATGACAAATGAAATATTTTACCTACTTAATAAGGTTGGCAAACATTAATTTTAACCAGGGATTGAAACCAGTTAATTTTTATTTTCCAAAATACGTGTCTGACTGAGATACCGTGATATTAGTTTTAAAGAGTATATACATACTCAGCTTACCACCTTATTTTTCCAGTAAATATGATTAAAAATGAAAGGATATTAACAAAAACCTTTATAAATTCGGTTGAACTCCCATAGTAAATTAACCGGTATACAGTCCCTGATTTTAACTAATGCCTGTTGCTTCACTTTTTTTCGAGCTACTTCACGTTAATTTGGCTTTAAATGTATTCTTAAAGTTAAAAAAAGTAATACAATATCACATGCTTTGGATAAGTGAAAAGAACAGTATTTTACAATTGTCTAAAAATTAATTTTAATATAATCCAGGTTAAAATTTTGATATTGTAACAAAAAATGCAAGTTTAATCATAATCAGAATAAATATAGAAATAAACTAAGATATTAACATTACTGCCATATTGAATTAGATAGTCGTCTTTGATTTTATATGACTACTATAACCTTAAACAATAATTGAAACGACCCAACCTAAGTCTTATTATGTAGTAATGCTCCTATAAGCCCTCTTGTGATATTCATCTAAAGTAGACAGTCACAACTGAAGGATGAATCCTAGTCATACCTTTTTGCTCATATGTTTCAGCTAGTGCAGCATTTATTCCTAAAGTTCAAAAACCAGCACCAGATTTTGCTGCTACGGCGGTGGTAAATGGAGAATTCAATCAGTTAAAGCTAGCAGACTTTTCTGGGAAATATGTTGTGCTAGTATTCTACCCCTTGGATTTGTAAGTATAATTCAATGTTTTGTAGTTGCGTAAAGTATCTGACTTATTACTGAGAAGCTAATAAGTAAAGATTTTTTTTTCTCACACTTGAATTGAATTAGATAATATGTTACCATATACATATTTGATTTGGTTCCCAGATTATTTTTAATCTTCACCTTGCCCTATATCTGCCAAGTTGGATTAACATTGCATAAAACTGTGCACTTTCACACATCAGATGTCATTATCTATACTATTAAAGTCAGAAGACTAATCACTTGACTTTAAATAATAGCGATCAAGGAACAACATGCAAACTGTTTCCAAAAAAAAAAAAGAGATTAATGCCTGCCTGCCCAAAATGTAATGAATGTATGTTTCAATTTGTTTACTATCTAAGATTTGAATCCAGGACCTCAAATATTAAAAAGGAAGATGTTTTTTTTTTCCAAATCCTGTGTTACTCTGTGCCTATGATATTCCCAAAGTATGAAACTTTCTAAAAAACTGAATGTGAATGAGAAAATTTTAATTTGATTAGTATCAGATTATATAGTATTTCAGTCTGTTTAGTATCGGGTTTGGCTCCTACTATCAATTATTAAATATTGTATTGATGTTTTCAGCACTTTTGTCTGCCCCACTGAGCTAATAGCATTCAGTGACAAAGCAAAGGACTTTGCAAACATTGACTGCCAAGTTATTGGGGTTTCAACTGACTCTGAATTCAGTCATCTTGCTTGGGTTAATACACCTAGAAAGGTAAATTATTCTATAATATACTTTACGTTTTTTCATGTCTATTTGTTAGTTGTTAATAACCATGGAACAATCTTTGGTTTCTACTTTGGCAATAAATTGTTTATTATTATCACTACATAGTATAAAACAAAGTCGCTTTCTCTGTCCCTTTGTATGCTTAAATCTTTGAAACTACGCAACGGATTTTGATGCGGTTTTTTTTAATAGATAGAGTGGTCCAAGAGGAAGGTTTATATTTATAATAATAACAGTTTTTCTGTAGTGTATTTAGTATCAGCATTGCACCGGTGCAAAGCCGAGGCGGGTCGCTAGTTATTAAATAAACAAAAACTCATTTTAAATTTATACTTCTTTATAATATGACAATGAAATAATTTTTATATGATGTTTTTAGGATGGCGGTTTAGGTAAACTAGATATCCCATTGTTAGCGGACTACAAGAAAAATATCTCACAAGATTATGACGTTCTATTGGATGATGGATTTGCTTTGAGAGGTGAGAACTGGCTATTATATATACATTATGTGACCGCATCCGTAAAGCAGTGGTATTTGCGTTGCGTTTAGTACGTAATTCAAATCCCGGGAAACAATATTTAAAAAAACGAACCACCGGTCATAGATGGAAAAACCGTGAAGTGCACATTGCGTGTTTCGGTTTCAGTCTATGGATTTCCGAATGTCGAAGTAAAAAGTAGGCCGACAGCGCATCGTTGACTGAAGTTCTGTAGCTGGCGTATCGCCTACCATCAAGTGAACCTCATGCTCGTCTGTCTATATCTAACATAAAAAAAGTCCATATGCTGAAACCCAAACGCGATATATATAGAATTTCGAAATTCCTTCCACACATTTTTAATGCCTATAGTGACTAGGGTAATTATTCGGAAGTGGGGCTCCTGCGAAAATGGGGGTAAAAAATTTTTTTTTGTGTTTTTTATGCATAAAGAACATGAAAGAAAGCAATTTCAAGATGGCGCGTGATGTTATATTAAAAAAAAAAAAAATTTTTTCACCATTCCAAAAATTGATGCCTGTCGTTTGAAGACGTTTGTTTAAATTGAAAGTTTTGCTATTTCGTCATATTCCTAACCCATTACTTTCCTTGTTTTTTTTTTTTATTTTTTTTTGGTAAAAAACATCATGCGCCATCTTAAAATCGCTTTCTCGCAAGTTCTTTATGCATAAAAAAAAAAAATTACCCCCATTTTCGCAGGAGCCCCACTTCCGAATAATTACCGTGACTAGTGGTAGTAAAAAAAATACCAGGGTCAAACACACTTGCCATCATAGCCTATGTATATACTGGGTTGAAATTTTAGACTGTTCTGTAATTTATATTATTGTTACAGGTCTTTTCATAATAGACAGAGACGGCATTCTAAGGCATATGTCGGTTAATGACCTTCCCGTCGGGAGATCAGTCGAGGAAACTCTAAGACTAGTGAAGGCCTTCCAGTTCGCTGACAAACATGGAGAAGGTATATATATAGAAACGCCACAACTTACGCGGTGTAATAAGTGAGCGACGAACGTTTCGCGACGCTACACGACGCGACGCGACGCTACACGATGCCACGCTACACGATGCCACGCGACGCTACACGATGCGACGCGACGCTACACGATGCGACGCGACGCTACACGATGCGACGCACGCTACACGACGCGACGCGATGATACGACCGATGTCCTACGTCAAATGAGTCCGTCGTTCTGAAAACGACATAATTTAAACAATATAAATAATAAATCGCGTTTTAATCCGTATACAGTATTTTATTAAATCGCATCGGTCGCGTCTCGTCTTAAAGCTAAGGATTCTGTAGAATCCATGATCTTTTAGCTCATTTCTAGGTTTATTAAAAAGTTTCTATATTTTTGTAGCTTGTATATTCTATTATTATTTCTATTTATTACTATTTTTTCTATTACAGTTTGTCCTGCCAATTGGAACCCTGAGAGCAACGCGGACACAATCAAACCTAATCCTAAGGAAAGCAAGGAATACTTCAAAAAAGCTAACTAATCTATGCATAATATATTTAAATATAAAATAGCTTATTTGGTCTTGAGAAATGTAATATATTAAGATGGATATTTGAGTTTTTATTTTTTTTCCATACATTTTTCTTTACATTCGATTGGCTTGGAACTTCGTACTCAGAAGTATTTCGGGTCTCTAATTATGAATCTGCACTTGAAACTCGGGACTTCAAAATGGCGGACAAATTCCGAGTAATTTCCGAATTTCAAAATTCATTTTTTGATTAATGACCATGTTAAACAGCTTATTATTTAGTTTAACTTTATTTTAAAATTAAAAAATATTACACATATAAATAACCTTAAATAATAATAGTCTTTTTGTTTTAATTACAAAATACTATTTTACATAGCCGATGTCAGGAAAAACTACCCTACGCTTATGAGAAACTTAAGAGCTGGTATCACAGAGCCGTCACTATGGCAACGCGCCTATAACAAAAGTAGCTTTGCTTATGTGTGTGCGTAAACGCACACAAGCGTTTTAAACTTGGCCTGTGTTTTTTTAGTGCGATTATAGTGCATGACTCTGTCTGTGTAGACATGTAAATAGTCAAAGGTGCTTACAAAGACAAATAGATATATCTTATCTGCCTGATATTGATAGTTTTAAACCTCATGATCGATAAGTTGATAATATCTCTTTATCCCTTCGGATAATTTTAATAGATAAAAGATACAACCAAACAACAGCTAACCTACATAACATAAAACTACATAAAAAATTGAGAAGTCGCAGTCGAAATGATCATGTTGAAGGAACTCATTTTTGTTTTAAGGTAAGTCATGTTAAGTGCAATTTTTTCACACATCCCAATGTTTTAGTGAAATGAATTCACATCCGATCAATATACTCGTATACCATATTTATTGTACCTATTCGTAGGGATAAGTGTAGTATATAGTAATCTAATAACTTTGAAATCAACCGAGAAAGGTTGTAGTTACATAATATGTAGATAGTTCAAAATTATAATAATATTCAAAATGAGATGTTTATACTTTTATATTTATAAATACATAAATAACAAAAAAGCTACTTTTATCTTATATTTTATCACTATATGCCAAATATATTATTACTTACTTTTACCTTATTTTTATCCGGAAACAATATTTCCTATATAAAGTAATAATAAAACTCAATGTAAATTAATCATAACTCCCGCCGAATTTAAATTATAGCTAGCAATGAAAATTGTCACAAATTTTTGTTACGTTCAGACACAATAAAATAGTTTTGTATCAATTAATATTAAAAAGAACACGGCAATAAGAAATAATTAAGGATCATATCTACATTGCTATGAATAGGAATAAGTTATCTTAAACTCTAACGATGTTTTAAGAAACCGTAAAAACGGTGGGTCGTTCGTATCTTTGGCTTATTTAAACAATTTAAAGCTATTCAAAATATCTGAAAAAAATCATAGGTCTTCTTTGAATCCTTAACTAAGAGTTCATAATTTGTCCCATTTGCGTAGGCATTTTTCACGAAAATGTTTAAAACCCTTTTCGAAAAAAATATGAGAAATATCAAGGATTAAAATCGGGCCCTTATTTTTCATCCTGAAAAATGCCTATTTCCAAACCTCCGTATATGTGATTAACGAAGGAAGGAATGTCCGATTTTTTTACCTTAACAAACGAAACGAAAAATTTTAATAATTTTTATTTATTTTTTAAAACTTTACATTTTATTTTGCTAAAAAAAATACCGGATCAATTTATATACATTTTTTCATTTAATTAATTTTATTACACGAAATAATTTAATAAATAAAATCCAATTTTACTTACGTTGCAGCTAACGATGGGTCATTTCTGTCCCGTATCGACTTCTTTAACTTCCTGCCGGCCTAGGATGACAACCGCGATAAAATTTTGTCGACCGTTTTCTCGTGTTTTAATCGATTATCGCTTTATTCCTTTCGGGTCTAATATGTTAATCGGGACATAAATCAATCTTCCATCTAATTTCAGTTTGTTAAATGTTGCGAAGGCAAATAATTGGAAGATGAGAAATAAAACTGAAGAGCTAAGAAGCTTTCCAAAAGAATTCATGTTCGGAGCGTCTACATCTTCTTACCAAATTGAGGGAGCCTGGAATAAAGGAGGTAAATTTCGTATCTGTAATAATGGCTATGTTTAATTTTTTGGTACACTTACCTTCCTTAAACAAAAATTATTTTAAAAATCATTTTTTATGATGGTTAAAATATAGAACAGCCGCCCGAAAATCCGATATGCGTGATAATCATCTATATAGCAAAGCAATGGGTTTGGTATCTTCTGAGCATTTCTACACTAGGGATACCGAAAGAAATCTCGATCTAATTTGTTAAAGTACATCTAAAACAGACAAGTTTTTATAACCCAGATTACCTCTTACCTCTTGTTTCCTTACTTTTGACCTGGCTCTTTTGCAAAACGTCTCCAAGTCTAAATATGAGCTGTTTTTCAACGAAAGACTTTCAAATACACTCAGTAAAGTACTACATAATTATAACGCATTGCAAGCCTAATATTTATACTTCTTTCGGCTACTTTCCTGGGTACCAGCTTTGTGGCTAGTCCAGGGCGGGATTTCGAGGTGTGGAGGCTCCCTGGCCCCAAATTATTTTCATTTTTAGGCTGGTTTTAGTCTTACGCCGACGGCACGCGCACCGTCAGCGCTGATGGCCGAGATATATGAACTTCTAGGAAGCGTTTTTGAATTACGCGTAGCTGTCAGCGCGCTGATAGCTACGCGGTCGTACGCGTCGCGCGTCGGCCCGCGTAGCTGTCGGCGCTGACGATCGCACGAGCGCCTCTGCTTTCAGTGAGCGTTCTAGTGTCGAGCGGAGCGGACGTCGTCAGCGCATTTTGGTCGTCGTCTGTACAGTAAGGCGGTCAGCATGATACTAAATCGAGCCACGCTGAGCTATGAGCGCTGACTGTGAGCGTGAGACTAAAATCAGCCTTACAATACTATGTTTGTACAAAGTACAGTAGGTGAAAGTAAAACAGCGAAAAAAAATATCAAAGTAAAAGTTGTTTAATAGTGTTTTCCGTAATCTCTATTGTGGGCCTCTCTTTTGTGGAGGCCCGAGGCAGTTGCCCCGGATACCCTCCCCTAAATCCGGCCCTGGGCTAGACCGTAACATAAATACCAAACCTCAACCCTTTAATCATACACAGTCAATGGTTACGTTGTCTCAATGAAGTATCTTTCTATCTAACTTAACAGTAGTAGCTTGAAAGTGTTACTTCCCGACAGAACTTATAATGCTACTACTACAAAAAGTCATATAAAATTTTATTATAAATATATTACGAACATACAGGGAAAGGCGTCCACATGTGGGACTATATAATGCGAACATTACCCGAACACGTAGCCGACGGAACCACGGGAGACATCGCCGCGAATTCCTACTACTTCTACAAACGTGATGTCGAAATGCTAAAAGAACTTGGAGTACAGTCTTATAGATTTTCTGTATCATGGACGAGGATACTACCTTTCGGCCGACCCGACTGGGTCAACATGGAAGGAGTTGATTATTACAATAATTTAATCAACGAACTGATTGCAAATAACATAACTCCTTTTGTTACTATGTATCATTGGGAGCTGCCGCAAAACTTAAGCGAACAGGGCGGTTGGTTGACTGAAGATATAGTTCAATGGTTTGGAGATTACGCGCGCGTGCTTTTCCAACAATTTGGGGACAGAGTCAAGTACTGGATAACAATCAATGAGCCGTTTATACACTGTGAACATGGTTACGCTCTCGGTAATCATGCACCGATGCTAAAATCTCCAGCTATCGGCTTTTACACTTGCGGTAGAAATATGCTTCTCGCACATGCGAGAGTTTTTCATATATACAAAGAAGAGTTTAAATCGCAAGGAGGAGAGATTGGAATAGCTTTAAACTGTGATATGGCTATACCAAGTGATGATTCTGAAGAAAGTATTGAAGCTGTTTTAGATTACTACGCTTTTTATGTAAGTATAAAAAAACAAGCAATTACTTTTGTTATGTTTAAAAGATAAAATTTGCACCTATTTTATAGATTTAAGAACTTTCTTCTCAGTGACTCAATCAAGGCATTACGTTTAGCATCGGAGGTATTAGGATCGAATACCAGAGAAACAAGTTAAAAACTTTCTTTCATATATTATTAAAAAAATTGTCATTGAAATAAACACAGAAATGTGTCTACCCTAAGTCAAACTAAAATGACGTAGTTAAAATGACCTAAGTTTTAAATGACGAATGATATCTTATCGTTTACATTCAATTCATGTTTTGTTAATTTACCTAATAAACTGCCTTGGCCCATTAAGTTATTTTGTTCTCTATCTATCTATCTGTCAACTATCCTATATATAAGAACGAATCCTTTTTTTCAGTTTGGTCAATACATGGACCCTCTTTTCACTGAGCAAGGCAACTATCCCCAAAGACTTATAGATCGAGTGGGCAATAACAGCGCCGCTCAGGGCTTTCCTGAATCAAGACTTCGTCCTTTCACTGAGGAACAAGTTAGCTATATTCGAAAAACAGCTGATTTCCTGGCACTTAACAGTTACACTAGTAACATAGTGTACAGAAATGAATCCTTGTATGGTAGTTTCGATACGCCGTCATATATAGACGATATTTTTGTCGGTCTTTACAAAGATTCGTCATGGGTTCGAGGCAATTCGTGGCTTTATGTAAGTAGATGAAATAAGCTTGCAACATTTTTATTTGAGAATATATAGATTTTTTATGTAAGCGTGTGTATTTTGGCCGCATCCGCGCTTACCATCGAGAGGTGAGGAAAATGCATATTCCTATTTAAATAATCATAAGCTATCTATGATTTAAGGATATTTTTTCTGTTATCTAAGGTTATAATATCAGATCACATTTCTGTCAAGACTCAATTTGAGTGAAGTGAACTCATGATTCATGAAAAATTCAGAAAACTATCGATTTATAGGGTGTCAGGGTAACAATCAGTAGAATCAACGCCACTACTCAAGTCCGATAGTCGCGGCGCCTAAATAAACGACGAGCATAAGGTTCCCTTGATGATAGGTGATACCACAGCCACAGAACATCAGTCAATGATGCGCTACTTTTTACTTCGAAACCGAAACGCGCAATATGCACTTCACGATTTTTCCATATATGAACGGTGATATTCCTCCCACCCGTTCAATGGCCTTAGTTACCAAATGGGAGAAGACATGCTTACAGATAATTTTAAACATGTCGTCCCGGTGGGATTCGACCCATCGATGCGCAGGGCAGGTGTTCTAACGAACGCGCCGACCACGACGAGCCCGTCAAACATTGTACAAAGACTATATGTATTGTATATTAAGATCTCTCTCAACAGTCCAACCCACCAGGCCTGCATCAACTGTTGCTATACATCAGGGACACTTACAACCCAATTGTCTACGTCACTGAAAACGGATTTCCTACACAGACTGGTCTTGACGATGAGTTAAGGGTGACTTATTTAAAAGGCCATTTACAATCCGTTCTCAACGCAATATCAGATGGTGTCGATATTAGAGGATATAGCTTTTGGAGTCTGATGGATACGTTTGAATGGGATTCAGGATATACGTAAGTACAAAAACTCCTTAGTACTACCATATTATTATAATATAAAACTAGCGATCCGCCTCAGCTTTGCACGGGTGCAATGTGCTGGTGCTATTCGCCTTAGCATAAAAAAATAATCAGGATTCGTTCAGCTTTCTTTTACCTCAAGCGCTCTATAACTCTACTCCTTAGAATTTGTGAAAAAAATTGAGATCAAGATATTGTTTTTTGTTTCAGACAACGACTAGGCCTCTATGAAGTGGACTTTGAAGACTCTCTGAGAACAAGGAAACCTCGTAAATCTGCTCTCGTCTACAGTAAAATAACCAGAAGTCGAATCATTGATATAAATTATAATCCCGACCCCTATGATACCTATTGATAAGTTATTTTATTTAAATAAAAAACTTTTATAACAGATTAAAACGCGATTTCTTATTTATATGACCTATGTATGCCGACGTATCTGATGTTTTTCAGAAACTATGGAGCTCTACCCTCCATATCAGAAACCGTGGTCATGAGCAGACTGAAAGGTGACAGCTGTCTGATTTGAAATGTCACAAAGTTGCCATATTAACGTCATCTATTCCTATGGAGTTGATATTATTTACTGTAATTTTCTATATTGTGGGCCACAATTTGTAGCAATATTGACCAACACTGTCCTCTTGTTTTTAGTATGTTTGATATAAATAATCATTCTCGTTTTAATCCGTTATAAAGTATTTTAACCTTATTTAAAATTTAAACTTCTAGATTGACCAGCTCTTACATTTAAATGAAATACTTTAAATGCTATATAACGGATTAAAACGCAATTAATATTTATAATATAAATAATAGGCAATTTATTATTTCATAAATTTTTTAAATCAGAAACTGGGGGAAAAGGTACCTATAGATCTTATCTTATCTTACTATCTTATCTTACTAATATTATAAATGTGAAAGTTTGTGAGGATGGATGGATGTTTGTTACTCTTTCACGCAAAAACTACTGAACGGATTTTGATGAAACTTTAATCTTACTATCTTACTAATATTATTAATGTGAAAGTTTGTGAGGATGGATGGATGGATGGAAGGATGGATGTTTGTTACTCTTTCACGCAAAAACTACCGAACGGATTTTGATAAAACTTTACAGTAATATAGCTTATATATCAGAATAACACATATGCTACAATTTATATAGATTTTTTGTATATTGGCCATAATATTACGATAACTATCAAGTAACTCGGAAAAATTCCTGCCTTCTGAGGGCTATCTTGACGTGCGCTGCCTAAACTGTTGGAGTTACACAAAGATAATGTATGATGGGATTTTATCTTAAAAAGTTCTAAACAAAAGTCAGCGATAGCATATCTACCTTTTATGTGGAAGCCAATATATCCGAAATTATAAGCCATAAATACATTTAAATTTAACACTTTTTTTACAATGCACATTTTAGAATATTTAGCTAATTCTTATTAAAATTAATACAAAATCAAAAGTTTTTTATTTCAAATAGGCCTTTGCAGGCTCTTATGAAACGTCTAGTTGCACGGTTCCAAAAAGTGGGTCTCATGGAGAAGAACCGGCAAGAAACTCCATGCATTTGTCGCCTTCAGTATTTAATGAAGATGAAGTTTGTCTTTTACACTAAGTAATTCGGACGAATAGTTTAAAAAATATCACGATAAGATTGAGTCGAGTGGAGCGCCATTAAGCAGAGATTGATGAAAAAACAGCTCGGTTAAAAACAAGGTACCCGTAGTACTAATTCTACGCAGACGAAGTCGCGGGCAGAAGCTAGTCTACGTATTTATTAATTACGTAAACGGACTAACGCCAAAATAGATTATTAAAAATATATTCAACGTGCAGATAAAGGAAATTTACATATATAGTTAGAAACTATTTTTATATACTCTACTATCCTATTGATAAAGATCGAAACGCTATTATGAGAATTGAACTGTAAATAACGATGTTATCAATTATGACATAAATAAAGATATCGTTATTATTACATACACCTTAAATGATTATACACTGACGGACTCATAAACTGCATCAAAGTAAAAAACGACTTTGAAATAAATATTTTAACCAAGTATGCAAACTTTCTACACAGATTTAAATTGAAACGTCTAGATTGGTTTGTTAACTTTAAAACAGCGTAGGGTCATATCTTTAAGTTTGTGTACTGGAAAGGACCTTAAAACTTTTTTGAAGAAAAACAGAAGAAAATTGGTTTTAACAATAGACACAAGCTTTATGCAAGGGTTTTTTTATGTTTTAATAAGGTGTATTACCTCCACGTGCCCTTATTATGGATTCTAATCGGTTCCGCATAAATTTGATTAGGGTTATTAAAACATCTTGCGGAATATTGTCCCATTCTTCTGAAAGTGCTGTTCTTAGTTGTGCCACTGTCGTAGGCACAGGATTCCTCGCATATACAGCTCTTTTTAAATTGTCCCAAAGATGCTCAATGGGATTAAGATCCGGGCTGCGTACTGGCCAATTCATTGTACGTATCTTAACCTCTTCGCAATATTATCGAACTTGTGCAGCAGCGTGCGGCCGGGCATCCTGCATTAAAGAAAAATTTTCGCCTATAAATCCCATGTAAGGCACCACGTGATCTTCTAAGATCTCTGTTATGTAGCGATGTGCAGTCAAACCCCCTCTACTACCGTTTTGACGAACCATGTCTATGAACACAAGTTCTGTTCGCCCGTTCATCGATATGCTACCCCAGACCATGCATGAACCGCCTCCAAAAGGAACACGCTCCTCAATGCAACTTTGAGCATATCGCTCCCCACGTCGACGATAGACTCTTCTGCGACCGTCTGCACCATACACCATACATCCTACACTCGTCTGTGAACAATACGGAGGCCCATTGCTCATCTGTCCAATTTAGGTGATCACGCGCAAATCGCGAGCTTGTCTGTGAGCTACAGACAACTTTGGACCATTTGCTGGTCTAAAAGGGGTGATATCTGCTTCCTTTAACCTTCTTCTTATTGTTCGTGCACTAACGTTTATTCCACGCACTTCATCAAGCTCTGTTTTGATGTTAACTGACGTGAGGAAACGATTTCGCAGGGAAGTTGTAACAATAAATCGGTCATCACGACCGGTGGTTGCTCGAGTTCTGCCTGTACCACGTCTCCTTTTGTAAGAACCTGTCTCCACAAACCTTCTGTATATTCTAGAAACCGTAGACTTGTTTAAATTTAAATTTCTACCAATCGTTCGTTTATCCAAGCCCTCCCGCACCAATGCTATAATTTGAGCAGCTTGTTCGGACGAAGTATGGTTCAGAAACTCTCGATGAGTTAAAAAGCTAACCCAAAATTCTGCTGGTAACAATAATTCAATTGTCAAAAGAATAAAAAAATCAATTTTAAAAAAACACGCAAATCTGATACTACGAGTAAATTTTCTTTTCCCGGCTATATTCATTCTATTTTTAAATATTGCATTTTTTTTAAGATTAAGGGCCAGTCTCTCCATATTTATATAATTTAATCTAAAAAGTTTGCATACTTATTAAAAAAAACATTTGTAAGTAATCCTGAAGTTTGATGCAGTTTATGAGTCCGTCAGTAGGTATATTTTTATGTAAAAAAATTATGAAATCGGATATTTACAGAAGTAAGATTTCAAATGCTTCCCGCGGTGTGCTAATATTATTGATATACTAGCGACCCGCCCGGCTTCGCACGGGTCAAGATTTTTTGACGCCACATTATAAAAAAATAAAAACAAAAAATTTCGTCCAAAAATTAAAAAAAAATTTTTGGGGTGGATTACCCTTAACATTTAGGGGGATGAAAAATAGATGTTGTCCGATTCTCAGACCTACCCAATATGCACACAAAATTTCATGAGAATCGGTCGAGCCGTTTCGGAGGTATATGGCAACGAAAACTGTGACACGAGAATTTTATATATTAGATTGGTGGATTGTCTTCAAATTATTGTTTCTAGAATCTAGAGCATAACTTTTATATAGATTTACCTAGTTTACGACCAACACATTGAGGCTGTTCAATATTTCACTAATGATGGAATACTCAGTGGCAGATTTACCAGCAGTCTGAGTAGGCTTGAGCCTATGGCGGCAAATTTGGGGACCGATTTTATTAACTTCTAACCCTTGGCAAGCCTGGTAGGGTCTGTCAGATCCGGCCAACGCGTAATCTGTTGTAGTTCATTCAAATTTAAATTTCGTGCCCTCATTAGCTGACCATTACAATCCGCGGGACGTCCTCCTATAAATGAAGATATTTAAAAAAAATGAGTTTTCTGTAATTTGAAGAAAATATATAGTTTGTTAATTTCTTATATGATTTTTATTATTAGTATTAGTTTACCCTTTGAACATACTAATCAAAGCAATAAATCACCAAATTTAAAAAGAGATAATATAGAAAAAAACCCAGTCGAAAAAAAATTCCCATATTATTATCTATCTATATCTTATCTATATCTATATACATATAATAAAAGAGTAGGATCGAAATTACGCTTCACTAAATATTTTTACCAGAAATTATGAGGGGTGATAAAAGAGGGGTAGTAGAATGCATAAATGTAATTTTTAAGATTCTTGTCTGTCTGTCTGTCCTTCTGTCTGTCTGTTTGTTCACGCTAATCTCCGAAGATACTGAACCGATTATCATGCATTTTACACAAATATTTTAAGGGGCAACATATAGGCTTTGTTTCATCGAAATCGATTCTCGGAAAGAAAAGTTATCATCATTTAAATATTATTTTAAAGGCACAATTTCACCAAATTGCAATGCAAACTAACTCGCGTTGAACTTTTTCGAATTGTCAGATGTCAATCACAGTTTGATATGTAAATGAAATAGTTTGATTGTTTCGCCATTTTCGATATGTATTCGTAGAATAGTGGATATGCGGTCCCACTGCGTAACTCCAGATGGGAGTTCGAAACTTCACTGAAATAATTTTTATGTTGTATTTTTTTTAAGTATACTAATACTAAAAAAAATACTATAGTTCTATAGTTCTATTGTAATATATTATAACAATAGAAAATGTATTGTTGACGTATTATATTTATGTATAAAGTATTTTTATGAGATCTTTCATTTTGCTTTTTCATCAATCCAATTAGATCGTAGAAGAAACTGTCAATGACTAATCTAATAGCTCTTTCCCTCAAGAAATCATCAAGTACAGAGAATGTAGGATATATCATATGAAGAAAGCTTGCTCAAAAGCTCAGCTTATGATGAAGCTCACGCGAACAAAGTCGCGGGCATCAGCTAGTCTGTTCTACTACTACTTTAAATGGTTATCAGGATATACAGGATGATCATAACATTATTATTATTATAAACGGTTTGCACATAATCGATTCTTCAATGAGTTCAATATTTAAATTCTGATTATTTTGATAAGCTTCTATGAACGGTGGTTCGTTTCCCGGTCGGAATTTCGATATTCCTCCCACTCGTTTAGTGCCCGAAGTGACCAAATCTTCTACAGAAAATTAGAAACACGGGACGAGATCCCGGCGGGATTCGTACCCGCGACACATCGGAGCGCAAGGTACCTAGTTCTATCAAACGCCCCGACGATATACTATATTAAAAGAATAAATTATGTATACAAAATACCGAAGAACATATTATGTATACTAGCTGATGCCCGCGACTTCGTTCGCGTGAGCTTCATCATAAGCTGAGCTTTTGAGCAAGCTTTCTTCGTATGATATATCCTACATCCTCTGTACTTGATGATTTCTTGAGGGAAAGAGCTATTAGAATAGTCATTGACAGTTTCTTCTACGATCTAATTGGATTGATGAAAAAGCAAAATGAAAGATCTCATAAAAAATACTTTATACATAAATATTATACGTCAACAATACATTTTCTGTTGTTATAATATATTACAATAGAACTATAGTATTTTGTATTTTTTTTAGTATTAGTATACTTAAAAAAAAATACAACATAAAAATTATTTCAGTGAAGTTTCGAACTCCCATCTGGAGTTACGCAGTGGGACCGCATATCCACTATTCTACGAATACATATCGAAAATGGCGAAATAATCAAACTATTTCATTTACATATCAAACTGTGATTGACATCTGACAATTCGAAAAAGTTCAACGCGAGTTAGTTTGCATTGCAATTTGGTGAAATTGTGTCTTTAAAATAATATTTAAATGATGATAACTTTTCTTTCCGAGAACCGATTTCGATGAAACAAAGCCTATATGTTGCCCCGGGCTTTACTTAAAATATTTGTGTAAAATGCATGATAATCGGTTCAGTATCTTCGGAGATTAGCGTGAACAAACAGACAGACAGAAGGACAGACAGACAAGAATCTTAAAAATTGCATTTATGCATTCTGCTACCCTTCTTTTATCACCCCTCTTAATTTCTGGTAAAAATATTTAGTGAAGCGTAATTTCAATCCTACTCTTTTATTAGAAGAAGATAGATATGTATAGATAAGGTGTCGGAGCAAATTAAAGACACCCTAGGCATTGTTTAAAATTGATATTGTTCTCTATTTATTATCTATACATATAATCAAATTATCGCGATAAAAAAGTATAATATATTCGCTGTAAAATCTTCAGGGGAAACTTTATTTTCTACTTCAAAAGAAAAATGTTGTCAGTGTTATATTTCCTAGTGGTAATATGGTAAGTACTTCTTAAAAAAAACTATTATATTTTATTATTCATCTGACGCTATAACGTTATAATTATTTATTTAAACATTTAAATAAATAATTATAACGGATTAAAACACAATTTATTGTTTATACCGACGTTTTGAATGCTTTTCAGCAAACGTGGCACGGTCAAAATTACGCCGCCACTGTATTCAGGTATCTGTCAGAATAACAGCTTCGCTTGTGTATTTTCATTCAGTTACAAGCGATATAAGCTGAGACAGTACCTTTTCTGGGGCACAATAATTATAATAAGGTATAGTGCCCCAGAAAAAATATTATATAACTAGCTGATGCCCGCGACTTCGTTCGCGTGGGGTTCACTTTAAGCTGAGCTTTTGAGCAAGCTTTCTTCAAATGACATATCCTCCTCCACCCTCTGTACTTGGTGATTTCTTTTGGGAAAGAGCTATCAAATTAGTCATTGACGGTTGCTTTTGCATCATGTTATCGACATGTTTAATGGTGGTTGAGATTGGGGTTCGAAGGATGATTTGATATTCAATAGTTGAAATAATTAACCTGACTTTAAAGAAACATTAGGGAAATTCATATTAATTAAATTTTCAATACATTTTCTGTCTTAAATAGATGCGTGCGTTCATTTAATTGGTTATTCTCATTTTCGGACATTTTTTTAAATTCCCGGGATTCCTGCCCGGGTTTCCGGTGCTAAATGCGGAAACCTCTAAGATACGGAAGCAAAAAAGCAATGTCGAATAATCGTAATTCTGTTTAAGAGAAAGGATTGATGAAAAGGTGAAATAAATGATCTCATAAGAAATACTTTTTCATATATTATTTCAATAATACATTTTCTATTTTTTTTATAATATAGTTCTTTCAAAAAATAAATAAATAAATACAAAAAAATATTTCTTTCATTTCAACTTCAGATTCGAACTCGCATCAAAAGCTACGCTATGGGACTGCATATCCACTATTCTATCCACTATTCTACGAATACATATTGCAAATGGCGAAATAATCAAACTATTTCATTTACATATCAGACTGTGATTGACATCTGACAATTCGAAAAAGTTCAACGCGAGTCAGTTTGCATTGAAATTTGGTGATATGGTGCCTTTAAAATAATATTTAAATGATGATAACTTTTCTTTCCGATAACCAATTTCGATGAAACAAAGCCTATATGTTGCCCCGGGCTTTCCTTAATATATTTGTGTAAATTGCATTAAAATCGGTTCAGTATCTTCGGAGATTAGCGTGAACAAACAGACAGACAGACAGACAGACAGACAGACAAGAATCTTAAAAATTGCATTTATGCATTCTGCTACCCTTCTTTTATCACCCCTCTTAATTTCTGGTAAAAATATTTAGTGAAGCGTAATTTCGATCCTACTCTTTTATTATATGTATATAGATTAACTTTAGTGTTCGATTTAATTACTTATTTATTTATTTTGTAATTAAAGCGTTAATTCGGAACGCAGGGCCCTTTTGAAAGAAAACATACCTACTCAGAATGTGATTTATTTGAGGATGGAAGGAAATATTATCAGAAAATCTGAAGTTTTGTGAAGGATTGTGCTTCTTTTTTACATATATTATATATAATATGTTCGCGTAATAAAAGTTATAGAATATTATGTTAGTGTAATAAGTTGTCATAAACTGCAAAATATTTTATAAGATTTCTTTTGATTGTAGAGGATTACATCGGAAATTTTATATACATACATACTTTTTCCATGTGAATCAAAATATAGACTGAACTATTTATATACTGAACTGAGAACATTAATAATTTGAACAAAATTTTTTTTCTAGCGTTCTAAACTCTACTGGTAGTCCCAGTCTTCAAGATGAAACGAAGACAGCAAAACCTCTAAGAAAATTTCCGAATGATTTTCTCTTTGGAGCCGCCACTTCAGCTTATCAGATTGAGGGTGCATGGAATGAAGGAGGTGAGTTTTGAAAGATTTCACTGATTATTTAAGTATTTGAATGTGATCATCTTCTTAGCTCAATAATATACGGGTTACGTTTAACACCGATGGTCCGGGATTCAAATCCTAGGAAAACATTTGAAAAAATGTTTCGGCAATCCAATCATATGATCAAATATACAGAAAATAGATGCCAATGTACAAATTATTTCGATAGTGTGCACCAACATATTATCCTAAAGTTGACAGTTTTCATATAATTATCACAAACCCCTAGTTATAACAAATATAAATTCATATAGGTATTAGCTGGTAAAAGTAAGAAAATATAGTTTGTTCAAATAAGGTTTCGAAATTATTCTATTGCTCTAATTTACAGGCAAAGGTTGGTCAATGTGGGATCATTTAGTGCGCACGGATCCAGACTTCATCTCAGATTTAACCAACGGCGATGTCGCAGCGAATTCTTATTATTTTTATAAAAAAGACGTTCAAATCCTCAAAGATCTAGGAGTTGATATTTACAGATTTTCCGTTTCGTGGCCGAGAATACTTCCTTACGGCCGACCTGATTACGTCAACCCAGAAGGAATAGAATACTATAACAACCTGATTAATGAGCTGATAGCAAATAATATCACACCATTTATTACAATATATCATTGGGATTTGCCACAAAATCTAAACGAACAAGGCGGCTGGTTGAATGAAGACATTGTTGAATGGTTCGGGGATTACTCTCGGATTTTATTCCATTACTTCGGAGACAGGGTGAAGCATTGGATAACAATCAACGAACCTCATGTTCATTGTAACTTCGGCTACGGTATAGCTAGACACGCACCTCGAATTTATTCCCCTGGTTGGCAATACTATGAATGTGGACGTCATATATTGCTCGCACATGCGAGAGCATACCACATCTATGACCAAGAATTTAGAGCATCACAAGGAGGTGAAATCGGTATCACATTGGATTCAGAAATGACAATGCCGAGCAGTAATTCGTCAACTGATATTCAAGCTGCACAGGATTCCATGGACTTCAATGTAAGTTATTAACATTTCATAGAGATCCAATTTATTATATTATCTTTATATACTTTAATAGCGAGGGTATTTAATTATACAATTTTTATTGTATTCACAATTTATTAAAACAATAATTCGATAATTTTTTGATACTGTACCGTTGGTTCATAAATTTAGATCAAAATATTATGATAGTGGTAAAAAGTAATAAATTTATCATTAGTTGTGATATCCTATCTTCAGTTGTTTACTTTATTTATGATTGAACCTATATAAAAAGATGAAACGAACTAATACCATATCAAAATATCTCAAAAAGTAGTTGGTGATAATACGTACGTAACATTTGGGGGTAATTTACAACATGTTATAACTACTGTCAAACCACTGAAGAAAATGCTTGATATTCAGATCAATATTATCACTTCACAATAATTATCAGAATTCTATTTACTCAACCACAGGTCAGCTGTCGACCATCGAACCAAACTCAGCGCGCCAATAATTCTTCTGACCATTTTCCCGCCATTTTCCGTTTGACAGCTGACCAACTCGATTGAAGGCAATGTTGTCAGATCATAAATATAATTTAAATATGGTTCTAGCTAGCATTGCTAGTTAACAAAAATATAAGTGTATGATATTTTGTAACACTACATAATATGTTATGTAACATTTTATTGCATAGGTGGGTCGGTATTTGAAGTGAAAAGGATATTTTGCGCAAAGCATAGTTCTTAAAAGTGGTAAAGGAAATTAAAAAAAAATAGAATTTTTTTTACTGATTATATGTATTAGTTAAGAAAATAATTCATATTAGTATACTCTTTTAGCTAGGACAATATGCGCATCCAATTTTCTCGGAAAATGGCAACTACCCTCAAAGATTCATCGATTTAATAGCTCAAGCAAGCAGAAACCAAGGACTCAGTACATCCCGTTTACGGCCATTTTCTCAAGAGCAAATAGACACAATTAAAGGAACATCAGATTTCTTTGGGCTCAATCATTATTCGAGTAACTTAGCATACAGAAACGCTTCAGTGGAGGGAATGCATGAAGTACCCTCATGGATGGATGATCTGCAAGTAGCTACGTACAAGGATCCTTCATGGGTGGCCGCACCTGTTGGTTGGATAAGAGTAAGTTATTTATACTTACTTCAAAATAAGTGAATTTCCAAGTTCAAATGGAAGTCTGTTCTGACTTTTACTTTAATATAATCTTTATTTACAGTTGAAAACATCTTTGTCCAATTTTAAGGTCACATATTTGATCAAATTTCTTTGACATATACCTATTCCAGTTTTCATATATCGTTGTACAAGACTGCGTAGTATCTATGAGGAAATGGAACTAGTTTATGTGCTTATGTGCTTATGTGTGCTTATTCAATTAATTAATTATTATCAAAAAAATAAAGAAAGACATTCATTCCTTTCATAAGCATTTATCAAAAACTTCGTCATTGCGATCGTATCTCGAAATCGAAATCTTGTAAGCCATTTTGATTTTAATGTCAAATAAACTGGGATCAGTTACAAAGAACATATAATTACATAGAAGCACAAGCCTTATAGGCGTGCTTGGGCCTTGGCACGATTTATCTGGAGTACTAACTACTCTTAAGCCGTGTTTAGTCTAGCCGGAACACCTGGATAATATTCATTTCAATATTCCCAGATATACGGCCCAGGATTGCACAAGTTACTGGTATACATCAAGGACACTTATAATAATCCTACTATCTACGTAACAGAGAACGGATTCTCCACTTTGACTGGTCTGAATGACACGGGCCGCGCTCAGTATTATAGAGAATATTTAACTGGTGTATTAGACGCCATCGACGATGGTGTCAATATAAAAGGATATTGCGCTTGGAGTCTTGTTGACAACTTTGAATGGGCGGGTGGATACAGGTAAGCTATATTTGTTATTGTTGTAATACGGATGATGCCAGTCGCGGCTTTGCAGAACATCCCGCGTTTCGTGATACTAGACAGTCGCGGCTCGCAAAATATTCCTCGCTTGGTGATATTAGACAGTCGCGGCTCGCGGAATATTCCGCACTTGGTGATACTAGACAGTCGTGGCTCGCAAAATACTCCTCGCTTGGTGATATTAGACAGTCGCGGTTCGCAGAATATTCCGCCCTTGATGATACTAGATAGTCGCGACACGCGTATTATACCACGGTTGGATGCAAATGGGTTAAAAAGACCTGACCATTAACTCATTTAAATCCACAGTATAAATAGCTTTCTGCTATTTATAATTACTACTTTCATATTTATTGTTTACCTAACATAAAAGCACACCTATTATTGAGAAGTAAACCGAAATGTTTCACTAATATTGTATTTCAATTGATATTTTATAATTTCAGTGTACGTTTTGGATTACACGAAATAGACCAAAATGATCCAGAAAAGACAAGAACGCCAAGATACTCAGCTCTTGTATACAAAGAAATAGTTAGATCACGAGTAATAGATCCAACCTATAATCCCGACCCCTACGCTAAAGACAGCTCTATAGGTGTCCAAAGTTCCTGCATTGTTGTAATAGCAATAGCCGTAATTAATATTATTTTTTAATAATTCATGAAAACCACAAGTTCATATTAATAAATAAGTAATGTTTTTTTACTGAATCAGATAAGGTTTCCAAAATTACTAGCTGCCTGATCCGGCTTTGCACGGCTGTACTTATGAAGAAAATGATACATAATTTTTTTGTCAAAATAATGAAATATAAATTCTGGATAGTGACAATCACCTAGCTGTATGAAATATACTTTACGACCTTATCCACCAAATGTACATTAAATAGTCATAAAAATCCGTCGAGCCATTTCGGAGGAGTGCGACCACAAACACCTTGACAAGTTGACTTTATATATATTTTTCCATAATGAAAAAATCATCTAGGGTTTTACCACAATCTCTAAGAGCCACCCACTTACATTTTGTAACAAAAGTTCTATTGTCGAGAACTGCTGTAATAATATTGTTTTATGAAGTGGCGTAAGGGCCCTGTAAAGATTATGAAGGCACAAGCAAATGTAATGTAATGAAACTCAGATTAAAGCAGGCATAATATAGGAAACTGCATTATTCCCGCATAGCAGCGATTTCGAACAAAATACTAAAAATTAAAGTGTAACAAAATGGTAATTGTCCTGTAGTGTAAGTGTATCAATGTCCTGCTAGGTAATAATTTCCTTTCATCTTTACATGTCCTTCGTATTAGAACTAATGATAAAATAAACTTTATGTTAGATTTAATGATCTTTATTATTTCTAAGACCAAATGTTTATTAAATAAAATAAAATAATTATGGAATAAAATAGGGAATGTTTAAATTTTGAATTTTTATGTGGTTCGATTTCCGGGTGAGACAAGCTAATTTTAGAATATCTTTGAATGCAGTTTTGTTTCTTTTAAAAATAAAGGAATGTTTACTTTAAGTAAAATAATCTATCTTAAGGATTTAAAATGGTTTCCCTCCAGGGCCCATTGATTCTTTTCACCCTGTTCGAAAACGAAAATATTTTTAAAACTACAGTATAGTTACCTAAGTATAAGTTTATTATTTTATTGCTAGATCATAGACCTATTATATAAATGTTTCAAATTGAAATATCTGTATACTATATTTATTTTTTATGTAAGTAGTTGCCAGTTATTTTAAATAAAAAACTTGTAACATTTCCCAAAATATGGTTTTATTCATTCTACAATAACATTTAATCATATAACATTCTAGTAAGACATCAAAAGTTAAAACATTTTTTATTCTATTTTAATCTAAATACTATTCAGAATATTCATAAAAATTAATTAATCAGAATTTTTAACAATAATAACAGAAATAATTGGTTATATCAAGAAATATTGAAATACTAATAAGTGCTAGTTATTAGTTTCTAAGTTAGTATAAGTAATATTGTTATAATAACATGAACTACAAATCTTCAAAATTCTCACTAATCTGGCACGTCAATAGACCGACACATCCAATAATCCGGCACCGTCCACGTCTCCCCACAAAAACAGAATATTTTACAACTTTGTAATTATTAAATTGTGGGGAATGGTCAAATAGCCCAAATGGCCCCAAACAAGATGGCCGTCATAATTTGCTAAAATCGCCATTTGTGAACCCTTATCGCTGAAATTTTGGCTAAGCACCAGAAAAGTGGCTCCTGCCCTGCCCTGGTTGCAGAGTTTCATATAACGGAAAATTGAACGGCCCGTCCAAACGGCGATATTTAGGGGGGTGGTGTTCGATCAAACTTTGGTCAGCTACTCAAGAGGCTACCAGAAGGCGGTGGTGGGACGTTCTATTTTTGAATTTATCGATTTTTGGCCAAAAACTTACACTCCGTGGAAAATCATGGAAAATAGATTTTACACTATTAGTAGAATTACGCTATTATATGGCCTGGTACTCCAAAATATCAGAAAAAATACGAAACCCCGAACTTTGTCAGTTTTCAGAGGATTCGCCAACGGCCCGCGCAACTGGTTAGAGCCAGGGGTTGGGTGTTTGAAGAAATTTTTGAGAATACCTCAAACGACTAATCGTTTAGAATTCGAATAGAGGGAGTAAAAAAATCACGAAAGCCGAAAAAAATATGGCTACTTACCATACAAATGAAAAATCGCCATTTTTGACGCAATCAGACTGAAAATTTGCCTTGCTTCATTAATCGAGCCGGAAACAAATCTGCATACTAAAAAAAATATTGGGACTGCTTGTTCAGTTCGCTCGATCAGTAGTTAATTATTATTGTTTAG
The DNA here is from genome assembly GCA_905404175.1 of Anthocharis cardamines. Classification (NCBI taxonomy): domain Eukaryota; kingdom Metazoa; phylum Arthropoda; class Insecta; order Lepidoptera; family Pieridae; genus Anthocharis; species Anthocharis cardamines. The sequence goes on along the minus strand of FR989972.1, from coordinate 3,727,480 downwards.
GTGCAATAAAGAGTTCTAAAAAAATGTTCAGTGAAACAGACTGATATATATGCCCCAGACAGATATGCCCCACTAGAGGACTCGGGAATTCTATTATTAATAATTCAGTTTATACAGTAGCTTCTCACTAAGCCGGCACTATTACATATCAGAGAGTGCCGGATTATTCGAATTTTAGGACTACTGGATTGTTTAGATCAGGGCTCGGAACCGGTTAATTTTTATTTTCCAAAATACGTGTCTGACTGAGATACCATAATATTAGTTTTAAAGAGTAATACACACTAAACTAACCACACTAATTTTATCAGTAGATATAACTAAAAATAAAAGAATATTAACAAAAACCTTTATTATTTCGGTTAAGCTCTTAAAAGTAAATTAACCGGTTTCCGAGCCTTGGTTTAGATAAATTCATAAATAAAATAAAGCATTTCATAAAGGGTTAAAAAAAATACAACGTATTCATGTTCTACACGTATTTTTTTATAACTGTAACATATCTTACAATTAACTAATTACTTGTTTTTAAAAGAATCCTTAATGAGGACTGCTTTTGTGAAATTTAAGGGGAGACGCGGGTGGAGGGTGCCGGATTATTTGACGTGTTGAGGGTATCTATAGTACTAAAACCTAGTAGATAAAAGTATACCTACATTTTTATGTTGCAAGTTATTCAATTTTCAAAAGTTTAGAAACAAAAATGCCTAATATAAAGAATATTATAATACATCACAAATATTTCGTGAAGGCTTTCCGTATGGATAGTATGGATTTCTGGATGATAGAAGGAAAAAGAGCGACTGCGTATAACTGATTATAGTCCTGACGACATACTTACTTACTTTTCTTACTGTTAAGACAGTCTTCTGTACCTTACAGAGTATAGTCTAAAAGTAAGACTTACTGAGAAGTATACTTACATAGACAATTCCGAAAATTTAGGAACTTACATTTATAGAGGCTAGGGCGGCAAAATTTTGATAGCCTATACGCCGAAAATGTGTAAATCCACCACTGACTACATATTATGTATATATTCAAACTATACAGTAGAGTTTACCGTTGTAAAAACTATCAAATAGATTTACAAACAAATATATGAAAGCTATATATGTATATTGTATAGTGATATTACAGCCATGGCTGAAACTGAATCCCGCATACGTATAGGTACACTTCACAGTTGAATTGTTTTTCGGTACCCGGACGGAATTTCGATATACCTATATACACCCGTTTAATGTCCATGTGATTAGACGTAGGGAAAACATGTTTTTGAAAAATTATAAAAATGTCATCCCGGTGGTATTCGAACCAGCGATCCGTCGAAACACAGAGTAGGTGTACTACCCAACACGTCAACTAGTTGGTTCGTTACTTTGCTCTTCTTTTATGAACAATTTTTTGACAAACTTGGGAAACTCTACATCGGATATCTACATAATATATGAACCACGAATAAACGGATTAACACCAAAATGGTTTTTTAATAATGTATTCATCGTGCAGATAAAGGAAATTACATATTATTGGTAAAAATATATTACCTGTGTTACCATTTTTATACACCCTACTATCCTATTGATAAAGCTAAAACGCTATTATGAGAATTTAAATACTTTTTGTAAACAATGATGTTATCAATTACGACATAAATAAAGATATTGTTTTTATTACGTACCTACACCTTAAATGATTATATTTTTATGTAAGATTATGAAATCGGATATTTAGGTACAGAAATAGCTTTTAATTGTTTATCTTTTCATTATTATTAATGTATTAAAAATATTTTAAGCTATTTTGATTTCTTCCATTTTGATTGTAGTTCCATTTTCATAATTTGGGAGTGTTGATGTATTCAAATATTGAGAGAATTAATTTATTTTTAAGAAATCTTAAAGTTGAAACACAAATGAATTAATTGTCTTTTTTTATGTTAGATATCGAAAGACGAGCATGAGATTCACTTGATGAACTGTCTTTGATGAGCATGAGAGCAACCGGTTCTGTTTGGATTAGGACAACTTTATAAATCATACAAAAAATTAAAGGAACAGTAGGTTTTTAACTTTTTTGAGTGATTTTTGAAGAGCTGTGTACTTGGTGAATAATGGTCGAATCATAAAAAACCTAATAAGCGTTTGGAAGCTTGAAATCTCTAGTTTTAATTTATTACCCGTTATTTTCTCAAACAACACGCTAAGCAAGACCCTTAGAAATTGCGCGAGATTTTTTTTTTCATAAAAGTGCATGTGCTCTAGATTTTTATGACTTTATTAATACTGTATTCATCTAGGCTAATTCTTCAGCTTTTAAATCATAGGGTTTGAACATCTGTATAACCACTTATTGCTGAGATATTGGCATTTGAAGAAAAAAGTAAATTTTTTCGTATATCATTAATATCTTAACAATAATAAATAAATTCAATTCAATTTCTTTAAAGTAAATATTTAAGATGTTCTTTGTTACCTTTTTTTATCGTGAGGATATGCATTACGCGGCGCGGTTGCTTAGTGCTGGGGGTTATGTGGGACTAAAAAGTTACAATTTTTTTTTTTAATTACTGCCATTGCTTAATGTGAACACAGGCACAGCTAAATATTACTTGAAAAAATATTTTTATCAACTTTTTTTAGATTTTATTGCGCATTTTTATTGATTAAAATTTGCGCATGCCGTAACAGCCGCGCGGAGCCCTATTTTCAACGTCAAATTAAAATTGTAAATAATGGAGATAGATTTCCGGGAGTGCGGACTTTTTTATTGGAAATTTTCTCCTCTTTAACGGGCTTAAAATTGCTTAAATATTAATATTTTTCGAGTTATTAACAAAAACGAAATATTTTTTACCTGCACCAAAATCCTTCAAAAACATTTTTCTAGAGGTGATTCCGAATCGAATGAGCCATCGCTCATATTTTTAGGACCTTTATCTCTATTTTTCACGTTTTTGAACTTGTTGACTACTAGTAGCGTAGACTAGTAGCGTTGCGTGCGTTTCGGAGGTTTCACTGCTCGCTTTGCGCGTCCCATTTTGTTGCGTCGTGGCGCAATTTTGAGTTGACTCAAGGAGCTGACGCACTACACTGCGCCTGAGTTGCTGAGTTGGCGCGGCGAATTTCGCTGAGTTACTCATGTCTATTCTATAAAAAACAATCTTATAGCTATAGTAGTCTCTCTCTAGTTGACGGTAAGTCTAGTAGTAAAATGTTTACCTGGCGTGTATTTATAACCTACATGACCTCAAGTTATTACCGACTTAATAATACCAAATATTTTAATATATGCTTAACAAACAATAAATATTATATGTTAATAATATGGGAAAAATGTAGAATTATAATTTATAACTTATAATAAAATCTACTTTAAATGGACGTTATCAGGCTATACAGGATGATCATAACATTATAATTATATATATTATTATTATAACCTGTTTGCACATAACCGATTCTTCAATGAGTTCAATATTTTGATAAACTTGAAGATATTTTATTTTATGTTAGATATCGACAGTGATACCTCAGCCACAGAACATCAGTCATTGATGCGCTGTCGACCTACATTTTACTTCGAGCATTCGGAAATCCACAGACAGATCGAAAAGCGCAATGTGCACTTCACGGATTCTATCTATGAACGGTGGTTCGTTACCCAATCAGAATTTCGATATTCCTCCCACCCGTTTAGTGCCCGAAGTGAGTAAATCTTCGACTGAAAATTAGAAACATGTCGTCCCGGCGGGATTCGAACCCGCGACCCATCGGAGCGCAAGGTACCTAGGTGTTCTACTAACCCCCCGACGTTATACTATACTTAAAGGAATAAATTATGGATACAAAATACCAAAGAGATATACGAGTAGATATTACATAAGATGTTAAATTATGTACCTATACAAAATACCGAAGAGATATATATTATACTAGCAATTGACCCCCCCACCCCCCTTGTGGGTGGAATTTCGTAAAATTCGTAATATTCCTACCATATTTCAAGTCGCTACGCCTTATGGTTCCAGAGATATCGTGATGAGTCAATATATATGTAGGTGGGAATCTCTTTTATATATATAGATAAGATGTTAGAGCAAATTAAAGACACCCTAGGCATCGTTTAGAATTTATATTGCTCTCTATTTATTATACCAATATAATCATCAAATTATCGCGATAAAAAAGTATAATATATTCGCTGTAAAATCTTCAGGGGAGACTTTATTTTCTACTTCAAAAGAAAAATGTTCTCAGTGTTATATTTCCTAGTGGTAATATGGTAAGTACTTCTTAAAAAAAAAACTATTATATTTTATTATTCATCTGAAGCTATAATTATTTATTTAAATTAATAATTATAACGGGTTAAAAAACAATTTATTATTTATCCCGACGTTTTGAATGCTTTTCAGCAAACGTGGCACGGTAAAAATTGTTAAATCGCGTTTTAATCCGCTATAAAGTATTTTATTTAAATGTGAGATACTCGCGTTAATAAAAGACAATTAAATATTATTCAGTCAGGATCAGGGCGAAATGTATCACGTAATGTAATGTATTCAGGTATCTGTCAGAATATCAGCTTCGCTTGTGTAGTTTCATCCAGTTACAAACGATATAAGCTGAGACAGTACCTTTTCTGGGGCACAATAATTATAATAAGGTATAGTGCCCCAGAAAAAATATTATATAATTAACTTTAGTGTTCGATTAAATTACTTATTTATTTATTTTATAATTAAAGCGTTCTTTCGGAACGCAAGGCTCTTTTGAAAGAAAACATACCCAGAATATGATTTATTTGAGGATGGAAGGAAATATTATCAGAAAATCTGAAGTTTTGTGAAGGATTGTGCTTCTTTTTTTACATATAGGGGAAGCCCGGGCAACAAGCATAGTGTGGGTAAGAAGAATAATCGATTTTCCCGAAAATCTATTATATATGGAGTTATTTTTAATTTCTTAAATCATAACCCGTGTGGCCGCCTATGCCATGACAGTTCAACCAAAACATTGCGCGAGTGCATCTGTTGTGGAGATTAAAAAAAAACATGTTCATAGTTTTCTTACGATTTTTGTGAAGGTTTGTATACCAACTTTTTATATAACCAACCAGTTATCTGTGAATAAGTTTTATTTATTCAATTACATGTGTAGTTAAGTATACATTATGATTGTTACTTTTGATTTACCTACTAACAACAATTCACATCTTGACTTGTTTCTAATTTTGAAGTTTTGGGCAAAACGGATATGGGCAAAATGAATAGGTATCCGTTTTGCCCGAATTGAGTCTTAAGTAACAGACTGATATAGGTATACTTTGTTTTAGATGGTGTTAAATTATAAACACAAAAGTAAAATATTAAACACCTAAGAGCTGTAAAAGATGATGGACAATCAATTTGACCGCAAAGAAGTTTGGATTTTCGTTTACAACTTTGCAGAGAAACGTGAAGTTGACTTCGGGAGATTTACAACTGTTTTCAGTCCTAAATAAGAAGAACTGTGTATCTGCGTATCTTAAATTTTTATTTTTTGGGCTAACCCGCTCAGATTTTTTTGAACAGGTGTTTGATTATGTCACCAGAAAAATTATTTCCAATCCATTTAAAATGGCTATAACCTATAAAATTTAAGAAGGCAAACAAGGACTCAAGGACTTCTGAGTTAGCAGGCCCCAGAAAAAGTCAAAAATAAAAGTTCCCTTGACAAAGCGCAATACAGAAACCCTAAACAAGGTTTTTATTGTTTAGTATGCCCTGACAAATATACTGATCCACCAACGGAAGATTGGATTAAGTATAACCAGTGCACAAGTTAGGCGCATGAAGACTACACATCTTACTTAAGAGTTGGCAGCTACTTCTGTGATGAATGTGTAGACTGATCTTAACTATATCAACATATCCTTTTTGCCCGGGGGGGTCGGGCAAAACGGATAATTGATACTTTTTGTTAATGCTCATAATTAATATAGAAATTGATTAAGTTTTATAATTTTAAATATTATTTTTTAAAGATTATTAAACATAGTACAAAATAAAAGTACAAAACAGTTCTATTTATTATCGGATTGTAGTTTTATTTAACACTTTCCTTAACATATGCGTCTTGCCCGGGCTTCCCCTATACTTAATATGTTCGCGTAATAATAGTTATATAATATTATGTTAGTGTAATAAGTTGTCATAAACTGCAAAATATTTTATAAGATATTTTTTGATTGTAGAGGATTACCTACCTATAAATAATTTGAACAAAAATTTTGTTTCTAGCGTTCTAAACTCTACTGGTAGTCCCAGTCTTCAAGATGAAAGGAAGACAGAAAAATCTCTAAGAAAATTTCCGAATGATTTTCTCTTTGGAGCCGCCACTTCAGCTTATCAGATTGAGGGTGCATGGAATGAAGGAGGTGAGTTTTGAGAGATTTCACTGATTATTTAAGTAGTTGGATGTGACCATCTTCTTAGCCCAATAATATACAAGTTACGTTTAACACCCATGGTCCGGGATTCAAATCATAGGAAAACATTTGAAAAAATATTTCGATAGTGTGCACCAATATATTATTCTAAAGTTGACAGTTTTCATATAATTATCACAAACCCCTAGTTATAACAAATATAAATTCATATAGGTATTAGCTGGTAAAAGTAAGAAAATATAGTTTGTTCAAATAAGATTTCGAAATTTTTCTATTGCTCTAATTTACAGGCAAAGGTTGGTCAATGTGGGATCATTTAGTGCGCACGGATCCAGACTTCATCTCAGATTCAACCAACGGCGATGTCGCAGCGAATTCTTATTATTTTTATAAAAAAGACGTTCAAATCCTCAAAGATCTAGGAGTTGATATTTACAGATTTTCTGTTTCGTGGCCGAGAATACTTCCTTACGGCCGACCTGATTACGTCAACCCAGAAGGAATAGAATACTATAACAACCTGATTAATGAGCTGATAGCAAATAATATCACACCATTTATTACAATATATCATTGGGATTTGCCACAAAATCTAAACGAACAAGGCGGTTGGTTGACCGAAGACATTGTTGAATGGTTCGGGGATTACTCTCGGATTTTATTCCATTACTTCGGAGACAGGGTGAAGCATTGGATAACAATCAACGAACCTCATATTCATTGTAACTTCGGCTACGGTATAGCTAGTCACGCACCTCGAATTTATTCCCCTGGTTGGGAATACTATGAATGTGGACGTAATATATTACTCGCACATGCGAGAGCATACCACATCTATGACCAAGAATTTAGAGCGTCACAAGGAGGTGAAATTGGTATCACATTGGATTCAGAAATGACAATGCCGAGCAGTAATTCGTCAATTGATATTCAAGCTGCACAGGATTCCCTGGACTTCAATGTAAGTTATTAACATTTCATAGAGATCCAATTTATTATCATCATTATATACTTTAAAAGCGTGGGTATTTAATTATACTATTTTTATTTTATTTATTTAATTAACAATTTATTAACACAAAAGTCCGATAATTTTTTGATATTGAACGGTTGGTTCATAAATTTCAATCATGATATCGCACATCAAAAACACATAAATTTATCATTAGTTGTGATATCCTATCTTCAGTTGTTTACTTTATTTATGATTAAACCTATATAAAAAGATGAAACGAACTAATACAATATTAAAATATCATAAAAAGTAATTGGCGATAATACGCACGAGACGCACGTAACACTTGGGGGTAATTTACAACATGTTATCACTATATGTATAAGTTGGGTCGGATTTTGAAATGAAAAGATTTTTTGGGCTAAGCATAGCTCTTAAACAGTAGTAAAAGTAATAAAAAAACAAATCAAATCAAATCGAAAACACTTTATTGAACACCACACTTGAAAATTATAATAAAGATACAAAAGTTAAAAAATAGTAGCATACAAAAAAAAAATTACTGATTATTATATTTGTTAAGAAAACAACTCATATTAGTATACTCTTTTAGCTAGGACAATATGCGCATCCAATTTTCTCGGAAAATGGCAACTACCCTCAAAGATTCATCGATTTAATAGCTCAAGCAAGCAGAAACCAAGGACTCAGTACATCCCGTTTACGGCCATTTTCTCAAGAGCAAATAGACACAATTAAAGGAACATCAGATTTCTTTGGGCTCAATCATTATTCGAGTAGCTTAGCATACAGAAACGCTTCAGTGGAGGGAATGCATGAAGTACCCTCATGGATGAATGATCTGCAAGTAATTACGTACAAGGATCCTTCATGGGTGGCCGCAACTACTGGTTGGATAAGAGTAAGTTATTTATACTTACTTCAAACGAAGTGAATTTCCAAGTTCTGTAGAGAGATAATAAAGTAAAAAACGGAAGTCTGTTCTGACTTTTACTTTATTATAATCTTTATTTACAGTTAATAACATCTTTGTCCAATTTTAAAGTCACATATTTGATCAAATTTCTTTGACATATGCCCATTCCAGTTTTCATATATCGTTGTCCAAGACTGCGTAGTATCTATGAGGATATGGAACTAGTTTATGTGCTTATGTGCGAGTATTATTCAATTAAATATTATTAAAAAAGTAAAGAAAGACATTCATTCCTTTCATACATTGACTTATATGTATACTACTAGACAAGCTATGCGGCCTTAAATAATTGGCCACTGAGTTGCGGTTAATTCTCCGTAACTCGTTTAGTCCACTGCGAGCAAGCGAGAAGATCAGTGCACTGTTTTGTAAGCCGTGAACGTTGTTTTCGACAAACTAACACCGATTTTGTTCATAGTAACCAATAAAACACTTATAATTTATGTGCGTAGTTTTCCCAGGTGATTTGAAGTCTATTTCAGTAAGTACCTAAGTAATTTATTTCGTATTTGTCTAAAACAATAATTATCGTAAATATAAATACATAACTGCCATCATAATTTTCTATCACGCTTACTCTTTACTAGAAATATGCGAGAGCGAGCGTTTGCAAGGCATATTCGCCGTGCTTGCTCCCCCTCTCTACCCGCCCGCGCGATCCGAAATTGCGACACAATTATTGTTCCAAGTTGCTTGTCTATACATATAAGTCAATGCTTTCATAAGCATTTATCAAAAACTTCGTCATTGCGATCGTTCAGGAAATCTTGTAAGCCATTTTGATTTTAATGTCAAACAAACTGGGATCAGTTACAAAGAACATATAATTACATAGAAGCACAAGCCTTATAGGCGTGCTTGGGCCTTGGCACGATTTATCTGGAGTAGGAACTACTCTTAAGCTGTGTTTAGTCTAGCCGGAACACCTGGATAATATTCATTTCAATATTCCCAGATATACGGCCCAGGATTGCACAAGTTACTGGTATACATCAAGGACACTTATAATAATCCTACTATCTACGTAACAGAGAACGGATTCTCCACTTCAACTGGTCTGAATGACACGTACCGCGCTCAGTATTATAGAGAATATTTAACTGGTGTATTAGACGCCATCGACGATGGTGTCAATATAAAGGGATATTGCGCTTGGAGTCTTGTTGACAACTTTGAATGGGCGGTTGGATACAGGTAAGCTATCTTTGTTATTGTTGTAATACGGATGATGTTACCACCCAAACACAATGAACACGCATACAACTTTAAATAGGATTTAATCGCGAGTGGTACAAACTCAAATTGAACCCCAGGCATTTAATTTAATAGCGACTATTTACCTGAATATAATTTTATCTCACTACCCTTCATATGTATATTAACCCATTTACATCATGACTCTACTTAAGTTGCCGCACTTTATTTACGCGATTATTCAGCGCTCGGTGATAATAGCCAGTCGCGGCTTTGCGGAACATTCCGCGCTTCGTGATACTAGACAGTCGCGGCTCGCAAAATATTCCTCGCTTGGTGATACTAGATAGTCGCGACTCGCGTATTATACCACGGTTGGATGCAAATGGGTTAAAAAGCCCTGACCATTAATTCATTTAAATCCACAGTATAAATAGCTTTCTGCTATTTATAAATACTACTTTCATATTTATTCTTTACCTAACATAAAAGCACGCCTATTATTGAGAAGAAAACCGAAATGTTTCACTAATATTGTATTTCAATTGATGTTTTATAATTTCAGTGTACGTTTTGGATTATACGAAATAGACCAAAATGATCCAGAAAAGACAAGAACGCCAAGATATTCAGCTCTTGTATACAAAGAAATAGTTAGATCACGAGTTATAGATCCAACCTATAATCCCGACCCCTACGCTAAAGACAGCTCTATAGTTGTCCAAAGTTCCTGCATTGTTATAATAGCAATAGCCATAATGAATATTATTTTTTAATAATTCATGAAACCACACATTCATTTTAAGTGATATTTTTTTTACTGAATCAAAAAAGGTTTCCAAAATTGTGATATATTAATGAAGAAAATGAGGCCAAATCAATGTTTTGTCAAAAAAATTAAAAATAAATTCTGGATAGGGACATTCCAATCACCTAGCTGTATGAAATAAACTTAATACTTTACGACCTTATCCACCAAATGTACATTAAATTGTCATAAAAATCGATCGAGCCATTTCAGAGGAGTGCGACCATAGAAACCTTGACAAGAGATTTATACATATTTTTCCATGGTGGAAAAAGCATCTAGGATTTTACCACAATCTCTAAGAGCCACCCACTTACATTTTGTAACAAAAGTTCTATTGTCAAGAACTGCTGTAATAATATTGTTTTATGAAGTGGCGTAAGGGCCCTGTAAAGATTATGAGGGACCAAGCAAATGTAATGTAATGAAACTCAGATTAAAGCAGGCATAATATAGGCAACTGCATTATTCCTGCATAGCAGCAATCATATATGAAAAAATTAAAATATTTTTAAAACTAAAACATAGGTACCTAATTATAAGTTTATTATTTTATGCTAGATCATAGACCTATTGTATAAATGTTTCAAATTGAAATATCTGTATACTATTTTTATTTTTTTAGTAAGTAGTTGCCAGTTATTTTAAATAAAAAACTTGTAACATTTCCCAAAATATGCTTTTATTCATTCTACACTAACATTTAATCATATAACATTCTAGTAAGACATCAAAAGTTAAAACATTTTTTATTTTATTTTAATCTAAATACTATTCAGAATATTCACAAAAATTCATTTATCAGAATTGTTAACAATAATAACAGCAATAATTTGTTATATTAAGAGATATTGAAATACTAAAAAGTGCTAGTTTCTAAGTTGGTATAAGTAATATTGTTACAATAACATGAGCTACAAATTTATTTGTTCAAAATTCTCACTAATCCGGCACTTTAATAGACCGTATTCTGTTTATGATTATATGCTTTATTTTAATTATTTTTGAAGTTATACTTCTTTTGGCGCGTTTGGATGAGAGTGAATTCATGACCTGCGCGCGCACGATGTCCCAAAAAAACGACATGATGAAGTTGGCTACAGAATAGAATTTGATTGATTTTAACATTTTTCTTCGATATTTACTGCAGTTTTGTTTTTTAAATTTTTTCTTTAGACGCCAAAGAAGTATAACTTCTAACGCGTGTACATAAGTACACACATACCTTTTTTATCTTTCTATACAATCCAACCATTCCCATAAACTGGCACCCTCTGGTTATAAATAGTGCGTATGAGTGAGAACAATAAATACTATGAATTTTTTCACATTAATATTATAAGAATCTTGTATACTTTTCAATAGATTACACATTAAACAGATCATTTGAAATAATCTATCAAGGTTCAACAATTAAAGTTTATACAGAAGACATTAAATTTTATTTCATAAGTACATAGATATATGAATGCTGATTAATACTTGGCTAAAACTCCTACTAACATTTAAAACGCATATTGAATATGTGAATGTTTATTATGTACTACAATACTAAACTTGAATGATTACTTCAAAATTTGGTAAAGAGCTTACAGAGAGGAATATTACCCCAAAGGTCTTTAGTTGGGAAAACACGATAGTTAAACTTTTAAAGCAGATAATTTCTGGAATGAAATAACATTAGAACATACCTGATTTCTAATTAGTATTGAATTATCTCATCATTTATGGCATTTATACAAATAAATGCCTACAAATACCGTCATGATGGATCATCATCAGAATCCAGGTCCTCTGAAGAGTCTGAAGAATCACTGCTTGATGACGAACTGTCACTTTCATCATAAAAGAAATTGTTTGTCTTTGATCCTGGTAATAGAGACATTGAAGCCATTCTCAAAGCCATCTCATTTTCCATAACTTGAGTTTCCTCCTGACATACCATCTCCGCAGCTGCTTCTAATTCATCAAGCTCTAAAGATAAATCTGCTTTATTTAAATCAATATTGACTAAGTTATTGCAAATTTCCACAAACTCTTCATTCTGACATTTTTGGAGAAATATCAGATAATCGTTTATATATAACTGATTGAGGATATATCTAGCGTCATTGCTAGTGTTGAACATGTGATGAATGCTTATCATACATTTTATAATGAACTTTTTACCTTTCTTCAAAAGAGACACCAAATCATTTTTCACTTGATGGCACAGTTTGAAATTCCTAAATATTGGGAAAATCAGTGCTCGTCTGTAGCAGGCTATCAATACCTCCTTGGTGTCATTGAACACACAAAACCAACTCAATGTGGAAGATAACTTGTTAATAGTCCAACTAGACTCTACAGTACTATCATTGAATGTAGTTCTTCTATCGTAACAGTATCCATATAAAATATCTATAAGACCCATAAATATCTGTTTATGTTCTGTTTTAGACAAGACATAATGTTTATTAGGTAATTCCTTTAAAAGGCTTATCTCATCTTCAGTAAAATCAGCATCATTATCAAATTCACTTGAACTCCACAATGTTTCAAGGGTTAAGTATGGATTTATAAGCTCATCATCAAAGAGGTCAGCTAAATAATGATCAGATGAGAACTTACGGTTTTCATACTTCTCTCGCATGACATGTCTTTCTTGTAAACAGACTTGATCCGGGACCTTTAATTCAAAGATTTGTGGAAATTCACTACCAACATCCTGAAATTCTGTAGAAATTTTACACGCGAATCCGTAAGAATATTGCTTAGAAGAACTGATAACTTGATCCTCATTCTCAATGGTGATATCTTCTTCTTCAAGCATTTCCACTAAATTTGGATTTATATTAGGTATGTCTCGTGGAGCTAAAAGACTCGTAATCATATCCAAGTTTTCAAAATTCTCACCCGGTGTTTCTTTGTCAAAGGTAAGATTGAAATCGCCGGAATCACAAACATATGAACCTTTGGATTTTTCATTTTCGATTATTCTACCGGGAAGGCGCAGTCTAAGGAAATATGGGCTCGACACAAATAAGAAATTTTCGCCATCAACATCGATTTCAGTCTCTCCAACGTTCGTGTACGGTGCGTGCACGGTAATAAACACATGGTTTTCGTCTTGCGACAATTTGAAGATAGGTGTTAACATTTTGAAGTGTCTTCGTTCAAAACAAAAGATCTTTTATAAAACTATTCCTCGAATAAACATATAACAATATGTACATATTTTATCCAACGTGAGGACTAGATAGATAGTTTTTTTTTTTTTTTTTTTGCCCATAGGGCAGGCTAAAGTCTTTCGACCATACCGCCTTGTCTTATGTTATTTTTTCCCTTTTATCTTATGTTATTATTTTATTTATATGTATTGTAATATAGTACTTCTTCTTTTAATTAATGACGACCCCCGTCAAAGACGGAATCTTCCAATATCCAGTATTTTTCGTAATATAAGTAGTTATTATCATATCTTTATTTCCACGCGGCCATAAGTCTGACGTATGTCATTTAATTTTAAAATCTCAGTTAAATACATTTTGTTCAATCCGATTTTACATACGTATCGTACGTACAATTCTTTATTTATTACTACCCAACAAAGAGTAGAAAAGGCACATTTCCATTTACAAATCCCGTTATCTTGTCCGTCAGGACTCCCGAAGAGTGGTGACGGAGAATCTAATTTAAAAATTCTGAAAAAACTTATTTACTAGAAAAAATATATTTACAGCTTTAATATTATAATTAACTTATTATCCTATGGAAGTTAGTGCATTACTAATTATCAACTTCCATTTTAATATGATATATAAATGAAACTATTGTATAGCTTGTTCAAGTTTTAATGCTTTCTCCAGTAATAACCATTGCTATATTTTAAAGTGATGTTCGTTGTCAATTCTTAATCGTCTGATCAACGACTTAACCAAAGAGGTTGATACTGGCGAAGTATTTATTCGCCACATCACCCCCCCACGGAGAAAATAAATCTAAACTTAACATAGAAAGAAACAACTGTACAATTCTACTTATTCTAAAGTAAAAATAATAGTAATAATAAACTTATAAATCTAAAACATCTCTAAACCTAACCCGTCTACCAGATCTAGTGGTGACAATAGGTGGTGCGGTATTAGAAACGTCTGACGAAGGAATGGGTGAACATACTGGAAATTGAACTGAGGTAGAAGGAGAAAAAGATACGTCTGAATCTAGATGTGCAGGCTTAACACGATCTATGCTGACTGTAGACTCTCTTCCATTCAAATCCAAGGTAAGTGTTTTATCTCTTCGTCTTAAAATGCGAAATGGGCCAGTATATGGAGGTTGTAAAGGACGACGTACAGTATCATCACGCAGCATAACATGTGTCGCCGTTGCCAAATCCTTAAAAACAAAAGAAGACTGTCGAGCATGACTTGAGGCAGGCACTGGACGTAAGGATTCCATGTGTCTCTTTAGCTGAACTACGAAGTCTGCGACGTCGGTGGAACTTCTCGGTTCTTCTGGTGGCATTATAAGTTCTCCGGGTAAACGAAGAGGTTCACCATAAACCAACTCAGCGGACGAAGTATTTAAGTCCTCCTTGAGTACAGTTCGCATACCAAGAAGTACGAGAGGAAGGGCTTTGCTCCACGATTCTGCGTGGCACATCAAAGAAGATTTAATTTGGCGATGCATGCGTTCTACCATGCCATTTGCACACGGATGGTAACTTGTTGTTCGTACTCTCTTTGCTGCGCATACGTTCATGAGACGCTGAAACAAATCTGATTCAAATTGACGTCCTTGATCGGTCGTCACTGTACTAGGTACTCCATAACGAGATACCCAACCAGTAACAAGTGTATCCGCCACTTCTTCAGCAGTAATTGAAGACATGGGCCAGGCTTCTGGCCAACGAGTAAATCTGTCCACTGCGGTTAAACAATATTTAAATCCGTTAGAATATGGAAGTGGTCCAATGATATCTATGTGAATGTGGCGAAATCTACATGATGGTGTTTGAAATGAAATGAGAGGTGAATTTATATGTCTGATCACCTTACTGCGCTGACATTCTAAGCATGACCGAGCCCAGGATCGACAGTCCTTATTAATATTCGGCCATACATAGCGCTCTGCTACCAGACGGATGGTAGCTTTGACACCGGGGTGACTAAGATTGTGTAATCGGTCAAAAACTGCACGACGATAAGGTAAGGTTAGAAATGGTCGTGGTCGCCCCGTTGAGGTGTCACAAACAACAAAAGTTGTAGTTCCGGGAATCATTATCTTCTCCAACTTCATGGATGAAGACAAATGACAATCGTTAAGTTCCGAATCATTCTCCTGAGATTCGGCAAGTGCTTGAAAGTCTGCCTCCAATGAAATGGAATCAACCCGCGACATAGTATCAGCAACTACGTTGTCATCACCTTTAATGTAACGAATATCAGTTGTAAATTGACTAATAAAGGTAAGCTGATTCAGCTGGGTAGGCGGCAGTTTCTCACGACGCTGTACAAAGGCATAAATGAGAGGCTTATGATCTGTGAAAATGGTCACATGTTGCGCTTCTAATATGTGTCGAAAGTGTTGCACGCTCTCGTACACTGCTAGAAGCTCTCTATAATAAGTAGGCCACTCTGCCTGTTTTGCTGTCAGCTTTTTGCTGAAAAATGCGATTGGTTGCCAATCGTTACTAATTTTCTGTTGTAAGCAGGCACCTAAATGAGTGATGGAAGCGTCAGTGAACAAACCTAAAGAAGCGTTCGCATTAGGATGCGATAAGGCTGTGACGTCTGTCAAACTCTTCTTGCAATCAATAAAGCATTGTTCAAGCTCGGGCGTCCATGGAAATGGTTTAGCGCCTTTGCTGTTGGTTGCAGCGACTGCATCGATTAAAGGAGCCTGGTATTTGGCAGCATTGGGCAAGAACCTACGGTAAAAGTTAAGCATGCCAAGAAATCTACGCATACCTTGCACTGTCTTAGGAAGAGGAAAATCCATAAGATCGCGGATACGGTCTTCAGGTGGATGTGTACCTGCTGCATTAATGCGGTATCCTAAAAAGGTTACTTCTTGAGCACCAATATTACATTTCGCTGGGTTGATGACTACTCCGTATTCGTCCAGTCGACGGAATAATAGCCTGAGATGTTCAGCATGTTCAACAGCATCTTTGGAGTAAATAAGAATGTCATCTATATAAGCAAAACAAAAATCTAAACCACGAACCACTTCGTCTATGAACCTCTGAAAAGTTTGTCCGGCGTTTCTTAGACCAAATGACATATAAGGGAATTCATAGAGACCAAAGGGTGTAATAATCGCAGTTTTGCAAATATCGTCAGGATTGACAGGTATTTGTTGATAAGCTTTTACTAAGTCCAGAGTACTGAATACTGAGCAACCGGAAAGATTTTGAGAAAAATCTCCTATATGACGGACTGGATAACGGTCCGGAATAGTGCGGGCATTCAAAGCTCTGTAATCACCACAAGGGCGATAAGTGTCATCCTTTTTAGGCACAAGATGAAGTGCAGAAGACCAAGGACTACTGGATGGTCTAGCTGTGCCAACCTTCAACATCTCGTCAAACTCTTTCTTCGCTGCACGAAGCTTTTGTTGAGCGAGACGGCGTGGTCGAGCTGAAACTGGTGGTCCATCAGTAGTGTTGATGAAATGCACCGTTGTATGTTTGGGAAATTTAGGAGCACCTGGAGGACGGGTAATGCTGGAAAATTCTTTTAAAATGTGTGAGAAAGGAGAGTCCGGTATCTGAATAAACTTAATACTTTGTTGAGAAATCGAAGATACCACGGTGTTACAAGTTAAACCTGTTTTGTCGTCACGCAATATCCCGTGAGCACAATCCGGTAATAATTGATAGTAGGCAAGAAAATCTGAGCCTATTATTGAAGTCCCTACATCTGCAATAATAAAATTCCAAACAAAATCGCGTCTAAGTCCTAAATTTAATTTAATTTTTACTGTACCAAAAGTATTAATTTTTGAACCATTTGCTGCAATAACCTCATATGGTAGTGGCTTAGTATTTGAACTTGGTAAAAAAAAAATTTGGGTACGCAAGAAATGTCGGATCCGGTGTCGATCAAAAATCGACGGCCCGAATGCCGATCGGTTACAAAAAGACGGCGACATTTCAACGAGCAATCTGAAGTCGCCTCTACGGATTGCTGCTTGAGTTTTCCTGAAGAGAAACGTTCCAGGAACAGGGTTTAAAACATTTAGTTGCGTTGTTACCGAATCGTTTATGATACCAACAAAATTTGTTGCGAGAGCAGGAGCGTGACCGACTCCGACTACGATCTCGGAAACTCGGACCTGCACGCGCACGATCTGTGGTGAGACTCGCGACCAAATGTGTGAGATCAGTTACTTGTTTTTGAAGATTTTTTAATTGTCCTTCGGTTGTTGTATCGACGGAAACTGGTATAGACGTGTTAGCATTAACTAGCATGGGTCTAACAATGACCTCTTGGAGTCTATCTGCTAAATCACCTAATTCCTCAAGCGATTGCTGTTTTTGTGCAGTTAAGATACCTTGTATTTCGTGCGGCAACCTACTCATCCAAATGGTCTTCAATAATTCTGACGGAAAAGATCCACCGGCCAGACCTTTAAGATGGCGAAGAAAGAAAGATGGTTTCCTATCACCAATATGTTCTTTTTCAAGGAGCCTCCGCATCTTTTCTTCATACGACTCTGAAAATACAGCAATAAGAGCATCTTTTAACTTAGTATAGGGATGTTCTGATGGTGGAGTAGTTATTAGATCTTCTACCTCAGCCGCAGACTTAGTATCCAGCTGGCTAATTGCATGGTAGAATTTGGTCAACTCTTGTGAGATGCCATTAATGTGGAACTGTGCCTCCAAGCTGGCGAACCACAAACCAGGCCGATCAGGCCAGAAAGGAGGAACACGAATGGACACTCTGTCTACCATGATCTGAGAAACAGAAGTACTAGCCTTAGGTTCACCAATACCTTCATCAGCCATCATGTTAAATACTAAACAAACAACAAAAATAGAAATAAAATTAAACTATAACATAGAAGTAAAAAAGAACTTAACTAACTTACCTAGTACATATTAATTAATATAAAATAAAAATAACACTTTGACAAAAAAGAAAAAAAAAAAACTGTGGCACAAAATTGTACGGAAAATACCAAGATTAGTTCCGAATTAGTTCCGTAGCGTAGCAGTTGCAGTGTGCTGTGCTGAAGGTGGGTGCCGACCAGGCACACGCGCTCGCCGCATGCCAGAGGTCAGGATACCCGTTGTAGTCTTGTTGGCTGTGACTATTACTCAATATTTCAAGAAACACATTTTATGTTGAGAAATTATTGTTGAAAGGACGGCATCCAAAATACAGAGCGTTGCTGCGGATGACGTCAGGCTTCTCGATGTTCAGAGAAGTAGGTGTCCTTCTGCGGGGTCACCTTTGTATTTTTTAATTTACTTTTCTTCCGTTTTTTATGTTTGTGAGAGTAATCGCTACCAGAGTCACTACTAGAACTGCGACTGCATTTTTTCTTTTCTTTTGTCGGGGTCACCAATTATGGAAGTTAGTGCATTACTAATTATCAACTTCCATTTTAATATGATATATAAATGAAACTATTGTATAGCTTGTTCAAGTTTTAATGCTTTCTCCAGTAATAACCATTGCTATATTTTAAAGTGATGTTCGTTGTCAATTCTTAATCGTCTGATCAACGACTTAACCAAAGAGGTTGATACTGGCGAAGTATTTATTCGCCACAATCCTATTATTTTACTACTGTAACAAAGAGTACATAAATATAATTTTAAATATCGTTAACAGTTTCAATAACAAATCTGTACAAAAATATAAAAGTTGAGG
Source organism: Anthocharis cardamines (assembly GCA_905404175.1). NCBI lineage: Eukaryota > Metazoa > Arthropoda > Insecta > Lepidoptera > Pieridae > Anthocharis > Anthocharis cardamines. Next base: position 3,708,224 of record FR989972.1, on the reverse strand, counting down.
CATTTTTAAGTAACTCCTGAATGCAATGCGGGATACTTTCAACTTTATTGTAAATTTTTAAAAGCCCATCAGACAACACAAGGCGCTGAATGTTGAAAGACGAACACTCAAAGAAGATATGATGTAGTGATTGTACTTTTGATGATTGACAATAGACACAATATGGAGAATCAACCATTTTAATACGATGAAGATGGTAATTTAAACGACAATGACCAAAACGCATGCGAGAAATAGTTGTATAAAATTTCTTGTTTGTGAATATTTTGTGCTTGCAAAACCAAGGTGTAGAATTTATTTGGACATCGAGACCGGCGAACCAAGTTCCTTTGTTTTGAACGTTTGTGCAATAATATGAATGTTTTCCCCATGCTTGGCACATCCGCTGTTTGATTAAACTAATTGCATCTGTATAAGGAATACGAATACTCATATTAATAGGAGAATCTCCTGACTTTACAATTTGTTTAGCCAAGTAATCAACATGTTCGTTACCTTGAACACCAATGTGCGAAGGCACCCACACAAAATTAATTACTACATTTAAATGAGTTAGTTCAACCCATAACTGTTTTATTAAGAATATAACATAATTAGTATGAGCATTTAGATTATTATTTGCTAAATTTTGTAGAACACTCATACTATCACTTACAACAACCCATTTTGTGTGCTCCATATAGCAATTCTCGATATGTTTCAAAGCACTTAAGATAGCGACAGCTTCCGCTGTGAATATACTTGCATCTTTATTGATTTTCTGACCTATGCCTACTTTTGAGGAAGGCTCATAAATAGCAAAAGACACGGATTCACTGTTTTTGGATCCATCAGTATAAATAAATTTATGATCTGACCATTCTGATAGCATTGCATTTACTTCTTCTTTTGAAAATAAATCTTCTTTATTCTTTATAACTATATTAATTGCTGGAAATTTACCACTATAAGAACCCTCGTAACATGGCAAGACATGCTTAGATTGATGAATGTTTGTATTTTCTATAAAATCAGTGAAATTTTGAAGACCTTGCAGCATATAAAATGATTTAACATTTGAATGAGATGCAGAGTGTAACAAATTGATCAAAAATGGATTACCACATACACTATAAAGTTTAAGTAAGAATTTTTCTTTTAAATAGTTGAATCGAATGGCTAACGGTGGGATATTACATTCAATCTGCAATGCGTTAATAGGAGTACTTCTGAAAGCTCCTGTTATTAGACGTAAACATTTGTTTTGCAAAAGATCTAAGCTATTTACAACACTATTATCTGCAGCGAAACAATAAAAACCATACTCAAAATGACTACGAACTAATGATTTGTACAACAACAACAGAATTTTAGGATCAGCGCCCCAGTATGAACCTGAAAGAGATTTTAAGATGTTATAGGCTTTATTTGCTTTAGTTATTATGTGCTTAGCGTAACTATTCCAAGTTAACTTATGAGTAAAAATAACTCCCAAAAATTTTACTTCAAGCGAGACCGGCAAAGAATAATAATTGTATAGTATGGTAGGCATGTCACGCGATTGTTTGCCAAATACAATGACTTTAGACTTAGATGGATTCACATTAAGATCAAGGTAAGTAAAATATTTGTACAGATTTGTTAAAGCATTGTTAATAATTTGAACTACTTCCGACTGATTTTTCCCTGATGTGTATATAACTAAATCATCTGCAAACTGAAGATTTTTAACTTGAGATCCTAGGATTATATTTAATCTATGAATGTACAATATAAATAAAAGTGGGGATAGTATCCCTCCTTGACATACTCCTTTGAATGAAAGTCTAGGACCATAAAGATGTCTATTTAATTTAACAAATACTTCCCTATTGGTTAAGAATTTTTTTACCCAATTTGTAAATTGTGCAGGAATTCCCAACAATAATAATTCATGACAAAGAATATCTATATTAACACTGTTAAATGCACCTGCTACATCAAAAAATACAGCTACCAGATTTTTACGATCCGACAAAGAGTTACGAACATCAAGCTGTAGTTGACAAATACTTTCCCTGGCAGAAAATTTTCTACGAAAACCAAATTGATTGGAAGGTAATATGTTGTTATTTTCTACGTAAAACTCTAATCGTTGTTTTAACAATTGTTCAAATAATTTACCAACACAGGAAGTAAGTGCTATGGGCCGATAAGAATCGGGACAAAACTTAGGCTTGTCTGGTTTTAAAATTGGTATAAGACAATCCTTTTTCCATTCTTCTGGTATAATGTTTTTATCCCACATTAAATTCAATATATTTAGAAATGATTCTAAACTGGCAATGCTAATTTTTTTAAGTAGAATATAGGGTATTCCATCAAGACCATAAGCAGTATCTCTTCTTGAGGTTATGGCTGATATTAATTCATTAATTGTGAAAGGACTGACGAGAAACCTATTACTGGAGTTAATGTTGTTATTATTGTGATTTGACATAGTGTTTGATACATAGTCTGGTGTGTACTTCTGCAAAAAATCTAATATCCATGTATCATTGTCACAATTATTGGAAATATATGTTTTGTTGTATTTACGCATGAATTTCCATATGACAGATATTGGCGTATTCCTATTAAAAGTTTCACATAGAGAAAACCAACTTTTTTGTCTTTCTGATTTTATGACAAGCTTTTTTACAGCTCTAAGTCTTTTAAAATGGATATAGTTTTCTTCTTTTGGATCATTTTTAAAATTTAAATATGCAGTTTTGAAGTTTAATACAGCTTCAGTACACTTTTGATTCCACCAAGGGAGAGGGGACTTTTTACCTTTATTCTTAAAAAGAGAACAATCAATGGTATTACTGGTAGGTTTGCGGTTTGAACTATTTGCAATAGAATTAGAAGCAGCTTTGCGTAAAATTGTACAAAAATTTAAATATGAATCAAGAGGATTTAATCTATCTATTTTTAGATCAACTAACAAATCATCAACCTGGTTGCTATATTTCTGCCAATTAACTAACTTATAGTTGGGATAGAGAGGCAAATGCATAGCATTAGAACAATTTCCCCCATTCAAATTATTGTTATGATTTTCACTAATTACTACTTTTATTAAAACAGGAATATGATAACTACTACCAAGAGGACTATTGTTTACACTCCATTCACAATTACATGCAAGAGATGAAGAGACCAATGTCAGGTCAAGAGCATTGGGACGCCATGTTGTAGAACCTACAGTTGTTGGTTGACCACTATTGAGCAAAACTAAGTTGTTTTCATCGAAGACATCTAAAAGTTTACGTCCTCGTGGAGAGTCATAGTTACATCCCCAAGAAGTATGATGTGCATTAAAATCACCAGCAAATATGAAAGGTTGAGGAATAGACCTCAATAATTGCTCAAATTTATCTTTATTGAAGACAGGAAGTGAGTTTAAGGGACTATAAAAACTTACTATATATAAGTATTTGTTGTTAACTGCTATTTTAATGCATATATTTTGTAATGAATTATCAAAATATGTGTCAATTTTTGTATAATTTATGTTTTTATGAATTATAATTGCGACTCCATTATGTATGTTACCGCAATCATTCCTTTCTATGTTGTAATTACTTATTTTAAAAGTTTGTTCAGGCCTAAGCCATGTTTCACTAATTATAGCTATATCAATATTATGTGTATAGAGGAAATTACTAAATATATGTTTATTACTGTTGAGGCTTTGAGCATTCCACTGAATGATATTTAAATATGACAAATCCATTATGAGGCAGATGGGAACTTGTTACTTAAGGTAGATTTTAATACTTCTTTAATTGATGTTGTATTTACTGGTATATCTTTATTACTGACTATTTTAATAATTGTTTCAACTAAAGTGTTGATAAATGTGTTAGATTTCATTAAATTGTTTATTTGTACTTCTAAGGTTCGAGCAGAAAGAGCTGGAAAAGCATTTGGATTAAATAATTCAGAATAGTTTACACTCTTTGTTTTAATTTTGTTTTCTTCAATTTTTTGTTTTTTCAAAGGACACTGAATGGAGATGGCGATATGGTTACCGTTACAATTGACACATTTTGCATTTTGTGAATCGGTTAGGCAGTTCTTAAAGTTATGGTTTAATGTGCATATTGAGCAAACCTCAGAGTTGCGACAAAATTTAGCTATGTGTCCATATTTCATACATTTGAGGCATTGCTTAACTGGAGGGATATACTTTTTAACCTCGTGACGCCAAGAATCTAAATAAACATATTCTGGAAGGATGGGGGAGGCAAAGGTAACTGCAACTGTTTGTGTAGGAGCATAGGTTATTGCTCCGTTGTCACCCCTGACTCTGCGCATGAAACGCCTTACTTGTACCACATTTTTCGAGCTGCCTATCAGACCAAAAATTTCCTTATTAGACATATCGCTTGGCACTGAAGTGAGAACTCCAGTAACTTCGGTACCTCCAGCTGGTATTGTGGCTATTAATGTAAGATGATCTAATAATTTCTTATTTTGAATAAACATATTAGCATTATTTGGTAAATCAAAAGTTATACCGACTTTATATTTGTTGATGGAGCGCAAATGCATAACTCCAGACACACCATGTTCCCGAATGCCCTTAGACAAGGCCATACGATCCCTGTCGTTGAATACTTTGCCTTCCTCCTTATGTGCTAAGAACACAACCAAGTCCTTTTGCGGAATATCTTCGGGATACTTGCGGACATATCCTTTAACTTTATAAGTTAAGTACTTGTCCGCATTATCCAATTCTCCAGAGTCTGAGTCCGAAGAGTACCCGATTCGTGGGTCTGGTGGATTTTCTTTCCACCGTCTCTTTTTGGTCATTTTATTTATTTTGGACTAAACCTTTATTAGTAGAACCTTAGTAACGTATTTGAAATAGAACAAAAGTATAGAAAATATTTTTAAAAATTAATTTTAAAAAGAGCGCGCCTTTACTTATTGATGACTTTCCCGCCTTTTTTCAACTTTTTCCTAGATAGATAGGTAGGTACGGATTATAATGTCAATTTTGAATTAAGAGTTAAGAGGCCACAGAGTATACCGCGCGCCAGATAAGTCTGCGCGCGGCAAAAATTGGAACTAAATTTCTTTCCGTCATATTGTTTTCCGGAATTAGTGTGCAGCAGTGGCGTTTTTATTCGATTTTATTGGTAAAGATCATGCCTAAGGTTATAAAAAGTGCTGGTAGAGATGTTATATTGAAAGTAAAACGTGCTTATGAAGCAGAACGGCAAAATAAAGGGCCGATTGTACCATTTTCAAAACTTTTTTATTACTTGACAGGTAATTTTTGGGGTGACCAGTACATGGTATTATGTCTTTATGTGGGGTATTTTTATACGATACATATTTTTACTTTGTTGTTGGTTAATGATTTAGTTTGTTTTAGGATTAAAACCCCATTGAAAAAAAATATTTATTGTGGAAAAAATTTTAAATCAAGCCACAGGTGAAATATCTTCAATCTGAAGCGGCATTTAATTCGATAATGTGTGTCAGCATGTTGAAAAAATCGTAGACCAATATTTTGAATCTGACAGGCTTTTGGACATAGAACTGGACAAATTTATAATTGATCATGCAAGTGACAGCAAAACTTTAAACTCTTCTAATAACGAGTCAAGTGAATCTGAAACATGTGAAAATAGAATGGAAAGATTGACCCACTGATGGACCATAGTTATCCAAAATTTAGAAGTTCTGCTATATTCTCGATAAATGATTTACATTAAATATATATATATATAAAATTTGGTGTTGTTTTATTTAATTGTAGATTATGTAAATATTTCTTATGGAGCAGGTAAATAAGGAGTTATTCAGTTACAATATGTAACAAATTAAAAATATATATATTTTCACTGAGTATTAGTATGTAATTATTATTCATCACCCTAAAACTAATTGAAATTTACAAATAAAATTGTTACATCACGTCAAATTTAGTAGTTAATTCGACGTGATATCTAAATATAAATTTGTTTTCTGTTGTATACTAAGTATACCTAATACGAATTAACATTCAGAATGCTGGTGATTTTTTTGGTGTTGCATAGTGGTTGAGAGTTTGCTTTCTATACCTGGCAATATTCGGTACGCCACCCGTCGCGCGCAGACTTATCTGACGAGCACTTTACATTCGTCATTCAGGGTTGCCAGTTTAGTCGTTGAGCTAGTCATCCAAAATCACATTGACGCACAGACTATTATAGTAATGGATACTCATTGACGCTAAGGTCGACCGAAATGATATAAATTGATTATTGACGTGTCAACAAAAAAATGTTAAATACCTACCATTAATTATTCGTAAGTCTATAACTACGTGTACAAAAAATCTAGTTCACCCAAATTCTGGAAATTGCATTACCTTTAAATCTAATCACGAAGTAGCGCCTTAAATCGGTCAAATATGGCTTTTAAAAAAAACTGAATCGTCTAAATTGTAACAATTAAAAAAACTTCCAAATTTGGTTGCAAAGTGGCACTTCAAGTCGACCAAATAGCGCTTTATCGCCCAATCTTATTTTTATCTCAGATTGGTACTTAACCTGAAGATTTCTATAAACGGAAAAAGTCGCTTTAGATAGAGTTCAGACCTCAGATTAAGTACCTTACTTACTTAATCTAAGGTTCAAACAGTTGATTGTTGACAATTATTGATATTACAATACTACTACGATAATAATGTAGTATATAACTATATTATTTTATTTCGCGATATTATTTTGGTAATAAAATATATAAAACTTGTAAAACTCTTATTTCACTAAATAGAGAAATTCCTTCCGGGAATAGACGTCGAAAAATAATATTTAATTTATATAAACTAACAAGCCAGGAAATATCTACATACCTAAAATAAAATTAAGTACTCTATACTATATAATATATACTTATATCTAATTATCATATTATTAGCAAGCTCGAGTGTAAAATAAAAGTGAATAGCCAAGTTATGGGTATGGGGCGCACTTATACGATGTCTGGGGATAGACATGTTTCTGTATACATGTCACGAATAATTTTTACAGACAAGTAAGTGATCAGTCTTCTATCTTCTGGGTTTCGAACCCAGTCCCCAATGCTAAACACAACGTATATAGCCACGGAGGAAGAGAAATTAAAATGTAATTAAAGGAAAGGAAGTAAATATGTAGTTAATACATTAAATCTGTAATAATTGATGATATAATTATATTTACTTTTCTAGTTAGTTAGTTTAACAGTTTTCCTTAACTTTTTAACTTTTTATTAGAAAAATGATACAAAGTATATACAAACATTTTAAATATATGGATGAGAAACTTTAAGAAAATAAAACCTGTTATTGTACCATTATTGTTAAGTAGAATAACTAAAAAAATTGTGTGGGTGTACCAGAGTACACAGGTAAGAAGTGAAACTTCTTTACGACATATCATTTTTGTACTATTTGCAACTTCACGAAAATGGGGTAGATAAGGCTTAAGCCTTAAGAAAAAAGATTTTATCACTTTCAAATTAATATATTGTTATTCTTATTTCAAACCAAACTTCAAAACTGTTGTTTTGTTGTTATAATTATAATATATTACATTATATATTATTTATGTCACTATACTAAACTTTGATAAAAAAAGCAACATGGCGCGTAACCGAAAAACGTGACGATACTTACAAAATTTCTCCCATACGTCGATAAAGAAGTTATACTTCAATAAAACTTAAAATGTAAACCAGTGAATTCTTATATTATTAGGATAATTTAAAAATAGACTTAACATGACTTCGGAGGATGTTACTAATAATAATTTGACTCTTCATTAACGTATTCTATTTTAGGTTGCTGGATGTTATATCAAACATTTGGAACATGGGTGGAGGTATGTGGGTAGTTTGCGTGACGATTTTTTAAAATTATTTCCCCTGTAATTTTTTAAATTGCACTTATTTTTGAATATAGCGTCTGAAACAATATTATCTACATATTTTTTTTTTTGTGCAGTGTTTTAAATAAATGTATAATATTATTATCAGTGTTACATAATATTCTAGCTTGGATATAATAATAACAAATTAATGAAAAACAAGCTATTGCAGAAACTGGAAACACCTGTTTGTAAACATTTCCCAAAACTCGCAAAATGCCAAATTGACATTTGACAGTAATAAATAAAACAAATCAAAATCAAAGATCGATTAAATATCATTAAATAATTGTTTGAAAGTGTATAATGAAATTATAAATACTACTAAATTCTTAATTAAGTTTTTTATTTTTTTGACGTAATGAAATAATGCCGGTAGGAAGAAAACGTTGGAATATTCATGGTAAGTAATTTACAATCGATATCATATGTTTACATATTTTACTGTTTATGTCAATATTAATTCTGTTTATTAATGTAAATTTTTGTGCCACATTAAAATTTCAATTTATAGATATATGGGCAAATACCAACTATACTTATTAGAAAGACCTATCTTTTTTTTTAAAAATCTATTTACCATTTAAAAAAACCAAATTCAAAGGTTAAATAAATAAGAATAGCATCAAAAGACCACTGGAGTTTAAACATGTGCTAGGATTTAAACTTTTAACTTAATACCTTAGTAAACATTAAATTTATATAAACAAAATCTCCTAGTTCCTATTTCCAAAAACTTATCAACTTCAAACTTAATTTTAAGTAATTTAGTTTTCTAAAATAATAAGCATATACTTTTTTGAAATGTCATTTCCCTCAGATGGACCACAAGGATCGCTAAGACGTCTCCGTAATCAGTTAGCTGAGGATGGATGTGCGGAGTCACAGGTCGTTCTGGCAAAGCAATTACTAGAAGAAAAATGTGGTAAACCTTTTATTGATTATAATTTTTATCTATACTTATAAAGTGGTAAAGTTTGTGAGTTTGTAGGGGGTAATCTCTGGCTCTGCTAAACCTATTTTAAAAAGTTCTTTCACCAATAGAAAAATCAAAAATCAGCAACTAACATAGGCATTATAAAATAGCGTAAATCTAAACTATTTTCAGCTATAGTTTGTGATCCCTGAGGAGGTTGAATATGATATTAAAGAGGGATGAAAACTTAAAAAAATAACACCTGTCTGGTGGAGCCTTGAAAGTTTTAATTAAAATAAAATTATAATAGGCAAGGGCATCGCCAGGATATAGCCTAGATGGTGGCAAGTTGACTTTATAGAAAGGCTTAAGTTATAAGTCAGATATTCACTTTATAGAGAGCCATATCTCTGTTGGGTAGGGTATGAGCCATGAGGCAGTCTCATGGTTTTTCGAATAGTTTTAGGTAATAATAAGTCAATTATTTAAAAAAAATAGTTGATTACTAGCGATCCGCCCCGGCTTCGCACGGGTGCAATTTAGACGGTCAACAATTCTAAGCTATCCTAAGTTGGACCAGACTGCTCACGGTGTGCCAATTTAATTTAAAATTGGTTAAGTAGTTTAGCAGTCCATCGCGGACAAACATTGTGACAGGAGATTTATATATATTAAGATGGAAAGAGAGTAAAAAATTAAAACTATATTCACAGAACTGGAAACAGATAAAGTATCAAATTTCAAACAAGCTTTGGAATGGCTTATCTGTGCGACTGAACAAGCTCACCCAGAGGCCAGAAAAATGCTTCGAAGGTAAGATTCCTTTTACTACCTGCGGCAATCACTGAAAAATATAACTTGGGCCTCTTAAAAGCTAGAGTTAGCACCTTCTAGACAGTTGTGATTTACCACCTTGACCACATCAGGTGGACATCAGGACCACATATCTATACTAATATAATATTATAAAGAGGAAAGATATGTATTTTTGTATGTTATGAATAAACTCAAAAACTACTGAACCAATTTTAAAAAATCTTTCACCAATATAAAGCTACATTTTCAGCAAGTAACATAGGCTATAGTATATATACATTGCGCCCGTGTGAAGCCGGGGTACATTGCTAGTTATAAAATTTAGTCTTCCGTCGCGTCTGTCTGTTTGTTCCCGATAAACTCAAAAACTACTGAACCGATTTTCATTTAAATATAGCTAAATATGTCCGTTCTATCTTCTTAAAAGATGGTCAGGTACAATGTGGTAATTGCAATGCTATTTAGACGGATACTGTATTAATCCTTATCAATTTTAATACGTTAGTTTCCTTAAACATTTAATGCACATTATTATAATATTATACACCATATAAATTAAATTAATAGCTAAGGAGTTATCGCAATTTTTTAACGCGCGCGAATGTGACAGACAAAACATATACATAATATGTACCCGTGCAAAGTCAGGGTGGGTCGCTATTTAAGAAATATATAAGTAATTAACTGAATCTGCAAAGTGAGCAAGCCATGCTTGTAAAACAAAATATATACATATTTTTAAATACTAACTACTATTTTCCAAAGTTCAATGAATAAATTAGAAATCGTGATCCTACCAAAAAAAATTCATGTAAAGTAACGCCGAGTACATATTACTTGCACTGTAAAAAAGTTATCAGAGGGGTGAGCACGAACAAGTATCGAAAGAGTATTCGTATCGTCGAACTGTCAGTTGTATGAAAAATCATTTGAAATTTCATACAAATGACAGTTCGACGATACGAATACTCTTTCGATACTTATTCGTGCTCACTGCTCATCCCTCAGTACCCTTACCATGAGTTGCTATCGAAAGCATACTTCAGTCGCTAACGAATAAACGCGCATCGAATAGTTTTCAATTAAATTCGTACCATGAGTTACGTGAGCATTTACGTACTCGTTAGCGTTTACTCGACACATTGAATAGTTTTCATGTCGTCATGTTGGTACACTCCGAATGAAGCTGCCTCTTTCTAACTATACTGTTAAAACAGAGTAAGTTATATATTCTTCTTATATTGAAATAACCCTGCTAATTGAAAGCGTCTTTGTAGGTTTGCATAAGTCTTAAATGTTAGTGATTTTTAAATTTATATAGGTTATATTCTGTAATTAAGTCAAGTTTCTCGCCGTCAGTCGGCTTCGTGTTATGTTGACGTTCGATGTTTTGTTTATCCACATTTATTAAATACTGTTTGAAACTAAATACTTCTAAAATGAGAACCGGTTCTTCTTAGTTTCAGTTATTGGTGAAATATATGGTATTTATTATTTAAAGTATGTACTTTTACTTTAAACATATTCTAATAATTTTATATTTATTTAATTAAATTTTGAACATTGCAATTTAGTTTTCTATAGAAATATTTTGTTTCAATAAATTTTCAAGCAAGTGGATTTCCAAGCATCATTCTCATGCCAGTTTTAAAATTCCCTTATTCGCATCATTAGCTTCATATGTAGCCAATTCTATAATATTCCAAGTTAAATAACTTCTTAAAATAATGTCGTCATTATTTCGATCAAATAACACTCAAAATTAAATAAACTTTAATAATAAACTATAGGATCGAAATGGTTTCATGCTTTATTTTGCTAGTGAATGACTTAACTACTATCGAAATGGTTTTACTCGATGACATCAATCGAATTTGTGACTCATGGTACCGAATTCTAAAGCAATGGCTAAAAAACGTTAGTCGCTAGCGATTTGAGTTCGATAGGTTTTGCACCCACGAACTCATACTACCGATTTTAGTTCTCTAAGTGACCGCTAGTGGCGCTGTACACATTTACTATAGAAATCTTTTACGCCATCGCTAGCGAGTGCGAACGTTAAAAACTCATGGTAGAGCTACAGATCTTATGGAGAGTCAAGCTTACGTACACGAGTCAAGAACACTCTCTCATCATAGGGTATACCATTCTGCGTGAATCCTAGTGTTAAGTTCTCTACAAATCCTACACCATTAAAATGTGTGTCTTGACCATTTCGTTACTCACGGACCTATTCGCACAAAATAACGCCTAATTAGTGAATTACTTTCTGTTTATAAGCCCATAGGAGTGTCTACTCACACTTTCGAAACGGACAATGAACATGACTCAGTGGTTAAGTAAATAAAAAGGGGTTCTGTAGTCAGTGAGGGCGCAGAAGACTTCACAGTACAATTGAAACAGATACAAAAATATGTCAGCACCTTGCCCCTTAATGTGGAAACCCCTTTTTAATGTGATTTTTTTTTAATGATAGAACATTTATTTTGAAAAGCTATTACAAAAAAGGACTTGTAGCGACATCTATGATCAGCTACAAGAATCAATACGAAGACGTCTAATCCTGAATCGAGCTATATAAATGTTTTCGAGTGCTAAGTATATAAACAACATCTCAGCAAGGCCAGTCAGTGGTTCGACTGGTCGAGGATCCTCCCTTTAGGTTGGAGGAAGAGCACACCTCCCTTCTTCCACAGACTTAAGGGGGTCCTTCCCGGTTCGTCTATCGTCAACGCGAGCATGGTTGAAAAGCTTTTTGTTTCACGCAGCGGATACCTCTACCGCTAACGAGTGAGTGAGAACGCGATAACATTGAACGAAAAATAGTGTGCGGAAATTTCATAAAAACTGTTCTAGGAAATACGTGTTTTTCAGTAGTCCTTACAAGTTTGTGAAATATTTTTTTTGTAATTTAGAGTCTCCATTATATTTGCAAGGTTTCTATCATAAAACAATATTTACTTTCACAATTTATGAGTACATTATGAACGCCCAAAGTTCAGGTAATTTTTTGCAAAAAAGCTGATTTTTGGAGGCTTATACTGAATTTATATCTGAAAATTTTGAGATTTTGTTTCGATAGAAACCTAGATATAATGCATGAAATACCTATTAGTTCAAAAGTTTCAAAGAAAAATTGGTTACATCGCCATAATCACGTACGAGCTTTTGTATGGAAAGTAAGACGGGTTGGGCCCTCTTAATATTAAAATTAATCAACATATTATACAAATAAATAATTAAAAAAAATAACTGTTTAATTTAAATAGAGTGGTGCCCCCAAAAACGGGATACCACTCAGCATACGTTGGGGCTCAGTTTAAGCCTCAACACTGATTTTCAGTGGTTCCGGTAGACAAATGCTGTCTATAGATTCTTATTTGCTATATGTATGAAGTGTATTTAAAAAAAACTGGCATTCAATAACGAACAATCATAATGACAGAAACAGTCAAAAATAAAATTACATTTGTAGTTAGTGAAATGTAATAAAGATTCAAAAAAGTTACTCCAACAATTTCACTGGAATCTGTGAGAAATGATATTATGAGGTATTGAAAATTGTTTATAAAACACTCATTGTTTCTTGTAAATAGTAAACAGTATGAAAACAATAGTCTTACTGAGACACTTCTTGCATAATGTTGTGTTTGAAGTCGTGTATCAAAATTATTTTCTAAATGAATGTTAATTTGCGTGATTTCGTGGTTTGGAAACGCAGGTGGAGTAGAGTTCAGGTCGAACTTCGAAATTATATGTGAGTCATCATTTAGTTACATTTCTAGTTTCGTGTTTTCACCTTTTTTTTAGAGGGGATAAGACTACTTATGTCCAAAATTGTTGGTAGATAGATATTTTTTTAATACCAGGGACTGAATACCGTACAATTTACTATGGGAGTTATGTATACCGATATAATAAAGGTTTTTGTTAATATTCTTTCGTTTTTATTCATATTTACTGAAAAAAATTACTGTGATTAATTAAGTGTGTATTACTCGTTAAAAATAATATCATGGTATCTCAGTCAGACACGTATTTTAGATAATAAAAATTAACCGGTTTCAGTCCCAGCTTCATACGGTCTATCATACCTTGATTAGGTAAGGAAGGAATGTTGGAGCCAAGTGATTGTAGTTTGCAGAAAACTAATCATTACATATTATAATAATTTAGTCTGTTCGCGATAAACTCAAAAACTACTGAACTTATTTCGGATGCGGTTTTCACCAATAGACAGAACTATGTTACTCGCTGATAACGTAGCGTCCTATTGGTGAAAGAATTAAATTTTAATTAAATTTAAATCGGTCGAGTAGTTTTTGAGTTTAATCGTAACAAACAAACAAACCTTTCCTCTTTATAATATTAGTACAGATAAGCATGGAAACGTGTTTGTTCCTCAGGTGTATCCGTAGCGGCGTGATAGATGAAGACAGCGCGCCGATAGTCCGCGCTAAGTCCTGTCTCGCTGCGAGCCGACAGGAAACTGTCGCCAGAAAAGCTGCTAGGGATCTCTTTGCTAGGTAATTTTATACCACGAAAAGAACAGGCAAAATACGCATTGAATACATGAAGATTTTTTTTTATGTTAGATATCGACAGACGAGCATCAGACGACATCAGTCAATGATGCGCTATCGACCTGCTTTTTACTTTGTGCATTCGGAAATCTATAGACTGAAACCGAAACGCCTAATATGCACCTCACGGTTTTTCCATCTATGAGCGGTGGTTGGTTACTCGGTCGGAATTTCGATTTTCCTCCCACCCGTTTACTGACCGAAGCTACAAGACGTGGGGAAGACATGCTTACAGAAAATTATATCATCCCGGTGGGATTTCAACCTACGACCCATCGATACGCAGGAACGGTGATATAGCGAACGAGCTCGTCAAATGGACGATGACCTACCTCGCATTCCTAATTCCGTCGGAATGATAATAATAGCATGTTTATAATTTATATAAACTTGTTTTCCTTAACCTGCCGGCCTAGCATGACAACCGCGACAAAATTTTGTCGACCGTTTTCTCGTGTTTTCATCGATTATCTCTTTATTTCTTCCGGGTCTAACATGACGATGATTAAGTGTAATACTTAAAACTCGACTTTTAATATCAGAAAAAGATATATTTGTCGATCGAGATATCTTTTCTATCAAAATTGTCGATGTCGAGATATAATATATCGAGATATCTTACATCTTAGTTTGTCTTCTCTCGTCCGCGAGATATCGCGTGGCGGTCATGCTAGGCCGGCTTATCTATAATTTGCTATAGGGTATTTCCACGAAACTTTACCCCTCCATGACAAAAATTCAAATTTGATATTTAACAAAACAAACACTATCTCTTAAGTCCTCAGTAATCATACTGTCGAAGTTATGTAAAATAAAAAATTTAGCCCTTATCCAAAATTATATACATCAATCTATTTTTACGTCAACTTCCTTTGTTCTACCACAGGTATTTTTTATTAAAGTTTGCATCACTATTACGTCTTCTTGTCATAGCTTGGGATTCCGTACATTAGTGTGGTGTGAAGTACAAGTTTTTGAGATTTCTGTGCAAGTAGTTTGGTAATTTCAAGTAAGTACAATTTTGAGTTTTCTATATTTTTATCAGTGAGGGTGATGATGTCGCACCCGTTACAAAAAATATGCAAATAGTTTAATTGCGACGTAATTTATAACATCTATATCTTCGTACTTTGTAATAATAAGAAGTGAGCTATAAGAATAAACGCGGAGCAGTTTCAATACTTGGTAGGATATAAAAATATTTAATTTTCGATGATAAATATATGTCACACCCGTTACAATTTTTTTTTTGTACATTTTATTGTTGGTTTATTTTAGTCATAACTTGAAGTTTCTTTATTGTCAGATATGGAAAGGACCTACTCCAAAAGTATGAAAAAAAAATTAAAGAAAAAAAAGAAAATTACGAAGCACATTTAATAAAAGAAAGAGATAAGAAAAGAAGAGATGCAAAGAAGGCATCAGCGGAAAGAAAAAGAGCACTAAGGTTAAAGAAAAAGAACAAAATACTCCGTCTGCCTACTCGATCAATGTTTTCGCCTACTAGTGCCTACTAGTCTCTCTAAAAGAGATGTATGTAGTTTTAAAAGAATTTCTGCTGTTTTAAAGGCAAAGGGTGGACCCATAAAATATTATTTTTTTATTAATAAATAGTTATATAAATCTTTATAAATCGTTTTATTTTACTTCGGTTTAATATTTCTTTCAAAAAATTAAAATATCAGGGGTGTTCAA
This sequence comes from Anthocharis cardamines, assembly GCA_905404175.1. Classification (NCBI taxonomy): domain Eukaryota; kingdom Metazoa; phylum Arthropoda; class Insecta; order Lepidoptera; family Pieridae; genus Anthocharis; species Anthocharis cardamines. The sequence continues at coordinate 3,692,307 of FR989972.1, read as the reverse complement.
TACTTTTGGCCAAGGCTGTATTATTTTCAAGCTAATATTTCAAGTTAAATGGGAGGACTATGCTATCGTCAAGGAGTAATTATTTAATTTAACCAGATTTCCTTTATGTTTAACTGTTTATTTTATCCTGAGTGGTTTTTAATAAAGCAATGTTTATGAATACTATTTTTCTTTTCACCTAAAATCTTGAAAAATCATACAGTGTCGCGCCCGTTACGAAGACTTGTCGCACCCGTTACATTTTGAGAAAATTGCACAAAATTAATATTAAAATATTTGTGCATTTAAAATACGTAGTTGTTTGAGATAACTATTAAAGTCTTACATAAAAAAAAATGACTATATACTTTCATCCAAAATTTTACAGAATCAACATTGTAAGATAACGGGGTCGCATTTCCCGATTTTCTAAGGTCGCACCCGTTACGCGATTCATTACATTGTGTAAGGTTTTCTATAAAAGTTTTTATAGAGATTTTGTTTGAATTAAATATCTAATTTTTTATACTATTTTAATTATTAACTTAACTTAATATATTTTAACAAATACTTTATATTATCATGAAAAGAAGCAGTATCATTGTCGCACCCGTTACAATGGAAATACCCTATAATAATCTTTGTAGTTTATCGAACGGTGAGCAGTACATAACAACGGCGCAGTTAGAACGCCGTATTCGTGAGATTTGTACAACTACCCTTAAAAAGGATGAGGAAGATGAGGCCTTGGATGATTCACATGGTAAGTTAATTAATAATGTAGCTTTCTATTGGTGAAAGGATTTTTAAAATCGGTCCAGTAGTTTTTGAGTTTATTCATAACATACAAAAAACCAAAAATACAAATCTTTCCTCTTTATAATATTAGTATAGATAATAATTTTGTTAATTTCCTTACTTTTTAATTTTCCTTTTTTAAACAAAATAAATATCTTAATTGATAATAATAATTTATGGTGTAACTAAAAGGCTGTAAAAATTAGCCGGATAGTTTGTGCCGTGAGGTTGAAGCTCACACAATGCTGAGACTGCGGTTTTTTCACTGTCAAACATAATTTTGTTTCTTTTTTTTTTTAAGATTTTACTTCTTTCTTTCTCTTTCCCTGCCAAACCGAAAGCTTTTCTGTCTCCGATCAAATGCGTTCAATAAATGTTACCAATTTTTTACATTTATGGAGCTTATTTTGGGATTATATAACGTGACCAAATAATCCTGATCGCACTGAAAAAAAAAATTTTTTACTTTAGGCCATTTTTTTTATATGAGAGGTAATATTCTGTATTCAGGACTCAAGTTTGAATCTAATTTTGAGACTTGTCAAGCCATTTTTTATCTATAGAAATTTGACAGTTAATATTGTATTTTATTAATACGAGAATCACACATAAAAAAAAGCGATTTATTAATTATATAGTTTAAATTATTTATCCCGACGTTTCGTTCTGTCCTTTCCTGTCTGCCCGTGACCACGGTTGCTGAAAAGCATCCGAAACGTCGGTATACAGTATTTTATTTGAATTTTGACAGTTCTCAAGAATAGACTTTGACTTGAGTAACTTGGAATACTGTCCTGACAGTTTGTACGGCTTTCAGAAGATGCACCAGCTCTTGACGACGGCCAAGCGCTAGAGTCGCTACAGGCCGGCGATCATGTAGTCGGAAATGGCGCCATTAGAACTGCTCAAATTGTTGAGGAAGGTATGTTATAATCAGAAATTATTGTTTAAATATTACATACATCACGCCTCTTTTCTCTTTTTTTAAATTTTTTTTTTTATTGATGAGTAACAAATTGTGAAAAAATCGTCCACATAGATGCTATCGTAGATATTGAACAATTGTGAGTTAACGAAATGCTAAAATTTACACTGTGTGTATAAAATGTGATAAGAATAGCAAGTATTGCTCTATATCAAAAATATATCGAAATTTTTACAACCAAATTTCCTTATTGTATTGATTTAAAACGTTATTTTAAAGCTATTAAGACTAAAAAGATTTATGAAACTGGTGTGAGTGGGAGAGTCGGGAGTGGTCGACCTAGGCGAACGTACCTTGATCAGATCGGGGACGTTCTGCAAAAGGGCCAGGTCAAAAGTACTCGCAAAAGGGCCAGGTCAAAAGTACTCGTAACCGACGAGTGTGTATGAAAGCATTGATGAAAGTAGAAGAAGCGAAAGTGGTATGTAAGGATCAGAGCATATGGAATTCCGTGATCCCCAATGGGAAAGAGGCGTGATGTATATGTATGTATTATGACTATTTTTTTTTGTAGTAAACAAACCCACTCGATACGAAAACCACGTTTTACGGTAATTTATCATATACTCACATTGTTTATTTTGTCTTTCCAGATTTATCAGAAAGATGTCCAAATGAAGAAATCCGCAACCTAACAGTTGATAATCTAGTCTCAGCCGCCGTTGACTACTGTCAAGGGGAATTACCCGTAGTCAGCCGCGACCTCACGCTCACTGACCCCAGTATTAAGGCCCTAGACCATATCCCCATTCTTCACCAGGCCTTCTTACATCCCATACTGTTCATACAAGTCTTGTATCTAAAACTACTCTATTACCTTGGCTCGTTTTCCTTCCGACTTTCGAATTTAGAACTATCTCTCCTTCTCATAGCTTATCTATCGGTCAGTACAGATAGCCTATATCATTTAGTCCCGTTAATCATTTATTATATCAGTATTATTGCTATGGTCATTTGCACATTCAAAATGCTCCTTGCTAAACGACAGTTTATTGACTTCCGGAAATGGTCAGGACTGTTTTTGAGGTATAGCGATGGTAACTTACAACCGGATGAGTCGGAAAATTTGTTTGTGAGGAATAATTTGGGAGCTTTTTTGCAGTTTTTCTTGGCTCTGTTTGTTAATTTGTTTCTATATCCTTTTATAGCGACCCAATGGGTCCCGTTTTCGGAATTCTGTGTTTTATCGTTCTGTTTGATGTCATTAACTCTATTTTATTTTGGGGGTAACGGCGAATCTTATCCGGATGCTTTAGCGTTAATTTCCTTCGGTATTAACGTTCTTGCAAAATATCCATACGAAAAGGACACAGTAGTTCATCAGGGTTGGAGGTTTCTAGATTTGCACATATCGAATTATCCGTCTTATATCCTAGGTAATAGCATCGAGTTTTGCTTAAACGCTCGTGTTTATTTCTCATTGTTGATTCCCGTTATTTTAATAGCGATGGCTAGACGGAGTAATTGGCAAGGGTTTTTTAAGTACACCTTACCACATTGTGTGACGCTAAGTTGGCTGCAGATGTTCATAACCTGTTCTCACGGGTGTACGACCTATGGGTTGATGAGGGGGACTTTGGCGCTGGTGTGTTCCTACCTATTTCTTCCCTTAATCGGTGTTGTGACGGCGACTTTGCCGATATTCGCATTCTTTCAATATATTACGTTGCCGAGACTGGTGTATACGGTGACCGTGTTACTAGGGTTGACTGTTACTCTAGGTGTGACGTGCCTTTTGGCTAAAACGGAAGCTACCAAAAAATTCGTCACGCCTTTCCAGGTAAATGTTTTTGCTGACGCTTTCCAACACAACATTACTTACTTACGTAACACACACATACACACAAAAGTACATAAAAATATTATAAAAAAAAGAAAATATTATCGAATACAAAAATAACATACATCAATATCATTGTTGTTTCTGTCAAAAAATAAAGTTCTCATTCATTCATTCAATATGGCTTTTATTTTTTAACGCCAATAAAATTTTGTTATATATTCGTCTCCTTTTCTTTCTAGCTATCAATCGGCCTCATAACATTGATATACTTCAGCAATCAATTACTAGTCGGTATCCAAGATGAGGGGATACCTTCCGGCCTATTGGAACTCATCAGCGATGACAAAAACAGCCTAAAGAACCTTTTGAAGAACGAATTCATGACAGACTACGAAGAGGACACCCATTTTGTGAATTGGGAGGATTATTATAACCAATGCCACGCGCCATCTTGGTTCGAAAACAATGTGGCCTCAACTCAGATCAAATGCTCCGTTCTACACGGCTCCAAAATCAATTGGGAGGGTTATGTCAAGGAAGTTAGGGTTAAAAGTGTTAAAAATAAATGGAATGATTTCGCGTCGTGGTTGCCGAGCTTTTTGAGGGAATACTTCAAGTGTTATTACGGTGAAGAGTTTTCGACCTTATGTCGCAGCGAGGAAGGTTTAGATTTGGATAGCTGCGAGTTTGTGCGGACAGTCGCTAGGCAAAGCGGAAAGTACTGTCATTTGAATAATATGAATGAGTAAGTTGATTTTATAATATTCCATAGTTATATATTATCTTACTATTGAACGTTTTTTCTGTCTTAAGTTTTGGTTTAAGTAGATTTGTTTGGTTTTAAGTGAATAAATAACTTTCTCTTCATTCTATTGTCGCAGTCTTTGATATTATTTCAGTATATTTTTGTCAGAAACGACAGACTAGCAACTACTAAACTTGTATATTATATAAATAAACTAGCAAAACGCTCCGGCTTCGCACGGGTGCAAATAGATGAAAAAAAAGCAAAGCCTATGTTACTCGCTGATAATATAGCTTTCTATTAGTGAAAGAATTTTTAAAATCGGTTGAGTAGTTTTTGAGTTAAATTTTAACAAAACCCCACAAATTGAACAAAATGACATAGTACTACCGCCTCGCCGTATTGCTCGATGCCCTGCGTGGAGCCACAGCGGTGCGAAGCGGACGGCGTGTATTTTTTGTTATTTTTAATTTCGAAATATCTTTTGAATGGAATGTCCGATTTCAATATTTCAAAAAGTAATCAACAGGTATTGAAACAGTCTTAAATATGAAACAATTTATTTGGATAAGAATTAATACAGAGGTATGGATAGCAGGGTCTGATTTTGATCGGCATTTCTATCAACTTTTAAAATGTACAAAAGTAGTTATAGTAACATAACTACAATAGTTAGACATATGGTCTCGTGAAGTTTTTTGTAGATATTTATATGTTCTATAATATTGTAGAACTTTATTTTGTTCTATCATCAATACTTTTCGCAGCGCATGCGACGAACAACATTTTTTGGCATTTTTTTTTACACCTCGGGTTGGTTTTAGTAGGAAATTCTAAGGATCTCTATTTTTTTCTAGTAATAAATATAGCCTATGTTACTCAGCGATAATGTAGCTTTCTATTGGTGAAAGAATTTTTGAAATCTGTCCAGTAGTTTTTAAGTTTATTCAATACATACAAAAATACAAAAATACAAATCTTTCCTCTTTATAATATTAGTATAGATAAAACAGTCGGGTTAGTTACACCATTTATAACTTAAGAACGGCTGCACCGATTTCAATGATATCTTATTTGTTGGATTCGTCTCCGCCTCGAATTGCAGAATACTATTAAAATATCGGAAAATTTCACGCAAAAATATATTTTTTAAATAGATTAGTATTGGAATTCTGCCATCAATCGTAACGTCTTATAGCTTATTCATGTCCACTGCAATCCAGTGACATAGACATAGGATAGAAGTGGAAAAAATATTAATTTTTTTTTCAAGCCTGGCAGAACAATACCGTAGATCCTGGGTTCGAATCCCGGGGAAACAAGATTTGAAAAAAAAATCGTTTCGATCGGGCACAGACGGATCACCTATTTGCGTATATAAAATAATGATCAGTGAAACAGACACAAAAATAGATCTGCCCCATGCCCCACTAGGGGACTCGGGAATTCACTTATAGTTACTGCGGCGTTAGACATTCTCTAGAAAGACTTTAAGAAAGTCCCACGACTTTTGTAAAAAAAAGAATTGCAAGTCTCAAGACTATTTTGTAAAAAAAAACATACTTTTTTCCACAGATACACCTATGAAGTGACAGTCGATATGGAAACTAGCGGTGGCCTGTTGAAACGTCACGCGGAAATCAAACTTATATTCGATCATTACTTTACAAACTATACGAAATTACTAAAATTGGACGACAAAATACGTTTCAAAGGTATACTACTAAATGAAGCGGAATCATACAATATTGGTTCTAGATATTTGGATATCAAGGGTTACGAGATTGTTTGTCTAGAATGTAAAAGGGCGCGGGGTGTCGTCCGCTCGCAGGCGCCATCTTTATCAAAACTGTGTGAACTATTTCGGACAATCGCGATCGACTGCGTCGTTTCTACTAAATACGTTTTAAATTTATTACTGAATCCAGTGATTGTGTTTAAATGAGTTTTAGAAGCCCGATTTAGAGTCTAATTTTTGTACGCGAAGGGTAGTTTTGGAAATTGTCATGTTTGAGATTTGTTATATTTTGACTCTTTATCATGTCAAAAATCGATAGTTTTTGAATTATATATAGATGTAATGTTTTAAAAAGGTAATGATTGAGGTATCGCAATGACGTCGGTCGAATACATTTTTTTAAAATATTGACAGGTTTATTGTAATTGAAACTATAGAAATAGTCTGTTCATTGGACAACTGTAGAAAGAGATATCATTCCACAGTTTGTGTGGGCCTTACCGTGCTCGACTTACATAAAAAGAAAATGCCTGAGTGAAAGCGTGTATTATTTAATTGTTTTCAAGTGGTAGGTTTAATTGGAAATGGAATTAATTTGGCAAAGTTTCATTACAATTTGCATATTTCTCTTAGTAAATCGTTAAATTGTGGTATTCATTCTGGCCAAAAATTTAGATATTTTAAAAGGCCTCCTATTTTTTACCTCCAAATTATGAATCGGCGGATCTTAGAATCCTTCAATGTTTATCTCATTCTTTTCAAAGAATAGTTACAGTGAGATGTTAAAGTTGACTTTTCGTACAAAGGGGATAATTATATATTGGTCACCTCACAATCGTCAAGACCGTTTTAAGGGCTAAAATTATCAATATCATCATTTTTTTTTATGGAATAATCCTCGACATCTCAATATTGATCATATTTAAGCAAAAAGGACATCTACGGTGAGTTCTTTGAGGTTGTCTTTTTTTACTTAACTACGTCTAATTAGTCTTCCTTAAAATTATAACAGAAAGAGAGCGGTATCTTAAGGTATCATGGCGGAAAATATTTATTTACTGGAGCGGAAAATAATTTTGTTGTGGTGCTGAAATGTAGAATCATAGACTTGTGTTGTCCAATGTGTTATGTACCTATACGTTGTACCTTATTGTTGTCATTCAAATAAAAATATAGCAAGCCAAGGAAGCGGTTATCAACTAAACATTGTTACCATTTTTAAATGCTCTATAGTCTATGTTAATTATATTTTTGACTGACAGCTATTTTATTCTTTGTGAACCATTTATACCTTAATATATATGTCATGGGATAGAGTGGGCGGTACAAGATTTAATCTCTGGTTAGTTTGTTCGTGCTTGAGCCTCTTATAGGCCAAAATTAAAACCGTTCGAACATGACGTAACGGGACCTAGAGTCGACGCCACGAATCAAGTCCCACGGCGAAGTCTGGAACTAAACGTGACAACTCCGTCATCTTGTTTGTCAGCAATGGCGATACGAGTTTATTACTCGCAAAACTATTGGGAAGTCGAGAAATATCAAGTTGATGGGATGTAAGGAAAAGGTACACTTCTTACTATAACATTTTGATACGCGACAGAGGCGCCGCGGGTATCGTACTTGATGGTGGCGTTGACTTAATGCATAAATTTTACAGATAAGAAAGGATACATTAGACTAATAAATTATATGACTGTGGTTATTCGGTAGAAAACAGGTCTCACAGTCAAAATGGAAAACATTTATTTTGATGTGTTTTTTAATATTGGCAACTATAGGCTCGCTCCGAAACGCCATCTTACGATATTTTAACTAACAAAGATTCTTTTGCATAAGTTTGATGCAACAAAGGTCAAAATTGCTTTCAAAATTACTAATTTAAAAATGTTTCCGCAAATAACCGCCTTAGTAAATGTTAAAATCTAAATGTGTTTATTGTGAATGTTATAATGTATTAAATTATTAAAATCTATTGCCTAACTATGAAATGTGTTGTTTTCTAATCGATCTATAGTTTATAAATGTCTGTATGAAATATATTTTCATTGGATTACTATTATGTGTATTAATTCTATCCCCATTTATTATCACCAAAGGCCTTTTCGGGTATGTTATATGTCTTAAAGGTTACTGAGATATCGCTTGATGAATAGACTACTTGTAGGAGCGATCCAGATAAACATATGATACAAGTGTGTATCTGTCTTCGGTTGTATCACATATGATACAATGATAAGTAAATTATATCCAAAGGATTTTTTTCCTCACGCTCTGTTACAAATATCTGAAATCATATTATGATAAAGTGGAAAATAAAAATAATTAATAGTATTCAAAATATTTTATTTATAAAACTATAATATTATATATCATATAAAATAAATTCAGTCAGTTGAAGATTCTTAACAATATATTTCTTCAATTAAATATGGTTATTAAAACGCTATTAAATAGTAACAAAAAGTTAACAAGTACTGTTTTATAAATAGGTAAGTAATGCAATTAATAAATAGTATAATGTATCAATTCAGAGTATCTGCTATTATTACTAGTTATAACAATTATAAGAAGGCGGTCTTTCGATGTTGTATAATAATTCTTAGTGCATTGACATTGCCGTTCTTTACTTTTAGACCAGGGATGAGGCCTTTAAAAGTGAAAAACAAATGGTAGGATGAAATCCATTGGAAAAGGAGAATATAATAAAAATAAAAGGAAAAATAATTTACAGGCAATCTAAGGTCGGGAAGTGAAAGGGGGGAGGGGGGGTGTTAAGGGTAAAAATAGTTTATCGCAAATCGTAGATCACCCGTAAATTATTTTTCCTCTCGTTTTTATTTTATTCTCTTTCTTTTCTAATGGCTTTCATTCTACTATTTTTTTTTGGTTCCAATAATTATCGACCCTGATCTATATGTTAATGTACATTTATAGATAAAACATATTGTATCCAAGACATTATTTACAATAATCGACATAATATTGAATGCAACCGTAACAAGTACTTAAGAGGGCCCAACCCGTCTTACTTTACATACAAAAGCTCGTACGTGATTATGGCGTTGTAACCGATTTTTCTTTGAAACTTTAGAACTAATACGTCTCTCGTGCACTATATCTAGGTTTCTATCGAAACAAAATATCAAGATATTCAGAAATAAATTCAGTATAAGTCTCCAAAAATCACCTTTGCAAAAAAATTACCTAAACTTTTTGCGTTCATAATGTACTTATAAATTGTGAAAGTAAATATTTTTTTATGATAGAAACCTTGCGAATATAATGGATATTCTAAGTTACAAAAAATATTTCACAAACTTGTAAGGACTACTGAAAATACCTAATTTCCTAGAACAATAGAATTTTATGAAATTTCCGCACACTATTTTTGGTTCCATGTTATCGCGTTCTCACTCACTCGTTAGCGGTAGAGGTATGCGCTGCATGAAACAAAAAGCTTTTCAACCATGCTCGCGCTGACGATAGACGAACCGGGAAGAGCCCTCTTAAAATCTTTCTTTAACCTTTTTGCCGCTTGTTTCGTATTTCGGCGACAGAGAACATGCATGTTTTTTGTTCTATTTTCGTTCTATGAACTGCGTGGTACAACTAAAACGATTATTCAATAGAGATATGATTTACAACGATTACTTAAAATTATGTTTTATAGCTCTTATTAAAAAAAAGCTTAATTTTTTTTTAGTCGGGCGCTACTGCAATTGATATATTTTAGCCAAGCGTTTAAAAGGTTAAGTTGTTCCTGTCATCTAAAGGTAGTCTATAGTTCAGTAGTTTTTGCGTGAAAGAGCAACAAACATCCATACATCCTCAGAAACTCACATTTACATCAGTAGGATTTTCTAAATACGTAACGGAACCGCGTTTTAAGTGAAATTCTCAATTTTTAATCAAGAATAATGTTTGTCTGGGAAGTCAATGGCGTCGAGCCGTTTGTATACTTCTAGCATGGAGGGTCGCTCGTGTCGCAACAGCTTGGTGCAGTGCAACCCTATGTCGATGAACGACGCACACAGCATCGGGTTGGAGTTCGGAGTCCCGCGGAGCACACGGTCCTCTAATAGCGCTATAATACAATACAAAATATCGTTATTCACGAGCAGCCGGCCTAGCATGACCGCCACGAGATATCTCGCAGACGAGTGAATACAAACTATTAGACGCGCTATTAGTCACGTTTCGCAAATAATAAAACTTTTTTCTTTATAATATATTATTAACTTATATTTGTATTATGTAGTTATATTTATATTATATTAATAAAACTTATTTCATATCATTAAATGAGGTTAAATATACGCTAAAACGATATAAAATATTAATAAAGTTGCAATATCGCGCAAACTGCTCAACCTTGCAAGTGCTACATATGACGCCCCTTGCAACGCGGGTGTATATTATTCAACGTATCTCCTAAACTAATAGAGATCCCATTTTAAATTTTCTAGTGTACTTTTATTATCATTTAAGCTATATTTTGAAAGAAAAAAAAATAAAAAAAAATTGGTCGAAGTGACTGTAATTCTGGTTTGAAAAGTTTACTTCCGGTTTTGGCCATTAATTTTTTTTTAATTTTTTTTTACTGTCAAAAAGAACAGTATATTTTTAATATGTATCGCCATGTAAAATATTTTATAGTAGATTTGTTATATTCGAAAAATTACTTTCGAAAAATTGTAGTACCAATCAACGACAATTCTTTTGAAACCTATAACTTGGTAAATATACACTATACAAAAAAAATATTTTGCGTACACATTCATACCTACTAGAAGTACAAATGGGCCGAATGTGGTCGATTTTCAGAACCTCACTTTTTTTTCCCTGTCCGCTTCACGTGAAATGTCCCGGTTGTCATGCTAGGCCGGCAGGGGTTCTTAAACTTTTGATAGGCTTGTACCATTTTCAGAATCTCACAAATGCCACGATATTATGAATAATTTTTATTGTTTACTAGCTGACCCGGCGAACTTCGTTCCGCCTAACATTAAATGAATGAGCAGATTTAGATAAATATAAATCAAATACAAATTTAAAAAACCAAGTATTTTAATGACATGCCAATAGTTAACCGAGTGGCTGTCGACCCAATGGTAGTCCACTTTAAGAAACTCTGACTTGGAGGAAGTTCGAGTATGTTAGATATCGACAGACGAGCACAAGGTTCAGTTTATGGTACCTCAGCCACAGAACATCAGTCAATGATGCGCTGTCGACCTATTTTTTGCTTCGAGCGTTCGGAAATTCATAGACTGAGACCAAAAAGCGCAATATGCACTTCATCGTTTTTCAAATCAAATCATTCTGTGGATTAGGATTTACCATCAAGTGAACCTCATGCATCTTAGGACGTTCCACCAGGAGATTGCGTTTCCATTTCCTATTCACCATTTTGACGGGCTCGTTGGCGCGTTCGGTAGAACACCTGCCGTGCGCATCGATGGGTAGTGGGTTCGAATCCCACCGGGACCACATGCTTATAATTTTCTGTAAGCGTGTTTTCCCCACGTCTGGTAATTGGCATTGCTCGGGTGGGAGGAATATCTAAATTCCGACCGGGTAACGAACCACCGTTCATAGAAGGAAAAACCGTGAAGTGCATATCGCGCGTTTCGGTTTCAGCCTATGGATTTCCGAATGCTCGAAGTAAAAATTAGGTCGACAGCGCATCGTTGACTGATGTTCTGTGGCTGAGGTATCACCTCCCATCAATTGAACCTCATGCTCGTCTGTCGATATCTATATATATAAAAATGAATTGCCGTTCGTTAGTCTCACTAAAACTCGAGAACGTCTTAGTCTTGAAATGTTTGTGGAGGTCTAGGGAAGGTTTAAAAGGCGAGAAAAAATCGAATAATTTCCGGGAAAACCCTAAAAACAGCCCTTTTCTATTTCCCATACAAAAGTTTTCTAGAGTCAATTTAATTATATAATTTCGAAGTCAAAATGGCAGAACAACGTCTGCGGGGTCCACTAGTCTGACATAAAAAAAAAAACCAACAAAAGTTGCCATACCCAAGTCGCCGTTCTGAGCAGCCTGTTGCTGAACAAAGTCGCTGAGCAGCGGCTGCGGGCGCGCGCGGTCGAGCGCGGGCAGCGCGCTGGCCAGCTCGACCGCCACCACGCCGTAGCTGAACACGTCCACGGCGGGCGACAGCACGCGCGAGCGCAGGTACTCCTCCGGCAGGTACGGACGCGTGCCGTGCACCCTGCCCGAGTCACCCCATCGTTAATTCGGTTAATTAAACGTTAATAACGAAATTAACAGTTAATAACGAAAATAACCGTTAATAACGAAACATGCATTTTTAACCGCTTTTTTAAAATCGTTAACACTTCCGAATGCTCGAAGTAAAAATTAGGTCGACAGCGCATCATTGACTGATGTTCTGTGGCTGAGGTATCACCTACCATCAAGTGAACCTCATGCTCATCTGTCGATATCTGACATAAAAAAAAAAACTTTGACTGCTGAAACAGAATGCGTATTTAACACGAATGTGTGTTCGAAATAAAAAGGGTCTGCCAGTGCGGTAAACACGTTTGCGTGTTATTTGCATCGAGTCGCCGGTACGTGTTTTTAGGCTCACGGCTGTAAATATTAGTAATAGTATTTTGGGACTAGCAGTCAAAGTGTTAACACAAGTTCAAAATACTTGCTTCACGTCTATAATCTAGCCTTAGCAACCTAAAAGACATTTAGAAGAATACAAAAATGCGCTTGAAAAGCTATCTTAAAATGCATTTTGTAAATTTTCAAATAACAGGAGACACATTTCGCCGGAGAATTCTTCCGGAGAACAAAATTATCACTGCTTTAGATTTATATGGTATTTATCATTTTGTTCTCCGAAACCGGCGATTTATTCAAAAAACCCTGAAATCGTCACCTCGATACTTTGAGATGTGTCCGTTCCTCGCCGTATGGCCCCTTCCTCGCGAGACCGAAGTCCCCGATTTTGGGCATGGAGCACTGGTCCAGGAGTATGTTAGCTGGTTTGATGTCGCCGTGAATCAGGGGAGTCCCCTCCATCGTGTGAAGGTATTGCAGGCCCCTGATCATAATATCACCCTTAACCCACTAAGTCCCAAATAAACGCTTTTCATATCCTATTTTCAGCGGCTGTTCCTACCATGAAACCAATTTTGAAAAATCCAAAGCCATATCCAGCGTATTTCATCAGCTTTCAGAATCCGTGGTCAAAATGATGCAAAACATACCAACCGAAAAAATAGTGTTTGATTATTTAAAAAAGAAATTTTTATCGACCTTTTCGTATTGAAAATCGATGTGGACCCCTCCGGGAGGTTAAGATATGGCGTCCATGGACGAAAAAATAAGGAACCCATCGAGTTGTGTCCGCCATTTTGGATGGACGCCACGGATTCTGAAATTTGATGAAATTTTACGCCGGATATGGCTATGTTTAATTTTTAAGAATAGGTTTCATTGTAGGAACAGCCACTGAAAGTCGGATAAAAAAGCGTCCGTTTGGGACTTAATGGGTAAATGTAAGGGCACAACTCGAAATAATGTATTTTTTTTTATTTTTATGTTGGGCTCTAAATCAACTGTTCTATCACTTGGCTTTTACAGAAAGAGAAAAAACACAATATTAAAGCAAATATAAAAATGTTATGAATAATAGTAATATAATAATTAAAACAGCGAATTCCCTGATTTTTAAACATTTCCCCAAAAGTTAATATTTTTGAAATAGGCCTTTACTTCATTAAAGGTGCGTTACATCGGTTACTTGAGAGAAGCGTGACAGAATTCTTAAATTAAAATTAACTTTATACCGGATTAAAACGCGATTTATTAGTTTCAAATTATTTTCAGCAAACGTGGTCACAGGCAGATTGTACGGGATCAGCGAGTAACATAGGCTATTTTTTTTAAAGATTATTATTATTCCCGGTCAAACGTATTTTCTCAGCATTTTAGGGAAAAAATTGTCGCTACCTGGCAACACCATGCGCTATCCTGTATCTCTGGCCCCAGGTGAGCGGTCGATGATGTGTCTTCAGCCTCAGCCTCTGTTCTAGCGATCCGCCCGCCATCAACTGGTACACTAGACACGCTTCCGGGCCTGAAATCATTTAGTAGAACAAATCTACACTACTCACAAAAATTAAGGGATATTGGAAAAAAAATAAAATTTTCCATTTCTCTTGACCGCTTGATTTAAATAGAATAGAAAACATTTTTTTCTCAGGGTAAACACATAATACAAAAATAACACATGATACAATAACAAATTAAATATATATAGTTTTTTATATCTGTATTCACCCTCAGGAAAAGGGTTACTGACTCAGCGTTTTGTCGTAGCCGGAGATGCGACGCTGTTATTCTGTCAGGACCTTGTTACTGAGAGGTTTTCCCATCGAGTTATCCCTCGTTCAAAATCACCTCAAAATTTGGATATTTTTCCAATATCCCTTAACTAGCAGCGAAACCCGGCGTTGCTCGGGTTAAAATACATCGCATGTTTATTGGTATAAGACATATTTAAGGATCCATTTTCTAAAGTAGATAAATATTTTAGATTTCTATCTTAAATAATAAGACACTTATTCGACCATTTAACATACGGTGTAAAGTATCTTCAAGTTGTAGGCATCTTGGAAGTTTCTAGACCATTTTAGAATTTTTTAGAATTTTATAGATCATTGAGGATCAATTTCACCGATTGCACACATTTTGGAACTTTCTAGATCTTTCCAGAAACTTTTTAAAACATTCTAAATCGATTACAACAATCGAAACCATTTCAGAACTTTCTAGATTATTTCGGATCAATTTCATCGATTGCACACATTTTGGAACTTTCTAGATCTTTCCAGAAACTTTCTGAAATATTCTAGATCGATTACAATAATTGCACTGCTTGTTGGAACTTTCTAGATCATTCCAGAAAGTTTTAGAACTTTCTAGATTGATTTTATCAGTTGCACACATTCTGGAAGTTTTTAGATCATTTCCAAGATTTTCAGAATTTTACGGAAGATTACATTAGTTAGAAAAGGACAGATATAAATGTGATTACATTAGTTAGAAAAGGACAGATATATATTATTCCACATTTTTGCCACCCACAACCCACTTCCACCCACCCCGACCAAACTCCCTTATGCACACCTAGAGACCAAGGGGTATTCGCCATCCCAAGGGGAAGTTGATCAAAGTAGCGTATGATAGAAAAAACCATGGACACACGTACGAACATTTGCATTTTATATAATATATTAAGATTTCTGTGAGAATATGTGTATGAATACTAATAATACTAATAAATTATATAACAAATTTTACTTAATACCATTTAAGTGGTCAGTTCTTATATTTATTTATTTTCAGAGACGTTTTATTTTATTTTGTCCATATTGAAGATACAAAGCGCCTGCACATTTTTTATAGCAAAAACGTGAATTCATATTTTTTCTATTATTTTATTTATGCTTGATAATTCTTCAATACAACCTTGTGCAATTAACTATCGATTTTCTTTCGTATTTTTAGATAAATAATCCTTTGCCCTACAGTCCACATAAAAAAAGTGTATAGTACAATGCACCCGTGCAAAGGCAGGGCGGATCGCTAGTTAACTAATAAATATAATAAATAGAAAAAAATGAGTCGTATAGAATCAAAGGCGTCAATCAAAATCTGACATTTTTGGTTTGGCAATCTACAAAAATAAGTTCTTGTCGTTTAGACTTATGTTTTTTTATATATTTGGTTTTATCTTTAATTGTTCATATTAATAGATACCTTAAACATGCAATGAATGATACCTAATATAAAAATAAAGGAGAAAAACGTTTTCTTTTTTAAATTGCTATCAGCCATAAGTCACGTCGGGTCAGTTTTGACGGGCTCGTTGGCGCGTTCGATAGAACACCTGCCGTGCGCATCGATGGGTCGTGGGTTCGAATCCCACCGGGAGCACATGCTTATAATTTTCTGTAAGCATGTTTTCCCCACGTCTGGTAACTTCGGGCATTGATCGGGTGGGAGGAATATCTAAATTCCGACCGGGTAACGAACCACCGTTCATAGATGATAAAACCGTGAAGTGCATATTGCGCGTTTCGGTTTCAGTCTATGGATTTCCGAATGCTCGAAGTAAAAATTAGGTCGACAGCGCATCATTGACTGATGTTCTGTGGCTGAGGTATCACCTACCATCAAGTGAACCTCATGCTCGTCTGTCTATATCTGACATAAAAAAAAAAGTCAGATAGCCTTTGATTCTATACGACTCAAATAATACCTCCCAAGCTGTACCCGTACAAGGGCAATATATTATCGTGCCTGTACTGGTTGAGGCACATTTCCCGGATTAACTCTTTGTTCTTGTCATCGTTGTCCTTCAGCCGTTTGACGGCCACCGGCAGTAGTTTCCATTCGCCTTGAACAATATGACGTCACGATAAAGCAATATTTATGAAAACACACGACATCATAAAATATTGTCTTTTATTAACGCGAGTATCACACATTTAAACAAAATGTATACCGGATTAAAACGCGATTTATTATTTATATTATTTATTTAGTTTCGGATGCTTTTCAGCAACCGTGGTCGCGGGGAGACAGAAAGATGACAGTTGTCTGATTTTTAAAATGTCACAAATTTGCCATATTAACGCCATCTATTCCTACGGAGTTGATATTTACTGTAATTTTCTATATTATGACAATATTGACTAACGGTGTCCTCTTGTTTTTTAGTATGTTTGATTTGGGGTTTTAGATTTTTAATTGCTTGATCCCAGGTGTTGGAAAGTCTCAAGTTAATTGCGTTTTAATCCGGTATATAGTATTTTATTTAAACACAACATCATAATCTTTAATATTTAAATAAAAACCAATGCAAGTATCAGTACCACCGTTCATAGATGGAAAAACCGTGAAGTGCATATTGCGCGTTTGGTTTCATCTATGGATTTTCGAATGCCCGACGTAAAAAGTAGGTCGACAGCGCATCATTGACTGAGGCTGAGGTATCACCTACCATCATCGTCTTCTGTCGATGTATAACATAAAAAAATAAAAGTATGTTTGTCTTCTAAAATCCTCTTACCTGATCATCCGATTATGATGAAACTTTGGTGAGTTATTTTGTTACGCCCGCGAATATACTTATATATAGGAGCGGAGTTAACTTATACCAAAGAATCGGCATTTAAAAAAAATTGAGTCAAAAATTACTAAACGGGCTTCGACAAAACCTCATTAATATATTAGTCATACATATCAGTATTTGATAAACGTTTATTTATTCAATAAAATTCTAATCAGCCAAGCGGTTGCTTACATCTGACTTCAAATACAAATATATGGAAAAATCGTGAAGGGCGTATCGATTTTCAAATTTTCAAAGTAAATAAGGTCGACAGCGTATCACTGACAGATTTTCTGTGACTGAGGTACACTTACCATCAAGTGAAACTCATGTTTATTTATCGATATCTAACATTAAGAAAAAAACCAATACCTTTGAAAACCTGTCCAAACCCGCCTCTCCCCAGCAAATTGGATTCACTCCAGTCGTTGGTAGCGGTCTTCAGATCTTGATAACTCAACATTGGAATTGCTGATATACTCTTAAGAAATTCGTCGCCCAACGCACCCCCTTGACTTTGCGCTGTTGAACTTTTCTATGACAAGACATACGAATCTATAAGAATCTAGTGGACCCCGCAGACGTTGTTCTGCCACAAATTTGGCTTCGAAATTATATAATTATTCTTAAAAAAATATATATTTTCCCGCTTTTCTGTTGAAAATTTTCCGTAATTTTCTTTGCTATAAACCTCACGGAGCCTGAGACCTTTCCAACGAATGCAAAACCGTTGAAATCGGTTCGTGCGTTCTGGAGTTATAGCGTCAGGAAGGAAAACCCGACTTATTTTTATATAATAATAATAATAATAATAAAAACTTTATTCACACACACAAAACACAGCATACAGAGAAAAAAAAAACAATTATCAATCATTCACCAAAATAATCATTTAAAACAAACATTATATAAACATGCATTCTATAAATATCTGCGCAGTAGCTGTGTGGCAGTGTGCGTGAAATAGGATGCTACTCAGGATATCTGTGACGTAATGCCACAGCACTGATTTTCAGTAGCTCCTATTATTTGACGCTTGACGTCGCGGTGCTTACAAATAACATAAATATTTTTACATAATATATAAGGAAAATGAAGAAAAACAATAGTAATAAATCAAAAAAAAAAAAATATAGTAGATGGGTTGTGACTTTAGCTGTAAAAAAACCCGTTAGCTACCGCTATTTACCAAATCTTTGGTTTATAACGTATAAAATGCAGTTACTAACGGTTATTTATCCGACTGCGATCTATAGTTAGTATTGTATTTGTGCTATTTACACGCCTACCCCAGAAGAGGAGTGTCATATTATAAGGTTAATGTATGAATATATGTATGTATACAAACCCCTACTAATATTATAAAAGTGAATCTTTGTTTGTTACGCTTTCACGCCAAAACTACTCAACTGATTATCATGAAACTTTGTACACATATTCTTAGAGGTATTAGAAAGGACATAGGATTTTAATTAAAAAAATATATTTTAGCAACAATGCACCCGTGCGAAGCCGGGGCGTATATACATATATATACATATATACCAGAGCATGCTAAACAACTTACTCAAAAAATTCAAAATTACTTAGATAATTAAATGGAATGACTGTACCAAATTTTATGACGAAATTAGATATGTACATAAATGAGTTATTTAGTTCACAGTATAATATGTATGTATATCAACATATCCGCACTTTCATAAAAGTACCCTGTATCACTAAAACATCGTGATTTATCTGTTATAATTAAATAAAAAATATTACCTTTGTCGAATCAGTATTTGATTCATCTGTGGAGTGATGGTGAGGTGAATGTACCTCAAATATTCGGCTCGGTGTTGGTAAGTGCCCTTGCTGCAATATAAAAAAACAGGTTTTTTTGGTTTTAAACTATGTATCAATTTCCTACTATTTTCTTTCACTTTTATAGGTACAATTCGATTTAATCACTCATCATCATGACAGGAAATTTTCATAGAAGGAAAAACTATGGAGTGCATATTAAGCTTTTCGATTTCAGTCTATGGATTTCCGTTTGTTTCGAATTAAAACAATAAGCCAACAGCTCATCCTTGACTGAGGTTCAGTGGCTACCAAGTGAGCTTCACACTCATCGGCCTATACCTAACTTTAAAAAAAGTACAATGATTTTAATAATTATAGATATTACCTTTTCCATAAGCCTCACAGGAAGAGGTAGAGATGATTCACTGCCCTCTAATTTGTGTGTCATCTGCTTGTTCGCATTTACTGGAATAAATACATATTATCATATAGATAGATAGATAGATAGATAAAAACATTTATTCACAAACACAGTACAACATTACAATAGCTTAAACAAACTAAAACTAAATCTATGCTAATTCAGTCAAGTCGCAATGTGCACTGCGGTTGCGAATAGGAACTGGCTCAGCATATGCTGTGACACTTTCATGCCACAGCGCTGTTAATTCTGCCAGTCCCCTTCGGAGCGTAAGGTAGCTGCGCCAGCTACGTTCAATTTATAATAAATATTTAAATATGCTTATAAATTTATAGGAGCCATAAAGAATAAAAAGAAATAATAAACAAAACTAAATACAAATAATATAATTAAGTGATTGATATATATTAATAGATAAGAGAAAGATATTAATAGATTTTAAAAATAAATAAGATAAAAAGTAAATAGAATAAATGAGCCATATATTCGATGTAGTATGATAAATGTATTATGTGACAGAACTGTGAACATTATGGAATAATATGTATTATGTAATAATAAAGGCCAAAACAGAACATTATGGAGGAGGTTTTTGAGAAGACAGCAACAGTGACCTATATGCTAGTTTGAAACCCAGTCTCGATGTCATTTTTTGGAGGGGAGGGGGTAGGTCATTCCAACATTTAGTAGCCTGGAATTTAAAACAACCCCTAAAAGATGCAGTTTTGTGTGAAGGTGTTACTAATAGTTTACTTATACACCTAACATTTTTCTTACAAACTTCACTTCTCCACAGAAGTTTTTTAAAAAGGTAATCAGGTTGCTTAGTGTGTACTATGTCGAATAGTAAACAGGCCAAAAATAACTTTTGTCGGTTTTTCATATGGAGAATATTTAGTTTGTTCAGATATGGTGAAACATGACTGCGAGGAGGTATATTAACACAGAAACGTGCACACGCGTTCTGTACACGTTGTACTAAACGTTGCGATTTATCGAACAGACAGGGACCGTAAACAGATATGCAGTAATTAAGTTTGGATAAGATTAAAGTTTCACATAGTTTGACACGCAGGTCTACGCAAAGGTATGGACGAATACGATATAAAAGTTTTAGACGGTAAAAACAGTTTCCAACTACTTCTGCCACATGATTTTCAAAACGTAATAAACTGTCAAATACCAAACCCAGATTACGCACTTCTGTTACCCTTTCAATGGGACTAGAGTTGACTGTCAAAGTCGGATGGTAATTTTCGATTGAGAGTACCTGTTTCCTAGTTCCGGTAATTATATATTTTGACTTAGCCGCATTCAGGACAAGACAATTGTTACTAGACCAAGAGGCAATGCGTTGAAGGTCTTCATTGATTCTAGCCACAGAATCATTGATACTGTTAGGGCTGATAGGTGCATAAATTTGAACATCATCTGCGTAAAGATGGTATTGACAGAATTTTATGGATTTTACAATATCAGCTGAGTAAACAATGAACAAAAGTGGTCCCAAAATTGAGCCTTGAGGTACGCCACGGCTGAGAGTTGAGAGAGCTGATTTAAAACTAATACCATCATATTTGGACAGTACCACTTGTTGACTACGTCCGGACAGATAACTACTGAACCAAGCTGTAGAGTTTGCGTCAAATCCATAGTATTTTAATTTAGCTATAAGTAATGGCACATTTAAACAATCAAAGGCCCTCGAAAAATCAAGGAGAGTAAGGATGGAGGGCATACCGCTATCCCGTGCACTCAGCAAATTATCCACGACATCAAGTAGAGCAGTACAAGTGCTACGGCGTCTCCGAAAGCCGGACTGAGTAGAGGGGAATATATTTGAGTTTTCGCAGTATTTCATGACCTGATTATAGACAACCTTTTCAAGAACTTTTGATAAATAGGGTAAAATACTAATGGGTCTTAGGTCTTTAATGTTAGTAGGGTTATTATTTTTAGGAATTGGTTTAACTAAAGCAACTTTCCAGATTGATGGAAAAGTGTTAGTAAGTAATGATGTATTGATTATGTGAGTTATAATTGCAAGCGTGTGAGGAAGTGTGAGTATGACTAAATCTCTGTAAATATTATCAAAACCCTTTGAATTCGATTTAATGGCCAGGATAATATTGGCGATGTAGTGCTCTGAAACGGGTTCAAATGAAAAGGAATTAGAAGAAAATAAATTATTATCAAAGAAAGAGAAAGTATTTGGATCTACATTACCATCTCCGGGAACATCCAGAAAATGATTATTTATTTGTTCAACATTACATAAATGATCTGGAATTTCTACTGCGTTTTTAAACTTAGGCAAAATGTTATTTTTAAGATTTTTCCAAAGTTGCTTCGAATTATTCAATTGGGAATTTATGTAAGTGTCAAAATAAGCTCTTTTTTCAAAATATAAGTTACTATTAACTAAGTTTTTCAGCTCCTTGTACTCACGTCGTTGTACAATATCTTTAGTTTTCTTAAAACTTACATGTGCCTTATCCCGTAAACGCATTAAATAACGAATATTGCTTGTAATCCAGGGTGATGAAACATCTCTAATCACTTCAGTTTTTTCAGGTGCAAAATTATCAAACAAAGTAATTAGGTAAGTATTGAAAGTTTCAACCATTTTATTTACATCAGGAAGTGAAGCAATATCATTCCAAGGCAAATTGGAAACAACCAAGTCAAAATATTTGATGTCAATATCTTTTAAAGGTCTAAATGTTATGCGCTTGAGTGGCGGTTTTTGCCGCTTTATTTTTAGTTCAACAGTTACCATAGCATGACCACCGAGTTCCGGAAGGTGATCAATATTAACATGAGTAACCGGAGCATCAGTACAAAAGTAGTCGATTAATGTTTCGCTATGAGATGTAAAATGCGTTGGTTCTAATATATATTCGTCCGTGTAATTAACTAATTTTACTAACTATGGACTTCCCTACCTCTTTCTATAAACAAGCTCAATCTCTTTGGGTACGCGTTGCAATTGTAACTTCGATTAAAAAGAATGATCTATGCAAAAGATGGACGGCAGGAACTGCGCAGGAGTTTTGACAATGAAATGAGACAAGAACGACATACCTTTATATGATGCTGGAGAGCCTTCGATTCTCATACATAACTTGCACAAGACCACAATGAGAGCATGGGATTTTTATAATAAGTTTTATGTGGTGATATAAGATGCACGACAAAGATCACTGACGGCGCCATATTTTTTTTGTAACACTCCAAAAGTCAATGCGATAGGCGGGGTTGGCATCTTGCAGCGCGTTCAACGTCATAGCTATAAAGTATGTGTGGGAGAAGGATGGATGATAGGATTTTACATAGACCATTAAACTAAAACCTAATCCACGCAACCACGCTTCCTATTATCAAATATAAAAGATCAGACTGTTCATATGTAGATCTGTTCAGACATAAATTTTGGTTTTTATTTTATTTATTGTGACTATATTATGTGAACGTATTTCTTATTAATTGTATACTTTTATATCTTCTATATCACTTCCTCCTATCTTTATACATATATCTCAGGCATCAATTCGTTTCTATCCAGGTTGCCTGGAAGACATTTCTTAGAGCAATAAAGCTGCCTTACTGTACTTTCTGTTTTTTATTTTATTTATTCTATAGGTAAGGTTTTATAATATGAAAGTGTTAAATAAATTCATAGTTTAAGCCAGAAAATAAATAATTATTAAGTCATATTATATAACAACTAGTTATGTATAACAATTAGATTTCTGGTAAAGAGCAGTGCAATATTTTTGCTCTGAGTTTCCTAATAAATATTTCTTTCAACATTTTCCTGTTCCCAATAAGTTCCAAGCAATTACTTGTCATTTATTTCTAAGAAATTGCATAAATTAGAATATGCTTAAATCTAACCACTTACTACTTCTATACTAATATTATAAAGAGGAAAGATTTGTATTTTTGTAAGTTATGAATAAACTTAAAAACTACTGAACCGATTTTAAAAAGTTTTTTACCAATAGAAAGCTACATTATCAGCGAGTAACATAGGCTATAGTACATCTACATTGCACCCGTGTGAAGCCAGGGCGCGTTGCTAGTATATAATAAAAATCAAGCAAGAAAAAATGTATGACATACCATCTAAAGAACTCCTATCCCGAATGCTTTTACTGTCATGTTTATGAAGTAGTCTATGAAATCGTCCATCAACCACAGGTACCAAGCACCTCAATGCTGGTATGTGTTTCATTCTGTATAGCAATATAAAGAGTTCTTCTACTCTGTGGTTTAACTGACCCCATCTTGTAAATAACTGGTTAGTTGGTGATGATGCTTGCCGTTTTGCTATTTGTTCTATTTCCTAAAACAATATTGGTTAAAAGTCAAATTAATAATATACTAGGTAATCATAAAAATGAAGAATTGTACATAGCAATGTAGGTAGGGATCAACATAATTTTTAAGCACAGATAAGATATATCTTTTTGAAGGTATGTAAGGTAGGTAAGGTTTCAATTTTGATATATTATGAATAAACTCAAAAACTACTAGACCGATTATTAGAAAGCTACATTATCAGCGAGTAACATAGGACATATTTTTTGTGTGTTGAGCGTTGCAAGTATATTATAAATGTGAATGTAAGTTTGTTTGTTATACTTTCACACCAAAACAACTCAACCCATTATTATGATACTTTGTACACATATTCTTAGAGGTATTAGAAAGGACATAGGATAATTTTTATTAAAAAAAAAATGGAGGGTAAAAAAATATATTTTATCAACAATGCACCTGTGCGATGCCGGGACGTTTTGCTTGTAACTTATATGATAACGTAATTATTTAAGTTATATATTAACACATATTATGTTAAAGACAACAGGCCAATCTTTTGGGCTTGTAAGGTGGTCCTACCACTGGGTAGGTACCACTCATAAGTGTTTAAGTTAATTTTGAAATTAATTACCCTATTTAAAATTTGAAATTAATTTTAAATAGGGTATTGGGAAAATATGTATCGGTCTGTTCCTTTGATAATCTTTCTTTACAAGCAAGTAGGTCAACCCTCTGTGGCTAACCAGAATGATTGATGATTATATTTTTGTTTCTGTTTTATTTTCTCCTGGAATCGAAACCTAAGTCCGTCATTGCTCACTACTATGTGAATGCTATTGAACCAGAGATTTTCTGAATTTGGTCATTTTTTTAGTTGTTTATCTACTTATATTAGCTACTTAAATAGGCCTTTGCCAATAGATTAAATTTCATCCTTGAAATCAATTAATATTTTAACTATAAGTTAGTATTAAAATAAGATGTATTAAGGAAAAGTTGTAGAATAACATGCAAACCGTCACGGATAATACTTTCGAACGAAGTTATGTGGGAAACCCAAGGAATAAAATATATCTTTTGGGAAAACCCTATACTTACGTTTACATCAAAAGCTGAATATTTCATATGGATACCCGCCAGCTCCTTCCAATCATCGTCATTGTCTAATAATCTACACAGTTCTTTATTTATATCAAAAGGCAATTCGTAAATGTACATTTTGTGATTTCATATAAAGAACGAAAACAATATAAATCCTCCACCTACGGCACCCAGAAAGTGACTAAATTTTTTTATATTGACAAGTGACATTTGACAACTACAGACAGTTGACAGTGGCAGTTCAGTTGATGAACATCAAAAAGCACCTAGAATTTTTTTTTAAAACAGGAGTGTCTGGGATTGAACTTAAGAGTCTTAATCCAAGGGTTGTACACTAAACACTTTGACCACAAACCGTGCTTATGTTGGTTCGTCAGACGTGTTTCATGGAAGCTGCGGGCTACCTGAAAGCTTCACCAAGTTTTACTTAGAGAGTGTTTCAATATATTATGGAAGTTAGTGCATTACTAATTATTAACTTCCATTTTAATATGATATATAAATGAAACTATTGTATAGCTTGTCCAAGTTTCAATGCCTCCTTTCGTAATAATAATTGCTATATTTTCAAGTGATGTTTGTTGTCAATTCTTATTCGTCTGATCAACGACTTAACGAAAGAGGTTGATACTGGCGAAGTATTTATTCGCCACAAATATATTATGTATGTAATATAAACAACCTTATTGATTCCTTAAAAAATCGGTTAACAGCAATTTTGAATAATAGAAGAGGTCACGCGTTTTATAATAAAACGAATATTTATATAATTAAAATTTAATTAAACGTTTCATTATTTGATTCTCTCAATACGATATGTACGATTGCTATCACTTAAGTATATTATGTATATAAGCAAACTATGGTTCACTATCAATAATCGTCTGTATTTATAAAGCTTGTTGTATTTTAAAATACAATCTTTTTTTTTTTTTTTTTTTTTTTTTGAATAATAGGAAGGCGTTTGCCCGCTATCCCACCTGGTGGAAAGTGCAGATGCGGGCTACGATGGTGAATCACGTCTACCTATGAGATGCCTATTAATTCTTTTCTTGAAAAGATCCATGTTATATTGGTCCGGAAAGACAGACGCAGGGAGAGAATTCCACTCCTTAGCTGTACGGATTATAAAAGAGGACGCAAAGCGCCCTGTACGTACTTGCGGTATGTCTACCAGGTAAGGGTGGAAACCCGCCGTGCGCCTCGATGTCCGGTGATGGAAAGGAGATGACGGAATAAGTTGGTGAAGTTCCGATGCACATTCGCCAAAGTGTAGTCGATAGAAAACCGAAAGGCTAGCCACTTTACGTCGATGTTCTAAGGATAGTAGGCGACGATCAACAAGTTCTGGATCATCTATCAGGCGTTTGGCTCGCCTTTCCATCGCATCCAGAGCACCAAGGTGGGATTTGGCAGTACCTGCCCAGATGTGAGAACAATACTCTACACACGACCGGACTTGAGCTTGATATAGATTTAAGAGCTGTCCCGGTGTAAAGTACTGTCTCACTCTAGACAATATGCCAAGTTTTTTGGCTGCTAGTTGGGCCTTGGATGCGATGAACCGTCCGAAATTGAGATTCGGCGATAAAGTGATGCCTAACAGCTCAAGACGATCGGCTATATCTAAATCTACACTCTGGAATGTTGGAGTGAATTGAAACTGACTCCGTTTTGCGGTGAACAAACACGCCTGAGTTTTGGTGGTGTTGAATCGTACCAAATTAGCGTAACCCCAATCTGATACTTCACGCAAAGTATGATTCACTCGCTCAACCATAGCTTCGCGCTCTATCATAATTTGGTCCTTTGTAGCACGAGCACTGGATAGGTATCTCTCCGCAACTGTACTGTCATCTGCGTAGCCAAATATATTTGGCCTAAGCATATCGTTAATATGCAGCAAAAATAGAGTTGCGGAGAGCACTGACCCCTGAGGTACCCCAGCATTAATTGCCATTTGATCAGATGAGCAGCCATCTACGACTACTCGGATTGATCGTTCTCTCAGGAAGTCTGTTATCCAGGTTGTGAGGACAGGGGGTAATCCATAAGAAGGAAGCTTACTTAGAAGGCTGTCGTGCCAGACCATATCAAAAGCCTTTGAGATATCCAGGGAAACGGCAAGCGCTTCTCCGTGCATCTCAATGGCCTCTCCCCATAAGTGTGTAGCGTGCACTAGAAGATCGCCAGTCGACCTTTTCGGGCGAAAACCATATTGTCGATCATTAAGAAGGTCGTTGGCTTCTAGGTACGTGAGGAGCCGATTATTCAATACACGCTCCATAATCTTGCAGAGTATGGAGGTTATTGAAATCGGCCGATAGTTTGTGGGGTCAGCACGACTTCCTTTTTTGGGTACAGGTTGTACGTTAGCAAGCTTCCAAGCTTTAGGGACAATCCCAGAAGTAAGTGATAGGCGGAAGAGGCGTGTCAGGATAGGAGACAACTCAGCGGCACAGTTCTTAAGAACTACAGCTGGAATACCGTCAGGTCCACTGGCTTTATTCACATCTAGATTGCGTATTACTTTTAAAACAGCTTTTTGCGTGATGCGAACTTCAGGCATATATGAACCTTGATGAGGGATGCAGGGAGGACATTGATTCGCATGATCCAAACGTGAACTATTTGCAAAAAGAGTAGCAAATATATCCGCTTTCTCTTTTGCAGAGTGAGCTAAAGAACCATCGGGTTTAATTAGCGGCGGCAAAGAAGAGCGAGAAAAGTTCGACTCGACAGCCTTGGCGAGAGTCCAAAAAGACTTACTTCCTGCGGGAAAAGATGCAAGTCTCTCCCCAATACGTTGGATATGTTCGAATCGAGCATCTCTCAAAACTTTCTTGCAAGACTTGGCGGCCTTGTTAAAGATTTTCTTTTTGACACCAATATCCGAAGCTTTGCGACATCGAGCATCGACCCAGGCTTTATAAGCATTTTGTTTTACTTGTTCGGCGTAAGCGCACGTTGCATTAAACCAGGGTCGAGCTTTGCCGTCGATTAACACATCAGAAAAGGGAATATAAAATTCCATTCCCTGACGTATCACATCGACAACAGAATCTGCGCAGCTTGACGGGTCGGTGGAAGAAAAACAGACCTGCCTCCACGGAAAAGATGCATAAAAGTGACGCATCTCGTCCCAGTCTGCTGACTTGTATCGCCATATTCTCCTCATACCCTTAATCGTGGGGTCTGGGGGAGAATATGTCGACACTGACTTCACCAGACAGTGGTCGGAACTTCCAAGTGGAGCGGAGACCGTTACCACATATCGGTCTGGATCTGTTGTCATCAGAAGATCTAGGCAATTGGCAGTGTGGCCATCGATGTCGGGAATCCGTGTTGCTTCCATAACCAGCTGAGAGAGGTTGAAAGTTGTTGCAAAATTGAAGGTCTCTTTCCCAGCATGGTCAGTAATTTGGAACGGGTATAGCCAATCCGCATGATGGGCATTAAAATCCCCCAAAATTACCAGTTGAGCGCTCGGATACCGGATGAGGGCCATATCAGCCGCTTCGCTAAGGTAGTCAAATAACGAAGTCGTCTCGGAGTTACCAGAGTGCGATCGGTAAACGCAAGCGTAGACGATTGAATCGTCGCTTATATCCGTCAAAATCCAGATAACAGAAAAACATGATTTTTCAAGATGATGAAGACGCTGGGCACAGATGTCGTCACGGACATACACACACGCACCGGCCTTAGGGTGGAATAAGTGTTCTAAATAGTAACCAGGGTACGTGAGGTATGACGTGTCATTTGGGCATCTTATTTGCGTCTCCGTCAGAAAGAGCAAGTGAGGCCTTTCAGTCTCTAGGTGGTGATGGACTGACTGGAGATTAGAGTGCAGACCTCGGATGTTAGAGAGGTGCACTTGTAAAGAGAGGTCGTGCTGCCGCTGTATACACTTGCTTTTCTTAGTTGACTTTTTCATTGTAAATTAAAATTAATAGGCTTTGGGTAAATTGATGGTAGTTGGATGAGGCCATGCGAATAGAGCCACCCTGATGTGTACAGACACCGTACGGGTGGGAATCTAGATTGGAGACTGCGGGGACGCCCGAAACCCCCCGGATATCGCCAACGGGACCTCTCATCCGGTCGCCAACCGGCACGTTGGGGCCAACCCGGGATTATACACAGGCGGTGGGGCAGCCTTTCATAAGTGGCTAACTTACTACTTGGGCCCCCTACAACCTGCGGTCGGCCAGCGGTGAACCGTTTCTTCGGATCCCGCTACCCTCCAAATCTAGACGCCCGGTACAGAAGTTCTGAGACATAGGATTCGGTTCACAAACGCAAAGCAACTATCCAGACCCATTTTTTACCCGAAACGGCTTCACCTGACCTCACTCCGGAACACGACACATGGTCGTTTGGCGGCGTGTCTTTGTCAGATGGGTGGTAACTAGCCTCGGCTTGGAAGCCTCCCACCAGTAAGTTTGTTGCATGTTTGGCACAGCCCAGGGGACACGTGTAGGGACTCTAGTGTCATTGCCTACGGACGCTCGCAACATCGCCCCCCAATCTCTTCGTATTCCGGAATATAATCTAGATCAAGGGTTCTCGTGGAAATTAGTTGTCTGAACCATATCGCTGACCACCTAGTTATTCTCTTACAATTTTCGTCATCGAAGTCGAGTTCAAATAATCCAAATTTCAGCCTGAAACAAAATGTTCCATAATAAGAAACGAATGTAAAGTAAATGTATATTATTTACAATAAGATATATGGATTTTAGGTTGAAAGTTTTCATATCCACTGCGTAGTGAGCAATATTTATTAAATATGATAGTATCAAAATAACTCCATAAATAAAAAATAGAAGATGGATCATTGAAATTAAATAATAATCAGGTTCCTTAATAATATGAGAAATACTTAATTCAGAGTTTAGATTAATTGTATTAAATATAATCAACGTGTATAACGTTAATGGGTCTTTCTCCAGTTTAGACAATATTTGCGCGTTTTTTTCAGTTTTTGCAAAATTTTATCTTTATTGTGATTTAATTGTATTGATGTATTAAGTTTTAATTCCTTACATATATATTTAAAAGGCACGTATGTATTTCAAATATTGAACGAGTTATAGTCACTCAAACATTGTGACAAATCACGGTAATGAGCCATGTGCTCGGTAATGATTTTTGAGTATACGGTAGTGAAATATAGAGATAAAGTAATGATTCAAAATGATTGTAATAAAAAAATAACATGTTATTAGTCTTTATTGTTATATTAAATTAATAAAACTCATATAAAAGAAAAGCTTTGGCGATAATCAATCATCTTATTTCGATTTATTAAATTTCTTAGATATTCAAAGTACAAATAAATTAAAAAAAAACAACAATCTTTAAAAAAATCTTCTTTAATTCAAAAAAATTAGTAATTCATCAGCGTTGTACTTATTAAATATCTATAAAAGTATAAAAATCAACAAGATCAAGTATTTTTTTTATATTTTATAATCGTTATTTTTTTATTTAAATTCGTTATCAAGAGGATATCTTGAGAAAAATGCGGTTTTTCTATTACGTGTAACTTGTTCAGGCTGTGGATTATTGATATGAAATTTTGGAATTTGTTTTTTGACTATACTTTGTAGTATCGCTAAAAAGGAAAACATGTTTCAAAAAAAATGTGAAGTTATGTCTATTTTTACACTTTTTTGGATCCCAAGGCGTAACGGCAAAGAGTTATTTAATTTAATTTATCCTAAAGGATGTAGAATAAATGTCTTTAAAATTGCTCAAAACCGTTTTTTAATCAAATAAAGTATTGTAAAGTTATGAAATGAATTAGTTTTGGCACATACGTTGTTTTATTCCGAGCGCGTTCAAGCTACAGCTATCTCGTTTTTTTTACATGTCTCAAGTAATTATTTCAATCTCGCTCGCTCACATTCAATAGAGCGATTTGTCGGCTTGCGAGCCTCATCGACATATGCCCTTAATGTCAATTATAGAATAGAAATCTTATCTTCTTCCCATCCCGTTTTCTGTTTTTTCTACATCAACATTTCGGTATTCTTCTGATTGACGCTATATATAGATTTTTTTACCACACCCACATACAAAAAAGCTACGGTAAACGACAGTAATGAAGGACACGGTTATGAAAAATAAGCTCTTTTAGGCTATAATACTTTTTTCTAAAGATACTAAATGGTATTTACTTATTAAATAAGTAAGCTTGCAACAAACTGAATCAATTATTCTCACACGAATACAATAATTTTAAATACATATCAAGTTATAAGCGGACTTGTAATGAAACACAAACTGAACCAAACTCCATAAATACACAATCTACCGTGATTTTAGCCTGAATTTTTGCATACTTCGTCTCGCTGTTGCTCTTGCCCACCGCTTGATTAGTGGGCAAGTCTTAACACGCTATGGTGGTAACTGCAAAGGAGTTTGTCGCGTCAAAATCTAAATTTCCTCTTACAGTTCCGGTAATGAGTTTTTTTCCGTAACAACATTTTAAAAGCGTAATGTCAACACATTATTTAGAAAACTAGATTTTTTATTAATACGGACCATTAAATGATTATTAGACTTTCAGACACAATCGCTAAATTTACGTTCTTTGCTCTAGATTTACTATAAATTTATTAAATACATGATAAATTGAAATAAACCCGGCACCGGTAATGAGATTTAATGCTATTTTTATTTAAAAAGTATATGTTAACTTGAAAAAATCAAAAAAATAAATAGTGCACTAGTTAAAATACTTAGTCATACGTCATGTATGTATATTCAATGAAGTATTCATTTAAATTTGAATTTTTTATTCAATGGAATTTGTGAATTTGTAACATTTGAAGAAAGACCCTAATATACAATGAATTTTTACGAAGCGATAAAAAAATGTAACGTACTAAATAAAGCTGTTTAGTCGTTTAATTGTACCTACTTATTAATCACAGACATCAGGTGCTTATTATAGTCAGTCTAAAAAATTAATTAGTGTTACAAACAATTATACATTGCTTTATAAAATTGTTTTTTTTTTTTTATACACAATAGACAGACGTTTGACCGCGATGCCACCTGATGGTAAATGGTGATGCAATCTAAGGAAGGGCACATCTGTCTAGAAGAAGCCTATTCACCCTAGCCTTAAAGATACCCAAGTTATAGTGGTCCGGAAAGACAGAAGCCGGTAGGGAGTTCCATTCTTTCGCAGTTTTAATTAGAAATGAGGATGCGAAGCGAAAAGTGCGGATTCGGGGAATATCTACAACTAATGGATGGAGTCCCGCCGATCGTCTGGATGTGCGAGAGTAAAATGGAGACGAATCTATCTATCCATAAGAAATATACAAACTGTAATCCAAAACGCCACTCGAAATTGTCCATTAAACTCCAGGCTGTGTATCTCGTAACATTACATCCATCAATCTCTATGGCGTCTAAAATGGAATTTAAATATTTCCTCAAATAAGAAATCCTATTTAGATCCTTTAATCCTCCGTATGTGTTGAAACCGTTTTCAAATATCATTATTTCGGGGTTGTTGCAATTTTTTTTGACCCAGTTTAACGCTTTCCTTATCCCTTCAGGTATGACCTGTAATTGAATTTTTAATATTTTACAACACGTTTCTTAATTATTATAGTACTTTAGACGTCTGAATCAATTTAAGAAAATATTACAGTACATATATTATTTTAGTTTTTGATGTCCCAACCCAAGCCATGCTAATTCCAAACGTAAAAATTATGTGATAAAATATTTGTATTTAATAATACGATTGAAAGACAACCATCCATGGTCATCAATAAATAAAAAAATACCAAGCCAAACCGTATATTCTTAGAAACAACTTTATTATAAAATCAATAATTGTCTATGGGTGACGGTTTTTAAGTGAGAACGTTTGCATTTGAGTCGTATAGAATAAAAGGCGGCTATCTGACTTATGAATGA
Source organism: Anthocharis cardamines (assembly GCA_905404175.1). Taxonomy (NCBI): domain Eukaryota; kingdom Metazoa; phylum Arthropoda; class Insecta; order Lepidoptera; family Pieridae; genus Anthocharis; species Anthocharis cardamines. The sequence continues at coordinate 3,659,540 of FR989972.1, read as the reverse complement.
TTGATAGCAATTTAAAAAAGAAAACGTTTTTCTCCTTTATTTTTGTATTAGGTATCATTCATTGCATATTTACGGTATCTATTAGTGGTATTAACAAATAAAGATAAAACCAAATATATAAAAAAAACATAACAGTCTAAACGACAATAACTTATTTTATTTTGGTAGATTGCCGGACCAAAAATGTTAGATAGCCTTTGATTCTATACGGCTCATTTATAGAAGCATAAAAAATCGGGTCTTAACAGTTAAAGATACGAATTCAGTAGGCTTATAGGCCGGTTGAATAGGGTACACCTATCGTTGCGATGGGTCTTGGATTCAAATACCGATGCAGATAAAAAGTTTATAATTTTCTATAAAAATATTTGTGTAACTCACACCACACCATATATGAAATACGTTTCAATAAGTAGAATAGCACTATTCAAAACGTTTACCTTACACTGATATGTAGCTCCAGAATCGAAATTAAAATCGACAATAACAGCGCCAATGTCGTCAGTTTGAGATGGAATTACTTCAGGCTTATAATTATCTCTTGTATAAAAATACGATGAATAATGGTTGAAGCCGTAGAAATCACTGGTACCTAGAAAAACAATTCTTTTTTTTTAACTATGATTGAAAAATAAGCTTTATATCCTGATATCTGACTGATAGGTACATAAATGGCGAGGTGCGAAAGTGTTGAGAGGATTTAGTAAGAATTTTTATGATAAGATCCATAAATCACGTCCCACTTTAACCCCCTCTCTAGGGGGTCAACGAAGTGTAACATTATGTAACAATAAAGTACATAGTGCATACATTTATTTGGAATCACAGGGCTTATGGGCGCGCTTGGCACGGTTTCTCTGGGGTCCGAGTAGTTCTGACCCCAGCCACCGCGGCGCTGCTATGTATTCGTGTGAATGAACACTCTGACGATGGAGTCATAGCGCGTACTCTCTCGCACCCAGCCGCTTTTAGAGCGTTTTTGCCGTTCATTCGTAAGAGCACGCGAGACAACGCGAGGGGAGCGTCTATGGTTTTGAGTGTAATCATTTTAACATACCTATAAGGGAAGCTCAAACCATTTAAATAACTCGAGCTTACCTTTACAATAATCTATCTCTTCTTTCGTAAACTCTGGTAATCTACTCTTTGGGTAACCTTGTTCAGCACTCTTCATCGCAACTCTTCTTTTGACGCGTTCTGGGAATCCGCCCTCGGTGGAAAATATCGGGTGGCTGTATAAACCAACATCGAACTCCATAGCATCAAGACCTGTATCTACGTCATCAGGAGAGTTCGTAGCTCCTTCATTGAAGTCTGTGGCGATCACGATTCCGCATTTACCTAAAAGAGTTATCTATCTAATATATAAAAGTCTCGTGTCACGGTGTTTGTGGTCGCACTCCTCCGAAACGGCTTGACCGATTTTCATTAAATTTTTTATATAATATATTATACATATTTGGTAGGTATGAGAATAGGTCGTAAAGGTACCGGTAACTAGGGTGTCCCCATACATATAATTTTTAATTTGGTCTCGTTTTTTTTATTAGTATAGCCGTACGAATCAGGCAGCTAGTAGGTACACATAACGCGGCTATCGTACATTTTAATGAAACAGCTTTTAAAAAATTGACGGAAAGAAGAAGAAGGGAATTGAGAGATATGGAAGAAATGAACAGTACTCACCGTGTTGATAACTCCTAAACTCTTTATCATAGATATGCCAAGCTCTCGCATGCGCCATAATAAGATTTTTAGCTGCTATATACTCCCCAATACCATGCGCGTTCACTCGTGGAGCGAACATATTTCTTCCATAACCAAATAAACCTATTTGCTTCGGTTCGTTGATCGTATTCCAAGTTTTCACTCTATCTCCAAAGAGCTTGTACACAGCCCTTGAATAGTCCTCAAACCAGTCTACTATTAAAGGATTGGCCCAACCACCCAAATCTTGAAGACTTTGAGGTAAATCCCAATGATATAGCGTTACTACTGGTTCTATTTTATTATCCAACAATTCGTTTATGAGGTTATTGTAATAATTGAGGCCAGTCTGGCTAGTTTTGTTTATAAAACCATTTGGAAATAGTCTCGGCCAACTGATTGAGAATCTGTAATGGTCAACTCCTAGAAACTTGAGCATTTTAATGTCGCGTTTGTAGAAGTAATAGGACTTGCAGGCGTTTTCTCCGTTTGTACCGTCCTTAATAGCATCTGGCTGGTGGCAAATGACATCCCAAATACTTTTTGTTTTATCTAAAAAAAGATAATCATAGATATGCTTAAGGCACATTAGAATAAGAGAAGGTCTATGATATATATCTAAAATTTTGTATGCAGGGTCGGATTCAGAGGTCTGGAGCCTTGAGGCAATAATGGAGTGGAAATTAAATTATTTTCCAAATAAATTGAATATTTTTTTTATATTTAGGTAAAACAGCGAAAAAAACATCAAAGAAAAGGTAGTGAAATAGTGTTTACTCCTCGGAATTTTAAAGATTTCCCCCAAAGTCTCTTTGCTCCCAGATCCCATCCCCTAAATCCGGCCTTGTTTGTATGAAATTTTCAATAAGATGAGTGCTTCCCCGCAACCAAGTCCTACATTCTGACACAAAAAATTCTGCATTTAATGTATTTTTTGAAAATACTTATTATCAGACTTAATACCTACTACAGTTCTTAGTTTGTGTTTAAGCTGATGCGTTTTCCTTTGGTGTTCACAAAATTGGTTCCTTTCGTCGAACAAGAAAAATAAAATACCAATAGTTATGTAGAGGTTAATCACAGGCACCTTGAATGTATCAAATGCCACAACTTAGATGTTCCAGTAAATATAAGCTAAGCTGGTAGTAGTTTATGGTAAGTAGTTTAACTACAGAAGTATTCTTTGAGATTTTATCGCACTATCGAAACTGGGTTTCTTTGATGAAGATCACAGTAGTATAAATGTAAATTAGGTGTGAGAACAACATATGATTTACTGACTAAGATAATGGCTTATTACCAGTAAAATGCCCAAAATAAAACTATAAAAATACGCCCAACCTGCAACATCCCAGGCACCCTCTATTTGATACGCGGAAGTGGCAACACCGATTTTTAAATTTTTTGGAAGCTTTCTTGACTCCATTCTGAAAATCTATAAAAAGTGAAATGATAGGTCTATTAGATAATTACATATGTATATTGTAATCGTTGAAAGTATATTGTCCTCAATAACATATGAATTTACATTTTCTTGTTAAGTATGTCACGTTTTTACCTTAACTGTTATCATTTTCACGACGACGATAATTAACGACAAATGTTATTTTAGGTAATACATACATAATACATATACGAGTATATAATATTGTTTCTATATTTTTCTAATTATATTTTATTTTCATGGCCTAAACTACCAATGTGGGTAACCATTCAGGTTCTTAATTGGTCCCAAAGTTTAGATAAATGATCGACTTGACGGGCTCGTTGGCGCGTTCGGTAGAACACCTGCCGTTCGCATCGATGGGTCGTGGGTTCAGATCCCAACGGGATGACTTTTTATAATTTGCTGTAAGCATGTTTTCCCCACTCTGGTAACTTCGGGCATTGATTGGGTGGGAGGAACCTCCGTTCATAAATGGCAAGACCGTGAAGAGCACATTGTACGTTTCGGTTTCAGTCTATGGATTTCCGAATGCTCGAAGTAAAAATTAGGTCGACAGGGCAGCATTGAATGATGTTCTGTGGCTGAGATATCACCTACCATCAAGTGAACCTCATGCTCGTCTGTCGATATCTGACATAAAAAAAAATAACTAAAAAAATGTTTTTTTTTTGGCTTGAAAAGGTGTGCGCTCTGCACCCTTAGAAATAACTTATGATCCCTATAATAGTCGTATACCTACATAATACGTAAACGTAATATATAGGGAGCGGGAGAGTTTTAGCTAAGAATTTCATTTTAATTTAGAAAAGAGTCATGTCAGTAGGTATAAACTTTATGGCATTTTGTGGACCAGTTTTAACAACCTCCTGAAAATTGAAGTAATCTTAATGATTGTGTTAAGTTCAATGTACTACAGTTTAACGACTATATTCTCAACTCGTGTCACAATTTAATTCAAGTTTTGTTTCGTTTTCTGTATTTGAGTTCGTAAACAATGTATATATAAATTAGTATATGGTATGGCGGTAATTTCTGTATGTAATAATATTGTCTTTTATTAACGAAAAAGCATTCGAAACTCAGCAGTCAGAAATTTTATTTAAATTTCTATATGTATATTTAATGTACCTATGGACTGTGCTAAAAATAAAATTAGATAGATATTATAAATTAAATCATTTAAAAATAATGATATTATATGTATTTTAGACTAATGCTTAGCTAAATGAAAAACTTATATTCGCTTTCGATGTCCTTACTAAAAAAATAGGCTGCAAAATAGCTACCTATATAGCTCAATATAACATACTTACCAAATAGTACTACGCAGCTCTAAGGACAAACCTTAACTGAAATTTTCTCATTAAATATACATAAGTTTAAGCTGTTAAAGCATGTAATAAATTACAAATACGTAGGTAAAATACTGTAGCGTATCAATTAAATGTGTTAATTATAATTATTTTGCCTTATTTATTAATCGGTTTTGGAGCATTATTGCCATAATTGATTGAGGACATAAAAAAATAAGATATGAATACTAATAATATTACATTTAGTGATGTGCCGGATCACCTACTTGCCTAAGAATAATGATCAGTGAAACAGAGAGAGATTCTATATTTTCGTTTATAAATATATTTTTTTAATTATTATAGTTAATTACTTAAAGATGTCATGTGGAACATGGTGTTAGCACCTTACAAAAATTTTGTAAAACGTGAAAAAAAAGAGTGGCGGCGGCGCCGCGGCGAGTTTATTGCCAATTCTTCTCGTCCGTTCTACGCCCTTGATTTGAGAACTGGCAGGAAATGTAAAATTAGAAGCGTTTAATATGTATTTTTTTATTAACGTCCATAAGTGTACATTATGTTACCTAAATGAATAAATGATTTTGAATTTGAATTAGAGACAGAAATGGGTCTGCCATGGGTGGGAGGAATATCGAAATTCCGACCGAATAACGAACCACCATTCATAGATGTAAAAACCGTGAAGTGTACATTGCGCGTTTCGGTTTCAGTCTATGGATTTCCGAATGCTCGAAGTAAAAAGTAGGTCGACGGCCATAATTGTCTGATGTTCTGTGGCTGAGGTATCACCTACCATCAAGTGAACCTCATGCTCGTCTGTCGATATCTAACATAAAAAAAGGTCCACCAATTGTGCATTTGATTTAAAAGAAATGTGGTGAACAAACTTCTGTGGTATTCATATATTGTTTTCAGATGTAGATTTTACTCAAATGGAACCTTCGTTTGAATGAGGACATCCAATGAGCAAGTATTTGAACAATTGTGAAATTGTCTTACTTTTTGGCTTAATCGACTGTTTAGGAAATTATATTATGTTATCAGTTTAAGACGTTTGTACTCGTTCCTGTGTAATAAAAAATTCTGAATTATATACCAATCAATTCTTTAATTTAATTTAACCATATATGTACGATGTTAAGCAATACAATGTTGCATTTTGAGAAAATTGAGTTTGAAGTTTTGATTAGGTTTTATTAAATTTCTTTTAAAAAATAACAGATGTAGGTAATAGATTTTTTTGTAATTATTATTATTACACTAAATGTACATATCGTTTTTCTTGGCAGCAATTAAAGTAATATAATTTAGTGCATTATTGTTAAATATTCTAAACATTTTAGGGTTTCACGTCCACTAGTTTTTTCAATATTTTTGCTATTAAAACGATTTAATATATCTCTTTTGAAAAGGAAGCAATTGGTATCAAAATTTACTTTAATACCGGAGGTCCTGAGTTCAAATCCCGGGGATACACGATTTAAAAAAGGGCAGAAGGCTGATCACCTACTTGTATGATCTAAAGACTAACATGATCAGTGAAACAGACACAGAATTGGGTCTGCCCCATGCCCCACTAGGTCGGGTTTTTTTTTATATTTTGTAAATGTTCCGTAAGCTGTAAAGTTTTCCAAATAAATAAATAATTAATGGTCAATTTATGCTATTATCTACTCATTTATAAGTATAATTTGCATCTATAGAAATGTCTATAGAAAGCCTAAAAGTTAAAACATCATTTGTGTGCTGATAGCACCTGTTTTTTATTATTATAGTAATATCATGATAGTAATGCAATAGATAAAATTTAAATGAGGATTAAAATGATCTCGTTGTAAATTCCCTGAATTTATCGAATTGCGGCTGAATCATTCTCTAACAGGTGAAAGCAATTGAAAAACCATATAATGTTGCAATTATACTTACCTACGTGTTACATAATCAAAGTGCATAGTCAAAGACGTGGATTGTGGTATAAAACCGCGAAATTTTAGATGTTCTGACATCTGTTGCGATCACAAATGTTACGAGTATAAATTATTATAATAATTATCTATTTAAATTAAAATTTGAATGAAATCTATTTTCGCAACCTTAAAGCAACAATCAGCTATGTTTTTTTTCAACCGACTCAAATAACAGTCGACTCGAATAAAAAAGTTATACCTACATAGTTACATACATATTATTAATATTTAAATAATAATAGAATATTTTGCAAAAAATATAACGTTACAACAACGAAAGATAAAAATACAAAATTTCGCTTTTGATTTTGGTAAGAATTAAAAGTAGGTACTTATATTCTACTACATTAAGTTCGAATTTTATGACTTTAAATCTCCATAAGTCAGTATTCGTTCCATCGATACTGTATTGTATAATCAAATCAATCACATTGGCAGTGGCGTAGCTGAGAGGGCCCCCTGAGCTTTGGAAAGTGGGGGAGGCAGCTCTCGAAGCTAGAAAAATTCTCGCAGGAATTTAATTTTTTCAAGATTTTAAATGAGCATTTATAACTCCGATAATGGACGCGCCGAGCGCTCTTGATTAGTAATAATTTGCAAATAATTAATTTTGTGCAGTTTCTGAAGAAATTTAGCCGTAGGGGGGAGATTGCGATTTTTTCTTTGCACTGGAGTCCTTGTCCACCTAACTACGCCACTGCTTATAGGATACTTCGTGTTGACTGAGAATCATGAAAGGCATGAAGCAATGTCATGTAGAACAAGTAAAGAAAAAAAATCGTAAACCGTAATTTTTTTTTTTTTGGGATAACCTTTGTACGGAACCCTCGATGCGCGAGTCCAACTCGCTAGTTTTTTTTTTAATTTATCCTTCATAATATTCTTGTCGAAGGCAAATTGTTTGCCGAAAATTACCGAAGTCAACCGTCGTATACTGATGAGACATCCTAGCAGTGATGTGTCTCAAATAACCAAAGAAATCCATTACTTATCCATTCATTTTGTAAATCATATAATAAAAAAACCTCTGTCTTGCCCATGTCTTTTATCAGACGTTAATTTCACTCAAACGGGCCTGGGTTAAAATGAGGACATCGAATAATGAGCAAGTGTTTAAACAATTGTCAATAGTAGATTACATTGACTTAATCGATTATTTGACTATGAACGAAAAACGATTGCAATGTTTGTTGAGGTGTTATCGGTTTTTTAATTGTACTTCGGACACGTCGGAGAAACATTTCCTACAACAGTACAATTTTTTTTTTTATAATATAGGGGGCAAACGAGCCTGCGGCTCACCAGATGGAAAGTGAACACCGCCGCCCATGAACATCTGCAACATCAGAGGACTTGCAGTTGCGTTGCCGGCCATACCGGCAATATAATTTACCGGGACTCTAGACGATAAGTAGAGGCTATAATATAAGCAAGCGTCAGCTCTGCAGATCAGCAGAGGGAGGGGTGATCAGCCGGCCTAGCATGACAACCGCGACAAAATTTGGTCGACCGTTTTCTCGTGTTTTAATCGATTATCTCTTTATTTCTTCCGGGTCTAACATGACAATTACACTTAAAACTCGACTTTTAATATCAGAAATAGATATATTTGTCGATCGAGATATCTTTTCTATCAAAATTGTCGATGTCGAGATATAATATATCGAGATATCTTACATCTTAGTTTGTCTTCTCTCGTCCGCGAGATATCTTGTGGCGGTCATGCTAGGCCGGCTGGATAAGAAAATGGTATTCACAATTCCGATAGGATTTACCATCAGCTTTCTTTGGGAGTTCCCGATTAGAATCTTAGTATAAAATGGTAGAAAGCTTGTACGGTTTTGACGGGCTCGTTGGCGCGTTCGGTAGAACATCTGCCGTACGCATCGATGGATCGTGGGTTCGAATCCCATCGGGACGACATGTTTATAATTTTCTGTAAACATGTGTTCCCCACGTCTGGTAACTTCGGGCATTGATCGGGTGGGAGGAATATCCAAATTCCGACCGGGTAGCGAACCACAGTTGACCGTTCATAGATGGAAAAACCGTGAAGTGAACATTGCGCGTTTCGATTTCAGTGTATGGATTTCCGAATGCTCGAAGTAAAAAGTAGGTATTAACTGATGAATGATGCGCTGTCGACCGCTTTCTGTGGCTGAGGTCCTACCATCAAATAAACCTCATGCTTATCTGTCGATATCTAACATACAAAAAGAGTATCATATATATATCATATAGGTACATCAAATTTGTAGAATCATATAAATTTACAATAATAATAGGGCAACGATATATTTTTGCATTTAATTCCTACTGAAACTGAGGTATTCTTTACCAACACTCGTCTTACTCTCGTCTGCCTATATTAGTCATAAAACGATAATATATTATATGAAAAATGAGCGCGTACCTATGGGTTACACTTACGCAGGAATTAGAACAAATATAGAAGACACTTGAATACACAGAAAACCACACACGGACAGGGCTGTACTTAGTCAAATTGTACTTATAATTATTATTAACCAATATATTGTATTAAACCACATTGTTGTTTATTTGTTAAATATATTATACATAAATTATTAAATAATATTATAATAACTAATATTATAAAGAAGAAAGATTTATTTGTTTTTTATGATTTAACTTAAAAACTACTCGATCGATTTTACAAATTCTTTCACCAATAGAAAGCTACATTATCAACTACGACTACATTGTATCCGTGCGAAGCCGGGGTGTGTTACTAGTAATATTATAATTTGGCTAAATTATCAACATTTTAATCCGGTAAATTTTAATTAGTTTAAATACATTAGGTATACTCTGCTTGTCATAAGAGGCGACTAAAAGTGTCCAAAGAAGTAGAAGATGGTGTATAAGGGAGGAGTGATCTTCCTCCAACCTAAAGGGAGGATCCTCGACCAGTCGAACCACTGACTGGCCGGCCCTAAGGCCCCAGTGGTTGAAGTCGAGATATTGTACATATACTCAGCGCTCGGAAAAATGTATATAGCGCGATTCAGGATTAGACGTCTTCGTATTGATTCTTGTAGCGGATCATAGATATCGCTACAATGGTATAGAGGGGCGTTGAGCCATCTTATTTCCAACATATTATTTGGGGCAACAACATAGTGTTTGGAAGCACCGGTGCCCTACGGAGATCCCCTGGCAGTCTGAGGTAGCCGAGGCTACCGAGATTTAGTGTAATTTCGATTTCCCCCCAGAAGTTACAGTATCTTATTTGAAACTTCCACACCTAGATCAAAAAATACCTATATTTATAATGAAATATAAACCACTTGGAGGCAGTGGCAAGTGTTAACAACACGTGTTAGGTTAAAGGCAAGCCGGGCTTTTGGGCTTGTATGATCGTCCCGCCGCTGCTTGGAGGCCACAAACAAAACCTCAAATCAAACTCTGTTTCTCCGGGAGACATACATACAAACACACTTTCACATTGTTAAACGTACTTAGTTTATACAAATTCCAAATCATTTATTCATTTAGGTAACACAATGTACACTTATGAACGTCAATAAAAAATACATGTTAAATGTTTCTAATTTTACATTTACTGCCAGTTCTCAAATCAAGGGCGTAGAACGGACGAGAAGAATTGGCAATAAACTCGCCGCCACTCTTTTAATTGCCAATTTTTTTTATTTTACAAAATGTTTGTAAGGATCTGCAACTATTACACCATGTTCCACATGGCATCTTTATAATCTAATACAGGGGTCGGCAACCTTTTGCTATAGCAGGGCCACATATGTTGCCAGAGTATCAGTGCGGGCCGCACTTATTTTTATATTTATATGTTCGGGTATGTATTTTTAATATTTGAAATAAAACGCATATATATTAATACAATCATGTCTATTTTAATTGAATTACTATATGTACTAACATAAAAGTAAGAACTAGTGAGATTTTTGCGGCTGCATTTGACTTGCAAGTTTTTTAACGTCTGCTTTCATTTTAGTAGTAGACACGCGTAGAATCGCGTCCAAATGTTCATCCGTTAACCGCGAACAATTCTTATTTTTGCGGTAGTTGAGAATTGAAAAAGTCTGCTCACACAAATATGTACTACCAAACATAGTTATTATCTGCTGAGCAAACTTTTTCAATTCTTTGAAGTTTTCAGAACTCAAACCTCCGTAGAACAGTATCAAGTCAGTGCTTTCCTTAAATGCCGTTTTAAGTGTGCTATTACTTTGCAAATCTACTATGTTCATTTGCAAATTGCTTGGTACCTCACTAATATCAATTGCAAAAGGGTTTTGGAATATTTCCAGGTTAAGGGAGCTCTTTTTAAAGTCGGTGAATCGATTTACAAACTCAGTTTGTAGTTGTGTTAACACGTTTCTCATTGTAATATTTTGCCACACAAAATTATCTCCAGCTTCTTCCACGGCTTTCTTGCAATTAGGAAAATGGTCAAGCTTTTTTTCATCAATATGCTCGATAAACAGTTTCAGTTTCATCTCAAATGACTTAACATCTGAATACATATCGCAAATCAATTTATTTTTTCCCTGCAAGCGTTTGTTGAGCTGATTCAGTTCCTTAGTCAAATCAGTCAAAAAACCAAGATCGATAATCCACTGTTTGTTAGTAAGCTCTTCGACTGGCTTTCCTTTCATCTCCATGAAGTTGCCAATTTCTTTCCTCAAATCAAAAAACCGTTCCAAAACGGCACCTCGACTGAGCCACCTCACTTCACAGTAGTAAACCACGTCACCATGATCAGCTTCCAGATCTTCCAAAAACTTTTGGAACTGACGGTGTGTCAGCCCATTTCTTCTTATAAAATTAACAGTGGATGTTACAGTATCCATTATTTCTTTCCAGGATATAACCTTGGAGCACAATGCCTCTTGATGGACAATACAGTGAAAAATCAATGGCACAGTAGATCCAGAATCTTTCACTTTGCTGATGATTCTCCCAACAACACCTTTGTTTTGACCGCTCATGTTCTTGCCTCCATCGGTAGTAACACTTGTTAACTTTTCCCAGCTTAACTGCAATGAATCCAGAGCTTGTTCCACATGGTGAAATAAATCTTCTCCCGTAGTTGTACCTTTCAAACTGCACATTTTCACAAGCTCTTCGTAAACAGTAAAGTTTTCGTCAATGCCGCGTACAAATATGAGTAGCTGTGCTGTATCCGACACGTCCGTACTTTCATCCATCGCTAAAGAGAAGCAGTCAAAAGACTGCGCCTTATCCCTGAGTTGTTCACACAAATTAGCACCCAAGTCTTCAGTACGTCGGGTGCAAGTTCTCGCAGAGAGACTAAGACTTTCAAACATTTTTTTTTGCTCTGGGCATATTTCTTCTGCGATAGCTAAGACACACTCTTTTACTAATTCACTATCGGTAAACGGACGTCCACTTTTTGCTAGAATCTCTGCTACCCTGTAACTGGCACGAACATTCGATTCGCTGTTGTCTGCCACAACCTTAAATATGTTTTGTTGATTTTGTAATGACGATTTCAAAGTGGAAATTTTCCTTTGTCGTATTTCTCCTTCAAGACAGTCAAATTTAGCTTTGTGCTCAGTGTCGTAATGTCGCTTCAGGTTATATTCCTTTACTACAGAAATACTCTTTTGACAAATCAAGCATAACGGTTTTCCTTTAAACTCGATAAAAAAGTATAATTCTGTCCATAATTTGTTAAAAACTCTTTTTTCTTCTTCTATCTTCCTTTTTCTTGAAGCCATGTTTATATAAATATTCTGTAACAATAATGAAAAAAATTAAATTCGTTGTAAAATTATATGTTCCAGTTAGCACCTACAAATTCAACTCCACATTCAAAAAATAATTAAAACATGACATACTCGTAACTGACTTCATGTCATGTAACTACTATCCACGTCCTTATAACATTTACCCATCAATCTGAAGGTTCACATAAACAATCAGTAAATAAAATAATACAAATTGCTCGCGAGTGCATACAACGTACTTACCTCATACGTCGTGCGTGAGAAGCTATCATCGAAGGGAAGAAAGGTGAAACGAAACGCGTAGCCAGCAACCAGATGAGACGTGAGTTTCCGGCGAATTTCCACAACCGAATGAGGCGATAGCTGCGCGCGGCTGTGATTTTAACTAAAGTCGGTCGCTTTGAATTTTTTCGCCGCCGCACACCTGCGTCTAATCAAAGACTGCCGCCGCCTATTGTCTCAAAGGAGCCGCCCGCCACCGACGGCCAGGTGCAGCGTATAAACGCAAAAAAAATTGCCAAGAATTGAATAAGTACAGCAAATATTTATTTTCGGTAGAAACAATACATAACATAACAGTTCTTAAAAAATGAAATAGGTACATTTTTATCACCCCGCGTGGGAGCGAGCTTTCAAGAATACTCTCATGGCCCAGCAGCATGGCCGTATAAATTCTAGTGATTCTAGTAATATGGCCTATTGCTTTGGTATTTTTTTCTTAAGGACCTGAGGCTTGCGGGCCGCAACGAGATAGAGCACGGGCCGCATGCGGCCCGCGGGCCGCCGGTTGCCGACCCCTGATCTAATATATAAAATTCTCGTGTCACAGTTTTCGATGCCATACTCCTCCGAAACGGCTCGACCGATTCTCATGAAATTTTGTGTGCATATTGGGTAGGTCTGAGAATCGGACAACATCTATTTTTCATCCCCCTAAATGTTAAGGGTAATCCATCCCTAATTTTTTTTTTTAATTTTTGGACGAAAATTTTTGTTTTTATTTTTTTATAATGTGGCATTAAAAAATACATACAACCCTAAATTTTTACTTTTCTATCACCAACCCCTGCTTTTGAGAAATTATTTACATGGCAAAACAACGATTGCCGGGTCAGCTAGTTAACTATAATAATAAAAAATATAAACGAGAAAAAAAAAAGATTTGTCCTCTATCAGCAGTAGGCATGGTGAAATAGGAGCACGCACTTACATTCTCGTGGGAACAATACATAGTTGAAATAAGTAACATCACCGCCACATGAACGCAATACTGCGAGTGCAGCCCTGTAATCGAAGGCTGTGTTCACAAGACCTACATTGTCGAACCGCAGACAACATCCAACTCAGTACAGCCCCGTTCACCTTCTGAAACAGATCTATTATCTCTATTAAAGTTAAAGCCTTAAAAGTTTTGCTATCCCTCTCAATTACATACGAAGCGACAAAGAGGAACTACAGGAAGACTAACAGGTAAGGATATTGACGTTATACGCCAATTATTATTTATTCTATTTTTAAAAAAGAAGAAGAGATTTTTTTTTATTTATTGACAGAGAGCATGAGGCCCTCTTGGTGCTAGGTGTCCTTAGCCACAGGACATCAGTCAATGATGCGCTGTCAACCTACTTACTTCGAGCATTCGGAAATCCATAGATAGAAACGGGCACATGCAATATGCGTTTTACGGGTTTTCAGTCTATCAACGTATCAACTATAAAATCTAACCTAGTAAATATTTTAGATATTCTTCCCACCTTGACTGCTTGAAATGACCAGATAGACGTAGGGAAAACGTTGGAACGTAAGGTCTGGTCTTCTATCCTACGCACCGACCGACGAGCCCGTCAAAATATAAGTACATTCATAGCAAGACTATACACTGATAATGGAACTTTCTATTGGTGAAATACTTTTTAATATCAGTCCAGTAGTTTTTGAGTTTATTCGTTACAAACATACAAAATTACAATTTTTTCCTCTTTATAATATTAGTGCAGATACCATTTCCAACACTGAATCTGCCAAGTATAATGTCTATTACATTATACTTGTTGAACCATGACAATTTTATGTAATTTATCGATATATTTTATAGACCTATAAAATAACAAAATATTTTACAAGTATTAAAAGCAAGATAATGAATAACAAATCTGGGAGGTTACTGGGGTAATTCAAATATAACTTATTAAAAAAAACTTTTACTAAGTTATATTTGAATCAATTTTTAAAGTAACCACTGGTTCGTAATTTTGCGTTTACTGAGAAGAGCCAACAATAAACTGGATATTTATGGTTATTTTAAATTTTAATGAGTTAGAGTTTGAGTAAAACAAAATAACTTAGTTGATGATATATCTTATTTTCTATTATTTTTATAACGGTAAATTATCCTTGTTTCGTATATAAAATTCAAAAGAATTTTGTTCACATAAGATCATAGTTGCTCATCGAACACACACTTTTACTGCTAACCAAAATACTATTTTACAGCCATGCGAATTAAAACACGTAAACAACGTAAAAACACGTATCGGCAACTCGATATAAATAACACGCAAACGTGTTTACCGCACTGGCAGACCCGATTTATTTCGAACACGCATGCGTGTTAAATACGCATACTCGATTCGACCGTAAAAACACATACGGTGTGTTTTCAGCAGGCAAAGTGTTAATAAAAACCTTTATATAAATACATTTTAAAGCATTTAATTTCAATATGTGATACTCGCGTTGATAAAATACAACATCGAAGACAATTTCAAAGCACTTGATCAAACACACAGTGCACTTTATTTACTTACGAAATGTTAATATATACTTAAAACATAACAGTTTATAATTATCATTTGTTTCAGATGTCAGAAATTGTATAAATAATTTTATGGTTTCCCTGGACCATACTCGGTTTCAAATAAAACATAGATTTCATCCTATCTGGAGGCACGGTAGTGCCCCCGCCAAGTCGAGCAACAAACGGCACGGCCTTACTATCCTTTTCTCGAAGTAGTTCAGGCCATTTTCGACCCCCTATAACTTCGTTGTGGATAAAACTAGAAGCCTAAATTTTCATTAACCAAGCAGGCATTTTATAAACTCCGTATATTTCAGAATTCATTCAATTTAAACCAGTAGTATAAGAATTATAACTAGTCAAAGTTTGCTAATTTGTCACTCACTGACTGATACATATGTATGTATTATGGTTTATATATCAGACTAGCAACACGCGCCGGCTTCGTATGGGTACAATGTAGATGTAGGTAGGTACTATACACAAAATAGCCTACGTTCCTTGCTGATAATGTAGCTTTCTATTGGTGAAGTAAATTTTAAAATCGGTTCAGTATATCCAAATATTACCCTCTACAACCTCACAACCTTACAAACTTTATCTCTTTATACTCGTATAATTATATGAGGATTGATAAACATCGAACCAGTGTTCATTTGTTTTTAACCTAATTTATCGTCCATCATTGTTTATCTCGTCAGACCTACAGCTACGAACAGACGTTTCCTTAAATACCGAACTGAATCTTTCTTTAAATTCAATAAATCATCAAAAACAAATAATGCTAACAGCAGTTAGCAGGGTAACTTTGACTCGACTTTATTTCGATTGAATCTGGGAATATACATATAAACAATAATAAATTGACAGGTCGACTAATATTTTAACCAAACTATACTATTGGAATTAATTAAGAATATGTATTTGTTGAATAATCCACCCCTGGGGGTTAATAAGGGATGGAAGTCCGAGGCGCAGACGCTTCGCAGCTACAAGCTAGTACTTTCTTATAATAAAAATAATCTATACTAATATTATAAAGAGGAAAGATTAATTTGTTTGTTACGATTTAAATCAAAAACTACTGGACCGATTTTAAAAATTATTTCACCAATAGAAAGCTAAATTATCTGTGAGTAACATAGGTATTTTTTTATAGTACATCTACATTACACCCGTGCGAAGCCGAGGTGTGTTACTAGTCTGTTATAATACCACTTTCTCTAACATTAATAGTTCTTTTAAATAAAATACTGTATACCAAATTAAAACGCGATAATCCCGAAACGTCGGGATAAACAATCTAAACAATATAAATAATAAATCGCGTGTCAATCCGGTATACAGTATTTTATTTAAATGTGTGATACTCGCGTTAATAAAAGACAATATTAATAACAATAACATTAGTAGCTTGTTTACTTTAGAGTAAACTAAGCTAAGCTGTTTAGACAGCTATTAGCTAACAAGCTACGTTATAATTACATTGTTTGTTAAAATACAGCTACCGCTATCAAATATAATAACTTATTCTAATTCTAATTTTATTTTTATTTTTCAGATGCTTGTTTCATAATGGCCGTTAATTTATATGGAAAGGTAAATAATATGGTAATTACACTCCGGTTGTGACTTACCTACAGTTTAGCTTATTGTAAGCTATCTAGGACAGTGGTTCGGGGGGTTTATCAGCTATTCTATGGGTGTAATAAAGAACAAAAGTTCAATGAGGGTACAAATTCACTAGGCTGGCCATAATTCGTTCTATATTTAATTTAGAAAAACATATTCTTTTGAAAATTACAAAAGGATATACAATAATTTTATCATATTATATAAACGGATGCTTTATTATTGGAATCTTTTATTGTTTTATT
Organism: Anthocharis cardamines; assembly: GCA_905404175.1. Classification (NCBI taxonomy): domain Eukaryota; kingdom Metazoa; phylum Arthropoda; class Insecta; order Lepidoptera; family Pieridae; genus Anthocharis; species Anthocharis cardamines. The sequence goes on along the minus strand of FR989972.1, from coordinate 3,642,679 downwards.
CAAATCTTTTATTATTTTATTCTAAGCAGACTTTACATAACGTAAAAAAATCAAAAATGGCATTTTAAATTTTTTACGTTACAATTTGTTACTTCTTTCCTTCTTTCGTCTTACAACTTTTTTTTTCAATTTAGATATTGGTGGACTTACTACTTTTTATATGAATATTTCAATCTTTATAGAGGATATCTTAAGAACCAGTCATCATTTAGTTAGCGAAGTTGGTTTGTGACCGTCACTAACGGGCAGTGTATATCTATTTGCCCGTTTTGACGATCGCAAAATGAACTCGCTCGACTATAGACAGCGTGGAGGAGCTTCAAGAATCAACACATCTCATGCTACTGAATTTGAAGAAAACATGGAAAAACCTCGGCTTTTCAGAAGAATGGTCACCCTGGAGAGCGGCGGTGTAACATGACTAGTTTTTCTTTCTCGTTAAGATAGCTAGATCTTAGCGCCTAAGATCCTAGACTAAAAACTGAAAAAAAATCTGTAAATGTAAATTAGTTTTTTTATTACAAATATTACCTTAAAATTCAAACTCTCATGTTACTGCAAAAATATTATAATTGTATTATTCAATACATAATAATTTTTATTTTATATAATAAATATAAAAGTTATTTTTCTGTTTGTTTTAACTAAACATGTTCGAAACTAGTATATTATGTCTTTATAAATGATTTTTACAAAGGTTTACCCTATAAACATAGAGAGTAATATTGTGTCCCTCTGTGGTAGTGTGGTAGAATTTATGAGAATATCATAATTAAAAGTAATTTTAAATATTTGCGTATTAAAAATCTTAAAACATTTTTAATATCATTTTATATTAGTACCTAATAATTTTATCTGGTAAGTAAATCAGGGAGAAGGGAACATTTTTTATGTATTTCATTTTAAGTGAACTATGTTCTCATAAGAAATTCTTTAAACCTACATAATATATTGGGGTAAATATATGATTCATATGTCATGTAACCAAAAATACTAATTCGAGCGATACATCTGACGATAAGTGATCATTGATAAAATCACCGTCGCTTACTTTTATATTTTCTATTATTAAACCACATTTAAAGTGACATTTACTTGTAGTTTTATTTCAACCCTTATATATTACCCTTTGTTGGAGTGCTGATGGTAGTGGAAGTAGTCAACACTGACGAATGTAGTTCAAGGTGAATCTCTTTGCTGGAAATAAAGCACCCCATTAATGCTATATTTTTTATGAAATAGCGGCAAACGGGCTGGTCTGCTTATCTGATGATGGTAAGTGATCACCGTCGCCCATAGATATCTGGAATACCAGAGGCCTTACCGGTCTTTAAACATGGGGAGACTATTCTGTGTCCATTTCACTGATAATAATTATTCATTACAAGCTTCGATCAACAATGTAAGCATGAAGATGATCCAGTGGCGGATTTACACATTTCTGGGGTATTGCTAGGGGCTGTTAAAATATTGCCACCCTAGCCTCTATGTGAGTTCCTAAATTTTCTAAAATAGGTGGGGATTGTCTTCAACTCTGTAAGTCTTACTTTTAGACTATTCTCTGTAAGATACAGAAAAACGTCTTATTCCGTCTTTAGACTTGATTTATATAAGGTAGCTAAAAGACAAAAAATTCCTCCAAAGCCGCCCCTAAAAACTGCCGCCCTAGGCTCAAGCCTATTCAGCCTGCTGGTAAATTAGCCAATAAGATGACCAGTCTTCCATCTAGTCCTTTAGGGGTGATTTTCATCCTTTGATTAAAGAGTATCTATTTGAAAGACTTTGCGGAATAGCATTGATAAAAATCCATTACTTGCTTAAAACGACGAGAATATCATAATATCAAATTATATTACTAGAACTAGAATGAACTGGAAAACAAACTTAAACTATTTGTTTTGTAAAAACTTTTGTACACTTAAAGACTTTTCATCTCCGTTGTTAATATTGTCTTTTATTAACGCGAGTATCACACATTTAAATAAAATACTGTATACCGGATTAAAACGCGATTTATTATTTAAATTATTTATCCCGACGTTTCGGATGCTTTTCAGCAACCGTGGTCGCGGGAGACTGAAAGATGACAGTTGTCTTATATTTGAAATGTCACAAAGTTGCCATATTTAATTCAATTAAATTAAAAAAATATATAATCTATTAATTTAGGTAACACAATGTACACCTATGAACGTGAATAAAAAATAATACATAGTAAATTACTAATATTACTAATATTAAATGCTTCTAATTTTACATTTACTACCAGTTCACAAATCAAGGGCGTAGAGCGTACGAGAAGAACTGGCAAGAAACTCGCCGCCACTCTTTTTAATCGCCAAGTTTTTGTTTTACAATCTTTACATATTAACGCCATCTATTCCTACGGAGTTGATATTTACTGTAATTTTCTATATTATGACAATATTGACTAACGGTGTCCTCTTGTTTTTTAGTATGTTTGATTTGGGGCTTTAGATTTTTAATTACTGGATCCCAGGTGTTAGAAAGTCTCAAACCATCTTCTCTATTGAAGTTAGGATGTTTTTTAATTTCAATAGCCTCACGTACTAGTCTGGGAAAGAATCTACTTTCTTTTGCAAGGATTTTCGGTTGGTCGAAACGTATGTAGTGGTTTGGTTTATCCAGAGTGTGTTCGCATACTGCTGATTTAGAGTGACGTCTGTGTTTGATATCCGCAATGTGTTCCTTAAGTCGGTTTGAAATGCTACGTTTAGTTTGCACAATGTAGGATAAACCACAGTCACAATCCAGTTTATATACACCTGGATCTTGCAAAGGAATATTACTTTTTATTGGTCTCAAGAATTGTTGAATCTTCTTGTGCGGCTTGAAAACTGTATTAATAGAAGCTCGTTTTAAGATTCTTCCAATCCTGTCTGTAACACCCTTCACATAAGGCAGGTAGGCTGGTAGACGTTGTACTGTTTGTGGTTTATTCCTGTTTCTGTGATGCTGTGGAGGCACTCGCAGCTTGTTGTCACGGAGTACCCGCTTAACATGCTGCAGTTCCCCGTTGAGGTGGGCAGCATCACAGAGGCGGTGGGCTCTCTGAAACAAACATACACCGACAGAAGAGAGTTGGCAAGGGTGGTGGTGGGAATCACCATTGAGGTACCTAGGTATGTTTGTTTCAGAGAGCCCACCGCCTCTGTGATGCTGCCCACCTCAACGGGGAACTGCAGCATGTTAAGCGGGTACTCCGTGACAACAAGCTGCGGGTGCCTCCACAGCATCACAGAAACAGGAATAAACCACAAACAGTACAACGTCTACCAGCCTACCTGCCTTATGTGAAGGGTGTTACAGACAGGATTGGAAGAATCTTAAAACGAGCTTCTATTAATACAGTTTTCAAGCCGCACAAGAAGATTCAACAATTCTTGAGACCAATAAAAAGTAATATTCCTTTGCAAGATCCAGGTGTATATAAACTGGATTGTGACTGTGGTTTATCCTACATTGGGCAAACTAAACGTAGCATTTCAAACCGACTTAAGGAACACATTGCGGATATCAAACACAGACGTCACTCTAAATCAGCAGTATGCGAACACACTCTGGATAAACCAAACCACTACATACGTTTCGACCAACCGAAAATCCTTGCAAAAGAAAGTAGATTCTTTCCCAGACTAGTACGTGAGGCTATTGAAATTAAAAAACATCCTAACTTCAATAGAGAAGATGGTTTGAGACTTTCTAACACCTGGGATCCAGTAATTAAAAATCTAAAGCCCCAAATCAAACATACTAAAAAACAAGAGGACACCGTTAGTCAATATTGTCATAATATAGAAAATTACAGTAAATATCAACTCCGTAGGAATAGATGGCGTTAATATGTAAAGATTGTAAAACAAAAACTTGGCGATTAAAAAGAGTGGCGGCGAGTTTCTTGCCAGTTCTTCTCGTACGCTCTACGCCCTTGATTTGTGAACTGGTAGTAAATGTAAAATTAGAAGCATTTAATATTAGTAATATTAGTAATTTAATATGTATTATTTTTTATTCACGTTCATAGGTGTACATTGTGTTACCTAAATTAATAGATTATATATTTTTTTAATTTAATTGAATTAAATATGGCAACTTTGTGACATTTCAAATATAAGACAACTGTCATCTTTCAGTCTCCCGCGACCACGGTTGCTGAAAAGCATCCGAAACGTCGGGATAAATAATTTAAATAATAAATCGCGTTTTAATCCGGTATATAGTATTTTATTTAAATCTCCGTTGTTACTAGTAATCTGGAATTCTCTTCCTGTCTGTCTTCTCCAAAAAAAATATAACTGAGACTCTCCAGGGACAAAGGGTAATTATTGTAATGCGATCAAGGTTGAAAATCATAACAGCTTTAAGCCATTATCATTTTCCATTTTGACCGCATTGTATAAACGAACTCTAAGCATATCTATACATTATCTATCCCTATAAATATTGTCGGATCTGAAAATAGATTACAATTAATTTGGTACGGTTAAAGAGATTTCTGATTTTTAACATAAGTTTATGAAAAACCCGTGTAATTAATTAAATCTATACAAAAATGTTGTATTGCATTTTTTTTTAAATTAGCCTCAGCAGATTCGAAGAAAAAATATATACATTTTTATTTCAAACTCAAACATTTATTGTAATAAATTAATCAAAATTAAATTACATTTACACTATACATTCAGATTCATCCTCCGATATCAATATGTTAAATTTCAGATTCAAAGAAAAGAGGCTAATATGTATGAGTAAAATGAAGTATTCCATTTAACCATAGCATATGTGGAACATTAAAAAAGGGGAATTTTCTAACTACAATTGCTTACACTTAATTTGATAAAGATCTACATTAAACCTATTCATTTTCTTCATGGACGACAATGTAAGTAGAAAAGTGAATTCCCGAATAATGGGTCATAGGGCAGCGGGGTTAGAACGCAAAACGCAAAACGATTCGACTGATCGTCTCGCTTCATTGTGATTGGTGTAGAGACTCTCTAGAGACTCTCTACACCAATCACAACGAAGCGAGAGAGTCTCTACACCAATCACAATGAAGCGAGACGATCAGTCGAATCGTTTTGCGACTCTCTACACCAATCACAACGAAGCGAGAGAGTCTCTACACCAATCACAATGAAGCGAGACGATCAGTCGAATCGTTTTGCGTTTTGCGTTCTAACCCCCCTGACCCATTTCTGTGTCTGTTCACTGATCATTTAGTTTTACAGGCAAGTAGGTGATCAGCCTTCTGTACCCTGCCGACTGAAACATTTTATTTAAATCTTGTTTCTCCGGGATTCGAACCCAGTACCTCCGATGCTAAACGTATCGCGCTTACCACTGAGCCACGGAGGCGGTCATGTTACATAAGTACGAAGGTAAAAAATTACAATATAATCTATAATAATTACATAATATAATACTAGTCGCGAAGTGTGAAGATTTTGAAAAGGAGTTCCAAAAAAAACACACCATAATTCGTATTTAATTTATATTAATTTCGTACTTTCATACAATGCGAGGATGATCCAAAGTAAAGCGAAAGGTGTTCACCACCTTCATTGTTTTTAATCTGTTAGTGGATTAGTTATTGGGTTTAATATAAAGGTAAGCCGGAAATCTGCTTGTTAGGAATCCTCACCACTGATGGAGATAAAAATAAAAATATATATATATATAGATAAATATAAAATTCATAATTTGATATCACGACAATATATGAGATGAAATTGTTCGTTACCAATGTAACACAGATTCAGTTTTCTATATTATTTTCTTAAGATAAGTATTTTTAAAACTCGTCTCTGGTATAAATAGAAATACATCTAAAAACAATTCTCAGATAAAATAATTAACGGAATTCTTAATTATATCTACATAAACGTAAACAAACTCCTTGCGAAAAACAAAAACAAATAAATTAGAAAAACATTTGTTTGTAAGTCTTAATCACTGCCTAATGGGTTATGTTAGTATAAAAATGTTTAACAGTTACTGTTATTTATCAGTTCATATTCAGATTTGAAGAAAGCTCTTGGAATTAAAGTGAAGTGATTGACACTAACAGTAAAGTGTAGTGATACAAGTCAGTGAAGTGCTGGCGAAAATTGTGTTTGTTATGATTTTAAGTAGGTCTTTGTACGGTTTGTTAATATACTTAAACCGTTCAATACTTACTTAAATTTATAGCTAAATATTTTCTTCGTAAAAGCGTAATCTAAGGTGAATGGAATGTTCTGGAAGCCTTGTGGAGTTCAACTTTGAGGTTTGCTGTTCTTAAAGTTTTATTAACAATTTCAATATTTAATATTTGCAGTGTTTTTGTTTAATAAATATTATTTTGTGAATATAAGTAGATTTCGTTCGGCTTGTTTATATTATTAAGTCGTTCTATTCCTACTTTAATTTACGATAATATGAATATGGTCTAAATTTTTCTTCTTTTTCTTCTTTTTTTTATTTATTTTTTCTTTTTTTATCATATCATCAACAATAAGATAAAAGCATCAACAAATGTAACAAGTAGAAGTGACTGTTGTGAAATTAAGTAGAACTTATAAGACTTTTTTTTTATTAAAGTCGTATATTTTCTATTTATCTTTACGGCGGTTTTTATCAACAAAAACTACTTGGAGCTGAAAGATATAGAGCTGTTTTGAAAAAGCTTGAGAGCTGTGAAAATGAAAGCTTCCTATAAGAAAATCATAGATTTATAAAGCTTTTGTTAGACAAATAAAGTATTTAGTATATGTTTTAACACACTTTTAAGTAGACCTTGTTTGGCTTGTTTGTATTAAGTCGAACTTCGTCTGCTTTAAAGGGTGTAAAAAGCAGCTCATCTACGAATTTCCTCACGATAAATATTATTTTATATTCCAATTCTAGCGTATTTACATACAAAAGTATCTCATCGCTGTGAAGGAAGGTTCTGAAGAAGATACTGGACTTTTGATGGTGGTATAAGTAGATATTATTCAACTTTTTTTTGCTATAAAGTGGAACATTGTCTACTTATATTAGTATCAAAAATATATCTACGCTATAAAGGATTCTACTGCAGCCATTATGAAGATTTCGAGTTATCTGTTTAAGTACATTTCTACTGGCTATTGTTAGTTCTAGTCCGTTGAAATCTACTTGACTTGATGGCTAAACGCTTTTATCGACAGATTTGATGGTAGGTGGGTGTGTGATGGTCACACATAAATGTATAACATAGGTCGAAAGCGCATTATTATTTAACCCTTAATGAATCCTTCTATCGTACAATGATTTCATTGCCATATTTTTTAAACATGAGATTCTTCTCATGAAAATAGCCTCGGGTGTAGTTCCGAAAAGCCCATACCGCTTTTTTTTTTGAAATTTTGTATACCTATGTATTTTGACTCGCTGATCACGAATCTGACAGTTAAAATTGGCGCAAATTTCATTTTCAAGGTCAAAACTCGAAAAAAATATCAACATTTTTATTTATTTGAGCTTTGTATCAAAAAGTTGGATTAAATAGTTTTTAGTTGTACCTATAAAATATCGAAGAGAAAAAATTCGTTGTTTGGATAATTTCGGGCTAAAACGCTGTCGACCTATTTCTTTTTGCACTATTTTCATTTTTTTTGCATTTGAGAAGTGTTTGATTACTATCCCACCTAAGTGGTGATGTGGTCTAAACAAAGGAATTATAGGAAGATGGTTACTCGTTGATTCACCTCCTTAGCGTACGTAATCCCTATTCAAAGGATAAGGTAAGATAATGACTTTAACTATCTAATGATAAACACTTTATTTTTTTGTGTTTTCCCTTATACATATCCTCTTCAATAAATTAAAAAGCTATAATTTTGAGCGTGTCAGCCCAAAACAACCTAAAAAACACCCACTTTGAGTTTATTTATGTATTTTAAATATTTATTCTAGGTCAAAGCAATCTGCTCGTAAAGTGGTCATATGGAATCACAAAGCAGACGACTCCCAATAAGGAAGTCCTCACTTAGTGTGCAACGAGCCTAATGGTTTGATCGCTTATGTTATGTAAAAAATGTGTTGTGATTTTTTTTTATGTATTGACATGCCTCCATGACCGTGGTAGGTGATACGCCACATGAAATCAATCATCAAAACAATTAATTTTTCAGTCATAAGTGAATTCCCGAGGCCCCTAGTGGGGCATGGTGCAGACTCATTTCTGTGGCTGTTTCAATGATCATTATCCTTTACAGGCAAGTAGATGATCAGCCTTGCCTGACCGAAACAATTTTTTGCCGGGATTGGAACCCAGGACGCATCGCGCTTACCATTAAGCCACAGAGGCGGTCGGTTTTTTCAGTCATAGACTAGTCGAAATACCTAATCTGTGGTAATCACGTCTTCTACGTCTACGAAAGCAGCAGAAGTGATGACTATTCTTCTTAGGTATAGGTGTAAAATTTACAACACAATACGTATATAATTAACTGGCTTCGCACGGGTGCAATGTATACACAAAACTTCTTACTGATAATGTAGCTTTTCTATCGGTGAAATAATTTTTAAAATAGGTTCAGTAGATCCCTCTATAATCTCATAAATAGCTATATTATTATAGTTTAAAATTTTAATTAAGCCTTCTTACGGAATTACACACGTGCGAAGCCGGGGCGGGCTGGTAGTTCTTTAATATTGTAGTACATTTTTGTTCTAGTATCATCAATAGTTTTCATGATTTTTTTTTTACATCTTGGGTTACATTATTCAAGTTTTAGTAGGGATCCCTAATTAAAGCCGGAAATAAATATCCTTGTATTACTCGGTGAAGATGTAGCTTTCTAACGGGAAAGAATTTTTAAAATCGGTTGAGTAGTTTTCGATTTAAATCGAAACAAACAAACAAATCTTTCCTCATTATAATATTAGTTTAGATTTACAAATGCTTTTATTTGTATTTTTACATTATTAATTATAAATCAAAAACGTTGTATTTAATTTATTTGTGTATCAATAAAGTTATGAAACCTTATGTTTTTGTGTCAAAGCTTCCAAATATCCAATCTACATTATGTATATTCGTTAAAACGCGTAAACATTAATAATTATTGTTATATATTTTAGGAAGACACAATTCTTTTAAAAATGTAACGAAGAGACAATATTTTTTGCACAGAACAGGGAACTTACTTCTTCTGTTCTGTGATTTTTTGTGTGACTACTTAGTTAGACAAGTATTTTTCGTATACCTACTATAAAATAAATTACTAGGGTTGCCAAAGATTTTTCAAAAATAGCAGTTTGCTCTTAGAAAGATTTAATAATAATAATTATATCGACGAACAATATGATATATATTTAAAAATAGGTACATACGGATAACATAAAAACATCATTTAAGACGGGCTAACAAGCGTGCTCTGATGGATCGCGAGTTCAAATCCCGCCGCAACGACGTATTTATAATTGTCTTCCCCATGTCTGGTCACTTCACGCATTAAGCGGGTGGCAGGAATATCGAAATTCTGACCGAGTAACGAACCATCGTTCATAGATGCAAAAACCTTGAAGTGTACATTGCGCGTTTCGGTCGCAGTCAATTTCAGGCTCGTCTATTGATATCTAACATAAAAAAAAAAATATTTTTTACGTAAGCCCATGAGCCAAGTCTTGAGTATCAATTACAACCAAGCTCGTCTAATTGAATTAAATTCAGTCTAAGAAAAAAAAACACATTTCCGCAGGAAACGGAACGTGTAATAAGATAGTTCCGGATTAAACGGAATCTATTATATTAACAGTGAACGTATCGTATGACGTAGATCTCGAAACTTCCCCCTATTTTACCCCCTTAGATGTTATTAAAGAAACCTACTGCACAATTCATACTGAGAGTTGATACACGTACATCTGTTAGTCTTCCTGACATTTTCTGAGCTATTTTTGATTTTATTCCGATTATTTTCTTATATTTAGCATTAGAATTTGATTGTATCAAAGCTAATAACCCCTTTTAGTATAGTAACGGCCTTATTTATTAACGTATAAGCTTGATATAGTTAAAATATGTTTTGTTTCTTTCGTTCTGTAGTCTTTTATATTCCATAGAGCGAGACAAATCATATTTTAATTATATCAAGCTTATAATACGTTTATAAATAAGGCATAAGCCTTTAAATAATTAAAAAACACTTTTTTCTTAAATTTGCCTATTTTTAGTAAAGATAAGTGACTCAACTTATTTTAAAATAATAATTTTGAAGAAAACGAAAAACGTATTGAAATTGATTTTCAATCAACAAAATATAATAAACCTCAAAGCTCAGTACTACATTACGCAGCTGTGGAAATTACACACATCCATCTCGCAGCTGAAAACAAAACACAAGCTAAAGGAATAATATTTTCAAGATGTCACTTTAATATAGTCTCAACCCCAGGATAATTCAATGAAATAACTAGATAATGTGGGCATTGCTATTTAAAGCTAATCAAACTTAGTTAAGGAGTAGTGTATCGTGCGCAAGCGACGCGCGACGTCCACCATGTTTGTTTAGTTACAATTCAAATATCGAACACTTCGGTCGTTTAGTGATGTTAAACAGTGCGGTGTATGGATATTTTAGTTTTGTTTTTTAGGGTGAGTCGTTTCAATGTTTTTATTTAAAGTTAAATAAAATTTCAATACGGATCAAGTATCTACATAGGTATTATAACGAGGTACTTAATACACATACAAAACTTTAAGATTTATTTATATAAAAAGCTTATAACTCAGAAGTTTTTAAATATTTCTGTTATAATAACATTTTTGAAAACGTACCAGTTGTTTCAATTTAAAATACATACGATGTTTTACTTCATAAATATTTTTTTATTATTTTACATAAATACATGTACAATATTTTTTGTTTTTCTTTCGAATAAGTCTATTTAAAGGAACAATGATAATTAATCATAAGGATAATTAAATGAGCGCATTCATTCAAGCCTATTACCACTTATTACGAATTGCATGACGTTTTGAGCAGACACATCATATGCATAGGGTTGCCACCAGTGTTTTTTAAATATTAGATTTACTTCAATCTTTATGCGTATGCGAAATAATAAGATTAAAAATAAAGCTCGCTTAATAAGTACGAATTTTATATTTAAGCACACATATCAATTGATATTGTTCTTATTAAATTCATTTAAAATAACCACCAAACATACCTCCGCCATAAGTGAATGCCTAATTTTTAATTTCAGTTAGTTTACAATAATTTTATTCATATTTTGTACCCATTTTGTTTGAATAGAGATACATGCAGTGGCGGCGTAAGACCTAAATTTTATGTGGGCAAGATTCATTTTGCGAGGCCGCAAAAAATGCCAAAATTTTTTGGTGCGTTCGCGGATTTTAAGTACCTAATGCATAAATTTTCGGGGCGTGAGGCCCCCTGGGCCGCGAGGCCGTAGGTGGTGGCCCACGTTGCCCACGCCTTACGCCACCACTGGATACATGTGTCAGTATTCGTATGTTACTAGACATACGAATATGACGAACATGTATTTAAACTGTTACAGTTAAATATTATATTATTTTTATTTATGTTGAAGGATAATAAAATGATTATAGGTAATGATCTTTATTATAATGTGTTTTATTAACGCGAGTATCACACATTTAAATAAAATACTGTATACCGGATTAAAACGCGATTTATTATTTATATTGTTTAAATTATTACGTCCTGTATCCCCGCGACCCCGGTTGCTGAAAAGCATCCGAAACGTCGGGATAAATAATTTAAACAATATAAATAATAAATCGCGTTTTAATCCGGTATACAGTATTTTATTTAAATGATCTTTATTCTTGTGATGTAGTTTTCGAAGAAAAAATTGTCAACCCTAAATATCAAAGTTCTAATCAATTCTACTAAGTGCTTCTATCATGCTTACATTCCGATGAATTCTCGTATATTCGGAAATTAGCATTGAAATTATGGTAAATTAGGCCTGAAGCTGTAATATCTGTACCACAAATACCTACTAGTTATTACTACTCATATAAAAACTAATAACTACATATAAAAGTAACTTAACTTAATTATTACTTAGTGGTATGTAAGAATCGGAGCATATGGAATACCGGTATCTCTGCCTACCCCAATGGGAAAGAGGCGTGATGTATATGTATGTATGTATACTTATAAAACTATGACACACTGAATGACATCATCAAATAATGCTGAAATATTATTTATGCTGATTTTATATTAATAAAACATATACTTTTTTTTAAATATTTCTTATATTTTATGAGAAATTAAGTCTAAGAAGTTTTAAAGATGATAGAATTAATATTTTATTTTGAAACATAAAACAAACTTTTTGAATTTGACCACAGATTCCAGATACAGTTACTCATCCACTCATTGGAATTAAAAAACGATATAATATTTTCTCTTATAAACGCGAGTGTCACACATTTAAATAAACGCGATTTATTATTTATATATGCAGCGGCGGACTGCCGCGACCACGGTTGCTGAAAACCATCCAAAACGTCGGCATAAATAATATAAATAATAAATCGCGTTTTATTCTGTTATAACGTATTTTATTTAAAAAAAACGATGTATTCATTGGAACTCAAATACTGCGTTGTAACTGTCAATGAACAAATAACTTTCAAGAAATGCTCTGTTTACACGGCATTATGAGATAATGCAGGGTGGCGACATTAGATAGTGGGGTCAAAAGTTAAAGATGAGTATTATAAAGAGCTACTGATAGCATTAACGTGACAGTGTGATGAACTTAATAACTGTTTGTAGTCTAACAACATAGTCATAGATGGAAAAGCCGTGAAGTGCATATTGCGCGTTTCGGTTTCAGTCTATGGATTTCCGAATGCTCGAAGTAAGAAATTGGGTCGACAGCGCATCATTGACTGATGTTCTGTGGCTGGGGTGTCACCTACCATCAAGTGAACCTCATACTCGTCTGTCGATATCTGACATAAAAAAAAAACTCTAGACTGCCCCTTACTTCGATCAACAATATACTAGATATCGGGTCGACGCAAAAAATCCGTGCCGGTAAATATCGGCTCACTTGAAATGTGAGAGTCTATTTTGTTTAGTTCTCTTCAAGCACGGCCAATATTAAGACGTTTCACAATGACGCAGTTTGTCTTCAAAAATTGCGAAAATAATTCCCGAAAAAACTATTTTACGGACGGAGTCTTATTTTTGGTTAGTACATATAAAATAAGATATATTTTAAGCTTTTAAACTAACAAATAATTCAAAATTTGAACAAAATTATCTGTTTTAAATCAACGCTACAAATGTTTGGCCAAGGTTGGCCAACACATGCGCAAACTATTGTGTAACAGAATAGTGGATGCATGGAGTAGATTTGTACTGAAATAATCCTTACTATCTTAGGATAAGCATCCTTAGTAATATTTGTAAGAATGGTAATGTCAGGAGTACTAAGATGTCAATTAAAACGCGTCCGGTGTTGGTGAATATTTTAATAGTACTAATATAAAAATGTCATAGTATATAAAAAATGCATATTTTGCAATGTACGATATAAATGCGAAAGTGATATTTTTGTTTGTTACGCTTTCACGCTAAAACGGAAAAGAAAACATTCCAATCTGTATGTTCATTTTGCGGATATTATTATTTAACATACTGTTACGGAGACAGGCTGAAGAAAGTTCAAGAAACATTTCTGGTATATTTCAGTCACTTAGAGACGTTTTCAGCAAGCTGACATACCATTTAAGGCCGTTTTAAGGCAGTATCTATCAAATAGCAAAAGTTCGGAAAGCGATACCAAGCGATCAACTTCTGCGATTTACGAGAGATCCGAATGCGATAGTTCAAGAGCCAGAAGAGTATAAGAGTCAGTGTTTTTTGCGCAGTGTAATTGTAGTTTTTTGTTTTAGTTTAGTTTTCTCTAATTGTAGTAGTGTAATTTTTAATTAATTCATTATTTTATTTATTTTCTTTTGTGTTGTTTTTATAAATAAATCCTCAGTGTATAAGAGCGGCGTTTATTAATCCCGAAACATTATATACTCGTAACAATACGAATTACAATTTATATAAAACATTATATTATTGTTTATCAAATATATTATAGTTTACGTTTCATGTTGATATATTATTTTATACCCTATTAGATACATGGTAATTTACACATTGGTGTTTCATAAACTATACTAATAATACCAAAGTCTTCGAAGTTAGTCAAGTGTGTATGTATAATACATAGATATGTATATATATTTTGGTAACAAATAAAATCATATTTCGACTTCACTCTTTTCTTTGTTCCCATTGAGCAGTGTCATTTTTTCAAAATTTGACAAGGGGCGTGGTTTAAATAACAGGTTACTTTTTTCGTGAATTTTGTATGCGACCTGAAGTCTATTTAATACTATGTCAATGGCCCCTTAAGTAAAGTTATCTATTTCAAGTGGAATGTGTGAGGAGAAATAATAATGAGTATATTAATAATTGTAATCGCCGTAAATATATTTATTTTGTTTTGTTTCCGTTAATTGGTACATTAATTTGATAAAAGCTGCGGAGACAATGGAAATTTCTTATAATGAGAAGATAGATAGTAAAGTAATATGTATTAATTTATTGATTTATTTGTAATGCGTATTGTAAAATTTTAGTACAGCTAAGCGAGTAAATTGATTTAATGTTTGATTTTATATTTCGAAAAGGATACATAATATGTGTAACAGATAAAGTGCTAAACCATTGTTGAAAAGAGTGTCCATGGAGTTTCTTGCCGGTTCTTCTCCATGAGACCCACTTTTTGGAACCGTGCAACTAGACGTTTCATAAGAGCCTGCAAAGGCCTATTTGAAATAAAAAAACTTTTGATTTGATTTGATTTGAGTGAGTTTGGTTTTATATCTGTATTTTGGTGATGCCATTTATTTTTATTTAAATAACATTAATTAAATAATTTTGACGGGCTCGTTGGCGCGTTCGGTAGAACACCTGCCGTGCGCATCGATGGGTCGTGGGTTCGAATCCCACCGGGAGCACATGTTTATAAGTTTCTGTAAGCATGTTTTCCCCACGTCTGGTAATTTCGGGCATTGATCGGGTGGGAGGAATATCTAAATTCCGACCGGGTAACGAACCACCGTTCATAGATGGAAAAACCGTGAAGTGCATATTGCGCGTTTCGGTTTCAGTCTATGGATTTCCGAATGCTCGAAGTAAAAATTAGGTCGACAGCGCATCGTTGACTGATGTTCTGTGGCTGAGGTATCACCTAACATCAAGTGAACCTCATGCTCGTCTGTCGATGTCTGACATAAAAAAAAAAAAAATGATTGTTTATTAATACTAACGAGTAACGCAATTAAAAATAAGAAAAACATCTTGAAAATACCTATTCTCATAAAACTTAAATAAATTAAGTAATTTAAAGATATTTATAAATTTTATTTTTAAACTTGATATTTTATATTTATCTTTTTAAAATACATACATTTTTATTCTTACCTAACACTTCTTTTTCTGATTTCAAGAGCAATCCCGTCAATATTATTTTTTTGTCATATCTATTTCCGACTTTTCTTTACTTTAGCAATCAATTTTCACTAAATTACTGGCTTTAACCTAAATACAGTGCCTATTCAGTGTTAGTTGTAAAATATGGCAATACTCTGTGGTTACGAAAGCACGCTATAAAATTAATTATGGCCTCTTTTTTCGTACTGATGAGTAATTCAACGCATCGCAGAGTGGCAATTAAAAAGAATTCGTGCTCCCGAATCGTCGGTCATTCATCCCAGCCCATATGGGACCAGGATCAAGACTATGCATTAATTAAAACTGACACGTGCATTAGTTATAGGGGATAATTGTAGAATCTTTTATGACCTTTGTAATTCCACTGAAATGGAGTGGAGTCATTTTGACCAATCAGTGAATTTAAATATCGACGTGATCGTAGAACAACGACGGTTCTGTTTTTTTTACGATTTTAGTTCTATTGTATTAGTCATAAAATGAAACTCCTTGGCAGATCTATATTGTATAATTTAGAACTGTCTAAAAACCCTTTATCAACAGAACAAATAATTAACAAATAAATGGAGTTTGATAATTAGGCAGATAGTTTTATACAATAAAACTAAAACCGTAAAAAGTCAGAACCGTCGTTGTTCTACGATCACGACGATTATTAAATACAGATTAGAATGAAGTTGCAATGAAGTTGCAAAAATACTATAAATAATATTTTTATTTGCCATTGAAGCATTATAAGGGCTTATTATGCCACCTATGGTAGTGATGTCTACAAAATTACATAATATTATTCAGTCCATATGAAAATACCTACGGCAAGTACGAAGTATGGACTATCTCTTTGCAAATAGCGTACAAAAAGTGGAATTAAAAGCTACTAAAACTAAATGATATAAAACCTACATATTTGCTTTGTACTCGGAGCTTTGAATATAAAAAAAGCTTTTTACCGTTTTTAATGTTTTAAAAAATAACAAATATTCCGATAAATTATACAAATTGTGTACAAACTTGTTAATTAATGATAATGAATATTTTTTAAAGAAATTATATGTATCATTAAAAGATACCTATAAGCTTATTATTCTGAAATTGACTTCCGTATGCTAGAGATTCCCATACGTTAATTTTGTATCCAACCTTTGCCTATTGCCTATACCTGTAGGTACTTACTTTAATATATCTAATAATAAAGTAAGTAAGTTAAATAAATAATAACCAGTGGAGTAGCTATCATAGGGCAAAATGGTGCAGTGCACCAGGGCCCTGAAGCTGAGAGGGGCCCTGGGTTTAAAGAGGGGAAGGCAGCTATTTTATTTTTTCGAGCTTTTAAATGAGCCTATAATGAAAGCGCCGAGCGACCGTGATAAGTACCTAATAATTTGCAAATAATTCATTTTGGGTAGTTGCTGAAAAAAATTAGCCGCAGGTGCGGGAGTGCGATTTTATTCCCGGCTCTTGTCCACCTAACTACACCACTGATAATGACTCGACAAAAATTAAACATTTTCATCTTAGACTTTGGCGATAATATCACATACACCTACAAATCAATACATCTCATATGAATAACCTTTAGATACCCTCTTTCGTGATAATATAATTATTTTTAAACTATAACTCAGTGGAAATTAAACCTGTCTGCGAACTGTTAACGTGTTATTTAATCTAAGTTCTTTTTAAATCTACGTCTTCACTAATATATCAGAGTTAAAAGATTTTTGTTCTTAAAAAATAATATATGGAACCATTGCGCCGCTTTGTATTTATTTTGTACAAAATAAAGACAAAAGTACATTATCCTTGATTCAAATTGGAAATAATAATAATAATTGTTTGGCGAATTGATGTGCTTATTCAATGTTTATTAAAAATAGGTTGCACGAAAATTATAAGTATAACAAGATACAATATTGCCCTTAAGTAGTTCAGAATAAAAATTAGACGTTTTTTTTTTCTAAATTGGCCGCGAATGACTCCGCGCTTTATTGTTAGTAATAATAATTTTCATAACATGATACACATAAATTATAATATTATCAAATATATTGCTTCTGTGTAAATTTAAGAAATATTAATCAAAATAGTTGAAAAAATTTCCACATCTTAAAATTAATTACAATATTCCTATTATTTACATTTTTGTATATTTTGAAGTAGGTTATGTTAGTGTCACTACAAAAATAAATACTGATTAAAGATTTGAGAGGGATTTAATAAAATGTAAGCTTCAAAATACGTGATTCTCAATTACTTAAAAGTTTTACTATCTATATATATAAAAGAAAGTTGTGTTAGTTACACCGTTTATAACTCAAGAACGGCTGCACCGATTTTAACGATATCTTATTTGTTGGATACCTGTATGTCCGGAATAAGACATAAGCTATTAAAATATTGGAAAAAAATATAAAATAAATTATATTCGGAACTCCGCCATCTTGACAGCTCACGTCATGCATTCTTAGCTTTTTTGGAATAACAGATGTCCACCGCAAATCAGTGACATATTAGACAATTATAGTGGGTAAATGGGCATATTCAAATTTAAGAATAATTATATAATTTCGAAGCCAAAATTGTGGCAGAACAACGTCTGCGGGGTCCACTAGTATTACATATAAAAGCATTTTATTGCTTGCAACAAATATATTTTCCTTTAAATAAATCTAGGAGCGATTAAATCTCACAGTATTTATCGAATTAGTGCGGTCAAACGATTCTACTAATCAGGATACTGGTAGTTCTACTTGATGCTTGCTCTTTGCCCGCGGATGCGACCAATGAGGATCCGTAACGTTTGTAGTTGAGAATGCAGATTTAAAGAGCTAAGAAATCCTTAACATATAGTGCAAAAATTTTTGTTCTACGATAATAATTGACGAAGTTATGACCAAATTACTAGCGAAGTTCACTGAGTGGCCGCCGCGGTTGCTATGACGTCACTGTGACGGTCGCCTCCTGTAAGCCGTATGGCGCGCAGTATTTTCTTTGGTTAATTGTGACTAAAACATTAAGTTTGTGTCCGGTTTGTGTTTAATTCACCTTTAAATTATGTGTTAATATTGTATAGTTCCGAAATGTACAAACACTTCTATTAAAACGCCAGAAAAACTACTTTTTAACGTGCCAAAAAATCCAAAACTTCGTAAAAATGGTATTCCGTTGTAAGAACATATGATAAAACTCTACCCTCTGCCCAGGCTACAAGACATTGGTGTGAAGATAGTTTCGATTTACGTACCTACATAACTATAACTATTATTTAGTTGATATGGAAATAAGTTGATACCTACTATTGCGTGTAGTGTACCTAAGTATTATCTTATTTTAAGACTGCTGTATTAATAAAAACATAACTACTTAATTTTTCTGAGTTTTGTGGATAAACCTACGTTCGTACCTACCTATTCCCATTTCTATGTAGGTAATATTCCAGAGTCAAAACAAATGACACAGGGACGTACTCGAGTAAAAAGAGTGAATAAAATATTTTATAAGCATTTAATATATATTATTTCAGTTGGAAGAAGATATGGAAAATTACGTAAAGTTTAAGTTGCTTGGAAGGAAGCTTAAATTGAAGATTGAATGACAAGTCTCAAAAAATTAAATTGACACAAGTGTACATAAAGAACAAAATATTGTATATTTTTGCTTTATATTGAAGTCACCTACCTTAATATATACTGAACGAAATATTTGTAAAAATGGCAAAAAAACCATTGCAAACAATATTAAGGTTTCTGTCATAGATCAGCTAGTGTAGGGAACTATACACTAAATAAAGGTAGAAGGTTAAAAAGCCATCCACGAAATAATCTACATATGAATGAACGAAAACATCATTCCTTAATATTGTCTTTTATTAACGCGAGTATCACACATTTAAATAAAATACTGTATACCGGATTAAAACGCGATTTATTATTTACATCATTCTTTTATCAAGATTCTATAAGCACATACATACGTCCACTTAGACCTAAATATTACTAATAAGTAGGTACCTACGTTCGTAAATAATAGCATCACCCTTACCTTTGAGGTTTCCAAACACGGATTTCAGCGCTAGTGAACTAAATCATTCTAGGTAGTCAAATACCATGAAAGAATCCAATTTTGGAAGGTTATCTGATTGAGCTTGCACAAAACCAGCGTCTAAATTATTAGTACTCATATTATTTATTTATGTTTTATACTCAAAATATCACAAAATAACATTCTAACAGCTTCGTTAAATCGAGAAGTAAGAACGCCGGTACTAGGCCGCGCTCCATTCCGTCACAGTGACGTCACACGCTCCCGCGTACATTTACTTTTCGCGGCAGGAACGGTACACGTTTATCACTTAATATCTTCGTAAGTAATGGTCCGATTTGGATAATTCAAAAAGATATATCATTCTTATGTCATAAAGAATAACGTGGATACTAATTTTATTGAATTTGCTATAACTTTACTGTTCCTCATTGACCAATTTACAGAAGTTAAATTGTTCTTCTGGTATGCAGTGACAAGTTTTTCATTTATAATATGTTGTAATTGATTTATTATACTTGAATGTTTGGTACATACTACTGTAAACTAAATTGTAAATTATTCTTGTGCTTTACATACATAATATGTAAGAATATATTATGAACAACGTGAAAGATTTCTTAATAAATATTTCACGTTGTTATATGCATGATTTGTATAAAATAACATTATTTTATTAACTCCGCGCAAAGAACTCCCGGAAAGTAAATAGTTGCACAAATATTTAGTATCGAAACTCTAAACTGACTTCGTTAATAATCATGGCTTTTTGTATGGAAAACGAACCACCGTAACCGTAATATCCACGCGACAGCAAAATTATATTCGAGTTATTTTAGAGTTATTTCCATTAGCTTTTTTTAACTAGTTAAACTTTTAGTTTATCTCAAAGTTTCCATTTCCATTAAGGCTTACGTGGACGATATATGGAAGAGAAAAAAAAACTGAATTTTAGAGTTATAACTTTAATGAATAAAAACACCTTTTACTACCGAATATTTGGTTAAATAACGGTAGCTAACGGGTTTTTTACAATAGGCGGGGTCACTACTAATAAATCCATACAACAAACAAAATCAGCTTCATGCAGGGCTCGTATTTAATCTAACGCAATGCGTAGGCGCTTCCAATGTGAATATAATTGTCAATCCAGACGATTTTAATTGGTATTCCTCGTATTAGAAACGTTTTAATGAAACTTTGCTGCCTGGTAGAGTAATTAGAGAGAAAGAAACATTTATGCTTCAAAAACACCTAATATTATAAAGAGGAAAGATGTTGTTTTCTTGATTATTTCTCCAATAGAAAGCTATATTACCAGCGAGTAACATAGACTGTTTTTTACTTCTTTTAGTACATCTAAAAAAAATGCGATGCCGGGGCGGATCGCTAGAATACAATATTAAGAATTTATTATTAAACTAGCTGCTCGACCCGGGTTTGCACGGAAATTTCTTGAGATGTTTAAACATTTACTTTTCTGTACGATGTTTAAAATATTTTCTCTCATAAAAACCTTTTTCTGACAATTACAAATAGAACAATAAAAGAATTATGCAGTCGTTCGGAAGTTATGCACATACATACTTTCAGCGACTTTGTTTTATACTATGTAAAGATTAAAACTAATATTACTCACACATGCCCAATTGGTAACGAGGAAACGGTCATGGACTTAGTATTAAATGGACATTTTTTGACTAAAGTCGACGCCACCATTCAAGTCCCACGGCAAAACTGGAACTAAACGTGACAGCTCCTAATCTTGTTGTTTGTCAGAAATGCGCGATAAGAGTTGATTACGTACATAACATTATTAGGAAGTCGAGAAATATCATGTTGATGGGATGTAAGGAAAAGTTACACTTCTTACTAACAACATTTTGATACTTTTAAATAAAATACTGTATACCGGATTAAAACGCGATTTATTGTTTAAATTATTTCATATATAGTCATCTTTCAGTCTCCCGCGACCACGGTTGCTGAAAAGCATCCGAAACGTCGGGATAAATAATTTAAACAATAAATCGCGTTTTAATCCGGTATACAGTATTTTATTTAAATGTGTGATACTCGCGTTAATAAAAGACAATATTAACATTTTGATACGCAGCAGGTCCGAGGCCTATTACCAAAACAAAATACGAAGTTTCGGCTGACGGATCTTACATTTTCCTATTACGAAACCGATGATCGATCCATCATTCGTAATTAAACTTTATATATTTCGTTTAACATAACTATGATTGTAAGTATAATCGTAAATAGAAATGAAAATGTTTTCTTAATAAGTCAAAATACGAAGTTGTTTGTTCTTTCGTTTCATTCCGCTCATTGCGTTCGATTTTCGTAATGGACCTACAGAGGCTGCATGGGAGGCATGGGCTATCGGACTTGAATGGTGGCGTTGACTCTAAATTATTGTATCTACATTAAGGTTTTTTTAGGATAAGATTTTGAACATCAACGTCACTGAGAAAATCCAACGAAGAAAGAAAAAATGGAAGATACAACTAAATCTCGTTCCTAAGTACTAGTGCCGCAGGAGTGTATTTCCTATCTCCTGCTGCTTAAGTGCTTATCAATAGATTTAGTGAATCGTCTTTAACAGAAGAAGCAGAAACCAGAAGAGACACGAAGGATTTATATTTTAAACCATTAAAATGTATAACATGTTATGAGGATAATTATTGATTAGTCAGACCGTAACATATTTGATTTGTATTAATAATAATTAAAACGATTGGTCAAAGTAATAAATCTTGAAAATATATAATAAGTTTCTTAACGTGCTGGCAGTCGAAATATTAGATTATTTATATAAATAATCTTCAATCTAAGATATACTGAAAATTACTTATATTAAGGGGCACACCTAGTGTAACGGCCTAAAAAAAAAGGTGATTTTTGGGAATTTTTATTAAAAAAAATACTTTATCAATTATTTCAAAATTTTAAGAATATATTTATACATGTTTTAAGAATATATAGTGAAATTTTTGAAGAAAAAAATTAAATATTTTTTAAGTTATCGTCGATCTCCAACGGCGCGAAAAAAAAAAGGTCCTTCACTGCTGCAGTGATTCCGGCCTTCTCCGTGGATGTAATCAAAAAAAAAAAAATCTCGTTAAACTAGATAATATTATCTGTACAAAAAAAATAGTCGAATTTTACCCAAAATTTTGGTCGTTTTTGGCCTGCCAAAATTCGATTTTTAATCAAATCAAAAAATCGATAGGTCATTGTACGGAAAACTATATATAGAACATGTAAAAAAAATTCGATAGTGATCGGATCATTTGTTTTTGAGTAATCACTGCAGCAAATTCGGAAAATGCTGTTTCGAGAAAAACGCGTTTAAAGATAAAATGATCGTTTTCACTGTTATAAGTGGTTTAAAATCATACTTACAGCTAATCTGCTATTCCAGGGCAATATATATCTGCTATTTTTAAAGGTGTAATCTACCGAAATATGAAAAATAAAAAAATCGATTTTTTCGAAATTTCACACTAGGTGTGCCCCTTAAAGTAAATGAAGCTGTGAATACAAAATATTACATTTTAAAGTAATTTTATTTGGAATTATTTAATTTAATATTTGGTGACTATTAGTCTATGTACTATACAAAAAATAGCATATGTTACTCGCTGATAATGTAGCTTTCTATTGATGAAATCATTTTTAAAATCGGTCGAGTTGTTTTTGAGTTAAATCGTAACAAACAAATCTTTCCTCTTTATAATCTAATGTATAAAATTTCCATGTCACAATGTTAGTTACCGTACTCCTCCGAAACGCCTTTACCGATTTTTACAAAATTTTATATGCGTATTCAGTAGGTCTTAGAATCGGCTACTATCTATTTTTCATATCCCTAAGTGATAAGGGTTCCACCCATACTTTTTTTTTTAAGTTTTGGACGAAAACAGCCTTAGCATTTAAAACCATCCCATTTATTTGACGGGGTATTCAATTTTTAAAACTTGAATATCTCAAAATTAACTGTGTGGGTTGGATCATGGATATACATATGTAGGGGAAGCCCGGGCAAGACGCATATGTTAAGGAAAGTGTTAAATAAAACTACAATCCGATAATAAATAGAACTGTTTTGTACTTTTATTTTGTACTATGTTTAATAATCTTTAAAAAATAATATTTAAAATTATAAAACTTAATCAATTTCTATATTAATTATGAGCATTAACAAAAAGTATCAATTATCCGTTTTGCCCGACCCCCCCGGGCAAAAAGGATATGTTGATATAGTTAAGATCAGTCTTCACATTCATCACAGAAGTAGCTGCCAACTCCCATATAAGAAGTGCAGTCTTCATGCGCCTAACTTGTGCACTGGTTATATTTAATCCAATCTTCCATTGGTGGTTCAGTATATTTGTCAGGGCATACTAAACAATAAAAAACTTGTTTAGGGTTTCTGTATTGCGCTTTTTCAAAGGATCTTTTATTTTTGACTTTTTCTGGGTCCTGCTAACTCAGAAGTCCTTGAGTCCTAGTTAAATTTTATAGGTTATAGCCATTTTAAATGGATTGGAAATATTTTTTCTGGTAACATAATCAAACACCTGTGCAAAAAAAATCTAAGCGGGTGAGCCCAAAAAATAAAAATAAAAATTTAATATACGCAGATACACAGTTCTTCTTCTTGTTTAGGACTGAAAACAGTTGTAAGCCTCCCGAAGTGTTTCAAGTGTCTTTGCAAAGTTGTAAACGAAAATCCAAACTTCTTTGCGGTCAAATTGATTATCCATCATCTTAGGTGTTTAATATTTTACTTTTGTGTTTATAATTTAACACCATCTAAAACAAAGTATACCTATATCTGTTACTTAAGACTCAATTCGGGCAAAACGGACCTATTCATTTTGCCCATATCCGTTTTGCCCAAAACTTCAAAATTAGAAACAAGTCAAAATGTGAATTATTGTTAGTAGGTAAATCAAAAGTAACAATCACAATGTATACTTAACTAAACATGTAATTGAATAAATAAAACTTATTCTTAGATAACTGGTTGGTTATATAAACAGTTGGTATACAAACCTTCACAAAAATCGTAAGAAAACTATGAAAACGTTTTTTTTTCATCTCCACAAAAGATGCACACGCGCAATGTTTTGGTTGAACTGTCATGGCATAGCCGGCAACACGGGTCATCATTTGAGAAATTAAAAATAATTCCATATATAATAGATTTTTGGAAAAATCGATTATTCTTCTTACCCACACTATGCTTGTTGCCCGGGCTTCCCCTATGTGCGTTCAATTATGTACGATTTTATTCTTGGGATCCTTCGATACAGGAACATTTTATGTGTTATATCGATATAGTTATATTATATACTTAAAATGTTCCAGTGAGGATCTCTAAATTTTTATTATCGTTTCAGTATTCCGCCTTTATATGTCTGACATTGTTTATCTTTCAGTCGAGGTGCATATTTTATAGAGATCGCTAGTCAGATGAGTTGGGCTGCATTCATGCACTCACGTTTGTACAGCGTTCATTGATGTGAGTAGAACAGTAATGGAATTAAACTAGAGATGAGCATATCTGACAGATGGGCTATTAATGTTGAAGATGGCTGACTGGACAGCGGATGACCTATTGCAGCGGAGTTAACATTACCAAAAGTCAGTAATTTTTAAAAAAAATCCGTGGCCCAACGATGAAAAACATGATTCGTCAAAACCAGAATAGAAGACCAATACTACTCGACCGATTTTAAAAATTCTTTCATCAATAGAAAGCTACGTCATTATCAGCGAGTAACATTTTGATTCATTTCTATCTAAATTCCACCCATGAGAAGACGGTGCGGATCGCTGGTGTAACAATAAAAATGCATTACATCCAAAGAACAGAATTAAAAAAAACTACACCGCTATCCCCCGAAAAACGCTGCTGGCTACTGGTATGAAATTTAGTTAATTTACCATGGGTCTGTAGAAATTATGAGTAATTAGAAATACGCAGTGTCACCGGTAGTTCATTTAGCGTTACTATTTTTTAAAATTAATTAAATCGATTCAGGCTTCCAGGAATCTCAGTCTCCACAATTTTCTCAAGGTTAATAGGAATAAAATCTTAGGAATGTTGACACTTTCGAGACTCATCTAAACTAATAGTCATGTTACTAATACATTGATTTTTTTTAAAATGTTATATATCGACAGACGAGCATGAGGATCACTTGATGGTAGGTGATACCTCAGCCACAGAACATCAGTCAATGATTCGCTGTCGACCTAATTTTTACTTCGAGTATTCGGAAATCCATAGACTGAAACCGAAACACGCAATATGTACTTCACGGTTTTTCCATCTATGAACGGTGATTCGTTACCCGGTCGGAATTTCGATATTCCTCCCACCCGTTCAATGCCCGAAGTTACCAGACGTGGGGAAAACATGCTTAAAGAAATCCACGACCCATCGGTGTGCACGGCAGGTGTTCTACCGAACGTGCTTAGGTACTAGAAATACGCTATAACTACTACTAAGTAGGTACTTGTTATCGATTGCTATTTCAATAACTTTCAATTTCACTCTTCTACATTTATCATTAAACTGACTATTCTTTTTTGAATTTATCATCAATAATTATAACCAATATAATATACATATATACTACTGGAAACAATTAAAGGAACAAGAAATTTTCCTCATTTTTTCATCAAAGTTTGGAAGGCTGTATCTTGGTGAAAAATAGTCAAATCGAGATAAAGAAAATACCATTTTGAAGCATCATTTTTCTACTTTTAAGATCTCTTGAAGATCTCGATCGATCCATTTTGGTTATTGAGAAAAATGAAACATCTCTAAGGAACAAATTCGTATTATTTTCTTTTTGTTCATGATCGCGCAGGGACTTTTTCAACTCGTTGCAATGTAAGTATCGAGTAACTTGTTTATTAAGCTTCTTAGGTGCATGTGCGATTTCTTTTTTGCGAAGATACCGACGGTTGAATGAAAAAAGAATTTCCTCTTCAATCATCGATATTTCGGTAACAGATTATCACACAGTAAGTTTGGGGATGATTTTGGAAACTTGAATTAATGCGCTATAAAAACACGCTGTAAAAAATGCCTTTTTTACAGGTTTCCAGAAAATCTACTGCTAATTCGAAAATATCAATTTAAACACTCATATTGTACATGTAAAGCATGTAACACAATAACCCTCTTAATTTACAAGTTGATCCAGTGAACCGTTCTTCTACCCATCGTGATCAAAGTTCGTCAAATATTTAAAGGAACACGTTTTTGGGCCTGAAAATGGCACAAACGCTATTAAAATAGAAAAGAACGATTTTTTTATCGATTTTCCTCTAAAATTACTCATGAATTATCGTCCAAATTTGAAAACAAAAAAATTCAAATATCATCATCTGTGTTTTCAACTATCTATCATCGTTCATGAGATATAGCCTGGTGACTGACGGACAGACAGCAAAGTCTTAGTAATAGTGTCTCGTTTTACCCTTTGGGTACGGAACCCTAAAAACTACTTCTGAAATACTTAAATAGACCTGGGATGAGAAAATGCACCAGAACTAAAAGCCTTTACTAAGCACTTATAAGAGAAAAATAACCTTTAAAACCCGAATTAGCAAACTTTACCTCTAATATTTGAAGATTTAAGTACGTTGACCAGTCATTTATACTATATTTTATGATTAGCAATAAATAAGTTCATATGGCTGGCCAAGTAATAAAATTCTGCGATGTTGATGATCTATTTAAACAATAATATTTTAATTATTACCAATGAATCTCATGACCGTTACATAGTATATTGTATTACAAGGCTTTATTAATAAACTTGGTAATCTACTTACTCGTATAATATTTCTTTTGTATACAGGAGTAGATTCGATAATCTACTCCGATGACCCGGCAGACGTCCTGCCCGAACGATGGCTTCAAAAAATAATCCTGAAACCCTATTATGAATATAAACCATCCATTCAAAAATATATTTTTTTTTATTAAAAACAATCCAGCAGTCCCTTCTTTTTAATTGTACTCGGTACGTATTTAGTCGGTATTTACTGTGTTGTTTCACTTTTTTTATCGAGGGGAAATGCAGTTTACGCACCCGCTGCGACGGGGTAGTGCAAGGACGCAGGGAGTGTGGGACTTGTATGGACCAGTCTCCCTGATATGAGCCCTCTGCTCCAAGCTGCTGGATCACTGGGCTACCCACTAAACACTACCGGGCTACCACAATGGGGACCACGGGATAGCGATAGCATTGTGCCGCGAGCCCCGGCGGTCAAGCCAAACGGCCCCCTTCTCGTTCTGCTTGTGCATTCTTCCCATGTTGAGGAGTCTGCGGAACCCACCACTCGCCTGTCTTGAAGACCGGCCAACCCCCGTGCCGAAACACCACTGCGACCTGGCGCCACCTCTAGCGCATGGCACTCCTTAGCGTATATCTCACGCAGAAACCATGGAACCGCTCTCCTCTCGGCCATTTTTTCAGTTCTAGATCGAAGGGACGGCCCAAAACTTGGAGGCCGACCATCCCACGTGCCGAAGCACTACTGAGCCCCGAAGGGCACCCGTGCCTTGCACCCCGGCAACTGAGCCACCCCATCAGGCTTGGATCTATGGGGGGGACAGTGTTGTTTCATATACTCAACGTAACCCAACTTTTGGCGTGATTGGCAGTGGAATCTATCGGCTCTACATGTTCCTAATGTTCTTTTCTTTTCTGTATGTAAGGAACCCCGCCATACATTTGGATGTCCGCACTGTACGTTACATAAATATGCACGTTTGAATGAAAGTTTTATTTTTTGTTTATTTGTTACGATTTAACTCAAAAACTACTGGACTGATTTCGAAAAATTCATATCACCGATAGAAAGCTACATTATAGCGTAGCGCACGAGAAGGAAACCAATGGATTATTGAGCATATTTTTCAAACCAAAATAATCAAACACGTGTAGAAGTCAAGAGTTGTGCACTGATGGATTTTAAATACTCGATGGTTCATAAAATAGTTCATAAAATAAAATAGTACATTATTGTCCTGTTGCTGTGGTATCACCTACACAGGTATCCAATTACCTCAGTCAATTGCTTATTAATATTTTGTTAATAGCATCAGCATAATCAAGAGGCTACTCTCTCACGTTAACACTGTCATATTGCGAAAGGAAGAGGAATATAGAGAACATTTTCCCACATATAGGTACCTATTTGTTTTCAATGTGGTAGTTCAATTCAAATAGATAAATTAAACCTTACTGAGTTTATGGGAAGAATGGTCAATCCTATAACCGAGGGTCGCTTTGATTACCTCCAGGTCCATCTACATATACAATATACATTGTAGCGCCAAAATATATATGAAAATAATCCCTATTTCCTACCCATTATTTTTATACCTTGCAACACTGCAACCGCCGCCGTGCTAACACTGGACTACATCGCCATCTTATTCGTTGCAAATCGTTCCCGTTCGAATCACCGCATGAGCTACACTACGTGTTCTCAACAATTTTAATAAAATCCCGACAATTAAGTCGTTTGTAATAACAAACAAAGGGCGCGCGCCCCTGCGAGTGTGGAAGACGAGAAAAGTGACAGTGCAAGGACTGAGTGCTGCAGGAGAAAAGTTGCAGGTATTGTATACCTTCTTCCTATCCATTCCCATACAATCCTGTCCTTCATCCGCCCTTGTTTCCACACACCCCGCATATAGTCCACCTTTTAAAATTAGAAGATTTAATAACTTACTTGGCGCGACCATATATTAATATTAGAAATGCGACCCTAAATCACAGTTAACATTTACGTAAATAGCGAAATTCGAGAGCGTTGTGGTGTAGTGACGAGAATTGAGAAAGGTATGTTGAGGTGGTTTGGGCACGTAGAAAGGATGGATGAAAGTAGGGGAACGATGAAGCTGGTGTAAGTGGTAGAGTCGGGAGTGTTCGACCTAGGCGAACGTACCTCGATCAGATCGGGGACGTTCTTCAAAAGGGCCAGGTCAAAAGTACTCGTAACCGACGAGTGTCTATGAAAGCATTGATGAAAGTAGAAGCGAAAGTATGTAAGGATCGGAGCATATGGAATTCCGTGATCTCTGCCTACCCCAATGGGAAAGAGGCGAGATGTATATGTATGTATGTATGTAAGATTTACGTTAACGGTTACGACCAAGCGCTCTCTGATCAGCTTGACAGGATCATATTCATATTACATAGATGTTGGATCATCTTCGGATCTCTACACCTTCGTTCGTTCGTTCGTTTCGAACTTCGCATATTTGATAGGGAGTGTAGGTATATTCTGAGATATTATTTTGTATTAACATCAGCCAGTGAATTCCACCACAAATGGACGCTGTTATGCAATACAGTGTCAACCCACACGGTTGCCATTTTGAGAAAATTGAGTTTGAAGTTTTAATTAGGTTTTACTAAATTATTTTTAAAAAATAACAGAAATAATAGAATTGTGTAATTATCATTATTACACTAAATGTATATCGTTTTTCTTGCTAGTAATTAAAGTAATAGAATTTACTGTATTATTGTTAAATATTCTTAACATTTTAGGGTTTCGTGCCCACTAGTTATTTCAATATTTTTGCTATTAAAATGATTAAAATGATATATATCTCTTTTGAAATATGTACTCCAGCTCATAAGGAAGCGATTGCTATATTTTTTTTATTTTTTATCATTTTGTGGGTTTACTTAACACCAAACGACCTGTTTCTGTTTCTTTCTGCTCATCATTCTATTCAACTCTGCTTATAGATATGTCTTGGTACAATAAAATATTAGATAGATATATAAAATCCTTACTAATACCTATTATAAATGTGAATGTAAGTTTGTTTGTTACGCTTTCACGACAAAACTACTCAAGAGATTATCATGAAACTTTGTATACATATTCTTAGAGGTAATATACAACACAGGATACTTTTTATTAGAAAAAAAATATATTTATGTTTACGGAGGGTATAAAAATGTTTTAGCAGAGACGATTGTTTGTCAAAAAATCTAGACCCGTGGGAAGCCGGGGCGGGTCGCCTGTATATATAAAAGTGTTATCTCAAGTATCATATTTGACAGCCTACAAGACTCTGTAGACATTTAGCACCAGAAGTCCCAAGTTGGAATCCCAGGGAAAAAAGATTTATAAAAACATTATTTTTGTCACGCGGGACACAGGAGATTGATTACCTATTTGCGCCTAAATACGATCATTGAAACGGATAAAGAAGTGTTTACCCCATGCCCCACTTCGGGACTCTGGAATACACGTAAATATCCAATAGGATAAATACGTGTATTCCAAAAATACTATTTATAGAAACTTATACAATTTTCTATACATTATATTGAATAACTCCTATTTCCATTGTAATCAGTTGAGAACTAATTCATTTAACGATAAAATAATCAATACCCTACTTTAGACTTTTATTTTTTTTATATATAAGAGGAGGCAAACGGATAATCACCAGCTCGCTCTGGTAATAAGTGATTGTCGCCGTCAATAGATATCCACAAATCCAGCTCGTTTCTTGAAGGTTCTCAAGTCGTAGGAATCGGTTAAGAAAAGCCGTTGACAAGAGTTGGTTCCACAGTGGTCATTCCACTTCCGACATTTTTTTATTTTATACCTACATGATCTTCGACCTCTTGAAAGGTCTTTGAAATTGTGTTGCTTTAAAATTTATTTTATAAGGTAAAGAAATATATATTTCTAAACATTGACATAGTAGGTATATTTAATATTTTACACTAGCTGATGCCAGTGACTTCGTTCGCGTGGGCTTCATCTTAAGCTGAGCTTTTGAGCAAGGTTTCTTCATAAGTTCGACGCGAGTCAGTTTGCATCGCAATTTCTAGATCTTGCACCATATGCCTTTAAAATAATATTTAAATGATGATAACTTTTCTTTCCGACAACCGATTTCAATGAAACAAAGCCTATATGTTGGCCCGGGCTTTGTAAGCAAACATCGGTTCAGTAGTATCTTCGGAGATTAGCCCGTACAAACAGACAAACAGACAGAAACAAAAAAAAATTCTTGTTTATTTATTTATTTATTTATCATATTTACAATTACAAGTTATTTATACAATAGATTTGGGGCCCAAACTAAGCAAGCTTGTATCTTGGACCCCCAGTACAATAATAAACTATGAGATGTGGGATGACGTGGTTTATTTTTAAATATATTAGTTGTAGTGTAGTGCATGCTATTTTTTTTTTTTTTTTTTTTTTTTTTTTTTTTTTTTTATTTGTTTATCTATTGAAATAAGTAATTAATTATTATTATTTGTTATTGTATGGATAATTTTTAATTTATTTTAATAATTGGGTGTTTGTGGGTGTATCTTTAGTAAGTTTTCTAGTCTTATGAGATAAATTCTTAAACCGTAGGTTTGCTACTATTTGTATATCTGAAGAAGACACTCCGTGTCATCGTATGACTTATTTTGGAGCCATTTCTTTAATTTAACTCTAGCGACACTTTCTGTACAGGTTTTTATATTGGCGGCATTCACTATTTTATTGTATAGAAAATAATGTAGGAAAAAGGGATGCCTTTGTGCGAATACAGTTTTAACTTTTGGTACAGGAATATTGTACACACGTTTTGTTAATTGGATTTCGTATTCCGGTCTTCTCCGTGTTGATGTGTGCACTAGTACAGTAGCTCTTACTATGTATAGCTGCCTTACGCGCAGTACTCCTGTTTCCGAGTATACGCTGTTAGTAGGGGTAAGGAAGGGTTTTTTCAGCATTACTTTTAAAACTGCACGTTGAGCTCTCTCTAACTGCATCATATAGGTCTTTGCCGCGCCGCCCCAAGCAGAAATACAGTATTGTAAAACAGATTGACACAGGGCAAAGTACACTGTTTTTAGAATCTCATATGATACTTTCTCACGTAAGTTTTTCATTATGTAAATCAATTTTCTGGTGCGATCTGATAAGGCCGATATATGATTTTTGAAGCTGAGATTACGGTCAATAGTTACTCCTAGATATTTTACAGTGTCTGTATTGACAATGTGTGAACAAGCACAATGTCGTTGGGTTTCTTCACCGCAAGTATGAATCTTTATTTCAGTCGGGAGAGAGATTTTTGGCTCATGGGGTTTTTGGAATGTGACGAAGTGGGTTTTTTTGTTGTTCAAGGATAGTAGGTTGACCTGTAACCAGTGTGAGATCTCAGACAGTCCTGAGCTAGCTACTTTATATGTTTCATCCCAGGTGTTACCCTGAAAGATCACTGCGGTATCGTCAGCAAAACAGATGAGCTTGGCGTTACGTGGTTTTAGGTGGAGGATATCATTCAGGTAAATGTTGAATAGGGTTGGGGCTAGCACACTACCTTGAGGTATTCCAAAGCTGGTAGAGATTGTTGTGCTTCTGTAACGGTCAACTTTAACATACTGGTTTCTGTTAGTTAAATAGCTTTTGAACCAGTTCAATGCCTGTCCTCTTACACCAAATAGGTCTAACTTTCTAAGAAGTAGTTACATCTCCTACTTGGGTTTTAGCAAATTTTTTTCTATGTACAGACATTTGACCTCCACAGTTTTATTATATGTATATAGATAAGTGTGAGTTTACCACATTTCAATGTTTCTAAACCTTTATTTTGTAGGTTTCAAAATGTCGTGTCCTATTTGCTATAAACGTAAACAAATATTCATACTATCGCAGTAGGAATTCATGACACTTAGTTCTAATAATATAGTTATTTTAGTTGTGGACACGACATAAGGTCTCTTATAGATAACCTCAACTGACCGTTCTGTCTCGTGGGTGGGGTATGGTTATCAGAGCCATAACTAGCCGTTTTTGCACTCGGTGCGAGCTTCATTTTTTTTTATTTTTTTATGTCAGATATCGACAGACGAGCATGAGGTTCACTTGATGGTAGGTGATATCTCAGCCTCAGAACATCAGTCAATGAGCGCTATCGACCTAATTTTTACTTTGAGCATTCGGAAATCCATATACTGAAACCGAAACGCGCATTATGCACTTAACAGTTTTTCCATCTATGAACGGTGTTTCGTTACCCAGTCGGAATTTCGATACTCCTCCCACCCGATAAGTGCCCGAAATTACCAGACGTGGGGACAGAAAATTAGAAACATGTCATCCCGGTGGGATTCGAACCCACCTATCGATGCGTACGGCAGGAGTTCTACCAGACGCGCCAACGTGCCCGTCACCTGATGGTAAGTGATCACCGCCACCCATGAACATCCGCAACACCAGAGGACTTGCAGATGCGTTGCCGTTCTTTAAGGTAGGAATAGGCTCTCTTATTGAAGGCTCCCCAAGTCTTACCGGTTCGGAAAAATCGCTGTCGACAGATCATTCCACAATAAGGTAGTGTGTGAAAGAAAACTGCGCATAAAACGCACAGTGCTCGACTTCCAAGCGTCAAGATTGCGTGTGGAACTTGGAGTTTTCGCGCTTGGAGTCGCGACGTGGTGAAAGTTAGCGACTGGGATTAGTCCGAACAATTTCTCAGAGTAGTTATCCTTATGACCATTTCGACCTTTATAAAGAACTAGCAATTGCCCCCCACCCCCCCCCCCCCTTGTGGGTTGAATTTCGTAAAATCCGTTCTTAGCTGACCTCTACTCGGCGAAAGGAATATTCCTACCATATTTCAAGTCGCTACGCCTTATGGTTCCAGAGGTATCGTGATGAGTGACTATATAGGTGGGAATCTCTTTTATATATATAGATGAGTGGAATATAAAATTTTCATCAGGATAACGCACCATCGTTCTTATATACTTAATACTAGTGACCCACCCCGGCTTCGCACGTGTCTAGATTTTTTGACAAAAAAAGCAGGGGTTGGAAATAGAAGAGTGAAAATATAGGGTTGTATGTATTTTTTAATGCCACATTATAAAAAAATAAAAATAAAAAAAAATCGTCCAAAAATAAAAATTTTAAGAGTGAACAACCCTTATCACTTAGGGGTATGAAAAATAGATAGTAGCCGATT
Organism: Anthocharis cardamines; assembly: GCA_905404175.1. Taxonomy (NCBI): domain Eukaryota; kingdom Metazoa; phylum Arthropoda; class Insecta; order Lepidoptera; family Pieridae; genus Anthocharis; species Anthocharis cardamines. Next base: position 3,608,023 of record FR989972.1, on the reverse strand, counting down.
CTCAGACCTACTGAATGCGCATATAAAATTTGGTAAAAATCGGTAAAGCCGTTTCGGAGGAGTACGGTAACTAACATTGTGACATGGAAATTTTATATATAAGAAGATTTAAAAAAAAAATGTTAGTTTGTTACGATTTAACTCAAAAACTACTGAACCAATTTTAAAAATTATTATTTATTTTGATTTAAAGCTACATTATCAGCGAGTAACATAGGCTATCTTTTTTTTTTCATCTACATTGCACCCGTGCGAAGCCGCGGATAGTAGTTGATAAAACTGTAAAGCGCAGACTGCGAGTTTTCCTATGCTTAAAGTATTTGACAATAATTAAAATAAATACTGATATTGATAGTTGAATTTATTCTACTGGTGTCCTATCGCTTGTTGCTTAGTTCTGGGTATATATTAAAATCTACTTACCTCTATGGATATGCCCATGACTTGTAAATAGGTCATGAGAAACTGCTAATAGAAAAATTGTTACATCCAATAAAAACGCAATTTGCGAATGCAATTGAACTATTTTCAAAACCTTCACTGCAAATCTCGGCACAATAAACAAATTGCACCCACCTATAGATTTAAATGATAAAATTGCTTGAATTTCATTCACAACGAGGTATATCCTGTGAATGGTTTCTCTGCGGGATTATTACCATTGTATCCCGACCCTACTGCAACCTATCACTTTAAAGTGTGATAGATCAAATTATGATGGTTATTCGACCCGTATAGATCACTTAAGTTAATAAAACTCCCCTTGCTATTAAATTTAATAGTCTATGAAAGGGCCACAAACGGCTCTTCCTGTCTAAACGGAAGACGCCGATTGGCTCAATTGAGTGCACTGCTCACCAATCAGCGATAAGCTGTCGGTATCTTGAATTTAAATTTCGAATATGATTATCGAAGTAGATCTATATTATGATTTCGGTATAACATACGAGATCTCAATTTTTAATGTTTTCTTTATTTATATATTAATTTATTATGATATATGGTACAATAAAACAATAAATAATAATAAAATATTATATTGTTTACAATATTATACATTCTTTACAGTTTTTACATTAAGTATAATAAAAGTAATAAACGATATTATATACACTATTTATAAACTGAAATAGATATTTTATACATTTGTAATTTTCTCATAAGCAATATACATTTCAGCGCCATCTATGAGCACAATAGCTAATATTTAGCTTTACTGTAACTGTGTTTTTAATTGTACTTTAAATTATACACGATTATTCAAAGAAAACATCAAACAAATATATATGTTATTGGAAATATTCTAAAATTAAGTTTATTGTCATAACACTGGTTTATAAGAGCATTTTTATATGTCTAGTCGTACTTGAGTCATAGAAGAAAATTTAAGAAATTGACTTACCTCGAAGAATAACCCTGTAGAAATAACTGGAAAGTTCTAGAACTTTTCGATTTTCGTCTCGAGCTTTCCTATATCCTGTATGACGCTGTGTATGACGTCACCAGGCTGCAAGTACTCGGGAGGAGACCGGTACATGCCCACACCACCGGGAGTACCTGTCAGTATAATGTCACCCGGGAGGAGTGTCATTACACTGAGAGTTGGAGATTTGTTTTAATACTATATTGAAAACTGAGAAAATGGTGGGAAGAAACGTATACGAAAAGACATAAATAAGGAGAGATATAAGGAAAATATAACGTAAGACAAGGCGGTATGGTCGAAAGACTTTAGCCTGCCCTATGGGCGAAAATAATAATAATAAATTAATACGATATCGTCGGTTCAAAGGTAAGCTCACTAAGTGTAATTTTGAATAATTTGTCTGTAATTGCTTAATTTAATCGTACATCTACGATAAAAAATAGTTTATTAGCATGAATCGTCGTATGTACTGATGTTATTTAAAGTCCGATACAGTTCGCCAATATTTGGCATGCAAATGTTTAGGTTTTCTTTTTATGTCAGATATCGACAGACGAGCATGAGGTTCACTTGATGGTAGGTGATACCTCAGCCACAGAACATCAGTCAATGATGCGCTATCGACCTGCTTTTTACTTCGAGCATTCGGAAATCTATAGACTGAAACCGAAACGCGCAATATGCACTTCACGGTATTTCAATCTATGCACGTTACCCGGTCGCAATTTCGATATTCCTCCCACCCGTTCAATACCCGAAGTTACCAGACATGAGGAAGAAATGCTTACAGAAAATTATCCGATGCGCACGGCAGGTCAAATAATCAAAAGTCTGTATAGAAATGAATGACATCAAGGAAATTGTATTAGAACATTTGTTCAGCAAAATAGGCGCTGGTCATCTAGTCTATTTATTTATTTGTTTAAGTCTGCCAACGTTTTCTTACATTGTTACATTACAGTTTAAGAGTACCTAAAACTAACACAAATAATGAATAATAAATTTAATAGTCAAGATTTGTATTTTTGTATGTTATGAATAAACTCAAAAACTACTGGATCGATTTTGAAAATTCTTTCACCAATAGAAAGCTACACTATCAACGAGTAACATAGGTAATGTGTATAGTACATCTACATTGCACCCGTGTGAAGCCGGGGCGCGTTGCTAGTCTAACATAAAAGCTATACTCACGAAGAAAGCCTTTCAATAACATCGGGGATCTTATGTACCAGCTGATCGGTACAACTCGACTGCTTGAGTACACCGTTGACAGAACATTTGATCTCAAGTTTCTGCGGGTCGCTGACCTCATCGCTAGTGGCTATACACGGCCCTATAGGGCAGAATGTGTCCATAGTCTGGAACAATTCGCCAGGGAATGAAAAATGATTTATTATGTTTGATAATAAATAGGTTTTTACAAAAAAGATGACCGTCGGGACATCCCTTTAAGTAAAATACCTGTGCCAGGAAGTCCCGCTCTTCCATATATAATTTATATTTTATTATAACTAAAAATATTTAAAGAATTTTAGAGAAAAACTTAAAAATTTAAAATTACCGAAAAAATGTGTTGTTTATGTAATGTGTATGTGTGCGTATTAGTGTATGTACATGTGTAGGTATATTTATGTGAGTGTGTGTGCAATATTGAAGCGATTTTTATGTAATTCGGTCGAATAAAGCCTGTCTCTTTAAACCTTTAAAGGGATTGAAAACCGGTTTATTTTTATTTTCCAATTAACAAATAATGTCTGACTGAGATACCATGATATTAGTTTTAAAGAGTAATACACACTAAATTTACCACACTATTTTCTTCAATAAATATGACTAAAAACGTAAGAATATTAACAAAAACCTTTATTATTTCAGTAAAGCTCCCATAGTAAATTAACCGGTAGTCAATCTCTGCAATTCGTATTCTATATCGACCGTCCCCTAGTGGGGCATGGGGTCTCGAATCTACCGATTTTCGGTAGATTTTTATAATAATAGTGAGTAAATAACATTCCTTTAACATTTAACTCAAAAACTACAAAATATTAAAATAAAGAGATTTGATCAAACTTGTTTTTTATTTCAATTACCTATTTTTGCTCTAAATATCCCGATTTTACTGGCATAGGGGAGATCTATTTCTGTCTAGTTAACAAGTTAGTAGTCAACTACTCTAAGCCTACGCGCAGACTAGAGCCACTAGTGGCGACCACAGCATAGCCACCGGTGGCCGCCACAACGTGCAGTGGCTGAAACGCGGCCACCGCTGGCCGCGTCTAGAGGCCGCTTCTAGTGGCGGCCACCGGTGGCTCTGGTCTGCGCGTAGGCTAAATATTACAGTGCCACCTACCAAAACTACCATCATACATAAGATCAAAGCGTTTTTTTTTGTAGAATCAAAAAACCGGCTATTTAATTTACAAAAATAATAATATAGGATATTTATCTCACCTTTCCAAGCAAGAATTGCCCTCCATTCTTAGCCTTTTGCCAGTCCCTAGCGCTGATATCTTGTGCCACGGTATATCCGAAGATATAGTCGAAAGCATCCGATGCTTTCACGTTAGTTGCCCGCTTGCCAATCACCACAGCTAATTCTACCTCCCAATCTACTTTCTGAAATATTTATTATTGTTTTTTTTTTTACATTAAACTTATTATTAGGACATATAAAATTAAGAAATTTGACCATTTGCAAAGGAATATGCATAACACATAATTTTGACGGGCTCGTTGGCGCGCTCGGTAGAACACCTGCCGTGCGCATCGAAGGGTCGTGGGTTCGAATCCCACCGGGATCACATGTTTATAATTTTCTGTAAGCATGTTTTCCTCACGTCTGCTAACTTCGGGCATTTAACGGGTAGGAGGAATATCGAAATTCCGAGAATATCAATATCGAAGTTGGGCATTTTTCGTGTGGGAGGAATATCTAGATAGAAAAACCGTGAAGTAGGTACATATTGCGCGTTTCGGTTTCAGTCTATGGATTTCCGAATGCTCGAAGTAAAATTTGGTCGACAGCGCATCATTGACTGATGTTCCGTGGCTGAGGTATCACCTACCATCGTTCGTCATGAGAGATGATTTAAGTTGTTAAATTAAGTTATTGTTTTATGAATTATATAAAGTGGAAAGAATCATACAGGTAATAATTTTCTTTCATGTTTAGGTACATGTCCTTCGTATTAGAACTGATGATAAAATAAAAGTTAGATTTCATGACCTTTTTTATTTCTAAGACCAAATTATTAGGGATATTTTATTCTGAATATTGATCCTGTCGATTAGTGAAATAAAATAGCGCTGCATAAGTGTCTTTTTAAATATATATTGTTTTGTTTTGCTGTTGTAATATTTGTGACTTTGTTTGTGTTAAATATACTAAAAATTTACGATATTTCCATGTGGTATTATTTTTATTTAAGAAATATTAATATTTATTACTGATGTGCTATTTAGCTGGGTGTTTGAAGACCTTTGTGACTCACGGTCTTTGGGAATTATTTGGAATTAAGACAATCATTCTCATTTAAACATCTTTCTCATATTTATTTTGAATTTATAATGAGTTCAAAAATGTATAGCGTTGCAAACGGGATACATGCATGCAAGGGTATCCCATACGCAATAAAAATTACGACATGACGTCACCCCGCATAAGCGCAATTATTTCATCTTGCGCCCACCTACATGAATTAGAGACTCAATTTGCCTCAATGATTGACCCCAATTGTGGACCTCGCGGGTCGCACGATGTTCTGATTCATAATATTTTTGAATTAATACATCTGCTCCTGCTTATTTGTATTTCGGTAGTTGGGTGTAATCAGTCTATGTATTTAATATTGTCTTTTATTAACGCGAGTATCACACATTTAAATAAAATGCTGTATACCGGATTAAAACGCGATTTATTATTTATATTGTTTAAATTATTTATCCCGACGTTTCGGATGCTTTTCAGCAACCGTGGTCGCGGGGAGACGTCTCCCCGCTTTAATCCGGTATACAGCAGTCTATGTATTACATACAAGTTATGTATTATATTTTCTAATTATATGTATGTTTTTTTTACATCGACAGACGAGAATGAGGTTCACTTGATGGTAGGTGATACTTCATCTACCATCAAGTGAACCTCATGATGATACTTCAATGATGCGCTGTCGATCTATTCTTTACTTCGAGCATTCGGAAATCCGAAACGCGCAATATGCACTTCAATTTTTCCATCTATGTACAATGATTACCCGGTCGGAATTTCGATATTCCTCCTACCCGTTAAATGCCCGAAGTTAACAGACGTGGGGAAAACATGCTTACAGAAAATTATAAACATTTCGTCCCGGTGGGATTCGAACCCCCGACACATCGGACAAGGTGGGTATTTCACCAAACGCGCCAACGAGCCAGTCTAACGTACAAATAGTAGTCAATGTTATAGCAGTTAACTATTTTTAGCTCTCAGTCCTCAATAGAGATAATAGTGAATACCCGAATCCTTAAATGGGGCATGGGGTACACACATTTCTGTGTCTGTTTCACTGATCATATTTCTTTACTGACAAGTAAGTGAATATTATTCTGTTGCCTGCCCAAAACAATTGTATTTTTGTCATGACATGAAACATGTATGAGATTTGAACCTAGGACCTCAACTGCAAACACTTGCCACTGAGCCATCGAGACGATAGATAATAGATACAGCATAATACCTATTGGGGGTAGAATATTTGACACAGCGATAAGTGAATTCCCGAGTCCCCTAGTGGGGCATGGTGTAAACCCATTTCTGTGTCTGTTCCACTGATTATTTTTCTATGCATTCAAGTAGGTGATCAGCCTTCTGTGCCCTGCCTAACGGAAACAACATTTTCTTTTTATCTTGTTTCCCTGGGATTCAAACCCAGAACCTCCGGAGCTACCGCGTCGCGCTTACCAATGAGCCGCAGAGACAGTCAAGTACCTACATGCTGTGATAAAAATACTATGAAAGTTCTTACATTCGTAACATCTGTTCTCAGTTTCACCGCATCAGAGGGCCCAATCACAGTGCTGGCAAACTTGCTAAAGATCATAGGAACTTCAGGTGGAGTTAGGTTTTGCTCCACACAGTGGTCCTTATAATTGAGGCCTACACATAGTACTTTGTCCATGCCAGTTATAGGCGCTTTGAGAAGAACCGATGATAGTGGTTCTATTGCTGGCTTGCTTGCACATTTGCATAAGCTGAAATTGTGCAATCACTTAACTTATGATGCTCTTATAATATTACCACCAACAAATAAACACTAACAACTAATAGAAACTAGAAATGTAAAGTAGAACCTTATTGACTCTTATAAAATATAGGTTTTGAGAAAATGAGCTGTAATATATATATAGATATAGTAGAATCTCACTAATCCAGCACTATTAAAAACCAGAGGGTGCTGGATTATTGGATTAATGGATTGTATAGAAAAATTCGTAATAAATAAATAACTGTAACATATCTCACAATTAACTAATTTCATAATGTTAAAATAATCCTCAATTGAAGTCTGTTTTACTAGAATACTTTTAAAAACACTAGTGATTTGAAACTGTTCTCATTAATAATTTAGCATTCGCAATTATAATAAAAAATTTGATAATGAATGATAAATCATAAAAGTACTGTTAACTTACAGCATTTCAATAAGTAATCTGAAAACTAATTTTCATATAAGGTGTAGGTAAATAAATACTGTATAATATAATAGGGTATTATATTATAGAATTTTTATTTACCTACCTCGGTAAAACCCGGAAGGTATGATACCCCCAAAAAATAATTCAGGTAAATAGTACATTGAAAATAAGTGAGGACAGCTAGACTACAATACAAAGGCACATCAACTTATACTTGAGTCATACAACATCTAAGCCAACTCAGCATTTAAGCTTAACTTTGATGACATAAAAAACAATGTATTCTTCCCTATTGTGTTAATAATAATTTAATTGTTATTTTCAATTTTACCAAGGTTATATTGTAAAAACAAAAGCAAGGTTGAAAGTTCAAAAGAAAATCAGATATAAACATTTAATGACACTTATTTTTGAAATGAATATAATAGGTGCCTTTAATCTATACATCTATACAAATATTATAAAGAGGAAAGGTTTGATTTTTTGTTTGTTTGTTTGTTTGTATGAATTGAATAGGCTCCGAAACTACTTGGCAGATTTGAAAAATTCTTTCACCAATAGAAAGCTACATTATCGCTGAGTAACATAGGCTATATTTATTACTAGAAAAAAATAGAGATCCTTAGAATTTCCTACTAAAACCAACCCGAGGTGTAAAAAAATTTGCCAAAAAATGTTGTTCGTCGCATGCGCTGCGAAAAGTATTGATGATAGAACAAAATAAAGTTCTACAATATTATAGAACATATAAATATCTACAAAAAACTTCGCGAGACCATATGTCTAACTATTGTAGTTATGTTACTATAACTACTTTTGTACATTTTAAAAGTTGATAGAAATGCCGATCAAAATCAGACCCTGCTATCCATACCTCTGTATTAATTCTTATCCAAATAAATTTTTCATATTTAAGACTGTTTCAATAGCTGTTGATTACTTTTTGAAATATTGAAATCGGACATTCCATTCAAAAGATATTACGAAATTAAAAATATCAATGTAAACAAAAAATACACGCCGTCCGCTTCGCACCGCTGTGGCTCCACGCAGGGCATCGAGCAATACGGCGAGGGGTAGTACTATGTCATTTTGTTCAATTTGTGGGGTTTTGTTACGATTTAACTCAAAAACTACTCAACCGATTTTAAAAATTCTTTCACTAATAGAAAGCTACTATATTATCAGCGAGTAACATAGGCTTTGCTTTTTTTTCATCTATTTGCACCCGTGCGAAGCCGGGGCGTTTTGTACATACAATAATATTATATAACATGCTTGCCTGCTTATCTAGACATGTATGTAACAGATAAAAGGGTACCATAGCTTTTAAGCATCCATTTAGTTGAGATATTTCTGAGTATAGATAACTGTAGTTGAAAAACAAGTATTGGGATTATTACTGTCAAGATAATGTTATCATCCTTTTAATCATAACCTTGAAAAATTACATACCAAGATGTTACCAAGTAAGATAATTAATAATAGAGGAAATAAATCTACAATATATAGTTGATCTATTTCCATCATTTAAAAACCTGTTCTACTCATTCTGCAATGTAACTGTAGAACTTTGGCAGTAATCATTGCTTTCTGTAAGTGAAACAAATACTTTCACAGCTCTTGGACATGATAGTGACACAAACGAAATCGCTTTATGTAAATTATACTTCTTTTGAAGACAACAATACTAAGAGTACAAACCTTAAAACTTTTTCTATATCCTCATTTCGTAAAATCTCCAATAATGTTGTAGGTAAACTAGGCAGAGCCTTGTTCAAATCAACCACTTTATCATCATCTAAATATCCAACACGAATTTGATTTGGGTTATTTTTGTAAGTAAACTGAACAAATTTCATATTTGCTACTGTTCCCGCCGAAAAATTTCGAAATCCGAACACAGCTGTTGTTGTTGTATTATTAACAGACTTTCGCAAAGTTTGAGGTTTTATACACTTTATCGCTTGACGAATAAACCATGCGCTACTCATGGTCAGATGAACGTCACCTTAATAAAGATTCTCAAGTAGATTTCACGTAAATAACACCTACTTTATCATGCAAAAAATATAGGAGAATATCAAAACAAATTACGTAATAAATATATTTATGTACGGCAGTCGGTATCGGGCATTCACTTCACTATTATCAAATTAATGACATTGATAGTTGATATTTGACAGTGACATTTAACAGCTCCTACTTATTTTATTTTTTCATTACTGGCAGTAATTCAAAGAATTACGTTTGGTTGTCGATATTTTTTACATTTCCCTATACATATATACTTTACTCTTTGCTTTACATACGAACTTGATACGAACGAAACCACGACGAAATATTTCTCCTCCTCCTTCATCGTGAAAACTTAATATAAGAATTGGAACTTAGTACTGCCTGCGTCCGTATTTCCGAAATATTACAATATTTTTATTTCTAAGACCAAATGTTTATTAGACAGATTTTATTCTGAATTTTGATAAAATAACGAATGTTTATTTTTTGAATTTTTAGCTGGTTCGATTTCCGGGTGCGGCGAAAGAATTTTAGAAAATCTTTGAATGCAGTTTTGTTTCTTTTCAAAAATAAAGGATCCTTAAGATGAGCCCATTGATTCTTTCCATCCTGTATAATATATTCTAATTTGACATCGACAAATATCTCTACTTTTGACATTAGATGTCGAGTTTTAAGTGTGTCATGTTAGACCCGAAAGACAAAGAGATAATTAAAACACGAGAAAACGGTCGGCAAAATGTTGTCGTTGTTGTTATGTTTTTTTTAAATTGTAATACTTTTATAATAGTAATAGATATAATTGAATAAATAATATTGCCATATTTAATTATAATATCTACTAAAACAATTAAAATGTTTACAATTTAAATCAATAAATATTGGAAGGTACTTTGGTGCCATTTTTGAAATCGTTACCAGATAAGCAAGCGATCATTTCCAAAGGGAGCTTCCAAATACAAACCAAATATGAATTGTTTAGGAAGAAAATAAAGGTGGCATAAGAATCTCTTACAGCTGAAATGATGAAGACTATATAGAAAATATCATAATGATGAACATAAATTATAGATTTTAAATGAAAATATCACATTTTAAATATAAACATAGAGGCTCCTTATTTAAGAAAGATAATTTTTATATATATTAAGAAATATTTAAAATAATGTTAAAAGTCACTGCTTTTTGTAGAATCTATAAATAATTTGAAATAGTGTTTGGAAATGACATAATAACTTATTTATTGAACATTACCAATAAAATACAGCAGTACAATTACCTAAACAATATATATTTACAACTACAGGTTAACAAGTGTTTAATACTTGGCCGGCTTCCTCCTAGTTATATAAAATTCCTCCCTCGAGTGGTATGGTGCATAAGGATCTTCTACATAATACTTTGGTTTCTTCCAGAATTTAGTAACCATTTTATCTAAAAGTGTTGACTGTGTTGAGTTACAGAAAACATGCTGTCTCAAACGCCTTCTTTGGGGCTGTGATTTCTTCCAAATTTTCTTATTACGCCCAACTTTAGTCCGTATCCACCCACCCCATTGCAATCTAAAGAATCTTCGTAATGCAGCTTTGACTGACTTTCTCTTACCCTTCTGTAGGCTGAACTTTGTCACAGTACGTACAGATAGAGGTTCTATTTGGTTGCATACTTCCAGTATTTTTTTATTGTGTATTAATGGTGCTTTTAATACACCTACATTAGTGATACTACAATTTCTGTTAACCAAAGTCGAAATGCTCTTAGTTTCCTTCGCGATAATCTTAGATGTACTTAAGTAAGGAGTTAAAACAGGTCTTATTCCTCGAAGTACTGGAAATAAATATAACCTTTAATTTAATAGAATTGCATGATACATATTTTAAAATCGTTATACAACAAAAAAATAGAAAAAGCATAATACATAATAATACAGTTATATAATATTATGATATTACCAGAAAATGTGCAGCGAAACATTTTTGTAAATATTATAAACTTTAGGTCAAATGTCAATTGTCAAATATAAACTAATGTCAACAGTCAATGTCATATAAATTCAATTGTTAATTAGGTATGTACATACAATGCTGCCATACGTATTAAAACTCTGATTATATGGCTTCTATTATTATAATCTATATTTTACTCATGCTTTTATATTTAGGGATACGCAAAATTTCAAAAGTATCGATACCAACAAAGTATCGATACTTCGAGGTATCGAGTACTTTTTAATACATTTATAAAAACTTTATGGAGTGTTAATAATATAATATAAACATTTAATATACCTAGATATTTTTTAATACATCCATATTATAGATAAATTACACCCAAATACAGAACCAAAAAAACAAAAACCGACTTCAAAACTATAACTAAAAAGTAAAAAATAATATTTTAATTACTTCAAAGCATTATTTATTAACAGTTATTTTTGAAGTCGGTGCCACCCAACCGATGCCGCTCCATACCGTTCGAAAAGTTGCAAAAGCAGGATTAAACAGTCCTTCTTTGCTGGCACCGACTCCAGAAATAACTGTTAATAAATAATGCTTTGAAGTAATTAAAATATTATTTTTTACTTTTTAGTTATAGTGTTGAAGTCGGTTTTTGTTTTTTGCTTAAAAATATTTTTTTTTTTATTAGTATTTTTTAAGTTCATTAATCCTTACATAATAATTTAGTAGACCTACCACTAAACGTGCTACTCAAACTTCGATCAACAATATACTAGATATCGGGTCGACGCCAAAAAACCGTGCCGGTAAATATCGGCTCACTTGAAATGTGAGAGTCTATTTTGTTTAGTTCTCTTCAAGCACGGCCAATATTAAGACGTTTCACAATGACGCAGTTTGTCTTCAAAAATTGCGAAAATAATTCCCGAAAAAACTATTTTACGGACGGAGTCTTATTTTTGGTTAGTACATATAAAATAAGATATATTTTAAGCTTTTAAACTAACAAATAATTCACAATTTGAACAAAATTATCTGTTTTAAATCAACGCTACAAATGTTTGGCCAAGGTTGGCCAACACATGCGCAAACTATTGTGTAACAGAATAGTGGATGCATGGAGTAGATTTGTACTGAAATAATCCTTACTATCTTAGGATAAGCATCCTTAGTAATATTATAAATGCGAAAGTGATATTTTTGTTTGTTACGCTTTCACGCTAAAACGGAAAAGAAAACATTCCAATCTGTATGTTCATTTTGCGGATATTATTATTTAACATACTGTTACGGAGACAGGCTGAAGAAAGTTCGAGAAACATTTCTGGTATATTTCAGTCACTTAGAGACGTTTTCAGCAAGCTGACATACGATTTCAGGCCGTTTTAAGGCAGTATCTATCAAATAGCAAAAGTTCGGAAAGCGATACCAAGCGATCAACTTCTGCGATTTACGAGAGATCCGAGTGCGATAGTTCAAGAGCCAGAAGAGTATAAGAGTCAGTGTTTTGTGCGCAGTGTAATTGTAGTTTTTTGTTTTAGTTTCGTTTTTCTCTAATTGTAGTAGTGTAATTTTTAATTAATTCATTATTTTATTTATTTTCTTTTGTGTTGTTTTTATAAATAAATCCTCAGTATATAAGAGCGGCGTTTATTAATCCCGAACCATTATAGCTCGTAACAATACGAATTACAATTTATATAAAACATTATATTATTGTTTATCAAATATATTATAGTTTTCGTTTCATGTTGATATATTATTTTGTACCCTATTAGATACATGATAATTTACACATTGGTGTTTCATAAACTATACTAATAATACCAAAGTTTTCGAAGTTAGTCAAGTGTGTATGTATAATACATAGATATGTATATATATTTTGGTAACAAATAAAATCATATTTCGACTTCACTCTTTTCTTTGTTCCCATTGAGCAGTGTCATTTTTTCAAAATTTGACAAGGGGCGTGGTTTAAATAACAGGTTACTTTTTTCGTGAATTTTGTATGCGACCTGAAGTCTATTTAATACTATGTCAATGTACTCAAATGAGACAGCGCCGTGAAAGGAACTACAAACCATAATATCATCCACGTATATGATTTTTTTTGTTATTGTTGATTTTCTAAAAAAGCACTAACCAATTTCGATAAAAATATATGGGACCACCTCTGAAATATCCTCTAGCAAACAAAAGAAGAATCATCCAAATCCATCCATAACTTGCGGAGTTATCGCGTAACAAACATACTATACAAAAAAAAAAAAGCAACATACAGACGAATTGAGAACCTCTTCCTTTTTTGAAGTCGGTTAATGACCGTGTTCATCACACAATATTTGTCTTGGGTGGGAATCGAACCCACGACCTCCGGTTTCGCAGTCAAGGTCACTAAATACTAATCCCCGAATCATATCTTAGGTTTAGTAGTTATGTGACAAATATTTTGTTTAAAATAACGATTAACAATTTTTTCTTTTCTTTATCAGAAATGGGGAGAAAAGTATAAATACTTTCAGAAAGTATCGTTACTTTGAGAAAGTATCGATACCTCCAAAGTATCGGAACAAAAGTATCGATTCCAAAAGTACTTGGTATCGAAACAAAAGTATCGATACCCTGAGGTATCGATACTTTTTGCGTATCCCTATTTATATTACATATCTACATATAATTAAATAGCAGTAAGGTAAGGAGAAGAAAGATAATATTATAATAATTTGAAGCTTTACATTAAGAAAAGCCTAGTACGTTCCCTAAAAATTTATTTTAAGACAAACAATGAGGATCTGTAACGTTTTTAGTTGAGAATGCAGATTTAAAGAGCTAAGAAATCCTTAACATACAGTGCAAAAAGTTTTGTTCTACGATAATAATTGACGAAGTTATGACCAAATTACTAGCGAAGTTCACTGAGTGGCCGCCGCGGTTGCTATGACGTCACTGTGACGGTCGCCGCCTGTAAGCCGTATGGCGCGCAGTATATTCTTTGGTTAATTGTGACTAAAACATTAAGTTTGTGTCCGATTTGTGTTTAATTCACCTTTAAACTATGTGTAAATATTGTATAGTTCCGAAATGTACAAACACTTCTATTAAAACGCCAGAAAAACTACTTTTTAACGTGCCGAAAAACCCAAAACTTCGTAAAAATGGTATTCCGTTGTAAGAAGATATGATAAAACTCTACCCTCTGCCCAGGCTACAAGACATTGGTGTGAAGATAGTTTCGATTTACGTACCTACATAACTATAACTATTATTTAGTTGATTTGAAAATAAGTTGATACCTACTATTACGTGTAGTGTACCTAAGTATTATCTTATTTTAAGCCTATATTATTTTAAAAATATTAATATATAATATTTTTTATAAAATAATATAAAAAACCAATAAAACGTAACTACTTAATTTTCCTGAGTTTTGTGGATAAACATACGTTCGTACCTACCTATTTCCATTTCTATGTAGGTAATATTCCAGAGTCAAAACAAATGACACAGGGACGTACTCGGGTAAAAAGCAAAGAGTGAATAACAATATTTTATAAGCATTTAATATATATTTAAACTGCAAGAAGATATGAAAAATTATGTACCATACACTACCATTCACTAACTAAAGCGCAAGTAGGTTAAAAAGCCATCCACGAAAGAATCTACATATGAATGAACGAAAACATCATTCGTTTATCAAGATTCTATAAGCACTTTATTCATAAGTTCTGAATACGTCCCTGAATCTATATACCTACTTACATTCATTATTTCTTACACCTATATACGTCCACTTAGACCGAAATATTACTAATAAGTACCTACGTTCGTAAATAATAAGCAGCACCCTTACCTTTGAGGTTTCCAACCACGGATTTCAGCGCTAGTGAACTTAGAAATCATTCTAGGTAGTCAAATACTATGAAATAATCTACTTTTGTAAGGTTATCTGATTGAGCTTGCACAAAACCAGCGTCTAATTTATTAGTACTCATATTATTTATGTATGTTTTATAATTAAAATATCACAAAATTACATTTTAACAGCTTCGTTAAATCGAGAAGTAAGAGCGCCGGTACTAGGCCGCGCTCGGTTCCGTCACAGTGACGTCACACGCTCCCGCGTACATTTACTTTTCGCGGCAGGAACGGCACACGTTTATCACTTAATATCTTCGTAAGTAATGGTCCGATTTGGATAATTCAAAAAGATATATCATTCTTATGTCATAAAGAATAACGTGGATACTAATTTCATTGAATTTGCTATAACGTTACTGATCCTCATTTCGTAGGCTCACAAATATTTCTAAATTGATTTAATCTGTAAATAATTTCTGTACTTTATAGGTCTTAACTCTTTAGTCTCTATGATTTGGCTTTTGACAGCCCGAGTAAAAAAAAGTTAATTGCCGAAAAATGTACAGATTCACAAACCAAATAACAAATCCAAGCTTAGTTTTGGTAAGTTATAATATCAATTTTAAGTTTAAATATTGTTCTTTTCAATCTTTATTTCAGTCATTTTTCAGTCCTTGTTAACTAAATATCATCTCTATTTTTTCAGCTCATAACAACAAATTACTTTCATTTCTAATGAATAAGTCTCTAAAAACTGTTAAAATGTAGTCTCAGTCAGTTGTATAATAAAGCTTTTATCCAGTATATTATTTCTTGAAGTTTGTTATGTTTATAATTACATAACAACAACCATAGATCATTGCCATATATTATAACCTTAGTTTTCTTTAAATTTAATATTAACAGCTGGTATGATTAATTTAATTAAATTCTGATTAAATTAAGACCCCGTAGGAAATATTTTCCACACTTCAAATAATTTTTATATTATGATAATCCATTATAATGTTTAGATTGATATTTAAAGAATTTAATAAAATAAATTAACTCACGTTTATAGACCTAATGTAAATAGGATAATATTGGTTTTGTATCAAATATTTAAGGTCAGGAAACAAATAGGAGATGGATCATGTTCAGCCCTCATAGTAATGCGATCACCCCATCGAAGAAATGCTTCAGACAAACACTCGGCTAATGTGCCCCCAAAGTCTCGGAAATTACTATGGGGTACACTCGGTGCTACACTCCTCACTGGTACAGCTGTTGTATATGCTAAGTAAGTTTTAAGTGTCTTGTGTTTTAGTATTATGTTTGTGTATGTTAATGACAAAATTGAGACAATCTTGAAAGTTTTATTTAATTGAGGCTTTGATAGCATTGAATGTGTGTTTAAGTGTGTCAATATGTTGCACTTTGTGGTATTTAAATTTTTCACCATTATTTTGCTGTCCTAAAGCTTGAATGCCATTATCCAACATCATATTGATTTTGATTTTCTTAATACTATCTTATTAATGAAATCTGTTATAGTTGTCTGTTAAAGCTACTATTTTATAGGTAATGAAATACTACTTAGATACCACAGAAGGGAGCATTGTGTAGTTACAAACTAGGGATGTAACGGAAGTTGTTTTACCGGAACCAAATTTGGAATCGGAGTTTTTAAATTTGGTTTATCGGAACCAGAATCGGAACCCAAACCGGAATCGGAGGCAGACACAAAAGAGAAATGTGTAATAAAAAAAAATTACAAACATTATTTTCAGTTTCATTCATATCAGTTCAAAAAAGTAAACACCTTCCTGGGTGTGATATATAAAAATAAACTTAATTTTGTTAAATTTTACACAGAAGTTAATTAAATTAAATGGCGCTGATCGCAGCCACCCTCGCCGATGTGCTTCGACCTCCGATTATAGCCTCCGATTCAAATTTATCGGAACTGAAATCGGAAACGGAAGTGCAATATCAATCGGAAGTTACGACTTTTCGGAACCGAAATCGAAGCTCCGTAACATCCCTGTTACAAACTACAGTGAAGCCATATGTGTTATACTTTGCTTCATACACAAATCTCATTAGAGACTGGTATGAATCAAAAAATAAAGCTATTTTTTAATATACTTTAATTCTCGACAGACATAGCCCAGAAGCGAGGAACTGGTTGGAGTCAAATGCCCCCTGGGCTAACAATTTTGTGGCCCTTGTGTACCAAGAGAACACATCATACTGGGGTTTCACTGTTAACCAGTTCAACAAAGTCACTACCACCATAGGCAACTTCATGTTTGGAAAGGTTGGTATTGTAAAAAATCTATAGTTAATAAGGAATATGTGTGTATTTTTTATATTTTTATTTGGTAGCTTACGTAGTTAATAGAAAAAATATTTAATGCCAAAAAATTGATTTAAAGTATGTATTAAAAAAAGTTAAAAATTGACAACCGATGCGGGCATTTTAAACACTACAAATTCGCGGGCTTAGTTAATACAATATGACGTCAAGTAAACACCTAATAACAATGCACTTGGTAGCATTATAGCTGGTATAGACAATTACGTCATTGCCACACACATGTCACAGCGTCGCTTTTCAAATATCTGAATCTCGCACAGTTTATTTGCACTTTTTAAAAATTAATTTCTTGCTCAAAACTGAAATTGTAATGAAAAATATTGATGGAAGCCTAATTCTGTAGTAATAGTTTTATGACTTATTGGAATCACATGCATTTTCTTTATTTTATTTCTTACTGTGTATTGCAGTGTATTGTGACTTGCAGTGTGCATGCATAGATTTAAATGTTTAATTGTGATTTGAATTAATTCAAATAAGCATGGCCATCATGCCCCATAGAGTAAAGATTATAATTATTATTGTAAGAATAATTAATTCCGAAAATCACAAAGCAAATGTACTTTTTATAGGAAGGTGTATCACCAATGGAATTCCAACAACGCTCCGAACAGGACATTGAAAAAGACGCTGCAAGAGATTTTGCAAAGAAAACATATGAGCGTAAGTATTATCACTTAGCAGCAGCTTTCTGTTTTGCTATATGGGGCTGTTCAAGTATTACATAAGTAGATTTTTTGTAATAAGTAACCTCCCCTCGTCAGCAAATAAAATAAAGCCCTTACTCTTCTCCCTTAGTAAACATTGGTACATGTATTTTTAATCTGTTCTGTAGGGTTAATCACGATCATTCGAAATTGTTCTGCCTGGAAAGCTACGGTCTCCTGAAAGTGTTTCTTATCCTACCGGATATGAAAATGGTATTCACAATTCCGAAGAATGCCGATGGTCAATCCGAGGAGATGAGGAGATTTGGGAGTTTCCTATTAGAATCTTAGAATAAAATGGTAGAAAGCTTGATATATTGGTACAGAAAGTTTTCGACTGATTGTGAATAACCCTTCACTTTCATAAGTAGCAGTAATTAAGCAATATCCCTCATGTCATCAAAAATAAGCAAAGCAAAGAACCCTCCCTGTTTGTGCTTACGTAATACTTGGATGTAACATTACATAATACCTCTATTCTATATAATAATCAATATATTCACTTAAAAATGATCAGCCTAATAATTAATGGAAACATAATTAATAAAAATTATTAAATAAATAATAGAAAATATCATTCATTAACAATAATCATTCTAACAGTTCCACCGACGAAGTTTGAACCATTGTATATAGAAGAGAAACCGTTGGAAACACCTGAAATTGAGTCGCCAGGTGAGAAACTTTATTTTTCCATACATAATTTAATAAGTATTTTGTACTGGGTGAAATGGAAGTTGTGAGCATCCTTGTAACCAAAGACCCATGACAACTGCATTAGAACTCAAATTACGCAAGTCAAATTATTATGATTAAATGTATGCAAATCTCAAAAAACAGTACTAGTAAGTAACATTGCAGTTAGCTAGTGTTGCAAATAAATAGATAATAAAAATTAGTACTTTACTATCAAAAATAAACTCCAATAATTCTTCAAGTATCAAAATTATAATTTACCTAAGCAATAAAGTCGATAAAAAAGTATCAAAGGCGGTGGCGGTGGCCTTTGAGGACGCGATTGACTTGCAATACTAGAAATTAGGATCGCAAACACTTGATACTTGACTGACTATCATTTTTTTTAAATATCTTTAACGAATATTACTAGCTAATTATTATTTTCGATTAGTTCTTATAAGTGGTTTATTGGGTGCTCACTGCTCATGATTCCAATTTCACCTAGTATATTTTTTATTGATCAATATTTTAGATTTTAAAGATGTCAGTGCCATGAGTAATAATAACTAATATTGGTAATAACTGACTGCCTCCATAGATCAGAAGTATATGCGTTGCATTAAGCACCGGTTCCAAGTCTGAATCCTGGTAAAACAAAAACAATGTTTTGGTCGAGCAGCCGGGCTAGCATGACAAGCGCGACAAAATGTTGTCTACCGTTTTCTCGTGTTTTAATCGACTATCGCTTTATTTCTTTCGGGTGACATGACAATTACACTTAAAACTCGACATTTAATATCAAAAATAGATATATCTGTCGATCGAGATATCTTTTCTATCCAAATTGTCGATGTCGAGATATAATATATCGAGATATCTTACATCTTAGTTTGTCTTCTGTCGTCCGCGACATATCTCGTGGCGGTCATGCGAGGCCGGCAGGTCACATAAAAATAACGAATAGGACCCTAAATAAAATTGGTGTACCTCTTAAACCAGGGACTGAAACCGGTTAATTTTTATTTTCCAAAATACGTGTCTGACTGAGATACCTTGATATTAGTTTTAAAGAGTAATACACACTTAACTTTCAACACAGCAATTTTTTTCAGTAAATATGAATAAAAACGAAAGAATATGAACAAAAACCTTTATTATACCGGTATAACTCCCATAGTAAATTAACCGGTCAGTTAATTCAGTCCGTGGCTTAAACATTTCCTTTTCTTTTTAATGATAGCAACCCTCGTTCAAACCGAGGCGTGCGAACCACACGAAGCTCCTCCAATCAGAATCACTAAGGACATGGTGGAATTGGAACACGATATGCACGAGAATACGAAGGCGGCCATCGATAATTATAAGAAGGCGACACACTTCTGTAATGAGTACAATAAAGCTCTGTTCAGGGTAAGTTAAAGCGTCCATAATAGACATCAGGGTAGATTACTGTGTTGATAATAAGTCTCATCAGAGGGGTGAGCACGAACAAGTATCGAAAGAGTATTCGTATAGTCGAATTGTCATTTGTATGAAATTTAAAATAATTTCTTATACAACTGACAGTTTGACGATTCGAATACTTTGTCGATAGTTGTTCGTGCTAGGCCCCCAGGTAAGGTTAAAGTGTTGATGCTTTATGAAATATAGTGAATATGAATAACAGTTGAATTTTCATATTCATCTCACCCGTCTAATGCTTCAACTGGCCGGACAAAGGAAAAAAAACCTTATTTTCTAAGTGTCTCTATAAAAATATTATTCTAATATTTAAATAAAAGACTTTTCACCGGTTTAAAACGCGATTCATTGACTATATTATTTATCCCGAAGTTTCGGATGCTTTTCAGCAACCGTGATCACAGGCAGATTGAAAACTGACAGCTGTCTGATTTGAAATAACACAATGTTACCATATTAACATCATTATTTTAACATGTTTAAAGAAATATTATTATTATTCTAATTCAAGAATTAACATAATTTCAGATAGTAGAATCTTCTCTGGAGGACTTGGACAAAAAACAATTTACGGCACTTCAAGGAGCGCAGAATGAGCGCAACGCTACCATCAGCAAGGCCAAGGAAGCCGCTACCAAGGCCAAGTGTGCTATTGGTAAGTTTTATCTTATATTCACGCCTTTAACGTTATTATATAACATACTAGCGATAGCTGCTCCGGCTTCGACGGGTGCAATGTAGATGCACAAAAAGTAGCCTATATAACTCGCTGATAATTAAGCTTTCTATTGGTGAAATATTTTTTTAACTTGGTCTAGTAGTTTTTGAGTTAAATTGTAACAAACAAACATTTCCTCTTTATCATCGATGAATATCCATAGATATATTGAAACAAAAAATATTTAACTTAATAATTTTATGTACAGCCATATTATAATTATGTATATTTGCGCTATCTTACGTTGAGTAGACTAAAACAATACGATATTTGTAATGTTCATCCGCTATTTTGCGAGCGGAGAAATTTCGGTCGTGTGACGTTTTTTCTCTGTGGCATGTTGGTTTTTATGGGGCTTGCCTTTTTTGTAGTTCTGTTGAGTTAGCAGATGAATATAATAATTCTTATTTTTTATTGCAATTTTTTGCTATATCAAATCAAGGCGGCTTGAATTTATGCGGCCCGAAAAAAAATTTTTGTTTCTTATTTCTTTGTATTGTTTAAATAACAAAATTTTGAAAATTTACGTTTTACATTTTTTAATCAATTTTTTGTAAATTGTAAATATTTTGTGGCCCCCTAATCTATTTAGTCATTTTTATCGACCCTAGATTCCATCTAAAATTTATAACAAATTAACATCTGTTCAGCGTATTGTTAACAAAAAGTGATTTAAAAATTCAGTTTTGTTCCCCTAAATCAAATCAAATCATTTGGGAAACGCGTACATAAGGTTGAAATAATTTACGAAGTAAGAAGTTACCTTTTTTCCTTTTCCATGTGGTTGCTTGGAAGAGATAGCTAAATAGCTATATAGCCGCCGTTTGTCGTTCTTTTTAACCGACTTCAAAAAAGGAGGAGGTTCTCAATTCGTGTGTATGTTGCTTTTTTTTGAATGTTTTTTACGCGATAACTCAGCAAGCTATGGATGGATTTGGATGATTCTTTTTTTGTTTGGTAGGGCATATTTCAGCTCATATTTTCACCAGTGTTAACACCCACTTCTAATCTGCGTAGAGACGCTGGACCGCATGGTGCGAGCCGGCGTGCAGGCCCCGCCGGAGAGCGTGGCGGCCACGCGGCGCTACGTCAAGCAGTTCCGCGCGGACCTGGCGCGCGCGGAGGGCGAGTACCGGGAGTGCGCCGAGCGGGCCGTGCTCAGCGACAGATACTGGAACAAGGTATGCCGGTAGCATTCCATTCCGTTTTTTCTCTTATACATTTTGGTTATTGAGAAAATTGATGAAACATCTCGAAGGAACGAATTTACATTCTTAATATTGTCTCTTATTGCACAAACACATTTAAATAAAATACTGTATACCGGATTAAAACGCGATTTTTTATTTACATTGTTTAAATTATTTATCCCGACGTTTCGGATGCTTTTCAGCAACCGTGGTCACGGACAAACAGAGATAGAGACTATTGCGTTTTTATCCGGTATACCGTATTTTATTTAAATGTGTGATTTTTTTCACGATTGTGCACGGACTTTTAATTTTTTTCAACTTGTTTCTATGCAAGTATCGAGTAGCTCGTTTATTAAGGTTCAATTTTGATTATAGGTGCGGGCATATAGACGGTTGAATGAAAAAAGTAAATTTCCTCTTTTTTTATCTCGAGATGACTAGTTTTCACCGAGATTCAGCCTTCCAAACCTTGGTGAAAAAATAAGGAAAATTTATTGTTCCTTTAATTGTTTCCAGTAGTGTATTACATTTTCTAAGCCCCATACTTAGACCGCACCTGTCATACGTCAGTACTTTGTGAAGGAACAGTAATATAACCTTCCCTGTGAGTGACAGAGACGGCGCTATACAAAGTAAAAATTTGCAAAATACGTACAAACACAAAAAATATATATTCTAGACGCAGATATACGAAGCCGAGATTTGCAAAATACGTAAAAATACAACATTTATTATATTCCAGGTGGAAGCGGCTCGTAACGCCTTCAAGGAAGAGTTGCAGATTCTATTCCCGGGTGTGGACCTCGCCGCTCGCAGGCTGGAAGTGAAAGGCGATACTGACTTGCTTCTCCTATACACGTTGAAACAGGTGAATGAAGCCTTGTGTATACTTTTTTACGCATTTTAATTAATTATTACACATACAAATCATATATGAGACATGTGAATTGTATACAACAAGCTTCTGCCCGTGACTTGGTCTGCATAGAATTAGTAGTATGGCTAGCTTATTTATTATCCGAAATGTTTTTTTCATTAATCTCCTATGATCAAGAGAACATTTTATTAATCTGATTGGTTGAAAATGCAGAAACACATAACTGACTGAAAATATTCAAGTTTCATCAAAATCCGTTCAGTAGCTTTTGCGTGTACGCAGAACGACTAACTAACATCCTCAAAAACTTTCAAATTTATAATATGAGGGTGTCTTGCCTTTCATGAGATATAAAATATATGTATCGTTTCCAGGTTCAATATCTACAAAACGAAATAGCGGAATTGCAAACTATTCGAGACCTTAAGATTAAGAGAGCGATTGAATGTAAGTGTGATGTCAGTATTTTAGTATCAATTTTCTATTTATTTATCTAATATATAAAATTCTCGTGTCACAGTTTTCGTTGCCATACTCCTCCGAAACGGCTTGACCGATTTTGATGAAATTTTTTGTGCTTATCCGGTATCTATGAGAATCGGCCAACATCTATTTTTCATCCCCCTAAATGTTAGAGGTAGTCCACCCCTAAATTTTTTTTTTAAATTTGGACGAAATTTTTTGTTTTTATTTTTTTATAATGTGGCATTAAAAAATACATACAACCCCTGCTTTTTTGTCAAAAATTATTGACCCGTGCGAAGCCGGGGCGGGTCGCTAATAGTGTCTTATGTATGCTATGTAATGTTTACAATTAATGCGAAAAATAAAGAAAACCATTAAGTATGATATTTTAGTTTTAAGTAAAATTCAATTTTAAAATTTGAATAAAATACTGTATAAATAATTTAAACAATATAAATAATAAATCGCGTTTTAATCCGGTATAATAATATACTTTCAGGTCACGACGAGAAGGCCATTATAGAGGCTAAAGTGGAGGATATGATCAAACGGGAACGACTAGAGAAAGAGAAAGAGTTCCAGAAGAAGGTAGATTTTTCTTCTATTTCCGTTTAAATTGGTATCATTTAAAACTAAAAAGTCATTTATATAAGTGTATTATAATAGTTTTTAGTCGTTTTAACATTGACATAGGATCATTTTAAAATTTCCCTTTCGAACATATGGAACATTTTGCGGATGTTATTATTTAGTACAAAAAAATTTTTTTATATACAAAAATGTATTATTTATCAAATATATTATAGATTACCTTGCGTTTTAATATTTTTTTAACCTACTAGATAAATGATAACTTACGCTTTGGTTTTTCTTTAGCAAAACAACTTTTCTTTGTTCCCATTGCTGTGTCACTTTTCCAAAATTTGATAAGAGGCTTAAATAATTGGGACACTTTTTTCATGAATTTTGTATGCGACCCAAAGTCTCTATTAATAATTTATTTATTTTAAATATATTTTATATTTAGTATATTTTATTATTATAATAGTAATTATTTTTCTTTTTATTTTTAATAGTTTATCTGTGTGACAAATAACTATTTCTTATCCTATACCGTAAAGGTAGTCTTAAAGAATTTAGGAATAAAACTATCATACCTACAACTCGTGTAATGATAGTTAATGATTTTGTGTTTTGGCCATTTTTGTGGATAAATAAAATGAATGAATGATTTTCGTCATTCATTCATTCAATTAAATACATTTCAGAGTTTGGCTATCCAGGCGGAGGCGAACAGGAAGCTAAAGGAACATTTAAAGAAACAGTTTGAAATACAACAGGAGGTGTTGCAGGACCAGCTGGCTAAGAAAGAGAAAGAGGTAGGTTTTATTTTGTATCTTTACATTTTTCCATGTCTGTTTCACTGATTTTGACTGGCTTTTTTATTTTATAGGAAAGTAGATACATTTGTACGAAATTTATATCCGTAGGTGTTTTTTTATGTTAGATGTCGACAGACGAGCATGAGGTTCACTTGATGGTAGGTGATACCTCAGCCACAGATGATCAATGATGCGCTGTCGACCTACTTTTTACTTTGAGCATTTGGAAATCCGTAGCCTGAAACCGCAACGCGCAATATGCACTTCACGGTTTTTCCAACTACGAACGGTGGTTCGTTACCCGGTCGGAATTTCGATATTCCACCCGTTTAATGCCCGAAGTTACCAGACGTGGGGAAAATGTGCTTACAGAATATTATTAACATGTCGTCTCGGTGGGATTCGAACCCACGACCCATCGAGGCGCATGGCAGGTGTTCTACCGAACGCCCCAACGAGCCCGTCAAAACTAAGAAATGGGTGTACCCCATGCCCCACTAAGGGATTTGGGAATTTATAATACAAGTAATTAAATATTTGCAGGTGATGGCGAAATTCAGTCGATCGGTGTCGGAGCAAGTTGAGAAAGAACGTGTTGTTTTCAAACGCGAGTTGGCCACTATGGCCGGCAAGCTGATGGCGATCGAACAGACTCTTAAACGTAAGTATCGGCAATAGGTACTCATTAGGATAATACTTTTGATTATTCCTGTCGGGTTTTATAGAAAATAAGTTATACTCCGTCCAACCATTTACTTTCTTTTTGACAGTTCGAAAACTAAGCAATTAGTGTGGTCCTAATGCGTTATCGATTCGATTTTGTATAACAATCGATTTTATTTATCAAGAAAATTTAATCGATTTAACAATGATATATTTTCATGCTCAACATCTTGTATTATTTTGAAACATATACACAGGTTACAATATCTAATATTAAATTGTAGTTAGAAATTACAATTTTATATATTTAAATAAGTCATAATCAGTGCAAAGTATTATGGTAAATGTTTATAACAGTTTATAACTTGGCAACATTGATTTACTATACTATGAAAACCGTGATGTGAATAATATTTTAGAAAATTTAAAAAGTCATTGTAATTATTTCGATAGGACCATAATCGAACGATTTTACATTACTTGACTTATTCACATCCCTAAAATGACGTTGTCGCTAATGTAATGTTGAACAGACGTCATGGTCAACGAAATAGATTGTTTTGTATGGAAAAAACTTCGCTTGACGCTGACACAAAGTTATATAATCGAATTTTGCGAGCTGTCAAAAAGAAAATAAATGGTTGGACGGATTATAGTTTTTAAACTATTTTTACGCCAACGTTAATCATACTTAAAACACGAGGACACTTAGTCAATATTGCCATGATATAGAAAATACCAGTAAATATTATCTACTCCGTAAGAATAGATGGCGTTAATAAGGTAACTTTGTGATATTTCAAATTAGACAGCTGTCACCTTTCAGTCTGCCCGTCACCAAGTTTGACTGAAAAGCATTCGAAACGTTGGGATAAATAATGTCAATAATAAATCGCATTTTAATCCGTTATAAAGTTATTTACGTTTATGCACGTAAATCTAATAAGATGGCGGAATGCGAACACAATGCAAATAGCGTTCACAGATCTATTATCGCTGACATGCCATTGGCTCGACGAACAGCATCGGTAGCGTTTGGGTTGTTAGTGCTGAGTGTTGCCAGCTA
This sequence comes from Anthocharis cardamines, assembly GCA_905404175.1. NCBI lineage: Eukaryota > Metazoa > Arthropoda > Insecta > Lepidoptera > Pieridae > Anthocharis > Anthocharis cardamines. Next base: position 3,581,508 of record FR989972.1, on the reverse strand, counting down.
CATCTTGTTGTTATTGTCAGCTACATCTTGTTGTTGTTATTGTCAGCTACATCTTGTTGTTGTTATTGTCAGCTGCATCTTGTTATTGTTGTTATCAGCTACATATTGTTTTTGTTGTTATCATCTATATCTTGTTGTTATTGTCAGCTATATGGTGTTGTTGTTGTTGTCAGCCACATGTTGTCAGCTACATATTATTGTTATTGTCAGCTACATCTTGTTATTGTTGTTATGAGCTACATAGTGTTGTTGTTATCATCTATATCTTGTTGTTATTGTCAGCTACATGGTGTTGTTGTTATTGTCAGCTATATGTTGTTGTTGTTGCTATCACCTACATCTTGTTGTTATCAGCTAATTACGTGAGGGCCAGCGGTGGATCCCAAAAAAACCAAAACTATTTGAAAATTACTTTAATTAAATTAAATTACAATGTAAACTTATAACTAATTTTGTGGGCTCAACCGGACCGATATGAGGTACACGATTAAAAGACTCCGATTTGTGGTGTCCGCTTCCTTATATTGGCCTGATGCGTCAGAGGGGTGTCGATACTGCTATTGCGGGGAAAAGGGGGTGCAATGAATATGTAACACCTCCCCCATAAGATGAGCAACTATTTGCTATTGATGTCTATAGCAAAAGTTGCGGCTCGAAGTTCTTGCGTAGACATGTTCTTATTCTCCGTTTTCGAAATTGTTTTCGAAGATGTAGTATTCCGGCGATATCGTAATACGAAGAAAAGTGCAGCTGCGCCCAAGAGTGTGATCACCGCGAAGTACAAAGGAATCGTTGTGTGGTATATTATGTTTAATGAGCCATATGTTTCTGCAGGTGCTTTCATCGTAATTCCATTCTGTATGTTGTGTAATTTCGTGAGATCGATTGAATTTAGTTGGACACCTGGTTGATTTTGTCGAGTGATGTTATCCATTCGAGGAAAGTTGATGATTTCGACACCGCTTCCCTTTATTCGGTTGTCGATGTTGGTGGCCGTAATTTCGGAGGATTTTAACATGCATGATTTAGGTATCGTTGCGAAATAGCTTCTTTATACATAGTAGTAGACGTTGTGGAACATGATTTGTCTATTTCTTGAAAATGAATAATCTCGTAGATGCAGCCCTGGTTAGTCTTCATCTGATGACGTAGTTTTTGCTCGCAGATGTGTCATGTGCCTATCTTCGGACATTCTGTCTCTATGTACACAAATTCTTTAGAATTAGTTGCTACATATGGATAGGATAATTACTTCAGAATGTATATTAGGTACAGGACATAGTGGATAAAGTTGGAACATTGAAGGTAAGGTAATAGGAAACCTAAGGACAACCACAATTTTCTTATCTATATAATATGAACCTAAACTTATTATATTGTAAAAGTTTCTTATCTCTTAATATAAGATTTGATCTGTGCCGTACAGATTTTTTTAATGTTCTTAACATTAATTTTAAATCATTAATATTTAATATAGAATGGTGCAAAGACATGGTGCGACTAAATGCTAATATATTTTCTATTTTAATTATCTCGATATCGCTTAGGCCCAGCACACATGGTGAAACGCAACTGCAACGAAACCCTTTTGAAATTATAGGTTTGAAACCAGTTTCAAATGTTTTCCACACACGCCGCAACCTAAATATGATGAAATTAGTCACAATCATTCCGATTTTGAGACCAGACAGACGTCTCCAAAATGTCTAGTTCAAGTGATGAAGAAGTTGTGGTTCTGTATTTGTATCTTCGACAAAGAAGGAGGCGTAAAAGAAGAAGTATGTGGTTACATCCCTACATTGAGAAGAATATCAACTGCCGTATGTTTGTGGCTGCTAAAGAATTGTTGTATTGTACAAGCAAGGATGCTTCTCAACTTCCAATACGAATTGAATGTTTTTATTTTCGTCGTCAGGCATTTTGTCGAACAGAAAAGACGCCAAATTCGACACGAGTTTCCTGCACGCTGATTTCAAAGCAACTGATCTGCAACGCGTTTCAAAACGGTTTCAAACTAGTTGCGACGTGTGTTGTCTCTCAAAGGTATCTATGGCATAAACTCAAATGAAACTCAAAAGTAACTAGTAGTTGCAGTTTCGTTGCAGTTGCGTTTCACCATGTGTGCTGGGCCTTATAGTGTTGAACATTTGCGACAGGTGGGAGTATCGAATTACACCTTGATTGTCCGAGTTAGTTGAGTTTATTATATAGTTAAGAGCTTTGCTTAATTTTATTTGATCTGTTAAATTGTTCAATACCTGAATTTGTTGAATGCTATATTCCTTAAAAAGTGATGTTGATTAAAACTAGAACTTAATTCTTTATTACTTGATTATAAAAAAAAATATCTTTTAATAAATATATTTTCAAAAAAAAATTCTTATATCTTTTAATAAATATATTTTCAAATAAATATATTCTTAATCTAAATTTCGGTTGTGATCTCCCAGCTCGATGCGAGAGGCAACTCTTGGGGCTTCGATTCCCCGGGTTTTCCTAGGATGGAAAATGTTGGAAATTTTGGGAACACACAGGAATGTAACAACCGATCGTTAAGAAATGTGCAACTTACATGTACATTTCAACGAATATGGCGACACCTTTATGCATCGATTTCTGGATGCGCTGTGTGTGGTCCGCTGTCCTCGGTTCTTGTAGATCGTTGATTCGAACTTGAAAGTCTATCAGTCCGCGCACTTTAGAGATTCTACGTAGTCGATCTACGGATATTTCTTATACGCGCACTGACTCAACGATCCTACCGACTGCGCCAATTACGTGAGGGCCAGCGGTGGATCCCAAAAAAAACCAAAACTATTTGAAAATTACTTTAATTAAATTAAATTACAATGTAAACTTATAACTAATTTTGTGGGCTCAACCGGACCGATATGAGGTACACGATTAAAGACTCCGATTTGTGGTGTCCGCTTCCTTATGTTGGCCTGATGCGTCAGAGGGGTGTCGATACTGCTATTGCGGGGAAAAGGGGGTGCAATGAATATGTAACAAGCTACATCTTGTTGCTGTTGTCAGTTACATGTTGTTGTTGTTGTTATCAGCTACATGTTGTTGTTGTTCTTATCAGCTACATCTTGTTGTTATCAGCTACACCTTGTTGTTGTCAGCTACATGTTGTTGTTGTCTTCCGTTATGTGGTATTGTTGTTGTTCTCAGCTACATGTTGTTGTTGTCGTTGTCGGCAGAGAGGGCGAAGGCGGAGACGGAGGCGCGCCGCTCGCAGTCGCTGTGGGCGGCGGCGGAGGCGCTGCACGCGGCCACGCGCCGCGCCGCGCCGCACGCGCTGCTCACGCACGAGATCACTGCTCTGGAGAAGGCTGGTGAGATGGCTTCTTATTTTGATTATATGTATATGTCGTGGCCAGATCTTACAATTGGACGGTGTTAAGCAATACAGTGTCAACTCACAAAATTATAAAAATGTCAATTTTGATACCAATCGCTTCCTTATGAGCTTGCGTACATATTTCAAAAAAGATGCATATATATTATTTAAATCGTTTTAATAGCAGGGGCATTTCACGTGAAGCGGACAACTAAAAAAAAGTCAAGTCCTGGATTTTGTTCATAATTTGGTTAATTGCACTTCTATGGGACTTCAATAAATGTGCATATATTTTTTTTATTTTTTTTTGCTTAGTTACCAATTTAAGCGATTTTTCAAGTTTACACTATTTACTTATTATTAAATCCATTTGATTAACTATATTATTAGAACTTGAAATTATATTCGTATATACATTTCATAAACCTACATAAGTATCTGGGGAAGATGAAAGCCGTTAAACTATTTTTTTTAAACTCTTCATTGTACAAAAAAAAATAGTGTACAAAAGGCGAACTTAATGCCTATGGGTGTGAAAAAAAAGGGTGTGTCTATTAAATATCGGTGAGCTGGCGCAAGCTGATCGGATCGGTGAGGCCGATGGCTGGCCATGCGTCATACTCGTGAACGGATGCTACTTGTGATGACTGGTCGGATTTGATTTTTTTTTTCCTTTATTTTTTATTATTATAGCTAATTACTTCAATATGTCATGTGGAATATGGTGTAATGGTTGCAGCTTCTTACAAACATTTTGAACAAAAATCTTGGCGATTAAAGAGTGGCGGGCTATTGCCAGTTCTTCTCGTCCGTTCTACGTTCTTGATTTGAGAACTGGCAGTAAATGTAAAATTAGAAGCATTTAAATTTTATTTTTATTGACGTTCATAAGTGTACATTATGTTATCTAAATGAATAAATGATTTATTTGGTTTGCTGTATAACAAAATGTACTATATATAGGCAAAGATGATCAGCTAGTACAAACCGTGCTCAAGGGAATCCCTCAGGAGGTGAGGGAGAAGGGGATCACCACCGAAAAGGCGTTGCGGGATAAATTCGACAAGGTATTTATTTCATCTTTTATGATTCAGCCATTTTTCATGTTGTTTAAGACAGACTGCATGTAGCACGGTCTCAGAGATTAGTGCTGTCAGAACTTTACGAGAGAAAGTGACAGCGTGATACTTTTTGTATCGTTCTGTCTCATTTTATTGTTGAGGTTTTGAGGTTTGATTACTGGGTTTTGAGGATCGATAATGCTAAGAAATGGAGAAATACAAGAAGAAAATTGAAACTTAAACAAACTAGAATAAAAAAAGTTTGAAAAATCACACTTTTCTTGAATAGTTTTGTTTATCTACAAGTGTGTTATAGTTGCCGAGACGTAACTTGGCAAGGTTTTGGCGTAGTGGGGGTAAGTTCGCGCATGTACACTTCGTGCCAAAAAATGGTCACCTTTAAGGCTTGTTTAATAATTATATAGTATTTTATTATTTTTATTTATTATTATCAGATATATACATTTTATATTTATATTTTAGAATAATTAGTTGGTTTTATTTATTTAATTATTTCCAAAGTTTATTTTTAATATGTCTGTTTGGAAGAAAGATAAGAATAGTTAATATATTTTTTTGTTATAAATAAAATGTATACAGTTAAGTTTTAAAAAATTTACTATATAGAAAATGAAAACAAAAACGCAAAAAATAAAAGGGATGAATTCTAATGCACGGAAGTGTACTGGGGAGCGAACGGAACGTCGACACAGTGCGAGATACAAGTGTCGACTGAGCAACCAATCGCCGCTCGGAACGATGCTAGCTTCCTCCCCGCGTCCCGCTACATAACCAAAGAGACCTAAAAAATGAACTCTGCGCATCTAACGACTCTTGCCAAGTTACATCTCGGCAACTATACGCTTGTATATGTATGTATGTGTTACGCTAGTTGATCAAATGAATACTGGCGTGGAATTGTTTCTCTTTTCGCTGGATTGTTACTCTTTTAGTTCGAACACATTTGAATCCAAAGTCCATTTAATACTATATTATGCATCTTCTATCGCATTTATCACGGGGAATGCTCGGAGGAATTGTTCGGTTTGCTGAATTTCGCCATCGGACATCGCGTCAAAAATACCACGACAAGCAGGCAAGCCGGAGCCATTTTGTTCGTTCGTTCAGTTGCCAAATAAGACATCGGCAAACGACTGAGGCGCCTTTGAGCAAATCAAAAAGCCGACACTCGATGGCTCGGGCTTGCCTCGGCCGAGGCGCGTCCACACTAACCGAGCTGCTCGCTCTGTGTGGACGCGCCCTATTGACTCTTCTTTCATGCTGAGATGCCATTATAATTAATTCTTCAGGTAGAGAAGTCAGCGGTGAAGGTGGCGCTCGTCGGTCGTGATGGCGCGGGGTTGCCAGTTTACTTCCTCTCCTGGTTGCAGTCGAAATTGCTCTTCCAGAAGGTAATTATTAAATTTACGAATAAAAAAAAATATTACACATACCATAATATATATTGTTTAAATACAGTATACCAAGTAAGCAAGCCAAATATATAAAATTACATCAAGTATGAACTCCGTAAAAATAGATGGCGCTAATTCTATTCAGACTTTATGTTAAAGTGCACCTTGCACAAGTGATTGTTTAAACGAATAATTCGGCGTAATGACTTGTATCCAGGCCTTGTAAATATTTAAAAAAAAAATCAAGTCAGACAGCTGTCATCGTTCATTCTGTGCTGTATCGCTCGAAACGTCAGGAAAAATAAATAATATCCTGAATAAATCGCATTTTAATCTGAAAAAGTTATTTCATTAATATTTTACGTTAAAAAATTACAATATTAAATAGTTTGAAATATGCTAGAACTAGGACAGCATACTTTCATGTATAAATTAACCATTTTAAAATAACTGACATTCTAAATTTGAAAATCAGTCCACTATGATTTTTGCGCCATCTAGTTTCAAAATTATGAACTAATATTGTCTTATTAACGCGAGCATCACACATTTAAATAAAATACTGTGTACCGTACTGTATGTAAGTAATTACAGTAAATATCAACTCTGTAGGAATAGATGGCGTTAATATGGCAACTTTGTGACATTTCAAAAATCAGACAACTTACAGACGCGTTTTAATCCGGTATACAGTATTTTATTTTAATTATGAACTATAAATCCTAATCAAATATTTATTTCCAGTTTGCTGAGATACCTAAGGACGAGTTAGACAATCTGCCCACGGATTTCACCAAACTAGATACATTCGATATTATTCAAAGGGCGAGGTGAGTAATATAAAGTGATTTTTTAATACATTGTTAAGACTCCACCATGCCATTTTCTTGTACATACTTGAGAATTTTAAGCCCAATAATTGACATTCAAGTATGTAATCAACAGTTTAAACGCGGATATTATGTTTTGTTTACAAAAAAAATTTGTATAAGGTTGATACGAGGTAGACCTTATTTTTATATAGTAACTTATGTAAATCCCTACTATATATAATATTATAAATGTGAATGTAAGTTTGTTTGTTACGCTTTGTTACGCCATAACTACTCAACCGATTATCATGACACTTTGTACACATCTTAGAGGACATAATATGATACTTCTTATTAAAAAAATTTACGGAGGGTAAAACAAAATATTTTAGCAACAATGTACCCGTGCGAAGCCGGGGCGTTTTGCTAGTATGGTATATATGAAATTTAAAATTATGGTATGACTTCAAATAAATGATATGATGATGTTTTATTACAATCTAAACTCATATTATAAAGAGTAAACATTTGTATTTTTGAATTTTTGTATGTTATGAATATACTCAAAAACTACTGCAACGATTTTAAAAATACTTTCACCAATAGAAAGCTACGTTATCAGCCATTAACATAGGCTATTTTTTGTCTATAGTACATCTACATTGCACCCGTGTGAAGCCGGGGCGGCTGCTAATGAATTATAATTTTCATTACGACTGTTTGGTTTTTCATTAATAATTACTATATTGTCTCGAATTATCAGGTATTTTATGGATCACGGAGACCTACCATCAGCTCTTCGCTACGTCAATCTCCTACAAGGAGCACCGAGAGCCGTGGCCAAGACTTGGCTTGACTCAGCCCGAAGACATCTCGAAATCCGCCAAGCGGCCGAGGCTGTCATGGCGCACGCTTCCGTTTCCGGTCTATTGTACTTGTAATGTTGCTAGTGTGAAAAAATCAGGTCGAAAAAAAATGGCATTAATAACGACCTTTTTATTTAAATTAAAAATAAATTATAATTTATGGTCTAAAATCGCTCGTAGTGTTGCCAGATGAGCGAACTGCTTATTCCCGTGAATAGTTAGAAAATGAGCTAGAAAAGTAAATGATGGTTCTGTTTAAATAAAATTGATTCAGTTCAAATTGATAACAGTCGTTTATTTATAATAATAGCTCCTGTCTTGTCTATTGTTGAAAACTTACATATTTCAAATAAAACTTGGGAAAATCAACTAACAGTTATGTCAACGTAATATTTAAAAAAAATGTAAAACATGGAGGTTCTATATTTATTTCAACTCAATATTTGTGAAATTTCGGTCATTCAAGTCAATTTATTAAATAGATTTCATTTCATTTAGATCCGAAAGATCTTTATAAAAAAAAATGCAAAATTCTCTAGTTTAATACATATACTTTGGGCATTAAATGGGTGCGAAAAATACCGAAATTCCTTTCGGGGTAACGAATTACCATTCATAGATAAAAATTCCGTGAAGTAAGATTATATTTTTCACCTTTAATCTATGGATTTTCGAATGCTCGAAGTGAAAACTAATAGGTCGACAGCGCATCATTGATGTCCTGAGACTGATGTATTTACCATCAAATGGGCCTTACTAATCGTTGATATATCACAATATTATTTTGTATGAGATTAAAACAATCTTAAAGAATTGCAGTCTCAACTATATCCAGGGATTTTTTGGTTATTTTTAATTTACTAGAGTTTTTCATATGGTGTTTTTAACGCGTTGTACATAGGTTTAGATTGTCTTTTTTCAGAGGTTATTTTCGTCCGATTTGCATAATATTTCAAAGAACAATGGCAAAATCTTAGTTGACTAAAATTAAAGCGTCTAGAAAATATAAAAAGATCAAAGACGAAATAACCTACCTTACTGTCACGAAATTGAAGTGACAGTAATAAGTAATAACCTACAAAAGTTCAAAACTGAATATCTCCTATTCTCGGCTCCTTTAAACAAAATTCTTTTCACAGACAAATTCACTGAATTAAATAATATATTGTTTACTCAAAGACTTTCACTCTAATTTAATTTGAAATAAAATTATGTATCGCAGTTCGCCATTGTTCTTTCAATATCGTATAGAAAAAAATAGTAAATACACGCATTTAAAATGTTGAGAATATAACCTCAAAATCTTAGGTTATAATGGAAATAATATTGAGGTTGACCTTATTATGTAGTAACTTATGTAAATATGGTATATGTGTAATTTAAAATTAAAGTATGAGTTCAAATTAATAAACTGTTTTATTACAATTTTCACTACTCTCAAAAAATAAGGGATATTGGAAAAAAAAAATTGAGGTGATTTTGAACAAAAATGGTCGTACGGAAAATAAACGAGGAAATTGAGCTTCAAGTATCTATTTTCAGATGTGGGGTATATTTTTTTTAGCGTCGGCGGTTTTCAAGTCATCCGAAAGCGAAATAATAAAAAAACCTCTCAGGTTTCTCTTGTCATCAAAATGATCATCATGCGACCATAAAACTCTTGGGCAATTCGGAACATAGTTAATGTTTATTTTTTTTTCTAATTAACGATAATAGTTTTGTATACTTAAATATAATAAATATTAATTGAGTTAATGAAAAACAAAAAACTGTTCATCACTAACAGTATAAAACAAAGTCGCTTACCGCGGTATGTCCCTATATATGCTATCTTTAAAACTACACAACGGAATTTGATGCGGTTTTTTTTAAATAGATAGAGTGATTTAATAGGAAGGTTTGTATGTATAATACATGCATAATATAGCATAGAAACACTTATATTTTTTATAATGTGATGTAAATAAACACATTTATTTGGCGCTGACGTTGCAAATGCTGGCTATAAGATAACTAATGTACTACAGGATTATACACCTTAAAAAGGTCTATAAAAAAGTCCGCGATGGTATATGACTATCTCTTAGGGATAACCCACAATAACCATTTTGTATCCCCTTCCTTTTTACGAGAAATAATGGCTTATTTACGAAGCGTTTTTAAGCAATATAGCATTAATCCTTATCCAATTAAGTAATATAGATAAATATGGCCCTTTACAGCATATAATTTAAATAAATATCTTAGGAGTTATAGCACAAATATTACGCGGACGAAAATAAATTCAAGCGCGTTTCTCACACCGAATACGCGGACGAGACTCGCTTTATGCGATAATCCACAATCAATGCATCAAGCTGATTCAACCCCACGACAGCTAATACATGTAGGCACATATGCACTACTACCCGTGCGGAGCCGGGGCGGGTCGCTAGTAATATAATAATATATATATTTTTATGTCTCTAACGAGTGTTATAGTTAGCTACGGCTTTGCGTTATTTGTTTTGTTCTTCCCTCAATCACTCATAATGATGAATAGTTACCCCAACGCATTTTATTATCATAATGTCAACAAAATCCATTGAATTCTTTAGCAATGGTGTCAACATAAGTTGTAAATAATAACTGAATCCTGCCTAAATGTTTTATAGTTCTGAATTTCTTGACATTCACTACGAGTTCAACCGACACAACGGGTGTGTGTTTTTACTTTTTTTAGCCGTACTCGGAGTTATCGCCGATAGTTCGATCCGATTGGTGGTATATATATATAAAACACGTATTAAAATCGGCAAGCCGGGCTTTTGGGCTTGTATGGTGGTCCCGCCACTGAATAGCCTATGCCTTGAAAGTGTGTAAATCCGCCACTGGTTATAGAGATAGAGGAAGACCGAGTATGGTATGGATGGATTGAGTGAAGAATTATATGTATATGAAAGTTTTGAATAGCAGTGGCGGCGTAAGGCGTGGGCGACGTGGGCCACCACCTAGGGCCTCGCGGCCCAGGGGGCCTCGCGCCCCGAAAATTTATGCATTAGGTACTTAAAAGCCGCGAACGAACCAAAAAAATTTTCCCAAAAAAAGCCATTTTTTGCGCTGGCAGAGGGCCTCGCAAAATGAATCTTGCCCACATAAAATTTAGGTCTTACGACGCCACTGTTGAATAGATATGAGGGCTGATAGAAGGAAATGTAAAGAAAATACGTGTATACGTGTCAAGTCACTGGCTAGTAATTACTAGTTCAGTAACAAAGAAGTAGGATTGGAAATGATATTGCGTTACTAAGGTCACTGGCTTTCAATAATTCTATTTATTTAGTAGTCTCAAATAGTTTAAACTAAAAATAATGCGACCGGCCAAAAAGCCGTTTCTCAAAATGTGTCTTTTTGTTCTGATAGATAATAACAAGTTAGAGGACTCTTACTTGCCTTAAATATTAATAAAAAACCCCAAGAATATTACAAAAATTTGAAGATAAATTAAATTGATATAGATAATAAGGTAATTAATACAAAATCCCTACTATCTATACATCACAAAACTTAAATCACTATTCATTAGCTTACTTCATCTAATCATAATAAGTATTACCTTCATACCTAATACAATGATGAAACAACTGTATAAATATGATAAAAATCTGTTTCAATACTCATTAAAAGTACATTAGTGCAGGATTTTTATCTAGAAATATTTAAGTAAGTAAGTTACTATAAAGGTTGTATGCAAAAGGCACTTTGGTTTGTGTTTTGTAGTGTGAGGCTCATTGAAAAGGTAATTAAATTTAAATAAAATACTGTATACCGGATTAAAACGCGATTTATTATTTATATTTTTTTTAATTTATTTATCCCGAAGTTTCGGATGCTTTTTAATCCGGTATACAGTATTTTATTTAAATATGTGATACTCGCGTTAATAAAAGACAATATTAAGGTAATTAAATATTAGATACTTTTTTCGTTCCGCAAAAAATCGTAATTTTCAGGAAAAGCTGTAATTAGAAAATATCAGCAAATGCGAGTTCTTTTAAAATTGTAGTCGAAAGAGCTATATTTTTACTGTTTAAATTTAATTATATCATAACGTTTGAGATTTGCTAGGACTATTTTGATTAAGATACAAGGAACAATAATATAATGTTAATAATAACCATAATTGATTTAGTAAGACAATAAATAACTTATCCAGAAAACATCAAGTATTTATAACAAAAATAATTAAGGACTTGTGATTTGTCCGTCACCATGTTTTGCCTAAATTTCCTATATATTTCCAGCGCCTTACTGCTTACAGGATATTAGGTACTGGAACCGATACTTTGCAGCAGGCGAATACTTTTGATATATTCCATAATATTAAATAGCCACGTTATTCAAGGTGCAAGTATGGATTCTAATTCCGAACTAAGCGCTGGCTACCGCGGGGCCTTCAAATTAACAGCACAAATATCTCGGATCTTTGGTATTTTCCCATTTATTATGTCACCTAAGGCGAAGTTGATACATTCCCCGTGGCTGAAATTCTATGGAATATTTATTGTATTACCATATTTCAGTAAGTATTTACTTTCTTTCAATGAAATGGTGGTTTGCCGATGTGTTACTACTGTGCCGATGAGTGATCACTGCGGTTGTGTGATTGGGTTTTGGGTATCAGAAGATTTGGCTAACTAAAATGCGTGTTGCTACACTGAATGTTTAATGAACGACTTGTTAGTTCTATAGCTTACTTTAGTTATTAGCTTCTTTTATAATATAAGCTTACATCTGCGTAGCACGATGCCACACGCGTAGCTACGTCGCTACGAGTATTTAATCACTGCTGTATATACCTACGCCACATAGTCCTCCCCACTTAGATTAAACATAAAAAACCAGAGCTTACATCTACGTAGCACGACGTCACATGCGTAGCTACATCGCTACGAGTACTTAATTACTACTGTGCCTACGCGCTACAGTAGCGATATCGGGATGGCCGCGTCTAGATAGTTCCATAGTAGCGACCGATATACTGAGTACTGACTTGAAGTGACAAACGTAGAAGAAGAAAGAAATAAAAATTAAATCGATTTGCCAGTTTTTCAACTCAAAAAAAAAATCTAAATTATTATATGTGTTCTAAACAACCATAATAGGAGAAGTTTTTATAATAAAATCCCTCAATATCTATGTCAACTTAATTAAATTTAGAAGCTCTTTTTTAACTATTGGAAAAGGCTTGGGCTGTTAATGTGTCAAAAACCTAGAAGGTGGAAACGCACGGAATATCTCTTTCCGCGGTAGTAGCAAATCTTCGAACTTGGCAGGTTTAAAATAAAATTGACGATTCAAAAATACTTGAATTTGAAGCAATAATAAGTATAATAGCGTTCGTGCTATAATAATCTACTCATCTAAATTGATTTGTGTATTGTAGGTTTTTTTAATTGTATATTCATCAACCTCTCTTTCAGTTGGTATTTTTATTTGGACATCGTATTTAAGATTTAGACAATTTGAAACTTTTGGAAAATACATGGTTCTAGCTTTGATCGATCTGATACTCGTCTTTACTATATTACTGCAAGTAAATTATGCGATTTTGTCATCAAGTAGCCGTATGAAAGCTTGGCTAATATGTCTTAATACCATTGAGAAGGTAAGGTATTTATAAATATTTTTGATTGCAACTTTTTCCCTATTAAATTAAAGCTATTTTATTATTATAGACATGCATACAATTAATGAATAATTTATTTTATCATTGTTCTTAATATTACATTAAATTCTTTACGTCACTATACTAAACTTTGATAGTTGTGTTAGTTACACCGTTTATAACTCAAGAACGGCTGCACCGATTTTAACGATATCTTATTTGTTGGATTCCTCTATGTCGGGAATAAGATATAGGCTATTAAAATATTGGAAAAAATCAGGAAAAAAATATATGCATAAAATCTATATATATAAAAGAGATTCCCACCTATATATTCACTCATCACGATATCTCTAGAACCATAAGGCGTAGCGACTTGAAATATGGTAGGAATATTCCTTTCGCCGAGTAGAGGTCAGCTAAGAACGGATTTTACGAAATTCAACCCACAAGGGGGGTTGCGGGGGCAATTGCTAGTTAATTATAAAATAAATTAGATTCGAAACTCCGCCATCTTGACAGCTCACGTCATGCATTCTTAGCTTTTTTGGAATAACAGATGTCCACTGCAAATCAGTGACATATTAGACAATTTTGTGGGTAAATGGGCATATTCAAATTTAAGAATAATTATATAATTTCGAAGCCAAAATTGTGGCAGAACAACGTCGGCGGGGTCCACTAGTTTATAATACAACAACGCGCCCGCCCCGGCTTCATACGTGTGCAATGTAGTGATGTACCTACTATACACTAAAAATATTATTATTAATATTGTCTTTTATTAACGCGAGTATCACACATTTAAATAAAATACTGTATACCGGAGACAGTCTCCCGCGACCACGGTTGCTGAAAAGCATCCGAAACGTCGGGATAAATAATTTTAAACAATATAAATAATAAATCGCGTTTTAATCCGGTATACAGTATTTTATTTAAATATTATTATTTTTAATATCGGTCCAGTAGTTTTTGAGTATATTCATGATCTTAATATTAACCTTTAGATCTTAGTGAGAAATGAAGTCACAGAGAAAAAGGAATCTATGCGACGCAAATTCGTTATTTTTTACATGATTTTAATCCATGTAATAATCATAACATACTCTGTCACCTTGCGTGTATTGACAAATACATACTTGATTTGTAAGTAAAAATGATATAACGTTATGCAATAAATATATTCAAATTACAATATGTGAGTAATACATTTGTTCCAGTGGATCTTTGGAACTTATTAAACACAAGTCTATTATCTTTGGCTGCAAATATTGATACATTCCTGTTCATTTTCCTCACTATACGTATACATTCAGCAACACTGTTAATGAATGAAGGTCTTAAAAAGCTACTACACAATATGGGTAGGTACAAATGGCTACTACAGAACAATTTTATTTAGATTTGCACCAAAGTAGGTACAGGCTGATGTTTCCTGATATCTGTACGTTTGTATCATTCGTTCAATATCAGAAGTAGGTACATATTTCCGTTATCTCTTATGAAGTAATATCCTTGAGAGAGAGACAAAGAGACACTTTATTGAAAGTCAAAAAGTAAATAAAATACAATAATTAATATATATATTGCAGCATATTATGTATAAATGACTGAAAACCAGCATGATAAATATTTATCAATATTTATCATGCTGGTTCTCAGCCTTGCAGTCGGACAATAGAACAAAATAAACAGTGTCCGGCTGTCACGCTCTCTCGTAAATAATTCCAAAAATAATAATTAAAGAGATACCTCAAATTAATCATGAAAATCTAGATTAGAAATATGTATAAAGTAAACACTGAGATTCAATTCAATTCTATTAGATAATAAAATAAGGTACTTAATATGTATTATGTTTCAGAATTAAATAAAAACAATAAAATGGGAATGAAAACTATTTTACGAAACAATTATTTGAATATCAAATCCACTTTTAAAACTGGTAAGAAAAATGACCAGTGACTATTTACCTAATAACTACTTTTAAATAAAATACTGTATACCAGATTAAAACGCGATTTATTATTTAGATTGTTTAAATTATTTATCGCGACGTTTCGGATGCTTTTCAGCAACCGTGGTCGCGGGGAGACAGAAAGATGACAGTTGTCTGATTTTTGAAATATCACAAAGTTGCCATATTAACGCCATCTATTCCTACGGAGTTGATATTTACTGTAATTTTGTATATTATGACAATATTGACTAACAGTGTCCTCTTATTTTTTAGTATGGTTGATTTGGTGTTTTAGACAAATAAAATAATAAAAAAGACAATACTAATAACTACTTCCTGACAAGTCGTTCGTGCTAGACCCTCTGTGATGTGTCGGATCGTATCGATGTCGTACGTATATCCGCGGATAGGGATATTTGGTGTCAAGATACGGACACGCCAAAAAAGTAACGGATATGATAGTAACTGAAAATATATCATCATAATATTGCCTTTATTAACGCGAGTATCACACATTTAAATAAAATACTGTATACCGGATAAAAATATAATAGATAAGCCAAACCACTACATACGTTTCGACCAACCGCAAATCCTTGCAAGAGAAAGTAGATTCTTTCCCAGACTAGTACGCTAGGCTATTGAAATTAAAAAACATCCTAACTTCAATAGAGAAGATGGTTTGAGACTTTCCAACACCTGGGATCCAGTAATTAAAAATCTAAAACCCCAAATCAAACATACTAAAAAACAAGAGGACACCGTTAGTCAATATTTTCAACTCCGTAGGAATAGATTAATATGGCAACTTTGTGACATTTCAAAAATCAAACAGCTGTCATCTTTCTGTCTCCCCGTGACCACGGTTGCTGAAAAGCATCCGAAACGTCGGGATAAATAATTTAAACAATATAAAATAAATCGCGTTTCAATCCGATATACAGATTTTTTTTAAAATTTATCATCATTTAAATATAATTCCGATCGAAGTCGCGGACACCAAATATTAATTAAAATATAACTTTAAACCTTATTTTAGAAGATTCAAGGAACGTCACGCAGAAAATACGCGATCTCGCTCTTTCATATATGTCAATCTGCGAAGTGATAAGGACAGCCACAGACAGTGGTGAAATGGGGATAACTGTAACCATCATAGGGAATTTAGCACGTCTGATGGCCAGGTCTTATAAATTTGTCAAGACCTATGGAGGTATTTATCACTGCTCATTTTTAACAAGACGTATCTATTCTTTAAGTGGTTGACCAAGCTGTGGAGATGGAGATGGTTATGGTTTGTACCTAAGCTACATTAAACAGAGATAACTGCATTTGCAATCATCCAGGGTTTGATTCCCAGGTTGATGGTCAAATAATTTTAAATTTAAAGGAACACTCGTCCATCAGAATTTAAGAACTTGAGGGATGCTTGACGCATGTAAAGGTTGATACCATAAAAAATTGGTGGATGTTCAAAGCCTGTGCAAAGACCACCAAAGGGGACCTGTGTAAGGTAGAACACTGAAACACGAGTGGGGTCAAATGATATGGCGCATTCGACAAAAATTTACCCCCAATGGATCCACGCCTTGTCGTGGCGGGGGGGTTAGTAGCTGAGGTCCAAGCCAGCACCCTGGTCAAGCCAATTGGACCGAGTGGGGCCGCTTCCAGCGGCCTCCAAGGCTGGCGGTGGGTTTGGGCTGTGCTTTCGGTCTAAGACTGTGTGTGAAACGGCAGCTCCGAGGCCTCTTTGTGCTTGAGGCTAATCGAAATATCGAAAATAATTAAATAATAATATAATATCGCCTATTCCTATTAATGTGAAAATCGATTACGATTTGGTACGGTTCAACTTTTTTTTATATACTTGACATCGGTCGTAAAACATGTTTGATTGCATTTGGCAAAAAGTAAATGGCTCTTAAATGCGCTTCCAACAATTAATAGGGATAGGTGATATATCGTTTTTATTACAGGTGATATTCCTTTATGGATAAACGCCACGGAACTATTATTATGTGCAAATATACTATTTATGATATTTTTATTCTGTGAGCCACCACATCATATTCACAATAAGGTACGTATGTGTGGATCTAGAATGATTGACCATGACATGACGAAATATCTCACAGATTTGTCATCAGTTATTTAATTATTGCAGCTGTTAAATCGGGTTGAAATGGGCAAAATTTAAAATTAAATTTCAAAGGTAATTTGATTCTAGTTAGTTTTGAGGAATTTTAATGGGCGTCTTATAAATGCATAACGAAAGATTTTAAAATCCTTATTAATTAAAAATATGATGATAAATAATAATAAATACTTCTGCTGAATTTTGGCCAAAATATGAGAGTTGAAATTGAATTGTTTAACATGGTATTACAGAACTTCATATTGTTACATAAATTATATAAATAATATGACGTATTTGACTATTCATAAATATAAAAAATGTATTCCCGAGTCCCCTAGTGGGGCATGGGGCAGACCCATTTCTGTGTCTGTTTCACTGATCATTATTCTTTACAGGCAAGTAGGTGATTAGCCTTCTGTGCTTCGAACCCAGAACCTCCGGTGCTTACCATTAAGCCACAGAGGTGGTCTTCTATTCATAAATATAACTAATTAGTGATTACTTTTAACAGATGTTAGAAACTCAGGAAGTCTTAAACAAATTAGAAAGAATATATCATGAGGAGGGAGAAGTTATAAATGAATTGAATCTATTCTCTCGGTTGACGATGCTCAACCGGCCAACTTTCTCTCCACTTAATATCTACACACTGAATTTAGGTTTAGTTGCCACGGTAAGAATTACCTTTTAAGTAATTCTATTCTAATAACTATCCAAATCTTGTGCTTTTTTTAATGTTTGATATCGACAGACGAGCACGAGGTTCACTTGATGGTAGGTGATACCACAGCCACAGAACATCAGTCAATGATGCGCTGTCGAGCTACTTTTTACTTCCATCATTCGGAAATCCATAGACTGAAACCGTAATACGCAATGTGCACTTAACGGTTTTTCCATCTATGAACTAGTCAAGGCATTGTTGAGGTTTATGTTATATTGATTTTGATTAATATTATACGCTCGCCAGTTTCTTGACTTGAACTTGGCAAACTCTAGAATAAAATCCCTTTCGTAAGTCAGGCAGTCATGTGTCCAGTAAATGAACTCACTAATGATAATGTAAATGGTCATAGGTTTTTTTTGAATTGATATGAATGAAACTAATGAATAATGTTCGTAATTTTATTTTTATTACACATCTCTCTTTTGCCTCTTTGTCCGATTCTGGTTCCGATTTCAATTCCGGCTCCGAAAACCAAATTTACATAAATTTGAATTGTGTTCCGATAAAACCACCTCCAGGATTAATATATACATTACATTTATTTTATTATATTTGCCCCATTTCTTGTGAATATTCTTGGATGATTATTCCTAAGTCTTTGTTAATCGTGTCCAACATACAAAAACTGTTTTCAGATGATAGGATATGCCGCTACATATTTAATTGCCATCATTCAATTAGAAATTAATGATCAATAGTATAGTGGAATTTGTGCTATGAACACAGTTTGGCGTGATTTGTAATCAAACCACAATATTGCTTATTAATTTTGATTTCTAAATAGCAAATACTCAAGACACTTACGTTAAAATGCTTAAAATAACCGTGTACATTAAATTTTCTTAAGATATTTATATTTTAATGTAATGGAATAACCACAATAAATAAGAGTGTGTGAAAAGTTGTTTGTATGTCATTTAATCCTACCTTAGCGATATATTAAAATATAGTTTATCATTTTCATCGGTACAAATCCTACAATCTATACCTACTAGTGGGTATAATCTGATGAATAAGGTGAGAATATAAAATTAAAATAAAAAAGGCTTAATTTAAAATATTTCTCTACCATTTTTTATCAAAATCAGTGATGCAGTTTGGTCATGAAAATAGAACAGAGAGAGCGCATATACAAAGGCGGTAGTCTGAGATCATCGAGAAAACTTAAAATAGTGTTTCTATATTTAGTCATATTAAACATAATATTTATAATACTACCACTGAGAGATTATTATGTAGATGATATATTATATTATCTAGCCGCGATCAGAATATTTAAGTATTAAGGAGATTGCTGAAAAAACAGCTCGGATAATTAATAAGCTACCCGTAGTACTAATTCTATCAGACGAAGTCGTGGATAGAAGCTAGTAGATAATAAGGCAATTAATACAAAATTCCCATTACTATCAACGACAGAAATAAAATCATAATTGATATAATAAGTATTACCTTCATACTTCATATTATGAAACAACTGCATAAATATGATAAAAATCTGTTTCAATACTAATTAAAAGTACATTAGTGCAGGATTTTTATCTAAAAATATTTATTGATCCAAGTAAGTAAGTTACTATAAATGTTGTATGCAAAAGGCACATTGGTTTTTGTTTCGTAGTGTGAGGCTCATTGAAAAGGTAACTAATTAAATA
Organism: Anthocharis cardamines; assembly: GCA_905404175.1. NCBI lineage: Eukaryota > Metazoa > Arthropoda > Insecta > Lepidoptera > Pieridae > Anthocharis > Anthocharis cardamines. The sequence goes on along the minus strand of FR989972.1, from coordinate 3,561,879 downwards.
TTTATTTTTCCGTTCCGCAAAAAATCGTCAATTTCAGGTAATTAGAGAATGTCAGCAACTGTGAGTTCCTTTAAACAAATTATAGTCGCAAGAGCTATATTTTTATTGTTTAAATTTAATTATACTTTTGAGATCTTTATTTTGCTAGGACTATTTTGATTACCTACAAGGAATAACAATATAATGTTAATATTATGGTTTAGTAAGACAATAAATAACTTAACTTATCCAGAAAACATCAAGTATTTATAACAAAAATAATTAAGGACTTGTGATTACATTACATTACGCTACATTATGTTACGCTGATATTTTTTGACATTCATTTATATAATTTTTAATATTTATTTTAATGTTCTCTTTAATTGTATTGCACCACCTTATTGTGTCTATTTATGCAGCATTTCCTCCATCACGGGTTGTCTGGAAGAAATAGCTGTCATAGCTATAAGACTGCCTTCTGTACACATATCTAATGCTGATTATTTCGTCTACCTTTATTATTTTAAGTCTATTTTAAGTTTTTTACTGTATTTTTGTGTGCAATAAAGTTTTTACTTACTTACTTACATTACATGTGATTACAACAGTATGGAACAACATGGAATTTTAGGCAAAACAGGTGTATGTCACCTGTTTTGCCTATATATTTCCAGCGCCTTACTGCTTACAGGATATTTGGTATTAGAACTGTTTTTTTGCAGCAGGCTAATACTGATATACTTATTCCATAATATTAAATAGCCACGTTAATCTAGGTGCAAGTATGGATTCTAATTCCGAACTAAGCGCTGGCTACCGCGGGGCCTTCAAAGTAACAGCACAAATATCTCGGATCTTTGGTATTTTCCCATTTATTATGTCACCTGAGGCGAAGTTGATACAATCCCCGTGGCTGAAATTCTATGGACGATTTATTGTATTACCATATTTCAGTAAGTATTTCATTTCTTTCAATGAGATGGTGGTTTGCAGATGTGTTACTACTGTGTCCATGGGTGATCACTGCAGTTGTGTGATTGGGTTTTTTGTATCAGTAGATTTGGCTAACTAAAATGCGTGTTGCTAGACGGAATGTTTAATGAACGTCTTGTTAGCTTACATTATTCTTTTATAATATAAACTTATATCTGCGTAGCGATGTCAAACGCGTAGCTACGAGTACTTAATCACTGCTGTACTGTAGGTCTACGCTCCACAGTTTTCCACCTAAATAAATAAGACATAAGAAACCAGAGCTTACATCTACGTAGCACGATGTCACATGCGTAGCTACATCGCTACGAGTTCTAAATTACTACTGTGCCTACGCGCTACAGTAGCGTTACGGGATGGCCGCGTCTAGATAGTTCCACAGTAGCGACCGATATACTGAGCACTGACTTGAAGTGAAGTAAACTTCTTCTTCTTCCTGCCGTGTTCCCTTTTTTTTATTTGGTGTCGGCGCAGTATGTTCTCTTTTTCTATTCTCTCCTTTCACTCGCCATATCATCAGTCACACCTCTCAAACACATATCAAACAAATAGTTATCATAGTGAAGTAAAAATATCTTGTATTATAAGAAACTAGCAACGCGCCCCGGTTTCACACGGGTGCAATGTAGATGAACTATACATAAAACAGCCTATGTAACTCGCTTTCTATTGGTGAAAGAATTTTCAAAATCGGTCCTGTAGTTTTCAAAAATACAAATCTTTCCTATTTATAATATTATATTAGTATAGATAAAGATAGAAATGAACTCGATTTACCTGTTTTTCGACTTATTTTAAGTGTTCCAAGCAACAATTATATAATTATAATAAAATCCCTCAAAATCTATGTCAACTTAGAAGCTATTTTTTAACTATTGGAATAGGTTTGCGCTGTTAATGTGTAAAATATGTAGAAGTTGAAAACGCACGGACTATCTCTTTCCGCGGTAGTAGCAAATCTTCCAACTTGGTAGGTTTAAAATAAAATTGACGATTCAAAAATACTTGTAAAAGTAATATTTGAATTTGAAGCAATAATATAAAAGCTTTCCACGAATAACTAAGTATAATAGCGTTCGTGCTATAATAATCTACTCATTTAAATTGATTTGTGTATCATAGTTTTTTTTCTTATTTGTATATTAATTATTAACCTCTCTTTCAGTTGGTATATTTATATGGAAATTGCATTTAAGATTTAAACAACTTGAATCTTTTGGAACATACATGGTTCTAGCTTTGATCGATCAGATACTTGTCTTTACTATATTACTGCAAGTAAATTACGCTATTTTGTCATCAACTAGCCGTATGAGACCCTGGCTAATATGTCTTAATATCATTGAGAAGGTAAAGGACTTATTTATAAATATTTTTGTTTTTTTTTTTGTATTGAAATAGGAAAGCGTTTGTTTGCGATCACACCTGATCTTAAGTGTTGATGCAAGCTAAGGTGGTAAATCACGCTTGCCTATGAAAAGCCTATTTACCCTTGACTTTATTGCATTATACTTTTGCATAAACAAAAGAATAATTCAATCTCTACTTAGACACATTTGCTATTATGTGACTTGTCTGCTAAGAGGTTAAAACTATAAAATAGTTACATTCTTACTTTTAAAAATTAAACTATCAATGAAACGCCTCCTTTCGTCTCCTTTTTTTCATCGGACATCGAGACGTACGGAGGGGTACCATCCTTACTTGGTCGATGTACCGAAAGCTCGTACAGGACGCTTTGCCTCCTCTTTTATAGTGCGAACAGCCAAGGACTGGAATTCCCTACCGTCGTCTGTTTTTCCAGAGACTTATAATATTGGGCTCTTTAAGTCAAGGGTAAATAGGCTATTCATAGGCAAGCGTGATTTACCACCTTAGCTTGCATCAAAACTTAAGATCAGGTGTGATCGCAAACAAACGCTTTCCTATTTCAATATAAAAAAAAAAAAAAAAAAAAAAAAAAAAAAAACGCATTCAGACATGTGTCTGCTCCTTGCACTCCTTGAATGTATGGGACGCGCGTAATGAGCAGTTTTACAATTTAGAAAACATCGTCTGTCCATTAAAGTGATTATATACATTATATAAATGGCAAGAAAAAGAGACCTGTATTAAAGTTAAGCCAATACATTTATTAATTTCAGTTCAGTGATATATCAGTGTAATGTAGATGTACTATACACTAAAATAAAATTAATTTTAAAATAGTTTTTGATTTATTCATAATCCTCTTTTATTATATAGTCATAGTATATAGTATAAATTAGTAAAATGAATTAAATAATATGATCTTAATATTAACCTGTAGATCTTAGTGAGAAATGAAGTCACAGAGAAAAAGGAATCTATGCGACGCAAACTGGTTATTTTTTACTTGATTTTAATCCATGTAATAATCATAATATACTCTGTCACCTTGCGTGTATGGACAACTAAATACGTGATTTGTAAGTAAAAATGATATAACGTTATGCAATAAATATATTCAAATTACAATATGTGAGTAATACATTTGTTCCAGTCGATCTTTGGAACTTAATAAACATAATTCTATCATCGTTGGCTGCAAATATTGATACATTCCTGTTCATTTTTCTCACTATACGTATACATTCAGCAACACTTATAATGAATGAAGGTCTTAAAAAGCTACTTCACAATATCGGTAGGTACAAATGGTTACTACTCAACAAATTTTAATGAGATTTGCATCAAAGTCAAAGGTACTGCCTGATTTTTTCTGATATCTGTACTTTTGTATCATTCGTTCAATATCAGAAGTAGGTATTTCCGTTATCTCTTATGAAGTAATATCCTTGAGAGAGAGACAAAGAGAGACAGAGAGAGATATAGAGAGAGAGAGAAATATTTATTGACAGGCAGAAAATAAATAAAATTTAATAATTTTTTATGTATGTATAAGTGTGGGAACAACCTTCCACCACTTCTACGTCAGTCAATGTCAAAAAAAAATTCAAAAATAAATATAAGGAAATACTGATAAAAGAATTTATAGGAGAAGCTTAGTTGCATTGTATACATTATATCATTCTGAACTCCACACAACAAATATACATATATACACACACACACACAACATGCACACTCACAACTACACATATAGTCACTGCAGTCATCTTTACTGGTTTATTTTTGGGCAAATTACGTATTTTTTCTTTATTTTGTATTTAATGTTTTTAATAATTGTTATCTCATAGGAAATAGGGTAAGTTTGATTTTGTCATTTTTAGCTGATGCTTCAACATTGGTGAGGTTCTGAAAACCAGCGCTATGCCAAGAGTATTGACATAGCACAAGCTGCGTGTGAGGTTAGGTAGCTAGCAAACAAACTTTTCTTTTTTATGTTTTACTGATTTTATATTTATTTCTTCTCATTGTTTGTTTGTTTTGTGCCTAATAAATCTATTCTTATTCTTATATATATACTGCAGCATATTATGTATAAATGACAGTTAGAACAACTCAGCATAATCTGGTAAAAATATTGAACAATATTTTTCATGCTGGTTTTCAGCCTTGCAGAAGTATTATATGACAATAGAACAAGAAAAACTGTTTCGCGCCATCACGCTCTCTCGTAAAGAAAGATACCAATAATTATATAATTAAAGAGATACCTTAAATTTATCATGAAGATCTAGTTTAGAAATATAAACACTGAGATTAAATATATTAGATAAGTTATATAAGGAACTTAAGTCAATATGTATTATGTTTCAGAATTAAATAAAAATAATAAAATGGGAAGGAAAATTATTTTACGAAACAATTTTATGAATATCAATTCCACTATAAAAACAGGTAAGGAAATAGATCAGAGGTATACCTAAAATTTTCTGACAAGTCGTTCATATATGCTGTGTCGGATCTGCGGATACGGACCCGAATACGGATATATGGTTTCAAGATCTGCGAATACGGATACGCCAAAAAAGTAACGGATATGATAGTAACTGAAAATTTATCATCATTTAAATATAATTCCGATCGAAGTCGCGGAGAATAATAAAAATAACTTAAACCTTATTTTAGAAGATTCAAGGAACGTCACGCAGAAAATACGCGATCTCGCTCTTTCATATATGTCAATCTGCGAAGTGATAAGGACAGTCACAGACAGCAGTGAAATGGGGATTACTGTAACCATCTTAGAGAATTTAGCACGTCTGATGGCCAGGTCTTATAAATTCGTCAAGACCTATGGAGGTATTTATCACTGCTCATTTTTAACAAGTATCTAATTCTTTAAGTGGTTAACCAAAATGTGGAGATGGAAATGGTTATTTGTACCTAAGCTACATTAAACAGGGATAACTGCGGTTGCATATTCATCCGCTAACCCATACGTCCCGTGTTCGCCACATGGCACATTTGACAAAAATTTACCCCCAATGGATCCAAGCCTTGTCGTGGCGGGGGGGTTCAGTAGCCGAGGTACAAGCCAGCACTCTGGTGGAGCCAATTGGACCGAGTGAGGCCGCTTTCAGCGGCAGAGTCCTCGGCATATTTGTGAGGAGACCAGAGTGATGCTTCGGCAAGTGAGATGGCTGGCCTCCAAAGCTGGCGGAGGGTTTGGGCCATGCTTTCGGTCTAAAGGTATGTGTGCTGTGACCCTAAGACTGTGAAACGGCAGCTCAGCGGCCTCTTTCTGCGTGAGGTATATGTGAAATATCGAACACAATTAAATAATCATATAATATAACCTATACCTATTAATATTTGCGGATGTGAAAATCGATTACAATTGATTTGGTTTTTTTTTTATTTTTAATATACTTCACATCGGTCATAAACATGTTTGATTGCATTTTGCAAAAATAAAATGGCTCAAAATGCACATCCAAATATTTTAATAGGGATAGGTGATATATCGTTTTTATTATAGGTGATATTCCTTTATGGATAAACGCCACGGAACTATTATTATGTGCAAATATACTTTTTATGATATTTTTATTCTGTGAGCCACCACATCATATTCACAATAAGGTACGTACGTGTGGATCTAGAATGATTGACCATGACATGAAGAAATATCTCACAGATTTGTCATCAGTTGTTTAATTACTGCAGCTGTTAAAGCGTGTTGAAATGGGATAGATTGAAAATTAAATTTCAAAAAGTAATTAAATTTTAGTTAATTTTGTCGGAATTTAATACATCTAAATGTCAGGTGTCATACAAATTCTTAAGGAAATCCTTATTAATTTTACATAAATACTATTTATGTACTTTACAAGGGGCGATCATATCGCCTGGTGGCGATTTCTACCAGGTAACCCAAATATCAAATAGTAACAAGGTCTAAAATGGATAGGGTGTATGTATAGGTAAAATTACAATAAAGAAAAAAAGCTTGTCTATTATGGTTTCAGTGACCAGACTGTACTGTGGTTCAAAAGTTATTTTGGAAATAGGTACCAGAGTGTTACTGTTACAAACGATAATGGTAGCACATGTTATTCTCAATATAAGTCGATTTCAAGAGGTGTACCACAAGGTTCTATTCTCGGCCCATTACTTTATATCCTCTACACTGCTGATATCATTAACAATATACATAATTGCAAGTATCACATATATGCAGATGACATACAGCTATATATCTCATTTCCCCCGGGGCAGGCTCAAGTTGCCATAAATCAGTTGAATGCTGACCTACAACGTATTGGTGAGTGGTCGGAGCGAAGTGCTCTAGCCTTAAATGCAAATAAATCTAAATTTATGATTCTCGGTACACCTTCTCTTATAAAACACTTTGAAAGAGTCAACCCACACATACACGTTAAGGGAATATTGCTAGAACGCGTGAATGAAGCTCAGAATCTTGGCATTGTCTTTGATGAAAGTTTAAGATTTGAAAAACATATAGACAAAGTAATATCCAATTGCTTTTATCGTCTTAAATTACTGTACCGCATTAGAAATCACATCGCTCCTAAAATCCGGCAGAAACTGTGCGATGCACTCGTGCTTTCGAAATTAAACTACGGTGATACGGTTTACGGCCACTGCATGCTGGTTCGTACCAAAAATTACGTTCAGCGCATTCAAAACGCGTGTGCTCGCTATTGCTGGGATATCCCACCACGATCACATATAACACCATATCTGAACGATGCCAAAGTTCCCAATATGGAAAGTCGTAGGCGAACCCATTTTGCAGTGTTATTCTTTGGTGTTGTAAAATATAATATGCCTCCTTACCTTTATAAGAAACTGCCTTGGCTGGGGGATAAAAACAGGGCCTATAGTACTAGGGCATCGCACTGGATGCTAGATGTGCCTAAGCATCATACAGCTGCCTTCAGAGGTAGCTTTCATTATAGCGCAACCAAATGCTGGAACAACCTGCCTCCACCATTGCGTGACCTCAGAACAATTTCAAATTTTCGATTAAAAATGAAGGAATACGTAATGATGGGTCAGACTGGCCAGCTTTGGTTGCACAAAAATAACAAAGATTCTTAAAAGTATTTAGTTTGGGGTTTTTCTTTTCTTTGTTTTATTATTATTTCTCTTCTATCTTATAAATTATTATTACTGAGCACCGCAACGTTAATCGTCAAATGGGAGCTACTGAAAAACAGTGCTGTGACCAATGGTCACAGATAACCTGAGTAGCCTCCCTTTTGACGCACACTGCCACACAGCTGCTCTATATTTTTTGGAAAATGTGTATATGTATAAGTTAGTTTTAGTTTTAATTTACTTTTTAGTTTATTTTTTGTTTTAAATATGTTCTAGGTTAGTTTTCATTATAATATTTGTTTTCTTTTTAATTTTTTAATTTTTTTGTGTACTTATCTGTGTTTGTGTGTGTCGAATAAATGATATTATTATTATTATTATTAAAATACTAAACTTACATTATCAAATAAAAAAATAACAATAATAATTAAGAATATTAAATTAAATCAGTAGATACAAAGCAGACAGAAATACGAAGATTAAAAATTAACATTAAAAATGTTATAAAAATTAAAAATTACAAATTAAGCCACAGAGGTGGTTCATGAATATAACTAATTAGTAATTACTTTTAACAGATGTTAGAAACTCAGGACCTCTTAAACAAATTAGAAAGAATATGTAATGAGGAGGGAGAACTTATAATTAATGAATTGAAACTGTTCTCTCGGTTGACGATGCTCAACCGGCCAACTTTCTCTCCACTTAATGTCTACACACTGAATTTAGGTTTAGTTGCCTCGGTAAGAATTGAAAACTCATATACATAAGTACTAATCATCTTATATTTGTCTAATCAACTTATCATCTTTATGTTATACGTATGTTATTGTTTTTATATTGAAATATCTTTTAAACATTTGTTTTGTTGGTAAAAAGAACATCAGTCAATGATGCGCAGTCGATCTACATTTTTACTTCGAGCATTCGAAAATCCATAGACTGAAACCGAATCGCGCAATGTGCACTTCACGGCTTTTCCATCTATGAACGTATACTAACCATCTTATCTAATCAATCTATATGATATATGCATGTTATTCTTTTTATATTGTATGTGATCTTTTAAATTATTTGATTTGCAGCCGGCCTCGCATGACAACTATGACAAAATTTTGTCGACCGTTTTCTCGTGTTTTAATCGATTATCTCTTTATTTCTTCCGGGTTTAACATGAAAATTACACTTAAAACTTGACTTTTAATATCAAATATAGATATTTGTCGATCGAGATATCTATTCTATCAAAATTTTCGATGTAGAGATATCTTAAAATCTTAGTTTGTCTTCTATTGTCCGCGACATATCTCGTGGCGGTCATGCTAGGCCGGCTGGTAAAAACTAGACAAGACAATGTTGAGGTTGATTTTGATTAATATTATCGCCAGTTTCTTGACTTGAATTTGGCTTAAACTCTAGAGTAAAATCCTTTCGTTAGTCAGGCAGTCATGTGTCTAGTAAATGAAGTTACCAATGATAACGTAAATGATCACGTAGGTCTTTTATTTTTTGAACTGATATGAATGAAACTAATGAATAATATACATAATTTTATTTATAACATCTATCTTTTGCCTCTGCCTCCGATTCCGGTTCCGATTTCGATTCCGGCTCCGATAAACCAAATTTATAAATTCGAATTCCGAATTCAGTTGCGATAAATCACCTCCAGGATTCATATATACTTTACAATTTAAGACATGAGTGGGTGAAGGGGGTATGATACATTTTGTAAATGATCGAGAAAATGGGTAAAACATTGATGTTTCATATTTTTTAGACAATTATTAACTTTCTTGTTGTTTCTTTAATAGCTAAATTTGACAAATAACATCATTATACATTTAAATAAAATACTGTATACCGGATTAAAACGCGATTTATTATTTATATTGTTTAAATTATTTATACCGACGTTTCGGATGCTTTTCAGCAACCGTGGTCGCGGGGAGACAGGAGTCGAGTTTTAATCCGGTATACAGTATTTTATTTAAATGTGTGATACTCGCGTTAATAAAAGTCAATATTATCATTATACATGTATATATTGCTATGGAGACATATAACAGCTTCACTCAATGTAAAAATTAGGAGTTTTAAAAAATGTTACATAGCCCCTTCATCCACTCATGTCTTCAATTATATTTTTAAATTTGCCCCTTTTCTTGTGAATATTCTTCGTTAATCGTGTTCAACATACAAAAAATGATCATTGACGATTTTCAGATGATAGGATATGCCGCTACATATTTAATTGCCATCATTCAATTAGAAATAAATGATCAATAGTATAGTGGAAGTAGATGAAGTAATGTTTGTGGTATCAACACAGTTTGGCGTGATTTGAATTTAAACCCCATTGCTTATTAAAATAGCAAATACTCAAGATGCTTACGTTTAAAATGCTTTAAATACCTACGAGTACATAAAATTCTCTTAAGATAATTATATTTTAATGCAATATTATAAGCACAATAAATAAAAGTGTGTGAAAAGTTGTTTGTATGTCATTTAATCCTTTTTTTATGTCAGATATCGACAGACGAGCATGAGGTTCACTTGATGGAAGATACCTCAGCCACGGAACATCAGTCAATGATGCGCTGTCGACCTGTTTTTACTTCGAGCATTCGAAAGTCCATAGACTGAGACCGAAACGCGCAATGTGCACTTCACGGTTTTTCCATCTATGAACGGTGGTTCGTTACCCGGTCGGAATTTAAATATTCCTGCCACCCGATCAATGCTTGAAGTTACCAGACGTGGGGAAAACATGCTTACAGAAAATTATAAACATGTGGTCCCGGTGGGTTCGAACCCACGACCCATCGATGCGCACGGCAGGTGTTCTACCGAAGCGATGTATTAAAATGTAGTTTATTATAAATTTCATCGGTACATATCCTTCAATCAATACCTATGGTAGGTATAATCTGATAAATAAGGTCACAGTGAGAATATAAAATTAATTGAAAAAAGGCTTAATTTAAAATATTTCTCAACCATTTTTTATCAAAATCAATGAAGCAGTTTGGTCATGAAAATAGAACAGAGGGAGCGTATATACAAATGAGGTTGTCTGAGATCACAGAGAAACTTAAAATTGTGTTTCCTGTAGATTATGGTAACTTTTTGATTCAAACATGAACTAGTTTATTTAGTAACATTCAACATAATATTCATAGAAATAAACATAACACAAGAATTAAAATAGAACAAGAGTATGAATAAAAAGAAAACAGAATGTTGGTTATTTATTTAAAAATTACAGTAATTTACAATCAAGCCATGGTTTATGTAGAACAACTGGGATCAGACTATCAGCAAAAGCTCTGACAGTTTTTTTATAGTATAGGGGGCAAACGGGCCTGTGGCTCACGTGATGTCAAGTGATCATCTTCGCCCATAGACATCCGCAACACCAGAGGGGTTGCAGGTGCGTTGCCGGCCTTTAACCCTGTTGAACCCACCACCGAAACACTGATTTTTAGTCTCATCCAAGACTGATTCTCATGGTATTAATAATTAATTAAACAAGAAGAAAAGGTAAAAAATAAGCTAGAAGAGTACTTCGTCATATAAAATCCAACGGTGAAATTTGCAAAAAAATTCTTTCCATTATTTATTTAAAAATTGTTAGTTATAAAGTCCACTGTAGGACATATTTTGATGTCTGTTTCACTGATCATTTTTCTTTATCAGTTTTTTATGCCTCATCGAAACAATTATTTCATCTTATTTCCACACCATTGGAACCAGACTCCAGCCGGTCTAGCATGACAACCACAACAAAATTTTGTCGACCCTTTTTCTCGTGTTTTAATCGATTATCGCTTTGTCTTCCGGGTCTTACACTTAAAACTCGACTTCAAATGTATCTTATATTTGTCGATCGAGATATCTTATTTATTAAAATTGTCATCGACCATTGACATAGTGTATATTGTTGATCGAAGTTGTCGACACATAATATATCGAGATATCTTTGTTTGCCTTCACGCGTCCGCGAGATATCTTTTGATGGTCATGCTAGGCGGGCTGCTGAGTCATAGAAGAAAAATATGACTTAAATAATCAATTGCCCCAAAAAAAATATAATTTTATGTTATTGCAATTATTAGATTTTATTGCACAATTTGCAAATGTGTTAATTTTTATAGGTAAGAAATAAAAAGTGCCTTCTGGTGTTTTAAGGCCTATTTAAATTTTAAATGATGCCATTTTTTTGTATAATTGATATCCAAGTATTTTAAGCAACTGTTTACACGCGGATATTATGTGCTGTGATAAGAAAAATATTGTAACAAAACTTGTTCACAGATCAATAATGTTACGTGTTGTTTAGATATATAGAGAAAAACTGGTGTGACAAGTCTCAAAGCAAGATTTGAATATGAGTCACGTTTTGGACTATGGGCCTAAGAATATTTGTATTATAAATACATATTTTCGCCCTTATCATATATTTTAGTTAGTTATGTTCAGTTCCGATGAAGAGGTATTCTATTCTATATCATCCGTATATGCGCTATTATATATTATAACATAAATTAATTTACTGTCTAAGTTCTAAGCTTATTTCGTGACCATAAGCTGGTTTATTGATGCCGTTGTTTTTCAACTTCATGTTATTATAATTGCCAGTTATCTGGTAGTGACGAAGAATGTGCACCAAAGTTACTTTCATTGTCATAAAAGCGTAGACTTTACCTGTAAATAAATTATAATTATTAATTGTTGAATATAACAGGCTAGAAAATAAATATTTTTCGTACACTCTTACAGTATTGTATTTTTTAAATAAAATACTAATTTATTTATTATATAATACTAACATTAACTCACTTATACTTGGTGAAAATTATTGGAATTCGCAAGGAAAGGAAGGAGGTCCATAAAGGGGTTTTCTGGCCATAAAAAAGGGAAAAAAAAAGGTTAGTCGCGCGTATGAAATTATAGCATTCTATTATTTTAGAACATAATATGTATTTTAAGTTTTCGTTAAAAAAAAGTATTATTCTAGTAATTATTTGTTCTCTAGGGGCCCAAAGATTGCCAATAGTCCAGTTTTGGCCAAAATTCCACCATTTTTAGAGATTTGATTTCTTGTTTTTATATGAGCGTAAGGGCGCAACTCCTTCGTATTATACATCAGAATAACTGAGTTGCATCATTGCGCTCATAGTCAAACAACTGAATACCACTCTTTCTCGTGAAGAGTTATACTGATGCCTATATCTAAAAAAATAAAATACATTGCTGTCACTGGTCGGAAAGTGATAAAGATGAATCTATTTAATCCGATTCCATGTAATATGCGTTTTTGTTACAATAAATATATTTTTAAAAACATTAATTTGTCCAGTACCTTATACATTAGTTAATATTATGTCATACTAGTGGACCCCGCAGACGTGGTTCTGCCACAATTTTGGCTTCGAAATTATATAATTAATAATACCCATTTGCCCACTTTTTTATATAATTGGCTAATATGTCACTAATTTGCAGTGGACATCTGTTATTCCAAAAAAGCTAAGAATGCATGACGTGAGCTGTCAAAATGGCGGAGTTCCGAACCTAATTTATTTTAAAATTATTTTTTGCATATATTTTTATTCGGGACAGAGGAATCCAACAAATAAGATATCGTTCTTGAGTTATAAACGGTGTAACTAACACAACTTTCTTTTATATATTATATAGATTACATATCAGTTATATTAAAATATCTCTTTGAATAGATTCGCATCATAATTTTATTTATAGTGGTCGAACCATTCATATAACAAAATAGGAACTTAAAATTCCTCAGGCAAAAAATCCCCCTTATGGACCCACTTCCTTTCATAGCATTTGAAGGACCTCGTTTTTTTTTAAAATGACAATAAATTAATAATATGGAAACATTTACACGCGAGAGGATCGCCAACGCAATATTTCGTGACAGTTGGCCGAGCGCCCTCGTTGAGAGTATTGCTCAACTTTTGTAAAATCCCTCCCCCAACGAAGGGGTTGCAACCGCATTATACCTCGCTTTGCTTGCTAATTACACTTTATCTTACTTCTTACTCTTACTAATATTATAAATGCGAAAGTTTGTGAGGATGGATGGATGGATAGATAGATGAATGGATGTTTGTTACTCTTTTCGCTCTCAGTATTTAATATAGATGAACTTTGTATTTTACACTAAGTAATTTGGATGAATAGTTTAAAAAATATCACGATAAGATTGACTTGAGTGCAGCGCCATTAAGCGGAGATTGATGAAAACAGCTCGGTTATTAAATAAGCTACCCTTATTACTAATTCTACGCAGACGGTGTCGCGGGCAGAAGCTAGTTAAATATAAAAATGAGAAAGAGAACTTGCTTAAGGAAAAGTATGACCGCAAGTAGTAGAATGCAACGAGGATATAAGTGCGTGAAAGTGTAGTGAGCGTGATATGGCATTTATTGTTTTTAGGTTCGATGGGAAGTGGATAATGTTTTGTATTTATATGATAACGATAGGTTTCTTTTTTGACGGTAGGTGATACCTCAGCCACAGAACATCAGTCAATAATGCGCTGTCGACCTACTTTTTACTTTGAGCATTCGGAAATCCATAAACTGAAACAATGTGCACTTCACGGTTTTTCTATCTATGAATGGTGATTCGTTAACCGGTCGTTATTTCGATATTCCTCCCACCCGATCAATGCCTGACGTGAGGAAAACATGCTTACAGAAAACTATAAGCATGTTTTCCCGGTGGGATTTGAACCCACGACCCATCGGAGCGCACGGCAGGTGTTCTACCGAACGCGCCAACGAAACTATTATAATTTAACATTCATGTATATAGGTAATGTTTATTAAATAAATATATTCCTTCGATATCTACCAATACAGTTTCTTCTACCATATCCAAAAGCGCCAAATGTGTTTGGGGTCTTCGGAAGACGGTTGGGCTCCAACCACCTTTCTGGTATAAATTGGTCGACGTCTGCGCCCCAGATAGGGTTATTTAAGGCCCCATATAATGAAACTATGCACAGGTGTTTTTTTCGAAGAATAGTAGATTCTAAAAAAATAATTTTCATTTAAATGTGGTTTGAGTCTCCTTAAACAACATTGCTTCATCAATTCTTCATGATGCACAGTTTTGTTTATCTATGACATCGGTAGACGAGTGTGAAGCTCATTTGATGGTAGTGATACTCGATATATATTTCTACTTCGGAAATCCATAGACTGATATCGAAACTGTATTGCTTATAAGCAATTTCTTCCAGGTAACCTTATTCCGGATAAAGCGATATCGAAACAGAAGTATGAAGGGGATGGTGAATATATAATATAAATATAATTTAATGTAAAAATACAATAATTTAAAAGTACTATTATATATTTAGTGAAGAGATAAAGTGTATGATAATTAGACATTGTTATCGCGAGGGCACGAACGAAAATGTCAAAGAACATCTACATAATATGTAGCATAGACAGTTAGTATGTGATGCCTAGTTTAACGCGTCCTCTGAGAGTTTTTATTTGTGCCAGTAGTGTTGTATTCAAAAAGATCTACACTAACGTATTTTAAAATATATTTTCTCGATTTTGACAATTTTTCAGATTTGTTGGCCTCCCCCTATTGGCATTAAACCCCATTGGCCTTGTTACTGAAAGGATATTAATTGATGCAGAAACGCTGCAAAAAGTCCTCATGTAGTTTGTCCACTCTGTTTTCATAATCTACAAATGATTCGTGCCCCCGCGATAACGATGACTAATGATAACCTATTGTAAATACGTATAAAATAATAAAATACAACAATGACGAAGAGTTAATCTGGGCCGTACTCAATTGCAAGAAAATGTTCATAAATAAGCTTTTCAAATATAGCCAGACTCTGAGCCAACCGAATATTAACGGGTAAAGAGTTCCAAAGTCGAATCGCAGTAGCAACATACGAATCAACATAATAAGTATTTCATGGATAGGTTTCAGGTTTACTAAACAGTGGTTATATTAAGGCATATATAACCATCCAAAGAGTTAAGGACTCAAGAAACATATACATAATATGTTGTTACTTTGCCCATGTTATGTTAAACGTACTTAGCTGAATGTCTTCTGTAATGGTCCTTACTGTCATAGGACCAACAGGACAGAGTCTCATGGTCTCTTTGAGTACTGCTTCTAGATACTTCAAGCGTGGTAAATCTTCTTTATCTACGTCTCTGTCCGGGTCGCCAAATACTTCGCGAATTCTTAAAAAAAAGATGAGGATACAATCGCAACAACTAGACACCTATATAGAAATACTGCACTATTTCCTAAACTGGTTTTTAAATAAAATACTGTATACCGGATTAAAACGCGATTTATTATTTATATTGTTTAAATTATTTATCCCGACGTTTCGGATGCTTTTCAGCAACCGTGGTCGCGGGAGACTGAAAGATGATAGTTGTCTTATATTTGAATAGTCACAAAGTTGCCATATTTAATTCAATTAAATTAAAAAATAATCTATTAATTTAGGTAACACAATGTACATCTATGAACGTCAATAAAAAATAATACATATTAAATGCTTCTAATTTTACATTTACTACCAGTTCACAAATCAAGGGCGTAGAGCGGACGAGAAGAACTGGCAAGAAACTCGCCGCCACTCTTTTTAATCGCCAAGTTTTTGTTTTACAAATGTTTTATATCGAGACTCTTATGGCCTTTTTGATATATAAGCAACATTCCGTACGTTTACGTACGTCCGTTACGATACAACTCGTCGTGATCATAGAACAACGACTTTATTTTATTAGTCATAACATGAAACTCCTTGACAGTTCTATATTGTATAATTCAGAACTGTCTAAAAACCCTTTATCAACAGAACAAATAAAAAAATGGAGTTTGATAATTAGTCAGATAGTTTTATGCAATAAAACTAAAACCGAAAAAAATCAGAACAGTCGTTGTTCTACAATCACGACGAACTATTCCAATAAACTAATAGTAGGTCTTATGTTTGTTTCATGCTCATTTAAGAGTATGTAATTGCCAAGTCTCTTACTGGCCTTTTTTGATATAAGCAACATACCGAATTGGACGGTCGGAATTTTAAAGCTTTTTTAAGGAACAATAAAAGTATAAAAGATTTAATTTTTTACTATAAATATTGCTTGACGTTTCAACGGTCGGTAAGAATATTTTTAATGCAAAATATTCATTCTTCATTCAAAAGCGCCTATGTCGATTGTCAGTGATCAAAAAGCTTGAAAAGTTTGAGTTATCTAAGATACATGCTTTGTTTATTCATGTATCTACTTATTACACATAAATAAATACTTAACAATTTATGATTCAAAAGTTTGTAAAAGTTTATTTGAATAAAGTTATATTTCATTTCTTAGTATTTTACTTACTCTTCATGACACTTTTCTTGTATATTTGGATATGTCCCTAACAGAAGCAAAGTGTAACATAGAACCGCTGAACTAGTTTCAAATCCCGTGAGGATAATATTATTCATTTCATCTTGTATGTCTTTATCGCTAAGCAGAGTGTTACTCAAGTCCAGTAGACGGTGCAAAAATGGTTTAAATTTATTTTCTGAAAATGTACAATCAGTAAATTATCGACTGAATAATCATAATTAGTAAATTAGATATAAATGATTAGTGAAATCGACTTCCCAAAATAAATTATAACCATAGAATATAGATGTACATAGAAGAACAGGCACATACAAACCTTATGAAATGAAAATTGTTTTATTTAGCCATTACAAAAAAAAACCTATCCCTAAAATTAAAGCAATTAAAACTTAATTTAGTTAAAATAACCTTAGAGCAAAAAAAAAAATAAAAAATAAATGCGAAATCAAAATAGGACAGGAATTTCTATGAGTTGACTAGAGGTCTACATTTTCCTTAGTTTTATGTTTGAAATGTTGAGTTATATTTAGTGCCTTTATTGTTTAACCTATGGTTACTCAATGAAATGGTTTATAAGAAAATGTATACTAGATTCTTAAATAAGTTAAATTAAGCACTTGAAATGTTGAGTCATATTTTTTGGCATAGAGGAAATTATGAACTATCTTGGGGTAATTGTGAAATTATTCAAACGATGATTTTATTACACTTTGACCAAAGGTTTATATTTCTTTTTCAATAGTTCTATCTCCAAACACAAAATATAATCCATCATATCATTAATATCGCTAAACTCGTTGATTTCACCACTAGTATTTCGGAATTACCCCAGGAAGATACTGTGGCTCTCAACATTTCAGGATTTAAATATTTAGGATTAAAAGGATTTTAGAATAGGGTAGAGGGAAGGCTGAGCAGATCGTAGCGGAGAAGAGTTGTACGGATCGAAACGGCCTGTATCATAGGGAGTTGTGGATTCCTCCAACACGTGTAAGTGCATACACATACTGCAAGTTAACACCGCTCCGATCAGGATCCAGGCATAATGATGTTTCATCAAAGTTCCATATGAATTGGGGACTTTCAAAGAGATTTAAATATTTCAAAGTATTTTACAGAAAATCAAAATATTTTGCAATGACGAAAGGATCTGTCATTTTTATTCGCACAAATTCAACAGCCTGTGCTTTCTTAATAGATAATCGATCTCGTTTCCGAAAATTAATTAACCACGGATATTGTTTTTAAATGGTGTCGGAATATTATTTACCCGCACTTATTTTGCTTCAAGCTCGATGATTTCAAACCTTGACAGTCCATATCCCCATTTTTAAATAATTATGATTGCATCTGCTATTTTTTGTTTCATCTTCTAATGGTATAACAGTTAGTTAATTAGTTGTAGGTAGTGTTAAGTATGTGGATCTATCGAATCGTTCTAATTGAAAATTGTTCAAATTTTCTTTACATTAAAATTAAACATAATTTTAATTTATGTATAGTTTGAGTATCACTGTCAATTACTATGAAAAAGTTAAGAGGGGTTATTGTGGAATAAATATATATCGGAAAAACCCCAAAGGGATATTTCGGAAAAAAAATTTAAAACACAGCTAGGACGTTGTGTTCCTCTCACAAATTCGCATAAAACGATAATCTGTAGTAAGTAAAATCGAACACTTATTTAAATAACTTATCAGAATTTCGAGAAAAATGTGTTGGGGTTATTACGAGTTACCGAAAAAGGTGCGAAAAACACTTTTCTGAGAAAAGTTAATGTTGCACACGTATTGTTGATGCTAGAGATTCATAACGACTGATGCGGCGAGGACAATAATGATGGCATCTAGACCAATGTTGCCCATAGAAAATTATTGCTACGATTAGTAGATTTTTTAAACTTTCGGAATATAACCAATTTCGGGATTACCCCACTGCACCCTAATAAAAAAATTGAATACGCTAAATGTTATTTCATTTGTTTTTATTATAAAGACAATATTAAATTGCAAATGAAGAAGCCACGTAGGATATTAGTAACTAACTAAAAGCAATAGACTCACCTGAATTAATATTTACGATTTCTTTTTCTGCGTCTGTTTTGTATTCTTGTCTCTTCCTCTTCAAAATCTATGTTAAAAATGATCTAAAGTGCTCGCCAGATAAGTCTGCGCGCGGCAAAAATTGGAACTAAATTTCTTTCCGTCATATTGTTTTCCGGAATTAGTGTGCAGCAGTGGCGTTTTTATTCGATTTTATTGGTAATCATCATGCCTAAGGTTATAAAAAGTGCTGGTAGAGATGTTATATTGAAAGTAAAACGTGCTTATGAAGCAGAACGGCAAAATAAAGGGCCAATTTTACCATTTTCAAAACTTTTTTATTACTTGACAGGTAATTTTTGGGGTGACCAGTACATGGTATTATGTCTTTATGTGGGGTATTTTTATACGATACATATTTTTACTTTGTTGTTGGTTAATGATTTAGTTTGTTTTAGGATTTAAACCCCATTGAAAAAAAAGACGTATTGTGGAAAAAAATTTAAATCAAGCCACAGGTGAAATATCTTCAATCTGAAGCATTTAATTCGATAATGTGTGTCAGCATGTTGAAAAAATCGTAGACCAATATTTTGAATCTGACAGGCTTTTGGACATAGAACTGGACAAATTTATAATTGATCATGCAAGTGACAGCAAAACTTTAAACTCTTCTAATAACGAGTCAAGTGAATCAGAATCATGTGAAAATAGAATGGAAAGATTGACCCACTGATGGACCATAGTTATCCAAAATTTAGAAGTTCTGCCATATTCTCGATAAATGATTTACATTAAATATATTATATATATATATATATATATATAATTTGGTGTTGTTTTATTTAATTGTAGATTATGTAAATATTTCTTATGGAGCAGGTAAATAAGGAGTTATTCAGTTACAATATGTAACAAATTAAAAATATATATATTTTCACTGAGTTTTAGTATGTAATTATTATTCATCACCCTAAAACTAATTGAAATTTACAAATAAAATTGTTACATCACGTCAAATTTATATTAGTAGTTAATTCGACGTGATATCTAAATATAAATTTGTTTTCTGTTGTATACTACGTATACCTAATACGAATTAACATTCAGAATGCCGGTGATTTTTTTGGTGTTGCATAGTGGTTGAGAGTTTTTTTCTATACCTGGCAATATTTGGTACGCCACCCGTCGCGCGCAGACTTATCTGCCGAGCACTTTAGTATGAATTTTAAACGTCATGTTAGTTTACTATTTGCATACATAGTAATGTAGTATATATTAGGGATGTAACGGAGGTGGTTTTATCGGAAACGAATTCGGAATCAGAGTTTTTTTTGGTTTGTTGGAAACGGAATCGAAACCGGAACCGGAATCAGAGGCAGATCCAAAAGAGAAATGTGTAATAAAATAAATCAGTTTCATTCATATCAGTTCAAGAAATAAAACACCTAGGAAGGTGTTGAAAATAAAAATAAACGAATTTACTTTAAAAAAAATTACAAATTAAAACAAAATATGTCGCTAACCGCAGCCTCCATCGCCGCTGTGTTCGGCCTCCGATTATAACCTCTGATTGAAATTTATTGGAACCGAAATCGGAATCGGATGTGCAAAATCAATCGGAAGTTCCGACCTTTCAGAACCGGAACCGAAGCTCCGTAACATCCCTGGTATATATGTATAATTTATACAGCCTATAAACCCATTCTTTACAAAACCTTGCGTTCCGATGGGTCGCGGTTTCGAATCTCGCTGATGTGTATGTTATCTTTCCTACGTCTGATTTATACGAATGTGAGGAATACCATAACTCCGATCGAGTACTGATATTCCTCACATTCGTATCCGTGAAGTGCATATCGCATGTCTATTGATTCTCGATAGCTCGAAGTGTGTTAAAAAACAGATCGACAGCGCATTATTTATTTATTTAAATAAAACGGACATACATCAAATTATAAATAACACAATAATAACATACTATCACAATAATAGAACATATATTACTTAGGTTGGCACATAAATAATGAGCGTTTAGTTAAAATATTTCTAGAAGATTTCTTTTTTCAAGAAGAGCTTGTTCATCTACTCATCATCCTGCAGGTATACCCAGAATGCGATATGTTTGTGGATGGATGCTCGGCAATTATGTCAAAATGTCTGAGACTGTGTGAATGTGATGTGTGAATCTAATAATTATTCAACTTTTACTATGCATAATAATTATATTCTACTGTGATTGTATATAATTTGTAATTTTTTACATAAAGGTGTAAACATCACATAACAATGGACGATATCAACTCACGCTAGACATTGCTTGCTCTACGAATGCCAGTCTGGCAATTCAGCGACTGAAGTTGTGCGGAGCATATACCAACGTGTACTTCCCGATGCCGTATCAGAGGCATCAGCAAAAATATGTTTCCAGCGATTTCGTAGTGGCGACTACGAACTGAGTGACCAGTCCAGGTCTAGCCGAACAGTGGAAAAGGACGTCGATAGATTAAAGTCATCACGTGACACTTATTTGCATAATCTATATTATTGCTGATGCTTATTAAATCTAGATTATTGACCATGAGGTATCTTCCTACTCTGTCTGTGGGAAAAGTATATAAAACTTCAGTTTTCTTCAACGCTGACATATTGTATATCGTTTCTGAGTAATAGAAAGGATTCCTAGCTTTTTGTCCTGCGCACGTGATAATATTATGATACGCTAATAAACACTTATCGTTGAAATCGTTTTGATGACTGATATCTATTCCAGCTGCTGTCACTAAAATAATTATACAAAATATTATTATTATCTTACCTAAGCATTATATACCTATCTATTCT
The DNA here is from genome assembly GCA_905404175.1 of Anthocharis cardamines. Classification (NCBI taxonomy): domain Eukaryota; kingdom Metazoa; phylum Arthropoda; class Insecta; order Lepidoptera; family Pieridae; genus Anthocharis; species Anthocharis cardamines. The sequence goes on along the minus strand of FR989972.1, from coordinate 3,540,095 downwards.
TATTTCAAAGGCTGCATCTGCAGATCTTCTGGTATGTTCATAGGGGATGGTGTTCGCTTTCCATCAGGAAAAACGCATTCTTGATGCGTCCTCTACAAGAAAAGAAATAAACCACGACCGCGATGTACGTCAGAATAATATTTAGCAGTACGGTATCATTTATTGACTTGAAATTCTTATAAGAATGTAAGGCATGTGTAATCATTCGGTTGAGGTTTCACTTAAAAAAAAAACCATCTCTTTTTTGCCTTACGTGCGATGGGTCACGGGTTCAAGTTTGGTGGGGTTTGATTGATTTTCTAAAAACATATTTTTCGAACTTCTTGTAGCTTCTGGCATTAGAAGGAATATCAAAATTCCAAATGGATAAAGAACCACCGTTACAAACCGTACAACACGTAAAAAAACATAACTCTCATTCATAAACAGTGTGGAAAAAAAGAGAAAAGTGTCTTACAACATATAATTTCCAATGCATTCTTCTCTAAATGGATATGATGATCAAATTTTCCCTTGCTCACAAGATCCTTCCAGCTTTCAGCCAGATGACGACTCTGCGCATTAAAAATGCCCATATAACTGTCCAGCACTTGTTGGTTGAACGTTGGATTAATAAGCTTGCGGTGTTCTTTCCAAACTGAAGCTATAATTATAATAACATTGTTGGGGTCGTACCGCCATCTCTAAAACCAGTATTGCAATATTGCAGGCAGGGTCGGATTTAGAGGATTGGAGGCCCCCTGGCCCTAAATTATTTTCATGTTAACAATCTAATCATGTTTGTACAGTACAGTTATAGGTAAAGGTAAAACAGCGAAAAAAAATATCAAAGGAAAATTTGTTTACTAGTGTTTACTCGTCGGAATGTGATTTTTTTCCGAATTCTCTATTGTGGAGGCCCTGGGCAATTGCCCCTAAATCCGGACCTGATTGCAGGAGCCCTTGACGATCGAACGTGACAGAGCTATTTGTATGTATCGCACTGTCACGTTATCTCGTATGATACTCTTCTCAGAGATGGTGATACAGTAGAACCTCGAACCCATTGGGGCCGAGGCTAGTTCGGATAATCAAAAATTCGGATAATCGAAATGCTAGAGATGTGTTACTTTCGCCCTTTGACAAGATTTCCAAATTTTTTTTCACCATAAGAACCAAGCGTTTCCGCTTGGGAGTTGAAGGACTCGACGTTGAAGCCATGGCACAATTTAATTAACAAACGAATGTACAACGATTCAACATTCACATTTCTATCTGCTCGGTGTAAGAAATATACTGAAACTGCGACAAACAACGCTTGATGAAACAAACCCGTTTCAACACGCTCGATATACGCCGTTGCAGGCCCGCGATTCTTGCAGATAAATTGTTGAACGCGGCGGTGGCAGCGAGCAACAATGTATCTTTCGCGCCAACGTTCGGATAATTGAGCGTTCGGATAAACCAAGCCATCGTTCGGATGATCGAGCCCTGTTTACTTCATCATTAAGTAAAGTTTCGTTTACAGAAATTTATGACCTCGTGTCGTTCTTTCATGCTATCTTTCCTTATCGGAGATGCTTTCAGAAGTATCGTTAGCGTCTTAGCCGGAGGCCACGCTACCGCGACGGGGCTTGCGTTTGCGATGAGAGGGTAAAACGAGACACGAGACGAGCGCTACGTTAGTGTGGCCGGCCGCGGTTCCTGTGACCGCGACCAGAGGAGGGGATTGTACGTGTTCAGAGGGCCTAGCACGAACGACTACCGAGAAAGTATTCGAATCTAAATAAAATACTGTATACCGGATTAAAACGCGATTTATTATTTATATTGTTTAAATTATTTATCCCGACGTTTCGGATGCTTTTCAGCAACTGTGGTCGCGGGAAGACAGAAAGATGACAGTTGTCTGATATTTGAAATGTCACAAAGTTGCCATATTTAATTCAATTAAATTCAAAAATAATCTATTAATTTAGGTAACACAATGTACATCTATGAACGTCAATAAAAAAAAAATACATATTAAATGCTTCTAATTTTACATTTACTACCAGTTCACAAATCAAGGGCGTAGAGCGGACGAGAAGAACTGGCAAGAAACTCGACGCCACTCTTTTTAATCGCCAAGTTTTTGTTTTACAAATGTTTTGTTTTACAACCATTACATATTAACGTCATCTATTCCTACGGAGTTGATATTTACTGTAATTTTCTATATTATGACAATATTGACTAACGGTGTCCTCTTGTTTTTTAGTATGTTTGATTTGGGGTTTCAGATTTTTAATTACTGGATCCCAGGTGTTGGAAAGTCTCAAACCATCTTCTCTATTGAAGTTAGGATGTTTTTTTAATTTCAATAGCCTCACGTACTAGTCTGGGAAAGAATCTACTTTCTTTTGCAAGGATTTTCGGTTGGTCGAAACGTATGTAGTGGTTTGGTTTATCCAGAGTGTGTTCACATACTGCTGATTTAGAGTGACGTCTGTGTTTGATATCCGCAATGTGTTCCTTAAGTCGGTTTGAAATGCTACGTTTAGTTTGCCCAATGTAGGATAAACCACAGTCACAATCCAGTTTATATACACCTGAATCTTGCAAAGGAATATTACTTTTTATTGGTCTCAAGAACTGTTGAATCTTCTTGTGCGGCTTGAAAACTGTATTAATAGAAGCTCGTTTTAAGATTCTTCCAATCCTGTCTGTAAAACTCTTCACATAAGGCAGGTAGACGTTGTACTGTTTGTGGCTTATTCCTGTTTAAATAATAAATCGCGTTTTAATCCGGTATACAGTATTTTATTTAAATGTGTGATACTCGCGTTAATAAAAGACAAGTATTCGAATCGTCCATCTGTCAGTTGTATGAGAAATCATTTGAAATTTCATACAAATGATAGCTCGACGATACGAATATTTTTTTGCAAGGCCTTTTGGCTTCTTACGTAATATTCGTGTTGATTTTTCTGCGCAGTTAATATAAAAAATATAATTATTTACTGAACCGGACATTTTTATTACTGAAGAAATTCCTGGGTTAGGTGTAGTAAAAAAAATAAATAATAAAAACTTATAACTGTTTATCTTCCAATCATGAAGTCTCATTATAATTTGTATTATATTCTTTTAAATACCTACGACCTTCTAAACATGAAAGTTCCAATTTAGAAAAAAAAACATTTTTTTAATAGAGAGTGTAAAAAAGTGGTCATGCCTCAACAGTCAACATGACACTATGCCATTCATTCAAATGGCTGAATTTTGCGTGGAGCTGTTTATCTGTCTGACATAGTTATATTTTTTCTTACTAATTAGTATTGTATTATGTCTGTAATGTAATGTATTGTTATTATCAAAAGTACTCGTAACCGTCGAGTGTGTATGAAAGCATTGATGAAAGTAGAAGAAGCGAAAGTGGTATGTAAGGATTGGAGCATATGGAATTCCGTGATCTCTGCCTACCCCAATGGGAAAAAGGGCGTGATGTATATGTATGTATGTCTGTAAGTATATTGTTTGCATTGTCGTAACTTGATATAAAGACACAAAAAGGGAGGCAAACCAGAAAACGTTATAATTAATTCGAACGATGAGCGAGAGAGCCTCTATAGGGGCGCGTCATGCCTTATCCAAGGGGTTCCCAAACTTATTTTGTCTACTGCCCACTTTGAGAATAAATTATTTTTTAGCGCCCCCTTTTTTTCGCCTACTTAAAAACCACTATAACTTCAAATTTAATTAATTATTGTGAGCTATAATAGCGGAGATTAAACATTCATTCTAAACGAGACCCGACCGATTGACATGATTTTTTTTATTTATTGAATAAAACAGGACAGATATATGAGGGAACTTCGCAGAGAAAAATATCGAACCGAGTTTGAGCAATTTCTTAATTAATAATAGTTCATGTTCGCAAGTTGTATTCGAGAGTCGAGAGCTCAGTCGGTGTCTAAGAGTCCTCCTAGCTAGATGAAGTTACAAATGGCCCCCAAAGCCTCTGCACAACGCCCCCATATTTTTTGGGTCTCTTACCGCCCCCCTTTAGACCTGCAGTGCCCACAAGGGGGCGTTATCGCCCACTTTGGGAAAGACTGCCTTAGACGCATTAACAGTGGCGCTGACAGTGACGTCACATGCGTATACACAAACATTCGGTGATATAATGACATTTACTCTTCGATCAACAATTTAATACTATGTCAATGCATTTACCACAGTTCTTGACATTACAGGTAGGCTCAGTTTAAAGAAAACAATATTCAAAATATATTCGGATACAGCTGACTCATATTCTGGTCCAATAATTAATTTCCAGTATCGTAATTTGTATCTAGTAGGTAGATGATATTAATTTTTTAGCCTAGTTTTCGTTATCTTCAAGATATATTGTTACCTGACCCAATCAGGAGTCCGTCTCCAAGAAGTCGTCCCAGGTACTTCTTCATTACCCAAGACTTGTGTATGCAATTACTCAGGACTGTATTACAGTCGTCAGGGTCCGTGATAACTGAAAGCAGTAATTCTAAATCTTATTTGAAGTCTTCAATTGTAAAAGCTTAGTGCATCACATACCTACTGATGTTGGTATTCAAATTATTGCTAGAAGTTAGGTACCTACTAAAAAATAAAAACTTTTTAAAGACTAGATACCGTCGGCGACTTGAAAAATGCGTCATCAACTACTACGCCGTATTCGGCGTACCACGCCGAAGAAAAATGCCGGTTTGCGTAGTCAAAGTGGCCCAAGGACTGAATGGGGTACCGTAACCTTTATAATTCACCGGAATAATACCGGTATAAAATAAGATATCAAAATATCAACCTTTTTAAATGGTACCTTTATTTAACCCTTTTATATTTCGGTAATCTAAATTACCTAAATGACCAACCTTGAACCTATCGTGGCCCCAGACAAGTTGCGACTTGAATTAGTGAGACAGAGTTTGAACGCGTTTTTATTATCGATACATCAAGAAAGAGATTTCCCGCGCTTATTTATATACTACTTCGCATGGAACGTTTTAAATTTTAATGTTTATAGATAGTGAGAAACCTAAACATATAGATTTAAGTTTTCTTTGGAATTTCGTTTCGTTTGGAATTTCGCTACCGATATTTAACCTTTTAAACCGTTTTAAAAGCATACCGAAATAAAGGTATTGAATTGAATCAGTATCGTTATGACAAATTTCATATGGGTACCGTTTCAAAAAGGTAGCCCATATCAATCGGTTATTCAGTCCTTGAGTCAAACTATAAAAATAATACTACAAGAAACAAGAAAGATACTGGCATCACATACCATCAGTAAGTATTGTAAAAATCGTCATAAATTTTACAGTAAAATAATATAACGAATCTCAGTGTTTTACACACACTACAATATTGAGTTGCCGCATTCAGGAACCTGTTTTTTCTTTATAGCGCGGTATCTAGTCGTAGCGGGCGGAGACCAATTATTTATTTAATTAATCTAAGTGGTATCCATTGTCTATTATATATTTTATATACCCAATATCAAAAGGTGGACAACGCAGCAGCAGTGTTGCAGATGTCGATATCTAACATAAAAAAAAATTAATTTATTTTTTTTTTAAATAAGTTTTTTCAACAGCATTTTAAATCCTTCTTGTAAAAACCTACTACCGGTTTGGACCAACGATTCTACTGAGGGATGCCGACGGCGAGCAGTCGAAAGTTTTTTGTTGACAGACTAAATTAGCTTATAGTACATACATCATATTAATTATCAAAGACCAGAGATCCGTTCTGGCTTCGCACTGGTGCAATGTAGATATACTATACAATAGCCTATGTAACTCGCTGATAATGTAGCTTTCTATAGGTGAAAGATTTTTTAAAATTGGTCGAGTTTTTGAGTTAATTCGTAACAAACAAACAAATATTTTCTCTTTATAATATTAGTATAGACTAGCTGATGCCAGCGACTTCGTTCGTATGGGCTTCATCTTAAAATCGTAAAAAAGTGGCGAAATACTCAAACTATTTAATTTCCACATCAATCTGTTATGACATCTGATAAATCGAAAAAATTCGACGCGAGTCAGTTTGCATTGCAATTTGTTGATATGGTGCTTTTAAAAATATAATCTTTAAATGATGATTACTTTTCTTTCCGACAACCGATTTCGATGAAACAAAGCCAATATATTGCCCCGGGATTTGCTTAATATATTTGTGTAAATTGCATGAAAATCGGTTCAGTATCTTCGGAGATAACCCCGTACAAACAGACAAACAGACAGAGAAACAAAAAATAAATATATAATAATAGATAAACTACATATCTTGCCGGATTGAGGCAACATTCCGAACAATACAATAGATACTTTTTAACTATTTTTTGACAAGAAGAAGGAATATTAATATTGTAAATATTTTATTTACGCGATTATTACAGATTTTTATAAAATAACTTTTACAAATATTAAATTAATAAATTAATTATAAAAATTACAGCAAATATCAACTCATTTTCATTTCATTAAATTTTTTTTATTTATGTTAGATATCGGCAGACGAGCATGAGGTTCACTAATTCACTTGATGGTAGGTGATACCTCAGCCACAGAACATCAGTCAATGATGCGCTGTCGACCTATTTCGAGTATTCGGAAATCCATAGACTGAAACCGAAATGCGCAATGTGCACTTCACGGTTTTATCCATGTATGAATGGTGGTTCGTTACCCGGACGGAATTACGATATTCCTCCCACCCGATCAATGTAAAATTTCAAATATAATTTAATTTATAAGGAATATTCTGTCTGTCTCTCTCTGTCTCCTCGAGAACACGGTTGCTGAAAAGCATCCGAAACGTCGGGATAAATAATTTAAACAATATAAATAATAAATCGCATACTAATCCGGTATACAGTATTTTATTTAAATATTCTTCCTGTTACTTGAAATTCAAATATTTGCAATATTTGCATTATTCAAATAGGTCAGCAAACATTGATTCGGCATAACAGTATTATTAAGTAATTTAAATTAAAACGAATTAACTATTCGTCGCGAGTGGTTAATTTGACTTCGAAATAGCCTAATTTCAATCTATAATAATGTTTATTCATTGTAACAATATATTTGGATAAGAATAAAGGTTATCATGCTTGCCAATCTAGCTTTGTATAGAACTATGTTTTTTGATAAAAACAATAGAAATAAACATTTAAAACGTAGAATTTACATTTACACCATAATCCATAAATGCTCTTGGTACTTGTAAGTAGAGCTTATAACTGCTAAAAACGTTTATCAGAAGTATGTACTACATAATTATATTACCTACATCTATATAAAACTAAACCTTGTAGGCTCCGGAGAACAAAATGATAATTGCTTTACATTTATATGGCAGTTATCATTTTGTTCTCCGGAACCGGCGATTATGCCCACCTTTTATGAAACGGCCATTGGATTCAACATAATGTGGTCAAGTTTTGGGTAGCTCTGTTTCGTCTAGCTGTTTTTCAGTCATGACCTAGTCACCTTACGGATAACTAATATTTAAGTAAAATATTAATTAAAAAATATTAAAAAAATATGTCAACATGAAATCAGAGAACACATAGGACTGTTTTAATTTGTTATCCAAACTAATATTATAAAGAGGAAAGCTTTGATTGGTTTGTTTATTACGATTTAACTCCAAAACTATTCGACCGATTTTTAAGATTTATCAGCAAGAACCCAATAAACAGCTACATTATCAGCGAGTAGTAGCAAGGTATATATTTTTTTGTAGTACATCTATATTGCATTCGTGCGAAGCGTTTTGCTAGTTCTTATTAAGCAACATTTGAAACAGGTATGTTACGGAGCTTCGGTTCCGGTTCCGAAAGGTCGGAACTTCCGATCGATATTGCACCTTCGATTCCGATTTCGGTTCCGATAAATTAGAATCGGAGGTTATAATCGGAAGGCGAAGCACAGCGGCGGCGGCGGCTGCGGTCAGCACTATTTGATTTAATTTACTACTGTATAAAATTTGAGAAAATTCGTTTATTTTTATTTTCAACACCCAAGACAGTGTTTTATTTTTTGAACTGTTATGAATGAAACTTATGAATAATGTTTGTAATTTTATTTTATTACGCATATCTCTTTTGCCTCTGCTTCCGATTCCGGTTCCGGTTTCGATTCCGGTTCCGACAAACTAAATTTAAAAACTCCGATTCCGAATTCGTTTCCGATAAAACCACTTCCGTAACATCCCTAATTTGAAATGTTAGCGACCGAAAAGTGTAATTGTTTAATTCAGTTTAAATCTTTAAAATAATAAAATTATTATACTAAATATTATAGAAAAATATCGAGGGTAAGTACTTTCAAAATGTCAATTTGACGTAGGTTATGAAGGAACAGGAACAATAAAGAAGAGTGTGGCCCGTTGTTGTGTCGCGTATCAATGGCCTGGGATAAATCTAACGGCCTAACCTATATTCTGGTATAACTCTGGCGGGAATGTTAAATAATACGACCTCTTCTTGTTTCTTCTTCGCTGGTGAACCCGAGGTTTGTAGGATACCGAACGTTTTCCCTATGTGGGAGCAAGACAGGAGATTTCTGGTGTGAGTAAGAATGAGATGGAAATATTCCAGACCTACCACGTAAATCGAGTCAAGAATTTCTTATTTGCTCTGAGATCTGCTTGAGCTGTTTTTTTCGTATTAACAATTTATTTCTAATATGAACGGAAAAAAAACAATTATAATACTAACATTAAGCTTATTATAAAATTATCTAACATATTATCAATTTCTTAGTTGATATCATAATAAAATATTCAATTTTTCGTATAATAACCCATCTATTGTTTGTTGTGGTCGCAGACTTATAGTATACGTATCAAACTGTGGATTTAGTGTGCAGCTCCATCCCACAGATGAAAACAGTACTCCACACTCGATCGTACCTGAGTTACCTACTGTCTCACTTTTGCCAGTATTCCAAGCTTTTCAGCCGCAACACCTGCCTCAGATTCCAGGAAGGTCTTGAAGTTAAGGTCTGAGCTGAGCGATAACCCTTACAGATTCAATCGGTCAGAAATTTTTACCGGTAAGTTGCATAGAGTAGGAGTAATGGCGAAAGGAGTCAGTTTTTTAGTAAATAAAATAATTGCCTAATTCTAGTTTCGTTAACAACGAAGAATCCGTCTCAAGTATTAACTTACAGTACAATGGTATCGTTCCAGCGTAGAACACAACAACGTTGCCATGATTGAAAGAATATTCATTTATTTTCTTAATATTATTCCATAACTCTGAAAACATAATACTAACATTAATATTTTTTCCACATAAGTACTTATTAATACTACTAATCAAGTGTTCTTTGCGATGAAAACAAACGAAAGAAACTTTAGGACATTTACGTGATGCTATTTTCTTGTACATAAAAAAGCAATAATTTTATGCAACTATTTACACGCGGATATTATGTGCTGTTTACACTCAGGAAAGTATTGAAACAAACCTTGTATGATACACCAAGCATGTTACCTGCTGTTTAGACCATGCAAGTAATTTATTGCTTCAATATAATTGTATGCAATATGAAAGAAACTTGCATCGTGTAAATATATCTTTACGAATTACTGAACTAGTTATAAAAGCGTCTAATATCTATTTGAATTAAGATTTTGAGGCAATTCTGTTAACGGTAATGCGTATTTGTATGGGGTTATATCAAAAAACCGCCTCCGTGGCTCAGTAATATGAATAAGAATATTAGGTACAAAACAAGCAAACAATAAAAAGAAAAATAAATCAGTTAAATATAAAAAAGAAAAATTAGTTTGCTAGCTACCTAAATGGTAAGGTTACTCAGTTTGTGCTATGTCAATATTCTTGGCACAGCGCTGGTTTTCAGAACCTCACCAATATAGAGACAACAGCCAAAAATGAATGAATGGTACAGTAAAACTTAACCTATTTCCTAAGAGGTTACAATTTAAAACATTAAATAAAATATAATAATAAAGAAAAAACGAAAATTGCCTAATTTGAAACCAATAAACTGTGACTGCAGTTACTTTATGTGTAGTTGTGAGTGTGCATGGTGTGTGTGTATGTATATATGCGCGATGCATTAAGCACTGGAGGTCTCGGTTTCGAGTCTCGTGGAAACAAATTGAAGAAAAAAATGTTTCGTCAAGGCAGAGCTTAGAAGACTGAAAGAAAAACCACACACCTACTTGCCTGTAAAGAAAAAGGATCAGTGAAATAGACTCGGAAATGTGTCTGCCCCAGGGCCGGTTTAGGGGAGGGTATCCAGGGCAACTGCCCCGGGCCCCCACAATAGAGATTACGGAAAAAACTTTCAAATTCCGACGAGGAAACACTATTAAACAACTTTTATTTTTGATGGCTCTGATATATTTTATAAAATACAAAAATAAATACAAAAAAAACAATATAGTTGTTTGTGTACGTATACGTAACAGCTTTTAGTGCATTCGATCAATACGATTTCGATAGAGTCGATAGCTAAGAGTTTTATTAAAAAATTGAAAAAATAATTGTAATTTTATATTTTATTTTATCGTAATACTATTTAGCTCGGTTTCATGTTATCTATATTTTATGTACATATTATGTTAATATTTTAAACAAAAAAATTCAAACTTTTACAAGAAAATCCCGTGCTATTTTTGTGCGTTATGGTTTCTGAATAAGACTACACTAAAAGAAAACTGTAACAAAAATCCAGGTATCAAAGATTTAGTGAATTTGTGTCCATTATTGTATGCGACTAAATTATGAGATTTGCGCGGGATATTTTCACGGATACAGCCCGCGTGAACATCAAGAGATACTTAGGTATATCGCGGACGAGTGAAAACAAACTAAAATAAAAAATATCGAGATATGTATATTTTATCTCGACATCGACAATTTTGATACACAAAATATTTCGATTGTAGCTACATTCAAATCTGCGCCAAGAAACAATACGAAGACGTCTAATCCTGAATCACGCTAAATAAATGTTTCTGAGCTTTGAGTATATTATAGCTACATCCCGATAAGGCTCTCTGGAGAAGACCCAGACACGTTTTAGAGGATCCTGACGATCCTATCACTGTAGCCAATGCTAGGTTAGACTCTGCCCGAGCGGACATTTCACCTCAGACCCGCGTACAGCGGCGTACGGCGTACGGCGTACGTATTGTCTTTTATTAACGCGAGTATCACACATTTAAATAAAATACTGTATACCGGATTAAACGCAATGTATTATTTAATTTTGTTATTTACTGAAAAGCATCCGATGCGTCGGGATCAATAATTTAAACAATATAAATAATAAATCGCGTTTTAATCCGGTATACAGTATTTTATTTAAACTAAAATATATGTACCTATATTTTTTCGCATAATTTATGACCTATGCCAATACCTTTTAATCTGTTCTGAGGTCAGCTTTACCGAAACGTAAAATCTTAATTTTTTAAAGTAATATAATAGTTGTATTTATAAACTGAATATTCAAGTTTATTTATTTATTATATGAAAAATCTAAATCGTAAAAATATAATTTGATTTGATAGCTTATTTTTTTAGGAACATTTAATAGTAATCGGATATAAATACACAACACAAGGCGACACGAAATGTATTGGCTCCTTTAAAAAATACTCAATATCAATGAACTCTTACCGATGGGGTCTCCCAAAAACAAAGATATATTTCCCAATAACGGTATCCTTCCCGGATACACCGGGATATTTCCAGGATTATACGAGTACTTTATAAGATACAGATACACATACAAACAGCATATAGCACCGACAATGAGGAACCACAACATTATTATGTACTGTGCACCAAAACGTGTGAAAGAATACATTGAAGTAAATACTATAGTTGTTTTAATAGGCTAATTGTTGCTAGCTTTTAGGGTTCCCTAGCTAAATGTTTAAAGGAAAGCGAGGGACCTTTATATACTCGTATTTGACCCAAAACCGGAATATATTTTTGTGTTTTTTTTCATCTATACTTATATTATAAAGAGGAAATATTTGTTAGTTTGTTACGATTTAACTCAAAAACTGCTTCGCCGAATTTAAAAATTCTTTCACCAATTGCGAGTAACAGAGTAAGTAAGATATAAAAAAAGAAAAATTATGCTACACTAGCGATCCGGCCCGGCCTTGCACGGGTGCAATGTAGATAAAAAAATGAAAAAAAAATAGCCTATGTTACTCGCTGATTATGTTGGTGAATGAGTTTTTAAAATCAGTCCAGTAGTTTTTGAGTTAAATAACAAGTAACAAACAAATATTAACTATTTATAATATACCTAATAGATCAAAAATATTCCACTGTAGTCTATGTGTACCATAGACTTCGTTGGAATATTATATATAAGTTTCAACTTCTGAACAACAAGTATTTCTCTCTTGCATTGATATTGTATCCATAACATAAAAGCATAGCATAATATAGTATATATTGTACAACCAAAGCGTCTTATTTCGTTCTTGTTCGAGTTCGTTGGTATTTGTCTTCGAATCATAAATCATTCGATCGGGGACGCACTCGCATTTAATTTTGTTTGTTTTGAAAACATTACTAAATTATCCATATTTCTCTTAGTAAATACAACCAACAAAAATAAAATAATTTTCATACGAAAAGGTTACTTTTTTAACCATTTTTGGTAACTTTTGACAAAACATAGCTGGCAACACTGGCGGCCTTAGTGCCGACCCTGATGAGCTAGCAGGCGGACCTGTGTTACATGTAGTATCTTCTATGTTAGCTGTTAAGGCTGGCTAAGTTTTGTAATTATATAAGAAACTGAATTGGTTGAGCGAGGCCGTTTGGCCTGACCGCCGCGTGATCGCGGCAGTACGCTATCGCGATCCCGTGGGCCCCATTATGGCGGCTTGAGGGGTGAGAGGTTTTTTTTTGAGCGTTACGAATACTTTATACCACACCAGAGCGGCCCTATACGGTATTATTTCTTTTAGTTGTCATCACACTGCTGCTTTCAGAGGTAGTTTTAGTTATAACGCAACTAAATGCTGGAACAATATACCTTTCATAGCCTCCTTATCAGTTATATCTTATAAAATCAAAATGAAAGTATATCAAAGCCAGTATTCCAGCATTAGTTGCGTTCAAAGAGTCTGTTTATGTCTGTTCTTATTTTTGATTTAGTAGAAGGTTAGTGCCATTGAATAATTTGACTGAGCCGAGGTGTCATCTTTGAGGTAGTGCGTCATGTGGGTCCACAGAATTGATCTTGCAACACATCTGTGTTGGAAGTTGGAACTAGGGAATACAATTCGGCATCCCGGGATCCCGGCCGTTTTCAGTTCCCGTAAATCCCGGGACTGTACTTGGCTAAACCCGGGATTTTCGGGATTGCCACAAACAGGTTTATTTTGCATTCCGTAGTCCTTTGCACCTTGACTATAACCTTGCCTAGATTATATTAATAGCATTTATTACATAATGACAAAAACAACTCTTAGATACGCCGTACGATACATACCTACTACACAGGTACCTACAGCTCTAATAATATTAAGTTTGTCGTAGAACTTCATCTCGGAATACTTCAATATGATATTCTTTAGGTCATTAGTCCAAGTGGCCAACGGGGCATCACCCGATCACCTCATATCATAATATCTATCTACTATATAAAAATAAGTCGGGTTTTCCTTCCTGACGCTATAACTCCTGAACGCACGAACCGATTTCCACGGTTTTGCATTCGTTGGAAAGGTCTCGGGCTCCGTGAGGTTTATAGCAAAGAAATTTCAGGAAAAATTTCAACAGAAAAGCGGGAAAATCTTTTTTTAAATACAGCGGTGGGCAAATGGCCATATTCCAATCTAAGAATTGTATAATTTCGAAGCCAATATTTTGGCAGAACAACGTCTGCGGGGTCCACTAGTTGTATATAAACTTACGAAGCAGGCTTGGAAGTCAAACATTGGATGCTTTGATATTATTTCTGCGATTTTATTTTATGTATTTTAAAATCCTATATAGGTTTTTGTGTTCTTTTTGATTTCTTGAAAAAGTTCTCTTCTTGTTTTTATTGTTTGGTATATATTATTTTCTTACTACATTTGTACTAATTTTTAATATTTAAATAATTTTTTTTTAAGAAATTACATTTTTTTTTTAATTTGAGGATTCCCGGGATCCCGGTATATCGGGATTTTTGATGCGCAAGAAATCAAAAAGAACACAAAAACCTATATAGGATTTTATATAGGATTGAAAAATATGCTCGGGATTGTGTTCCCTAGTTGGAACACATGCTGAGTGGCTCCCTTTCCACCAAACGTATATTTTTACTTATTATTAATTTGTTTCTTATTTTTTGTTAATTGCGTGTGTGCATTTATTACATGTTTTTTCTTTCTTTCTTTCTTATGTATGCGGGATGTCATTTGCCTAGAGTTCATCCCTTTCGTTTCAAAGTCAGCCGGTCTAGCATGACAACCACGACAAAATTTTGTCGACCGTTTTTGACACTTACAATTAAAACTCAACTTCTCATGTCAAAAGTAGAGATATTTGTCGATCGAAATCTTGTCTATCAAAGTCGTCGATGTCGAGATATCCTATATCTTAGTTTGTTTTCACTCGTCCGCGAGATATCTCTTGCTGGTCACACTAGGCGGTCTGGTAATGTCTAGTAAATACTGTTACCAATGATCTTTGACGGGTTCGTTGGTGCGTTCGGTAGAACAGCTGCCGTTCTATGGGTCGTGGGTTCGAATCCCACCGGGACGACATGTTTATAATTTTCTGAAGGATGTCCTCCCCACGTCTACTAAGTTCGGGCATTGTACGGGTGGGAAGAATATCGTAATCCGACCGGGTAACGAGCCACCATAAATGAAAAAACCGTATACTTAGTGCATATTGCGGTTTCAGCTTATGAATTTCCGAATGCTCGAAGTAAAAACAAGGTTGACGGCGCATCAGGTTCACTTGATAAGGCTTGATCAGGCACAGAACATCAGTCAATGATGCGCTGTCGACCTACTTTTTTACTTCGATACCAAGTTATCATATTTTAAGATTGCCTGGTAATTTCCTTGTAGTTTAAATACGCACTAAGGACTTCCAAATCATGTCGCAACAAGAGAGACTGTAAGTTTATTTGCAAAAACATTTTAGTAACATAATATTCATAGAATTAAAACAAGAATTACAATAGAACATAAGTAAAAATAAAAAGAAAACAGTATGTTGTAATGTACTCTGAGATCATACTTTCAGAATTTTCAAGTTTGCACTTGAAACAGAAGCAGAAATGGCTGGAAAATTTTGGAGGTGGCTTTCACTACACTGGCGCTGGCGGAAATGCGATGTTGATGAAATCCAATTTTTTGTAGGTAAGTGATAAAAGCGTTTTGATGTTTTAGTTTGTAGTTTAATTTTGTTAACTTTTAAAAAAGTATTTTTATTTTAGTATTAAGCTAATAAAATTAGTACATAGGGAATTATAATTATTTTGATGATATTGCTTAAAACAAGCGAGAGTAAGTTTTACTTTTATTAGTATTTTTGTATTACACATAATTATAAGTAGGTATGTATTTCGAAACACATTTTTATTTTATTTAATAACATTCTCTTGATTGATTGCCACATACATAAGCCTTATACTCTAGGAGGTTACTCAAGTTGAAATCTATTGTTGATAGCTGTCAAAATATCAAACATCTATAGAGAAAAATATGTGTGACAAGTCTCAAGGCTAGGTACAAACATGAGTTATGACGGGAACAAGGATAAGGGACACTGTTACTTTGTCTCCCGTCCAAAGCGAGCAGATGGGGCCCTGGGGTATTAGTGGGTAAGGGGGCCATTGCACTTCCGGCCCGACTCCCACACTCCCCGCGTCACCTTACCATCTTTGCCCCGGCGCGGAGGCCTGTAAAAAGGGTTTCCCCAGGTAAAAAAAAAAAAAAGGTACAAACATGAGTCACTCAAATTTAGTAACTTTTGCCTGGTGCTCAAATTTTTATTTTGTTTGACATTCTCTTTCGCCATTATCGTATCATCCGCTTTTACGAATAAAGACGCGGGCGCAGCTGCTATAATTTAAATTAATTTACTGTCTAAGTGCTAAGCTTATTTCGTGACCATACGCTGGTTTATTGATGCCATTGTTTTTCAACTTCATGTTTTTATAATTGCCAGTTATCTGGTAGTGACGAAGAATGTGTACCAAAGTTACTTTCATTGTCATAAAAGCGTAGACTTTACCTGAAAATAAATTATACATATATTGTCTTATAAATTATACATGAATGTCTAGTTTTCAGATGTGTGAATTTTTTTTAGCGTCGGTGGTTTTCATGTCATCATCCGACTCCAAAAAAAAATCTCTCAATTTTTGCTTGTCTTCAAGAAGTATGTGGACTTCAAAATTATTTTTTTCATCATGCGACCATAAAACTCTTTTGAGCAATTCGATCAACTTCAATTTGATTTTATAAGGATTTAACAAAGCTAGAATGGACGCTGCAAATCCTCGGATAGATCTCTTTAAAAAATCAAATTGCCCAAAAGAGTTTTGTGGTCGCATGATCCAAAAAAAAAATTTTCAACTCCACAGAGATATAATACGCCGGACGTGGCTTTTATTGCTTTTAGTTTCAATGGGAAGCGGATAATGCATTTATATGACAGCTATAGGTATTTCACTATAAGGATTCATGAATATAATGTTTATTAAATAAATATTTTCTTTTGATATCTACCAATACAGTTTCTTCTGCCATATCCAAAAGCTCCAAACGCGTTTGGGCTCTTCGGAAGACGGTTGGGCTCCAACCACCTTTCTGGTATAAATTTGTCGACATCTGCGCCCCAGATAGGGTTATTTAAGGCCCCATATAATGAAACAACGCACAGGTGGTTTTTTCGAAGTACAGTAGATTCTAAAAAAGGAAATTTAAATGTGGTTAGAGTCTCCTTAAAAATCATTGCTTCATCAATCATTTATGGTGCATAGTTTTGTTTATTTATGACAAATCAAGGCCCGCAAAATCTTTTTGTTTCTTATTTATTTTTGTATTGTTTAAAGAATTTTGTAAATTGTAAATATTTTGAGGCCCCTCAATCTATTTAGTCGTTTTTATTGGCCCTAGATTCCATCTAGTGTGGACAGCTCTGATTTATGATATCGGACACAGAACAGGAAAAATAAGTAGAAGTGCGAAATAGGCGTGGCGCGCGTGTCACAATTTTGCACGGCGGCGCTTAAATTCAAATTCAAAATCATTAATTCATTTAAGTAACATAATGTACACTTATGAACGTCAATAAAAAATACATATTAAATGCTTCTAATTTTACATTTACCGCCAGTTCTCAAATCAAGGGCGTAGAACGGAAGAGAAGAACTGGCAAGAAACTCTTCGTCACTCTTAATCGCCAAGTTTTTGTTTTGGTTGCAATGGTTGCAGCGCCTTACAAAATATTTGTAAGGCGCTGCAACCATTACACCATGTTCCACATGACATTTTTGTGTAATTAAATATAATAATAAAATAAAATATAAACCAAAAAAAAAACAAAGATTTGTCAAAATAGGAGCACGCACTTACATTCTCGTGGGAACAACACGCAAACACATAGTCGAAATAACTAATATCACCGCCTACACGAATTCAAGTCCGACCTGTCACCACAAGTAGCACCCGTTCACGAGCATGACGCATGGCCAGCCATCGGTCCCCTCGCCATATTTTAGGGAGAGAGACAACCCGACGCATGGACGCCTTAATCGATCACAATCAGCCAAAATCATCCATCATCAAATCTTTCACATAAAATTTAGTTTAGTAATTATGTATATATTAGTTTGTTTTAATATTAAAAAAATGTCATATGTACTTTGTGCGCTAAGCCAAAGTAATCGTTTACGCATGTCCTCTTTTAGTTTGGATCAAATTGAATTAAGCGCAAAATCTTGCTTAATTAATAGTTGACAGATATTAACAAAAACTTTCAATCGTTATTATTAGACTTGTTCCGTTTTTATACATATCTGTCAACAATCAACAACAACAACGATTTTGCGCTTAACTCAATTTAACCCAAAAGCGGACATGTGCTCTTTTAATATTTCGATATTCATGTATTACGACGCTTTTTTGCCGGGAAGCGACATGTGGATACCCAACAATAAACTCCTTTGCCAAACCTATGTTCAAGGATACTAAACAGACGTTATATTAAGGCATAGATATATAATCATCCTTTGAGATTAAGATTTGACGGGCTCGTTGGCGCGTTCGGTAGAACACCTGCCGTGCGCATCGATGGGTCGTGGGTTCGAATCCCACCGGGAGCACATGCTTATAATTTTCTGTAAGCATGTTTTCCCCACGTCTGGTAACTTCGGGAATTGATCGGGTGGGAGGAATATCTAAATTCCGACCGGGTAACGAACCACCGTTCATAGATGGAAAAACCGTGAAGTG
Source organism: Anthocharis cardamines (assembly GCA_905404175.1). Lineage (NCBI taxonomy): Eukaryota > Metazoa > Arthropoda > Insecta > Lepidoptera > Pieridae > Anthocharis > Anthocharis cardamines. The sequence goes on along the minus strand of FR989972.1, from coordinate 3,521,609 downwards.
CATATTGCGCGTTTCGGTTTCAGTCTATGGATTTCCGAATGCTCGAAGTAAAAATTAGGTCGACAGGGTTCACTTGAGCCACAGAACATCAGTCAATGATGGACTGATGTTCTGTGGCTCAAGTGAACCTCATGCTCGTCTGTCGACATCTGACATAAAAAAAAAATTCAAGAAATAGATACAAATAGATATTTTTTCCACAATACGTTATACATACTTAGCTGAATGTCTTCTTTAATGGCCCTTACGGTGAGAGGAGCAACGGGGTACAGTCTCAGGGTCTCTTTGAGTACTGCTTCTAGATACTTCAAGCGTGGTAAATCTTCTTTATCTACGTCTCTGTCCGAGTCGCCAAATACTTCGCGAATTCTTAAAAAAAAATACGTTAAAACTGTTCCAATAAACTAATAATAGCTCTAATGTTTGTTTCAAGTTTATTTAAGAGTATGTAATTATCACGGAAAAGATAAAAAAGCCTTTCTTATCTATTCTGTGGTAATTATCAAGTCTCTTATCGGCCTTTTTTGATAGAAGCAACATTCTGAATTGGACGGTCTCGGAATTGTAAAGTTTTTTTAACGATCAATAAAAGTATAGAACATTGAATATTGCTAGACTTTTCAACGGGCGGTAAGAATATTTTTATAGAAAATATTTATCACAATGCGTGCTGCACCATGGCAAGACGACTGTCATTGTCAAAAAGTTTGAAAAGTTTGGGGTATCCAAGGACCAAGATACATACTTTGCTTTACGTATTTATGGTTAAGTAACTACTTATTAAAAATAAATAAAAACTTAAAAATTGACGATTCAAAAGCGCTTAGAGTTTTATATGAATAAAGTTATATATGATTTGATTTTTATACGATCAAGCTAAGCACAATTCATTATAATACTTAATATTTTACTTACTCTTCATTACATTTTTCTTGTATGTTTGGATACGTCCCTAACAGAAGCAAAGTGTAACATATAATCGCTGAACTCGTTTCAAATCCCGTGAGGATAATATTATTCATTTCATCTTGAATGTCCTTATCGCTCAGTACAGTGTTACTCAAGTCCAGCAGATGGTGCAAAAATGGTTTAAATTTATTTTCTGAAAATGTACAATCAGTAAATTATCGACTGAAAAATAATAATTAGTTAATTAAAAATTAATTATTAATGAAATCGAATCCGCGATACAAATTATACCGATGTTTCGAGTACTATAAGATACTCTAATAAGTACGAGAGATATCTCGCGGACGAGTGAAGACAAACTAAGATATAAGATATCTCGATATATCTTTAGCGACAAATATCTCTACTTTTGACATTAGAAGTCTAATGTTAAATTGTCAAGCTAGGCCGACTGAGGACATAGCTCGAACAATTATTATCGAGAAAGTATTCGAATCGTCAATCTGTCAGGTATGAGACATCATTTGAAATTTTATACAAATGACAACTCGACGATACGAATACTTTTTCGATAGTTGTTCGTGCTATGCCCTCAGCCGGCCTAGCTTGACAAGTACTGAGGGCCTAGCACGAACAACTATAGAAACAGTATTCAAATCGTCCATCTATCAGTTGTATGAGAAAACATTTGAAATTTCATATAAATGACAGCTCGACGATACGAATAGTTTTTCGCAAGTTGTTCGTGCTAGGCCCTCAGTAGGGGAGACAGAGGCTTGTTGTAACAGAGGTAAGTTGTAACAGCTTAGCCGGTTTCAAATATTTTGTTCCGATTTTGAACTCAACGTGCTCTTTAAGATAGGACCTACGACATAAATGCAGCCAATATAGTGCGGAAAGGCCTAGTGACCGGTTTTCAGCAGGAGTACTGTTTTTTGGCACGAAACATAAAAAATATGAGTTCGTAAAATTTGATTACAAGATCATACTGAATCTAATTGAAAAATGTTTCTATTAATTTTTGTAACGCATTTATTAAACTATCGTATGATAGTACTTTCGCATAACCCGAGCCAATCATATTTTTTTTAATAAATATGTTCATAATTTCGGTTGGGGCTAGTTGTAACAAAATTGTGGGGCAAGTTGTAACAGGCGCTAAGGCTGCACATTTTGCATTCGCTCTTACTTTTCCAGGTTTGTATGTTATTTGTTAAGTTAATCGTTATATTTTAAGATGGGGGATTATAAAAGGTAGTCAGAACGGGCGTCAAAGTCTCAAGAGGTCTATGAACAAGCTGTAAAAGAAGTATTAACAATAGCAAAAAAATCGTGAGGCTGCTGCATTGTTTGAGCTGTGTCACGTATCATTGGTCAGATACATTAAAAAGAAGAACAATTACTGTTGGTTATACCCACAAAATACACCCTGAACCCGTCCCAGGCCCTTCAGGTATCCAAAATACCGGTATTTCACTTTCAAAGATCAAAATTCAAAGGGTCAGCTATTTTGACTGAAACTCCAGAGAAAGAATTTGATCAAAAAACAGAAACAAGAAGGTAAAGTAAAAAACAAAGAAACGGGAAAGGGTAAAAGTAAAGCAAAGTCGAATAGACCTGAAAAGACCAAGATTGATAAAGTGAAGAAAAAAGATTTCAATGAAGACTCAGATTCTGATGAAGAAAAGTAGTTAGTTGTGTTTGATTTTCGGAGAAGAAAGTATAACCATATCAGACAAAGAAGATTGGGTCGAGTGTAAGATCTGTAAACTGTGGTCACACGTTAAATGTGTAAGAGGTGATCCTATTTCGTACATTTGTATTAATTGTGAATTTGATAAAGACTGAAATAAGTAATTGCGTTAAATTTTTTCCTACTATTTTACGAAGTAAGCTTTACTTATTGCAATGTTTATTGTGATATAGTAAGATGTATAAAATATAACTATTTACTGCTTAACAGCAGCGAATGTTAGGGAATCAAACAATTTGATTGAGATAATTTCTTTAAACTTTTGACCAAAAATAATGTTAGATGTTTTTATTTTTTTTAAGCTCACGTAGCTTGCCATAGTTTAGTAAATACAAAAATATAAAGAATTGTTATAAAAAAAATAGTTTTATGTGGATTATAAATGCAATTTATGAAATTAGTTTTCACTAATAATTAAGTTTATTAATAAGTTTAATTAACCTAAGTATATACTATACAAGTCAAAATATAACTATCGTTGTTAAAGAAAAAGATAAGTATTTACATCATTAGTTCATAAGAAATACCATTTTCTTATTATTTTTTGTTATTTTTATAATACAAGCCTTAAATAATGTAACCTGTTGTTTTAATATGACGTTACTACTTGCCCCGTACTAGTTACAACTTGCCCCAAAAACGGGGTAAGTTGTAACAAGCGACTTTTTCCACAAAAAGTGCTATAAATATAAATTGATTATAGATTCAGGAAAAATTATTTTCAAATATATGATTACTCGTTTAAAAGCACTTTAAAATGAAAATACTCAATAGTTTAGTCACTACATCGAAAGAAGGAAAAAATGTTACAACTAGCCCCTCTCTCCCCTACGCGAGGTCATAGGCATACTGAAAGGTGAGTGACGACTGACTTAACATTTCACAAAGTTGCTTCGCTAACGCCATCTGTTTCTACGGTACGTGTTTAATTCCGCTAGAAGTTATTTCGTTTGAATTTATTATAAAGACAATATAAAATTTTAAATGAAGAAGTCACGTAGGTTAGAAAGGAATGTACTCACCTGAATCAGTATTTACGATTACTTTTTCTGCGTCTGTTTTGTATTCCTGTCTCTTCCTCTTCAAAACCTATGTATGTTAAAAATGATCAAGTATGAAGTATTTTTATTATGTATATATAAATACTTATTTTTTAACAGAGGTCTACATTGTTTTTGACGTAGATAGGAAGCTGGCGAGCATTTTGGTTTATGATTTGCACACGTTTCACGTGATATGGATTGAAGTTTAGATCAATACGAATCGATTTTGTCCAGTCAATTAGGGTACTACGTCGCTTCGCTGAGTTTATGCGTTACAGCGCTTTGAATTAGTTGCAAAAAAAGGAGTAGGTACTTAGTCATTGGCACATGTCTGCCTCTGGGGCTGATGGTCACAATCATGTTGAAAACGAAGATAATCGAAGAGGTAGACACCCAGAGCTCCGCCTTATTACGGATGGAGTTTAAAAACCAAAAATCTGTACTAAGTCATTTGCACATAGTTCTAATTGCACCCATTCTATTCATTGTGACTCCCTGAATACGCAAAAACAATTGGCAGACACTTTGCTCACTGATTTTCAGCTGCACATTTTTTTAAATTCATGGACGTGTATTACAGTTGATAATTTTTATTCTTAATAGTTTTACTATTATTATTTTGTTTGTCAGACGCGTTCCTTGATGTTTCTTATGGTCTAATTATTATCGCTATTAATAACATCTGTCACGAGTGCTGATCATACGTATATATTTTGCTCACCAGCTCTCTGTTCAACAAACCGGCCTTTTGGCGCGTTAGGTAGAACACCAAATCTACTACTACTTATATCAAAATGACTGGGTTAAGAACCAACGTTCATAAATGGAAAAACTGTGAAGTGCATATCGCGCGTCCGTCGAGTGATTTTCGAATGATAAACATAAGGTTGAAAGTGCATTATTAACTGATGTGCTGTAGTTGAGGTATTTACCTACGGAAACGTCTCACGGAAAGAACTACAAATAAGACTTACCCTGTTAGTTAACTCATGCGTAATCTTGACATGGAAATCTTCAGTTTTCTTCAACGCTGACATATTATATATCATTTCGGAGTAATAGAAGGGATTCTTAGCTCTTTGTCCTGCGCTGGCGATAATAGTACGAAACGCTAATAAACACTTTTCGTTGAAATCGTTTTGATGACTGATGTCTATTCCAGCCGCTGTCACTAAAATCATTGTACAAAATTTTGGGATTTTCAAGGAAAAAAATCTATTCTTACTTAAAAGGCTGCATTTGCAGAGCTTCTGGGATCACATATATGTTCATGGGCTACGATGTTCGCTTTCTTTCAGAAGAGCCGTATTCTCGTTGCACCCTCTGAAATAAAAAAATAAACCACGACCACGATGTGCGTCAGCATTTAGCAGCACGGTATCCCTTTGTGACTTAAAATTGTTATCAGGGTGTAAGGCATATGTAATCATTCCGTAGAGGGTTTTCTTCCAAAAAAATTTTCCTTCTCGCTCTCGCTGGGAGAAAGGTATATGCATAACACATACCTATTCCTACATAAGCCTATGCTTGTGTAGGTATAGGTATAGTGCTCTAAAGCTCTATATAAAAGACATTACTCTCATTCATGATGTGGAAAAAGAAAATATGTATGTCTTACAACATATAGTTTCCAACGCATTCTTCTCTAAATGGATGTGATGATCAAATGCTCCCTTGGTAACAAGATCCTTCCAGCTTTCAACCAGACGTCGACTCTGCGCGTTAAAGATGCCCATAAAACTGTCCAGCACTTGTTGGTTGAACGTTGGATTAATAAGCTTGCGATGTTTTTTCCAAACTGAAGCTAAAATTATAATATAATAACATTGCAGGCTTTACCGCCATCCCTTAATATTTTTGCAAGAGCCTTTGATGATAGAAAGAGACAGAGCTATTTGTATGTCGCCCTGTCACATTATCTCGTCTTAACTGCATCATTAAGTAAAGCTTCGTCTACAGATGTGTCTACAGAAATATATGTATTATGGCACCGCGTCTCGTCTCTTAGGTACGGCTAAACTTTGCGCGGAGCTGTTTTTGTGTCTGGCAGAGTAATATTTTTCTTTAAGAATTTACATACATTGATTTTCATAATTCATAAAGAACTGTGTATTATGTCTGTATATACGTATATGTAGTTACTGTCATAACTTGATGTTAAAACAAAAAAAATGTGAAACAAAAAACGATCATTAATTCAAACGGAGAGCGATTGAGCCACTATAGGAGCTGTCATGGTGTATTAGCAACGACAATGAAACCAGATGAATATAAACAAACATATGGTGATATAATTGTTATGGCCTCTCCACACTCGCGAGCGTATCACGGCGTGAAATTGCGGCGCGGATCGCGGTACGAACCACGGCATAAACTGCAACAGTTCCACATTCACAGAGGTTTGCGCCTGGTTCATAGAATAGTTCGCGCTTTTTTTTCAAATTGTAACTATTTTTTTTGGTCCAAGTGGCCTTGAAAACTAACCGGACATTTTTAGCGGGAGGGAGCCGCAGATTGGGAGGGTGCTTGAGGAGCGGGACGGATTCTCACCCGGGTGAGAGCGGAGAGGTACGCGGAACAAGGTTCCACACCTTCACCGGCGAAGTTGGTGTCGGTTTTGGGGTATGTTGGTTTGGCTTGAGTGTGACGTTACGCGGTCTCCTTGAAAGAGAATTTTTGGGAAGGGATGGGAATAAGTCAGTGCCGGGCCACCAATGGGTTCTTCACTAGTATAGACGATGAAACTGCTACTATTACTGTCAGGCTACTTTGTGTGTTGGTAATTTATAATAATGCCTATATAAAGAAAATCGATAAAAATAATACCTATGTAAACACGCCGCGAAGAATTTAATGACTCCACACTCGCAGTAATTTACGTCAATTTCACAGTGAAGTACGATTGGGCTTCGCGGTCCCTTTGACGCGGGGCAAAAACCGACAAAAGTCGGGGAAAATAGCGCTACACTTCGAACAATATGCAAAACGGCTTCACACTTAACGTTCGCACTAAGTGTAGAGCGGTCTACAACAAACGGGAACGCGGTGCAAGCGCGACGGGAAGCCGCGAAGAACATACTTTTCGGATCCACTCATGAATCGCGGCTAAGAGATCCGCGCGAGATTGTGGAGAGGCCTTTAGGTAGAGATATACTCAGTTTAAAGAAACCAATTTTCGGTTACTAGTTTTAAAAAAAAGTACAAAAAAAAACATTTTAAAAACAAGCTCTTATTTAAATGCGCTAAAAAGAATAAAATAAACTTTTCCTTTTAAAACATTTACTATAAACTTATAACGTCATTACACTTTACAATAACAACAATTACAATGTATGTGGTATAAACGCTTATCAAGAGATTTAAGTACTCGTATTTATTTACTTATTGTTAGTTTGAAAAATTTAAAAATTAATATCAGTCAGATCGAGTTAATTAATTTACTTGTTTATCTACATAGCTAAATCTCGCGACAAGCTTTTATATCATACTAGCAACGCGCCCCGGCTTCACACGGGTGAAATGTAGATGTACTATACACAAAACATAGCATATGTTACTCGCTGATAATGTAGCTGTCTATTGGTGAAAGAATTTTCAAAATCGGTCCAGTAGTTTTGAGTTTATTCATAACATACAAAAATACAAAAATTCAAAAATACAAATCTTTCCTCTTTATAATATTAGTATAAATAAATTGTGTAATGATTCTTTTCGGAATGTCTTAGCGCATTTAAATAAAAGCTTGTTTTTAGAAAAGTGTTTTACTTTTTAGTATAATTCGCATTCGTATTCTCATTTTTCAAAGGACCTGCCTTTCATTCGATACCCATGTTTTAGAAGTGCATATAAAAATTAGTCCGCCTTCTTGAGTGATAAAAAAAAAAATATATTGTGTCATCCAAACTAAACGTGGATATAAAATTTTATCTTAATCGGTTGAAGATATCTGCTTCAAAATTGAGTTGCAAGATTCCACCCGAATAAACATTGTTACATAAATGTACATACATACATACCTACATCGCAAATTAAACAAAAGCTTGTAAAATATTATCACATATTTTAACTCTGTTTCTAGAAGTCGTACAATAATATTTAACTTCCAGCATCGTAATTTATATCTAGAAGGTAGGTGATATTAATTTTTTAGCCTAGTTTTCGTTACCTTCACGTTATAAAGTTACCTGGCCCAATCAGAAGACCATTCCCAAGAAGTCGTCCCAGGTACTTCTTCATTACCCAAGACTTGTGCATGCAATTACTCAGTACTGTATTACAGTCGTCAGGATCCGTGATAACTGAAAACACCAAATTTAAATTTTATTGGAACGCAGTTCCTTATCGCGCGTTGTGAAAGGGGGCTAGACGGAAAAAAATCTTACGAAAAGTTGTCACGACACTTTTTTTGAAAATAGAACGGTTTCAACTTTCAACATTCAAGTTTCATTTTTGGAACGACGAAGTTCCTTATCGCGCGTTGTGAAAGGGGGCTAGACGGAAAAAATTCTTACGAAAAGTTGTCACGACACTTTTTGCTATAGTCCCGCGCATCTATGTGTATGAAAGAATAGACAGACAGAGTACATATATATATAACTTCGTTCCATCCGGGTGTCCCTTGACACCTCTCAACTTTTTTTTAGTCTTGTAGAAGCTTAATGTTTCTAGTAGTTAACTAATGTTAGAATTTTTTTTCTTTTGGTAGTTAGGTAGCTACTAAAAACTTAATATTAACTTAATTAGCATCTAATGTATTACATAATTGCATCCATTTTCTACCTTATTTCATGGATTTCCGAATGCTCGAAGTAAAAAGTAGGTCGACAGCGCATTATTGACTGATATGCTGTGTCTGAGGTCACACCTACCATCAAGTAAACCTCATGCTCGTCTGTGGATATTAAACATAAAAAAGTATATCCTATACTAAATGTTTGGCAACACAACTGCAAGTCTTCCGGTGTTGTAGATGTCTAAAGGGTACTTACAATCAGATGGACCACCTACATTTGCCCCACATTTTATATAAAAAAATCTTTTTCTAAAGTGTTCTATATTCATTAACCAAGGACGATTGTCACAACACTAGTGGCTGAGTTAAAAAAAATAAGATTCGGCAATGGAAAACTTGGTTTTTTGACCTTGTTTGTAAATTCCATTATTCTTACTGTCGTAAGAATCGTAAGAATATACCATATACGTGGAAGACTTAATTATTTATTAAGATAAACAACAGCTTCAAAAGTATTATCAAGTACGTTCATTGAAATTGAGGGCTTTTCAACATGACAAATTTACGTATGGGGATGAAAGGTACAGGCATAATAAAGGAGCAGAAATATAGTTTGGTGTGGCCCGTTGTAGTGTGCAATGGATTGGGATGCCAAATAATACGATCTCTTCTTGATTTTTTTTTTTTTTTTTTATAGTATAGGGGGCAAACGGGCAGACGGCTCACGTGATGGTAAGTGATTACCGCCGCCCATAGACATCCGCAACACCAGAGGGCTTGCAGGTGCGTTGCCGGCCTTTAAGAAAGATGTAGGCTCGCTTCTTGAAGGTTTCCAAGTCGTATCGGTTCGGAAAACCGCCGGCGAAAGCTGATTCCACAGAGTGGTTGTGCGAGGCAAGAAGTGTCTCAGGAATCGCGCAGTTGTGGACTTCCCGACATCAAGATGGTATGCGTAAATACTTCGATGCGATTCTTCTTCGCTGATCATCCCGAGGTTGGTAAGCTACCAAATATTTTCCCCGAGAGAAATGAGAATAGTAGCAGAAAATATTTTTATTCAAAACTAGTGGACCCCGCAGACGTTGTTCTGCCACAATTTTGGCTTCGAAATTATATAATTATTCTTGAATATGCCCATTTACCCACTATTATTGTCTAACATGTCACTGATTTGCATTGGACATCTGTTATTCCAAAAAAGCTAAGAATGCATGACGTGCACTGTCAAGATGGCGGAGTTTCGAATCTAATTTATTTTATAATTAATTTTATGCATATATTTTTTTCCTGAATTTTTCCACTATTTTAATAGCCTATATCTTATTCCCGACATAGAGGAATCCAACAAATAAGATATCGTTAAAATCGGTACAGCCGTTCTTGAGTTATAAACGGTGTAACTAACACAACTTTCTTTTATATAGATGTCACTTAGTGAGTTTTACTTTTGAACCAACGATATACGTATGAGAATGAGATGGTATTATTCCAGACCTACCTCGTAATAAACTGAGCCGAGAAGCTATTATTTTTTCTCAGCCGGGCTAGCATGACCGCCACGAGATATATCTCGCGCGAGAGAAGACAAACTAAGATGTTAAATATCTCGATATATTATATCTCGACATCGACAATTTTGATAGAAAAGATATCTCGATCGACAAATGTATCTATTTTTGATATTAAAAGTCGAATTTTAAGTGTAATTGTCATGTTAGACCCAAAAGAAATAAAGCGACAGTCGATTGAAACACGAGAAAACGGTAGACAAAATTTTGTCGCGCTTGTCATGCTAGCCCGGCAGTTCTGGGTATTTCTCGAGTTGTTTATTGTTCTCGTATTTAAAATGTATTTCTTATGTCTATTTAAAACAAAAATAATGTCACTTGATATTTGTTTTTTTTTTAGTTTATATCATAATATAAAAATTAAGTAACTTAACTGTTGATTGTTTTGATCAAAGTGTAGCATATAATATACCTACATATAAAACTGTGCATTTGGGCTAAAGCTAGCTAGGTTTCCATGCAAAACTAGAATTACTAGTTTCATTTAAAATTAAAGTATCCGTCTCAAATATTAACTTACAATACATTGGTATCGTCGCCACGTAGAACACAATTACGTTGCCATGATTGAAAGCATATTCATTTACTTTCTTAATCTTATCCCAAAACTCTGAAAACATATTACTAACATTAATATTTTTTTCGACAAAAGTACTTATTAGTAACTTATAACTTGAGGACGTTGAACTACGGAACTAGTTATAAAAGACATCAAATATTTGAATTAAGATTTTGAGGCATGGTTTCCTTTTTTGTATGGAGTTATGTCAAAATACCGTGAGCCAGTACTTAGATGCGCGATGTGTAGCCTTTGAGACTCATTGTACGAGTCTCTTGGAAACAAATTGAAAAAATTGTCTTGTACGGACAGGGGCTTAGAAGACTGATCACCCACGCTTGTAAATGATGATGAACCCACTGATCCCATCACCCAATGATCTGTGAAACAGACACAGAAAGTTCTGCCCCATGCCTCATTATTTTACAAGGGAATTCACTTCTATGTATAAAATCTAGATGGTTGTTTGTGTGCGTTTTTGGTGCTTTCGATTAATACGATTCTATCGCTAGTTAAGAATTTTACGCACGCAAAAATAAAAATAAAAGTACGTTATACTTTACGAACTAAGAAATGGCGAAAAAAAAACAATATTTGGAGTAATATGTAGAAATGTGACTGAGCACACGACTGTTATCCCGAGTCTAGATAAAAAATCTGAATAATAAAAATAAATTGTAATTATATTTAACTAGCAACGCGCCCCGGCTTCACACGGGTGCAATGTAGATGTACTATATACATAACATGCAGCCTATGTTACTCACTGATAATGTAGCTTTTTATTGGTGAAAGAATTTTCAAAATCGGTCCAGTAGTTTTTGAGTTTATTCATAACATACAAAAATATCCTTCCTTCCCATCTTTCATCTTTATAATATTAGAATAGATTTGATAGCTTATTTTTTTAGGAATCGGATATAAATACACAACACTCACATAATGTATTTTTCTCCTGCTCCTTTAAAAAAATACTCAATAACAATGAACTCTTACCGATGGGGTCTCCCAAAAACAAAGACACATTTCCCAATAACGGTATCCCTCCAGGATACACCGGGATATTTCCGGGATTATCCGAGTACTTTTTAAGATACAGATACACATACAAACAGCATACAGCACTGACAATGAGGAAACACAACATTATTATGTACTGTGCACTAAAACGTGAAAGAATACATTGAAGTATATACGATAATAATTATTTTAATACGCTTATTGTGTGCGCTAGCTTTTAGGGTTCCCTAGCTAAATGTATAAAAGAGAGCGAGGGAATTTTTTTGAAATTGAATCGAAATATAGGAATAAGGTTGTACAAGGAGACCCTCAGACGTGTGGGTCGGAGATTCGAATGATTTTTGTTGGATTGGTAGACAGGACCTATGGTATAATAAATATCAAATATTAGGGTCAACTAGGCCAACTGCCTTGCATTCGCACGTTCACCCGTAAGAGCATACGTCCCGGGTTCGATTCCCAGGTTGGTCATTAAGTGTTTCTCGCTTTTAAAAGTGGTGATCAGTGTTTGAGAACTTGAGGGATGTTTGACGCCCGGAAGGGTTGACAACATAAAAATTAGTGGAAGTTTGAAACCTGTTCGGAGGGAACGTAAGGCGGAAAAACTAACACTAGTTGTGTGTCAACAAGTTTGACTAAAAATTCGTCCCGCGGATACCTCCCATGTTGAGCATGGGAAGGATGTACAAGCGGGACGAGGAGGCCGTAAGAGGTACGCGGCAGTACGCTATCGCGATCCCGTGAGCCCCATTATGGCGGCTTGAGGGATGAGAGGATTCTTTTTTAGGGTCAACTAGGCCCTCGTTAAAGAGATATTAAGGGCCAAAGTTGGAAAGTATAGTATAGTAGATAAGTAACATAAACATGAAATTGGTACATATTGAGGCGGAGTGTGTTATATTTTAAGGCATCTATCTATGACTGACCAAAACGAGTGACATTTAAATGAATATTTAAGTTTATATCTTTCGATCATGCGTTAGAATATACGTCAGTGGCGTGGAGTCCCAACAAGTCATTTCCTTTTTTTTTGGTCCTCCAACTGTGGCTTTTGTATTTAAGGTTGCACAAGTCACGGGCTCGAACTCACTGGTGGGCGTCGCCAAAGAGCATGCTGTTCTCCCGCACCTCACCGGGGCAGTAATTATTAAGTGAGATACACGATAATTCATAGTAAAAGGGGCGTCTAAAAAAATACGAAAACGCCTTTGGAAAATCGAGTTTTATGAAAAAACCACTGCATAAATCAATTACAAATAAAAGTTATTGTATTCTTCGATAATCGTGCTTTGTCGGTACCGACTTTGTTTTGAAAATTTGATACTTCTTTTATTACTAATTTAAGCCCAAAGTTGTGTTAAAAAATGGCAATAAAAACGAATCTTTGGAAGCTCGTAACTTTTTAATGGTTTTTAATTTTACCATTCTGTTTCCGTACAGACAAAATTAATAATGAGACAAAACGATATCATGTATAACTTTGCATATACGGTGCTAAATAGTGGAGTAATACCCCCCCGAAATTTCTATGGAAAGAATGTCGACTAGTGTCACCTTAATTAAACGATTCGGTCCGAAATATTTTGGCATTATTGTTAATGAAAGTCTTTTATCTTATAACCACAACTTGTTTATTTTCAAGTTTAGCTATCATTAATTTGTATTCTTAACAACACTGTTATAATTATTATTAAATTCTACCGAAGTGCTGTTAATATTGAGTGCTAACTATATCATATGACATATACATATATAAAACGTATAAATAATGTAAATATTTACGTATTAGTATTTAGTATATATATTACGATATTATATTAATAAGCCTTCCGTAAAAATCTTTAGTATGTAATTATTTGGTACAGAAAAGTAACAGAGTTGTAACACATGTAACATAATTTGTCTTTTCTGTATCATACTTGATTAAATTGCTCTCGGAATCTATACTAATACTAGCGACCCGCCCCGGCTTCGCACGGGTCTAGATTTTTTTGACAAAAAAGCAGGGGTTGTATGTATTTTTTAATGCCACATAATAAAAAAATAAAAACAAAAAAAATAGTCCAAAAATAAAAAAATATTTTTTAAGGGTGAACAACCCTTATCACTTAGGGGTATGAAAAATAGATAGTAGCCGATTCTCAGACCTACTGAATACGCATATAAAATTTGGTAAGAATCGGTCGAGCCGTTTCGGAGGAGTATGGCAACGAAAACTGTGACACGAGAATTTTATATATCTATACTAATATTATAAAGAGGAAAGATTTGTATTTTTGTATGTTATGAATAAACTCAAAAACTACTGGACCTATATTAAAAATTCTTTCACCAATAGAAAGTAACATATGGTATGTTTTTTGTGTATAGTACATCTACATTGCACCCGTGCGAAGCTGGGGCGTGGTACTAGTTTTAATATAAATGATAAACTTAAACATAAAAAAACAATAAACTTGATGACTGGCATTTACCAATATAAAATTAACTTAATAAAAATATATTCTTGAAAAGTAACGGGAAAGTAAAAGTTGCTTATTTCTTAAATAAGATAAGTGATACAAGTAAGACAACTAACTCCCAGTTAAAACCTATGTTGGTACAATGTCATCTATATCACTACATAGTATAAAATAAAGTCGCTTTCTCTGTCCCTTTGTATGCTTAAATCTTTAAAACTACGCAACGGATTTTGATGCGGTTTTTTTTTAATAGATAGAGTGATTGAAGAGGAAGGTTTATATGTATAATAAAAACAGATTTTCTGTAGTGTATTTAGTATCAGCATAGCACCCGTGCGAAGCCGGGGCGGGTCGCTAGTTAAAATTATAAAGAGGGAAGATTTGTTTGTTTGCTACGATTTAACTCAAAAACTACTCGACCTCGAAAATTCTTTCATCAATAGAAAGCTACATTATCAGCGAGTAACATAGGCTATACATATTTTTTATTTGTATAGTACATCTTCATTGCACCCGTACGAAGCCGGGGCGAATTGCTAGTTTAAAATATAATTACATCAAAAATACTTCACACACACACATAGACAGAGCCACATGTCGGTAAAAAGTAAAGGTGTGGGTCGTTGACGGTTTTTGTGTTAACGAAATGAAATTGTTAATTACAAACTGATAACCTGTTAAAGAAGCAGCTAATTTAATTAACAGTTAATAAATTCGGTAGAACACCTGCCGTGCGCATCGATAGGTCGTGGGTTCGAATCCCAACGGGACGACATGTTTATAACTTTCTGTAAGCATGTTTTCCCCACGTCTGGTAACGTCGGGCATTGATCGGGTGGGAGGAATATCGAAATGCCGATTAGGTTACGAACCACCGTTCATAGGTGGAAAAACCGTGAAGTGCACATTACACGTTTCGGTTTCAGTCTATGGATTTCTTATGGATTTGTATTGTACCTTGTTTGATCCTAAAACTCCGATACAAATCTTAAAGAAAAAATTGTTTCCTTGTCTCGTAATCAGAAAAGGTTCTGCGGTAATGCCACCAATGTGTAGGTACTTCTCTAGTTGATTATAATACTGTTTTTTTGGTACAATAAATAAAAACATTAAATAATAAATAAGTAAAAACTGTATTTTGAACTGCATTTTTATTATTTTTAGTAATTAAATAAATTTCATTTCATTTCATTTTTACACAACATTCCCTTGATGATGGCTAATAATTTAGGGAAGCCAATTAATTAATTATTAAAAAATAATTATTATAGGCCCATATTCTAGGAGGTTACTCAAGTTGAAATCTATTTTTGATAGCTGTCAAAATATCAAATATCTATAGAGAAAAATTAGTGTGACAAGTCTCAGAACTAGATTCAAACATGGAATATAGGTCTTAGATTTTTATTATATTTTCTCTTTCGCCATTAACATAATATCATCCACCTATGCGCATAAAGTCGTGGTTACAGCTGTTGTGATATAAATTAATTTATTGTCTAAGTTCTAAGCTTATTTCGTGACCATAAGCTGGTTTATTGATGCCATTGTTTTTCAACTTCATGTTATTATAATTGCCAGTTATCTGGTAGTGACGAAGAATGTGTACCAAAGTTACTTTCATTGTCATAAAAGCGTAGACTTTACCTGGAATTAAATTATACTTATTAAATGGAGGGTAGATAGAGGGTAGAAAGCAAATATATTTTTTGTACTACCCTCTTACTCAACAGGTAATGAAATGGTTCAACCGGTGGTGGGTAATAATCTATTTTGTCTAATATATACAGATGTTGACGTTATGTATTCGAATATTTTTTAAATATGTATATTATGAATTTATGAATAGGAAAACGAATCAGCGGGTCACCTAGTGTGAAGTGATCACCACCCATAAGCACCCGAAGCATCAAGAATTGCGATTGTGTTGACCTTTAAAATAGGAGCATGCTCGTTGATTAGCAGTTAAGGGTTAAAGGACGTCAGTTTCGTGATTTGACTTCAAATTAAAATGTTTACTTAAAGCTAAAAATGTTATGTTTAGAGTTTTAAAAAAAATATAACTTTATGAAATAATTCACTTCTTCACACATTTGTCACTTGTACATGACTGCTATAGGTATTTCTCTATAAACAATAATGAATATAATGTTTACTTAATAAATAGTTTCCTTCGATATCTACCAATACAGTTTCTTCTGCCATATCCAAAAGCGCCAAACGCGTTTGGGCTCTTCGGAAGACGGTTGGGCTCCAACCACCTTTCTGGTATAAATTTGTCGACATCTGCGCCCCAGATAGGGTTATTTAATGCCCCATAAAGTGAAACAAAGCAGATGTGATTTTTATTTTAAACTAGCGACCCGCCCCGGCTTCGCACGGGTCTAGATATTTTGACAAAAAAAGCAGGGGTTGTATGTATTTTTTAATGCCATATAATAAAAAAATAAAAACAAAAAAATCGTCCAAAAATAAAAACAAATTTTTAAGGGTGAACAACCCTTATCACTTAGGGGTATGAAAAATAGATAGTAGCCGATTCTCAGACCTACTGAATACGCATATAAAATTTGGTAAGAATCGGTCGAGTCGTTTCGGAGGAGTATGGCAACGAAAACTGTGACACGAGAATTTTATATATTAGATGTAGTTTGAGTCTCCTTAAAAATCATTGCTTCATCAATTTTTAACAATACACAGTTTTACGTAATAAGTAAACAGGCATAGGAAAAACATGCTTACAGAAAATTATAACACCCAGTCGGGATTCAAACCCTAGACTCATCAACCGGCTCAAATCACGGGTTTTCTCGTGTTTTAATCGATTATCTCTTTATTTCTTCTTCTCTTTATTTTCTATTACACTTAAAACTCGACTTTTCGACGCGCTACGACTAGATACCGCGCTATAAAGAAAAAACAGGTTCCTGAATGCGGCAACTCAATATTGTAGTGTGTGTAAAACAATGCGCAAAGATTGTTATGTGCGTCGATAATTGTGTTGCTACTTGGGGAATGGGGAAAATGTTTAGTTGCTGTGGTCTTGTAATTGATTAATATTAGTAAATCAAAAAACCTTTTAATATGAAATCATAATCATTTTTATTGAGGTATAGGGATTCTTAAATTGTATACCAATAATTATTAGGAGTAATTTTCAATAAGCTTTTTTATTTTAGCATCGTGTCGTTAAGATTTATTATAAAAATACAAAAGAATAATTAAAAGAATAAAACATATTTTAAATAAATTAAGGACTTCATTCCACTAGTTTGAACAAGTTTACGATACATTTGCCTTTTGGACTTTACACATCTCAAAATTTTCTCTCTTTTCTATATAATGAAGCTGAATTTGTAAATACTTCTCAACTACTAGCCTCATCAAAATTTGATGTATAGTATAGATTAACATGGCTTTTATCGAACTTAAAATATTGTCTAGAACCTCTATGACAATTTTTTTGTATATTAAAGTTGATTTTATGTGGGAAACTATCTATTTTATGAATTACGGATTCGGCAAACAAAGATATTTTTTAGTACACGGCAACACTGAACACCAAGTAGTACTCCGATCCGAGATTTTAGAGTTATATTATTTTACTGTGAAATTTATGACGATTTATACAATACTTACTGATGGTATGTGATGCCTGTATCTTTCTTGTTTCTTGTAGTATTATTTTTACATAATTAATGTCTACACAAACCGGCAAAAATTTGAAAAACTATCACGACGTCTACCTCATTTAACGAGGCGTGACTAGCGCGGGTACGCCGAATACGGCGTAGTATTTGTTGCCGCATTTTTCAAGTACACCGACGGTATCTAGTCGTAGCGCGCGGAGACCAATTATTAATCTAAGTTTCAAGTTTACTAAACAGTGGTTATATTAAGGCATATAATATAACCATTCAAATTTGAGTTACGGCTCTCGAAATATATAGGTAGGTAGATTTTTCCCAAATGTTATATGCAGTGGCGGAACAACGATACAAGCCCAAAAGCCCGGCTTGCCGACTAACGTAATAAGTGTTTAACTTCAAAGTAAGTTTTCAATGTTATATTATGTTTTTTAAACTATACTATCCATTTTAATCTAGTTTTATAATGTTACATTATACGTCTTGTAAGTTGGAAGTACCTGAAGAAATATGTTTGATTTTTTTTATTGCGAACACAGAACATAAATAAAATCGGACGTTATAGATTAAAAAACGAAAAACATATTGCTTACCATAACTTATGTGGGAGCCATCGATATAATGTCTTATATATATAAATACGGTAAGGACATTTTTTTTTTATGGTTACAATAATAGGGCAAGCCGGGCCTTTGGGCTTGTATCGTGGCCCTGTCATTGGCAGTGGTGGCGTAAGGCGTGGGCGCTGTGGGCCACCGCCTACGACCTCGCATCCCAGGGGACCTCGCGACCCAGGGGCCCTCGGGCCCCGAAAATGTATGAATTACTTAAAAGCCGCGACGCGCCAAAAAATTGTTTGCCAAAAAAAAGCCATTTTGGAAAAATGAATCTTGCCCACATAAAATTTAGGTCTTACGCCGCCACTGGTCATTGGTTATACGTACTTAGCTGAATATCGTCAGTAATGGCCCTTAAGGTAAGTGGCACAATGGGACATAGTCTAAGCGTCTCTTTGAGTACTGCTTCTAGATACTTCAAGCGTGGTAAATCTTCTTTATCTACGTCTCTGTACGAGTCGCCAAATATTTCGCGAATTCTTTAAAAAAACAAGGCATCTATATAGAAATACTGGACTATTTCCAATGGTAGATTGCTAAAGTAACCTTCAATGCCAATAATAGATGTAATGTTTGTTTCATTCCCTTATTAATACCCCTTTTTGATAGATGCAACATTCTTAATCATACGGCCGTGTTTTTAATAGTAGATTGTTTACTAAACCATTATTTTTAAGGCGAAAGTGTTTTTTGAATCCAGAGTGGAGCGAGGGATTCTAGAGTATTCTTACTCGTAAATACAAAGAATCCTGAGCGCAACGAGGGATTAGTGTTGCTCCCGAGTTAGTAAATGCAACTCATGAACTAGAATTACGTTAATTTATTTACACACAGTTACGAACAACAAGAAACAAATAATTATATGCTAATAATGTTTATATTTGAACAGCAACTTTTTTGTTTAATTTATTCCGCGTGCAGATTATTTTTTGACAGCCAGTAATTACGTTTTCATATTATAATCTTTGCGATCGATCTTTTTGGTGATTGAAACATTTACAAACAATATCCACATTCAAAATTCGAATCAATTTTAATCTCTAGGGAGCTATTTTTAAATATGTAGATGTGATACAATAATTAATATAGAATGTTGAATCTTCCAAAAGCACCTATTTCGATTGTCGGTTTTCTAATAGTATAAAAGGTTGGAGGATCCAAGATACAGCTTTGCTTACAAGGGGAGGTTATTATTGAGAAATTTCAACTCAAAGTTCTATATGTAACTATAAAATAATAATTTATAAAAAATAAAAAAGTAGCTCAACCGGGACTTGAACAACCAGCAAGCAAGAGCGTTACCACTACGCCACGGAACCATTGCTGCAACCGGTAAAAAGGTTCCTTCTACTTAAGGGCCTATGTTGATGAGGCTCGCAGGCCGACAAATCGCTCTATTGAAGGTGAGCGAGCGAGAATGAAATAATTACTTGAGACATGTAAAAAAAAGAGATAGCTGTAGCTTGAAAGCGCTCGGAATAAAACAACGTATGTGCCAAAACTAATTCATTTCATAACTTAATACTGTATTTGAGCAATCTAAAAACGGTTTTGAGCAATCTTAAAGACATTTATTCTACATCCTTCTATATAAATTAAATGAAATAACTCTTTGCCGTTATGCCTTGGGATCCAAAAAAGTGTAAAAATAGACATAACTTCACATTTTTTTTCTATAGAGAAAATTTAATTGAAACATGTTTTCCTTTTGAGCGATACTACAAAGTATAGTCAAAAAACAAATTCCAAAATTTCATATCAATAATCCACAGCCTGAACAAGTTACACGTAATAGAAAAACCGCATTTTTCTCAACATATCCTCTTAAGTTACATATTATAGAACTTTGAGTTGAAATTTCTCAATAATATAAATCGAATGGCGTCTGCCGCTTAATATATTTATTGAGGGGACCCTGTCCTACAATATATATAAAAGTGATGGGAATCTGTGATTCCCAAGTATGACACTCCCCTTGTTAGTTTAGAACCCTTTATCGCCTTAATTATGGTTAAGTACTTACATATATCCAATTAATAAAAACTTAAAATTGACGATTCAAAAGCGTTTGTAAAAGTTTATTTGAATAAAATACTGTATACCGGATTAAAACGCGATTTATTATTTATATTGTTTAAATTATTTATCCCGACGTTTCGGATGCTTTACAGCAACCGTGGTCGCGGGAAGACGAATCGTTTAAGCGTTTTAATCCGGTATACAGTATTTTATTTAAATGTGTGATACTCGCGTTAATAAAAGACAATATTAAAGTTTATTTGAGTAAAGTTATATTTTATTTGATTTCTACAAGCTAAGCACAATTCATTATAATACTTAAAATTTAACTTACTCTTCATAACATTTTTCTTGTATATTTGGATACGTCCCTAACAGAAGCAAAGTGTAACATATAGCCGTTGAACTCGTTTCAAATCCCGTGAGGATAATATTATTCATTTCATCTTGTATGTCCTTATCGCTCAGTACAGAGTTACTCAAGTCCAGCAGACGCACGGTGGTTCGTCTAGTACAAGCTAGCGGGACAAAATTCATCACGTCATTTTCAGGAACTAGTGATAGCAACTTGTAAACAACCCTTTCCAGGTAAAGAATTCTAAGTATCATTTGTTTGTTACTTCAACAAGTAATTTTATGGAGGGGTTAATGCTAACTATAAAGGAAATGGAATTTGCATCTGTAAATAAGTTGCATTTTTACCACACTTGCGACACCATCTCAAATAATTGTTATTAAAGTGAAAGTATTTTCTTGTGATGGATTCTACTATTGAAGGTATGTACTTACTATTTTGACTTGTTTTTAAAAGAACAAATGTACTTTTTTGCTGTAATTAGAGTTTATAAGTGTGTTGACATAATCCAACATATTTTTTCTTAACTTCAAACTTTAAAGGGTTGCAACTTTTTGTATCCAAATATATCCAGCTAGATTTTACTATATGTTATAATTACAACATTCAGGCGTAGGTAACTTTATTTTTTGGCTCCCGAAACCGCCCGCAGCTAAAGTTATTTACTTTCTTTCAGAACAAGCCATAGCTATGACAAAATTGGAGTTTTTCGAAGAAAGGTTAAAACATGACAAAACTGAAAGAACTAGTCGCATTTTTGATCATTTATGTGTACAGCATAATTTACTAGATGCTTCTGAAGAATCACTGAAGAAACTCAAAATGAAAATTTCGAGCCTATCATCAAAATTCAACGAAAAATGGACATCTTCTAAGAGTACTAAGGATGCATTTCTCATGAAAAATAAAAAGTAGTTAGAAGGATGTGGAATCGAAATGTTAGTGTGTGTGAATAAGACGTGCCCTTCAACATCATCGGGAGTTCGTTCATTGTTGTTCAAAGTATTGTGGTGATACAAGAAAGTTTTATCTTGATCTGTATTCGTGGTACTCGATGCCTGTTACTGTGCATAAAATTCTTGTACACAGTACAGAAGTCATTAAATCCTGCATTCTTCCTATTGGACAGCTTTCCAAAGAAGCCCAAGAGGCAAGAAATTTCGGGAACGACATACCAGAAAACGATCACGCTGTGCCACAAATACGGATCTTTTGAGAATGCTTTTGATTACGTCCGATCCTGTAATAAATACATTCAGAGAATTACCGAGAAAAAAATTAACTACGTTACCACCAGAAGTTCTGCAGTTGATTGTCCCACCTTCATTACCATCCCAATCAACATCAGTTCGCGAATTTAGTGAGGGGGATTACTCATTATCGGAAGATTCTACTGAATTGGAGAGTGGTGATGAGGAATCTTCTGATGATGAGTATTAGATTCGACTTGGTAGATTTTTACTTATTAATATATATTTTTTATGTTTACCTATTTTATTTTGTAGTAATTTTAACAATGTATTAAAGTTTTAAATTTTAAATATAACATTATTGTAGACGGATAATTCTAATTTTTTGCGATTTTGTTTCAAGAGTTTTTTTTATATGTATGGATAACTGTCTTGGACTATTCGGCTGTCCCATTTCAAAACCTAGTAAGGGCTTAAAACTAAATTTTACAGGAGAGCGCATAAACATAAATAAGGTCAGCCTTTAAAAAGTATTTATGTAAAGTAAAATAAATGATATTGGTTGTATAAAATAGTAAATAATGAACGCTTAGAACTAACCAAATTATAATTAAAGCGTATATTACATTTTTTAAACCCCTTACTAACGTTAATAATTGACACGCGATGGTGAGATTCAAGTAGTAATGAGTTTCATAACATAGTAAGAGCACTTGCTAGGTTTTGATATGGGTTATGAAATATTTAGTTAATTTATCTCATTGATTACATTCTAGTAACTACACATATAAAAGATTTGTAATTTAAAAAAAAAGGCTTGCTTTTTTAGGAAAATGATTACAGGTTTCAAACTGGATTTTTTTCATAGTAAACGGTATATTTTTGAATGTTTTATAATTTTTTTATTGAAAAATATCCGTAAATGTAGCAGACATAATATTAGGTCCTTACCTATGAAATCGGCGTTTTATCAAACTGGCCACTTTGATCTCAAAAATCGTTAGCGTTTGGTTAGGAATTCCAAATTCAAATTTACATCAAAGCTTGTCTATTTGTGTTTAGAATGTGATAATTCATTTGTTTTTGCGCCATTTAATTTTGCTTTGAAATCGTTCTGTGCACAATATGGAAAACTTAAAATATCTCATTATTTTCGAATACAAGTTCCACCGTGGCACCAACGCGCGCAACGCTGCAGAAACAGCTCGAAGGATAAATTATGTGAACGACAACACCATTGTAAAAGAAAACACGGTACGTTTTTAGTTCCTATTTGATTTTTGAATTTTATCATTACTTGTGATAAAAAATGGATCCTATACGATAATTGAAAAAACTCATCACAGTGGTTAGACCCAGGAGAACCAGACAAATCGAGCCCCAAGCGCAAGTTGACTCAAAAAAAGGTACTGGTTAGTGTCTGGTAGACCAGCGTTGGCGTTATCCATTACAGCTTCCTAAGATCGGGTCAGAAGATTACGGATACGTTCTGTATTGCCAACAATTGGAAACCATGATGGAAAAGCTAGCTGTTAAACAACCTAGATTGGTCAACTGCTTCCGCCCATTACTGCTTCAAGACAACGCTAGACCACACACCGCACAATAGACGGTGGCAAAACTAGAGGAGCTGGGATTGGAATGTCTTCGTCACACACCATACTCCCCGGACTTTGCACGAACCGACTATCACTACACTTTTTTCGGGATTTGGATATTTTTTTAATTGGAAAAAAAATCAATTCAGACGAGGCAGTCCAAAACGCCTTTAAATACTTTATGGATTCTCGCACCCGCAATTTCTACAGCAAAGGAATCAATGAACTTCCTATAAAATGACAAAAATGCATAGATAACAACGCTACATACTTTGATTGATTAAATAAAAAAAAAAATAGAAAAAAAAATAGTTTTGCTTTTTCATATAAAACATTAATTTCATACGTAAGGACCTAATAATAAGTAAATAGTAATATTTCCCTTGGCCTTCCGGGGTGACCACCGATCATACGAAATCAAAAAACCAAATAAATTAATTTTTTAATCAAAGGATTTAAAAAATATATAATATATTCCTCTCTCTTCCTTTGTGTTCAACTATTTCAAAAACCTAGTAAGGCGCATCAACCATATGAAAACCTAGTAAGTCTCTGAGACTTACTAGGTTTTGAAATGGTTAAAGTTACTTACTAGGTTTTTAAGTGGTCTCAACGCAGTGAATGATGCACTTACTAGGTATCGATATTTAAATATGTCTGTTAATTATGAGTTTTCACTGATGATTTTTTTATATTGGGTGGAACTTACTGAGTTAGCAAGATTTTCACAATAAAACGATTTTTGTAAAAAATGTCCCTTACTGGGTTTTGAAATGGGACAGCCGTATTGTTGCTGTTGTTGTTTTTTTTTTTTTTAATATTTTATTTTACTCATATTTATGATTTTAATTTTTAAAACATGTATGTATAGTACCTTATATGCATAATAAGTAGATAGACGCAGCGAATTATAAAAATCAAGGATATCAGGAAACAAAAGTAAAAAAAAATGACAGTTCTTCCATTTTACATCCACACTTTTGTACTTAGAGAACACAAAATGGTTTCAGACACCTTAAATATACATAAACAATTGAAATAAGTCAAAAAATAATTTTGTCCCGCTAGCTTGTACTAGACGAAACACTGTGAGACGGTGCAAAAATGGTTTAAATTTCGTTTCTGAAAATGTACAATCAGTAAATAATGAACTGAATAATAATTATTAAAATAAAAATAAAGTTGATTTTTGAGTGAAATCAACTCCGCGAAATCAAATGATAACCGTTTAAATAACTTTAACATTTCGCTGCTTTGCATGAATAATGACAACTTCAAAATAGGACATTTTACAGGAGAGCCGTTTGAAAATCTTCTTAGTTAACGATATATCAATATTGAATTTATAATCAAAAAAACATTAATCAAGGTCTTGATCGTTGATTTATTGACTTCAAGGATTCTTTTAACAAAAATAGCGTCAAAATCAACCAATGCAATAAAATCATTTTATCTCGCCACTACGTCAATTATGCTGATATAAATGTGAGTTTTATACACGATATAATAAGGACCATATTCGCATGGTGTTCACAAGTAGAAATTCAAAAATTTTGAGTTGTGCCGTTATTCATGCAATGCAGCGATTTATCCCGACGCGACGCGACCACGAAACGCGAGTGCTTTACAGAGGGGTGATCACGAACAAATATCGAAAGAGTATTCGTATCGTCAAACTATCAGTTGTATAAGAAATCATTTGAAATTTCATACAAATGACAGTTCGACGATACGAATACTTTTTCGATAGTTGTTCGTGCTCACCCCTCAGTACGTGAGGGCAGACTGAAAAGTGAAAGGTAAGTGATGACTGACCTGACAGTTGACAGTTAACATTTCACAAAGTTTTTTTTATGTTAGACTAGCGACCCGCCCCGGCTTCGCACGGGTGCAATGCTGATACTAAATACATTACAGAAAAACTGTTATTATTATACATATAAACCTTCCTCTTCAATCACTCTATCTATTAAAAAAAACCGCATCAAAATCCGTTACGTAGTTTTAAAGATTTAAGCATACATAGGGACAGAGAAAGCGACTTTGTTTTATACTATGTAGTGATTAATAATAAAAATAAAATAATCCTACGCTAACGCTATCAGTTTCTACGGAGTTAATATTTGCTGTAATTTAATATGATATGGTGATACGCGTTTTAATCCGCTAAAAGTTATTTCTTTTGAATGTACTCGTATAATAAAGACATTATAAAATGGTAAATGAAGTAGTCATGCAGGTTATGTAGTTACGGAAAGGAATGGACTCACCTGAATTAATATTTACGATTCCTCGTTCTGCGTGTGTTTCGTTTTCTTGTCTATTCCTCTTCAAAACCTATTTTAAAAATGATCAAGTATGAATTTCAAACGATATGTTAAATTTATTATGTATTTATTTATTATATACCTATATTTTACGAAGGTCTACAATGTTTTGACGGGCTCTTTGGCGCGTTAGGTAGAACCTACTTTGCGTTCCGGTGGGTTGCGGGTTCCTACCCGATGCTTATGGTATCTTGCCTACGTCTGGTCACTTTGTGCATTAAACGGCTGGTACATAGATGATACCGTACATAGATGGAACTACCATATAGCGCGTCTAGTTATTATCGAATGCTCGACGTAATAATAAGATCAACAGAGCATTGTTGACTGATGCTCTGTGGCAGAGGTAATATCTCACAGTAACAGTCGAGAATCTCGTCTGTCAGAAGGGTATGAAGTATATAAAATTTACCCTGTTTGTTAACTCATGCGTAGTCTTGACATGAAAGTCTTCAGTTTTCTTCAACGCTGACATATTGTATATCTTATCGAAGTAATAGAAAGGATTCCTAGTTCTTTGTATTACGGTGCTGATAACAGTACGAAACGCTAATAAACATTTTTCGTTGAAATCGTTTTGATGACTGATGTCTATTCCAGCTGCTGTCACTAAAATCATTATACAAAATATTATCATTTGGGAATTTTCAAGGAAAAAGCCTATTCTTACTTCAAAGGCCGCACCTGCAGACCCTCTGGTATCGCAGATATTCGTGGGTGACGATGTTCGTTTTCCATTAGGAGAGCCCCATGTTTGTTGCATCGGCATTATATCTATCTGTATCTATCTATCCCATATTGAAATAAAATTGTATAACAGCATGTGTAATAATTCAGTTAACTTCAAAAAAAAATCATCACCTCATCGCCTTACCTGCGATGGGTTAGGCGTTCAAATTCTGTGGGGTTTGACATGTTTTATATAAACATATTTTTCGCTACGTCTCGTCACTTCTGGCATTGGGAGGAATATAAAAATCTTAAATGGAGAACCACCGTTCATGGATTTCGAAATACAAAAAGCCAGTTATTGTGCATAAACTAGGAATCCTGTATACTTATTCCTACATAGAGCAGAATATAAAACCATTACGTTCGTTCGTGATTTCTTTGGCAAAAAAGAAAACATGTCTTACAACATATAGTTTCCAACGCATTCTTCTCTAAATGGATGTGATGATCAAATGCTCCCTTGTTAACAAGATCCTTCCAGCTTTCAACCAGACGTCGACTCTGCGCGTTAAAGATGTCCATAAAACTGTCCAGCACTTGTGGGTTGAATGATGGATTCATAAGCTTGCGATGTTCCTTCCAAACGGAAACTAAAATTATAATAAAATTACTGAAATCTTACCGCCATCCCTTAAAGTATATAGCCCCTATTTATAATATTTACTTCATCACAGATCACGTTTACAGAAGTATATGGCGTCGCGTCTTGTCAGGTCTTTGTTTCTTAATACAGTTGGTTCCAGAAGTGTTCCTCTAGTAGCCTCTTAAGCACGGTAAAATTTTGTGCGGAGCTGTTTCTCTGTCTGATTAATCCCTACTAATCCCTACTTTCCCTACTGGGAAGTACTAAAAGGGAAGGGACTTCCCTACTTATTAAAAGGGAAGGGACTTCCCTACTAATATAATATTATAAATGCGAAAGTAACTCTGTCTGTCTGTCTGTCTGTCTGTTACGCTTTCACGCCTAAACCACTGAACTGATTTTGTTGAAATTTGGTACAGAAGTAGACTAGAGCTTGGGAAAGGACATAGGCTACTTTTTATCGCGAAAAATAGGATTGGAGGGTTTGAAAAATTGTATGGAAGTTCGTTAAATATCGAAGATGACACCATGAAACGTTGTATTTAGGCACTGGATAAGATATAAATAAATATTTGTTCTTGCGTTTTTGAAATTTCGACATGTGTGGGGATAAAATAGTAAGGAGATTGATGAAAAAATAGCTTGGATAATAAATAAGCTATCCGTAGTACTAATTCTACGCAGACGAAGTCGCGGGCAGAAGCTAGTACTTTAATAATTCAAAGATGTATCAAAACAAAGAGCTGAGTATTCTTTCTTTATATATTTAACTATCATAATTTGATATTAAGACAAAAAAAAGTGAAACAAAACAAAAAAGGATCATTAATTCAAATGCAGAGCGATTGAGCCACTATAGGGGCGCGTCATGCCTAACACATTAGCAGTGGCGGCGAAAGGCGTGGGCGACCAGGGCCACCGCCTACGGCCTCACGGCCCAGGGATACTCGCACCCCGAAAATTTATGCATTACTTGAAAAGCCACGAACGTGAAAAAAAATGGCCAAAAAAAAACCATTTTTGCGCTGGCAGAGGGAAAATGAATCTTACCCTTATAAAATTTAGATCTTACGCCGCCACTGACAGTGACACCACATGCATATAATACTGTTCAGAGTCAACACTACCACTTAAGTCCGATCGCCGCGGCGCCTCTGTCGCGTATCAAAATGTTGTTAGTAAGAAGTTTAACTCTTCCTTACATCCCATCAACTTGATATTTCTCGACTGCCCAATAATGTTTTGCGCGTAATAAACTCGTATCGCGCATTCCTGACAAACAACAAGATTATGGAGCTGTTACCTACGTTTAGTTCCAGACTTTGCTGTGGGCCTTGATTCGTGGCGTCGACTCTACAAACATACGGTGGTAATGACATTTACCGAAGTCCGTGACATTACAATTGTTAGCTGATTGGAACTTGTACGATATTTAACTTCCAGCATCTTAATTTGTATTAAGTAGATTGATGATATTCATTTACGTTATCGTATTACCTGACGCAATCAGTAGTCCATTCCCAAGAAATTGTCTCAGGTAGTTCTTCATTATCCAAGGCTTGTGCATGCAATTACTCAGTACTGTATTACAGTCGTCAGGATCCGTGATGACTGAAACCACGAATTTTAAATCTAATTTAAAGTATTCTGTCTTGTAACCTACTAATATTCGAAACGTTTATCGTGACATGGTATTCAAAGTACAACTACAAGTTAGATACCATCTAAATACTTCATATTAACTGAATTAGTACCTATTGTATAATTGGTATCCATTACACTGGCCGACAGTCATTTTGGTGCCTGGGGTTTTAGACCTGATCTAAGATATGTCTTATATGGTGATATCAAAAATGCTACTGGTTTTTTTCTATCAGCTCTAGTTTATGAGATATACACAAAATACGCATTTTACAAAATATCAATTTATTTCGGCATTAATCGACAAGAAATTGTCTTTTAAGTGATTTTAATGAATGAAATTATCTTAGACAATCTCGCATAACTCCTCAGCAATAATCAGCCCTGATATGAATGTCCCATTAGCCTTGATATCTATTCTCTATCGTCTTTATGCCTTGGTGAAAACAATCTCCTTGTACTTCGCTGAGATCCCCTAAATTATACTGAAAGTGATAGAGATATTAAACTTTTATACTCATATTACATTTTTTACATAGTTGTCAGCAAAAAAATTAATAGGCTGACATTTATATACATTTGGTACATAGTTGTCAGCCTTTTAATATCCAAGGATTTTTTTTGAAACTGCTACAAAAGAATTCCACGCAGGTGTCTCCACATCAGTCATAAAAGCCTCAAAATTAGTAGCTGTTGAGGTCATTTAGGTCATTGTGTGAAAATATAGGATTTGATGTTTTTCCGCAGTTTTCAAAGTCATGATCTTCTTGAGAAAAACTAGATAGTTCAGCTTGATTCTGGTGAGATTGCTGAACTGCCTGATCAAAAACTGGTATTGAAAAATTTTCGGAATGAGGAATAGGTTGTTGGGCTGAAGAAATATTGGGGTATTTTCATTTATGGGGATTGTTTTTCTTGATGCTCACTATATTGGTCATAATAATCGTCATTTATATTTTCTGTTCTCGCCAAATCATAGGCACTCCGAACTTTAAAAACTTAAGGGTCCCTTTCTCCCACTGTCGCAAATGTTCAATGCATGTTATGCATCCATTATGAGGCACCCACACTTTATCTTGATTCCGAATTTCGATGCCCAAGTAAGCAAAATACGAGCAAATCAGAGTAACTGTAATCGATTTTCTCGGAATTTTCAATATGTTTTCACCACAAACCTAACAAAACATATCAGGATGGTTAACACAACATCTGGACGTACTAACCATAATGAAAAAATAAGATAAATCTTAACGACTATATAGTAAAAATGACCGTTTCTAAACAAAATCGGCAATTTTTTTGAAATTAGTGTAGAATGTAAACTAGAGCTGATGAGTAGAAATGACGTATATCGATATATTGTATTTTACGTACCTTATCGATCACATATGCAAACAGAGCTGCACCAAAAAAAAAAATTTTTTTTGTCGGCCTGTGTTATCTATCATATACTTATATACCCTATATCAATAGGGTGGTAACGCATCTGCAAGCCCTTCAGTCTAAAGGCGGGCACTTACACTCAGATGGTAAATGTAAATGGCCAGCTGGTTTAGTTGTAGTTTACCTCCCATTCTATAAAAAATCTTATTCGAAAATTCTAACGATTGTTCCATGATACTCGTTCACAACTTTCGTTTGGAAATACCCATTTTAAGGGTTACATATACACCACGCCTCTTTCCCATTGGGGTAGTCAGAGATCACGGAATTCCATATGCTCCGATCCTGACATACCACTTTCGCTTCTTCTACTTTCATCAATGCTTTCATACACACTTGTTGGTTACGAGTACATTTTTTAGTACTTTTTTTTACTTTTTTCTTTTTTTTAAGCACAGGTTAATGCTTATTAATAGACAAATGTTACTAATTAATTATCTATTTTACAATTTTTCTCCCCTTTTCATTTTTTTTGTGATTTATTCCTTTAATTGAGCAAGTAAACGATAACTAGTGGACCGGTTACAAAAATAAATTCGACGGGGGAAAAATTTCGGTTTGAATTTTTTTATTTGTTTTCTTACCTTGTTTGTAAAATATATAATTCTGGTAATTATGCAGTTTGGTTACATAAACTCAAAACGATGGGATTTTTTTCTCCGTGAAGTTGTTGATTGTTTCATAATAAGTGATATTCCATCGGGGGAAGCTGACCTTTCCCATAAACTCCTTGACTTATGGGGTCTTGAATTTCTAGGTTAGATTAGGTTAGCACTTGGCTTAATAAAAAAAATTGTAAACTTACCGTTGGTATTTGTTAAATTAAGCCAAGTAAAGTGAGTATGATGCGGTTCTGGCACTCATCGGCTGCTGCCGAATTTGGAAATTAGCTAGATATAGGTTACAACGAGGAATCCGTAAAATAACTTACCGTATATTGGTATTGTAGCAATGTAGAACACAATAACGTTGCCATGATGGAAAGCATATTCATTTACTTTCTTAATCTTATCCCAAAACTCTGAAAAAAAAAATATTAATAGTTAAGTACTTATTAAGTACCTACCTACTCTATTCGACGAAACTTTATGAAGGACATCAAATATTTATATGGAGTTATGTTTAAAACCGCCTCCGTTTTTTTACCATACACAATATATTGTATGTGTTTATGTTATTTTTTGTTCTTGATTTCGGCCAGCTAGCGATTTGAATAGGATTTTTTCTGGTTTATAAATTACCTATCCAACTTTGGTTCTTAATATCTTTTTATGAGGGCCCAGTTGACCCTAATATTTGATGGTTGTTATACCCTTGGGCCCCTCTGTCACCCCACCAAAAACCATTGAAATATCGGTAGGTATCGGTATCGATTAAGGTAATCGTGATGTGTTTAGCACCGGAGGTACCAGATTCGAATCTTGTGGAAACTTTAAAAAAAAATTATAATGTTTTGGTCTAGCAGAGCTTATGAGGCTGTTCACCTACTTGCCTGTAAAGAAAAATAATCAGTAAAACAGACACAGAAATGTGTCTGCCTCATGCTGAACTCTAGAGATTTCAATTTTATGTAAAAAGCTCGGACATATAAAAGTAGATACAAAAAAAAGCAACACGACTGTTTCTGTTCGTTGCACAGCTTTTGGTGCCTTCGATCAATACGATTTCGATAGCTAAGAATTGCAAGGTCATAATATAGAAAAATGAATTGTACTTTTATAATAATTTTCCGTTAAGGGTAACGGTTGAAGTGCCAGAAAATACGGAATTTAGGAAAAGAAAAAAAATCATTAATAAAAACTAAACTAAAACAATTATATGTCTTCAATATTAAGCTTGGTTTCATACATTTTATCATTGTTTTATTAAAAATAATCGTTTACAAGAAAATCCAGTACTAATTTTGTGCGTTAGGGTTTCTCACTAAGCCCACATATAATTTCTTTCTATAGTACGCCATACATTTTCGTCTCATAGGAGTATTTTGAAGATCGGAAAACTCGCCGTTTGTATTGCACACATAGGCGTAGCTAGGGGGGCAATGCCCACCGTTGCCCCCTCGACAGTATTAAAATTTCACATTAAATGATTGTGGTGACTTCAGCTGGACGGCTGTCCCCCCTAGACAAAATCCCTAGCTACGTCAATAATTGCACAAGACAAATGAATTTCACAAAAACGAAAATGTATACTTTTTCTCATAATTTACGGCGTATGCTGCTAATAACTCCTCTCTTCTGAGCTTAGCTTTACAAAAGAACTCAAAAACTGACCAATTTTAATATACCTAAATATTTCATAATAATATTCGTAGACGACTTTTCCAAGCAAGGTGTCACTGAATCGATCGATCCTTTAAAAAAAACAATTACAATTAACTCTTACCAATGGTGTCTCCCAAAAGAAAAGACACATTTCCCAATAACGGTATCCTTCCCGGATACACCGGGATATTTCCGGGATTATCCGAGTACTTTATAAGATACAGATACACATACAAACAGCATATAGCACCGACAATGAGGAGCCACAACATTATTATGTACTGCGCTCTAAAACGTGAAATAATACATTGAAGTAAATACTATAATAAAAGTTTTAATGCGCTAATTGTGACTAGCTTTTAGAGTTCCGTAGATGAATGTAAAGGGGAGCGAGGGGAGTTCATTAAAGCTGAAACGCGCAATGTGCACTTCACGTTGGTTCGGTACCCGATCGGAATTTCAACACTCCTCCCACCCGTAAGGTCAGACGTGACAAAAGGCATGGTTATAGATAATTGTAAACATTTCATTCCGGCTAGTTTCGAACTCGTAACGCAAGGTAGGTGTACCAACCAGTCCGTCGAACTAGCCCGTCAAAAGTCCATAGTACATCATAGAAAAATAACAGAGTTGTCCACAAGTAACATATTATGTAGTTGTTTTTGTATCTTACTTGATTGCACTCGGTTACGTTAGCATAATATGATCTTAATAACTTAAACTTGAACTTCAATTATAAAAACAATAATCTTTATGACTGGTATTTAACAATCAATTTTATAAAACAACAATCAGATAGGATTAAAACGCGATTTATTATTTATAATATTGTTTAAATTATTTATCCCGACGTTTCGGATGCTTTTCAGCAACAACAAACAATATAAATAATAAATCGCGGTTTAATCCGGTATACAGTATTTTATTTAAATGTGTGATACTCGCGTTAATAAAAGACAATATTAACAATCAGATAGGTTTTATTATATTTAAAAAGTAACTGGAAAGTAAAATTTTGCTTATTTCTCAATTATATCTTAACTAGCTGATGCCCGCGACTTCGTTCGCGTGGGGATCACTTTATGCTGAACTTTTGAGCAAGCTTTCTTCATATCATATATCCTCCATCCTCTGTACTTGGTGATTTCTTTTCGGAAAGAACTATCAGAGTAGTCATTGACGGTTGCTTTTGCATCATATTATCGACATGTTTAATGGTGGTTGAGGTTGGGGTTCAAATGATGATTTGAAATTCAAAAGAAATACCATATTAATTGAAAAAAATAACCTGACTTTAAAGAAACTTTAGGGAGATGCATATCAATCAAATTTTACGTCACCAAAATGCAGATATGTGTCTTTTTTCCACTAATCAGAGTTCAGTCGAAGATTGGATTCAATGCATTTTCCGTCTTAAATATATGCACGAAAATTGTACGGGGGTTTTAAAATACTTGCGACACATGGAAAAAACGCCAAGAAAATGTCTAAATACGAATAAAATGAAGGTATGGAGAAATGCAACGTAAAATGAATTAAAAAAATAGTATGGCCATGTTGGAAAAATACTTAATTTTTAATAAATTTAATTAGTGTGGAAGATAATAGTATCTGGATATCCACCATCCAGATCCACCTCTATATTTATTTCATTTAATTGATCACTTTTAATTTCAGATATTTTTGTTTAATTTCCTTGGAAAGGAAAGGATTGAAGAAAATGCGAAATAAACGATCTCATAAGAAATACATTTTTATATAATAGAATAGTTCAATAATACATTTTCTATTTTCAATATTAGTTCTTTTAAAAATATAAATACAAAAAAATATTTCCCTGAGTGATGATTCGAACTCGCATCTGAAATTACGTAGTACGACCGTATATCCACTATGCCACGAACACATAACAAAAACGGCGAAATTATCAAACTATTTCATTTACATATCAGACTGTGATTGACATCTGACAATTCGAAAAAGTTCAACGTTGCCCTGGACTTTGCTTAATAAATTACGCGAAAATCGGTTCAGTATCTTCGGAGATTAGCGTGAACAAACAGACAGACAGACAGACAGACAGACAGACAAGAATCTTAAAAATTGCATTTATGCATTCTGCTACCCTTCTTTTATCACCCCTCTTAATTTCTGGTAAAAATATTTAGTGAAGCGTAATTTCGATCCTACTCTTTTATTATAATATGTATAGATTACTATCAAAATAATTGTATATTATAATATACATATTTAAGTCCCGTTTGCAATAATTGACATCCAAGAATTGTAAGCAACTGTTTACACGCGGATATTATATGCTATTTACACCAAGAAAATTATTAAAATAAAACTTGTATGACACATCAAGAATTTTAGTTGTTTAGACCATGCAAGTCATTAATTGCTTCAATTTAATTGAATGTAACAGCTAAGAAACTTGCATCGTGTAAATGGGCCCATATTTAGATTCTGGAACAATTGAACCTAAACGCTTAAGAGGATATGTTGAGAAAACTGCGGTTTTTCTATTACGTGTAACTTTTTCAGGCTGTGGATTATTGATATAAAATTTTGGAATTTGTTTTTTGACTATACTTTGTAGTATCGCTCAAAAGGAAAACATGTTTCAATAAAATTTTCTCGATAGAAAAATAATGTAAAGTTATGTCTAATTTTACACTTTTTTGGGTCCCAAGGCAAAACGACAAAGAGTTATTTCATTTAATTTATTTTAAAGGATGTAGAATAAATGTCTTTAAGATTGCTCAAAACCGTTTTTTAATCAAACAAAGTACTGTAAATGTAAAGTTATGAAATGAATTAGTTTTGGCACATACATTGTTTTATTCCGAGCGCGTTCAAGCTACAGCTATCTCGTTTTTTTACATGTCTCAAGTAATTATTTCAATCTCGCTCGCTCACATTGAATAGAACGATTTGTCGGCCTGCGAGCCTCATCGACATAGGCCCTTAAGTGTCATTGCTAGTGGTGGCGTCCATGCGTCGGGTTGTCCCTCTCTGTAAAATATGGCGAGGGGGCCGATTGCTGGCCAGTGGGGACTGGTCGGACTTGAATTCGTGTATGCGGTGATATTAGTTATTTCGACTATGTATTTGCGTGTTGTTCCCACGAGAATGAATAGAGGACAAGCCTCGGTTTTTTATTCGTTTATTTTTTATTATTATAATTAATAACTTCAAGATGTCATGTGGAGAATGGTGCAATGGTTGCAGTTTACAAACATTTTGTAAAACAAAAAAGTTTCCGATTAAAAAGAGTGGCGGAGAGTTTATTGCCAGTTCTTTTCGTCCGTTCTACGCCCTTGATTTGAAAACTGACAGTAAATGTAAAATAATTTTATTAATTTTTATTTTTACTGACGTTCGTGTACATTATATTACCTAAATTAATAAATGATTTGAATTTGAACGTAAATTATCAAAAGGCATATAAGTAATAAATCAGACTTATTAAAATTTTGTTAAAGTATGATTGACCAGTGGCGTATCATAGGTAACTAAAGGACCCAGTGCGGATCCCATATTTTCCGCCCCCTTATTTTTGCAATTGGTTATAAAAAATTGGGGCTCTTTTTATAATCAATTGTAAAAATAAGGGATAATTATTATTGAATAACAGTAACCTAAAAAGAAGCTGTGTATTACGGTGATGTACTAACAAAAAAATTAAAAAAAAATCGTTGAAGGAAGTCATTTTTTTACTGTTATCTGTGAAATGCCGCCCCCGGCAAAGTGCCGCCCGCGGCTGAATCCTTATTAATAATAATTTTATTAAGAAATATATTGGTAATAATTGTTTTTAATTCGATCTTTGGTATATAGTGAATGTCGTTTTCAATGAATCATCAGCATAATTAGGTATACCTACTCGGTGCTGGGCATAACTTCTTTTATTGTATTTCCTTTTCAACAACAACTCAAGGACTTCTTTTATGAAAAGAACTCTACATTGTTGTTCCACCGCCATGAGCAACTATCAAGCATTTTGAATATCCTTGAATCATGGACTGAATACCGGTTAATTTACTATGGGAGTTATATCTGTATAATAAAGGTTTTTGTTAATATTCTTTCCTTTTTATTCATATTTACTAAAAAAAATTACTGTGGTAAGTTTAGTGTGTATTATTCTTTAAAACTAATATCATGGTATCTCAGTCAGACACGTATTTTGGAAAATAAAAATTAACCGGTTTCAGTCCCTGCCTTGAATTGCTTAGTTTTCGTTAATCGTTTTCAACATAAAAGAAAATGTTTTCATATGGTCTCAATTTACTTAACTATTAAGTTTATTGGACTCATATGTTTAAAAATTGTATTTCACTGCTCTATTCTCAAAAGTAAAAAAATAATTTAATATTGTAACAAAATATCTGGGAAATGTATGAATAATTCGACATGTTATTATTATATCAATAACTGGTTAGTGGGTTGTAACATGTCTCTGAACTCATCTTGTGTTGCGTATGCCGTATACAGTGGTCTCGAACCTTCAACCTACCGATTGTTCGATATTTCTGAAGGCGCTCGTCCATTTATGACATGGAACGATTTTTTGCAGATTTCAACAATCCACGTTGGTAATTTGGTATCAGTGTTGCCAGTTAGTACAAATAAATCTATCTTTTTTCATTAGTTCGTCAGTTTGTATGTTTAGTATTTAGATTTAGTATTTTTGTTCCAAATAAACAGATTTTATTTGACAATCCTATCGATTTCGCATTTTGATTTTTGAAACACTGCATATGTTCATGGGCAGTGGTGTAATTATAAGGTGTTCACTTTGAATCAATTATTTTCTTTTTATATTCTAGAGATAATATTAAAAACACAAAATGAATCTTTCGTGACTTTGTGATTAGTGGTTTTATTTGAAACGATGCACCGTTCACTCAAAAAATGACACAATATGTCAGTTATCAAATGATCGTCAAAAAAAAAAACAAATAACATTAATATTAGCAATACGTAAAAACGTGTGTCGACTGTCGAGTATAATTATTAATTACAAATTACAATATTTTATTGAAACGCGACTGTAGCAACTATCTATAACTCCGTATGATTTATATATTATATAAATATAAGTTCAGAAGATAATTTAGTAAAGACATAAGTGACGATAGTTGCATGTGTACCTTATGAAATACTACTGAAAATGACTGCCACCCCAAATACTCAGAAAGATGAATTTGAAAACTCTCTAAACAATAAGGACGAGTCCTTAGAGACGCACAAACGGCTTGAAGAAGAAGACCAAAATAAACCTATAATGACGCAGCCAAAAGTTTCACAACTCCAAGAATTACCAGAATCGGAAGATGAGGAAAACACTAAGAGAAAAAACGATTGTTGCTTTGCGCCCTATGTAATAGATGAGTATGATATTTTTTTTCTTTGTCGGTGTTTTGCTTGGTGCTGTGTACAGATAGGGGAATGTTCAGAAAACTGTTGCGAGGGTTGCGCAGAGTGTATTAATTCATGTTGTAACTCTCAAGCAATAGAAAACGATAATAATGATTGTAATGATTGCGATTCCTGTGATTGTAACTGTTTTGATTGAGTGCAGTACTAATTGCAAAATTTATGTAATGGTTTAGTTAAAAAACAAATCAAACTCGATGGCTTGTAGCAAAAAAAAAGGATAACCACATTAACACAACTTTACAGAAAAGTTATTTAAAAGTTTTGCATAACTGAAAAAAAAATGTTATACGTTCATGAAACTTGGACCAAATGATGCAGAAAAATAGCCGAATAATAAGAAATAAAGAAAGAAGAATAACTCAATTTTGCTAAAAATGTCTCATCTCTTTTTGGCTGTTAGCCATCGAACTATAATATGTATTATACCTGCTATGTTAAGGCAGCATTTCAATGGGTGGATTTAAAAGTTAAGATGTACTGTGTTATATATCTGATATGTAAAAGATGGACTAGTTATTACAACTTACATGGGAGGCATCAAAATGTTTAAATTTCATGATAGTGGTTTTCCTAAAATTGTCAAACAACCAACCAACAACCAAGTTATCATATTTTATGTTTGTATTCCAACATAAATACAAGACTAAAGTTGCTAGTAGTGTATTTAAAGGCATTACGGTCTTCCAATTCATATTGCAACAAAAGAGAGAGAATGTTTATTTGCTTTATTTTAGTAACTATTCATAATAAACATAAAACAATAATTAAAATAAAAAGAAACAATATATATGTATTTTGGTTATGTAAAACTGGGATCAGACTATCATCAAAAGCTAAAAACACTGATTCTAAGAGTCTCATCCAAGACTATCCTGGTTATAATAGTTACTTAAACAAGTAGATTAAGGTAAAGTTAAAATATATAAACAATGATAAGCTTGAAGAGTACTCCGTCACAAATCCAGTGCTGTAATTTGCAAGATTATTTTCTTTGCATTACTTATTTAAATAATATTTTATTTATAGAGTCTGCTGTAAGGCATAGAGTAGACATATTTTGGTGTCTCTTTTACTTATAAATGATAAGTCTTTACAGATAAGCAGTTTATCTTCGTTAGTATTTTATGGCTCATTCAATTGAAACAATTATTTCATCTTATTTCCACATCATGGAAATAAAATATCAATTTAATACTCAATTGCCCGTAATATAAAAAATATAATATTATAAGTTTATATTATACAAGTAGTAATTATTGCGATGTAGATGAAATCCTATTTTTTTATAGGTAAGTGATAAAAAGTGCCTTTTGATGTTTAAGAGGGCCCTTCCCGGTTCGACTATCGTCAACGCGAGCATGGTTGAAAAGCTTTTTGTTTCATGCAGCGCATACCTATACCGCTAACGAGTGAGTGAGAACGCGATAACATTGAACGAAAAATAGTGTGCGGAAATTTCATAAAACTTGTTCTAGGAAATACGTGTTTTTCAGTAGTCTTTACAAGTTTATGAAATATTTTTTTGTAATTTAGAATCTCCGTTATATTTGCAAGGTTTCTATCATAACAAAATATTTACTTTCACAATTTATGAGTACATTATGAACGCCCTCAGGTAATTTTTTTGCAAAAAAGCTGATTTTTGGAGGCTTATACTGAATTTATTTCTGAAAATTTTGAGATTTTGTTTCGATAGAAACCTAGATATAGTGCACGAGATACCTATTAGTTCAAAAGTTTCAAAGAAAAATCGGTTACATCGCCATAATCACGTACGAGCTTTTGTATGGAAAGTAAGACGGGTTGGGCCCACTTAATTCTACAAATTTATTTTAAGAGTAAATATTTTTATATATTATTTTTAAGCTTTTAAAATTACTATATAGGGACTGATAAAGATTTTGATGCTATTGCTTCAAACATGCTAGAATAAGTTTTATCGTATTTTTGTATTCAACTTTTTTACATTATACATAAAAATAATAAACTGTATTTAAAATACATTTTTATTTAATTTAATAACATTCCCTTGATTGTGATGGCTAATAATTTAGGGAAGCTAATGATCCACACATAGGCCCATATTCTAGGAGGTTACTCAAGTTTTAAATCTATTCTTGATAGCTGTCAAAATATCAAATATCTATAAAGAAAAATTGGTGTGACAAGCATCAAAGCTAGATTCAAACATGAGTTACGTCTTGGAATACGGGCCTTAGATTTGTACACATTTTTTATAGAATAAGCGGTAAGCCACCTGCCCGGCTCACGTGATGGTGAGTGATTATCCACCCATAGATATTTGGGACAACCAGAGGTCTTGCAGGTACGTTGCCGACCTTTAAGGAAGATGTAGGCTCTTTTCTCGAAGGTTCCCAAGTCGTATCGGTACAGAAAAACCGCCGGCGGCTGCTGGTTCTATAGAGAGGTAGTGTGAGGCAGAAAGTATCTTAGGAATTCGCGCAGTTGTGGACTTCCAGACATCGAGATGGTATTCGTTAGCATGTTCAAGTTTGGCAACATTGTAACGATTGCCTACCGTTTACTTTTTTATGTCAGTTATTTTTGTTTTATATTCTATTTTCTATTTCGCCCGCCTATGCGCATAAAGTCGCGGGCACAGCTACTATAATTTAAATTAATTTACTGTCTAAGTGCTAAGCTTATTTCGTGACCATACGCTGGTTTATTGATGCCATTGTTTTTCAACTTCATGTTATTATAATTGCCAGTTATCTGGTAGTGACGAAGAATGTGTACCAAAGTTACTTTCATTGTCATAAAAGCGTAGACTTTACCTGTAAATAAAATATACTTATTAAATGGTGAATATAAGAGGGTAGAAAGCAAAACATTTTTCTGTACTACCCTCTTAATTTTTTATTTTAGAGGAGGCAAACGGACAAGCGTGTCCTGTACGTGTGACCTGATGATATGCGAATACCCCTTGCCCCTTGACATCCGCAACACCAGAGGTCTTGAGGATGCGCTTTCGGCCTTTAAGGTAAGTTTAGGCTCGATTTGAAGGTACCGAAATCGTATCGGTCCGGAAAAACCGCCGGCGACAGCAGAGAGTGGTTGTATACGCCGATAACATGAATTTTATTGTTTTTAGTTTCGATGGAAAATTGATAATTAATGCTTTGTATTTCTATGACTGATACAGTGGCGGGACCACCATACAGGCCCAAACGCCTGTTTTGCCTTATTAATGCATTAAAAATAAATATAGTAATGTCATAAGTGATATATAACTTCTACGATTACGTAATTATATAAATATATAATCACGTATTATGTTAAAATCGGCAAGACGGGCTTTTGGGCTTGTATGGTAGTCCCGCCACTGGACTGATATAGGTATTTCACCATAAATATGTATAATATTTTCTTTCGATATCTACCAATACAGTTTCTTCTACCATATCCAAAAGCTCCAAACGCGTTTGGGTTCTTCGGAAGACGGTTGGGCTCCAACCACCTTTCTGGTATAAATTGGTCGACGTCTGAGCCCCAGATAGGGTTATTTAATGCCCCATATAATGAAAT
This sequence comes from Anthocharis cardamines, assembly GCA_905404175.1. NCBI lineage: Eukaryota > Metazoa > Arthropoda > Insecta > Lepidoptera > Pieridae > Anthocharis > Anthocharis cardamines. The sequence continues at coordinate 3,480,150 of FR989972.1, read as the reverse complement.
AACGCACAGGTGGCCTTTTCGAAGTACAGTAGTTTCTAAAAAAATATTTTCATTAACATTTTTGAGTCTCCTTAAAAATCAAATCGATGTACATATATTTTATACATAGTTTTTTTTATATATGTATATCAGAGCGGACAACCGAGCAGGTGGGCTACCTGATGGTAAGTAATCACTACCGCCCATGGACATCCACGACTTAAGTCGCAGATGCCTTGTCGGCCAAAGAGTATAGGTATAAGTTGTCGGCCTTTCTAAAATGTATAGGCTCGCTTTTTAAAACCAACAAGGTCGTAGTCATTCCATAGTTTGTTTGTGTAGTGCGTGGAATGAATTTGCGAGTTTTGCTTGTTTATGATATCGGCAGAGTAGTAAAATTTTTAGTTATACTTCGGGTATTCGGAAATTCATAGACTGAAATCGAAACCTGCATACATACATACTTTCACGATTTTTCAGTCCATGAACAGTAGTTTATTACCCGGTCAGAAATTTTGATATTCCTCCCACTCGTTTAATTTCCAAAGTGACGTGTTCAAAATAGGTTAACAGAAAAATAATTATAAACCCTAAACCCATCGGAACGTAAGGCCACCCAATGCGTCAATCTTGATGTAGTTAATAGCTATATATGGCAGGCTCGTGGCCGTGCGCATCGATGGGCAGAGGGTTCGAATCTCGCCGAGACATTTTTATAATTTTCTGTAAAGAATATCGAAATTCCGAGCGGGTAACGAACCACCGTCCTCAGATAGAAAAACCGTGAAGTGCATATTGCGCGTTTCGGTTTCAGTCTATGCCCTATGGATTTCCGAATGCTCGAAAGTAGGTCGACAAGGCATCATTGACTGGTGTTTGGTGGCTGAGGTATCACCTACCCTCAAGTGAACCTCATGCTCGTATGTCCATATCTAACATAATTTTTTTTTAGTAAAATCTGCAGACATAATTTCGTAATCTGTAGATTAACTCTGCCTTTTCTATGAACAAGGATTCAGGTTTACCAAACATGGTCATATATTAAGGCCTATCACAATACAAATATGAGTGTAGGACTCCCGAAATATACAGATAGATACTTTTTCCATATTTTGTACGTACTAAGCTGAATGTCTTCGGTAATGGCCCTTGCGGTAATTGGCGCAACGGGGCATAGTCTAAGGGTCTCTTTGAGTACTGCTTCTAGATACTTCAAGCGTGGTAAATCTTCTTTATCTACGTCTCTATCTGAGTCGCCAAATACTTCGCGAATTCTTAAAAAAAAATTAAGATTAGCAACCTCTCCAACTAGATTTATATAGAAACTAAGGACCCTCACCGGCTTCGCACGGGTCTAGATTTTTTGACAAAAAAAAGCAGGGGTTGATAATAGAAGAGTGAAAATATAGGGTTGTATGTATTTTTAATGCCACATTATAAAAAAATAAAAACAAAAAATTTCGTCCAAAAATTAAAAAAAAAATTGGACCTAGTTCTGCAGAAAACAGCCATGTGCGAAAAAGTAACAACAGAGTTATAAGCATTTTTTGTCTATAGTTGCACTTCTTATCACTTAGGGGTATGAAAAATAGAATATAGGAGCCGATTCTCAGACCTACTGAATACGCATATAAAATTTGGTAAAAATCGGTAAAGCCGTTTCGGAGGAGTGCGGTAACTAACATTGTGACATGGAAATTTTATATATTAGATACTACAATTTTTCCTATGGTAGGTTGCTAAAGTAATCAACCTAGTAAGGCCATAAAATAATAGGTTTGTTTTATATCGACTCTTACCGGCCTTTTTTATATATAAGCAACAGTCCGAATCGAACACCCGATTTTAATTTTTTTTACGACCAATAAAAATATAGAAGTGTGATTTTTTACTATAAATATAGATTGACATTTCAATTACATGTCAGAATGTTAAAAATTATTCAAACCAAAAATATTCATCATAATATGTAATGCACCAAAGTTGTTAAAAAAAGCTTTAAAGTTTTGGGAATCCAAGATACATGCTTAGCTTAGTTTAGAGCCCAAAACTGTCTTAATTATGGTGTTAACTTTATATTAGTCTTAGTACATATGTCCTTATACTTATAATAATAAAAATAAACGATTCAAAAGCATTTGTAATGTTTATTTGAATGAAGTTGATTGAATTTTACTTACTCTTTAAGACATTTTTCTTGTATATTTGGATATGTCCCTAACAGAAGCAAAGTGTAACATATAACCGCTGAACTCGTTTCAAATCCCGTGAGGATAATATTATTCATTTCATCTTGTATGTCCTTATCGCTCAGTACAGAGTTACTCAAGTCCAGTAGACGGTGCAAAAATGGTTTAAATTTCGTTTCTGAAAATGTACAAGTTACTTTAAAAAGAACTGAGTGGGTAGCGACATCTATGATCTGCTACAAGAAACAATACAAAGGCGTCTAATCCTGAATCGCGCTATACAAATATTTCGGAGCGCTGAGTATATATACTCTTAGGTTGGCATAACCCCACGTGCGTAATAACGACTCTTAGGTTGGTATTACGCCCACGTGCGACTCTTAGGTTGGTATTACCCCCACGTGCGTAATATCGACTATAAAAGCAGAGCGCACAACCATCACAAGTCAGTCTGCTGGCGGCATTCGTGGCGTGCACATCAACATGGTCTACAACTCCGAGATGGTTCGATCCTTTGGTTTTAATTTAATCTTGTTTGTGGTAATTTTGCTCCAATTGTTATTTGTTTTATTGTTGTAAATGGATTTGGTTCTGTTTGAAATAAATTATTTCTTTAAATGAATTTCTACTTCGTTACCTAAATTCAGAATTGGGATTCGTATTCAACTACCCACTAAAGTTAACAACAGCCTGACAATGAATCTTGTTTTGATTGGAGCAAGATTATAGCTGCTAACTTTTGAACTTGTTTTGTGACTGTGTCGGATCGCGAGTATCGTGACCGTGATCGTTGTCGTAATTGACATTGGAGCACAGAGGAGCACTTCGATGTGAGACAGCGGGGAGTAGCCGTAGGTCTCGAGATCATGCGCGTATTCCATTCATCTCATTGATAAAGAGTCCATTCACAAGACGGGTTTTGATACCCTGGAAGGACGTTATGAGTACGTCAAAATGCCATTTGGACTGGCCAATTCTCTCATCGCGTATCAGTGCATTATCAACAGTATGCTGCGATGTTTCAACGATTCAGGATCAATCCTGATCTTCTTCGATAACGTACTTCTAGTGAGTTCAACGGTAGAAGTGGGGATAAACATGCTGAGACACGTTCTCCAAACCCTGACTGATGTCAGCTTCTCGCTTACCCTTCGAAAATGTTTCTTTACGGAAGTCTAGTACCTGGGAAGGGTTATTAGTTACGGTCAGGTGAGGCCGAGTCTTCACAAGGTCGAAATGTTGTCAAGTTCTTACACCCTGAGAACGTCAAGCAGGTTGTTCAGTTATTAGGTCTGTCTGGGTGCTTCCGACGCTACATTAAGGGATGCAGTGTCCGGACGACATCGCACGACTGACCAAGGGGAGGGTTTCATTGGGGCCCAGAGCCAGAAAAGGTACGTCGGAGCATCATTCAGAGACTCATACCGAAGGCGTGTTGGCAGTCTTTGATTCTGAGCTGTCAACGGAGGAACATACCAGGATTGAAAGCAACGGCTATGGTGCGATTCTGATGCAAACCCACGGTGACTGTGGGAAGCATGTGATTGCCTATTTTGACAAGGCCACACAGGGTGCAGAGAGCAAGTATCGCTCTTGGGAGCGGGGGACGCTGACGGTTGTTAGAGGTCTACGACCCTTCCGCGATTGTATAGTTGGTATTTCAGTTCAGGATCGTGGCTGGCCGAGAGCTTTGTCTCAAAGCCACTGAGCGTAGGAAGAACCTACTGCCACGCGTTGCCCGCTGGTGGATGTATCTGAACGACTTTACTTTCGACATAGAATATCGAAAGGGTGCAATTATGTGTTGTGCTGGCTATCTTGGCCGCAACCCAACAGTGGAGGTCAACAATATCACAAGGCCACGCAACAGGGCGGGAGCCAGATCCCGCGGGCCGTGGACCGGGAGACGCAGCGGCTCGTCAAGCGGTTATGGGCGGGACGGCTGGACTCTCATCGGTATGTGCATCAAAATGACGCGCTCTACTGCCACTTCTCACCAGTGAGGCCCCTCCTTTTGGCGCGGTTGTTGTGCTACATACGCAAAGGTCGCCAGGTTTGGTTTTCTGTGGGTCTTCGACGGTGAACACGAACACATCGGTGCCGAAAGACCTGATCCTGAAGCACTTCTGGTTCCCGGGCCTGCATCGGTTCGTAGCCAAGTATGTGGCTAACTGTTTGGTTTGTTTATGGAACAACTTTATTGTTGTGGTCGGACACTATGTGGAGACTGCAGTATTGAACGCGATCGAGCGAGAGACTACGCAGGTGTCTCCTCTAAACCTTTTTTGTAAGCATTAATGACGCGGCTCCCGTTATCAGGAGTCTATTCCGCGATGTGGCTACTGAGACTGCGCGGCCAGATAGAGCGGCATGGCGTGAAATGTGCCGTACCAATACAATCGAGCTACTGAGTTGAAATTAAGTCCGTCGGGAAGCCTATGCTAACCAGAATGCTGTCCGTCTCGTATGTTTCAGATTGGAGACATGGTGATTGTGTTCAAGTACTCCCAGTTGACGGGGAAGCTTGATCCAGGTATGCGTGGCCATACAAGGTCTTGAGGACTTTGCCAAGCTGCCGCTACGAGCTGAAGCTGCTGAGCGGGGCCATACAAGGTCTTGAGGACTTTGCCAAGCTGCCGCTACGAGCTGAAGCTGCTGAGTGGGTTATATGACAAGACCACCCAAGCGGTGGCCGAGTATATGGTGCATTGGCGTGGGGAGTAGTGCCCAGATGCGTGTGCTACTTCATTTGAATGTAAGTTTAGTCAGTCGACTACTTTGGGGTGGTGAAGTAAAAATCGTAGTTTTGTTTAGTCATAGTCCCCAAAAGCCCTTATCGTTCTAATTAAAAGGCCTTACCCCCTGACATACCTACCTTTTCACAGACTTACATACGACATCTACTTTTGGTTCTATTTCAAGCTATGACTAAACAAATTACGGTAATGCTTTACCTCTCAAGCAAAGTTCAACGGTGGCTGGTTGGGATACAGCTGGTGCATCTTGCACCTACAGTAACTTGAGTTGTTTGAAACGACCGGTGCCCGAGTCTGGCGGTCTAATGCTGATTTTATCTCAAATTAATGGTTCATCGACCGGTGCCCGAGTCTGGCGGTCTGATGATGTTTTGATTCCAAATTACGGATTCATCGACCGGTGCCCGAGTCTGGCGGTCTGATGTTGTTTTGACACCAAATAACTGATTCATCGACCGGTGCCCGAGTCTGGCGGTCTGATGATGTTTTGATTCCAAATTACGGAATCATCGACCGGTGCCCGAGTCTGGCGGTCTGATGATGGTTTGACTCCAAATTACTGGTTCATCGACCGGTGCCCCAGTCTGATGATGTTTTTACCGGTTCATCGACTGGTGCCCGAGTCTGGCGGTCTGATGATGGTTTGACTCCAAATTACTGGTTCATCGACCGGTGCCAGAGTCAGGTGGTATGATGCTGATTTGATTCCAAATTACTGGTTTATCGACCGGTGCTCGAGTCTTGCGGTCTGACGTTCATTTCATTTCGAGTCACTGGTTCAGTGTTGATTGGACACTTAACCTTGCCAACGATAGTTAACATGGACATGCTGTATGGTGGTTCATAGGTGTGTGCTAGGTTTGAGACGTGTAACGTGGAGACCTCCAGGTGATAGAAAAAACTTCATAAAACTAAATGGCTCACTTACATGCATAACTAATACCAAGTCATTTAGTCGTTCGAACTGCTAAGCCAGTTTGTTGTTATAGCTATGGCAATGTGTTATATTGAGCTCACTTCTGACGAGGACAATAGAGCTGAAGACCAAGGTGCTGATCCTTCTTGCACACCTGAGGCTGCTCTGGCATCATAAGGGGCAGAGGAAGAGTCATCGTTCGACTCTATGACTCCTTCGTGCACCGTACGACGACAGCGCCGCAGCAACAGCTGCGCGACCTTGGCGCAGAAGATCTGGTGGCTATGGTTGCGAACGAGGACGCCGCATAGTCAGGAGAAGCCGTCTTAGGTTGGCATAACCCCACGTGCGTAATAACGACTCTTAGGTTGGTATTACGCCCACGTGCGACTCTTAGGTTGGTATTACCCCCACGTGCGTAATATCGACTATAAAAGCAGAGCGCACAACCATCACAAGTCAGTCTGCTGGCGGCATTCGTGGCGTGCACATCAACATGGTCTACAACTCCGAGATGGTTCGATCCTTTGGTTTTAATTTAATCTTGTTTGTGGTAATTTTGCTCCAATTGTTATTTGTTTTATTGTTGTAAATGGATTTGGTTCTGTTTGAAATAAATTATTTCTTTAAATGAATTTCTACTTCGTTACCTAAATATACAACATCTCGACATCAACCACAGGGGCTTTAGGGCCGGCCAGTTAGTGGTTCGACTGGTCGAGGATCCTCCCTTTAGGTTGGAGGAAGACCACACCTCCCTTCCTCTACAAGTAAACTCGACTCCGCTCGAAAACAAATTATACACGTTTTGTTTAACTTTAACATTTATCCTGACGTTTCGAGTGCTTAGAGTAAAGCGAGGTCATGACTCATGGTGATGGGCATGCTGAAAGTTGATTGACAACTGACTTGACATTTCACAAAGTTGCTACGCTAACGCCATCTATTTCTACGGAGTAAATACTTGTCGCAATTTTGAGGCGATTCGTATTTAAACCGCTGAATCATAAAGGCAATATTAAATGGTATGGACGATACGATAGTAATTCTTCGTCTGATGCGCGGGAGCAGCGAGCATCGGACGGAACCCAGATGACAGTAAGAACATTTGCTGGGGGAAGCGGGGTCGCGCCCTATGAATATAGGACGGTCAATTTTGCATGGGCGCAGTGGCGCCATCAGGCGGTCGCTGGCTCACTTCGCGGATTAATACGCGAAGCGAACGAAAACACAAATATCACGCACTGTACTAAATTCTACGAATCTCAAACCCCGACTACGACCGTTTCCGGGAGTCTAGAGGCGAGGAACGCGAAGAAAGCGATGTGGAGGCGGTCAACTCGCTCAACAAAACCGGATGTTATATAATAAAACACCGAGTTGATGAGGAGGAGCGCGAGACACGGGTGCAAATGTGATATTGACTGTCCTAAATGGTATGGAATTGCCTCACCTGAATTAGTATTAACGATTCCGTTTTCTGCGTCTGTTTTGTATTCTTCTCTTTTCCTTTTCAACACCTATGTTAAAAATGATCAAGTATGAATCTCAAATGCTATGTTAAGTTAATTATGTATATATTTATAATTTATAAATATACCCATATTTACGGATGTCTATTGTCTATATGTTTTGATGGGCTCTTTAGCGCGTTAGGTAGAACAACTACGACAACCTTGCGTTCCGGTGGGTCGCGAGTTCTAATCCCGCCAATGCGTATGTGTATCTTGCCTGCGTCACTTTGGTCATTAAAGGTATAGGAGGAAAGCGCTGGGCCTAAGGTAAGCAGCTACTTTAATTGTTCCAACAAGTAGTTACTAGTTGAGTGACATTTTATTGGAATATAAGGAAAGTACCTATTGTTTAATGAGGATCATTATAATCCGTCATCGCTGCATTTTACAAAATAATAAATTTAAAGTGCCCTAATAAAATTCCTTTTCAAACAAAGAAAAAACCAAAAAGATTTTTGAAGAAATTTCTTCAGTTTATCGAGAATCTGAACCATTGTCACAGTAAAACGTTGGGAATTGCATTTTAATCTCGTCGTAACACCTTAGGCCCAAAACTTTTCAGCCGTCCCTCGTAAGACTTACCCTGTTAGTTAACTCATGCGTAATCCCGACATGGAAGTCTTCAGTTTTCTTCAACGCTGACATATTGTAGATCTTTTCGGAGTAATAGAAAGGATTCTTAGCTCTTTGTACTACGCTGCTGATGACAGTACGAAACGCTAATAAACATTTTTCGTTGAAATCGTTTTGATGACTGATGTCTATGCCAGCTGTTGTCACTAAAATCATCATAGAAAATATTATTATATTATTATTTAAACGTACATAGAACGATCATTTGACTGCGTTTCACCTGAATAGTAAGTGACAATGCAGTCTAGGATGGAGCATGATCATTCCCTAACAAGTGCCTATTCACATTCGTCTTGAAAGTACTCAGATTGTATGTTGGCGGGAATACGGACGCCGGCAGTGAATTCCAATCCTTACAAGTTCTCACGATAAAGGAGGTGTAGAAACGTTTCGTGCGAGTACGCGGGACATCGACGACGTAAGGATAGAAACCCAACCAGCGCCTGGTGAAATGGTGATGCTAGTATAAGGTTGTCCAGCTCTTCAGCGCACTCACCAAAAAATATATACTTTACGAAAAAAGCCTATTCTTAAAGGCCGCATCTGCAGATCCTCTGGTGTTGCGGATGTTCATGGGCGGCGGTGTTTGTGAGGTGCATGCATGAACATGTTTGTTGAAAAAAAAAAGTACGATATCCCATATTGACATCGGATAAAGAGTAAAATATGTGTAATTATTTAGGGGAAGTTGAGGGTTCACTTTATCTTTTTCATCTCTTTTTATCTTGCGCTTGATGGGTTACGGATTCGAATTCTGTGGGGCTTGACATGTTTTTTATGAACATATTTCGCTACGTTCCGTCACTTCTGGAATTGGGAGGAATCTGAAAATTTCAAATGGAGAACTACCGTTCATAGATTTCGAAATACATTAAGGTAGTTACGCACAACACATAAACATTACTCTCATTCATTAACAGTGTGGAAGAGAAAAATGTCTTACAACATATAGTTTCCAACGCATTCTTCTCTAAATGGATGTGATGATCAAATGCTCCCTTGTTAACAAGATCCTTCCAGCTTTCAACCAGACGTCGACTCTGCGCGTTAAAGATGCCCATAAAACTGTCCAGCACTTGTTGGTTGAACGTTGGATTGATTAGCTTGCGATGTTCTTTCCAAACTGAAGCTAAAATATAGTAACATTCCTGTTTATTTCAACGTAGTTCGTCTACAACAAAATCCTCGTTTAAGGTCCCTTAATTTCAGGGGGTTTTGAAAATTCCTTAATTTCTTCTGTAGGCACTGACAATTGTACTGTGAATATATCCAGAAAATAATCTTCTTCGAAAATACTAACGATTGTCAACGTTTACATAATATATAAAATATAATTTATTTATTTTTCAAGGTAAATAAAACCAAAATTACATACAAAAATACAATAACAAGCTGAATATATTGTTTTATCTGTATTTGCCCCCAGGAAAGGGGTTGACTCAGCATTTTGTCGTAGCCGGAGCTACGCTATTTTTCTTTAAGGACCTAATTATAATAGTTTTTAATTAGGAAGTAAAACGTACACTATGAGGGAAAATAGAATTGGATAAAGGAGACTTAAGTGGAATCGAGAATATGTTTATGGTGTAAAAGCAAAAACGATGATGACTAATTATGGCAGAAGTAGCTAGGTCCCATGTTGGATTAATTATTTTTAGATGTAAGAGGTCTTTTAACTTTAATTTAAGAGTATTTGGAATTCAACTCTCAAACATATAGCATCATCTTACATTCAGGGGGAGGTTTTGAAGGGACGCCTAATTCCATGTGTAGGCACTTGTACTGTTCAGAGTATTTTGATATAAACTATGCCACACACCGTAGTTTGTGCCAAGTAGATAAATTCAAATTCAAAATCATTTATTCATTTAGGTAACATAATGTACACTTATGAACGTCAAAAAAAATACATATTAAATGCTTCTAGTTTTACATTTACTGCCAGTTCTCAAATCAAGGGCGTAGAACGGACGAGAAGAACTGGCAATAAACTCGCCGCCACTCTTTTTTATCGCCAAGTTTTTTTTTTTACAAAATTTTTGTAAGCTGCAACCATTACACCATGTCCCACATGACATCTTTAAGTAATTAACTATAATAATTAAAAAAATATATATAAACGAAAAAATAAAATAAAAAACAAAGATTTGTCCTCTATCAGCAGTAGGGTAGACTGGGTACGGTTGAAACATTTTAGCATTTATCGTCCATTGCATCGGGATTAGTTAAGCCAGCGATGACGTAAATATCTTAAATAAAAGACCATATATCTGTCTACTATTGGGTAATGTTACTTGAGAACACTGTATTGTATTTTATGTGTAAAATCAATTTTAAAAAAAAAAGTAATATGTTTCAACAGTCCCCATGCCAGGGTCGGTTGAAACAGTGCCTTGGATCAATTGAAACACATGAAAATAATACAAAATATAATAAATTAATATGTTTTATTTATCATCTAATAACATTTAACGACTCACAAGTCTTTCACGATACTTCTAATCTAACATTATTTTTAAACAGCCTTCAAATGTTTACATATTCTAAATTAAAATTATAATATAATAATCAGATGTTGGTGATGATTATTCTTTTTGTATTTTTGTGTACTAAGTACTTGCTATTATATTTCTCATAATGCAATAACATTAATTAACTGTGGCATATTATTTACATTTTGTTGTTGTACATAAAGACCTGCATCAGAAAGCTCCTCCGACTATTCTGGTGGTTTGAGAGTTAAAATAGAAAGTGATGGTGTTGACTTTTTATCCTCAGGTGTACTAGTATTCTTGAATATCCTCAGTTGCCTCAATTGTTTTTACAGGATTTGGCCTAGGTATCTGTCAGAAATGAAGGTGCAAAATCGAATTCAGTAAACAAATGCCGATTAAATGTAACAATCCCAGTCCATTCTTTTCTGCTGCTGTTCTTAATGAAGATCCAGCTTGTACATCTACATAATATCTTCCTTTGGCGTACCCTTGGCATCTAAGAAACAAGAAATTTAAATAAACAAACTGTTTCAACCGTACCCACAAAAAATGTTTCAACTGTCCCCAACCCCTCTTCTAGGTATAAAACGGATCACAGTAAGTATGATAGTAAATTTGAATGAAAATTAATCATACAGCCATATTCCACAATCTTACATTAAAACGATACAAAACTCTCAATACTCTAACTTTAATAAAACCATAATAATTGCAAAAAATATATGAACAAAAATACTTACTTTTCCATCAAAAAACACAATGGGGCTTCCTATACACAAACACAACGCACGAAGACCGACCAACACTAAAATTCGTGTTTCGAATTGTCGTCCGCTTCTTTCTCTCCTTGCACCCCTCACCCCATCACGCACTGTGTCGAGATATTCGCTTTGTTTCAACCGTCCACCGTTTCAACCGTACCCAGTCTACCCTACATACATACATATACATCACGCCTCTTTCCCATTGGGGTAGGCAGAGATCACGGAATTCCATATGCTCCGATCCTTACATACCACTTTCGCTTCTTCTACTTTCATCAATGCTTTCATACACACTCGACGGTTACGAGTACTTTATCAGCAGTAGGCATGGTGAAATAGGAGCGCGCACTTACTTTTTCGTGGGAACAATACGCAAATACATAGTCGAAATAACTAACATCACCGCATACACGAATTCAAGTCCAACCAGTCATCACTCATCACAAGTAGCACCCGTTCACGAGTATGACGCATCGCCAGCCATCGGCCCCTCGCCATATTTTAGGGAGAGAGACAACCCGACGCATGGACGCCGCCACAAGCAATGACATTTAAGCGAGCATGACGAGATAGGCGATATTCATATTTTGTTTATGCGTTTCTAGTTTTTTTTTTACCTGGCCCAATTAGGAGACCATTCCCAAGAAGTTGTCTCGGGTACTTCTTCATTATCCAAGGCTTGTGCATGCAATTGCTCAGTACTGTGTTACAGTCGTCAGGATCCGTGATTACTGAAAGCAGGAATTTTAAATCTTATTTAAAGTCTTGTAGAAGCTTTCGTCTTGCAAAACCAACTTTAATGCTGTCAACTACTTTACATATTGTTTTCCCTTTCGATTACATGTATTTTTGTGATTTATACCCAGATACATGGCGCAGTTAAAAAAATAAGATTTGGCGGCGGAATACTTTCAGTTTTGTTTTTTTTATCTTGTGTGTAAATTATATAATTAATTAACTTCAATGCTGATATGGATGGAGTATTCGACCAATAGTAATTCTAAGGCCGGATTTAGGGGAGAGCCTCCATAATCCACATCTACTGTTATTTGTAGAAGCAACATTATATTGTTAACATGAAAATAATTTGGGGCCAGGGGGCCCTCACTCCTTTGTTGCCCCAACACCTAAATATGTTGATTGTTGCAGTCACAGACGTATTTATATTTTTTTTATGTTAGATATCGACAGACGAGCATTAGGTTGACTTGATGGTAGGTGATACCTCAGCCACAGAACATCAGTGAATGATGCGCTGTCGACCTAATTTTTCGCGCATCGTTGACTGATGTTCTGTGGCTGAGGTCTAGCATCAAGTGAACCTCATGCTCGTCTGTCGATATCTGACTTAAAAAAAAAAAGTAACTCACCGTATATTGGTATCGTCGCAGCGTAGAAGACAAGAACGTTGCCATGATTGTAAGCATATTCATTTACTTTCTTAATCTTCTCCCATAATTCTGAAAAAATATTATTAAATTTTAGTCATTTATGTACTATATGCAGTGACGGGAACACCTTACAATTTTTTTTGCAATTGTCAAAAAATTATTTTTTTGGGATGGACCACCCTTATCACTTAGGGGTATAAAAACATCTATATAGTTTACGTCCTATTCTCAGACCTTCTGAAACAAACAAAATTTCATAAGAATCGGTCAAGCCGTTTCTGAGGAGAATTTTATATATTAGATATAATTCCGTAATCATATTAGTTATCTATGACTTATATAATTACGTTAAGAGCATTTCTATTTTTAATTGTATGGTTGTAGGCCAAGCCAGGCTTTTGGGCTTGTATGATGGTCCTGTCACTGACTCTATGCGAAGGAAAATAAGGAACTTACAAACTACAGAACAAGTTATAAAAGACACCAAATATTTGAAGTAAGGTTTTGAGACAATCCTGTTTTGACTCGTATTTATATGAAGTTATGTCAAAAAAACCGCACCCGTGTCTTAGTTGTATGCGTTTAGTTCTGGAGGCATGTGGAAACAAACAGTGGCGGCGTAAGACCTAAATTTTATGTGGGCAAGATTCATTTTGCGAGGCCCTCTGCCAAGACAAGAAATGGCTTTTTTTGGCGCGTTCACGGCTTTTAAGCCTAAATTTTCGAGGCGCGAGGCCCCCTGGTTCGCGAGGCCATAGGCGGTGGCCCACGTCGCCCACGCCTTACGCCGCCACTGGAAACAAATTTTATTATCTAATAATAATCGGTGGGGCAGGGCTTAGAAGACTGATCATCTACGTGCCAGTAAAGAAGAATCAGTGAAACAGACACAAATGTGTCTCATGCGCTCTTGTGGACTCGGGAATTCACTTCTGTGTTAAAAATCCATATGGCTTTGACATATAAAATATGATAAAAAAACGAAATCTGGCTGTTACTTTGTGTACAACTGTTGGTTTGTTTCCGTCAATACTAGTATAGTTAAGATATGTTCGCAGGCAAAAATGAATTGTACATTTTTTCTTATAAATTATTTAGCACGTTTTTATACAAAAAAAATAATCAAAATAATTGTTTTCAAGAAAGTTCAGTCCTATTTTTGTCCACTGTTGTTCCTCAATAACTAGCTAAATAGGTATCTATATAAGTATATATTTAAATATAATAATATATTTTTCAGACATAATAAGGATACAAAATACGATCTATGAAATAGCGCCTAAAAATAATATTTGGAGAAAACGTTAGTTTCAAATGTGAGTCAGAGCCCGATTAATATACCGAGTAGGTATAAATAAAAATATAAACCGTAAAATACTATTATTTATAACTGTAAAAACTATTAAATATTTAATAATAATATTACAAGATGGCCTTGTTATATAATATAGAGAATTTTATACGTATTTTTAGTATTAATTGAATATAAATACACAACACAAGGCGACACGGAATGCATTGGCTCCTTTAAAAAACACTCAATATAAAATAAATGAACTCTTACCGATGGGGTCTCCCAAAAACAAAGACACATTTCCCAATAACGGTATCCTTCCAGGATACACCGGGATATTTCCGGGATCATCCGGGTGCTTTATAAGATACAGATACACATACAAACAGCATACAGCACCGACAATGAGGAACCACAACATTATTATGTACTGCGCTCTAAAACGTGAAAGAATACATTGAAGTAAATACGATAATTGTTTTAATGCGCTAATTGTGGCTAGCTTTTAGGGTTCCCTAGATAAATGTTTAAAGAAGAGCGAGGGAACTTTATTAAAGTTAAATAGAAACGTAGTAATAGATTTTCGAAGTATTTTTAAATTATATATAGAGAATAACACGTATGTAGATAAGTTTTGATTATTTCGTTTCAGTAGGATGCGAAAGTTTGTCTGAACGCGAGAAGGGTAAGTGCGGGGAGCTTAGCGGTTAGTAAGTACTGGGACTCGACTCTCTGAGGGGTGTATAAAAAAATTAATTGACAAGTCACAAAACGAGATTTAGTTCTGAGTCAAACTTGGGTCACGTTGTAATACAGTAGGACTATTACCAAAATCGGACGGAACGAAACGAAAGAACAAACAACTTATTTTGATTTTTTAAAAAAACATTTTCAACTCTATTTACGATTATTATATCTATCAATATTCTATCGATCATCGGATTCGTAATCTGGGTCAATAGATAGCAATAAATAGAGTCTGGAGAGTAGAAGCCCTGTATAGCCTCGTCAGAGGCATTTCCACTTCGGAGTATGGTGACTTAGCCCATGAGTCGAGCTAGTGGCAGTGCCGGTGTTAGAGGGGCGCTCGATGGGGCGACGGCCCAGGGCGCCAAATTGGTGGGGGGGTCCGAGGTCTACCTAAGCCTTGTTTTATTTAATGTATAAAAAAAAATAAGGAGAAAATTAACATTCGATATTGATTTTCTAAAGTGGGTGCCACAATATTCTTGCCCGGGGCGTCAGTGGTCCTAACACCGGCACTGGCTAGTGGTGCCGCGGTAGCGGCCGACGAGTGCCAGAACCGATTCCTACTCATTTTATTTGGCTTTATAAAACAAATTCTAAACTCCACCGTAAGTTTATTCGTTTATAAATTCCCGCAAATGAGAACGTTAAATTGCATTATATATTGTCTATGTACAATTCTGGGTGTTTGAATGAAATTAATGGTTCGTACAATAATCCGGTGAAATACATAGATACTAGCGACCCGCGCCGTTTCGCAAAAATTTAGGTATGTATGTATTTTTTAATGCCACATTATAAAAATAATACGTACAAAAATTATAAAAAAAAGGGTTTAAGGGTGAACAACTCTTATCACTTAGGGCTATGAAAAATAGATAGTAGCCGATTCTCAGACCTACTGAATACGCATATAAAATTTGGTAAAAATCGGTAAAGCCGTTTCGGAGGAGTACGGTAACTAACATTGTGACATGGAAATTTTATATATTAGACTAGTGACCCGCCCCGGCTTCGCACAGGTCTAGATTTTTTGACAAAAAAAAGTAGGGGTTGATAATAGAAGAGTGAAAATATAGGGTTGTATGTATTTTTTAATGCCACATTATAAAAAAATAAAAACAAAAAATTTCGTCCAAAAATTAAAAAAAAAATTTAAGGGTGAATAACCCTTATCACTTAGGGGTATGAAAAATAGATAGTAGCCGATTCTCAGACCTACTGAATACGCATATAAAATTTGGTAAGAATCGGTCGAGCCGTTTCGGAGGAGTATGGCAACGAAAACTGTGACACGAGAATTTTATATATTAGATATTCATACTGCAGTTTTTATGTTAATTGTATCGTTCTTTCAATTTCCAAATCATTACTATTTTTCAAAACTGATTCTCAGTCCTAGGTAAATCTAATTTTCAGTGTACTCCAGTGGAATATTATTTATTTTGATTGGTATTTCTTGAGTTTGTCATTACCATTGTTTTCGTGAAGTAAATTTCCAAACTCACCTAAGCACTTCCTCACCTAAGTCAAATATTATATCGAATGAAATGATGTGAAAATATATTATATGCATCATAAAAAGGATAACAAAATCTAATATAATATAAACAGTCCTGACTTACTGACTGACTCATCAACGCCCAGCCAGCCACTTGGACCGAAAAAGCTGAAATTTTGCACAGAGGTTCACAAGATTTTTTTGAAATCAACCCTTAAATGTATCAAATAGGGGATGAAAGTTTGTTTGGAAATCCGTCATTATTGAAGCTAAATTAATAAAAAATGGTATTTTGACTTTCGGTTAGAAGTTAAGAAATACGTATTTTAGGATTCCTCGAAATTGTATGGTATAAAATCATTGGTTCTCATCATCCTCGATCATCATCATACATCATCCTCCAGCAATTCATCAAAAAATGGAATTGAGCCGCATACAAAAGCCTCTGAAACGTTCCACGTTTGTGGCATTAATCTAAATATAATAACTATAATAAATAATAATAGCATCTCTCTAAGTACATTAATTTCTTAGATTTAAATAATCAAAGATTAATATATAAAAGAAAGTTGTGTTAGTTACACCACTTATAACTCAAGAACGGCTGCACCGATTTTAACGATATCTTATTTGTTGGATTCCTCTATGTCCGGAATAAGATATAAGCTATTAAAATATTGGAAAAAAATTAGGAAAAAAATATATGCATAAAATTAATTATAAAATAAATTAGATTCGGAACTCCATCGCCATCTTGACAGCTCACGTCATGCTTTCTTAGCTTTTTTGGAATAACAGATGTCCACTGCAAATCAGTGACATATTAGACAATTATAGTGGGTAAATGGGCATATTCAAATTTAAGAATAATTATATAATTTCGAAGCCAAAATTGTGGCAGAACAACGTCTGCGGGGTCCACTAGTGTATTTATAAAAATGCTGAGTACGGCTTGATAAATAAAATGGAAGGAAGGGAAAGGTAGCAGGTAGGTCTCTAACCAGTCAATCGAAGGCTGAAATTGTTTAAGCACGTTGTATTATATTAATTTTATTTTTTATATAAATAAAAACCGCATGCAATGCATGTTCACCGGTCAATTTTTATAAGAACCAAGACTGATGCAAGCTTTTTGACGGACTCATTAGCGCGTTTGGTAGAACACCTACCTTGCGCTCCAGTGGGTCGTGGGTTCGAATTCCTGCCGGGACAACATGTTTATAATTTTCTGTAAACATCTCTTCCCCACGTCTGGTCACTTCGGGCATTAATCGAGTGGGAGGAATATCGAAATTCCTTTAAGTGCATATTGCACATTTCGGTCTAGGTCTATGGATTTGACTGATGTTCTATGACTGAGGTATCACCTACCATCAACTATCAAGTGAACCTCATGCTCGTCTATCGACATCAAACATTAATAAAAATGTAATTATATTGACCCAGTTTATGGGGATACAATAAGGTGGCACCTATCTTAATATGAAATCTAGTTTATTTTGCATTTTAAGAAAGTTTTCTTTTTTTTAAATCTAATATATAAAATTTCCTTGTCACAATGTTAGTTACCGTACTCTTCCCAAACGGCTTTACCGATTTTTACCAAATTTTATATGCGTATTCTGAGGTCTGAGAATCGGCTACTATCTATTTTTCATACCCCTAAGTGCTAAGGGTTGTTCACCCTTAATATTTTTTTTTAATTTTTGGACGAAATTTTTTGTTTTTATTTTTTATAATGTGGCATTAAAAAATACATACAACCCTAAATTTTCACTCTTCTATTACCAACCCCTGCTATTTAGAAATTATTTACATGGCAAATCAACGTTGGCCGGGTCAGCTAGTCAAACTATAAAAAGTCTCGAAATATTGAAATAGATTCAAGTGGTGTTATTCCAGAATATTCTATGTTCTATCTATTAACATAATTGACAATTTCATTGCATTTTAATCAAACATAGATAATTGTAAGATGTTACGTTAAAAGGTTAATAATATACAATGACATTAATTACAACAAATATTTAATTTATTTGATTTAATTATTTATTAACATACAATCAATTACTTCAACACAGTGCACCTACTTTAATATACATTTGGTTTATTACCATAGAGTGAGTGAATTTCCGAGCCCTGTGTCTATTTACTGATCTTTTTTACAGTTGGTGATCAGTTTTCTATTCTCAAACCGTTTCTGTTTGTTTCTCCGAGAGTCGAACCTGGGAACTGTGATGCTAAACGCATCGTGTATACCGCTGAATCACGGGAGTGGTCAATAAAATAAGTATAAAGTAGTATATTAAAAATATTTCACTTATAGAAATCACCGCCGACCATAGACATTTGTAACATCAGCAGGCCTAGCATGACAACCGCGACAAAATTTTGTCGACCGTTTTCTCGTGTTTTAATCGATTATCGCTTTATTTCTTCCGGCTCTAACATGACAATTACATTTAAAACTCAACTTTTAATAATAAAAATAAATATATTTGTCGATCGAGATATCTTTTCTATCAAAATTGTTGATGTCGAGATATAATACCTATATCGAGATATCTTACATCTTAGTTTGTCTTCTCTCGTCCGCGACATATCTCGTGCTAGGCCGGCTGATGGCTTGCGGGTGCGTTGTCGGCCTTTATGGAAAGTGTAGGCTCGTTTCTTAAAAGTTCCAATGTCGTATCGGTTCTGGAAAACCGCCGGTGATATTTATTAAAATTATGGTTATAGTTAACGGAACAGGTTCCAACTTTCATTATTATCTTTATATACATATATAATATTTATCAAGCTCCAAGACAAGACTCCAGACAATAAAATAATAAATATCAATGTAAAATTACTTATTTACAAATGTCAAAGGTTCACAAGATATAATGTCAAGTATTACGTCAGAAAAAAATATGCAAAAAATGAAATAAAATCAAATTCATACAATAAAATGTTAAATATAATACCTATAAATAAAAAAATACAATATCAATTTACTAAATACATACATGTCACATATTTATAGAAAGATACATTCATTGAAGAATTGGCTTAATTTATAAGGAAATAAAGCTAACCTATTTAAATAAAATACTGTATACCGGATTAAAACGCGATTTATTATTTAAATTATTTATCCCGACGTTTCGGATGCTTTTCAGCAACCGTGGTCGCGGGAGACTGGATATTTAAATGTGTGATACTCGCGTTAATAAAAGACAATATTAAAAGCTAACCTACGTATAATTAAATGATTCTTATTTACTTTGATTATTTACATATAAATAATCTAAGCTTATTTACTCAAACCTATGAACTCGGCTTACATTTATTGAATTTACATAAAAATATACACATATAGCCTCAGATTAAATAATTTTTTATTTAATCTGAGGCCTATAGCAGCAAACTAAATATAAAATACCTACAATATTTTACACAGTTTTTTCAATATTTTAAGGTACGAAATCATCAAGTTTTTTTTAGGTCTGCTAAAAGGTTAATATTAAACACTGAACTATATATAATTAAATATAATTATTTATATATAATAGTTCCTGGTATTGTTTTTTTTTTATTTATTTATCGTATTTGTTTGTTATTTATTGTCTTCGTTGATTCTGTTTATAAAATAAAATTATATATTTGTAGCGATGGCTAATAACCGCCACACTTTACAGGAAAGTAATTTAAAATACAATAAAAATTGGTATTTGAACTTTCGGTTAGAACTCAAGACGTATTTTAGGACTCCTCGAAATTTTACCTAGGCTATTAAAAAAGTAGTTTTCCTTCCATTGATTTTGCTACCCTGCATAACAATATTTTGTTAGAGTTTAATTTGGGTGTTGTCATCTTAAGATGAAGCCCATACAAGTGAAATCGTCATCAGCTAGTCGTGACATAATCTCGTGCTATCGTAACTTCTGTCATAAAATGCTCGAAGTAAATAGTAGGTCGACAGCGCATCATTCACTGATGTTTAGTGGCTGAGTTATCACCTACCATCAGGTGAATTACTTATGCTCATCTGACCATCTATAATTAAAAAAATTGCTTTAAGTGATGACCTTACAAAAGTACACTAAGTACTTACTTATCTGACCAAAATCTAGATAGGCACATTCGGTATGTTTTTATGGCATTCGGGCTGTCAGCTCACCTGATAACCCATCTGCAACCCCAGATGAAGTGCTGCCCTTTAAGAAACGAGTAGGCCTTTTTTTAAGGTCCCTATAGTATCGGTTTAGTAATACCACTAGTAAGAATTGTTAATAAATAACCTAGAATTCCTCGCGCGTTACATTGCACCCGTGCTAAGCCGGTCGCTGGTGCAGTAATAAAAATTAATAAAAATTACAAAAAAATACTAAACTAGCATAGCCAATGACGTGACGTCACTCTTGCGATATCGCTCATTGTACAAATAAAAATATCTAACTTCCTGTGAACGGTATTTATTATGCGCAGCGCTCGCGTGATTGGGGAGTGCATTCAATTTGGCCTTGGGTTTCGCGAACCGTCCTAAACGTCTACGCACGTAACCGTTAGGCACCTATAGACCTACCGACTGCAGCATTTTTTTTTTTATATTAGAAATCGACAGACGAGCTTGAGGTTCATATGATGGTAGGTTACCTCTGCCACAGAACATCATTCAATGATGCGCTGTCGATCTACTTTTTACTTCGAGCATTCGGAATACCATAGACTGAAACCGAAACGTGCAATATGACGGTTTTTCCATCTATGAACGGTGGTTTGTTACCCGGTCGGAATTTCGATATTCCCACCCGTTCAATGTAAGAAGTTACCAGACGTGGGAAAGACATGCTTACAGAAAATTATAAAGATGTCGTCCCGGTGGCAATCGAACCCACGACTTTTCGATGCGCACGGCAGGTATTCTGCCAAACGCGCCAACCAGCCTGTCAAATACTACCGGATTGCCTGAATTACCCCTTATTAATGTAAGGAGAGTCCTAAGTCTCTCCTTATCTCCAAGCCTAGCCATGCCTAATACGAACAGTGTTGGGTACCTACATCAAAGGATAATATGATTGATGATTTAATTTCAAACACTGTCGTTTTATAAATTCAGGTAACTTTTATCTCTGTGTTTATCGCGAATATGGCCGAAGCATCGTCTTATTAGTGTTAGTTTCTGACTTCTATGATCAGTTTGAATTCATTATGCCACAACTTCACAGAGCTACGAGTAAATAGGTAACTTTTTAATTACTTAAAATAGTTTTAGGTATATTATTTTTACAGTTTAACTTTCTCCCTGATAACAATCTTTTTACAGTTCATTTTGGAAACCAGGCAAAAAATTGTTAGACAACATTTTTCGACTTAATTATATCGACGTAGGAAAGCATATTTGCTGTAAGTAGACATATTGCAATTGTTCACCAGAGCCAAAAAACTTTATTAATTTCGGAAAAAAATTAATAGCGTCTGACCTATCCATGATATTGCTACCATTTTTGGAACATAGGTTTATTTAACTGCCAGTCACCATTTGCAATGTATTTTTTTTATCCAAAGTTACTATAAGTACGTGTTTGGCTAGTTACAGCAAACAGTTTTTTAAATCACATACCTTTAAAACGCTGTAACTAAGGAAGAAAAATGTATGCGTAGATGGAAATATTATCAATTTACAGGCGGTAAATATGCTGCATGCAGTAAATTTATTTATTTGGGTACTGCAATTCAAGATGTAAGATTAAATTTATAATTATGATTAGATCTAGAAATGCAGTGAGTCAGTTCGTAATGTAATGTTTGGTTGAAATAAAATGTCGTAAATGGTCAAAAAACTATATCGTCGCTGCGCCTGACAAGTTCCATTTGTGATTTTTGTATAGTTTTGGGAAACAACGAAAAACGTATTATTGATTCACATACGGAGTTTTTCTTAACGGTCAAAACAAATATGGAATTAGTTAAACTCGTTTCCAGTTCGAATATCACAAAAAGGATTTTAGTAACACATAGAGAATAAAACGAAGATTATTTTTTGTGCAAAAACCAAAAATCAAAAAAATGCACATATGGAATTTGGCAGGCGCAACGACGATATATTCTTTTAAATTGTTGAAAAAAAAGAACGAAAGATGTAACAAAATACAATTACAATTGAAACTTAACATGAAGACATTGTGTTTGTAGGTGCATACATATATACTTACCATCGTAAATAGTCAAGTTACTATTATCATATACCTTTACCTTGCACTACATACCAGATTACCTTATTACCTGCGCAGCCAATATACCAGGCTACTTCAATACCTCATTACCTTTACCTCACAGACATCAAACTGATGTCTGCTACAATTACCAAGAGAGAAGAGGAAAAATAAGAGAACACCAACATATTTATTTCATCATCAAGCTGACGTCTATCATCGCAGAAACAGAGAAGCAGACAGTTCTGAAAAGAACTATTTTCGAGACTGTACGTGCGAGGATCAGCGATGCAAGTCGGCGAGCGCAGGCTGCAGGAGGTACCCCGACGGTGCAGTGAGGAGCGACCCGTTCGACGCGCGGACTCGGATTGAACTCGCGGCGCGACGCGCGCGAGCTCTAGCTCGCGATATGCAATGTGAGGCCGCCGCGGGATGTGTGCCGTATTTATAACAATAGCGGGCGCGGACAAGTTTGAACAAGTTTCCATCTCGCACACGCACGCGATGTGGCGTGATCTGAATCCACCAATCAGATCAACTTATTTTTACCAACTTGCTTTTATATGCTATATTATTGTACCATTTTTATTGTTTATTATTAATCATTTTTATTGTAAATATATTCATTCATTCATTCCTTCACATTAATACCTTCTGATCAATAGTTTTATTTCGCAACTACGATCGATACGACCCCTCTCTACAGTGGTGACCCCGAGCAGAACAATAATAAGGAAGAATCTCTGCCCGAGAAGAACAACAAGGAAGAATCTCTGCCCGGCAAGAAAGAAGCCTGCTACTCTGCCTAAAAGAATAAAGCAAGAAGCCTGCTACTCTGCCCAAATTTCTTCACTATGGCCGAAGAAAATCAAGTTGCCGCCGTTTCCCTAGCGCTGCGTATTCCACCGTTCTGGCGTGACAAAACAGAATCCTGGTTCTACTGTTTCGAAGCCGCCACCGCCGAATCCAACCGAACGCAGCAACAACTCGCTCAACTAGTAATTTCTCAGCTAGAGAGGCCCGACATCGATCACATCAGCGACATTTTGAAGAAACTTGGTGATGAATCAGACCCGTATGATAAGATCAAGAAGCGTCTAATCTCTGTATACCAAGACAGCGAAAATCGTCAGCTACAGAGACTGCTATCTGAACTAGAACTAGGCGACCAACGACCTAGTCACCTACTACGGCGCATGCGTGATCTCGCCGGAGACTGCGTACCCGAGAAAACCCTACGAATGCTTTGGCTCAACCACCTACCAGCCCACGTCAGAAGCGTACTCGTAGTCAGCGACACGATCTCGAAGACTACAGCACTCCACGATCTCGCATTACTCGCCGACAAGATGCACGAACAAAGCCACGAAGTAGCAGCAGTATCTCCATCATGTCATCAACCTCGATCATCAACTTCAAACGTCAACGCTGAATACCTACTGAAGAAAATAGAAAAACTTTCACTCGAAATCGCCGAATTAAAATCAAATTCTTCATCTCCGTATCATCGTAACAGCCGTCGTAATTTCAACCGCTACCGCAGTTCATCGCGTCATCGATCACCATCATCACAATCACAATCAAGATCTCCGTACTGCTATTATCATCGCCGTTTCGGAAAAGAAGCCAGAAAATGTACGACGCCGTGTTCATTCATCAAGAATATTAATAACAACACGCAAGATTTAAATTAAATCGAACGTTGGCTGCGGCGGAATCCAGCGTTCACGACAAGTCATACCGCCTATTCGTCACCGACAAGAAGACGAAACTCACTTTTTTGGTCGACACCGGTGCTAATATATCGGTCATACCGAAGAAGAAAGGCTCAACATGCGAACCACTCCCATTCCAACTTTACGCCGCCAACAACACAATTATACCTACATATGGGGAGAAAACACTCGAACTCGATCTCAATCTTCGACGTCCATACAAGTGGAAATTCATCGTAGCTGCAGTATCCAAGCCTATCATCGGTGCGG
The DNA here is from genome assembly GCA_905404175.1 of Anthocharis cardamines. Taxonomy (NCBI): domain Eukaryota; kingdom Metazoa; phylum Arthropoda; class Insecta; order Lepidoptera; family Pieridae; genus Anthocharis; species Anthocharis cardamines. Next base: position 3,455,789 of record FR989972.1, on the reverse strand, counting down.
ATTTCTTAAAGCATCACAATCTCATAGTCGATCTTCAAAATCAACGTTTAATCGACGGATTAACCAACCTGAAAATCAACGTACCTGCATTTTCAACAAGTATTCCTACTATAAGAAGCATCGACAAACAACAAACATATCACAACATTTTAGAAGAATTTCCCGGCATAACAAGAATAACCTCAATGAAGCTAAACTCAAAACATAACGTCGAACATTTCATCGAAACCACTGGTCAACCTATATACTGCCGAGCAAGACCTATTCCACCTCATCGATACGAACAAGTGAAAAAAGAATTCGAAAATATGATTCAACAAGGCCTATGCAGACCAAGCAAGAGCCCATGGTCATCACCACTTCACGTCGTACCGAAGAAGAATGGTGATATCCGAGTCTGTGGAGACTATCGCCGTCTAAACGCAATAACAAAACCCGACCGATATCCCATACCACGCATCAAGGATTTCACCTACCAACTAGCCGGCAAGACTATATTCAGCGTAGTCGATTTAAATCGCGCATATCAACAGATATGTAATCATGAAAAAGACATAGAGAAGACAGCCATCATCACACCATTTGGATTATTCGAATTTCCTCGAATGTGTCCTGGACTCAAGAACGCAGGACAGACATTCCAACGATTCATCCATGAAGTACTGCGAGGACTCGATTTCGTATTTTCATTCGTCGACGATCTGCTCTTAGCCTCTGAAAGCGAAACGCAGCATCGCGAACATCTACGCATCGTATTTCGAAGACTAGAAGAATACGGAATCACAATCAATCCCGCAAAATGCGTTTTTGGAAAAGAAGAAGTAAAATTCCTAGGCTATATCGTATCAAAACACGGAATCAAACCGCCTACCGAGAAAATACAAGCAATCTCAGATTTTCCGAAGCCTACAACCGTCGAGGAACTCCGAAGATTTCTCGGAATGCTTAATTTTTATCGAGAAAACATAAAAAACGCTGCCTTAGTTCAAGAGCCACTGCATCAATATCTTCACAACACCAAGAAAAAAGACAAAACAAAAATCGAGTGGACCCCGGAGGCAACGCAAGCATTCGAAGCGTGTAAAGAAAGCATCAAAAACGCTACTTTACTCACTCATCCCGTGCACAAAGCTCCGTTAGCTATTTTTAGCGACGCATCCGACAAAGCAGCAGGAGCCGTACTTCAACAATATGTCGAAAACCATTGGCAACCACTAGGCTACTTCTCTAAAAAATTCTCCGACGCGCAAATCAAATATAGTACCTACGACAGGGAATTACTTGCGATCTACATGGCAATGAAACACTTCAGAAAACTTTGAAGGACGTGAATTAATTATCTTCACCGACCACAAACCGCTCACATTCGCTCTTACGAAGACTCCTTCACCTTCAGAAACACCTAGAAGAACAAGACAACTATTATTTATCAGCGAATTCACCACCGACATACGACATATCAGCGGAAGTCAAAACATAGTCGCCGACGCACTCAGCCGTATAGAAGAAATTAATTTACCTACATCTTTAAATTATCAAGAGATCGCACAAGCTCAAGAAAACGATACTACAATTCAAGAACTCAAAAATCAAGATAATATCGCATTGAAGTATATAAACATACCTAACACCGATATCAAGTTATATTGCGAAACCTCAACTTCAAATATTCGTCCATACCTACCGCTACAATATAGAAAACTTGCATTCAACGCAGTTCACAACATGAGTCATCCCGGTGTACGCGCAACGCGTAAAATATTATCTACAAAATACTTTTGGCCTTCAATTAACCACGACGCGGGCGCATGGGCGAAGCAATGTCTATCATGTCAACGAAGCAAAATACAACGCCATTCATCGAGCGCAATAGGAATTTTCCCGCCAAGCGAACGATTCCAAACTATACATATAGACATAGTTGGACCGCTCACTACTACAGCGAAAGGACATCGGTACTTAGTAACAATAATAGATCGACACACAAGATGGCCCGAAGCAATACCTACTAGCGAAATAACTTCTGACGTCATCGCCCGAGTAGTCTACGAACACTGGATATCTCGTTTCGGTGTTCCTAAAACTCTAATATCCGACCAAGGTCGCCAGTTCGAATCCCATCTGTTCCAGTCACTAATGAAGATTATGGGAATAGAAAAATCTCGTACTACGCCCTACCATCCACAATCAAATGGCATCGTCGAGCGCTGGCATCGTTCATTGAAACAAGCGCTGAAAGCCAGACTACAAGGAAAAAATAACTGGGACGAAGAATTACCTACAGTTTTACTTGGACTTCGCGCTGCGATGCGAAGTGACAACGGATTAAGCACCGCCGAACTTACCTACGGATACAACTTACGACTACCCGGAGATTTCTTCAATGAAACTTTGACACATCGAACCTTGGACAACTCATTCGTCGATCAACTTCGAAAATCAATCAACTCACTCAAACCACAAGTACCTACGCAACCACATAGCAACAATAGACCTATCTTCATACATCAAGATCTTCATACTTGCAAGAAAGTATTCATACGCACAGATGCATCAAGAAAACCCTTAGAACAACCATATACCGGTCCATATGAAGTTATAGAACGCAAAGAGAAATATTTCGTAATAAAAGTCAACGACCGTATATCTACTATATCTATAGATCGCCTCAAGCCAGCGTATATCGTCTCAGAAGAAAATGAAGCAAGTCCGAGCGACGACACAGAAAAATCGACCGTATTACTACGCAGCGAAGATACAAATTCGAACGAGCGCGAAACTAGGTCAAGAGCAACGACTCGTCACGCTTCAGTGAACACAACTCGCACGCACACAAGCTTAGTGCCTACAAGGACACGTGCCGGCCGCAATATAAAACTGCCGGTACGCTTCGCTTGAGGGGGAGTTATGTAGGTGCATACATATATACTTACCATCGTAAATAGTCAAGTTACTATTATCATATACCTTTACCTTGCACTACATACCAGATTACCTTATTACCTGCGCAGCCAATATACCAGGCTACTTCAATACCTCATTACCTTTACCTCACAGACATCAAACTGATGTCTGCTACAATTACCAAGAGAGAAGAGGAAAAATAAGAGAACACCAACATATTTATTTCATCATCAAGCTGACGTCTATCATCGCAGAAACAGAGAAGCAGACAGTTCTGAAAAGAACTATTTTCGAGACTGTACGTGCGAGGATCAGCGATGCAAGTCGGCGAGCGCAGGCTGCAGGAGGTACCCCGACGGTGCAGTGAGGAGCGACCCGTTCGACGCGCGGACTCGGATAGAACTCGCGGCGCGACGCGCGCGAGCTCTAGCTCGCGATATGCAATGTGAGGCCGCCGCGGGATGTGTGCCGTATTTATAACAATAGCGGGCGCGGACAAGTTTGAACAAGTTTCCATCTCGCACACGCACGCGATGTGGCGTGATCTGAATCCACCAATCAGATCAACTTATTTTTACCAACTTGCTTTTATATGCTATATTATTGTACCATTTTTATTGTTTATTATTAATCATTTTTATTGTAAATATATTCATTCATTCATTCCTTCACATTAATACCTTCTGATCAATAGTTTTATTTCGCAACTACGATCGATACGACCCCTCTCTACATGTTCAATCAAAAACATATTTAAGGAAAAGTAAATAGAACAATGATATTCAAATCGGTCCCTATCGGTGGCAAGTCCCAGCTTTGGTTTGGTCGCCCCTGCAAAACGGCATCGCGCCGAAAGCGGGAGAGCTATCAAGCCTGGGTTAGCTTCTCGTGATTTAAACACCAGCGCACTCAAAAAAGAGTATAATTTTGCCTCTAGGTCCTTCAAAAGAGCTATTGAAAAGGCAAAATCGGAGCACATCGGCAGAATTGGCGAGAAATTAGTCCGCCTTCCTTCGGGAACAAGTGCGTTTTGGTCGCTCGCAAAGGCTGTCTTAGGGAACTTCTGTCAGCTTTCCCTTCCATCCCTGCACAGGGACGATGACTTGTTGGCCCATGCCGCGAAAGAGAAAGCCGATCTTCTGGGCTCTCTTTTCGCGTCCAACTCGACCCTGGATGATCAAGGAAGGCAACCACCGGCTATCTTGCGGTGTGATACCAACATGCCGGAGGTTAAATTCCGGCAAAGTGTAGTGCGTAAAGCTTCTTTCCTTGGACATTCATAAGTCGGGTGGGCCCTATGGCATCCCTCCGATTGTGTGGCGATCATGTGCTCCAGAGTTAGCACCGGTTCTAACGCGTCTTTTTCGGCATTCTTACTCATAAGACGTCGTCCCGAACTCATGGAAGACTGCTTTGGTGCATCCGATCCCTAAAAAAGGCGACCGCTCTGATCCGTCCAACTACAGACCTATAGCGATTACCTCCTTGTTCTCCAAAGTAATTGAGTCCATTATTAACTGCCAGCTCCTGCGGTACTTATAGGAACATCAGCTAATCAGTGACCGCCAATACGGTTTCCGTCGGGGTCGCTCAGCCGGTGATCTTTTGGTTTACCTGACCGACCGATGGGCGGAGGCAAGGGGGAGGCGTTGGCAGCTAGTTTAGACATAGCGAAGGCCTTTGATTGGGTGTGGCACAAGGCACTTCTTTCAAGGCTCCCTTCCTATGGGCTTCCCAAAAAATTATGTAATTGGGTCACCAGCTTCCTGGCAGATCGGAGCATCAAGGTCGTTGTCGACGGTGCATGCTCGGACTCCAAATCTGTCAATGCTGGTGTTCCACAAGGCTATGTGCTATCTCCCACTCTGTTTCTTCTGCATAACAATGATATGCTGAAGATAAGCGGCATTCATTGCTATGCGGACGACAGCACAGGGGATGCCTCATACTCCGGCCGCGCCAACAATTCTCGAGAAAACGTCGACGAGTGCCGAAACAGACTGGTGTCTGAAATGTCTTTTTTAACCAAAGTCTCGGAGTGGGGCCGACTAAATTTAGTCCAATTTATCCTCAAGAAGACAAGTCTGCGCGTTTACCTCTAAAAAGTCACCATTCTTCGTATCTCCTCATTTCGAAAGCACTCCTCTGACTGCCGCAGCTAATATCGGAATACTTGGTGTGGACTTATAGAGCGACGTTCAGTTTCGGGATCATCAGGAAGGGAAGGCCAAATTGGCCTCTAAAAAGCTTGGTGTCCATAATAAGGCGAAGCAATACTTCATGCCGGCCCATCGCCTGCAACTTTATAAGGCGCAAAGTCGGCCACACATGGAGTATTGGTCTCACCTTTGGGCGGGGGCTCTCCAGTACCAGCTCCTTCCATTTGACCCCATCCAACGTAGAGCGGCTCGAATCGTCGATGACCACGCATACCATCTTGATGTCTGCAAGTTCACAACTGCGCGATTCCTGAGACACTTCTTGCCTCGCACAACCACTCTGTGGAATTAGCTTTCGCCGGCGGTTTTTCCGAACCGATACGACTTGGAAACCTTCAAGAAGCGAGCCTACATCTTCCTTAAAGGCCGGCAACGCACCTGCAAGCCCTCTGGTGTTGCGGATGTCTATGGGCGGCAGTGATCATGAAAATTATTATGCTATCGCGAATCATTCACATTTTTTTATCAGTCATCTTCATCGGTTTTAGGTAAAGCAAATACGTGATGATTTGCTGTAAATAACAAAAACTAAAACTGTAGGTTCCCTAAACTTGCTGTAAGTAAACGAATGTAAAAATCACACGCTGAAAGAAATGCTGTAAGTAGCGTTAAGTTTTTAAATGGGAAGAAGTAAGTATTTGTAAAGCAAAAAATGCAGTCTTTCTTTTGCTGTAAGTACAAAATGTCTAAAATGACGAGATTTTTGTCTACATACAGCATTTAATCTTGCGAAAAAAAATATAAGTACGGGCGTTTTCAACGGCGTATATATTTTTTTTTTCATCGTAGAGACACAGGACCCAGATCATTCGATGCGGCTTTTTTTTCTGATTCTAATGATAGTAAAAAGTCACTTTAGGTATTTTGTCTACTTACAGCAAATATGCTTTCCTACGTCGATATGATTATAGGGTAGGTACATACTGACCTGACCCCAAATAAAAAGGCAACAGGGCAAGAAGATCGTAAGGTAATATTTTCAATTTGGCGCCACAAGCACAGAGAAAATTCAATAAAATATTAATTGACGTCAACATTTAAATAAACTCTGTAACTGAAGCCTGCCGGCCTAGCATGACCGCCACGAGATATCTCGCGGACGAGAGAAAACAAACTAAAATATAAGATATCTATATATATTATATCTCAACATCGACAACTTTGATAGAAAATAAATCTCGATCGACAAATATATCTATTTTTGATATTAAAAGTCGAGTTTTAAGTGCAATGGTCATGTTAGACCCGGAAGAAATAAATAGATAATCGATTAAAACACGAGAAAACGGTCGACAAAATTTTCTCGCGGTTGTCATGTTAGGCCGGCTGATGTTCCAATTTCAAAAATACATCTATGTATCGCAATAAGCCTTTTTCACATAACAAAAAACTAGTGACGAATCGAAATAGGATGGCATTACATACATTTAGGTATCAATACTTGAAATATATCTATGTATTTCAACTCTCCGGAGTTGAATGCACGTTTTACACAATATTACCACATTGAGCTTACCGTGCGTGAACGCCTTTTATACTATGAATGTAAAGATTAAATGATAATTACTTCAAATAGTTGGGCATATTATACGTAATTTAAGTAAGATGAATATTTGAAATACCGTTATGTGCTCATAATTTAGGCCGATTAAGTGCGAGTAGGCTTCGAGTGGGTTCCGTACTGAATATTAATTGTTTAATTGATTGTATTGTGACAGGGTAGTTCTGTGACAGACACTTTGAAAGGCTCTTTAGTGAATCTTAAGAGGTACATTTCAATCACTCAAGCACGTAAATATTTGTCAATATTGCAAATTGAAAATACTTGCGAGGGTTTCCAAGTGACGTTTGGAGAAAACAAAATCTTTTTTAATGATTTTCTTTCTTAAACGATACGTGCACTCATCGTAGCTTTTTTATTTAGATGCCTGTGTCCTGTACACTTATGTAATAAATAGAAAAAAAGGAAATTTAGGTGTCTTTCGTTTCGTCTAATGCTACAATCAACCATTTTTCCACTCTTTATATAAAACTTGCAACACGCAAACGCAATGTAGATGTACCTACTGATACTCAACAAATAGCCTTCTATTGGTGAAAGAATGTTTAAAATCGGTCCAGTAGTTTTTGAGTTTATTCGTAACAACCATACTAAATTACAAATCTTTCCTCTCTATTAACGTAGATTAAATTACTAATTTATCAAAGGAACTGTTCGCAGGAATTCCTGTATGTAATTACATATACATCACGCCTCTTTCCCATCGGGGTAAGCAGAGATCACGGAATTCCTTATGCTCCGATCCTTGCATACTTGTTAAGGTTTTATATTTGGTTTACATTATTATTATGTACTGGTTGATAGGCATATTCGAATACGTGTCGATGAGTAAACATGAGAACAAAAGAAAATGAAGTCAGCGCAGTCTCTTATTATTAGCTCCACAAGCTGATCGAGTGCATACATATTATGTCCCCGGCAGCTGAATTTCGCAATCAGACATCGCATCAAAGCCACACAAATCATCTCGATGTCTGGAAGTCCACAACCGCGCGATTCCTTACACTTTCGGTCTGACAACCACTCTGTTGAACTGATATGATTAGGACACGATATAATAAAATAGGCTCGATTCTTGAAGGTTGGGAATTATTCTTGAAGGTTGGCAATGCAGGCCTCTAATGTTGCAGATGGCTATGTACGGTAGTGATCGCTAACCATCACGTGAGAAAACTGCGCGTGTACTCTCAATTTTTTTTACAGCGCTTCATGTAAGTCACTTCACATATTCATAATTTCTCATACAACAGATTGACAATATAGAAATATTTCCTCGCAAGTTGTTCGAGTTTGGGCTACTGTAGAAGTTTTCACTGGAATACTCCTTAATAAAATACAAAAACATTTTTGAAACTTTTATTACTCTAGATCAAAATGGAGAGAGATCTTAAATTAATATTAATGTACGTAACATAAATAACATTTTTTTACAATAATTTTTCTAAGCTGATCTAATAGTGTTCGGACTTTGAAGCCAAACTTATTGTATATCATGTCATTTATTTACCTACCTATTTCTTGGCACTGAACAAAAAGTACCAAGATTTTAAAAAAAGATGGTCTTCTAGTGGTTTTGAAAGTTGGCGTAAAAATTGGCAGAAATCTAGAGGTATTCAATACTTAATATTTTTACATTTAAGTGCTCATTCAATAATTTAATTTAATAATATCTTGTCCAATTCATAATATATTATTTACATGAAATCAAATCTTCACCTGTGCTGGCGAATTTTAGAGCAATTATGGCAACACAATTTTTGCAAGAAGATAATTATTAAATAGTACCGCAGAAACTAGTGTATCAATCTATAATTAAAATATTGCTTAATTTTTTAAGGAAACTTCATAATCTCCCCTAATAATACCATATATATAACGATTAAATAATAATAACTGTATTGCTAGTGTATGAATGCAATTCTGCCTAAGATTTTTATGCTGCGTCCGCGTCATATCGTTAATAGTGTGACTATATTTTTTGCTACGTGCAATGATCACAAAAATACCTTGATTGTTTATTCATATTTTATAGGTATCTTATATATGAGGCGGTCCTTTTACGATTGTGCCGTGTACCTAAGAAAAGCCACGAATACTGTAAAAATGTATGTCTTTGCCTTTCTTTTACCTCTGAGAATTCGAAAATAGCTGATCATTTATTATTCATATATCCAAGTGAGCAATATTTGAGGAAATTTGATTGAGTAAAACATGACATTAATAAATACTGTTAAGAAATTTCTTTCATTTGTACATTTAGGTTTACCTTTGCAACAGGCGTATTAAATTTTACATAAAATGGTAATTCTTGCATCAATTCAGGTACTAATTTATCTGTGTGAACACTTTATTTATACCGCTTTTGATAAACATTTGTTAAAAATTCTTAACATTGTATGTCCTAGATTATTTCATAAAGTACTAGCATTTCAGATCTCACAATTGAATTATACACTAACTGCCTAATGTAGGTACTATATGGAGTACAAATATCGAATCTCCCATTTAGTTTTTTTTTCTAAAATGGCAACATATGGCAAAATATGTTTATAATATAATAATAAATTTTTTTTCTTTTTAGTGAGCATATAAAACACGCAAAAAACAACCAGATATATATTTTTTTATATTATTATCCGTTATTTGTTCTGTCCACCATTCTCATGTTTAATTTATTCGACTGATCGCCTTTTTCTGAGGTTGCCTGGAAGATATTATCGATATTAAGCGGTAAGACCACCCTCTGTAAAGTATATCCTTTTGTTTTGTGTGCAATAATTTTTATTATTATTACTATAACCCCTGGCATTTTTAATACTTTTTTAAGTTTATTTTAAAATAGGTTTAATGATAAGAACTACAGCTGTTATAAAACGCAGGACGTACAATGATAATACAAATACACGGGGAATATATAATTTGATTTTCATGAATCAATACTGCTTTATAAACAAGATTCACATTATATTTAGATGAAAAGTTTCATTATTAGTTTTAATATTAATAATTACAAAAATTCTGCTTATGTAATGCCTCATAGAATAGTTAATTGGTATTTTCCTATGATTTATTGTTTTTTTGAAAGAAATCACTGCCTAGAGATGGCCATAAGGCCATCAATATGTACTTCTCTGGTTGAATATCGAAATAAATTGAATTGTAATATTGCTATGGTATCGCTCATCGAAAACTACAATGAAGTCATTGCTAAAATGTCGAAATTGACATTTTGATGTTATGGCTGTTGAAATTGACATTTTTATGTCATGGTTTGTGGGTATTCCAAAAAAAAAACACGTCAGAATTGTACTCACAAAATTTATAGATAGCGGGTACAAGTTTTAGTTATAAGTACAACCCTACAAAATTCTGATTCAAGATCTTTTTACTAAAATTTAAATCAACATATTAATACAAATAACATTATTATTAATATTTTTTTTCTCAATAAAACTCTTAATTCATAGTTTAATACTTTATTTTCAGGTTTTTTTTCCTATCTGCAGCACATAATTCCAAATTATAAAACGCTTATCTTGAAACATCGTCAAATTGCTATCACATCATTGTAGTTTTAGATGAGCTACGGTTATTAGATGATTTATATGGAAACCAGGCATAAACAATCTCATATAAGCCAAGACGGAGTATAAACACTTTTTTTTTATTAAATGCATGCGTCATGTCATCTTTGTCTCAACTGAATATAATAATCTGTGGCCATTGCTATATTTTTAAATTACAAACACTATAAGTCTTATCCGCAGTCTTAGTTGTAACGCCACAGTTCATTCATTAGCAGTCGCGCCGGAACTATCTGAATTGTCCTCCGCTTTTCTCTTACTACCCGCATGTTTACTTTTCCTCACCGGCCTATATTTTTCCCACTTTTTGTGATTCAACGTGTCAAAATCGTCACAGAACAGCGCTATGTCCTTTAAGTAAGTGCTTAAATGCAGTAATTCCTTATCTTTATCTCTATTTAAATGCGCTTGTCTGAATGCACGTATTTTCAGACCGCTTTTTGGGTTCATAATGAAGTTTCGGCGAATGTCATCCAACATAATTGTGTTTTTGGAGCTGTATTGCGGGTACTTGCCCCAGATCACGCCGAGAGGTTTCACCTGAAACAATATAGTATTTTTAAGAAGTGAATCCCCGAGTGCGCTGGTAGGGTATGGGTCAAAACATTTCAGTGAATTTTTAAGAAGTAATTAAATTCTTCTTATAATCAAATATTCAAGTAATCTTATGTACCTTGCTGAAACATTTTTTTAAAATTTAGTTTCCCCAGGATTTGAATCTGAGACTTTCGGTGTCAAATACGACTGAGCTATGTTGATATTTGATGTGAGATTCAAAATTTGCCGCACTGGTCCATAACTTACTTTTTAATTTTGATATGTAAACATTACAATGTATGTTTAACTTAGCGATAAGCGATTGCAAATGATCAGGGTATTTGAATCATCAACAACTAATCGTACCCTTAATAAAGTAAAGGCCTATTTCAAAAATATCATCTTTTGGGAAAACGTGTTTAAAGATTGTGCAATCTGACGTTTTTGCTTGTTATATTGGGTTTAAAGAATTTATTTTCTCGAAGAACTTACAATGTTCACTTATTAGAGAAAATTAATATTAAAACTTAAAAGTACTTAGAAAACAAAACAACGGAACAATTATACAGGCTAATTAAGAAAACAAAATTCATAAGGAAGTCAAAGTCTGTTGTAAAACATATTATAAATTTTGCTCCTGCTGCAAATATTTCTTTAATTTTCTTTTAAAAACACCAACAGACTTTGACTTCTTCACATCCTCAGGTAACTCATTGTGCAATCTAGCTCCCTCAAACCTTATATTATATCTACCATAATTCGTTCGGGCTGCTGGTAATGCTAAGTTATGTTTATGTCTGGTGTGGTACTTATGGACTTTCTTGTGAAATGTGATGTGAGAATGTGTGATGATTTTTTGAATATGTATGCATGTATGATAAGTGTGAAGTTGTGAGATGTTAAATATTTTTGAGCTTTTATATAATTTTTTTGTAGGTGTAAGTCTATGGTAATTAAATAAAGTTTTAATTATTTTATTTTGTGTAACTTGGAGATCCTTTATGTTTGTTTTTGCTGCACCACCCCAAATTTGAATCAGATACTCCAAGTGTGGTTTGACAAGGGAATTGTAAATAATTTTTTTTGCCGTGTGAGGAATGCATTTTGCAATTTGCTTGACTAATCCAATGAGGGGAGATATCTTGGATCTTATGTGCTCTAAGTGTGCTTTCCATGTTAATTTTGGGTCTAAAATGAGTCCAAGATATTTCTCCTGATTGGATTTTTTAATTATTTCCTGGTCTATTCTAGGAGGTGAAAAATTTGGAATTTTCTTGTTTTTTGCAGCAAAAATCATGTAGGAGGTTTTCTTTACATTAACAGTTAGAAGATTACATTTTAACCAATTAGATAGGATATTCAGATCACATTGAGCTTTCTCCAGTATTACTTCGACAGAATGACCAAAATAAAAAAGACAGGTATCGTCGGCGTATAATGTTACGTGACCCAAAAGACCAATTTTACTTATATCATTTACATATATTAGGAAAAACAATGGGCCTAAAATAGAGCCCTGTGGTATTCCACATTGTATTCTAGTTAGATTACTCTCATACTGATTTATTTTTACCAATTGGTGTCTATTCGAAAGATATGACTCAAAAATTTTATATGCTATACCACTTATACCGATGTTACTTAATTTGTGTAAAAGAATTGAATGACTGATTGTATCGAATGCCTTTTTCATGTCAATGAATATACCTAACGCTATTTGCTTTTTGTCAATGCTTTCAGTTATTTTAGTAACGAGATCAACAGTTGCATTAAGTGTGCTAGATTTCGGGCGAAAGCCATACTGGCATTCAAACAAATAGTCAATATCATTTAAATAATCAAGCAACCGGCAATGCAGCACTCGTTCAAACACCTTTGAGATAATAGGTAACACTGATACAGGTCGATAGTTACTTGGGTCACTTTTGGCACCGCTTTTATAAATAGGTGTGACCTTGGCTATTTTAAGTGAGTCAGGAAAAATACCCTTCTCTAAGCAGTTATTTATACATTGTGTTAAACTAGGTACTATTGTATCTTTACAACATTTGATAGATTTTGTTGTTATGCCATCAATTCCTGAGCTTGTATTGGTATCTAATGTGTCAATTATTCTTAATATTTCGGTTTGAGTGCAGGGTTTTAGCTGTGTTAAACAGTCAATGTAATTGTATTTGGAATAGTTCGGAGTACTTGTTCTATTTTGTATAATTTTACTAGCTAACAAAGGGCCTATGGATGCGAAGTAATTGTTAAAAGTTTCACAAACATCAAAGCCATCTTTTACTTCTTTATTATCAACTATAAGCTTTGGGGGTTCAGATGCTGTTTTGATTTTATTGCTTACCAAGTTATTAATTAATTGCCACATTATTCATAACATCATAATTTTATATTTGCTTGTATATAGTTATATTGAGCCCATCGAACATAAAAACTGAAAAACTCAATATTTAGTTGTGCCTTATCCAAAGCTGCGAAATGTACTTCTTAGAATTGATATTAGCAACTACTAATGACATTTCGAATTCAGTTCGAGACTCTCGGCAATTGCCAGTGTTGAACAAACAGTGAATGATTTGTTCACTCTGAGGTTCGGATTATTTGACACCGAAGCGACGCACGAGAACGTTGAGTGGGTATCAAGTTAATTACTAATTAGATCATTCGAATAATTTGAATGATTCATTAAGTCGAATAATTCGAATAGAATCATTCATAGTGGCGCATCGCTACTTTAACACCATTCAATTTGATGGTAAAACAATTTTGCTGTTTACTGTACTAGTCTATACTAATATTCTAATACTAATAATATTATAAAGAGGAAAGATTTGTATTTTTGTTTGTCTATACTAATATTATAAAGAGGAAAGGTTTGATTTTTTGTTTGTTTGTATGAATTGAATAGGCTCCGAAACTACTTGGCAGATTTGAAAAATTCTTTCACTGTTGGAAAGCTACATCATTTCTGAGTGACATAGGCTATATTTCATTTTCAAAAAAAATAGGCATCCTTACTAAAATTACGATAACGTAATCCAAGGTGTGAAAAAAATATCAAAAAACTACCTTACATCGCGTGCGCTGCGAAAACTATTGATGATAGAACAAAATGATATACTACATTTTTTTAGAACACACCATTATCTACAAAAAATCAGCGGCAGCATATCTCTAACTATTACAGTCATGTCACCGTTATGTTTACGGCCGGTGCGGCTTCAAGCAGCGCAGCGCAGCGAGCAATGCTGCGAGGGGTAGTATTGTATATACTTTGTCATTTTCTTCAATTTTTGTGGTTTTGTTACGATTTAATACAAAAAATACTTGACCGATTTTAAAAATTCTTTCACCATTAGAAAGCTACATTATCAGCGTGTAACTTATTTTCATCTAAATTGCACCCGTGCGAAGCCGGGGCGTTTTGCTAGTTATGAATAAACTCAAAAGCTACTGAACCGATTTTGAAGATTATTTCACCAATAGAAAGCTACTTTATCAGCGAATAACATAGGCTATTTTTTTGGGCATCTACATTGCACCCGTGTGAAGCCGGGGCGCGTTGCTAGTTATCAATAAACTTACATCAATAGTGCCATATTTAGGTGTATGCACAGTGATCATTGCCAAGTAGTCCAAGTAGAACATGATCTTATACTCCATGTGCACAGAGACACCGAGTAGTTTCATCTTCTCCTCAATCCACTTCATCCCGGTTGCAGACCAGATTACAATATCATAGTCTTTGTATGCAGATGTTAGGAACTCGTGAAGGAATGGCCGCATAAGTTCATACCCTAAAAACATATATTTTTTTAATATTAAATACCAACAAATGAGTGTGTGATTATGATGGGAGATACTATAGCCATAAAATATTAATCACTGATGCACTGACAACCTATTTCTTACTTCATCCATCATTCAAAAACGCAGTTTGCACTCCACAGTTCTTCAAACCAGGGATGTTACGGAGCTTCGATTCCGGTTCCGAAAGGTTGGAACTTTTGATTGATTTTGCACATCCGATTCCGATTTCGGTTCCGATTTTGAATCGGAGGTCGAAGCACAGCGGCGGCGGCGGCGGATACGATCAGCGCCATTTGTTTTAATTTGTAAATTATTTTTTAAGTAAATTCGTTTATTTTTATTTTCAACACCTAGGAAGGTGTTTTATTTTTTTTAACTGATATGAATTAAACTGATTTATTTTATTACGCATTTCTCTTTTGCATTTACCTCCGATTCCGGTTCCGACAAACCAAATTTAAAAAATCCGATTCCGAATTCGGTTCCAATAAAACCACCTCCGTTACATCCCTACTTCAAACTAAAACCCTATGCTAAAAATACCTTACAATGGTCAGCCTGTCCTGCAATAACTAGAGAATTACAACAAGTACCAATTCGAAATATATGGCATTAAAATAAATAAATGTAGTTATCTACTTAGTTTCAGGACCGCCTCCATGGCTCAACCAGAGGTCCTGGGTTCGAATCCCGGGAAAAATGATTTTTAAAAAAATATTTCGGTCGGGCACAGAAGGCTGCCCTTTATCCTGTATAGAAAAATGAAACAGACACAGAAATGGGTCTGCCCCATGCCCCACTATGGGACTCGGAAATTCACACTTAGTTTATTTGGTTTACTATTTTATTGCTATATAATTAAAAATATTACAAATAAAAAAACTGCAAAAATTACAAACCTGTTTCTGCAACTGATCTATGGTCAAACAATGTGTAGTCTATATCCAATACTAGAAGTTTCTTGTTGGGACGAGGCTCATTTAACACTTTTATTTTGTAGTCTTTAACTCTTTTATTTATCTTAGCTAAGTAAATCTGAAATAAACATGCAAAGGTAAGAATAGAAAAATGTTATACACTTCAAAACAAATAAGGATCTCTATTTATCTATATTTTAGATTCAACAAAGAAAATATATGTACAAAGTGCTGTCTTATCTTTTAAAAAAGTTTTTAAGAAGAATTTTTTATTGCAAATATTGGTTATGAATTTTTAAATTCACTTATAAATATAGATATAACTAGCGACCCGCCCCGGCTTCGTACGGGTCTAGATTTTTTTGACAAAAAAGCAGGGGTTGTATGTATTTTTTAATGCCACATAATAAAAAAATAAAAACAAAAAAAATCGTCCAAAAATAAAAAAAAAAATTAAGGGTGAACAACCCTTATCACTTAGGGGTATGAAAAACAGATAGTAGCCGATTCTCAGACCTACTGAATACGCATATAAAATTTGGTAAGAATCGGTCGAGCCGTTTCGGAGGAGTATGGCAACGAAAACTGTGACACGAGAATTTTATATATTAGATATAGATTAGATACACTTATTTTTGGTCATGTTCTACATGTTTTTTTATAATCATATCTCACAATTAACTAAGTTTTAAAATAATTCTTAATTTTGGTCTGTTTTTGTGCAATTTATATGAGGGAGATGCAGGCATAGGGTGCTAGACTATTGAAGTGTCGAATTAATGAGATTCTACTGTATATAACATATAAAAATATAACCTACTTCCTGATTTTCTACATCAATTTCTTCTTCCTCTATATCAAGATCATTAACAACGTCATCTCCAACATCAGGCTTGGACATAGCACCCTCTATTGCTTCCTCCAGGGAACCCATCATCATTATTTTGAGATTGGGCTTCAGATTTAACTCTGATAGAGCATAGTTGTCTGTGGCTACCTTACCTGTAAACATACAATACTGCACATAAGACTAATTCAATGGATATACTAGAGTAGAAGTGAATGTGAACAATATTTTGATCACAATCAAGTTGAAGTTTTTATTCCCAGCAATAACACAGGGATAAATTTCAATCTTATGATACACAGACTTCTTATTACTCAAAGAAAAAGCCTTCAGCTTGTTTATTAAATTTAAAAATATTATGTGAATAGTAAGATCTGCTCAATATAATATGTAATATGCTGCTGCTTTTGCTACCAACTAATAGCTAGACATTTCATAAAACCTCTTGTTAAATATAGACATATCACTAACTGCACTTTTATATTCCAAAATTTACCTCATGAAACTGTGCTAATCTGCTTTATTAAAAAGAAAATTATGATCAGATCAGTCAGAAGCTTTCACTCCATCCTTACTCTACCACAAGGAAAGATAACTAAATTACAGCACTATTTCAAAGCCTGATATAAAGTTTTGCATAAGGTATTTTATTCAGATCTAAAGAATTGTAAAAGTTTTGTCAAAATTTTTTGTTGGTGAGAATCTGTAATCACCTTTCGTTATTTTAAAATGTAATAATTTAATAATATTGTGTAATATTGAAAAAAATATATTATTTCAATCCCAGAATAAGCACTGTGAAGTATTAGAAACATTAATAAGCAACAATCGACTTGTCAGACACGTCCTCTTACAATATTAAAATTAAGTTCAACTAGCTTTTAACTTAACGAGTTCATTGACACAAACAAATGCAAATGCTAATTAGCGATCATAAAACATTATCGTTTAGACATAAAACTTAGTTTTGTTTTTACATAAGCATATAAGCAACATTTAATTATTATCATGAAAATAGCTGTTACGGTAAAAATTATGATACAAACCTTGAAATTTAACATTCAGGAGCTTTTGTCTTTCGGGACGAACTCCTGTGGCATTTTCTATGGCGACTTTTAACATCGCCACAGAATCAGATGGTGAAAGTTCTGGCAGCTCATATTCTTTGCCGTTCCACTTTACACTCAACATTATAGGTTGGTCGAGATCACTCATTTTGCCATTAATTAATTTTTAAGATTGCCTAGAGACTGGTGATCACAATTTACCACATAAACAAAACAACTGACGTTTTTATTTTTCAATTGTTTGAGGTTTCCCTTGTCATTTGTCAGCAGTTGACAAGCACACCACAGACCTGAGACAAGATTAAGGTTAGAAGTGTTAATACTACCCGTTCATTTCGAGATTACCGTTACCTCCCGCCCTACTTCCTCATCGGGCGTAGCATAATATCATATCATATTTGTTTTTGTTGGTTTGTTATATTTAAAGCTTATCACATTCTTTGAACAAGAAACTACTTTTTGTACCCTTGTACCCTGTACAACACTCGAAATGCGAATGGTCCGAATTGATTCTTAGATTGTTACATTACACGCAAGTTCTGCCGGTGAAGGAGCGTATTGTCCTTAGATTAAGAACCTGAATTAATCTAAAGACGTGTCCATACTAATATTGTCTTTTATTAACGCAAGTATCACACATTTAAATAAAATACTGTATACCGGATTAAAACGGGATTTATTATCTGTCTCCCCGTGACCACGGTTGCTGAAAAGCATCCGAAACGTCGGGATAAATAATTTAAACAATATAAATAATAAATCGCGTTTTAATCCGGTATACAGTATTTTATTTAAATGTGTGATACTCCCTTTAATATTAATTATATCAATACCCACATGTTTGCAAAATATGTCGTTATCACTACAAAAAAAAAATTGATACTTGCAGGAGTTGCAGGGACAAACATTGGTACTACAGAGATTTAAATGATTTTCAATATAGTTTTTATAAATTAAAGGGAACACTACGCCAATATACCAACAACGTGAATTTATTAAATATAAAGAATGCACTTTGAGATTGCTTTATCCACATAGAAAATTTTTTTTGGATGTTTATTAAGTTATTAGTAATTTATTAAGTTTGTTTAGAATATTTTCTTTACTTCTAAATTGTTTATATTGGAATAACATGAAAAGAACTAAGCTTTGTAATAATAAAATAATATTAATGCATGTTATAGAGTAAGCAAAACTAAAAATAAATATTTATTCAAGTTAATCATGGATATAGGATTTCTGTATCTTAATTCTGAATAAGGAAAAAAAAACAAAAGTTAATTTTTATATTTAAAATAATTTATAATTAAAGTGATGATATTATTAATTATATACATCTTCGTCCTTCACTTTATCCTCAATATTGGAAACTTCCTCTACGTAGAGCAGCTCTGGTTCGAAATTTGGATCCAAGGATTTGCTTTTAACTATTTCCTTGTAAATGAAAGCAGATTTTCTTGGAGTTCTTACGCGGTCGGGACTAGAAAAGTCTACCTCGTATAAGCCGAACTTTTCACTGAAAGATAATGAAGACATATAAGAATATTTATGAAACACCTACTGATACAAGTTGTAACAGTGATAATTCCTACGTTTGACAAGCATAGAATATTCAATATTCATATTATGTATAACAGTATATGGCGTTACGTGAAACATATAATATTGTACACTAGGGTTTAGTTATAAAATAGCAGTTCAGCTTCGCTCAGATGGTGATAATCGCATTGATATTCAGTTGATAGATTAATAAATATAATAATAAACAGATTTTTGTTTTTTTTTAAGTTACCAACCTATATCCTGCCATCCATTCAAAATTATCTATCATACTCCAAGCTGAGTAACCGCGTACATTGCAACCTGCCTCTAAGGCATCCAATAAAGCTGATAAATAACTCCTTAAGTATCGTATCCTGTCTTCATCTAACAGGCCTCCTGCTGTTGACCAACCGTTTTCCGTGATATAGATTCGTGGATTATCATACAATCTATTCACTTCCATAAGCAATTTATAAAATCCCCAGGGTACTTCCTGGAAGATATCAAACATTATTGATGAATTAATTATTATCACCTATAAATTAAATCATAATATACAACAAATGTTGCTTCAAGATATGTTGATTATCTATCCTTATGGTGATGTGTTTTTTGTGGGTACATCATGGGGCGTATTCAGAATTTACTACAAACCTTTTGTAGATGGTGAATTTGACTTATATAAGTCAGTACCAATTAAACAATATAACTTTACAGAGCATTCTAACTGTCCAGTATTAACAATGAGCCCCATCTTTCAAATAGATGTGGTGGAAATAGATGATGGTCATATAGTACTTGTGGTTATGCCAAAGAAAATTGCAGTTTTATATTTTAAACATATATTTAATAAGCCAAACCTGCCTGTTTTGCCATTTAAGGAAGTACAAGATGTTAAAATATTTGATGTAGAATAGATTAGAAATGAGTAAACCAGTGCACATATCTATTAACTCCACTACTTTAATATCTTAAGTATCAAAGCATGTTTATATTAAAAAAACTTTACTTAATAATAAACATTAACACCATTAAACAACAAATTTTTTTGGCCATTGAAAAATAAGTCATGTATTTTAGAAGCCATTTTGATTATTTCAGGCATTAAACGGTTGATAGCACATCATATCATATATGATATGCCTATATCACGCCTCTTTCCCATTCCATATGCTTCGATCCTTACATACCACTGTAGAGAGGGGTTGTATCGATCGTAGGTAGCAAATAAAACTATTGATCAGAAGGTATTAATGCGAAGGAATGAATGAATATATTTACAATAAAAATGATTAATAATAAACAATAAAAATGGTACAATAATATAGCATATAAAAGCAAGTTGGTAAAAATAAGTTGATCTGATTGGTGGATTCAGATCACGCCACATCGCGTGCGTGTGCGAGATGGAAACTTGTTCAAACTTGTCCGCGCCCGCTATTGTTATAAATACGGCACACATCCCGCGGCGGCCTCATATTGCATATCGCGAGCTAGAGCTCGCGCGCGTCGCGCCGCGAGTTCAATCCGAGTCCGCGCGTCTAACGGGTCGCTCCTCACTGCACCGTCGGGGTACCTCCTGCAGCCTGCGCTCGCTGGGTTCTGCATCGCTGATCCTCGCACGTACAGTCACGAAAATAGTTCTTTTCAGAACTGTCTGCTTCTCTGTTTCTGCGATGATAGACGTCAGCTTGTTGATGAAATAAATATGTTGGTGTTCTCTTATTTTCCTCTTCCTCCTTGGTAATTGTAGCAGACATCAGTTTGATGTCTGTGAGGTAAAGGTAATGAGGTATTGAAGTAGCCTGGTATATTGGCTGGTATAAAGGTAATCTGGTATGTAGTGCAAGGTAAAGGTATATGATAATAGTAACTTGACTATTTACGATGGTAAGTATATATGTATGCACCTACATAACTCCCCCTCAAGCGAAGCGTACCGGCAGTTTGATATTGCGGCCGGCACGTGTCCTTGTAGGCACTAAGCTTGTGTGCGTGCGAGTTGTGTTCACTGAAGCGTGACGAGTCGTTGCTCTTGACCTACTTTCGCGCTCGTTCGAATTTGTATCTTCGCTGCGTAGTAATACGGTCGATTTTTCAGTGCGGTCGTTCGGACTTGCTTCATTTTCTTCTGAGATGATATACGCTGGCTTGAGGCGATCTATAGATATAGTAGATATACGGTCGTTGACTTTTATTACGAAATATTTCTCTTTGCGTTCTATAACTTCATATGGACCGGTATATGGTTGTTCTAAGGGTTTTCTTGATGCATCTGTGCGTATGAATACTTTCTTGCAAGTATGAAGATCTTGATGAATGAAGATAGGTCTATTGTTGCTATGTGGTTGCGTAGGTACTTGAGGTTTGAGTGAGTTTATTGATTTTCGTAGTTGATCGACGAATGAGTTGTCCAAGGTTCGATGTCTTAAAGTTTCATTGAAGAAATCTCCGGGTAGTCGTAAGTTGTATCCGTAGGTAAGTTCGGCGGTGCTTAGTCCGTTGTCACTTCGCATCGCAGCGCGAAGTCCAAGTAAAACTGTAGGTAATTCCTCGTCCCAGTTATTTTTTCCTTGTAGTCTGGCTTTCAGCGCTTGTTTCAATGAACGATGCCAGCGCTCGACGATGCCATTTGACTGTGGATGATAGGGCGTAGTACGAGATTTTTCTATTCCCATAATCTTCATTAGTGACTGGAACAGATGGGATTCGAACTGGCGACCTTGGTCGGATATAAGTGTTTTAGGTACACCGAAACGAGATATCCAGTGTTCGTAGACTACTCGGGCGATGACGTCAGATGTTATTTCGCTAGTAGGTATTGCTTCGGGCCATCTTGTGTGTCGATCTATTATTGTTACTAAGTACCGATGTCCTTTCGCTGTAGTAGTGAGCGGTCCAACTATATCTATATGTATGGTTTGGAATCGCTCGCTTGGCGGGAAAATTCCTATTGCGCTCGATGAATGGCGTTGTATTTTGCTTCGTTGACACGATAGACATTGCTTCGCCCATGCGCCCGCGTCGTGGTTAATTGAAGGCCAAAAGTATTTTGTAGATAATATTTTACGCGTTGCGCGTACACCGGGATGACTTATGTTATGAACTGCGTTGAATGCAAGTTTTCTATATTGTAGCGGTAGGTATGGACGAATATTTGAAGTTGAGGTTTCGCAATATAACTTGATATCGGTGTTAGGTATGTTTATATACTTCAATGTGATATTATCTTGATTTTTGAGTTCTTGAATTGTAGTATCGTTTTCTTGAGCTTGTGCGATCTCTTGATAATTTAAAGATGTAGGTAAATTAATTTCTTCTATGCGGCTGAGTGCGTCGGCGACTATGTTTTGACTTCCGCTGATATGTCGTATGTCGGTGGTGAATTCGCTGATAAATAATAGTTGTCTTGTTCTTCTAGGTGTTTCTGAAGGTGAAGGAGTCTTCGTAAGAGCGAATGTGAGCGGTTTGTGGTCGGTGAAGATAATTAATTCACGTCCTTCATAAAGTTTTCTGAAGTGCTTCATTGCCATGTAGATCGCAAGTAATTCTCTGTCGTAGGTACTGTACTTGATTTGCGCGTCGGAGAATTTTTTCGAGAAGTAGCCTAGCGGTTGCCAATGGTTTTCGACGTATTGTTGAAGTACGGCTCCTGCTGCTTTGTCGGATGCGTCGCTAAAAATAGCTAACGGAGCTTTGTGCACGGGATGAGTGAGTAAAGTAGCGTTTTTGATGCTCTCTTTACACGATTCGAATGCTTGCGTTGCCTCCGGGGTCCACTCGATTTTTGTTTTGTCTTTTTTCTTCGTGTTGTGAAGATATTTGTGCAGTGGCTCTTGAACTAAGGCAGCGTTTTTTATGTTTTCACGATAAAAATTAAGCATTCCGAGGAATCTTCGGAGTTCCTCGACGGTTGTAGGCTTCGGAAAATCTGAGATAGCTTGAATTTTCTCGGTAGGCGGTTTGATTCCTTGTTTTGATACAACATAGCCTAGGAATTTGACTTCTTCTTTTCCAAAAACGCATTTTGCGGGATTGATTGTGATTCCGTATTCTTCTAGTCTTCGAAATACGATGCGTAGATGTTCACGATGCTGCGTTTCGCTTTCAGAGGCTAAGAGCAGATCGTCGACGAATGAAAATACGAAATCGAGTCCTCGCAGTACTTCATGGATGAATCTTTGGAATGTCTGTCCTGCGTTCTTGAGTCCAGGACACATTCGAGGAAATTCGAATAATCCAAATGGTGTGATGATGGCTGTCTTCTCAATGTCTTTTTCATTATTACATATCTGTTGATATGCGCGATTTAAATCGACTACGCTGAATATAGTCTTGCCGGCTAGTTGATAGGTGAAATCCTTGATACGTGGTATGGGATATCGGTCGGGTTTTGTGATTGCGTTCAGACGACGATAGTCTCCACAGACTCGGATATCACCATTTTTCTTCGGTACGACGTGAAGTGGTGATGACCATGGACTCTTGCTTGGTCTGCATAGGCCTTGTTGGATCATGTTTTCGAATTCTTTTTTCACTTGTTCGTATCGATGAGGTGGGATAGGTCTTGCTCGGCAGTATATAGGTTGACCAGTTGTTTCGATGAAATGTTCGACGTTATGTTTTGAGTTTAGCTTCATTGAAGTTATTCTTGTTATGCCGGGAAATTCTTCTAAAATGTTGTGATATGTTTGTTGTTTGTCGATGCTTCTTATAGTAGGAATACTTGTTGAAAATGCAGGTACGTTGATTTTCAGGTTGGTTAATCCGTCGATTAAACGTTGATTTTGAAGATCGACTATGAGGTTGTGATGCTTTAAAAAATCCGCACCGATGATAGGCTTGGATACTGCAGCTACGATGAATTTCCACTTGTATGGACGTCGAAGATTGAGATCGAGTTCGAGTGTTTTCTCCCCATATGTAGGTATAATTGTGTTGTTGGCGGCGTAAAGTTGGAATGGGAGTGGTTCGCATGTTGAGCCTTTCTTCTTCGGTATGACCGATATATTGGCACCGGTGTCGACCAAAAAAGTGAGTTTCGTCTTCTTGTCGGTGACGAATAGGCGGTATGATTTTTCGTGAACGCTGGATTCCGCCGCAGCCAACGTTCGATTTAATTTAAATCTTGCGTGTTGTTATTAATAATCTTGATGAATGAACACGGCGTCGTACATTTTCTGGCTTCTTTTCCGAAACGGCGATGATAGTAGCAGTACGGAGATCTTGATTGTGATTGTGATCGCGATGATGATCGATGACGCGATGAATTGCGGAAGCGGTTGAAATTACGACGGCTGTTACGATGATACGGAGGTGAAGAATTTGATTTTAATTCGGCGATTTCGAGTGAAAGTTTTTCTATTTTCTTGAGTAGGTATTCAGCGTTGACGTTTGAAGTTGATGATTGCGGTTGATGACATGATGGAGATACTGCTGCTACTTCGTGGCTTTGTTCGTGCATCTTGTCGGCGAGTAATGCGAGATCGTCGAGTGCTGTAGTCTTCGAGATCGTGTCGCTGACTACGAGTACGCTTCTGACGTGGGCTGGTAGGTGGTTAAGCCAAAGCATTCGTAGGGTCTTCTCGGGTACGCAGTCTCCGGCAAGATCACGCATGCGCCGTAGTAGGTGACTAGGTCGTTGGTCGCCTAGTTCCATTTCGGATAGTAGTCTCTGTAACTGACGATTTTCGCTGTCTTCGTATACAGAGATTAGACGCTTCTTGATTTTGTCATACGGGTCTGATTCATCACGAAGTTTCTTCAAAATATCGCTGATGTGATCGATGTCGGGCCTCTCTAGCTGAGAAATTACAAGTTGAGCGAGTTGTTGCTGCGTTCGGTTGGATTCGGCGGTGGCGGCTTCGAAACAGTAAAACCAGGATTCTGTTTTATCACGCCAGAACGGTGGAATTCGCAGCGCTAGGGAAACGGCGGCAACTTGATTTTCTTCGGCCATAGTGAAGAAATTTGGGCAGAGTAGCAGGCTTCTTGCTTTATTCTTTTTAGGCAGAGTAGCAGGCTTCTTTCTTGCCGGGCAGAGATTCTTCCTTGTTGTTCTTCTTGGGCAGAGATTCTTCCTTGTTGTTGTTCGTTCGGGGTCACCACTGTAGAGAGGGGTTGTATCGATCGTAGGTAGCAAATAAAACTATTGATCAGAAGGTATTAATGCGAAGGAATGAATGAATATATTTACAATAAAAATGATTAATAATAAACAATAAAAATGGTACAATAATATAGCATATAAAAGCAAGTTGGTAAAAATAAGTTGATCTGATTGGTGGATTCAGATCACGCCACATCGCGTGCGTGTGCGAGATGGAAACTTGTTCAAACTTGTCCGCGCCCGCTATTGTTATAAATACGGCACACATCCCGCGGCGGCCTCATATTGCATATCGCGAGCTAGAGCTCGCGCGCGTCGCGCCGCGAGTTCAATCCGAGTCCGCGCGTCTAACGGGTCGCTCCTCACTGCACCGTCGGGGTACCTCCTGCAGCCTGCGCTCGCTGGGTTCTGCATCGCTGATCCTCGCACGTACAGTCACGAAAATAGTTCTTTTCAGAACTGTCTGCTTCTCTGTTTCTGCGATGATAGACGTCAGCTTGTTGATGAAATAAATATGTTGGTGTTCTCTTATTTTCCTCTTCCTCCTTGGTAATTGTAGCAGACATCAGTTTGATGTCTGTGAGGTAAAGGTAATGAGGTATTGAAGTAGCCTGGTATATTGGCTGGTATAAAGGTAATCTGGTATGTAGTGCAAGGTAAAGGTATATGATAATAGTAACTTGACTATTTACGATGGTAAGTATATATGTATGCACCTACACCACTTTCGCTCCTTCTACTTTCATCAATGCTTAATACACACTCGTCGGTTACGAGTACTTTTGACCTGTCATTTTTGAAGCGCATTATTGACTGACATTTTGTGGGTGGGGTCACCTACCATCAAGTGAACCTCGGGCTCGATATCTATCCATGCTACATTTTTCATAAGAATGTATGCTTACCTGTAACCATGATGATACACCCTGGGGCCAAGATGGATCCTTGACTAGCACTGAACCCATATCATCCATAAACGAAGGTACTGCGTACATGCCTTCCAGCGACGCGTCTCTAAAGGCTAGTTTACTTGTATATGTATTGATTCCTAAGAAGTCGGACGACCCACGAATTGTTGCTACTTCAGCCGCTGAAAGTTCTGGAAGACGTGACCTTCTAAAGCCCTGCTCAGCGCTTTTTGCTGCAACGTTCTTTTTTAACTCAGTCGGAAAGTCGCCGTCTTTAGAAAATATTGGATTTGCGTACTGACCCCACTGAAAGCCAGACATTGGAATATTTATTTATGCCAATGTTTACATACATTGTAAAATCGCGTTTCGGTTTCAGTCTGGATTTCCGAATGCTCGAAGTTAAAAAAATATTTTTAAGCAAAAAACAAAAACCGACTTCAAAACTACAACTAAAAAGTAAAAAATAATAAAATATTACTTCAAAGCATTATTTCTTAACAATTATTTTTGAAGCCGGTGCCACCCAACCGATGCCGCTCCGTACCGTTCGAAAAGTTGTTGCAAAAGCAGGATTAAACTCCAAAAATAACTGTTAATAAATAATGCTTTGAAGTAATTAAAATATTATTTTTTAATTTTTTAGTTGTACTTGTAGTTTTGAAGTCGGTTTTCGTTTTTTGCTTAAAAAACATTTTATTTCTATTTTTTTTGTAGGAAGTGTATTTTTTAAGTTCATTAATCCTTACATAATAATTTAGTAGACCTACCACTAAACGTGCTGCTCAAATGAGACAGCGCTGTGAAATAAACCACAAACCAAAACAACATCTACGTATAAGATCATTTTGTTAATGTTGATTTTCTAAAAAAGTACCAAACCAAATTCGATAAATAATGGGACCACCTCTGAAATATGCCCTACCAAACAAAAGAAGAATCATCCAAATCCATCCGTAACTTGCGAAGTTATCGCGTAACAAACATACAAAAAAAACAACATACAGACGAATTGAGAACCTCCTCCTTTTTTGAAGTCGGTTAAAAAGTAGGCCGACAGCGCATCATTGACTGATATTCTGTGGCTAAGGTATTACCTTCCATCAAGTGAACCTCGTGCTCGTCTGTCGATATCTAACATAAAGAAAACGAAATATAAAGTACAAATTTCAGTTGATATAACTACAATATTAACAACAACTTGTAAAAAAGCTCGTGGACACCACGTATGTACGTATCTTGACCGGAGGATCAAAATGGATGTCAATATTCTAGCTATACTCGGTCACCAACTTGCTTAATCTGCAAATATATGGATATCCTTACATCAAATTGTCTAGCATCCAACGCAGCTTCGTGATCTTCTTGCAAATCTGATGCCGGCTCGAACCATGAACAACTGATGGAGATCCCAATCGTCCCGTTCTGGTGCTTCCTGTATACCTCATCATACAGTCGGTATGCATTAGCGTGGGCCAACAGAAGATTCTTAGCGCACATATATTCACCGATTCCACTCATATTTAGCTGTGGAGCTCGTATATCGGAACCGTAACCTGTAAAATAGAGGTGGAGACTAGGGCGGCAGATGTTAGGGGCGGCAAAGGGGAAAGAAATCAAAATGTAAGACGGTTTTTGTATCTTACATATAGGGAATACAATCCCGGGATCCCGGCCGTTGTTTGGCCCCGTAAATCTCGGGACTGTACTTGACTAATCTCGGGATTGCCATAAACAGGTTTATTTTGCATTCATAGTCCGTTGCGCCTTGACAATAATCTTGTCTAGATTATATTAATAGCATTTATTACATAACGACAAAAACAACCCTTAGATACGCCGTACGATACATACGTAGGTACTACACAGGTACCATAATAATATATTTTTCGTAGAACTTAGAAGGGACTTCCCATCTCGGAAACTTCAATATGATACTCTTTAGGTTCGTTACACAACGGGCCAACAGGGGAATCAACCGATCACCTCATATTATCTTAAATATCCAGAGCTAAACGTTAAAAAAGAGATAGACAAAAATGTTTTTAAATAAACAGAGAAAAATATCAATTGGATAACAATCTGTAATGAAACATTTCAAATTATAAAGAGGAAAACTTTGTATTTTTATGTGTTATGAATAAACTCGAAAGCTACTCGACCGATTTTAAAAATTATTTCACCAATAGAAAGCTACATTATCAGCGAAGAACATAGGCTATTTTTTGTGTATAGTACATCTGCATTGCACCCGTGTGAAGCCGGGGCGTGTTGCTAGTAAAAAAATAAATAACCATTATAATTATATTACAAACCTTCAAAACAAATCTGTTTTGGTTCATTAATAGTCAACCAATACTTCACTCTATCACCAAAATGCTCAAACAGAACAGCGGCATAATCCTTAAACCAGTCTACAATAGCCGAGTTAGCCCATCCACCTAACTTTTGCAACTCTTGCGGCAAATCCCAATGATATATAGTAAGAAATGGTTCTATATTATTCTTCAACATCTCATTAATTAAATTATTGTAATAATCAATTCCAGCTTGGTTTATATTATTCGAAAAGCCGTCTGGAAGTATTCTGGGCCAGGATACAGAGAATCTGTAGAAGTCTAAACCTAGTTCCTTCATTATTTCGACGTCTCGCTTGTACTGGTTGTATGAGTCTGCGGCGATGTCACCTGTGCTCTGGTCACTGATTGGGGATGGATCCATGTGGGTAGCTACATCCCATATTGATAAGCCTTTACCTGCAAGAAAGAATAAGAATTATTTATTTGTCAAAAACATGTTGCAATAGTTGGTAATTTGAAATATACATGTTTTGCCAGAAATTAGGTATATAAATGTTATTGATTTTACACACAATACAATAATTAATTACATCACACTGGTCGCGGTATCAAAGTGTGTCTGAAAAACTCTTTTAAGTCATAAAAGCTAAACAGAATTAGTCATTTTTTCAGTTGGCATCTAAAAACATTTGAGTTTTAGGCAAGTGGTTAAAAATCCTAATCATTGTCCAGCCCGCTTTTATGATATAACGCAGTTTTGCAACGAGATATAGTAAGTAGGTTAAGATCTCTTAAGGGAATACAACAGATATCCCCGGTTTTTGTAGAAAATAGGATTTCACACTTTATAACCGATACTTCATAACAATTACTAGCGATCCGCCTCGGCTTCGCACTGATGCAATGTAGATGTACCTACTATACACAAAAACCTATGTTGATAATGTAGCTTTCTATTGTTGAAAGAATTTTTTAAAACGGTCGAGTAGTTTTTGTGTTAAATCGTAAAAAATAAACGAAAAAATCTTTCCTCTTTATAATATTATCATAGAAGAGTAAACGGACAGACAGCACGCTAGATGGTAAGCGAACATCTCCGCCCATGGACATCCTTGATGATTTTATAAAAGACCAGAGTGGCTGACAAAGATGTATTAAAGCTGGTGTACCTCGCGCTCTGCCAGTCTCTGATATCCTACTGTATCACGACATGGGGTGGAGCAGATTCAACGACTATGATCAAAATGGAGCGAGCACAAAGAGCTGTCCTTAAAGTAGCTCATAAGAAACCTTTCCGTTACCCCACAGCTCAACTCTATAAGGATACAGATCTATATACAGTACGACAAAGCTACATTTCATTGACGTGCCAAAGATTCCATAAGCTTTTAGGTCGTTCATCCCCTACCCCGTCCTCAAAACGTTACGTCACTTTTAACCCCCCCGGAGAAACACAACCTTTGGCCAACGTTTCTTTGCCTACAGAGGACCATTCTTGTACAGCAAAATCTCAAAAATATCCGATACAAATATAGTCAGTCTGTCAGGATTCAACTTTAAAAAACACACAAAAAACATATTACTTAATATGGACTACAAAAATACAGAATTATTTCTGCAGAGTCTTGTCTGATTATATGGTATAAGGAAAAGTTATTAAGAAAAGAAAAAATTAAAAAAAATCCTTGCTGTCCACACTCTCATATTACAAACATTTATGTAACACGTATACACCCACACACTACAAATATTCTTACACGATCGTAACTCTAACCCGATAGGAATATTGTTGAGTTTTCTTTTTTTTTTTAAACCAGCCAATCATTTTAAATTAGTCAATAAATCAATATTAACTATTATTATTTATCCTTCAAATGTATAGCTCCCTGGAAGAGTCTGGTCACCCACAACACAGGGTATCCTAGTGTGGGGACCAGTGTCTGTAAGAATTTTATACTAAGTTTTATGGTTAAATAAATTTATTATTATTATGGAATTTATCACCATAACATCATAGGAGAAAGGCAACCTTGAATTAAATGAATAGTCAGCGAATATGAGAAATGAGATCGCATTTCTTACTTAGAAAAAGCTACTTACGATACGACTAAGGATTATTGTATATGTATATATAATTGTATATAAGCTGATTTCCTATTATACTAATGACTAGAAAGTTAGTTTTTGCAATATCTGTTTCTACCCTAATGTTCTATTCTACTCTTCTTTTCGTCTTAGCGTTTATATCTACAGTTACTGTTGCCTTTTAAATATTATACGAGTATATGTATATACTGCGAAGCCAGGACATGTTGATAGTCTAATATAAAAATAAGGAAAAACTTACCATCATCGAATGCTCCACCCTCGATTTGATAAGACGCCGTTGAAGCACCGAACACGAAATCATTGGGGAAATTTCTCACTTTACTCTTCGGTGATATTCCATGAGTGCAGATAGTAAGCATAAATATACTAAAAACATATTTAATGGTATAGGTATTTTGACTGCAAAAGTTTATAATAATAAAAAAATTGTTAGGAATTCTCTACTGTATCCTGTAATATAATTGTTTGTGAATTCCCGAGTCCCCTAGTGGGGCATGGGGCAGACACATTTATGTGTTTGTTTCACTGTGTTGCTGAAGACTTATTATTGAGTATTCGAAAATACCTAGACTGAAATCAATATTCACTTCACATGTTTTTATGTTATCGACAGACGAGCAATTGGTTCATTCGATGGTAGGTGATACCTCAGCCACAGAATATCAGTCAATGATGCGCTGTCGACCTGCTTTTTACTTTGAGCATTCGGAAATACATAGACTGAGACCGAAACGCGTGTAGCGTACTACAATAGTTGCCAACTATACGCCGCCAACAATACCGTCATTCCTACTTACGGAGAAAAATCAATGGAATTAGATTAAAAACTACGAAGACCATTTAAATGGAAATTCATCATTGCCGCCGTTTCAAAACCTATCATTGGAGCCGACTTCTTACAACATCACCAATTAATCGTAGATTTGAAGCATCGAAGAATAATAGATGGCAAAACATCACTCACAGCCAACGGTCAACTTTTATCAACAAACGTACCGACAATACGAAGTATCGATTTACAACAGTCTTACCACGAATTACTAGCAGAGTTTCCTGGAATCACGCGGTTAACTTCAATCAAGCTTAATCCCAAACAAACTGTGGAACACTTCATTGAAACATCTGGCGCACCTCTTTATTGCCGAGCAAGACCGATTGCACCTCACCGCTACGAACACGTGAAGCGTGAATTTCAAAACATGATTGAACAAGGACTCTGTCGACCTAGTAAAAGCAATTGGGCATCTCCACTACATATCGTGCCAAAGAAAAATGGCGACCTCCGCGTCTGTGGCGATTACAGACGACTCAACGCCATAACCAAGCCCGATCGATATCCTATACCTAGGATCAAAGACTTCACATATCAATTGGCTGGAAAAACGATTTTCTCAACGATCGATCTCAACAGAGCGTATCAACAGATACCCGTCACCGAAAGCGACATTGCAAAGACGGCTATAATAACTCCTTTCGGTCTTTTTGAGTTTACACGCATGTGCCCTGGCTTACGCAACGCCGGGCAAACTTTTCAAAAATTTATACACGACGTCCTACGAGACTTAGACTATGTATTTCCATTCATCGACGATCTGCTCATCGCTTCTGTCAACGAAACTGAGCACCGTGATCACTTAAGAAAACTTCTACAACGATTAGAAGAATATGGGATAACAATAAATCCATCAAAATGCGTTTTCGGTCAAAAACATGTAAAATTCCTCGGATATCACTTATCATCAGATGGCATCAAACCGCCGCAAGATAAGATTCAAGCTATTGTTGACTATCCGAAGCCGAAAACAATATGCGATTTACGACGTTTTCTCGGTATGCTTAATTACTACCGAGAAAACATACCAAACGCTGCCGCAATTCAAGCACCGCTCAATAACTATTTACATCAAATAAGGAAGAACGATAAGACACTTATCGCGTGGAATAACAATTCAATCACTGCTTTCGAATCGTGCAAAACGAGCATACAAGATGCAGCATTACTTGCATATCCATCACACAATGCAAAACTTGCAATTTTCTGTGATGCATCAAACACATCAGCCGGCGCAGCTCTACAACAACATCACAACGGAAGATGGCAACCAATTGGGTATTTTTCTAAGAAATTTAGTGATACTCAACAACGCTACAGCACTTTCGACCGCGAGCTATTGGCGATTTACATGGCCTTAAAATTCTTCCGAAAAATCTTCGAGGGCCGACAAATAATCATTTTCACCGACCATAAGCCGCTAACCTACATTCTCCATAAGGCATCTTCTTCAACCGAAACTCCACGCAGAGCAAGACAATTACTTTTCATAAGCGAATTCACATCCGACATTCGTCACATCAGCGGAAAGGACAACATCGTAGCCGACGCATTAAGTCGAATCGAGACAATCAATTGTCCAAACAGTCTCGACTATCAAGCTATCGCAGCCGCACAAGAGCTAGATAGTAACATTTTGCAACAACTCTCGCAGCAAAGTAACTTAAAATTTATGAAAATTACACTTCCTACAAGCGACAAGCCGCTATATTGTGAAACTTCAACGCAATCAATTCGTCCATACATACCAGAACAATTCAGAAGAGCCGCTTTCGATTCAGTACACAACATTCATCATCCTGGTACTAAATCAACAAGAAAAATGATGACAAAGAAATTCTTTTGGCCTTCTATGAACACCGACATCGGCAACTGGACGAAAACTTGCATCAAATGTCAACAGTGTAAGATTCAGCGACATACAACAAGCGAACTTTCATCTTTCCCGCCAAGCGAACGATTTCAACACGTGCACATGGACATAGTTGGTCCATTAACAACTTCGCCACACGGACATCGATATCTCATTACTATGATCGACCGTGCAACAAAATGGCCGGAAGCTATACCCGTTTTTGAAATAACCGCAGAAGTAGTAGCCAAAACCTTCTACGAAAACTGGATTGCTCGTTTTGGTTGTCCAACTACAATAACCACCGACCAAGGACGACAGTTCGAGAGCAATCTCTTCAAAAACTTAGCATCTCTCATGGGTATTGACAAGACGCGAACAACAGCATATCATCCACAATCAAACGGAATGATAGAGCGCTGGCATCGCACACTCAAAGCCGCGCTAAAGACACGCCTCTCCAACCGAACATCATGGGTCGACGAATTGCCAACCGTGCTACTTGGCCTACGAGCAGCTATCAGTACGGATACGGGAGTAAGCACAGCCGAACTTACTTACGGCTACAACCTGAAGCTACCCGGAGAATTTTTCTCAACTGCAAGCACTCAAGCTACTACACTTGATTGTACCTACGTTGACAAACTATGTGATGCAATCAACGTCAGCAAACCAAAGCATCAGTCAACATCGCACACCAACGACAAGAAAATCTTTGTACACAAAGATCTGCATACATGCGATTATGTATTTCTCCGTGTTGACAGTGTCAGAAAACCCCTACAGCCACCGTACGAAGGTCCATACAAGGTTATTAGCAGAAACGACAAAATATTCCAAATAAGACAACGGGATGAAATAACTAACGTCTCAATCGACCGTCTCAATTAAAATATTATTAGGGTTATTTACAGAAATATGTGACAATATAATAGGTATTTTTCTAGACAAACGGCAATATTGTCTTTTATTAACGCGATTATCACATTTAAATAAAACAACTTTTACTATTCAAACTTTTTTTTTTTATATGATTAAAACGCTTTCAGTCTGCCAGTGACCACGTCCGCGTCATGTAAAGTAGGTTCGAATCCCACCGGGACAACGTGTTTATAATTTTCCATAAGTATATCTTCCCCACGTCCGCAGTTTCCCGGTTGATCGGGTTGGAGGAATATAGAAATTTCGACCGGGTAACCACCGTTCATAGATGGAAATACCGTGAAGTGTATATTACGCGTTTCGGTCTCAGTCTATGTATTTCCGAATGCTCAAAGTATAAGTAGCTGGACAGCGCATCATTGACTGATGTTCTGTGGTTGAGGTATCACTTACCATCAAGTGAACCTCAAGCTCGTCTGTCGATATCTAACATTTAAAAAAATCTCATTTGTCAAATATTATGTATTACTAATAATATTATAAAGAGGAAAGATTTGTATTTTTGAATTTTTGTATTTTAGTATGTTATGAATAACCTCAAAAACTACTGGACCTATTTTGAAAATTCTTTCACCAATAGAAAGCTACATTATCAGCGAGTAACATAGGCTATGTTTTGTGTATAGTACATCTACATTGCACCCGTGTGAAGCCGGGGCGCGTTGCTAGTGTATTATATTTGCAGTTATGAAGTATCACATCTAGAGCGACGATATATTTCACTTTCCCATTGGGGCACAGATCACGGATTTCCATGCATACCACTTTCATTAACACTATCATAGGTTTCGAGTACTTTTGATTCTGCCCTTTTGAAGAACGTCCAGACAATAACAGAAATATTAAAATTTAAACTTACCTTAGTAAAAATAATGGAGCCATCGCGTCTACTCCACTACTACACACTAAGTAAGATAATTTTACGGTTTGTATTTTTATAACTGCGGTGGGCTATTCTACGATAGTGTTATGTTTTATATAAAAAAATAAGCGACCACCCCGGTTTCGCACGGGTGCAAAGTAGATGTAAATAGCCTATATTACTCGCTGATAAGGTAGCTTCCTAGTGGTGAAAGATTTTTTTAAATCTGTCTAGTAGTTTTTGAGTTAAATCGTAAAAAACAAAAAAAAAATATAATTCATCTTTATAATATAAGTATAGAGTAGTTGTCTATAATTATTTATTTAGCCTTTTTTATTCTGATTCTAGTACTTCTTAGGTAAAATCTATTACGACCAATATAATTTATGACAATGTGAAGTTTATATTGTTTTTAATAATACAAATATTACACATTTAAATGAAACTTTAATCTGTTAAAACGTTATATATTTTTTATGTTCCGAGTGATTTTTATTAATAATTTTTAAATAAAAGTGACACATGACACAACCAACTACTTTGCTGTAAAAAATATCAGCAAAAAAGATACACATATATTTTTTTAATAATAATATGATAGAGTTAAATTTATTGAGTAAACTATATGCTTTGATTCTAGGTATGTATATTTTTTTTAATCTATTGTAATAATTCCCTTGTAGAATAACCCACTTGTTATATTTAGGTGTACTACTGAGATCATAATAGGTGATACAATCGCATATTTGTCATCGTTTTCAAAACAATGTGATTTCCATTTCCATTGATTCCAAATTTCTTGCATAACTAATATTTAAACGAGGATAACTTAAGAATTGAAATTTGAAAATTTGCATAAAAATGATAATGTGTTGCCGGCTTTTAAAAATCATAGTCGACGAACGAACCACAGTCACATTACATCAACGAGTGATGCCCTATTTTCTTTTTAGGTGAATTACTTAGAAAACATAGTACAAGATCGCTATCTGTTGCCAGTAATAATCATGTAAACATTTAATTTTAGACTAATACTAGCGACCCGCCCGGGCTTTGCACGGGTCTAGATTTTTTGACAAAAAAAAGCAGGGGTTGGTAATAGAAGAGTGAAAATATAGGGTTGTATGTATTTTTTAATGCCACATTATAAAAAAAAAATTAAGGGTGAACAACCCTTATCACTTAAGGGTATGAAAAATAGATAGTAGCCGATTCTCAGCCCTCCTGAATACGCATATAAAATTTGGTAAAGATTCGTAAAGCCGTTTCGGAGGAGTACGGTAACTAACATTGTGACATGGAAATTTTAGATTTTACATAATATTTTATAATAATTACACGGGCACACAAAAAAAAAATTGTCTGCACACCGGGCGCCACCTATCTACGGGCATGTTTTTCGACCCGCTGAATACGAATTTCAAGTCAGTTTAGGCCGTCCAGCCTTCAGTTTCAAGTAAATTGCAAAGAACCCCAAAAAATAGCGAAAATTCGATGTTTTGGCAAGAATATTTACCGGCTCAAACTCCCCACAAACGTAACAAAATAGATCAGGATTCTTATTGCATTGATGGAAATTGCTTCTTGTAATAGTATACTCTCCAGTAGCCAAGTTTCCCACTACTGAAGAGCTGCAGTCGCTGGTTGACGACGCCTGCGGGCCTGCTTTCTCACCCTGACCAGACGCCGATACTGGGTTTACGAATCCCTGTATCGTAAAGTACTCATCACTTGTACCTGCCATGACGGCACACACGCCGTTCACCCAGGGACTCTGTCAGATGGTTCTGTTGCCCACCGTCACCCCGAGGAGGTGCCCTGGTTGCAAGTACAAGCGATCATGCAACGAAATAAAGTCTGCACATCGAAGAAGTTGAAATCCCAACACGATGGCAAATATTTACTAAATAAAGGAAAAGGTGGAAGAAAAGGTATCCACGTCGTAGATCATTTGAGAATGAAACAGTACAATACCGCTAATACAGTAATTTTCGCAATTTTTTGGGGTTTTTTGCAATTTACTCGAAACTGAAGGCTGGACGGCCTAAACCTAGAGTAAAAATGTTCCTTGGCCTAAACTGACTTGAAATTTGTATTCAGCGGGTCGAAAAACATGCCCGTAGATAGGTGGCGCCCGTTGTACAGACAATATTTTTTTTTTGTGCCGGTGTTATTCAGTCTGCTTGTGACCACGGTTGCTGAAAAGCATCCGAAACGACGGGATAAATCATAAATCGCATTTATAATTCGATATATAGAATTTAGTCAAAATATAATCATAGTCGTACTATAAATGTTGTTTATGGATAGATAAAAAAAGAGTATAATTAACGACACAATTATTATTTACGATATCAATTGAGTGTCTTGGTTCAAACTGACACAGAAATTTACCTCAATTTTCGGCAACTTAAGGAATTTGTTACCCTAAATGCTAAGAGCAACGTGACTATTCACGTCTATACAAATGAGAGTAATTTTTATCTCTGGAAAGGAGCATAACGCCATAGTGGAAAGCGTATACGAGCCTTATCGTTCCTTAGTCTAAAATAATAATGCCTATCTGACGTACGTAAGATCAATATAATGTCAATTAAGGTAAAGGCACCTAATTCCGCGGTATTTTCACCATAACTCAAAAGGATATTGAAAATTAAGTATTTACTATACCTTTCTGTTAAATTGGCTATTTTTATCAGAGTTGTTATTTATCTTACTCTTGATATATACTCACAATTTGGCAATTAAAAATTTATTTATTTGTCTCTCACATGCATTAGGTCCCAAATGTATGAAGCGTACCTTCGAGTCAGCTGCTAGCGTAAAACTCACAGATTATTTTAAAAAAGTACACACGCTAAAGTACTTTTTTCCTCATATCTTTTTTTTTCTTTTTAGGACTGCAACAATATAAAATGATGTAGAATGTTAGTATGTTGTAGATTGAAGTGAATATTTGTTGTGTATTTGATTAAAATATATAGATAAAATTATAATGTATTTTTTATCAATTCCTATTCATTTCGTTATATCATCAGAGCAAAGGATCAATCTCACTGGATGTATGTCACTGAAAGGAACACAAATTATTAAGAAAAAAAATTATATTGTATCCAAAAAGACAAATGGACATGGCCACCCTCATTTATAGCTTTAAATGCTTATATTTTTTGCATATAATAAAGAATACTTTGTCTATAACGATGATGATAAAAATCTAAATTTTGATTCATTGATATATTTGACGGGCTTGTTGGCGCGTTCGGTAGAACACCTGCCGTGCGCATCGATGGGTCGTGGGTTCGAATCCCACCGGGGGCACATGTTTATAATTTTCTATAAGCATGTTTTCCCTACGTCCTGTCCATACTGTCACACGTCGCCAACATTCTACGAAAGTCACCTAATTATAAAAAAAATCTACACGTCATAAACATACAAATTACAAACTAATTAACCCTTTAATACTGTGTCAATACCCACATGTTGCTATCACTACAAATATTTGAAACGGCTATTTTGATACTTGCAGGGACAAACATTGGTACTACAAAGATTTAAATGATTTTTATAAATTAAAGGGAACACTACGCCAATAACATAACAACAACATGAATTTATTAACTATTTAGAATGCACTTTGAGATTGCTTTATCGACATAGAACAAGTATTATTGAATGTTTATTAAGTTATTAGTAATTTATTAAGTTTGTTTAGAATATTTTCTTGAATTCTAAATTGTTTAAATTTTTATATTGGAATAACATGAAAATAACTAAGCTTTGTAATAAGAAAATAATATTAATGTACCTATGTTATAGAGTAAGCAACACTAAAAATAAATATTTATTCATTTCTGTATCTTAATTCTGAATAAGGAAAAAAAACGAAAGTTAATTTTTATATTTAAAATAATTTATAATTAGTGATGATATTATTAATTATATACATCTTCATCCTTCACTTTATCCTCAATATTGGAAACTTCCTCTACGTACAGCTCTGGTTCGAAATTTGGATCCAAGGATTTGCTTTTAACTATTTCCTTGTAAATGAAAGCAGATTTTCTTGGAGTTCTTACGCGGTCGGGACTAGAAAAGTCTACCTCGTATAAGCCGAACTTTTCACTGAAAGATAATAAAGTAGGTACTTGACATATAAGAATATTTATGAAACACCTACTGATAGGTACAAGTTGTAACAGTGATAATTCGTACGTTTGACAAGCATAGAATATTCAATATTCATATTATGTATAACAGTATATGGCGTTACGTGAAACATATAATATTGTACACTAGGGTTTAGTTATAAACTAGCAGTTCAGCTTCGCTCAGATGGTGATAATCGCATTGATATTCAGTTGATAGAT
Organism: Anthocharis cardamines; assembly: GCA_905404175.1. NCBI lineage: Eukaryota > Metazoa > Arthropoda > Insecta > Lepidoptera > Pieridae > Anthocharis > Anthocharis cardamines. The sequence goes on along the minus strand of FR989972.1, from coordinate 3,416,511 downwards.
TAATAAATATAATAATAAACAGATTCTTGTTTTTTTTTTAAGTTACCAACCTATATCCTGCCATCCATTCAAAATTATCTATCATACTCCAAACTGAGTAACCGCGTACATTGCAACCTGCCTCTAAGGCATCCAATAAAGCTGATAAATAACTCCTTAAGTATCGGATCCTGTCTTCATCTATCAGGCCTCCTGCTGTTGACCAACCGTTTTCCGTGATATAGATTCGTGGATTATCATACAATCTATTCACTTCCATAAGCAATTTATAAAATCCCCAGGGTACTTCCTGGAAGATATCAAAAATTATTGATGAAAAAATTATTATCACCTGTAATATAATAATAGTCCTATATATAATTATGTTGAACAGATTCAACTGAATTTTATGTATCGATCTCTTTGAATTATTATTTAATAAATATGTATGATTGTAATTAGTGAATAATACTAATAATTTGAAAATCTTTATATATTAATATAAAATACTTTATACCGGATTAAAACGTGGTATATTATTGTTTATATTATTTATCCCGATTCTGCCAGTGACCACAGTTGTTGAAAAGCATCCGAAACGTCGGGATAATATAAACAATAAATCGCGCATGAAGTATTTTATTTTAATGTGTGATACTCGCGTTAATAAAAGATAATAATATGTAATCTTTATATATTTTAATAAAATATTTTTTCACAATATTTATCCACTCTACTTAAAGATATTATCTCAAATGTATAATGTATATAATAATAATATTAATAAGTCTAAGATCGGTAACAATACATCCCTGTTTGTACACATACACCATGGTCAAAAGTCATGCAATAAATAAATAAAAAATGTTTGTGACAGTTTACTTGCTGTTTTTAAACTGTCCTGCGTTGCCAGAAGGTTACTTTTGTAACATTTTAGGTGATTTTGCGGAATTTGTAGAATTAACTTTTAATTTCTTACATGAAACCTCCTCGAAACGGAATGCAATGTTGGCTAACGAAACTTCATTCGCAGGCAGTGAGTACAACCCTCAGAGGATTATTCAACGTCTATAAACAAATCTTTCTCTCTCGCACTGATATTGTAGCCAAAATTGTCAATCGGCAATTCGGTAGGCTAGGTACATTTCTATAAATTTTATTTTACTTGCAAATTACAGTAATATGTAAAGAAAAGTTGCTAGTAAATGCAAATTAAAATTAAAATATTACTAAATCATTCATATTTCTGTAAGTAAACACAAACAATAACAAAAATAAAAGGTTACTTTTTTATCCATTTTAGGTAACTTTTGACAAGACACAGCTGGCCACACTGAAACTGTCAGCCGACAGCCTGTCAGGTGTGATTAAAAAAATCAATACATATACATAATCGATTAACGATTACATACAAAAAAATGCAATATTAAAGTCATAGTTAACTTGGATATGTAGTGTTAAACAAAAAACAGTATAATGTTCATTGCTGGTTTCGCTTAAAATTCCATGTACGTGTATATAGTACAGTCATCATTGTAAATTCCATCTCAGTTCGAATAACAAAAATGTCTCAAATGGAACAAAACTCGTATATGATCATCATTCCTCCTGAAGTTCTTTTCAGCATATTTAATTATCTATCACTAAAACATTTATCTAAATGTAGACTGATTTGTTCTCGATGGAAACAGATAATTGATGACATGTCTAAAAGTGATAAGTTTTGGATTCAACAGTGCCAATATGAATTTCCATCAATTTATAAAACAGCTATGTACAAAGCCAGGCCCGGTATTACATGGCGACAAATCTATCGATCTTTATTTCTATGGTCTAAATTTGTCGCCTCTGTGGAAACAGTGGATGAATTTGCGTCAGCTTCAAGTTTAACGGAGGAAATACGTGATTTCAAAGTTCTAAGGGGCGGTTTAATAGCAGTGCACACACGAAATGGTATACAATACTACGATATAGATACGCTACAGCATTCAAAAGCATGTATTCCAATAATAGGAAGTTATACCAGCTACATGGAAAATGAGTATTTTTATATATTCACCGATACTGCATATAATCTGATCATCACACGAAAAAAAAATTGTCCAAGACAAAAAAACAAGTTAACTGTAAATAATGTACATAAGTTTCTTTTGCAAGATATTTTCTTGTATTTTGTTACACAAAATAATGAAATTCATGTATGCAATTTGAACACAAATGATCTCCAGATATCATTGATAAAAAAATTTCAAGATCTAATAATGACTTTAGGTTACAGTGATACCCTTAATGTGTTGACATATGAACGAGAAATATACTCATTGGTGAATAAAACCTTCATGTTGCAATGTAATATTGATTTAATTCCAAACATGCAACATGTATTGTGGAAATACAATCTATTAGAGCGTATGGATTGGAGAGTATATATACAATGGATGTATATATTAAATCATAATATACAACAAATGTTGCTTCAAGATATGTTGATTATCTATCCTTATGGTGATGTATTTTTTGTGGGTACATCATGGGGCGTATTCAGAATTTACTATAAACCTTTTGTAGATGGTGAATTTGACTTATATAAGTCAGTACCAATTAAGCAATATAATTTTACAGAACATTCTAACTGTCCAGTATTAACAATGAGCCCAATATTTCAAATAGATGTGGTGGAAATAGACAATGGTCATATAGTTCTTGTTGCTATGCCAAAGAAAATTGCAGTTTTATATTTTAAACATGTCTTTAATAAGCCAAACCTGCCTGTATTGCCGTTTAAGGAAGTACAAGATGTTAAAATATTTGATGTAGAATAGATAAGAAATGAGTAATTCAGTGCACAAATCTATTAACTTCACTACTTGAAAAATCTTAAATTTAAGTATCAAAGCATGTTTATATTTAAAAATTTTAACTTAATAATAAAGATTAACACCATTAAACAACAATTTTTTTTGGCCATTGAATAATAAATCATGTATTTTAGAAGGAATTATTCCAACCGGGTAATAAACCACTGTTCAGAGATAGAAAACCGTGAAGTGCACATTGCGCGTTCTCAGTCTATGGATTTTCGAATGCTCAAAGTAAAAAGTAGATTGACAGCGCATCATTGACTGACATTCTGTGGCTATAGTATTACCTAGCATCAAGTGAACCTCGTGCTCTATATCTATCAATGCTAAATTTTTTATAAGAATGTATGCTTACCTGTAACCATGACGATTCACCCTGGGGCCAAGATGGATCCTTGACTAACACTGAACTCATATCGTCCATATACGAAGGTACTGCGTACATGCCTTCCAGCGACGCGTCTCTATAGGCTAGTTTACTTGTATATGTATTGATTCCTAAGAAGTCGGACGACCCACGAATTGTTGCTACTTCAGCCGCTGAAAGTTCTGGAAGACGTGACCTTCTAAAGCCCTGCTCAGCGCTTTTTGCTGCAACGTTCTTTTTTAACTCAGTCGGAAAGTCGCCGTCTTTAGAAAATATTGGATTTGCGTATTGGCCCCACTGAAAGCCAGATATTGGAATATTTATTTATCTAAGTTTGCCAACATACATACATTGTAACATCGCGTTTCGGTTTCAGTCTGGATTTCCGAATGCTCGAGTAAAAAGTAGGTCAATAGCGCATCATTGACCGATGTTCTGTGGCTAAGGCTAAGGTATCACCTACCATCTAGTGAACCTCATGCTCGTCTGTCGATATCTGTTGATATCTAAAATAAAAAAAAACGAAATATAAAGTACAAATGTCAGTTGTATTTTAACAACAACTTGTAAAAAAGCTCGTGTACACAATACCACGTATCTTGTGCAGAAGGCAAAAATGTATGTCGATATTCTTGCCATGCTGGTTCACCAATTTGTTGGTGAATTTGTGCCAGACCCTCGTAACCGATTAGAAAGGGTTTATTAAATTTCGAGGATATCTTGCTGGAATATGAATTTAAAATTTATTTACTACTCGGGGGCATTCCATTTTGTTATTAAATATTGAATGAATGAATGAAATATTACAGAAAAATTAAATTACAACCTTTAACTACATTAGGTACATTAAGAAAATAACGTAGGTAAATTATAGGACAAAACCCTTCGAGTTAGTGTATAGTGACAGTGAAAAAGTGTAGTGCTTTGCAAGGAACACAATAAATATGTGTCCCCCTATGATAGAGACAATAAGAAAAGTGTTAAAGGACATTATCTTAGTAAAAATATATTTTCTAGTTAATTTAGGATAGAAATAAACTGTTCATTAGCCTTAAGTGATAGGCTAGATTGCATGTGCTCTTAGTACTTATTTGGTAAGTGCTAGTTATTAAAAAAAAAAAAAAAAAAATTATAGTAGGTGGGACAGACATTACAGAAAGTAGATTTCCTTCGTCTTCAGCTCATATTCTCTAGACAAGATCCTAATGTCTTTACTCTTTTATTAACGCGAGTATCACATATTTAAATAAAATACTGTATACCGGATTAAATAATAACTTGCTATCTGCCACTGCTTCGCACGGGTGCAATGTAGATGTACTAAAAAATAGCTAATGTTACTCTTTGATAATGTAGCTTTCTATTTGTTAAATAGTACCTACTTTTTATTCGGTCGACTAGTTTTTGAGTTAAATCGTAACAAACAAATCTTTCCTCTTTATAATATTACATAGTATAGATAAATCACATTTTAATCCGGTATAAAGTATTTTATTTAAAAAATCCCATATATATTTCTTGTAAAAAGTATACAAAATAAAGATTTGCGATGAACCGCGACGGTTTGCTACTACGTACAATAAATATATACCTACAGTACTTAATATATGGATTTCCTTACATCAAATTGTCTAGCGTCCAACGCAGCTTGTTGATCCTCTTGCAAATCTGATGCCGGCTCGTACCATGAAAAACTGATGGCGATCCCAATCGTCCCGTTCTGGTGCCTCCTGTATACCTCGTCATACAGTCTGTATGTATTAGCGTGGGCCAATAGGACATTCTTAGCGCACATATATTCACCGATTCCACTCATATTTAGCTGTGGAGCCTTTTTATCGGAACCGTAACCTGTAAAATAGTGGCGGATTTACCAGCAGGCTGATTAGGCTTGAGCCAAGAGTGGAAAATTTGAGGACCGAAAAAAAATGTAAGACAGTTTTCTGTAGCTCACTTTTAGTTTATTTTAGATTAGTGATCCGCCCCGGCTTCGCACGGGTACCTACAATGTAGATGTGCTAAACAAATAGCCTATGTTACTCGCTGATAAAGTAGCTTTCTATTGGTGAAATTCTCGATATATATTTCGGTCGAGTAGTTTTTGAGTTAAATCGCAACAAACAAATAAATCTTTCCCCTTTATAATATCTGTTCACGCCGTTGTGTGTTCGTGGCGCCTCCTATTGTGAGATGGACAAACCAACAATCACTCTGAATCGACGAGCTTTTTTGGAGGTAAGTGCTATCCTTTAGAAGGTTACTTTCGAACACACACGGCCGCTTCTGTTCTAGCATTTTAAATTCCTTAAATATTCTATTTTCCGCATTCCCTGGTGGTGTCTGCTGCGCCACCAATATCCTTTTATTTTAGAAAAGTTTTCTACAGTAAGCAAGCAAGGAGGGCACAATTTTAACAGCCTTACCCCGGAAATATCTAAATCCGCCATTGTTGTATGTACTATAATGTTATAAAGACGAAAGATTTGCCTGTTTGTTTGTTTATTTGTTAGGATTTAACTCAAAAACTACTTGACCGATTTTAACAATTCTTTCACCGTTAGAAAGCTACATCTTCATCGAGCAATATATAGCTTCAGGCTACATTTTTATTTACAGTTTAGGGGTTCAGAGATTAACGTGAACAAAGAGACAGACAACAATGTTTTAAAATAAACAGAGAAAATTTTGTTTCGAATTTATCTAGCACATTACCAATTGAATAACAATCTGTAAATAATTGAAACAGGTCAAAAGAAAATATAAAGGGAACCATTATATATTACAAACCTTCATAACAAATCTGTTTTGGTTCATTTATAGTCAACCAATACTTCACTCTATCACCAAAATGCTCAAAAAGAACAGCTGCATAATCCTTAAACCAGTCTACAATAGCCGGGTTAGCCCATCCACCTAACTTTTGCAACTCTTGCGGCAAATCCCAATGATATATCGTAAGAAATGGTTCTATATTATTCTTCAACATCTCATTAATTAAATTATTGTAATAATCAATTCCAGCTTGGTTTATATTATTCGAAAAGCCGTCTGGAAGTATTCTAGGCCAGGATACAGAGAATCTGTAGAAGTCTAAACCGAGTTCTTTCATTATTTCGACGTCTCGCTTGTACTGGTTGTATGAGTCTGCGGCGATGTCACCTGTGCTCTGGTCACTGATTGGGGATGGATCCATGTGGGTAGCTACATCCCATATTGATAAGCCTTTACCTGCAAGAAAGTGGGATTTCACACTTTATAACCGATACTTTATAATAATTAGTAGCGATCCGCCTCGCCTTCGCACTGTTATGTAGATGAACTATAAATACACAAAAAACCTATGTTACTCGCTGATAATGTAGCTTGCTATTGGTGAAAGAATTTTTAAAATCGGTCGAGTAGTTTTTGTGTTAAATCGTAACACACAAACGAACAAATCTTTCCTCTTTATAATATTATTATAAAAGAGCAAACGGACAGACAGCTCACCAGATGGTAAGCGATTATGAACTATGGATTATGGACATCCTTGTGGATTTAAAAGACCCAGAGCTTTTGAAAATGCGTTTCAGTGGAATTTATCATCATAACATCATACGAGAAAGGAACCTTGAATTAAATGAATATTCAGCAGATATGAGAGATGCGATCTCTGTAATTTAGAAAAAGTTACGTACGATACGACTAGGGCGTGCAATTCGGATATCCGGATATTCATATTATTCGGATATTCGCTACATTAACTATTCGAATAGTACCTATATAATTATTCGGTTTTTTTGAACATTTCGAATACCTACTATTCTACTTCGTTTTGGTAAATGTATGATTTTTTACTAACCATTCCACCTACAAGTGTTGAAGCTGAACGTGTATTTTCGGCTAATAGGTTTTTTGTAATCATTTGAGATGTTCATTTAATGACGATACTTTAGACGCCCTCAGTTTCCTACGGTCGTATTTTCGGAACACAAGAAAGTATTTTTTTTTCAACTTATAATTATGTTTAGACGACTTTTTTGAGCACATATTGGTTCCTAAAATGTTTAAGTACTAAAAAGGTTTCTTTTCATTTACACACATTAAATAAAACACAATTCGAAAAATTCGTATTATTCGAATTATTCGAATAGTGTTTATTATAGAATTCGAAATATCCGAATACCTACTTCGAACGAATAATGCATGCCCTAGATACGACTAAGGATTGTTGTATATAAAAGCTGATTGCCTATTATACTGGCAAAATAAGTTTTTGCAATATCTGTTCCATTTTACTCTTCTTTTCGTCTTAGCGTTTATATATTATATAGTGACTGTTTTATGCCTTTTTAATATTAGTAGTAATATTATATATACATATATATATAGTGCGAAGCCGGGCATGTTGCTAGTCTATATCTATACTCTATACTAATATTATAGAGAGGAAAGATTTGTATTTTTGAATGATGTTATGAATAAACTCAAAAACTACAAGACGGATTTTAAAAATTCTTTCACCAATAGAAAGCTACATTATTAGCGAGTAACATAATAAGCTTTTTTTGTGTATATTACATCTAAATTCCACCCGTGTGGAGCCCAGGCACGTTGATAGTCTAATATAAAAATAAGGAAAAAACTTACCATCATCGAATGCTCCACCCTCGATTTGATAAGACGCCGTTGAAGCACCGAACACGAAATCTTTGGGGAAATTTCTCACTTTACTCTTCGGTGATATTCCATGAGTGCAGATAGTAAGCATAAATATACTAAAAACATAATATTGAATGGTATAGGTACTTTAACTGCAAAAGTTTATAATAATAAAAAAAAATTGTTAAGAATTCTCAATTTTAAAGTTATCTTTAACCTGTAGGTAATATAATTGTTTGTGAATTCCCGAGTTTCTTAGTGGGGCATGAGGCAGACACATTTATGGGTTTGTTTCAGTGATCAGAAAATAAAAAATAGTTTTAATTAATATAAATCTACTTTTTATTTATTTTCATACACAGTGGCGGCGTAAGGCGTGGGCGACGTGGGCCACCGCCTACGGCCTCGCGACCCAGGGGGCCTCGCCTCGCGCCTCGAAAATTTATGAATTAATTAAAAGCCGCGAACGCGCCAAAAAAAAATTTTTCCAAAAAAAAAACAACTTTTGTGCTGGCAGAGGGTCCCGCAAAATGAATCTTGCCCACATAAAATTTAGGTCTTACGCCGCCACTGTTTATACACTTTTAACATAAAAACATACACCTTTTTTAATTTGTTTAAATAAATAATCGCACAGACGCTCCCGGGATATCCTCTAAAGTAGGACAGATAGCGACTCTACTTATAAGCAACCCGGAGCCCAATCAATTACAACTGAACCGTAACCAATTACCAAATCACAAAAGTGCATTAAACATTCTTGATTAGCAGTAGTATTTTAACTCCTCTAACAGCCTCTTCTCACCTTTTTATGACAGATATAAGGTATAAGAACTCGATACCTATGAGCTTTTACATATATGAAAGTATTAATGAAATAGGAAGCGAAAGTGGTATGCAGGGATCGGAGCGTATGAGCCTTAATATATCAATTAATGATTCGCTGAAGACTTATTATTGAGTATTCGAAAATACAGACTGAAACCAATATTCACTTCACTTTTTTATGTTAGTTCATTTGATGGTAGGTCTTCAGCCACAGAACATCAGTCATTGATGCGCTGTCGACCTACTTTTTACTTTGAGTATTCGGAAATCCATTGACTGAAACCGAAACGCGCATAAGCACTTCACGGCTTTTCCATCTATGAACGGTGGTTCGTTCCCGGTCGGAATTTCGACATTTCTCCAAGCCGATCAATACCCGAAGTTTCCAGACGTGGAGAAAACATGCTTATAGATAATTATAAATGTCGTTCCGGTGGGATTCGAACCCACGACCCATCCGGTGGGCACGGCAGGTGTTCTACCGAACGCGCCAACAAGCCTGTCAATTTCTGTCCAACAGTTATTTTACAGAAATATGTGACAGTATAATATTTATTTAGACAAACGGTTAATATAATATACCTTATATTGTTTTTTATTAACGCGTGTATTACTTTTAAATAAAATAAACATTACTGGATTAAAACGCTTTCAGGCCCGTATTCCAAGACGTTACTCAAGTCGTAATCTATTCTTGAGAATCAAAATCAAAAGTTTTTTATTTCAAATAGGCCTTTGCAGGCTCTTATGAAACGTCTAGTTGCACGGTTCCAAAAAGTGGGTCTCATCACATGGAGAAGAACCGGCAAGAAACTCCATGGACACTCTTTTCAACAATGGTTTAGCTTACAAAGACTTGGTTACAATAGTAATAATCGGCTGAGAAGTTTATATAATGCAAGGTATACAGAGATTCTATACAATACAAAAGAAAATTGAGTTTTTACTATTAGTGTAAAATGAGATACACACACTTGCACAGCGCAAGTTGCCAGGGAAGCCGCACATGCAGAGATGAATTAGCGCCATACATCTTTATCGTCAGCATAGTCTTGGATTTTATAACTGTTGTCAAGATGTCAAAATTCTATAGAGAAAAAATGGTTTGACAAGTCTCAAACCTAGATTGAAAACTGAGACACTTCTTGAAATATGGGCCTCAGTCTGCCCGTGACCACGTTTGCTGGTTAGCAGTCTGTCTTGGAAAACTCATTCTGAAAATATAATTAAAAAACTACATCAAAGTGCATATGCACTCTACAAACTGTCTAAAATATCCGTAATGAAAACTACTATAACGGCGTACTATGCAACTGTTGCTAGTGTGTTGCGGTATGGAATTATATTCTGGGGTAATTCTAGTTTAAGAGAATCAGTATTTAAAGCACAAAAACGATGCATAAGAGCTATGGTAGGTATATCTTCAAGAGACAGTTGTAAACCCTATTTTAAGAAACTTAAAATATTAACTTTTCCTTGTCTTTTTATATTAGAAGCAGCTGTCTTCGTTAAAAATAATTTGGACAGATTTGAAATAACTTTGAATAATCGTCCAGCTCGAGACCCCTACCGATTACAGTTACCATATTGTAGAACTACTCTTAAACATAAAAGCATTTTTTTTCTAGCGCCTAAAATATATAACAAATTACCTTATACCATTAAGTCCCTTCCTTTAAAACTATTCAAAAAGAAACTCAACAATATATTTAGTGATAAGTGTTATTATAGTATAACTGATTTTTTCTCCGATGAATGTATTATATAATTTAGTTGTGATATTTATTATTTTAAACTCAATATAATAGATTCATTTTTTTGTTTATTTTAGAAATAAGTATGTATGACTAGCTTTAATTATTAGTTAGTTTAATTAATATTTGCATGCCATCGCACTTGGCGGAAAATCATGGATCCAATATATATAATAGTTAACACCACATGTACTGATTTTCGCAAATAAAGAATGATTTGATTTGATTTGATTTGATTAGCATTCGCACGGATACAATGTAGATAATGTAGGTACTATACAGTAAACATTATCACAATGTGAGAGGTGATAAATATGTAACAATCTCATATTTTCCGTCACGCTTCCATAAGATACGACTGAGTAAGTAATGTCTGATAAAATTATTATTATTATACATTCATTCTATAGTACGGTATAAAGACGGGCTCGTTGGCGCGTTCGGTACCGCCTGCCGTGCGCATCGATGGGTCGTGGGTTCGAATCCCACCGGGACCACATGATTATAATTTTCTGTAAGCATGTTTTCCTCACGTCTGGTTACTTAGGGCATAGATCGGGTGGGAGGAATATCTTAATTCCAACCGCGTAACGAACCACCGGTCATAGATGGAAGTGAAGTGCCCATTGCACGTTTCGGTTTCAGTCTATGGATTTCCGAATGCTCGAAGTAAAAATTAGGTTGACAGCGCGAGCGCATCATTGACTGATATTTTGTGGCGGGGGTGTCTCCTACCATCAAGTGAACCTCATGCTCATCTGTCGTTATCTGACATAAAAAAAAATAAAAAAAATTACGAGGGGCGAGATATTTACTTTTTATATAATTCACAATAAATACTATAACCATTTTAGTGTCTATAATTTATTTTTTCTATACTAATATTATAAAGAGGTAGTTTGTGAGGTTGTAGGGAGTAATCTCTGGATCTACTGAACCTAACATATTGTAATTGTATTGTAAACTAACATATTGTATCAAACATCTACATAGCACCCGTGTAAAGCTGAGGCATGTTGTTAGTCCCTTATATATTTCATCCGGTTTATTTATTTAAAAATAACAACATTGTTAAATGTTCTATTTATCTCTGCAAAATGAAATATATATGTAATTTTACATTTTTGATGTAGAAAGATCTGTAAGGTTTAACTTTCTACATCTAATTTGTCAAATCATATGAATTTGCAATTACGAGGTGTTACATAGAGCGACGAAATATTTCACGCCTCTTTCCCATTGGTGTAGGCAGAAATCACGGATTTCTATATGCTCCGATCCTCGCATACCACTTTCACTTCTTCCACTTTCATTATCACTTTCATAGGTTTTGAGTACTTCTGATTTGGCCCTTTTGAAGGACGTCCTGATCGAGGTAAATACGCTAACGACAATAACAGAAATATTAAAATTTAAGCTTACCTTAATAAAAATAATGGAGCCATCGCGTCTACTCCACTACTACACACTAAGTAAGATAATTTTACAGTTTGTATTTTTATAACTGCGGTGGGTTATTCTACGAGTGTTATATTTTATATAAAAAAAAATAAGCGATCCGCCCCGGTTTTGCACGTGTACGAAGTAGATGTAAATAGACAATATTACTCGCTGATAAGGTAGCTTTCTATTGGTGAAATTATTTTTAAAATCGGTTCAGTAGTTTTTGAGTTAAATCGTAAAAAACAAACAAATCTTTCATCTTTATAATATAAGTATAGAGTAGTTGTCTATAATTATTTAATTAGCCTTTCTATTCTGATTCTAGTACTTCTTAGGTAAAATCTATTATTATTACTAATATAATATATGACAATGTGAAGTTTATATTGTTTTTAATAATACAAATATTACACATTCAAATGAAACTTTATCTGATAAAACGTGATTTATTAATTGTATATTTTTTATGTTCCGAGTACTTTTTATTAATATTTTTTAATATAAATGACACATGACACAACCAACTACTTTGCTGTGTGAAAAAAATATAAGCAAAAATGATACACATATTTTAATAATAATAATAAGAGTTAAATTTATTGAGTAAATTATTTGCTTTGATACTAGGTATGTATATATATAAATTTTTAAATCAATTGTAATAATTCCCTTGTAGAATAACTCACTTATTATATCAAGGTGTATTACTGAGATCATAATCGGTGATACAATCGCATATTTGTCATCGTTTTCAAAACAATGTGATTTCCATTTCCATTGATTCCACATTTCTTGCATAATTTTTAAAAGAGGATAACTTTTAAGAATATAATTTGAAAATTTTCAAATGTCTTCGCTCTTAGAAGTTATTTTATTAGAAGTGGTTCTTTTTTTATTTCATCTTCACTACATAGTATAAAACAAAGTCGCTTTCTCTGTCCCTTTGTATACTTAAATCTTTGAAACTACGCAACGGATTTTGATGCGGTTTTTTTTAATAGATAGAGTGATTCAAGAGGAAGGTTTATATGTATAATAATAACAGTTTTTCTGTAGTGTATTTAGTATCAGCATTGCACCGGTGCGAAGCCGGGGCGGGTCGCTAGTTTTTATATAAGAGGAGGCAAATGGACAGGTGGCTCATGTGATGGTAACTGGTAAGCGATGGTTACTGCCCATGGACATTTGCCAGCAATAGAAATAAGAACGCGTGGCTTTTAAAAAATCATAGACGAACGAACCACAGTCTCATTACACCAACGAGTGATGCGATATTGGCCTATTTTCTTTTTAGGTCGATTACTCAAAAACATAGTTCAAGACCGTCATATGTAAGGAATAAACATGCAAACCTTTATTTTACGACTTCATAATATTTAAATTAAGGATTATTCAGGTCACAAACCTCGGTTGCTGAAAAGCATCCGAAACGATCCGAAATCGCGTTTATAATTCGGTATATATGTAGATTTTAGTCAAAATATAATCATAGTCGTACTATAAATGTTGTTTATGGATAGATAAGAAAAAAATAATTATTTTCTATGACTTTGATTATTTATAATAATCTAAGTTCTATGATATCAATTTGAACCAAGACGCGTCATCTTGGTTCAAACTTATCTGACCTTTACCACAATTTTCGGCAACTTCCTTACTTTGTGTTATCCTAAATGCTAAGAGCAACGTGAACTGATAAATGAGCGAAATTTTTTATCTCTCGAAAAGGAGCATAACGCCATTGTGGAAAGCGTATTCGAGCCTTATCGTTCCTTAGTTTAAAATAACAATGCCTATCTGACGTACTAAGATCAATATAATGTCAATTACATCTTGATAATAGTTTATAGTATTTGCTTTATCTAATACCAAATAGATAGCAATGTGCCTTTTATTTTTGGTACTGAAGTACTGATAGGATGATTGATGGATTATACAATACCTAAAGAGGTATGCTTCGTTTATAAAACCTGTCTGTTTATTATTATCCTTTATTGCAGGTAAAACACCCATAAATATAAAAAAATACATATACAATATACGTATATAAAAATGAATCCCTATTTCGATTGGTCACGGCATCACGCGTGAACGGCTGGACCGATTTCGCAAACTCTTTTTTGTTGTGTTTGTTATTGTCAGGAGAAGGTTCTTATGAAAGAAAAAATTAAGAAAATTGCGCAGAAAATAAGAAAATTTAAGAATACTTAACCTTTAACGTGTGTCGCTAGTACACAATATAATTAAGAATACAAGAACAAGAGCGTATGAAACGATGCCCATCATCTTTTATTATAAGGAATGGAATTCTTCGCCGGCGTCCATCTTCCCAATGCAACGAGGAAAATGTGCCAAGGTGCCTAATAAACCAGCGTGTCTTCATTCTTAGGCCGCAGTATCACTATCTCATGTGAAATAATGTCTAAACGCATCATGGTTGTATCCACAGAACAGGAAAAATAAGTAGAAGTGCGAAGTAGGCGTGGCACGCGTGTCACAATTTAGCACGGTGGCGCTTAATCGATCACAGTCAGCCAAAATCATCCTTATATTTATCACATAAAGTTTAGTTTCGTAATTATATATTAATTTGTTTGAATATTACAAAACGTCGTATGTACTTTGTGCGCTAAGTCAAAGTAACCGTTATCGCCAAGTGCTAAGATATATTATCAATTGTAGGACCAGTGTGATTTTGCTAGTTTTTAGTTAAATAAAAACAACGAATCGAATAAAATATGTTACTGTGTGTTTATTTGTGTGAATTTAGCGACAGTCGATCCGGTACAAATTTTGACACATTGCACTTCTATTTACTTCTTCTGTTCTTGGTTGTATCCTCAGGTTGTATCAGTTAAAAAAAATAAGTCGAAATAATATATTCTTGAGAACTGTCATAATGTCTATATATACTATAGAGAAAATATGGTTTGATAATTCTAAAAACTGGATTCAAAAACGGTTTTGTTTTGAGATAATTATATATCAATGAATCAAAATTTTAGATTTTTATCATCATCATCATCATGATTATATTTTAAGCAAAAAAATATAAGCATAACCTATAAACGAGGGCCATGTTAATTTGTGTTTTTGGACACAGATTTTTTTCCTTAATATATTGTGTTCCTTTTAGTGACATAGTATTGATCCTTTGCTCAGATGATATAACGAAATGAATAGGAATTGATAAAAAATGCATAATATTTTTATCTATATATTTTAATCAAATACACAACAAATATTCACTTCTATCTACAACATGATCATTTTATACTGTCGCAGTCCTGAAAAGAAAAATAAATTAAAAGAAAAAGTACATAATATCTTAATCTTAAAAAAATAACAACACGTAAACATAAAACGTGTTGAACAGATAATTAAAAGGGAACAGGCGATACTTTTTTTTATTATTATAGAGTAGACAACAGAGTGAGCAGATTTATGGACATCCGTGAATCAAATATTTAAGGTGCGTTGGCGGCCTTTTACATATTCGCTCGTATACTTGTAACAAATGAATGACCTCAATAGCTTTTAGATTTGTACGGTTCAACTCTCAGATTAAATAACAAAGGCAGATGGAGCGCACCAAACACGCGAGTGAGGCTACCAAAGCTTGATTATTTTAATTATGTAAGTAAAGTACCTTTAAGCGCGCCGTCGAATTCCGATTATTTATCAATTGACAGTTTTTACCGGTTCCTGAAATATTCGATAAATTGAATGATATACATTTTAATTGATCCCTTCGATAATTTGAAATTAAATGAAAAGTATCTTGCCCAGTGACATTAAATAATTTGAAATCAGGATACCCTAATCTCTATAATTTCAAGCGTTTTTTTTTTAAATTTTTATGACCAGTAACGATTTCATATATCGAAAATTCATCGGACAATATACAATAGAATAATACGAAAGTCGCTTACTCATCAAAAAATACTTCTCAAAATGAACATCTGTGAAATTATTCACACAATACAAATGTAATTCAAAATTAATAAATAATTCACGAATTATATCTCTTTTATTTTATGTTTTTTCTCTTCCTCGTGGTTATTTAAACTCCTGTTATTTCGACCTCTTGGTAATTTAATTTTTTTCTCTGGACCCTTAAGTTTCAAAATATCGAGAGTCAACAATATAAAGTTAAGTTTCAATCCTACTCTCCTCTCAATCAAAAATGACTTTGTCTACTTGTTCAAAAAAAATAAGAATATCGAGTTATTAACAAGAATAACATACCTTTGTGAATACGTTTACGTTTAGAAGAATTAATACATCTTCTACTATCCTTTACCTGAAATAAATAATTTGATTTGATTGAAATAAGTTTTCGTAAGAGTTTCGAAATAAACTCGATCATTAAAATAATAATAAGGTAATAATAGTAAGGCTAGATGCTAGTAATAAGGAATGTTATGAATATGAAACGAATTTGATGTGTTATGATCTATATCCACATCCGAAATCTATTCCTATGTATTCATACCGGTAACGGATACAGTTACGGAAATTATTTCGGATAATCCATTAGTTTCGGTTACGGTGGTGATACCTCAGATTCATACATCAGTCAATGATGCGCTGTCGACCTACTTTTTACTTTTATAAATCCATAGACTGAGACCATAACGCGCAATGTACGCTTCGCAGTTTTTCTTCTATGATCGGTGGTTCGTTACCCGGGTGGAATTTGGATAGTCCTCCCACCCTTTAAATGTTTGAAGGGGAAATTGAGAAAGACATGCTTAAAGAAAAGTATAAATACGTCGTCAAACCCGCGCGTTCTAGGTAGGAGTTCTACCAAACGCGCCAATGACCCCGTTATTTTTTTTTGGATTCGTAATTTAAGTTTTACCTTCGTCATGGCAGTTGAGAATACATGCGGTGTAAACAGCCTCGAGGAGAACAATTCATTGTAATACTTTTGTGACTGGAAATAAAGTAATATTGTCTTTTAATAACGCGAGTATCACACATTTAAATAAAATACTGTATACCGGATTAAAACGCGATTTATTATTCTCCCGCGACCACGGTTGCTGAAAAGCATCCGAAACGTCGGGATAAATAATTTAAATAATAAATCGCGTTTTAATCCGGTATACAGTATTTTATTTAAATGGAAATAAAGTAATTAAATTGTGAAAAAAAAATACTCAATATAAATCAACTAGCTGATACTCGAGACTTGGGTTACCCCATTGTAACCCACAACTAGGGCAAAATATATTACGTTTTGTAGTTCACATCTAAACAATATCAAGCCTCACAAAAATAGCAACGGATTTATTATGAAAACAGACAAGTCAAGGAAGCTTCAAGTAGGTATTTCGCGTCCAAGGTGTGGAATGATCTACCTCTTCCTTTTACATAATAATTCCTAGACTTTTATAACTTTAAAAATTGTTATAACTAAAGGCGCATTTACATGATGCCATTTTCTTGTACAAAAAAGAGCAATTATTGAATGAACTAATTTAAGCGCAATAGTTGACATCCAAGAATTGTAAGCAACTGTTTACACGCGGATATTATGTGTTCTTTACACCAAAAAAGGGTTGAAACAAAACTTGTATGACATATCAAGAACTTTACATATTATTTAGACCGTGCAAGTCACTTATTGCCTGCTTACTTTTATAATTTAAATCAGAATTAAGTTAATTTAAATTTTTTGGCGGTGTGTATTTTTCAAGAACTCACCTCCAAAAGGTACCTCGACGGAGATAAAATATCACAGGTGTCTGAAATCATTGAAACTCTGTTTAAAAATACATTTATGAAACAAATATTAGATTATCGCATACATAAACATTAAAATTTTAATTAGTGTATTAGGTTTGAATTAGTGTGAAAAATCGTCATTAACTCTCAAGTAATATTACTTCAAAGACAAACTTACCTCTTGGTATAATTTGGGCTCGACTTAAGAACTTAACCATACGCCTCTCTGTAGTTACACCTTTATTCTTTCTCATCTTACGTGGTTTATTGTCACCTGCTTCATTATTCGAATACTTCATCAGTTTTCTTTCAACCAAGGGACTCCACCAATCATCAGTAAATGTGCTAACGTCACATGATTTAGTTCTATCTGTAGTCGTGCCTTGATTCGTTTTAGTTGTGACGTTTAATTTGACTTTTTTAACGCGTCTGACGGTGGCTCTTCTTGGCTTTTCTTCAACGTAATCAAACTCGACTCTGCTGCAAATCGTAGTATCCGTTTTGGTATCATCACTAGTTGTGCAATAGCTTCTACACAAAGATGAATCAGAGGTTTCTTCGATGAATTGATTACCTCTTGGTTGTTGTATAACTTCTACAATGAAAAATGGTTTATTTTGTTCAAACATATTATAGTTTGTTAATAGACATTAAAGAGAGGGAGAGCCAGTATATTAAAAATGGCCTACAAAACTTCTAACCTCATGGTTGTATTACATATTTTGTATTTTAAAAGAGTAACTCCTTTCCAGTTCTTCTATTCGATGGTAATAGATTTTAATTTGAATGTATTTGAATAATAATACCGGCCCGACAAAATTAAACATTATATAGCCTATGTTAATGATGCAAAGTATCGTTTTCTTTTCTAGAATGGCATTGTATAGAATGCACGGGCAAGTAGCTTACGTGATGGTAAGTGATCACTGCCGCCCATAGATATCCGTTGCCGTTGCAGCGTTGCCGACCTATATTGAAGATTCTTACGGAAGCTTACTTTTCCTGATTTAATAGCCTTTCCCTCCAAAAAAACCTCCACCTCCCTTTATTATATTTATGCAGTGTATTCAACGGAGATTTGCATTAAAATTATTAAAATAAGTTTGCTATTCATATTATTAACGAAGATGTCTACCTGAACTCATCGTAGATATACAATTGCAGGCCTTGTCATGGCCAGCACATCTATACTGTGTTGCACACGAACAAGTTTCTTTACCAACGGCATCTACATAGATAAATAAAGAATAAACAATTAGTTTATTGCCGATCTACGGCCTTGATATGAGAAAAAATTAGTAGCATTTATTTTTATCGACGTTTATAAGTATGCATTGTGTTACCTAAATTAATCTATACTAATATTATAAAAAGGAAAGATTTGTTTGTTTGTATAGTATTGCGATTTAACTAAACTCGACCGATTATTTTTACCTACCATCAAGTGAATCTCATGCTCGTCTGTCGATATCTAACATTAAAAAAATACAACTGACAATTTGACGATACGAATACTTTCTCATTAGGGCTAGTGCCTTTCATGGGTAGAGTATAAAAATGTTTTTTAATTTTGTTATACATCATCTACATAAAACACAGTAAGCTAAAATTTTGTATTAAGAAAATGAATCACATCAAGCATGATCAAGCACGTAGATGATGATTGAGCATCTCAATAATACTGGACTTTGGCAGAATCCGTCTGTGATGGATGTTGCCATTAAATTAAAGCAGATGATCAAGCATCACGCATTTAAAAAAAAATGTAAATTATTAAAGTGCCCTTTACCTAAGGGGTTATGCCATCAAAATCATAAATTGTAAAAAAAGCCAAGTCTTGCAACTCAGTTCTTCTATTGTAAAAAGTTGGGAGATCCATATAATACCAAGTCGGTCAATTTATTCAGTCTCTACTGAAGGATCCTTCTGTCTTAATTATTACGTAATTAGCTAACCTAACAACATCTTATAGATATCATATCAATACCAATATTAAAAATCTTTGATGTTTAAAATAAATAGATTGACTCGGCTATCGCATGAAAGCACAATTTATCTTTTTTATGTTATTAAAAACACAATGTATATCACAAGTAACACATACTATTATATTAAATTAGATTGTTTAGTGCGATTGCCAAGTCAACACAGTTGTAGCGGGCAAAATGATGTGATTTTCTTGATTTTTTTTCAGCAGGTTAATAAATGTTTATTAAAAAACTGTGTAGATCAGGAAATTAGTATTTTTTTTGAAACGAAGTTCCTTATCGCGCGTTGTGAAAGGGGGCTAGACGGAAAAAATTCTTACGAAAAGTTGTCACGACACTTTTTGCTATAGTAAGCTATTGTAAGCTGTGCGGCGTCGCATGTTTCTCTGTCTGTCTGTCTGTCTCTCTCTCTGTCTCTCTCTCTCTTATAGAAAGCAAGCCAGATATTTCCATTTCTATTAAAAAAAAAAATATATTATTATAACTTAAAAAAATAAAATTTTTTTACAATTCCTTCACTAATTAATCGAAAGGAACTTCGTTCCATCCGGGTGTCCCTTGACACCTCTCAAGTTTTTGTGTACCTACTTGTACATTTTTTTTTCATTTAAATATATTTAGCAACTACATAATATATAACCCCTTAAGAATGGTAAGAATTTGTTACCATGAAATTCTTTGGTGGATTCGTATTTCAAATCCGCAGGAGACGCTGGTGACTGATTTTGTTTCTTTCTTTTCATTTGAGTACTTCTATTTTGAACAAAAGTCCCAAAACACTGGCACGAACTGGTAGTAAGTTTATATTAAAACAAAAGACCAAGGAATGCTTTGGTTTCTTAATGGAATACAGACGGACTCACTGAGTAGTGCACCTACCTTGCAAAGCGATGGGTCACGAGTTTGATTCCCGCCTAGACTACAATATGTTTATAATTTTCTATAAACATTTTTGCCCACGTCTGGTCACTTCGGGCATAAAATGGGTGAAGAGAATATTATTTTTAACTGGACCACTATTATTAGATGAAAAAACTGTTAAATGCATATTGCGTAATTCGGCTTCAGCCTATATATTTCCGTATACTCGTAGTAAAAAATAGCCCGATAGCTACCCGACGTTCTGGGGCTTCACGTTCGTACATCAATATCTAACATAATAAAAATACATCCTTACCGAGATTGTAATATTGGCAGAACGGTGATACCCTTCTCATTTGTTGCTGAAATTTATTTTATTTCAAATATATTTTACTAAGATTTATTGCGGAATAATATATTACAATATGACAAAGAACTACTACATTAAATTTATCTGCTAATTATTACTTTTTTATTTTATTTACTTATCAACAACTTGAAAAAAAATTCTTCAACTGCTCACTAGATGATAAAATTTACAGATAGCGTAATGAACAACAAATACGTGTATAAGAATAATATTATACTTAAAAATGCAATTAAGAGCTGCCGCACATTGAGCCACCGGTAGTGATCACTAGACGCGGCCACAAGTAGCTGAACGCGTTTTCTAGACGCGAGCTGCTCGCACGACCACTAATTACATATTGAGGTTACAGTGCTAAAGTCCAATAACTAGTCCAAGTATGTACTTAAAAGTTGTAAGTTAAATTCAATTTTAAAAGTTAAGAAACAAAATTGCCAAAGAATATTGTATATCAGGTAATTTTGTCCCTAAATTATAAATAAATATACATTAACAACTTTTAATTCATACTTATTGGGTTTTAGCACTATACCCTCGAATTGAAGTCAGTGGCCTAAATACATATTATGGCCGTGTGTGAGCGTCAGGTGAGGCTAATTAAGTGGCTTGTGGCTCGGTCGCGGCCACTCGAGTATTTAGTGTGCGCAGATGCCGCAGATACGGATTTGAAATTATGTCATATTATTATGTCCACTGCTTGTGGCTCCCACTCAAGTGTGCACCGATGTCATATAAAATGATGACATATGTCCACTTGTATGCCACCGGTAGCCTAATGTGCGTGTGCGCTAAACCTCTACAGAATTTACTAGATTTTCCATATTCCTTGCAATCTTTTTTCTTTTCTGAAAATTGTGCTATCAAATCTTTGATCATCGGTGCAGGATTCTTGATTCTAAAAATAAAAAAGGACTAAGTATTTTATAATTTAAGTAAGTAATTATTGGTATTGTATATTTTACCTTAAATGCAGGTATCGCTCTGATAAAACTCTGAAAGTGAAAATTGTATTTAAAAACTTCGTATTTCCATCCATTCAGGACATTACTTAATTGCTGTTATTTTTCTACTGTTACTCAGTTCATCGCGCCACATATTAATTTTGATATTGAATGTCCTACTAATATTAGAAATGTGAAAGTTTGTGAGGATGTTTGTTATTCATTCACACAAAAACTACTGAACAGATTTTGATGAAATTTTGCTTTATTATATATTTTTTTTTATGTTACATATCAACAGACAAGCATGGGGTTCACTTGATGGTAGGTACATCAGCCGCAGAACATCAATGATGCCGGATGCGTTATCGACCTACTTTTTACTTAGAGCATTCAGAAATGTATAAGGATATTGATTTAATTGGCCAAAATATAACGATGAATATAATGTTAGAAGGAAATTGTCGTGCTATCTGAGAGCTATTTCAGAGTTCGGTGCATAAACTGGGTGGGATAGGAGTGTATTCCAGTAGTAGAAAAGGCCCAAAAGCAGATAATAATCGAAGTTTGCGCGGTCAAAGTCACGGGTAGAAGTAAGTATTACAAATTAAAATAACTAACAATTTGAAATCCTTTATCCTAAATGATTTTGTGGACATTTTATCCGCATCTTTTTTCTGACTATTCATTCCAGATGTTTCAGGAGACTCAAATGTCGATTGATTTTTCTAAGAGAAAACGTTTTAAAATAAAATACTGAAGAATCAAAAAAATATCAAGAAGATATTTTAATACCTTATCATCACATATTTTGATGTCACTGGAAAGGCTGAAATAAAATCACAACATATTATAAAACAAAGTCCTCCGCCGCGTCTGTCTGTCTGTTCGCGATAAACTCAAAAACTACTGAACGGATTTTCATAGGGTTTTCACGAATAGATAGAGTGATTCATGAGGAAGGGTACGTATATAATTTGTCAAGGTTTTTTGTAAATTGGTTGAAATGTGGCGCCTGGGAGCTTTCATCGATAACGCTGCCTAATCCCTTTGAGATAATATAACAAAAAAATGTATGCTGGTGTAGCGACATCTATAATCCGCTACAAGAATCAATACAAAGACGTCTAATCCTGAATCGCGCTATCAAAGTTTCTGTGCGCGCTAAGTATATATAATTATACAACATCTCGACATCAACCACGGGGGCCTTCGGGCCGGCCAGTCAGTGGTTCGACTGGTCGAGGATCCTCCCTTTAGGTTGGAGGAAGACCACACCTCCCTTCCTCCACATTGGTGACCCCGCATAAGAACACCTACTTCTGAACAACGAGAAGCCTGACGTCATCACTCCTTCCTACAACATCAATCAGCAGCAATCAAGTCACAGAGAGCCAGCACCTTCGGCTACAACGGGTATCCTGTCCATTAGCATGCAGCGAGCGCGTATGCCTGGTCAACACCCTCAGCCAAACACTGCAGCACTCCGACTCACTGGAGCATCATGCAGCATCATCGCACTCAGTTCCGACTCACCGCGAACTCTGCGACATCCGATTCCGACTCACTGGAATCTCGGGCAATCTGGCACTGGCAAGCAACACTCAACACAGCTGTTTCAAGAACTCGATCGACCTCCAGTCTTCGGAGGGGAGTACTGTAGCGACATCTATAATCCGCTACAAGAATCAATACAAAGACGTCTATTCCTGAATCGCGCTATCAAAGTTTCTGTGCGCGCTAAGTATATATACAACATCTCGACACGGTGGAAGACCACACCTCCCTTCCTCCACACTGGGATATTCCTCTTTTATAGATATAACTGAGACTTCGGATGATTGAGGTTTGGATAATCGAGGTTCTACTGTATGTAAAATGAAATATTAAAATTTAAATACATATATGTAATGTATAGGTTTGAGGGGTGTCTCTGATATAACAAATACAAGGAATGAAAGAATCATATTGTGTCATCTTCAAAAACGATTGGGCAAAAATAGATAGAAAATTCAAAAATAACCAATCTCCAATAGCGTTAAACTCATTTCCGATGGAACGATAAAAGTCTAGCCTTTTTGGTGACTTTGTTTCCTCTTCCGGTGTTTTGTTGAGATCTGAAATAATGTTGGTTTAAAGCAATATGTACGTTATTACATGCTTTGTACTCGTTTGATAATAGGTATATAATACAAAAAATAATATGAGAACCGAAAGTTGCATATGCAAAAATATTTAAGTGACCTAATTCAACATTTTTTTTTATATTAGACTAGCAAAACGAAGAACGGGTTCAATGAAGATGTACTATACACCACTATAGCTTTCTATCGGTGAAAGAATTTTTAAAATCGGTTCAGTAGATCCAGAGATTAATCCCTACAATCTCACAAACTTTACCCCTTTATAACATTAGTATAGATATATGAAGAGGTGCACTTCGGTTACTCTATCTACGAACCCGGTCGTTACCCGGTCGGAATTTCGATATTCGTCCCAGCAGCCGTTTTAATGCCCGAAATGACCAGATGTGGGGAAGACATACAGACAATAATAAACATGTCGTCCGAGCGGGATTCAAATCCGCGACCCATTGGAGCGCATGTATGGTGTTCTACCAAACACGCTAACAAGCCCGTCTTTTCGGTAAACACTTTAATATAATCTAAGTTTTGGACATTTTTCTATATAATTATACTCGAATTTTAATAAGTAGTTAATGTCAAATATCCTGATTTTTTGAAAAAAGTTTGAGATGTTTGTTAGAACATTGGTATTTGGTACCATCGCTCTGTACTACCGCGCTATCAAGTCAAAATCTCCAATGGGAATATAACAGTATATATGTATCTTACGCTGTCCATTTTCATATTTATTTATATGAATAAAATCACTTTCTTTCCATATTGTGGGTGAAGCGTTCTCCTTTACTTTACAACAACTTTTTTTTCCATGACACCATTGTATGAATTTACCTGAAATCAATTTATTATGAATTAAATAAAATGGTTTAAAAAAATTTTAAATCAAATTTTGAAATCGTTTAAAGTGTGCCGCGATAAAAAAAGTTTGATAATCACTGTTGTAATAGGTAAGTATTTGTTTTAGTGTAAAAAAATTATTTTCTCTCTCTCACACAAAAATTCCATGGTAAGTTTTCCCATATTATAATATTGTCTTTTATTAACGCGAGTATCACACATTTAAATAAAATACTGTATACCGGATTAAAACGCGATTTATTGTTTAAATTATTTATCCCGACGTTTCGGATGCTTTTCAGCAACCGTGGTCGCGGGAGACTGAAAGATGACAGTTGTCTTATATTTGAAATGTCACAAAGTTGCCATATTTAATTCAATTAAATTAAAAAAAAAGTACCACAACAGCGCTAATAGATGTTGTTGATAACATCCTCTCAGGACGGGACAAGGGTATGGGGACTATACTCACCCTCCTTGATTTCTCAAGAGCTTTTGATTGTATTGATGTTTCTTTACTTCTCTCAAAACTTCACTACTACGGGTTTAGTCAGAATTCAGTTGACTTTTTTCATAGTTATTTAACAAATCGTTCGCAGATTGTGCGAGTAACGACAGCAAATGGTAGTATTTGTTCTTCGCGTAAACCTGTTGAAAGGGGTGTACCGCAAGGGTCGATACTGGGTCCTATTCTATTTATTATCTTCAGCGCCGATATAACCTCAAAAATTAAATTTTGCAAATATCACATGTACGCTGATGATATACAATTATATATATCTTTTCCACCATCTAGTACTTTGTCTGCTACCGAATTATTAAATGACGATCTCGGAAATATATACAATTGGTCAATCAAAAATAATCTTGTCCTAAACCCCACTAAATCTAAATATATTGTTTTCGGATCTCAAAAGCAAGTTGAGCATATAAATTCTATGTGCCCAAATGTATTGATAAACGGTGAAGCATTAGAATCCGTTCATACAGCGAGAAACCTTGGATTGCTAATGGATTCATCGCTACACTTTGAAGAACATATATCAGTGACTGTACGTAACTGCTTCTATCGCCTTAAGATACTTTATAAGATAAGAAACTATATAGATAAAGCATTACGTATACAGCTTTGTAATTCACTTGTGCTCTCCAAACTTAATTACTGCGATGTTGTATATGATGGCTGCTGTCTAGGTAGAAGTAAGCGTCTTATTCAAAGAGTCCAGAATGCCTGTGCTCGATATTGCTTCGACATCCCACCTCGTACACATGTAACTCCATATCTGAATGAAGCTGGCCTTTTAAAAATGACGGCCCGGAGACAACTTCATTTATATAATCTAGTGCATGATGTAATTAAATATCGTGTACCATCTTATCTTTATGATAAATTAAACTGGACCCGCAGTCAGGAGTTATACAAATCGAGGTCGTTCTCTTGCGTATTCCTGATGCCTATGTATAGATCGGCAGCGTTTAGGGGTAGCTTTAAGTATCGAGCCAGCAAATGCTGGAATGACCTCCCTCCACCCCTACGCGATTTAAAATGTAAAAGTAAAGTTAGGGATTATTTATTTTTAAAACAAAAAGAAGAATTCACAGCTACCCATCCATAATTTATATTTATTTTTATTAATGTTTTACTGTTTCTTATTGAACCGACACACGCGATAGATTTATTACTTACTTTTAGATTATATTATTTTTATTATATGAAATACGTACATACTTGATATATATATCTTAAATTGTTATGTTGCTCTGTTATCGTTGTTTTTTTCTAAGATTATTCGCTATTCGTAAGATATTCGTAGCTTTCAGGTTATGGCTGAAAATCAGCGTGGTAGGCTTTGGTTAAGTAGCCAAAGCCTATCCACTTTATGCTGAGTCCATGACCGATTCGTCGTAGTCGTTTTGTATATAACTAGACGTATAAATGTTTAATTGTAATAATTGTATTATGTGTTACGACGAATAAATGTATCTCTCTCTCTCTCTCTCTATTAATTTAGGTAACACAATGTACATCTATGAACGTCATTAAAAAAAAAAATACATATTAAATTACTAATATTACTAATATTAAATGCTACTAATTTTACATTTACTACCAGTTCACAAATCAAGGGCGTAGAGCGGACGAGAAGAACTGGCAAGAAACTCGCCGCCACTCTTTTTAATCGCCAAGTTTTTGTTTTACAATAATTACATATTAACGCCATCTATTCCTACGGAGTTGATATTTACTGTAATTTTCTATATTATGACAATATTGACTAACGGTGTCCTCTTGTTTTTTAGTATGTTGGATTTGGGGCTTTAGATTTTTAATTACTGGATCCCAGGTGTTGGAAAGTCTCAAACCATCTTCTCTATTGAAGTTAGGATGTTTTTTAATTTCAATAGCCTCACGTACTAGTCTGGGAAAGAATCTACTTTCTTTTGCAAGGATTTTTGGTTGGTCGAAACGTATGTAGTGGTTTGGTTTATCCAGAGTGTGTTCACATACTGCTGATTTAGAGTGACGTCTGTTTTTGATATCCGCAATGTGTTCCTTAAGTCGGTTTGAAATGCTACGTTTAGTTTGCCCAATGTAGGATAAACCACAGTCACAATCCAGTTTATATACACCTGAATCTTGCAAAGGAATATTACTTTTTATTGGTCTCAAGAACTGTTGAATCTTCTTGTGTGGCTTGAAAACTGTATTAATAGAAGCTCGTTTTAAGATTCTTCCAATCCTGTCTGTAACACCCTTCACATAAGGCAGGTAGGCTGGTTGACGTTGTACTGTTTGTGGTTTATTCCTGTTTCTGTGATGCTGTGGAGGCACCCGCAGCTTGTTGTCACGGAGTACTCGCTTAACATGCTGCAGTTCCCCGTTGAGGTGGGCAGCATCACAGAGGCGGTGGGCTCTCTGAAACAAACATACACCGACAGAAGAGAGTTGGCAAGGGTGGTGGTGGGAATCACCATTGAGGTACTTATCAGTATGGGTTATTTTTCTAAACACAGTATGGCCAAGTGTACCATCCCCTCCCCGAACTACTAAAATGTCTAGAAAGGCCAGTGAGTTATTATTCTCCTTCTCCATAGTGAATTTAATGTTACTATGTATGGAGTTAAGGTGGTCTAGAAATACAGATATGTGTTCCGTGGGCAGAATAGTAAAGGTATCGTCTACATATCGCTTGTAAAGCCTCGGTTTAACCGGGCTTGTGGCTAGGGCTCTTTCTTCGAAGTCCTCCATGAAAATGTCAGCGACAACAGGGGAGACTGGAGAGCCCATAGCCACCCCATCAACCTGTATATAGAATTCACTATTCCACATTAGGTAGCCAGATGTTAAACAATGTTCTAAAATATCTGCATATTCTGGTGACATGTTGTGTTCTGATAACCTTTTCTTAACAATATTTAGACAGTCCGGTACAGGAATATTAGTAAAAAGAGACTCAATGTCAAAGCTTACCATGGTTTCATTGTTGGAGAGTTTGAGATCTTTAATAGTTTCAACAAAATGGTATGAGTCTTTAACATGAGCACTACTGTTCCCTCTGAGGGGAGAAAGTACTTTAGCCATGTGTTGAGCCAGTTTATGTGTGGGTGTGTCGATCTGGCTCACTATAGGTCTTAAAGGTGTGTTTATTTTGTGAATTTTAGGTAACCCATACATTTTTGGAGGCTTTGCACATGCAGGTGTGAGGAATTTACTGTCAAGATTAAGTGTCTTTTTGTGTTTATTGATCAATTCAGATGTCTTTTTTATTACCTTGTTTGTTGGGTCTTTTTCAACTTTCTTGTAGGTGGAAACATCTGCAAGGATCTGGGACATTTTGTGTTCATAATCTGACGTATCCATCACGACCGTCGCGTTTCCCTTGTCCGCTCGGAGTACTATGATATCTTTATTGGCCCGTAGTTGTTTTAGAGCCATTGATTCCGCACGAGAGATGTTAGGTTTTGGCGGCTTGCTAGTTCGTAATATGCACGAAATATCTTGCCGGATTGCCTCCGCATCGTCTTTAGGAATCGTGTTCTTGTGGATACATTCCTCAACGTAGCTGACTATTTCTTCACAGGGTATTTTTCGCGGCGCAGGAGCAAAATTAAGGCCTTTATTTAGTTTTAATCCGGTATACAGTATTTTATTTAAAAGTTTTCCCATATTTTTTTTAGGTCAGATATCGACATGCATCATTCAATGATGCGCTGTCGACCTATATAAGAACTTTCAAACGTCAGCCCTTATGACGGCACAAAAATGCCCATATAATATTGCACATTCAGTGTAAATTGTAATAGTGTGCGTGAGGGGACATAAAAGTCTAACCAGCAAAATGAACATAATATCGTCATTGCAATGCCTAATTGGGGGGGAAAATGAATGGAGGGGAGATACATTACACGAATTTTATTTACTTTTACTTGATCCTTGCTTTTTAGATGTAGATTTATCCTTACTACAATTACAATGGCATTTATGAGTTGTATCCTTAGGTTCATCCAATACTACAGGTATGTTTTTGGGCTTCATACTATCTTGACAAATACACACACCAAGAGGACAATAGCATATTTGAGTTTTCGTATTCATTGTGTCCTTTATCTGTAACAACACAACGGACTTATCTTTAACAGAACAACGGACACATTTTTTACTAAAAAAATCATCGGGTAGTCTGAAGATTTGTTCGCTATTGTGCAACTAGTAACGTTAAAGAAAATAACTACACACTAAGAAAACTTGGTGGTTGCAGTTCCAGCCAATATCATTACCAAAAAATTCGGCATTTTAAAAAATCTGTGGGCGAAAAATTTAATTTCGGTCTTCGACAAAACTTCAGAAATTTGGCAAAGATTATTTAGACACAAAAAATCAAAACGGACAAGCTGAAATCTGCTCACAAAGACAAATGCCATTTGAGTTACTCTATGGGAGTTTAACTCCTTTCGCCTACTCCGATAATATTATACTTCTTCTTCCTGGCCATTTCACTTCTTTTTTTATTTGGGGTCGGCGCAATATATTCTCTTTTTCCATTCTCTTCTTTCACTCGCCATATCAGTCACACCTCTCAAATACATATCATTCACACACTTCACACAGCCAATCCATGATTTTTTGTCCTTCCTCTTCCCCTATACCCATTCACTTTCATATTCAAAACTTTTAGATAATATACCTACATACAATATTTAAAAAAATATATAAGGGTAACGACAGCCCATTTAAAATTCGAAACTTCATAACAAGCGCTAACTGAATTTATGGTAATACTCGTAAGTATAGAAATGTACGCACATTTAAGGGTTGCCCTTCTTCTGCTTTCTTTGTAACTGCGTGCATCTTACAATTTGGGAGCAAATCATGCGCACATTCTTCTTCGATGATATCTTTCAAAGAGCCTTTGTGACCAATCTCCTTCACCCAACTTCGATCTTGTAAATAAGCAGATATCCTATAGTCTCTAGAACTTTTGTTTTCCTGTCTGACATTTTCTTCCAATACCGCTATGGTTTCTTTCTTTTTCCTTCTTTTGAAATTCTTTATTTGTATTTGAGTCAAATGTTCACGCTTATCAGTTTCAGCCGGATTACTAGGATTTTTAGTTTTAAAATAAAAACATTTAAAAAAAGCTACACACAAAGTTTTAGAACAATTATAACGTGTTTTAGACTTAGGTGTTGCTCTAAGTTTATTTAATTTATTCGTTAATTTCTGTTTCTTTTTATTATGATGAGTATCGGTTTTATCAACATCCTTGAAGCTAATATTTTCGGATACTGCCGGCTTTTGACCCAACTGAGTTGTATTATTTACTGACAGATTAATAGTTTTGCTTGTTTTTTTCTTACGAAACTTTCCCAAACACTTCCCGTATTTAATTATTTTCATCATCTTTTTTCTTAGAACTCTTTTATATCGAGTTGGACAAATTGTCTGTTTAATATGAATATGTTTTGAGGTTTTCTTGTAAGTTCCCGATTTGTGAATACAACAACACATTCGCCCATAATTGTAAACATATTCTTTGATTATTCTATTAATTAATGATCCAAATTTTATTTTTGACTTCCACGACTTTCGCCTTATAATGTGAAATTTCCGACGCGGGTTTCTAAATTTACTTCGAGATTTTTTTCTATTTTTATTTAATTTCAGTATTTTTTTATATTTTGATAAACATTTAGTACTTCTTAGACGTATCACTCGCTCTTTATTACCCATAAAAATGGACTTTTTAAAACAACATTTTCCACTTTTATCTTTATTTGTATTATAATTGGTATTAATAACTTCTTTAAAATTACTCTTGTTAACAAAATTAGCTGTTACACTGTACGTTTCATTATGAGATGATAATAAAGGCGTTGTTTCAAAACAATCATTAGTATTTTTTGAATTATGAGACAAGTGTTTATTCTCTCGATATTTTCGGCAATACTTCTTAGTTTTTCTGTTTTGATCCAGCTTAGTATTGGATATTTGAAGTTTGATGTAATCCTTACTGGTGTCATCATTGCATTCATTGTTATCAAACTCTTCATCGCTATCTTCATTGGATGAACCTCTTTAATAGAAATGTATAATTAATGACTTAAAAAAGTACACACTAAATATCTTCAGTTAAATTCTATTAAGTAAAGCAATAATAATATTTAGTTAAACAATCTGTAGATGTTTTTAAATACGGGCACAGGTACAACTTTCCGTATCGTTAATTTGAAATTTATATCGATAGTTAACAGCCAAAAAAGGATATGCAACATTTTTGGCAAAATAGTTTTTATTTCTTTCTTTCTACAACCAACTTGCTCTTATTGTTATATCATTTTTTTTTCGTTTATTCCTAACTTTAAATTACTTTCCTGTAATCTTATGTAATGGTGGTTATCCTTTTTTGATAATTGATGATATTATGTATACTCAAATAAATAGCAAAACATGCGCACTGTATAAAGTATTTTTTTTAACAACTGTATACCATGTTTTAAAGCAAATAAATGAATGTATTATTATTGTTATAGAACAAAGATGGACATAGAAGAACAGTTCTTATAGCTGAACTTGACACGGTTTCTCTGGAGTAAGAGTAGTTCTCACCCCAGCCACCGCGGCGCTGCTAGTATTCGTGTGAATGCACTCTGACGTGGAGTCATAGCGCGCACTCTCTCGCACCCAGCCGCTTTTAGAGCGTTATTGCCGTTCGCTCGTAAGAGCAAGCGAGACAACGCGAGAGGAGGAGCCAGTGGAATGCTTAGATGTGTTTGTCACACCGATACATTGCCGCGCGCTCTACAGTTCAAAAATAGTACTACTTTTCTGTGCAAAAGTTTGTATGGGCCTGTTCTTCTATGTACATCTATTGTCTTTGGTATACTGCAGTTATTCGTTGGTTTGGCCTCAGATATTAAAAATACAGGCCAGGACTTAAGATAAGATAAGATTTTTTTAAAATTTACTTTTCCAAACTGATATCACTGTAGTCTCCATAATCAGCTGGGGACAAACAAATGGTGCATAACTGACCAATATCCGTAAAACAACTTCTGCAGAATACTCCTGGACACGTAGACGTTTCGCATCTAAAAATAACAGCATTTGACAGTAATATCGCCTATTAAAATCGGTTGTGAATTTATCTTTTTGTTTAATTTCATTTGGTAAATCTGTCGAACCAGGGCTGCAGCCCAAAAGTGGTCCAATTTTTTTTAATGCTTATTATCACTAATAGATATAGTGTGTGTGCCCTTCCCTCCTCATTAGTGAGTAAAATAACAATCCTAGTTTAAAATAAAAAGATTTGATATTGTCTTTTATTATCGCGAGTATCTATATATATATATATAAGCAACTTTTTTTTTCTTTGTTATCGATAAACTTGAAAACTACTGGACCGATCGGCATGATACCATGACCATTCGACGCGGAATTAATTGTAGAAGGTTTTAGGAAGGTATCATTTTTTGAATTCCATCAAACCTTTACCATTTTTTTCAAATTTATGTGGATAGTTCATATTCGTCTATCCTTTACAATTCGCCCAGCAAAGCGGGCGGGCGGGGACGGCTAGTCACACATATAAATAAAATACTTTCGGATTAAATCGCGATATATTATTTATATTCTTTATCGTAACTGTGGTCAGTCTGCCCGTGACCACGGTTGCTGAAAAGCATCCGAAACATCGGGATAAATTATATAAATAATAAATTGCGTTTTAATCCGGCGTAAAGGATTTTATCTATATCTATACTAATAATATTATAAAGAGGAAAGATTTGTGAATAAACTCAAAAACTACTGGACTGATATTAAAAATTCTTTCAATGGAAAGCTACATTATCAGCGAGTAACATAGGCTATGTTTTGTGTATAGTACATCTACATTGCACCCGTGTGAAGCCGGGGCGCGTTGCTAGTATTTAAATAAAGATATTTGATACTTTTTTTCGATTAGTTTTTAATTCACCAATAATTATTTAAAAACATAACTGAACTAGCCTTGTCAAATGAGTATCTAAATCCTTTAGTTTTTCAGTCGTTTCGCAAAGCAGACAATGTGGTTCTCTAGGCAACGTTCCGATTAAATAACGAAGACACCAACACCTTTAAAAATTCAATTATATTTTATCACAAGATTTCGTATGATTAAAAAGTAAACAATAAAAAATTAAGGATCAAAAAATCATTCAAAAAGAGTCCCATTATTTTTTAAATCTCAAAAAATGAATGATTATTAAGAGTTCTGTGACGCTCAAACATAAGACGAATCAACGAGATTTGAAAATCGCAAGTCGAAATACAACTGGACGCTGTTAAGCAATACAGTGTCAATCCACATGGTTGCGATTTTGAGAAAATTGACTTTGAAGTTTTAATTAGGTTTTATTAATTTTCTTTTAAAAAATAACAGAAATAATAGATTTTGTTGTAATCATTGTTATAACACTAAATGTATATTTAGTTTTTCTTGGTAGCAATCAACATAATAGAATTAAGTGCATTATTGTTAAATATTCTTAACATTTTAGGGTTTCGCGCCCACTAGTTTTTTCAATATTTTTGCTATTAAAACGACTTAAAACTATATATATAAAAGAGATTCCCACCTATATCACGATATGTCTGGAACCATAAGGCGTAGCGACTTGAAATATGGTAGGAATATTCCTTTCGCCGAGTAGAGGTCA
Source organism: Anthocharis cardamines (assembly GCA_905404175.1). Lineage (NCBI taxonomy): Eukaryota > Metazoa > Arthropoda > Insecta > Lepidoptera > Pieridae > Anthocharis > Anthocharis cardamines. The sequence goes on along the minus strand of FR989972.1, from coordinate 3,382,569 downwards.
CCTAAGAACGGATTTTACGAAATTCAACCCACAAGGGGGTTGCGGGGGCAATTGCTAGTTATATATATGTATATCGTTTGAAATATGTACTCCAGCTCATAAGGAAGCGATTGGTATCAATATTTACATTTTTGTCATTTTGTGGGTTGACTCTGTATTGCTTAACAACTGTATTCAACTTCATATACTGAATGTTTTAATCCATTCTGGAATCGATATTTCATTACTTACGGTATATGAGAATCCAACCAGTGTCGAAATGTAAGATGCTCTTCCCTGCTATATTTGTATTCACGATGGAGTTTTCGTCTTGCCAGCTTCATGAAACTACCTGGTGTTTATGTTCAAACTATAACTTAGACAGTTCAAAATCATACTCATTTTAATGGGAAAGTTCGTCACTTTTTGATTTTTTCACTGCTGCAAGGGATTGCCGAACTTACAAGGGGAGTGTCAAACTTGGGAATCACAGATTCCCATCACTTTTATATATATTGTAGGTGTAGGGCAGGGTCCCCTCAATAAATATATAAAGCGGCAAGACGCCATTCGTTTTTATTATTGACAAATTTCAACTCAAAGTTCTATATGTAACTTAAGTAGAAGGAACCTTTTTACCGGTTGCAGGAAAGGTTCCGTGGCGTAGTGGTAGTTGAAATTTCTCAATAATCAAAACAAATGGCGTCTTGCCGCTTTATACCAGGGTGAATCAAAAAGTTCTTAGAAGTGCATATATATGAAACCTTTTTGGATCAAGTTCGATATTCAAATTAAAGAGTGTCTATCAAACTATATTTATGCAGACTATCACTTGTTTTTGTCAGTTCGTTCGCATGTAATAAATTTTTTTGTGCAACGAGTTGCTATAGTAGGAGAGCCCGTGGGAGATCGTCCTTCACCGATCTGATAACCAGATGAGACGTATTTTTTATTAAATATTTTTTATAAACAAATATGCCTATAATTGCTTGCCTATCGAAAAGTGGTCATGGCTATTTTTAATTAAATTAACTTTTATCGATTTTTTTTTCATCACCTTCATACTTTTGATAACCAAATGAAATTTATTTGACTGATAGTTTTTGATACACAGAATATGCCTAGGTATGCTTGCCTACTCATTTCAGTGTATAACTACCTGGCAAGCAGGTGTAAACAGGTAAGTCAAAATAATTAAAAAAAAAATTAAATAAATTAATTAATAAAATTAAAAATAAAAATTCAAATAAAAAATAAAAAATTAAATTAAATTAAAAAAAAAATTAATTATTATTATTATTTTTTTTATTAAAAATAGCCAGTACCACTTTTCGATAGGCAAGCAATTATAGGCATATTTGTTTATAAAAAATATTTAATAAAAAATACGTCTCATCTGGTTATCAGATCGGTGAAGGACGATCTCCCACGGGCTCTTAGACCACTAAAAAGTCAAAATTATGGATAAAAGTGAGTTACGTGCGGTGATAAAATATCTCAGTTTGAAAAAAAATGTCTACGAAGGAAATATTTTTGGACATTCAGCAGACATTAGGGGGTGATGCTGTACCCTATTCTACGGTTGCGTACTGGGTGGCTGAATTTAAAAGAGGTAGATCAAGCTGTAAAGATGACCCGCGTTCTGGGCGGCCTTCAACCTCCGTTACAGAAGAAAATGTCAAAAAGGTTGAGAATCTGGTTTTGGAAGACAGAAGAATGACTATAAAACATATAGCTGAGATCCTAAAGATATCTTTTGGTAGCGTTCAATCCATTTTAATTGATTCACTGGGGTTCAAAAAAGTGTCTGCAAGATGGGCGCCACGAATGTTAACCGACGAAAACAAAAAGCGACGTTTGGAAATTTCCAAGCGTAATCTCGAAATGTTCCAGCGAGATTCGGATAATTTTTGCCGTCGTCTTGTCACCATGGATGAAACGTGGGTCCACCATTTTGATCCTGAAACTAAAAGACAAAGCATGTCTTGGAAACGACCATCCTCTCCATCCATCAAGAAATTTCGAGTTGCTCCTACCGCTGGCAAAGTTATGGCCTCTGTGTTCTGGGATAGTGAAGGAATCCTTTTTATTGATTACATGCCAAAAGGCCAGACGATTACTGGACCCTATTATGCAAATTTAATCCCGAAAGTGCGTGAAGCGATTAAAGAAAAACGTCGTGGAAAACTGTCGTTGGGCGTGTTGTTCCTTCAAGATAACGCTCCTGCTCATCGATCGGAAGTTGCGCTCAACGCAATCCGCTGTGCTGGCTTCAATCTCCTTGACCACCCACCATATTCTCCGGACTTAGCCCCAAGTGATTTTCACTTATTTCCAAAATTAAAAGAGGAAATTCGTGGAACAAAATTTCACGATAATGACGCGGTTATAGCTGCCGTAGAGGACTTTTTCGAGAGTCAAGAAAATAATTTTTTTTCACAAGGAATAAGGAAGTTAGAAACGCGTTATTCTAAATGCATTGCATTGGAGGAAGATTATGTAGAAAAATAAAATATTATTATTTAAATCTTTGCATTTTTTAATATTGATTCCAAGAATTTTTTGATTCACCCTCGTAGATTTATTGAGGGGACCATGCACTACAGTCTACAATATATATAAAAGTGATGGGAATCTGTGATTCCCAAGTTTGACACTCTCCTTGTTAGTATTTGATATTTTCAACTTGATACCTCCACGCGTTCCTGAGGAATAGGGTCTTGACAGACGGACAGACAGATAGACGGACAACGAAGTGAACATAAGTATTCCATTTTTGGTACCTAGTACGGAACACTAAAAAAAGAAAAACAAACATAATTTTCATACAACAGTGTTGCCCTACCTCTAGTTCGTAAAATGTGGTTATAAAGCCATGTCGCACGTGCTCTAGCTCGCTCCGGTCGGTGGCGGCCCATGATCACGTGGCGCAGTCGAAGTCCATACGGCTCAAATAATGCAAGTAACCATAATATAACGATTATGATACCTAGAAATAATTGGAGAAATTAATCAAATAGTACTTTAGAAAAAAAAAACAAAAATATATAATCCACTTCAGGGTTGAACTGTGCTGAATGGGTGCGGGTTTCAATCCCGCCGCGATGATATGTTTATAATTTTCTATAAGCATAATATTGTGTTTTATTAACGCGAGTATCACACGTTTAAATATAATACTGTATACCGGATTCATACATACATACATATACATCACGCCTCTTTCCCATTGGGGTAGGCAGAGATCACGGAACTCCATATGCTCCGATCCTTACATACCACTTTCGCTTCTTCTACTTTCATCAATGCTTTCTTTCATACACAAAACGGATTCAAACACGAGATAAATAATTTAAACAATATAAATAATAAATCGCGTTTTAATCCAGTATACAGTATTTTATTTAAATTTCTATAATCATTCCCTACGTCTTACTTCGGGCATCAAACGGGTGGGAGGAATATCGAAATTCTGACCGGGTAACGAACCACCGTTCATAGATGGAAAACCCGTGAAGTGCACGTTACAGTCTCAGTGTATGGATTTCCGAATGCTCGAAGTAAAAAGTAGGTCTACAGCGCATCACTGACTGATGTTCTGTGGCTAAGGTATCATCTATCATCAAGTAAACCTCAAGCTCGTATGTCGATATCTGACATAAAAAAATATATAATATCTTTGAAGTTAGTTGGTTTTAACGACTAATTCATCAAGAAAATTGAAATTGCCGGCTAGCATGACAACCACGACAAAATTTTGTCGACCGTTTTCTCGTGTTTTAATCGATTATCGCTCTATTTCTTTCGGGTTTAACATGACAATTACACTTAAAACTCGACTTTTAATATCAAAAATAGATATATTTGTTGATCGAGATGTCTTTTCTATCAAAATTGTCGATGTCGAGATATAATATACCTCAATATCTTACATCTTAGTTTGTCTTCTCTCGTCCGCGACATATCTCGTGGCGGTCATGCTAGCCCGGCAGTTAGTTCTTATAAATCTCACCAATTTGAATGTATCTTTGGAAATCTGGCGGATATGGGTTTGGGAGACAGGAGAAAGGAGAAGAAGTCGGTGTATGAAGTGGTATCGTTAGAATATTGAATAGGGTTTTAAGTAAGTCTGCTCCGAAACCTGATCCAGAAATCTTTACACCAGCGTCGGGTGGACCGGCTGAAAAAATAGTATAAAAAAAATCTCAAAGCTAAAGATTTTTATTTTTGAATTCTAATATTAAATAATTAATTAATAATAAGAATAATTCGATGGGTAACGGCCTATATGTCGTAACCGACATTCTCAGCGAAAATTAAAAATTAGAAATGAAACGGATATCCGGAACTATCCGGTATCCGGCCTATCCAGCTAAAATAAAACATCCGGCCGGATACCGGATAGCAAGCGCCTATCCGGCCGTACATCGGATATTTAAAAAAATACGAAATACCCAATTAAGGTAAGTACTTTATTTTTATTACTTAACAAACAAAATTAACAATCACAAAAATTTCATTCTATAACTAAGAAAATGATTTAGAACCCGTACTGCACTAAGGGCAAATTATGGTGAGTAACTACTTATTTCATTAAGAAGTAAAAAGCGGTTTTGCCTTTCTTTATAAACAAGTCCAGCTTTATAAAAAGGTACTTCACTGCAGCAGTGTAGCTGCAGTGTGCTGAAAGATAGTTTTTCCCAATTTCTTGTCATGCAGCAAACAGCTATGTTCGCCCGAATATCCGGTGGCCGGATATCCGGCTATCCGGATATCCGGATTCAAGGTTGACTGGATATCCGCTATCCGGCCAAACAGCTGTCCGTTTCATCTCTTCCATATTTAATAGAAATGAAACGGATTTTCTTTTGATAACACAATAGACTTTGAATTCTTTACATCCTCAGATCTTCAAAACTAGATTTTTTTTAATCAAACATACTAGCGGATTCGACAGACGTACTTCGGTACGTTTCAAGAAAGAAGTCCCACGGATAATGTTGGAACTACAATATTTTTTATGAGAGTATTTTTAACTCCATAGACACTAGCGACACCTAAAAAGGACTTCTTTTATGAAAAGGACTCTCTTCTACAAAAATATAAGTATAGTATAGAAAGGAGTGAAGCTTCATACGTGGTATAAGAGTTTGTAGTCTCCCATGATAGCGTATAGTCGTTAGCACCCAGAATAAACTGTAGTCAGCGATCATATGTATCATTAGTTTGAAGGTTGTTATCGCCATGAACACCGCTGAACGGGACATGAAAACCTTCTCCGTGGCTATCAGTCGAAAAGACGTGGTCTGAAATTATTGTTTATATTATATACAATTGGGTCGCGGGTTCCTATCCCACCGGTCATGATGTCAATAAGCATGTCTTCACCACGTCTGCCGGCCTAGCATGGCCATCACGAGATATCTCGCGAATGAGTAAAGACAAACAAAAATATAAGACATCTAGATATCTCGACATTGACAACTTTGATAGAAAAGATATCTCAACCGACAAATATGTCTACTTTGACATTAGAAGGCGAGTTTTATGTGTAAGTGTCAAGTAGACCCGAAAGAAATAAAGAGATAATCGATTAAAACACGAGAAAACGGTCGACAAAATTTTGTCGCGGTTGTCATGCTAGGCCGGCTGGTCTCGGCATTAAACGGGTGGGAGGAATATCGAAATTTCGATCGGGTAACGAACCACCGTTCATTGGTGGAAAAACCGTGAAGTGTATATTGAGCGTTTCGTCTATGGATTTCCGAATCCTCGAAGTAGGTCGACAGCGCATCATTGACTGATTTTCTATGGCTGAGGTATTGCAACCATCAAGCTCATGTTCGTCTGTCGATATATAATATACTAGCAAAACGCCCCGGCTTCGCACGGGTGCAAATAGATGAAAAAAAAAAGCAAAGCCTATGTTACTCGCTGAAAATATAACTTTCTATTGGTGAAAGAATTTTTAAAATCGGTTGAGTAGTTTTTGAGTTAAATCGTAACAAAACCTACTACCCCTCGCCGTATTGCTCGATGCCCTGCGTGGAGCCACAGCGCGGTGCGAAGCGGACGGCCGCGGCGTGTATTTTTTGTTTACATTGATATTTTTAATTTCGTAATATCTTTTGAATGGAATGTCCGATTTCAATATTTCAAAAACTAATCAACAGGTATTGAAACAGTCTTAAATATGAAATAATTTATTTGGATATGAATTAAAACAAAGATATGGATAGCAAGGTCTGAATTTGATCGGCATTTCTATCTACTTTTTAAATGTTAAAAAGTAGTTATAGTAACATAACTACAATAGTTAGACATATGGTCTCGCGAAGTTTTTTGTAGATATTTATATGTTCTATAATATTGTACAACTTTATTTTGTTCTATCATCAATACTTTTCGCAGCGCATGCGACGAACAACATTTTATGGCAATTTTTTTTACACCTCGGGTTGGTTTTAGTAGGAAATTCTAAGGATCTCTATTTTTTTCTAGTAATAAATATAGCCTATGTTACTCAGCGATAATGTAGCTTTCTATTGGTGAAAGAATTTTTGAAATCGGTCCAGTAGTTTTTAAGTTTATTCAATACATACAAAAATACAAATCTTTCCTCTTTATAATATTATTTGTATTAGTATTAGTATAGATATATTTTTTTTACAAATCTTCAGTGATTAAGACACAATAAAAAATCAAATCAGCCAAGCGGTTGCTTGGATCTGTTCTTGCGATTGCTCCAAAGGTTGTACAATCATCGTATATGCAAACTAAGCTTTCATCTATTTTTGCGTAATAATATTTAGTATTGAAACTATTGAGGTAAGCCTTAAAATGAAATGAAATGAAATATAACTTTATTGCACACCACAAAAAAACAAAAATATAACATAGATAGAAATAAACATAAAAAGCAATAGGCGGCCTTAGGGGCCGTCCATTAATCACGTGAGGCTCAAAAGGGGGGGGGGAGGGGGTACGGAAAACATCACGAAACATAACGAGGGGGGAGGAGGGGGTCTCGTTAGACATCACGTGTATTAATTTTATTTATTTTTTGTCAAAAAGCGCTATTTATGAACCGAAATTTTGAACGGCGCGAAAATTTATTAATTAATTAATTAATTATTCATTAATTTTATTGCAAATACATATAAATGTTTTTCGAATCAAAACGCCATTTGTTAAATATTTTTTTCCAGTCAAAAATAGCCTTTACATAGACTTCCAAAAAAATACACGTGATCCAGGGGGGGGGGGGGGGGAGTGGTCCCAATCCTCACCAAATATCATCAGGGGGGAGGGGGGGGGGGGTCAAAAAATGAGAAAAACGACCTCACGTGATTAATGGACGGCCCCTTATCGCTTAAAAGCGATTTCTTCCAGGCAACCTGTACTGGCTTATCTATAAATATAATAAAAGAGTAGGATCGAAATTACGCTTCACTAAATATTTTTACCAGAAATTAAGAGGGGTGATAAAAGAAGGGTAGCAGAATGCATAAATGCAATTTTTAAGATTCTTGTCTGTCTGTCTGTCTGTCTGTCCGTCTGTCTGTCTGTCTGTTTGTTCACGCTAATCTCCGAAGATACTGAACCAGTTTTCGTGTAATTTATACAAATATATTAAGCAAAGTCCGGGGCAACATATAGGCTTTGTTTCATCAAAATCGGTTGTCGGAAAAAAAAGTAATCATCATTTAAATATTATTTTAAAGGCACCATTTCAACAAATTGCAATGAAAACTGACTCGCGTTGAATTTTTTCGAATTGTCAGATGTCAATCACTTTTTGATATGGAAATGAAATAGTTTGATGATTTCGCCGTTTTTGGTATGTATCCGTAGAATAGTGGATATGCAGTCCCAATGCGTAACTGAAGATGCGAGTTCGAACCTGGAGTTGAACTTTATGAAATATTTTTTTGTATTTATTTATTTATTTTTTACAAAAACTATATTATAACAATAGAAAAAAGTATTATTGAAAAGTATTTCTAATGAGATCGTTTATTTTATCTTTTCATCAATCCTTTCTCTTAAACACGATTATTCGACATTGCTTTTATTGCTTCTGACTGCCGGGTAGGAATCCCGAGAAAAGGGAATTTAAAAAATATTCCGAAAATGAAAATAATAAATTAAATGAAATATATATCGAGGTGGATACAGTATCTTCCCCACTAATAAAATTTATAAAAAAATAAAATTTAAAGTGAACCCCACGCGAACGAAGTCGCGGGCATCAGCTAGTCTGAAATAAATGTAGCTATAATATTTATAATATTAAGTAAAATTGAATTAATCTCTTACAGGAATATATTTTGTCCTCTCTCTCCTATTCAGAGGTAGAATAGTGTCCCTCCCTTCCTGAAACCTCTTCAGGTCTATTGCGTACAGCTCCTTCGTGACGTATCGATTATCAAATCTCGATCTAGTTTCGTACATGTTCTGGTAGTATTTTGCCCTGATACAAAAATCTTAAATGACTTAGAAGAAAGAAGAAAAAAAAAATTATTTCACAAAACACTCACATGATTCTTCTTCCCTTTTCCTTTTTTTATTTGAGGTCGGCCCACTATGTCCATTCTCTCCTTTCACTCGCCATATCATCAGTCACACCTCTGTCATATCATTCTTCACACAGTCAATCCATGTTTTTTTGGCTTCCCTCTTCCTCTATACCCATCCACTTTCATATTCAAAACAATAAAAATAAAGTACGAAGCATGAGAACATGAGGTTCAGTTGATGGCAGGTGATACCTCAGGCACAGAATATCAGTCAACGATGCGCTATCGACCTACTTTTCACTTCGAGCATTGGAAATCCATAGACTGAAACCGAAACACGCAATATGCACTTCACGGTTTTTCCATCTATGAACGGTTCGTAACCCGGTCGGAATTTCGATATTCCTCCCACCCGATCAATGCCCAAAGTTATCATACGTAGACAAAACGTAAGTACAGAAAATATAAACATGTCGTCCCGGTGGGATTCAAACCCACGAGCCATAGATGCCCTCGGCAGGTGTTCTACCGAACGCGCCAACGAGCCCGTCAGATGTAGGCTATGTTTATGGCGTATAAATGGCTAGTTCCAGCAATGACAATGATAACTCATACTCGTACCTGAATATAATCACCAATAAGAAGAGACTCGTAACGCATGAGCTCCAAGAGAGCCAAGTGATCAGCGGATCAGCTCTGTTACGTATCTCAGTAACGATCCCAGCGGCCACCTGACTCGCGGAACGACTGGCGTTGCTCACCGTATACTTGTGGTGGACTTGTATGTTCACTTGGAACATTGTCTTCATGCGGTTTGTGAAATTGCGTAATTCTGGTGCGAAATTAAAGGTTTTGTATGATTTACGCGTTTTTATATCCTTTAAAAAACTGGTCGAAGACAGCTGTTTATTATTAATTTTAGCATTCATACTGAATGACCATGTTCAGGGGCGGATTTGGAATGCTGGCCGATCTAGGCCTATATAAAATTACCGCCCTACTCAACTAGCGCACGAAGAATTGAATGCTATATAGTATAAGAATATAAGAACTAAATTAAAGTAAAATATAAGGAAACTCTGTACCTATATGATAAAGTTATACATCAATCAGTGTTGTCAGATACTGTTGCATACCGTTTATATTTGTTAGTTTCTAAACTTTTAAGTAAGTTCACAGAGTTCTGCCGCCACCGAAATATTGCCGCCGTAGACCCTGGCCTAGTCGGCCTATAGGTAAACCCGCCCCTGACCATGTTTCCCGAAATATTTAGAATTTGTACCTTAAGAAAGCTTTAGGTCAAGGGAGAGCGTTATTCTTTATTATTAAATAATCCATAGATTTTTCTCCTATTGTTTTTTTCGGAATAAAAATATTTTCAGTGATTGGTGACTCGTGAAGGCATCGTGCGAGGCCTACGAGAACTCGATACTATACTATATATTTCTGTCTATTGTTCGCTTAAATATACTAAAAACTACAATACAACAGAACATTAATTCTACACTTACTTCTCCTAATAGTTGCGGCAAATGAACCTTCTGCAAAATCATCCACAACACATATCGTATTATGCGATTTCATACATTTACAGGCAGATTCGACCTTCGTAACGTTACACAGCCAAAACAGTTTTACACCTAGAGTAGATTTGCAATTTGGAATTCCACCTCTAAGGACATTCATACAGTGATCGTAAGGTGTTCCAAGTTTCTGGTTACACCTATTTACTACTGCAGTCAACCAGTTATACGAAGATTGGATGACATCAGCTGAAACATTTCATTGTAAGACCCTTACACGTCTGCGCCATAAGGGTTCTTTCAAGGGCGGATCCAGGTGGGGTCATTGGGGTCATTACCTCCCCCTGGCCTGGGTATAGGTTGACATCTGAATTTTGTTTCTAATCTCATTTATAAATGTATTAAATCCACTTTTTATGAAGTCAAACAAAAACACACGCATATACAGATTTATTATTTAAATCGAAATGGAGCAGGCTCCAGAACAGGTTCTGCCTATAATACACCCCTCCCCCCCGTTTATTTGAAAGCTGGCTCCACCCTTGGGTCATTTTGATGGTTGAGGATTCTGTTAATTTAGTAAATGAACCAAAACTTTAATTAAGAAGAAGGCAAATAATTTATTCATCTTCCTTATTGAAGTTGGGTTTGTAATAAAGTAAATGAGGCAGAGGTTTTAGATTCTGAACACCTGAGATCTAATTATTAAAAAGTGTTATCCAACTTTAAGTGCGACAAGAAATATCGACTGGTGTTTGCAAACTTGTGAACGGTAGTGTACATATAAAGTAGGTAACCAAGAAAGTGCAAACAGTGCATAAAACGCTCGATCGATCAAGAAATAGGTCAACTATGATTAAATTTATGATATTAACAACTATTATACCCAGTGGCGTAGCTGTTATAGGGCAAAGTGGTGCAGTGCACCAGGGCCCCGAAGCTGAGAGGGCCCCCTGGGCTTTGGAAAGAGGGGGAGGCAGCTCTTGAAGCTAGAAATTAAGGCCCCTGCTCTGACTTTGTTGATTTTAAATGAGCATTTATAACACTGGAAGAGCCGAGTGTCCTTGACTAGAAATAATTTGCAAATAATTAATTTTATGCAGTTGCTGAAGAAATTCAGCCGGGGTGATTGCGATTTTTTTCTTCCGCACCGGGGCCCTTGTCCATTTAGCTACGCCACTGATTATACCTACAATTTAGTTTTAGAATAGAATATAATACAATATTAACAAAAGAGAACGAATTCTTACCAATGCTAATGACCAAGCGTTCGATTTTTTCCACAATGTCCTTCAATTTGCTGTTAACCTGGTCAAGCTTATCCAACATTATGTGAACGCTGTCCTTCATCGCGTTAAATGGCTGTTTCACGGAATCGCTTAAGTGTCGCACGTCTGATTTTATTTGCTCCTGTGAAATTACTTTAGTAATTACATTCACTTATTTAACACTAGAACTACGGACGGGCTCGTTGGCGCGTTCGGTAGAACACCTGCCGTGCGCATCGATGGGTCGTGGGTTCGAATCCCACCGGGAGCACATGCTTATAATTTTCTATAAGCATGTTTTCCCCACGTCTGGTAACTTCGGGCATTGATCGGTTCTACCGAACCACGAGCCCGTGAATGAATCAATAACGTACTAACAACATGATAATGTAGAAGTGCAATAAAGAAAAGAAATGGCAAAAAGAAAGAAAGAGATATAATGATTAGGTACCTATATATATACGTTTGTAATTGTAACAGACGTAAATTATATGAAGTGACTTTTCTTGGACACGACGACACTCAGCCGGGCTAGCATGACCGCCACGAGATATATCTCGCGCGAGAGAAGACAAACTAAGATGTTAAATATCTCAATATATTATATCTCGACATCGACAATTTTGATAGAAAAGATATCGCGATCAACAAATGTATCTATTTTTGATATTAAAAGTCGAGTTTTAAGTGTAATTGTCATGTTAGACCCGAAAGAAATAAAGCAATAGTCGATTGAAACACGAGAAAACGGTAAACAAAATTTTGTCGCACTTGTCATGCTAGGCCGGCTGATCGACATTAAAAATTAATGTTGTGTAAATGGTTCGTAAAATATCATGGACCATTAGTGAATTGGAGCAGAAGAATCACTTTCCTTCTAAACAACAATATAAATTATGCAAAACGAACTCTCAGTTAAAAAACAAAACATCGATGGGTCGTGGGTTCGAATCCCGCCGGGACGATATGTTCATAATTTTCTGTAACTAACACCGTTCATAGATGGCAAAACCGTGAAGTGCACATTGCGCGTTTTGGTTTCAGTCTATGGATTTCCGAAAATAAAAGTAGGTTGACAGCGCATCATTGAATGATGTTCTGTGGTTGAGGTATCACCTACCATCAAGTGAACCTCATGCTCGTCTGTCGATATCTAACATAAAAATATATTAAGCGACACTGCGTATCAAAAAAATATTTTCGTCAATAAAAATAATGAAGTATGTAACTTGATGTTACAAAATTATTGCCTACAGAATCATTGATCTATTTTATACCTACTTCTATTTTGTACGAGTCAAAAGTTACGAACCTTATTAGATTTAGAGGTCATAAGTCAAATGTTACGAATATTTATATCGCAATAAGAAAATATTTATATTGTTGTCTCTTTTGAAAACAGGGGCAAGTGAACCCATTAATCATAACATTGCATGTCTAACAAAATAAGAGCCAACAACGGTGACGAGTCAAGGGAATACAAAAAGTATCATAATTCAACCTGAGAAATAGCATGAATAAAATAACTTTTTGAAAAACATACTCCGCACGTCATCTAATGACGTCACGGTCGTATGGGACAGACACATTTCTGTATTCGCTGATATTTTTACTTTATAGGGAAGTATTCTTTTGTTCTTGTCTGACCGAACATTTTCATAATAATAATCTATAATCCTAATAATTTGGTCTTCTGTTGTTTATTGTCTATTCAACCCAATTAATATAAATACGTCCATTCGTTTTTTCCTATCACGCAAAAATGGGGATATTTTAAGGACAGGACACATGAAACACATGATTAATACGTAATAAAATAATGCGAATGAGCAATAAAATGGCCCATCACTTCTGAATTTTTTCCCATTAAGGGCAGGTAGGTATTCTAAATATCTAAGAACATTCTAAAATAACAATATATTCCACGACTTCACGCTGAAACGCTACAATATTAGGAGTTCACTTACCTTTCAACGGACAAAAAACGAGAAAAATATAGATTTCTTTTTCCACTTTACCTGACTGCAAGCCATAGATCCTGTTAAAACTTCAGAGTTCCGCAAGGTATTGGTCGCAGGGCCGGTCAGGATGAGAATCAGAGCGTAACATGTCAAAGTGTACCTTCCGATGCGTGAGAAGAATTGCGGTATTAACAGAAATACCAAGCACCTGGGCGAAAATTTCTAAGTATAAATGCTGAAGTATAGTTTTACAGCTCGTCTAGCATGACCATCAAGAGATATCTCTAGATAAGCTAATATATAAGATATCTCGATATATTATATTTCGACATCGACAACTTTGATAGACTAGATATCTTGATCGACAAATATCTCTACTTTTGACATTAGAAGTCGAGTTTTAATTGTGTCATGTTAGACCTGGAAGACATAAAAAGATAATCATTAATGTGTTATGCATGGAGTGGGCATATTTTGCCTTGTCGTTTGTAAGTTTAAGCTGTTGACCAACATTTTTTATTAGACATTATATGTATAGATTACGTAGTAGTGGCGGATTTACGAGTACTCATAAATCCGCCAGTCTGAGTCTGAGGCACCTAGGACAGCAGTTTCTAAAAACTGGCGGACGGGCTTAAAGGGCGGCAACGCATCCTCAAGACTTAGGTCTTTAAGGTGAGAAAAGGTTTCAAAGTTGTATCGGTTCGGTTAAAACCTATGTTATCCAAGATTAATTTTCACATGAGATAATATTTAAACACGATTCAATAGTCCTAAAGGCTTGCTATAGAGAAATAAATCCTAGCTCGAGAAAATACTTCGGTAACTACGTCCTAATTTAAAAACAGTAATACCACATAATGTATGAGTCAATTTACCTTATTTGATTGCTGAAAGCCAGGCCAAGTGTGACCAAGAGTCCAATAATAGCACTCATTACGGTAGCGTGCACCAGCGACAATTGGCGCACAAAGAATATAAAGCAAAGATATGTTAGCAGTACTCCGACAAGGAAACCTATAAAACTCTTCAACAGAAGATTGGGAAGCGTTTGGTCTGTTCTAAGACACAAACATTCGGTAGGTTCGGAAAAACATTTTTTAAACTGTTCGGATATACGATGTTTAGAACTATTGCCGCGCTTTCTTTTTGTACCAGAATCATCTCGAGCGGAATAAGTATGAAATGGAGAATTAAGTTCATCATTTTTATAGTGTCTCATTCTCACTTTCCAAAATGCGGCAAAGCACGACATTCCTTATCTTCCTTTCTTTGTTTAAAAAATAATTTCATAATTGAATCGTATTGATTACATTGGCTTTAAATCTAGCCATTTTAAATTATTATGAAATTTAATAAGTCAATGAGATTACTATTTGACGTTACAGTCGACTGTCGATTTTTTTTTTACTAGGTATAGGTACGTTTTTGATGGCCAGTTCAATTTTATTTAATCTGATTAGTGTCTGCCTAGCGAAAGTTTAATCTTGTTAAAAGCGGGAAATCTAAACAGCCTATGATAAACCCCCAAAACTCTTATGAGAAAACTGGAATGACATAATTTATTTCAATATAATATGATCGTTAATTAACACGAGTATCACACAGTATATTTTACATTTGCTTTTCCAATCACTCAATACTTTTTTTTATTTGCCGCGCTTTTCCATTTACTCAATTTTTTTTTAATTATCTAGACTATTAATAATATTAGTCAGAGCCTCAGATAGCCCAATTTTATTCGAGAAATAGGTAATTTAAATTTTTTTTAGATTTTCTATACAAATCCAAAATATTATATTATAGGTTAAAGAATAAAACAAATATAATAATAATAATAGGTTTATTTACTCCTTATAGTTTTTACATTTTTACAATTACATAAGTTGTTGTAAGGAATCCTCTGGCGGTGAAAGCCACCATTTCTTTCCATTTATTTCTATGTCTGCCAGTCAATTCCAGGTTATTCCAGCCATGGCAACTATGTCATCACTCCGTGTAATTTTTTAAACAAATAAATATCATAACATTAAAACTTGAAACAAGGGAGTACACTACCGATATTTTAAAAAGATTGTTACGAGTGCCAACAAACTTTTGTCACCGGTGTACAGTAAAAAAGATAAAGTAAACAAGTCCCAACTCAACGAGAATATTAGCTCAATAGCTCCATCATAAGATCATAATAGCCAGCAGCATTTAATACATTGCACGTCCATTCAAAATTTAATTATAATCAACATTACTTCAATCACAATAAAAATACACAATTACACAACTAACGATACATACAATCGATTATATTTAGTGAGCGCCTTATAAATAAAATGCTGCAGGCCTGTTCCAGAAAGCTCTCATTCGAACAAAAACGGCGAATAAACTACGCAGGTTTCATAAGTTTTCAAATAAAGACGTCATTTTTTATTGAACATGCCTTTAACCTCAGATTAAATAAAAAAAGGCAGATGGAGCGCACCGAACACGCGAGTGAGGGAATCAAAGATAATACAAAATCAAAACATAATACAATCTCGCGGCAGTGCTAAACGAACCGTCGTATTGTGTACACGTCACAAGTGATTCGTTATTTTATGATAAAAAATGCCGTCTTGTGTTTTTAAACATTGCAAAAATTGTTCCCAAAAACAAAAAAAAGAAGATGGAATAACATTTCACAGGTAACTATCGATTATTGGACTGTTTTTTTATTATTTAATAACTCGAAAAATTTACGGTTGTCATGGAAACAAAACCTCAACAATAGTTCGTCTGTGTTGCCAGCTTTCATCGAAATATTTTTCCCTTCAATTAGGCAAACAATGTAGGCATTATTTTTGCTTTTAATGTTGCTGACTGCTTTATGAAGGAATTTGTGTGCAAAATATTGTTCTAAGTCTGTATATCATTTTCGTTTGTAATTCCGAAATCTGTAATTTGAGGATTAATGAATAAAGTAATGTGGTAGTTTAATTATATTATTTATACGAAAGTGAATTGTTTTTCATGGTGATTATAAACTTCTTTGTTATATACGTGACCGAATTATTGGAACGGTATAAGACTTATATATTATTATATTTACAAGAATTTTATGATTTTTCAGATTGCCGACTGATGTTCTTCACACAGATTTGATCACAGAGTGAATCTGATTAAGTTATTAATAGAAAAGTATTTAATGGTACGATTGCACCATCTAGCAAAATTAGAGACTAATTCTCAAATTTCTCGCTAAACGACAATATTATAAGAAATTAGTGCTAAATAAAGGTTGTTAAGAATTTTAAATATATTTTAAAAGAGTTTTATATATGTAATAAAAAATGAATTACCTATGATTTTAAATTTGAAATTCCCGTATAAATAAATAAATATGTAAAAAAAGGGAAAAAAACTCAAGGATTTTTCTTGTCTCGTATAAATATTAATTTATTTATATCAGACCAATGTTAATCGATATTTTACATTAAAATTAAATAAAACTTTATAATAAACTGACAAGATATTTAAAATATTTATATTATTAATTAATATAAGGTAATGGCTAAGTAGTAATATTTTATATATATTTTATACTTTTAAACTTAATTTATAAATATAAAAACAAACATAAAACATGTAAATATTTATTTTGCTATTTATCTATCCAAATACTACTTTTATAAAAAATAAGATTTAAAAAATACGGGGAGTTTTTACTGTTTGTGGTATCATTACACGCACACAAATGCACGTGTCCCTACAGTGCCGCTGACAGTTGTCAAGCACACATGAAATGTCAAGCGGCCGTATAATTTTGTTCCGTAGGTTCAATCTGTCTTTTTTTATTTAATCTGAGCCTTTAACGTAATAAGGATGTTCTCGATTTGGTAAATATCTTATCAACTTGCTCAAGATCTCTTCTAATCGTAAATGCCCTTTGAGTCTATATCAATAATGAGATCAAAACTAATATATATTTTGGAGTTCATTGACTTAACTAAAGTGTCAATAAGAGGATTTAAATATTATTCGCCTTCATTCTCGAACGGCTGCTCTTCTGCGCAAGGTTTCATTCATAAAACATGCGCAGAACACTGCAATGCTACAAAATCAACTTCATTTAGAAATAGCTCTTGGGGTACATTGCCGATGTAATGTTAATTGAAATCTTTAAAACGTATTAAATCACTTTTACTAGTGTTTGTGTATTTTAAAGACCCAGAAGACTGTTTCGTGAAAATGTGTTATTGTTATTTTAGTCATTAAGGGTGAATCAGAATTCAGAACTCCATTGAGAAAATCACGTAAGTGCCTACTAACATAGCCCATGTTTTTTTATGATTGTTAAGTAATATATTTATCTAATTATGTAATTTTAATTTATATTTCTAGTATTTTTTAAATATTTGTTTTTATAAATAATTTAAAAAAAATACTTATAAATTAAAACGCAAAAGCACATCCGACCTGCCTTACATGAGAAGTAATAATAATATACCTACTTGAGGTTTGTATTTGTTCTTTATATAATTTTTCTTTTGTTTTTTCGTAGAATAATTATTGTCTAAATTAAAAATTATATTTTAAATTGGATTTTGAATGGTTCTAAAATTTATTTATTAAGAAAAACGCTTCGATCAACAATATACTAGATATCGGGTCGACGCATAAAATCCGTGCCGGTAAATATCGGCTCACTTGAAATGTGAGAGTCTATTTTGTTTAGTTCTCTTTAAGCACGGCCAATATTAAGACGTTTCACAATGACACAGTTTGTCTTCAAAAATTGCGAAAATAATTCCCGAAAAAACAATTTTACGGACGGAGTCTTATTTTTGGTTAGTACATATAAAATAAGATATATTTTAAGCTTTCAAACTAACAAATAATTGAAAATTTGAACAAAATTATCTGTTTTAAATGAACGCTACAAATGTTTGGCCAAGGTTGGCCAACACATGCGCAAACTATTGTGTAACAGAATAGTGGATGCATGGAGTAGATTAGTACTAAAATAATTCTTACTATCTAAGGATAAGCATCCGTAGTAATATTATAAATGCGAAAGTGATTTATTTTGTTTGTTACGGTTTCACGCTAAAACGGAAAAGAAAATATTCCAATCTGTATATATTCGGAACATTTTGCGGATATTATTATTTAACATCTCGAGCCGGCGAGAAATATATTTTTTATAATTTAACATGATTTTCGATAAAAAATTTAAATTACAAAAACTTTATCATTAAATATCTCCGGAAATATTGATTTTAGCGACTTGGTGCTTAGAACCTTTTTTGTAGGAAATTAAATTTCCTATAATTTTAAGTTTGTTGTTTGCATTTTTTCTCTTGCTCTTATTCACGAGATAACTGCGAAAAAACGCGAATTTCATGGAAAAATCAAGTTTAGAGGCCTGTACTACCTCGCCGGTTCGAGTTACGACTTGGCCGCAATGGACACTTTTGTAAAGCATTCGATTCTGAAAAAAACCCGTCCATAGTCGAAGCGATGCTATGAAATGCCACCGAGCTATAGAAATTTAAACATGAAAAAGCCAAAGTTTCTGTGTTTTTTTAAGGGGAAATCTTCAAACGCCTGAGTCGAGGTCTTAATATTAATATTAAGGGCCCAAACTTTCAGGGTATTTTTTTTTGGGTATTTGCAACAAAATTTCACGATGGGACCGAAAAAAAAAATAGTTGAAAAAAAAAAAGCACCCTAATATATATATATATATATATATATATATATTGGTAACTAATAAAATCATATTTCAACTTCACTCTTTTCTTTGTTCCCATTGAGCAGTGTCATTTTTTCAAAATTTGACAAGGAACGAGGCTTAAATAATCGGTACACTTTTTTCGTGAATTTTGTATGCGACCTGAAGTCTATTTAATACTATGTCAATGGAAAAACGAATGCCAAATGATTCCTTTCTTAATTTTTAATATCCTAAACATTTCATTTCATCTTACGGCGATTATCCCGAATTTATTGGTGAAATGTTCATTATTTTAATTACTAAAATCTAATAGATTTATAATGGAAGAAGAATATAAAATCATTCTTTATAATCACCATAGGCGGTCGTTTGCTCGTCAAGTGGAACGTAGCAAACAATCAAACATGTTTTTTTTGGCAACAGCTGATACTGACAGTTTTGTCTTATTTTTGTTTGAATGAATTTGTTTACAATTTCTTTTACATCGCAATACAAAAAAACCTTGGCCGATGTGAAAAGTGAAAACTATTGTAAAATGGGTTTTATACGTTTAAAATGGGCACATAATGTGATCATAAAAAATATTGTTTTTAATTATTATTTATTAAATAATTAATACTTCGTGAATCGTTGGTAGGTTGATTATGATTTCTTATGTAGTTAACCACAGAACAGACTTATTTTTCCCTGTTCTGTGTAGTAAACATTGACTTATCGTCGCTGCGCCTGACAAGTTCCATATGTGATTTTTGTATAGTTTTGGGAGACTACGAAAAACGTATTATTAATTCACATACGGAGCTTTTCTTACCGGTCAAAACATATATGGAATTAGTTAAACTCATATCCAGTTCGAATATCACAAAAATGATTTTAGTAACACATAGAGAATAAAACGAAGAGCATTTTTTGTGCGAAAACCAAAAATCAAAAAAAACACATATGGAATTTGGCAGGCGCAACGACGTTATATGTTATACATATAAGTCAATGGTAGTTAATGTATAATTGTAACAGTTAGTTTTTTATTGATTTCATTTGTATGTATTTACATTCAGTACTTAAATTAATGTTCTTTGTATTCTTAAATTTAAATATTATTTTCTTATTAGAAACTTTAATTAAAATCAGCCTACATTTATTCTAAAAAAAAACAAATTATTACTTCTATAGCATAATTACTTCTACAAACGATGAGTTACTCACATAGGGTTTTGTGTCTGAGTGTGTATGCCAGCCAACTACTCCACATTGCATATAATATAATACCTTATTTTTTATGGAATTAGTGAAACATTAGTACAGTAGAACTCCAATTATCCGAATTAATGGGGACCGGGACCCATTCGGATAATCAAATATTCGGATAATCGGATTTTTTTTAAAAAAATTGCCATTGGAGAGAATAAAAGCTACGTTTTGATATTGCACTATTTTTTTATTGAATTAAATGAAAGAAACATGAAATTTTCACAAGTTTTAAATATAAATAAAATGTACTTATGTACAAGTTTAGAAATAAAAATCATTGTTTTTTAAACATCTCCGTTAATGTAAGCTGTTTTGCGGTTTCGATTCGATTCGGATAATCGGCGATTCGGATAGTCGGAGTTCGGATAATTGGAGTTCTACTGTATAACAAAAAACTATTATTTGTAATAGTTATAGTTACAGGCTGATCAGCTGATGAGCTTACTCAGCTTTACATGTCCAAAACCAATTTTCATGCTCTACAGATTATGGATAACGAGCAACCCCATCAGGAATTGGTGAAATGTGTTGTGGTAGGAGACACAGCAGTGGGCAAGACAAGACTTATTTGTGCACGGGCATGCAATAAACATGTTTCCTTGTCACAACTTATGACAACGCATGTGCCAACAGTCTGGGCAATAGATCAGTATAGGATCTATAAGGATGTAAGTACTGTAGTTGTGATGATTTGTCAAGTTTCAGCCTATGCATTTCTGCACTATCACAGCTCAAGAAAGCTCAACTTAGCGAATTTTATTATCACATAAAATGGACACTTAGATATAAAACACAATAATTATATTATTTGAACACTTATAATTTTAATTTGTATTTGTATTTGATTTGATAGAATTTCAAATATATCTCATTAATTATGGAGTGAAGTCAAGGAGGGACACATTTCTGTGTCTATTTCCTTGCTCATTTTTCTTTACAGGTTGATGATAAGTTTTGAGTTTTAGTGAATTAATTATGATTTAAATTAGGTTCTGTTTACATTTTGAATGTATGCCCCTGAATGTTTTTCAAGTGTATGTTTCTTTGTTTGTCATACTAAATGGGTTAATTGTTGCTTTCTTTTTTATATTCGATATGGATAGATGAGGGTGAGTCTCACTTGATGATAGGTGAAACCTCAACCACAGAACATCAATCAATTATGTGATGTCGATCTGTTATTTAATTAGAGCATTTCGAAATCCATTAAAAGAAATTTTCAATGTATGAATGGTAGTTCGTTACCAGTCAGACTTCGGATATTCGTCATACTGGAAATGAATGGTCCTATGATATATAATGTTTACAGAAAACTAAAAATATGTCAAGCCGGCGGTATTCGAATCCGCAACCCATCGGAACGTAAGGTATACTACGCGCCAAAGAGCCCAACAAGTGGAAGGATTCTGAATATATTTGACGGGCTCGTAGGCGCGTTCGGTAGAACACCTGCAGTTCGTCTTATAACTTCGGTCATTGAACGGGTGGGAGGAATATCGAAATCGGGTAACAAACCACCGTTCATAAGATGAAAAAACCAAGAAGTGCATATTGCGTGTTCGATCTCAGTCTATGGACAGTAAAAAGTAGGTCGACGGTGCATCATTGACTGATGTTCTGTGGCTGGGGATCACCTACCATCAAGTGAACCTCATGCTCGTCTGATATCTAACATAAAAAAATGTGTGAGACTTATGATTTTGGCGTTTGAATCTTTAATCTTGTTTGCAGGTGTTAGAACGATCGTGGGAGGTTGTTGACGGGGTAAATGTTTCACTCAGACTATGGGATACCTTCGGTGATCACGAAAAGGACAGAAGATTCGCTTATGGAAGGTAAGTTTATACTGATGTTATATTGATTTATTATTTTGTGTGTGCGAAGCTGAGGCGGATCGCTTCTAATTTATATATATATGTTTATGAATAAAGCCGTAAATGTGTATTTTTCTAGTATATAAATTAACAGCAATCCGCCCCAGCTTCGCTATCTATTTACTAGACATTCATTCGTTCGAGTGCATCAAAAATCCAAACAAAAAAAAAGTTTTTTTTTGGCCCACCCTAATATATATAGTATATATAGTATATTAGTATATAGAGAATATCTTTGTAAATAATATATAAGGCAGTATTTATCGAAATTCTAGGTGATAATTTATTTCCATATGTTGCATTCTCATGACCTTACTGTGCAGCCATACATACCCATACAGTGTTACGCTGGCGGACATTATACAATTTTATCACATTAATTTCGATTAATTACAAAACAACGACAGTGTCAAAAATTAAATCAAAGGGGTGGGAGGGGTCCCAAGTTTCGTGACGTCACATTTCGAGTTGACGAAAAATTTAAAAATATTTTCTACTCTACCCGTAAAATTGTTTTGTTGGCGAGATTACATGTACAAGCTCTACTAAGGTCACGCGCTAGTCGCCTGAGCTCTTTGTAAATGTAATAATTTTGGAACTGCGCTGTTTTAATTAAAAAAATTCTAGATGTATTATTGTGAAATGTGACGTCACACTAGGGTCTCACAAATGTGACAAAAATCACGAAATTAGTGTGACGTACTTTATGGATGACCCCTTACCACCAGGTCACCCGCCTACTCGATTGTCTACTCTGTATTAAAAATGTTTATTTCCCGTTGTAGATCGGATGTTGTTCTTCTGTGCTTCTCCATAACAAATCCTATTTCTCTAAGAAACTGCGGTGCAATGTGGTATCCAGAAATTCGGTAAGTTTTTAAATATATTTATTTTTATCGAAGCTTTATAGATAAAAGCCAACCTAAGTCACAGGACAACAATAAAGATGTCAATCGATTTTTTACTTCATTCAGCTCCAGAATATGCATACTAGAATTTTATTTTCTATTCATTTGATCAATCAAATGCTTGTATCAGGGTTAACTACCTCGTCTTCGAAAATTAACTCATCAATGTAACACATTGGAATAAATACAAAATGTATTCTCTGCCTACTGAATGAGAGAATACATGATGTATATGTATGTATGTATTACAGTCGGTTCTGTCCAAACACGCCAGTGCTTCTCGTGGGCTGTAAAAATGACCTGCGTTACATGTATCGGGACGAAACTTATTTGAACTATTGTAAGGATAGAAGCCCTTTTATAAGGTAAGTTGGCGATTCATAAGGCACATTATAACGGATATTGGTATATTTATAAGGTACATTATACTAACGTATATATTATGTACCTATTAGCAGACCCGTCAAATGTTGGCTTCAAAACTAAAATAAAATATTTCTGGATTTGAATTAAAAATCGTTCATTTCAATAATATAAGCTATATTCCTACTTCTATCGCATAATATCTAGTATGTTATGTAGTGGAAAAAGCTAGAATATATGTGTGCGTGATATGAGCTGTCAATTGAGGAAGATGGCGGATCCGAACGTAATTTATTTTAATAACATTTTCTACATATATTATTCCTGAAATTTTCTAATATTTTAATATGTAGTTATTCTTATGAATTATTGTTATGAATAACAATTCAGGACATAGACGAATTCACAAATAATATATCATTAAAATGGTTGAGTTTTAGAGGTGTATACGACTTTGTTTTATATAGATTATAGATAGATTTGTACACATTGTACAGTCTCATTACTTGACATAAGAAATATCTACAGGGCGCCCAGAAAGAGTGACCTAGTAATGCCGGATCAAGGTAGGGCATTAGCGCATGAGTTCGGCATCTATTACTACGAGACCTCAGTGTTCACGTACTACGGTGTGAATGAGGTCTTCGAGAGTGCGATACGAGCCGCGCTGATAGCTCGGCGACAACAACGGTTTTGGATGACGAACTTGAAACGGGTGCAGAGGCCGCTTTTACAGGTATTGTGTATTTTATCGTTTAAGCCAGGGGTTCCCAAAGTGTGTGCTACTGCTTGGTGCGCCGTAGAGAGTAAAGTGGATGGGCGTGTTGTATTTTATTTCCAGTTTTAATTTTTTAAATCATGTTTTAATTTTTGTGTATATCTCTTAGTATCATTTACTCTGTTCTTCTAGAGCTGATCTGTTAGTGCGCCGTGAACTGACGTGTTTGGGAACCCCTGGATTAACCCACACCTCTGTGGGATTTGAGGGTGCGGTAAAAGGCCCAAAAACTTTGGTGATTGCAGTGCTAGAGGGCTTCAGGGGACATTATTGATTAACCCTTTCCCATGCTTCTTACCTTATTTGTTTTTATTGTTAGATATCGACAGACGAGCATGAGGTTTACTTCATAGTAGGTGATACCTCAGCCACAGAACACCAGTCAATGATGCGCTGTCGACCTAATATTTACTTCGAGCATTCGGAAATCCAAAGACAAACCAAAACGCGCAATATGCACTTCACGGTTTTTCCATCTATGAACGGTGGTTCGTTACCCGATCGGAATTTCGAATTTCCTCCCACTCGATCAATACCCGAAATTACCAGACGTGGGGAAAACATGCTTATAGAAAATTATAAATATTTCGTCCCTGTAGGATTCAAACCCACAACCCATCGATGCGCACGGCAGGTGTTCTACTGAACGTGCCAACGAGTACGTCAAAACTCGTTTACGTTTGCTCTCAGCCACCACAGCAAAAATATTATTTATATCATATTTCATGTAGAATCAAACATTATTTATTATTGGGAATTATATTTTAGGCCCCATTCAGACCTCCGAGGCCATTGGAGCCCGAGGTCACGATCATCAACAGTGTATATCTGGAAAACATGACCACCTTATTGCGTCAGCAGGTAAGAAAATTATTTATATATTAATAAAATATATATGTATGTTATATTTAACAACCATACTTTAAATCGATATTTTTTTATTATAGCGGATTGATATCTTCACTTTTTTCATGTTTATAAAGTTTTAAATTAAATATTCAGAATATGAACAAACAATTCATAAGGGTTCGCCTATAATTTGAAGACCTGAAAGTCCAAATTTTTATTTAATCACTAAATATATTTAAGATTTTTGTAGAATAAGAGATTATATCGCGAGATTTTTGAAAGAGTATTATATTTTTTATTGTAGTAATAAGATGTATATTTGTCGTTATGTTTCAAAAGAATGTAAGAAAGCCAATTAAGAATACATTTTCATTCCGTTTAATACAAAAAAAAATATCTATTAATGTTCCTTCTTAATTGTTTTTACTCATCACTGAAAATAAAGAATTGAATATCTAGATTTAATATAACATCCTGTTCTCTTTAGTATTACACAGATATGGTGATAATCTGTGGTGCGAAAGGTTTCCCCGTGCATAGATTCATGATGGCGGGCGCGTGTGAAGCCTTCCATAGACTGCTTACCACAGATTGTATCAGCGTGTCCACAGAACTGGCGAGGAGCTCCAGTGAGAGTAGTATGGTACGTTTTGGGGGTCATTACCCCTCAGGGGTTGTATTTCTTATTAAAGGGGAGTCGCAGTCTGTTCAAAAAATAACATCTGTGGGAGCCATGACAGTTTTAGTGTTACTATGTGTAACTATTAATATTTGACTTTTTCGTGAGTCGCGACGTAAAAAATTGTTGAGAAACAATGGATGGATGGACACCACAGTAGTGAAACGGATTAGATATTTTCTTAGGATAGTAAAAATAATCCTCATAAAAAAAATGTCGCTCTATAAAAAAATAAATATGTTTTTTTTGCAATTTACACCATTTGACTGTGGAAGATTGACAAATTTTGAATTAAATATTATATTTGTTAATGGGATATGCTGTTCTATAGATTTTCATTGTTTTGTACTTGTAAATTATTAGAATTCTTTATTATGTACTGAAAACTGAATGACAAATATATCATGTTAATTTCAATGTCTATAATTATTAGTTCAATTGTGTTATCATTATTTCCAATTAGTTTTTAGACTCTTTAGTGAATAAAAAAAAATCCCTAGTTTGTAATTAATATAGGTAAGCAGCATGGGTGAGGCAACAACGGGCGATTTTAACGACGACACGGAATATTTGATCAGACAAGACCAGGCGAAACAAATGAGGTAAGGACTTTTGAGATCTATATAATTATATAAAAGAAAGTTGTGTTAGTTACACCGTTTATAACTCAAGAATGGCTCTACCGATTTAAATGATATCTTATTTGTTGGATTCCTCTATGTCCGGAATAAGATATAAGCTATAAAAATATTGGAAAAAATATATGCATAAAATTAATTATAAAATAAATTAGATTCGGAACTCCGCCATCTTGACAGCTCACGTCATGCATTCTTAGCTTTTTTGGAATAACAGATGTCCACTGCAAATCAGTGACATATTAGACAATTATAGTGGGCAAATGGGCATAATTATTATTCAAATCAAAGAATAATTGTATAATTTCGAAGCCAACATTGTGGCAGAACAACGTTTGTGGTATTACAATTAAAATATACATTATTAGTGGACCCCCTAGTAATGTATATTTTAATTTTTTATATTGGATAAAACACTTTCTCCAAAAGACATGCGAGTCACTTTCAGTTTATATTACCATAATTCCGGCTTAAAGGACTAATGATTTTTTTTAAATATATTCTTTGAATAAGTTATGAAGCGGTTAAGACATAGACGTGTTGAAATAAGTAATTCATCTGTTACACTTTTTGGTCCCCCTAGCCGGAATTAGTTATTGCCTATTATATAGTAAGGAACCTATTTGGGAAATATTATAGTGCTTCAAAAAAATAATAAAATTTTATATAGTGTTCTTACCTGATCGTTTTCCCCCTAACTTATATTTAGTTACAGCTCTAGCAATCTATAAGATACTAGTGTACCCCGCAGACGTTGTTCTGCCACAATTTTGGCTTCGAAATTATATAATTATTCTTAAATTTGAATATGCCCATTTGCCCACTATAATAGTCTAATATGTCACTGATTTGCAGTGGACATCTGTTATTCCAAAAAAGCTAAGAATGCATGACGTGAGCTGTCAAAATGGCGGAGTTTCGATTCTAATTTATTTTATAATTAATTTTATGCATGTATTTTTTTCCTATTTTTTTCCAATATTTTAATAGCCTATATCTTATTCGCGACATAGAGGAATCCAACAAATAAGATATCGTTAAAATCGGTGCAGGCGTTCTTGAGTTATAAGTGGTGTAACTAACACAGCTTTCTTTTATATATACATATATACCTATATAGATTTAGTAGGATACAAACATGGATAGTCTCCATAAGCATACTATATTAAGAATGCTTACCATACCTTTTCAAATAACAGACAACAGGAGCTCTCATATATAATGAAATCATAAAATGGGAGTACCTGTGTGGAGGAAGGAATGTGTGCCCTTCCTCCAACCTAAAGGGAGTATCCTCGACCAGTCGAACCACTGGCCGGCCCTAAGGCCCTAGTGGTTCTAGTCGAGATGTTGTATATATACTCAACGCTCGGAAACATTTATATAGCGCGATTCAGGATTAGACGTCTTCGTATTGATTTTAGTCGTAGGTTGTAGATGTCGCTACACCTGTTATAAAATTTCTACACGAGGTGCAAGTATAATGTCTTTTATTAACGCGAGTATCACACATTTAAATAAAATACTTTTACCGGATTAAAACGCGATTGAACGCGATTTTCAGCAACCGTGGTCTTGGGCGGACTGAGGCGAAGTGATAGTCTGATTTGAAATTTCACAAAGTTGCCATATTAACGCCAACTATTCTTATGGAGTAGATGTAATTATAATAGCATCCGAAACGTCGGAATAAAAAATAAAAATCTCTCTTACATAAACATTACTTTGCTATTTCCTTTGATCAACAATACGGCTATTTCCTATCCTACTTCTTAACTATCCTTTTCTGTTAATTTCGTTAGAGTTTAAAATGCATAAATGTAATAAGTAGTACTACCTGCACGAATACTCTCCATTTATTTTTATTGTTTAGGGTTCCCTGGAAGAGATCGCTGAGAGCGATAAGTCCGCCTATTGTACTGTTTACATTTAAGTTATGTTTTCTAAGAATTTTATTATTGTTATATTTATATATCTTTCTATATAAATAAATAAATAATAAATCGCATTGTAATCCGGTAAAAGTATTTTATTTAAAAGAAAGAACTAAATAAATAATTACTTAATGGTTATAGAGTCTGGGATCAAATAAAACGTCGCTCTTCATGTCAGATACTTCCCGTGAGCGATAACTGCAAGAAACCGCCGGATCTGTATAGAGAAGTCAATCATCCCGCCATTTTGTCCATCAAACTTGTTAGAGTAAGTTTTTAAAATAGTAAAATAGTTTTTCAGATTTTTGCGAAAAAAACGCTTTCGTTGATCAGTGCACGTTGCGTTTAGCACAGGAGGTCTTGGATCGAATCCCGGAGAATTTTTTTGAAAAAGTCGGACAGATGCAATGAAGACTATACTTAACTGTAAAGAAGATACCTATATATAGAACCTATAATCGGTGATATCCGAAATTAAAATCGGTATTAAACATTTGAATCGACAGTCATAGACAAAACTACGAAATAGCATTGCATTTAATATGCAATTTTTTAGGTTTAAATAAGAAAAAAAGTGAAAACTTGCTTATACTCAAAGATTTTATTATAAACGTATTTAAACTCCTGTGGTTATTTCCTATTTGAAATGAAATGAAAAACGGTTATTTGTTTTTTTTTTGTAATTGTTTATTCGAGAAACGTGAGAAACGTACCTACTAACTTTAATACTGCTAAAATGCTTGTTTTACTCTTTCTAGTGCGAAAAAATACAACACGCCACATCTCAAACGCAGACTATCGTTACAATGAGTAAACTAATATCTCAAAATGTAATGCAGGAGATTATTAACTTCATTTACACAGGGGCTCTCGACAGCGGCGCTTTTAAACAACAAGTGCGTATGAATCTAGTTCTTATTACAATGGCTTAAGGACGATAATTGATTCGCTTGTTTTGCTGCTAAAAGGTTTGAGGCACACGAGGTTTTGGCGCGTCAATTATGACAATACAACAAAGGTTTACTGTCATAATTGACGTTTGACAGTTTTCTAAATTATTTCTTGATTAAAATGTTTTATATAACGTGTGTTACAAATCTATATATATAAAAGAGATTCCCACCTATATAGTCACTCATCACGATATCTCTGGAACCATAAGGCGTAGCGACTTGAAATATGGTGGGAATATTCCTTTCGCCGAGTAGAGGTCAGCTAAGAACGGATTTTACGAAATTCAACCCACAAGGGGGGTTGCGGGGGCAATTGCTAGTATAATATAATTAGCATTGCACTCTTGTATCTATTAAAAAAAAACGAATAAAAATACAAGCCACAAATCGAAAAAGAATTCTTAATATGATATTTTTTATTATAAAATGTTTTTGATTGTTTTAATAACCCTTGGTGTATCTCAACCTTTAGCTTTTTATAGTAGATAGAACCTCCCTCAGTAAATACAAATCAAATTTAATATTAACTTACTATATTGCTGCTTCTAAATCACTGTGTATGCTTTGTTGTGTTCTATTCTATGTATTCTTAGCTCTATATGATAATTCAATTTAAAAATAAAAAATAATAATTAAATTAATAATATGTTCTGCAGTCCGCTGCTATTGGATTACTCCTGGTAAATTTTATTATTAAATAAATCATGAATCATAATAATTATTAATTTTACATTTATTATTGTTTATTGTATTTTCAATCGTTCATTCGATATAGTATAATATGGTCACATTTTGCTTTTTTTTCACACGCATCCTTACATGCATGAAAACCTCATTATTATAGGTATTTTAAAAATATACTTTTATTTTAATATTTTTTTTCTATATCACTTTATGAACAATAAATGATCATATATCATTAAATAACAAAAAACATTTTCAATCTAACCAAATAATTTTGACTTCCTTGACTTACAAATTTTGCTTCAGAACAGCAGTTTGAATGGAATTAAATGTAATATTTGTCAAATAAATTAATTCCATTCATTTAAATAATTAACAAACATAATTCTCAGTTTATTTGTATCAGAATATACTAAAAAAAAGGGTATTATATTTTCTGAAATTCAATTATAGAAAAATAAAAGTCATACGAAAAATGATCACATTGATTCCTTTCACCCTGATATAGACTTAATAACCTTGAATAATACAGATTATAATTTAGAGTACATACACTACAGGGCAACCTAAATAATACTCCGGAGTTTAATAAACTCATCATACATACATTATGACGAGCTATTTTTATGTTATTTAAAAATATTGTAGAACAGATACTATGAGAGAACGGGACAGCATACCTCGTATATAGCTTTGTCTCGTTCTATTACTTAAAATGATGGCCATCCCACATACGTCATTCGACCCCAGATTTATAAAGATGTATTAACAGGAATTACGTCAAGCAGCCGAGCTGTTAGGATTTCCGGAGCTGACGAAACTGAGCCAGTTCATACTGGATCAGCATTTGCTGTTCGACAAAGGATTCATGTTGCAAATGCACATGGTACGTGGTCCTTTTACGTTTCTATAAATTTCAATTTCAGTGACAGTATGTTTGTTTTATAGCCATTTTCAGAGCAATTTCGGCCGAATTTGCTGAACACCAAAACTTTTTTGGTGGTTCAGCATTAATCATACATTCAATAAAAAGAAAGGCTCGATGGCGCGTTTTGACGGGCTCCTTGGCGCGTTCGGTAGAACACCTGCCGCGCGCATCGATAGGTCATGGGTTCGAATCCCACCGGGACCACATGTTTATAATTTTCAGTAAGCATGTTTTCCCCACGTCTGGTAACTTCGGGCATTGATTGGATGGGAGGAATATCTAAATTCCGACCGGGTAACGAACCACCGTTTATATATGGAAAAACCGTGAAGTGCATATTGCGCGTTACGGTTTCAGTCTATGGATTTCCGAATGCTAGAAGTAAAAAATAGGTCGACAGCGGATCATCGTCTGATGTTCCGTGGCTGAGGTATAACCTACCATCAAGTGACTCTCGGCTGTCGATGCCTGACATAAAAAAATATTCTTGACATTACTTGCAGCCGTTCCCACAAAGGCTACGCGAAATGTACGTGGAGCGGAATCTGTTCGCTGACGTGACGTTCGACCTCGACGACGGCATCCACCTGGCGCACCGCGCCGCGCTCATGGCGCGCTGCGACCCCATGAAAGCCATGTTCCAGGGGCACTTCCGGGAGAGCACTTCGAGAGTGGTATGAGACGCTATACTCCGTCCGACTATGTGCCGTTTGCAATTAAACGATCCAAAAGAACCGGATCTCAAATCTGCGCAATCGAACGGCTCACTTTGTTGAAAATGATTCGTTCGTTCGGTTACAGTCGCATAGTCGCATATACACAGGCATGGTCGCGGCGATCCGAGGAAGAGAAAGGAACGAACGGTGATCACAAATCTCAATCAATATTTACAATCGGTTGCTTTACTGTGTTCTTTCATTTGAAATTGAACCAATCAATTGATTGCACGGGTCGAATGAATCAGATCATTTTGTCGATGGCTCAGTATTGATTCAGTTCTTTGCGATCGAACGGACGACACATGCCTACGTCCAGTGGCGGGACTACCATACGAGCCTAAATGCCTGGCTTGCCAACTTTAACGAATACGTGTTTATATATAACTGATATAAGTACATAATCATATAAATTATATATATCTTATATTGAGACGTCGTTATCACGCGGGCACGAATCATTTGTAGATTATTATATAAACAGAGTGGACAAACTACATAAAATCTTGAAAGTACCTAACCTATATCTACATTGGGACTTTTTGCATCGTTTCTGCATCAATTCATATCATTTCATTAACAAGGCCGAAGAGTTATAGGAGGAGGCCAATGAATTAACATTTATAAGAGAATAAACTAGATCAATCTGATAAATGGTCAAAATCGACAAGTCAATATTTTAATATTGTCTTTTAATAACGCAAATATTGCACATTTAAATAAAATACTTTATAACAGATTAAAAAGCGATTTATTGTTTACTAGCAAAACGCCCCGGCTTCGCACGGGTGCAATTTAGATGAAAATAAGTTACACGCTGATAATGTAGCTTTCTAATGGTGAAAGAATTTTTAAAATCGGTCAAGTATTTTTTGTATTAAATCGTAACAAAACCGCAAAAATTGAAGAAAATGACAAAGTATATACAATACTACCCCTCGCAGCATTGCTCGCTGCGCTGCGCTGCTTGAAGCCGCACCGGCCGCGGCGCGACGGCCGCGGCGTGTATTTTTGTTTGTATTGATATTTTTAATTTCGTAATATCTTTTGAATGGAATGTCCGATTTCAATAATTCAAAAAGTAGTCAATAGGTATTGAAACAGTCTTGGATATGAAATAATTTATTTGGATAAGAATTAATATAAAGGTATGGATAACATGGTCTGATTTTGAACGGCATTTCTTTCAATTTTTGAAATGTTAAAAAGTAGTTATAGTAACATAACTACAATAGCTAGATATATGATCTCGCGAAGTTTTTTGTTGATATTGATATGTTCTATAATATTGTAGAACATTTTTTTGTTCTATCGTTAATACTTTCCGCAGCGCATGCGATGAAAGACATATTTTGGCTAATTTTTTTACATCTTGAGTTGGTTTTAGTAGGAATTTCTAAGGATCTCTATTTTTTTCTAGTAATAAATATAGCCTATGTTACTCAGCGATAATGTAGCTTTCTATTGGTGAAAGAATTTTTGAAATCGGTCCAGTAGTTTCGGAGCCTATTCAATTCATACAAACAAACAAACAAACAAAAAATCAAACCTTTCCTCTTTATAATATTAGTATAGATAGTATAGATTTCGACGTTTCGGATGCTTATAAAATAAATAATAAATCGCGTTTTAATCAGTTATAAAATATTTTATTTAAAAGTCAATAGTTAATTCATTTTAAAATACGTATGTAGATCTTTTTGAATAGAACACGACTTGCAAACATAAAACTCAAAGAGGACGTGTAAAACGAGGTATTCATACTAATTGTCTATTCTAGATAGATATTCTTTGACATGTTCGTTCGTGCCCGCGCGATAACGATGTCTACTTATATTACATTAAGGACATTATTATTTTTCTTTTGCATGGTTGCGTTATTAGGGCAAGTCGGGCCTTTGGGCTTGTATGCCTACGTCCAATTTATTTTACTTTTGACAGCTTGGGTACTAATGCTCCCCCCCCTTTCAGATAACATTTCCAGGCGTTAAAATGTACGCATTCCACATCCTGCTATGCTATATCTACTCTGACAAGATCCCGAAGGTGGAGCCGACCCGGTGCCTGGAGCTGTTAGAGCTGGCCAACAGGCTGTGCATGAACAGGCTGGTGACCCTCGTGGAGGCGAGGGTCGTCGACGAGCTGCAGCGTCAGGATAGGTGAGGACAGACGAGCATGAGGTTCACTTGATGGTAGGTGATACCTCAGCCACAGAACATCAGTCAACGATGCGCTTTTATTGCCTAAACTATTTTATGTAGAAAATCTTGTTGGTTTTGGTTAAAAAAGGATAAAACTGTATTTTTCGCATAATTTTATTATTTTTTTTAACCAACTTTTTTTTTAAAGTTAGATATCGATAGTCGAGCATGAGGTTACTTGATGGTAGGTGATCAGCCACAGAACATCAGTCAACGATGCGCTTTTATTGCCTAAACTATTTTATGTAGAAAATCTTGTGTGTGTTGGTTTTGGTTAAAAAAGGATAAAACTGTATTTTTCGGGACACATACTTATTTATTTTTAACCAACTTTTTTTTAAAGTTAGATATCGATAGTCGAGCATGAGGTTACTTGATGGTAGGTGATCAGCCACAGAACATCAGTGAATGAAACGCTATCGACAAACTTTTTACTTCGAGACTTCGGAAATCCATAGACTGAAACCGAAACGCGCAATATGCACTTCACGATTTTAATACGGTTTAAACTCAGAATAGTTGAATTCAAATACCAAATAAGTAACCGTAGGTGATTATATTTTGAAATTCCGATGATAAAATAATGTCACCTTTACTATAACATAGTACTTCCCCTAATGAGTGAATTTTGCACAGTAACCATTAAATTTTTATAGCATGACAAATTACATACAAATATATATATTTTTGGATGATTTTTAGATTGGGAGATGAAGATCAAGTAGTTGAGATTGCACTGTCGTTACTGGAGCCTGTTAAGGTATCTATTGCTTTTGATTTTTTCCAAATTGGTTCTATTATCTTCTATATATAATTATTATATCTATATCTATACTCATCTATACTAATATTATAAAGAGGAAAGATTTGTATTTTTGGATTTTTGTATATTATGAATAAACTCAAAAACTACTGGACTAATTTTAAAATTCTTTCACCAATAGAAAGCCACATTATCAGCGATTAACATAGGGGGCATTTCACGTGAAGCGGACAACAAAAAAAAAGTCAAGTCCTGGATTTTGTTCATAATTTAGTTAATTGTACTTCTATGGAACTTGAATAAATATGCATATTTTATTTTTTTTGCTTTGTTACCAATTTAAGCAACTTCAAAGAATTGAAAAAAACTGAGGAACAGATTTTTCAAGTTCTAATAATATAGTTAATCAAATGGATTGAATAATAAGTAAATAGTGTTTATTTGAGAATATTAATTGTATTTATTAGAAATTAATAAAAATTTGATTCTTTCGTATAGGAAACCGGATATTTTTATTTTTTTTATTTTTACCAATAAATAGAGCTTCTAGTATAGAAATATTATGGAAAAGAATTGTTTGATTTGATGGTCAAGTGGGGCTTAGTGGGTATGGCACTTCCGTCTCTGGCTAGCAGAGAGAAGCTGGTAAGAGCCGAACCCCACTCTCCCCTCGCATTTCACCCGCGGTGGGAAGGGTATAAGGAGCTCTCCCCTCTTTAAAAAAAGGATTTACGAGGTTAATCAGAGATAAATGCGTCAAATGAGAGCTACTCAACATCATTGCTGCGACCAATTATCATAATATGTAACCTGAGTAGCATCCCTTTTGACGTACACGCACACACAGCTGCTATATATTTTGGAAAACTTATATATTCGTCGTGCATGTCATTTATCCACGTGATCGTGTTCACTGCTCTCCAATATGTTTTCTTTACGCGCTCAGTGCGCACACCCGCCGCGGGCGCTGTCTCGAGAGCAACTGAAGCTCGAATGTGAGACCAACGCACAACTGACTTATATAGTTGCCGAGACGTAACTTGGCAAGGTTTTGGCGTAATGGGGGTAAGTTTGCGCATTTACACTTCGTGCCAAAAAATGGTCACCTTTAAAAGGCTTGTTGAATAATTATATAGTATTTTATTATTTTTATTTATTATTATCAGATATATATTATACGTTTTTATTTATATTTTAGAATAATTAGTTGGATTTATTTATTTAGTTATTTCCCAAATTTATTTTTAAATATGTCTATTTGGAAGAAAGTTAAACAAAGGATAGTAATATATTATTTGTTATAAATAAAATATATACAGTTAAGTGTTAAAAAAATTACTATATAGAAAATGAAAACAAAAACGCAAAAAACAAAAGGGTCAAATTCTAATGCACGGAAGTGTACTGGAGAGCGAACGGAACGTCGACACACTGCGAGATACAAGTGTCGACTGAGCAACCAATCGCCGCTCGGAACGATGCTAGCTTCTACCCCGCGTCCCGCTACATAACCAAAGAGACCTAAAAAATGAACTCTGCGCATCTAACGATGCTTGCCAAGTTACATCTCGGCAACTATACTTGGTATTGACAACTTACATATAACTCAAATATCATGCCACAGACCTCTTACAACTTGCACATGCAATTATGTTTACGTGATTGCTTTGCTATTCAATTAGGTTTCATTATGGTCGTCTGACATATATGAATTTTTAGTTATAACTTTTTTTTTAATTTTCTGTATGCTGTGTTTTACGTGTGTCAAATTAATTATTATTATCAACGTCGTTAAAGTTGCACAACGCGCACAACCTGTCGGAGTGGTGCACGTGGCGGCTGTGCGGCGCGTACGACCGCGTGTGCCGCGCCCGCCACCTCAGCCCCGCCGCCCGGGACTACCTCGCGGACAACCGGTGGCCGCCCGTGTGGTGAGTGTGACCACGTCCGACCGCGTGTGCCGCGCCCGCCACCTCAGCCCCGCCGCCCGGGACTACCTCGCGGACAACCGGTGGCCGCCCGTGTGGTGAGCTAACAACTACATAGAAAAAGATGGCGCCAGTGTGGCAACTTTGTGATACCGTAATACCCCGAAATTACACGACCGGGCGTATATAGCGTAACTCGAATTCGCGTAAGTCAGCGTATATATAATAATATGTTATATAATATCAAGAGTTGTGTGACGCTCGCGAAAATCACGTAACTCGAAGTATTACCAGACCACGTGACCGTGTTCACGTTTGCTTGACTTCGAACCAAATTCGGCCATAGTTACGAGCTGTCACTTCTAGAGTGATAATATGTTGTAAAATCGAAACCGTGATGACAAGTAGGTAGTTTCCTTGTAAGTCTATACTAATATTATAAAGAGGAAAGATTTGTATTTTTGAATTTTTATATTTTTTATGTTATTAATAAACTCAAAAACTACGGGACCGATTTTGAAAATTCTTTCACCAATAGAAAGCTACATTATTAGCGAGTAACATAGGCTATGTTTAGTGTATAGTACATCTACATTGTACCCGTGAGAAGCCGGGGCGTGTTGCTAGTTATTTATAAAACTTGAGGTTAGACAGTTTTTATTAGAAAAACTAAAAATGTCCATGCCTTAATGATATCGAGAGGTCAAATTCATGTTTATCGTAATATTTCTTACAGGTACGTCAAAGAATACGATTACTACCAGAAGTGTCTCGCCGAACAGTCGAAGGAGTTGAAGGAGATTCGACCCACCACGTCTCTCCAAGCGAACCAACAGACCGGGTGCTTGTGTTTTTCTAGTAAGTATGAGTTTGACCACCTTTTAACCGATTCCGGTTGGAAATTCCGGTGAAAATACTTTTTTTTAATGTTTCGGTCAGACAAGACAGAGAAAGCTGATGTCTTGCCTGTGACGAAAAAAAAAACGAAAACGAATAACAAAAAGATATCTCGCGCACGAGTGAAGACAACTTTGATAGACAAGATATCTCCATCAGGCAGAAAGAGATAATCGATTAAAACACTAGAAAACGGTCGACAAAATTTTATCGTGGTTGTCACGCTAGGCCGGCTGATGTCTCAAAAAATTATTAAGAGTAAAATCGTTATAAAATATATAAACCCTTGACTCCAGGTAAGGTGCGTCGCGAGAGCGTAGCGGTGACGGCGGACGCGTCGACAGCGCTGTGCCGCAGCGAGCCGCAGCAAGCGCCCCTCTGACACATGCCTTACTGGAGGTCAGTGGTGTTTTGCCAAATGTGCTCTTACCTTTATACTCCGTCCAACCATTTATTTTCTTTTTGACAGTTCGAAAACAAGGCAATTAGTGTGGTCCTAATGTGATTTTGTTTATCATGAAATTTTAATCGATTTGACAATGATATATTTTCATGCTCAACATCTTGTATTATATTGAAACATATACACATATACAACCTGTGTACAATATCTAATATTAAATAGTTAAAATTACAATTTTATATATTTAAATAAGTCATAATCAGTGCAAATTATTTATAAGTTGGCAACATTAATTTACTATACTATCAAAACCGTGATGTGAATAATATTTTAGGAAATTTAAAAAGTCATTGTAATTATTTTCGGTAGTACCATAATCGAACGATTTTACATTACTTGACTTATTCACATCCCTAAAATTACGTTGTCTCTAATGTAATGTTGAACAAACGTCATGGCCAACAAAATGGATTGTTTTGTATAGAAAAAACTTCGCTAGACGCTGACACAATAACGTTGTTATAATCGAATTTTGCGAGCTGTCAAAAAGAAAATAAATGGTTGGACGGAGTATAATTACAAAAAAAACTCTTTATTGTATAAGATTGTTTATGCAAATAAGCCTATTAATGCAATAAATCAAACTGATATGATAATAATAGTTATTACAAGCTGATGGGATGCTTAAGTTATTGTCCCCCTGTGAAATAGCGGCAACTATCGGACAGCTTTTGCTGAGTTATTTGATGTGTAAAGATATATGTAATGAAAAAGATCCGTAAAAGCCCCGCCAAAAAAGTAACGGAGACGGATATTTCTTCTCCAGATATGAATATCCGGCACATAACTACTAATAAGCTATCCTAGGTACCAAACAGGAAAAATAAGTAGAAGTGCGAAGTAGGCGTGGCACGCGTGTCACAATTTAGCACAGTGGCGCTTAATCGATCATAGTTAGCTTAAATTATCCTTATATCTTCCACATAACGTTTGGTTTCCTAATTATATACACACCGGCACAATTAGCGGAACAGAAAAAAAAGTGAGACTATGAGATAATAACGCATATATTTGACGAAAATGTAATTAGACACAAAATAACAAATTGATTAACATCTTTTAACAACGACTTTGAAAAGTCTTCGTTATTTTTTATTGAAAAATAAAGAAATTTGAAATAAGTGAAATTTTTAGATGTTTATGAACCATCACAAAAAATAAAGAAAAGTAAGCATTAAATGATTTAACAATAAAATTAAAGCAAAATTAATAACGAGTGTTTCCCCCTCTTGCTCTGATTACGGTTTCCATTCGTCTGGGCATGCTTCAGATTATGTTATCGATGATTTCTTGAGGCAACCGCTCCCACTCCTCAAGTATTGCGTTTCCAAGTTCATTCAGATTGTTGGGGGGTGGCATTCTGGATTTAAACCTTCTTATTAGCAAGTCCCAGACATGCTCTATCGGATTCATATCGGGGGAATTTGCTGGCCACTGCATCACCGGTATACCTACGTGGCTCAGATATGCCTGTACCGATTGTGCACTATGAGCACGAGCATCA
The DNA here is from genome assembly GCA_905404175.1 of Anthocharis cardamines. NCBI lineage: Eukaryota > Metazoa > Arthropoda > Insecta > Lepidoptera > Pieridae > Anthocharis > Anthocharis cardamines. The sequence goes on along the minus strand of FR989972.1, from coordinate 3,343,298 downwards.
TCTTGCATTAGAATAAAGTCGTCACCAATAAATGGGGCAAATGGTACAACATGTTCTTCTTAAACGTCTCTGATGTATCGATCTGCTGTCATGGTCCCTCCTGTGACTATCACTCACTCCGTGCAAGCTCCCAAATATATCCCTCCCCAAACCATAATCGAGCCGCCACCATAAGCCACTGAGTGTTCAAAATTAGACTGTATGTGGCGTTCTCCTTTGCGTCTCCATATTCGCTGTCTCCCATCGATCTGTTTTAAAAGAACTCTGCACTCATCAGTAAAGAGAACCTGCTGCCATTCGTTCAAATCCCAATGACTAATTGTGCCGGTGTGTATATATTAATTTGTTTTATATCACAAAACGTCATATTTACTTTGTGTGCTAAGCCAAAGTAACCGTTATCGCCAAGCACAAAGATATATTATAAATTGTAGGACCAGTGTGATTTAGCTAGTTTTCAGTTAAATAAAACAACGAATCGAAAACAATATGTAACTTAAACTGTACTTTACTGTGTAAAGTATTAAATACTCAATTCACTTGTGTTTAAGAACGACGTTAATTATAAATGACGAATTACTTAGAATCTGGCTTGTTTGATTTAGTAGGCGTGTTCTTCGGTTAAAACGTATTTTCGAATGAATGTTGAATAATAAGATGGCGACAGCCGAAAAAGTCACAGACAAAAATTCTTGTTTATGCTTGTGGTTGTCTTGATGACGATAGATGGCGTTAACAACTTGTGTGAATTTGGCGACAGTCGATCCGGTACAAATTATGACACATTGCACTTCTACTTACTTCTTCTGTTCTGTGCTTCTAGCCGTCTTCGTATGCACTCGATGAAGTATGTTTTTTGTCTATAGATCGCTTCGGGTCGCGGTACTCCTGCCTGTGTGTCTGTGTTTTATGAGCACAATACTGACTATACTTATTCTGTTCCACATCTACACTTAACGCCATTGTAATATACGCACTCGCATACACCATCAACTATCCATCAAACTAATTATTGGTACACGATCAGAGTGCCTAGCAAGAACAACTTGCGAAAAAGTATTCGTATCATCGAGCTGTCATTTATATGAACTTACAAATGATTTCTCATACAACTGACAGTTTGATGATTCGAATACTTTGTCGATAATCGTTTGTGCTAGGCCCTCAGAGGGGTAAGCACGAACGACTATCGGCAAAGTATTCGAATCGTCAAACTGTCAGATGTATGAAAAATCTCATATAAATTACAGTTCGACGATACGAATACTCTTTCGATACTTGATCGTGCTCACCCCTCAGTTCTAACAAGAACAACTTGCGAAAAAGTATTCGTATCGACGAGCTGTCATTTGTATGAAATTTCAAATGATTTGACGGGCTCGTTGGCGCGTTCGTTAAAACACCTGCCGTGCGCATCGATGGGCCGTGGGTTCCAATCCCAGCGGGACGACATGATTATAATTTTCTGTAAGCATGTCTACCCCACGTCTGGTAACTTCGGGCATTGAACGGGTGGGAGAAATATCGAATTTCGGTTTCAGATTTCCAAATGCTCGAAGTAAAAAGTAGGTCGACAGCGCATCATTGACTGATGTTCTGAGGCTGAGGTATCACCAACCATCAAGTGAACCTCATGCTCGTCTGTCGATATCTAACATAAAAACAATTCACATACAACTGACAGATGGACGATTCGAATAATTGTTCGATAGTCGTTCGTGCTACGTGCTCTGACTTCGTACGTATTATTCCGAAGCCCGAAATCTTTTTATCAATAATTTGTTAGAAGACGTCCATTTTAATATTAAGTCAATATTCGGATGGCAACCTAATGCACTAATTTTTCGAATTTTTAAAGACGTCTGGAATATTTTCTCATAAAAATTAAGTGTAAGTTAATTAGGTCGGTTTTACAAAATATTTTGCAGTGCAAAAAATTAAATGTGATTTTGTAGATGTATGTTTTCGAGTAAGATTGCCAGTGATTTAGAATAAGTACTGCTCATTGACTTAGGATATCTGTAGTAAACTGTGACTGACAAATAAGCGATCCGACTTGAATGGATTGTTTCAACTCAAAATAACGTACGCGTATACGTTAAAGATGGCGCTATCTATCATTTCCGAATGCTCGAAGTAAATAAAGGTCGACAGTGCATCATTGACAGATGTTCTGTGGCTGAGGTATCACCTACCATCAAGTGAACCTCATGCTTGTCTGTCGAATCTAACAAAAAAAAATTGAAAAAAAGCGTTGTTTCACCAAATGGTGGCCGTAGTATGTTAAAAAATAACGATTACGGTAACCGGTGATTCATTGACTGGTTAACGACATTTTATCTTCAATTTTGTGTAGAAATATGGACTATCTTTTGTTTTCGACGATAGTTCATCAGCTCTTAATGGTCATGCTTAATGGAAAATCTCACGGACAAATTAAGATATAAGATATCAAGATATATCTCGACATCGACAACTTTGACAAATATCTCTACTTTTGAAATCAGATTTGCAGTTTTAAGCGTGTCATGTAAGACCCGAAAGTCATAGAGATATAATCGATTAAAACACGAGAAAACGGTAGACAATATTTGCGGTTCATAGTTTACTACAGATATCGCAACACGCCTTATCCTTTAAATATAATGTCATTTTTGTGCTATACAAAGCAATATTACACGCGTACGATAATTAAGTTACTGTAAAATGTAAGATTGTGCAGCAAAAAAAAAAATATACCTACTTCGTGTTATACCCAAATACTAAAACGCAAATCAATATTGAGTTTTACTTAATGTTGCTGTCACTGTCGTTAAAATGGATAAGATGAGAAATGTAATGACCGTTTCAGTATTCAATTTTGTAAAAATATTAGATTACATTGTATTCTAATATATTTACGTTCTAGGTCGTGTGAAGAAAATTGGTTTAGTTTTTGTGGGTGTAAGAAAATAATAAACGTTGACACTCAAGTCATAGTGTATGTACTCAGCAGAGTACAACAGCAAACTGTAACATTTCTAAAATGTTCTTAACTACTTGTAGACGTTTGCGACAACTATTGAATGCTCTTTGGGTGACTTCAACATTTTTCATATTTCCAGTTAACACGTCTTACTTAATTTAAAAATAATATTTTTATGGCGAACGCATCGAGTTGGCTATTGTGGAGGAGCAATTTTGACATCTGAGTTTGAGCTGTTGCCGTGTGATAAATTCGAGCAGAAAAATCGGGACGGTCAAGTTTCGGGAAAAAAAAAAAACATTCTGGCCGTCATTTTGGCTAACCAAATCGTTGAAAAATAAAGATAACCTCATGTATTTTTAGCTCAGACCTCGAGGTCGCGATATTACTCGGTTTTAGACATGAAAAAAAATCGACAGGGAACTAAAAGGTAAATAAAAAAAAACGTCATCGAAAAATTGCGGTACTTTGGCGTATTTTTTTGTTTTTCTGTGGTGTTCGAAAGAGAACACTCGAAAACAAAGGAAACAGTTGTTCCCGATTTTTTTCTGTTCGACTTCATCATACGGCAACGGCTCAAACTAAAATGTCAAAATCCTCTGGGCGCTAATGGGTTAAGAACTTTACCGTTGCATTGGATATTCTGCGCAGGCGCATAGTATAGAACTACATAATATATGTCTATTTGCGTTGTAACTTGCGCCTTAAACTGCATCATAACAGTAAACAGGGCATAATCCAGCCAATTCAGCTTGGTGCTTATTAATTGTAATGTCCTTATAGCGAGCGGAAAGCGCGAATTTGTAATGTATATTTTATTATTAACCTTAGTAATATCATAAAAATGATATCATAAGTATTTTTAGTATAGCCCATAAGGGTATCAATTTAAAGTAGGTACTTCTTTTGGCAGCTACACAAACTCAATAAATCCGTATGGGGAAGTTTTAAAATCGAAAATTCTGTCAATATAATATTATGAAATACAAGACCCATTTCCTTATTAGAAATCATTGACATTCGATATATTTAAAAGCTCATTAACCTGAGTACACGTTATTTTCTTATTTTTTCTCTGATATAAATGAATGTATTATAAATTGCAAATTTATTTTCTTAATTTCATAAAGTATTAGTAATAAAATTATGTTTAAGTTAGAAATGTGGTTTCTCTGTGATTTTATCTACCAAAAATATGTTGCATTTTTTATTGAAGTATGACTTCTATTTGACCTATTCTTCCTTTTATAATTAAATCAAAATCTAATTTACATTGATGACCCCTTATGTTGTGATAAAACAGTTTTTTAACAAGCAATTATGTTGTCTTTGATCTAATTAGCCAGCCTAGCATGACCATCAAGAGATATCTCGCGGACGAGAAGCCTATATAAGATACTAGCAATTGACCCCACCCCCACCCCCCCTTGTGGGTGGAATTTCGTAAAATCCGTTATTAGCTGACCTCTACTCGGCGAAAGGAATATTCCTACCATATTTCAAGTCGCTACGCCTTATGGTTCCAGAGATATCGTGATGAGTCAATATATAGGTAGGAATCTCTTTTATATAATACTAGCAATTGCCCCCGCAACCCCCCTTGTGGGTTGAATTTCGTAAAATCCGTTCTTAGCTGACCTCTACTCGGCGAAAGGAATATTCCTACCATATTTCAAGTCGCTAAGCCTTATGGTTCCAGAGATATCGTGATGAGTGACTATATAGGTGGAAATCTCTTTTATATATATAGATATAGATTGAGATATAATATATCTCGACATCGACAATTTTGATAGACAAGATATCCCGACAAATATCTCTACTTTTGACAATAGAAGTCGTGTTTCATGTTACACCCGGAAGACAAAGATATAATCGATTAAAACACGAGAAAACAGTCGACAAAATTTTGTCGTGGTTGTCATGCTAGGCTGGCAGGGGATGAGGGTTTAAAACCGGTATTACACTAAAGTGGAATATCAAGTTAATATTATTCCAGAGATGGATTAATGGCTACTGGATTAAATAATTTGTGTCTTAAATCTCAAAATATTTGAAAAAATAACTTTTAAAATGGAATTCCGATTTTAAATAATAGACTCTTAAAATGCAATATTTATAAAGTTACTTCATAAATAATAATATTACACATTTATGTATTAAACCATGGATATTCAGTTTTCAACAAAATCTAATCAACATTTTATCTTTATTTTAAGTCAAAGTATTTATTAATATTTTTATATTTAGGTTGTAGTTTATTTATTAGTAATTAATATACAAAAAACTATTGGTCTCCTTATAATAAGTTTGTATTATACGAAACTAGTCTTCTAAGTACCTACCAGTATTTTCCGAATGTTTTTTTATATGCATTTCATGAAAAATATAAAGCTTATAAAAGCAAAAGAAAAATCTTCTTATACAATTTCAAAATTTTAAACTCTTAAATGCATCCACTCTTATACAATTTGAACTCCTAAATATCAAAAAAGAAAAACTAAACCGATTTTACATCCTCTTTCATTTAAAATCATTCGAATACAGAATCTTAAAATGCTTAGCTTTCTAACAAAAATGTTATTATTAATTTAAGAATGTTGATTTAGAATAAATCATAGTATTTTTGGTCTCCCCCTTCAACCTTCATCAAAATATAGTTATTTATTGATTATTTCTGTGGTTTAGTAAAAAAACAGCATAATATCAGAAATTAAAAAAAAAGTATTTTCGTATCTCACTTTTTTGGATAAATATAAGATGATCTCAATGTCTGTGCACTCCGAAGCAGGGTTTAATTTGTAAAGTATTGCTTCAATTATTAGTATGTAATTTGTATGATTAAGAGGATTTCAGGAATTATAACCTTAAAGTTTCTGAATTTAATAATTTACACTTTACTGTAATCTACTCAAAGACTTAATCAAAATATTATGATCTATTACATGTCGCTGCTCAATAGTAGTCTACGAATATAATATTCTAAAAAATATATTTGCTATTGTCCTTTATTAACGCGAGTATTACACATTTAAATAAAATACTGTATACCGGATTAAAACGCCATTTATTATTGTCTTGTCTCCCCGTGACCACGGTTGCTGATAAGCATCCGAAACGTCGGGATAAATAATAAATCGCGTTTTAATACGGTATACAGTATTTTATTTAAATACAAGAATCTTAAAAATTGCATTTATGCATTTTGCTACCCTTCTTTTATCACCCCTCTTAATTTCTGGTAAAAATATTTCGTGAAGCGTAATTTCGATCCTACTCTTTTATTATATGTATAGATATTTGCTAAATTGATTCATCAGTTGAAATTAAGAAAATATGTACAAGTACATAGACTATAGCAAGTATGTTCCACTACTAAAGTTATGAATGTTAAGCGAAGGTTCTTGAAGTAAAATAATTGCTGAAATCTTTTTAATACCTAGTTGTATGTAGCATAAGTGAAATAGTATTCCAGTGTATAATGTCTGATGTATTTTGCCAATCTTCACTATTGGTTAATAATGATCTGCCATTTTTTACCCATAGATTTTAATAAGTGTAATTAATAAAGATCTGTGTAATTACTACGTCTTTTAATATATTATCCTTTATTAAATGAAAGTAGTTAAAATTTCAGATTATGCTGCAGCAGATAAATAATATAATTAATATCATAGAATAATAAGTAAAAGATGTTTCATTGTAATAATCCATTTAATATACCTCAACATATCACTGCTTTGCATGAATAATCACACAATTCAAAATTTAAATTAGACTTTTTACAGGATAGTTGTTTAAATAAAATGAAATATTTGGTGTCACATCTTATAATAAAGAGTCAAGGTTAAGATATTATTCACAAAAAATAGACAAAAATCAATCAATGCAATAATTACATATTTTAATAGTTAATACCATTATGTTAGTTTTGCCAATATGCATGTGTTTTATCTGCAATAAAATTAGGACTATATCGGATCGCAAGGTGTTTACAAGATTTTGAGTTGTGCAGTACATACATACATATATATCACGCCTCTTTCCCATTGGGGTAGGCAGAGATCACGGAATTCCATATGCTCCGATCCTTACATATCACTTTCGCTTCTTCTACTTTCATCAATGCTTTCATACACACTCGACATAGTTGTGCAGTGATTCATGCAAAGCAGCGATATACAATTTCAGATTGTATTGCTACCAAAATTGAATAGGAAGAGGTACACAACTATGAAGCCATACGAGTTTTACTGTCTTAAATGATCTATAACTTATATTAATATGTTTATCTAGTACTTTTTCTGATGAAATTATGGAAATAATTCATCATACTAAAAAATGTTTAGTGTACATGTTTAAAATTAAAATTGATATACTGCTCATTTATAGTCCAACACACAGCAAATCTTAAATTGCACATTCATACATTACACTGAAGACAGGCTTTTCAAATAATAGATCAATGCCGTCTGATGGATAGCAGGTTTGAATGTTTATAATTTTCTATAAGCATGTCTTCCCTATGTGTCATCACTTCGGGCTTTAAACGGGTGGGGGAATATCGAAATTCTGACCATCATTTCTGTGATGAATCGCTATTCATAGAAAGAAACTGCAAAGTTCACATTACACGTTTTGGTCTCAGTCTATGGAGTTCTGAATGTTCTGCGGCTGGGGTATCACCTACCATCAAGTGAACCTCATGCTCGTCTGTCGATGTCTAACATAAAAAAGTTTGTCTACACAATATTTTTTGAATACAACTTTTACTGCTTGGTTAATAAATATGTGAAAAAATTTGAGCATGACAGAGCCGAAAAATTTACATTATTATATTATATTTATGTACATTTGGTTCCTTTATGGATTGATTGACAAAGATTTGAATGCCTTAACTTCTATTTAATTACTTATTAAAGGTGAATAAAAAATTTGCACCAAAAATATTGAATAAAAAATGATCAATATTCATTTCACTGGTCTTATGGAATCATAAACCCCTTAAAACTAGTTAAAACTTTAATTTACTCCTACTTATAAAGGATGTCCCAGTAACTTAATTTCACTCTTAACTTCATCAAAGAGTTCTTTATAATCATCATGTTCCTTAACAAGGACCATTATACATCCTCTCATGGTTCCCATAGCAGCGCCTATGTCTTTACGACTGGGTGTATAACAATATGGGACATCTTTCTCCTCACATACTGCAGGCAAGTGGCACATTATTTCTATTGGTGATATGTCTCCGGCAAAGAAGACCATTCTGAAACAATTAATTCACTGATTAAATTCGGTTTTTTAAATGAGAAACTTAGTACAGATAAAAACAGACCTCAAAGATAAGATATTACTACTGGTTATTTGTTATAGAATTCAAATAATGCCCATAAAATTAAGCATAATATATGTTATATTATAACCTAAAAATTAAAGCATGTAAACATACCCCTTTTCACCTAACCGCAATTGCTTCTGAACAATCTTGAGGCCATTTCTGATATAATTTTTGTGACCCGTGGACTTCTTAATGAGTTTATATATCTTTTTACTAAGTTTCTTTGAAGCCATCGGCTTGGCAATAACACTGCAATGTTCTACTTTTTCATCAAAACTTAACGAATCTGTTTTTATGCTAATATCGCCTTTTTGATCTTCTTGTTCCACTGGTTCTTGCTTTATTTTACCCATTTTGAAATTATAGTATATAAAATCTCTAAAATAATACGCACAAAGCACGTGGTTTAATAACAATCAACGCTGAACGCACCGCACCGCGCACAGGCGACAGGCGTCAGAATTCAGATGCTCATTAGTCAATTGTCATGTGTCACTGTCAAATGACAACAGCTAAAACATAGGTATTATGTACATAGAGAAACGTTAGATTATATTCTATGGACCAGGATTTATATATAATATTAAAAGACTTATATAAAAATAAAATTGAATTTTATAATTACGTTGACTTAATATTGTCTTTTATTAACGCGAGTATCACACATTTAAATAAAATACTGTATACCGGATTAAAACGCGATTTATTGTTTAAATTATCCTCACACCTGCATGTGCAAAGCCTCCAAAAATGTATGGGTTACCTAAAATTCACAAAATAAACACACCTTTAAGACCTATAGTGAGCCAGATCGACACACCCACACATAAACTAGCTCAACACATGGCTAAAGTACTTTCTCCCCTCAGAGGGAACAGTAGTGCTCATGTTAAAGACTCATACCATTTTGTTGAAACTATTAAAGATCTCAAACTCTCCAACAATGAAACCATGGTAAGCTTTGACATTGAGTCTCTTTTTACTAATATTCCTGTATCGGACTGTCTAAATATTGTTAAGAAAAGGTTATCAGAACACAACATGTCACCAGAATATGCAGATATTTTAGAACATTGTTTAACATCTGGCTACCTAATGTGGAATAGTGAATTCTATATACAGGTTGATGGGGTGGCTATGGGCTCTCCAGTCTCCCCTGTTGTCGCTGACATTTTCATGGAGGACTTCGAAGAAAGAGCCCTGGCCACAAGCCCGGTTAAACCGAGGCTTTACAAGCGATATGTAGACGATACCTTTACTATTCTGCCCACAGAACACATATCTGTATTTCTAGACCACCTTAACTCCATACATAGTAACATTAAATTCACTATGGAGAAGGAGAATAATAACTCACTGGCCTTTCTAGACATTTTAGTGGTTCGGGGAGGGGATGGTACACTTGGCCATACTGTGTTTAGAAAAATAACCCATACTGATAAGTACCTCAATGGTGATTCCCACCACCACCCTTGCCAACTCTCTTCTGTCGGTGTATGTTTGTTTCAGAGAGCCCACCGCCTCTGTGATGCTGCCCACCTCAACGGGGAACTGCAGCATGTTAAGCAAGTACTCCGTGACAACAAGCTGCGGGTGCCTCCACAGCATCACAGAAACAGGAATAAACCACAAACAGTACAACGTCAACCAGCCTACCTGCCTTATGTGAAGGGTGTTACAGACAGGATTGGAAGAATCTTAAAACGAGCTTCTATTAATACAGTTTTCAAGCCACACAAGAAGATTCAACAGTTCTTGAGACCAATAAAAAGTAATATTCCTTTGCAAGATTCAGGTGTATATAAACTGGATTGTGACTGTGGTTTATCCTACATTGGGCAAACTAAACGTAGCATTTCAAACCGACTTAAGGAACACATTGCGGATATCAAAAACAGACGTCACTCTAAATCAGCAGTATGTGAACACACTCTGGATAAACCAAACCATTACATACGTTTCGACCAACCAAAAATCCTTGCTAAAGAAAGTAGATTCTTTCCCAGACTAGTACGTGAGGCTATTGAAATTAAAAAACATCCTAACTTCAATAGAGAAGATGGTTTGAGACTTTCCAACACCTGGGATCCAGTTATTAAAAATCTAAAGCCCCAAATCAAACATACTAAAAAACAAGAGGACACCGTTAGTCAATATTGTCATAATATAGAAAATTACAGTAAATATCAACTCCGTAGGAATAGATGGCGTTAATATGTAATAATTGTAAAACAAAAACTTGGCGATTAAAAAGAGTGGCGGCGAGTTTCTTGCCAGTTCTTCTACGCCCTTGATTTGTGAACTGGTAGTAAATGTAAAATTAGAAGCATTTAATATTAGTAATATTAGTAATTTAATATGTATTATTTTTTATTGACGTTCATAGATGTACATTGTGTTACCTAAATTAATAGATTATTTTTTAATTTAATTGAATTAAATATGGCAACTTTGTGACATTTCAAATATAAGACAACTGTCATCTTTCAGTCTCCCGCGACCACGGTTGCTGAAAAGCATCCGAAACGTCGGGATAAATAATTTAAACAATAAAGGGAGGCGGGAAAGTCATCAATAAGTAAAGGCGCGCTCTTTTTAAAATTAATTTTTAAAAATATTTTCTCTACTTTTGTTCTATTTCAAATACGTTACTAAGGTTCTACTAATAAAGGTTTAGTCCAAAATAAATAAAATGACCAAAAAGAGACGGTGGAAAGAAAATCCACCAGACCCACGGATCGGGTACTCTTCGGACTCAGACTCTGGAGAATTGGATAATGCGGACAAGTACTTAACTTATAAAGTTAAAGGATATGTCCGCAAGTATCCCGAAGATATTCCGCAAAAGGACTTGGTTGTGTTCTTAGCACATAAGGAGGAAGGCAAAGTATTCAACGACAGGGATCGTATGGCCTTGTCTAAGGGCATTCGGGAACATGGTGTGTCTGGAGTTATGCATTTGCGCTCCATCAACAAATATAAAGTCGGTATAACTTTTGATTTACCAAATAATGCTAATATGTTTATTCAAAATAAGAAATTATTAGATCATCTTACATTAATAGCCACAATACCAGCTGGAGGTACCGAAGTTACTGGAGTTCTCACTTCAGTACCAAGCGATATGTCTAATAAGGAAATTTTTGGTCTGATAGGCAGCTCGAAAAATGTGGTACAAGTAAGACGTTTCATGCGCAGAGTCAGGGGTGACAACGGAGCAATAACCTATGCTCCTACACAAACAGTTGCAGTTACCTTTGCCTCCCCCATCCTTCCAGAATATGTTTATTTAGATTCTTGGCGTCACGAGGTTAAAAAGTATATCCCTCCAGTTAAGCAATGTCTCAAATGTATGAAATATGGACACATAGCTAAATTTTGTCGCAACTCTGAGGTTTGCTCAATATGCACATTAAACCATAACTTTAAGAACTGCCTAACCGATTCACAAAATGCAAAATGTGTCAATTGTAACGGTAACCATATCGCCATCTCCATTCAGTGTCCTTTGAAAAAACAAAAAATTGAAGAAAACAAAATTAAAACAAAGAGTGTAAACTATTCTGAATTATTTAATCCAAATGCTTTTCCAGCTCTTTCTGCTCGAACCTTAGAAGTACAAATAAACAATTTAATGAAATCTAACACATTTATCAACACTTTAGTCGAAACAATTATTAAAATAGTCAGTAATAAAGATATACCAGTAAATACAACATCAATTAAAGAAGTATTAAAATCTACCTTAAGTAACAAGTTCCCATCTGCCTCATAATGGATTTGTCATATTTAAATATCATTCAGTGGAATGCTCAAAGCCTCAACAGTAATAAACATATATTAATTAATTTCCTCTATACACATAATATTGATATAGCTATAATTAGTGAAACATGGCTTAGGCCTGAACAAACTTTTAAAATAAGTAATTACAACATAGAAAGGAATGATTGCGGTAACATACATAATGGAGTCGCAATTATAATTCATAAAAACATAAATTATACAAAAATTGACACATATTTTGATAATTCATTACAAAATATATGCATTAAAATAGCAGTTCACAACAAATACTTATATATAGTAAGTTTTTATAGTCCTTTAAACTCAGTTCCTGTCTTCAATAAAGATAAATTTGAGCAATTATTGAGGTCTATTCCTCAACCTTTCATATTTGCTGGTGATTTTAATGCACATCATACTTCTTGGGGATGTAACTATGACACTCCACGAGGACGTAAACTTTTAGATGTCTTCGATGAAAACAACTTAGTTTTGCTCAATAGTGGTCAACCAACAACTGTAGGTTCTACAACATGGCGTCCCAATGCTCTTGACCTGACATTGGTCTCTTCATCTCTTGCATGTAATTGTGAATGGAGTGTAAACGATAGTCCTCTTGGTAGTAGTTATCATATTCCTGTTTTAATAAAAGTAGTAATTAGTGAAAATCATAACAATAATTTGAATGGGGGAAATTGTTCTAATGCTATGCATTTGCCTCTCTATCCCAACTATAAGTTAGTTAATTGGCAGAAATATAGCAACCAGGTTGATGATTTGTTAGTTGATCTAAAAATAGATAGATTAAATCCTCTTGATTCATATTTACATTTTTGTACAATTTTACGCAAAGCTGCTTCTAATTCTATTGCAAATAGTTCAAACCGCAAACCTACCAGTAATACCATTGATTGTTCTCTTTTTAAGAATAAAGGTAAAAAGTCCCCTCTCCCTTGGTGGAATCAAAAGTGTACTGAAGCTGTATTAAACTTCAAAACTGCATATTTAAATTTTAAAAATGATCCAAAAGAAGAAAACTATATCCATTTTAAAAGACTTAGAGCTGTAAAAAAGCTTGTCATAAAATCAGAAAGACAAAAAAGTTGGTTTTCTCTATGTGAAACTTTTAATAGGAATACACCAATATCTGTCATATGGAAATTCATGCGTAAATACAACAAAACATATATTTCCAATAATTGTGACAATGATACATGGATATTAGATTTTTTGCAGAAGTACACACCAGACTATGTATCAAACACTATGTCAAATCACAATAATAACAACATTAACTCCAGTAATAGGTTTCTTGTCAGTCCTTTCACAATTAATGAATTAATATCAGCCATAACCTCAAGAAGAGATACTGCTTATGGTCTTGATGGAATACCCTATATTCTACTTAAAAAAATTAGCATTGCCAGTTTAGAATCATTTCTAAATATACTGAATTTAATGTGGGATAAAAACATTATACCAGAAGAATGGAAAAAGGATTGTCTTATACCAATTTTAAAACCAGACAAGCCTAAGTTTTGTCCCGATTCTTATCGGCCCATAGCACTTACTTCCTGTGTTGGTAAATTATTTGAACAATTGTTAAAACAACGATTAGAGTTTTATGTAGAAAATAACAACATATTACCTTCCAATCAATTTGGTTTTCGTAGAAAATTTTCTGCCAGGGAAAGTATTTGTCAACTACAGCTTGATGTTCGTAACTCTTTGTCGGATCGTAAAAAGCTGGTAGCTGTATTTTTTGATGTAGCAGGTGCATTTAACAGTGTTAATATAGATATTCTTTGTCATGAATTATTATTGTTGGGAATTCCTGCACAATTTACAAATTGGGTAAAAAAATTCTTAACCAATAGGGAAGTATTTGTTAAATTAAATAGACATCTTTATGGTCCTAGACTTTCATTCAAAGGAGTATGTCAAGGAGGGATACTATCCCCACTTTTATTTATATTGTACATTCATAGATTAAATATAATCCTAGGATCCCAAGTTAAAAATCTTCAGTTTGCAGATGATTTAGTTATATACACATCAGGGAAAAATCAGTCGGAAGTAGTTCAAATTATTAACAATGCTTTAACAAATCTGTACAAATATTTTACTTACCTTGATCTTAATGTGAATCCATCTAAGTCTAAAGTCATTGTATTTGGCAAACAATCGCGTGACATGCCTACCATACTATACAATTATTATTCTTTGCCGGTCTCGCTTGAAGTAAAATTTTTGGGAGTTATTTTTACTCATAAGTTAACTTGGAATAGTTACGCTAAGCACATAATAACTAAAGCAAATAAAGCCTATAACATCTTAAAATCTCTTTCAGGTTCATACTGGGGCGCTGATCCTAAAATTCTGTTGTTGTTGTACAAATCATTAGTTCGTAGTCATTTTGAGTATGGTTTTTATTGTTTCGCTGCAGATACTAGTGTTGTAAATAGTTTAGATCTTTTGCAAAACAAATGTTTACGTCTAATAACAGGAGCTTTCAGAAGTACTCCTATTAACGCATTGCAGATTGAATGTAATATCCCACCGTTAGCCATTCGATTCAACTATTTAAAAGAAAAATTCTTACTTAAACTTTATAGTGTATGTGGTAATCCATTTTTGATCAATTTGTTACACTCTGCATCTCATTCAAATGTTAAATCATTTTATATGCTGCAAGGTCTTCAAAATTTCACTGATTTTATAGAAAATACAAACATTCATCAATCTAAGCATGTCTTGCCATGTTACGAGGGTTCTTATAGTGGTAAATTTCCAGCAATTAATATAGTTATAAAGAATAAAGAAGATTTATTTTCAAAAGAAGAAGTAAATGCAATGCTATCAGAATGGTTAGATCATAAATTTATTTATACTGATGGATCCAAAAACAGTGAATCCGTGTCTTTTGCTATTTATGAGCCTTCCTCAAAAGTAGGCATAGGTCAGAAAATCAATAAAGATGCAAGTATATTCACAGCGGAAGCTGTCGCTATCTTAAGTGCTTTGAAACATATTGAGAATTGCTATAGAGAGCACACAAAATGGGTTGTTGTAAGTGATAGTATGAGTGTTCTGCAAAATTTAGCAAATAATCATCTAAATGCTCATACTAATTATGTTATATTCTTAATAAAACAGTTATGGGTTGAACTAAGTCATTTAAATGTAATAATTAATTTTGTGTGGGTGCCTTCGCACATTGGTGTTCAAGGTAACGAACATGTTGATTACTTGGCTAAACAAATTGTAAAGTCAGGAGATTCTCCTATTAATATTAGTATTCGTATTCCTTATACAGATGCAATTAGTTTAATCAAACAGCGGATGTGCCAAGCATGGGGAAAACATTCATATTATTGCACAAACGTTCAAAACAAAGGAACTTGGTTCGCCGGTCTCGATGTCCAAATAAATTCTACACCTTGGTTTTGCAAGCACAAAATATTCACAAACAAGAAATTTTATACAACTATTTCTCGCATGCGTTTTGGTCATTGTCGTTTAAATTACCATCTTCATCGTATTAAAATGGTTGATTCTCCATATTGTGTCTATTGTCAATCATCAAAAGTACAATCACTACATCATATCTTCTTTGAGTGTTCGTCTTTCAACATTCAGCGCCTTGTGTTGTCTGATGGGCTTTTAAAAATTTACAATAAAGTTGAAAGTATCCCGCATTGCATTCAGGAGTTACTTAAAAATGCCTCAACTTTTATATTTTTGTACAGATTTGTTATTGAAACTGTTAACGATATTTAAAATTATATTTATGTACTCTTTGTTACAGTAGTAAAATAATAGGTTAATAAGTTTATTATAAGATTAAAGCTGTAAATATATTTTTTCTAGTAAATAAGTTTTTTCAGAATTTTTAAATTAGATTCTCCGTCACCACTCTTCGGGAGTCCTGACGGACAAGATAATGGGATTTGTAAATGGAAATGTGCCTTTTCTACTCTTTGTTGGGTAGTAATAAATAAAGAATTGTACGTACGATACGTATGTAAAATCGGATTGAACAAAATGTATTTAACTGAGATTTTAAAATTAAATGACATACGTCAGACTTATGGCCGCGTGGAAATAAAGATATGATATAATAACTACTTATATTACGAAAAATACTGGATATTGGAAGATTCCGTCTTTGACGGGGGTCGTCATTAATTAAAAGAAGAAGTACTATATTACGATACATATAAAGGATAAGAAACGTAAGACATAAATAAGGAGAGATAAAAGGGAAAAAATAACATAAGACAAGGCGGTATGGTCGAAAGACTTTAGCCTGCCCTATGGGCAAAAAAAAAAAAAAAAAAAAAAAAATTAAACAATAAATCGCGTTTTAATCCGGTATACAGTATTTTATTTAAATACGTTGACTTAACTTTTTATGAATTGCGATTTTTTTAACTCTCATGAATATTTATATTTTTACGTCATAGAATATTGATCCTTCTTTATCAAATAGCTTATGATCGCTTTTGACATAATATTTTGATATAATAGACTTGCCCTTGGTTACTATGGAAACGTTGTCGCATCAACAATGTTTACCGTTGTTTATTCGAAAGCCCAAAGACGTGAGACAAACATTTTCATTAAACTTGTAATATTTTAGCTATTATACCATGGTGAGTTTAAAAATTTAATCTTAGTTAATTTTTCGATTGTTTTCCTACAAATATATTTTTTTCCATTTTTTGTAGGGTCTCCTGAGTATACTGAAGAAATTACGATCTAATACTGATAGAGAGTTGCGGCTATTGCTATTAGGCTTAGATAATGCGGGAAAAACAACAATTCTAAAACAACTAGCATCTGAAGATGTCACCCAAGTGACCCCTACAGCAGGATTTAACATTAAATCAGTATTGTCTAGTGGTTTTAAACTAAATGTTTGGGATATTGGAGGTCAAAGGAAGATAAGGCCTTATTGGCGGAATTACTTCGAAAATACTGATATTTTGGTAATTAAATATGCATTTAACTTTAACATTCCTGCTTTTTATAAATTAAGAGTTGCATTGGTTTGTCTTATGGCAACATGATATAATTTACTTCTGCGAGTCTAGAGTGATACTGTATATCTTTTTTAATCACAGATCTATGTGGTAGACTGCTCCGATCATCAAAGACTTCAGGAAACTAGCTATGAGTTAGCAGAATTATTACAAGATGAGAAGCTGAGAGGTGTCCCACTATTGGTTTATGCCAATAAACAGGATTTGTCCACTGGTATCAATATGAATTTATTTATATTTATTATTTGATAGTCCCAAAGATCTACGATTAAGTTTCCTTACTCATAATTGATACTTTAAAAAATCCATAAAAATATAATGAATAAATCATACTTCTATCCACTTACTATTCTATAAGAATAAAACCAAGCACAAACAACTTGTGAAAAAGTATTTGTATCATTCTATCAGTTGTATGAGTAATTTTCATGCTTTGGCCTCAGTTTGATTATATTGTCCATTTCAGTGACTTTTTCTTGACACGTTTTTCTTCAAAGGCTGGTGATCAGCTTAGTGCCCAGCCCTAACAAAACATCTTTTTGATATCTTGTTTCCCTAGAATTTGAACACGAGACCTTCGGAACTAAACATGTAATGAGCCAAAGACTGACTGTATGTTGCACGTATTTTTACAGCACTACCCTCAAGTGAAGTAGCTCAACACCTGGGTTTACATCTAATCAGAGACCGCACCTGGCAGATACAGGCCTGTGTTGCTATTGATGGCACAGGAGTCAAGGTAACAATTGTACAGATCTTATATTGTTTGATGTTCACTTAATAATTGGTAATTCTCAGGCCTAGTTTGTCAATCAGTTATTCGGTGTTTTTTTCTTTGGGCAAATTGAATCTTTCCTGTACAGGGACTGAACACCGGTTAATTTACTATGGGAGTTTTTGTTAATATTCTTTCGTTTTTATTAATATTTACTGAAAAAAAATACTGTGGTAAGTTTAGTGTGTATTACTCGTTAAACGAATATTATGGTTACTGCTGTTACTGTATTGTAATGCATGCACACCTTGTACGGTTTGTTTTACCTTAGATATGTCATAACTCATATTTGTGTATTCTCTTTTCAGGAGGGTATGGAATGGGTGTGCAAAAATATACCTGCAAAGAAATAGATTATAAACATACTCTTACAGCGGTATAACGATAAAAACCATAGACATTGATCAAAAATATCTATTGTAGGATCTCTTCACTTTTCAAGTTCTTGTAATAATTATAAATTTAATACTAAGTGCGCATTTTTCATAGAAAAGTTAATTTTTTTTCTATTGTTCAAGCATGCATATGCTAAATTGTAAGAAAATTTGTTGAGCGGTTTATCTGTGGAAACATAACTAACAAACGTATACTTTCTTTTGTAGTATAGTTTCTCTTTTACCTGTTGCAATATTTTGACTTCAATGACCAAGTCTTCTGTGAAGTATTTGAAAAAAAAAGAGCTTTTATAATTGGATCGTATTTATTTTCAGTAGAACAGCAAAACCAATTGGGATTAATTGAAAGCTTTTTGCGTATATACATAGTCCACTATTGTATGTGAAATGCATTATCTTATATTTTGAACAATTTTAAATTATATTTAGATGAAAATAAAGACTTTAAATAATATTTAGGATATTCAATCCGTCCATTAAATACAGTTGTGCTATTTATAATTATTAATAACTAGAATATTATTTTATGATATTACTGAGACAATTGTTACTAGGCTTAATTAGTAACAGATAGAACCATTATTAATAATAATTAACTTATACATATTAGTTTTAGATAGCTTGATAATTGAAAGTTGAAAATAAGATTTGGATTTTTATTACCAAATTAGAGTTGAAGAAACTTTGAAATTCAATATTCTCGCACAAAATATTAATCATAAGATAATCTCTAGTCATCCGTATATAGGTATTATTTAATAATATTAGTTGTATTATTATAAAAAACTATTTATTAATAAAGAAACAATACAAATTTAGTTCACAAATAGTTTTATTTAAGTCACATCCTATACAATTTTAGAAAAAAATATTATATACAACGAAAAACTTAAAAGGTAAATGCAAAATAAATGCAAATAATTTTATACATTTTAGCACCAAATCCAGCATTTCATATTCTTATACAGTAAATTAAGTCTCACATTTAATTCGTATATATCTAATAAATTAACTAAGATATTTATAATTATTAAATTTAATTTTCATATAAATTCAAGTTTTTTTTTAATTATATTAAATAATATTTAGTCTATCCATACCAATTGGTTCAATGAAAAGTAGGAATCTATAAATATAATAATTTAATAGCTATTCTACTTACTGAAAAATATCAGAAACCTAATCTCCATCGCTATGCTTTATAAATACTCAAGAAAATAGTGAAAAATGCACTCATTCGTAGGTTTTTTTTTCTTTGTCACTAAATACTAGTGTTGGGTAGTACAGGACTTCAAAAAGAGTTTATAAGAGTAGCCTCTTTTTCACTCTGAGCCAGTACAATGTCCCACTTCAAATGAGGCGAGGCGTAAGAAGCTTGAAGCATAATTTGTACTAGCGAGTATTAATATGACATTTTATGGTTTTTTTTATGGTTATTTAGGACCCAAATACATCGAGAAAAAATGAGCGCGACATAAAATTTGAAGTAGTACATTCTATAATTTCGAGCCGCTTTTACATTTTGACGTCATGTCCGGGACAAATGTACCGCCTCTTGTATGTCCTACACAACACTACTAAATACAAATTTCAAATTATTGTTGTTTTGTATTTGTTCAGACGAGCATAAGGTTCACTTGATGGTAGGTGATGCCTCAGCCACAGATTTCACGCAATGCCCTATCGACGTACTTTTATTTACCTTGAGAATTCGGAAATCCATAGACTGCGCAATGTGCATTTAACAGGTTTTCCATCTATGAACGGTGTTTCGTTGACTGGTTGGAATTTCGATATTCCTCACTGTTTAATGCCCAAAGTGACCTGACGTGGGGAAGACATGCTTACAGAAAATTATAAACGTCATCCCGGCGAGATTCGAACCCGAGATAAATGGGAGCGCAAGCCATGTTCTACCAAACGCGCCAACGAGCCCGTCAAAATAGGTGTTAGAATATAATTAGAACATCAGTCATCGTCAAAGTTTTTGAATTCATCTTTGATAGTGAACTTTTGGGTATTTTTGTATTATAACTAAATTATCTACTCCTTAGGAATATAAAAAAATACATATAAGCCGTGCATAATTCTAAAAAACACTATTTTGGTTTTTTTTCGTATGAATATTATGATTTAAACAAAAGAAAAAACAGTTTGTAGCTCGTAATAGCTTATTCAATTTTTTTTAATATTTTAAGTATCTATAATTCGCTGTGGTAAACTTCGGTAGTAACTTTCATCTCATGTTCATGGAACGCCGAACAGTCAGCCGGATATTGTGCCTGAAAATAAAATATTAAAATTTATTAAATTTTGAAGCAAGTACATATTTGACAGAAAGTTAATTTTCTAATTATCTATTATCCAAATTAAGGAATGTATTCATATTGAGTAGTTTATCAATAGAAAAAAAAAATCACAGTTATCCTTGGTTAAATTCACACATTCACAGTTACTCGCTATCAATAATTAACACAAAATAATTTTTACAAATATACCGTCAATTCGCTGCGCTAATTATATTAAGTTAAATTTGTTTGTTTTTTCTCTGTAAGTGATTTAATGTAAATCTTTTGAGAAAATAAATGTCTTTAACCGTTAAAAGCCTGCCTAAATATTGGTAAAGATCTGAGAACCAGCGCTATGTACGAAAAGAACCAGTGATGACATAGCACAAGCTGAGTAGCCACACCATTTCCCTCGCTATACAAACTAGTTTTTCTATCCTTTTATATTTTTTAATGGTATCTTTTTAATGTATTTATGTTGCCTAATAAATTTCTAATTCTTTTTATTATTAAAAGCTAATAGACAGAAGCGAGGTAGGTAATAATAGTAATCGTTGGTTATTTTAAAACAGAGCAGGCGAGATACCTTATAGTAAGTTACCACCGTCGATGAACATTCGCGATTCAAATGTCTTGGCGCGTATTCCAAGACGATACTCAATTGAAAACTTTATTCTTGAGAACTGTCAAAATGTTTCATTTCTATAGAGAGAAAAATAGTCTGACAGGTCTCAAAATTACATTTAAACCTGAATCACGTCTATTTAAAAAAAATCTTGGAATACGGGTCTTTGACGTGTGCCTGCATACCAAAAAATGAACGTAGGAGGAAGGGAATTTTTGGATTTTTTAAATACTGTTTTTAAATTTATATAAATGAAAAATTTACGAATAATCAAAACTTTAGTTAGGTACGTGTAATGTAATCACGTCCTACATATACCGGCGCAGCCGTTCATCTTTTTGGAGGTGCAAAATTTATGATAGCTTGACCTTTGAACTCTGATTTTTTATGTCAAGTAATGCAAGAAGAGCGAAGCTCACTTGTCTGTAGGTGATACTTCAGCCACTAGTCAATTTGGTGACCTATTTTTTGATTCGAGCTAACGGAAATTCATAGACTAAAGAGTAATGCACTAAGCGGTTATTCCATCTATGAAAGATGGTTCGTTACCCGGTCGGAATTTCGATATTCCTCCTACCGGTTTCAAACTCAAATTGAGGAGATGTAAGAACAATATTTTATCTCGGTGTGTTTCGAACTCGCTACCCATCGGAAAGCAGGGTTGGAGTAATACCCAACGCACCAACGAGCCCGTTAAAAATATTACGAAATAACTCAATGATCCTACTCTTCAGACATGAGTTCGAAATATCAAAACGTAACTTATTACGGATACGTGTTAGATATCATACCAAATCGATATGTTTATCAACATAACGGATGTAAAAAAAAACTTTATTTCGAATCTCTCTCTCTAAATGGCGCTAATAAGGCATAACTTTGATCAAAATGTTTAAATGTCAGACGTTAGTGGATACTTCTATCGATATTTGACAACAGTTTTCGACATCGATATGCACATCGGTTACATAACCGTTTTATGAAAAAAATATTTTTTGTCGACGGGCTCGTTGGCGCGTTCGGTAGAACACCTGCCGTGCGCATCGATGGGTCGTGGGTTCGAATCCCACCGGGAGCACATGCTTATAATTTTCTGTAAGCAAGTTTTCCCCACGTCTGGTAACTTCGGGCATTGATCGGGTGGGAGGAATATCTAAATTCCGACCGGGTAACGAACCAACGTTCATAGATGGAAAAACCGTGAAGTGCATATTGCGCGTTTCGGTTTCAGTCTATGCATTTCCGAATGCTCGAAGTAAAAATTAGGTCGACAGCGCATCATTGACTGATGTTCTGTGGCTGAGGTATCACCTACCATCAAGTGAACCTCATGCTCGTCTGTCGATATCTGACATAAAAAAAAAAAAAAAAAAACGAAATCGCCCACTATTCTTTAATAACGTGTGTTAAACAATAAATTCAAAGAAACTGGGGAGCCCATTCCATCCAACCCCATTAGGCGCTAATGTTTCGTCCAGCCCTTAACTGCATTAATATGGTAAGTATCAAGAGAGTAAGGACTGAAGATAATCCTAATTGTCTATTAACGACCGGAAGATAGAGCTATAAGTGCGACATAAAGGCGGTATGATGTGTCCTGACTATTAAGGTGACACTAGTCGACATTTTTTCCATAGAAATTTCGGGGGGGTATTACTCCACTATTTAGCACCGTATATGCACAGAATGGAAAAAACCATTAAAAAGTTACGAGCTACCAAAGATTCGTTTTTATTGCCATTTTTTAACACAACTTTGGGCTTAAATTAGTAATAAAAGAAGTATCAAATTTTCAAAACAAAGTCGCTACAAACAAAGCCCGATTATCGAAGAATACAATAACTTTTATTTGTAATTGATTTATGCAGTGGTTTTTTCATAAAACTCGATTTTCCAAAGGCTTTTTCGTATTTTTTTAGACGCCCCTTTTACTATGAATTATCGTGCATCTCACTTAATAATGACTGCCCCGGTGCGGTGCGGGAGAACAGCATGCTTTTTGGCGACGCCCACCAGTGAGTTCGAGCCCGCGACTTGTGCAACCTTAACCGTTATTTAACTAGTTTCGCAGACAGTACTTTGTAGTAATATGAGTCCATTGTTAAGTGCTTTCGTATTGTGAAATATTTTCACCAGAGTAAGGAGTAACTTGCCGGCCTAGCATGACAGCCGCGACAAAATTTTGTCGACCGTTTTCTTTTTTGATTATCTCTTTATTTCTTCCGGGTCTAACATGACAATTACACTTAAAACTCGACTTTTAATATCAAAAATAGATATATTTGTCGATCGAGATATCTTTTCTATCAAAATTGTCGATGTCGAGATATAATATATCGAGATATCTTATATCTTAGTTTGTCTTCTCTCGTCCGCGACATATCTCGTGGCGGTCATGCTAGGCCGGTTGACCGTGGCTCGGTAAGCGCGATTAGCACCGGATGTCCTGGGTTCGAATCCCAGGAAAACAGGATTAAAATTTCGGTCAAGTAGAAGGCTCTACTTGTCTGTAAACAAAAATGATCAGTGAAGCAGACACAGAAATGGGTCTGCCCCATGCCCCACTAGGGGACTCTGAAACTCTTTTTACTTCGAGCATTTCTAAATCCACATACTGAAACCGGTTTTTCCATCTATGAACGGCGGTTCATTACCTGGTCGGAATTTCGATATTCCTTCCACCCGTTCAATTAATACCTACCCTAGTAAGTAGCCAAATCATTATTTTTTAATGGAAACACAAATAACCGCATTTTCACTTTAACTATTTAATTCACATTTTAATAATGTTTAGTTTTCAATAAGAATTTATTATTAGTTAATTAAGTCTGAAGAAAACGAGTGGTTTGCGGTTTTATTAGTGTGCGCTGAAGCAGTTGAGTTCACGTAAAAGTGATGTTCTAAAATATACTTTATATAAAAGGCAGTAAGGTTCGAATTTGGGTACGATATTAATATTAATCATATAGCGCCCAAATTAAATAATATATTGTTTAGTGTTTACGAATCAAGAAATTTTGTATAGCAAATAAATCATTTTTCAATACAACGTTTTTAACGTTACACTTTCTTTTGTAATAAATACTTGTCGTTTATAAGAAGCCTTATGTTTTTGTTTCAAAAATTATAATATACATATTTTTATTTTTTTGGCCGAGCTTTCCAATTGGATTCTCTTGGTGCCGTACATAAGGCCACCGGTAGCAACTACAAGACGCGGCTACCGGTTGTGGCCACTATTATATGTGGCAGGGAGAAGTCGGTGATGGTGTGCGCGCCATATAAAATGTACATAATATGAAATATCATGTCCGTAAGTTGTGGCGGACGGTGGCTTTATGTGCAGCAGCACTTACTGGCTACTCCTAGGATAGTTTCTATGGTAGCAACTAGGAACATCTCTATACATACATATACATCACGCCTCTTTCCCATTGCGGTAGGCAGAGATCACGGAATTCCATATGCTCCGATCCTTGCATACCACTTTCGCTTCTTCCACTTTCATCAATATTTTCATACACACTCGTCGGTTACGAGTACTTTTGACCTGGCCCTTTTGAAGAACGCCCCCGATCTGATCGAACTACATTCGCCTAGCTTGACCAATCTCGACTTCCACTCACACCAGCTTCATAAATCTTTTTCGTTTCCCTACTTTCATCCATCCTTTCTACATGCCCAAACCAACGTGCCTGGTGAGAATCTTACCTCACAGTTGACATCGGTCTGTATAGCGTTGTATAAGTCCCAAAATCCTTTGCCGTTTTGGAAGCTAAGTGCCGCCGACGCGACAACACTGCTCAACTTGGTGAGACCCGCCTTGAAGCCTGGGAGACCTGGAAAGACATAGAGTTATATACTGCCGCGCTAACGAAAACTGCGTTAACTTACAATTTTGTCGAAATTTAATACAATACTTTGAATCACCATTTCGAGAACTATTACTTTTACTTTGACAGTTTTTTAAAAATCGCGCTCGATATTTTTTTATAAAAATCATTGACATAGTAATTGTTGATCGAAGATAAAAATGTTGTATTTATAGTATAAGTTACCGAAAGGTGCGCATTTTGGTTGCTACCCAATATCTAATTTTGCGCTGGCCTTGCCCTCGCTTACTCGTATGATATAACTCACCCAGTTTATCCTGATCAGAATGCCTATTGACAAGGCACAGGAGATGTTCCTGGCAGTGAGGCGCAGCGACGGCGTGTTTGTACGCGCGGTACACACGTAGCACCGGCTCGATTACTTCCAGGTTGAGCGTGTCGGTAATACGGTCAGCCAACTTGTGGTGGTCCCCGCGGGAAGCTAGGTTTTGCGACTTCGATTGAGCCATTTTGAGGGTTTGCTGTAACGGAAAATATAAAAATAAATTGGCTGCTGTGCAGGTAACACTTAAGTGAGTGGGTGTGTGTTTTTTTATGTTAAATATCGACAGACGAGCATTAGTTTTATTTGATGGTAGATACTCCAGTCACAGAAAATTTGTCAATAATGCGCTGTTGACCTAGTTTTTACTTTAAGCATTCAGAAATCCGTAGTCTGACACCGAAACGCGCAATATACTTCACGGTTTTTCTATCTATGAACGGTGGTTCGTTACCCGGTCGAAATTTCGATATTCTTCTCAGATTAAAATATAATATATTATTATATTTTGTTAAAAAACATAATAATATATATTTTAATCTGCTGATAATAGATTAGATACATATAATTAGTTACAAACAATCAAGGATTTGATAAAGAAGGAGATTACAATATTAATGAATATTTTTTCTTTTCTGTTTTTTATGTTAGATATCGACAGACGAGCATGAGGTTCACTTGATGGTAGGTGATACCTCAGTCACAGAACATCAGACAATGATGCGCTGTCGACCTACTTTTTACTTCGAGCATTCGGAAATCCATAGACTGAAACTGAAACGCGCAATGTGCACTTCACGGCTTAGATGACATATAAATAATCAAAGCTTCACGGGTTTTGCATCTACTATAAACGGTAGTTCGTTACCCGGTCGGAATTTCGATATTCCTCCCACCCAACCAATGCCCGAAGTTACCAGACGTGGGGAAACATGCTTACTATTGATGACAAAAAACAGATCGGATAATAAATTGGCTACCCGCAATAATTCTACACATAAATAATTTTACGCAGAAGTCGCAGGCAGAAGCTAGTATTTTATATATTATTGTAGTATTTTGCCCTATCCCTGCGACATATTATGTAAATCGCATGTTTGATACTACAATATTTTAAGGTAAAAGAAAAACATTTTTTATCGCAAACAGGCGATATAATTTCGATAATTTCTCCCCAGAAAATTCAATATTAAGAAATTAGTAATTACTCACTGAACTAAAACTTTTTTGATACACTTAGGTAAGGATATTCCCTTAAGAAATCAGTAATTTGAAATTTAAATGCTTGTAGGATTAAAGTTATAGACCTATAATTACGTTAGTTAGTGGCTGGACCACCATACAAGCCCAAAAGCCCGGCTTGCCAAAAATACTCGCTGATAATGTAGCTTTCTAATGGTGAAAAAAAAATTTAAATCGGTCCAGTAGTTTTTGAGATTATTAATAACAAACAAAAATACAAATCTTTCCTCTTTATATTATTATAGTATAGTATAGTTACGATGGGTTAGTACAGTTTGTCATTCTGAATCGAACTGTATATTAACTCATTTTCGCTAAAAATATCTATTTATTTATTTGAGGAAAACCTAATATTACATTATAATGTATAACAAACACAATATAAAACAAACAGCTAATTAATGGTTTTCACATATAGAAACAGATTATTTTTTTAACAGTAAGTCGCAACACGCAAGCACAGTAAGACACAAGCTATGAATTAAACATTAATAAAAACAAAGGGAAGAGATAGTGTAATATCCAAGAGAAATAAAAAGACATAAAGAACTCCTGGCTAAGCAACTGCTTAGCCATACGCACAGACATATTAAAAATATCAAACGATGATATCGTTTAGATCTCGAAATGATTGTTGTATTGTAATAAAACAGGTCCAGGCTACTTTGTATTCTGGTATATTCACAATGTTCCCCTCAAGCAAACCCTAGATAAATACAAAATAAATAAACGCAGTAATACTTTGAACAAAGGAGTCATCTTATTTGTTCATGGTATTATTGCCTAAACTATTTTATGTAGAAAATCTTGTTAGTTTTGGTTAAAAAAGGATAAAACTGTATTTTCGGGACACTGTATAATTATTTATTTTTAACCATTTTTTTTTAAAGTTAGACATCAACAGACGAGCATGAGGTTCACTTGATGGTAGGTGATACCTCAGCCACAGAACATCAGTCAATAATGCACTGTCAACCTACTTTTTACTTCGAGCATTCGAATATCCATAGACTGAAATCGAGACGCGCAATATGCACTTCACTGTGTTTCCATCTTTGAACGGTGGTTCGTTACCCGGTCGGAATTTCGATATTCCTCCCACCCGTTCAATGCTCGAAGTTACCAGACGTGGGGAAGACATGCTTACAGACAATTGTACTCCAAACCTTACTGTACTATCGATCCGTTATCGTAATTATCAACCGATATTTTTTACTTATTTCCCCGAGATTTGAACTTAGTACATCCGTTCCTAAATACACCACAAAACCACAGAGACTGTTATAGGTTATTAACACTAAACCTATCAGCCGGCCTAGCATGACAACCGCGACAAAATTTTGTCGACCGTTTTCTCGTGTTTTAATCTCTTTATTTCTTCCGGGTCTAACATGACAATTACACTTAAAACTCGACTTTTTATATCAAAAATATAAAATATATGTAAAAATATTTGTCGATCGAGATATCTTGTCTATCAAAATTGCCGATGTCGAGATATAATATATCGAGATATCTTACTTACTTAGTTTGTCTTCTCTCGTCCGCGAGATATCTCGTGGCGGTTATGCTAGGCCGGTGAGCGATCAAATAACCGCTTTTGACACTTTAATAAACATTGTTAAATTCCAGGTTTTCATTTTTCTAGAACTTACTTCTTAGCGATCGGCCCCGATAAAATATGCTATGTTACTCGCTGATAATGTAGCTTTTTATTGGTGAAAGAATTGGTTAAAATCGGTCGAGCAGTTTTTGAGTTAAATCGTTACAAATAAACGAACAAATCTTTCCTCTTTACAAGTTTTATTAAAATCTCCAATCTCAATTTGACCGCTCTGGTAGGCTAAGTGTTAATACATATATGTACATATCAGCTGATCGTGGTGTTAATAGGCAATATCAGTAATCATTATTATCAAAGACTAGCAAAACGCCCCGGCTTCGCACGGGTGCAAAGTAGATGAAAAAACCAGCCTATTTTACTCGCTGATAATATAGCTTTTGCTGAAAGAATTTTTTAAATCTTTTTTTTTACCTTTTTTTTTTTCAATTTTTTTACATACAAACCTTCTCCTAAAAATTCTGAAGACAACAAAAAAAATTTAGCTCAATCCGTCCAGCCGTTCTCAAGTGATGCGAGTACATACATGCGGCATTTTATTTTTATTTATATATAATATAGATATATAAACACAATTATGTACTTGAAACTGGCCTGTTTCATAGAATATTTTGAAAGGTGTTGATAAAAATACGTAGGTATATAAATAAATATCATACTTTTAAATAGCCTCGTAATCCTCTCACTATTTATTTATATGTTATTCTTGTTTCCTAGTATGGACATTGTACGCCTCCGTGGCCCATTGGTAAGCGCGATGCGTTTAGCACTGAAGGTCCTGTGTTCGAATCCCGGGGAAACATTTATAAAAATGTGTCGGAAATGGGTCAGCCCCAAGCCCCACTAGAGGACTAGAGAAGTCACTTTCATCTTGTATAAGTTTCTCATTAATTATGATTTATTTATTTTTCTCTAGATTTTTTTTCTTTTTGTTTTTTATATGTATGTACATAGTTCTAGATGTTTTTATTTTTAATCAAATTTTCTTCTTCTGCCATATTGAGGGTTTACTGAAAATCAGCGTCAGCTTATGCTCTGACATAATTTGCTGAGAACCACCGCTTTTCATGGCGACAATTGTTTCTTACCTGTTCTTATGTATCTTTTTATTTTATTACAATATATTTTACTTTACTTTTATCGTGTCGCTCCGAATAAATGTACTTCATTTCATATTCAAATACAATATTACAAAAACATTATTAGACCCTTGTAACACCAGACAACTGATATAAACGGTAATATATACAATATAACACTAACCTTTATATATTCAACCGCTGGCTTCACATACCCCGAGACGTCAGTATCCATGTCTAAGTACTTGTTGAGAACATAGTTTGTGAGCGTTGTGATTGATTCCTCGGGTCGATTCATGTTCAGATGTACGTCCTTAGGCACGCTCTGGGCGTCGAGGAAGCTGTTTATGATGTACTGGCCGGATACAATATATCTGGAGGGTTAAGAATGTTTTTTTTTAATCATAGCAACATTGGCTTAAGCTAAAATCCTTTGCGTGAATAAAAAAAATATAAAAAATAAAATTGTCAGGAATGAAAACAATACACTAGAATGTTTTTTAAATTTAGAATACTGTGTTTTAGAGAGTGGTTCTGAATTTAAATGTATTTTAAAATTACCTATAGATGACGTTATCAGTAAATTATAAAGTAATTGCGTATTAAAACTTGAATAATGTAAAACATACCTAATATATAATATGTATATACCTATGTATGTGTTCTCGCGTTATATGTAAATTGAAATACTTATATGTCAATTTACTCATAAGAAATATTATTTTTGTAAATTAACATGATAAACTGGTAACATTTCAACCTTTGAAAATAAAAGTGACACTGCCAATTTTTTATAAACGTATTTTTGTTCTAAAAACGCCACTTTAATTGAATTAATCAGAGTACTTTAAATTTAAATAGCCTAGATTGTTAAGTATTATGAGTTTTTAATATTGATTACGAACCTGTACAATATCACTGACTTCAAATAGCCATATTAAAAAATATTAACATTTGCATAATGTCATTTTTGTTTTGAAAGTGCGATATGATGATATATCTTCCCAGCGTGATTCTAACCTGGGACTCATCGGAACGAAAGACTATCAACCGTACCAACGAATCTGATGATAAAACCTTTTTTCTAGATATCTCATAATCAATTGCTAACTGAATATAACTCACCTTTGATAAACTTCCGGTTTAGCGATATGCACAACCGTATCCGTCAAATATTTAGCAACAGCCTTGATCCAATGACGTCTGAACGAATGATTTTCGAAATTCTTGAACATCATTTCGAAACTTACATTCCCGTCTGGACCAATAAAGGACTTCATAGCCCGCTTGAAACCCGACTTTTCCCAAATAGTCTTCCCTAACTCCGAGTTAATGAATATATCCCAATACAAATGCGCCTTCTCCAAAAACGGTGGAAGAAACGATGCGTGATCCTTGTGCCCGTCCGATCGCTTCTGAGCTTCGTTATCGGAAAGAGAACTCAAAGTGTTCATTATTAAGGGTAAAAATCCCGCAGCATTCTTGTTCCCTAAGAATCCAGAAGCGAGACCCATGATACTATCCAAATTAAGGTCGCCACTGTCTTCTCGTTTTTGACGTTTTGGCTCACTTGGCGCCATCTGTTGAGCGAACATGGACACCATAGACCCAATCATGGCCGGATCGATTTTGCCATCTTGTCCGGCAAATAGACTGCCTAAACCTATAAAAAAGATTAATTTTCTTTGATTGTTCTTAATGCTGCTTTACTACCAATAAAGAGAGAGTATGGTAAATTACGACGGACCGTAAAAACGCTCTTAAAGGAATAGTAGTGGCGGAGTATTTCTCGTTAAAGCATAAATATACACAACATTATTTTACTATTCAATCTTGCCGCAAGTTTTTATTATAATTTATTTTTTATCTTCAATTTGTAATATTAGGTATGTTTATTTCATTGTTTAAAGTGTAAATTTAAAAAAAAAATATTTTTATTTTATTTTATTTCTTACTTTCGTTGTATTGTATTTTTGGAGCAATTTACTGAGTAATTTTCATGTTTATATAAATTAACTAAATATAGATGCTCCAAAGTCACAAGGGTGACTTGACGTGACGTGACGTGAAAATCAGCGCGTTTATCAGCAGGAGCTGAGTCACTTTCCTTTGGGGTCACACAGCTGTTGTTGTTTTGTTATATACATATATGTACATTATACATACATTAAATATATAAGCTTCCTCTTTTTAAGCATAATATGCGTAGCAATCTAATAAAATCCTTTATTTCATATATTATTTTTAAGCATAATATCTTATACCTAGAACTTAGAAGTCCAATAAAAATCGTTCATTTCATATAATAAGATGTTTTTGTTGAGCTATTTACTAAGACTTGGATAGATAAGTGGCTAGATATAATATCTAAGTAAATTCTTTACTCCCCGATAGTGGGGCATAGGACAGACACAGTTCTGTATCTGTTTCACTGATCATGTCTTAAGATAGTGCGTATTACAAATTGAAAATGATAGAAAGTGTCTAGGATAGCAAATCAACCGAGTGTGATGTGGGTTTAGTTTCTCCAATTTAGTTTTTGTCATGATCAAGTACGTGATGCGAATTTTTATTCACAATCTTGTCTCGCTTGATTCGATAAACTATTATTTATTAATAATATCTTTAAGATACTGTAATGCAATGTGATAATTAATATTCATTATTATTATTTCCTCAGATTAAATAAGAAAGGATTATTTCGTTGTGATTATTCGGTTGAAATAGAAAATTCATAATTTTCATATCTCAAAGGCATTTAAAATTCATCTTCGAAATTATAAATTCGTTAAATATAATTCGTCCAGAAAAGTTTGTAACTTCCATCGCACTGTCAATTATCATTACTAGCAACTTTGTGCAATAAGATTAAGAATAAAATTATTTCAAATTTTGAAAAATAATTATAATAATCTGACCTTAAATTTAGATTCTTTTTATGAATTATTTTTAATATTTTATACTTATCTCATTTTATTTATTAATATACAACATGCATAAAATAAATAATAAAATATTACCGCGAATAATGGTTTTGACTTTTTATACAAAAATATTATTGTATGAACGCATGAATAACCAATTGAAACTTAAATAATTTAAATTTCGGACTACATATTTTTCAATCTCAAATTAACTTGAAGTTCGCTGAAACGCGTTCTTATGAAGTACACAAATGACACCGTCGATATTAATTGATACAGAAAATTTAAAAAAAAAGTACTAACCTGATATTACGTCACCCGCATTTCCACCATCCTGTCCGAACAGCGATCCCAAATTCTTAGCATTATCGCCTTGCATCAGTGAGCCCATGATATTACCTATCGCGGCTAAACCTTCTATGTTATTCCCCCCTCCATTACCCATGTTTTGAAGGAAGGAAGATGCAAGACCCAGGAGAGGATTGTCTTCTTCTGATCGTCCTCCCAAAATTGGTATGGTTATTATTTGACATATTACTACTAATATTACGCTTAGCCTCGCCATGATGGAATCTGAAAATGAATTTTTAATTTACTTCAATTTATCGTCAATGTAAATAAGGAGTCTTTCTGAGTGTATTGGGTTCGAAGTTAAGCTCAATATTGATGCAAATAAATGGATTTAGGCTTCATTATGTCCATACTAAATTTCATCAAAAAATGATTCTACGGTGCAGTATTAAAATGTGGAAGGAAAATATGCGCAAGAGCCTTAAAACTACTTTTGATTTAATACGAATTATTTATTTACTAGCGCACTCGACATATGTACGTTGTCTTGCCAGAATGTAGGCTACAAAAATAAATAAATATTTCTAGATTGAATAAGCTATTTTCCCACTTTTATTATACATAGAGTTGTCGACATCAATTATTACAAAAAGATATAAGCCGGCGTGACGTGAACTGTCAATTGCGAAAGATGGCGGAGTTCCTAATTTATTTTGAAATTTATTTTCTGTATATTTTTTTTAACTGAATTATTCCGATATTTTAATAGATATTCTGTTCGAATCCATGAATCCATAAACACGATTTTGTTTTATATACATAGATTTAGTGTAACGTCACCTGCCTTTACAGCGGAAACCATGCGTCAGGCATATATGTACTACTAAAATCCTATCCTATTTCCTACTAATGTTATAATGTGAAAATTTTTGAGGATGGTTGGATGTTTGTTAACTTTTTCATGCAAAATCTACTGAACAGGTTTGTATGAAACGTTACCGTATAATTGTATACATAGATTAGAACATAATATAGGCTATAATTTATAATGATATTGAGTTAATTGGCAAAATTGCTAACTTGCGGTGCATAAAAAGTTAGTTACACGAAAAAAATATATTATATGATGGGATAGGAGTTTATTGCAGAAATAAGTAGAAAAGAAAAACAGACTATAATCGAATTCTGCGCGGATGAAGTCGCGGAGAGAAGCTAGTAAATTTATTGATGTATGTAATTTTTAATAACTAATATTATTAATTTTATCTAATATGTTTCTTTCAATATCTATCATTGTCATTGCGTTTTTTGATTAGATAATAATTTATTTACAGAAAATATTACATACGGCATAACTGACTACAATAACAACAATTTGATATGTTCACAAAATATGTATATTAATAAGTATTATCACAGTTTTTAACCATTATGCATAAGTTGAAAACCTAAGAACCAAATCTTAAATGAAAAAAAAACTTGAAAAACTTTGCCGATTCCTAACGGCTTTCCTTTTATATTTAACCCAATGACCTAAAAAATTAAGATGCTGGATAACTTTTCTTTACATTGGGTCCTCTATAACAGTCATTTGGTGCTCAAAAAGGGGGTTACCTGGAAAGTTTTCCGGGAGTTTTGAAATTTGGTGATTTTATAGATTTCGAAGTGGCCTCGTATCTTCGCTCGCGGTGCCATATTGGAAAAATGGCGCTCAAAAAAACAATGTTTGACAATAACTCCATTCCAACTCATTTTACGATGAAAATAGTTCCGTAATAAATTAAAGTAGAGAAAAAAAACATTTTTTTGTAGAATCAATTTATTGTTTTAGCGTATGAGCGCCGCAAAGTTCATCCCCGTTTTTCGTTGGCTAACTACCAAATGGACTGGACTACTACTCGTATGAGAATTCTAAACTTACTAACAATAAGAAAATAAACAATTATTTTCTTAGCATGGCCTTTTAAAATGTTCAATCCACGCCACTTTTGCACTATTAAATAATATTATAATCATTCTGTAAAATAATGTAGTAATGTTTTGGCGGTTAATAAATAACTTCTTTATCAAATATGAATATTCATGAATGCCTTAAAGATCGCTTGCATAAATTGTCTGAACGATTCAGTTAGTAATTGTTGATTGGAATTTGTCGCGTTATTTATCGCTATGAATAAAGATAAGAAAAACTATTTACGCTCCGCTAACTATTTACTAGTAGTTAAGACTAGTTTTCGCTTCAAAATTAAAAGTGCAATACGAACGTTGATTGGAGAATTTAAATCAAACAATATCTAACTGATATTATAGTAGCATATATGGATAGAGAAAATCTATTTAAATATGTGGCGGCGAGTTTCTTGCCAGTTCTTCTCGTCCGCTCTACGCCCTTGATTTGAGAACTGGCAGTAAATGTAAAATTAGAAGCATTTAATATGTATTATTTTTTATTGACGTTCATAGGTGTACATTGTGTTACCTAAATTAATAGATTATTTTTGAATTTAATTGAATTAAATATGGCAACTTTGTGACATTTCAAATATCAGACAACTGTCATCTTTCTGTCTCCCCGCGACCACGGTTGCTGAAAAGCATCTGAAACGTTGGGATAAATAATTTAAACAATATAAATAATAAATCGCGTTTTAATCCGGTATACAGTATTTTATTTAAATGTGTGATACTCGCGTTAATAAAAGACGCGATAGATAAAATCTATCCATCACAAGATAATATTTTTTTAATTGAATAGTGTATAATGAGATGTATTACATTTTTCTCATTTATTTATCTTTTTTTGTATATTTTAACTGTTAAACTGTTTTGTTGGTTAAATTTTGTTTGTTTTCTGTTTTGTTTAGTTTAGTTGAATTTATTGATACAATTGGAAGAGCCTAGCTGCCCACAACACAGGGAATCCTAATGCTCACACTAGGATAGCTCGCAAGCTAGGGCTTCACCAATATTTATAATGTATTGTGTTTTTGGGACAAATATATTTTTATCTTTTTTATATCGACATACGAGCGTGAAGATAACTTTGATGGTAGGTGATACCTTAGCAATAGGACATCAGTCAATGCCTAACCTATTTTGTTACTTCGAGCATTCGGATATCCATAGACAAACCAAAAAGCAGCTCCTGCTGCTAATTCATATTTAAAAAAAACAAATCTTTTAAGGCTCAAAGACTCCGGAACAGATTAAACTTGATAGGGTAAATTTGAGACTTGTCTCCATGAGGTATAGTCATAAATCAAGACCTTTAAAAGGGAAAAGATGATCGGTAGTTCCCTTGGGATCTCAAAAAAACCGGAAGCTTTGACTTTCAATAAAGTACAAAAACTGAGATACCATATTATCCAATACTAACGGCCGATAGTGCCGTTGAGAGACAAGAATGTGGTATAAACAATTCATTCCGATGGGTCGCGGGTTTGACTCCCGGAGTGACTTGTTTATATTTCTATAAATTTGTTTTTCTTACGTCTGACCACTTCGGGCATGAAATGGGTGGGAAGAATAACGAAAATCGGGTTAAATAAAGCGCCACAGTTCATAGAGTTCATAGATCACTATCTAACATTTTTTTAACAAAAAGAAAACTGCCAACTAAATTATATTTATTTTTTCAAACACAGCCTGAGTCTCCCCCTTAAAAAGCCTAAAGTAAAAAAGATATGAGTAACATTAGTCCAAAATTGGAGCCCCGCATTAGCGGGGCTCCAATTTTGGAAGGGGGCTTTTTGTGGCCCCATAATATAATTGGGGCATCTAGACCTGATCTTGATAGTAGGTCAACCTCCTCAATTAAAAAGTGCCAACAGTAAAAAATGCGATTGATCGATATTATAGGCACTACTCCATAAATATTCGTAACGCGTTTAATTCCTAGTCGCAGATAGCGGTGCCGCGTGACGTCACATGTTATTGACCTCACCTGTCGTGACACGCACAGTGACTCGGAGGCTGTTTTTTGCCCATAAAAAGGTTCATATGTAATTTGTATCGGTCTAAATGACGTTACTATTACGGTTTCGCTGGAAAGATTAAAATTCCATCAAAATCTGTATTTTTATGTTGGATATTCGAAGAGAGTTTTTTAATAAATTAATTATTTTGATAATAATGTTTTAAATATTTTTTTTTTTATTATAAGTACATTATAGTGAAACACAAGCTAGACGCTCACTTGGTCACAATATTTGCGACCTATTTTTTTTACTTCGAGCATTAGGAAATTCATAGCCTGAAACCGGAACGCGCAAGATGCACATCGTACCTACTTAAGTATGTTCGTAGGCAATTACATGTAAAATCTAGCGGGGTTCGAATACGCGACCCAGTAAAACGCAAGATAAGTACAACCAACAACGTGCCTGTCTAATATAATTGATTTGGTACGGTTGCTACCTTACTTAGCGAGAGTAAGGTAACAATGATACATAAAGTTTGTGAAATCCCGAGTGGGGCATAAGGCAAACCCATTTCTGTGTCTGTTTCACTGATCATTCGTCTTTATAGGCAAGTAAGCTGAGATCAGCCTTCTATTCCCTGCCCGACCGAAACAATTTCTTCTAAATCTTGTTTTCCCGGGAATCGAACCCAGGACCCCCGATGCTAAACGCATCGCGCTACGGAGCTACGGAAGCGGTCAAGGACCTGCAATAAGCTGCTGCTTTAAGATGGTCCCAGCTCTCGAACTATGCTTATGCAGTTTTTATTTCATCATAATTAAATTTCTTTCTAGTCTTATAAGTATTTCTTTTCTTTCATTCTCCAAATGCCTTTTTTTGAATAGAGGGGGAAGCTTCTTATTCCCTAGGGCGAGAAGGCAGACTCGTATGAAGATTAACCCTCCTCCTACCTCCCAGCGGGTCGTGCAAATTACAATGCTGGGAGAGTGTGGGGTTAAAGTCCGGGCTGCCTGCTAGTCAGACAGCCTAGTGACCTCTACCCACTAAAACCCCTTTTGACCCACAGTTTTCGCCATCTTGGGGCAACGGGATAACTATCGTACTCTACCGCGGTAATTCATTCTCCAAATGCCTATGATAAGTCATATTTTAATTGAATTTGCATTAATATTGAGGTGAAGGGTATTGTAAATCAAAACATAGGAAAAGAGATTAAATAGTCAGCAAACCTATAAGGCGATATGACACAGTTATGATACTAAAACTTTACTATGTGGCTTTATACGAATTATAATATAAGTGAAGGGTCTTACTATAAATAAAATAAATAAATAAAAAAGCCTTTTATTTCCAGTTTTTCAATTTAACTTACATAAAAGAAAAGATTTAACTCTACTTAATACTACTAACTACTAACATTAATTATATACATTATATTTATACAAAAAAGAGAGTAATAATAAATAATTAAGTAAAACTTTTTATTAATATTCCACTGGAACCCCTCTCAGGTGAAGGCCTCCTCCAAAGCTTTCCATTTTTCTCGATCTTGGGCTATTTTTTGCCACTGTGGGCCAGCAATTTTTTTAATATCATCGTCCCATCTAGTGAACGGTCTTCCCCTACATCGTTTGCCCAATGGGCCTTTCCATAACGTAACTGTTTTTGTCCATCTACGATCTTCAAGACGAGCTATGTGACCGGCCCATTTCCACTTTAGCCTTTGACTATGGCTGCATGCATCTATTGCTTTAGTTTTAGATCTGATCTTTGTGTGATTTATCTTCTGTATTTTCCTAATGTTTAACATACTGCGCTCCATTCCTCGCTGGCATGTATTTATTTTATTTTTTATTTTGTTGGTGAATTTCCATGTTTGACACGCGTATGTTAGGCAAGGGATGAGGCAAGAGGTCTTACTATAAGGACTTGTTAAATAGGAATAAATACAACCCTGGGTTCGTTTTTAGAATGACAAAAATAGGTTGGAATTAGAAAAGCCTGTAAAGTATTGTAACTAGGTCTGGCGTGATATTATTTTTTATGTCAGATATCGACAGACGAGCATGAGGTTCACTTGATACCTCAGCCACAGAACATCAGTCAATGATGCGCTGTCGACCTAATTTTTTACTTCGAGCATTCGGAAATCTACCTAAGTTGATTGATTATCCAGATTATTTACTTTCACCACACTTATTGATGCGGAAGTAATTTCTATTTGTTTTTTTATGTATAGTGTTGGAACTCTACGAAACACCTATTTTTCTTGGAAATAGGGTGATTTAGCCGGTTTTCGTCCACTTAGTGGACTTGCCAGCTTATGGGCTTAAAACTAATATGTTCTACTGGCCCAACTCTAACAAACCGAATTTTTATTGAAAGCTGATATAGTCTATTTTAGGCTTACATTAAGTAGCAAATAATTATAATTAACGTTTTTTTTATATAAAATATTTTAGTGAAAAGTACCGATTTCGTTAGTTTTCGTCCAAAAATGTTAGTTTTCGACCTTGTGTAGGCTAGTTTCCGTCCACGGTATATAAAGCATATCCATTGCACATTTTCTTATACATACATTTCTAATTATCACGGATCTCTGCAAGAGCTTTTTTAAGGCATCCTCAGAGTATCATGGTGCCTTTTTCTAGTTTTTTAGACGATGACGTCATCTATAAAAATGGGATTTATTAAAAATTAAAATAATAAAATAGGTCCAAACAATATACGCGATTACGTACATCATAAGTGGGTTATATCGCGTATATTCTACACGTATGTAGAAAAAAAGCTAAACGAAAAGTAACATAACGCTGTTTGAGATGGACGGAAACTAAATAGTTAACCAGTATTAGTTTTCGTCCACTCATAGACGGAAACTAAAGCAATTTTCAACGTATTTTTTATTTTTCGTCCACAATATTTGAATATAAATTTATACTTGCAATACTGCTAAATTGGTGGACGGAAACTAAATATCAGACTAACTAGCCATCGAAGATCATTCCATAATGATTTCAACAGAATTTTTTCGCATTCCTTATTTTAAACGACTAATCAAACTTTACTTGTATTTTTGTGTTTTCGTCCACGCGGACGAGAACTGAATATTTTACGAAATAGGTACTTCAGTTTTTGTCCGCCTCGATTTTTAAAGTAATTCTTTAAATGAGTACGAAACACACATTTTAATATGTTCTTTATGCCTTTACTTAGTCATTAATACCCAAAACATAAGAAATACAAGCTAAAACAATAAAAAAAACTGACTGCAAAGTTAAGTCGTACCACTATTTTTTTTACATTTATGATGACATGTTTGTAGCTCGGAAACAAGCCTCAGATAGAAGTAGCTATTGTTCGAGTCTCAACTAGTTAATAAATATTTTGATTTTATAGACATGCAGATTTGACTTTAGGGTCCGTAACGAGACCAAATTTGCGCGGTTGACTATTTTTATAATGTTATTCTACGTAAATGTTTTACAAGATCCGCGTTAGTGGACGAAAACAGGACCTGGACGGGAAACCGGCTAAATTACCTACCTACATAACTTTTTCCATGCAAATAAAACCGTAGGCAATGTAAGTATGAAGCATAGTAGAATAATAATTCACATTTATATGAAGTATTTAATTCATTTTTCTTAAATAATATATTATATTAAATAAACTTACCCTCAAAAAAATGTTCTCATCCAAAATAAATTATTAATTAAACACTAGAATTCGAAACTTCCACTGTGAAATTATAATAAATTAAAACATTATTTTTAATAATTGGCGTACAACGAACATTCACACAAGTTGGTAGAAAAATAAATTATAAAAACAATAAAAAATCCGATTGCATCGACTCGTATAAAAAATATGACTGTTTTAAAATTTAAAAATTGAAGAACTCGCGGCGTGTGCGCAACGTCAGCACGCGATGACAGTACTTTTCCTCTAAACTTTTTACATATAACCATCTCTTTCTTACGTATAAGAACTTCTTTCTCGCACATCCATGGAAATCAGTGTGCATTTGTCCTTGACTCCGAGCTCTGCTATGAAATGTACCGTTCTTTTTTCCATCTCTTTCTAATATAGCGGTAATGAGGTAAATCTTTGCGGTGAACAGAGAAAGGTGTATAATTATAAGGTAGGTGTTAAACCCAACTGTCAATGACCGAGTGCGGGAAGGACCAAAATAAAAGAAATAATGGTAGGTACTGTTAGGTAGGTCCTTTGACCTCGTTTTACTTTTGGTAATTCCAACATTTTTACATAAAATATGGGATTTATACTTACCGTTAGCTATTAATTCGATAATTAAATGCACAATACAAAATAATTTATTTTATTACTTACTCCTAAAACTCAATAAGACTAAGTACCTACATACTTAACTCTTGAAATTAGTTTTTTTTATTTCTTACGTAACTAGGTTACTGCGATACAAATAATGTTTACCTACGAATAATAAGTACATTTTTAAATTTTGCTCACATTTTTTTGGAATGACTCATGATAAGAACACGTGTTTTATATTCTTACCTCGAATACCATAAGGTACAAGGGATCCACATATTTCAATGATAAGAATAAGTCGATAATACTCCCTTTGTCCTTACAAATTATTACAAAGAGATAAAATTAGATTAAAATTTGTCATGCAGCGGCGAAGGGTTTTCTAAAGAATAATGATAAACACAGAGCTATGAAATTTCGAATTTCGTACAGCGCGAGGAAGACCCAAAGTAAAGCGAAACATACATCAAAGCACTGATATTTAACTGTTATACCGCGGATCAAAATTTGAGGGCTTCTTAAAATGTTTCTGTCTTTCATTTTACCTTCGTAATGAAAGAGTTAGAGATACTTTTAAGTACACTTCAATTTTGATTAGCGTTCGAGAATTCGGCCGTTAGTAGATTAGATATTGGATAAAATTTATAAAGGGACTCATATATTGGATGAGTGTTTAGTCTGTTGTTGTGTTAGTATTGTCTTTATTATCGTCTTATCATCGAGGACGTTCGAAAGCTTTTTAGGGTTCCGTATTCCGTACAAAAAACGAAACCCTTATAGAATCACGTCGCTGTCTGTCCGTCTGTCCGTCTGTCAAGACCCTTTTTCTCTGGAAGGCGTGGAGGTATCAAGTTGAAATTAATATTAAATACTCAGGTCTGCAATCCCTTGCAGCATTGAAAAAAGTCTAAGTCGACGCAATAAAAGATACGGCCGTTGTTGCCGCATATTTTGGTAGGTACTATTCTTGTGGAAGATCTGACTAAGGGTATTGTGTGGTCGGTCTTTACTTTCTACTGGAATAGCTATTTCTGTTATCAAATAAATATTTAAAAAAATCCGTGTTAGTAACATTTCCTCACAATACGCGGGTCGTTGTCCCAACAGTTTACCGGTCACGTACTATGGGAAAAAATATCTTATTCATGAATTATGTACCAAAACGTAGTCTATAAATGTCTGTATTTTTATTTTTCTATACTTACTTATACTTATTACTTTATATTATAAAGAGAAAAGATTTGTATACCGCCGCGTCGACCATACCGCCTAGTCTTACGTTATATTTTCCTTAATTATCTTTCTAACGTTACTTCCCGCCATTTTTCTCCGTACCTACATAGATTACGCGCCAAGAATGAAAATTGTCACAGATAAAGCAATAAACTGTCAAAGATTCTAGTTGCATTCGGAAACAATTTTTTTTTTGTTAAAATTGAAATATAAAAAACATAGCAGTGGTTGCTACATAAAGCTATATTAAGTTTATTTAATAAACCGTACGATTTACAATACATTGCTATGCATTTAATTATTTTTTAAAGATACTCTGATATTGTTTGTATAATAATTTTTGGGCTAAAATTGATCAAAATAAAATGAACCTTAAAATTTTAACTTTAGGATTGAATTTCGTTTAACTACGTAGGCTGAATATTTGTACAAATGATCCAAGTAAATTGGCATTATTACAGAAACTGTTATTTAAACTCAGTAACAAGAAAATAAAAAGACAGTATATGTTTCATATTCGTGATCCCGTTGTTTCATTCCATTAATATCTAAAGGCATTCATAGATGAAAACCTGTTAAGTACATATTGTGCGCTTGTTTTCAGTCGTTTGATTTCCGAATATTTGAATTAAAAAAAGGCCGTCAGCGCATAATTTACAGCCTGCCTAGCATGACCATCATGCATCAAGGGATATCTCGGGGACAAGTGAAGACAAACTAAGATATAAGATATCTCGATATAATAGTATATCTCGACTTCGACAATTTTGGTAGACAAATATCTCTATTTTTGACAGTAGAACTTTTAAGTGTGTCATGGTAGACCCGGAAAACATAAAGAGATAATCGATTAAAACGGGAGAAAACACTCGACAAAATATTGTCGTGGTTGTCATGCTAGTCCGGCTGATGTTCTCTGTGAGCTATCACCAGTGAGTCTCACGCCGTATGTTTGTATGTTTTTAACGAATAAACTCAAAACCTACTGGACCGATTTTAATAATTCTTTCACCGACAGAAAGCTATTTATATGATCAGCGAGTAACATAGGCTTTTCGATTTTGATGCATAGTACATTTACATTGCACCCGTTCAAAGCCAGAGCTTTGGAATTGTTTTCACCGCCTCTGAGGTTCAGTAGTAAGCGCGATGCGGAAGAGCAGTAGAACGGGTGGTCCTGGGTTCGAATCCCGGTGGAACAAGATATTAAAAAATTGTCGGGCAGGGCACAGAAGGCTGATCAGCTCCTTACCTGTAAAGAAAAATTATCAGTGAAACAAACACAAAAATGGGTCTGCCCCATGCCCCATCAGGGGACTCGGCAATTTCCTTTCTTCCTCGTTAACAGGGCTAGAAAAAAGCTGTTACAATATTATCTTATCAGCAAAAATAATCCCGAAATATGAAGTCAACAATTGCTTTGTATTGGAATTCCTCAGTCGAAGCTACGGTATTAGTAATTACTTATCCGGTTATAAGTCAGATACGTCATACGATACTTTTTTCTAAGTCAGGTACAACATATGGATATCAATCAATCATGCACCAATTTTTTTAACTGCATAATCTTCTGATGAAATTTCCATATTCTTCTCATTCATTTTTACCGTTTGGGCCGTGGCGTCTAGAAAATAATATGTTTATTGATATTAATCCCCATTGACCCATAACCATAAGGGTGGATCCATATTTTGTAGATTTGGAACTGCAATAAAATAAAAGGCTTTTTTATTTGTTTTTTTTTATGTTTACAAAAATGGTATTCACCTAGCTGTCAAACGAATAGTCCACTAGTCTGTGGTACCTGACAACCTACATTGCATAACCAACCAAATATCAAACCCAATAATTGTTTCAAATTCAAGTATGTTTACAATTACTCTTATTGAAAAATTTTAGAAACAAGTCAGTTTCACGTCAATATTTACTATTCTGAAAGCAAACATTGGCATATTTTCTAACTGTGCTAGGAAGTAGGAACATTCAAGAATAATATTTTGTGGAGCAATCGCATTATGTTCTATAAGTATTTCATTTGTTTATGGATAGTTTTGGAATTACACGTGTTTCGAAACAAGGTAATACTATTGCGTATAAGCCGTTTAAATTAAGAATTCGACGTAAGGCCTTGAATCCAGGCCATGTAAATAATAAAAAAAAAATAAGCCGTCTCCCATGCTCTCATCGCACTTAATAATAGGTACATATTATATTGTATTTTTTCAAAAGCTGGTATTTAATCGTTTATAAATTTGCGAAAATGAGAACGTTAAATTGCAAGGTTTATTGTCTGCGTACAAATTTTTGGACGTTTATAAATTTACGCGGGAATTTATAAGCGAACGGTTCGTACGATATTCTGGTAAGATATACAATTAACAGCTAGTTGTTCGTGCTAGGCTCTCTGTACACTGT
The DNA here is from genome assembly GCA_905404175.1 of Anthocharis cardamines. Taxonomy (NCBI): domain Eukaryota; kingdom Metazoa; phylum Arthropoda; class Insecta; order Lepidoptera; family Pieridae; genus Anthocharis; species Anthocharis cardamines. Next base: position 3,298,905 of record FR989972.1, on the reverse strand, counting down.
ACTATGCGTCAAACGGATGTCTTGTGACATAAATGTCACTTGCACGATAATTAACCTTAGAGAGTGACGTCATCAGGTACCTTTTGTCCCGGAAAATTAGTACATAGCTGTTTCCTACGGATAAATTGTGGGCGATCGCTAGTTAGTGATACTAACTATTACAACAACAAAGGGTTTTGCAATAAGCCGAACCTAGTTTTTCGGATCATCTTGTATGATATATGAATTAAACTAGTATACGAGTAGTATAACAGTAAGTAAATACTTTATTGCACACAAAATAAAATAATTACAAATTTAAAATAAGTTTGTTGGTCAAAAAATATTAACGAACAACACTACAAACATAATAATAGAAACATAAAATGGAATAAGAAATAGCTAATTTAAAGCGATAAATAATAATATTTAACAAGAGAATCAAAGCAGGAAATGGTTGGAACGTAAGGTTATTGAATGTTCTAAATTCAAAATCCAGGAAACAATAACGAAAATGTCAATTAGATACACGTTCCTAATCACCTCGTTAGGGTTTTAACTTTTAGGTGCTTTATAAAAAAAAATTGTTAATATCCATTTAATTACTTCCAAACGTAACATTGTGACATAACTATTAAGTAAGTATTATATACTTTTTAATAAATTAACCTTTTCTATGTTTTAGGTTGAATCATCACATGATGTTATACCTCTAGGAAATTATTTTAGTAGTTTGGAAAGTCTACGCTCAAAGGTAAGACATTAATTATGTAAGTCTGTAAGGATATAATAAAAAAAACAAAATGATAGTTAAAAAAATGTTACAATTTTTTTCTGATATCCTAAAGTACCTATACGACTTATTTTTGTTATATTAACCAAAAAAATTGCTATTCAAACAGTTGTAGGTACTGATTACTGTTCGAAGTGGCAATGAAAGGACTGGCGAGTGGCGTGTCGGCCCTAATGCAAAAAATATACCTATGTTTTTATTTGCCTATTATGAAAACAAGCATTGGATGAGATTTCGATTAAGCAGGCCATAGACGTTACAGGTTTTCCTGTACAGCCGGCCTAGCATGACAACCGCGACAAAATTTTGTCGACCGTTTTCTCGTGTTTTAATCGATTATCGTTCTATTTCTTTCGGGTCTAATATGACAATTACACTTAAAACTCGACTTTTAATATCAAAAATAGATATATTTGTCAATCGAGATATCTTTTCTCTCTCTCTCTTCAAAATTGTCGATGTGCAGATAAAATATATCGAGATATCTTATACTTATTTTCCTGCTTTTGTTTAAAATAAAAAGGTCACTTGCAGCTCCCTGGTTGTATTGATTACATTGGCATAGATATTATGGTCCGGGAGCCAGCAACAGATTTTCATGACCAAGTTCCTCTCAAGCGGTAATTAGTAAAATGCATCAGAGTATAGTATTATGAAGCCTCGTGAACGTCAGCTGGCGCTCGGGTGGGGGGATGAGTGGTTGTAGCCTCCTTCCTTAAGTGGAGCAGCTGACGGGTTTTCCACCAAGATACAGCCAGCTGACCTATATATTTATCCACAGTTACATATAAGCTATCATCAGGTAAATTTTTGTTTGAGAGGACATCACGGAAAATAATTTTTTTTTTTCATGTTCGAGACACCAGCTGTTGTAATACACTATGTTGTAAGCAGCTGATATTGGATTAGCTACAATTTGACAAATTTTTAGCTGAGAGGAAATGAATGAATGTACTTTTTTTTCCTTCGTGCGTGGGACCGCTCATCCCCCCACCCGAGCGCCAGCTGACGTTCACGAGGCTTTATAATACTATACTCTGATGCGTCTGACGAATTATCTCTTGAGAGGAAATAATTAACCAAATTTGCACCTGGCTCCCGGACTATTAGATACGCCAATGAACGAAAGTATCTGAGTTTTTAATCAAATGTCCTAAAAAGCTTTTATTTGCAGTACCAATATGAAACAACGATCAAAGCAGATTATTTTGAATACGAAAGAATGGAATCACAGACTCAACCGCGACGAAACAGACGAAAAAAATATAAAAAATCTTACAAAAAGCCACACAATTTAAAAAAAAATGACCTGAAAAATAGACATAATAATGGGAAGAGGAAAGAGCACGGAAAAAGATTTGTCAAGACATCTCTTCGAGATGCCGACTCATTTTCTACGTCTAAAGAGATTGGAAAGGGAAAACCGGTGGATATTATTGTGCATATTAAAATGAATGAATAATCTATTTTTGTTTTATTGTTAATCTATTATAAGTGTGAGATATAGTGTCGACTGACGAGCATGAGGTTCACTTGATGGTAGGTGATATCTCAGCCACAGAACATTAGTCAATGATGCGCTGTTGACCGAATTTTTACTTCGAGCATTCGAAAATCCATACACTGAAACCGAAACGCGCAATGTGCACTTCACGGTTTTTCCATCTATGAACGGTGGTTCGTTACCCGGTCGGAATTTAGAATTTATTTCTCCCACCCGATCAATGCCCGAAATTACCACATGTGGGGAAAACATGCTTACCGAAAATTATAAACATGTCGTCCCGGTGGGATTCGAACCCACGACCCATCGATACGCAGGGCAGGTGCTCTACCGAACGCGCCAACAAGCCCGTCGAAATATTTATGTAAATAAACAGGGCAAGTAGCTAGGATAGTAGGCTTTTGGGCTTGCTACAGAATATCATTTAGGTCGAAAGTCACATGAATTGTGATAACTGTTTTTCCTAGTTCCTATTTTCCATTTAACAAATGAATCTTTCTTTGACTAAATCAAAGCTGAAACGTAGACATGATTAACTTAGGAAAGTCCATGAACAAATGACAGAGACAGGATTCAAATAAACAACTTTAAATTAACGTTTAATTCTTATAATTTGAAGTGTATTTGTTATTCTTATTAGCTTTACTTTTTCTTCTCTTCACATATTGCGTTAATTTCAATCTGAGTTGTTTTTTGATCGCCTCCAGCGACTGCTTTTCACCAGTTTTTTTTAAATCTGGATAGTTTCGTGCTATTGTGTTCAAAACGCGTGAAAGGGTTGTCTCTGTAGCTAGTTCTACGTGTCGCGGTTTCTGAAAAGGTATATTATCTTTAAGTAAACAAACTGATTAAAATGTGAGACCATATTGCTTGTATTACTACATACTATAATTATGGATGCATATTATGATGTTTTATTTTTTTCATACATAACTTTCTCTTACGTAATATAATCACAATATTCCTGTAAGCCTTAGAATGAAATCACTTATTGCAGTTTCTATTTTCAAATAAACAATATAAATACAACGAAAATTTCTTAGTTAGACTGTTAACGCTGGAAAGATCCGGGCTTTTGGGCTTGTATAGTGGTTAGCACTGGAGGTCTTGGGTTCGAATCCCGGGGAAACAAGATTTAAAAAAATTGTTTCGGTCGGGCAGGGCAGAGAAGGCTGATTACCTACTTGCCTGTAAAGAAGAATGATCAGTGAAACAGACAGAAATGGATCTGCCCCATACCCCACCAGGGGACTCGAGATTTCACTTCTAATCCGTTGAAAGTATGTTTTTAATATTATTGATATTACAGTATAACTCAGGAATTACCAGCATTGTGAAGACAGAAATATGCATAAAATAATATTTTACTTACACGTTGAAGCACTGCATTATTTTTAAAAGCCGCATTAAAAGCTCGAACGCCGTTAACCTGAAAACGATTTTATTATCTGTGCATAAATTATATTTTTTTACGATTCATTTTTAATGCTTACCTTTAGAAATCTAACAGAATATCGACAATTTTAATATACATTGGTATATATATATCGATTAATTATTTAAAATATTATTTTTATTATTACCTTTTCAGTATAAACTGCAAAGATCAACACATTCATCATTAAATTAAAAAAAATTATTTTAAATATTATACTAAACATTTCCGTCTTATTAATAGTCTGTATTATTGTGTTATGTCAATTGTCAATAAATAATTAAGTATAATATTTAATCTGTTAACTCAGATGTATGAGTGTAAATGAAACGGATTACACTTGACTCATAGTAGAACTTGTTTTTGAATTGTTTCTAAATGAAGTCGAATGTTTACTTACAACAAAAGTTAGATTGCGTTGTTCTTGTATAACGGTTTTGATTTATTGACTAACCTAGACTAAATTATTATGGAGAGTATTGTATGTGTTTATTTATATTAGACCAGTGCCGAAGCATTTAAAAATGGTAAAAAGTGAAAAAAAATTTATAGTAGAATGGAACCCATTGGGAAAGGAAGAGAATATAAAAATGAAAGGAAAAATAATTTCGGGCGATCTGAGGACGGGAAGTGGAATTGGGGGGGTGGTAAAAGGGTGATCTCTTTCTTTCCCAATGGGTTTCATTCTACTATTATTTTTTTTGGTTTCAAAAATGATCGACATTGGTCTATATATACTTTAATGGATTTTGTTTGTCAAATGTGTACAATACAACGAGGTTAGATATATATATATACATTCTTAATGAGATGAAATGACGATAATCTTACTTCTCGACTTCCAATGACAAACAATATATAAAACAAATATATACATATACTAAGCTTAATCCTATAAAAATCTGCATGAAAATCCTTATATAATCTAATAACGGATCATACTGTGAACAAACAGACAAACAAAACTTTTCAATGTACACTGTAGTAGATTCTACTGTTTTACAAAGACATTAAAAGAGACAGACAAAGAAAAATTGGATTACAAAGATATTGACTGAATAGTAAAAGCGTACTCAAAGCGCATACATAATGAGAAAATTTAAATTATAACGCCTACACATTTTGATACCTGTCACTTAGACAGTTTTTAATATTTTATTTTGTCCCGCCATTGCTAACATCTGTATTTTGACAGTTATGTGGAGTATTTGTTACACTGGATTGACAGTATGGAGTCAAATGTCAAGGGAAATCTCAAATCAAGACCCAATTTAGGTTTTGATTGTTAACGCAGAATGGTAATTGTATTAATTATTAGAAAATTTTATATAAAAAGCAATATAGAGAGAGAGAATAAAAAATGAAGGAAACATTTAAAACTTACATACATCACGCCTCTTTCCCATTGCGGTCGGCAGAGATCACGGAATTCCATATGCTCCGATCCTTACATATACCACTTTCGCTTCTTACACTTTCATCAATGGAAAGAAAAAAAAATTTTTTTCATTCTTTCTTTCATGTTTTTGTTGTATATTTCATACACGCTTGTCAGTAAATAAAATCATATGTAATAAATTAAAAGTAATTTTACCACGTTTCCGTTTCCCAAAATCAAAATGTTGGGTAACAAGACTAAACATAAGGCCCAATGATGATTAAGGCATAGTTTATGAAGTAAAAAAAACCTTATGATGTGGCATATATTTAAAATAGTAGCTTCTTGTAGTAAACGGCTTATATGATCCGGTATATTCCGGTTCCTAGACTCTATGGTCTAAACGTTTGTAGGTTCTATTATGGGGACCAGTAGGTGATCAACATTTTACCATGTCCGATCGAAACATTTTTTATTTTAAATTTGTTTTCCCGGGTGTCAAACCAAAGTCCACCGGCGCTTACCAATGAGCCACAAAGGCGGTAATTAATAGCATACTAACAAGGCTTTGTTCTTACAAAATGTACTCAATTTTAAACTAAGATATAATTAATAGCAGTAATTATACTTACACTCCTTGTTCTTATTGTGTACGTATATTAAATCGTCTGATACCGACTGTGTCTTTACTAGACTGGAACAAATAAAGCTAATGGATTCTTCAGATGTAGAGAATAGTACTAATCTAATGTGCTTTTAATTAATTTGAATTTATTGCTTTTTATTAGATAAATGCTTTATGTATAACCTAGTAAAATGCCCCGGCTTTGCATGGATGCAATGAAGAAAAGAATACACAAAAAATAGCATGTTACTCGCTGATAATGTAGCTTTCTGTTGAGGAAATAATTTTTAAAATCGGTCGAGTACTTTTTGAGTTAAATCGTAATATATAAACAAACAAATCTTTCCTCTTTATAATATTAGTATTGATGAATATTTATTAGTTGCAACATGATTCCATATATATTGAATCCCCTAGATGAATGGATTGGCCACAGTTTTGTGTCGGTTACTCAGGTCATTTTTTTACAGGCAACTTGATCAGACTTCTATACCCTACCCAACCGAAACAATTGTTTCCAAGACGTTACTCAAGTCGTAATCTATTCTTGAGAACTGTCAATATGTCAAAATTCTATAGAGAGAGTTAAATCGTAAAAAACAAACAAATATTTTCTCTTTATAATATTAGTATATAACATATAAGTTAGGTTTTTACCGATTTTCACTCGGCCTATCTTAGCCATTTGACCGCCTTCGTGGCGCAATGGTAAGCGCGATGCGTTAATCACCGGAGGTCTTAGGTTCGAATGCTGGGATATAGACTAATTACAGGAGTAAAACGCAATGAATTAATTATACCTATTACTAATGACGTATCGAATGCTTTTCAGTGGTCACACGCAGGCTGAAAGGTGACAGTAGTCGGTTTTTTTTTTAATTTTAATGCATGATCATGGATGCTTGTTCTTCAGTCTGAATAATAAATTAAACTATTTTACCTAATAAACTCAGATCAGACTGATAATCGCGAAAAATACAATATTAGTATTGTCTTTGTTTTTTAAAGGTTAATACTCGCGTTAATAAAAGACAATATTAAAAATTAAGAAAACAGTAGGTATATAGTATTTCAAAAAAGTATGTCTTTCTGAATTCTGATATCATAAAAAGTTTTGTACCTTACATTATCATTGCGATAAAAAGTAAACAAACCATAATATTCTTATAATCTCAAGAACATAAAATATGTAACTTATCGACATGGTTTTATGACGTTATAGAATTCGTAGGTCGTATGTTACAAGGATATTTTGTAAATAGAACTCAAGTTAAACGAAACTGAGGTTCATAAAATCTATATAAAAAAATTATGTAAGTATGTTTGTCATTTATGCACTCCTAAACTACTCATCCGATTATGATGAAACTTTTATGAATTGTTCTGCATATGCCCGCGAAGGTTCACTTCACAAGAAAACCAAAAACACTTTTTTTTACTTTATTGCAATTTGCAATGCATGTAGGGTACATTGGGTAATAAAGTGCATAATTGCAACATTTAATCGATGGAATTACTGTTTTTCATGAAATTTAGTACGGAGATAATTTAATTTAAAATTAGGATGTTTTTTAGTTAAAATAAATACGTAATTAATAAAAAAAAATTGTACATATCGATAGACGAGCTTTAGTATTACTGGGAATTAAATAACAAAATATCAGCCACAAGACAATTAATTAATGATGCGCTGTCGACCTATTCTTTTATTTCGAGCATCCACTTCCCGGTAAAAAGGGCCACATATCTGGAATAACGTAAACCGAATCACACCTAATCCGACAGTTATCAAACTTGCAACCCATCTCGCAAGTACCCCAACCCCAAGAGGAAACAACCAAACAATCCCTTACTGTATTAGAAAAATAACCTAAACATTCTTAAACAGTTGTAAACCTTCTTTTGTTAAACAAATGAGGGAACAAAGATGTTTAGAGCAAAAATACTATAAACATGGCATTAGCACCAGACGCTAATTGAAATCATTTGTTGGAGCAATTTATTAGAAAATGTTCCATTTGCTTTTACTCTTCAATATTGTTTGCTTATCCTACGCGACGGATTTGGTACAGGTATACATAAATATTATATTCTAGAATCTACTATTGTTTATGCACTTACATAGATTCTATTTTTAAATTTCCCACCGAAATTCCGAATTTTCTTAATTTTTTCAAATCTTTCGAGACTATGTTGCCAACAGTAAGATATATTTTTTTAATAATTTTTATTTTTACGCAGATAAATGCTATGTTTATGTTTAATATTAATAACATGCAATGGAATGTAAAATGAATGATAGTCTGTGATTTAATTACGAGTCTCTAACGGTATAAAATATGATGCGAATCGACCACTAAATATTTTGTTATAAAAACTTTATATTATACGCTTTTGATTGTTTTCGTATGTGTAATATTGAAAATTTAATCTAAGTTGTTCTACATGTTTAAAATTTTGAATTGAAAACTAAATGAAAAATAAATTAAATAAAACAAAAAAAAAATGGTTAAAATTTTCATAGTTCTAGAATCTAGATATTACTAATTGCAAGCAAACAAGCTCTGCCTGTTTATTATGTAAGTATAGATTCGTATGTTTACAGAATACACAAGCACTGAAAGACAAACATAATGCAGGATCTACGTATGTATCATCAAGAACAAACGTGGTAAGTTTTGGTAATATGTACTTACTTCTAAAGTGCAACTCTTGCAATATCAAAACAGAGCAGAGCACGAACAACTTGCCAAAAAATATAATATCGTCAGTCTCTTAAATCTGTATAATAAATATCTCAAAGTGAAATTTCAAATAAATAAAGATAAAAATATTCCTTGTATTCATTATAAAAATAAATATTGCTATTGCTAAAAATTAAAGATTAATCTTCCTCCAATTTCACGAAAGAGATTTATCCTTGTAATTGGGTTAACACAGCCTTAGACACTAATTACGTTCATTGTTGTTTTAAATTATTAATTATTACACTGAATTTACTTTCTTTAGTAACTTCGTTCGGGCGACATTTATTATACATACGAGCATGAGGTTCACTTGATGGTAGGTGATACCTCAGTCACAGAACATCAGTCAATGATGCGCAATTATATATAATATATAAAACGGGATAGATGCATTTTTTATATTTAGATACTTTTTATTAAGATAGGCTAAACTTCTGATAGTTAAAAAAATTTGAATAAAATATAATTATTCCTTTTAGTTTGTACACATTTGCGAGTGGACCCGAAGTCCATTTATGACTATGTCAATCTTATTAATGTCTCCCTGAAGGCCTCCATTGCCTACAATGTTAATTAGTAGGTTCCTAATAATACAAAGTTTTCTTTATAAGTATTTGCAGATGTACAACAAGCGTCACTATTAATTAATTTGTTCTCTTAAATAAATAAATTATTATTATTTATTTTAGTAAGGGTTAACCACCATTTTGTATGGAAAACACAGTAAATACTAATTCTTATTATTTATTTTTTAATGGTTACTATATACGTAGGTATATCTTCAGAAGATAGATATAGTTCGATGTTTATCTTTCAAAAAATTCTGTAGTTCATTTATTTCATAAAACATTGATTAATCTGCGTAAGCGCACTTCTTATTGATTGCAAAGTAATTTGCTAGAGATTTAGCTACTTATTTTAAAAATTAATTAATATTGTAAAATACAAAAAAAAATCTGTCAGAAAATATACAAAATTTTAAAAATTAATTAATATTGAAAACACCTAAAATCTTTCAGAAAATTTTCTATAAAATCGCATCAATCAATAAAGCCATTTAAATTACGATTGTTTTTGAAAATTCAAAATTGGTCACAGCTTATACCAAATATAATGAAATCTTTTAGTATTCGGATGAGTTAGTATAACCTTTCTTTAGTAATAAACCTTATTGTGGTTTTCTCTAGTATAAATTACGTATTAAGATTCATTACTATCTAATTCCCTATACATTTCTTATTCGCTACGCTAAGAAAATATTTTAAGAGTGTCCATGGGGAAAAGGAAATCGTTCGTAAAAGCAAAGAGCTTGCTTATTTATTCTCTTTAATATATATTTACTATGCATTTATATACCATATACTATAGTATTAAAACATTGAAATATACGTTTACGATTCAATGTTTTAAGTACTCTGCAGTTGCGGTTAAAAAGGCGATTAAAATAAAAAAATCATTATTGTTTTATTATGTCAATTTATTTCAGATACCTTTTAACAGAACATTTTTCGATAAGTCCGACAATATATTACGAGTACCTCACACATTCTACGAAGAGAACAAAAGAAAGTCGAAGATAAAGAAGACACCAAAACGAACGATACAGAAGATTATAAAGAAGAACACGGTGAAACGGAAAAGGATATACGTTAACCCAGCGACAAGGCTTCCAACGGTGTCTACGGTTTACGATGTTGACAGTAACGTACATTCAAGACAAATCGACGATACACGAACAACAGAAACGAATTCACGAAGAAGACCGAAAAAGAATTCCAAAGTACTGCGATATCGTATGCCCTTCCAGAAACTTCAGTCACGTAATAGAAGGAACAAGAGAGAAGTTACAGAAGATATATTTGGAAGAAACAAGAGAGAAAATACAAAAGACCTGTTAAGAAGAAACAAGAGAGAAATTACAAAAGACCTTTTAAGAAAAAATAATAGAGATGATCTCTTTAAATTAAATGAGAAGGTTAAAGATGTGTTTAGAACAAAGAGAGATGCGGATAGAAACGACATAGTTATTTTAAAAGATTTGGATGAAATGGAATTTGTTGAGAATGATAATGATTATGATGTTGTTAGGGCACATGTACAGAATTATTGGTAGATTTATCATTTTAAATCGACATTTATTTTTTAAATAAATAGGTAATGTACAAGATTTGCGTTTTTTAATTGGATATTGACAGACGAGCCTGTGGCTCATTTGATACCTAAGCGACTTTTCACGAAGCGGAGAGGTAAAAAAGTAGACGTTTCCGATTTTAGTCAAATTTGGGTATGTTGTCCCTATACATATGTGTCCTTGACAAAAAAGTATGTAAAATTGCAATTAAAAAGCTCATTTAATGAAGTAGTAAATCTAGTGGATTAATAATTTTGTTTTTCTTTAATATTATAACTGTATGTAACGTGATTGCAAAAAAATAAAAGGCTTTGTTTTTTTTTAAATCTATAATTTTATGACTTGGTAAACGCCTGTGAAGTGTTGCATGCATACCGGTTGTTCTAAGTCCCTTAACTCTTTAAAAAGTACCTATATATTGCAAAAATGTTTGGTACACTACACGTGTCAAGGACATATACAGGGAAACATACACAAATATTACTACAAGGTACAGAATATCAGTCTACGATTCGCTGTCTACCTACATATTTTTACTACGAGGTATATCCACAGACTAAAACCAAAACTCGCAATATGCATTTCATGATTGCTTTAGGAGGGCCTGGGTTCGAATCCCGGTGACAAGAGATTTAAAAAAATAATTTCTCTATGGCAGGGCATATATAAGACTTGCCTGCAAAATATGACCCCTACCCCTCAGTAATTCACTGATACGCTATTAAATTTAACATTATTAAGTACTAGGCAACACGCCCCGGCTTCGCACGGGTGCTTTGTAAAAATCACCAGCCTATGTTACTCGCTGAAAACAGAGCATTGTATTGGTGAAATAATTTTAAAAATCGGTCGAGTAGTTTTTGAGTTAAATCACAAACAACCAACAAATCTTTCCCCTTTATAATATTAGTATAGATAAAGGTTACTTAGAAAAACATAATTAAATTTCAAAGTATTTATTACAAATGTATCATCTTAAAAATAAGAGGACATATTACTTAAGAGAGCTAAGTACAAAAATATAAAACAATAAATAAAATGTTAACAACAGAACGGATCTTATTTACAATAACTTATAAAGTTTACTAATTAGTACCTTGTGGTACATAATAATGGGTTTCCTTTTTGTCTCCATTGTGTGAAACCTCAGTCCCTTCAATTAATTCTATAGAAATAGTTAATTTATTTTTCAACCGGAAATAGTCTGCCCCAAATGGCTTTTCGTACTATACAGTATATCCGGTGGAAATTTAAACTTGATTGATTTGATTGAGATTTGATTTTGAAGTAGGGAAAATATCGATAGTTCCTATGTATAAGGGCCAAAATGCAAAATCACAACTTTACAAGAGAGGCTTCGAAAGTTTAAATTTAAAGACATGCAGAAATTAATTCTACATAGGCCCGAGTATCACAAATTTAAATAAAATACTGTATACCGGATTAAAACGCGATTTTTTATTTATACAGGGTTACCGGGTAAGTCGACCTAGATCCTTTAAGACGTTGTAGTTCCCATAATTCCTGACTGATTTGACTATGTAACACTGTACCCCAAACCTTACCGTTTTCAAGATATTGGACTTTGCAGTTTTTTTTAAAAATATCCGATTTTTTGTCTTTAGTTCTATTTTTTATGTGTTTTCTGCCTTGAATTTATTTGCGTTTGCGATTTTTGTGTAGTAAATAAGTTGCTTTATTATATTCAATACTAAAATTGCAGTTAACTTTACCAACTGGGTCGTAGTAGACGACTGATATTTAGAAAATGATATAAATTAATATAAAACAGTTTTTCTTTCAGCGATATTTAAAAAAAAATCTATGATAGTTATGCTGCAGATATGTTTAAAAATATCTACGTTTCATTAGCTATCCAACGAGGTATAACAAGCTAGGGTTATATCAGAATTCTGTGAAATAAACTTTGATGAAAGCTCCCAGGTAGTAAAAAGTAAAAAATTACGGTAATCCAAATAGGTACAAAATTATGTTTATTACTACTTTTATGATAGTCTACGTTTACAATTCATGTTCCACATGCCCGTCTCTGTTTCTCACACATATTCTCATTCTGTGTCTTAATCCACTTTTCACTACACCTGTTGTTGAAACCCTTATTTCATTTGCTGCATCGATTATTCTCTCTCTCTCAAAACATCAACAGATGTGATCGGATTAAGTTAGTTGTATCACATAAAAATCCATGAGGGTCAGGTCTGGACTTCTAGCTGTCCACGGTATAGGTCCACCTCTTCCGATCCACTTAGAAGTATATTATGGGCAGATGAGTCGAAATTTGATGAAAACGTTATCACATCACCACAATGCTCATTATTGGGCCTCGAAAAAGCAAGGAAATCCCAATAAGAAGTGGATAAGGGGATCACAAATACCGAAGAAGTTATACCGTCTTCATCAAATTTCGAATCATCTGCCCATAAGATACTTCTAAGTGGATCGGAAGAGGTGGACCTATACCGTGGACAGCTAGAAGTCCAGACCTGACCCTCATGGATTTTTATGTGATACAACTAACTTAATCCGATCACATCTGTTGATGTTTTGAGAGAGAGAGAATAATCGATGCAGCAAATGAAATAAGGGTTTCAACAACAGGTGTAGTGAAAAGTGGATTAAGACACAGAATGAGAATATGTGTGAGAAACAGAGACGAGCATGTGGAACATGAATTGTAAACGTAGACTATCATAAAAGTAGTAATAAACATAATTTTGTACCTATTTGGATTACCGTAATTTTTTACTTTTTACTACCTGGGAGCTTTCATCAAAGTTTATTTCACAGAATTCTGATATAACCCTAGCTTGTTATACCTCGTTGGATAGCTAATGAAACGTAGATATTTTTAAACATATCTGCAGCATAACTATCATAGATTTTTTTTAACATATCGCTGAAAGAAAAACTGTTTTATATTAATTTATATCATTTTCTAACTATCAGTCGTCTACTACGACCCAGTTGGTAAAGTTAACTGCAGTTTTAGTGTTGAATATAATAAAGCAACTTATTTACTACACAAAAATCGCAAACTCAAATAAATTAAAGGCAGAAAACACAAAAAAAATAGAACTAAAGACAAAAATCGGATATTTTTAAAAAAAACTGCAAAGTCCAATATCTTGAAAACGGTAAGGTTTGGGGTACAGTGTTTCATAGTCAAATCAGTCAGGAATTATAGGAACTACAACGTCTTAAAGGATCTAGGTCGACTTACAAGGTAACCCTGTATTGTTTAAATTATTTATCGTTTTTAATTATTTGTAATTTTTACGTTTCGGATGCTTTTCAGCAACCGTGGTCGCGGGGAGACAGAAAGATGACAGTTGTCTGATTTTTGAAATGTCACAAAGTTGCCATATTAACGCCATCTATTCCTATTTCCTACGGAGTTGATATTTACTGTAATTTTCTATATTATGACACTATTGAGTATTGACTAACGGTGTCCTCTTGTTTTTTTTAGTATGTTTGATATGGGGTTTAGTCTTTGTGACATTTTAAAAATCAGCCAACTGTCATCTTTCTGTCTCACCGCGACCACGGTTGCTGAAAAGCATCCGAAACGTCGGATAAATAATTTAAACAATATAAATAATAAATCGCGTTTTAATCCGGTATACAGTATTTTATTTTAATCTACATAGGCCGTTATACTGTGATAAGAAATAGTGTTCAAAGCCGAAATTATTTTTTACTAACTTGCTTACATGATTTGATGACCAAATTGTTAGTTTGCTTCATATACCTACATAGTACCCATCGATATTATGATCAAAGAAAATATACAAATATTCGACCAAAAACCATTTTTCTGAATTCCTATTACGTATAATTTCCGTAAAAATATAGATTATTTACTTTTAATTCTCTTTCGTTTTTAAAATACCTATCGGTATTTTGCATGGCATTAGAGTATTTTCCAGAATATTGGAATTTGGCACTATTTACAATTTAAAAAGAGTTTATACACTGACGGTTCACATAATTAAATTATTTTTACAATTGTATCAACTAAAACACTTAATATTACCTAATAATGTGCGGAAATAATTACATATAATATCTAATATTATATGCCACAACCTGTTTTGGAAATTGGCCTTTCAACGCGTTAATAGGATCGGTGTATCATCTCAGCGAGATTTATCGCTTCTAATAAACGTATATTGTGCTGATAGGCTATCCTGTATACTGAAAATCTCGTTAAAGCTGAAAAGGACAATGTCAAACTTGGTGCATGAGATTTAAGACGTAATAGTTGAAGAGGTCTTGATTGCTGAATCTATGGTCAGAGACAGAATGCACTACACGAACAACTTTCGAGAAATATTGTGTTGGCAACACCAACACAATATTAACACTAACCACACCTTTTGATACTAATAAAAATTGTCAAAATCCAGTTTTGAATTTTTCTTGGAACTTACTGCACGACATTTTCTTTTATATTTTTACTAGCGACCCGCCCCGGCACGGGGCGCACGGGTAAAGATTTTTTGACAAAAAAAGCAGGGATTGTATGTATTTTTTAAATCCACATTATAAAAAAATAAAAACAAAATATTCCGTCCAAAAATTAAGAAAAAAAAATTAAGGGTGAACAACCCTTAACATTTAGGGGGATGAAAAATAGATGGTGTCCGATTCTCAGACCTACCCAATATACACACAAAATTTCATGAGAATCGGGAAAGCCGTTTCGGAGGAGTTTAACCACAAACACCGCGACACGAGAATTTTATATATTAGATATAGATAGGTATATATATATAAAGTCGTCAAGTAGGTTCAAGAAAAATGAAGTAACAAGTTTAATTAGTCTCAAAAGCGGTAATTTGACCGCTCTGGTAAGTTTAGTGATAAATTATTATTTATTATGTTAACATTGACTGCGCTCTCTTCCTTTTTGCCACGGTTGAGTGAGGACGTTGTCTCTTGCCACTTCTTAATATAAATTAATTTTAAAAGTGCAGTGCAGTGTTGTGCAACAATCAGACTTATAATCACCTAGCTAACTGCCTTAGAGGCGAGCCATTCACCACAGTTCACTTGTTTTCGCACAAAAGGTGAAATTTAAAATTGTTCTCGCAACTAATCATAAGCATTATATCTCGCATACGAATACTTTCTCGACCTTCAGTCTATATAATAAAAAAATCCAGTCAATATTTTCTTTTTTTGATAATTTGATAAAAAATGTAATCGTGGATTTTTTATCGTTTAGTGACTAATAATATTATGATTACCATAATTTTGAATTATCAGTCAAATTTATTTCGTTACGCCTACGTTATTAAAATAACGAATATTTTTGTCTTGATTAGCATAAATTCGTAGAACACTGACTTTTTTACTACTGACAAATTTAATTATGGATCTTCAGCTTTTATTTGATCAGATCCTTGCTTGTTCCTGTATTCCCATCCTTGGTAGGCGAGGTCCTGAGGGCTTGTTTCGTGTTCCCGGAATGATATTCCTCCAGACGGTTGACCATATTTGTGACCAGCCTGGAATGGTAATTAATTAGGTTTAGGTTTTATAGAACTTTTTTTTCTTAAGACTAATTACAGTCACATGAAAAATAATTTAAAACTATGTAATATACGGTGACCTGAATATGTAATAAAGCTCTTAAAATGCATGCACGAATGTATACAAATAGATTAACACAAAACTTTTGTACCACAAAATATAAGAAGAAGGGAGAACATCATATTTTGACAGAAACTATTTTAATAAGGAATACTCGTTTAAAATATGCTTTGCTAGCTCAGTCTTAAGATTTAGTATTTTTAATATTTTTTGGTAATTTATTGAAAAGCTGTGCTCCCTTGAAATTTTTTTTTCCGTATTTCGTGCGGGCTTTAGGATTATGAATTAAACATACATTACTTATCATAAGTGAAATAAAAAGTTTTAAACATAATTATCTTAATATTGTCTTTTATTAACGCGAGTATCACACATGTAAATAAAATACTTTATCCCGATGTTTCATCTTTCAGTCTGCCCCGTGACCACGGTTGCTAAAAAGCATCCGAAACGTCGGGATAAATAATAAATCGCGTGTTAATCCGGTATAAAGTATTTCATTTAAACATATCTTAATTAAAATGATACTAATTTGCGTTTGATAAATGAACAATGCTATTTTGTAGGCATTTTTTGAGATACTACTTCGTGGCTTATGGCGGCAGTATGGCCACTATAAAAAAAGTGAATTCCCGAGTATTCTAGTGGGCCATGAGGCAGACACATTTCTGTGTCTATTTCAGTGATCATTTTTCTTTAGTGGTGTGCCCTGCCTGACTGTTTTTTTAAATCCCCGTGTTTCGAAAAATATAACTGACCGAAGACAAAATATATCCGTGATTCCCACTAAGGAATGAAGGGCAAATAAGCATTGTAAAAGTCCTATGAAAATAATAGTATCTCATAATGTCAGTCAGCCGTACATTTGGGGAAAGTTTTGTGTTTTCCTTCTCATTAACGTCAACTATCAACATGATTAATGGCGAAGCATTCATTCTGTGAATAGAAATTCTTTTTCATTTCGAAAGGAAAGACCACCCTTCCTTACAATTTTCCATTACTTAAACTTTAATTTGAATTGATGAAAGTAACAGAAGCGAAAGTGGTATGTTTGAATATGCTATGCGGATCCTTGGGTCGGAGCTATAGATGTAAGGCCGGTTTAAAACCAATTAAATCAATCAGTTTAAAACTAAAAAAATGGTTTAAAATCATAATAAACCATTTTTTTTGGTTTAAAACGGTTGGTGTTGATAACTATGATTTTCTGAATCATAACTACATTCTTGATTTTACCGAGGTAGAGATATAACGGAGTACCTAAAAACTGTGTAAATATTTTTTTTAATATGTATAATGTATATACTGATATTGATATACTTATCAGCTTCAGTTTTAGATGGTTTGTCTGAACAAGCGTAGGTATTACCTACCTAAGTTATAAAAACTCTATTGATAAGTTAAAAACACTGTGTTGGTAAATAAATAATTTTTTCATTGTTTTCAAACGATTTAAATAATCAATTTGTTTTTGTTTAAAACCAAACGCACACTCTTGCACTCTCGTTGACTAGCCTACACACACATGCACATTCATATGTCAGACATAAACAGCCGCGCCAGTTGACAATTGACATCTCTTCTAGTATGAATCTGACAGCTGTCATAATTTTGTAATTCGCATTTAATAGTTTTCATTGTACATATTTTTATTATAAGAGTTTAATATTATGACTATAAATATTAAATAAAGATAAAAGAACAAGCACAAATAAAACAGACATCACTGTTAATCATGTCTTCTATTCTATTGGGTAATAAATAAACATTATTATAAGTTTTCGTGTAGTAGGTAATGTAGGTAGGTACTTTTTAGAGATTTTTTATAAACTATAAATAAGTTAAAAACACTATGTTGGTAAATAAATTATTTTTTCATTGTTTTCAAACGATTTAAATAATCAATTTGTTTTGGTTTAAAACCAAATGCACACTCTTGCACTCTCGTTGATTAGCCTACGCACACATGCACATACATAATATGTGTGACATAAACAGCTGCGCCAGTTGACAGTTGACATCTCTAGAATTTGACAGCTGACAAAATGGGCCTTTAAAAATTTGCAATTTGCATACATAATAGTTCGTATTGTATCTTTATCAAAAGGATTGCTATTGTGACTATAAATAAAGAATAAATACAAGTAAAACGGACGGCATTGTGTTAATTTTGTCTTCTATTCGAGGTTGTGTAATATAATATAATAAATAAACATACTTTAAAAGTTTTCGTGTAGTAGGTAATATAGGTACTTTCTAGTGATTTTTTATATACTAATTAAAATGAAACAAGACGTCAGGTGACCAAAAATGTCCCATAATGAAATATAAAACACAGTTCTTTTATTTTTGTAGGCGAGTTTTCAACCGTTTAAAACCATTTATTTTGAGTTTAAAATGGCAACATTTGATTTAAAACGTTTTAAATCGGTTGTTTTACATCTATAGTCGGAGCATATGGAATTCCGTGTTCTCTGCCTACCCCTATGGGAAAAAGGTGTGATCTATATGTACTTATGTTAACTTTAATTTTAACCAAAAACGCGACTTCTTTTAAATTAGTATGTATAGATTAAAACTAGAACAAGTTCTCCCATACAAATTACTTAGCGCTGTCGCACATTAGGCCACAGTTGGCACTTAGCAACCACAAAAAACGGACTATGATATTTCATACATTTTATTTGGCATCAGCGCACACTAAGCCTTTGAGTGGCCGCAACTGACCTATAATCTGCGGGAGTGTCCGACTCTTGCTACTTGTGTTTACGTTTGAAGATCACCTACCACGCACTCTTGGCTACAGGTGCTAGCTACTTCCATTCCATTCAATATTGCTATATGCACATATTGGAGCCGGATAAATAGGGTATTAACTCAAAAAAGCCTATTTTTCAGGAGAGCGATTTGAAGTTTTCAAATCAGTATATTTCCATTTCTAAATATACTCGACTACGACTGAGTTGTTCAAACTGGCAGGCAAAAGTGTGAATATGACGTCATAACTTTATGCAACCACATTCATTAGATAGATCGCATGATTTTTAGTAGGACGTTAAAAATCGTATAAGTTAATACCCTGTTCATCCAAACGAATCATATGTAATTAGTGGCCACGATCAGATACTGGTAGCCACGTTTAGTGGTCATAATCAGTGGCCTAGTGTGCGGCAGTACTTAATCACAGAAAATATAATACTGTTAAAGTACTTACATAGGTCTCATAATGCCCGTAAGGCGCAGGTTCTCTGTAGGGTCCAAGGCCGATGCCAGCTGGCGAGTATTGCGGGGCTGAGTAGTGATTGGATGAAAATGGTGACGTCAAGTTGGGCTTGCAAAACTTGAAATAGCCGATTACACCTGTAAATTACGAATTTATTCAAATTCAAAGTCATTTATTCATTTAGGTAAGATAATGTACACTTATGAACGTCAATATAAATGCTTCTAATTTTACATTTACTGCCAGTTCTCAAATCAAGGGCGTAGAGCGGATGAGAAGAACTGGCAATAAACTCTCCGCCATTCTTTTTAATCGCCAAGTTTTTAAGTAAGGAGCTGCAACCATTACACCATGTTTATGTTATGAAACCTTACCTAAAATTCACAAGTTACAAGATTAAATATTTTAGGCTTAATGTAAAGGGGCTATAAAAAGTTTTTGAAGGGATATAACAGGAACTCACCTGGAATAATAAGGGCCATAAATCCAAGGAACTTCTTGAAGCTAGCTAAACCTAAAATGAGAGGCAGGAACAGGAGAAGCTTCAGCTTGAACAGCTTTAAAATCAGCAGCATGGGTATGATAAGCTTCTTTAGCTTATGGCGACCTGGTGAAGAAAATAAAATCATATATATATCATTTAAATAAAAAGGGCTTTGGATTTGTTTTGACATGCGAACACAGAAAATTATTATTATTGTTTTTGGTTTTATTCGGTCGCCGGTTATAACCTATAGAATTAAACAGTGTTTTTTTCAAACAACTTTTTTGGTGAACAATAAATCCTAATTAGGTGTTAAAAAAATAATATATTTATTCATTATTATCTGTAGTTTAGGTGTGGATTTCGATAGGTTCCATTTCTACCAAATATTCTTACCTTTATTAAATCAAATCAAATCAAAAGTTTTTTATTTCAAATAGGCCTTTGCAGGCTCTTATGAAACGTCTAGTTGCACGGTTCCAAAAAGTGGGTCTCATGGAGAAGAACCGGCAAGAAACTCCATGGAAACTCTTTTCAACAATGGTTTAGCTTACAAAGACTCGGTTACAATAATAATAATCGGCTGAGAAGTTTATATAATGCAAGGTATACAGAGATTCTATACAATGCAAAAGAAAATTGAGTTTTTACTATTAGTGTAAAATGAGATACACACACTTGCACAGCGCAAGTTGCCAGGGAAGCCGCACATGCAGAGATGAATTAGCGCCATACATCTTTATCGTCAACATAGTCTTGGATTTTATAATACGCTTTTTTTATTAAGATTCCTTTGATGACGTTTTTGAACTTTTTATTCGTAAGATCAGTTACACACTTCGGTAGCCTGTTGTAGAATCTGACACAATTCTCAAGAAACGATTTATTCGATTTTGCTAATCTATATTTTGGGACTACTATTTTATGCTTATTCCTGGTATTTATAGAATGAATATCACTTTTGACAGTGAATTGATGCAAATTTTTACGAACAAACATGATATTCTCTAGAATGTAAAGGGAAGGCAACGTGAGTATATTAATTTCTTTAAATAATTCTCTCAGAGACTCGCGGGGGCCAAGATTATAAATTGCACGAATTGTAAATTGTATTGTTGTAAATTGTATGTAAATCGTAATAAAATGTTCAAAAGTTAAATGTTTCTGAGAACAATATCTTTAATATTATAAATTTAATTTAATTTATCTAATTTTATATGGAAATCGAATAGCAATTTTATTGAAATATGCGTCTATACAATATTCTTGATTTTTGGTAAAAAAAAAATTACACTAGTAAGTAATATATTTGTTCTTATAATATTATAAGAAAGAGAAGCTGTCTGTACAAATGTATTCATCGAGCTGACCGTATTTTTTATGTTAGATATCGATAGACGAGCTTGAGGTTCACTTGGTGGTAGATCAAATAACATCAGTCAATGATGCGCTGTCGACTTACTTTTTTTTTACTTCGAGCATTCGGAAATCCACAGACTGAAACCGCAATGCGCTATATGCACTTCACGGTTTTTCCATCTATGAACGGTGGTTCTTTACTCGGTGGGAATTTCGATATTCCTCCCACACGATCAATGCCCGAAGTTACCAGACGTGGGGAAAACTTGCTTACAGTAAATTATAAACATGCCCGAAAAAATTATTTAAAAAATGGTCAAAGTTTAGATACTCACGGAACGGAGGCGCCTTCTTGTCTTCAATGATATCAACTTCATCAGCGATTTCATCAATAAAACGCGGCGCAGTCACCCCCCCAGATGTCACTTCATTATCTAACTGCATCTCTAAAGCAGTCGACCGTAGAAATCTGACAATAATAAAGAATTCAGAACTATAAGTAACAAACACAAACCACAATAACCGTCTTAAAATCAGAGACAGTCATTTGTCCCGGAAGTGACTCGTATAGATAAGAGGTGGAAGCATGGAAGACTATCAATAAAAGATGGTGCGACGATGAAATTAACTATAGCACATCTTAGGAAAAGAAGGCGAGGGATAGAACAGAGTGGCGGTAACTTGAGGAGACTTTTTTTTAAATTGTAGTGACATCTATGATTTCTAAAGACGAGCATCAGGTTCACTTGATGGTACGTGATACCTTAGCCACAGAACATCAGTCAATGATGCGCCGTCGACCTACCTTTTACTTCGAGCCAAAATCGAAATCCATAGACTGAAACCGAAACACGCAATATGCACTTCACGGTTTTTCCATCTATGAACGGTGGTTCGTTACCGTCGGCATTTCGATATTCCTCCCACCAGTTAAATGCCCGAAGTTACCAGACGTGGGGAAGACATGCTTACAGAAAATTATAAACATTTTGCCCCGGTGGGATTCGAACCCACGACCCATCGATGCGCATGGCAGGTGTTCTACCGAACGCGCTAACTCAATTGTGAATTTTAATTCAATTTATTAACAAAATATTATTATTTGCTTACCTTATCAATCGATAGTGTGAAGAGTATGTGTTTGAGGGGTGTGAATGATATGTTATTATGACGAGTAAAAGAGAATGAATAAAGAAGACATATTATGCCGACCTCAAATAAAAGATTTTATGATATCAAGTATTGTATCCTTCAACATTATTCTAATATCAGGAATGTAAACTATTGCCACTTTTTATTTATGTATTCTTTGTCACTTTTATATATTTAACTATTTTTTACTATAAGTATCTATATGAATTTAGTTTGTATATAGTATATATGTGTTTATGTATATTTTGACACTGTCTTGCCCTTTTAATTTATTATTTCTCTTTTATTCATATAACAAATGGTTGTCTGGAAGAGATCACTATATAGTGATAAGGCCGCCATTTGCACCATATTATATCTGTATTTTGTATTTAAGTTATATATTGTTAATGTGGTGTCAAAAAAGTGTTATAAATAAATAAATAAATAAGATTTACCTTTCAATTTTCCTCATTCCATATTTAACAAGACCATCCCAGTCGGTATCGTCGCTACGAGGTTGGGAACTCAGTTGTGGGGGTTCGTGGGAGAGTGCCCTCGCCTGGGATTCCACTTTGACGAGAACTGCATTGTCTGAGAGTCTGAAATGGCAGATAATATAAAAAAATGTACGATACTGTAGCGACATCTATGATCCGCTACTAGAATCGCGCTATAATAAATGGTTCAGCCGTGGAAACTTATCAGATAGACATAAATAGATATAACTCTTACTTTAGAAGAATATTGATATGGATTTATTTTACTAATTTGTCACTGATGACTATATATTTGAAACATATTTACAGGTTAAAAAACGATTTGACGATATAGAAACATCTAAAGTTGTTTCATTTAAAAAAAAAAGTTAATCCTTAAAAAATATATCATCTTCATGGAAAAAGTTTCTTTCTTCTCTCTTTTGTCTTCTTTTCGTCTCTCTTTTGTCTTTCTTTATGTCGTGATATTTAAATACTTACTGGTAAGCCTGTTTGTCGAAGAAGTCGTCAAAAGACCTCAAGGCCTGGGCTTTAAAACAGTCGGCCAGGTCTCCGCTGATACACTGCTGTGTTGCCTGCTGGATGTAAGGGTCCTGGTCTTCGCCAAGACCTATCCAGTCTAGAAGACCACGGCCTTGAGCGTTGGGCTGTAGATTAAGAGAAAATACTTGTAACATTTTGACGAACTCGTTGGCGCGTTCGGTAAAACACCTGCCGTGCGCATCGATGGGTCGTGGGTTCGAATCCCACCCGGACGACATGATTATTATTTTCTGAAAACATGTCTTTTCCACGTCTAATCAATTCGGGCATTAAACGGGTGGGAGGAATATGAAAATTGCATATTGCGCGTTTAGGTCTCAGTCTATTGATTTTCGAATGCACGAAGTAAAAAGTAGGTCGATAGCACATCATTGACTGATGTGCTGTGTGTGGGGTACTATCAAGTGAACCTCATGTTCTTCTGTCGATGTCTAACATGAAATACAAAGACAAGGCTTACATGCAATCGTATTTATATTTATCATAATAATATATATTATAATAAAGAGGGAAAGTTTATAAGTTTGTTTGTAGGAATCTCTGGAACTACTGAAGCGATATTGAAATTCTTTAAAAAAATTAAAATCAGTCGAGTAGTTTTTGAGTTATATAGTAACAAAGATACAAATGTTTCCTCTTTATAATATTAGTATATAGATTAAAAAAGATACATAGAAAATTGTAATTGTAAATTACATTGGAGGTTAAATCATTTGGTCATAACATTAATTCATAATAACTTACCGATCGTCCATTGTCATCGAAGTTCAATGACCTCCCCTCCTCTTGTGGTGGTTGATCCGGAAGGCGAATTCCGCCCTCGCCTCGCGACTGCAACGCGAGCATCGCCGCTATCGCTAGCATCAGCCATCTCGCTCGATTCAACATCTTATGTGGTTATGTTGACCTGGTAGTTGGGAATGTTTATTAATAATAATCTTTTTATCAAAAAGATCTAGATCCTATAAACAAGGACCAAAAGGGATTAAAAGTGATTTGAATTTGGAATGGGAATTTGGGATCTTATCAGAAAATGTTTCTATCACCAAGGAGATTGATCACGAACGTTGTATGAAAACGTTACTGGCTGTCAAAAAATGAGTTGAACTCACTTATTTTCTCATAGAGGTGATAAAAAGTACAGAGTCCACCTCGGGAGCGACACTATTTTAAGCTCGTGTAACGTAGTTTGAATTCCTCACTCCACTCTGGATTCAAAAAACACTTTCGCCTTATAAATAGCGGTTTACTTGGTAAATAATCTATCATTACATAGTATAAAAAAGTTACTGAAAATCCGAACGACTACACCAAATTTGATACATTCCTATTTTATTTTATTTGTAAATTCAAAATATTTCATCAAAATCCAGTGATTTAGGAGAAGATCAGTGACATACATACGTACATTAGAATTACGTATATAAAAATAATACATCGTTGCATACAACTGTAATGAAACTACATAATACTTAGTTCTTCATAGCAATACTGTCATAACGTTTTCTACTTTTCCTTAAACGTAGTCGAATCACTTTCGCATTTCCAAGAAAGACAAATACCAATTTGAATCTTATGATCAAAGAAATAAAGGTGTAACACAATGTTGCAATCTATTTCAATATAAATAGAATTGAAAATGAAGAGACAACATTTTCCTCCCATTATTTTGTTAATTCGTTTCAAGTGGATATTGACGAACAATTCGCGACACGTTCTATTTGGGTTTAAAAGGGAAATTCGAATGTAATCAAGTCAAATCGACGTTACAGGCTTTTAACATCTACATTCTACGTAATGGGTATATTTTAATGTCGTTTCGTATTTACATAACTTTACACAGGAAATACGACATTTTATTATTGCTGTTCTTCTTCATAAGGCATTAAACTACGGTTGAAACTCAAGACACCAGAGTTTTTTGTTCGAATTATCGAGAGTGTTAATTTTTTAATAAGTGTTTTGCACCTGCATAAAGTGAATTATTTGTTTGTTTTTTGGGTGTAAAATAATATCTAAGTCTACTGAACTAAAATTGAAGATTATTTCAACCGAAAACTACCGAAGGGACCAATTAATTTTGATTTTATTCAATTTATCGAGTCGACATTATATTTACCTAATCGAATCACATTTCGAAGAAGTAATATCATTATTATTGAAGTAGCACTTAAGTTTGTCAATACCACGGTCTAAATAAGAGAAACATTAATACGAAAGTAATATTCACAAATGAAAATTCGTAAGGATATCAAGTAGGCCACGGCGCGTGCAAGCGGGATGCAAGATTTTCGCTGACTGCGCGTGATTGGACATCGAACTGTCAAAGAGTATGTAAACAAAATGGACAAAGAGTTGAGAGAATGTTCTTCTCACTAGCGTGTTTCTATATCTATACTATTATTTGTATGTAACTAATAAACATAAAAACCACTGGACCGATTTTAAAAATTATTTTACCAATAGAAAGCTACATTATCAGCGAGTAACATAGGCCATTTTTATTAATATATTTTTAGTACAACTACATTGCACCCGTGCGAAGCCGGGGCGGATCGCTAGTTAAAGATAAACAGGCAATAAACCATTATTCTACCTGGTGTTGAGTGATGAAGCGATAAGCACTGCGCCTTAGAAAAAGCCTAAATAATATATTTGTCTACAATGTTACTTTTTTCTGTATTTTGTTTGTCAATAAAGTTTTTTAAACGGGCATGTGGCTCACGTGATGGTAAGTGATCACCCCCACCCATAGACATCCTTTGTCTATGGCTTGTAGGTGCATTGCCAACCTGTCTATCTATCTATATAACATACATAATATAATGATTAACTGTATCAATTATTATTAGGAAAAGAAGTATGAACTATTTTTTTTAACTTTAAAGTGAATCACTTATTACCTAAATATTTCAAGTTATATTACTTAATTATTACACTATTATGAGACTAAAAACTAAAGAATAAGGTAACTTGTATTATTAATTTATTTATATATCTAGTCATAATATATCTATAGTATAACATACACGATAGTGAGTTATGAATGCCACATCTATAATTTTATTCTTTGTCTAACGGCATAACGGTAATCAGTGCAAGTTACAAGTTACGTACAGACTACAAAGTAAGGAACATTATTTTTCGAGCGGCCTAAATTCAGTTTGACTCAACTGAGTACATAATTATGTATGGAGTTTCACTTTACTCAAACTCTTAGGACAATAGTATGAAAAAATGAAACAAAAGACTAAAGTATACTTTAACATACTTTACTCTTTTGTTTCATTTCTCTGGCAAAGGTACCGTGATGGTTTCAATTTCCATAGAGAAAATAATTTTTTTATTTACTAGTTGACCGGCTTCGCGGGGCTATAGGTACAAATGATCAATATTTTGTCTGAAAATAAAAAAATAAATGGTAGACTACCCTTATCACTTATGGGTGATAATATCCTTTTATCAGACCTACTGAATATATACACAAAATTTCATAAGAATCGGTCAAGCCATTTCGGAGGAGTTATGTTACAAATACTGTGATATAGATTTATTTATGGATACATAAAATTGATGGCATTACAGTTTCCCTATTCCCACCGTAGGCCATACCAGTAAAATTACAAGTGAAAATCTTAAATACAATAAAAAAGACAATAAATTCATAAATTTAATAAAATCTTAATAGAAATTAATAAAAATAAAAAGTAAGCAAGAACATTAGAAACTTCTTTCAAGCCTTGAAACAACTAAATACATTGCTGTTAATATTCCCTTATTGTAGTGATGTGCCGGATCGTTACAAATGTACATACATCGGAGATACGGATCCCAATACGGATCTTAACTGTCTGACTCAATCGGTGTCGATGCGCGTGACCATGAATATATTAATTATTAAATTAGTTTGAAATATGTATAACGGTGCCAAATATTTGATTTTAATTAATAAAAAATAGATTGAATTTAATATATTTTCACACGTAACTATACATAGAATTTCATCAATTGTTGAAAATTAAGATAAAATATCCACCAAAAAAGTAACAGACACGGATACGGATCTTTCTTCTTCCTCGGATATGCCTGAATACGGATACGGATATCCAGCACATCACTACAAATAATAAGTTAATATTCCCTATTCTATAGAAATAGCCATTATAATTACATACTACATTCTCTTTTTAAAATAGTTACGTCCGTATTAGTATTGAATTCAACTCTAGCAGACCGGAAGGAGGCAATTAAGCTTCTATTTGTATTTCAGGGATTTGCTATTTCGTATTTGGAAGCGAAGGCTTAAAGTTACATATACCTAGTAAC
Organism: Anthocharis cardamines; assembly: GCA_905404175.1. Taxonomy (NCBI): domain Eukaryota; kingdom Metazoa; phylum Arthropoda; class Insecta; order Lepidoptera; family Pieridae; genus Anthocharis; species Anthocharis cardamines. The sequence continues at coordinate 3,271,128 of FR989972.1, read as the reverse complement.
TTTGAAAGCTTAGAGAGATGATACCCAATGTGGTTTACATAATATATCCTCAACGATACATAAAAATTTAATATCCATCAAAATAGCACTATGCCTATAGTTTCAAAAAAAAAAAATTATTACTGCCGAAAATAAGAATGGCTTATATTCAAATTCAAATTAAGAAATCATTTATTCATTTAGGTAACACAATGTACACTTATGAACGTCAATAAATAAATACATATAATTTTACATTTACCGCCAGTTCTCAAATCAAGGGCGTAGAATGGAAGAGAACTGGCAATAAACTCTCCGCCACTCTTTTTAATCTCCCAAGTTTTCGTTTTACAAAATATATTTATGATAATAATAGATAATAAAAATAGGTAAGCAGGTTTAACAAATAATGAAAAAAGAAAATTTGTTGTTTCATTGTAATCCCTGCGGTCCGATGTGTTGTGGGTTCAATTCCCGCCATGTCATGTTTATAATTATCTAGTAACGGTTTTCTCATGTCTTGGGGCATGAAACGGGTAGAAGTAATATCGAAATTCCGACCGATTTATCGATCATAGAAGGAAAAACCGTCAGGTGCGCGTTTCAGTTTCAGTCTATATTATGTACATTTCCGAAAGTTTGAAGTAATAAGTAGGTCGACAGCGCATCATTGACTGATGCTTTGTGGCTGAGGTATCACCTACCATCAAGTGAACCTTTTTTATGTTAGATACCGACAGACGAGCATGAGGTTCACTTGATGGTAGGTGATACCCCAGCCACAGAACATCCGTCAATGATGCGCTGTCGACCTACTTATTACTTCGAGCATTTGGAAATCCATAGACTGAAACGCGCAATGTGCACTTCACGGTTTTTCCATCTATGAACGGTGGTTCGTTACCAGGTCGTAATTTAGACATTACTCCCACCTGTTCAATGCCCGAAGTTATCAGACGTGGGGAAACATGCTTACAGAAAATTATAAGCATGTGGTCCCGGTGGGATTCGAACCCACGACCCATCGATTCGCACGGCAGGTGTTCTACCGAACGCACTAACGAGCCCGTCCCATGCTCGTTTGTTGATATCTAAAAAATATGGTTGTATGTTTTGATCAAGTAATGTAATCAAAAGTTCGTCAGACCATGTTTAGTGACAATCAACCCTTAATTAAAAATAAGGTGAATGCTTTAGGCTGCTTTCGACTTTTGCAGTGGCGTATTTTGTACGTAATCTATGTATTAAAAACGCGCTGTCATATTCTCTTGTAAAGTCCTATATACCTACGGTGCGATTGATCTTTACGATCCTCCGTAACAGAGCAACCGAAACGCACGGATGCAATATATGTAGATGTTACTCGCTGATAATGTAGCTTTCTATTGGTGAAATAATTTTTAATATCGTTCGATTATTTTATGAGTTAAATCGTAAGAAACAAACATATCTTTCCTCGTTATAATAAACATAAGTATAGATTCATTCACAGCAAAGTAATTAACAATTTAAATGATATTGTCTTTTATTAACGCGAGTATCACACATTTAAATAAAATACTGTATACCGGATTAAAACGTTATTTATTATTTATATTGTTTAAATTATTTATCCCGACGATTCGGATGCTTTTCAGCAACCGTGGTCACGAGGAGACAGAAAGATGACAGTTGTCTGATTTTTGAAATGTCACAAAGTTGCCAAGTTGGGATAAATAATTTGAACAATATAAATAATAAATCGCGTTTTATTCTGGTATACAGTATTTTATTTAATTAAGTATTTACTTAAATGACTTTTTTCTCAATATCCAAAGGCTTGCATTAGACGTCAGTGTAAAATGTTGAGTCCTTTGAGAACGTAAATACAATACTCTGTAAGATTGCCTATTTACAAAGTTATTTAAGACTTGTGGTACAAAAGGATTCCCAAATTCCATTTATTTACTTGTAATAACACATACGGTTCATTAATTAATAATAATTGGAATAGATGTTATGAAAAAAAGCCTATTGGCCTTGACTACGCTAGGTCCTAGGAGATTGAAATAGCCAAGAATTCGGAAAATATGTGTAATTTTGACGGGCTCGTTGGAACGTTCGGTAGAACACCTGCCGTGGCCATCGATGGATCCTGGGTTCGAATTCCACCAGGACGACATGCTTATAAATTTTCTGTAAGCGTGTTTTCCCTACGTCTGCTAATTTCGGGTATTGATCGGGTGGGAGGAATATCGAAATTCCGACCGGATAACGAACCACCGTTCACAGATAGAAATACCGTATAGTAAATTACGTAGAAGTAACACAGTACTTGAAGTAAATATAGGTCAACAGCGCATAATTTACGATGGCCGAAGTGCCACTTAACATAAAGTGAACGTCACACTCGTCTGTCGATATCTAACAAAAATAGAGCAAGGTGAATTAAAAATTATGTGTTACCATATTTTTAGCATATCAAATCGAAACATAGGTTCTCGCATAATATAAAATAATGTCCTTCCGTTTCCTAGACGGGCATACCAAACAATCTTCTCTACCCGACCTGAACAAAACTTTTTTTACCTACCCCGGGACTTGAACCTAAGACTTCCACAGATAAACACAACTCATATACTACAGCCACAGAGGCGGTTACCTCACTCTTATAACCATGCTAACAACAATAGTTGAAAGAAAGAGACAAATTAAGTATTATTCCAAGTTCGTTAATATAATAAGCCATTTCGACTAACTTTATAAATGGCTTAGCGAAGTAATAAACGAACTATCAGTCTTCGTTATCGATTAATTAGCTTCTCGGCGTTGTCCTCGTGAAAAACCTATATTCCCTCACAAATTCAAACATTAAAATAAAATACTTTATAACGGTTTAAAACGTAATTTATTATTTATCCAGATGCTCTAACGCGTAGACATTCCTACGGAGTTGATACTTACTGAAACTCTATATTATGGAAATATTGACTAACATTGTCCTCTTGTTTTTTAATATGTTTGACTTGGGGTTTCAGATTATTTAATTACTGAAACCCAGGTGTTGAAAAGTCTTTTATTTAAATGTGTGATAGTTGCGTTAATAAAGCACAATATTATTAAATTCAATAATTTTTCGACTACCATTGTTGGCATTTGTCTATCACAGATAAAGGACTTGATAGTTTGGTTAGCATTGTCACGGTGCAGAAAGTGAAATTGGTATGAAAATTACGTCATTAGCTCGTGAGTCATGAAAGTTTGAATGGAATATCTCTGACCGTATGACTAGTGCTTGCGAAACTTATTTGTTCGGATACCCTAATATGCTTTTAATGTTAGATATCGACAGACGAGAATGAGGTTCACTTGATGGTAGGTGATACTTTAGCCACAGAACATCAGTCAATGATGCGCTGTCGACCTACTCTTATTTCGGGCATATTGAAATCCATAGACTGACACCAAAGCGCGCAAGGTGCACTTTACGGTTTTTACATCTATGAACGGTGCCTCATTACCCGGTCGGAATTTCGATATTCCTCTCATCCGTTCAATGTCCTGACTAGACGTGGGGATGACATGTTTATGACATGGGATGACATGGGATTCGAATCTGCGACCTATCGAAGCGCAAGGTAGGTGTAACACCAATCGTGCCAACGAGGCCGTCAAAATTCTGCGTATGAATGATTAAATCCACCTTTACGCAATTCTTACTTATATCCTTCTCAAAGTAGGACAGTTTAGGACACAATACTTTACGTAACACTTATGTAAGTCATTCAGGCGTGTGCAGACAATACTAAATCAAGGCTGGTATGGAACTATGTCCATATTATTTTATTGGGTTTTACTCCCGGTGAAACATGACTAAAACAATTGTTTCGGTTGGGTAGGGTGAAGTTTGATCAACTCGCCTGTAAAGAAAATCACCTGAGTAACCGACACAAAACTGTGGCCGCTCTATTCATCTAGGGGATTCATGATATGTGGAATCATGTTACAACTAATAAATATTAAATATTCATCAATACTAATATAATAATAGTTTAAAAAAACTAAAAAACACGCTTTTTATAGAAAACCGAACTAAAAAATAGAAAATAAATTTTAATAAATTTAAATTAAGAATAGTGTTAAAAATTTCAATAAATATAAGTTAATAATAGTGTGTGTGTGTGTGTGTGCGTATCGTCGCATAGATGGCATCGCGTCTGCAGATAAATTAACAAAAATCATATTTTGCAAATTCAAAAATGGAATAATTTTATCAAATTAGTGTATTGTCATCGGTCCTCGATAAATCTACAAAGTTTGAACGAAATCTGGCCGTTTAAAGTGGGTCAAAATCGCGCCCAAAGAAGTCGGTTACAAACAAACATACAAACATACATACAGGTGAAGCTAATATAAAGCGTGTAAAAAGGAAAGATTTGTTTGTTAACTCTAAAACTACTGGACTGATTTTTTCATGAATAGAAATTACACTATCAGCGAGTAACATAGGCTATCTTTATATATATAATTCTTCTGTGAGTGTGTATGTCACTGAACTTCTCTCAAACGACTGGACCGATTTTGATGAAATTTTTTGTGTGTGTTCAAGGGGATCTGGGAATGGTTTAGATTCACAATTTTGTCCGCTGGACAATGTTTTTTTAATTAATTTTTAATTATTATATAATTTCGAAGCCAAAATTGTGGCAGAACAACGTCTGCGGGGTCCACTAGTTTTTTTATATAGTACATAATCATTGCACTCGTGCGAAACCGGGGCGTGTTACTAGTATAGTATATAAGATAGATATGAGAATTGATCTACAAAAAATTTGAGGTTCTTTGAAAAAAAAAGTAATTTTACCAAAATCAAAGTCAAACTTATTTATTCCATAAAAAAACTATAGTAAAACTTAAAACTAGGTAATTTTATGGAAAGGGAATCACTCAGCTTGTGCTATTTGTAATTTGTACTTGTGCTATGGAATTAGGACATTCAAAATACTAAAAGTTTCGCTATATTTCACTTAACTTCACTGTTTCTTATGAGAAGTATTTAAATAACACTTGCTACGACAAGGTTCTAGATTAGTTAACATTTCAAATAGGAACACTATCTATATGCGAGCCCTTTCTAATTCAGTAGGCTTCCGGCTTTCCAAGATCTAGGGTTTATTAAGTAAGTAAAAAGCCTTAAAGCATACAAGTTTTTTTCGTTCACATTCTTATAAATTCGGGATTGCCTACAGAACTTTTCACCCATTTAGATCTCAATTCTTTTGTCGATGAAACCGTATCATAATATGGAACTTGGCTCCCATTTTCATATGTTTTTGGTGAGATTCTGTAGACCGTCATCTTCATAACCCAACAACAGATTTACGCATATAGATAATATTTTAAATTAGTATTTCAAATTCTTGAGTTATGTTTTTCTGAGGTTATGATTTGAATATTTTAAGATGAGTATTTTTAGTTATAACTACTAATAATGATGATTGATGTGATAATATTTTACTTGAATTTATTATATATTATTTAGCATCGTGTCTTAAAGATATCATAAAATGCAAGGGTCTTTCAGCTACTTTGACTAAATCGGAGGGCCAGGTCAAAAGTACTCGTAACCGACGAGTGTGTATGAAAGCATTGATGAAAGTAAAAAAAGCGAAAGTAAGGATCGGAGCATATGGAATTCCATGATCTCTTTCTACCTTTAAATTGGAAAGAGGCGTGATGTATATGTAGATATGTAATTAATTTTACAGAACAGATTAGGTTAACTTTTGGATAATATATTTTTAGTTATGCATGGAAATGAACCATAAGTATTGATGACAGTTGCATACTTTATATCATATGTCTTAAATTTTATTGTCCTATTTTCATTAAGTGTTATGAAGAATATTAATTGCCAAATTAGTGATAAACTTACCCTCAATATTATTTTTTACACAAATCTAGTTCACGTCAATGCACTGTAAGTCTCAAATAAGAATGACCCACGGACCAACAAACCATCTTATATAATAATACATAACAATTGCATAAACTTCTTAAATCCGTATTCAACATACACAGCATTATATACCTTATTTTCAAGTCATATTGTCTAAAACAGCTTTAATAGTTTCAAAATATGCTTAAGGTCTGCAGTCTTATAATATACTTAAAGGAATTTAGACTGTATTGTTACGGTCCATAGGTTTATTTTCGATTGTACCACTTCGAATGGTTACAGAAGTTTTATGCTCAGGTACTGATTCTGTTTTTCAACTATAAATTTTATTTCAACGAATTAGAGTGTAACTTTCAATGTAATAAATTTGTACCGCGAATGTTTGAGTCAAGCTAGCGCAACTGGGATATCCCAGCTGATGTTTTGGTGTGTAGAAAGTATGGAAGCCGCTTTTTTTATATTTTAACACTAAACCTACCAGTAGTAAAATAGACAATAGAGTTTAACAATTTTTATTTGTCTAAAAGCGGTCATTTGTCCGCTCTGGTAGGTTTAGTGTTGAGCGGCAAAGCAAGCACATCAGAAACATAACTATATGAAATACTACACACTTGTATATCTATTAATATTAATAGTCGTTATGGTTGAATAAAGAAATGTACAAACGAACGGAGAGAGAGAAAGTATTCATTTATTTGAATTTAAATTATTGTATATTGACAATATGGTATGAATACCTATAAGTTTTATTATTTCAATAAACATTGCTTCTCTTTGTATATTTTTTAAATTTAAGCAATGTGTAACATACAAATTAAATATCTATTTAATGAGTGAAGATAAAAAGGCGAAGACTCCGCATTGTAGGACAAGACACAATGTTCGATGCAACTTTACAATGAGAAATCTAAATAAAAACGAAACTACACGAATCTGAATGACCAGTTGTTACTTTATTTAATAATATTATTTGAGAAAAAGTTGAATATTCTTCATTGCAAAAAAAAAGCATTTGCATTTGCATTTGCAAGTGCTTGAAAAATTAATTACATAAACTGAAAGCCACATATAAACGAAGTTGATTAAGAAAAACCTTGTATTGTTTAATAAAATACGTAAATTCCCTAGTATTTATAGCATAGACCGCTCATTTATGTGTTCGTTTCACTGGGCATTTTTTCCACGGGATTTGAACCACTGAGTTGATACTACACTAAAAAGCCGCTTCCATGTTTACTTAGCTTGTCATCGTGTCCTGTTATTTTTCATAATTTGGTTCATGGTAACTCTACACTCCGGAACTTGCCAAATCCATTTCTTTTCATTAGTAACTTTACTAAACAAAATCATGAAAATGGACAGGAAATAAAAGGGATTCTTCAGGTGATGTCGTTTCAAGAGCCGAGTAAACCAAATAGGGAAGCCATTGTGATGGTAATGACAAAAATATCCATATAAATGAAAGTCAATGTTAGTGAGTTTGTCATATATGCATTCCACAACTATTCATTTGATTATTATGAATCTTCGGCGAGATGTACTTAACATACGCTCGCGAAGGTTTGTGGCACAAAACAAAAACACTTTTACTTTTTGCAACGAATGGGTACAGCTAGTTATTATTAAAAAAAATTGATAATTATGTGACTAAATTCGTTTGTGAAGTCTGGCGACTATTTTCTTGGGAATACAATAATATTGTTTTAATGAAATATATTTTTTTATAGGCAAGGCGATCAGCAGCCTTCTGACCGAAACATTTTTTTTTTCAATCTTGTTTTCCCAGGATTCAAACCTGGGACCTCTGATGCTAAGCGCATACCACTGATTCACGGAGGTGATCAAGTGTTGTTAATAAAAAACTTTGCTTATAATAATGAGTCACCAAAACAAATACGATTAAAATACTGACCGAAAAACACACTGACTGATATAATGCAATATACTTACGAATTAATATAAAACACGATATAATATTGACGTAATATCTATATACTCGTATAATATGTATTTCAATGGAGAATTATTTCCTTGTAATTCTAATGTTAATAAGGCCAGCATTCAACTAGGTAAAGAGAAGGTATAAAAGAGCGGATCATTCACATTGTCTATAGTTGGATGGCGCAGTTATGATACTTGAATATTAAATACGAAAAAAGGCCCTCTTTTTTATGTTAGATATCGATAGAGGAGCATGAGGTTCACTTGATGGTAGGTGATACCTCAGCCACAGAACATCAGTCAATGATGCGCTGTCGACCTACTTTTTATTTAGAGCATTCGGAAATCCTTTTTTTTGTCTATAAGTTCTAAATGTTTTTCTATGGGGTCACTGAAAACCACTTCACTTTTTTGTTTTTTTCGTGACTTTCTGAACGCTTATCATTTGCAATTCTCAAAATCCAGATATAGCATTATCAAACCCAACAGCACATCTTGTAACGAAAAAATATTATCCTTAATATTATTAAAACCATGTTGGTTAATTCAGTGCCTACCTGTCTATGAGGGCAGCTATCCAACCACTCTGTCATTAATTGATTGACATTGTTAACAACATTTTATAAAATGTACTGTCATTACTACAGTCACCATATCAATATAACTTTTTTTATTTCTTTAATAAATCACTAAATAAAACACAGCAAAATAGCCATGATCACTTATTACTTGAAATTTGGAAAAAAAAATTAAGCAAAGTATCACAACCGTTTATTTGAGATTTTATATTTAAGATGAACTACCTTCGTAATAAAATGCATTGAGGCAGCCCGTAATCAGCTCAGGATACTTGAAGAGCATATAACTTCGTGTTCAATAGCTTAAATCAACTTAAAAAGAACTATTTTATAACACACTTAACTTCGGAGAGCTTCGCTCGCGCGGAAAACCTGAAAACCTCGGGATTAAAATTTGCCTCTGTTTTCCACCTAACCACAAAACTCCTTTCACAAAATAATAATGAAGTAGTTGCTCCGTTTTTGCCTGAAAGATAGACAAATCTACAAACACTTTGGCATTAAATAGCATATATGAATATATTGCCTACCTATTTTTATTTCGAGCATTCGGAAATTCACAAACCAAGGCCGAAACGTGGACATTCTGAATCCATATGCACAAAAATTTATGACAGTTGTAAGAAACAGATTTGACGAGCTCGTTTGCGAGGTAAAAAGTAAGTAGACAGCTCATCATTGACTGATTTTTTATGGCTGTGCTATCACCTACGATCAAGTGAGCCTCATCATCAAAAAAAGTTGAGAGTAAAAAAGAGATTCCCGCGGGAAAGTAAGACAATATATGTTACCGTTCAGTAAGTAATATTACGGTTAAGAATATCAGTGAAACAGACGTAGAAATGTGTCCGACTCATATCCCACTCAAGGACTCATTACGTATGTTATTATATCATGATATATGTATTAGTGCTTTATTTATCAATAAATATTTCGAAGGTGAGGGAATGAGAAGAACTGTTAAGTTAACCAAAAAAGTATATTTCTTAAATTATGACCATGAGCAATTACAGAAAAATAAATAATCTTACAACACTACAGAATAATTTACAATAAATAGGCAGATTACACGTTATAGTTATTGTATACAAATTTAATAAACTTCACTACGCAATTTTACATTATTTAAATATTTAATTTAACTATACATTAAAACAAACACACAAGCAATCAAACAATAAATAACAAACACACAAAAAATAAATAAAAAACTTTTTTAAATAATATTTACAACTTAAGCTACAGAAAACCATTCACAACACCAACTAAGCTAAAATGAAATATTTTCATAATTTTCATATTGAAATAAATGTCTAACCGACAGAGACTTAGCCATATTTTATGTAGAACTAACGAACCTAACAGACATTGCACAGTGTGAAATAAGACCTCAAAAACGGACGTCCTTCTTTTTATTCGATTTTCGTGTAGTTTTTACTGAAATACATACTTTAGTAAAACTCTTGCATTTTTTTTACGTATAGATTAGATGTTCTTCTATTACGACGTAAAATATCAGTTGCTACCAGGGACTGAATACCGGTTAATTTACTATGGGAGTTATACCGGTATAATAAAGGTTTTTGTTAATATTCTTTCGATTTTATTCACATTTACTGAAAAAAATTACTGTGATAAGTTTAGTGTGTATTACTCTTTAAAACTAATATCATGGTATCTCAGTCAGACACATATTTTGGAAAATAAAAATTAACCGGTTTCAGTCCCTGGGTGCTACTACGTTGGGGTATTAGAGAAAAATAAATAAAAACCAAAATCCTAAAAAAGCCGATTACTCGGCCTCGCGATGTCGTAGAATTAAACCAAATATATCAAATTATGTGGCTTTTTGTATAGATATATTACAATAACTATGATGCTTTTAAAAGTTGATTTGTTCTTTTAATCGATATTTTTTTGTTTGGGAGTCATAAATTTACATATTTTTCTCAGCGAATAATTAAGATAAAAATGCAGGATTTTTACCGAAGTATGTATTTCAGTAAACGAAGTAAATTTCAGTTCACGATAATCGAATAAAAAGAAGGACGTCCGTTTTTTAGGTCTTATTTCACACTATGCATTGCCCTGCCAGAACGTTGGCTTCAAAAATAAAAACATATTTTTAGATAAAACTTTCCTACTTCTACTATAATATATTTGCAGTGTACATAAATTATAACAAAAAGCTATAAACGTGCGTGACGTGAGCTGTCAGTTGCGGAAGATGGCGGAGTTCCGAACCTAATTTATTTTAAAATTATATTTATAAATTATTTTCTTGATTTTTTTTTTCAAATAACAGAATAAATATTTTAGTAGTTATTCTGTTATTCGGGACATAGATGATGGATTCATATACAAATAAGATATCATTAAAATAAATGCAGCCGTTCTTGAGTTATAAATGGTGTAACTAACACGACTTTGTTACATAATAATAATAAATGTTAATTTCAGGCAATGTCCATAGAAATTTAAAATTTACAATACATAGTAATTTTCTACACAAGCTACTAAATACTAATACATTCAAAAACACGCGTATAAATTGAAATTTTAAAGAAATACAGAGAAAATAATTATATACATTCATATATATATATAGACCATATTCTCTATATCTATCACCATAATCTCGGCAACTGACAGTAAATAAGAATTACACTATCAGAAGGGGACAAAAGTATCCAACTTTCGCATTTCTCTTATAAGGAAAAGTAAACCTTATGTGATATTCAAGCTACGTTAAAGGATATTACTGTTTATTATACTAAAGGATATTTTAAAACTGGCTGAAAATCAGCGCTGTGCATAAGTTGATTTGACAGCATTATGCTGAACCTGCTGTCTTTTGTCACAGATCATTATTTGATACAATTAAGTTATAATTAAGTGGATCTTTGTGACAGTAATTTTTTTTTATTTATTCTTATACCATATTTCGTATCTTATATGGAGAATCATAAAATAATCTTGTTAACTTAAATACATCTCGCAAATAAATTATTTTTGATGTGACTAACGTAAATGAGCATCTTAGCTTATTTAACCATACTTAAGTATGGTAAAATAATATTTTTAATGATAAATATATATTGCAGATACAAAATTTTTGATCGCATACGTAACTAATATAATTTATAATCCTAGTTTACCATACTATAGTATGGTAAAATAATATTAACACTAGAACTACCAAACAGTCAATATGACCGGTTTCAAAAATTCACAAGGTTTTTACTTAAAATCTTACATATTATTTTTTGAATATGTCGTGACTATTTCTAAATATATTATGTATTCAATAACTCCATATATTTCTTTTTTCCTTCCCACCTATAATTCTTGAGTATACAACACATGTAGGTAGTTCTAGTGTTAATTATGTGTACTGCTTACATATTTTTAAAGTCATATGGGACTAACGTAAGAGCATCCTAGTTTACTTCAACATACTATACTTTGATATAATCATCTTGTTACTGTCAAAATCTGTTATAACGACATCGAAGGGACGATTCATATTTGGTCGTAAAAACCGATAGTCGTAACAACCGGTGATGTTTTCGAGGTACAAAATACAGCCGGGACCTTTAATTTTGGTTGATATAACCGTTATGTTGTTCTAAACGATGTCGTCATAAACGGTTTTAACTGTATTTAAACATTTCTCGCGAATACAGATTTTTTTTGGTGTCACACTTGATTAGAATACTGCCGTCGTAATAAAGAACGCAGTATTTGACAAATTATGAATTTTCCTTTTTTTTTAATTTCAAAATAAGTGCGAATTGTACATACACATTATTTTAACTATATCTAAATACAATTTCTTAAAAAATACAATAAATAAAAATACAGTTGAAGTTAATAGTCCTTTTAAGTCCTTTTATCGTGCTTTACTAGAAACCGCCATTTTGCAAGTACTGCGTTTACCCGTACGACGACGGCAGAATAAGGAACTGAGCATCCTATTTCACCATACCGTAGTATGGTAAAATAATACCGTTAATTTTGTATCCTTCTCGCAGACACAAGCTTGTTGATATCATGGTACGCAGCTATCATAGTGTGCGTGGGAGCAGTGACGGTGCAGCTTGGGTTTATTTGCAAGCAGTCAGTACCCTCTTGGCCTCGACGTGCAGCCCTCATGTATCTGAAGAACCTTAGTATCTCTGGGTTGTCGGAGACTGGACGGCGAAGTTCGTTTAATTCCCTGGAATTAAAAGGTTAAAAAGGTTAAGGATGTATGGTTATAGCTCAACAATATTGTACACAGTGGCGGGACCACCATAGCCCAAAAGCCAAACGGACTTTGTGAGATAGAATATCAATATATATTTTATGACAAACCAATGTTTTTTAAATTCTTGTTTCCATGGGATTCGAACCCGAAACTGAGGTTATTTTATAAAAAAGGCATTGTTTTTTTAAAGCCAGATATCAACATTGAAGGGTTGTTGTACATTCGTCACAAAGTAAATTCGTCACGAAAAGAAGTATGTGTAAATTCGCCACAAATCTAATTTAAGTAGTAAATTTCCAATATATTAATTTTGATAGTTGTAAATTCGTCACATTATTTTTTCGCACGGACAGCAAAAAAAATTAAACATTATGCAGATTAAAAATGTTGTTTATTTTTCATAATCATAGCAATTTTAATAATTTACCTTACTCCTATATAAAAATCTCACTTTTCAAGTGGCTAATGTGCCCATAACATTACAATTAAAATAAAAACAATAGAAAAATAATTCAATCACAATAATAATCACATTTTTTTTAAACTAACCTAACTCATATGTAAAATTAACAGATCTTGAGTGGCTGATTTGCTCACAATATTACAATTATTATAAGAAAATCAACAGAAATATAATTCAATCACAGTAATAATCACATTTTATTAATTTAATCTAACTCTCATGTAAAAATCACAGATCTTAACTGGCTGATTAACCTACAAATACAAAAACTATGTAAAAATAATTAAATACTTATTTCAATAGATTGGTTATTAAACGTTACAAATTTTTAAAGTGCTGCAAAACAGAAAGTTTTTTTAAGAACTTCAGTCAGGGACATGTTATCGAAATTGTCCAAAATAGTTTTCAATTCAATGTCATATGCTCAAGATCGACGTGTTCTCAACTTTAATGGTATATCAAATCTGAAACTCTTTAATTTCCAATCTATATATATTCAGCTTCCTTTTTTAGTGTATCAAGAAACTGAAGCATTTTAGGTTTTCTTTTACCCATCTTACTGTTCAAACGTTTATGCCATGCTTCTGCTAGATTTATTGTCCTATCACGAGCCCTATGTACATTCCACATAAACTGTATACAAGTGTTCTCTAACCACTGGGCCACAAAATAATCATTGAATTTTGTGACTGCTTCATTCTGTGGAGCATCTTCCATTATGTACAACCAAGCGTCTTCAATATCTTCTTTCTTTATATGAGCCAATGCAGCACACATGGCGAAGTGTCTTTTCTCTTCGATGTCATTCAATTGTAAGGTATGTGCATTTTGGTCAAAGCTTAAAACTAACAACTTTGCTTTCTACCACTACTTTAAACAAAGAAATGAGGATTTGTGGCAAATTTACAATAACTTTCACCTACCTGTGACGAATTTACACATATTTTTAATGCATGTGACGAATTTACTTTAACAGTATGGCGTTTACAAAAATGTGACGAATTTACTTTGTGACGAATGTACAACAACCCGGTGCAAATGCCCTGCACCTCAGCTAGAACATAATTGATGAATGATGCGCTGTCGACCGACTTTAATTTTCTTTTTTATTTATTTTAGAATCCATAGACCAAAGTGGACCGGTGCATTTATCGACTTTTTCCACCTGTGGATGATGGTTCGGTAATCCCACATTTTAGTAGCACATTCGCGTTTACAGTAATATACATATGTACACCGTATCTATCACACAGTGATACAATATAATAGTAGGCATGATCCCTCCTTCACCCTTTCATCTTCGGACATCCAGGCGCACGGCGGGCTTCCATACTTACTTATTCGACATCCCTTCACTCCGGATAAGTCGTTTTTCCTCCTCCTTCATCATGCGAACCGCTAAGGATTGGAACTCCCTCCCTGCGTCTGTATTCCCCGATCAATATAACTTCAAAACAAGAGTAAATAGGCATCTTCTAGGCAGTTGTGATTTACCACCCTGGCCGCAACACCTATATATAACACTACGCACGTAGTGTTGGTTAGTGGTCAAACAACTGCCTATTAAGTATATAAAAAGAAAGGCAGATTATAACTGTATCATTGTGTGATAGATTCGGTGTGCCAAATGGTGCCAAGCGTTTTTAGCATACTAAGAAACATACCTGCTCAACTGAGCGGACACTAAGTTGCTATATGGTGCATATTTCGCTGGATTCGCGTACATGAGACATATTAGCTGTTCTCGGCAGGCTTCCAGCTTAGCATCGCTCAGATTTTGACCACCGACTTGAGGGACATCTGTAGAACTCTCGGTTGGAGCTAGACCTAGAAAGGATATTAATAAATTAATGACGTACAAAGTCCGAATGACATCAAACTCAAACGTTTATTCCACATATATACTTAAAATACTATATTAATAGAGTAAACTTCGTCAGTTATTTTTATTTTAGACGAGCATGAAGTTCACTTTATGGTAGGTGATACTCCAGCCACATAACATCAGGCAATGATGCGCTGAATTTTACTTCGAGCATTCGGAAGTCCATAGACCGACTGAGACCAAAACCCGCACGCAATTATAATAATGGGTCCCGGCGGGATTCGAATCCGCGACCCATCGGAGCACAAGGTAGGTGCTCTACCAAATGCGCCAACTGTTGGAAAGAGTTTTATACATATATAACCTTTATTGTAGTTACTAATTTAAATGTAGAACGAAATGTGCTCTATATAGTTTGCAAATGCCATGTCATCTTACTTCCGAACTAAAAGTCTTCCCAGCATATTGTTTCGTCTTCTATTCTTCCACCATCACCAACGAGCCTGTCAAAACATTACCTTACCTATTTATAGACAGTTGTTTGACCAATATCCCACCTGATATGATGTGCTCAGGATGGTATATCACAACTGTCTAGATAAATGCCTATTTTCTCTAACCTTGAAGAAACCCAAGTTATAATTTTAGGGGAAGACAGACGCAGGAAGACTTCGTACCCTGCGTTCCATACTTCGTTATACAATTTAGTTCTTACCGAGTCTTGAGAAGATCCCATCGAGCCTTGATAGCAGCGGCGAGTAGAACGGGTCGTAATTGCTCAGGATCATAGATGAAGCTGGGATTTTTTGGAATATCTGGAATCAATGACAAGTCTGTGAAAACTGGTTATTTTTTTAACAACTACGCTATTGAAGGAACTAGCTGTCGCCGGCGGTTTTTCAGACAGATTTGACTTGGGAACCTTCAAGGAACAAGCCTGCACTTTGCTTAAAGGTTGGCAACACACCTGCAAGTCCTCTGGTGTTGCAGATGAATAGAGGTCGCCCATAGGGGCGGTGATCGCTTACCATCGAATTATGTCGGGTCTGTCATTTTTATAATGTTCTGTGAATTGAGAGAGAGAGATAGAAAACATTTATTCACTGTTTTAATACACAGATTTTTTTTTTTGTGAGCTGACAGTGAAAAGACAAGGACTCAACATATTGTGGCAATCGTTTTTAACAATATTTACCACTTTGGTTATCAGCCTTTGGCTTTGCGTTTTATATACGTAATAATGGATATATCCAATGAATATATATATCTTATATCTTAATGTTCAGAGGCGGAGCGAAGCGGAGTAAGAAAGTACATATTATATTATTATAAAATGAACACCCAACGCCAAGCCCATCAAAGTTACAAAGCGAATTAACGCTTCAAACGAAGCTATATTGTCATATCTGATACATAAAATCAGGGCCGAATTTAGGGGAGGGCATCCGGGGCTACTGCTCTACAAAAGGAGATGCCCCACAACAGAGATTTCGGAATAAATCTTTCAAATTCCGACAAGTGAACACTTTTCCTTTGATAATTGTATTCGTCGTTTCACCTTTACCTGCAGGGCTCGGAACCGGTTAATTTTTATTTTCCAAAATACGTGTCTGACTGAGATACCAGAATTATTTTTTTAAGAGTAATACACACTCAACTAACCAAACTATTTTTTTCAGTAAATATAACTAAAAACATAAGAATATTAACAAAATCCTTTATTATTTTGGTTAAGCTCCTATAGTAAATTAACCGGTTTCCGAGCCTTACCTTTAAGTAAAAAAGGACTTTGTATACAATATACATATTATTAACATGAAAATAATTTGGGGCCCGAGTGCCTCCAGTCTTTTATTGCCCGAAGCCACACCTCTAAATCCGGCCCTGCATAAAACCTATTTCTCATCTATTCGAACAATACCTAGCGAGACTTACCAAAAATATTATGTTAGTTAATGGTCACGCAGTTCAGAGAGAGTAAACATTTAAATATTCAAACAGTTATTCAGAGCAATTTATGGAGGAACCCTCGTTAATGTCAATTTATTATTATTCTAATTAACTAATTTAGTTTCTCGCTCCCATTAATTTTTGGGTCATATTAAATACAAATTTATAAGAGATGACCACTAATACATTTACGAGAGCTGTGAATGGGGTTTAGAAATGTAGAGAACTTTGATTTTGGATATATTCTGCGGTTTATTCACAACGAAGAACCACATTTTCTAAGAGCAGTATTATTTTGAGATTATAGATTAGCGGTAAGCGCTGTCAACTGCTAAATAGCTATTTTCTTCTAGAACGCTAAGTTAACTTTAACCGGGAAACCTAACCAAACTTAAATATATCAATTATGAATAATATATTAATTAAATATTTTTTTGGCTGTCATTATAATTAATTTTAATAATACATACTTTAAATTTATAAACTGATTTCAAAATAAATAAGCAAAATGGCGGATTGTGTTAGCGCCATTGAAGTTAGCAAAAGTGTCTGGCCGAAAACTGTATAGTTCGTTTCTCAGCGCTAGCAAGCACTGCCAAGCGCTTTTTGAAGGGTGTATCATTTATTCATTTAGATAACACAATGTACACTTATGAACGTCAATAAAAATATACAATATACATATTAAATGCTTCTAATAATGTTTTGTTATAATTATGTTATCGTTTACCTTATAATTGTTAGCCATTTGATTCTTGTAGTAACTGTTCTTAGACGGTAGATAGGATACCTTCTGGCCGCCCGCTCCGAATCTGAAAAATTATACAAAAATATGTGAATGTGTGGCTATTTGGATGTCTGTCTGTCACTCTAGAACAGCTGAACGAATTGAGACGAAATTTTGTAGAAAGAAAAATCTTTTATGGTTTCAATCATTCATTTCCGAATGCTCGATGTTAGTATTATAATATTGTCTTTTATTAACGCGAGTATCACACATTTAAATAAAATACTGTATACCGGATTAAAACGCGATTTATTATTTATATTGTTTAAATTATTTATCCCGACGTTTCAGATGCTTTACAGCAACGGTTGTCGCGGGGAGACAGACTTACCACGGGCAACGGTAAAGCATCCGAAACGTCGGGATAAATAATTTAAACAATATAAATAATAAATCGCGTTTTAATCCGGTATACAGTATTTTATTTAAATTAGTATTATATTTTAATAGGTGGATAGTGCTAGGGAGTATCACATAAGGTTTTATATATATATGATACTCATATATTGATATGTATACGAGGGTGAATCAAAAAATTCTTGGAATCAATATTAAAAAATGCAAAGATTTAAATAATAATATTTTATTTTTCTACGTAATCTCCCTCCAATGCAATGCATTTAGAATAACGCGTTTCTAACTTCCTTATTCCTTGTGAAAAAAAATTATTTTCTTGACTCTCGAAAAAGTCCTCTACGGCAGCTATAACCGCGTCATTATCGTGAAATTTTGTTCCACGAATTTCCTCTTTTAATTTTGGAAATAAGTGAAAATCACTTGGGGCTAAGTCCGGAGAATATGGTGGGTGGTCAAGGAGATTGAAGCCAGCACAGCGGATTGCGTTGAGCGCAACTTCCGATCGATGAGCAGGAGCGTTATCTTGAAGGAACAACACGCCCAACGACAGTTTTCCACGACGTTTTTCTTTAATCGCTTCACGCACTTTCGGGATTAAATTTGCATAATAGGGTCCAGTAATCGTCTGGCCTTTTGGCATGTAATCAATAAAAAGGATTCCTTCACTATCCCAGAACACAGAGGCCATAACTTTGCCAGCGGTAGGAGTAACTCGAAATTTCTTGATGGATGGAGAGGATGGTCGTTTCCAAGACATGCTTTGTCTTTTAGTTTCAGGATCAAAATGGCGGACCCACGTTTCATCCATGGTGACAAGACGACGGCAAAAATTATCCGAATCACGCTGGAACATTTCGAGATTACGCTTGGAAATTTCCAAACGTCGCTTTTTGTTTTCGTCGGTTAACATTCGTGGCACCCATCTTGCAGACACTTTTTTGAACCCCAGTGAATCAATTAAAATGGATTGAACGCTACCAAAAGATATCTTTAGGATCTCAGCTATATGTTTTATAGTCATTCTTCTGTCTTCCAAAACCAGATTCTCAACCTTTTTGACATTTTCTTCTGTAACGGAGGTTGAAGGCCGCCCAGAACGCGGGTCATCTTTACAGCTTGATCTACCTCTTTTAAATTCAGCCACCCAGTACGCAACCGTAGAATAGGGTACAGCATCACCCCCTAATGTCTGCTGAATGTCCAAAAAAATTTCCTTCGTAGACATTTTTTTCAAACTGAGATATTTTATCACCGCACGTAACTCACTTTTATCCATAATTTTGACTTTTTAGCAACTCGTTGCACAAAAAAATTTATTACATGCGAACGAACTGACAAAAACAAGTGACAGTCTGCATAAATATAGTGTGATAGACACTCTTTAATTTGAATATCGAACTTGATCCAAAAAGGTTTCATATATATGCACTTCTAAGAACTTTTTGATTCACCCTGGTATCTTACTAATCTTATATATATATATATAAAACAAAGTCGTATTAATAATACTATTTATAACTCAAGTACGTATATTTACATTATACATACATTTAATCACACATTATATTGATTTTCCCACGCAGGCAAATCCACCCGCAGAAGAAGAATAAAAACCTACCTACTTGATAACACTTAATAGACGATACCTTTGGCCTTCATTTCATAACGGAAAGAGCAATTAACAAAAGCCTACCCACTTGAATTAATCGGATAAAGTATAAAAGATGTAACCGAGAATCTCTGTAATCAAATTAAGTGAAAATGGCTTCGAAATTAAGTCGTGTGACGAAGCTATTTTTGGTTATAAATTGAATAGTCTAACGATATTTACAGTAGGGATACGTGAAATAAACGCTTGTATTACCGAACGAATATTTGACAAACCTATATAGACATACATAGACAAAACATTTATTATAGATATTCTATCTTATGACGCCCGTTTGGCTATAAATGTTGTCTAGCGTGCATGTATACATTGTTTTAGTGTGCGCAATGTAGCGTGCGTTCCTGAGATTACGCACACTCAACAAAATGTATGTGAACGCTTAACAAATTTCATAGCCAAATGGACTTACTATTGGTAACGAAATTTTCTTTGTCTATATGTGGAAAACAGTTTAAAATATTTATTGGCATACGCATGAAGTACTGTAGCTAAGCGCGACAGTTCTATTATTGTTATACAAATTAGTTATGTGTTCATTTTTGTATTTGTTTAACACAATTTGTAAAATTTTGATTTTTTAAAGGACTAAATACGCACTCCTAAAGTACAATTTCTTAAGGATCACCCACAGCGCCCTCCTGAAGTTCTCCTGTGCCTCAAGGAGTAACAAAATATTTTCTCAGTGTACAGTACTATTTTTGTTCTTTCCTCTTTGAGCAAACAACACATTGGAAGCTTTTCTCATTCATGCAACACTTCTACACTAGATGATTGCGAGAAAAATTAAGAACATGTAAGCTAAGCTATAAAAAGATAAACGTAGAAATGTTTCTTTAAATTATGATTTTAGGAATATAGAATAGAATGTAAAGGGCAGATGGCTTATCTGATGGCAAATGATTACCACCGCCCATAGAGAGCATTAAAGTCAGTTGCCGATCTTTTATTTGTAATAACTCAATTTTTAATTATGATATCAATATCTCAATCAGCTTTTTTCTTTGGAAATCCGACTGTTCAAAATAGTCTGTGGCTTTTTTATCGAAAGCTTGTTTAGTTCCAATTTTCTAGCAATCAGCGATTGAACGGAGCTCAAATTGACTTTATTTGTCACTTAAAGTCGCAATTTGATACGAATCATTACGTATAAAGCTTTTATAAATTTGACGTAAGTATTAAAGCTGTTATGTACAGGCAATAGTTAAAATTATACGTATAAACACATATATACTCGTACATATGTATATGTAGTTGATTAGCATATAGTACAGTAATAGCCGAATCTTTTTTCCCGGGACAATTAATTCTAATATCATATCGATGTTGTTAGTTAAACTTGACACAGGACAAAATAATATACAAGGAATATATTATCACGTTACAAATATTAATTAGGGCGATATTTTTAGTATGTATATCTGAGGTATTTTTGTCCCTAAACTTTAAAAATTGAATAACTTGAAACATAAAATTACATACGTATTGGGTTTTTGTACCCTCAATATAAGTAGGATCTCTCAAATCTCGTAATTAGGACGAGAAGCGTAATTGATATATATGTTGAGTTGACTAACCTAGACATATTGATTAACAGCGTATGTAGCCTTGTGGTCGCACGTTCATCCGTTAGAGCATACGTCCTGGGTTCGATTCCCGGGTTGGTCACTCAGTGTTACTCGCTTTTAAAAAGTGTAGTAGTGGTTGGTGATAAATGTTTGAGAAACTTGAAGGATGTTTGACGCCCGTAAGGGTTGATAACATAAAATTGGTGGAAGTTTGAAACCTGCGCAGAGGGCACGTAAGGCGGAAAAACTAACACTAGTTGTGTGTCAACAAGTTTGACTAAAAATTCGTCCCGCGGACACCTCCCATGTTGAGCATGGAAAGGATGCACAAGCGGGACGAGGAGGGGGCTCGTAGGGCCTGACCGCCTATTAGACATATCGATTATCTATCTATTAATATACTATTAATATTAAATGTCATAAATAGGGCTCAAATGTGCATTAACTCTGGAGGTCACCATTTAAAAGACATCATCTTTAAATCCTAATGGTACGAAATTTAATGGCACAAATAAACATTTAAAAAAACCTAAATCTAGTTTTCTAATTTAGAAAAAATGTTATAGCTGAACCAAATAGGGTCTTTACTTTTGCGCCACCCAGTATATATATATATGAATTGACTAACCTAGACATATCGATGCCATTAGCGTCATTAGTGTCACCCTCAACATTGCCGTAGTCCTGCGCAAACGCAAATGTTCCGGCTTGGTTTGTTTCATATCCCATGAAGTCCTTGTTATCGTAACTCGCCTGATCGTCGGTATTAGCTGGTGGATAGCTCGCTTGGCTTGAAGCAGCTGAGATATGGGATATGCCTGGAAAGTATTTATGATTTATTTATAACTATTTATTACAGCAACAGTAAATTATACCATAACCTTTAAAACTTTAACAAACATAGTAGGTTAACCATAGCATCGAGAATGTTCGATCCTTCGACATAGATATGTATGTACAAGATAGTGGTATTTTTCTAGTGGAGACAAGTAAAATACCACCGCTTTGAGCAATACTTCTTATGAAAAGATTGTCTCTAGTCGGTAGAATATAAGAAAGCAAAGTAAGGCATAACACCTAACCAAGGTCTTTTGGATTGTGTCATTTTGTATTTAGTTTATCTATATTTGTATTTGTATTAGTCCAATTACCAAGTAACTATTATAGAAACGAGGCAAACGAAATTAACCCTATAACAAAGATTTCAAAGTTACCTTTTCCGAGAATTTTCCCGAAACTTCCTAATATGCTTGGCAAAAACATCGCTAGGAGAATGCTCTTGAAAACTTGCAGGCCTATTAGAAACGGCAGGAAGAACTTCTTTAATCCAAAAGCTGAAACAAGGGTGATATTAACACAATTTAATTAAGCTCATAATATATACTCTGTTTTTTGTTACTGCTTTAATAATTAGAGCGATTCAAAATGTTTCTTCGCAGTGATCGACAGAATACAATGTATTTTTAGTGATTGTGACAACAAAAGGGATTTTTTATTTTTAAATCTTCTTTGTACGGTGATGAAAATTTTCATCAAACTTTTTTACTAATTTTAAATTATTTATGTATACTAGGTTTTTTTAAATATTTTTCCTTTAATCTAACGCATGAATTACATCACCCTGATTTATTTCACAACAATAGAAAAAAAGTTATTCCATAAAGAGTTAAGACACTGAAAATTGGAATGATTTTATTCTGCATAGCATTTTTTATGTGTTACATTAATTGATTATCTGTCCGTAATCGATAGGAAATTAAAGAGTAGACTGATATACTTAACTTCGGGCATTAAACGGGTAATGAACCAGTTCATAGATGAAAAAATCGTGAAGTGTGTCAACGGTGTCAATCTATGGATTTCCTGATGCTCAAAGTAAATTGTGGATCAACAGCATCATTGACTGATGTTCTGTGGCTGAGGTATCACGTACCATCAAGTGAACCTCATGCTCGTCTGTCGATATCTGACATTTAAAAAATACTTACACCTAAATCCAATAAGTCTCGCCGCTTTTGGCAAGTTGATGGACAAAATATGCGTGTCCACAAAATCTTTAATTTTCTTGAACAATCTGTATTCATAAGTGTATGAACTAAAGAGCGCTCTTGCTTCGTTATCTTCTTTATTTTGAGTTCCATCCGATCTGTTCACACTAATTGACTTTATTTCGAATCCATCAAATATTTCATATCTATCTTTTTTCAATGCTTCGTCTATAGCGTTCTCTAGAACGTGACTCAACTCTCTCTCAGTATTATTTACAAACACAAATTTCTCACAAAATTCACTTAGAGTATTTACTATATTACCTACAAAACTGTCCGGTGCATCATCTTTTGATCTATTTACGTTAATTGTATCTTGACTATGACAGCTATGGCAGGCGTTAGACGCTAAACTATTATCTAGAGTTTTGGTTTCACTTTCAATAAATCTACCATCATTGATAGTTTGACAATTGCTTTTAAAAATCAGGCATACTATAAACACGATTGTTATCCTCTCCAAGAGTCTCCATTCCGATCTGCAATTCCATTGATGTTTCGGTTCCATATTGAGTTCTTATAAACTTCATCACCAAATGATTTCACGTGATTTGTAGTGAAAATCTGTAACAAAGAGGAAGGGTATTAAATTTCTTAAAGAAAATTCTGGTGTATTGAGTTGCAATAATGGGTTCTCACTATTGTTATTTTGATTGAGAAAATATCCGGCTATTGTTCACAGTCGGATGACTCGAGTGTCGTTATGACGTACACTATACTAATATTATAAAGAGGAAAGATTTGTGTTTTTGTATGTTATTAATAAACTCAAAAACTACTGGACCGATCTTGAAAATTCTTTCACCAATAGAAAGCTACATTATGTTTTATGTATGTGATGTTCTGTGGCTGAGGTATCACCTACCATCAAGTGAACCTTATGCTCGTCTATCTATAAAAAAATATATTTTAATGTTATTTCTGTCTGAACGTGACCACGCTACAGTTATTTCCCGACATTATTTATTACCTAGTGGTATGATGGTAAGACATACTTTTATCATCTGATTAAAATTTACTTCACAAAACATAGAAGCTAAAGAGATTAATAAGACTTCAATATGGCTTTTTTTCTTATTACTTTGACATTGATTTTCTGATGCAGGAAATTCGATAAATATTCATACGGATTGCACGAGTTTTGCCAAGTTCCGAACTAAACTAAAGAGCCCTCGTTAGCTATCGGTTTTGAGACAAACTTTGTACTTCTCAACTATCTTTTGAATAGTTTAACTGACGTTTAAAGTGAAGAAGATGGACGAATAAAACGGATTAAATTTAAACCTATTCCCCTTTATTTATCTATATAAGGAACTAGTGATCCGCCTCGGCTTCGTATGGGTGCAATGTAGATGTACTATATAAAAAAAGTCGCTGATAATGTAGCTTTCTATTGGTGTAAGAAATTTTAAAATTGGTCGAGTCGTTTTTAGTTAAAACGTAACAAACAAGCAAACATATAAACAAACAAATCTTTCCTCTTTATAATATTAGTATAAATTTATCAAATAAGGCGTTCATACACTACTAGTGTATGAACGCCTTATAATTTTTCTATACAGGCAAGTAGGTGACCAGCTTTCTGTCCAATCGAAACAATCTCGCTTCCTCAGAACTCGAACTCGGGACCTCTGGTCGTAATGATATATACTATCCATTAATGCAGGATTACTTATAAATCAACAATAATAATTTTAGCAAAATTCCGTTTAAAAATCCACGAAACTCTTTATCAAATTAAAGAATAAAGGAGCCTGTCCACTACACTGTATCATACCATGAAAGTATCAGTAGGTCTATTAACAAAATCGAACGCAACGACCGGAACGAAACGAAATTACAACCAACTACGTATAGTATTTTAACTTATTAAGAAAACATTTTCAGTTCATTCATAATTACGATCATATTCACTTGTCAACGAAATTCACTTGTCATTTTTTCACTTGTCAACGAAACCAACTGTCAGTGTTGTTCCTGCTTAATAATCAAAATATTCATCGAAACTTGTGAAAAACTAGAAAAGAATTACCTGGAATAATTACGGGAAATTTCTACATAACCGTGAGTGTTTGCAATAAGTTTCCTACGTAAATTATAGCACAAAAAGTAAATATATTTTTACTATTCTCTGCTGGAATTTAGTTCTACCCTCTTATAAGTGACTATTGGTTCCTAAACTGTTGTCTGTCACGACTTGACACATCGCAATTTGACAAAGTAGTGTTACCAGAAAATTAAAATTGAAATTAAAAATTCCTAAAAATTATGGAAAATTGTGGTGGATGCAACAGAGCAATTAGGACGAGAAAAGTCACGTGTATTAACTGCAAACAACATTTCCATAGCCAGTGTGTCAACGTTCCTTCAGAAAAAACTCCAACTGACTGGGAATGCCCCAACTGCAGAGTCAACGCGGAGAGGAAAGGAGACAATAGTAATACGCCAGTGCGAGCGCACAAGGATATTGAACTCGTAAAAAATATTATACATCCACACGAGGTCGTTCCTAAGAGCCTGCACCAGAGTGTGTCCGATACAATTAAAGCAGAAATAAGTAAACATCTCAGCGATACTATATCATCGGCCTTGCAACCTTTAATTTTCAATTCAGAAATAGCACCTAATCATTTTAATGTATACCGCCGTGACCGTGGTTCTTTGGGTGGTGGCGTCATGATACTCTGTGACAAAAAATTATATAGTACTGTTCGGACTGACTTGATAACTTCTGATATTGAGTGTATTTGCGTCACAATTAAAGCTCGATCTATTAAATCAGAAAATGATCTACATATATTTGTTACATATATACCACCAGACCGGAATTTACCCTTACGTCTAGAAGCATTTACCTCAATTATGAAATCCCTTTACAATGGACACCAAAATGACTCTTTTATTATAGCTGGTGACTTTAACCTCCCGTGGCTAAACTGGTCCTCTGATGGCTCGTATACTCTTAATATATCTAGCAAGGCATCTCAATCCTCGACCTTGGATTTTCTAAACACTATGTCTTTTTGTGGATTGTATCAGTACAACTTCATTAATAATTGCAAAAATGGAACACTCGATCTAATCTTCTCAAAATACGTAGCATTAATATCTCATTCTGATCTTAGCTTGGTGTCTGAAGACCCGTATCATCCAACTTTAAGCATTGATATACCAGACCTATCAGTCGCCAAATTACCAGTGATAGAAACAAAAATATTCCAATTTTATAAAACTGACTACGCCGCTATCAATCACGAATTATCGAAATTGAACTGGTGTCACCTTAAAAACGCCCCATCAGTAGATGTCGCTGTTGACAATTTTTATAACATAATTCAAGAAATTATAAAAAAATACGTCCCGCTTAAATCAACTGCTTGCAAAAATAAAGCATATCCCGTCTGGTACACAAAATCACTAATCAAATTAATCAAAGAAAAATATAAAGTGCACCAGAGATGGAAAAAATATGGGAACCCTTTGGATTACCAGGAATTCTCGCTTTTGAGAAAGAGACTAAAGTCACAACAAAATAAATGTTATCGACAATATTTATTGCTCACTCAAAGTCAATTAAAAACTAATCTAAAACTTTTTTGGTCGTATGTCAAATCTAGACGCTCAAAAAAATCACAGTGTTCTTATCCTCAAGAAATGTTTTATAATGGAGTTTGCCATAGTAATAGTGAGGATATATGTTCTGCCTTTAGCAACTATTTTGAAAGTATGTTTAATAAATCTTATAGTACAAATTTACCTCTACACGAAAGATCTACTTCAGATAGTCTAAGCTCAATCAAAATTAACTCAAATGATATAAATAAAATTCTGCGAACCTTAGATACTAACAAGGGACCTGGTAACGACGAAATACACCCCATTTTCCTAAAAAGTTGTGCCAAATATTTGGCAATTCCTATAAGCGTTATTTTTCAACGGTCTCTCACCGAGGGAATATTTCCAGACAGGTGGAAAAAAGCCCATATAGTACCAGTACACAAAAAAGGAACTATGAATAATATCGTAAACTATAGACCTATCTCCATTCTTAATACTTTAGCCAAAGTTTTTGAAAAGGCAATTTATCCAGCCTTCTACACATTTCTATCAAAAAAATACCAACAGAGCAGCATGGGTTTATGAAAGGTAGATCAACCTCAAGCAACTTAACCATCTTTGTAACTGATACACTAAGTGCTATGGACGCTGGCGCACAAGTCGACGTTATTTATACTGATTTTGAGAAGGCTTTCGATCGTGTCGATCATGCAATACTCCTTTACAAATTAGAAGCTTTAGGTCTGAACGGTGATTTACTACGATGGGTTAAATCTTACATTACGAATAGAAGCCAAGCAGTTGTTTTGGGCGGAATGAGATCAAATTTCATTCAAGTTACATCCGGCGTTCCGCAGGGAAGCCTATTAGGTCCTCTCCTATACATATCCTACCTTTATGATATCACTGAATGTTTTAGATACTCTCGTTTTCTGATGTATGCCGATGACACTAAAATTTTCATTAATATTAAAACAAAAACAGATTGTTACAAACTTCAAGAGGATCTTAATCGTCTTTCTGCTTACTACGTTAGAAATCTAGTTAATGTTAATATAAACAAATGTGCACATCTAACTTTCTCACGAAGTCGTACACCCATTCTCCATAAATATAAAATCAACGATGAGATAATTAAACCTACTGACTCTATTCGCGATCTTGGTGTGTACTTAGACACAAAGCTAACTTTTACTTCACATTACGAACATATTGTCAACACTGCTTACAGGAACCTCGGCTTCATCTTAAGAGTAAGTGAAGCATTCACCGATATAGAGTGTAAAAAAACGTTATACGTTTCTTATGTCCGAAGTATTCTGGAATATTGCAGTGTAGTATGGAACCCTCATTTCAATGTGCATATAAACGATATAGAAAACATTCAAATAAGTTCTTAAAACATTTGAATTTTAAAACCTTTAACTTTAACAAAGATTACCTGGACTCCTGTACACGTTTTAACATTCAAACTTTACAGAAGCGACGTATAATCTTAGACATGACATTCTTACACGATATATATAACGGCAAATGTGACTCTATAGATGTAGTCAATCGCTTCGTATCCTTAAGAGTGCCTAACAGAAGAACCCGACACACATATGTTATGAATATTTTGCAATGCCACACCAGATACATGCAGAACTCACCCGTTATAAGACTGCCTAAAAAACTCAATGAGATAACTTCAATTTCCCCAGATATTGACATCTTTTACATGTCAAAATTAAAATTGAAATCAGCACTTAAAAAAATATAGAGTATTATTACTAATAACAATAAGTTTAAATTTCTATACATTGCGTGAGAGCAACACTGTTTTTTGTTTAAATAGTAAAAGTCCATTATTGGCCTTAAAGTATGTATATATTTGTTTGTTTAAATGTGTTTGTAAGGCTGTGTGACTTTGTAATAATAATAAAATAGTAATGTCAAACATAATGTCTAATTCCGAACGACGGATCAAAAATCGGTTTCGTAATATGCAAATGTACGATCCGTCAGCCGAAACTTCGTATTTTGTTTTGGTAGTAGGCATCCAGACACGGAAAGAAATAGCACGGACGGCTATGCCGTACCGGAACGTACACCAGCCGGCCTAACATGAACGCCACGAGATATCTCGCGGACGAGAGAAGACAAACTAAGATGTAAGATATCTCAATATAATCTCGACATCGACAATTTTGATAGAAAATACATATATCTCGATCGACAAATATATCTATTTTTTATATTAAAAGTTGAGTTTTAAGTGTAATTGTCATGTTAGACCCGGAGAGATAATCGATTAAAACACGAGAAAACGGTCGACAAAATTTTGTCGCGGTTGTCATGCTAGGCCGGATGCACCGGCAAAATATTCTTACCGACAATTGTTAACGCTCCGTGCATGGAACGCGACGGTGTTGGTCGGTGACGGAACGATCTAGTGGGCATAGTGGGCAACTTTTCAATACAAATAATATTCAGATATCAGACTAATGGTTCTCTTAATAACTATATTACGATACATATAAAGGAAATTAACTAACAAAATATAATATGTAAATATGGAGAGATAAATGTATATGTAAAAGGAAATTATATCTAAATACTATATGAGACACGGCGGTATAATCGAAATACTTTAGCCTGTCTTATGGACGAATTAAAAAAAACAATTAATATTTTTGGCCTGAAACGATCTTAGCAGTCATGGTAATACGGTGTAATGGGCAATGTCCTTTGTTTTAATAAATTTATCCTTTGCATACGTTATAAACCTAGCGTCTAGACATTTAGCAAATAACTTGAGGAAAGAAAAATATTTGTTTTAATAATATGTAATTTTAAAAGTTTGGGGTAAACAAACACCTTTTTCATTTAATACAACTAATATAAAACTATCTTATTTATAATATGTAAAACATAAGTTTTGACTATTTTATAATAACTATCTGTATATAAAATGGATCTGTATATGAAATTGCTAGACTCCAACGCCGTTTGACCATGAAACTGGCTTATGTGTTTTTAATCATGGAGAAGGCTTTTATGCTTTCCGCTTTGTTGTAACTCGCCACTATTCAACTAATACATCAATTACTATACAATCTAGAAAAATACAGAATATTTTTCATATCTACATTGAAAGGGAGAAGCAATTCTATAATAGTTATTGAAAAATGTTTATTTTATTTTTTTTCTTTATGCATCCAATGAAGTGTCATGTAGTTAACTAAACTATCATAGCAATTCGCGGTGTAACAGTCAGATGGATGTATCTTCTTAATTTCCGCCACTTAACATTTTAGCAGCTTTTTAATATTTTTATTTATTAAGCCTCTATAAGACATGACAAAAGAACGAAATTACAATTTAAAGAAAAAATAGTAAAAAATAACATGTTCTTCTTAATCATCATGACCCCTCTCGGGTATAGGCCTCTTCCAATTTCCGCCATTTCTCTCGGTCTGATGCCAGCTCTTTCCAGCCTCCACTCGTCACTTTTTTTGGAGTGGAGGCTGGAAATAGTATACAATTGACGAATAAAAAAAATATATCGGTAAGTATATTGGAATAATATTAAAGGTTAAAAAAAGTTAAGAATTATTTAGGTACGTATGAAGAAAAACTATAATATTTTTGTGATTTTTGTAGTTACTTTCACCTGGTTCTTATAATGTAATGAATACAATATGACATTACATCTCTACGTAGATTATTTTTTCATTATTCTATCCGTCCTGTATTATGAATCTCCCTGGAGATGAACCGACGCACGGAATGGACCATAATATCCCTGATTTTGCCGAAATGGAAATAATATATGATCTTCGTGGTAAATGTCTTTTTCTCACATAAATTCGCTCGACTGGTCTGCATTAGTAAGCAGATTTTGCAACTCATTTTTCCCCTACTCTGTGAAATCGGACAGTTCTCACATTCAAACAAGTGATGATATGATCAAAAAAGGAATATATAATAGGAGAAATAAACATTTATCCAAAATTACAATACATTATATTGAAAAACCAATATAAATGTTTGTGAGTATGTATGTATGTTTGACACTCATTCACGCAAAAACTACTGAACGGATTTTGATGAAACTTTACACTATTCTTGTTTATAAATCAGAATACCATATAGGCTATAAGTTATATCAATATTGAGTTAATTAGCTAAATTATAGTAATGAGTGACCAGTAAGTCGGAAAAACTCCTGCTATCCGGTTTAAAATAATATTTTTTATTTATATTATTTATCCCGACCTTTCGTATGCTTTCCAGCAACCGTGATCACGGGCAGACTGAAATTTGACAGCTGTCTGATTCGAAATATAACAAATTTGCCATATTAACGCCATCTATTCCTACGGAGTTGATATTTACTGTAATTTTCTATATTATGGCAATATTCACTAACAGTGTCCTCTTGTTTTTAGTATGTTTGAAATGGGGTTTTAGATTTTTAATTACTAGATCCCAATTGTTTGTGAAGTTAAGTTGTGTACACGAATAAATTTCTTAACGCGTGTATTAATTCCTTCACAAGAAAATCTTTAACAGCTTATCATACAGAAACGGGGTTTATGTTCTGCCGAAATGATCATGTTTTTCTCGTAACTTAATCCATGTTGAATGTAAGATTACGGAGACTTAGTATAAGACAGCATAAATATATATCAACACTAATATAGTAAAAGTAATTATTTTTTTGTTTGAAGAGTTAATCTCTAGAACTAATGTATCGGATTGAAAAAATATATCTGTATTAGATAGTTCCTCTATCTCCATGGCTCAGTGGTAAGGCCGATGCGTTTCCCGGGAAAACAAGATAAGAAAAATTGTTTCGATCGGGCAGGGCAGAGGAGGCTGATCATCTACTTGCTTATAAATAATAATGATCAGTGAAACAGATACAGAAATGGGTCTGCCCCATGCCCCACTAGGGGTCGGTAGGGAGTCGGGTTTTCCCTATATCTCTCTCCATTAGATAACTATCATATCTCTTATTAACATAGGTAAGAAACTAGCTTATTCTCTCCTTAAAGGTCGAGAACACATCTGCAAGCCCTCTGGAGTAGCGGATGTCTATGGGCAGCGGTGATCATTCTCCATCACGTGAGCTACCTGCCCGTTAGTCTTATACATAAACATTTAAAAAAATGATATAAAATATGAAAAATAAAATAAAACGATATTTACGTTCCGCAACCGGTGCCCTTTTTGTGAAAATTTGTTTCCCAGGATTCGAATCTAGTACTTACAGTGACACTATGGTACAGTACAACTACAGTGCTAGGCACTACAAGCATACTCCTGAGTCAACTTATAATTTTCGCAGCGATTAGTATTTATAATTTTTAGCGCTTCGAGCCTTAAATTGTTGGTAACTTTCAATTCTAGCTTTGATGAGCTTTTAGATGTAATACTGACGAAGATTTGAATTTCCTATAAACCTTTTTTTGCAACATGTTTCATTTAAGTATTATATATGTTATTCTATTAATCAGAAACATTTGTATGACAAAATTGACTATTTTTGTTGCCTATTACTGGCAAAACATGCAATCGCCAAAATATATTATAATTTTACCAACCATTGTACTATGTAGGTATCAGCTGTATCAAAAAACGGGACCCTCTACAGGGGCCCCGAACCCGTGTAACCGAAACTTTAGGGCTTTATCATAAATATTAAGAAGGGCCACCAAATTTTGATACAGGGCCCATGAAGGGCAAGCTGCGCCCCTGCTTAAGAGGTAGCTGTATGCGAATCGGATAACACAATCTGCCGAACATATAAAACTCCTATTCCCAAAATCCCAAACAAATGTTAAGGCGTATTCATAATGTTGCTGAATTTGCGAATGTTTTTGTTATAGGGTTAGTGGTTAGGCCGCCATTAAAGTGTCACTAGGACTGAAACCGGTTAATTTTTATTTTCCAAAATATGTGTCTGACTGAGATACCATGATATTAGTTTTAAAGAGTAATACACACGAAACTTATCACAGTATTTTTTTTCACTAAATGTGAATAAAATCTAAAGAATATTAACAAAAACCTTTATTATACTGGTATAACTCCCATCGTAAATTAACCGGTATTCAGTCCCTGCTACTGCTAGGTAGCGCTGTGTTGTATCGTCGGGAGCACAGGCACTAAATACCTACTTTGGAACTTAGTATTAGACGCAGAAACATGTAAAAATCATGCCCCGCTTTTTATACATATTAATACATGTTTAATAAATCAGGGAATTCTGAAAATAATAACAATGCACATTTGATCATTTATTTTAATACTTTAATTCACTTTTTAAATTCAATTATTATGTAAACCTTTCTTTGGTATAATCTTCTACTACCTTACGCCACATTTTTCTATGGCCTTAGAAACAACCCAAAACAATACAAATTCACAGACCGCAATTAAAATACCTTCTAAATTATTTTAAACGAAAGTGTGAAGCGACCTTTATTCGTAACATATACACATGCGGGTAATATTTTTGAATTTTCTTCGCATATACCTACTGTGTGCCGATACTTATAAAGATTTATGATACAAACTTCGCAGTATGTGGTTTCCTGTATGAGGGAATATTCTTTGAAGAATTTGATATTACGTATTTATAAAATGTATACGTATGTGGCTATTTCTTAAAAAATGCAGAGCTGGCAAAAGATGTTAAAGCTTTAAAAGAACTAGTTCCGATAAGCGTTTAAAATTCTGAATTCTGTTCTCGACCACTGTACACAAATTTTGACCTTACTTTATTTACTTATCTATACATACATACATAATATAATAAAACTGTATGGGTCGAATGTCTGTACATAGAAAAAAAACTAAATGCCGAGTCAGGGGGATGTAAGAAGGGAAATAGAACAAACCCAGATTTTTTAATTTTTTGTTTCTCTGTTTATCTGTTTGTACCGTCTAATCTACGAATATACTGAACCGATTTTCATGAACAAATATATTAAGCAAAGCCCGGTACAACATATAGGCTTTATTTCATCGAAATCGGTTGTCGGAAAGAAAAGTTATTTTAAAGGCACTACATCATCATTAATGAAAACTGACTCGCATTGAACAATTACAGTTCTATGATTTCACCGCTTTCAATATGTATTCGTGGAATAGTGGATATGAATATATCATAAATTCATAAGCTTAAGATGAAGCTCACGCGAAGTCGCGGGCATCAGCTAGTAACTATATATAAATATTGTGTCGCATCCTTCGATCTTTAATACTATGTCAATGGTCGCATCACTAGTTTTTTGTGGAAATATAAGAATAAAATACTGTATACCGGATTAAAACGCGATTTATTATTTATATTGTTTAAATTATTTATCCCATCCAATTATTTATCCAGTCTCCCGCGACCACGGTTGCTGAAAAGCATCCGAAACGTCGGGATAAATAATTTAAACAATATAAATAATAAATCGCGTTTTAATCCGGTATACAGTATTTTCTTTAAATGTGTGATACTCGCGTTAATAAAAGACGAAATATAAGAAAATATTCGGCTTCACTATGATTTTGTTCTTGCAATTCACGAAGGCGAGTGAGCTTTACGCGTGGTTGAACGAGTGAAGCTGATCTATCTGTCGTTCGCAATTATAATGTCTTTCGTTTGACATAACTATGATCGTAAGTATAATTGGACGCTGTTAAGCAATACAGTGTCAGCTGTCAACCCATATGGGTGCTATTTTGAGAAAATTGAGTTTGAATTTTTTTGTAATTATTATATAAAAAATATAAATGTATATCGTTTTTCTTGGTATCAATCAAAGTAATAATAGAATTTAGTGGATTATTGTTAAATATTCTAAAAATTTAGGGTTTCGTGCCCACTAGTTTTTTCAATATATTTCCTATTAAAACGATTTAAAGGATATATCTCTTTTGCAACATGTACTTAAGTAAGTGCGTAAGGAAGCGATTGGTATTATATATAAATTTACATTATTATCATTTTGTGGTTTGACACTGCTTGCTTAAGAGCGTCCAACTGTAAATATTTTCTTAGTAAGTTAAAATACGAAGTTGGTTGTTCTTTCGTTTCGCATTGAAATTTCGTTCTACAGATGAGAGCGAGTCGGCGTCAATCAAGTTTTGATCCCACGCACTTGTAAAGCTCACTCGCCTTCATGAATTGCAAGAACTATATCCCTAGAGATTTTGCGAAATCCCCTGGTATCTTCATTTCCCTGCGACCTAGGAGAGTTGACTATTACGCCATTATTACCTGCACGGGTAAATGCGACCCCACTTAAAGTTTTACGGATGAATTCACCGGATGTAAGGTTCGAACGAACTTGGAAACGATTTCAAGGGCTATTAGATCATTGAAATGGTGCTTATTGGAAATAAGTTACATTTTATTATGGATTTTAAGAGAATTGAATAATTGGTGTTTATTGAATTAAAATTGATGATAATAAAAATAATAACAATGTTTTAATAAATAAATATTTCAAGGTCATATAATAGGCAATGAAGGTCAAGGATAATTTTGGCTGTCTTGCGTTCCGATGGGTCGCGGAGTCGAATCCCACCGGGACGAGTTTTTTTTTTAATTTTCTGTATTGCTTCACGTTTGGTCACTTCGCGCATTCGGGTGAGATGAATATTGAAATTCCCCGGGTAATGAACCACAATTCATAGATGTAAAACCGTGAAGTGCACATTGCGCCTTTCGGTCTCAGTATATGGATTTCCAGATGATCGAAGTTAAAAAATATGTCGACAGCGCATCATTAATTGTTGTTTTGTGCCTGGTATCACATATTACAAACAACATAAACATATTTAACATATTAAAAAAGCATTTTATCTCTATTTCTAATGAAATTATTTGAAAATATCAATCAACGCAAGTGAATTCACTCTGAACAAAATAAATTATTATACGAGGGTGAATCAAAAAATTCTTGGAATCAATATTAAAAAATGCAATGATTTAAATAATAATATTTTATTTTTCTACATAATCTCCCTCCAATGCAATGCATTTAGAATAACGCGTTTCTAACTTCCTTATTCCTTGTGAAAAAAAAATATTTTCTTGACTCTCGAAAAAGTCCTCTACGGCAGCTATAACCGCGTCATTATCGTGAAATTTTGTTCCACGAATTTCCTCTTTTAATTTTGGAAATAAGTGAAAATCACTTGGGGCTAAGTCCGGAGAATATGGTGGGTGGTCAAGGAGATTGAAGCCAGCACAGCGGATTGCGTTGAGCGCAACTTCCGATCGATGAGCAGGAGCGTTATCTTGAAGGAACAACACGCCCAACGA
This sequence comes from Anthocharis cardamines, assembly GCA_905404175.1. Classification (NCBI taxonomy): domain Eukaryota; kingdom Metazoa; phylum Arthropoda; class Insecta; order Lepidoptera; family Pieridae; genus Anthocharis; species Anthocharis cardamines. The sequence continues at coordinate 3,234,908 of FR989972.1, read as the reverse complement.
CAGTTTTCTACGACGTTTTTCTTTAATCGCTTCACGCACTTTCGGGATTAAATTTGCATAATAGGGTCCAGTAATCGTCTGGCCTTTTGGCATGTAATCAATAAAAAGGATTCCTTCACTATCCTAGAACACAGAGGCCATAACTTTGCCAGCGGTAGGAGTAACTCGAAATTTCTTGATGGATGGAGAGGATGGTCGTTTCCAAGACATGCTTTGTCTTTTAGTTTCAGGATCAAAATGGCGGACCCACGTTTCATCCATGGTGACAAGACGACGGCAAAAATTATCCGAATCACGCTGGAACATTTCGAGATTACGCTTGGAAATTTCCAAACGTCGCTTTTTGTTTTCGTCGGTTAACATTCGTGGCACCCATCTTGCAGACACTTTTTTGAACCCCAGTGAATCAATTAAAATGGATTGAACGCTACCAAAAGATATCTTTAGGATCTCAGCTATATGTTTTATAGTCATTCTTCTGTCTTCCAAAACCAGATTCTCAACCTTTTTGACATTTTCTTCTGTAACGGAGGTTGAAGGCCGCCCAGAACGCGGGTCATCTTTACAGCTTGATCTACCTCTTTTAAATTCAGCCACCCAGTACGCAACCGTAGAATAGGGTACAGCATCACCCCCTAATGTCTGCTGAATGTCCAAAAAAATTTCCTTCGTAGACATTTTTTTCAAACTGAGATATTTTATCACCGCACGTAACTCACTTTTATCCATAATTTTGACTTTTTAGCAACTCGTTGCACAAAAAAATTTATTACATGCTAACGAACTGACAAAAACAAGTGACAGTCTGCATAAATATAGTGTGATAGACACTCTTTAATTTGAATATCGAACTTGATCCAAAAAGGTTTCATATATATGCACTTCTAAGAACTTTTTGATTCACCCTGGTATAATAACAAAATAAGCTAACGAAGACAAATATTTACACGGAGGAGGTTCTAGATACTTACAACAGGGACTGAAACCGGTATTTTTTTATTTTCCAAAAAACGTGTCTGACTGAGATACCATGATATTAGTTTAAAAGAGTAATACAGACTAAACTTACCACAGTATTTTTTTCAGTAAATATGAATAAAAACGAAAGAATGTTTACAAAAACCTTTATTATACCGGTTAAACTACCATAGTAAATTAACCGGTATTCAGTCCCTGCTTAGCAATATCTACAAAAGAATCCAAGATAAAAAATGTTACAAAAAACGCCAAATAAAACAAGTAGCTACGTACTCCGTATTTTCTCTTTGTTACTTTGTAATGTCATAAATGTGTATTGTACTTTGCTCTCTCTGTTTTTTTCTATGTGCTAAATACCATATGATATGGTTTTGGGAGCACATTTTCTGTATATACCTACAGAAAATTCTCCTTTTATATAATCTATGCATATTACCATAAATAAGCAGTTTCAAAAACAAAATTAAAAACCAAAATAGCCTAGAAAGTGGAGACGTTCATCCGAAATGATTTGCATACATTTACACCACATTTCTCTAAACAGCTCAAGTTAAACGTTGAAGCGATTTGATGGGCTTGTTGACGCGTTCAGTAGAACACCTGCCGTGCGCATCGATGGGTCGTGGTTCGAATCCCATCGGGAACACATGTTTATAGTTTTCTGTAAGCGTGGTTTCCCCACGTGTGGTAACTTCGGGCATTGATCGGGTGGAAGGAATATCGAAATTCCGACCGGGTAACGAACCAACGTTCATAGATGGAAAAACAATGAAGTGCACATTGCGCATTTTGGTTTCAGTCTATGGATCTCCGAATGCTCGAAGTAAAAAGTAGGTCGACAGGGCATCATTGACTGATGTTCTGTGGCTGAGGTATCACCTATTATAGAGAACGAAAAATAAGATTGTTTATACATAAGTTAATAATCATGGGAGTCTATTCCCAAAAAATACCTACTTTCTCCTATTGATATCTTTTTACGATACATAAATATTGTCTGAATTATGATCAAAAAATTGAATATAAAGTATGTTGTTTGTAAGTTTACCCGATGGGGTATGGAGTAGACATATTTCTGTGTCCGGTTCACTAATAATTAATTATTTTTCTCTTTATTATATTATCTTTGGTTCTAAACGTAATTCATAAACGAAGGCGATCAAAATTGAAACTTAGCTGACATACAAAGTTTTCAGTATTTAATAATTAGTTTGTAAAATAGCATGAAACTGAATATTTTGGCAAAAATTATTTTTCACCCATTTAAATAAAAACTGCCTTCAATCATAAAAACGGTGATATCAGCCTCTTAGCTTAACACAAATAGAGTTCGAATTCGAATCGAAATATTAAGAACTAGCAACGCGCCCCGGCTTCACTCGGGTGAAATGTAGATTCAAAAAATATATGTTACTCGCTGATAATGTAGCTTTCTATTGGTGAAAGAATTTTTAATATCGGTCCAGTAGTTTTTGAGTTTATTCATAACATACAAAAATACAAATCTTTCCTCTTTATAATATTAGTATAGATATAGATTAGTAGAAGTATAGATATATATTTTACAAAAATACATGAATTTTGTGTTACATCTTTTTAATTTCTATATGTATAAAAAACCGAAAACTAGTAGGATTTCGAAAGTTGTTAATTTAATTTTACAATCGCTTTAGTCTATGAATAAGGCCATAAACTATATGTTTAATAGAGAAAGCTGTAACCAATAGGTCAGTAGAAAACTCTTGGGCATTTCTATGACCACCCTTTTCCAATTTACATACAAATTCAATAATAGTATGGTTTAATATTATTATATATGGTGCAATATGTTTTTGTAATTCTTCAATGAAAAGTTACCGAAATTTTCCTTGACATATATACCCATTTTTACTCTCCTATCGAGATCAATTTTCGAAAACTCTGACCTAATTAAGGTCCATATTACAAGATGTTACTCAAGCCGAAATCTGTTCTTGAGAATTATCAAAATGACCGATTTCTTGACAAGTCTCAAAACTAGATTCAAGCCTGAATCACGTCTTGGAATACGGGCCTAAGTAGTAAATGAATAAATATTTACTAAGCGCTCTGGGTAGTCCCCCCCCGCGAGATGTGATGCAGGGGGAGTGTGAGACTCGACTTTACCCGTTCAATTTCTTTGCTAGTCAGAGAGCCAGGTAGATATGTGTTACACTGTGCGGCGCCGCGCGCTTGCGTCAACACGCTTCACTAGGCTGGGTGAGTCAACTCACACATTCAAAATGTGTTGGCGCACTGCGCAGGACCTCAGTCTCTGAGTGGATAAAGCATGGCATGGAGTGCGTTTCGGAAGTTTTGTTCCTCATTTCACGCATCCCATTTTATTATGCCTTTTGAGTTAACGCAAAGAGCCGACGCAGTATACTGCGCCTGTTACTGAGTTAACTCAAGGAATTTCGCTGAGTTACCCATGTCTAGAGCCAGGTGAATTAACACTAGAGTAACTAGATGGCCGCAACTAGACATAACGTTTCAAGGCATATTTGAGGGGAGTTAACATTATCAAAGCTCTAGATTTAAAAAAAAAACATCTGAGGGCGGAAAATGAAAACTCGGGTTTCGATAAAACCTCAGTAATTTGCTAAAGTTTATTTAAACACAAATTTTTGGCAAAATTATTTAATTTATTGAAATTTAATGATATGTAATATAACATACATATGTGCAAAATATTAAAAAAAAGCTACAGCTATAGTGCGTAACAATATAAATATAATATAATCATTATTATAGCTGTTTTCAATTTCTCTGGGTCGGACTTCCGTTAAGGGGTCCGATCTGAAAATGCATGTTATTTTAGTTACAGCTTTACTATTTGATTACATAGAACCCTCTTAGATTCGCGCTTGACCAGTATGTATAGTGCAGTTAGGGTAATATCTACGCCCCGGCTTCGCACCGGTGCAATGTAGATATGCCTATATTACTATAAAAAGCCTATGTTACTCGCTTTCTATTGGTGAAAGAATTTTTGAAATCGGTTAAGTTGAATTTCAATATACCAGTTACCAGACGTGGGAAAACATGCTTACGGAAAACTATAAACATGTTGTCCCGGTGGGTTTCGAACCCACGACCCATCGATGCGCACGGCGGGTGTTCTACCGAACGCGCCAACGAGTCACTGTGGTTAATGACAGTCGTGTGTAACCATAGATGCGGGATCAAACACCGCGACAGGTCAAATACCACCTAAAGACGTAACCTACATTCAGATATCGTATGTGAAACTGTAGAAAGTTTCATTAATTTTTATTTTATTTCGTAGCAAAATTATTCTCTTTAATATATGTTTTAAATTGATGGAAATTACCTTATTTTTGAAGAGAAATATATGACTAAAAAACTGAAGGGGCACTATAGAAGTCTTCTACAATTAGATTTTTTTTTATAAACGGTTCAGTATTTTTTGAGTTTATTCGTTACAGACATACAAAATACAAATAATTCCTCTTTACAATATTGTAGATAAGTTAATCTAAAAATAGGAATATGATTTAGATTTTTTTAATCTATTTTTTTAAAAAACTTTAATTTTTTTTGGAAATAAATCATATTATATCTAGCGGAAGTCTAAATATGCGTGGAATATTCCAAAACTTACTTAGTGACTTGCTCCAAGATGCCATATCTTCCTTTACATTAGAATTTCCCATACTTTAGCTTTTTGAATTAATGAATCTTATGTATATTACATAATACATACACATAAAAACGTCATTTGAAATTTAATTAACAAAAATATGAATTGTTATTTTTATCCCTTCTGAATTTACTCAGTAAAATAATTGTACGCTTTGGAAGCTAACAAAATATTCCATATTATTCTTTTAAACAGGCTATGAAAATAAGAAGGTAGTATGAAAATATAATAATAAAAATATGGGTTAATTAATACAATCATCAACTTAATGTTTATATACCTAGTATATATTATACATTTATTATTATTGTATATTTTTAAAGTTTTAATAATAAATGTTATACTTTGTACGTATAATGTTGGCTTGCCATGTCGATGCGATGGCACGACTCAAAATCAGTGTTCGAGCGACCCTAACTTGTAGAGAGTAGAGTCCATATTAGTAGCTTATATCGCGTTTAAGTTTTATATTATTTAGTATTTTTTTAATATTATTAAGGTTTTTTTATATAGAAATAGCAACGCGCCCCGGCTTCACACGGGGCAATGTAGATGTACTATACACAAAAAATAGCCTATGTAACTCGCTGATAATGTAGCTTTATATTGGTGAAAGAATTTTTAAAATCCAAGTCCAGTAGTTTTTGAGTTTATTCATAACATGCAAATATACAAATTTTTCCACTTTATATTTGTATAGATATATATTTAGTAACTTACATCGCGTGTAAGTTTATATCATTCAGATTTTCTTTTATATTGGGTTTTTTAAGATTAAGATGGTTAGTTCTAAATATATATTTTTTTCAATAGTGTAAAACAACTGCTTTAGCCAAATTAATACAAAGAGTTTACATAAACCCTATATTCGTTCACAAATCGTATGCGTTTCCCTTTCTCGGCATCTATCCTCAACATGATTATAGGCCATTGAATCCCAAAGTAGGGTAGCCGTTATCATAGAATTTTATCTTTACACGGCTATGAAAATCTTTTCTTGGTAAGGTAAGGTAAGGTTTCAACCTGTGGTAATATTCATGATATTCTTGAGTGTTTATGAAGGTTCTATAACGTAGTAATCTATGGTTCATAAAAATTATTCTTATTATTATTTTTTATGTTAGACGAGCATGACGTTAACTTGGTAGGTTATCACAATATCAGTCAATGATGTGCTGTTGACCTACTTTTTTCTTCGAGTATTTGGAAATCCATAGAATAACAAGGAAAGGTGCTCATGTGTCCGCCTCGGAATTCAATGCCGCTGAAATATGTTATTCTACGTCAAAATCTAAGAGACATGTATTTTTTTATCGGCAGAAAACATTTTTAGGGGGTATAATCCACCCACAAAATTCAACCCCTTAGAGGGTCACTTATAGGTTTCACATACGTGTAGTCAATACTTTTGCAAACGACCAAGTGGAAGTCATAATCTACATGAAAAATGATGAAAAACTTCTGTTTTTTTTAGAACTCTTTCGATTGCCGTTGCTCTTAGATTTTGACGTAGAATAATAGTTAGGGAGGCGAGGTAGCTAAATGGCGTAATTCAACGGCGCCGTCGAGACCTATCAAAATCGAAAGATAAAATAATTTCGAAAAGAAAAGCTCGTATGGTAAAAACCATTTTAGCGGTGGGTTTGGCGTGTACGGTTTTTCAAAAATGTTAAAAAAAACAGTTACTTGGGCATTCTCGAGCGCGTCAGATATTCATACTACGTATGCCCCAAGTGCCTCTGATAACAACGGTATACTAATCTGCCGGTATGCGTGGTGGGGGTAGGCATATAAAGTAGTCAAAAATGCAAAAAAAAAAATTTACTCGAGCGCGTCAGATTTTCGGAAGGGGTGTTACGTAGGCCCCAAGGAAGCTCCCATTAAAAAAACTGACGATTTAGGCGTGACGATAAGTTACGATGAATTTTTGAAAATGCAAAAAAAAAAAGTTTATTTGAAATACTCGAGCGCGTCAGATTTTTATAGGGGAGGTTTATCTCGGTATCCTGAAAGCGTATTTTCTTAATCTGACAAAAATGTTGGTGGGTTCTCTTAATCTGACCGAAAAAGGTTTTTTGGTTATGGCAAATTCCTCTTTTTTGCTTCAATTCTTCACTTCGTTTTTATTTTATTTTTTTTGTTTATTGGTCGCCTTATAACATCAAGGTCTTTAACATCCATCCTGATTAAGACAATCTTTTAAATTATTTGGTAATTTACAAAGCATTTTTTCACGCTGATATGATACACAGTTAACTAATAGATGTGATACGGTTAAGTCCAGTCCACATTTACACTTATTTGAGGTACTTTTAGTTATTAAGTCTTCACTTCGTTTTGCTTACGGTACGTCCAAAAAACAATTTGAGGATCAACAGGCTATTGAATAATATACATACATGAAACTGTACATGTTAATAATACTTTTGTATACAGATACGCGTAACTTTTTCCGAGTCCACGAAAATTGACGAGAATCTTTAGAAAAAAAAAATTAAGATATAATAAAAGTCACATAATTTATCATCGTTATTTCATATCAATTTTTATAACACCCTCAGTTTTCGAGACATACTCAAAAAACCGGGAGTTTGAGTTTTTATGATGCTTCAAGTCAAAAAGTTTTAACTTTGGACAAAAATGTAAAGAGACCTTTTTTGTGTAAAATAAAATTACCTTTTTTGTTTATTTAATTTTTTTTTTGTAAAATGTATCGTTCGCGACTTATATGCCGCAACGCGTTTTTCGGAAGACGAAATGGCTCCTCCACACTTCCGGTCATGCGGAAACCGGCAGATTTTGTATTTTTAGTAAGTTTTAGATTATATTCTTCAAAATAAAAAATAAAAAAATCGCGCTCGAGAATGCCGGATTAACGTTTTTTTTTTACAAGTTCGCGACCCTATAACTCGGCGGCGTCAAGGACTTATCGTCAGATTAGTTAAATTTAGTCTTAAAACACTAAAATCAACCCCCAATATCTTAATCTGACGCGCTCGAGTATTTCAGACTATCGATTTTTTTTTACTAATCTGATCGTCTATCCTAGGCGCGCGTCACTACATATAGAGCTAAATACTTTACAAGGTTGTTCTATTAGGTCTAATAAATCTCTCATATCTTAAACTGCCACGCTCGAGTATTACGGAAAATTCACCTATTCGCCTCCTTAACCATAACATATTTCAGCGCCATTGAAATCGGAGGCGGACACATGGCAATCTTTCCTTGTAAGATCAAAACGCGCAATGTGTATTTCACGGTTTTTCCATCTATGAACGGTGATTCGTAACCCGGTCAGAATTTCGGGCTCATTGTATTATTTATATTTTTATTATTATTTTTTTTTAATGAAGAATAAGTAAACATTTGACCGCAATCCTGTCTGATGGTAAGCGCGAATGCGATCTAAATGGGAGCATGCTTACTTAGAAGAAGCCTATTCACTCTGGCTTTGAAGACGTCTAGATTATAAGAATCGGGAAAGACAGACCCAGGTAGAGAATTCATTCCTTGGCGGTTCGGAGGATAAAGGAGGAGGCGTACCGTTTCGTACGAATATAGGGTACATCAACCATATAAGAATGAAATCCCACTCTGTGTCTGGCCGTCCGATGGTGAAAGGGAGCTGCAGGGCTAAGATCGTGTAATTCAGCCGCGCACTCACCGATATACAGAACATGTAATATTCTGTTCTGTGTTCTACCGAACGCGCCAACGAACTCGTCATTATATTACTCTCTAGTACTATTAGTGAAGGATGTATCCATATCGCTTCGGAAAAACACTGAAAAGGGCCTTTTAATATACGTGTTTAAGTTGTGTTACGATCAATAAATATTATATTTCATTCTCTATCTACTGAAGTCAATAAAACATGTATTACTTGGTGATTCTGTTTATATGTTGTAACATTTATTAGAAATTGGCAGGCATATATATCTGCAACCATATCTAAGCTCTATTTTGAGGTAGTAAGATTTAAATTAGGGTAAGTTCAACACGCTATTGTGCTTAAGAAGGTTTTCATGAATATGACAATGGTCCTTCCTTTCTATTTGTTGTAGAATCAGAAATAATGAGCATTTTTTTTTGGTGGTCCTTGAGTCACTAAAATTCGTTGTCAACCTATTTTTAATCTTTAACATTAGAAATCTGCGCTTTATCTCTTAATATTTCTCACAAAGGAAACATCACGAACTCACTTTCCTGATATGGCCGTGTTTACACACATTCTTCCATAAACAAAGATTCATAAGCAAGCACGTTAGGGTGGCTATGATTTTAAATATTTCCGAACATATTTTTAAATATTTTTGTAAAACTATAAAAATTTCGACGGTCCTACGTACAAAGCGACATATCAATAAACCGGACTTAGGAGATGACTTTATATACATACACCGTTGATTTGTACAGTAATAAAATTATATCTCTTTTTATTCTAGGTTTGAAATTGTGTATCTTTGCAAACATTAAAGAGGCAATTGAATGCATCAGGGGGCACGGTAGTGCTGATAATTACAAATATAATGCTTCAATTTTATTCCCACCTGGTTCAGACTCCAAATAACTAGACGTCAGTTAAAACATGTTTAAAGTAATCCATCAGTAGTTCCAGAGGATACTTTTTACGAAGAAATAATAATTAGGAGTGGGCGTTAATTCAACAAGCAGCTTTTTTAAACCGCTTTTCTAATGTTAACGAATTAGCTGCTTTTCGTTTACCGAAAAATACGTTAAATATAATAAACTGTTTCATTCAACGATTTTTGAACGCAATGCGCGGATTACCTCAACGAACATTCAATGCGTAGTCGCTAACATTTTTTAACAGGTTATCAGCTTGTAATTAACAGTTTCATTTCGTTACCACAAAAACCCACCTCTAATAAACCTTTTTCATATTGTGTGATGAAATAATAGAAGTGTTGACTTACATAAAAAACCTGGTCACAATATCGATGACGTCACGAACGTTCGAACAGTGAAAGGTGGATTTCGTCGAGTGAGCACATGACATTGGAATGCATACGTTGAGTGGGAAAGTGGAACCGACGTACAACTGGCTAATACAACGTACGATAGTGCACCTGCACTATACCTTACACTATACCTTACACTATACTTGCACCTGCAAGCCAAGCCAAATGCAGCCGGGCTAGCATGACCGCCACGAGATATGTCGCGGACGAGAGAAGACAAACTGAGATGTAAGATATCTCGAAATATTATATCTCGACATGGACAATTTTGATAGAAAAGATATCTCGATCGACAAATATATCTATTTTTGATATTAAAAGTCGAGTTTTAAGTGTAATTGTCATGTTAGACCCGAAAGAAATAAAGCGATAGTCGATTAAAACACGAAAAACGGTAGACAAAATTTTGTCGCGCTTGTCATGCTAGGCCGGCAGGTCTTGTTTTATTGTTAGATAGCTGATGCCCGCGACTTCGTACCAGTGGCGTGCCCTCCATACAAGCCCAAAAACCCGGGCTGTCGACTTTAACGTAATACGCGTTTATATTAAACTTATATAATTACGTAAACATGTAAGTTATATAAGATTTATATAAATACGTTAAGAAATTATTATTTTTCTTTTGTATGGATGCATTAACCGACACTGCTTCGTACCTGTAGGTTGATGATAACTTTTCTTTTCGACAACCGATTTCGATGAAACAAAGCCTATATGGTGGGAACTCTTTATTTTTCCAGGATGAAGACCATCTCAGATGAACGGGGATACAATATACCACCATGCAAATTTTTATGTAAATCGGTCCAATAGTTTCGGAGATTAGCCCGTACAAACAGAGAGAGAAACAAAAAAATTGAAAGAAATCGGGATTTGTTCTATTTTTCAAACCCCTGACTCGGTTTTAAGCATTTTTTTTCTATGAACAGATATTCGTCCTCTACAGTTTTATTATATGTATGTATAGATATCGACAGGAAGGTCATTTGATGGCAGGTGATAACTCAGCCAGTGTATATCAATCAATGAGGCGCCGTCAGCGATGCGTGACTATGAATGATTCCATTCGAATTATTCGACTTAACGAATCATTCAAATTATTCGAATGATCTAGAAAAAATAGTAACTAACTTGATACCTACTCAACTTTGGCGCAGACTTCAAATCATTCGTCGCTTCGGCGTCGAATAATCCGAACCAAAGAGCGAACGGTTCATTCACATAACGTTCAACAATGGCAATTGTCATTAATAGTTACTAATATTAGTAGCCATCATTCGACTATGAACATTAGTATATTACTAACTAGCAACGCGCCCCGGGTTCAGTGTAGATGTACTATACATAAAACATAGCCTATGTTACTCACTGATAATGTAGCTTTCTATTGGTGAAAGAATTTTCAAAATCGGTCCAGTAGTTTTTGAGTTTATTCATAACATACAAAAATACAAAAAATCAAAAATACAAATCTTTCCTATTTATAATATTAGTATAGATATAGATATCCAAGTCGAAAAAGTACATGAGTAGTTGCAGATGATTCGAATACCCTGATCATTTTCAGTCGTGCATCTCTACGCGCCGTTGATCTTTATTTTTAATTCAACCATTCGGAAATCCATATACTGAAACGAAACGCGCATAAATGAATGAAATTAATATTTCGCCTATCCCGATTACAATTAATTTGGTACGGTTAAAAAAGATGCCACAGTCAGATTCGAACCTGCAACCTACCTATTACCCACAGAACAGGGAAAAATAAGTCTGTTCTGTGCTATTACCCAACGCTCATACGTCATAACAATACAATTTTGTATATGATCGATGATTTGATACGACTTGAGAACCTTCAAGAAAGGAGCTTTATCTTACCTTCCTCGCCAGCCACGCATCCTCAGAATCTCTAGTATTTTGGACATAGGCGGTGGTAATCGCTCACCATTAGTTGAGCCGCTGCCTCTAATATAAAAAAGTCTTAATCAGGAAAAAATCTATCGATCTAATGTACGTTCTTAGCCTGATTAAGATCACAAAGCCGGAAGCGATGTTAAACTGGATAACGGTGTTTTAGCATTAGGACGGAAACGTAGTTGGACGCTGATAACCAATACAGTGACAACCCATAAAATTCTAAAAATGTAAATTTTGATACCAATCTCTTCCTTATGAGCTGGAGTACATTTTTAAAGTTATCATTTAAATCGTTTTAATAGTAAAACATTTGAAAAAACTAGTGGACATGAAACACTAACATGTTTAGTTTGCTACCAAGAAAAACGACATACACTAATTTTAATAAAAATTAAAAAAAAACTAATATTTCTGTTATTTTATAAAAGAAACTTTATAACACCTAATTGAAAATTTAAACTCAATTTCTCAAAATTTACTCAAAATGGCAACCGTGTGGGTTGACTTTTGCTTATCAGCGTCCATCCAGCTTGATGCCACGCCCTAAGTAGTGTGCGTGAATCACGATATTGTTTATTACATATATTTAGTAATTCTGTTACTTTCACTTTTTCATCGAATCCTCGTTTTTATGAATGACAAAACGAAAGTGTAAAAACCTGGCAATTCATAGTTTAGTTTTTGTGACAAGATGTTTTTTTCACAATAGTATTAAAGTGTTTTAAGTTGACTGTGAAAGATAGAAAGAGAGAAAAAAGATTATCAAATTCAAAATCATTTATTCATTTAGGTAACACTGTCTGTACACTTATTAACGTCAATAAAAATATACATATTAAATGCTTCTAAATTTTACATTTACTGCCAGTCCTCAAATCAAGGGCGTAGAACGGACGAGAAGAACTGGCAATAAACTCTCCTCCACTCTTCATCGCCAAGATTTTTGTTTTACGAAATGTTAGTAAGGAGCTGCAACCATTACACCATGTTCCACATGACATCTTTAAGTAATTAATAATAAAAAATAAATATGTATATGTAATAGAAAAAAAATAGTATAAAGAACAAAGATTTGTCCTCAATCAGCAGAGTATCAGAGTAACTATAACAGAAATCCATTTTCAATGTTCCACGAGTGGCCTCGGGATTTTGTTCCACGAGTGGCCTCGGGACTTTATTACAATAGCCTTTCGTTTTGATCAAATAATATAGGAAATTCGAGGCTTTTCAATATATGCGTGACGAATGTTATGCTCCGGGAAATGTATGATGTTCAGCAAATACACAACCAATATGGGATACAATGCTAATATTTGTCCAGGCACTACATTCGAAACGATCTCGGAATTGTTCAGCCGGCCTAGCATGACCGCCACGAGATATGTCGCGGACGAGAGGAGACAAACTAAGATGTAAGATATCGCGATATATTATATCTTGACATCGAGAATTTTGATAGAAAAGATATCTCGATCGACAAATATATCTATTTTTGATATTAAAAGTCGAGTTTTAAATGTAATTGTCATGTTAGACACGAAAGAAATAGAGCGATAATCGATTAAAACACGAGAAAACGGTCGACAAAATATTGTCGCGGTTGTCATGCTAGGCCGGCAGAGTTCAAAGTGTACTTATATGATAGTACTAGCAACACGCCCCGGCTTCGTACGGGTGTAATATAGCCTATGTTACTTGCTGATAATGCTTTCTATTGGTAAAAGAATTTTTAAATTCCGGCAGACCCTACTATTTGTATGAAAAACTTCAGTGGGTTGAGGATTCTCACACATTAAACACAAGAAGTAAATCGCAGCTGTATCTTAAGATTCCGCAACACAAAACATCTGGTTTCCAAGGAGGTTTCAAGTACGCCGCGTCGAAGGTGTGGAACGATCTACCACCACCTTTGAGATTTAATAATAATTCTAGGACATTCTTAACTTTCAAGAAGAATCTGAAAATATATCTCCTTGGGAATCATTTGGAAGAATCTAAGAAGGTGTATTAGACTTATTGCAATCCAAGCTACGGCAATATTATTATTTTATTATTATTATTATTTTTTAATTTAAGTTATTGTTTTATGTTTTATATATAAATATAGTATTTATCTATATATTTAAAAAACACAGTTTTTAATAATCACTGTTGCGTACGACTCGCGAACACTGGGCCAGTCTGAAAACCAGCGCTGATCGAATTTATGGTTCGCTATTTTCGACAGCTAAACGCCGAGACTGGTACCGTTGCCAAAAAACTTATAAGTAAATGTATCTTTCAGGTTTTATTTTATAGTATATAAGTTAATTTAAGACTAGAAATAAGTAATAATGTTTGTATTTTTATTTTTTAAGTTTATTTTGGCAATAAATCATTTTATTATTATTTTTTTTTTTTTAAATCGGTTCTGTAGATCCAAAGCTTACTCCTTACAACATTTTTTACACCTTGGGTTACATTATTCAAGTTTTAGTAATCGCTAATTATTTCTGGAAATTATTTGATAAAAATTACTCGGTGAAGATATAGCTTTCCAAAGGTGAAATAATTTTTAAAACTGGTTTAGTTGTTTTTGAGTTAAATGGTAACAAACAAACAAACAAATCTTTCCTCATTATAATATTAGTATAGATAGTATAGATATAGGAAATGGAATATTAGTCAGTAATTTAATTATAATATTACGGATTACGGATCGCTTTGCTATGCAAGTATAAATACTGTATGACATACCGGTATAATAAAGGTTTTTGTTAATATTCTTTCGTTTTTATTATTTTTACTGAAAAATATTACTGTGGTAAGTTTAGTGTGTATTACTCTTTAAATCTAATATCATGGTATCTCAGTCAGACACGTATTTTGGAAAATAAAAATTAACCGGTTTCAGTCCCTGCTGTATGCTACGATAAATCGTATGACGAGCTTGGAGCTTATTGGACTTGCGTGAAAAACCAGTAAGTACTTACCATATATACTGTCAAGTATTTAAAATAACTGGTTTTCCACCTTGGTATTTTTATGGACTCGTACTTGCACTGGATTGAAATTGAATTTGGCAAGTTTATTTAATCGCTATACTAAACCTTTAACATCACAAATAAACTTTTCAGAAGGCCTCTTTTCATTGTAATTACCATTAAAAAGGCCGCGAAAAAAAACTTTCAAGGGTGCAATTTTACTGTTCTTAGCATTGTGTTGATTTTTTTAAGTTTCTAATCTTAATTTTTGTTTTGTATGTAAAAACTTACTTTTATTTCTTATCACGACTCCATTTTTATAAGTGAAGAGTATTTGTTCCACGCACAATATAAAAAAAAACACTTCTCAAAAGGTACATTTGAGCCGATCAATAGGTTCGGTCTCAATATTTATGTTGTGGTAACAAACCACGCTGGCATTCACTATTATGGCATGCACTATTTATGCAGATAGTTTTAAAGTTCAATACGATGTATTGGTTTTCTACAGCAAGAATAACCAGCTTTTAATAAGCGCTCAACGTCCTATTGACCGTCATTCGGATCGATCGGTGCTAGAACAAGTTTATAAGGTTGCGCGAACGGATACCGAAACTGTGCCGAATGATAACTGCGAAAATCTATAAAGAATTTATTCTATAGAAATACTAGAGGACCGAATGGAAGTTTTCCTGTCCGAACGTTGGCTTTAAAAGAAGATTCTGAAATCTATCGCATGAGGTAGAGTTTTTAACTTTAATGATGGGATATGAGAGTTGTAATCTCTATGAAAACGATACGCGACGAGCCTTTTGGCCAGGGCTCAGAACCGGTTAATTTTTATTTTCCAAAATACGTGTCTGACTGAGATACCATGGTATTAGTTTTAAAGACACACACTAAACTAACCATACTATTTTTTTCAGTAAATATAACTAAAAACAAAAGAATCTCAACAAAAACCTTTATTATTTCAGTTAAGCTCACATAGTAAATTATGAAATGAAATACATTTTTTCGGGACGGCACATAAGTAAAAGTACATCATAAATAATACAACTTAAAATATAAACTAACAATTAATAAATATAGGAAGACCGAAGAAGTGCCGCCACGACAAGGGGAGGTACTCAGCATATGTCAGAGCATAAGCTCTGACGCTGATTTTCAGTAGTCCCCAGTGTGGCAGAAGACAGTAGTGGACGATAGTTAAAAAAAAAAATACAATATAGTCATAATAAAAGCTATACATATAAACTAATTCGAATTGAAAGACCTGGATTTTTTTTATATAGAATACAACACAATACCAAAAATCAAAATATATAACAATAAATAACTAATGAAAAACACATAAAACACATGAAGAACAGAATAGGGTATAAATTAACCGGTTTCCGAGCATGCCGTTCCGATGCTTCTGGCATTCCCGCGGACAAAAACTATCAGTCCAGACAAAACGCAATACCTATTGTCAGGAGGTTCTACTGTGTTCTTTATTTATTTTCGTGGAATGATTTGGGCTGACGTGCTGCACAATAATGACACCATCACACAATCTGGGATTGTTCACGCCTCTCAACTCCGCCAGCTTTTTTATGTTAGAGCATGAGGTTTACTTGATGGTACATCAATGATGCGCTGTCGACCTACTTTTTACTTCGAGCATTCGGAAATCCATAGGCTGAAACCGAAACGCGCAATATGCACTGCACGGTTTTTCCATCTATGAACCGTTATCCGCTATCACCCGTTCAATGCCCGAAGCAACCAGACGTGGGGAAGACGTGCTTACAGAAAATTATAAGCATGTCGTCTCGGTGGGATTCACAGCAGGTGTTCTACCGAACGCGCCAAGGAGCCCGTCAAAATCCCCGCTGCGATCCGGAATAAACGCCAAAGACGAGTAAAGTAAGTTCAACTTCTTCATGATAAGGGATCTCTCCAATGGCCTATTTTACCTGGGCCTTTTACTCAACCGTAAAGGTCAAACCTAAGATCCATTTTATTCATCCATTTAGATCTTAGATCAACTAAACTTAGTCACTAAACTAGGTACTCAATCTGAGCACTAAACCGTTAAAATAGATGGCGTTTTCCAACTACAGAACAAACCCCAAATGGCGGATATAGTCTACAAATTGCAGCTGTTTAAGACCTATTTGTATGTTAATTGCTACTAAGAGTTCAGAATCGTATTGACTTAGTTAAAATTCACTAGTACATTGGAGGATTTTTAATAAAACACTAAACGAACTAAAACAGCGATTTAATTCGTTTGATTACTTTGTTTATCCCGATTTTTCTACTTTCGGCTGTATATACATATTAAGTAACATTGGATAAAGACTGGCTGAATGTTGACACCTGTTTATTTTTTTTTATTTCGGCCAAGCCTCAAAATCTCGACCAAACCTATTCATATTCGTATATGAATGACACCCTACTTAAAATTTTCTGGCTACCATGGCTCTACGGCTACTTTTTTTTCACTTATGCCCAAACAAAAAAGTGCTTTCGAAGTGCCCTTTACACTTAGTGAACTTCATATTTCTCTCCTGAACAATTTAGTATAATGTAATCATTCCCTGCGTAATGCGTTAAAATACGTCACAGAATTTTAGTGCAGATTACTATCAATATTCAGGATATTGAAGAAATGTCGTGAAATGGTAACTGATACTTAAATCCAGTGTGTCGTAAGTGTAAAAGAAAGTGCATAATCTGACGTGCTCTTAGCGAGTTCATTGGAACCGGTGCCAAGTATGTCAGGCTATTCCGAAACATGGCGAGTCATTGCATTTTAAAGGCTGCCATTTGTTGAACAGATAATATATGGTTTACTGGCAAATAGCAATACCGCGTGATGTCGATAAACTTAAAACTTTAATAGCGCCTTCAGTATAAGAATAAGAAAAATGTATTCCATGCCACAGATAAATTACATTCTATAATAAAAATGGTGGCTATTTCTAAATTCAAAAATACTTTTTTATATACAACAACACAAGAGGGCTTGCAGATTTTCAGGTAAGTGACTGTATTTGTCTTAATAAAATAAATATTATTTAAATCGAAACCTAAACATCGATAAGGTTATATCTTTATCGATCCCAGAAACCTCATATTAGCGGGCCTGAGGGTCAAGAGGGGCTTAGTGGGTAGTCTCCCGGCTTTCTGACTAGCAGAGTATCGCCGGGTGAGGTCGAATCCCACACTCTCCCCGCATAACACCTCGCAGAGGGGGATATACAGTGCGCAAAGGCACTCCCCTCTTTAAAAAAAGGCTAATTTTTTATGAGAAGTGAATTCTCAACTCCGCTAGTGGATCATGGGACTGATACTTTTCAAGGCTGTGCTTTGCCTAACAGCTATTATTATTTTTATTTCTTGTTGCTAAACCAAAAGCGCTTACTACTGAGCAATGGAGGCGGTCATTACCCATGAGCTATATACTAAACAACAAGAGCATGTAATTTTGCCATAATCCAGATAACGTCAAGTACCCATTGACTGTGTAAAAATAGGTAGTGCAGCACTAGGACTTTATAGTTATATATATATATATACTAGCCGTCCCCGCCCGCCCGCTTTGCTGGGCGAATTGTAAAGGATATACGAATATGAACTATCCACATAAATTTGAAAAATAATGGTAAAGGGTTGATGGAATTCAAAAAATGAATAGCCTAAAACCTTCTACAATTAATTCCGCGTCGAATGGTCATGGTATCATGCCGATCGGTCCAGTAGTTTTCAAGTTTATCGATAACAAAGAAAAAAAAGTTGCTTATATATATATTATATATAGGAGATAAAGTCCTTGGTGCAGCAACCTTGGTAAACATCAATTCAGACAGCTGTCACCTGTCAAAGCTCGCATAACGTATGTTTATGGTTTAAAAATAATTTTATACAAAAAAGATTGCTTAAAGCGTACTTTTTCAAATAGAACTTCTATTTCACTGAAAAGAGAAAAGTTTGAATATAACGAGCCAAACAAACTTTTGTTAATTTAGCGTATTCAAATTAAAAGTTTAGCAGCTAAAAGTTGAAGCTTTTTGTAACATAACAAATGGATGTCATAGTTGGTGCAAAGTTTTATAAATTGTAACATAATGTACGTATTTTTTCAGCGCTCGTAAAACATAATTTGAATTAAGTGTAGAAATATTTAAAAATATTACTTATTTTACAACAACATACAATTATATTGACAATTAAGATTTGTTTTTTTTTGTTTGATATCGATAGAGCATGAGGTTCACTTGATGGTAGTTGATACTTCAGCCACAGAACATCAGTCAATGATGCGCTGTCGACATATTAGTTATTACATACTTCGAGCATTCGGAAATGCATGGACTGAGACCGAAACGCGCAATGCACTTCACGGTTTTTCCATCTATGAACGGTGGTTCGTTACCCGGTCGGAATTTCATTACTCGGCCCACCTGTTTAATACCCAAATTGGATGCGGGGCTTACAACGCAGCCGTTCATGAGTTAATAAATAGTGTACAATTTATATCTCAAGAACGACTGCACCGATTTTAATGATATCTTATTTTTTAGATTCGTCTATGTCCCGAATAACAGAATAACTATTAAAATACTGGAAAAATATATGTAGAAAAGTATTTTTAAAATAAATTAGGTTCAGAACCTCGCCATCTTCCGCAATTGACAGCTCACGTCACGCACACTTATAGCTTATTTCTAATAATTGATGCAAATCAGTAACATAGATGACATTATAGAATAAAATTGGGAAAATAGCGTATACAAATCAAGGGCGCTACTAAGTTCGCTGGTTCAGCTAGTCATAAATAAATAAATTATAAACAAAAGATCTCATTCACTTCCCATAGTCCTAACACAAGTCTTGGTAAACGAAATCGCTTTGTCACAGCTAATCAAAGCCAAGTAAATATACTCAAAGTAGTTAAACGACTTTCTTCTGTCGGTCAAACATAATCTGTGGTGTTAGCGCGCTTTATGTGCCACTGTGTCATGTGTATTGTCTCTCTGTACAAACGTATCTTTGTTGAAATTGGATCTTTTGAATCTGAATCATACGAAACATTCGAATCACTCTAATTCTTTATCGAGATCGAGTTTAAAGTGCATTGGATTCGAATGATGTATTTTTATTTGTGTTACGGATTCGAATCAATTGCATGAAACGAATCAGTGAGTGGAATCAGTAAAGAGTTACACACCTCTTTCACACACTCTACATAGTTTAATTGTAGAAAATTATAGTTATTAACATTGTTACTTAACGCGGTTACAAATTCTTTGTTGTAAGTTATAGCATTATTATATTTAAATGTGGAACAGAGATTTTAAATTCGTGTTTTTTTTAATTACTAAGGCGGATGTTAGTTTGATGTATACTGAATAATAGGTGTTGACAATTGACATACAGTATTCAATATTTTATGACAGGTTATTTTTTATTTGAAAGATTGAATTTGTAAGTAATTTTCTGTAGAATTTTATTTGTATGTTTGAGAGATTGATCTTCTGATATTGGCAATATTTTCAGTTGAACTTTGTTATAATAAGTTGTTGGATAATAATAAAGTATATATATCTTATGGTACTCTATTAAATATTTATTCTAATTTCGTTAATTTGAAAGTATCTGTTAGTTTTTAAAATTAAACTGCCGAAGCCATTGTAATGTAATTTGGAATATCTTTAAGGTAAAAAGGCACCATCTAGACAATGATTTACCATCCTGACCGCATCACCACTTACCATCTGGCGGTATAGTGGTCAAATAACTGTCTGTAATTAGATAAAAAAGGCATACATAAAGATTCGAAATACAGAAGAAAGAGCATTCGCCTAGAAAATAAATAATAGGTATTGTCCTTGTAAAAAAATTGTAAACTGTATTGTATTGTAAACTGTAATATTATCTTAGAGATAGCTGTATATTAATTAATATCTACTGAAAGAAGTGTTTAACACAATCGCTGTGGCAAATATTTTTTTTATGTTAGATATCGACAGACGAGCATGAGGTTCACTTGATGGTAGGTGATACCTCAGCCACAGAACATCAGTCAATGATGCGCTGTCGACCTAATTTTTACTTCGAGCATTCGGAAATCCATAGATTGAAACCGAAACGCTCAATATGCACTTCACGGTTTTTCCATCAATGGACGGTGGTGCGACCCAATCAGAATTTCGATAGTTCTCCTGTTCAACGCCCGATGTTACCAGACTTGGGAATGACATGCAGAAATATTTAAAAATGTCTTATCGGTGGTATTCGAACCCACAACCCATCGGAGCACACGGCAGGTATTCTACTAAACGAGCCAACGAGCCCGTCAATTTTTGTTACTGTACCCGAAATTCGTTATCAGTTCAAAAAGCCTTGGATCTAAACTTTCCACAAGTGCGTAAATAGGAAAGAAGCCAATACATATTGTCAATCATCGAGATCTTTTCAATCTATTTTGCTCTCTGAATAATTGCAAGTACATACTCCAGCCCGCCTAGCATGACCATAAAGATATTTCGCGGACGAGAGAAGGCAAACCAAGGTATAATATCTCGTTATATTACATCTCAACATCGAAAACAAAACATAGACAAGATATCTCAATCGACAAATAAATCTATTTTTGATATTATAAGAAGAGTTTTAAGTGTAAGTGTCATGTTTGACTCGGAAGACAAAGAGATAATCGATTAAAACACGAGAAAACGATCGATAAAACTTTGTCGTGGTTGTCATGCTAGGCCGACTGGTCTTTCAGGCTTGTATCGCAGCGAATGTGTTAAAGAATCTCCTTTGACCTTTATTTTTTAGGGCAAGAGTTATTAAGAGATTTTCGAGAAGGTACGAGTATTATGCTTTCTTTTGTGTACTTCCGCCTCAATAAAATATGTCATCGCAGCAAAGACCATTAAGCAGTGATACTGAAATAAACGCATCATAGTTTACTGTTATTTTGTGGTAAGAATCTATCTCATAGTTTGTTAATTTATTGTAGCAGAATAAAAGGTTAGGCAATGTCGATATTGATTATAATAAACGCCATATCAAAGTACATACATAATATACATCACGCCTCTTTCCCATTGGGGTAAGCAGAGATCACGGAATTCCATATGCTCCGATCCTTACATACCACTTTCGCTTCTTCCACTTCCATCAATGCTTTCATATACACTCGGAAAAGTAGGACCAATTAAATTAGCCTACGTTAAATTTGTTTATCTAAACAAATATCATAAAGAGGAAAGACTTATTTCTTTATTACGATGTAATATTAGTATAAAAAACAAACATGCAAAATCGATCCTAAGAAATCGTTGGGTATAGGTACCTATATTAGATGTAGATTAACTTTCTTACATTTCCGGTTGCTTGAAAATGATCGATTCTCAGTGTTTTGATTGGATATTCTATATGTACAATCACAATATTTAGTGGTAAGCTTTGTATTATTGATATTAAATAGGTTAGTGATACACATAATGATTTTGTCACTCTGTTTGTAAAACATAATAATGACATAAGTATACATATTTTATACGTAAATACATTCATATTATTATATTATAGAGGAAAGGAGGTCACCAATGTAAAGGATCCTGGACCAGTCGAACCATTGATTGGCCGGCCGTAAGGCCTCAGTTGTTGATGTCGAGTTATTCCTACGCAATGTTCGGAGAAACTTTGATAGCGCGATTCAGAATTATTGAAGGTTACTGATTGGAACAGCGCATATTATAGATGTCTCTACAATATCATATGTCGGGTGATGAAATA
Organism: Anthocharis cardamines; assembly: GCA_905404175.1. NCBI lineage: Eukaryota > Metazoa > Arthropoda > Insecta > Lepidoptera > Pieridae > Anthocharis > Anthocharis cardamines. The sequence goes on along the minus strand of FR989972.1, from coordinate 3,212,583 downwards.
ATAGGTCACGGTTTGTCGTGTTTAGGCAGTACTCAATTTATGCAGTATTAAGGTCAATGCTAACTCTATAGGCAAAGATATATAGATAGGCCTAGAGGGGCTCTGAAATGATCACACCAAGATGAGACATTCATGGTACAAAAGCAGTACATATTTCATACAATACCGTGTATATCAAATTAATATCAAATTATTTATCGCGTAAAACGAGTAGACACGCTTTACTATCAGCAACCTCCCGGCCTAGCATGACAAAATTTTTTCGACTGTTTTCTCGTGTTTTAATCGATTATCTCTTTATATCTTCCGGGTCTTACATGACACTTACACTTAAAATTCAACTTCTAATATCAAAAGTAGAGATATTTGTCGTTCGAAATATATTGTCTATAAAAATTTTCAATGTCCCTTTAAATTGAGATATCTTATATCTTAGTCTGTCTTCAATCGTCTGCGAGATATCTCTTGAAGGTCATGCAAGGCAGGATGCGCAGCTGATATATCGCACCTATACGTAGAAAGAAGAGCCGTTACTAAACGATATTTTTCCTGAATCGAGCCATCAACGCTACCTATATTAAAATAAATCTTGTTCCGATTAAAAAGTAATCTTTTTTCTGTAATAGATTTCTATTACGCGTATTTTAATTTAAAAAAACAAGGATGTTTATAATTATTGTGGTTTTACATTAGTAAAATCGTTATGTATGTCTATCGTAAAACTTGTAATACATCTATCTTCATGTAGTTAAAAAAAGGTTTATTTGTTATCTTTTGAATGTAGTTCTCCTGCGAATATGTCTTATGTTTTACTATGTAATATATTCAGCTTGTGTTTTTCAATGAACATAAAAACGTCATCTTTTATTATTATTATATACTTAAATATATTTTCTATTGATTACAAATATCTAAAACGTAATAATACATCGTTTAATTATATAACTGCTTACCTTAACAACGCAATACTAGATCCATTATATAAAAGAATCCAAATAATCACTTTCAAATATCACAACACTCACTATTTTGTAAACACTTCACTAAATGTTAAACGGTATCAACTCCTGCGCAGATAGAATTCCACTGTCATGGCCACTAGATGCGCGCGCATCCCCACCCTTGACTTTTACCGTCGCAAGAATCCACAGGTCATTATCAACATTATCAACTATACCGCCAATTTAAATATAATATAATACACAGTCTAATAAATTTTTGTGACTTGGAAAATGATTTTATTATTCTAAAGTTACTAAGGATTTTAAATTCACGACAATCTCGATTACTTTCGTATGCGCGGTAGGTATTCGAAAGTGAAAGTAAAAGTTTTTTAGTATCGTTTTTACGATGAATGTATAATAATGTCATTACACCGTCTAAGGTTCGCGATTGAGTAATCTTTATTATTACACACTTTACCTTTTCTATTACTTAGGTGACAAACAGAATATGAATTAGTGTTGATGACTCTTTTTTATATAACAAGGTATTTTATGTCAGATATGCTTAACCATATGTCGTATTGTATTTTATGTCGACAGACCAGCTTGAGATTAATTTGATGGTAGGTGATAACTCATCCACAGAACAACAGTCAATGATGCGCTGTCGACCTAATTTTTAATTCGAGCATACGGAAATCCATAGACTGAAACCGAAACGCGCAATGAGAACTTTACGGTTTTTTCATCTATGAATTTCCTCCTCTCCGTTCAATGCCTGAAGTTACCAGACGCGGGGAAGACATGCTTACGGAAATTATAAACATGTTGTCCCGATGGAATTCGAACCCACGACTCATCGATGCGCACGGCAGGTGTTCTACCGCATGCGCCAACGAGCCCGTTGAAACGATGCGCTCACGTTATTTGTGATGACAACCATAGAAAAATTCAAGATCCTCTGACACCGGCTTGCAGGTGTATTGCAAACCTTTATGGTCATCGTTTATCGTTTCTTGAAGATTCCCAAGACAGGTGAAACCAGTTATCGTCTTCTTATAAATTACAAAAAATCTTACTACTTAGCTTAGTATTTTGCCAAACGACCACTATCTCTCATTTCCAACATCGTAGCTGTTACATTGTATATTTATTATAATTATATTATGTGCACGTGTATTCTCTCCGACTATTCATTGTATATTAAGATATATCCTATACACTACTTCCTCCTATCTGCGTATATCATCTCACTCATCAATTCCTTCCTCTCCAAGTTGCAAATCCGCCTTAGGCAATAAAAATGTTCAGACAGATAAATTACGTAAATTTATTTCCGATTGTCGTAAAGTAAAAATAAGTCGCAGCGTATCATATACTATGGCTCAGGCTCTTTTTTTTATATCAGATGTCTATCGGTATCTTATTTTAATAAAAATATCATAAATCTCATAGATAAATATTTCATTTTTCATAGCATTATTACCTATAATATGAAATTAGTATTAAAGTAAATCGAATTGACAATCACATTTTTCGAGATCTCATAGTAAACTCGGTATAAGTGAACGGCACGCATCTTTGACTTTGAACATTTGATAATCCGTATACTGCGAACGAAAAATGCAATATTCTATCTTAGATAGTTTGCTAGTTTGTTACCCGCTTGACATATCAATATTCATCCCTTCTTTTTTATGACCGAAATCACTAGGCGTAGATCCTATGATTAAGGGCCAAAATGCAAAATCACAACCTTAAAAGAGAGGCTCTGAAAGTTTAAAACAGACATGCAGAAATTCATTCTACATAGGCCGTTATACTACTGCTGTACTAAAATAGTTGTGTTATCTTATCTATACATATGTATGTATGAAACAAAGTTGTGTTAGTTATATCATTTATAACTTAAGTACAGGTGCATCGATTTTTGATTCGAAAATATCCGAAAAATACAGGGAAAAAAATATACAGAAAATTAATGTTAAAAATAATTAGGTTCCGAACTCTGTCCTTTATAAGCTGTCGAGAGCTTATGAACGTCAATAAAAATAAAAATAAAATAATAACTAAATGCTTCTAATTTTACATTTACTGCCAGTTCTTCTCGTCCGTTCTACGTCCTTGTTTGGACGTAGAACGGACGAGAAGAACTGGCTATAAACTCTCCGCCACTCTTTTTAATCGCCAAGATTATTGTTATACAAAATGTAAGAGCTGCACCATGTTCCACATAACATCTTGTAGTAAAAAAATAAATAAAGATTTGTGCTCTATCAACAACATACATAGATTATTTAAAACTAAAATAAAGCCAACATTCTGGCAGGTCAACGTCTGTCTAACAACTAGTTTAATTTAAACTAGACACAATGAAATACTGTTCAGTGTTCAACATAGCTTAGACATCCAATACAATTGGTATGCCGTTGAAAGACATTTTCTTGTCTAGACTGTCTGAAACTTGAGTGTTCTAACGCTAAACCTATTAATTATACCAATGACAAGTAAACGTCCACATTTTGGTTTTATCTAGAAAAGAAAAAAGAATATAAATCATCACTAATATATGTCTTTTTTATGTCAGATATCGACAGACGAGCATGAGGTTCAATTGATGGTAGGCGATACCTCAGCCACAGAACATCAGTCAATGATGCGCTGTCGACCTAATTTTACGTCGAGCATTCGGAAATCCCTATGGATTTCCGAAACCGAAACGCGCAATGTGCACTTCACGGTTTTTCCATCTATGAACGGTGGTTCGTTACCCGATCGGAATTTAGATATTCCTCCCACCCGATCAATGCCTGAATGTACCAGACGAGAGGAAAACATGCTTACAGAAAATTATAAACATGTGGTCCCGGTGGGAATCGAACCCACGACCTATCGATGCGCAGGGCAGGGGTTCTACCGAACGCGCCAACGAGCCCGTCATATAATAAAGAGGAAAATTTGTATTTGAAGGGAGGGGTGGAAAAATATTAAAATTCTGTCCGGGTAAAGAACCAACGTTCATAGATAGAAAAACCGTGAAGTGAAAGGTTTCAGTCCATGGATTTTCAAGGTAAAAAAATAGATCGACAGCGCATCATTGACTGATGTTTCATCTACCATAAATTGGGCCTCACGCACTTCAGACGATATATCACATACTAGCAACATGCTCTGGCTTCGCACGGGTGCAATGAAAATGTACTGTACACAAAAAAGAAAATTAGTTTTTGATATTGTAATTTTCTATTGGTGAAAGAATTTTTAAAATCGGTCGAGTAGTTTTTGGGTTGAATCGTAACAAATAAACAAACAAATCCTTCCTGTTTATAATATTAATATAGAAAAAAGATCTGAATTTTTTTCTATACTAATATTACAAACCTAAAACAAATACTTAATAAATATATCAATTTATGTCGCTATATGTTTTCCACCTCAATGACTCTCTCCCTTAGCAATAAATACAGTGGATTTCATTAATAACGACCTCGGTTGTAACGACTTTTTGGTTAAAGCGACGTCAAACTTACGTCCCTTGAATTTAAAGCATACTTTCGTAAGAAATTCATTCGGTAGTAGCGACTTCGGCTATAGCGTCAATTTCGGGAATAGCGACTTGTTTTTATGAACCATTTATGACAGATTCCTAGAAATCCCTTGCGGATATTGCGACTGATTCGGCAAAAGCACAAATACTCATTCATAAAGCTATTAAGCTTTCTTATCCTTTGTTCACATTCACAGATGGTAAAACAAATGTTTTGTTTGTACGTAGGACTACTTAGCACGTGTACGAAGTTACATAACAGTTTCTTAAAAAAAGTCTCAAAAACTACTGTTTGTTTGGTGAAGGCCAAAATAATTTAGATGTAGAAGGAATTATGAAAATGGAATACACCTCACAGCGTGCACAAAAAACTTAATTTTCAATAACACCCATGTATAACAATTAAATAAATGATAAGTAAATATGTACATGACTTTTTATTATTGCGGATATAGAGGCCTCCGGATGTAGCGACGTCATTAAAGTGGTCCCTCCGCCGTCGTTATTACCGAAATTTACTGTACATGACCTTGACGGCAGAGAGTTCATTTTATGTTCTTTATAAAAGTTTTTTACATACAAAATTTGTATGGCGCCTTTTCCGGGTATATAAATATTACCAGTATGTTATATTATAGGTCTGAGTAACGGTACCAAGACAGTATACCTATAAAATAACTTTTACTGGATTAAATTACAATTTATGATTATAATATGTATTATTTAACCCGACGAATGCTTTTCAACAAAAGTGGTCACGGGCAGACTGTAAATGTGTGTGTATCTGTGGTTTGTATCCATAATTATTATTTTATTTAAATACGTGATACTCGTGTTAATAAAAGACAAAACATTATACCCTTCTTGTCGTAAGAGGCGACTAAAAGTGTCTGACCATCACTTAGCATCCGACTCTAGGAGGGCAAAAGATAGTGTTTGAGGAAACCGGTGTGTTCCTATGAAGATGCTGGTTTCTCATTTATGGCATGGTAGATAAAAGAGGTCAAATTGTAACATCCAATCTAATTTTGTTATTTCGCTACCCGAAACCATTGACGTAGTATTAAAGACTTACGGCCTTATTCATAAACGTATTATAATTTAAAAGACTACAGAACGAAAGAAACAAAACATATTTTTAATTATATCCAAGTTTATGAAGAAGACCGCGCGTTAGTACCAGAGCCACTTTTCCAAAATTATAGATGAGGCGTGGCTACTGGCTTAAATAATCGGGACACTTTTTTCATGAATTTTGTATCCGCCCGTTCATTTAATACTATAACAATGCCCGGAACGAAACAAATTTCGAGATTCCCGACAAATTCGGAAATTTCAACATTCCTCCGACCCGTTTAATTATCAACATCAAATGGCAGACCGGGTGAGATGACCAGCTTTCTATCTAAATATACCTATCATAAGTTGGAGAATATCTACATCCTTCCAATAAAACAAATTAAATAAATTAGATTCACTCGTGTATATACCCTATTGCCTTAGATTTCGTTCGCAGCTTTGTTCGCGAGGCAATATACGGTTTCCTGGTTGAAAGAATTACCACAGTGTACATAATATAGACTGTGGAATTACTACCAAACAATTTTTTTTAACCGTTATAAGCAAGCGTTTGGTCGCATGATGGAGACTGGAGAGTGATAACGCGGCCTAAGATGGAACTCCCTCATTAAAAACCTAAGCACACTTTCCTTGAAGTGACCCAGATTATAACTCGAAGGGAAGATGGACGCCGGCAAGGAATAACATTCCTTACAAAGCAACAGATACACTTTCGAATTTGTAATATTAGTAGGCATTTATTAGTAAAACTAGCAAAGCGCCCCGGCTTCACACGGGTGCAATGTAGATGTACTGATACACAAAACATAGCCTATGTTAATCGCTGATAATGTAGCTTTCTTTTGGTGAAAGAATTTTCAAAATAGGTCCAGTAGTTTTTGAGTTTATTCATAACATACAAAAATTCAAAAAGACAAATATTTCCTCTTTATAATATTAGTATAGAACTATAGATAAGGCATAATTTACGTCTTATAATATACGAGTATCTTTGGATATTCATTTAAGGAACTAACCGGTTTAAGGAATGCTTTGGAAAGCGACAAATTTTAGTGACAGTTTCTAGAAATCTATTAGCGTATTTAATTTACAATGCGTATTCGTTCTCGCGTTTTACGGTTGTTTATACTATTACTCTCTCTCTCTAATGACCACATCTGGGAGCGCTGTAATGAAGTTCCGATTGATTGCGATGGATTAGCCATCCACTCCGAAGGGATCCCGATCATATACTGACAAGCCCTTGACTGGAATCCCCAAGGAAAACGATAGCGTAGCCGTTCTAAACAAACTTGGCAATGGACTGTCAATGCGGAGGCGAAGGCTATTGGGAAGACTTGGAGCAATGTGAAGATCATCGCTTAAGACAGAGCGGGCTGGCGGAATACTCTGGATGCACTCTGCTCCAATTAGGGGACATAGGACCTCAAGTCAAATCTTGCCCTTTAAAAAATACATAGCAGGCAGAGATCACGGAATTCCATATGATACCATCCTTGCATACCCCTTTCGTTTCTTCCACTTTCATCGTTGCTAAAAAATACATGATCACTAATTACTATCAGGCGAGCCGACAGCCGCGATCAGTTAGCCCTTTATTTCATGAAATAAAACAATATCATAAATTTTACCTACTTGTAGCTATATGCTATGTTCCAAAATTCCAAACTTTTCTAAAGTGAAAATATTGTTTTTTAAAATTTTATGGAAAAGTATTATTAAAAGTGAAATTTTGTCATGAATTTTGTACTTTGATAATCGTAGTTCTTTTTCTAAATTGCCTGTCATTTAACCACTTCAAAACCATTTCATAAAAAAACGTTCCAAAGTACTAAAGTACAAAACCTGACTTACCTAGCCTTTTATGTATTTTTTTTATAATATTGCTCATTACAAAACATTTAAAATAATATGGTATGTTAGTTTTGTCAAAAAGTTTACACAAAATCATAGTTTTACATTTTCTTCGCCACGTAGTAGGTACATTCGGAAGTAATCCTGCTATATTTATTATAATAATATTATATTAAATACATATATACAACATACATTATATTTAATTTATAATAATATAATCAAATTATCAGGTCTGAAATACTAGTAGGTATTGTGTTACCTAAATAATGTACACATTATGAATACTTCATAGACTAGGACTTATTAGGATAAAACAATATTTAAAATATATTCTGAATTCTATAAATTATTTTCAAATACCGGAACACAGGCTGGATATTTTCTTCGGAATTTCCCCTTATTTATTTCCTCCGTATTTACGCATCATACTTCGAACGTAATTTTTTTTTAGTAAAAAAAAATATGTTTGAGACAGTTATTTTTTTTTTCTTTTTAAAGACAAAGGCGCCTTACATTCTTTGACCAGAATATTTGTAGTCTGCATCCTTCATTATGAAATGATTAAGTGTTAAATTCAGGCTGGAAATATTATATAGGAAATATTTTTTTGGGTTATTACGTATAGTTTTCATCATTCGTGATATCCAGTCATTACAATAAATAATGAATTCTTTTTAGTATTTGTTTAGAGAGAGAATTTATTTACACAGTCACATAAGCATTTGATAATAGTTAATAACTAGTAGTTAATAATTAAACTTGCGCGTTTCAGTCTATGGATTTCCGAATGTTCTAAGTAAAAAACCTACCTACCATCAAGTAAAACTCAGGCTCGCCTGTCGATATCTAACATAAAAATACTGAATGTGTTAATAATTATAGTTAATTACTGAGTCCTTTTCAATGACAGTAAAAACATAAGATTCAGAATAATGTTTTATTTTTTTTAAATAATATTTACCACGCTGGACGTGGTATGCGTTGTTTATCGTACCGGATGTCCCAAGATCGTATCCCCATAAACACGATTTAAAAAATGCGTTGAAATACGAGGGGAAATAAACAAAATTGCGGTAAGCTAATAAAGTTAGTAATATCAAAGTCCCTTTGGAACCGTAATAAACTGGCAAGATATGTCAGACCCAGCGGGATTTGAATCCTCTACCCACAGGACCTAGGCATAAGTAAATTTTTATGATTATTCTTATATATTTTCCTACGATTTCTTTAATAAACTGATGTATGACTGAAGGAAGACTACGATATAAAAAAAAAATCATAAATATATAGCTTCATAATATGTGTCTTTTATATAAGGCGGTTCGAATTAATTTTTTAATTTCCTATTAATGTGTTTTTTTTAATATATTATATCGGATAAAAAGCCACCGTTAATAATTAATATAATATACAACATTATATTAATTATTATGCGTATATCAGTTTTCAGTCAATCAATACATAGATTTTCGAATACCTACTCGTTTTGTGGCTAAAATTCATGCTCGTCTGTCAACTAAAAGAAACTCATTATTATACATTCCTTTACAAAAATAATTTAAAAAATAGAAAGAGTTTGATATTTTTATGGCGAACAACAAAAGTTCCTTTCCAAATTATTATCTAAGAGCATCAGTTGAATATAAAAACTCCAATGAGGTAGTAATAAGTTTCACAGAATAAAATAAAAAGATCCAAAGTTAACTCATACATATAAATCTATTTAAACAATATAAAATGTCTTATAAATTACCTCCAGTCTTAGACTTTCTTTCAGAAAATGTTACAATAGCAGTAACGGCTTTAAAGCTCCAACTTTCCACATTACCAAGAGGGAAACAATTTAATAGCATTCTCCTAGTCCTAGTTGAGTTGGATTTCAACCAAGTTTTGAGCGAGAGGTATTTTCATTTCATTTTTTTTTTTTTGAAAATCTTGCTTTAACTATAGTAGTTACCTAGAACATTGACACTGACAATTGACAGCTGATTGGGTCCGTTAACCAGGGACTGCAACCGGTTAATTTTTATTTTCCAAAACACATGCCTGATAGAGATAATATGATAATAGATTTAAAGAGAAACACACTAAACTTACCACAGTATTTTTTTCAGTAAATATGAATAAAAACGAAAGAATTTTAACAAAAACCTTTATTATACCGGTATAACTCCCATAGTAAATTAACCGGTATTCAGTCCCTGCTGTTAACTTCATATACAAGTTTGATATTTCATTGAATGACATCATAAAAACGTTCAAATTATTCTGATTTCCATAAGACACATAAAAAAATTGGTCCCCTTTGCCGCCCCTAAAATCTGCCGCCCTAGGCTCAAGCCTACTCAGCCTGCTGGCAAATCCACTGAGTGTGGTCTATTTAAAGGACAAAAAAAGGGGAAAGGGGTATACAAGAGGAAAAAGTTTGGGGACATTCGGTTTAAAATCTTATACAAGATTGGGTATTTGAAAAGTTATACACGGTTTTCATTTCAAGTCATAAGCACGTGTCAAATTACTCAAATTTACAGCACAATATTACTTTTGTTATGACGTCACCGGAGAAAGTAGCCGTGACCAGTTAATTTGAAAATCATCAACAACAACTCATATGAGAAAGTTAATTTTGTTGAACGTTTTTGTTGTTAAAAATATTTTATTCAAAAAAAGAACATTAATTATTCTGGAGGAACACCGCTTAGATCTATTCAATTGTTTTTAAACTTTGACATATTTTGTTATATCAATGTTTTTAAATACATTTTTATGATAATCCTGTGAGATTTTATCTAATTTGGAATTATTATTATCTGTATAATATTCATTAAAATAGATATATACATAATATCACCTATGAATATATCGTTAGTCTCTCATAATACTCAGTACATTTTCAAAGATAAATATATTATTGCCTTCAAGTGTCTGACCACGTCAGTCACTTCAAAAGCAAGGGTTTAATACAACGGGTTAACTCACATTCAACGTTACTTTCAAATAGGGTTACCACTTACCAGATACAAATTTTGAAATACCTGGCAAAATTGAGAATAAAATTCCTGACTCTCGGGTCGCCGTTTATAATCTCGACTAACAATTAACATTACATTGTAAATTGTTTTAAGTATATGTTATTGTTAATAAGTAAAAATTTAAGTATGTTATTTAAAATGTAAAGTGCATTTTTTCCTTTGTTTTATTAGTTGTTTATATTCGATTCGAGATCAGGATCGTACAAGGACAAGGAATGTGAACTCGCAAGTGTTAATTATTATTATTTTTAAGGTTCCGTACTCCATACTTAAAACGGGACCCTTATCAGGCTGTCTGTCCGTCCGTCCGTCCGTCTATCAAGTTGAAATTAAAACTCAGGTCTGCAATCCCTTGCAGCAGTGAAAAAATTAACAATCAAAATATGCTCCGACTCGCAAGGGAATCAAAACCTATAGTGTACTTTCCGTTGACCTAGAATCATGAAATTTAGCATGAAAAACATGTTCATTTAAAAATCCTTACTTTTATGTATTCCGGCCGCATTCCTAACAAATTACTAAAATTCCTGACATGTTAGGAAAATTCTTGACGTCTGGTAGCCCTACGGTTCAAAGGTTTATGAGAGAATTATTTAATATATTATCAAAAGATCCTTTCGGATTTAGATGAAATATACATTACTAGCAAGTCTTCACACGGGTGAAATGTAGATGTACTATACACAAAATAGGCTTTTTTGTGTGTAACTCGCTGATAATGTATCTTTCTATTGGTGAAAGATTTTAAAATCAGTCCAGTAGTTTTTGAGTTTATTCGTTACAAATACACAAACATACAAATCTTTTCTCTTTTTAATATTAATGTGGATTTGGAACAATATCTAAAAATATTCACTACGCACTAGTAGCACAGGAGGTTATGCGTTCGAAAACGGTTTTTTTTTAATTATTACAAAACAGAAAAACACACCTTTTCCATCTATGGACGGAATGTCGATATTCCACCCACCCGTTTCATGCCCGAAGTGACCAGACGTGGGTAAACCATGTTTATAGTAAATTATAAATATGTCATCCTCGTGAGATTTGAACCCACGACCCGTCGCGCGATGCGAATGGCAGGTGTTCTACCGAACGCGCCAACGAGCCCATCATTAGTATTTTTCATACCATTTTCATTACAAACCTTAATATGCAAGGTCCGTTCCGCTCTTGATGGAAATGATTAAGATCTAACGAAATAATAACGTATGAACCACAAATGTCACTATAATAAAGTGTTCGTTTGATTTGACTTTCACGTCAAGGTCCAATTATTTAGTACGGGGAGCGATGTGTTGACAGGCACATTACTGTAATATGACATTTATTATTCTGAATCAAGCCGTTATGTTGTCGTTGTGAAGCAATTTAGAGGCTATAGTTTAATATGTTCTAGTACTTATCTATTTAGGTTGGCACTTGACATTACTGGAATAATTACTGGAATATGTTAAACTTTTTAAATTAAAACTAAAACAATTTATAAGTGAACATCAAAAAAGTCAGGAAGCACAGACACATGACACAAGCGTTATTTGAGTATTTCATGTTTATTTAGGTATTTTATTTTATGATAAAATTTGTATGTTTTTTTTTTATTTTTTTGGTTTCAGTATGTACTATAGTTAATTTATATACGGTTAGTAGGGTATAGTTGATATACATATTTATTATTTTATTTTGTGTGCCGTGACGTAACCGAGAGGTCCCAACGGAAGATCAGCGCTGGTTAACAGCCAGCAAAATGCTGAGTTGAGGCCCTTTTTGTGACACTTTTGTTTATAAAATGTCTTCTTATGTGTTTTTATGTATTCCTATTTGTCACAAATAAATATCATTTCATTTCATTTCATTTCAATAACCATTTTGACGTATTGATTCCGCTGTCAATTCTGCCACTTACACCTTGGAGTCTGGCTAGTTGAGACTGGATAAGCGCGGCAAGTTAAAAAGCTTGAAGTACATAATAATTATGTACTTCAAGCTTTTTAACTTAATTATTAAGTACACCGATATTTGAAGTGAGGAGTTTCGATTTGATTTAAGTGTATGGATTTAGGAATGTTCGAAATAAAACAATAGATTCTATTTATCTGTTTGACTTTTTTATGTCAGTTATCGACAGATGAGCATGAGGTTCACTTGATGGTAGGTGATTAGCCACAGTCAATGATGCGCTGTCGACCTACTTTTTACTTCGAGCATTCGAAGAACAGTTGTTCTGTGGCTGAGTTAGCACCTATCATCATGCGTCTCACACTCGTCTATCTATTGATATTAAACTCTAGCTAGTGCCAGCGACATCGCTCACGTGGGTGAGCTTCTAAGTAAGTTATTTAAATGAAGATAACTTTTCTTCCCGTTATCCGATTTCGATGAAACCATTTTTTTGAAACAAAATTATTCAAAATTATTTTTTGGTAGGTATATATTAATTACCAATCTTTAATCGGGCGATTTCTGGTAAAAAAATTCAATGTTCAGAAATATTGAATCTACTATTTTATTAAATACGAGTATGTATTGTATGTATCTGGAATACTGAAACGATAATCAAAATTTGGAGGGCTTCTTAAAATGTTTCTGTCTTTCATTTTACCTTCGTAATGAAAGGGTTAGAGATACTTTTAAGTACACCTCAATTTTGATTAGCGTTCGAGAATTCAGCCATTAATAATAGTCATTTTAAGTTGTGGTTGTATATACATATTAAACTAGTAACACACCCCGGCTTCGCACGGGTGCAATATAGACTTAGAAACTATACACAAAAAACTACGTTACTGATAGGTACTATACGAGTAGCTTTCTATTGATGAAATAATTTTTAAAATCGGTCCAGCAGTGAGTTAAATCGTAATAAACTTTATAATATTTTAAATTCAAATTCAAATTCAAATTCAAAAATCATTTATTCATTTAGGTAACACAATGTACACTTATGAACGTCAATAAAAAATACATATTAAATGCTTCTAGTTTTACATTTACTGCCAGTTCACAAATCAAGGGCGTAGAGCGGACGAGAAGAACTGGCAAGAAACTCGCCGCCACTCTTTTTTAATCGCCAAGTTTTTGTTTTACAAATGTTTTGTAAGGAGCTGCAACCATTACACCATGTTCCACATGACATCTTTAAGTAATTAACTATAATAATCGAAAAAATATACGAGTATATATAAACGAAAAAAATAAAAATAAATAAAAACAAAGATTTGTCCTCTATCAGCAGAATGTATGGTGAAGTAGGAGCACTCACTTACATTCTCGTGGGAACAACACGCAAATACATAGACGAAATAACTAATATCACCGCATACACGAATTCAAGTTCGACCAGTCACCACAAGTAGCACCCGTTCACGAGTATGACGCATGGCCAGCCATCGACCCCCTCGCCATATTTTAGGGAGAGAGACAACCCGACGCATGGACGCCGCCACAAGCAATGACATTTAAGCGAGCATGACGATCCTTGAAATGTGAACTTGGCTACATAAGAAAACAATAATAATATTAATTATTCTGAAATAAATTAGTACTACATGGATCACGGTTTGCTCCCACTTTACATTAAAAAAGTCGTGGATGTTGACGATCGCCCCCGAGTCTGGAATTGCAGCCGAGAGATTCAGTCGCGTTACCTCTATACTGGAGCAAATCATATCCAAGCACTAGGATCGTTTAAATATTCATTTATGTTATAATAGGCCTTAGCAAGTAGTTTTACTTTAACGTACGATTTAAATTTATTTATTGACAACACTTGTATCTCACTAGGGATTTTGTTGAAAAAACGTATACAATTGCCTTGGAAAGAATTACTCGTTTTATGCAGCCTTGTGGTTGGTGCACTAATTTTGTCTTTATTACGAGTACTATAATTGTGGAAGCTACTATTCTTTTGAAAGATATCTATATTTTTCCGCACATATAAAATATTCTCATAAATGTATTGACTTGCCAAAGTCAAAATATTTAATTCTTTAAACTTGCTTCGAACTGACTCCCGTGGGGATAATCCGCAGATCGCTCTTATAGCCCGCTTTTGCACTACAAATATCGATTTAATATCAGCTGCATTACCCCACAAAATAACACCATATGACATAATACTATGAAAATAGCTGAAATAAACGAGCTTTGCTGTATTCTCGTCAGTAAGATCACGTATCTTTTTCACTGCGAACGCTGCAGAACTTAGCCTATTCGAAAGACCTTCTATGTGTGGGCCCCACTGGAGTTTACTATCTAAAGTAATTCCCAAGAACACTGTATTATCAACAAAGTCTATTTCCTCATTTTTAATTATTATTTGACCATTGCTACTTTTTACATTTGTAGTTACAAATTTAATACATTTTGTCTTCTTTTCGTTTAGCTTAAGATTATTTGTATTAAACCAGTGAACTACACTGGAGATGGCACTGTTTACATTCTCAAGTAATGGATCTCGTCGTTTCACTTTAAATAAAAGCGAAGTGTCATCAGCAAACAGTACTATCTCGTGAAGCTCTTTTACAAGAAATGGTAGGTCATTTATATAGATGAGGAATAAGAAAGGTCCAAGTATGGAGCCTTGCGGTACACCCATAGTAACAGACGATCCCATTGAGGTTGTTCCATTTATATTTACCTTTTGAATTCTACCGCTCAGGTATGAATCCATTAGTTTTAGCGCTTTTTCGCCAATGCCATAGTGTTGAAGTTTTTTGATAAGGATTTCGTGATGGACACAGTCAAAAGCCTTTGATAAATCGCAAAAAACTCCAATGGCATCATGAGCATTTTCCCACGCATTTAAAATCTCGGAAATTAATTTAATACCAGCATCGGCTGTGGAGCGGACCTTTTGTAAAACCATACTGTTGGCTATGCATAAGTTTATTATTATTGAAATGTATCATTAATTGATCAAGAATCAATTTTTCAAAAATTTTACTCAATGCAGGCAGCACAGATACGGGTCTAAAATTTGTGGGGTCAGAAGTGCTGCCCGTTTATTAGTATAGATAATACAGTTTCTTCTCAAACATTCTAACTACTCAGACAGTTGTGATCATTTTGTTTTCTTAAGGATCTGAGTGCTTTTAATTGATTTTTTTAAGCCTTGTTGGGTCTGTAATTACAAAAGTTTTAAATAGTTTTGAACTGTTCTTGAGTAACTGCAGAGTGCTTAATTGCTACTCGTAATACGAATTTAGAATCGGATTTGAGAGAAGAATCAAAAAGTCTCAAGACTCAATCAATAGGGAATATGCTTGTGATTCCAATGAGGGTCAGACATTTTTTTTAATAAACTTTATTACTTCAGAATTACGCTTCCGTCAATATTTTTTATTACAATTTCAGTTTTGAGGAAGAAATTAATTTTTAAAAAGTGCAAATATACAGAGGGAAATTAAAATATTTGAATCGCTTAAAATGCCCGTATCGATTAGCATTTTTTTTAAATACTTTAAATCAATTTTTTGGCGTTATTTTTTTTTCTATTATATATAACAATGTAAGCTATCGAATAAAAATATAAAAAAATACATGCATATTCCCTACATATATTTTTTTATAAAATAGGGGGAGTGAGTGAGAGAGTAAAAAATAAGTGAAATCCCGAGTCCCCTAGTGGGGCATGGGGCTGACTCATTTCTGGTTCTGTTTCATTGATCATTTTTCTTTAAAGGGAAGTAGGTGATCAGCCTTCTGAGTCCTGTCCCAACCTAAGCAATTTTTTTTAAATCTTGTTTTCCCGGGATATGATCCCAGGATCTCCGGTGCTAAGCCACGGAAGCGGTCAAGCGAGTAACATAGGCGTTTAAGTATCTGGGTATATACCCATTACCCATCAACCAAGACCGCGATACTGGGCCTTACTTCAAGGTAGATTTCTCAGGCGGGTATGATTAGACTTGTAAATATTGGACCATCTATAAAGTATAACATGTGATTCAGGCAACTTTCTTTTGATTATAGTATTTGGACTTGTGACTTTCTCTAGATTTTTTAAGAATTAAATAAGCCTATAATCTATTTTTAGGGTTCCGTACTCAGTAACAAAATCGGAACTCTTATACTTTATAGGATCATTTCATTGTCCGTCTATCTGTCTATGTATCCGTCTGTCAATACTCTCAGCAACGCGTGGAGGTATCTGTAGCGCGTTTTTTTAGTTTAATCGTTTAAATAAAATACTGTATACCGGATTAAAACGCGATTTATTATTTATATTGTTTAAATTATTTATCCCGACGTTTCAGATGCTTTTCAGCAACCGTGGTCGCGGGGAGACAGGAACGTCGGGATAAATAATTTAAACAATATAAATAACTAGCGACCCGCCCCGGCTTCGCACCGGTGCAATGCTGATACTTAATACACTACAGAAAAACTGTTATTATTATACATATTTAAACCTTCCTCTTGAATCACTCTATCTATTAAAAAAACCGCATCAAAATCCGTTGCGTAGTTTCAAAGATTTAAGCATACAAAGGGACAGAGAAAGCGACTTTGTTTTATACTATGTAGTGATAAATCGCGTTTTAATCCGGTATACAGTATTTTATTTAAATGTGTGATACTTGCGTTAATAAAAGACAATATTATAGTTTAATCGTATCAAACAAACTTTTCCTCTTTATACTATTAGTTTAGATAACGAAAATGGATAGAAATTTAGTACCTATAGAGATAGACATACTAGTATTTATTTTGTCACAAATACTTATTATACATACACAGACCTGCAGTTGTATGAGAAATTATTTGAATAGCATCCATGAAAATTGATAGGCCAAATAATTGATGTAAACTTCTTGTCGAGTTCTGAGAGTTTGGCAAAACAAAGAAAATGTTATAACATTTACCTACCTACGAATGTCTAAAACACCCTTTTAAAACCACTTTTCCGACTCAGCCTTGAACGCAGTAGCTGTTCTAAGCCTTATCGGAACAAAGGTTAGTCCCGCCGAATCAGATTACGCGATCGTAAAATAATTCTAGTTGCGTGATTGCTAAGGCTTACTAGGGTACGGATTACGAATAATTTCATTTGATATGAGATTGTTATCTTAGAAAGTCATAATTTCCTAAACTAGGCTCTTTTTGATGTAACTAGCGAGATGCTATAGAGCGAAACGACCTTTCTACATGCAATATCAATAAAATGAGAAAGGTCATCAACCACTTTCTATGGGACATTGGTACTGATATAAAGTTCTTTGTACAGTCACAAAACATATGCCATTATATTCCTTAATGTTGTAGTATATTTACAGTTTTTATTTGAATTTGAGATCTAATAGGGTTTATGAGATATCTTCATTTATATATTTAAAAAAAGCCACTACATTACTTCATAAGAACCTGTTGTTTTTGCAATTAATAACACAATAAGTAATATTTTGTTATTAATTGATACCAAATAAATGTCTAAAGGTATAAAACTATCCAGGAATACCCTTTTATTAAATTATTGATGGGTTCGGGTTCTATAATGTCTCTGTCTTGAGCTAATATATACAAAATATACCTTGCATGTATGATGCCTTGACTTATCTTAGCTCTCAATAAACGATCATTTTCGTTTAAATAACTTTAAATGTGATGTGCCCAATTATTATTAGTATTCTGACATATCTCAATATTGTAGGTGTAGCTGCCATTTTGGCAAACGTCAAACAAAGACGTGACATTGACAATCAACAGATGATATCGATTTTACATTTTATCATCAACCACATCGATTAATTACCATTATTGAAATAATAATATGTGTTTGCTGATTCTATGGGTAGGTAAATGAATAATAAATGCGTGCATACATTGCCACATGACCACATGACGCCCCGTCGAGCATCCTGTCGCTTCATATTTTTTTTTAAAATGACAAATCGATTAATCGATTACTAGTAACTCGATTTTTTTTAACACTATTAAATCCTACGTCCCTTTAAACGCTATCTACAATTAATAGAACAATTATTTTTGAATCATATTATTAGTATTTTTCTACTAGCTACGGCTCCCCATTTTATCTCATTTTATTCGTAAATTAATGCAGAATATAATATATAAAATATATAAATGTACAACTCAGTACCAATTTGATATCGGTACTGAGTTGTACTCGGACGCGCCAAGTATGATATAAACATCTTCAAAAATTTAGTGGACTGTATGCGGGGTGTGTTCAGGATCGGACCGGAATGGAAAGGAAGAAGGGAAACAATACCTGCAACTCTCTTCTCCTGCAGCAGTCCTTGCACTATGACTTTTCTCTTGTTTTCACACCCCTTTGTTTGAGATTATAAACGACTTAATTGTCGGGCTTTAATTAGATTATTTGAGAACACGTAGTGTTGCTCGTGCGGTGATACGAACAGGAACGAACAAAATGGCGCCTTAGTTTCAGTGTTGCTACAGCGGCGGTTGCATTGTTGCAAGGTATAAAAATTTATGGGTTGGAAATAGGGATTATTTTATATTATTTTAAATTAATTTAATTTAATTTGTATATTTGGCGCTACCAAAAGGATTATCATTTGTGTTAGTTTTAAGACATTTTGAGAGTATAGTGCTAAAACTAAACTAAAAATTATAAGTTAATTTCTTTATTAAAAGATGAGGGCCACAATTACCTAAGATATACAAATAATATGGTCGTAATCAAGGTAATGAACTCTATCGATTTAATTTCAAAAGCAATAATGGCATGTCATGTAATTTCAGAGACTGTGGCCTGTTGTGGTCTGTGGCATGTCATTTAAGTTGTCAATGTCAAGTATCAGTCAGTTGTAGGTACGTTGGTCTTTCATTCTAGCTGGTTTAGCTTTCGAGACAGCCAGCGTCCGCGCCAGCCGGCCTAGCATGACCGTCACGAGATATCTCGCGGACGAGTAAAGACAAACTAAAAGATAAGATAGATATATTATAATTATAAAATATTATAAAGAGGAATGATTTGTATTTAGGAATTTTTGTACAATATGTTATTAATAAACTCAAAAACTACTGGACCGAGCTACATTATCAGCGAGTAACAGGCTAATTTGTGTTTATATTACATCTACATTGCAGTCGTGTGCTATTGCGTGCGCGTTGCTAGTATAATATTATATCTCGACATCGACAACTTTGATACGAAAGATATCTCACCCGACAATTATGTCTATATTTGACATTAGAAGTCGAATTTTATGTGTAAGTGTCATGTTAGACCCGAAAGAAATAAAGCGATAATCGATTAAAACACGAGAAAACCGTCGACAAAATTTTGTCGCGCTTGTCATGCTAGGCCGGCGGGTGCGCACTGAGTGATGAGGAAAACAGAATGGAGCATGGACAGCGAAAACAACAATGTGGTTATCGCATCCATCTGAATCTCCAACATATAGGTTTCGCATTTTTTGTTTTCAGAACCAGTAAAGAAAGATTAATATCAGTACCTATTTTCTTCTCCACTTCAAAATTTACGAAGACAAGTCCTTTTACTTATATATGAAATATCAGATATTTATTAATGAAAAATAAAAAGAAAAATTATGGTATTTATTTAACATTATATACTTCTATAAACAATCTTAAAGTATGGGCTTTTTGAACAATATCTAATGTCATATTAACCAATCTGTGCCGCACCTCCAACGACTGCGACGGCTGGTCCAGCTTTGATAATTCCATCTCTTATATGTTGGCCCACTCTTTCCTAAAATACAAACATAAATATTTATAAAATGAGGACTATCAATAATTTTAAAGTCAGCGGATATGGGTAAAGTTTAGATAAAAACCCAGGCTTTATTTGTATATCTATATAAATCGTCAGAAAACATCTAATATCGTCGTTGCGACTTTAAGACCTGTGTCAGTTTTGGCAAAACTCTTTCTACATTTTGAATCTCTATCGAATGCAAAAACTCTCATCTGTATACGACGCGACGTTTCAATCGTATTTTATTTACCAATTTCAAAATCTCCTATGTGCTTGCTAACCAACTTGCTAACTTTTTTTTACAATGATACTAGTTTTGCTTACAAAGTAAAAAGCAGGAAATCACGTGGCTGATACCCGTATTTTTATTGTAGTTGGTTTCATTATATCTTTTTCAGTAGACGGTTTTTATCGATTTTCTCATAGTATTGATAAATTAACATAAGGTACATAAGAGGTCTTAAAGACGAAGACTATATATTGTAATAATTGGCATTACAACTATCGCATCATCTGAAGTTAGTCCAATCGGAATATGACGGCATTTTTGCTCTAACTTTTTGAGAGAAATAATTCAAATTCCAAATTCAAGATGGCGACTAAATTTCGCCAGTGCATTAGCCGCTAACTTGAAGGAGAATAGTTTATTGGCAAATTTTCAATGTTTCAACAATTTTTTAATTAATATAATTAAAAGCGTAATTATTATATGTCGAGGAATTTTAAAACTACACACACACTACAGGGTTTTGAAGTTCTAGGTTAGGTTATGTCTCACCGCGGCAGCGGCCGACGAGTGCCAGAACCTAATCCTACTTATTTTACTTGGCTTAATAAAATTGTTTTAAAGTAAAATAAAATTGTTTTTGAAGCCAAGTAGAACATCAAAACCCTTTAGCGCCACCACCCTATTACTTTGGGTTTGGCTTTGCGTGCTTTTTTTTCTATGGGGTTTTATGGCGTCCCCCACCATAACATTCCATGGGCTATTCTATTAGTGATAAGAAGCATTCAAAAAAAATTGGACCATTTTTGGGCTGCAGCCCTGGTTAGACAGATTTACCAAAAAACAAACAAATAAGTATTCCTCTAATATAAGTATAGATATAGATAAACATAATACATAAACAATGTCATACGAACGGAAAATGTCCTATAAGTACGGCTACACGCAGGGCCGGATTTAGGGGAGGGCATCCGGGGCTACTGCCCCGGGCCCTCCACAAAAGAGGGGCCCCCACAATAGAGATTTCGGAAATAAATCTTTTAAATTCCGGCGAGTGAACACTAGTAAACAACTTTTCCTTTGATATTTTTTTACCTTGACCTACTGAACTTTGTGCGAACATATTGTTAACATGAAAATAATTTGGGGTCAGGGGGGGGCCTCCACTTTTTTGTTGCCCGAGGCCTCCACACCTATAAATCCGGCCCTGGCTACACGGCTATAAGTTTTAAACGTTAGTAGCCCGCATTTTGGAGTCTCATCTCGTCTTTTAATTTCAAGTTCCTATTTTAGCATGATGAAACTCTAGCAGGTTTTGCTCAACTGACTTAAAAAAGAGATCAACGTTGGCGTAATTATTTGTGCCGTATCAGCATAAATGAGAATTGTACGAATATTCGGGGTCATAAAGAAATTCTGGTTGAATTGTTTTTTTTTTATTCAGGTCATATTTTATTCAGCCCGCCTAGCATGACCATCAAGAGTAGACAAGATATCTCGATCGACAAATATCTTTTGACATTAGAAGTCGAGTTTTTAGTGTCAATGTCATGTTAGATGCGGAAGACATAAATAGATAATCGATTAAAACACATGAAAATGGTCGACAAAATTTTCTCGTGGTTGTCATGCTAGGCCGGCTGTTCGTAACTTTTGTGAATAATAACGGCTGAATAAACTAAAATTATATTAAAGAGATTAAAAATCAAGGACATTTATGTATTTTTTTGTATATTTGTATTTACGTTTTATAGTAGCCATTTAAAAATATTTTTTACAGTTTGAGACTAGGAATTTTTACACCATGATGATGTAATGATTTGTACTTTATTAGATACTTACGCTTTTAAAGGTTATATTGTTTAATTGTACAAAGTATGTAAAGTATATTTCATACATATTACCTCTTTATGCAAAATTACTTACTGCTTTTTTCCAGAATTTCCATCTAGGATTCGGCGCGGGCGCAGCAATGACAAATGTCATTGTTAAACATAAAACAATGAAGAAGAAAAATTTATTAAAATTCATCTTTATACGAGATTACACTTTTTAATGATATACCTACAAAGAAAAAATTGCAGATATTTATACGGCTTGCTTATCTGATATAAATTGAGATCAACAGGTATGTAAATAATAAAATAATTGTTGAACAGTAAAACAAATAACATTTTTTTCTTTAATCTCACAACGGCCTGAAATCGGATAAAAATAAATACAGGATTACACTGAAATATTTCAATATTAGCAATCCGCCCAGGCTTCGCACGGGTGCAATGTAGATGGATGTACACAAAAGCTGATAATGCAGCTTTCTATTGGTGAAAGAATTTTTAAAATCGGTCGAGTAGTTTTTGAGTTAAATCGTAACAAACAAACAAATGTTTCCTCTTTATAATATTAGTATAGACATAGGTAGTGTGACTTCCAGAGTCCAAGTCAATTTTTTGTGGGGCATAGGGCATATACAATATACATTTCTGCGTCTATTTCACAGATCATATATTGTCTACAAACAAAAAATTGACAACTCTATGCTCAGCCCGAACAAAAAACATTTTTATGTCTTGATTTCCCGAAATTTAATTCATTATAAAGAGGAAAGATTTGTTTGTTACGATTTAACTAAAAAACTAATCGACCGATTTCAAAAATCCTTTCACCAATTGAAAGCTACATTATCAGCGAGTAACATAGGCGTATTTTTAGTGCACCCGAGCCGGGGCGGATTACTAGTGATTAATAATTTCGATTGCTGGATAGAGATCATGGATTTTCATTCCATTCTTGCATACCATTTTCAAACATACTCGTTGGTTTCGAGAACTCTTGACCTGGCCCTTTTGAAGAACGTCTCCGATCTTGTCAAGGTATTTTCTCTATGTCACCAACACGAGGGTTCGCTTTCAATGAATTCATAAAACCTACTTTCCTACTTTGGATCATAATTAATTTACCCGAGATCTGGTTAGTAGGTATATTTGTATATAATACTAGCGACGCACGGCTTCGCACGGGTCAAGATTTTTTGGCAAAAAAGCAGGGGTTGTATGTATTTTTTAATGCCACATTATAAAAAAATAAAAACAAAACATTTCGTCCAAAAATTAAAAAAAAAATTTAGGGGTGGACTACCCCTAACATTTAGGGGGATGAAAAATAGATGTTGGACGATTCTCATAGATACCGGATAAGCACAAAAAATTTCATCAAAATCGGTCAAGCCGTTTCGGAGGAGTATGGCAACGAAAACTGTGACACGAGAATTTTATATATTAGATTACCGGTAGAGGTGGGTCGTTGACGGTTTTTGTGTTAACGAAATGAAACTGCTAATTACAAACAGATAGCCTGTTAAAAAAAGCAGCTAATTTTATTACAAACTATTATAAGCGACTACGCATTGAATGTTCGTTGAGCTAATCCGCGCATTGCGTTCTAAAATCGTTGAAAGAAACAGTTAATATATTTAACTGCTTTTGCTGTAAACGAAAAGCAGCTAATTCGTTAACATTAGAAAAGCTGCTAAAAAAGCTGCTTGTTGAACTAACGGCCTCTCCTAATTTCTGGTGATTGCCAAAGTTATTATTTTATCACTTGACTTAAATTAGAGTATTTTAGAATTTAGTTTAGAATTGACGGGCTCGATGGCGTGTTTAGTAGAACATCTACCTTGCGCTCCGATGGATCGTTGGTTCGAGTCCCACCACATGTTTAAATTTTCTGTAAGTATGTCTTCCCTACGTCTGGTCACTTCGGGCATTGAACGGTGGGACGAATATCGAAATTCCGACCGGGTATCGAACCACCGTTCATAGGTGGAAAAACCGTGAAGTGCATATTGCGTTTCGGTTTATGTATGGATTTCCTAATGCTCGAAGTAAAGAGTAGATCGACAGCGCATCATTGACTGACGTTCTGTGGCTGAGGTATCATCTACCATCAAGAGAACCTCATGCTCGTCTGTCGATATCTAACATAAAAATAGTCAGTAGGAAGTCTATCGGTGGTTATATTTATATCCATTTTTAATGTCATAAATATTGTTATTTTATGCTATTCTACAACAAAGTAAAGTAATTTACATCACGCGTTCGGAGCATTAATAATATAACATGATGTTTTTTAATAAATTTCGAGTTTGATTCGAATCTATGATGGATCGCGTTTTGTTACGTTAAAAGTGTTTTCATGTTAATTTTAAACGCCTTAAAGATTTAATTAACTAATATCGCTGCTGCCGCAATTGCTTTCAAAGTTACGAACTATATTTTTATTATAATTTGATGTATTTATTATGACTCTACTATAGCCTTAGATCAAAATAGAGCTCTTAGTATATACCGATGCTATATAAAGAGAATTCCCGAGTTCCTTAGTGGGGCATGAGGCAGACATATTACTGTGTCTGTTTTACTGATCATTTTTCTTTACAGGCAAGAATCTAATATTGGCCGACCGAAACAATTTTTTTTAAATTTTTGTTTCCCCGAGAATCGAGTCCACTTACCACTGCGCTATGGAAGTTCTCTGTAATAAAAAAAATATATTTGCGTGTTACGAAGTATTATAGATATATTATATCCGATAGATTGCGGTTTGAATCATACCTGGTTTATGGTTTTTTATTTTTTTTCCATCTTAATTTTAAGTTAAGCGGGATATTTAAATTTCGAATCAGGAGGTTTGTTACCAAAATCGAACGCCAAAATTTCGGAGAAACGAAAGAACAACCAACTTCGTATTTTAACTTATATAACCAAAACATTTTCAATCAGGTAGGTATACGATTATAATTGCGATCATAGTAATGTCAAACAAAATACAATGTCTAATTGCGAACTATGAATCGACTTTCGTAATAGGAAAATGTACGATCCGTCCCGAACTTCGTATTTTGGTTTTGGTAATAACAGAAACAGTTTTTTTTAACAGGATTGAGTCCCCAAATACAGCATGAAGCAGATATACCTAAGTGTCTGTTCCAATAGTCAAATAATAGGTTGTATCCACTGGATACGAACCTCCGATAGAAAGCAGTACCCTTACTACTAAGCCATGAAGACGAAATATATATACAATAAATACAAGAGTAACTTATGTATTCGGAACCGCAATCAATAAAATGAATTATCTTAATTACTGCGTTATTAATAACATGAGTCAGGAACTGTGAAGTACCGCAGTGAATATGATAATTTTACTATATCGTAAGCTCGTTGATGATTCACTTTTAAAATTAGTTTTTTATGGAGTAGGGGGCGAACGGGATATTGGCTCACGTGATGGTGATTACCGTCAGTGGTGGGACCACCATAGAAGCCCAAAAGCCCGGCTTGTATCAATGGAACCATAAAAAGAAAAATAATAATTCCCTTAACGTAATTATATAGGTCATATAAAATATATTACTTTTATGATTACGTAATTATAATATACAAATAATATGTCCGTAATAATTTTTTTATATTAGGTTATTTTTTTTATATAGCTCGATATGTATACACTTCGCTGATGGTATATTTTGTGTACGGTATACTACAAATTATACAAATGTATCTACAGAGAGGTATTTGGCACTGATTCCAAAAATATTATCATACATTTCTAAGTTTCTGTAAACATGTTTTTCCTTATATCCGGATACTCCAGCATTGATTTATTGAACAAATTTGGACGGATTATCAATTTTATAGATGGAAAAAGCTGTCATGTAAATATTGCGAGTCGGTAGATTAATTAACTTATGCTCGAATAAAAATAAAATAGATTGACAAAAATCATCGATCGATATTTTATGATGCAGGGCTGATGTTGAAATACCATCAAGTACGTCTCACTTCCAAACGGCTTTATTGACATAAATAAATAAAAACAAAAGACACTCACATTATAATCAAAACAATGTATGGTAGGATTTTCCTCTTTCATGGATCTACAAAAAAGTACGTTATGGCATATATAAACATTTTAAGGATAGCTATCTATATATTCTATATTATATTTTCTTAAAAATTCTCACGTACAATGCGGTAAAAGGAAAGCTATTATTCCTTATCAACTTAAATACGTTAGTTAACTTAAGCATTTCATTAATAATCTTTCTTTTACACCATAGAATTTAACTGAATATCTTCGTTATAGCGCGCGAATGCGACCTTACGACTGATAAGACATGACGTAGGAATAATACTCTATGTTACCCGTGCGAAGGCGGGGCGGGTCGCTAGTTAAGTATATTGAATAAAGTTATCAATGAGATTAGAACAAATATCAAAAGTCAACCTATACCCAGTCTAGGAGATCATGACTCCTGTTTGTGCGCAAATGTATTCCCCTCTTTAAAAAAAAAAGGAGATCATGACTCCAATGACCCCATCCAGATCCGCCCGTGTATCTAATATCTATATCTATACTAATAATATAAAGGGGAAAGAATTGTATTTTTGTATGTTATGAATAAACTCAAAAACTACTGGACCGATTTTGAAAATTCTTTCACCAATATAAAGCTACATTATCAGCGAGTAATAGAGTAATCAGAGTTTTGTGTATACATCTACATTGCACCCGTGTGAAGCCGGGGCGCGTTGCTAGTCTATTATAAAGTCTATAAGTTCCACGTAACAAAATCACAACTATTCCGATTACTAAGAACAGTTTTAAACAAAGTGAGTAAACTAAACAGTTAGTTCCAACAAACGCAAAATAGTTCCCCGTTCCGTACCTTCAGGGGATTCCCTTTTATCGGTCGATTAAAAGTTTCAAGCAATCTGACCCCTATTGACCGCACATAAATAAACAGGAAAACTAACTATTAGAGTCGCTTATAAAATAACTCTTATGCCGTTACAATAAAGATGTGATTGCAATACTATGTATTTTCCAAGTGAACTTGAAAATTGGTTGCGATGTTGCTATTTAAAATGAAACGAGTTGCCAAGTTATTCATAAAGCAGAAGATTTGAAGACGCTTCATAGTATAATACAACAAGGAAGTCAACATGAATTTTTCAAGAATATTTTTCTTTGTTTTTGCCTGTATTTTGGGTCTGAGCGTAGTCAATGCGAGTCCAAAGTGGAAATTGTTTAAAAAAATAGTAAGTATTATATTATACATTCCATAACAATTTTTTGTATTAAACTTGTTGATTTTGTCTTTGTTCTTAGTTACGGAGTCCTTATTTTGAATATAAAGTCAATTCAAAATTTTACAAGTTATTCTAAGTTTCGATAAAATAAGGTCATTGACCTTTACGCATGTTTCCAACATATTGTTTATATGTGAAATATTCTTATAGTCATTTTTGACTGATATGATCTTTAATAGACAATCTAAGTATATACTTAATATTTTTCTATGGGACCATGAAATAATCGGGACTATTATTTTAATATTTTTAAAAAAAAAATTTAAATTGCTAAACATAAGTAAGAAATGATAACATATTTAATATTTTTTTTATACTTTATCGGGTGCAGCCAATTCATTTCCCTATAATTTAATTCATTTTGTCACACAAGTCATTCTTTTTTTAATTTTTTATTCATAGCATGTACTTTGATTTTAGAGTTTTTCTTGTAACATGTATTTTTTTCAAAGGTGAGCGAACTAATAACTTCTTTTAACATTGATTTAACCTATTTTCTCTTTTTTTTAAGGAAAAAGTTGGCCGAAATGTCCGCAATGGAATCATCAAGGCGGGTCCAGCTGTCGCAGTGGTAGGGCAAGCGACCGGCATCGCTAGAGGATCCGGATGAAAATCTTCCTCCTAATATCCTGATGCTGTGCGAAAGAGAGGGGAATAGATTTCCTCTCTATCGCACAAAGCTAGGATTTCACTAAAATAGAACAATTTTTCCCGCCTCTTTATATTATTTTGTATTACTTAATTTCTGATAATAAAATTGTTATTTTAAGGTATTCTTGGATTTTATTGAAAACCCAACCCAAAAACCGTACTTCATTCTGTAATACACTGTCGTTTGGTAGTAAAAGACTTGTGGTTTTTTTATCAATAGAATATAAATTAAACAAATATTTAAATACAACTTTTAATGAGAAAATCTGGACAGATTTTTGCGTCACAAACTATAATAATAATAATTAGAGATGAAACGGATAGCATTTGTGGCCACCGGATATCCGGCAGAACACTTACTTAATTATTATTAATAATAATATATTTCTATCACTAAGTATGTACACAATAACGTGGATACTATGCTAGGCTATAACTAAAAACAAAAAAAATAGTTTTTATTTTATCAAGAGGAAATGCATGTACTCACTGTGTCGTGGTTAGAAGTGTAGACGCCCTACCAGAACGCAGGGATATGAGCCCTCTATTCCAAGTAGCGGGGTCATTGGAAAAAAAACCCCTCATCCCATCTTCTACACCAGAGCTGTTCAAATCGTGACCCGTTTGAACTTATGCGGCCCGCAAAATTCTTTTTATTTCTCATTTATTTTTGTATTACTTAAAGAACAAAATTTAGAAATTTGCGTTTTACAATTTTATTAGATTTTTTGTAAATTGTAAATATATTGCGGCCGCAAATTTATTTAGCCACGTTTATTGGGCCTAGACCTCATCTAGTTGGGAAAGGCCACACCATATTCTCACCATATTCACCATTGTCACCATAGTCTACACCATATTGGGGCCCAAGGGGTCGTTAGCTTTCGCCGTAGACCCCGGCGGTGATTTTTATACCACAATACTAGAATTACCCATTAAGGGGAAAAAAAACTAAAAATATCTCGATGGGATACGAACTCGCGACCCTTCGAAAGCTTGGCTAGTTTACTACCCAACGACGCCGTCCGAACAATATATTAATGTATGAAATTCGTTATGAAGATTTTAATATATTTATAAATAGAAAAGGTATCGAACAATATAAATTACTCGAATATTAAATATGTTATTCACAATTTCGTAGTAAATAATTAATTAAACCCATGTACATACTGACTTTGATTAAAATTGTTTATAAATAGAAAAGGTAGAGCAATATAAATTACTCGAATATTCAAAATATCGTCATTAAAACTAGGTTATTACTTTTAATACATATATCTGTGTCAATGATTGTAACACACTTTTTTATTGTAATTCTTAGATACAAAAAATAGTAATAGTACTAATATTATAAATGTGAAAGTTTGTGAGGATGTATAGATGGATGTTTGTTACTCTTTCTCGAAAAATGATGAAACTTTACAGAATTATTGTTTATACATTATTATAAGATATAGATATATTTACATTGAGTTAACTGGCCAATTGACTCCGTGGCTCAGTGGTAAGCGCGATGCGTTTAGCGCTGGATGTCCCGGGTTCGAATCCCGGGGAACGAGATTAAAATTGTTTCGGTCGGGCTGGGCACAGAAGGCTGATCACCTACTTACCTCTTAATAAAGATGATCAGTGATCAGTGATCATAAATGGGTCTGCCCCATGCCCTGGTACTCGGGAATTCACTTAATTGGCCAAATTATAGCGATGATTGTCATTTTTATTATTTGGCCTTAAAAATAAGTCGGGTTTTTTAAATATTAGATATCGAAAAACGACCATGAGGTTCACTTGATGCTATTCTGCGCTGTCTAATCGATTTTACTTAGAGATTTTACTTAGAGATTCGGAAATTCATAAATCGAAACGCAAAAAGTTTTTCCATCTATGAAAGGTGGTTCGTTACCCGGCCGGAATTTCGATATTCCTCCAAAGTGACGAATCATCAGACGTGCTCATAGAAACTTACCCATCGGATCGTAAGTGTTCTACCAAACACGCCAATGAGCCCACCAAAATACATAACAAGAACTTAGGGTTTTTAATGATAGCTATCAAATTCAAATTCAAAATCATTTATTCATTTAGGTAACACAATGTACACTTATGAACGTCAGTAAAAAATACATATTAAATGCTTCTAATTTTACATTTACCGCCAGTTCTCAAATCAGGGGTTCTCCATGAGACCCACTTTTTGGAACCGTGCAACTAGACGTTTCATAAGAGCCTGCAAAGGCCTATTTGAAATAAAAAACTTTTGATTTTGATTTTGAGGGGCGTAGAACGGAAGAGAAGAACTGGCAAGAAACTCTTCGTCACTCTTTTTAATCGCCATTTTTTTGTTTTACAAAATATTAATTGTAAGGCGCTGCAAACATTACACCATATTCCACATGACATCTTTATGTAATTAACTATAATAATAAAAAAATATAAACCAGATAAAAAAACCAAGATTTGTCCTCCAAAAAGTCAGGCTCTCTTGATGGCATCAATCAATATGACCTATTTTATTTTTACGTTTTTAATTTTACTTTTTACACTGAAGCTGAAATGAATTTTTCATCAAGGCATGGTATATATTAATTGTCAAATAGAAAAAGTACCGAGCAAAATAAATAACTGGAAAAGTGAATTCATTAAACATGTTGACACATTCTCGTTATAAATAATTTTAAGCGAATTTTTAATAAAACAGTCATTTCCAGATTTATAATTAAAATGTACCCTCACTTTTATAACTGGATTGTGAAATAATTTATTTTATTATTCGACACTCTACGTAAATGAAGTTTTTTTTAAACTCATTTTGTATTTTGCTTATAGTATAGTCTAGTAGAAACACGTTGCGTAGTGATTTATTTCTTTTTGATTATATGTTAAATATAGTCTAGTAATTTTTTTTTTAATGTTAGATATCGACAGACGGGCATGAGGTTCACTTGATGGTAAGTGATACCTGATAGTCAATGATGCGCTGTTGACCTTCTTTTTACTATGAGTATTCGGAAATGCCTAGACTGAAACCAAAACGTGCAATATGCACTTCACTGTTTTTCGATCTATGAACGGTGGTTCGTTCCCAGTCGGAATTTCGATATTCGGAAAACATGCTTACAGTAAATTATAGTCCCGGTGGGATTCGAACCCACGACCCAACGGTGTGTACGGCAGGTGTTCTACCGAATACGCCAACGAACAATTTTCACAGCTAAGTAATTTTCTATAGACAATAATTATATAAATTTTACTAGTTATTTATTGGTATATTATACTTTAATTAAAATATTTTTAGATTAAGTTTTAATATTGTCTTTTATTAACGCGACTCTCATCTATTTAAATAAAATACCGTATTAAAACGCGATTTATTACACTGGTTTACAGTGTATCTGTTGCCGATACAATTTTTGCTGTTGTCGACTACTTATGATATGCTAGTTACAAATATATAAGTAGATTTTTTTTATCAGCTCTAGTTTATGAGTTCCGGGTAGTTACGGTTAAAAATGAAAATTATAAGAATTTACTAAGAAAAATTATTATTAAAAAACTTAAACAATCGTTGAGTTCCAAAAAACTTCGCTATAAAGCTCTTCTCTTATGTGTGGACTTAGGGAAGTAACGTATAAGGCACCAGCATTAGTCAGACATCCAAAAAAACTCTGATAACGCTCCTCTATGACACGTAAATCTTGATGCATACGCTCTCCCTGCTCTTCGCTCTTGTCTCCTATTTTTTTTTAAAACCTGTCTATATGACTACGGAGGAAGTGGAATTTAATGCTCATATTGCATCTTAGAGTTTTTAATTGTAAAAGCAGGTCTGTAGAAGACAGTATAATTTTCTGAATAGTTCAGTTTTAATTTTCTGACTTTCTGTTTCTGAGACAGTTCTGCATCATCAATGTCTCGATGATCATCTATATCGATCGCTGTCCATGCTCCTAATTCAAGCTTACTCATAGAATTTATAAATCCAGTATCTTTGGAAGTTGTATGATATGGGGTCTGTCAAAAATACTGGCTTTAATCTTTTCCATAGTGAGCTGAGAAAATTTGTGGCAAATGTAGGAAAAGTAGTTCCCATTTTTATCGAGTACATTAAAAAACTGTTTCATGATTCTCATTTGAATATGAAGTGGCGGCAAAATAATTATATTACGAGCTACTAGTTAGTTTTAAACTAAATATTGCTGCCCACTAACCAAACCATAAGTAACAGTCATTCAGATGATTTCGCGGTTCTACCCAAATGGTTGGAGTTCTAAATTTAAAACTACCTTTTTTCCTGCCTTTCCATAATCTTAAATATTCAACACCCTATTTACAAACACAATCAAGAGCCCAAGACTTGTAATTTTTATCCAGCGATATCCCAAAGTAGAAAAAATTGGAGTTTTTAACGCACTCTGATACACCTTTTCTATATTTTTTAGCACATATTCTCCACATATATAGCAAAAATAATTTTTGTAGATTAAACAACTTCTGCTTGAACCACTCATGTCGCTAAAACTTATGAAATTAATCTTTACACACTGAAACACCCACGTTATTAACGAATAAATTAGCATAAATGATGAACGTCGAAAACAAAGATATTCGAGCTGCAGAAAATTTTCTGAGGGTATATTTGAAAAGACCATGTCATAAGTAAACAAAATCACCCACAAAATTCACGGCAACAGCCGAAAAGTTAAATTTTGTAAACTAGTGTTATTTATATTGTTCAAATTATTGTATTTATCCCAGTCTGGCACGGGCCTTCACGGTTGCTGAAAAGCATCCGAAACGTCGGGATAAATAATTTAAACAATATAAATAATAAATCGCGTTTTCATTTTGTATATTTATAACATGTATTTCTCTTATTACTAACATAATTGGGTAGACACAGACTCCTGAAACAGTTTGGGTTTTAAA
Source organism: Anthocharis cardamines (assembly GCA_905404175.1). NCBI lineage: Eukaryota > Metazoa > Arthropoda > Insecta > Lepidoptera > Pieridae > Anthocharis > Anthocharis cardamines. The sequence continues at coordinate 3,179,451 of FR989972.1, read as the reverse complement.
AAGGTATGTAAAATAGCAGTAATAAAGAATAAAATTATTATTAATCATTACATAAATTCCAGTTTTCAAATGTTTATATATTTATTAAGGAAATAAACAGTTATTTTGATACAAATACGACGAAATCATGATACAGTATATGTCACGGTAAGAGTGAATAATTGAAGATTATTAATAATTATCTATTATTATTAATAATTACCGAAAGTCGAGGTTAAAGTGATAAATTAATCACATTTGTCGGTCAGTAGGTCTAAGATTCATACAGTTTATGAAAAACAAAGCTTTCCATTCAGGAATAAAGGACGCCATAAAACTCCATAGAAAAAAAAATGCACGCAAACTCAAACAAAAGGATATAGGGTGGTGGCGCGGTGGTCACTAAAGGGTTTTGAAGTTCTAGGTTAGGTTATGTTGGTATGGTGACCACCGCGCACGAGTCTCACCGCGGCAGCGGCCGACGAGTGCCAGAACCGAATCCTACTTATTTTACTTGGCTTCATAAAATTGTTTTAAAGTAAAATATTATAAATAAATACCTGCTGGTCATAAAACATTGGGTTTTTATTTATTTTATAACTTTTACCAATATGTGTCGTGAATTATTAATAATTACTACTAAAATTAATAAATCGATCGTTTATTGACATATACATACATAGACCAGAACAGTTTTCACAATTTAACAAATACAAACCACTAGGTGACATACAAAATTAGGTTTATAAAAATAAAAATAGGTATGAATATGACATTTACCACTTACATATGTTAGTTTAACTTTTTATACTACAAAAAATAAATTAACAATATAATTATCGATTTATATACGAAGGCGAAACCGCGCTATCTTCACTTATGACGTACGTTTCAATCAAGGTACGGATTATCGAATCAAAATACGAAAACACAAACTTTTGTTATTATTAGGGTTCCGTACTCCGTACCAAAAACGGACCACTTCGTTGTCCGTCTGTCTGTCCGTGTATTTGTCAAGATCCTTTTTCTCAGGAACGCATGGAGGTATCAAGTTGATATTAATATCAAATACTTAAGTCTGCAATCCTTTGCAGCAGTGAAAATCAAACGTCTAAGTGAACGCAATGGAAAGATACTTTTATATGAATACTATATAGGCCTTTTATATGAATATTTTATTTTATTATTTTCACTATTCAAAACCTTTAGGGTTCCCGTTCTTCCCTTCTACTTCCTGTTGACCTAGAATTATGAAATTTTTCATGAAGAAAAAAATAAATTACGAAAACGATTGGGAAAATCTTTTCGTAACTCAAATTGTGTAGGGAATGTTAAATATCGACGATCGAGGTTGAGCATTTGATGCTAGATGAAGGTTATACCACCACAGAACATCAGCCAATGATGCGCTGTCGACCTATGACTTCAAGAATTCGGGCCGTTCGCGTTGTATTGTTTATTACACCTGGGAAACCTCAAATAATATGTAAGGATATAATAAAAATATTTTTATAAATTCGAAATTTTCTTACTTCTAATCTATAACATACTATTTCACGCGTCATTTATTATAATTACTATACAGTAATTAGCCGTATCAATATCTCGATGTACCCAGGGATTCACTGTATCAAGCGAGGCGGGAGTTCCCTGCTGACCCCAAAACAACTCTGAACTCCGTTTACACCTTTGATTATTTAGAACTTTATTTTGTTAATATTAGAGTCGCGATTTCCTTGAAGCATAATTCATAAGTGCATTCTTATCTTTGTCAGGCAAACAACGTTTTATATTGGTTAAATAAAATATGCCGTCTATAAAGAACTGTATGATAATACAAATAGAGTCGAATATTGATTGAGTGAAATGTATAACTGTAATGGTATCTTTGTCGTTTGCATACAATATAAACTAGATGCTTTGGTAAGAATCTTCAGAACACTCCAAGCTTCGTACACATTGGTGCAAGAGTTGGAAAGTAATTAATAAAAAAAAACCAGAAAAAATGAATTTCTCAAAAATATTTTTCTTTGTGTTTGCCTTCGTATTGGCTTTGAGTACGGTGTCGGCAGCGCCAAAATGGAAGATTTTCAAGAAAATTGTAAGTAATATTTTCTTTATTTATGTCACTACGGTTGAGTGGTAGTAATCCCGCTCATTCAAGAAAATCACTAGGTCCTTATGATAGCAAAATAAATTAACGGATTTGGGCATGGAATAGACATTTCTGTGTCTGTTGGTCACTAGGTCCGTTTGATAGCAATTAACTGTTAACGGATTTGGGCTTGGGATAGACATTTCTGTGTCTGTTTCACTATTAACTTTACAAGGAAGTTTGTTCCGATGAATACAATTTTCATATATATTTTGTTTTCCAGATAATATTTCAATCAATTTTTGTGTTAAATTTTAAAATAATTAAAAAGTAACTACAAAATATTTATAATAGTTATGCCAAAAAAAGTGGGGCTTTGAGTTGTAATTAACACTTGGTTTGTCTGTGACGCCTCCGTGGCTCATTGGCAAGCGCAACAAGTTTATCACCGGAGGTCCTAGGTTTGAATCCCGGGGAAACAAGTTAAAATCAGTTGGATAGGGTACAGAAGGATCACCTACTTGCCTGTAAAGAAAACATGATCAGTGAAACAGACACAGAAATGGGTCTGCCCCATGCCCCACTAGGGGACTCAGCAACTCACCTTTATGTCTGTGTCTGCGGAGCGGGTCATATATATAGGTATCATATAAATATTTGTATGTATATTGCTAAGCAACGCTCAGCTTTGGAGAAGTTTTATTTGTCGAAGTATTCGGTCTTTCGATGAGTTAATACTCGCATGCCATTAAGTGGCGTACGTATGCCACTATCTGGCATTGCATAAGAATCCTTATTTTTATTTAACAATTATTGAAAATCTAAATTGGTAGAAAGACGCTAGTGTTAACAGTATAAGCTTAAGGGTTCTGTAATTATATTATGTTTATTTAACATCTATAACAATGCTTTCGAGCATTATCGAAATTTTCTTGTTTCAAAAGAATACTACTCTCCTCTTTCCAAAGCCTAGTCCCCATTTTCCCCTATAATACTTAAGCCACTGATGTCTGTTATAGGATTTACATTCAGTCCGTCTCATCACTGATTCTTTTTCAGGAGCATATGGGACAAAACATTCGAGATGGTCTCATTAAAGCTGGTCCAGCAGTACAGGTTGTTGGTGAGGCTGCAACGATTTACAAAGGATAATAACTTTCAACCATCGTCTCAGAACTTGCCATAATTTATATTAATTAAGGGATCATTTACATTGGTTTTGTGGCAAAAACATGACTATTTAAAAAAGTCGAATTACTCCGGAAACCCGCTCGAATTTGATTTAAGCTCGATCGTGAATAGTGACAACGTCATCGAGTATTTTGACGTTTAATGTTGACCCACCCAAGTGCAGAATATATACCGGATGAACAATTCACTTTTGACATAATATGTGGCAGAGTCTGTCACTCCAGAATATACCTCTTTAGCCATATAAAACCATTCAGCCATTTCGCTAAAATCTTAGAAATAATAGTGCCATATTCCATTAAAATCAAAAGTCAGAGTTTGTAAACGAATGAAGCACTTTTGAATAACATAGTTTTGTAATGATAAAGTCAAAGGATAAATGAAATGTATTCTGGTATAAGAAGAGTAATTTCTTAAGGTTATTAAAAATTAAACAAAAATTTCTATACGTATATTTGATTCTTTAGAACTAACTCTGGTCAGGCCGAACAATGTAAATGAACCAATGTACTTACTGCCGTAAATACTCGAAATAATTTATTAGCTTAATATAAAATTGTAATATTAAAGTATTATTTAAAATTAAATATATTTTTATGTAGCTGAAACCATTTCTGTATTTTATTTAACAACACTCATCTGTATATAATCCATCTTAGATGATATTTAACATTTATGAACACATACATACATACATCACGCCTCTTTCCCATAGGGGTAGGCAGAGATCACGGAATTCCGTATACTTCGATCCTTATATACCTACTACTACGTTCACTTCTTACATTTTCATCAATGCTTTCATACGCACTCGTCGATTTTGAGTACTTATGAACACATCTACGAAATACTATTTTACATATATTTACTAGCGGACCCAACAGAGGTTGTCTTGCCCGAACGATGGCTCAACAAATAAAATAAAATATATTATTGAACCCTATCGCAGCACCAGAATCACCATTGGACACTCCCCTATTGGTTATCTAATCTAAACCATCCCGCGAACTAAACAAGTAAACACACTCAAACACAAAATTTCATAAATATTGGTTCAGCCGTTTAAGAAGAGTTCTGTGAAAAATACACGAAAAGGAGATAAAGATCAATAACATTCGTTAGGTGTTAAATATTTTCGATCAACTATATACTATGTCAATGTTAATTATATACTATAAATACTTTTGTGATTGCTCGCCTACTTCAATAGTAAGAGCAATAATCCTGAACAGCGTATTTTCACTTTTTGAGCAGGTACCTCAAAATGTGGCGTATGAATAAAACATAAAATTTTTACACAAATTTAATAAAATCATAAAATAGTTTATCAAATAAACTGACAATCAGCATGTGCTGGGAAAATTGTCAGCCTGATTTTCAGAAGCTGAATTTCATAAAATACCAGTATTTCATAAAATAAGGGTATTTTATGAAATACACCACTAAGTTCAGCACTGTCTGAATTTCGACGAATAATTCATCGACCATTCAATTTCTGAGTCCAATCAACTTTACTAAGTCTTTTTGTTTTTACGTAGTTTTCATAGAAAATACTGTTACTGTTGTGATTTATAATTTTAAAGTCAATATCGAATATTGTAAGAAATAGTTTATATTACACCTACACATATTGCCTTCATGATTTCAAATGTATTGTATTGAAATGATTTCAGATGTTCAATTGTTATTATTGTGAAAGCAATATCATTCATTCATTTCATACGTCATAGCATTTTGAATGTATTAAATTCAGATGTTCAATTGTTATTATTGTAGAGTTATATCATTCATTCAGTCATTCAAAGTAACTAAACTGACTAAACTGACTGTTAAGGTTGCACAAGTCGCGGGCTCGAACTCACTGGTGGGCGAGGCCAAAAAGCATGCTATTCTCCCGCACCGCACTGGGGCACTCATTATTAAGTGAGATGCACGATAATTCATAGTAAAAGGGGCGTCTAAAAAAATACGAAAAAGCCTTTGGAAAATCGAGTTTTATGAAAAAACCACTGCATAAATCAATTACAAATAAAAGTTATTGTATTCTTCGATAATCGTGCTTTGTTTGTAGCGATACTTCTTTTATTACTAATTTAAGCCCAAAGTTGTGTTAAAAAATGGCAATAAAAACGAATCTTTGGTAGCTCGTAACTTTTTAATGGTTTTTTATTTTACCATTCTGTTTCTGCACAGACAATATTATGAGATAAAACGATATCATGTATAACTTTGCATATAAGGTGCTAAATAGTGGAGTAATACCCCCCCGAAATTTCTATGGAAAAAATGTCACCGAACTATATGAAAAAAGGCATTCTGGCTTCAGTCGTGCTTCTAGTTATTACAAGGAAATATTGTCAAGTTGTCGTGATGTACTGACGTACTACATGTAAATATACAAAGCGAGTATCTGCATTTTTATAAAGCTTACACGTGTCGGTAGACGAGAACTGAAGTCTGTACACACCGGTGATTTTAATATATTACTTTGCAGTATACTCGTGTTCTTTACGGCGTAGGTATTTTAATATGTTGTGTTTAGAATAAATAGCCTAAAAGTAGACAATCAAAGACTGCGTTTAAAATTCTAATGGATTTTTAATTGTCTTTTACATAAAAACGAACAAGACTTCAGTTATTTCTTTGACACTAAAAGACTAATCCAGAATAGGAAAATAACAGTTGATTTACACAATAATTTCAGATTTATTTCTCCATTAAAATATACAACGTGATATCTTTGTAGTAATCTCAGTATGAACGAATCACAGATAAGTAGTCTATGCTTTCAACTCAACTACGAGTAGTCTATGCCCAATAAATACGTAAACAATTCCTATTATCGTGTCCTTAAGTTGTCTGTGGTTTCCCTTCTCAATTATTCTATTTCAATTTTATTCTATTTCAGTTTTTGGTTTATGTGTGCCCTCATTTAACTGCCGAATCAGTACTTACACCCCCCTCCACATAAATTGTTCAAGAAACAATTATGGTCTAAACTCCCCCCTGCATCTTTGTTTAATTTTATTTAATAAACTTTTTAAATTAGATAGTACTATTGATAATTTTGTTAGATTTAAGGATTTTAAGAAACAAGTGTTTTTTATTTTAGATTATAAGTTAGATTAGTTTTTTTTCTCCGTTAGATTATTTTGTACTTTAGAATTAGTAATGTGGTGCCTACCTATAAGTTAGATATACGAGTATAAATAGTCATAAGTATTAATATTAAGTTAAGTAGTAAGTAAAATTATGTATCTAGTTGGTAAGCCTTCAATAAATAAATAAATTTCAATCTCAATTTATATTCAGTATATATTAAAGTAAAAAATAACGAAAAGTTTTTGCAGACAGCGACATCTACTTATTGACAAAAAAATCAATCAAATCAATTACATAATAACAATATCAAGACAGAATATTGAGGAATCTTAAAATACTGTAAATAAATTGAAAAATAACAAAATCTTTTTGTTTCTCCATAGACAAATATTACTTAACATTAGAATTAATGTTTACACGAAATATGTTACTTCTACAAAATCCATATTGAATGAGCATGAAATGGATGTTTGGAGAAGTAATAATTAACAAATGTCAATAACGAGAGTATTTATTCAGAGTAACGTTTATTAAATCATATTAAATGAGCAAGGGCTGTTTGTACTGATTTCACAAACATCCTTTAGAAAACCGCAGATAATATAAGAGTTGAGTAATATATTGGGCTTGGTAATGGTATGTTGAGAAATAAAAAGCATGTGCCTAAAAAATGAAAGTGGATGTAAAAGGCCAAAAAAATATGGATTGATTGTTTAAAGATTGATATGTGTTTGAGGGTTGTGACTGATGATAGGTATAACAAGTGATAGAAAAAAACAAAGTACGCCGACCCCAAATACGAAAGGGCAGGAAAAAAAATGTATAGGTATTTTTTTTTCATTGTATTTTTTATGTTATATATCTATGAAACGATTGCATGAGGCTCATTTGATGGTAGATCATATCTAAGCAACGTGAGTCAATTATGCGTTATCGATCTATCTTTTACTTTGAGCATGCGGAAATCCATAGGCCATTGAAGCACCCAAATTCGCAATATTCAATTCAAAATTGAAGTAGAAGAATGTATGAACGCGCGAAAGTGGTTTGTTACCCATTATGAATTTCAACATTCCTCTTACCTGATTAATGTTAGAAGTGACCAGACGAAGGGAAAAACTTTTTACAGAAAATTATAAGAATGTTATGCCGGCGGGATTTGAACCCACAACTCTTCAGAATACATGGTAAATCTGCCCTGTGCTCCAACCAGAAAATCAAATTATGACTCTAATAGGTTTATTTTTATTCAATTAATAAGAAAATAAATCATTCATGCGAATACTAACTCCGTAGAAGCCGTTATTAAAACAAAAGTGATAAGAATTTTCTAGAAATTAATCCTCAGTAATAACACAACGTAACTAGTAGCAGCTGTCCGATAGAAACATTTTGAAGTTGTTTAAAGAATCGACGTAAAATCGCAATAATTTCCAACAGAACGCAGTTCAACTTTGTGAAAAATTGTACGAGCGGTTGTTAAACGCAGGTGTTTCTCTGATACATTCGGAAGTACAAAGGAAGTTGCATTTACAATAAATTTTAAGACTTTGTTACGCTTTTGTGTTCCCGATTCTTTTTGCAGAATGCCAGTTATGCTTTTTTTATGTTAGATATCGACAGACGAGCATGAGGTTCACTTGATGGTAGGTGATACCTCAGCCACAGAACATCAGTCAAAGATGCCCTGTTGCCACTTTTTAACCGACTTCACAAGAGGAGGAGGTACTCAATTTGTCTGTATGTTGCTCCGCAAGTTACGGTAGGATTTTGATGTTTATTTTTTTTTTGGTAGGGCATATTTCAGTGGTGGTCCCATATACCGACTTCAAAAATTAACTGTTAATAAATATTAAATATATACATTAGATATTAGAATTATTAGATATATAGCTTTGAAGTAATTAAAATATTATTTTTTACTTTTTAGTTTAACTTTGTACATACTATATGTAGTTGTAGTTTTGAAGTCGGTTTTTGTTTTTTGCATAAAATTAATTTTTACTTCGAGCATTCGGAAAAAATTTCGTCAATCAAAATCAATCAATCAATCAAAAGTTTTTTATTTCAAATAGGCCTTTGCAGGCTCTTATGAAACGTCTAGTTGCACGGTTCCAAAAAGTGGGTCTCATGGAGAAGAACCGGCAAGAAACTCCATGGACACTCTTTTCAACAATGGTTTAGCTTACAAAGACTCGGTTACAATAGTAATAATCGGCTGAGAAGTTTATATAATGCAAGGTATACAGAGATTCTATACAATGCAAAAGAAAATTGAGTTTTTACTATTAGTGTAAAATGAGATACACACACTTGCACAGCGCAAGTTGCCAGGGAAGCCGCACATGCAGAGATGAATTAGCGCCATACATCTTTATCGTCAACATACGAGTAGTCTTGGATTTTATAATACGCTTTTTTAATTAGGATTCCTTTGATGACGTTTTTGAACTTTTTATTCGTAAGATCAGTTACACACTTCGGTAGCCTGTTGTAGAATCTGACACAATTCCCAAGAAACGATTTATTCGATTTTGCTAATCTATATTTTGGGACTACTATTTTATGCTTATTCCTGGTATTTATAGAATGAATATCACACAATCATGTCGGTCGTCACTTCTGAAGAAAAGAAGGTCGACAGCGCATCATTGACTGATGTCCTGTGGTTAACGCTTCACGCTCGTCTATCGATTAAAATAAATATGCAACAGATGGATAGTATACATTTGCGTTAATTATAACATTTCTATTTGAATTTTAAATACGCCATTAAAATTTATCGTCAACTATCATACAGTTTATGACATTTTATGACAAACGACTGTGATAAACCTAAAATAAAAGGAGAATCAGTTCCATTTCACTGTAATACCTTGCACAATGAAGATACCAAGATTTTTGCTGTTAATTTTCGGTTTCATTTTAGTCATAAGTACAGTAACTTGTGATATTTCTGATGCACTGGATATTTTTGTAAGTAACTCTTCTATCTATAACAATCGATCCACCCCGGCTTCGCACGGGTGCAGTGTAGATGTACTAAAAACTTACTCGCTGATAATTTAGCTTTCTATTGGTGAAAGATTTTTAAAATCGGTTCAGTAGATCCAGAGATTACTCCCTAAAACCTTTTTTTTTACTCCTTGGGTTACATTATTCAAGTTGTTGGTGTTGTTGAGTTACTTCGACAAGGCTAAAAACCATCCCAACCCGTTGGTTCGAAATGCAACCGACTACCACCCCTATCCCGATAAGGCTCTCTGGAGGAGACCCAGGAACATTCTAGAGGATCCCGATATCACAGTAGCCAATGGTAGGTTAGACTCCGCCCGGGCAGACATTTCACCTCAGACCCGCGTACAGCGCCTTCGCCAGCGAAGGCGAGTACCCTTGTTCCGCGCATCCCTCACACGGGTGAGCTACCGTCCAGTCCTTCAGGCTCCCTCCCTTCCTACGGCAGCCCAAGCCGAGTTACGTGTCTCGCAGGAGACGTCCTTAGGCGTGTCGTAGAAAACCTCCTAAATTTCAAGGCTGAGCCACAGTGCTCGCCCGTCTTGTGCGTGTTAAGCTGTAGAGGCCACTAGAAAATGATCAGTGAAACATACACAGAAATGGGTCTCCCCCATGTAGGGTTACCATATCTCAGGATTTGTCCTGAGATTTCAGGATTTTTGGACTCTTCTCAGGATTGCGGCTGGATTTTTCAAATCCCAGGAAATGTCAGGAATAGAATTTTTAATAAACCACAGCTTACATTCCAATAAAAAGTTAAATAATCTTCCTTTGGTAATAATTGCACAATTAAAATCAATACTTATTAAGAAGATCCGCAGTAAAGAAAATATTACTACGTTTTATAAATTGTTAAGTAGGTACGTCTGAGAGAAAATTCTGAAACTGTAAAACAATCTCAGGATTTTTCAATGGAAATCAGGCCTTTAATCCGGACTTTTAATTTTTTCATCTGGTAACCCTACCCCCATGCCCCAATATTCAATAGCGGACACGGGAATTCACTTTCATGTTACTCAGTGAAGTTGTAGCTTTCTAACGGTGAAATAATTTTTCATTGTTTGAGTATTTTTTGAGTTTTAATCGTAAGAAACAAACAAATCTTTATTCTCATTATAATATTAGTATAGACAACTGAATAAGTGAAGGTAAAAATAGGAGTAAAAGTGGCGTGTATATATTTATTTATTTATGGCAATGTCCCTGAAGAGGTAACACTGATTTACCACGAATGTTTGTTTTAGAGTGACGCAGCAGACGGATTAGAGGATGGCGCAGATATAGCTGGAGAGGCTTTCCAGTCATTTTTTCCTGGATCATAAATTTTGTTTAATTACATCAAAATGAATCACTAATATTGTTTTATTTTTAATAGTTTACGTTTTTTTTAAATGTTTGTGTTACGTATCGAGAGACGAGCATGAGATTCATTTGATGGTAGGTGATGCCTCGGCCACAGAACATCAGTCAATGATGCCCTGTCGACTTACTTTTTACTTCGAGCATTCGGAAATCCATATCCTGAAACCGAAACGCGTAATATGAACGGTGGTTTGTTACCCGGTCGGAATTTCGATATTCCTCCCACCCGTTCAATGCCAGAAGTTATCAGAAGTGGGGAAGACATCGCACCCCTAATAATAAACCGTGTTAACTCAAAAATGTGTATTTGTGGCAAATGGAGTTCAAAGTTTTCGTAAATAGCTTCCTCAGGTTTACATCTGGATATTGTCATGATTAATTAACTTAAAATATTGCTTTCACTTTCTTTGCATTACTTAAACGGTGTAGTTATATTTTCGGATAAAATGTAAAATAAATAAATTAACGTGGTATTTTATTTATTAAATTAAAAGTTGGGATGCCAAGATAGATCACTTTATTACAAAAACAATACTTTTATTTTTGTTTTTAAACAAATTATCTATAAATAGATCAGGTAAAAACCGACGATCCGCAATACTAAAATGGTGCGTGTTGGAATAATACAATAATAATTCACATTAGTTCAAAAGTGAAACGATATAAACATAGTTAGGTATATCATTTGACATTTCATTTTGTTTTAGTATAAAATGAAATAACTCTAATTATGCTTTTCTTTTACAAAAAGTATTTGAATAAACTTACGTTATTTTTAATTGTAAATAGATCTAACTCAAATTCTCACACGAAAGCTAGATGGTTCCTTGAGCGCGGTAGTAATAACACTGAAGGCTGCCGTTTAATGATTAATCTAAAGTAGGTAAGTGTTTAAAAGTGAATAGGGGTAACTCAAGCTATCTCTTTATTTCACGCGATTTTGGCCGTTGTAAGAAAGAGACCTGGTAGTGTTATTAGAGATAGCCCATTTTTTAAGTTAAACTCAGATTCCCTAAATTTTGAGATAAACCGGTTTATTATTAAGGGTGCGACATACTTACAGAAAATACTTGTGGGAAATCAGGTTCTAATTTTTTTTTATAAAACCACCTCTTCTCATCTGATTTATTTATTTAAAATTAGTTATTATTAAAAGTTAATATTATAAGTTAATATTAGTTTGTTAAAATTAGTATATTCTATCTACCTCTGCAAATAAAATATATTACGTATTTATTTATATTTGCACTTTAGCAGTTTTGCTTTTCCACTGACGACATGAAAAAGAGTTACTGTCACTAAGAAAAATTACAATCTTATTATATAAACTTCTTATCAACTTCCTTTATTTAAATTCATGAATTCAAATTAAAATCCAAAAATATAATTATTCAAATAAGAATTTAAAACAAGTACTTTTGAATTGTCATTTTAATTTACCACCGATTCAGAATGATAAAGTAGAATAAAGGGAGTTGATACTAAGTGAAAAAAATTGTAGGGATAAGCAGTGGCGGATTTACCAGCAGGCTGAGTAGGCTTGAGCCCAGGGCGGCAGATTTTACGATTTTGACGGATAATGGGGACCAATTTTATTTTAACGCGTCATAATGAAATAAAAAAAAATTGTAGATCGTGTTTATGATGTCATTCAAAAGCTGGCTTCCCACGGTCCGCAATTCTACGGATGATCACGCACAGCCGACGACCACGGACGGCAACGCACACAGACAGGGCTCTTCCAACGGCGCGTGTCGGTCTGTGTTGATCTTTTGATAGCTTCATTTCAAAATGCAAAGTGAAAGAGATTTCAAGTGATTTCGAATACTTTCTGAATAAAATTGGTCCAGTTATATCAAGGAATGATACCAAAAGCGAAAATATATTCCTGTTCAAGAACGGTTTGCAATTGCACTTAGCTTTTTTCACCGCACCTTTGAAGTTACCGCCTCGCGATGGATACCGGCGCACCGGCACAGACGCCCTGTGCTACCACGGACGAGACCCTTCCCACGGTGCGTCGTGCGAGCTCGTCCGCGTCCGTCCGCGATATCACCGACCGTGGGAAACTAGCTTTAGAATGACGTCTGTGATATCCGCAATGTGTACCCAGTTAAATTAATACTTACTAAAACCATGTTAAAATATACGCCATAGGCATGTGGTATTTATATTGAGGGAATTTTAATTCTTAATCCTACCGTAAAATAAGAATTTTTTTCCTCGATATTTCATTTCGACTCAACAGAATGTGTATGGTTTTATGTTTATTTGATTTTGATGGAAAATAACACAATGTTACGACACCTGTTTCTCATAATATTTTTATGTAAGTTGTATTTAATATTCAAACACTATTGTATTAGCTAACGTTAAAGCATATGAGACGTCTTATATAGTGATAGAATAATTAAAATTGGGTGTTTATTAAACAGGCTTCATTTTAATAGCATTATTCGCCTCTAAAAATTGATGTTGCCTTCTAAATTGCTAAGTCAGCCACAATTAATGAGCATCTAAATAATACTATCTTAGCCACTAGTTATCTTTTATGTCACTCTAAATACAACTCAGCATGATGCCAAGTAAAATAAGTAGGATTCGGTTCTGGCACTCGTTGGCACCATGACTCATGCGCGGTGGTCACCATACCAACATAACCTAACCTGTGGTAGTCCTTTTTAGATGGCGTTGTAAAAAAGACGAATTAGTTTATTAGAAGCTATGTCATTTTGCCGTTGCTTAGTTATAAAATTAGAAGTGTGATCACGTGGCCAATAAATAATTTTGTGGCTTGACTTATAATTTCCCATTATTTGTAATAGGTATGCCTGAGTACATCCTTTTTTATAGTTTTCTTTTATTTATTAATCGTGAATTACGAATCGACGTCAAAGCGATTAAATTCAGTCATGCATTATTTAAAGTGCGCAGTATCTAGGTATTAAAATTGGGTTTTATTTAGTAAGAAATTATGAAAATTCAGTAAAACGGTTACAAATCCATGATATAGATATATATACATTATACATTTTTAAAAGTTCTTAAAAAATAAAGTTCTTAAATGCTCTTTTAAATGTAAAAGTCGACTTACAGATTGGCTTTTGTCGCTCTCTTTTGATGAGACGGAGGACCTTTTGAAATCTAAATGTACTTAAGTATACTAAACTTCACACCCACACACACACACACATACACATACACACTTTCATCCTCACTCACATACATCCATTCAAACTCTTTTAGTCATCTATCTTCTAGTAATTGTAAATTAAATTAAATTGTAATTTTTTCTTTAATAACTTAATTTTAACTATATTTTTTGTTTGTTTAGATCTTGCATGTACATTATCTTTATTATTGTTTATAACATCGGAGGTGGGCGTTGACTCCTGAGGGGTCTTTGGGCGTTTCGCACCACGAGCGGTTCGGACCGCGGTGCGAAACGCCCAAGTACTGTTTTTGAATGGGTCGTTTCACACCGCGGTGCGAATCGCCCAAGTTTTTTTTTGAATGGGTCGATTCGGACCGCAGTAGAAAATAGTTTTCTTTTATGGATGGGTGAATTCAGATAGAAGAGATATGTAGTTTTATTACACATCCCTTATAGTACAATCAGGCACAAAATAACAGGAAAAATAAAATAATTTATAAGTTATATAATATTATATAACTTATATATTATATAGAATCTACTTTCTCTTGCAAGGATTTTCGGTTGGTCGAAACGTGGTCATTAAACACAGACGTCACTCTAAATCAGCAGTATGTGAACACACTCTGGATAGACCAAACCACTACATACGTTTCGACCAACCGAAAATCCTTGCAAGAGAAAGTAGATTCTTTCCCAGACTAGTACGTGAGGCTATTGAAATTAAAAAACATACTAACTTCAATAGAGAAGATGGTTTGAGACTTTCCAACACCTGGGATCCAGTTATTAAAAATCTAAAACCCCAAATCAAACATACTAAAAAACAAGAGGACACCGTTAGTCAATATTGTCATAATATAGAAAATTACAGTAAATATCAACTCCGTAGAAATAGATGGCGTTAATATGTAATGATGGATGGTGTATGGTTGCAGCTCCTTACAAAACATTTGTAAAACAAAAACTTGGCGATTAAAAAGAGTGGCGGCGAGTTTCTTGCCAGTTCTTCTCGTCCGCTCTACGTTCTTGATTTGGGAACTGGTAGTAAATGTAAAATTAGAAGCATTTAATATGTATTTTTTATTGACGTTCATAAGTATACATTGTGTTACCTAAATTTATAAATTATTTTTGAATTGAATTGAATTGAATATGGCAACTTTGTGATATTTCAAAAATCAGACAACTGTCAATTTTCTGTCTCCCCGCGACCACGGTTGCTGAAAAGCATCCGAAACGGCGGGATAAATAATTTAAGCAATATAAATAATAAATCGCGTTTTAATCCGGTATACAGTATTTTATTTAAATGTGTGATACTCGCGTTAATAAAAGACAATATTACATTTAAACTGTATATTTTTATATTATACAATATGATCATTACGTATCATAAAGCATTTTTTTTTATTTTTTGCCACTTAACACTTTTCTAGTCATCTGTACCAATAAATAATTGAAAAGAGCATTGGGTCTTTCATCCCGTGGTCCGAATCGACCCATTCAAAAAATGCCTGGGGCGATTCGCACCACTCTACCACAGCGGTGCGAAACGACCCATTCAAAAACAGTACTTGGGCGTTTCGCACCGCGGTCCGAACCGCTCGTGGTGCGAAACGCCCAAAGACCCTGAGCCACAGTTGTACTCAGCTTCTTCAGGAGTCATCGTTTCTAAATTGTTTTTCTGTTAAATGTGTTTTTATTTCACTAATAAAGATTATTATTATTATACATACATACTTATATTTCACGCCGCTTTCCCACTGGAGTAGGCAGATCACGGAATTCCATATTCTCCGCTCCTTGCATATCACTTGCTGTATTCTGGATGCTGTATATTTATATACTAGCAACATGCCCCGGCTTTGCACGTGGCACGGGTGCAATGTAGACGTACTACACAGAAAACCTATGCCAAAATTACTCGAATAAAATAGCCTTTGTTACTCGCTGATAATGTTGATTTCTATTGGTGAATTATTTTCAATAAATCCAGAAATTACCCCCTACAGACTCACAAACTTTACCTCTTTATAATATTAGTAAAGATATTGGTATTCAATATACAGTTAATTCCCGTGTCCCCCAAGTGGGGCAGACACATTTCTGTGCTTGTTGCTTCTTTCATTCATATTAATTTATTTATTATTTAAGACAGAAGGAAAAATAATTCTTTAACATAATAAATGTATATATACATTATACATATATCTTTTTCTTAAATCAATTTCTGTATATCTGTTAATTCACACTTTCAGAGCCTGTCTTATAAAATTGTGAATTTTCACTTTAGCACTTATTCATAGGACCCATCGATATACATATCAGACGTGGGGAAGACAGGCTTACAGAACCCAGCCGGCCTAGCATGACAAGCGCGACAAAATTTTGTCTAACGTTTTCTCGTGTTTTAATCGACCATCGCTTTATTTCTTTCGGGTCTAACATGACAATTACACTCAAAATTCGACTTTTAATATCAAAAATAGATATATTTGTCGAACGAGGGATATTTTCTATCAAAATTGTCGATGTCTAGATATAATTTTAGTTTAGTTTGTCTTCTCTCGTCCGCGACATATCTCGTGGCGGTCATGCTAGCCCGGCAGGACCCATCGATGCGCACGGCAGGTATTCTACCGAACGCGCCAACGAGCCCGTCAAAAACTAGATATTGTCTTATATGTGTACTAATAAAAATCGTATCTTTCTATCTATTATCTACAGTTAACTACATAGCAGCCAATTATGTCAATAAAACTATGACGAGGCCTAGTCGCGTCAGATTCTACCCTCGGAATTCTGTGTTTCGGAAGTCTGACCTCATAGATAAGGGATGTGCGGTGTTCATTAAGGAGTGTCCCGCTGCTTACAAGTGAGTCCGAGATATTGAAGGAGCATCTGCACATCTATTTTTTAAGATACTAGCAACACGCTCCGGCGTCGCCTGGGTGCAATCTAGATGTACTATACACAAAAGCCTATGTTACTCGCTGATAATGTAGCTTTCTATTGGTGAAAGAATTTTTAAAATCGGTTGAGTAGTTTTTGAGTAAAATCGTAGGAAACAAACAAATTGTATTTTCTTCATAATATTAGTTTAGTCCATGCCATTTCGATGTAAGTGTATCTTGCACCCATAATCAGGTATTAATTGAATGTTAGATATCGACAGACGAGCATGAGGTGCACTTGATGGTAGGTGATACCTCAGCCACAGAATCCATTCGTTACCCGGTCGTAATTTCAATATTCCTCCCATTCCTTTTAATGCCCGTTATTAACATACGTGGGGAAGACATGCATGTAAGACTTTATATATATATACATTTCGAACCCACGACCCATTGAAGATTCTATCAAACACGCTAACGAGCCTGTCAAAATTGACTCGATCTTAGCTTAGTTTTAATCACGCTGAAATATCTAATGGATTGAAGTAAATTATGTTATTCGTTCTTCTAATATGTTACCAATACGCTGGAATATTTAATCTCGGTAATGCATTCCGAAAGCAAAATTCTTCTACAAATTCTATTTATGGCTGAAAAGCCAGAATTATTTGATTTGGTTGTAATTTGGAAATTATTATCGATAATTTAAGCAATGTTTACAGAATGCTGAAATTAACATTTTAAACAATTTTAAAACACTAATGTTAATTGAAAGAAAGTGGTATGCTTAAGCCTTAAATAATAATGTTAGACATAGGCTATAATTAAAGTTTATCCCCTAATTAATTTCCCCAGGATTCGAACCTGGGACCTGCAGTACTAAATGCAACGCGTATGCAATTGAGCCATTTTTTCAAATAGCTGTTTTTCCGTCTAAGCTATGTATATTTATCGAATAGGGCGTTTGTCAACCTTTTTATTGTAAGCATTCATATGATAATTTCTCACTGAGCTGGATCATTTTGTTATGATCATGGATCGTTATTACTCCGATACGGCTTTTTTTAACAAAACATCTATTTGAAAAACGTCTAAAAAGTTGGATTTCAATAAAATACTGTATACCGTACCGTACCGTACCGTACTGTACTTTTTAGGAGAAACATTGTTTGTGCACGGCACTATGATGGAAAATTTAAAACATTTACAAATTACTGCGAATTGGAGTATGAAAACTGCAATGGCTGGAGACGTAAGTATATCTTTATTACTATACTAACTGCACGACCCGGCTTCACACGGCTATTCTAATGAAGAAAATGAGACAAAATCTCCCCTTTACAGTACTAATATTATAAAGAGGAAAGATTTGTTTGTTTCGATTTAACTCAAAAACTACTCGACCGGTTTTAAAAACTCTTACACCAAAAGTACTTTGTGTATAGTACATCCGGCGACCGAATAAATGTTGCAATGAGCCGGGGCGGATCTCTAGTAAATGATATACAGTGGCGGCGTAAGGCGTGGGGACGTGGGCCACCACCTACGGCCTCGCGACCCAAGGGGCCTCGCGACCCGAAAATTTATGCACTACTTTAAAAAAAATTGCCAAAAAAAGCCATTTTTTGCACTGGCAAAAAATGAATCTTGCCCACATAAAAATTACCGCCGCTGATGATATGAATTGGTTTATATCCAATTTTAAAGACAATTCGTTTCGTATTTGTGCCAACAATGTTAACAATTGCCAGTAAACAAAAAAAAATACAACTAAATTAAAACTCCAACGGTCCTTTGCAAATTTTCCTTTTCTCTGCGAAATTGTCGTTGTTATTTTATACCAATACTAAAGTTACTATAAATATTTACTGAGTGTAAAATTGCTTTTCCGAGAATCGTGTCTTCCAAAGGCAGTGCGGCTTAACCCCTTTTTGTGTTCCAATAGTTTGTTGGTTGCCAACATTGTTGCCAACAATTAATTTACTTCGTTGTCATCCTCATAGCTCGATTCTGTAGCTATCAGATTTTTTTATATTAGATATAGACTGAAATCGAAACGCGCAATATGCACTTCACGGTTTTTCCATTTATGAACGGTGGTTCGTTACCCGGTCGGAATTTCGATATTCCTTCCATCCGTTAAATGCCTGAAGTTACCAGAGTTGGGGAAGACATGCTTACAGAAGATTGTAAACATTTCGTGCCAGTGGGATTCGAACCCACGACCCATCGATGCGCAAGGTGTTCTACCGAACGTGCCAACGAGCATGTTCACTTGTTATTACCGCTTGTTGTTCACATATTTATTATTTACGTACGTATTTATTTAACAGATTGAAAAGATCCATAAGTTATGTCCTTGTCTTGCCGATGGATCGTTTATTCCACACCTCTTTCCCATTGCAGAGATTACTGATTTCCATATCATTTATAACGACTACTTGTTCCAAAAAATATATTTTACATTTCCTCTAATATCGTTTATTTCCTTTCAGAGTGGAGCATGGTGAAACGTGATCGGTGTTGATTGCTAATTTAAACTGAAAGGCGTCTTCGGCACTTCGTCTATTAATAAATTAGGTTGCTGTAAAGTTGAGTAGTTAATAATTGTCAAGTCACATTGAACTTTATAATTATGCAAATAAAGTTAACTTAATATTGTGTTATTTTAATTTACTGTCTTAGTGTAATCATAGACAATATAACATTGAACAAGGAAGTTTCAATATAATTTTACCTGAAATCGCATATTACACGGTCTAGACTTACTTTTCATGGCGAAAGTACAAGCTCCTATCAAAATAAAAAAAAAAACAATTATATACAGAATGAATTTTGTACAATTTTCAATATTTTCTTAATAATAAGCTCTATCCTTAAATTTGTCGTATGTCATAACTTCCCAAAATTCATGCCTTATTAGCGATACTCAAAAGCGGTAATAATACAGTATGTGTTTTATTTTTCAAAATTATAGGGTTCAATTCCTGGCTAGGAATATTGCTTTTTCAAAAATACAATGATACAGTTTAAGATATAATTAAAAAATTGGCCTCGAAACACCTTTCAGTACTTTTAGCTATTCCTCCGAGTTTCAGAGTTAGCTCTGTACAGCCACTTGAAAAATTAATTCTGTATATATCTGAAAATCAGTGTAGCGACGTTGATCGCTGCTTTGCTGCCGGGCTAGCATGTCCGTCACGAGATATGTCGCGGACGAGAGAAGACAAACTAAGATGTAAGATATCTCGATATATTATATCTCGACATCGACAATTTTGATAGAAAAGATATTTTGATCGACAAATATATCTATTTTTGATATTAAAAGTCGAATTTTAAGTGTAATTGTCATGTAAGACCCGAATGAAATAAATCGATAGTCGATTAAAACACGAGAAAACGGTAGACAACATTTTGTCGCGCTTGTCATGCTAGGCCGGCTGTACAGCCACTTGAAAAATTCATTCTGTATACTTATATCTGAAAATCAGTGTAGCGACTTTGATCGCTGCTTTGCTGATAAGGGGTCCTATTTTCCATCACTTATTATTATGTACATAATTGATAAACTGTTATGTTTTTATGTATGTGTTTGAGGTGGCAAATAAAGTTTATATCTATCTATCGGGAACAGTTTCACCATGGAAGTACGGTTAGATATTTTAGTAAAATATATTATATTAGTAACACGCCCCGGCTTCGCACGGGTGCGATGTACTATACAAAAACATATGTAGCCTATAATATTGTCTTTTATTAACGCGAGTATCACACATTTAAATAAAATACTGTATACCAGATTAAAACGCGATTTACTATTTATATTGTTTAAATTATTTATCCCGACGTTTCGGATGCTTTTCAGCAACCGTGGTCGCGGGGAGACAGTAACAGTATATTGTTTAAATTATTTATCCCGACGTTTACTGTTACTGTCTCCCCGCGACCACGGTTGCTGAAAAGCATCCGAAACGTCGGGATAAATAATTTAAACAATATAAATATTTTTTACATTAAATACATTAATATTTATATGTAGCCTATTTTACTCGCTGATAATGTAGCTTTCTATTGGTGAAATAATTTTTAAAATCGGTCTTGTAGTTTTTGAGTTAAAACGTAACAAACAATTCTTTCCTCTTTATAATATTAGTATAGAAAATATCTACTCATGTAGGTGCACAAATTGAATGTTTGACATTCAACGTAAATCTTCGAGATGTACACAAGATTTTAGACAGAATTATCTAGACATTTGCGAATGCCCTTTGAAATGAAATTCCCAATTCCCTAAGTATTTACCTAACCGAGAATTTAAATCGTAATCTCTGTTCAAGTTGTTTGCACATTAAATATGTTTAGCGGGTCTGATTTTGAGATTATCTCCAGGACAATCAGTCTTGTTTCAGTCTAGGGAGAACTCAGCAATCGCGAAGGGTGGAGGAATTTCCAAAAGTTCCAAAAAACACATTATGCTGCGAAATTTCAAACATTGCGGGGAAGACCCAAAGTACCTAAAGCGAATAATATCCAGTACGTTCACTGTTTTTAGTTTGTTAGTAGATTGGTTATTGGGTTAAAAATATTATAAAGAGGAAAGATATATTTGATTGTTAGGATTTTACTCAAAAAATACTCGACCCATTTTAAAAATTATTTCACCGTTAGAAAGATACATCTTCACCGAAAGTTACAAAGGCTAGGTATATTTATTTCCAGAGAATAATTAGGAGTCCCTATTAAAACTTGAATAATGTAACCCAAGGTGTAAAAAAAAATGTTGTAGGGAGTAATCTCTGAATCTATATATAAAAATTCCTTCACCAATAGAAAGCTACATTGTCATTTACATTGCACCCATGCGAAGCCGGGGAATGTTTCTATTATTTTGTAAAGAGACGCCGGCCGTAGGAATCGACTGGTTAGGATTTCTCGACACTGGTACTCAGTATAGTAGTAACATTGTCGGGCTCCTTGGCGCGTTTGGTTGAACAACTACCTTAAGCTTCGATGGGTCGCGGGTTCGAATACCACCGGTATGACAGGTTTATAATTTTCTGTAAGCGTGTCTTAACCACGTCTGGTCAATTCAGGTAATAAAGGAGTGGAAGGAATATCAAAATTCCGACCAGATAACAAAGCACTCATAGATTAAAAAAATGTGAAGTGCAAATTGTGCGTTTCAGTCTCAGTCTATGTATTTCTGAATGCTCGAAGTGAAAAGTAGGTCGACAGCGCATCATTGACTGATGTTCTGTGGCTGAGGTATCACCTACCATCAAGTGAATCTCATGCTTGTCTGTCGATAAAAAAAAAAAACATATTTTTTTATTTAAATCATCGGAAAATAAAATGTAGATATTAGAAATTAAGCGATGTATTAAAACAGCAGTTATTTATAGTATCCTTTATTTCTTCAACATTTACCGTCAGTATAATAACGCCATATTTTATCACCTAAAAGATATAATAGGTAATATTTAAATAGTTCAACATTATATAGTTTATCCTACTAATGTTATAAATGTGAAAGTTTTTGAGGATGTGATATATGAGAATGTTTGTTACTCTTTGTCGCTAAAACTACTGAACGGATTACGATGAAACTTTAAAGTACATTAGAAAAGGCCCAAAAACCGATAATAATTGACATCAGCGCGGACAAAATCTAAAAGCTAGTATACTATATTGATTTAAACCAGTTAATACGTGTCTCACTGACTCACTGAGATACCATGATATTGGTTTCATTTTCAGTAAATATGACCAAAAACGAAAGAATATTAACAAAACCCTTTATTATTTCGGTTAAGCTCCCACAGTAAATTAACCGGTATTCAGTCCCTGATTTAAACAGTATTTCGTCCATCAATTCGAATTACAAATCAATCACGAACTATTAGTGAGTAAGAATTCGTATACTCAATCCGTCATTTGTATGAAATATCAATTCTACTAAGTAATTGTACCTAGAGCAACTAACTTGACAAAAGAAATACATACTTTCCTTATTCTTACAATTCTCATACACCATTAAGCATAGCGAATGGAAATTTTTCTTCTCTTGGCGGTCATTCATGGAACAGATTTCCTTTTTCCTGAAGTTAATGATATATTATTTTTAAGATTAAACTTTTATATATATATATGTCCATTTTATTACAATGCATATTAGATTGTTGGAACAAAATAAAAGTTAAATAACCCAAGAGTTGCGCAGGTATTTTAAATGCAAAGTATAATTGTTACTAAATTGTTGAACAAATTTGCATATAATTTTGTACAAATATAGACCATACCTTGGATTCAAACGTAGGATTTTTGACGGACTCGTTGTAGCAGTGGGCCACCTTGCATTTCGATAGATCGCGGGTCGAATCCTGCCGGAACTTCTTTATAAATTTCTGTAAACATGTTTTCCTATCTGAGAGGAATATCGAAATTCCAACTGGATAACGAACTACCGTTCATAGATAGAACGAGATTCGAACGCAGTACCTTCGGTGCTAAATGCATCACGGTTACCACTGAGTCACGGAGGCGGTCAAAGGATGAATTCAAATTCAAAAATCATTTATTCACATACAAAAACGAATAACGTAATATAACGTAATAAAAAATAAAAATTAAATCCTTCAAATTTTTAATTTACTGCCAGTTCTCAAATCAAGGGCGTAGAACAGACGAGAAGAAATGGCAATATACTCTCCGCCACTATTTTTCTCTAAGAGATGCGAATCCATACTTCAATAGTTCTGTGAGCCGCGATTACAATTCACACCTCAATTATGTGACCTTACCTATCAGCGACGAAGCACCCCACATATTCTTCCATGCACTCCTCCATGTCTTCTTCTAACTGAGTCTTATTTATTTTAGCTTCAGGACCGAAATCAAATTCAGGTGGTAGAGGTCGTGGTGTTACATCACCTAAGTCGTAATCTTCTTGACCTGTTGCGATTAAAACTAAACCAAAAATTGTACCTGAGTGTGTAAGTTTTTAGTGTCATATTGAAATGAAATAAAATGAAAATTGCTTTATTTTGCCACTACAAAAAATAAAAATACACTTATCATTAAAACTAAAACATTTAAAATTTAACTTAGCTAAAATAACGCTCTAAGAGCACAAAAAAACTTAAAAAAAAACCCAAAATATAAATAATAGCAATAAAAACAAAACAAAATTAAATATTAATTAAAGATGTAGCTAAAAAAAAAGACAGCCACTCAGCATGTGCTACATCATTATTCAATAGTGTGGCGCTGATTTTCAGCGGCTGTCAGTTTCGCTTGGAGTGACATAACAACTGAACACACAATCCTACATACATAAAAAAAAATAAGAAACTGATATCAAAACAACGGAAAATATTCATTAGTGTTTGTTTTTTTTTTTAATTTCGAGAGACAAGCGAGGCTCACTTGTGGTAGGTTCATTGGCTAATGTTCTGTGGAGTGAAACCTCCACAGAACATTTTCCAATGATGCGTTATTTTAGTAACAACGAAAAGTGCTGGAAACTCAATTTCATAGTCAAGTTGTTTTTGTTTTTTAGTTTAGTTGTAACATACTATTGTTAAATTATAAATTTGACTCAGCTGAGGTGTCACCCGCACGCACGGGCCACAAACCTCAAGGGTGACACCTCAGCAAATTTACAATTTTCTAAAAGCATGTCTTCCTCACGTCTGGTCACTTCGAGTATTAATCGGGTGGAAGGAATATCGAAATTCCGATCGGATAACGAACCACCGTTCATATTATATGGAAAATCGTGAAGTGCATATTTCGGTCTTTGTCTATAGATTTCCGAATGCTCCAACTAAAAAGTATGTCGATAGCGCATCATTGACTGATGTTCTGTGGGTGAGATTTCACCTACCATCATTGAACCTCATGCTTGTCTGTTGATAATAATAGCTTTATTTATTCCTAACAGTTTTTTAATATTTACATTAATATTTTGTTTACATTGTTGTTCTAAGGACCGCTCTGGCGGTGAAAGCCTCCTTCATGTCTTTCGATTTATTTCTATCTCTTGCGAGTCTATTATTATCTAACATTTAAAAAAATAGTTTAGATTTCACCGACTATCAACTTAGCCTCACGCCCGTCTGGAGACCATATACATAGTAAGTATTTAGATACGCACTTACCCATACTAAGCAATATCACTTCTAGAATTGGTCTCACTTTATAATGAAATGTCATTAAAATTGACGTCTCTAGAAACGTCATGTTTAGATAATCATATAAACATTAGTAATTATTGACATCGTAAATTGCTTGAGTGACTGACATTTGAGAAACCCGCCGAATAAAAATCGAAATGTCGTTAAAATATACCTTAAAAAAGAAATATTTCTTTTCAGTAAAAGCGATTTTTGTTGTAATTTACTGAACAGTAATTACTCTTTTTAATGTTTCCAATTTATGGGTAATTACCAATAAAATTGTAATCAATGAAAATTACGGATGATTTCTAGTAGGTAGTATTTATGTAATTATATCGGATTTTCGATTAACAAAGTTTAGCACTCGAAACTTAATTTGTTTACAAAAGGAATTGAAAAGATAGTTCATAAGATTGGAAGGCGTTGAACTCATAGCGTCAACAAACCCCAACAATAAGCGAAAATGCTGTTAAAAAAAATAATTTCTTCAGATTCAATTTCGGTTTAGGTCTTTTTATTCGCGTATCCAACAGACTATTCAGTTTGAGTCTTTTAAAGGAGAAAAAAACGTTTTCAGCAACTCCAAATTGATTATTCAGCGGTTGAAAAAAGTTATTTTCATAGTTTTCTAAGTTAAACAAGAGTAGTTAAATAAAAACAACGTTTAAGTTTGGACAAAGTTTAATTTTTGTTTAATACTTAAGTTAGTTTTAATGAAGAGACTTTTTACAAGCAATTTACGTTTTGGGCTCATAAAAACGTAAATTGCTCAAAGACAAGACAAATATTTACAACGTTAAACTTATAATATAGAGCAACAGATTATTACTTTTTGAATAAAAAATAACCTTAATTATAATACACTATACACATGGACGAAAACTGAAACGTTATTCAAAATGTAGAACGACTAATAAATTTCTGTTTGTCATTAAATACATTCTAGAAAGGGCCAGAAACATTTAGGCACTTTATAAATCTGTTTAGCGTTTAAGTATTTCGCCAAAAGTCATTTAGAATTGACTAAGTTCAAATGCTTTGCATTTCAATATGTTCATGCTATTTAAAACATGACTTTAGTCAGAAAATTTGCGAACACTGTGATGTTTTAGTATTAGCTGTAACCGTGTGTTCAATCTGTGCTAAAGCTGTTAGTTCCGTATCCATTTTCTTATTCTTTGTCCTAAACTTCTCCTTATTCTGTCCCTTCTTTCGGCCACAACAGAGAATCTCTTCAAATTCCTTTCTGAAATTATCATTCAACCATCCATAGAGTAAAGGATTAGATACGGCACTGGACATTCCAAACATATGACAAACAGCGTACGTAATTGTTAATGTTTTTTCATCTAATATAGCATCTTGGCTGAAATCTGCTACTAAATTGAATACGTTTAAAGGCAGCCAACTTATAACGTAAGTAACAGCGATAGCTATGAGAATAGCTGGTGTTTTTCTAGTGGTTCTCCGTCTTCCACGAAGCCGTCTATGAATTTGAACGTGTGCTATAACAACTACGAGAACGGGAAGTACATACTGGAAGATAAGACTAAATAGGGAGTAGATTGCACGGCCGTTAGCGATGGGCCAGTCTTCTATGCAGAAGCTTAATATATCCATTCCTATGAGGCCAACCTTGTGGGTCTTGAGGCTTCTGAAGATATAGAGAGGAGAGGCGAGCGTGAATGCCGTAACCCAAATGATGACCATGGTGATGAGAGCACCCATAGTCTGAAGTCCGGGTCGCGTGGGATACACGATTAACTGTGAACAAATGCATTCAGTTATAATTAACTTCAGTGTGAATGAAATGAGCATTGTATGGTTTTCTGTATCCGTTAAAATCAAAAGCGTCCGAAAATATTCGGTTCTTATTAATCCGCGGTTGAAGCATTAATGGAGAGAAATATCGAAATATTGCCGCGTCACCGAACGTTTTCTAGATGGAAAAGCTATGAAGCGTAAATTACGCGTTATTGCTTCAATGTTTGAATTTTCGAATGATCGCGTAAAAATAGATCGTTAGCTTATAAATAACGTATATTTATTTATCATTACTTTTGACCTCACTTTCGTTTGTCCTTTGTTTCATATTTTAGCTATATGTGTCATTTCATTGCCAGGTCTGTATTTGATATGACTTCAACTTTTAAATAACACATTATGGAGGATAATAGGGACTGATAAAGTATTAACTACTACCAGACGCACGTGTAATAAAAGATTTTAACCCATTTAAATAATTAATTAATTTAATTTCATATAATAAGGTACTATAATTGGACGCTGATAAACAATAGAGTGTCAACCCACAAAATGATAAAAATGTAAATTTTGATACCAATCGCTTTCTTATGAGCTGGAATACATTTTTCAAAAGAGTTACTTCAAAAATATTGTAAAAACTAGTGGACACTAAACCCTAACATGTTTAGAATATTTAACAATAATGCACTAAATTCTATTACTTTGATTGCTACCAAGAAAAAAATATATATTTAGTGTAATAATAATAATTACAAAAAAATCTATTATTTCTTTTATTTTTTAAAAGAAATTTAATAAAACTTTATTAAAACTTCAAATTTTCTCAAAATGGCAACCATGTGGGTTGACTCTGTATTGCTTAGCAGCATCCTATTAAGACAGTAGACTTGGGGCCCAAACGCAACAAAGCTTTTATCTTGCATCCCAGTACAGCAAAATTCAGCATGACGTGGAATGGCATGGTCTATATTTACAATTACATTAGCGCATTATATATATAGTATATTATATATATAAGAATAAGAATTATTTATTTGTCAAAAACATGGTACAATAGTTGGTAATAGTATATATAGTATATATATTATATATAGTAGCAGTTTGCTTTACTGTTCTTCAGTGCGTATACATTAGGTGGCTCAAAAAAACCGACAAATTTTTTTTTTGAGTCTCGAGTGAAAAAATGTGAAAAAAGTGAAAAAATCTAAACTATAAAAAAGAAATTGAAAAAAATGATGAGCGACCTTTCAAAATTTAAATTTTTAACTGAAATTTTCAGAATCTCATTCTTTTTTAGTCTATTAAATTATACCGTAACGAGAAAAAAATATTTGAAAAAAAAAATCGATTTTTGACGATTTATGAAATTTTTAAAAATTCGGAGCGACCTCTTAAAAAAATTTTTTTGAGCTGTCTTTTAGAGAGGGTTCTTAAAACATCAAAAACTAACATTTTATCAGTCGAGACTAAAAAAAAAATAGTCGGTTTTTTTGGGCCACCCTAATACGCATGTATGATAAAT
Source organism: Anthocharis cardamines (assembly GCA_905404175.1). Classification (NCBI taxonomy): domain Eukaryota; kingdom Metazoa; phylum Arthropoda; class Insecta; order Lepidoptera; family Pieridae; genus Anthocharis; species Anthocharis cardamines. Next base: position 3,151,187 of record FR989972.1, on the reverse strand, counting down.
TTTGTTCCGCATTATGTTTGAAAGCTCTAACTATTCGCTTTGTAGCTGAATAATCAATTTTCACCTTGAAAACGGTTCATTGGTCAATTTATCTAGAAGCGTCAGTATATGTCAAAGTGCCGTTGTATTGCCTTTTCGATGTTTTACAGCTACTATGTTATCTGCTTTATTAAGTGGCGTTATCTATCCGGCATTGTCGGTATTCGGTTCATTACACGAGACCCGCGTTTCTGATAGTCTCGCGAAATTAATGGTCGGTGACGAAATTATTTACAAATTTTCTATGGTCGTAAAGGTATTGTTTTATGTCTAACAGATATAAGACGAGCCTTTTTTTCATGTCAGATACATAAATAGGTTGACTGTGTATCACCTACAATCAAGTGAACCTCATGCTCATCTGTCGATATCTGACATAAAAAATGACTCCTTATTAGTAAAAAGTCTTAGGATATAACTATTAACAAATGTAGTCTTGCACGTGTTTCTGAGAAAACGGAGTTTCATTAAAAAGTTTCATCAAGAAGTGTGGGCGAAAGTGGAATTTACGATGGAACAACGTTGAACGCTCGATCTTTTTTAATATAAATAAAACGTTTTTCCAATGATAACCTTATCATGTTTTTTTTAGCTAAAACTCTGTTGTTCTTTTTGTAAATACACTATTTTATATTATTTCGCAACTTATAAGAATTATGTTTTAGTATACTTAAGTGAGTGAACCCATTTAAGTATACTAAAGTACCGAACCGAAGGGTACTTCGGTACCATCAGTACCCTTCGGTTATATACGGCGTCCATCTGATGGCCTGTGTTCGAACGCCGGTTATATCCGGTGTCCACGTAGTAATCCGTGCGTACAAACAGTTGGTAGAATTATATTCTATTTTACCGACGTATTAGATAAATATCATATTTTGCACATATGCATAAACACCTTGAACTGTTAGATGTTTATTTATATTATGCACATATGAAGATACGATGATGAGAACGTTTGTCAATAATGATGAATGAACTACATTTAAGAGAGCTGAAAACTATAGGAACACAGGAAAATCCAAACTGATAAGCTGATTTTACAGTTAACTCACCGTTCAAAATTAGATTTTATTGAACATTGAAACGGTATCTTGGTTTATAGTACGGATAGGTTCCACTTATTAAGATCAATAGCTCCACTGGTTTATTTGAATTAGACATAATTTTGTTTATACCAGAAGCGACTGACGTCATCTTTATAAATTGTATATTTAAATTGCATTGGCTGAAAAGGGCTGAGTGCATGCTTTAAAATAGATGTTCGTAAACCTTATACAAAATTTATATAAGAGGTTTTTAATATTCGAAGGTTTACGTATATGTCTCTAAACTCACCCATAGGGATTTATGCACTAATGATTTTTAAGATATGCTATAAAGGTCAGCATCCTCATGACCTCTGGTGTTGCAGATATCCGTGGTTGTATATATAGATGAGTTGCCTGTTAGTTTTATATTGTCTTTTATTAACGCGAGTATCACACATTTAAATAAAATCATGTATACCGAACTAAAACGCGATTTATTATTTATATTGTTTAAATTATTTGTCTCGACGCGGACGTTTCAAAAATAGATAATATATTTGTCGATCGAGATATCTTTTCTGCCAAAATTTTCGATGTCAAGATATAATATATATCGAGATATCTTACATCTTAGTTTGGCTTCTCTCGTCCGCGAGATATCTCGTGGCGGTCATGCTAGACCGGCTGTAGTATGAGAAATTAGAGGTAGAGAGAGGTAGGTACGAGAAATTTCTTCCATTTTTAAAAAAAAATAAAATTATCGGGAAGTCTCTTATCTATTCAAGTATGAGCGATTCTGTAGATATCTATAACACAATAGAACAAGTATATTCACTGATATTAACTATAGATTTATATTAAGTAACTTCATCTAATTCCGTTCAGTCATTTAAGCTTGATTGCGTTACAAACATTCAAACCATACCACACTTTTGTTCTTAGTGGGTTACACAAGCATCTATATTTCCAAATAAAGAAGATAGTGAAATAAAATACTGTATACCGGATTAAAACGCGATTTATTACCCGAGACCGTGACCAATAATTTAAACAATATAAATAATAAATCGAATTTTAATTCGGTATACAGTATTTTATTTAAATGTGTGATAAAAGACAATATTAAGATAGTGAAAACATACAAGTCAGGATCCATTACTTGAATGTTTTAAAAATAGAATTGCCTCACCTGATACCTGTCCAAGGCAATAGCTGTGATTGAAATCGTAGATACAAATATTGATATAGCCTGGATTGCACCGCACGCCTTGCATAGTCCTGGCCAGTCTGGCAGCGGCCAGTGTTTGGTCAAGAGCTCCATCAGTGTGAGTGGAGTGCCCACACAGCACACCAGCGTGTCGGAGACAGCCAGGTTTACGATGAACATGTTGCGCGCTGTGCGCATTGCTGGCTTTTTGACGACCTGAGGAATAGAATAGAATAGAATATTATATTTATTCATGAAATCACCATATACAGTTTATACATTATTACATTAAACCTTAAGATAAATGAATGATGATCCTGAAATGGATAACCACTCAGTATACGTTGGGGCCAAAACCCCAACTGATTTTCAGTGGCTCCAGTTAGGGTGGTGCGCGGAAGAATATTCGCCACCTTAATCTATAATCTATACCTACATATAATAAAACTGTAGAGGTTGAATGTCTGTACATAGAAAAATATTCTTAAAACCGAGTCAGGGAGATGTAAGAAGAGAAATAGAACAAATCCCATTTTATATTAAATTTTTTGTTTCTCTGTCTCATTGTCTGTTTGACTGTTTGCACGGGCTAATCTCCGAAACTGGTGGACCGATTTACATGAAATTTTGCATGGTGGTACCTTATATCCCCGGTCAACATCTTAGATACTTTTCATCCCAACCAATAGGTTTTGTTTCATCGAAAAGAAAAGTTATCATCATTTATGAAGCCCACGAGAACGAAGTCGCGAGCATCAGCTAGTCTAATAATATAATCTGTATAAAAATCTCGTTTCACAGTGTTTGTGGTCCCACTCACTACTCCCAAACGGCTCTACCGATTTTGATTATTTTTTATGTATATTTGGTAGGTATGAGAAAATGTTGTCAAGCTTACTTCTTCTGTTCTGTGTTGTCAAGTATATTGAATGCTAGGTGATTAGGGTATAGTATAGGTACCTCCTTCTACTCTGGTTTGTGTCTAAAATAATACTTACAGAAATAACCACAAGAGCATTTCCAACAGCTCCTATAACGACCAGGATTCCATAAAACGCAAGAAGCAGAGATCTTGTGGGGTCATCGACTTTTCTGTTTTGCGAAAACTTGTCCAGAAGGGTGTTTGGGTTCTCAACGCCAAGGGATGCCTCGATTAACCATTTTGCTGAATCATTTAGGGTGAAATTCATACTGGGGTCTACGGCCTGAAACAAAAGAAATTGCATCTTTATCTTCTAATATTTAACCATGTCACAATGTTAGTTACCGTACTCCTCCGAAACGGCTTTACCGATTTTTACCAAATTTTATATGCGTATTCAGTAGGTCTGAGAATCGGCTACTATCTATTTTTCATACCCCTAAGTGATAAGGGTTGTTCACCCTTAACATTTATTATTTTCTTTTTGGACGAAATTTTTATTTTTTATTTTTTTATAACCCTAATTTTTTACTTTTTTATCACCAACCCCTGCTTTTTAGAAATTATTTACATGGCAAATCAACGTTTGCCGGGTCAGCTCGTGCATATATACGAGGGTGAATCAAAAAATTCTTGGAATCAATATTAAAAAATGCAAAGATTTAAATAATAATATTTTATTTTTCTACATAATCTCCCTCCAATGCAATGCATTTAGAATAACGCGTTTCTAACTTCCTTATTCCTTGAGAAAAAAAATGATTTTCTTGACTCTCGAAAAAGTCCTCTACGGCAGCTATAACCGCGTCATTATCGTGAAATTTTGTTCCACGAATTTCCTCTTTTAATTTTGGAAATAAGTGAAAATCACTTGGGGCTAAGTCCGGAGAATATGGTGGGTGGTCAAGGAGATTGAAGCCAGCACAGCGGATTGCGTTGAGCGCAACTTCCGATCGATGAGCAGGAGCGTTATCTTGAAGGAACAACACGCCCAACGACAGTTTTCCACGACGTTTTTCTTTAATCGCTTTACGCACTTTCGGGATTAAATTTGCATAATAGGGTCCAGTAATCGTCTGGCCTTTTGGCATGTAATCAATAAAAAGGATTCCTTCACTATCCCAGAACACAGAGGCCATAACTTTGCCAGCGGTAGGAGCAACTCGAAATTTCTTGATGGATGGAGAGGATGGTCGTTTCCAAGACATGCTTTGTCTTTTAGTTTCAGGATCAAAATGGTGGACCCACGTTTCATCCATGGTGACAAGACGACGGCAAAAATTATCCGAATCACGCTGGAACATTTCGAGATTACGCTTGGAAATTTCCAAACGTCGCTTTTTGTTTTCGTCGGTTAACATTCGTGGCACCCATCTTGCAGACACTTTTTTGAACCCCAGTGAATCAATTAAAATGGATTGAACGCTACCAAAAGATATCTTTAGGATCTCAGCTATATGTTTTATAGTCATTCTTCTGTCTTCCAAAACCAGATTCTCAACCTTTTTGACATTTTCTTCTGTAACGGAGGTTGAAGGCCGCCCAGAACGCGGGTCATCTTTACAGCTTGATCTACCTCTTTTAAATTCAGCCACCCAGTACGCAACCGTAGAATAGGGTACAGCATCACCCCCTAATGTCTGCTGAATGTCCAAAAAAATTTCCTTCGTAGACATTTTTTTCATACGTAGATATTTTATCACCGCACGTAACTCACTTTTATCCATAATTTTGACTTTTTAGCAACTCGTTGCACAAAAAAATTTATTACATGCGAACGAACTGACAAAAACAAGTGACAGTCTGCATAAATATAGTGTGATAGACACTCTTTAATTTGAATATCGAACTTGATCCAAAAAGGTTTCATATATATGCACTTCTAAGAACTTTTTGATTCACCCTGGTATAATTCAGTAGTTCCAACATATCCCAATAATGTCTTCTATTACAAAACTTAATGTTAAGGCGTAGACTAATTTTAGCACATGTTTAAACTCTAGTGGTTTTTTTATGCTATTCTTAACGTAACTCTTGAATTTGTATTTTTAAATGGTAAATAAATTAAAAAAAGAAAAAAAAATTGCAAAAATTAAAAAAAGTATGTTTATTTCTTATCAAAATCACATCAATAAAAAAGAACCGGAAGAAAGTTGTATGTAACCGACTTTAATAAAGGAGGAGGTTCTCAATTCAACTGTTGTTTTGTTTGTTTGTTACGCGATTACTCCGCAAATTATGCATGGATTTTGATGATTCTTTTTTGTTTGGTATATACGGACAGTTTAATCCTGCCTTTGCAACAAGCTTTCGAATGGAATTCAAAAATAACTGTTAATATAATTATATGAAATAGATATATAAGTATCAATAATTTTGTTGATTATCCTTTAAGGCTCTTGCTTTAAAGTAATTAAAATATATATTTTTTTAAATAAAAAATTGTATGTAATTGTATAGTAACATAAATATTGTAAATCTGTCATTTATTAATAACTAGCAACGCGCCCCGGCTTCACACGGGTGCACAAAACAGCCTATGTTACTCGCTGATAATGTAGCTTTCAATTGGTGAACGAATTTTTAAAATCGGTCCAGTAGTTTTTGAGTTTATTCATAACATACAAAAATACAAATCTTTCCACTTTATAATATTAGTATAGATATAGATAACTATTTCGCAAGTTGTCCATGATTGGGTTTTTGAAATATAAATTGATTAAGAAATTGAAGAAACCCTAATGACCGCACCGATGGATATATAGTGAAACAAATCTAAAGATTCCAATCAAACCCGAAAATATTTATATTCCAACCTTCGTTTCGCGTAAAACTGTCGACAGTTTATGTTTTTAAATGTGCTGAATTGACATTTTTGTTACCACACGAATAAACAAACAATTTAACTGGTTGGTTTGATTTCAGGAAAATCTGTATCTTAGTATATTATGAAACCGGTAATCCGGATTGGAACCGATTCTGCCGGCCTAGCATGACAACCGCGACAAAATTTTGTTGACCGTTTTCTCGCTCTATTTATTTCGGGTCTAACATGAAAATTACACTTAAAACTCGACTTTTAATATCAAAAATAGATATAATATATCGAGATATCTTATTATATTATATCATCTTAGTTTGTCTTCTCTCGTCCGCGAGATATCTCGTGGCGGTCATGGTAAGCCGGCTGCTCAGCGTACTGCAACTATATCGACTCTACATAAAAGAAGTAATACAACAGTATAACTCTTGAATATATCAGCATTTCTTATAAGAAGTTAACAAGACTAAACATGACATGCATTTTTTCAATTTATTTTTATTTACACTTTCTCGTTTGTTTAAGAAACAAACTATACCTTTTACTGATTCAAAAACGATTCAAAAATTAAGCATTTATTGGGGAGTGTTTTGGGGATTTATTTGTATGTCAGATATCGACAGACGAGCATGAGATTCACTTGATTGTAGGTGATATGTCATCATCAGTCAATGATGCGCTGTCGACCTACTTTCTTACTGCGAGCATTCGGAAATCCATAGACTGAAACCGAAATGCACAATGTATAGTTATGTATATATGTACTTCACAGTTTTTCCATCTGAACGGTGGTTCGTTACCCGGTAGGAATTTCTATATTCCTCCTACCTATTTAATATCCAAAGTTACCAGACGTGAGGAAGAGATGCTTACAGAAAATTATAAACATATAGAACCCGCGACAGTAGCGTAGACAGGAGCGTAAAGTAGATGTAAAGTAGATTCTAAACACGCCAACAAATTACCTACATTAATAAACAAAGTAGTAGTAGAAGTCTGATAAAGGTATTGTTCGTTTATTATTAAAGCAAAGGAAGGAAGGAAAAACTAAGCTAATTATCTTGCTAATTCCATTTTCATTTATATATTATATATTTGTCAAAAAAGAGTTTCTCAGCTTAGTTTTCTTTTTAATACTGGCGGTTGGGACAGAAACCGCGACATCAGAAATGTTTACTGTAAATAATAATGTCTCGCATTTCTGTTCTCAACTTTAACCATTAACACAAAGAAGATAGAATTAAAATAATTATCTTTGTTCATGTGTAGCACCTGTCCTGGGTTCACTGAAATGAGTTCCTGGACACAGAAATGAGTCTGCCCCATGCCCCACTAGGGGATTCGCACTTCACTATGTGAACAAATGCTCTTTTAGAATTATCTGTACAGCCGAAAATAAAGTCTTGTTTTCATTGTTTTTGTAAAAATGAGATAATATAATCTCCAACTTTTATAAAAAGTGCCTAGTAAACAGTTTTCTTAGTAACTACGAAAAACAAGACATCAGCCAGAAGGTATTTTGTTCCTAAAGTACCTACTTTCGAACTCGGTATTAAGAAAACAGTAAGAAAAATTTCCTTCATCTCTTTACTTCTTATAGCGTTCAAGATTGCCTATTTTATTGATAATTACTTTTTTGTGAGAGCAACATAAACTTATATTTATATTTGACTAAAATTTATTAACTATTAATATATATAACTAGTGCTACTCGCTCTACTTTAATATTTACCAAAATATTTATGAGGCTGGATAGAAAAACGTTACTAAATGTTTACTTTCGAGTAGTTTTGACGGGCTCGTTAGCGCGTTCGGTAGAACACCTGCCGTGCGCATCGATGGGTCGTGGGTTCGATTCCCACCGGGAACACATGCTTATAATTTTCTGTAAGCATGTTTTCCCCACGTCTGGTAACTTCGGGCATTGATCGGGTGGGAGGAATATCTAAATTCCGACTGGGTAACGAACCACCGTTCATAGATGGAATAACCGTGAAGTGCATATTGCGCGTTTCGGTTTCAGTCTATGGATTTCCGAATGCTCGTAGTAAAAATTAGGTCGACAGCGCATCATTGACTGATGTTCTGTGGCTGAGGTATCACCTACCATCAAGTGAACCTTATGCTCGTCTGTCGATATCTGACATAAAAAAAAAAAAAAGTTATCGGCATATATTAGACTAGTGATCCGCCCGGCTTCGCACAGGTGCAATGTTGATGTACTAACCCAACAAAATTGGAAAAAACGAAAGTGGTATGTAAGGATCGGACCATATGGAATTCCGTGATCTCTGCCTAACCTAATGGGAAAGAGGCGTGACGTATATGTACGAGTATATACTGTTTATATATTGCAGATATTATAGGTAATCGCTTTAGATACTCGATTGCACTCCGCCTTTAAAGCTTTAGTTTCAATTTCCGACGAAGGAAATTGAATACTAAAAGTCTAAGTAAAGTTTTATTTTTTGTCTAAATACCTTGACTCTTTTGATCTTTTTACTCTGTAATTATTATTATATATTTCTTTTTTTTTATATATTGAAATAGGAAAGCGTTTGTTTGCGATCACACCTGATCTTAAGTATTGATGCAAACTAAGGTGGTAAATCACGCTTGCCTATGATAAGCCTATTTACCCTTGACTTAAAGAGCCCAATATTATAAGTCTCTGGAAAAACTGACTACGGTAGGGAATTCCAGTCCTTGGCTGTTCGCACTATAAAAGAGGAGGCAAAGCGTCCTGTACGAGCTTTTGGTACATCGACCAAGTAAGGATGGTACCCCTCCGTACGTCTCGATGTCCGATGAAAAAAAGGAGAAATATTATATAAAAAAGTTATATATTAAATTTAATAATTTTTACTCTATGCTGGGTTTGCATTATGGAACAGGTGTGTTTAATTGGCATACCTTTCTAAAAACATTTCAGAATATAATGTTTAATTAAAAAAACATTTTTTAAAACTAAAAACATTTTCAACGCAAACCAAGACAAGGGCAGTGTTTTAAATAAAAGTCACGTCTTTCCTTGAGTAAGAGTTAATTAAAATGAAAGGCTGTTTAAATATCCGTTTGAGTTCCATTTCAGACGGAAATCCGATTAGAGCTTTTTTTCATTAATTCGACTTGTTTTTCAGATTAAGTATATTACAATTTAACTCCGTGATCTCTGCCTGCCATTGGGGTAATGGGGAAAAGGCGTGATATATATTATCTATATATATGTAATTATTTATAGATAAATAAGACAAAATGCATATATATATACCTAATATTTGCTTATGTAATATTTGCTTAGTAATAATTTCCATGTCACAATGTTAGTTACCATACTCCTCGGAAACGGCTTTACCGATTTTTACCAAATTTTATATGCGTATTCAGTAGGTCTGAGAATCGGCTACTATTTATTTTTCATACCCCTAAGTGATAAGGGTTGTTCACCCTTAAAAATTTTTTTTTTAATTTTTGGACGATTTTTTTGTTTTTTTATTTATAATGTGGCATTAAAAAATACATACAACCCTAAATTTTTACTTATTTATTACCAACCCCTGCTTTTTAGAAATTATTTACATGGCAAATCAACGTTTGCCGGGTCAGCTAGTAGCAATATATATTAAATAACATACAAAATAGCTTGAACTCGACAATTATGTCTAGTTCTTGCTATTTCAAAAACTATTAAAAAAAAACTAAAAATGTTCAGTAACTTCCAACACTAAAATCATTATTTTAGTGTTGGAAGGGCCATTTATCAGCGAATATTATACATTTCTTATAGTGTTACCGCACTGTCGAACTAGGTCGAAAGCACTTTAGTTCAAGTAGCCGTTCGTCGATCACCAACTGTTTGTTGACTCAGCTAACTTTGTTGACCGATATTACACCTTTATATAAGTGTTTTTGACTATTAATTTGTGGCCTGGGGAAAATTTATCTTGTACACAGTTCAGTTTTGCTCAACGTATAAATTCTTTAATCCATTAAATAATGGCCTTTGAAGTAGAGTCATACGAGTATTACCAAAATCGAACGACGGCCGTTTCGGAGCGAAACTAAAGAACAACCAACTTCATATTTTAACTTAAGTATTAAAAAAAATAACTATTTACGATTTTCTTACGATCATAGTAATGACTAACGAACTTCGATCAACAATACATTAATACTATGTCAATGCTAACGAAAGACATAATGTTTTATTACGAACGACGGATCGATCAACGGATCCTAAAGATTTTCGTAATAGATAACGATCCATCAGCCAACATTTCGTATTTCGGTTTGGTAATAGGTCTCCTGGGACTGAGGTTTTGGTCGGAAAATATTCTGATTTACTGTTGAAATGTCAATAAATGTAAAGTAAAAAGTTTTAACTGCTATCTATGTACTCGTATATTTTTAATTCTGCTTGCCTTTTTATTTTGACTCGATGTAATATATTCTCTTATATTACTCAACATCTAATCAGCAACACTCCTCAAATGTAAAGAGCGTCTTCATTTTTATTGTAAGTCAAAAGTCCCAAAGCTGTCAATATAACAGGGTGAATACCCTAATACAATAATCATTGTCAGTCGATTCATTCACATGTTTCTTATTTCGTCGTGATCGTAGAACAACGGACGGTTCTGATTTTTTTACGCTTTTAGTTCTATTGTATAAGTCATAACATGAAACTCCTTGACAGTTCTGTATTGTATAATTTAGAACTGTGTAAGACCCTTTATCAACAGAACAAATAAAAAAAATAGTTTGATAATTAGTCAGATAGTTTTATGCCATAAAACTAAAACCGTAAAAAATCAGAACCGTCGTTGTTCTACGATCACGACGATTCAAGTTCAATGTCAATAATACCACAAGTACCTACAAGATTCAATCCTTAAGAATCAATACAATCCCTTCAATGTCATTCACAGACGAGACTCACTTGGTCTACTTCTGCCATTAGCTAATTAGTTTCTCGATATTATTGAATTCGATGCGCTTGGTACTTTTTATTCTTTCTATGAGGGCACTTTGATATTTGTAACTCGCAATTTAAATAAAATAAATATAATAAGGTTGTATAAATTATAATTGGTTACGATCGGATCTTTGACATTTTCAATTTTTTTTTCTCGTAAAGTTTTTCCATTTAATATATAAATAAGTGGGTATATTAATATTATTATTAAATTCTTTATTACATACACACATTCTCAAAATTACACTTCACTTTTTTATTATTATTATTATATTATAACAAATATACGTATTCAAAATATTTATATAAATGTTACAAGGTTGAAAATAATTAGTGACCGTAGAATATAAAAGTTGTAAACTATGTCAATCCAACTAAGTTTAGAACTTACTAAGTTATAATACTTAACTAGTTCCCGCTGTGGAAACTAGTTTGACCTGGAATAAGGATACGATCCTGCGATCTACATCCATACATAAAATGACAGTAATAGAATGTCAGATGTTCCTCAAGCATGTAGCCATCACCAAAATAAAGCGATAACTTTTTTGTTTTTCTCCTTGCTGACCTAGGTTTGTCAGTTTTATTTTGAGCTTTCTGAGGTTTAGTTTATTAAAGCTTCTTTCGATTTTATGTATGTACTTATATTGTAATCATTTGGCTTGGTATAGGCATGTTATGAGAAGAGATGAAAAACATGTATCTAAAAAAGTTTTGATTATGAAAGTGGGTGGGTATCGGGGAAGAGGGAGGCCAAAGAAACATGGATTGACTGTGTGAAGAATGATATGTGTTTGAGAGGTGTGACTGATGATATGGCGAGTAAAAGAAGAGAATGGAAAAAGAGAACATACTGCGCCGACCCCAAATAAAAAAAAGTGAAGAGGGCAGGAAGTAGAAGATTTTTAAACTTAAGGCACTGTTAACCCTTTTTTCCATAGATTGAAACCAAAACACACTATACACTCACAGTTGATCCATCTATGAACAGTGGTTCTTAACTCGATGGGAATTTCGATTCCTTCTACCCGTTTCTCAAACACCTGTATGCCAACGAGCCTTTTTTTTAATGATAATTACATATCTACAGACGCGCATGAGGTTCACTTGATGGAAGGTATATAATATTATATGAATCATAATCATTTATATGGATCAGAATATCATTCAATGATGCGCTGTCAACCTAATTTTTACTTCGAGCTTTCACAAATCCATAGACTAAAATCAAAACGCGCAATATGCACTTCACGGTTATTCCATCTATGAACGGTGGTTCGTTACCCGGTTAGAATGTCGATATTCTTCCCATCCGTTTAGTGCCCGAAGTGACCAGATGTCCCGTCGGGATTCGAACCTTGTTTTTTTATAATATAGGGGACACACAGGCAGGTGGTTCACGTGATGGTAAGTGATCACCGCCGTCAATAGGGATGTCTACATCAGATAGCTTGCAGGTTTGTTGCCGACCTTTCAGGCAGGTGTTAAAAAGCCCGTTCTTAGCAATAATCATGTCATACAGCAGAAATGTGTAAAATTTCTTTGATGTTTCCTTGTTATAGCGTTAGGCATCTGGAGACTATAAAATTGAAGATATCAAAGCGAATCATAACAAACGAAAAATAGACAAACAATAATTTTCAAAGAAAACTTCTAAAATCGCTTATATTAACACATATGTTATTGATTGAGAGCTCCATGGATCAGAATGCTGCGGGTTTTCAAAAGAAGGTGTCTAGTTCGAATTCTGGGAAAACAAAATAATAAATTTAATATTTATTTATTTAATCCTTTATGACTCCAAAACTCCTAGTTACTTCAAGCAACATTTTGTATTTTTATCTGGTGATGATTTTGACCTCCGCTCTCCCGATTTATTATTAGAAACTTCTCAATTCTTAATACTTTCAAAAAATCTTTTATTTCAATATTTCATTTCTTTTGAATAAAATTCTTTATAATGGATTAAAACGCGATTTATTATTTATCCCGAAGTTTCGGATGCTTTTCAGCAACCGTGGTCACGGCAGACTGTAATTTTCAATTTTCAATTACAGTAAACATCAACTCCGTAGGAATAGATGGCGTTAATATGGCAACTTTGTGATATTTTAAATCAGACAACTGTCATTTTTCAGTCTGCCGCGACCACTGGTCACAGTCGACTGTTTTCTCGTGTTTTAATCGATTATCTCTTTGTCTTCCGGGTCTAACATGACAAACTTAAAACTCGACTTTTGATGTAGTAAAGCAGAGATATTCTCTATCGAGATATCTTGTCCGAGATATCTAGTTTATCAACGTTGTCGATGTCGAAATATAATATATCTCGATATCTTATATCTTTATTTTTAATGTTAATCTATTCATATTTTATTTTTTGTGTATAATTATTTTTGTATAAATAGTTTTTTAATTAATTTAAGCTCATGACATTTTTTTTCTCGTTTGACATATTTTATAATCTGCTCCATTTATTATATTTATTGTTTTTGGTATTTTGTTTTTCTTTAATATTATATTATAACCACATATATTATGTAACGTGACTGTAGAAAAATAAAAGGCTTTTTTATTTTATTTTTTATTTATCATATATCTTAGTATGTCTTCACTCGTCCGCGAAATATCAATTGATGGTCATGCTAGGCGGGTTGAACGATAAACGTCGGCGATGGATTCCATTCCTTACAGCTCCCTACTATAACGGATGAGAATCGTTTAGTAAGGCTGTCAAAGACAACATATCAGTAGACCACAGCTGTTGATAGTAGTTAAACATGAAACATCTGGAAGGCTATGCGTGCATAATCTGTTACATTTATGATGGTCGCAGTAACGAGGTAATCAAAATTCTAGGACTGGGTCTTGGCTTGATGATGATGACAAGTAGTTATGGCGTAGGGTTGTCAAAAATATTGGAATATAACAAAATAATATTGATGCGAGTTACATAGCTGTAACCCAGCTAACCCGGACCATAGAGCAACACGGGCCACCGGCGAACGTTCCCTACTATAACGGATGAGAATCGTTTAGTAAGGCTGTCAAAGACAACATATCAGTAGACCACAGCTGTTGATAGTAGTTAAACAGGAAACATCTGGAAGGCTATGCGTGCATAATCTGTTACATTTATGATGGTCGCAGTAACGAGGTAATCAAAATTCTAGGACTGGGTCTTGGCTTGATGATGATGACAAGTAGTTATGGCGTAGGGTTGTCAAAAATATAGAAATATAACAAAATAATATTAATGTGAGTTACATATGTGTAACCCAGCTAACCCGGACACATTAAAATTCCATAGTTTCTAATTACATCTAGAGATCTAGACGGGCTCGTTGGCGCGTTCGGTAGAACACCTGCCGTGCGCATCGATGGGTCGTGGGTTCGATTCCCACCGGGAGCACATGCTTATAATTTTCTGTAAGCATGCTTTCCCCACGTCTGGTAACTTCGGGCATTGATCGGGTGGGAGGAATATCTAAATTCCGACCGGGTAACGAACCACCGTTCATAGATGGAAAAGCCGTGAAGTGCATATTGCGCGTTTCGGTTTCAGTCTATGGATTTCCGAATGCTCGAAGTAAAAAAATTAGGTCGACAGCGCATCATTGACTGATGTTCTGTGGCTGAGGTATCACCTACCATCAAGTGAACCTCATGCTCGTCTGTCAATATCTGACATAAAAAAAAAAGATAAGCCTACCACTGTAACAGTTATAAGACTCTTTGCTTAGATTATGTAAGACGTAGCTGTCACGCACACTATTGTAACAGACATGGATCGTTTGTTTTAGTTCGTTTGAAGCGCGACACTCTATCTAGACATATAAATAATCTAAGTTGCTCTGTATATTTAACTTGAATTTAATCAGTCATGTATTAACACTTGTATGGAGCCCCGAAGTTTCATTTTAAAAACTTTTCTGCCATCGCTCCCAATAAAACTTGCGACTTATTGAGGGATTGTTACGAACTATATAATATAACTTGGGGACCTCATAGGCCGGAAACGCATCTGCAGATACTCTGGTGTTGCGGATGTTAATATATTTATCACAAACTACTATACAGATTGGCACGTTTGGAATACAAAGTAAAATAATAATATTATTTTTAATATTTACATACCTCAATTTAGAAGTTTATTTTCTGTAGAAAAATATTATCAGATATTAAATTTATTATGAGTTGGTAACAAAACACCGTTCATAGACGCAAAAGCCTTGAAGTACACATTTCACAGAAATGGATCTTTCTCGGATTTATTTTCGTCAATATTTTTTTCTCGTATTTTTTTTACATATTATGTAGTAAATAGAATAGTATAACGATTTAGACGTGCTCATTGGCGCGTTCGCTAGAACACCTGCCGTGCGCATCGATGGGTCGTGGGTTCGAATCTTACCGGGACGACAAGTTTATAATTTTCTGTCAGTATGTTTTTCCCACATCTGATAACTTCGGGCATTGATGGGGTGGGAGGAATATCGAGATTCCGACCGGGTAAAGAACAACCGTTCATAGATGGAAAAACCGTAAAGTGCACATTGCGCGTTTCGGTTACAGTCTATGGATTTCCGAATGCTCGAAGTAAAAAGAAGGTCGACAGCGCATCATTGATTCTGTGGCTGAGGTTTCACCTACCATCAAGTGAACCTCATGCTCGTCTGTCGATATTTAACATACAAAAAAACAATATTATAAGTAGCAACCCTACAGGAGTTTTTACGAGCCGGTCTAATGAATCTTAATAATATATTTTATTTCTTCTTCGCTCGGTTCAGTAACTTTTCTCGTACAATAAAGCAACTTATGAAGCGGTTATAACCTACATTGTTTGCACAAAGAAAAAAATTGCCATTATTTTGACAATTTATGTTACAAAAAATACGTCGTTAATCCTAGATATAACTCCGTTTTAAATCTAGGGTTTTGAGAGTTGTCAAACCGTTTCTTGTTTTATATACCTACAAATAATATCTCACGTATATATGCACATATATCTACAATATTGTATTTAATTTAGTTTTTTTTTAATGATTATTTTTTTCTTTTCTTTTTACATTCTCTTTTGTGTTTACTGGCACACAAACACTTACTCAGATGCTGAAAATCAGCGCTGTAGCCAGTACTGGTTTACAGCACAAGCTGAGCATCGGCCTTTTCTTTCGCCACACAGCATATTTAGTGTAGGATTAAGAGTGTAATCATTAAGAATGTAGCCTAAATATTAAGAATGTTATGTAAATTTGTATGTGGCATTGAATAAATGTTTCTTATTCTTATTCTTAAATTAGAAACACTTATAAATAATAATTTAAAATAAATAATTTTTAAAATTGGTTCTGTAGATCCAGGAATGTAGGAACTCTATATATTTGTTCTCAACCTCTCAACCAAACAAGGAATGATAGAAGATTGTTACTCATTTGCAGAATTGTTTGGTTGGGAAACATTTTAGCGTAGACCCGAAGTCTATAATACTATGTCAATGCTGAGATTCACATTGGAATATCCCGATCTAAACGTTTTATTCCACGAATGCCGAATATAATAGGAAATGAGTCTGTCCCTTGCGCCTCGCTATTTGATATATTATAATCTATAGCTATACAAATATTATGAATTTGTATTTTTGGATTTTTGTATGTTATGAATTACCCCAAAAACTACTGGAGCGATTTTAAAAATTCTTTCACCAATAGAAAGCTACATTATCAGCGAGTAGCATAGGCTATCGTAGGTCGACAGCACATCATTTACTGATGTTCTGTGGCTGAGGTATCACATACCATCAAGTGAACCTGATACTCATCTATCGATATTTAACATAAAAAATAGGTATATATTTTTTTAGGTAGGTAGGTAAAAAGAGGTCGGCAACAAACTGTCTCAAATGAATAATAAATTATCTCAACGCTAAAGAAATAAACGAATAAATAAAACGACAATGTCGGCTGGTTAATGAAAGGCAATTTTTAAGGAACGAATTTCTAATTTCGGTTAACCAATTCTGTTTCGTTTTGCGGCGTTAGTAAAATTCATTTGTCTTTTCTTTGATGTTAATGCGAATACTAATTAGACTCACAACGAACAGTTTTTTATTTTGTGTACAGTACCTACGCGCCCCGGCTTCGTACGGATGCAATGTAGATGTAGGTACTATACCTACACAAAAAAGCCTACTCGCTGATAATCTAGTTTACTATTGGTGAAATATTTGTTAAAACCGGTCGATTAGTTTTTGAGTTAAATCGTAACAAACAAACAAATATTTCCCCTTTATTAATACTAGTTACTGCCCGCGGCTTCGTCTGCGTAGAATTCGTTCTGCTAAAATATTTTGTTTTTACCCGCCGTAAGAAATATTTTTTTTTATAAAATGTATCCTATGTTAGTTTCAGTTTTAAGATATTTATAAAAGAAATGTATTTCTATTAATTGAAATATGTATTCAGACAAGTTCAGACAGACTCTTTTATTTAAGACTAGCAACGCGCCCCGGCTTCACACGGGTGCAATGTAGATGTACTATACACAAAACATAGCCTATGTCACTCGCTGATAATGAAGCTTTCTATTGGTGAAAGAATTTTTTGAATTTATTCACAACATACAAAAATACAAATCTTTCCACTTTATAATACATATGTCATCATATATGTACTCGTATGTACGAGTACATTTGCACTCTGCAGTTTTGCTGATAATTATGAATTGAAATTCTTAGCCAACCAAATAAATAGCATTTCAAATGACATGTGATCTTCACCTTCCAAAATATGTTTTGGTCGTGTAGTTTTAGAGATCATATAAAATTACTAATATTCGAAGTACCACTAGCGGTCAACGACATTTCAATGGTTGGTTTGATTGCTTGTCATTACGCAGGAAAGCTAAAACAAGCTCGTGAAGTTGTGCTTTCGGTTTCAGCTATCAATATCTGACATAAAAAAACCCAATAAGTCTTTATTTTAGAAATGCTTTACGAACGCAAATGACGTCACTGAAGCTACAGTGTTAGTAAACACGACGACTTTTAAAAAACAAAGTGGCCGTCGAACAAATTACACAAAATCTAAACGAGCTGTCACACCGCTTTTTGAAACCCGAAAACAATCTGAATGTACAATTGAAAACAGCTCCACGCGGTACCAATTTGTTCACGAATTTCGTATTCACATCCCTTTTCGTCCCTTCCTTATTTGCATGACGCCTGTCGCGTTTCATCAAATTGTTGAAGCTGGTATATTTATTTCGTGTATTTGCATAGAAGCGGTCTTTGTGTTTCCTTCGAAGGTTCTTTTTGTCCGTGACTGTGTGAATCTTGCAACATACTTTATACGGGGTATATACTTGTATATTATGCACGTATACTCCGTTTATTTGTAACAACTGTTTTCATGTATATACATTTGAACTTAATAGTCACAAAGTTATTGATTGCGAAAATCAGATACAGAAAATCATGGTATAAGATTCGAAAATCCTACATATTTTGATAGGATGAGGACAACCTTTGATTCTATCATGCTCCGTGGATGACGTTGTAAAAGAAACCAATTCTTTTTAATTTTTACTTTTATTTGATAAAAAAATAATATTTTTATAAATAAGTGCCCCCAGATTTATATTATTTTGAGAGATTTATAGAGAAATTAAGACTAGGATTCACGTAGAACACTATACGCTTTTATGGAGAGAGTGTTAGGTTAGAGCGTATAGAGCTAGGAGTTAGGGCTTCAAGGAAGGGCCCACCGTCGGGGGCGTCTATTGTTGTGGGGGGAAACAGGGTGGTGTTGGGGTCCAGGATGAGGTACCTGGGCCTCGTCTTGGACGGGAGGTGGAAGTTTGAGGCCCACTTCTCGTCGCTGGATCCGAAGCTGATGGGGGTGGCTGGCGCTCTGAGCCGTCTGCTGCCCAATCTAGGTGGTCCCGACCAGAGTGTCCGGGGGCTGTACTGCGGCAACGCCACGACCTATCATCCATCGTCGGCGGGGACTTGTCCCTGCCGAGTGTTGTCCGCGCCATGTCGCGGGATAGATTAAGTTGGGTTGCCGTGGTCTCCTTCTGCGAGCAAGTTATGCTACAGAAGGAGACTGCGGAGAGGGAGAGAGAGCGTGCTGCGTTGGCAGGCACGGTTAGAGCTAAGAGGGGGGGGGGCGCGAAGGAGAAGATACGCTCATCTCCTGGCGCTCCCGTAGAAAAATATAAGTTGTTGTTATTTGTTGTTTTACTGTTGTTTTGTTTTTGTTGTTGTTATATATTGTTGTGCTACTTTGTGGCAAATCGCCGAGGCCGCGGTCGCTTACTTCTGTTATCCCGCGGTCTCAACACGGCGAAAAGTGGGGCCAGAGGGGGTTTAGTGGGTCGGGGCACCAGGCTGTCTGGCTAGCAGATAGTCGCGAGTGACCCAACCCCACACTCTCCCGGTAAATGTTTAAAGAGCCCCGCCGGTGAGGGAGGGCGAGAAGAGCAATGCTCTAAAAAATTGTCTCGCCCTCGGTTTGGTGAAACTTCCCCCTCTTTAAAAAAAAAAAAAAAAAAGGAGTTAGGGCTTGCCCTGCGCTTCCGTTGTCTCGTTTTGACAGGGGCACTACCGTGCCCCCAGATGTCTAAAAAAATGAATATTGAGAGGAAAAAAACGCTTGTGCTACAGCACGATCACTTCTTATCAATAACTTAAAATTTTAGATCTCTACAATCTACAAAAATTAAGACTATCTATCTATCTACAAATAAACTATGGCGTTTTCTTTCAAGTTATCTCGCTTTTAGAAACGACGGACGACTCACGACAGATAAATCAATGAAATTTACTACTTATTTTCAAGTCTGCTTTGAACGAGCGTCGTTTGCTTGACTTTGAACCGCTTGTATAGATATATTCTTTTCGATTGAAGTTTTTGATATATACTGTAAAATGTTGACGACCTCGATGACAGCCCGTATAAACAGACAAACAAAAAAACAAAAATAAATAAATCTGGGTTTTAAATAAAATTATGTATACCGGATTAAAACGCGATTTATTATTTATATATAAACAATAAAAGACTCATAAAAGATCTGACACAGTTGATAAAAAAAACAAAAACACTGTAATTTTCCGTTACGTTAGAATAACAAATAAATCTCCTATACAAAAGAGAATAAGTGATGACCCATATATAGGAAAGACCTCCATTTTTATTTACAGAAAATTATATAAAGGTTGCTTCACGTATTAATCAACTATGATAACAATTCATAGAATCTGGGTTTTAAATAAAATACTGTATACCGGATTAAAACGCGAGTTATTATTTATATTGTTTATATATAATTATATTAATATAAATAATAAATCGCGTTTTAATCCGGTATACAGTATTTTATTTAAATGTGTGATACTCGCGTTAATAAAAGACAATATTAAATCTGGGTTTTTTCTATTTCTCTTCTTACATTTTTTTTTCTATGTACAGACATTTGACCTCTACAGTTTTACTATATGTTAAGCTAAATATTCCATAACGAAAATATCAAAAATCACATGAAAATTAAGATCAATATGACGCGTTATTGTTATTCCTCAGAAACCTACATGGATTTGTACAAATAATGGATTGTCCTATATTAAATGTTTTGACTTCTCAGCTAATACGATCTGATAGTTCACAGTGGAAAACCTTTTATCTTCGGTAAAAGAGGTCAACTTGATAGGAAATGTTGATTTTTATCAACAACCTGATCATTCGTTGAAATAGAACTTACGAAACAGAATCAGAATTCGTCGGCTTAATTATCAAACTTCGTCTCTCCATTTGGTCAAACTTTACAGGAGGAGGAAAAAACTACAAGCAAGGTTTAGCATTCCGTCTACATCGTATTCTTTTTTGTAAATACCAAAAAAAAACTAAAAACAATTAGTAGATACGAGTGATTCCATCGTATTCGTTACGGTATTTTACACAAGATGGCATCAAAAAACAAAAATCGGTGGAGTTACGAAGTTTGGTAATAAGGCCAGCGAGATGAAAAATGTATTCAGTGTTCCAAATTCAAAATCATATAAAATATTTTTTGTGATTCAATTTAAAGTGTTTGTAATTCAAACAATTAGTAGATACGAGTGAATCCATCGTATTCATTACGGTATTTTACACAAGATGGCATCAAAAAAACAAAAATCAGAAACAGAACATCAGTCAGTGATGCGCTGTCGACCTAATGTTTACTTTGAACATTCGGAAATCCATAGACAACGGTGGTTCGTTACCTAACCATGTTATCCGGGCGAGAATTGAACCCGCGGAGTATTGGAACACAAGGTAGATATTACCCAATGCGGCAACTAGACTCATAAAAGATCTGACTCAGTTGATAAAAAACAAAAACACTGTAATTTTCCGTTACGTTAGAATAACAAATAAATCTCCTATACAAAAGAGAATAATTGATGACCCATATATAGGAAAGACCTACATTTTTATTTACAGAAAGTTCTATAAAGGTCGCTTCATTTATTAATCAACTATGATAACAATTCATAGAATGATACCCAAACGCGCAATATGCACTTCACGGTTTTTCCATCTATGAACGGTAGTTCGTTACCCGGTCGGAATTTCGATATTCCTCCCACCCATTCAATGCCTGAAGTTACCAGACGTTAGAAAACATGCTAACAGAAAAATTATAAACATGTCATCCCGGTGGGAATTGAACTCACGACCCATCGATGCGCACGGCACTATCCTACCGAACACACCAACGTCGAATTTTCTATATAATTTTAAATGTATGTGTCAATTGATTTTTTTTTTATAGTATAGGGGGTAAGCGGGCAGGCGGCTCACGTGATGGTAAGTGATCACCGCCGCCCATTGACATCCGCAACACCAGAGGGCTTGCGGGTGCGTTGCCGGCCTTTAAGAAAGATGTAGGCTCGCTTCTTGAAGGTTTCTTGTTATAATATGTTGACAAGTATACTAATTAAAGACTGAATATGTAAAAATATACTTCGGCCTGAGATAGGTTGTAGGTATGATATATGAAAAGCCAAAAACGGATACTTATATTTTATACAGTACGCTACAAGTTTATTCCTCCAACATTAACACGAACAAATATCCGATTGAAATAAAACAGACGCTGTTTTTATGTGAATATTAATGATTAAAATGAAATTTAAGAGATTCGCTAGGGCTGTCACCCGTTGGAGGTAAATTTATAAATTTCTTATGTGCTAAGGATTCTGAGGAAAAGCAGGCAAAACTATTTCAGTTATGGTCCAAACAAAAGTAAATGTGACGCTATTTTTGTATTTTTTTTTTATTTTGGCGTTTGGTAGAACATCGAAATTCCGACCGGGTAACGAACCACCGTTCATAGATGGAAAAACCGTGAAGTGCATATTGTGCATTTCGGTTTCAGTCTATAGATTTCCGCATGCTCGAAGTAAAAATCGACAGCGCATCATTGACTGATGTTCTGTGACTGAGGTATCACCTAACATCAAGTGAACCTCATGCTCGTCTGTCGATATCTGATATAAAAGAAAGTCTTATGAAAGTAAAAACGCAAAAAACATCTTAATTATTAAAAAATTCCGTAATTAGTAAAAGTCTATGTAATTAATATACATATACACCTAAATACGAACCTTATGCTCTACATATTTTTATTGTTAAGTGATCGCTGAAATCGATAAGGCCACCTGTTGCACTTTTTAAATCTAACTTATTTTGAGAATTGTTTGTACAAAAGTCCCTATTTTGTCCCTGACCGGGTCACGTCGTAAATAAATCACATGACAAATAATTAATAATATAAGGTAATTTTTCTCTAAACTTTTAAAATTTAAATTAATTTAAAACTAAAATATCATACTTATTGGGTTTTAACACTGTACCCTCTATATATGGGTTTAGTGTTATTTATTTGACGGTGTTGGCATCCCTATGTCCCTTGCGTCCAGAAGTGCCTCTCTGTGACTTCATTAAACTTTGTACATTTAAAGTTGATTTCATTTTTAGGGTTCCGTACTCCGTATTAAAAACAGAACCCTTATAGGATCATTTCTTTATCCGTCTGTATATCTGCCTGTCCGTCTGTCTGTCAAGACCCTTTTTCTCAGGAACGCGTGGAGGTATCAAGTTGAAATTCAAATACTCAAGTCTTGAATCCCTTGCAGCAGTGAAAATCAAACTTCTAAATCGAGGCAATCAAAAGATACGGTCTTTTATGGTCCGTTTATGTCAGATATTTTGATACTCGCAAGGGAATCAAAACCTACATAGTACTTGTGTAGTTGAACGAAATGGTTGACTTAGAATTATGAAAGGCACGTAGCGATGTCATTTAGCGCAAGTAAAGGATTTTTTTTTTACTGAAAATCTTTGCTATTAAATCTGAAACTGAAAACCGTAAATTCAATAAAGTACTGTATACCGGATTTAAACGCGAGTTATTATTTATATTGTTTAATATTATATATATATTTTTACTGTAATCAACTCCGTAGGAATAGATGGCGTTAATATGGCAACTTTGTGTCTGCCCGTGACCACGGTTGCTGAAAAGCATCCGAAATAATTTAAATAATATAAATAATAAATCGCGTTTTAATCCGGTATACAGTATTTTATTTAAATGTGTGATACTCGCGTTAATAAAAGACAATATTATGTAACCGTAAATTTGTATTTTTTTTATTTTTTTTGGGAAAATCTTTACTTAAATGAAGGTTGTACGGAACCCTCGATGCGCAAGTCTGACTCGCACTTATCCTATTTTTTATGATTGTGTTTAATGCAGAATTTTATATGTTTAAGTTATTTCTGAGATTACACTTCCGTCATAGAGATTTAAAATTTCTGACAAAAATATACTTCCGACACAGGGACCATTAATGTAACTTTTTCATTATTTTTTTGTTTCTTATGACATATTTAAAAATTTCGACCGATTTCAAAAATTCTTTAACCAATAGAAAGCTACATTATCTGACAGTAACGTATACATTTTTTGTCTATAGTAAATCTATATTGCACCCGTGTGAAGCCGGGGCGCGCTGCTAGTCTTTACATAAATAAGGTTACTGAAAAGTTTTTCTCATTTAAATATATCTATTGTTAGAACATAGGATTACATCATAATGGACAATTCTACTACTCAGTGAGATACTGTTTATCTTTTATAAAGCTATCAAAATCAATTGCTTCACCAGTAGTTTATCAGATACTGTGGCACCTTTTATCATTTCAATTGACAGTATGGAATGAAACTCGATAGAAAAATGCTCAAGCGTGAATTCTACCTGGATTATCTCAGATACAGGGATTTATTACAATGCTATATGGTTTCAATGTATGTAACATTTCAATGTAGTTTTTTATGTTGATGATAACATGATAACTCCATGAGACCCACTTTTTGGAACCGTGCAACTAGACGTTTCATAAGAGCCTGCAAAGGCCTACTTGAAATAAAAAACTTTTGATTTTGATTTTGATAACTCAGCAGTTCACAGAGCATTAGTTGGACGCTGTTACAATACAGTGTCAACTGAAAAATTATAAAAATGTAAATTTTGATACCAATCGCTTCCTTATGAGCTGGAGTACATATTTCAAAAGAGATAAAATATTGAAAAAACTAGCGGGCACAAAATTCTAAAATGTTTAAAATATTTAACAATAATGCACTAAATTCTTACTTTTATTACTATTATTATATATTGAGTCTAATAATAATAATTAACAAAAATCTGTTATTTTTCAAAAGAAATTTAATAAAACCTAAATAAAACTTCAAACTAAATTTTCTCAAAATGGCAACCATGTGGGTTGACACTATTGCTTAACAGCATCCAGTTAATGATGCGCTGTGGATCTATTTTACTGCAAGCATTGATCCATCGACTGAATCGACTGACTCGACTCAATAAATTAGAGGTATATCCACTCTTGGTCATAGGAATTAAAAAAAAATTAAAGATATATTTTTTCAAAGACACGATAAAATAATAGTGTATCTTCTTATATATTTTTTATGTAACATATCGACAGACGAGCATCAATCAATGATGCGCTGTCGATCTATATTTTACTTCGAGCTTTCGAAAATCCATAGATTGAGGCAGAATCGCACATTATGCATTTCACGGTATCTATGAATGGCTGTGGTGTATACCCGGCCGAAATTTCCATATTCCTCCAACCCGTTGTATGCCGTAACCAGACGTGGGGAAGACATGCTTACAGAAATTTATAATCTAGTCTTCCCGGCGACCAATCGGAGCGCAAGGTAGGTTCTACCAAACGCGCCAAGAGCCGTACATGTTCATGCTTTGTCATAAGAATTAAAAAAAAAAACAATTGAAATACCTAGTCGGAGTTTGTTACTATACCGCGTTATGCACTACCAATTACAAAATGTTTACATTTTATAATAGATTTATCGTGATAATATAAACAATTGAAAATGGTTTTTAAAATGTAGGTTATTTGAGCATCTGCTTTTTGTTTCTTCGGTGATTTATCAATATTTTCACAGATATTAACGTGAAGGTGATTTTTGCATCACGTGTGTTGTCTGATAGAGTATGTTGGTAAAAAAAGGTTAAAATAAACATAAAATCTTTGTAACATGAGGCCGTCAGCGCAAAAGTGGCCTAACCCACAGTTTTTCCTATTCGTACTTAAACAATTAATTTATTTAATAAACTAGCTGATGCCCGCGACTTCGTTCGCGTGGGGTTCTTTTGAGCAAGCGTTCTTCAAATGGCATATCCTCCATCCTTTGTAGTCATTGACGATTGCTTTTGCATCATGTTATTGACGTGTTAAGGTTAAGGCTTAGCGGGAAAACCTAATAAGTGTAATTTTAAGTTAAATTCAATTTTAAAAGTTTAGGGACAACATTACCTGAGATAGTTAGGTATACAAATAATATCGCCGTAATAAATATTTAATTTGTTATGTGACACTTATATTTTTTTTAATATTAGGTAAATATAAACCTTAAACTTTTACAAGTAAAGTTATCTTTTTTTTATGTTAGACATCGACAGACGAGCATTCGGAAATCCATATACTGAAACCGAAACACGCAATATGCACTTCACGGCTTTTCCATCAATGAACGGTGGTTCGTAGCCCGCTCGGAATCGATATTACTCCCACCCGTTCAATGCAATTACCAGACGTGAGGAGTACATGCTTGAAGAAGATTATAAACGTGTCGTCCCGGTGGAATTCGAACCCTCGACCCATCGATGCGCACGGCAGGTGTTTATTTTTATTTTTTATTAACACTTTATTGCACTAAATAACAGAAATAATATAGAGGATATACACATTTACATACATTGAAGTACATCTTGCCTTATCGCTAAGCAGCGATTTCTTCCAGGCAACCATATGGTACAAGCGATAAATTGAAAGAAGAAATGGGTAGTGCAAGAATAAAAGGAAATACTTTAATTACATACATATACATATATTACATGCAAAAATTCTAACAATTATTCAAATATTTCAATTAGAAGACATTAACTTATAAGAAAAATAATTTGAAAGCATATTCTTGAAAATATTCAGGTGTTCTACCGAATGCGCCAACGAGCCCGTCAAAGTTTCATATTGGGTCCTAGCACTATAACCTTGTTGTACACAATAGTTATAATTGTATATCTTTTTTATTATTTGTTTTTATTTGTATTACATAGCAAAAGTAGGTACATTTTTTTTGCATTGAGACCCGAAAATTTTACCCGAATGATAACGGCAGTATTTCCTACTGACTGACGGAATGTGAACGCTTAATTCCAGGAATGTTATGGAGCTCCGTAAGCGTATCCAAAACTGTCAGATATCCGATTTAAAAATATATCCGTAACCGTAACCGTAACCGAATCCTCTTAGATAAAAGTTACGAATAATTTCGGATAGGGTTTCGTATTCTAAATAAGTAATGTAAGACAGGTTTTTGTTTTTGCCGAGTTGAGCCTATACATTAATGGCGTACGTCCCTATCCCGTCATAACTAGTCAGTCATTAGGTTACAATATCTAATATCCGTAACCGTATCTGACAATGAGACGGATATGATATTATTCCTATATCCGTATCCACATCCAAAAGGAAGTATAAAAATAATTGAAACATTACTGAAAATTTTACATTTTGAACGAAAATCACAAACCAAACTTTGGCTTCCCTACGTGTGGGAATATTAATTATTGTAGTTTTTTTTTCTCTTATACGTATATTTTCTTATCAGGCACACTACGTCTACGTCTATAATAATAATTAAGCCTTTATTTAATCCATGAAATTATACAGGTTTAATATATTATATAATTAAATTTATAAGATTAATTCATGGCCCCATTTTGGGTATAGGCCTCCTCGAACTGTCTCCATCTATCTCTCTCGAGAGATAGACGTGTAGGTACGGATATTAGGCATGACAATATCTAATATCCGTAACTGAAACTCTCCGAAACTAATGAACAATCCGAAATAATTACATACCCGTAACCATATCTAAAACCGGTATGATGTTAGTATAACCGTATCCGCATCCGAAATTTCATGTCCATACATCCCTACTTAATTTATATGAAAGCTTTTTTATATTAGATAAGTAGGTACGTGATAATATTACTGTCATATATCTTTGACCTTTTAATAAAACTTTACAGCTCATAATAAAATGCTAGTAGCAATAACCTAAATGATTATTTTCGTGAATATTTGTCATAATTTGAGTAGATTACCTAATATGGAAGTTATTTATCTTTATTAGATTCAGAGATATTGCTAATAAAATAGATTAAGGGCCAAAGAGAGAGAGAGAGAGATATTATACTTAAAAAGTGAAATAAAGTATCTGTTATGCTATTCTAAAAATAAACTACTATGGATTTCCGAATGCTTGAAGTAAAAAGTAGATCGACAGCGCATCATTGACTGATGTTTTATGGCTGAGGTATCCATCAAGTGAACCTCATGATCGTCTGTCGATAATTAACATAACAAACATAACAAATAAACAATCTATGATGCGTCGTTGATCTATTATTTACATCAAAATAAAAAGATCTATGCGGAAATACTTAGACGTACAACCGAAAATCTCAATATGCACTTCCCGGTGCATTCATTATAAGAAGTTAAGTAATAAATATTTCTCCCACCGATTTAACAAATAAATCTAGTGACCAGAGAGCCTAACACGAACAACTATCGAGAAAAGTATTCGAATCGTCGATCTGTCAGTTCACAGTTGTATGAAAAATCATTTGCAATTTCACACAAATGACAGCTCGACGATACGAATACTTTTTCGCAAGTTATTCGTGCTAGGATAGGCCTCAGACGTAATTATAAAATATTTACTGACAATTAAATCTGGGCGGGATTTGAACCCGTGGTCCAACAGAACGCAAGGTTTACTAATCAAAGAGTGTCATACAAAAATAAAAACAAAATTAAGAAAATGATATTTTACACTTAAACATATTTTTTTAAGTTTGATATCGACAGACGAGCATGAGGTTCACTTGATGGTAGGTGATACCCCAGCCACAGAACATCTTTTCTTTATCTTTAATTTATTATATAAACTCCCCTCTTCATACATTTTCATACCATTCTCCTACAGCGCAACTAAGTGCGAGAATAATTTATCAATACCATAAAATATACAACTTAAAATGTCAAACAGTTTTAAATGAAACTTCAAGAAGTACTTGATTTGAGTAAGCGCGAGTTAGTTGCGCTGAGAAAAGATAAGGAAATAATCCACTTACTTACTTTTATTGTGATTAGTTGCAATTTATTGTTTAATTTTCATGATCATAATATAAGATGCTCTAAGAGTCACTATAGAGTAGCTGAGAACCAGTGCTGTGTTTATCAGCAAAAGCTGAGATAACATCATTGAAAGGCCACACAGCTGTTGTTGTTTTGTGTTAAGTGGGTTTAGTTTTTTTCTTATTTTTATGTATTTTAATGTGTTGTGTGGTACCTAGTTACAATAAAAATATTTCATATTTAAAACAGCGGAAAATTCGGTGTTCATAAAAAAACCCGTCAATCGGTGATGGGCTTAACCCAATGGTGGATTATGAATTTCCTCACCAAGGAGGTTGGAGAACTATTGTATTACGCTCGTCAATATGACATTTATGAGAAATATTTATAAAGTGGTTTTCAATGTTTCTTTAAATAGAAAATCGCATCATTTTGACAAACAAAATTATGTACTTCTCCAAATATTTTTCGTTATTTTTACAGTCTTTGCAGTTCCAGAAATATTAATAACGCTTATTTAAATTTAATTTTATTGAGAAAATGTCTCTCACGGACAAACCTACTTCGCAAAATAATTTTCGTTATTTTTACGATCGATGCGGTTCTCAGAAGAAAACGATGTGATTTTTATAGGTATCTGTGCGAAGAGAGATCTTGGCACAACATAACAATCTAATTTTATGAAATAAAATGTGTTTTTATTTCTTAAACTTTGCCAAAATATATTAAAATAATTTGACAAGTAATGTCAGTTTTAAATTTGGAATTTAGTCATTAAAATTGTAAACTTTTATAAAAACCATTAAAAAATAAATATATTAAAATGATTTTATTGATATATTCAGAATCAATTTTTTTCAGTTCATAAGTAGCGGCTGAAATTTGTGAATATACCTATGATGCTGAATAGGTGACTTTTTATGTCTCTCATAATCGCATATTCTGCTTTGTTAAATGTGAATATATGAATAATAATTATTAAGTAATTTTTAAATTAAGATTATTAATAAATATAAAAAGGTGTAAAAAGGAAAATATTTAATTATATTCAATGAAGCCACTCAATATTCGATACAAAAGTACGTTGAAAAACTTACCATATCATCATAAAATGGCATCAGAATGCCTAATAGCTTCTTGATATGATAATAGCATAATGTCCAATTCAAATCAGCCCCGTTGCAAGCATTTACACCAAGCAACTGGCCACTACGAATGGGTGACAAGCTTTCTTGAACACCAATTTTGACACTAAAAACAACACAAACTCAAATCACGAAACGTCAGTTAAAAAGATCACGCATTCATTTAAAATAGAGCTAGAAATTCTATTTTAAAATTTCGAATTTCGAATGTCGAATAAGTTTCGTATTTCAGGTCCATAGAAAGGAGACGTCTGTGAACGAAGGCGACTGAAAATGAACTGAATTTTACGGAACAGTGAACGAACGCCAAGTGAACAACTGAACATAATAATATGAATGGCACTTATCTGAGTGTTGTGTACTTTATCATACAGATAAATATTTTATTTTCGTTATGTTTTTTTCGTTACATTCGTTCTTTTTAATCGACTTTTGTACAGTGAAAATTGAAAGGAAAATCGAAGATGTGACCTACTTAAAATGTTTCATCTCTTATGTAAGTTAAGTAGTGACGGGCATAAAGTACCTATAACTTAATTTTGGTTAGCCTTTGAGTATTCGTCTAATATTGTTTCAATGATTTGTTAAAATATCAAAGTACACCACATCAAATATAATGCAATTTTCTAAATTTTAAGTTACAATTTGTTGTTCTAAAATATATGACAATTTTGGTGAACATGAAAATATCAAAAGACTCTGTGGCCCCCATATATCCATGGCATTATTACAAATTTTCAGACGAATTCAGCGGCTTACGAAACTCTGACGGGCGTTGGCGCCGTATGCATCGATGGGTCGTGGGTTCGAATCCCACCGGGACGACATGTTTATAATTTTCTGTAAACATGTTTTCCCCACGTCTAGTAACTTCGGGCATTGATCGCGTGGGAATATCGAAACCTCGACCGGGTAACGATCCACCTTCATAGATGGAAAAACCGTGAAGTGTACGGTGCATAGGTCGACAGCGCATCATTAACTGATGTTCTGTGGCTTAGGTATTAACCCAAACTATTGAGAAGACCGTCACACTGGACCACCGAATGCTCGAAGTAAAAATTGGGTCGACGGCGCATCATTGACTGATGTTCTGTGGCTGAGGTATCACCTACCATCAAGTGAACCTAATGCTCGTCTGTCGATATCTAACATAAAAAAAAAATTTAAGACGAATTCCTAGTCGAAAATTGGGGAAAAATGCATAGTTCCATTAAAAAAGGCGAGTTGACCTTGACATAGCTTCAGCGATTCCATCGATAAAACAATAGTGTTTTTTTTTATGTCAGATATCGACAGACGAGCATGAGGTTCACTTGATGGTAGGTGATACCTCAGCCACAGAACATCAGTCAATGATGAGCCGTCGACCCAATTTTTACTTCGAGCATTCGTTGGTCCAGTGTGACGGTCTTCTCAATAGTTTGGGCTATCTCTAACACTTTATATGCCTCAGCCTGTATATATGTATAAACTAAAGATGTGCCGGATATATCTGAGGGAGAAGGAAAATCCGTATTCATTTCTTTTTTGACGGATCTTTTATCTTATTGACTTTCAATACATAGCTGAAATTCTATTATATGTATAGGTTTTTCATTTCATTCAGATTCTTTTTTATTTCTTAAAATCACATATTACAAACTAAATAAATAAATATATTCAAGATCATGCGCGTCGACACCGATTGAGTAAGAAAACTATGCTCCGTATTCGGATCCGTATCCGCGGATATACAAATTTAACCATCCGACACATCACTAATATAAACTCCTGTTTCGTCACTTCCCATTAAACTAATGAGCAAAAGTTCACCAACAGAATACGTGCTTGGGAGTTGCGGCTCGTGAGGCCCTTACATAATAACTTGTGTCAATGTATGAAAGCTTTATTCCTTGCATATGATATCATTCTTGGTTTTAATTTAAAAGCCAATATTTTTTATCGGGCTCGTTGACGCGTTCGGTAGAACACCTGCCGTTCGTATCGATGGGTCGTGGGTTCGAATCCCACCAGGACGACATGCTTATTTAAACTAAACTCAATTTACGTGTTTACAGAGATTAGATTGGACAAATATATAAATACAAAAACATTCAAAATGATTTTTATGAAGATCCCCTTTATTTTAATTGTCCCCTCTCCATTTTTGGTAAAACCTATTTCTAGCCCTACTGACAGTATCGAAACGGGCCCTTATACAAGTTCGCGTTAACAAGCGAATATTGTGGCGCAAATAATAAACAATTTTGACTTGAATATATGCGGTTTTGGTTTCCATGTTGAAGGTACACGTCGACGTTGGATCTTGGCTTGTCAGTGATGTATATGTGCGTAATAATATATCCATGGCAGCATAAAATATGGTCTGACATTTAAATAAAATTTCGGGATTTCATCGCGTTTTAATCCGTTATAAAGTATTTTATTTAAATGCGTGATACTCGCGTTAATAAATGACAATATTATGGTCTGACATATTTTAAAATCGTATTAGTACATTTGATGTTCTTTGTTGCATAAATGAATTCCCGAGTCCCCTAGTGGGGCATGGGGCGGACACATTTCCGTGTCTGTTTCACTGATATTTTTTTTACAGGCAAGTAGGTGACCTGATTGAAATCCAGGCATCGAATCCAGGACCTCCGATGCTAAATGCATCACGCTTACCAATGAGCTACGGAGGCGGACTTTATTCTGCAATAATAACTGCTTATTGCAAAAAGGTATACTTATTATATTTTAGCATTGTACTATCTATATTTCTGTCAACTCAGTTGCAGCAGTGAAACAATTGTGCTAATCCTATAGGTACATATATTCCAGTAAAAAAAATAGTCAGAATTCTAACTACTAGACCTTTTCACTAACTTTATAAAGATGAGTTTACGTAACTCTCAAATGGTTTTCCTGACTTAAATGTTTTATGGATTTAAAGCTAGTTAAATCCGGGTTTTATAATTCATAGAAATAAGTTCTGCTGTTCAAATATGAGCACTTGATCTGGTATTTCGGTATACCCGTTCTTATTATATCATGTAACAGATAGACGATTTAGAAGGGCTTTATTTTGGAATTAAGATAATTTAGACATTATGGACTTAACATTAGGGTATATTTTAATTTATACGAGTGTTAGACTGTAGAAATTGTAAATAATATATAAAATACATTTTTTTAAGTAGAGTTGACAAACAGAACTTGTAAAAGACAAAGTTCATATACATTAAATACTGAAAGCGACAAATGTATTAATTTTAACAATAATTAGCTAAATACTCTAAAATGTGCATTGTAAAAAAAATATTCAATTTAAAAAAATTATGGCTTATAATTTTGGATATATTGCCTTCCATATAAAAGGTAGATATATGCTGTTGTGGACTTTTATTTAGAACTATTTAAAATAAACAATGCCATCATACATTATCTTTGTGTAACTCCAACAGTTTAGGCAGCGCACGCCAAGATAGCCCTCAGAAGGCAGGACTTTTCCGAGTTACTTGATAATTATCGTAACATTATGGCCAATATACAAAAAAATCTATATAAATTGTAGCCTATGTGTTATTCTGATATATAAGCTATATTACTGTAAAGTTTCATCAAAATCCGTTCGGTAGTTTTTGCGTGAAAGAGTAACTGTCGCGGCCATAATTGACAATTGACAAAATTGGATCATATGAATGACAGCAAGTGTCATTTACACTATACAAAACGTCTATACGAAAACTAACGGCCATTCGCATTATACTCCTGTAAAAATACGTTATACGAAATCGAAACTAATTGTAAAGTTTATTCTAATTATACGCAATTTAAAACAATCAAGCTGGACCTTTTCTTGGCGCTCTTCACGCATATACGCTACAGTAACAAATATCCATCCATCCATTCTCACAAACTTTCGCATTTAAAATATTAGTAGGATTAGTAGGATAGGATATATATACGAACGTCAAAACGAAAGGTCAATCTGTTTTTTACCCTCCGTTGTTTTAACAAGGAGCATATAAAAAATTCAGTTAAGTAACATTAATCATTATCATTATGTAATTTTAGTATGACATAATGATAGCTGAAATTAAATGTTTACTTTGTTTTTAACTCAAAATACAAATTGATTCAGTAGTGTAGTGTACTGTACTTTGTATTTTATACAAATTAATGTAAACACTAAACGACAATTTAAATGTCTAATGCCCATACATCTCCGATCAGCTCAACCCCGTAAAATATGTTACTTTTATGCATGAACACGGATCATAGCTTTATTGGAGATACAAGATGTATACGATCTAATAAATTATTACAAAATATGACAGATATTCTCATGATACTCGTACAATATATTTTTATGATATGTATTTGTTACATAGTTTGCTTTTTATGTTAGATATCGACACACGAGCATGACGTTCACTTGATGGTTGGTGATACCTCAGCCTCAGAACATCAGTCAATGATGCGCTGTCGACCTATTGTTTACCTTGGCATTCGCCAACGAGCCTGTCAAAATCTCAATCAATTAATCTCATCGTCTTTTATATAAGTTGTTGATCGCGGGTTCTCTTCCCACTGGATCGGACATCTTATAATTATTTTTTTAGTTATTGAGAACGAGGGCAGTATGAGAGATGAAGTATGTGAAGTATACTTTTACATACAATACCAAAAACTGTTCGTGTAATTTGTACATAGAAACATGTAAAATTCAGCGTTTCACTTTCAGTCCTATGTAATTTCGGTATAAGAGTTAAGGCTGATAACGAATTAGTGACTGATGGCCTGTGGCTGAGGTACCATCAAGTACCAAGCTAGTCTGTCGATATCTAACATAAAAAACAACATCAGGTTGATATTTCAGTAATTTGTTGTGACGGAATAAGAGATATAAAAAGGCTTATTTATAATATGAATGAAATAATTTATTCAATAAAAATATTTCCCCTATGATTCCATAAAAGCTAAAGAGACAATCACTCCTGAATTTTTATTTTCAATTCAAAATATTCTTCGTTCTTTTGAAATCAGCATCGTTCCCTTTTGAATACTCTCCAATCTGAAAAAAACTCACATTGAATATAAAAATATAATATTATCTTGAGGCTATTGTAATGACAATGATAAAATAAATGAAATGTTAATCGAAATGCTTTAATATAACAATGAAAGAATATTGAATAGCTAATTTGAGGTGTTTGAAAATCCATGCCCTTTCAATTAAACATTTTGTATCATACAGAATGTGTTATTGAAAGAGGGTGACTATTTATATCATACAATACAATGCAAACATATAATTATTATGTTTTGGATTTTTTTTTAGCTAGGTTTTATAAAATTCCATACAATTGTAGTGCGTACAATTTATCTAGATTTAATGTAATATAATTCATTTGTCAGTGAAGTCACAGAATTCCTAGGATCTTGTTGGGCAGGACATTAAAAAAAATATGCCTCAGGGGAGCCCCGAGCTGTTTTATGTCAGATATCGACAGACGAGCATGAGGTTCACTTGATGGTAGGTTCCTCAGCCACAGAACATCAGTCAATAATGGTGCACTGTCGAACTATTTTTTACTTTGAGTATTCGGAAAATTCTAGTTACTTACTTTGGGCATTGATCTGGTGGGAGGAATATCGAAATTCCGACCGGGTAACGAACCACCGTTCATAGATGGAAAAATATTGCGCGTTTCGGTCTCTGTCTATGGATTTCTCGTATTTTTTAATAATAGTCCTCCATTGTTATTTTGTGGTGTTGTCTATGATTTATGGTTCGTGCTTCCTAGCGATAAGGCGGTCAATATGTACTTGTCTAGTTTCGTGATTTATGATTGAAAGACTATTATATTTTTGGTACAATATAAACAATATTGGACTAAGTTAAAAATTGATCCGCATCTTTAATTGATGTCCTATGGCATAGATATAAGCTATGATTAAATGAACTTACGTTCATAAAAAAAAACTGTACATTTTTTTTTATTATGTTAGATATCGACAGACGAGCATGTGGTTCACATGATGGTAAGTGATACCCACAGAATATCAATCAATGATGCGCTGTCGATCTACTATTTACGTCGAACATTCGGAAATCCATAGAGACCGAATCGAGCAATATCTATTAAGCTAGCTTCCCACGGTCGGTGATATCGCGGACGGACGCGGACCAGCTCGCACGACACACCGTGGGAAGAGTCTCGTCCGTGGTAGCACAGGTTGTCTGTGGCGGTGCGCCGGTATCCGTCGCGAGGCAGTAACTTCAAAGGTGCGGTGAAAAAATCTGAATGCAATTGCAAACCGTTCTTGACTGGCAATATATTTTCGCATTTGGAAGAGCCCTGTCTGTGTGCGTTGCCGTCCGTGGTCGTCGGCTGTCCGTGATCATCCGTAGAATCGCGGAACGTGGGAAGCCAGCTTTAGAAAGATGGTTCTAACATATACAAACATTGAAATGTAACTTCAATGGTGTCTGTCTAGACAAAATGTTTATTATTGCTAGAGAACTGCTCTACAATACAATTTTATTATTTCTAAAGTAAATAGATCTTAAAAGAGATTAAAGAACTAGATGTAGTTTTTGGTTTTTAAAGGAAATTGGTTTTCCAAGTGGCTAGTGAAATATGTTTTTGCAAGGACTCGTTGGCGCGCTTTGTAGAACTAGGTGTGGTAACTACGGAACGCGCTATTCTTCCTTACACACCGATGGGTCGCTGGTTCGAATCCCGCCGGGATGGCATGTCTTCCCCACGTCTAGTCACTTCATGCATCAGGTATCTTACTTCTCCATGTGTTGCAATTTTCATACTGCATTTGGCAATAATTAGCGAAATCCCTGTACTCTCCTCCGTAACTCCTTCCGCATATCTCTTGAGCTCTGAAATTTTTAATAATATACTATACTTATATTAATTCTTAGATATTGACAGACAAGTATGAGGTTCACTTGATGGTAGATAGACAGAACATCAGTCAATGATGTGCTGTCGACCTACTTTTTACTTCGAGCATGGAAATCCATAGACTGAGACCGAAACGCGTAATGTGCACTTCACGGTTTTTCCATCTATAAATGGTGATACCCGGTTGAAATTTCGATATTTCTTCCACCCATTTAATGCCCAAAGTGAACAGATGAGGTTAAGGCATATTTAATGAAAATTATAAACATTTCCCTGCGGGATTCGAACCCGCGACCCACAGAGCGCAAGATAGGTGTTCTACCAAACGCGCCCATTATTTGTCTATTACAATTGAGAGCGCTAATGTCTAAATAAAAAACATATTATGTATAGAAAAGTAGAAACTTCTAAGTACTATTCTGTCTGTCATTTGTGGCGTAATAAATCCCTGATTTATCTCTAGTAAGCCTCATGAGGGATAAAATTATGGGTTTATGACAGTTCTATTACGATCACGTCGCGTCGAGTAGGGTTTGGAGCTTATTTATAGTTTTTCTTTCGGTCAGTAAATAAACCGAGTGCTTATTATTTATTTATCTGTGAATCGAGTATCTTTAGGGCCGATACTTAGTATAATGCCATTCGTTCGCCTCACAGTTCGTTCTCGAACCGATCTCGGCCTTTTTTATTATGTTAGATATCGACAGACGAGCATGATTTTCACTTGACGGTAGGTGATACGTCAGCCACAGAACATCAGTCAATGATGCGCTGTCGACTTAATTTTTTACTTCGAGCACTCGGAAATCCATAGACTGAAACCGAAACGCGCAATATGCACTTCACGGTGTTTCTATCTATGAACGGTGGTTCGTTACCCGGGCGGAATTTCGATATTCCTCCCATCCGATCAATGCCCAAAGTTACCAGACGTGGGAAAGATATGCTTACAGAAAATTATAAACATGTCGTCTCGGTGGGATTCGAACCCACAACCCATCGATGTTCACGGCAGGTGTTCTACCGAACGCGCCAAAGAGCCGTCCTGGTAAAGTCGTATCATGTTCTCATTATACAATCTGATTCAGTCTTGAATTATCAATAATCAAGGTCTGATTTATTTGGCTCGTAAATAGTAATTAATAAAATTATAAGTATTGTAATTTTTGCGGTGAAAAAATGTCAGTGAACTTTTTGATTGAAGGATTATTCTTGATGAAGAAGATAATATTATCAAGATTAGAAGAAAACTTTAAGCAATGAGAAGAATATTGGTGTGGGTTTATTGCAAAGAAAAAATAAGGAGAATATTACACTCTCTATCATAAGTTAGATCTCGCTCGAATAAAATTTTATGGTATAATATTATTGATAAAGTTTTCTACGTCTGCGTAAGTTATACCGCAACTTACGTTTACATAACGTACCGCTTAATATTGTCTTTTATTAACGCGAGTATCACACATTTAAATAAAATACTGTATACCGGATTAAAACGCGATTTATTATTTAAATTATTTATCCCGACGTTTCGGATGCTTTTCAGCAACCGTGGTCTCCCAGCAGTCAGCAGCAGCAGTCTCCCGCGACCACGGTTGCTGAAAAGCATCCGAAACGTCGGGATAAATAATTTAAATAATAAATCGCGTTTTAATCCGGTATACAGTATTTTATTTAAACGTACCGCTTGATTGATAAACATAATGTGATATGATATTCAGAAAAATAATATACATATTATATACATTACGCCTCTTTCTCATTGGGGTAAGCTGAGATCACGGAATTCCATATGCTCCGATCCTTGCACACCACTTTCGCTTCTTACACTTTCATCAATGTTTTCATACACGCTCGTCAGTTTAAAAAATACAAAAAAAAACTATTTTATTTATCTTTGTAGTCATCTATTTTGGCTTTTCACTTACTTGTAACCAGTTGGGCAATTATCCAGGAAATTTCTGCATCCTTTCACAAAAAAATCTGTTGCCCAGAAAATTGTGTCCTTCGGATATTTCTCTAGAGGTTTCCGATACTTTGCCCCGACGACGCTGAATGAGAGTAGATATAGGCATATCACTGTTGAAATTAAGTTAATATAGTAATTTCATTCTGATGGTCGCAGAAGTTGTGGTAGACCAAAGCTACGATGGATATGTCACTTAACAGTCCCTCATACAAGGGTCATTTCTTTTCTGACACTTGTATTTTTGTAATAATGTATTGTTTAGTTCCAACTCACAAGTCTCAACCAAAATACAAACCACGCCAGTCCAATATTTTATCACTTAACATGTATGTATGACTCCATATATAGGCGTGGATAGGGAATGTGTTAAAGGAGATATGTAGATAGATAGATATCAACTTTATTTTTCATACTAGAAATGTGCTCCGGCTTCACACGGGTGCAATGCAGATGTACCTACTATACACAAAAAAATAGCCTATGTTAATCACTGATAATGTAGCTTTCTATTGGTGAAAGAATTTTTAAAATTGGTCCAGTACTTTTTGAGTTTATTCATAACATACAAAAATACAAATCTTTCCTCTTTATAATCTATATTAAATAGATTAAACATTATTATAAAATAAACAAAACAAGCGAAATATACAACAGATAAACAGTTATGTAGGTAAATAACAAATAATAAGTAAGTAGGATTCCTCATCAGCTAAGCAGCGACTAATGCTACACTGATTTTCAGAGAAGATAACGACTGGATGCTAGAGGTGAAGGGCACAAGGGAAAAATGGACTAAAATATTCGACCAGCCGGGCTAGCATGACCGCCACGAGATATATCTCGCGCGAGAGATGACAAACTAAGATGTTAAATATCTCGATATATTATATCTCGACATCGACAATTTTGATAGAAAAGATATCTCGATCGACAAATGTATCAATTTTTGATATTAAAAATCGAGTTTTAAGTGTAATTGTCATGTTAGACCCGAAAGAAATAAAGCGATAGTCGATTGAAACACGAGAAAACGGTAGACAAAATTTTGTCGCGCTTGTCATGCTAGGCCGGCAGGTCAAGGACCAATGGGCTGTAGCACCTTATCAATACATAATATTATAAAACAAAGTCCTCCGCCGCGTCTGTCTGTTCGCGATAAACTTAAAAACTACTTATCGGATTTATAGAAAGAGTGATTCATGAGAAAGGTTTACATATATTATTTGTCAACCGATTACTTACGATACTACTGAACCGATTTTAGAAATTATTTCACCAATAAAAAGCTACATTATCAGCGAGAAACATAGACATATTTTTTGTGTATAGTATATCTACATTCCTCCCGTGCGAAGTCGGGGCTATGTAATATAAAAAAAATGTCTTGTTTTATATATTTTATATTAAATTAAAGTTCTTGAATAGACGCATTTCTATAAATTAGTTAGATAAATCGTAATATTATATGGTTTGATTATATTATGATTTAAATATTAAGTATAATATACCTACATATATGTATTTTAAAGGGTGTCATGAGTAAAAGGGAGAATGGAGAAATATAATATGTACATAATTACACCGACCCCAAATTAATTGAACTATGAAGACGACTCAAATTATCATATATTATATTGCTCTACACGTATGTAATTAGCAGCGTAACCTTAATAAGTAATTATATAAAGGTTATGTAGTGGTTTGTATATGGGTTGTGGGTTTGAATCTCGTCGGGATGACATGGTTATAATTTCTTGTCACTTCGGGCATTAAGCAGGTGGAAGGAGTTTCGAAATTCCGGTCGGGTAACGAACTACGTTCATAGATGGAAAAATCGTCAATTGCATATTCCAGTTTTCGCTCTCAGTCTATGGATATCCATGCTCGAAGTAAAAAGTAGATCGACAGCGCATCATTGACTGATGTTCTGTGGCTGGGGTATCACCTACCATGTAAACCTCATGCTCGTCTGTCGATATCTAACATAAAAAAACTTATATACAATAATAAGCACTGCATAATATTACGCTTTTTTTCATGTCATAAATATATTTGGTCTTTTTCAAACCGAGGTTTTTGATAAAAAAAATACACACGTAAATAAAATCTACACTACCTGCACGAGATTTCATAATGTTGAAAACATAACACTATAAAATAAATAAATTTAAATCTCAGGTGCACTCAACCATTTCAATAATAGATTTCTTATAATAGTTCCGTATGCGATTAGTTACTATTTAAGATGTTAATAAAAAAAATCTAAATCCGATAAAAAAATTAGATATTAGATTTCTAACTCATTGTGTCACTTTATATGAAACAGCAAATATTACACATCAGGATATCCCTACAGGATAACGCTCGTTGCCTACAGTACTCGTAATAACAATGAACTGTGATATCAGTAGTAGAAGACTGCTTAGATGTGTGTGTCACACCAATACATTGTCGCGCCCTCTACAGGTCAAAAGTAGAACTAGTTTTTCTATGCCAAAAGTTTGTATGGGCCTGTTCTTCTATGTACATCTATGTTCTTTTCTAGTACGTACTTTGTGTATATTCAATAACTTACCTGCATGTGATTATCATCCAAGCCCTGAAAGATAGCTATCTCCTTCTAGAAATTCACAAGGTCAAGCGTCTTATTCTAATTTAATTAATATTTTATTACTTTTCACAAAGCAATATAAAAGCTAGTGAATTTTAAATAGAGGTTCCTTCAAAGTGTTGTTATTTCTATAAACTACTAACTAAACTGAGATTAGCTCAACAACACAAATGCCATATTTTGAGTTGTTTCATGGGAGCTTCGCTTATTTCACTCAAATAATCAAAATTATAATATTATTGTATAAAACCTTGTATCTCCAATGCATGCAATGCAAAACAGAAATCCCTTTAGGTATGTTCATTTAATATCGGCGGGGTAGCAGTATTTTGTATAGTTTTATCAGAAATTTGGCATTTAGCCATGAACTAGAGCCAAGTGGCAGTCGTTAAGTGCTCACCTAATAGGTAGTTAGAAGGCATTATGTTAAGAATTTGATATCAAAAGGGTCTTTGACACAATATAGAGATCTAATGACGAATTTCTTGGCTGTAATGAATAAATTAATGAAAACTTTATTTAACTATAAACATAACACTTTTCACCCATTAAATTAAATTAAAATTTATTGCAAAGAAGTTATCGTATATTCTAACTACTATTCACTTATGACAAAAATGATATATATGATAAATGACAAAATCAGTCAAGAGTTGGAAATAACCCTATTTAGTAAGATATTTTGTTTGTAACAAAATATCCAATTCACATTTTTTAAGATCTATTTTACTATTATTCGATGCATTGTATCTTTCCCAGTGAATCAAAATTACTTCGACACTAGAAATTAACACTACGTTAACTTGAAAAAGGATATTTACGTCAAATGCAGTTTAAAAACAAATAATTTAAAATTTATCACAATTTTTCTTTAAAATCCTCTGGCGTAAAATATACTTTTTCAAGTTAGCGTAGTATTAATTGCTGGTGTCGATTTAATGTAAGTCATACATTTTAAAAACAAGAGTAGTATATCCAAAACATATTATATCATGATGTAATTTACAAAAAAATGTAGATAAAGGGTTTGTTACAGCTGTTATAGCAAAATGCAATAAATATTATCCAATATTGTCGTAAATAACAAGTATAGTTTACAGTTACGTAGCTTTATGATTGTACTGAAAAGTAAAAACAGTGCACGATAGAGCGCGGGCTACGCAACTTGGCTTTCAATACAAAGAGTTAATCGCATGTAGATACATATGGTTAGGGCTGCCATTATCTAAATTGCAGATGTCAGAACCTACAAAACCTTTAGGTGAAAATTATTTTTGGTTTTTTTCCCGGATACCACTAAAAAATATTTTTTGCACACATTGTTTATATTCTATTATTTTATTTATTTAAATGGCCTGTTTGCGCTTTATTGAACAATGTTAAACAAAAATAACTTTTTTAAAAGGCCTTCCGGACACTCTCCGGATGCCCTCTAAACTAGGACAAATCAGGGGAAACCCTTGGATGGCAACCCTACATTTAGTCAACTTGAAATAAACTTGTTTTTTATAATTCAAATATTCCGAATGTACAGGTTAATAATCGGCTCTGGATAAGCCAAACCGGCACCGGAAGCTTCATAAACCGATACCGGAATCGTAAAAAATATTCCGGTCTCTTTAATTTTAACTTTTTTACAGATTATTTAAAAGACACTGTGACAATATGTAAATCTACTGAATAATTTATAGAATACTAGCGGACCCGACAGACGTTGTACTGTC
The DNA here is from genome assembly GCA_905404175.1 of Anthocharis cardamines. Classification (NCBI taxonomy): domain Eukaryota; kingdom Metazoa; phylum Arthropoda; class Insecta; order Lepidoptera; family Pieridae; genus Anthocharis; species Anthocharis cardamines. Next base: position 3,108,016 of record FR989972.1, on the reverse strand, counting down.
TACACGTCTTTAATTTGAAAATTTCAAACTTTTTTGAAAAACATTGCACGCAACGCGCTTACCACTGAACGACGGAGGCGATCATTCATAAAAGTTGTATTCAATTTTCCTTTTAATAAGACCTGCCCTGGTCGTTATTCTCCTAGATAATTATTATAACCCAATAATTTTCCTTGCATTTAAATTTCTCGTATTTCTCTGAAATTACACATCTAACTCACGTGTACTGTAATTTCTAGCTATTAACTGTAGCGAGAGTTGTTTTTCAATAGCGATTAATTTTACTTTTAACATCTTTCCTCATTATAATACTGGTATAGATTATAATCATGTTACAGTTATAAAAGACTATTATTATATATATTGGTTATATACTATTGGTGAAAAATATTTAAAATCGATCGAGTAATTTTTGACTTAAATCGTAACAAAGAAATTCCTCATTATCATATTAGTTTAGATATTTTATTGCTTATATGTCTTTACATCATATTATAGGTAAAAACTGTGTGTGTGTTTTTGTTTTTTTTTGTCTATTTGTGAAAACTGTCCTGGCCTATAAATATATCATGATTTCTATGTATCTGTATGATAATTGCTGTTTGTTTTCCATTTTTTTTTAAAGAATTTATGGCCTGGTAACCTTTAAGCCAAGTCTTCTTTTCGGGAACTATTTTTTTTTTCCTAAGTAAATAAATAAATAAACTGATTAGCACAAACTGGACATAGCTCATTTTTTGGGAACTCCATAATAAATTCACAAATTGTAATTTACACTACAATCATTTCATTCCCATAAATTAAGTAAATGTACGGCAATTTTGTTGTTTTTTTCGCTTCTAAAAAGCTTTCACGGAAACAGGAAGAAAAATTACTGCAGAAGCGAACGTATTGGAATAACAGATCGTTAAATGAAAATTGAAAAGAACCTTTTCCATTACTCAACTTATTCGAATACTTCATTTAAAAAAAATACACTATTACTTTTCAATAGACTAAATTTCGTTTAAGTGTTTGTATTTTCAGATAAAAATTACATGATGCCATTTTCTTGTACATACTATTGCAATAATTGACATCGAAGAACTATAAGCAACTCCACGACTGTTTTAATGTAAAGTGGGAGCAAACCATGATCCATGTGGTTCGAAATTATTTCAGAATAATTAGTATTGATATTATTTTCTTATGTAGCCAAGTTCACATTTCAAGGATCGTCATGCTCGCTTAAATGTCATTGCTTGTGGTGGCGTCCATGCGTCGGGTTGTCTCTCTCCCTAAAATATGGCGAGGGGGTCGATGGCTGGCCATGCGTTATACTCGTGAACGGGTGCTACTTGTGGTGACAGGTCGGACTTGAATTCGTGTATGCGGTGATATTAGTTATTTCGATTATGTATTTGCGTGTTGTTCCCACGAGAATGTAAGTGCGTGCTCCTATTTCACCATGTCTACTGCTGATAGAGGACAAATATTTGTTTTTTTTTCTGGTTTATATTTTTTTATTATTATAATTAATTACATAAATATGTCATGTGGAACATGGTGTAATGGTTGCAGCGCCATACAAATATTTTGTAAAACAAAAATTTGGCGATTAAAAAGAGTGACGAAGAGTTTCTTGCCAATTCTTCTCTACCGTTCTACGTCCTTGATTTGAGAACTGGCGGTAAATGTAAAATTAGAAGCATTTAATATGCTGTTGATGCTGTTTATCTTATTTTAAGCGCATATTTACACAAATGTCAAAATGTCATTTTTCCTTACGACAGATATATTAGATAGTATTGTACTTTCAAATCTCAAACTATATAATTTAGATTTTAGAACATTGAATTATTGCTAACCTCCCTAATTTTGACAGCCTCCGTGGCTAAGTGGTAAGTTCGATGCGTTTAGCACCGGAAGTCCTTGGTTCGAATCCCAGAGAACAATATTTAAAAAAAGTTGTTTCGGTCAGGCAGGGCACAGAAGGCTGATCACTTACTTGCCTGTAAAGAATGGGTCTGCCCCATGCCCCACTACACCACACTCGGGATTTAACTTTCTTTATCTTCCTAATTTTAATTATTTTATGTATATATGTTTATCGTCATATTACGATAGTCAGGTCAAATAACTATGTCCAAATAGATATTTGTACTATCTATGACGTCACCCACTTTACTCTGTTATTCTTCGTCAGTGCTTTCGTTTTGTCAGCAAGATATAATAATATTATTCTTATGATGGATGAAATTGCGTTGTTTTCTTGGAGGGTCGGATATTTAATGAATATTATCAATAAAAGTTATTATAATACTTATTTCTTTCTTAGTACTTACAGCTAGGATTGGAATTCTCTTCCGGCCTCTGACTTCCCTACAAGTATGATCAAGCTCGCCTAGAATAACCATCAAGATATATCTCGCGGACGAGTGAAGACAAACTAAGATATAAGATATCTCGACATCGACAACTTTGATCGATAAGATATCTCCATCGACAAATATATTTTGACATTAGAAGTCGAGTTTTAAGTGTAAGTGTCATGTTAGACCCGGAAAGCAAAGATAATCGATTAAAACACGAGAAAACGGTCGACAAAATTTTGTTGTGGTTATAAGCTGGCTGGGCGAATTTAAAAAGGCTATTCTTAGATCAGAGTGCTACACCTACGTTGTCACTTAAGACCAGGTGATAAAGTGGTCAAACGCTTATCAAATTCAAAGATAAAATCACAGTTTTTTTGAGTTAATCTCAAAGAAAAATAAAATAAAATGATTGCCGAATCTTTTGATTGGGTGTAAAGTATACTCATGATTGTGTAAATAAATAGCTTTTTCCGTATTCAAGCGACATTTATTATTTAACCTGTCGTTTCGAATGATATGTAATAATCGTGGTCACGGGAGACTTAAAGGTGACTCTCTGATTCGACTTTTCTCTACTGGCTAGTTGCCATACTAACGCCATCTATTGTTAGGACTTGCTGTAATTTTCTATATTATGGCAATATCACTAACAGTGTCCTCTTGTTGTTTAGTAGGTATTTATACTTTGTGCTTTACTCGCGTTAAGAACAATTCCATTTAAAAAAAATCTTAATTCTTGTTCCACTGGGATTCAAACCCATGCATTCAGCATACCAATAGCATACATCCAGTGCTAAACCAAGCCAAATAAACTTTATACACCATCCACTGAATGAAAGTAATATGAAAAAATTGTAAACAGCAAATTGCATGTTTTGGTTTCAGTCTGAGACTGAATTTCCTTATGATTGAAGTCACACGGTGACAACACATGGTATCGTATGTTCATCATACTTATTTCTCAAACGCACCTGCAAGCCCTCTGGTGATACATGTCTGTGGTGCCGGTTCTGTCTGTTAGCTCCCTATTTCATTAAAAAAATATCATAAATCTTATTTATTTATAGCATACTCGTATATTGAATTGAACTCCGAAAGTCCAAACTTTCGCTTGTCAAGTGAAAATAGAGTCTTCTAAAATTTCTTGTAATTGGGGAGTTTTTTTTTTAGTTAAAGTCATGAATTTTGTACTTCAAGTACCTAATACTTCAAGTATTAGGAATAATGAATCGGAAATAATAAATTATAACCCTAAGTATGAAATTAAAAGTTATAAATTAAATTAAATTTTAAAACTTTAGGGACAAAATTATTTGTATGTACAAAGAATATATTATTATCACATGACAAATATAAATAACGTTGTTATTCTCATAGCCGGTACAAAAAAATAGAAATCGTTCAGCTTGGTATGGGCATGTTATGAGGAGAGATGAAAAACTAAAAAAAGTTTTGAATATGAAAGAGGAGGATATGGATGGTATGTATAAGGGGAAGAGGGGGGCCAAAAAATTATGGATTTACTGTGTAAATATGTGTTTGAGATACGTGTGACAGAAGAGAATTGAAAAAGAGAACACACTGCGCCGACCCCAAGTAAAAAAAGGGAACAGGGCAGAAAGAAGAAGAAGATAGTCGTTAACGTGCACTATGAATGGTATGCACGATTTTTCCATCTATGAACGGTGGTTCGTTACCCGGTCGGAATTTTGATATTTAACCACCCATTTAATACCCGAAGGGACCTGACTCAGGAAAAATATATTTACAGAAATATAAAATAGTAGCGATCCGCCCCGGCTTCGCACAGGTGTAATGTACACAAAAAAAAGAAAAAAATAACCTATGGTACTCGATAATGTAGCTTTCGATTGGTGAAAGAATTTTTAAAATGATTTGAGTTTATTCATAATATACAAAATACAAACTTTTCCTCTTTATAATATTAGTATATATATTGAAGTATAGATATTTTCCGGCGGGATTCGAACCCGTAACCAATCGGAACGCAATGTTCTACCAAACGCTTCACCGTTAATCTTATTATTACTAATTAGAATTTGATATCTCACACACACAATTATCACCCACTACAAAATCCTTTTCTTTCTTAATAATAAGATACTACCAGCTTACTCTTTAAAAACTACATATTTATTATTTATTATATTGTATAATCATATTAACATCCTTTATATTTATTATTATCAAAGATAAGACCTCCTGAAGTTGAATGACCTTAAAAATGAAACGCTAAAGAAAATGCAAGTGTAATATGATATTGTAGGAAAGAAAATGTGGTCTTATTAAATTACAGCGGCAACTTATAGCAAAGTTATATTAATTTGTCCGTCCGGTCGTAAAGTTTATATCTGCAAAACGTGCTATGAATTTATTATGTTTTTTTTTTGCATGTAATACGCAAAAATCGCTACAATTCTCATTCATAATCCTGAGCGACAGTGCATTTTTTGTATGATGCCTATAGTGATTTGACAGATTACCGGAAAAAAACATCTATCGATATAAGTAAGTAGATTTTTGCAGTAATAGTACTTTGGTCTAATTTCATTTTAGTGGGATTTGATAATAACCACTCATTTATGTGGAAAGGTAACAAACTATTTCTTACGTTTTCAACAGTAGTAAACATATTAAATAAATATATGTAAACTGTAAATATATAAATTATGTTATTGTTATATTTCAAAAAAATAAGACAGTATTTTTGATGAAAGCTCTCAATCGGCATGATTTCTTCCGACATCTTGAACAATTATCGCCATATTTAAAAAAAATAACACAAAAATACGTACCTTTATCTTGTCACTCTATAAAAACTGCATTAAAATCAGTTGCGTAGTTTTAAAGATCTAAGCGTACAGAGTGTCAAACGGTACGGAGCTACTTTGTTTTATACTATGTAGAGACGAGTGTGAGGCCCAGTTCATGATAAGTATATAAGTGACTAGCAAATCGGTGCAGTTGTTTTTGAGTATATTCATTACAAACATACAAAAATACAGGTGTGTATTCTAATCTCTTTATAAAAAGCTTGTTTTACTCGTGCTGCGCGGAATTGGGTTCGAATCTCAGGGAGACAAAAATCAATAATGGGCTATCGACCTTTGAAATTAGAACAGACGTAAGGATAAAATATATAAACATGTCTATCCGAGATTCGAATACGTAACATGTCGGAACTTTACACTCAACGATCCCGTCATATATTGACGATTTGGTTTGGTTCGAAATTAAAAATATAAAAAAAGATATTAAATGTATAATGTATATAGAAGCAAAACCGCATGCTGCGTATAGCTACTGACGATTTCGAAACCATCCAGATCGCATTAACTTCGTTCCACTGCTTGACCGATCGATCCTAGATCATTTAAATAGCGAATCAGAAGCCGTTATTGACATTGATCTATAGCCGAGCGGCGCGCGCGCATATTACATTCATAAGATAAAATATTAAAAGTAAAAATAGTGGTGAAAAGTGAAGTGATTAAGTAATAGTAAGTGTTTTAATATAATTATATATTTTACATGTAACTTTGCTGTGATATAAGTGATTGTTTCGAAAAGCTTTTTACAATATACTACTATGGTACTATAATGGTAATGGACACACGCCATGGAGTCCGATGACGATTCTTAATACTTGCTGGTAAAGTTTGTCAAAAATAGGCACTAAACACAAAAAAATAATTGCGACACGTGTGTTCGTGGGACGTAGGCAACGAGCCTATAAATTTTTAAAAGACCGACAACGCATCTAAGACATTTACGTAAGTCACGGTTCTCCATGGACGGAGGTGATTATTAGGGTGGAGCGAATTTTTTTTTTTTCATCTAACTGTAATGTAATAGTCAAAATATTGTGCCTTTTGGGCTTAAATTAAGTCATGCAAAATATTAATAAATTCGGTTTAGAGTAACTGCCTCCGCAGCGGCACTGATTTTATAAAAATAGTTTGGTTTTAGCCCTCATATAGACCACATTTGTCTGTACGATATTTAAATAATTAGACTATTTTTTTATCACAAATCGTTGCCTGATATACTATATTTTCGATTTTAAATACCTACCAATTTTTAACACTATGCAAGGATCTCGAAGTGTGTTTAAAAGTCCTCTTTTTGGGGATATTAGTGAGATAAAAGAGAACGTTTTACCTACTTACGAAAATGTAATAAAGTATTACGAACGGACGAGACATCATCTGAAATTGCAATTAAAAACAGCAAAAGTCGTGACATCTAGGATTAAAAAAAAGGCATCTATTTCGATAGTAACATGAACGAGAATTATTCAAATGTTAAAAGCATATCAGTTTATTAAGCAAGTTTATCAAGAGGCTCTCTCCGGAAAAGTAAGAAAGTTATCAGCAAAGCAGTAAGAAAGTTTTTGATATTTCAGCATACAAGTGCAATGATAAAAAGGTTCATAAACATAAGGAGGCTTTTTTAATTGATCAAATAACGTCTCGAATGATGATAATCAGCGGAATAGACGTAATTGCTACAAAGAAGTTGCAAAATACTCTAAAAAGGAAACATCAACAAGAAAATCGCCCAAGCACATCCTTAAACACTTTAATGTTAGATGATTTATTTATTCGTTATATATTCATGATATCCAAAGAAATCAGAAAGCATTATTCTTGCGATTATAACAGATTAGAGGAAGCATATTAGAAAGCTGGCTGCTCGTCGCATATTAAAGGCACGCAGTGTGAGTCACCCTTCAATACCAAGGTTTTTGCAAGTGTTATTGATAAATTTTAATGCTACTTCGTTGTTGATGTAATAAACTGGCAGGAAAACCTAACCAATCCGCCGCTTTTGAGAAATTTATCTGACCAAGAAATTCAGAACATTGTCGAATCTGGTGGTGAGCGCAAACCATTGTTTTTAAGGCTTCCTGCCATATTCAAGCTATTTAGGGAGCTGTGAAGATTACAACCATCCATTCAAGCCATTCAAACGAGCTTCCATTTCTCAGTGCACAAAAAAAGTCACGATTAGGTGCCATATGTGGGATAAAAGCCAAGTTGGAATCGCGGCCTAAATTTGAAACAAAAAAGGATTATCAACCTTAATAATTAATGCAATTTATCAAATTCTTTAAGTATTTTCATGTTTTTTTCACAGTATCACCTTAATAAATGTCTAAACTATAAATTATCTATCATTTAATACCTTCTTACTACTAAATAGGGCACAATATTTCACCCTATATGACTTAAATAATATTTCAATAAAATTTTAAAATCATGAAGTCTGCGGAGGCAGAAGATATTCATTAAAGGGAATAAAAATTTACACTTATTTTTACTTTATCGTAATCCATAAATCTCCCCCTATTAGAACTTCGAAACTAAAAAATTTTTTTTTTCCATACATCCGTGCTCCACCCTAGTGATTATATACTCGTATGTAAAATCAGGTGACAAGGCTGCTCAGTTTTCTGGTCTATATTGAAAAAAAAAACAATACTATTATTATTTTTTTTTGCAACAAAATATTAGAGTATCATTTAGGCTATAATTTATACCGATATTGAGTTAATATGTCAAATTATAACGATAAGTGTTAAGTAAGTCGGAAAATTCTGCTATCTGAGAGCTATTTCGGCGTGCGATACATAAACCGCGATTTAAAAACTAAATTTATTTTTATTTATTTTAGATTAACAACAAAATATTTTGTGGGATAGGAGATAATAATCGAAGTCTGCGGACGAAGCCATGAGTAGAAGCTATTTCTTTATAAACAGTTTCTTACAGTGGCGGCGTAAGGCGTGGGCGACGTACGGCCTCGCGACCCAGGGGCCTCGCGCCTCGAAAATTTATGAATTACTGAAAAGCCGCGAACGCGCCAAACTAATTTTTTTTCCAAAAAAAAAAAACACATTTTGCGCTGGTAGAGACCCCCCAAAATTGAATCTTGCCCACATCGAACTTAGGTCTTACGCCGCCACTGGTTTCTTATTATTAATGCCAATAATTCCTTAAGCAGAAATCTAATGGATTACAAAAACTACACTTCAAATATCGAAGTAAAAGCTTTTAATCTTATACCTTCATCTTGATAGGAGTTTACAACTAATGAATATAATTAAAAGGCAGTCTTCTAGTTTATTATATTTTATGAAATAAGTTCGTATAATAACTGAAGACTTTAATTAAAGTTTGTTCATAACACTTGCAGTATTTTATAATCAAAAAAGTTTCAGTATTTACTGATCTTGTCAATTATGGCGTGCCTAGCGATGCTCTTAAGCAGGGATGTTATGGAGTTCTGTAACCGCATCCAAAGCTATCGGATATCGGATATAAATATATATCCGTAACCGTAACCGAATCTATATATTCAAATTATTTCGGATAGGGACGTAGTCTAAATGATAGGTTTTAGTTTCTTGCCCAGCCGAATCGATAAAGCCCTTGCTTTTTTTATTTCTATGCATTCATGTTCATGAATTCATGTGAATGATTCATGAGATTACGTTACAATATCTTAATTTCGTAACTGAAATTAATGGATAATTCAAAATAATTTCATATCCGTAACCGTATCTGAAACCTTTCCTATATCCGGAATTATATCCACATCCGAAATTTTATATAATAATCCCGCATTCAGGCGATCATCACAGTACCAGTTGACTATCAGTGGCTAAACGCGGCCATCAGTTGCCTCTGACTACATATGAGACGAGGAAAGACCCATACAAGCCCAAAAGCCAGGCTTGCTTAATGCAACTATAAAAAGAAATATAATAGTGCCCTTAACGTAATTAAATATTTCGTTTATAACTTATTTGATTACGTAATCATATAAGTTATACGTATATATTAATATATTATATTACATTAAAGAAGGCAAGCCGGGCTTTTGGGCTTGTCTTGCCATTGATCAGACGCAGTTAAAATTGGTTTACAAATATTAATAAACATTTTATCCCGGTGGAATTTGAATCCGTGACAAATCGGAACGCGTGAAAATTGCTCCGATTTTATAAAATTAAGCTTCCAAGTGTTATTCACAAAAGAAACAATGTTAATATATATAGTAATTTCGCTTTTGATCAAGCTTTATTTTGGAAACTCTCTTACTTTTACAAAAGTTTCTAACCGACCGCATGAATGTTTCGAAATTTTCGAGAACTCATTTCGAAATAATAGATATTAATTTTCAGGAAGCATTTCGAATTATTCCTGAATTTTGCTCTAGCTCTTATAAAATGTATGAACCTAGTTAGATTTGTTGTATCTTAAACTAGAGGTTATGAATTCGAATCCCGGAAGATACTTCTTGCCTGTAAAAAAATAGTCAACGAAACACACACAGAAATATGTATAACCATACTCCACAAGGGAATTGATTATAGTTATTATATGTTACTATAAAAGCCACCATTTTCACTGCAAAAACCAGAAGTATATTAATATTTATTTCTCACACAAACAACACTTGTCACTAACAAAAAAAAATCTAAATATTTAGAAGCATAGCAATCAAAAAAAGAAAGTAGATTATGCACGCACGCTTATGGCTTATTTGTAATAATTAGGAAAACGAAAAAGATTTATGAATCTGGTGTGAATGGATATCATGAGTGGTCGACTTAGACGAACGTACCTTGATCAGATTGGGAACGTTCTTCAAAAGGACCATTTCAAAAGTACTCGAAACCGACGAGTGTGTATGAAAGCATTGATGAAAGTAGAAGAAGCGAAAGTGTTATGCAAGGATCGGAGCATATGGAATTCCGTGATATCTGCCTAACCCAATGGGAAAGAGGCATGATGTATATGTTTGTATGTAATAATTGATGTCCACTGCAAATTTATGACATACTAGACATTAGAAAATAGAAGTGGGAAAATAGCATATTCAGATGAAGGCGGTACGAAGTCTGGTAGTCTAACATAAAATCTCTTTATACAGCTCAATTAATAAAATTCTCATATTTTACAGATTAACAATGGCAACTTGGCAAACTTTCCTAACAGTATTATTTATAACTCAAACATCATGCACCGAAGACTTCTATTTACGTCGCGTTAAAGATAGCTGCATAGTCAAAGGAGAGGCTCTATCTTGTGTCAAGTATAAAGCTCTGAAAATAGCTAAGAAAACTCTATTTGGCGACATGAAGACTAATAAAACTATCATAGCTAATGATATCATTAGTTTTGTGCCGCTAAATGAAGAAATAAACGTCAATATAACAGATGATGTAGATTTTCTTGACGGACGAAGGAGTATTATTTCGGAGTGGACGGAAATTGCCAAGTACTTCATGAGTTTGATTCGGGACTTCTTTAAGATGAGGGGGTTGAGGGTCAACTTGCCCCCTGGATCCAGGACTATTGAGGAGCCAGAAAATAATGATGATGGTGAGATTACTTATAGCTTTTTTTTTAGAATAGGGGGTTAACGGGTAGGTGACTCAGCGGTAAGTAATCACCGCACCTCATAGATAATATTATGCTAAGTTCATGAAATAAACTGCGTTGTAGGAATGTTGTAGATAATAAAAGCTAGTTTGATTAGTATAAATTTTTAACAAGACGTATTCGAATGCTTATTATCGTAAGCATTGGAGTGAAATTAAACTTAAATAACAAGTCTTTGAAATATCCAATATATCGTTACTAGAAGCTCATGTAAAAAGTTAATTTGAATCGAAAAATTAAAGTAAAATTCTTTTGTACAAACAAGATTTAAGTACTCGTATTTATTTAGTTTGAAAATTTTAAAAATGAAAATTAATCACATCAAGTTATTTATTTACACAAGTGAACCTCGTGACAAGCTTTTGTATAAGCTGTGTAATGACGTTATAAGTTGATAGTAAAAGTTTTAATGGAAAAGTTTATTTTATTCCTTTTAGCACATTTAAATAAAAGCTTGTTTTTAAAAAAAAAATCTGTAAATTTATATTTTACTCTTTAGTTTAACTTACCTTCGTATTCTCAGCAAGTCCTTTCATTGGATACCCATATGTAGGAGTGCATTAAAAATAACTAGTCCGCCATGTTGGATTAGAATGGCGTTACAGCTATGCATACATTGTCATCCAAACTAAACGTGTATACAAAATTTCTCAATCGGTTGAAGATATCTCCTTCAAAATTAAGATTGTAACATACATGCATACTAGGTACATACTTTTCAATTTAAATAAAATATTGTAGAACCTATATTAATATTGTTAAAAAGGTATCAATAAAGAATTTGCGAGATCTTAATTGTTATAAATCAACAATCAAAAAATCAAACAGAAATGTTTATTTGTGTTAAAAAACAACAGTTATAGTAATAATTGATGTCATTACATGCGCATTGGTTCCAAATTGACCTGACTTAACCCAAAGACTGATCCCACGCCATGGTCCAATTATTTTCGATACAGTAGTTTGTGCTGTACTACATTTTAGTGTTTTTATTGAGGGCAAGTGTTCTTTGAATATGGATCATTCTTAAACAGGTACACTGCAAATTATAACTTAAGTTAAACACTTGACCACATCAACATACCATTACATATTTCTCTAGCTTAAGCACGAATCACGTAAAATAACGTTTTTACTAGATTTGTGCCAATGAACGTATCTCGATCAAGTCGGGGACGTTCTTCAAAAGGGCCAGGTCAAAAGAATTCGAAACCGACGAGCGTGTGAAAGTGGAAGAAGCGAAAGTGGTATGCAAGGATCGGAGCTTAGGAATTCCGTGATCTCTGCCTACTACAGTAGAAAGAGGCGTGATGTAAATATGTATGTATGTGCTAGAGAATGGATAACTTATAAATACATGTATAAGGCATTGTATGTACGGTGTTTGTTTGCTTAGCAACGGTTTGAATTGTTTCTTCAAAGAAGTTTTGTTTGCCGTGCTATTGGATTTTTGTTGAGTTGCTAAGATTACCCGTGTTTGTATATGAATATTCTTTTTTTCTCTTATAGAAAGCTACACTAACTAAAGAAGAATAGACTATACCTATATTTATTTATGCCAAAATATAAATGCTCAATAATTTTGATAAATTACTTATAAATTATGTACATATTGACTTGATTTTTTCAAAGTTAAGCTAAGTTTTATCACTTTAATACAGAAACTATATATTAATTCTTTCAGGACGAGGTAAAAAGAAAAAGCTCGCAATAATGATACCCTTCCTTAACTTACTGGCAACTTTGAAGACGAAAATGTTGCTCATTCCGATATTACTCGGTGTAATGTTGATTAAGAAGCTGCTGTTGATTGCTGCATTGTTGCTGCCAAGTTTGCTGAGCACACTGAAGGCTTGCAAGGTAAATGGGAACTACTTCTTATTTAGAATATTAGCTTTTAATAATTATAATAAGGCTTTTTTACTGGACAAACCCCGCATAGTAAGAATATGACCCCCATTTTGTATACATTTCTTTAAATGTTTTATTTAATTATTATATAAGTGTAATTTTATGAAGAAAGAGTATAAAGTAATTTCAAGCAAAAAAAATAATTTTTGCCCAAAAAATTTAAGTTTTATAATCAATAAATTTGACAGAAAAATATCAAAGACAGGGCTTTTAATTGAATATTAAAACAAATAGAGAAGTGATAAACATAAAAAATACCTAAATCTTTTAGTGATACAAAACGTAGTAGACACAAAATAACTAAAAAGAAACTTATTTTTTCCTATAGTTATTTATTTATCTTTTATTAATACGACACACATTATAGGAAATATTTTCTTTAGCTTTCCTGTCTGAGAAACAAGAATACGAATAAAAATGTTTCACTTGGGTACGGCACAGAAGAGTTCAGAGAGCACCTATAATAATAATAATAATAAAGCCCTTTAATCTGATAATAAGAGTATACAAGTTTTACAATTATATGAGTGCATGCAAATTTAAAAAAGTGTTAAAGGATATCTCTTATTTCAGTGTGCCTCTTGGCAAAGGCCTCCTCCAACGATTTCCACTGCCGTCTATCTCTCGCCACCCGCATCCAGTTTGGTCCTATTGTGAATTTGAAATCGTCTTCCCATCTGATGCACTGTCTTCCTCTACTCCTTTTCCCATCTCTTGGGTACCACTCTGTCACTGTCCTGCTCCACTTTCCTTTCGTATCCCTGATAGTATGTCCAGCCCATCGCCATTTTTGTTTGTCAATTTGAGTCAGGACGTCGGTGAGTTTTGTTTTTGCTCGAAGGTCGATATTTTGTATTTTGTCACGTTTATTGCAGCCCGTCATACTCCTTTCCATTGCCCTCTGACATACCGCGAGTTTTTCTCTTAGGGATTTTGTGAGTGCCCACGTCTCGCACCCATATGTCAAGCATGGCAGTATACAAGTATTGAATGTCTTTCTTTTCAATGATATGCTTAATTCTCTGGACTTCATTATTTCCTTTAAAGACCAGTACTTTTTCCAACCAATTGCAGTTCTCCTATTTATTTCTTTTATCATTTGGTCTTTTGTAGATATTACTTGACCTAAGTAAATGTAATCCTCTACATACTCTAGGGACATGTTGTTGATTTTAATGTCAATTTTTGTATAATTTGTCAAAAGTTTGGTCTTAATGGTGTTCATTTTCAGTCCGATTTTCTCACATTCGTCATTTAAGCTTTTTAACATAGCCTCTAAATTTTTAGGATTTTCTTCCATAAGTACTAGATCATCAGCAAACCTAAGATGATTGATTTTTGTACCGTTTACATTGATCCCAAAGACATCCCAGTTCAGTTTACGAAATATATACTCCAAGACTGCAGAGAACAGTTTTGGAGAAAGTGGATCGCCTTGTCTTACACCTCTGTGTATACCAAATTCATTTCCTAAAGTCTCCAGCTGGATTCGAGCCTTAGCATTTTCGTAAATGGTTTTTATGATATTTATATAAGTTGCCGATATTCTTTGTTGTCTAAGACTTTCCCATATGAATTCATGATTAAGACTATCAAATGCTTTGGCATAATCTATAAAGGCTATATAAATTTTCTTATTGTATTCGTTGTATTTTTCAAGTATTTGTTTCACTGTATGGATATGGTCAATAGTTGAAAATCCCTTTCTAAAGCCTGCTTGTTCGACTGGCTGTTGTTCGTCCAATTTTAAACTGATTCTGTCTAATATTATCTTTGCAAAAACTTTGTAAATGTTAGACATCAAATTTATCGGTCTATAGTTTTCTACGTCGTCTTTGTCACCCTTTTTATGTAATAATGTAATGTGAGATATTGCCCAGTGGTCAGGTGTTACATTACTTGACAGAAAGTCGTTAAAGATTCTTGTTAAAATAGTAGTAAGTTCCGGTTTGTTTGCCTTAATCAGTTCATTAGAAATCTTATCTGGACCGGGGGATTTCTCACTTTTTTGACTATTGATAGCTTTTTCGACTTCGCTTGGCAAGATTTCTGGTACAATATCATCTGTTTCTCCGCTGTGCGAGCTGCTCAAATCTATTACTTCACAGCCTTGTTTGGCGTACAGTTGGCGGTAGAAATCTGTAGCTAATTTTTTAATATCCTTTCGTTGCGTGGTGACCTTCGATTTTCTCTTTAGTTTACATATCCATTCCTTTCCTGAGTCACGAAGTGCTTTTAATGCTTTCTTCACGCCACCAGTTTTTTGAATGTGGTGTTCTAAGGTTTGTAATCTCTTCACCTTGCGGTCTTTTCTAATACTAACTCTGATTTTTTTGCTTAATTCGGCGATAGCTCTTAAGTTATGTTTCTTTGGACGAATACTTATCAAACTTTTCCTTTCATTCATAAGTTGTATTGTACTGTCAGCCAGTTGGTATGTTTTGTTTAGATTATTGTTGTAATTTCTATCACTTTTTAAGTGCTTTACTAGTTCATCATATTTCTTTGTAGGCTGTAGGTTTTGGTTTAAGATTTGGGATTTTAGTTGTTCTAGGGATTTGCAATCTAACAAGTTCGGTTTATGTTGTTGTTTCAGATTTTGGTCCATTATGTGATTTCGAGACATTTTGTGTTGGGTTTTTTTGAGAGAGCAACGTACCAGTCGGTGATTGGTGTTGAAGTTTAGCTTATTAATAACAGTAGTATCCGTAAAAGCTTTAGGATTATTACTTATAATATAATCAATTTCATTTTTGTATGAACCATCAGGAGAAATCCATGTCCATTTGTTCCGGATATTCTTTTTAAAGATTGAATTTAGTAATATTAAATTATGTTCCATAAGAAATTCTACTAATTTTATTCCATTTCGACTTCTTTTACCATATCCAAATTTGCCCAGTATATATTCTTCATTGCTCTGTCTAGCTCCTACTTGTGCATTAAAATCGCCCATTAGAATTATATGTTTGTCTGAGTTTTCTTTTATTGCTAGGGACAATGCTTCGTAAAATGACTCCAGCACTGGCTTCTCTGCCTGTTCAGTTGGGGCATATGCTTGCATAATTGACCATGGTTTTTTATAGCCTGGCAGTTTGAGGTTCAGTATTGCCAATCTATCCGAGACTCCAATTAGTTCTTGAATGCAGCTCTTAAGAGATTGTTTTATTAAAAAACCTACACCTCTGTGCCCTGCCGTCTCTCCTTTCTGATATAATATGTAATTTTTATGTTCTTCAGCTTTGTCTCCTAATCTTCTCATTTCGCTTATGCCTAAAATATCGAGAGAGCACCTAATTGCCTGTAAAGAACAGAAATAGGTCTGCCTTATGCCTCATTAGGGCACTCGATAATTATGAATAACTTATGAGTAACAAACAAATATTTTCTCTTTATAATATTAGTATATACCAGGAAACGTCCTACTCAAGTCGAAATATATTAGAGTGCTGTCAAAATATGTTCTCAATAAAAAAAATTTACAACTTTATGGTTTTCGCATTTTTTCCTTTACTTGTGCTACATTACTTCCTGCCTTTCATGATTCTAGGTCAACGGGATGTACTTACCCTATAGGTTTTGATTGAGCGAGTGTCAAAATATGCGGTATACACGGAGCCTAAAAGACCGTATCTTTTGATTGCGTCAACTTAGAATTGTTTCATTACTGCAAGGGATTGCAGACCTGAGTATTTGATATTAAATTCAACTTGATATCTCCACGCGTTCCTGAGAAAAAGGCTCTTGATAGACGGACGGACATGAAAGTGATCCGATCCGATTAGGCCAATAACGCGTCTGAGTTTAGAAAAAAATAGTTGACGCTATAACACGGTTGACAATACCGTGTCAACCCACAACATTACAAAAATGTAAATTTTGATAACAATTGCTTCCTTATGAGCTGAAGTACATATTTCAAAAGAGATAATATGTATCATTTAAATCGTTTTAATAGCAAAAATATTGAAAAAACTAGCGAGCACGATAACCTAAGATGTTTAAAATATTTAATGATAAAATGCATGAAATTTGATTGCTACCAAGAAAAACGACATATATTTAGTTTAATAATAATAATTACAAAAAAATCTATTATTTCACTTAATTTTTAAAAGTTACATGTTACCACTTTATATATGGACGCTGTTAATCAATACAGTGTCAACCCACAAAATGATAAAAATGTAAATTTTGATACCAATCGCTTCCTTATGAGCTGGAGTACATATTTCAAAAAAGATATTTATCATTAATAGCAAAAATTTTACAATAATGCACTAAATTCTATTACTTTGATTACTGTCAAGAAAAACAAAATACATTTAGTGTAATAATAATAATTACAAAAACATATATTATTTCTGTTACTTTTTAAAACAAATTTAATAAAACCAAATTAAAACTTCAAACTCAATTTTCTCAAAATGGCAACCATGTGGGTTGACACTGTATTGCCTAACAGCGTCCATATACTATATAATTCAAAGATTCCACCTAAACTAGATAGTATTGTTGTATTATCTTAGATACCGCGCTATAAAGAAAAAACAGGTTCCTGAATGCGGCAACACAATATTGTAGTGTGTGTAAAACACTGAGATTTTAGGGTTATATTATTTCACTGTGAAACTTATGTCGATTTGTACAATACTTACTGTATGTGATGCCAGTATCTTTCTTGTTTCTTGTAGTATTATTTTTATTTTAATAGTTTGACTACGCAAACCGGCATTTTGCTTCGGTGGTACGCCGAATACGGCGTAGTATTTGTTGCCGCATT
Source organism: Anthocharis cardamines (assembly GCA_905404175.1). Lineage (NCBI taxonomy): Eukaryota > Metazoa > Arthropoda > Insecta > Lepidoptera > Pieridae > Anthocharis > Anthocharis cardamines. Next base: position 3,090,494 of record FR989972.1, on the reverse strand, counting down.
TTTTAAGCCGCCGACGGTATCTAGTCGTAGCGCGCGGAGACCAATTATTAATCTAAGATTGTTGTATTATCTTCATGATATATGGATGATGTTATCATGTCATGAATATAAAGCAGATATGCGTCAGAGGATAATTAATACTACAGGAATTAAACAGATTCACTAATGATCGGCAATCTAATTGTAATACCATAATTGGAGTGGAGTGAATGAATCTCCCATGGAGCGGCTCAAATGGTATTTCTCGAAGTTATGTACATATGACACAAAACTTGTTTATAGGGAACTAGTAAAATGCCCCGGATTTACAAGGCTGAAATTTAGATGTAAAAAATAACCTATGTTACTCGCTGATAATGTAGCTTTGTATTGGTGAGAGAATTTTAAAAATCGGTCGAGTAGTTTTTGAGTTAAATCGTAACAAACAAACAAATCTTTCCTCTTTAAAATATTAGTATAGAAAACGCGTCACAGAATTGTTGAAAATTTTAATTATTTACGTAAACAATTCACAAAAAAACTATAACGGATACAAAAAGTCCATCTTAAGGTGGTTCGTTTTCCATACAAAGTCATGATTATTAACGAAGTCAGTTTAGAGTTTCGATACTAAATATTTGTGCAACTATTTACTTTCCGGGAGTTCTTTGCGCGGAGTTAATAAAATAATGTTATTTTACACAGAAATCATGCATATAACAACGTGAAAGATTTCTTAATAAATATTAATTGTACTCGTAAAAAACTAGCACCACGCCCCGGCTTCACACGGGTGCAATGTAGATAATCCGTCATTTGCATGCAAATTTAAATAAATGTTTATACGTCAATTGTATGAAAATTCATTTGAAATTACAGATAAACAATACAAATAATTATAGGTACTCTCTTTTATTAACACTAGTATCACATATTTAAATAAAATACTGTATACCGAATTAAAATGCGAAATATCAACACCGTAGGAATAAATGGCGTTAATATGGCAACTTTGTGACATTTCAAAAATCAGACAACTGTCCTCTTTCAGTCTGGTCCGTGACCACGATTGTTGAAAAGTATCCGAAACGTCGGGATAAATAATTCAAACAATATAAATAATAAATCGCGTTTTAATTCGGTATACAATACTTTATTTAAATACGAATAATTTCTTGCCAGTCGTCGTGCTAGGCCTTTGACGATATTTAATAAAAAAAAGAACAACATATTTGAATCTAGAACCAATATTTGAAAATAATCCGGAAGTATTCAGAGCCTATACTTTTAGCGAACAACAAGCTTAGTGGAATCCCGATGATATTGTATCAGTAAAAGCTAGCTTTTCAAAGTGGATTTAGATAACATATTTAACATTCACGCTTATTGACTTCTCTATTGTCAAGTATCTTTCAAGTACTCAATGTTATTGAAAGCTTCTGTTTTCAGTATATTTATTTAAAACCAAACTAGAGTGTACTCGGATTCACTGGCTTGAAAAATTGAAATAATTTCAAATCAATATCAAAGGCATCTCGATAGGTACATACTGATTTATTTAGAGCTGGAATCATACAGGTTTAGCAGTTGATTGGCATATACTAAATGCTTAGATTAATATATAATTGGTCTCCGCGCGCTACGACGCCGACGGTATCTAGATACCGTCGGCGCTTGATGCGACAACAAATACTACGCCGTAAAAAACTTCCCGATAGCAAGCAAAGCAAAATGCCATGCTGGTTTCTGTAGTCAAACTATAAAAATAATACTACAAGAAACAAGAAAGATACTGGCATCACATACCATCAGTAAGTAATGTATAAATCGTCATAAATTTCACAGTAAAATAATATAACCCTAAAATCTCAGTGTTTTACACACACTACAACATTGAATTTCCGCATTCAGGTACCTGTTTTTTCTTTATAGTGTGGTATCTAGTCGTAGCTCGCGGAGACCAATTGTTAAAAATTTATTAATTTAAGACTAAATGCATGTTTTATATGTGTGGCTGGTCATTTAATCAATACTTCAAGGGACCATAGAGCTGGTACCTGTTTTGCCCAGCGTTTCAGCGAGGCAATTGTACCAGTATCCAGGATTAAACCAAGAAAGTGTACTTGAGCGTGTATACTGTATATGTACCGGATTGTACGAACCGATCGTTTATAATTTTCTGCGTTTATAAACGCACAAAACTAAAAATTTGCAATATTTGGTTAAGCTTTAGTATGGAATGCTTATGAATAAAGCTGTAAGACTATGTTCCAAGTGGTCACTCAAGTCTGAATACAGTTTGGAGAAAGTTTAAAACATTTTACTATAGAAAAGTTTAACATATTGTCCGTACTCAAATAATACACAAGTCTCAAAATACGTATCTAATGGCCGAATTCTCGAACGCTAATCAACATTGAGGTGTACTTAAAAGTATATCTAACTCTTTCATTACGAAGGTAAAATGAAAGACAGAAATATTTTAAGAAGCCCTCAAGTTTTGATTATCGTTTCAGTATTCCATGGTTTGGCTAAATAATAGTTTAAATCTTCAACATTAATAATTCACGAAAGTTTTCCCTTTCTAAAACCCTTATATTGGGAAGTTTTCAAACAAGTGGGTCTACATTCTATATATGAATTATAAGTACATAATTTAATTAATAGTTTAATTTCTGAGCTAAATTCTCCTACATGGCTTACCCAAATTCAGATTATAATTGAAGTTTTGAGTTTTATCTGTCTAAGTTAGGAACTTAATTCGTTTATAACAAATTGGGAGCTTAAAGTGAAATTAATCATAAGTGAAAACGTTAGAAGTTATATCAAAACTATATTATAAAAATAGAAAATGTATTATTGAAATATTATATGAAAAATAATTCTTATGAGATCGTTTATTTCACCTTTTCATCCATCCTTTCTCTACAGAATTACGATTATTCGACATTGCTTTTATTGCTTCTTAAGGACTGTCTTCGTATCTTAGAGGTTTCCGCATTTAGCACCGGAAACCCGAGTAGGAATCCCGGGAAGAGGGAATTTAAAAAAAATGTCTCAAAATGAAAATGATCAATTAAATGAAATAAATATCGAGGTGGATACAGTATCTTCACCACTAATTAAATTTATAAAAAAAATAAGTAAATTTCATTAAAGTCAGGTTCATTTTTTCAACAATGGTATTTCTATTGAATTTCAAATCATACTTCGAACCCCAATCTCAACCACCATTAAACGTTCCGATAATATGATGCAAAATCAACCGTAAGTGACTAATTTGATAGCTCTTTCCCAAAAGAAATCACCAAGTACAGAGGATGGAGGATATGTCATTTGAAGAAAGCTTGCTCAAAAGCAAACCCCACGCGAACGAAGTCGCGGGCATCAGCTAGTATAAAATATATATAATAAATAAAACAAAAAAATTATGCCCTGGGCGTATGCTCGTCTGTCGATTACTAGAAATGAAAACGCTACGATAAACTTCATGTTCTTACATTTTTGTTACAGCATCACACTCCAATGACCCATTACTCCTACTTTGGAAGCGACACAGCTGATTACAACTCAGATTACTCCAATAATTATGCTTATTCCGCTGGAGGAGGCTACGGGAAGGACTGGCCATCAAATAGAGCCTATACCATCTCTAAGCATAAACCAACGGCAGCTCCTGCCTATTTCACGGCGCCTGGTAATTTAGCGTAATTTTTTGACTACTTATAATCTTCTTCTATATCTATCTATACATATAATAAAAGAGTAGGATCGAAATTACGCTTCACTAAATATTTTTACCAGAAATTAAGGGGGGTGATAAAAGAAGGGTAGCAGAATGCATAAATGCAATTTTTAAGATTCTTGTCTGTCTGTCTGTCTGTCTGTTTGTTCACGCTAATCTCCGAAGATACTGAACCGATTTTCGCGTAATTTATACAAATATATTAAGCAAAGTCCAGGGCAACATATAGGCTATGTTTCATCGAAATCGGTTGTCGGAAAAAAAAGTTATCATCATTTAAATATTATTTTAAAGGCATCATTTCAACAAATTGCAATGGAAGCTGACTCGCGTTGAATTTTTTCGAATTGTCAGATGTCAATCACAGTTTGATATGTAAATGAAATATTTTGATAATTTCGCCGTCTTCGATATGTGTTCGTGGCATAGTGGATATACGGTCGTACTACGTAATTTCAGATGCGAGTTCGAATCATCACTCAGGGAAATATTTTTTTGTATTTATTTTTTTTTATTTTTAAAAGAACTAATATTGAAAATAGAAAATGTATTATTGAACTATTCTATTATATAAAAATGTATTTCTTATGAGATCGTTTATTTCGCATTTTCATCAATCCTTTCCTTTCCAAGGGAATTAAACAAAAATATCTGAAATTAAAAGTGATCAATTAAATGAAATAAATATAGAGGTGGATATAGTATCTTCCACACTAATTAAATTTATAAAAAATAAGTATTTGGTCAACATGGCCATACTATTTTTTTCATTCATTTTACGTGGCATTTCTCCATACCTTCATTTTATTCGTATTTAGACATTTTCTTGTGTCGCAAGTATTTTCAAACCCCCGTACAATTTTCGTGCATATATTTAAGACGGAAAATGCATTGAATCCAATCTTCGACTGAACTCTGATTAGTGGAAAAAGACACATATCTGCATTTTGGTGACGTAAAATTTGATTGATATGCATCTCCCTAAAGTTTCTTTAAAGTCAGGTTCATTTTTTCAATTACCATGGTATTTCTTTTGAATTTCAAATCATCATTTGAACCCCAACCTCAACCACCATTAAACATGTCGATAATATGATGCAAAAGCAACCGTCAATGACTACTCTGATAGCTCTTTCCGAAAAGAAATCACCAAGTACAGAGGATGGAGGATATATAATATGAAGAAAGCTTACTCAAAAGTTCAGCATGAAGTGATCCCCACGCGAACGAAGTCGCGGGCATCAGCTAGTATTATAATATACTCGTAATCTGTGGCCTGATGAGATTTATTAAAAATAATATTTATAAAATATTTAGATTAGGTAAAAAACATACACGTCTTCTAAGTTTAATTATATTTTTTTTCAAATGATGAGTGAAAGTTTTTACTTTAATGTATATACAATAGGATAATATAATAATAATAAGTACAACCCCCATATACAATAAAAAAAAGATTTATAATCGGAAGTAGGGTCAACCAGGGTAATTGTAAATAGACATCATAACTTAAATTGCATATAACGGAACGCAACTTGAGACAACGGACAATAGAAGAAAGTTGCTTTCCATTATACGCATTTTTTTTTCTAATGATGACTGTTTCCGATAACTCCTGTTAACAATAATTACCCTGGTTGACTATATATTAATTACAGTGAAACGGTTAAGAAATATATCTTCCTCATATGTATAATATTAGACATAGGAAACATTATAAATTTTATATCGATATTGGTGTGGTTTTCGTTCAAATCAATAGTTTTTAAATAAGACTGATTTTATCATATAATTACTAAACTCATATTTTGTGACTACAATAAGGGATTATTGTCGATTGTTTTGTAATTAGTTTTGCAGTTTTTATTTTAATTATTAATTATTAAATACCGTGTAATTGCAATAATGTCGTATATTCGTTAAAAACATTTATAACTTTTATCTGTAAACAAATATAATTTTAATAAATGGTTATAGATAACTAATTAGTTACTGTAATTTAAATATTACTGAAACGCATTTATGTAATGTAAGATGTAGAATTATTAATTTATTTCATAGTTGTTAAGGTATTTAATATTATGGATAAGTAAAACCCACGAATTATTTAAAATTCACTGTGTATTATTTAATAAATTACTTTTATTTGTTTTTGTGCTTTTTTATATACCACCCATAGCGTAAATAATAGTAATTAGCTTATTATGAAGAGCGTGTTCGGAAATGAGCTGACAGTACTATCATTACTAGATGTCCGTTCTAAAATACTTTCCAGCATGGCTGTTACAACTGAAACGTATCACCGTTATGTTGGATATTGGTCTATGGAATTACTGACTTCCGACTGTCGAGACTGTCAGCACCGAGGTAGTGCACAGTCAGTATTGTATATGGCCGCGCATCGTGCTGTGTTCGGTTTGATTAAAGTTGGATTACCGCTCGATTAGTTTAAAATTATTTAAAAAAAAAATAGCGTCTTGTGTTAACGCAAGTACAAGTCGTGTCGTAGTATTGAAATAATCGGCATTCCGTATGTAATGGTCACCACTACACTGAAAGTACTGAAAGATGCGTTCGGATTTAACAGTGGTGGCAGCACTATCAGTAAAATAGGACGCGCAATTACCAGTAAAACCAGCGTCAGTACTGGTATGGTCAGTTCATTTCCGAACACACTCGAGATGTCATCGGAGGTCTATTACCAAGGACTTTATAAGGTAAAGGCACCTAATTCCGCGGTATTTTCACCATAACTCAAAAGAACATTGAAAATTAAGTATTATCTATATTTTTCTGTAGAATTGGCTATATTTATCAGAATTGTTGTTTATCTGACTCTTGATATATACTCACATTTTGGCAATTAAAAATTTACTTATTTGTTAAATTATGTAAAAATAGGAAAAAGTCCGAAGCACCTTATTCCGATGTAAAAATCCTAATTCCGAGGCATTTGTATCCCAATTCCGAGTGTACAGAATACTTGAAGAAAACGCCCCACCCCGTACATGATACATGATGAAAAAAAAATAAGTAAGTATATTTATTTATTTTTGCTGTTCAGTCAGTCTTACTATATAATATATGATAAATAAAATAGCACCACAATATATAATTTACTTAGATTGTTAATAACGTTATTTTAAATATAATATATGGAAAATAAAACATAGTTAATTAAACTTTTTAATTGAATTATTTTTTTGCTTTCTTCATAGGAATTAAATAGATGTATTTAATTGTCAATAACAGAAAATTACTCATTAGATAATTAATTTTTCTATTCATCAATTATTATTAACGTAGGTTCTGTTTTTTAATAAGGAATAAATGATGTGACTTCCTTAAGAATTGTCAATTTTTCAGTATCATTTACAAGTAGCATTATAGTTACAATTATTTATGTACGTAATAATTAGAGAATGAATTTATCTTCTTTGTTGGTATAATCGAAACTGATATTTTGTAAAATTTGAGTCCCTATTAATGTTTTATTCACAAACGTATGTTACAAAATATCTAAGTTTATCGTTTTATGAAAGTTGTTTTTAAGGTCAAATAGGTTAATATATAACTTCCATTACTTAAATCACAATAATGAACACTATGTATTTTACTTGTATAAATACCACGAATTAAAGGACTTATAGAACATTATTCCGACTTATATACATCGGAATAGCGTTTTATAATACTACCTCACATTTTCTAATTCCGAGTATTCAAAAATAAAATATTTTTGAATATTATATACATAAACTACCGCTTAATTGCGATATCTTCAATAATATATAAAACCCATTCAACATTATTTCGAAATACATTAATATCTTAATTTTCTGTACTTAGCTTTTCCATACAACGAATTAATGAAATACCTAAATAGATCATCTTTGATCTGCTATAATTAGTAAATGCGACGCCAAAGTATACCACGGAAATAGATTTTCTCATGTATTGGCATTTTAAGTGATCAAAACCAAAACAATAAGTTCGTAATCATAAAACTGCCTTCAAAATTAAAAAGAAAGTTAATGTCTATGAAATTGCAATTCCGTGGTATACATCGGTTTTTAGGAACCAACTCAAATATTTGGCACCTAATGCCGCGGTATTTTAAATACTTATTTTCTCCTGAATTTGTGAAGAAAATATACAAATGTTAAGTGTTTTCGATAAAAAATATATCCCTTTCACTGTTTCAATCTAAACAAAATCTCACTCAATATAAAAATATCATCTAAAACACTATTTAGAAAATCGTAGTTATCACGTGCAGAAGGTCCGAAATGTATTAAGTGTACGTTCGAGTCAGCTGCAAGCTTAAAACTCACAGATTATTTTAAAAAGTACACACGCTAAAGTACTGTTTTCCCCATATAAACACGAATAGATAAATTTCTAATTGAAAAAAGTATCTTGCAGACACAAAGAATTTGTAAATTGCTAGAAATCGTCGATTTTCTAAATACCTCGGAATAAGGTGCCATTTTTAGAACCCCTCGGAATTAGGTGCCTTTACCTTATATATAAATAAAGTCCTTGTCTATTACAAAAATCGAACGTCATTTTGGAGCGAAACGAAAGAATCAACAAGAAACAATCAACTCCGTATTTTAACTTTTAAATAAAACGTTTTCAATTCTTTTTACGATTATAATTAATAATTACGGTAATAGCCAATCGAGACAACGTTTGATTGTGAATGAGGGATCGATCATCGGATCGGAGGGGTGAGCACGAATAACTATCGAAAAAGTATTCGTATCGTCGAACTGTCATTTGTATGAAATTTCAAATTATTTCTCATACAACTGACAGACTGACGATTCGAATACTTTGTCGATAGTCGTTCGTGCTAGGCCCTCAGAATGATTTTCATTATAGGAAAATTTACAAGTTTATGTATATTATATATATAAGAATACTTTTTGCATATTTTTCGTGCTTGGGTCTCAGTTGAAATTTCATACAAATTACGGATTGATGATATTAATACTTTCTCGCAAGTTGTTCGTGCTTAGGCTTCAGTTAAAATGTCATACAAAATACTGGTGATATGAATACTTTCTCGACAGCCGTTCGTGCTTGAGCCTCTGAAAGTGACGACTGAAACTCAATGATAAAATAATGCAATTTAGAGCCGAGTATAATGGTTTTTTTTATGTTAGATATCGACAGACGAGCATGAGGTTCACTTGATGGTAGGTGATACCTCAGCCACAGAACATCAGTCAATGATGCGCTGTCGACCTACTTTTTACTTCGAGCATTCGGAAATCCATTGACTGAAACCGAAACGCGTTTCACGGTTTTTTCATCTATGAACGGTAGTTCATTACCCGGTCGGAATTTAGATATTCTTCCCACCCGATCAATGTCCGAAGTTACCAGAAGTGGGGAAAACATGCTTACAGAAAATTATAAACATGTCGTCCCGGTGGCATTCGAACCCACGACCCATCGATGCGCACGGCTGCTTGTCTACCGAACGCGCCAACGAGCCCGTCAAAATGATATGATGATTGATACGTCTTCAAATTATTAAAAATTGTAATAGCAAGTATGATTGCTGGAACCTTCTTTAAGATAAATAAAGCACTTGTTTGATTTAATATTCCGTGAAATAAATAATATTATATAAAACATTTTATGTTGGATGCGAAAAATGAAAATTCTTTTGTTATATTTTAAATAAGTTATCCAAAGACGCAACAAAGGGATGCCATGAAAAATATTTATCTTTTCTATTTTTCTGAATATTGTAAACGTAATAAATTTCATTAGGTATGTTTTTTCTTAATCATGATAATTTTAATAAGCGAAAGTGGTATGTAAGGATCGGAGCATATGGAATTCCGTGATCTCTGCCTACCCCAATGGGAAAGAGGCGTGATGTATATGTATGTATGTATGATAATATTAGAAGTCAGGGACCACCATACAAGCCCAAAAGCTCGGCTTGGGATGTTTGCAACCATAAACAGAGAAACAATATTGCCCTTAATACGTAATAATTAATAATAGAAGTCATAAATAACTTATGATTAAATAATTATATCCATACTATAATATAATAAAGAAATATTTATTTATTTTGATTTTTGTATGTTATAAATAAACTTAAAAACTGTTAGACCGATTTTAAAAATTCTTCCACCAATAGAAAGCTACATTATCAGTAACATAGGCTATATAGTATTTCTTCTTTTTGTGGTCCTGCTACTGTTAGTAGTTATGAAGTAATGATAAATTCTGAAATGAATAACAACAGTAGTACATTTTAATTTTTAATCTCTACTAATAGATGTGAGTTTGTTTGTTTGTGATGTTATATAGCCTAAAGCCTTCCTCGATAATTAGACTATCCAACACAAACAGAATTTTTCAATTCCAACCAGTAGTTCTTGAGATTAGCGCGTTCAAACAAACAAACTCTTCAGCTTTATAGTATAGATTCTTAGCGAAATGAGCTAATATAAAACGACCCACGTACATGTCGCATTCGTCCAGATTATCCTCAATTTATTACGTCATGAGATCAAGGAAATTTAAGTATATAAACATAAGTGTTTCATTATTATTGAATTTCGGGTAAATAAGGTATTTTTATATGCATTTATTTTATTTAAAACTTTATCGCACTATATAAAAAGTGTACATTTACAAAAAATAGAGAACGCAAAGGAACGAACGAACAATAATTTTCTGTAATTACGCTTCCCTTACTACTAACAAATCTACAAATCGGTAATTAAACTTGGAAATTCCGTCTGTCTATCATAGATGGAAAAACCGTGAACTGCAATATTTTTTTAGTAGATATCGACAGACGAGCATGAGGTTCACTTGATGGTAGGTGATACCTCAGCCACAGAACATCAGTCAATGCGCTGTCGACCTTATTTTTACTTCGAGCATTCGGAAAACCATAGACAGAAACCGAAACGCGCAATATGCACTTCATGGTTTTTCCATCTATGAACGGTGGTTCGTTACCTGATCGAAAATTAGATATTCCTCCCACCGGATCAATGCCCGAAGTTACCAGTGGGGAAAATATGCTTACAGAAAATCCTAAACATGTGGTCCCGGTGGGAATCGACGCGCACGGCAGGTGTTCTTCCGAACGCCCCAACGAGCCCGTCAAAAATCTATCAGTCTCTATCAGTCTATGGATTTTCGAATGTTCAAAATAAAAATAAGGTCAATAGGGTATGACAAAAAAAAACAATCAAAAAAGGTACTAAATGTACCCACAAAGAAACGAATGTATCTAAGAAACTATAAAATATAGTTCCACACTCCATACGGTACGGGATACTATAATAGTAAAATTAATACTAAGTCAGATTTAAATTATAGCTTTGTCCTACTTCGGCACTAAACTGTTTCAAACTGTGCTATTCCTTAAGACTTAATAGTCCAAGAGCCGGTGATAGTAAGAAACACTTACACAGATTATATATTTTAATTAATATATATGTATATTGTATATACCATCTATTTCTAGACAGCCTCCGTGGGATGAATGGTATAGATACGAGTTGCGTTAAGCACGGAAGGCCCGGGTTTGGGTCTACGGAGAATCAAAGGTTAAGGTTAGGCAGGGTATAATAACCTACTTGCCTATAAAGAAAAATAAAACAGACACAAAATGTGTCTGCCCCAGGCCCTATGCGTACCCGTACGCGGGAATTATCTTTTTTATGTAGTGGCACAACATACGCTGTGGCAGGATGTATCGTGCCAAGTATTTTTTTTATATATATTTATTATAAATGAGCATTTTTACATTTATACGAACATTAATTCAAAGTAGTCCAGTTATTTTATTGCAAATTATAAGTATTTTAAGAAAAAATTGGTGCACCAATATCCATCGTGGGAAAAAAGGCAGTCACACATTGTTTTAAATATTTAAAAAAAGTATTTATACTATCGCCAGGATAGCTCCTACCTGATTAGAGCTTATTTTGTACCTATAACAATCAATTTATATACAAAATTTAAAAAACCCGTAATAGTGAAATTTTTATATCACCGGCTCCTGGGCTATTATCTCAGCCCTGCAGTGAAGGATAAAATGAAAATATAGTAAAAGTTAGCATCGACCAAGTTATACAATAAAATATTTTAGGTTATAACAGAGACTTTACTTACTTATTTTAGCCTGAACAGCGGATGTTAGAAGTCTCTTTTTATAGGGTCAAATTAGTCTGTTACACATTCGTATGTGAGCTCAGAACTATAATTGCAAAAAACCCGTTAACTACCGTCATTTAACCAAAGCATTTGGTAAATAACCCATAAAATGCAGTAATTAACTGTTAATTATCCGACAGCGATTTATAAAGTTGGTATTGTATTTGTGCTTTTTAACCTTTTGGCCGCCAATGTCGGCTATGCTCGACAAACGCAAACGTGCCCTCGACGCCGACGTCGGCTATGATCGACAGCAAGACAGAAAACAGCTCACAGAAAAATACAAAATAAACCTATTAAATCATTACTTTACTGTGTTTTATTAATACATCTTAAAAACTGAATCCCTAATCATTACTTTACTGTACAAAGCAAAGAAAATTTCATTTTAATTATTCAAATATTTGATGATAAAAACAACATAATTAACGTCGATTTTCAGGCTCGGCGTACAGGGCACGGAGATGCCGTTTTGACATGGCGGGCAAACGGTTAAAGGAGTGTTATATTATTTTAAAGGATAATTTATGTATGTAGGGTTTCTTTAAACAACTTTATCTTTAAAATGCCTGAAATGATTTACATGTATAAGGTGTAGTCATTATGGAATAATTATACGACATTAATCATGTTTTTAAACATTGGAGTTATAAAATTTATTTAAGTCATTTAACGTAAACGTAACAAGCATAAAATGCGGTTGATAAACCACACAATTAACTACATTTTAAGTGTAAAATAACTTTACTTTACTAACGGGTTGTTATAACTATGGTCGCACAGAGCAAAAAATAATTCTGTAAGAAAAAGACATTTGCGTTTGCGAATGGCAAGAAAGAACTTAATATATAGAGAATTTAATAATCAGTTGAAGTTAAAATTCAGATAAAGTATATGGAGTTTGATTTTGGGGTAGCGCCCCATGCCCCACGGGTATACGATAATTCACACACCCAGTGGGAATCGTAACGAACGAACAAATTCGTCACTGTATTAAATTTAAGAAAATATTTTCGTAGAATATATTTCATTTGGTTCGTTTGTAAAGAAATTGTTTACAGTATTTGTTATTTTAAATTCAATACACGAGACTGCGGCCTTTGGTTAAACCGAACCGAACCGACGTATTCGGTTCGGTTTCAGTTAAAATTAAAAATTCGGCCGAAATTCGGTTCTTTTCCCAACGCTTTTTCGAGTGGTTGCCACTAAAAGATGAACTAGATGGACGCATTTTTTGTATCTATTTAGACATCGGGCCGTAACTCCTTATGATTGGTAGGTTCAGGATACGGACAAGATCCCTCCAATGAGTTTTTTTAGCGCGAATATTTATATATCCTAAGCGCCTATTCTCGGAAGCAGAAAATATAATAAAAAAAACGTAGCAGACTTCTGCCAGAAAATGTAAAATCCTCAATGTCTTTGCTCCAGGAAAATTTTAGGTACAAATACTAAGTAGTTATTTAATGTATTTATGTGTTAAATTTTTTTTTTTATGATAATTGATAAAGTCAAAAAAAAATCAACATTTTATTTAGCCACTTTAAAATGATAAAACAAAATTTAACTTAAGTAGGTAATAGACATGTATGTTATTCATTTTTTCATTTCCTTTATAATATAATCTTAATTTTAGAAGGAGAAACGAATGAGCCCAATTTGTTTAATTTCAGTACAACTGCAAATTTTTATAAAATACTGTTTAGAGGAAAATATTTTAGTGTGAAATACTTAACCCATTATCAACCAAAGTTGTTGATTTTATAACATATTTTGAAATTAATAATATTATGTAGTATGAAAAAAAATTGCTCAAAAGCGAGTTTCTTTATGTTTTCGGGTGTGAAAAAAAGAAAATTTATTGTGTGACAATATTTATTGCAGAAACAACATATAATGACAATAATTATGAAGTGTTTGGTTTGTGAATTTAGCGAAACGGTGCAATATTTTCTTGTACCAAATGTTCGGCACTTGAACCGGATTTCGGCCGAATGCCGAAGTTCGGTTGAGGATGCCGGTTAAACCGAATGTGAAACGAATTTCGGCCCATCTCTAAGTGAAACACAACATCATCAAAAATAAAAATAACCTTAATCTACTAAATTATTACCTACATAAAAAAATAATTCACATAGATTTAATACTATGTAAATGATTAAAACATATAAAAACACTTTACAATCTTGAAACACTATACTTCTAATTAGTATTGCTAAAGGATTAATAAATCACTTAAATTTTATACGCCTTTTCATTTGTTGAGATGAAATATATCTTCTGCGAATTTGCTAATATTCTTTCTAGGCGCAAATTCGTTCGTTTAATATTGTATAATTTATAGGAAAGATGTTACAAGATCTTAGATGTAATTGAAAGTGGAAATATTAAAACAAACTTGTTTTGGAAGCCAGAAAAGCTCATTTTCTTTAAGTGTGTATTATGATTTAAAACGAAGATTAATCTACCGTTTTTTGGGGATTCTAGGATGTTTTATTTAGATTTTTTATTTTATTTTATAAGGGGAGGCAAATGGCCAGGTGGATTGTCTGATCCTGACCGGAAATCCGCTACACCAAAGGTCTTCAGAGGAGGATGCGTTGCCGACTTTTAAAAGTGAATTTTCGATTCCCCTAGGGAGACACAATTCTGTGTTTGTTTCACTGATCATTATTCTTTACAGATAAGTGATCAGCCTTCTGTGCCCTGCCTGACTGAAACATTATTTTTTTAAATTTTTTTTCTCGGGATTCGAACCCAGAACCCAGCACATCGCACTTAGTCACAGAGGCAACCTTTAATAAATAGAATGTATGAATTATACTTTACATAATCAATTAGAATTGTGGTTCTGCTATATAAATTAAGTTTCGTTTAGTAACGGTTTCTTTAAAGGTACGAAGTGACCCTTCGCTCGTCTTTCGACATCTAATTGTTAAAGCTGATATCGCTGGTACTGGGTTTTGAAGATTAAATTTTTTTAATTCAATTTAAAACAAACTACTATAGTAAAAAGTTATGAAAATTGCAATGTACTATCGTCGGTTCAAAGGTTAAACTCACTAGGTGTAATTTTGAATAAAAATAATGTTTGCTACTATTGTTTATGTTAAGCGTAGTGTACTCTTTTTTATGTTATACATATATCGACAGCCGAGCATGAGGTTCACTTGGTAGGTGATAACCTCAGCCATAATTTTGTTATGGACCATAATACGCAATTAGTGTTTCATTCTAACCGTAGGCTTACATAAAATCTACCTATACAATATATAATAAAACTGTAGAGGTCAAATGTCTGTACATAGAAAAAAATGTTAAAAGCCGTCACGGGGATGTTAGAAGGGAAATAGAACAAACCCAGATTTTTAAATTTTTTTTTCTCTGTCTGCTTGTCTGTTTGTACGGGCTAATCTCCGAAGATACTGAAACAATTTTCATGCAATTTACACAAATATATTAAGCAAAGTTCGGGCCAATGAAGTCGCTGGCATCAGCTAGTTTTGAATAAAAAAAAATAAAAAAAAGGTATTTGTGTACTTATGTATACGCGTTAGAAGTTATACTTCTTTGGCGCCTGAAGAAAAATTTTAAAAAACAAAACTGCAGTAAATATCGAAGCAAAATGTTAAAATCAATCAAATTCTATTCTGTAGCCAACTTCATCATGTCGTTTTTTTTGGGACATCGTGCGCGCGCAGGTCACCTGTAGCCAACTTCATCATGTTAATTTTGTGTCACAGATGCGCGCGCATCTTAAAATTTCACTCTCATCATTTTTTCATAACGCGCCTAAAGAAGTATAACTTCAAAAATTTACCTTTACATTTTTATTTTATTATTATTATTATACGTAGATGTCACTTAGTGAGTTCTACCTTTGAACCAACGATACATAAAAGAGTATTTAATTTCACCACATATTATAATATAATAGATATAAAATAACAAAATTATAACTTAATAATCTAATCAATTACACAATATTTGATATAACGTTGAATAATTAACAAAATAATAACGATTTCTGTTTGTACTGACGTGAACATTGCGTCAAAATATTTAATTGACACGCACAGGTAAAGGTGAGATCACACCTTACTTGTAATCTTATACGCGACTTTCTAGAACCTAGTAACATTAAGATTTCTCTTAGATTGAAATTGGAGCATACCTTTCTATGCCTGAATAGTGGTTAAGCATTAGTTAATCTTACACTGATTATTGTAATGGCTGAGGATTCATTATTAAGATAAAGAAAAACTATACTTATAGGTATGATAAATTCTAACAGTTTGTTGGAATTATTTGAAACGAATTCCCAAGATAAGAAAATCTTAATTTTCATAAAAGTAGGTATAATTTTAAGATTAAAAATATTATTGTATTTTCAAACTAAACCTAGATATATTAGCCACGTGTTTTTGGCGAGGATAAAAAATAACTTACTAAAGTTTCATAATAATCTGGTGAATAATTTAGGAGAGTCAAATTCAAATTCATATTCAAAATCATTTTCAATTTTCAATCAAATTCAATTCATTTAGGTAACACAATGTACACTTTGAACGTCAATAAAAAATACATATTAAATGCTTCTAATTTTACATTTACTGTCAGTTCTCAAATCAAGGGCGTAGAACGGAAGAGAAGAACTGGAATAAGAATAAATTCTCCACCATTCTTTTTAATCGCCAAGTTTTTTGTTTTACAAAATGTTTGTAAGGAGCTGTAACCATTACATCATATTTCTCAGTCGAGAGGACCAACATACTCACATTGATTTTTATTTATGTAAATTGAAAACACAATAGAAAATTTAATTTGTGTTCCAGTTCGCACAGACATAAGTATATGATGCAGTACTTCTATCAAGTTGAATTTTATTGGCGATTCTATTACACATAAATTAACAATTTAAATGTATTCAACGCACCTGCAAGCTCTTTGATATTGCGAATGTCTATGGGTGGCGATGATCACTTATCATCACGTGAGCTACCTGTTCATTTGCCCATTATTCTATAAAAAATCATTAATACTAATAATATAAACGTCCGATTCTATAAGACATCTGGAAGAGGTTGGTCTGAACAGTCCTTAGTTTTTACTTTTATTTATACAGGAAATGTCACCTACATAACTTTTATGAGAAAGACATACATATAGATTTCATTTGCAACTTGGTGATCACTTTCCAATAGATAAGCCGTTTGTTTCTTCGTTATTGTCGTTTTCAATTTTTTTATTCAATATGCTATCTATCCTTATAAGTCGAAAAATACAATTATTGAATCAATTTTTCAATACGTAAATGTAATTTTATTCAAAATCAAAAATATATGATCAGATATGGAAAAAGACAGATGGGTGTACACCCTAACATTTCCAAAGTTTTTGCCCCATAAATAGATTCATGTTAAAACACTTCGTATACATAATATCGGGATAATTACAACGAAATTCGCGTGACAATTTGTCGTGACTTTACTTTCCACAGTCACCATTTATAAGATCGGTACACGAAAGTAATATTTTTTTAAGCTGTTTTCCCCGTTGTTATGCCTGAATTATGTATGTGTTGTTAACTACACTTTTCGTTGTATCAAAATCGTCGTATTGATTTAATAGCAGGGATTGAAACCCGTTAATTTTTATTTTCCAAAATACGTGTCTGACTGAGATACCATGCATAGATGGAAAAGCCGTGAAGTGCATATTGCGCGTTTCGGTTTCAGTCTATGGATTTCCGAATGCTCGAAGTAAAAATTAGGTCGACAGCGCATCATTGACTGATTTTCTGTGGCTGAGGTATCACCTACCATCAAGTGAACCTCATGCTCGTCTGTCGATATCTGACATAAAAAAAAAATGATATTAGTTTTAAAGAGTAATACACACTAAACTTACCACAGTATTTTTTTTCAGTAAATGTGAATAAAAACGAAAGAATATTAACAAAAACCTTTATTATACCGGTATAACTCCCATAGTAAATTAATCGGTATTCAGTCCATGTTTAATAGTCACTTTGATAAACTTATTATCGAACACCGCCTTTCATGAACATCAGAAACACCAGACAATTTGTAAATGAGCTGCCGGCCTTTAAAGTTTAAAATATTGTTTTTTTTTTCTTGGTTTATCCACTTACGTGGTTAATCCACTTTCATCAACATACAAGCAGAGCTACTGCTCTGCTTACTATGCCGTCACTATGAATGTGATAGCCTGATATTTTGTAAAGTTCTGCCTATTACTATCGTCAAGGATTCTCGCAATAGGGATGATAACAACTCTAGCCCTTTTGAAGAACGTCCTCAATCTCGAAGTATATTCGGCAAAGTCGAGTCAGTCCAGACTCTAGTCTTGAAGTCATTCACATCTTTATAAATATTTATCATTAACATTCTCCTTGCATGTGTATTTCCTGAATATCACGAATTATGTTTCTTCAAGGTGAAAGGAAATAGGTTCCTTCTAAACAGTGGTGATTTGAGGTGGGATAAGGGTAAAACAACTGTTTATTACAACAGGACTTCGTCCGCGTAGATTTTTATTATTATCTGTTTTTGGGCCTTTTCTAGTTACTGGAATACACTCCTATCCCACCATATATTTTTTTGGAATTCTGTCGGTTTATGCACCGCACACCGAAATAGATCTCAAATAGCAGGATTTTTACCGACTTACTTGACACTCATCGTTATAATTTAACCAATTATTTCAATATCGATACAAATTATGTTATTATGATGTATGTAATATAATACTGTAAAGTTTCATCAAAATCCGTTGAGTCATTTTTCGTGAAAGAGTAACAAAAATACTCACAATATCTAACATTATTAGAAGGACAATATTAGAAGGACTGTTTTTTTTGTATTTTGCTGTATATTTCAGAAATAAATTTAAAAAACATTTAGGTACATTCGTTGAGAACAATGGATCATCGGATATAATATTCGTAGACTGAAACGCGGTCTGTTCGACAGAATTTGATGCCGTGGTTTTTGATATGGATTCATCAACAACCATTAATCAATTTGTTATGATGATGTAACAAATATAATAAAAAATTTCTAGCGAATTTTCAATTGAAAGGGTTGCTACTTGCTGGGATACATTGACATATACAATATGTTTTTAGGAAACTTTATTATAGTATGAACATAATAAAGAAGTTGAATCTTATGTTTGCATTTTTCTTTAGATAAACATAATATTTCTGTTTAAAAAAAATTGCTATTTCTTATATTTTACTAGACGTTGTTCTGCCAGAATGTAGGCTTTAAAAATAAAAAAATATATATTTTTAGATTTTATTTTCCTACTTCTTGCAATAATTGCAGTGGACATCAATTATTACAAATCCATACTTAATATTACAAAGCTGCTGAAGAGTTTTTTGTTTGAACGCGCTAATCTCAGGAACTACTGGTTCGAATTGAAAATTGTTTTGTGTTGGATAGTCCAATTCTCGAGGAAGGCTTTAGGCTATATAACATCACGCTGCGACCAATAGGAGCGAAGCATCAGTGAAAAATGTTGTAAAATCGTGGAAAATTATCCATATTTGAGGGCTTCCGTTACGTGCGCTGCGTAAACGGTTCAAGTTACCCAAAAAATATGTATGAAAGAATTATTCCTCTTTAAAAGATTGACGCGGACGAAGTCGCGGGCAACAGCTAGTAAACTATAAGCGTGCGTGACGTGAGCTGTCAATTGCGGAAGATGGCGGAGTTCCGAGCCTAATCTATACTAATATTATAAAGAGGGAAGATTTCTATTTTTGTATGTTATGAATAAACTCGAAAACTACTGGAACAATTTTAAAAATTCTTATAGAAAGCTACATTATCAGTGAGTAACATAGGCTATTTTTTGTATCCACGTTGCACCCGTGTGAAGCCGGGGCGCGTTGCTAGTTTACATTAAAATTAATTTTGTATATTTTTTATTGCAAATCAGTGACATTATGGAATAGGAAAAATAACATATTCAAACCGACTTCAATAATAACTGTTAATAAATATTTAATAGATATATAGGTATCGATAATTTTGTTGATTGTCCTTTAATGCTCTTGCTTTGAAGTAATTAAAATATTATTTTTTACTTTTTAGTTTATGTTTGTACATATAGGTTTAGTTTTGAAGTCGGTTTTTGTTTTTGTTATCATGTAGAGATACATATATTGAGCGTAATCTAGGGCAACATCAAAACTTTTTTTCATCAAAAGCGGATGTCGGGAAGAAAATATATCTTCATAAATAGCTTCCTTAGAAGTTCAGTTTAAGATGAAACTGCGAACGAAGTTGCGGACACTTGCTAGTATTTAACATGGTAAAGAGTTCAATAATCTATTGTTCTAAACTTATGTTACAAAGAGGAAAGATTTATTTGTTTGTTTCGATTTTACTCAAAAACTACTCGACCGATATTAAAAATTATTTCACCAATAGAGAGCTACATTATCAGCGTTTAACATATGCATATGCTGTGTATAGTACATCTACATTGCACCCGTGTGAAGCCGAAGCGCGTTGCTAGTATGTTATAAAGAGGAAAGATGCGTTTGTTTGTTATGATTTAACTCAAAAACTACTCGATCGATTTTAAAATTCTTTCATTATCAGCGAGTGACAGGCTATTTTTTTGTGTTTTTTTTGTATTGTACCTACATCTACATTGCACCCGTGTGAAGCCGTAAGGTATCGCTAGTAACAAAATAAAACTATAATGTTTATATACCTGTATGCACCCCACTGCGCACGCGACGATGCGTGTTGATATATAACAGTATATTGCTATGCGTTTCTGCATTTGTTTTCCGAGTGCAACGCCTGTTGCTTGTCGTTCTTATCGATTGTGATAGTGTGTGTGGACTTTAATCACGATGAAACGGTTTCTCTTATCAATTGTCTTGATTGGAATCGTGTGTGCTAATGAAATTGACAATGCGGTAAGTCGATGGTTTTGCGGTATACATACAAATATTTTAAAGAGGAAAGATTTATATGTTTGTTTTAACTCAAAAGCTACTCAAGAGATTTAAAAAAAACATCAATAGAAAGCTACATCTTCACCGAGTAACATAAGCTATATTTATTTCCAGAAATAATTAGGGATAGCTATAATAAGGTGTAAAAAAGGTTGTGTCAAACATATTAGATGACAAGATACTATTCATTCTTTCGATGACAACGTTTACTGTATAGCACTAGAAAAAAGTGTATTCTCGAGTCTCCTAGTGGGGCATGGGACAGACACATTTCTGTGTCTGTTTCACTGATAATTTTTCTTTACAAGCAAGTATATATTATATTATATACCCTGCACTACCGATTTTTTTAATCGTGTTTTCCCGGTATTCGAATCCAGGACCTCACCGAAAAGTCAGCATAAAATAGGTATATAATTAATATAAATAATAAAGATAAAATAAAAATAAATAAAATAAAAAAAGCTCTTTAATTCCTTACATAGTGTTACATTTTTTCTTAGTAGCGTTTTAAATTTTAATACTATTGTTAGTAAAATATAAAAAAACTATAAAATAAAAAGATTATATGTAGAAAACAAAAAGAACTTTTTTATGTAAGGATCGCTATTCGCGGTAAAAGCCTCCTCCAGAATGTGCTATCGGTCTCTATCTTTGGCTTTCCTTTCCCAAGTTTCCCAATGATCGATCCAACTTTTATGGAGATATATAAGTAATAATTTCCATTCTACCCATTATATTATAATATTAATAAAAATCTTTATTGCGTATAAAACACTAAAAATAAATAATATACGAACAAAGAATGATCTTACCGCTAAGTAGTGATCCCTTCCAGAAAACGTTGGAAAAAGGTATCAGATGCATAAATTATACATAGAGAAAAAGTGTAAGGCAAATAAGGCAAAACAAAATATTAAAACGAATTTAATGTTATTTTAAAATTAAAAGTATTCCTTAATAATTTTTTAAAGTGTCTTTATATTTGTTTGAGTGTTCTTAGTGTTAAGAAAAGTATGTAATTATTTGAGTCAAATTTTGAGGCATTATTAAAAAAAAACATGGATTTAATTTTCATGAATGTGAGCCAAATAGAGCTCAACCAATAAACACGTAATTAAATACGACACTCGATGAAAATGCTTTCATTGACCTCATTTCCTGAATCACTGAGTAAATATATCATATTTGCAATTTAAACCAATTCGTATAAGTTATAGGCGTAAGCGATAAATATTCAAAATATACCGGTAATTTATTTATTTTGTAACTAGATCTGTACTGTGCTTGTTTCAAAAAAAAAAAGCGTTGCAATGCAAATGCAGTGTTTTTTTTTAGGCCAGGACTTTGCGGGCGTATTTTTTTATATTCGATATCGACAGACGAGCATGAGGTTCACTTGATGGTAGATGATATCTCAGTCACAGAACATCAGTCAATGATACACTGTCGACCTACGTTTTACTTCGAGTATTCGGAAAACCATAGACTGAAACTGAAACGCGTAGAAATCCGTATAAAGACCAAATCACCGAAGTTTCATAACAATCGGATGAATAGTTTAGGAGTGCATAGAGAAATAACATATTCACCCTGATTTTTATTTATAAAAGATTTGACTTACCCAACCGAAGCAGTAATTTTTTAATTTATATTCTTGGGACTTGAACCCGCAATTCTGATTCATATGTATGAAAATTAAAAACTTACTATGATAAAATAAAAAATACAGAAAAATTTAAAAAAAGATACTTTATTTAGAGAAGAGTTGGGACAGTAGTTTATTTTATTTAGATAGCTTACAGTAGCTCATGTCATTTTATCATCAATGATTCATTGGTGATCGATTTTATTTTTATATCGAACATCCAGAAAATATTCGTAGATTAGGCATAGGCATATATACATTACTACAACGTGAATGGCGTTAATTTTAGGTTGTTTTTAATTGCTTTAAGGATTTAATTAAAATAAGGATAATTTTCCACTCGTTTAATGCTCAAATTAGTGATCAGTAGGGTTATTCACGATCATTCGAAAACTTTTCGTACCGATATTACAAGATTCCGTACAAATATCAAGCTTTCCATTTTTTTAATCGGAAACTCTCGAAGAATTCCGATGCTCAATCCTATGGAAATTGTGAATAGCATTTTCATATCCGGTAGGATACGAAGCAAGTTTCTTTCGAAACGATTTCGAATGAACCTGAATAACGCTACTGATATTGGTAAAACGTATATTAGAAGGTTATAACTAAATACATACTATCTGTTGAATCATCTACCCATACATTTGTATCTTACTTATTCAATAGTCTAACCGTCAATAAGCGTTTAAATATTGAAATCGCTATCGCTTATGTCTTAAACTCGTTACCACGGTTCTTCTCGATATAATTTACACTTGGAAAGCGGAAAACGGGCACAATTGCGCTAATTCCCGGTACGATTGCCTTGACATTGAAACTCATTGATTCATAGTAGATAAATTAATTAATAAGTTTTTTTTATTTCATTATTTTGTACACATAAAATTCTAATAAATATTTTTAAATTGTTAAGTTTTAAAGCTACCACCAGTTTGGAAGCCATTTTTAATATAACGCAAGAAAAAGAGAGTTTTACAAATCAAAATTATACGAATACAAGAAATTACAATAAAAATAATAATTAAAGGTGATTTTTTTCTAAGATATTAGAATAGATTTAGGTACTAACATTGGAATTCAGCTCTTAATAATAATTATGGATAAAATCACTTTTTTCCATAAATATTATGTATGTTTGTTGTATGGTCAAAATATATGTTTTATTTTAATTAAAATAATTAATTATTTTGAAACAGAATATATACGTATAACTAAATATTCTGTGATTATTTTAAGAGTCTACCCGTTATTAATATCGAAAAAAAATCACGTTTGTAGTTTGCCCCCTTAAATATTTAATTTATTCTGTTTTTTTTTATTATTTTTTAGTATAACGGAAACAGAAATATATCATCTGTGAAAATTTCAACTGTCTAACTATCACGGTTTATGAGATACAGCCTGGTGACAGACGGACAAATAGACTGACAGACGGACGGACAGTGGAGTCTTAGTAATAGGGTCCCGTTTTACCCATTGGGTACGAAACCCTAAAAAAAATGTATCTTAATATATTTGGTAGGTCGAGATTGCTCGTATTATAAATTTAAATTGACACGGCAAAAAACAAAGTCTTTAATATGTATATTATATAGTAAAAGAGCTACGCCGTAGCATAGCTACCGAATCCACTTTGAATAATATGTGAAACGAAAGTGTTGTTTTAGGATCGTCTACGAATTATCGTAGCTGCTGTTTGCAAGGATTTACGAGTGTACATGTAATGTTTGAGACAAACATTGGAGCTTTAAGATGTTCGGTGGCACTCAACATAAATCTATTTCTTGTCTTACGTATATTTATTTTTTTACAATAGAATATAAAGCATCAGTATATTTGTTATTATTTGATCAGTGGCTTAGTGATTATCGCTATACTATTAGCAACGGAGGTCCTAGGTTTACATCCCGGAAAATTATTATATATTTTTTAAATATTTCGTCGAATAGGACAGGTAGGATGATCACCGACTTGCCCGTAAAGAAAAATGATCTGAGAAACAGGTATATAAATGCAAATGCCTTCCATCATCGCACTACACGTCACAAACAGTCCTATCACTCTCATCACCTCGATGAATGGAAGACAAGCATGATACGGTACACGCGCAACTTCATTTCACGTACAAGAAAATTGTGGAATGAACTATCAGTGTTTCCATCTGATTACGACCTCGTTAGTTTTACAAAACGAGCCCATATTTTTTTTAAATGCCGACAACACATCTAAGACCCTTGAGACACGGATGTCCATAGGGATGGTGATAACTTACCATCAGGTAACCCACCTGCTCAGTAGTCCGCTCTGAAAAAAAAGGGGACTCGGGAATTTTCTTTTAACTCACTTGAAAAATATGTTTTCAAATTATAGGTTATTTTAATCATAGAATGTAGCTTTTTATAAGATTTAAAATCATGTTCTAGTAGTAAAAGAGTTATTTAAAATTGCTTCCAAATCCTTTAAAAGTAAAAAGTAGGTCGACAGCGCATCATTGACTGATGTTTTGTGGCTGAGGTATCACCATCAAGTGAACCTCATGCTCGTTTGTAGATATCTAACAAAAAAACTTATTCTCTCTCTGGAAATGAAAAGCTATCACTAATATTGGATACTATAATTAACCAGTTTTTCCGCGTTTTTAACTATTTTCATTAAATTTCTTAACGTGTGAATTATTTACAATGTATACTTTGATGGTATCGTAAAAGTTCTTGTAGCGTAGTAATATGTGAGAAATTGTACATTGTTTAGGAACGTAAAAAAGTTCGAGAATAGCAAACATTGTCGCGAGTGATAGTGCTTAATCTGTTTACCAGTTTCCAACCTAGAAACGCGCGTTCAAATTGAATTTTTACTTTTTTAAATTAAGAACACAATGTATTTCACAGTAAAACCTTTATGGAATCTCTAGAGAAATAATTTGTAATTGGAAATGAAACTTTTTTCGTATAATACCTTTGAGTATGTCATGTCGTAATTCAAAAATTTTAAAAACAGAACGTTTGATTTTGTTTCTGTTCTCATATTATAATTTTAATGAATAATATCATTGACGTAGTATTTAATATCTCCAGCCAGAAACACGACCAATAACATTAAATTCTTTAATATTAACTAAGCCATTTAATCTCCAGTGAGGGCTAAACATAATATATAGATAACACGTACTAGAAAAACATTACTCTCATTTGTATCATTGCATAATACCACATACTCTATCGGCAGAAAATCTTGCAGGATTCCAGCTTGCCTGAAAGAAATCGCTTTTTAGCAATAAGACCTTTTCATTTTAGCTATTTTCTTTTCTGCAATAAAGGTGTTTTTCATTTCATTTATTTAAAAGTTTTTAAACCTTCCAGATATCAGGGGAGGAGACACTAAAGCGTGGCTTAAGCAATAAATGCGCGTCTCGGGAGACATCATCATGCATTGCTGTGGAGCTGGTGGGCTACGTGGACCGGATGCTCAGAACAGCTGCCTTCCAGCTCAGCGATGATATGATGGTTGTCGATGAAAGGTAAACTATGTTACAAGATTTCATCGTTTTTAGGGTTCCGTGCTCCGTACTAAAAACGTAACCTTTACAGTATCACACCGTTATCCATCTGTCTGTTAATACACTGTTTCTGAAGAACTCGTGGAGGTATCAAGTTAAAATTAATATCAAATACTCAGGTCCGGCAATCCCTTGCAGTAGTGAAAAAATAAATTTTCTAAGTCAAAACAATCAAAAGCTCCGTATATATGTACTTTCCGTTGACCTATAATCATGAAATTTGTCACGAAACAATGTCATGTAGCACAAGTAAAGGAAAAAATACCATAAAAATTTGTAGTATTTTTTTGTTGGCAAAATCTTTACTTAACTAAAAGTTTGTACGGAACCCTTGGTGCACGGCTCGTACTTGGTCAGTTTTTTTATGAAGAAAAGGTAAGTATTCGACTCCAATTCTGCCTGATAGTAAGCGCGGATTCGATTTAAATGGGAGCATGCTTACTTAGAAGAAGCCTATTCACTCTGGCTTTGAAGACATCAAGATTATAAGAATCGGGAAAGACAGACCCAGGTAGAGAATTCCATTTCTTGGCGGTTCGGGACATAAAGAAGGAATAAACCCTTTAACTGGTATATGGTTCTCTCTCAAAATAGCAGTTTTTAACCATTAGGTAATTATTTTCTTAAACAGTTACCCCAAACTTGGGGAATAAAAATGTTTTATAGTAAATTTCAAAAAATGAGCGGCATATATGCATATTTTTGAAGTGAAATTCGAACAAATACAGAAAGAAATGAATAGTATTTTTATGACATAAAAGCAAACCAAACAAACATCTGAATGACAGCCTTTCAAGTACAGTAAAAACAACACAAAAAGCGAATTTACAGTGAACATTTTAAACTTCATATTGTTATTGGGATTTTTTTTATGTTAGATATCGACAGTCGATCATATAGTTCACTTGATGGTAGGTGATACCCCAACCACAGAACATTTGTCAACGATGCTCTGTCAACCTACTTTCTACTTTGGCAATCTATACATAGTCCGAAAAGTAAAATGTGCTCTTCATAGTTTTTCCACCTGTGAAGGGTGGTACGTTACCCGGTCGGAATTTCGATATTCCTCCCACTCGTTCAATGGGCAAATTTACTAGACGTAGGGAAAATATGTTACAGAAAATTATGAAGATTTCGTCCCGGTGGGATTTGAACCCACAACCCATCGGGGCGCACGGCAGGTATTCTACCAAACGTACTAACGAGCTTTTTAAATTCGATATACGTATATATTTGCCAGCAGTAACATGATATCCTAAAACTAAGTAACAGTAAAAATATTCTAGAATGTTCTTTAGACAACATTCTGTTTCCATATATATCGTAAGTAATTATTAAAGCCCGAGTATTTGAATAATAAATTGTCTTAATATATCCAACGGGAAAGATAAATAACGCGAAACGAATGTCGCGTATCTAAGTAATTATCGTTAATGTTACTTGCGTTGAAACTAATTTAAGATTAAATTACATAAATTAATCTACACATTCGTAGTTCTCTTGTTTAAGCGAACTAATTTAAAATAATTCATAATGTCGTAATTACACGTCAGTATATTATATACTTTCAAAGATTATAGTTTAATCGTATTTATTTTTCTTAGCTATTCTTACTAGCCCGGTAGTTGACCCGGCGAACTTCGTATCGTATTTTTTGTATTTATTAATAACTAGTGGACCCCGCAGACGTTGTTCTGCCACAATTTTGGCTTTGAAATTATATAATTATTCTTAAATTTGAATATGCCCATTTACCCACTATAATTGTCTAATATGTCACTGATTTGCAGTGGACATCTGTTATTCTAAAAAAGCTAAGAATGCATGACGTGAGCTGTCAAGATGGCGGAGTCTAGAAAACGTTTGTATGGGAAATAGAAAAGGGCTGTTTTTAGGGTTTTCCCGGAAATTATTCGATTTTTTCTCGCCTTTTAAACCTTCCCTAGACCTCCACGAACATTTCAAGACTAAGATAAGATAAATCCGTTCAGCCGTTCTCGAGTTTTAATCAGACTAACGAACAACAATTCATTTTTATTTATATAGATATATAATATTTTCTCATCTTTTAAACCTTTACTTTACTTTTTCTGTTCTACAAATATTTCAAAACCAAAAGTAGGCAAATCGGTTCAGCCGTTCTCGAGTTTTTTTTTTTAATATCAGATATCGATAGACGAGCATGAGGTTCACTTGATAGTAAGTGATGCCTCAGCCACAGAACATCAGTCAATGATGCGCTGTCAACCTAATTTGTACTTCGAGCATTCGGAAATCCATAGACTGAAACAGAAACACGCACTTCACGGTTTTTCCAACTGTGAACTGTAATTCGATACCCGGTCGGAATTTCCATATTCCTCCCACCCGTTTAATGCCGTATCGTGAACATAAAGCTCGTCTGTCGATATCTCACATAAAAAATCTACTTTGAGACCAGAGGAATTGACGATGATTATAGTAAAACAGTATAAACAGTCCAAAATCTATGTACCTATTTGAAAATGAATAGTAATTTTGCATGTCATGATTTGTGGTAGACAATACGATACGATTAGGGATTAGTAAATAATAGACTCATTTGTGTACTAATTCGTATTTGGCGAACAGAATATTTGCTGATTTCAATTGAATTGATTGAAAATTGTCAATGTTAATTCGTTGCAAATAAATTGAACTGATGCGAGTAATTAAACTGACTGGTTCTAAGCCGATTGTGGTTTTGATTTTAAGAAAATTTGTTGATAATATTGTCTTTTATTAACGCGAGTATCACACATTTAAATAAAACACAAAACATTTATGTTTACAATTATAGTGGGTAAATGGGCATATTCAAATTTAAGAATAATTATATAATTTCGAAGCCAAAATTGTGGCAGAACAACGTCTGCGTACATAATATATTTAGCGTGCAACTGAATGTTTCTGTGACATAGAAAAGAAAAAACACTGCTATAGTAATACTGTGTGTACATATACTTATTTTTAATAGTTTTTAAAAGAAACCACTTAATTAAAATATAATTAGTATAAAGGAGGTCTTGTATGCATTTAGAATTTATATTATTCTGCAAGCAAATGAGATTTGAATGTTAGGTTTTAAAACTTGTTAGATTTTTTTATTTCACGAATTGTTCGTGGAAGATTGTTCCAGCATTTGGTAGCTGCGTACTTATACTAAAAGCTGTCGTGCAATCTGAAGAAAGTCAAGCTTTTCTTTAAGTCTGGCTTTGGGTCAATTTTAGTTTATCAAAACAAAAAACTTGGCGTTAAAAAGAGTGCCGGAAAATTAATTGCTAGTTTTTCTCGTCCATTATACGCCCTT
This sequence comes from Anthocharis cardamines, assembly GCA_905404175.1. Taxonomy (NCBI): domain Eukaryota; kingdom Metazoa; phylum Arthropoda; class Insecta; order Lepidoptera; family Pieridae; genus Anthocharis; species Anthocharis cardamines. The sequence continues at coordinate 3,061,023 of FR989972.1, read as the reverse complement.
GATTTGAAAACTAGAGGCCGTAAATGTAATATTAGATTATTTTTACGTTCATAAGTGTAGATTATGTTACCTAAATGAATAAATGATTTAAATTTGAATTTGAAGTTCAATTCCATGTAAAAAACAAGACAAATGAAGCTTTCGACATACCACATTACATTTTTACTGTTCAATATTTCAGCAATGGCGTTGCTGCTGAAATTCCCGTCAAACCAGAGACTCTAGCAAGAGCTGGAACATCGTTAGAAGACCAAGCTCAGCAGGTTATCATGGAGAAGTTATGGAACTTTGCCACCACACGATCCTTGAGGTACAGGATCTTTGACAACGCAGACGTTGTTATCGCGGGCAGACAGGAGAAAGATGGAAGCCTTGGTGTTGGTTAGTATTGTTTTTGTTTTCTTTTTGTTTCCAAGGTTATTGAAGTGAATATAAATAATAAAAGTTACAAAACATTGAAGGGAATCCACAGACATCTAAATACTATTAGTATTGGAAAAGGGGCAAAATTAAATTTCGAATTAGTGGGAATATTTTTGGTGTTTTTTTGTTTCATCCCACAAACATTGCCCTGCCATAATGTTGGCTTCGAAAATAAAAATAATAAAATAAATAATAAAAGTTACAAAACATTGGAGAGAATCCACAGACCTCTAAATACTATTAGTATTGGAAAAAAACGGCAAGTTTATATTTCGAATTAGTGGGAATATTTTTGGTGTTTTTTTGGTTTCATCCCACAAACATTGTTTTGCCATAATGTTGGCTTCGAAAATAAAGTTTTTCTAGACTTGAATATGCTATTTTCCCACTTCTATTCTAAATTGTATAGCAAGTAATAATATATTAGCAGATGACATCAATTGTTACAAAAAAAGCTATAAGAATTTTATGGATTTCCGAATGCTCGAAGTAAAAATTAGGTCGACAGCGCATCATTGACTTATGTTCTGTGGCTGAGGTATCACCTACCATCAAGTGAACCTCATGCTCGTCTGTCGATATCTGACATAAAAAAAAAAAAAAAAAGAATGCGCAAAATTTATTGAATCAAAGAATCCGAGATTTAAATTCGTAAATTTTGTCCCAAACTTTTCCCATTTCCATATGTTATAAATACTTTTACGAGAGTGGCTTTGGTTAATTTCAAACTTAATTATTTACAAAGGTAATTTATTGGCTTAATTAAGAATTACCTTCTACGTTTATTTTAATAACGCTTCCAAAATCCGAAGCAGGAATTCTTTTGATATAACATTAAAAATAATATGATGCTTGTAATTGAAATTTTCGTTCGGGAATTTGCTTGGATCTGGAAATTTGATTATAATAAGCATTTTATTAATCATATTTGTTTACAGAATAAATATACAAGTATTTTTTATGTTGGATATCGAGAGTTGAGCATGAGATTCACTTGATTGGTGATACCTCAGCCACAGTAAATGATGTGCTGTCGACCTACTTTTTACTTCCATAGATATATCGAAACGGTATTTTCATCTTTCAGCGTTAGTTCGTGACCCCGAATTTAAATATTCACCCGACACGTTCAATGCCTGAATTGACCAGACGAGGGGAAGACATGTTTACAGCAATGTATAAATATGTTTTCCCGGCGAGATTCAAATCCGGGACCTCGGTGTGCAAATTTTGTTCTACCAAACGCGCCATCCAGCCTATCAATAAATCGATAACGCGCAAACGTAAAACATCTAATTTAAAAATACGGTTTCATAACACTACTTTTTTTTTTTGTAATTTTTTTTACTTAAAACCAAAGAGTTTTGGCATTATTGCCCTTTGCCCCTGTCCTTTGACTTCTTTTCTAGCAAATCTCCCCCCCCCAGAACTATCTATTAACGCGAGTATCACACATTTAAATAAAATATTTTATAAGGGATTAAAACGCGATTTATTGCTTGCCACGGTTGCTGAAAAGCATCCGAAACGTCGGGGTAAATAATAAATCGCTATTTAATCTGGTATAAAGTACTTTATTTAATTATTTTAATGTATATTAAATTAATGTTGAAATCTCTTTGGATGAATAAAGACTAATTACATAGTGCCATTTCGTAGACTTGTACCAATTAGTTAAGATTAGACTAAACTTGTGTATTTCTAGGATAAGGACGAATTAGTTTGGCATTTAGAATAAATGCTTGGATCTAAGTCAAACTGTATTACAACTAGCTTCTACCCGCGACTTCAACCGCATAGACATCGATTAATTATCATCTGTTTTTGGGGCTTTACTACTTACTGCATACAATCCTATCGCACCATAGTATATTTTTTTCGTGTAACTATAACGGTTTATGCAACGCACTCCAAAATATCTCAGATATAATTTAGAATTATAATATACTAGTGGACCCGACAGACGTTGTTCTGGCAAAATGTTGGTTTCAAAAATAAAAAATAAGTTCTAGATTTGAATATTATGTTATTTCCCACCACTATTATATTCTATAAGCGAGACGTGAGCTGTCAGTTGGGGAAGATGGCGGAATTCCGAACCTCATTTATTTTAAAATTAATTTTCTGCATAATTTGTTTTTCGTGATATTTCCGATATTTTTGTAGCTATTATTGTTATTCGGGACATAGATGAATCCAACAAATACAATATCATTAATATCAGTGCAGCCGTTTTAGAGTTATACATGGTGTAACTAACACAACTTTCTTTTATATAGATTAATATAGCACTTATGTTATTTTTATGTATAAACAATAATGTATTATTTAACTACGTGTTTACAGTAGTTATATTTCATCAAAATCCGTTCGGTAGTTTTGCGTGAAAGAGTCACTAACATCCATCCATACATCTTTCACATATATAATATTTCAGTAGAGTAATTTATGTATACGTATAATAAAACTGTAGAGGTCAAATGTCTGCACATAGAAAAAAAATGCTAAAAACCGAGTCAGGGGGATGTAAGAAGATACATTGAACAAACCCAGATTTTTTTAAATTTTTTCTCTGTCTGTTTGTCTGTTTGTACGGGCTAATCTCCAAAGATACTGAACCTATTTTCATGCACATGCAAACCCTGGGCAACATATAGGCTTTATTTCATCGAAATTGGTTGTCGGAAAGAAAAGTTATCATCATTTAAAGATTATTTTAATGGCACCATTTCAACAAATTGCAATGCATACTGACTCGCGTCGAATTATCAGATGTCAATAACAGTTTGATATGGAAATTAAATAATTTGATTAGTTCGCCACTTTGAATATGTATTAGTGGAATAGTGGATATGAATATATCATATTTTTTTATGTCAGATATCGACAGACGAGCATGAGGTTCACTTGATGGTAGGTGATACCTTAGCCACAGGACATCAGTCAATGATGCGCTGTCGACCTAATTTTTACTTCGAGCATTCGGAAATCCATAGACTGAAACCGAAACGCGCAATATGCACTTCACGGTTTTTCCATCTATGAACGGTGGTTCGTTACCCGGTCGGAATTTAGATATTCCTCCCTCCTTCCAATATGTAATTAACCTTTCTCAAAAGCTCAGCTTAAGATGAAGCCCACGCGAACGAAGTTATTCGATTTTCAAACATTTTATATAACAAACTATTTATACTCGTATAATTAAAAATTCTGAATAAAATATTTTCTCAGGTGAATTAGTTCACTGACCTGGAAATTAAAATATGCCAATTAGTTTATCCGAAATCTTGAAATCGACTCTTCCAATTTACGAATATTCAAGTAATTAAGTAAGATAATCTCTTTTTGAGAATTTGATTTGAAATTCGATACGTCCAATTTTAATAATATAATTCAGAATATTTTATTATTTATTTTGGACACAAAACACTGGTGGCAATATAGATCATGAGCATACTAAAATCGAACATGTAGTAATAAATAAAATAATTAAATAATAACAATAAATAAAAAAATTTGTATAATGACCATTTTCCGTTTATGGTAACTTAGAAGCAATTTTTTTGATGGGTTCGTTGGCGCGTTTGGTAGAATACCTATCTTGCGCTGCGATGGGTCGCAGGTTTGAATCCCACCGGGACGACATATTTATAATTTTCTATAAGCCTGTCTTCCTCCGTCTGGTTACTTCTTGCATTAATCGCGGTAACAAAACATAACATATCGAAAAACCGTGAAGTGCATTTTGCGTTTCGGTTTCAGTCTATGGATTTTAGATTTTTTATAATATTATATTCGCTTTAATGAAAAATGACTACCACATATTTAAATGAACTAACTAATACCGGATTAAAACGCAATTTATAAATTTCTTATCCCGACGTTACGAATACTATTAAACTTTAAAGAGTTTTAAGGATATGTTGTATAATTTCAGGTGTAACAATGAAGGCTCCAAAAGTATTTGAAAGCGGCAGAGCTCGTAACAAGAATATGGCACCTTTGATCGCAGCCGCTGCTTTGAAATTCGGCCTCCTCGGCGCCCTGACCTTCAAAGGTCTCTACCTAATGGTCGGGAAGGCTCTCCTCATCTCCAAGATAGCACTCCTCCTAGCAACGATCATTGGGCTCAAGAAACTATTCTCTCCTCAGGTGACCGATTAGTTAGTGCCGTTGGTATGTTTGCATGAACGCTTATTAATTTAAGATGTTTGTTGCAATTTGTGACTGACTGAGAAATGAATTTAAGAGAAGAGATTTGACCATAGGAATTTATATCCTATAATGTAGGGGTTAAGGTATGTTTTTAATTGATTTAGATGCAATTAAAGAAGGCTTATTTAATGTTGAAAAGACCTAATAAGTGTACGGAGTTTTCTGAAATGAATCGGTCTCACATAATAAAAAGGAATAGATTTATAATATCGTGAACTCAACACACTGCAACATACTCGTATGTACAACTCCTCTAAGTTTAGATATACATACATACCTTCAAAGATAATTAAATAAATGAAATGAAATCAATTTTTTGTTTACTTTTTAACTGGTAATTCTCATTCTTAATACAATTGGAAAATACAAGATGACCACAACATAGAGAATACTAGTGTGTGATTATAAATTTAAAAAACTATCTATTAATACAAGATATCTCCAAAACCGTGTCAGGGATGGTTTTAGTTTTTGGAAATATAATATCTTGTTTATATTAAATACTAGCGACCCGCCCCGGCTTCGCACGGGTCTAGATTTTTTGACAAAAAAAGCAGGGGTTTGATAATAGAGTGAAATATAGGGTTGTATGTATTTTTTAATGCCACATAAAAAAAATAAAAACAAAAAATTTCGTCCAAAAATTAAAAAAAAAAAATTAAGGGTGAACAACCCTTATCACTTAGGGGTATGAAAAATAGATAGTAGCCGACTTATATATAAAATTTGGTAAAAATCGGTAAAGCCGTTTCGGAGGAGTACGGTAACTAACATTGTGACATGGAAATTTTATATATTAGAAGATTATTCCTTTTTGTATTAATAAATGTATGCAAAGTTTTAGCTCGATAAACCACCGTAAATTGAGTTAATGACCTTGTAATATAACTTGGCTCTACTCTTTTTAATCATATACTTACTAGTTGGACTTTATTAAGATATTTTGTCCCCTATATTTAACAGAAAACAGTATAGCAATATGCTAGGAAAGTTCTTCTATCCAACTTTGTTTCGAGTCTTCCCAAAATTATCTGTTACAGTAAAACTTTCTTACTCAATTATTAAACCGTCATAAACATGCAAAATAACAATTAACAGTTGTAATAATTTGTTAACTCGTGAGTTATCTATACTAATATTAAAAAAGAGGAAGGATTTGTATTTTTGTATGTTTGTAACGAAAAAATTTAAAACTATTCGAACGATTTTAAAAATTCTTTCACCAATAGAAGGCTACATTATCAGCGAGTAACAGGCATTTTTGTGTAAAGTACATCTACATTGCACCAGTGTGAAGCCGTGGCGTGTTGCTAGTTAGTAAATATTCCAGCTGGAAAACTTGGTCGACCATATGGGAATCTCTAAGAACAATATATTAAAAGATAAGGCAGATCTCAGCTAACTTACTCGTCCAGCTGTGCAAAGTTGATGCGGGTTGCTTATAACGACACTTGGGAATATGAATACTTTCAAAAACTATTCTTGTAAAAGAATAGTCATGCCGTATTAATTTCAAAGATTGCCTTCGTGGCTCAGTGGTGACCGCGTTGCGATTAGTATCGGAGGTTTCGAGTTCGAATCCCGGGGAACAAGAAAAAAAATATTTCTGCTGATCTAGCTAAACTCCAACTGTGTTTGACCGATCACCATGAAAATTTCATCGAAAGGTTTAATGCTATATGTTTTGTTGTCACCAAACGTCAGTATTATGTAATCTATGTTTAATCCTGTGATAAAACAACAAAAATAAAGCAAAAATTCAATACAATTCTCAATTACAATACTTCAATTGAATCATATACGTTGAAGAAAATCGCGATTCAATAAGTAACATTTAAATGAATAATTCATTTACACCTTTTTAGTTAATTTTCAGTCTAAAAATCAGTGTCTAATGCATTTATTTAAACGTACGATATCAATAAAATATTCACGATTAATTTTCCTGGAAGCACTCAATTCCCCTTAAATTTTGAACGACAATGTTCAAATATAGACTACATTTTCACGAGAGGTAAATCCATACGTGTTTCGTTTCCCCAGTTGTTCCTTGTTAAGTACTTCCAGATACATAATAAATGAATACAAAGAACGCTTATCCAAACACGTTATTTTTTTGTCACAAAACATAGCTAATTTCACTCGAATTCAGAAGTTTTCGAAGAAAAATATATCAAAGAGAACTCGTACTGTTTTAGGTTAAAAAGCAGGGCTGGATTTAGAGGTGTCGAGCCCTTGGGGCAACAAAAGATTGGAGGCCCCCTGGCTCCAAATTATTTTTCAAATTAAATGAATATATATTTTTCTATATTTAAGTAGTTAAAGTTAAAACAGCTGTTTACTCGTCGGGATCACAGATGATGACAGATTTTTTTTTATGTCATAATATATCGACAGACGAGCATGAGGTTCAATTGATGGTAGATGATACCCCAGCCACAGAACATCAGTTAATGAGGCGTAGTAAAAATTAGGTCAATTTTTACGAGTATTCGGAAATCCATAGACTGAAACCGAAACGCGCAATGTGCACTTCGCGGTTTTTTCATCTATGCGCGGTGGTTTGTTACCCGGTCGGAATTTAGATTTGACTCCCACCCGATCAATGCCCGAAGTTACCAGACGTGGGAAAAACAAGCTTACAGAAATCTGTAAATATTATAAACATTTGATGGCGATAGATACAATTATGCCCTGGCAACTAGTGCTTTATACACTGTCACAATATTTGAAGCCTTCACGAATTGTAGACTTATTAATAATCTCGCTTTTCGAAGAATTCTTTTGCAAAGTTTTGCGATACTTTTTGATTTACGTCAAACTTTTCAGTTATTCTTTCGCACTCAACTGAATAATTATTTTCAATAGAAAATTTCCCAGAAATCAATGTCACCTTAATTCCCGAATGAGAACAGATTGAAAATAAAACTGAAAGCAAAGAAAAAATCAGTTCTTAGTATTTTTTAGCGTTCACTGAATCGTATTTGTTAAACCAACTGTAGCTTCCAAAGGAATACGAAAATCTTGCAGTAAAATCGGCAGTAAGTAATGTTTTCTACTGTAGTACTAGCGACCCGTCCCGACATTTTTTAATGTCAGATATCGACAGATGAGCATGAGTTTCACTTGATGGTAGGTGATAGCTCAGCCACAGAACATCAGTCAACCTATTTTTTAGTTCGAGAGTCAAAAGCCCATTAAATCGTATTCAGATATTAATATACCGCTAATATACATTTCAACAAAGCTCTTCTCTTAAAACATTTCTTTGACCAATGCATGCAACTGTCTGAAAGACAGTTCGACATTGCATTATTGCATTTCTCGTCAGTCAAGCATGAACGCATGTGCATGATTAAAATTTTATTGAAACATAATTGTCTTTTATTTCTTCTTCTTAGTAATTTTGAAATTGTTGAATTAATTTCTTAATTAAGACGTATGATGCAATGTGATTGTTTTTAAAGTTCGACATGGACGACATGGTATCAATCTAATAACTGTGTATGTGGTAAGCAAAACAGCATGACAAACGCAGTAGCTTTTGCAGGCTGTACCTGCAAAAGCTAGACATTTGACATTTTACATATCGCACCTTTAAAAACAAACCGTTACTAAACCAAATTTTTCAAGAATGGAGCCATCAACACTACCTTCCTGAAAATACATTAAAATTCAAAAATCATTTATTCATTTAGGTATCAAAATGTACACTTATGAACGTCAATAAAAATTAAATCCTTCTAATTTTACATTTACTGCCAGTTCTCAAATCAAGGGCGTAGAGCGGACGAGAAGAACGGGCAATAGACTCTGCGCCACTCTTTTTAATCGCCAAGATTTTGGTTTTACAAAATGTTTGTGCTGCAAACATTACTATGCTTCACATAATATGTTTATAATACAATACAATATTACAATATTATTGTTCTAAGTAAAAATAACCATTTTCTGTATTATATATCGTAATATCAAGCAGTCTCAAATTACCGACTATTTATACAGTTTTAATAAAAAAACAATGGTTTTTTATGAATATTGTGGCTCTATTATATAATTTTATAGTTTCGTTTAGTAACGGTTTGTCTTTAAAGGTAAGTATTACTAATATATTGTTTCAAGCCAATTCTAATTAGCATAGAACGATCACATAGCGCTCTGAGGAAAATCCGTAGCAACTATTAGTCAATTGCTTTTCTTATTAAATAAGAATTTCATTTTTATACTATGTAAGCATCTGTGTATTATTTGAGAATTTAAAGTACCACCCCTCAGGCCTCACCAACATCGCTGGTCTTGGAAACGTTTAGATTTTAGATTAATGACTTTCGGCCGCATTCATTTGAATCCAAAGAATCAGGAAGCACTCGAGAATTCCATATATGAATTTCCGTGTTTCCCAGAGGAATATAGCGGAAATGCTACTAATGTTTCTGTTTCACTGATTTATAAAGGAAACTATGTAACGTCTTATGCTTTGACAAAACGAGACCTTTTTAACAAGTTTCTTTTAGTTTGGTTGTGAAGCCATTATTCCAAGTCCATAAGGTACAGTCGCGGTTAAAAAGACTTACATAATATACATATATATGGCAGTATCATCTTTTTAATTTATTATTTCTACTACTGGTTAGAATACTGCGAATAAAAATTACTACCTTCTATAGTTTTATAGAGTTAAATGTTTATATTATTATTGAAGTTTCGATATAATATTTTGTGTACATATGTATTTTTTTATGTTAGATATCGTCATACAAGCATGAGGTTCACTTGATGGTGATATCTCTGCCATAAAACAGCACATAAGTAAATGATGTGCTGTAGTTTTCTTCGATAAAAGTATCCGAAGGGAAATCTTAAAAATGTATATTTTATATATTACTAGCGACCCGCCCCGGCTTCGCACGGGTCTAGATATTTTGACAAAAAAAGCAGGGGTTGTATGTATTTTTTAATGCCACATAATAAAAAAATAAAAACAAAAAAAATCGTCAAAAAATAAAAAATAAATTTTTAAGGGTGAATAACCCTTATAACTTAGGGGTATGAAAAATAGATAGTAGCCGATTCTCAGACCTACTGAATACGCATATAAAATTTGGTAAGAATCGGTCGAGCCGTTTCGGAGGAGTATGGCAACGAAAACTGTGACACTAGAATTTTATATATTAGATAAAAATTGATTTTTACGTATTTTATGTAATGCTTCAAAATTAACACCTTCATATTCAAAAAGGATTGATTTTCGAATACATTTCAGGCCATCATCAAAAAGGACTAACTCATTTCGGTGAATGTGACCTGATGGCGTTTTGGCGAATGGTGAAGGACAGCATAACCAAAGTTGGCAAAGTTAGCAATTATTGATATTTGGAGGTTATGAACGCGGGTATAGTTAAGGCCTATTTACATAATGCCATTTTCTTGTACATACAAGAGCGATAATTGAATGCAATTATTTAACAGGAATAATTGATATCCAAGAATTGTATCTGTTAACACACGGATATTATGTGTTGTTTAAAAAACAAAGTATTGAAACAAAACTTGTATGACGAATGTTACGTCTTGTTTAGACTATGCATATATTGCTTCATTTTAATTGTATGCAACAGGCAAGAAACTTGCATCTTGAAAATGGGCCTTTATATTTGAAATTCGCTACATTAGAAGTTTGATAATGTAAATTCTGACTAAACAAAAGTCCAGGAAAAAAGTCACGTATTAGATGAGATTATTTCAATAATTCCTAACTTTGCCGTTCTCGATAAAGTGTAAATAATATTTATTTATTTATTTAAAAATAATTCTATTAACTTGTACAAGAAATACTAGTTTCGCATTTAGAAAGAGCTAATCATTTGCTTGATCAAATAACAGCATACAATGTACTAACGATTACTTATTGTGGATTAAATTATTATTCACTAACATTGAATTTATTTCTAACCCTTTAACACAATAAGCTTGGGTAACTTTGTATTTCAGTGACATATTTTTAATTATTGAAACTAAAATCGAAAATGATTTATGAATCTGGTCAGAGTGGAATTCAGGAGTGGTCGATTCGTATGTACCTCGATCAGCCGGCATGACAACCGCGACAAAATTTTGTCGACAATTTTCTCGTATTTTAATCGATTATCTCTTTATGTCTTCCGGGTCTAATACTTACACTTAAAACTTGACTTCTAATGTCAACAGTAGAGATATTTGTCGATCGAGAGCCGTTGTCGTTGCCCAAGCTACCTTTTATATAAATACTAATACATACATCATATATGTAAGAAACTAATTGGTAAATGGCTCAAGTTGTTTAAAAAAATGTTATTTAATGTACTTAGTTATAGTATCATTTATTATTTTGCTTCTATGTCTGACTTTTATAAGCTGATAAATGGAAATATGTCGATGAATACAGTCAAAAAGGGATATCCGCCATTCTACAACTATACTACAGGAAATTAATGTAGAAAAGGCCCAAAAACTGATAATAATAGAAACTATCTTCGCGGATGAAGTCACGGGTAGAAGCTAGTCACAAATATCATATCATCAATGACAAGTTGTCGTTGGTTGCTTTACGACGTCTTCATTCAAAAGATAAAATGAAATACTGTATACCGGATTAAAACGCGATTTATTATTTATATTGTTTAAAAAAAAAAATTTTTCTGTCTCTCCGCGACCATGGTTGCTGAAAAGCATCCGAAACGTCGGGATAAATAATTTAAACAATATAAATAATAAATCGCGTTTTAATCCGGTATACAGTATTTTATTTAAATGTGTGATACTCGCGTTAATAAAAGATAAAATGAGCTACTCCCGGAGTTGGTGACCTAGTTTTTGCGTTCTCTCTGACAGACTAGATACCTTGTTTTTAGAGGATATTGGTAAATTGGAAATTTTATACTACAATAATTAAATTGGGTAAGTGATACTGAAACTCGAAAACTCGCTACTAAAGTTTAGTGTTGAAATGAGAATTCATCTAAGAGACTCCAGTGATTAATTTAAACTACAAAATTAAAGTTCTATAAAGATAAAATATACATGAAAAAACCGTGAAGTGCATATTCCGTGTTTCGGTTTCAGGCTGTAGATTTCCGAATGCTCGAAGTAAAAATTAGATCGACAGCACATCATTGACTGATATTCTGTAGCTGAGGTATCACCTACCATTAAGTGAACCTCATGCTCGTTTGTCGATGCAAAAAAAACATATATAGGTACCTACTTAAGTACATATCATTGCTCTACACCCCGTAACAGAAAATTCATATGTTTGTACGTTTCGTTGTAAGTAGAAAGATATTCTATCGTTTTCAAATCTTGGCCATTATTCGAAATTCAAATATTCATTTAAGTTAATCTGATTGTTTATTCAAATTCCGTTCAACTCTTTTCAAGCCCCAAATTGAATATATTGCCAAATATAAATAAAAAGAACAGCTAAGCCAACTGAGATATCTATTTCAATACAGGCTAGATTGACTGTGTGTTAAAGCCTGTTTGTGAAGGCACCAATTCGTTTACCCGTTTTCCAATTTTTCGTACAAAGACGAGAACAAAGAGTTAATAAAGATTAAATGTTACGCTCGAAATAACTGTATTTCAATTTTCATGTCTATTTGTTTGTAGAGCTATATACTCGAATAGCGCCTTTAGAATTGAACGACCTCATAAACGTTATAAGCTTGATATAGTTAAAATATATTTTATCTCGCTCTATCGAATATAAAAAGACACAGAACGAAAGAAATAAAACATATTTTAACTACATCTAGCCTATAATATGTTTATGAATAAGGCCGGAAGTCTTTTTTATGTTAGATATCGACAGACGAGCATGAGGTTCACTTGATGGTAGGTGATACCTCAGCTACAGAACATCAGGCAATGATGCGCTGTCGACCTAATTTTCCTTCGAGCATTCGTGATCGAAACGTATAATATAACTACGTAGTACGTACTATTCTATTCTAATTACAGTAACTTGAATTGTATATGTAGCCCAACAAGGACTTTAAATTGTTTACTGAATTCTCTGAATTAAATTCAAATTCAAAATCATTTATTCATTTAGGTAACATAATGTACACTTATGAACTTCAATAAAAAAATACATATTAAATGCTTCTAATTTTACATTTACTGTCAGTTCTCAAATCAAGGGCGTAGAACGGACGAGAACAACTGGCAATAAACTCGCCGTCACTCTTTTTAATCGCCAAGTTTTTTGTTTAGTTAAATACAAATTAGTTTTAAAATTTCGAATATTTTGTTGATCTTAATTTAGGAAACCTAATATAATATAATGTCTATAAGATTTGTTAATGAATCTCTCTTGGCGTTGTACATAGATACCATTATATTTATTATTTAAGTGATATATTATCATGATTGAAATAGTTCTAAGTATCCTAAATAAAGGTCAGTAGATGATAAGTATGAGTCGTTCGCGATTGAACGATTCAAAAGAACCAGATCTTCAAATCTGCCCAATCTAATGGATCACTTTGTTGAAAATGATTCGTCCGTTCGATTACAATCAGGCATGGTCGCATCGATCCGAGGTAGAGTGAGAGAAAGGAATGAACGGAGATCGCAGATCTCAATCAATATTTACTATTGCCTGCTTTGCTATGCTATTTGAAATTGAACCAATCAGTTGATTGAACGGGTCGATTGAACCAGATCATTTCGTCAATGGCTCCGCATTGATTCAGTTATTTGCGATCGAACGAACGACACATGCCTTGAGTCTATTTCTGTGATAATGAAGACTGAATTTAAATAGCAGCTGAACAACGTGACCTACGAAGTGTTTACGGACAAACACGCAAACAGAAACGCCTGGGAGTCGATTGAAGAAGAGGATTTAGACAAATACCCTTATGATCATCCGTAATAAATAAATATATATATACACTTGTTTTATTTATTCCTTTACTGAGGTTTTCATCACGCACAGGAATTAAATCTTTCCCGGAAATGGAACAAGATATCTAAGAGAAGGGATTTTGCATACCTTTTTAAACAATGTCACGCTAATAGTAGCTTTCAAAACTTTAAAGATAGAAGACGAATGGTAAGATTCGTTCTTTTTTTAAATTGAATAATTTTAGGTTAACAGTAACAACAGTGCACACAATATAATCTAATATTGTAAATCGTCATAGCATATAAAACATTATTTATTCATTTAAATGATTTTTTTAATGTCGCGTTTTTAAAAGACAAAAATACAATACTATTCTTCATTCATGTCATAAATGACTTCTCGAATCCCCTAGTAAGGCAAAATTCTTTATTAGATAAAAGTAATCAGCTTTTAGAAGACATAACAGAAGCAAACATGTTCACTTTTACAGCCCTCTTTAAGAAAAAAACATTCAATTTTATCCCTGAATTAAATAAAAAATATTATTTCTAAATAATATAGAAATATTGAAGATTTTGGGGGCGCTTTCGTCATCAAAATGTTTCTAAATGGTCTTTCAAACTTTTTCAGAGATTCAAAAATTAGTTGTCATAAGATTTGATAGGCTCCTTGACGCAGTAGTTGTTAGTAAACCCTATTAAAAGCTGCAGGCTTTTACTAAAGCTTTTTTTGGTGGACAGACGGGCATACGGTCCACTTTATAACAAGTGAATACCAGGATCTGAATAACTACAGCGGACATGTATATAAAAAACCCTATATATAAATTCCGATAAGGCCTTACAAACTCTAACAACAAAACAAAACATAAGGAATAATGGCTCATTAGCGTAACAAAGATGCTCTCATCGAGAATTTTAATTAAAATTGATAATAATATTATAGGTAACAAAGAAGCTATTATATGATTCATTAATGTTATTTTACTTCGTAACATAAAAGAGGATAATAATTGTCTTTTAATTATTAATCTTAAGAGAGGTTGCTATTTTCGAATAAATATATTGTTCTTAAGTTATTAGCAGAAAGATTAACAAAAGCATGATTGACGGGCTCGTTGGCGCGTTTGGTGCCACACCTGCCGTGCGCACGCACCGATGGGGCGTGGGTTCGAATCCCACCGGGACCACGTGTTTATAATTTTCTTTTACCATGTCTTCCCTACCTCTGGTAACTTCGGGCATTGAATGGGTGGGAGGAATATGGAAATTCCGACCGAGTAACGAACCACAGTTCATAGATGGAATAACAGTGGATTTTGCGCGTTTCCGTTTCAGTCTATAGATTTCCGAATGCTCGAAGTAAAAAGTATGTCGACAGCGCATCATTAACTGATGTTTTGTGGCAGAGGTATCACCTACCATCAAGTGAACCTCATGCTCGTCTGTCGATATATGACATAAAAAATTCTATAGATTTAAATATGTAATAATTTAAAAAAAAAACTTGAAAATGGTATAATACTCGCTGTTCTGCACTCTAATTTCAAAAGGTCTTTTGGAATAAAGCTTATTTTACTGTCAAGGGGTGCCTAGAGGATAATACGCTTGGAGTTTCAACTGTGGCTGTTGCCAAAATGGCCTCTGGCTGTTGTTAAAATAAATCCTGTTGGATGTATTTTAAGAATTCTTAATCTAGTTAACACTACTCCTAGTTACGAAACTTAAGATCCTAAAAAAATATAAGTCTCGAAAAATGTCATCTTCCGAAACCGTTTTCATAAAATGATTCAGAAGTGTTCAATACTAATATAAATTTTATTTTATTTGTTTAGAAATCTATTTTTTGGTAATAATTATTATATCACACTTTAATAATAGGTTTATGATAAAAATGACTTTCATTTGAACTCTACTAATTTTGAATCATTCCGCAATTTATCTATTGCGAAAAAAGGTATGGCTAAACATAATATAATTGTATCTAAGACTAGGGATCCGCTCCGTCTTTGCACGGGTACAATGTAGATGTACTATATAGAAAAAAGACTATATTACTGGATTATAATGTACCTTTCTATTGGTGAAAGTATTTTTGAAATTGGTCAAGTAGTTTTTAAATAAAATTTTAACAAACAAACAAATCTTTCCTCATTATAATACTAAGTACCTATAGATTTTAAGAATCTTATAACATGGGTAATGGGTATAAGGGTTTTCCATTATAATAAAACAATACACTTTAAACGACAATTTTATTTCACTAGGTGCTGAATAAATAAGCCTTAACAACACTTATCCTTAAAATAAATTAACTTATTTAATCTCATAACAAAGTCGACGGGCTCGCGCTTAAAAATACCTCAGTTAAGTTAGCAAGTTGAGCAATCAGTCTTAAAAACAATTCGGCACGCAATGCTTTAAATTATCTGGACTTGGAAAGTTTGTAGAATAAGAGAAAATAAGAAGACCAAGGCGGTCCACTAATTTAAGACATTGCGGCTACATCACTTGCTAAATGTCAGATCACCACGTTTTGAGTCTAACAATCGGATCAAGTCATCACGTGGTAATCTGACATTTAGCTGATTTAGAACTAAACGAACGCCACTTGATCCAATTATGATCCTGATGTCCAATTTTGCCATTGATTTTCCGGCATAGCCATTGATGGGCTAAACATTGGCATCTGTTCACCCATGTTTTGAGGAAAAGCGTACAGTGGCATCGGCATGGATGAGGCGCTTAGCGGCGGCGGTGCGAGCCCCAATAGGACTTTGAAGTACCGCGCGAGCTTCCATAAAATATTGGACGCCTCCGGTACCCTGCATCATACAATCACAATTACATACATGTAAATATCAATTCAAACGATCTCAAATCTGGTGACTCGGTATATTTTAAGCCTATTTTCTGAATTCAAAAGTTAATGCGTAGGAAATGGACTAAACTATCTAGTCACACTAAATGCAGAGAAATCATTTTCATTGATATTTACAAAAATATTTCCCAGATAAATACATTTTATTTCACAAATATGTGATCCCGTCACCAATGATTACGATTACATAGTTCTATTGTCATTGAATAAATAAACGAAGTGTTGAGTTGTTTGATTCCGTACTATTAGTTGGTTCTTTGTTATTAGAATTATAGTGTGGTTTTCCCTTCTTTTTCTTTTTTTTCGTTTTTATTTTTAATTGTTTAACATCATCACTGAAATAGCCTATTATATCTTCATGAACTTGAACTAACCCATCGAAGGCATCGAGACAATACATTAAGATATTATATGTAAAAGTATAATAAATCGGTGGTTCATCCTTTGGTTTCATCGCCGATTTTATTAAGCTATCGAGGTAGTCTCTTGCGAAATTTAGCGTGTTCATAAATGGTGATGTTTCTTTTTTTGATCGAATTTCTCCTCGAAGTTTCCTATCTAACTGATGTTCACTAAAGGCTAAACTACGCTTTGGTCGCTTACGTTTCTTTTTCAACACCTTTTTTATTTTCGATTCAGTTTTATTGGATTGATCTTTTTGATTATTTGGCTTTAAGACTATAATTGGTTTCCAGTCACTAGGTTCTGGTGCTAGAGTAACGTTATTAATTTCAAACGTAACATTGGTTTTTAATTCAGTTTTCCTATACGGTAATAATCTACTATTATTAGGTTTCATTACAAACATGGCAGGATTGACGTAATATTTTATCCTAGGATAGTAATAAGTATGAGGATAGTTAAATTTATATTTTTTCGTTTTTATATAATCCCGAAAATCCTTATTATATTTCAGTCTATTTAAATCTAGTTTTAACTCTGTGTATTTCTTTGGTCTCTGTCTAGGTAATTTCTTATAGTATGACATCTTCCTTTGGGCTATGTGCCTGGGTTGAGGAAGTAAGATCTCTCTTGGCTTCTTAGTTTTTTCTTCTAAGATTTCGTTTTCAACGCTCTTTGCGGTCGAAACATCGGATTTAAGGCCTCTAAAATTCGCTGGCATTGCGTCGTAAAATACACTCGCGATCGGATCGACGAAACTCCTGATTTGGTTGACGACTGGCTCTAGAAATCTGAGCAGTGTTGACTTACCATCCCACCGTTCTGATGCTCGCGTCGAATTAACTAGTACAGATGGCGCCTGCTGCGACTGCTGAGCACTGGGGTCGTTCGATTGTAAGATCTCATGCGTATGATCATGTGACTGTGAGGCCATTCCAGATGGACTGAAAATCTCTGATGAAGCGAACTGAGGGCTCACTCCGCTTACGGAGTATGCGTGCGATGAGGCGCTCGGAAAATCAATTGGGTATTGCGAGTATAGGAATGGATGGTTTTGTAAACCAGCGCTGGAATTTAAATAAGTATGATAAGTAAGTTTGTTGAGCTTTAGCAGTCTCGTCAGCAGTCGTTCGTCAACGAGCAGTGTCACGTCCTTCGTCAAATGTCAAATGTCGGTCCTTTTAAGAGAGCTTATCAGTTAATTAACAAAATCAAGGCATCTCTTCTACCTCTCTCTTCTATTATTTTATCAGTCGTTATCAAATTCCATCATCATAGGTGTGTTAATCATACAAGGACTAAGAATTTAATTTTTCATGTTTTCTTCTGGGTTTTTTATTAATTTTAGTAAAGATGAAATTAAAATACAGTCAGTTGAAGATTTTCGTAAATATGATTGCGTTCTATTGCGTTTTTATTAAATTATTTATTTAAAATAAATGTCAATTTTATCTTAATCTTAATTTTAAGTTGCAATTAAATCTATTTGCGTAATCCGAAAATTTTCTAACTACTATAATTATAAACGCGGAATTTGAAATAATACACATTCACGCAATTGATATCATAGAAAGTCGTTACAATATGTATTTATCTAATGAAGCAAGATGAAATTCTTTACATGCGAAACTTTTTATTTCCACTAACTCCAGTCACGTCAACAAGTTGGTGAAATCAGTCCATGTTTGTGCGCAAGTATGCGTGTAATAAAGTCAATGTGCCATGTCCAACATGCTATACAATAATTAAAAAAAAAAAACGAAATTACTGCAAAAATAAAATAACGGATATTACACGCGACTTTTTTAATACGTTTATAAATTACAAATTCGCAAAAATATTCAATTTTATGTTATATTTTGCACATACATATTATACATAAATATTAAGACGTAATTATACCAAGACTTCAAAGGCATATTCAATTTTATTTTAATAAGGCATTTAAGTTGAAGAATCTGGAGGCTTTTTGAAGGTTTATGAGTACAAAAATGAATTAAAATATCATTATCGTTTTATATTTCATATTAGAATTTTGCAATAATTTCGATTTTTTTGCGAGATGAATACTTCATTCTCTTTGATGTACAGTCAGCAAAAGAAGTCTATATCTATTTTTTTTCATCTCAGAATTCGCCAGAAGAACGTGGAGATTACTTGATGGTAGGTATACCTCAGCGATTTGACATCCATCAGCGATGTGACTGATGTCGAATTACTACTACTTATTACTAATGTAGAGCAATCAGAAATCTTTAGACTTTCTAAACCACAATAAGCATTACACAGATTTTCTATGTAAAACTTGGTAGTTAATAATAAAAAAGTAAAAAAATCCGAAATATGAATTCTGTTGCTGAATGTACAAGGAGAAAAAAACGTAAAAAATCTTATTTAGGTGTCATTGAAAGCCAAATGTACAAGGATATTTTGAAAGCTAGCTTAATATAATATTTTGTAATGATGTACAGTAAATTATATTGTGGTAAATAATCATTTTGTATTCGGTGGATGAAAAATACAGTATGATTTGAGAACTGGCAGTAAATGTAAAATTAGAAGCATTTAATATGTATTTTTCATTGACGTTCATAAGTGTACATTGTGTTACCTAAATGAATAAATGATTTTTGAATTTTGAATTCATCCACGCTACAGTTACGTCTACTAATCTATTGTTATTGTTATAAGTCTATATTTATTTTTATACTTTACTATATTTCTGTTATATTTAATATCAATTTGTATTTTGTTTGTATAATGTGCCATCAGAATAAATATTTCTATATAAGAAATAAACAAGTATTAGGTAAGGACCATTTGGTGATGTCCTTGTACATACAAGAGCAATAATTGAATGCAATAATTTAAGGGCAATAATTGACATCCAATAATTGTAAGCAACTTAACGTGGGTAATATGTTATGTTTACATCAAGTAAAGTATTGAAACAAATTGTGTATAACAGGTAAATAATGTCATGTTTTGTTTGGACCATGCAAGTCATTTATTGCTTCAATTTAATTATATACAATAGGCAAAAAACTTGCATCGTGAAAAATGAGCCTTTAGTCTGTAATTTGTATCTAATTTCAAATAATTTCTCATACAATTGAGAGACGATAATAATACTATCCCGCAAGTCATTCGTACTATGATGGGTAAATGATAATAAGAAAATAAACAGATATTGAAGTTTCTTTTTTATGTTAGATACAGACAGGCATAAGGTTCACTTGATGGTAGGTGATACCTCAACCATAGAACATCAGTCAATGATGCACTGTCGACCTACTTTTTACTTCGAGCAGTCGGACATCCATAGACTGAAACCGAAACACGCAATATGCACTTCACGGTTTTCCATCTATGAACGCGCGGTGGTTCGTTACCCGTTCGAAATTTCGATATTGATCATACCCAAAGTTACCAGACGTGAGGAAAACATGCTTACAGAAAATTATAAACTTGTCGTCCCTGTGGGATTCGAACCCACGACCCATCGATGCGCACGGCAGGTGTTCTGATTTCTCGTAGTAGCTTTAATATGAGGCTTATTAACTTTTTACTAATTTAACTTGAAATATTATGTTTAAAGGGAACTTAATAGTCAGATTTGTTTATTTTCTTGCATTAATAATACGAATGGTAATTAAATGAAATTATTTTCATAAAATTTACATTCAGTTCGGTTTTATCTTTTAAATCTGTTTATACAGATTCTAGTTAAATCGGATTGTAGGATTTATCATTTATTTGAAGTATTCAATTTTCTTCTATTCAAACTTTTTACTGTCCAAATTGCAAATTTAATATCTAAAGACATTTTCTGCCTATAAATTGTGGTTTTGTGGAGAGAAGTGTAGGTAATGCAATAGACTTTATTTTTATTTTATATATGTATAAAAAGAGAACAATCAAGATTAGGGATAATGAAATTTTTTGCAGGTAAATTATGTAATTACGCTTTGACTCTGTTTCTGAAGGTTAGGTTTACAAACTGCGGTTAGAGGTAGAATATAATAACTCCGTTTTGAAATAAAAGAGTTCCCTTAAGTTATTCATAATTGTTGTTTTTTTTTAATATTTTTTAAATAAGAAATTCAAAGATGCTTGTACATTTGGCTTACAATATATTGAAATATATTAAATGTTTATAATATAAAATATTTTCGAATATTATTTTATTAAAAATTAAAAAAAAAATCGGTTCAGTTCATAATAAAAAAAAACAAATAAACTCAATTTTTTTAGTATATTTCTTTTAATATAGAGATTTAATAATAAATTATATAGACCTAAACACAGAATAACTTTTTGTTTTGAATGATTATGAGATCAATTTGTATGTTCTCGTATTTGTTAGGCTACAATATAAAAAAAAATACAGAAAATATTGTTGTAAAACAAAATCCATATCGGTATTATTAATCAGAAACTTTATTCCACGGTTAGGTATATAAATCTCTATATTTTCGTCTCTACGTATGTATCTCTACGTTTTTTTTAAAAACAATTTGGTTTCTTACCCGCCGGTGTAATTCTCGTACAATTTCTTAGCGGCCATTCCGACAGTCACCAAGAGGGCTAGCTTACTAGCCAGGAATGCCTTGATGGTGATGACTGCTACTACCGCTAGGGAGAAAATAGCGATTGCGGCTGACTTCATTCCGAACAAGAGAGGGATTACTGCTTGCATCACTTTACGTTTATGTCGCCGTCCTGAAATTGTAATAATAAAAATTTTAGTTCCTTTTTTCTCAAAAATAGTGCACTATCAAAATCATCTCCATACGTCGGGTTGTCTCTCTCCCTTAAATATGGCGAGGGGGCCGATGGCTGGCCATGCGTCATACTCGTGAACGGGTGCTACTTGTGATAACTGGTCGGACTTGAATTCGTATATGCGGTGATGTTAGTTATTTCGACTATTTATTTGCGATATGTACTGCTGATAGAGGACAAATCTTTGTTTTTTGTTTTTTTGTTGGACAAATCTTTGTTTTGTTAATTAATGTTAATAACGTAAATATGTCATGTGGAACATGGTGTAATGGTTGCAGCTCCTTACAAACGTTTTGTAAAACAAAAAACTTTGCGATTAAAAAGAGTGGTGGAGAGCTTATTGCCAGTTCTTCTCGTCCGTTCTACGCCCTTGATTTGAGAACTGGCAGTAAATGTAAAATTAGAAGCATTTAATATGTAATTTTTATCGACGTTCATAAGTGTACATTATGCTACCTAAATAAATAAATGATTTTGAATTTAAATTTGAATCTCCTTGCTCTTTTTATTTGCTATTAATGCAATGTTTGCTTCTTTCACTCGTCATCTTATCAGTTCCCTAACACACAACATACAATCAATTCATAATTCCTTCCACAAATATATAAAGAAATGAATATAACATATAACTAACTATCCAAAATTTACGATACTATCGATCCGCCCCGGCATCGCACGAGTGCAATGTAGATGTACTTTACATAAACTCGCTGATAATGTAGCTTTCTATTGGTGAAATAATTTTTAGAATCGGTCCAGTAGTTTTGTGTTAAATCATAACAAACAAAAAAACAAATCTTTCCTCTATATAATAATAATATTAGTACGAGGGTGAATCAAAAAATTCTTGGAATCAATATTAAAAAATGCAAAGATTTAAATAATAATATTTTATTTTTCTACATAATCTCCCTCCAATGCAATGCATTTAGAATAACGCGTTTCTAACTTCCTTATTCCTTGTGAAAAAAAATTATTTTCTTGACTCTCGAAAAAGTCCTCTACGGCAGCTATAACCGCGTCATTATCGTGAAATTTTGTTCCACGAATTTCCTCTTTTAATTTTGGAAATAAGTGAAAATCACTTGGGGCTAAGTCCGGAGAATATGGTGGGTGGTCAAGGAGATTGAAGCCAGCACAGCGGATTGCGTTGAGCGCAACTTCCGATCGATGAGCAGGAGCGTTATCTTGAAGGAACAACACGCCCAACGACAGTTTTCCACGACGTTTTTCTTTAATCGCTTCACGCACTTTCGGGATTAAATTTGCATAATAGGGTCCAGTAATCGTCTGGCCTTTTGGCATGTAATCAATAAAAAGGATTCCTTCACTATCCCAGAACACAGAGGCCATAACTTTGCCAGCGGTAGGAGCAACTCGAAATTTCTTGATGGATGGAGAGGATGGTCGTTTCCAAGACATGCTTTGTCTTTTAGTTTCAGGATCAAAATGGTGGACCCACGTTTCATCCATGGTGACAAGACGACGGCAAAAATTATCCGAATCACGCTGGAACATTTCGAGATTACGCTTGGAAATTTCCAAACGTCGCTTTTTGTTTTCGTCGGTTAACATTCGTGGCACCCATCTTGCAGACACTTTTTTGAACCCCAGTGAATCAATTAAAATGGATTGAACGCTACCAAAAGATATCTTTAGGATCTCAGCTATATGTTTTATAGTCATTCTTCTGTCTTCCAAAACCAGATTCTCAACCTTTTTGACATTTTCTTCTGTAACGGAGGTTGAAGGCCGCCCAGAACGCGGGTCATCTTTACAGCTTGATCTACCTCTTTTAAATTCAGCCACCCAGTACGCAACCGTAGAATAGGGTACAGCATCACCCCCTAATGTCTGCTGAATGTCCAAAAAAATTTCCTTCGTAGACATTTTTTTCAAACTGAGATATTTTATCACCGCACGTAACTCACTTTTATCCATAATTTTGACTTTTTAGCAACTCGTTGCACAAAAAAATTTATTACATGCGAACGAACTGACAAAAACAAGTGACAGTCTGCATAAATATAGTGTGATAGACACTCTTTAATTTGAATATCGAACTTGATCCAAAAAGGTTTCATATATATGCACTTCTAAGAACTTTTTGATTCACCCTGGTATAGATACACTCTCAAGAACATTGCCATGTGGCATGTTTCCCGGGATACTGGATACGGGATATAAGACTGGCACATATAAAGTATATAGTATCTCCCTTGCGTTCCGATGGATCACAGGTTCGAATCCTTGTAGGATGACATGTTTATAATATCCTTTAAACATCTTTTCCCTACGTCCTTTCACACGCATGGGAGGAATATCGAAATATCGACAGACTAACGAATCACTGTTGCATAATATGATGGTTTATGAATTTGCGAACCCACTAAGTAAAAAATGAAAGTCACTAGCTCATGTGATAAAAATATTGTTATCTTTTGACTCAACTAACTATATTAAACTTAGGTAAAGATACCATTATAATAGCTATTTAAAAGAATAAAACGAGATATATTTCAAACGAAAAATAATACTATCATAAAGCCAAAGATACTCGAAGATCGTGAAACGTGATAAAAAATTGGTTTACTGTTCGATTTATGATTATAGAACCCTTAGAGAATAAACATTGATTGTGATTTGTGAATACAAAGTTTCAAAAACAGGATCGTAAATATTGATGTTAACTCAAATACAATAATTGTGTATGCAATAATACTTTCAGTTCCAACGAATATACCTACATATCAAAATTAGTAGAGAAAACAATAAACAAAATAATTGTTTTTATGAGAATGTTTTGCTTATTAAAACAGGTATTTGCTTATAGAGTTTGCCTAAAGCTCATTGATATACCTAATATTATCTTTTTTATATTAGACTAGCGGACCCGAAAGACGTTGTAGGTACTGACAGAATGTTGGAATCTAAATTAAAAAATATTTTTAGATCTATATAGGCTATTTTCCCACGTGTACTCTATATTGTCTAATTTATCATTGATATGCAGTGGACATCAATCTAATATATAAAATTCTCGTGTCACAGTTTTCGTTGCCATACTCCTCCGAAACGGCTCGACCGATTCTTACCAAATTTTATATGCGTATTCAGTAGGTCTGAGAATCGGACAACATCTATTTCATCCCCCTAAATGATAAGGGTAATTCACCCATAATTTTTTTTTTTAATTTTTGGACGAAATTCTTTGTTTTTATTTTTTTATAATGTGGCATTAAAAAATACATACAACACCTGCTTTTTTTTGTCAAAAAATCTAGACCCTTGTGAAGCCGGGGCGGGTTTTTTGACAATTTATGCGTGACGTGAGCTGTCAATTGCGTAAGTTCCGAGCCTAATTTATTTTAAAATAATTTTCTGCAAATTTTTCCTGAAGTTATCCTATATTTTAATAGTTATTATGTTATTCGGGACATAAAGGAAACCAACAAATCAGATCATTAACATCAGTGCAGCCGTTCTTGAGTTGTAAATGGTGTAACTAACACGACTTTCTTTTATATACATATAGATTATGTACGTATGTATAGATATCGATAGACGAGCATGAGGTTCACTTGATGTCAAATTTCACTCTGCCCGTGACCACTATTGCTGGTATAGGTTATAATTAATAATTAATCATATATCGTGTTTTAATTCGGTATAAAGTATTTTATTTAAAATCGTCCACTAATCAAGACTGAAGTGCAATTAAAAGTAGGTATTGCAGTTGACACTTTAATTTTCTTACTTTAAATGACAGATATAAACTATTTGTTGGGAATACCTACTTATTTAAATAAAATACTGTATACCGGATTAAAACGCGATTTATTATTTATATTGTATATAGTTTCGGATGCTTTTCAGCAACCGTGGTCGCGGGAGTTGCTGAAAAGCATCCGAAACGTCGGGATAAATAATTTAAACAATATAAATAATAAATCGCGTTTTAATCCGGTATACAGTATTTTATTTAAATGTGTGATACTCGCGTTAATAAAAGACAATATTAAATACCTACTTAGTTAAAAGATATGCCAAAGTAATTTCTCCATTCAACAAGACCTTACTAAAATAAGTATGTTTGTTAAAAATACAATTACTACATGTTAATATTCGTTGCCTGCCACTTAATTTTCGCAAACCTGTCGATATTTTATTTTCTCAATTTATTTATGCAGGCGTTAATGAAAATTACACAGTTCTTCAAAAGCGTCAAAATATACATATTATATTAGAATCGAATATATCTGGTTTGAATCTTGGGGTAGCAACATGCCAGTTCTTCTCGTCCGCTCTACGCCCTTGATTTGAGAACTGGCAGTAAATGTAAAGTTAGAGGCATTTAATATGTATTTTTATTGACTTTCATAAGTGTACATTGTGTTACCTAAATGAATAAATGATTTTTGAATTTTGAATTTGAATTTGATAAGTAACTGTTTACTTTATAGAATATTTAAAAATAAAATAGAGAAGGTACTGCAATTATTATTTCATCTATGTCAAGTTTTAAGTTTGATAAACACATTAAAACTACATTAAAAAAAGTTATAAGTAATTTAATAATGTTAGCTATTAATATAATTCATTATGTCATATCTGGCCACCCCTGTGACTCAGTGGCGTTGCGTTGGCAATAGGTTCAAGGCCCGGGCAAATAACAAAAAAAATCGGACAGGGCATAGACCTACCTACTTGTTTGTAAAGAAACATGATCAGTGAAACAGACTCTAGAATGCATATAACATAACAGTATATTATAATCTCCAGGGAGCACAATGGGTATAAAATGGTTGCACTCA
Source organism: Anthocharis cardamines (assembly GCA_905404175.1). Taxonomy (NCBI): domain Eukaryota; kingdom Metazoa; phylum Arthropoda; class Insecta; order Lepidoptera; family Pieridae; genus Anthocharis; species Anthocharis cardamines. The sequence goes on along the minus strand of FR989972.1, from coordinate 3,034,614 downwards.
GCAGGAGTTACGAGTGAAACTACCCGGCTAAAATGGACATGAGAATCCACTCAGAAACGGATGACGTATGCAGATCATCCAGTACAAACGAGAAAATGAAAAGGCTTAAATGTTTCTGTCTTAGTGCCGACTTTGATATTGCCAGTAGGTTGCAGTATTCAAAATAATATTAGAGTCAAAGGAAATAGTAAATTTACCACAAAAGGTTACGCCAATTAAAAGGATTAATTTTTAAAATATTTTTTTTTAAAGTTAGATATCGACAGTCGAGCATGACGTTCACTTGAAGGTAGGTGATACATCAGCTACAGAACATTAGTCAATGATGCGCTATCGACCTAATTTTTACTAAGAGCATTCGGAAATCCATAGACTCAAACCCAAACTCAAAGCGAAATATGCAACGTTTAATCTATATATATAAAAGAAAGTTGTGTTAGTTACACCGTTTATAACTCGAGAACGGCTGTACCGATTTTAACGACATCTTATTTGTTGGATTCCTCTATGTCCGGAATAAGATATATTAAGCTATTAAAATATTGGAAAAAAATCAGGAAAAAAATATGTGCATAAAACTAATTATAAAATAAATTAGATTCGGAACTCCGCCATCTTGACAGCTCACGTCATGCATTCTTAGCTTTTTTGGAATAACAGATGTCCACTGCAAATCAGTGACATATTAGACAATTATAGTGGGTAAATGGGCATATTCAAATTTAAGAATAATTATATAATTTTGAAGCCAAAATTGTGGCAGAACAACGTCTGCGGGGTCCACTTGTTGTTGATATAAAGTCAGAGACTGGAGGCGAGCACGAACAACTATCGAAAAAGTATTCGTATCGTCAAACTGTCATTTGTATGAAATTTCAAATGATTTTTCATACAACTGACAGTTTAACGATTCGAATACTTTGTCGATAGTCGTTCGTGCTAGGCCCTAAGAATTCATTTATGTATTAATCAATTTTTTTTTTGTATTTGTGAATATCTAGAAAATTAAGCACTACTTACTACTACGTTTGGGGGTTTTGTCTTGAGGTATTTCTTCTTCCACTTTGCTGTTTGATTTCTTCGGAGCTTCATCCGAAACATCTGTAAATAATAAGTTTGGTTTGTATTTTTGTTATCTAATGTTAGCTATATGAAGGTGACACCAATTAATATAGACAAGCACCTTGGATATAATACCATATTCTTATATATTTATATTTATATATTATATATTCTTTTAAATCAAATACACCTTTGCCCAAGTCTCAAGTCTACTATATAAAAATAAGTCGGGTTTTCCTTCCTGACGCTATAACTCCAGAACGCACGAACCGATTTCCACGGTTTTGCATTCGTTGGAAAGGTCTCGGGCTCCGTGATGTTTATAGCAAAAATTTCAACAGAAAAGCGGGAAAATCTTTTTTCACATACAGCGGTAGGCAAATGGGCATATTCCAATCTAAGAATAATTGTATAATTTCGAAGCCAATATTTTGGCCGAACAACTTCTGTGGGGTCCACTAGTATAATATAGAAAAGTAAAAGGTTAGTAGTAAATTTGTTTATTAAAATTTCTACTTAAGACTTAATGCTGTTCAATCTTATTTAGAACTATTTCTACATCAATTTTACATAAACTTCGAAAGTAATTTAGACTTTCGTCTAACTTTCGATTTCTTTTATAAATTCAAATTTTATACTAAAATTAAATACTTGGTATTTTTATCAAAATATAATATACATAGGCTTTCTATAATCGCAGTCATTCATTTTTCCTTACAGGCAAGTGTCTTAGTTAGTCTCTATTGTAGACTTCTGCACCAAGATTTTTTTTTGTTTTTTTTCCCGGGATTCGAACCCAGGACCTCCGGTGCTGATCGTAACAAGCGCTTACCAGCCACGAAGGCGGTGAACTTCAGATATAACGATCTAAATATTTAACGTAGATATTTTTTATATTCTTGATTTTTTATATTATTATATTTTTACTTTAAGTGCTGAAGCACATTAGGCCACCGATGGCTGGCACAAGCTGTAGACATGTTATTTAATACATTTTATATGGCATCGGTACACACTCGCTCGAGTGGCCGCGATTAAGCAACAAGTTGCTTGAGTAGCCAACGCTCGCTTGCTTTTCGACACACACGGCTACAGTCTTCGCTTCTCCCCACCCACTACAGCCTTGATGTTTGTACATACGTAGTGTCAACTATGACTATTAAATCAAATTATCATTTATTCATTTAGGTAACACAATGTACACTTATGAACGTCAATAAAAATATTATACATAATTAATAATTTCGGATATGAAAATCGATTACAATTGATTTGGTACGGTTTAAAAAGAGATATCTACTATATATTTTAAAAATACCTACGAAAAACATAAGAGTAATTTATTACCGTGTAATTAATTCAAAAACATGTATTGAAAAATGTTTTGTATAATTTTTAAAGGTCTTTTAAATCATGATTAGTAAAATAAAAAGAAAATGGCTAAATATGCGTATCCAGTCGATATATATGTAAATATGGTCTAGTGGTCACCAACGCTGGCCTTATGTACGAAGGCGCTAACTATCTTAGACTTTTATTACTCCGATTTACGCGTGAAAAATATTCAAATCACTCATCTGTAACTATAATTGGAAGAATATTATATTTTCATGTAATTGTGACCTTTTTGGGGAAAAATAATTTTGAATTTCGAAACCTCTAATAAGAAGGTTTTATTCTTAGCGTTTGATCAAGAACGCTTTTGATCATCGCGCTATCACGCTATATTGACACAAAAATATTTAAAAAATAAGAAAGAATACGGGAGACTGACAAAGGTAGCCATAATTACAAGGGTGACATTTTGTTTACCAATCAAAAACATTCTAGAGTTGATTTTTGAAGTTATACTTCTTTAGGCGCGTTATGAAAAAATGATGAGAGTGAAATTTTAAGATGCGCGCGCATCTGTGACACAAAATTAACATGATGAAGTTGGCTACAGATGACCTGCGCGCGCACGATGTCCCAAGAAAACGACATGATGAAGTTGGCTACAGAATAGAATTTGATTGATTTTAACATTTTGCTTCGATATTTACTGCAGTTTTGTTTTTTAAAATTTTTCTTCAGACGCCAAAGAAGTATAACTTCTAACGCGTATACATAAGTACACACATTGGAAATATTGTCTTTTATTAACGCGAGTACATTTAACATTTAAATAAATTACTTCATAACGGATTAAAAATTTACTATTTATATTATTTATGCCGACGTTTTGGATACTTTTCAGCAACCATGGCAAACGTCGGCATAAATAATAAATCGCGTTTCATTTAAAAAAAAGGTTTTTATATTATTTAATCTCATACTATTCGATCTGAACGTACCTCGATTAGATCGGGGACACTCTTCAAAAGGGCCAGGTCAAAAGTACTCGTAACCGACGAGTGTGTGTGAAAGCATTGATGAAATTGGAAGTAGCTAAAGTGGAATGTAAGGATCCGGAGCATATGGAATTCCGTGATCTCTGCCTACCCCAATAGGAAAGAGGTGTGATGTATATGTATGTATGTATTATTTAATTTTATTTTTGACTTGAATATTCTTAAAGTATGAATCCATGAGGTGGTTGAAAAATAGCGTGGTGAGTTTTCCAAAACTTACTTAAATCATGCTGAGTACAGTGGCCTTTCCATCAAAGATGTGCTTTATATTTTAACATTTAGTTAGTTTTCTATACATTTAATACATTACTATTAAATTTCTGTTGAATAAACGTTTATTCTATTATATTCTAAGTAATAGAGATACCATTTTCTTTTCTCAATAATAACATGTTAATATAATATTGAAAAAGTTTCAGAAGCTCATAAATATTTGGAAGAAAATCTGGGGGCACGGTAGTGCCCCCGCCAAGTCGAGCAAAAAGTGGCACGGCCGTACTATACTTTTCTCGAAGTAGTTCGGGCCATTTTCGACCCCTTATAACTTCGTTGTGGGTAAAACTAGAATCCTGAATTTTCAGTCACTAAGCAGGCATTGTAAAAACTCGGTATATTTCAAATATCATTCTGTTTGAACCAGTAGTTTAAGAATTATAACTAGTCAAAGTTTGATAATTTGTCACTCACTCACTGACTGACCGATCATCAAAACTCTAAGGCACTTCTAGCAGACATAGAAACTTGAAATTTAGAATACAATTAGTGTTTAGTCTATAAATCAAGGAAAAACTACAATATTTTGAAAATTCGGTCCAGTTTTCTAGATATAAATTTTTTTTTTGTATTTTTGTATGTAATGAATAACTTAAAAACTACTAGACCGATTTTAAAAATTCTTTTACCGTTAGAAAGCTACATTATCACTGAGTAACATAGGTTATTTATTACTAGAAAAAAATAGAGATCCTAAGAAATTCCTACTAAAAACAACCCAAGGTGTAAAAAAATTAGGCATAAAATGTCTTTCATCGCATGTGCTGCGGAAAGTTTTGATGATAGAACGTTACGTTCTACAATATTATAGAACATATCAAAATCTACAAAAAACTTCAGGAGACCATATGTCCAACTATTGTAGTTATGTCACTATAACTACTTTTTTACATTAAAAAGTTGATAAAAATGCCGATCAAAATCAGACTGTTATCCATAGCTTTGTATCTGGGGGCACGGCAGTGCCCCCGCCAAGTCGAGCAAAAAGCGGCACGGCCGTACTATCCTTTTCTCGAAGTAGTTCGGGCCATTTTCGACCCCCTATAACTTCGTTGTGGATAAAACTAGAATCCTGAATTTTCAGTCACTAAGCAGGCATTGTATCAACTTGGTATATTTCAAATATCATTCTGTTTGAACCAGTAGTTTAAGAATTATAACTAGTCAAAGTTTGATAATTTGTCACTCACTCACTCACTCACTGACTGACCGATCATCAAAACTCTAAGGCACTTCTAGCAGACATAGAAACTTGAAATTTAGAATACAATTAGTGTTTAGTCCATAAATCAAGGAAAAACTATAATATTTTGAAATTTCGGTCCAGTTTTCTAGATATACATTTTTTTTTTGTATTTCTGTATGTAATGAATAACTTAAAAACTACTGGACCGATTTTAAAGATTCTTTTACCGTTAGAAAGCTACATTATCACTGAGTAACTTAGGGTATTTATTACTACAAAAAATAGAGATCCTTAGAAATCCCTACTAAAAACAACCCAAGGTTTAAAAAAATTAGCCATAAAATGTCTTTCATCGCATGTGCTGCGGAAAGTATTTATGCTAGAACAAAAAAACGTTCCACAATATTATAGAACATATCAAAATCTACAAAAAATTTCACGAGACCATATGTCCAACTATTGTAGTTATGTCACTATAACTACTTTTTTACATTAAAAAGTTAATAAAAATGCCGATCAAAATCAGACTGTTAACCATAGCTTTATATTAATTCTTATCCAAATAAACTAAGAAAAGGAATATCTACAAAAAGAAATGAGATGCCATCAAAAACATAAATTGTAAAAAAAGCCAAGTCTTGCAACTCAGTTCTCTCGTAAAAAGTTGTGAGATCCATATAATACCAAGTCGGTCAATTTATTCAGTCTCTACTGAAAGATCCTTCTGTCTTAAGTTATTACGTAATTAGGTAACCTAACAACATCTTATAGTGATCATATCAATACCAATATTAAAAAGCTTTGATGTTTAAAATAAAAAGGTTGACTTGGCAATCGCACTAAACTATCTAATTTAATATAATATGTGTTACTTGTGATACACATTGTGTTTTTAATAAAATTAAAAAGATACATTGTGTTTTCATGCGATAGCCGAGTCAATCTATTTATTTAAAACATCAAAGATTTTTAATATTGGTATTGATATGATCACTATAAGATGTTGTTAGGTTACCTAATTACGTAATAACTTAAGACAGAAGGATCTTTCAGTAGAGACTGAATAAATTGACCGACTTGGTATTATATGGATCTCACAACTTTTTACGAGAGAACTGAGTTGCAAGACTTGGCTTTTTTTACAATTTATGTTTTTGATGGCATAGTTTTTTTACAAAACAGTTTTGATGGTGCGTTGCGTTATTTTGCGTTCCGATAGGTCGAGGGTTCGAATCCCGACGGGAGGAAAAGTTTATAAGATTGTTTTTCTTATCACTTCGGGCCAATAGTTGGATTGATATCTATTTGGAGGAATATCTAAATTCCGACCGGATAACGAACCACCTTTAATAGTTGGACCAGTTTTTGGATTTCCGAATGCTTGAAGCAAAGAAAAGTTCGACAGCCCATCATTCACTAATCTATTGTGGCTATAATTTGAGGTATCACCTATTATCTAAAAAAATCTTAGTTTAGTAGCAAACTGAACCAATAAAAATGTTATTTTTGGCATAATAATCTTTTTGATCCTTTCTTAAATTTAATACCTTAATCTATGTAAATAAAAATCAATGTAAGTATATTGGTTCTCTATGCACTCCGATTATGATGACTCGTTGGCGCGTTCGGTAGAACACCTGCCGTGCGCATCGATGGGTTAGGGGTTCGAATCCCACCGGGACGACATGATTAAAGTCTTCAGCTGTAAGCATGCCTTCCCCACGTCTGCTCAATTCCAACCGGGTAACGAACCACCGTTCATAGATGGAAAAACCGTGAAGTGCATATTGCGCGTTTCGGTTTCAGTCTAAGAATTTCCGAACGCTCGAAGTAAAAAGTAGTACGACATCATTGACTGATGTTCTATGGCTGAGGTGTCACTTACCATCAAGTGAACCTCATCGTCTGTCGATATCTTGCACAAAAAAAATATAAAACTTTGGTAAGTTCTCGTTCATAATCATCAAATCAAGATGGTGCTTCAAATCATAAAATTCCATACCGTTCACTTAACGTACGACAAGTCCTAAATTATGTTAAAACTAGCAATACCAATAACTAGTTTTTGGCTTTATTTCAAATTTTTACTGTTGAAAATTCTGTGAGTTCAATAGTAAAATTTATGAAGTACACCTAGGGGATTGTCTATAGGCACTCTGCGAAATAGCAATAAATTTTATGACGCTATAAATTTTGAGTTCAATGCTAGAGTCTACATATATTAGCACCCCTGGAGTTCGTGTATTTTATAGGAGATAAGGAAATTGGCAACGCTAAAGTTCTCATATTTTAAACCTTTCTCAGAGAACATTGTGCTAATTAAAAAGAATCGTGTTTGGTTAGCTTGCGTTCCAATGGTTCGCGCGTTCAAGTACCGCCGGATTTGACATATTTATAATTTTCTCTATTCTACCTTTTCTAGGAAAAAAACGCGAGTCACAGTTTCAATTCCCACCGGATTAAATTTATTAAATACATATTTTAAAGTCTAATCACTTCGAAAATTAAAATGATTTTGGTTTTTATGGCTACGAATTTCCGGATTCGATTTTTTTTTTAATATATGGATTATATAATATACTAGCAACACGCCCCGGCATCGCACATGTGAAATGTAGATGTACAAAACCCCTTCTCGTCCATTCTACGCCCTTGATTTGAGAACTGGCAGTAAATATAACATTAGAAGCATTTAATATGTATTTTTTATGGTCGTTTATAAGTGTACATTATGTTACCTAAATGAATAAATGATTTTGAATTTGAAACAGCATATGTTACTCGCTGATAATGTTGCTTTCTATTTTTGAGGGAATTTTTAAAATCGCTTCAGTAGATCCAGAGATTCCTCCCTACAAACTCAAAAACTTTACCTCTGTATAATATTATAGTCTAGATTTAATATTGTCATGTTCAGGCCAATTGTTTATAATTAACGCCGCTATAAGCAACTTTACACTACACTAAGCATAAAACCCTCTTTCTAGGTCTATCCTGCCAATTAGCAAAGGCAAAAACTCGACAATCGCCCCTACATAAGCTCATTAATAAAATATATCATCATCATCCGGATATGAAGCATTTCCACCGTCACAATGTCTAATTTTTATGGACTACTTGCCACAGTCGCGTGCTCAAACTAAAGAAAACTGTTTGAATTATTCAAAATCGTGATCTGATTGCAACGAGAAAGATTAAAGGAAATGCGGCCGAATGGAATTCCGTTATTAAGTTTGTATGCTGCAGTTTGTTCGTGGATAACTAGTAGGAGTTATGAATGTTAAATATTCGAAATTTAAATTTAAATTTGGAATCTTGTTTTCTAAAATGATTCGATTTGGGTGTATTAAAAGATGAGAGTTTCTGAGAGTTAATAATGAAAATAAATATTCGAAATTCAAATTTAAATTTGGAATCTCGTCTAAGACTTGGTTCGAGTTTTGTGTTTTTCAAGATAATGTTTTCGACTTTCGAGTTAATATTGAAAATAAATATTCGAAATTTAAATTTAAATTTGGAATGTGTGTATCGAGTTGAGAGACTTTCAAGCGAATATTTTCTAATTTTCTTTTAATTTTGATGCATATTAAAGTGTATAATATTTATATATTAAGCGAAAAATATGACATATTATGGTAAAAAAAAGTATTTATGGTCTTGTGATGAAGCATTGTCGACTCAGATCACATGGATCCTATCCTATCTATGATTACGGAAAATTAAAAACAAGTCAAAACTAATTGAATTCGAACTCGCGACCAATTTAAATGCAAGGCATGCATGCCCCTTAATTCTGAAGAATTTGGTAGGTAGGAATATATATAAAATTATACGAAAAATAAAAAGTGAATGATAAACTTTCTCACTTTCGTTGTTTCCGTTTGAGTCGTAGAAAATCGTTCAATTATCACAATTATTGGGAAAGTCGGAAAATTTAATTAACCGTGTGTAAATAATTACATACACAGTCACGATACGTGAGTAAAGCTGTGTACACACGATTGTCAGTTAGTTAGGGGTGTACTCACTTATGTGCAGTGGCGGGACGTCCATACAAGCCCAAAAGCCCGGGTCGCCGACTTTAACGTTAGACGCGTTTTTATATCTACTATATAAAAATAAGTCGGGTTTTCTTTCCTGACGCTATAACTCCAGAACGCACGAACGGATTTCCACGGTTTTGCATTCGTTGGAAAGGTCTCGGGCTCCGTGAGGAAAATTCAGGAAAAATTTCAACAGAAAAGCGGGAAAATCTTTTTTCTTTAAGAATAATTATATAATTTCGAAGCCAAAATTGTGGCAGAACAACGTCTGCGGGGTCCACTAGTAACTTATATAATTACGTAATCATGTAAGTTATATAAGATTTATATAATTACGTTAAGAAATTATTATTTTTCTTTTGTATGGTTCCATTATAATACAAAACGGGCTTTTGGGCTTGTATGGTGGTCCCGCCACTGCTTATGTGTAGGTATGTTTCATTATTTTAAAGGATACTCGTGGGCTAATTATTTTCCAATGAGAACCCAACGTAGGACATTAATAGGCTATGTTTCCATGAACTTATAAGATAAAAGGCTTCCCGCGACCACGGTTGCTGTAAAGCATCCGAAACGTCAGGATAAATAATTTAAACAATATAAATAATAAATCGCGTTTTAATCCGGTATACAGTATTTTATTTAAATGTGTGATACTCGCGTTAATAAAAGACAATATTAGATAAAAGGCTTATTGGACAGCGTATACACATGTATTATGTGGACAAGACTACCTATTTAATAATAATGTGTTCCCGACACCATAAATGGGGCAAGTGAGGCATATTTCTGTTTCACTGATCACATTTATTTACTTAAAGACTTCTGAGTTTATTGACGGGATTGATAGGAGTCAAGAGCACTGGTGACAAGAGAAAAGCAATGCTTGTGAGCAGACTCGAAGTTTTCTAATTTCAAGAGCTCGGTGTCCCCTCTTTTCAAAGCTTAGTGATAAGCAAGGATTGCTAGAGACCCGTAAGTTATGAATTTGATTCGTAGTTTTATACTTGTCAATATGTCAATGATGCACTGTCGATTTTCAAAATTTGGAAAACCACGTTACGGTTTTTCCATCTATGGATGGTGGTTCATATCCGGTCAGAATTAAGATATTCTTCATACCCGTTTAATATTACAAGTGACCAGACGTAGGGAAGACATGTTTACAAAAAAATATAAATATCGGAGGGATCCCGCGATCTATCGGTACGCAAGATTCAAAAACGTGCCAACGAACCTATGCTTATAACATTATAATTAATAATTAATTAATATTTTTTTTTATAATTCTCAATCAGTTTATTTTTAAGTTAAATTTACAAAACCGTATGAAAAGTGTAATTTTACATACTGTAGACACAGCTTTGAATGAAATTTAACGAAGCATAGACATTATCACGCCAATCTGAAAGATAACTTGATATTCTGTATAAATTCAAAGAAGAAATTGTCTGACATTTACATGAATGTATTTATTAATAATGCATTAAATACGCATTTTATTATTTTGCGCTATAAAGCTTTTTAAGGAAATAGCAAAAAGGTTAGTCGACATCACAGGAGACCGAAGAGCTGACAGCTACCTCGGACAAAGACAAGTCTTGCTATTCAAAGGGGGAACGCTGCCAGTATCTTCGGAACCTCGCCTAAAGGGACTCCTTTTATTAATATATTTTAGTTTTTATACTATATTTTTTAAGGTTTTTAGATTTAGGTTCTTTGTAAATAATGCATTTATATGACGTTTGATATTATAGGCTGAGGAAACTACTGGAAATTCCACCCCTAAAGAGTTACAGTAGGAAGTAGAAGCATGTATGAAAGGTTGTTTTATTTTTAGAGAATCATAAATATTCGGCCCTAAAGGTAAAAAATAAAAGTATAATATGCTAAGTGCCTGATCAGTATTAGAAAATATACGAGCATGAGGTTTACTTGAAGGTAAGTGATACCCCAACCATAGAACATTAGTCAATGATGCGCTGTCAACCTACTTTTTTTACTTCGAGCATTCGGAATTCCATCGACTGAAACCGAAACGCGCAATATGCACTTCACGGATTTTCCATCTTTGAATTGTGGTTCGTTATCCGGTCGGAATTTCGATATTCCTTCAATGCGCGAAGTTACTATGCATGCTTAATATATATACCAGTCCGATGATTGATAAGTGTTCCAGTAATTGAAAAACACTTAAACAACAACCTGGGAATCGAACCCATGACGCATGGGTTAACGGACAAACAAGACCATATACGCAGTTGATCATTTAACTTCGATTTAAAACTCAGTCATACCTTTATCGTTCCCGTTTAAACTAAATAAGTTAATTTAAGATGTATAAAACTAAAATATGTTATTTTTTGTAAATATTGCCTCTCATTACAAATAAGCGATTGTGGTAAACCTTTTTTGCCTTGAGCCAATTACACTCATTAACATTGTTGTTATAAATCTATTGTTTAATGAATAAACAAAAATTACCTTTAGCAGTTCTGCCTTCATACACCTCCAAATCTAGGGCGTCACTCTTATCCTCAGTATTCGAGAATCTAAACGTAAAATCGTTCCAGTCAAAACTGATTGCATGGCTAGTAAGCAACCGCGTCAAAGGGTCCTTGTAAGTCCTCGCCTGCCGTGCGTTCCCCACTGGTTCTATCGTGAACGTATCGAAGAGTTTGACTGCTTTCTGCTGTCGTATACTCCTGACGAACTCCCTCGCCATTAAGTCTATGCACGTGGAATTATCACTACAGTTCAATTCGACTAGGGCCTTCGTCTGGCTCACCAGAGCAAACGCGATTAAGTAAATCAAATTCATTTTGGACACTAGCACTGCACAAGCCACCAATCCATTTGTAGGTCACTGGAGACACCACCGCCGCGGTGGTTGGTTCGTCAATGAGCCCCTGTATCGTGTGTTGATGATTTTTATCCCCCGTCACGGCAGAGTGGCCGCCGCATGCGATGATTTTTTCACGTGTTCCTATTTATTTGTACGGGTAACACTTTTCTTTCGTCGCGTGTTGGTTCGATTACTTTCCGTTATTGGGATTTCAATAAATTATGCTGACACATTTTCTTTTACAGGATTTTGTTGGCCGTAGTTCCTGTCTATTAAAACTGTTCATTATTTATAAGTTTGTTATTAGAGAGTGTACAAGAGCTATGACAGCTATTTCTACCAGACAGAATTATGGAGGGAATGCTGTATATATAAAAATAATGTGGTGCAGAAAAAGTAAAAAAAAAATATCAAGGAATTATTAAAAATGTAGCTATTATGAAAATGTCCTATAAGTGTATCACAATCTATAAAATGCAAAATAAATTTTGATAATTGTTTTTAATTATTGCATACTTGCTTTTAATGTATTCATAGAAAATTTGCATTCTAAAGTCCGGTCTACTTTTTATTCCTACCCTACTCATTACTATTAGCATATTTTGTTCACACGCAATCATATAATTCATACATATTATACTTAAGTAAATATATTACCATACTATATAGTATACAGATTGGGTCAGAGTAATAAATGCAGTTAGTATCTTGACGGGCTCGTTGGCGCGTTCGGTAGAACACCTACCGTGCGTGGGTTCGAACCCCACTGGGATGACATGATTATAATTTTTTAAAAGCATGTTTTCCCCACGGTCTGTTTACTTATGGCATTGATCGGGTGGAAGGAAATTCGGAATTCCGACCGGGTACCGAACCACCGTTCATTGATACAAAATCCGTGAAGTTCATCTTGCGCGTTTCGGTTTCGGAATTCCGAATGCTCGAAGTAAAAAGTAGGTCGACAACACATCATTGACTGATGTGTTGTGGCTGAGGTATCACCTACCATCAAGTGAACCTCACGCTCGTCTGTCGATATCTGACATTGAAAAAAAAATGCTTAATTTACTAACCCTTTCAAATGCCAACACAGATGACATTATTATGAATAGATAAATAACTGAAGTCGCAAAAATCTAGATTTTAAAGATTGCTGAAGTTATCGTGTGGAGTCATCGACTACTTATGATATAAAACTTTTATATCAACTTTAGTTGTTCACTTACAACCAATAATGTATGTTTAACTTTCATAAACTCAAGCATTTATTCTACATAGTTCAAATTATATGCATTAATGAATAAAATATTAGGTACTTGAATAAGTTTCCGCCGTTTTTTGTTCAAATTCAAGAATTTATTTAGACCAAAAAAAATACAAATATTTTAATCAAAGTATTTTCCTTTGTTAGCTCTTACATTTTGCCATTTTTCAGGCAATAAATGAATGCCATCAAAAAAATGTTGGTTTTCTTTTAAGGCGATCCATTCATGAAGCTAATTTTTGTATATCTTCATATACAGTGACGTGCTGCTCTGAAAGGCTATGCTGCATCGATCGAAATAAATGATAGTCCGTCGGAGCAGGGTCTGGTGAATACAGCGGGTGGCGTAACACATCCCATCCAAGTAGTTCTAACACTTCTTTGACCGATTTTGTTATGGGAGTTTGAGCATTGTCATATTGAATACTAATTGTGTCTTGCCTTTTGGCATACTCTGGGCGTATTTTGTTTAATGCCCGACTCAGATGGACCATTTGTTCTCAATAATGATCAGCAGTAATAGTTTTGTTTAGTTTCAGCGACTGGCAGTATACTACACCATTTTGATCCCACCAAATACTCAACATACCATCATATCCCATTCTGCTACCGATGTTGATGGCTGACCAGGATTTTTTCGGTTTGGATTATCGAAGTAAATCCATTTTTCATCAACGATAACGATTCGGTGTAAAAACGACTTCCTCTTATGTCTTTGAAGCAGCAATTGGCAGATTGTTAAACGTCTTTCAATGTCTCTGTCTTTCAAAACATGTGTCACCCAGTAGTCTTTATACGAATAAATTATATGGCTGTTAGAACGTTTGCTGACAGTTGATTCATCAACTCCTGAAGTGTCTGATGTGAGTCTTCTTTCAATAATGTTTTTAACTCATCATATTCAAACTTTTTGGGGACCAGAGCGTTCTTTGTGCTTAACGTCGTAGAACCCGCTTTTAAACCGCTGAAAATATTCTCTATAACTTCTTATAGGTAGACCGTTATCACTATAAGCTTCTACAAGTAAACGATGACATTCAGATGCAGCTTTCATTATAAAAAAAAACCTCCCGCATGTGCAGTTTTGTAGGCACGAAATTTGACATTTTCAAATCAATAAAAAAAAATATTAATAACACTGCAATAAAATGAAATATACTGGATCTTAAAGCTTGTTTACAGTACTTTTATATAAATGCATTACCATCTTAAACCACACGCACACTTACTTTTAACGGCATCTATTAGTAAACGGCGGAAACTTATTCAAGTACCTAATATATTTGAAACCATATAAATGATGCATAATATGCTACACCACATATCAGAGTTTTTCTTGTTCCGTGTGCTACGCCAACTTTATTAATGACTGTGCCGGTGTGCAGTAACCTCTTGTCTATCTCCAAACAAAATTTTATCAAATACGGTTCAGTCGTTCATCCATAGACACCATAAAGATAGGCAGAGGGTATATAATAACTTATAAGTTCATTCCAAATATTTGTTATTCGCGGTTTGTTGATTTGACTTGTTTATTTCATTTGCCAAATAGCATGAAACAATGTTACCTTTAATTTTGGGGAAAAATTGGGGAAATGTTATCGTACAACACAAATTTTCTGGCGACGATAAAATTTCACGTGTCGGTGAGTCACGTGTATACGATCTTTGTTCTTCAGTTGTACTGTTTTAACCAACTTCTAAAGGAGTATAATAATTATGATTAATAATAATTAATAATTGGATTTTTTATTTTTGTATGTTTTGAAGAAACTCAAAAACTATTAGACCGATTTTAAATTTCTTTCACCAATAGGAAGCTACATTATCAGCGAGTAACATAGGGTATTTCGAATATAATACATCTACATTGCACCCGTGTGAAGCCGGGCGCGTTGCTAGTAAATTATAAAATAAAATAGGTAAAAGACCAAAGGAAACAATAGATATCTCGATGTCTGGAAGTCCACAACTTCACGATTCCTTAAGGAGACCCTAAGACGTGTGGGTCGGGAAATTCAATGGTTTTTGGTGGGGTGGTAGAGGGTCACAAGGATATCAAGCACCTAATATAAGGGTCAACTGGGCCCTCGTTAAAAATATATTAAGGACCAAAATTGGGTGATAATTTATATACTAGAAAAAATCCCATTGAAATCGCTAGCTGGCCGTAGCCAACAACGAAGAATAACATAATATGGCGTATTTTATGATTTTTTTTTCTCAATATTACCTAATATTGGCTTTTATTAACGCAAGTATCACACATTTATAAAAATAGCAATATTACCTATCCAGCTTTGGTCCTTAATATCTTTTTAACGAGGGCCCAGTTGACCCTTATATTTGGTGGTTGTTATACCCTTGGGCCCCTCTACCACCCCACCAAAAACCATTAAAATCCCCATCCCACACGTCTGACAAGACATGTCTCCTTGTAAGACACACTACCTCACACAACCACTCTGTGGAAGCTGTCGCCAGCGGTTTTACCGATCCAATATGACTTGAGAACAGTGGCAAATTTACCAGCAGGCTGAGTTGGCTTGAGCCTAGGGCGGCAGATTTTAGGGGCGGCAAATTTGTGGACCATTCTTTTTTCTTATAGAAATCAAGTCTAACAGTAATCAAGTCTAACGGATTTTTGTATTTTACAGAGATTTAGTGTAGAAGACAACCTTATTAAAATTGTATTTTAGAAAATATAGGAACACACATTTATAGAGGCTAAGGCGGCAAAATTTTATCACGCCTCAAAATGTTCAAATCTGCTTAAGCTTAAGGTTATCCTTCAAGAAACGGTACTGCAAGTCTTCTGGTGTTGCGGATGATGCGGTTGATGCGGTGATCATGTGACGCATCTGCCTACTTGCCACCTGTCTCGATGTATGGAATTCCACATACTTACTTACCTATCTATGCCGATCTGTAAATAAAAACATCTATCGTCGAGTACTTTCATAATAATAAAGTTATTTAAATCTGAAGACATTTTACTCACGTCCATGCGTCGGGTTATCTCTCTCCTTAAAATATGGCGAGGGGGCCGATGGCTGGCCGTGCGTCATACTCGTGAACGGGTGCTACTTGTGGTGACAGGTCCGACTTGAATTCGTGTATACGGTGATGTTAGTTATTTCAACTATGTATTTGCGTGTTGTTCCCACGAGAATGTAAGTGCGTGCTCCTATTTAACCATGCCTACTGCTGATAGAGGACATATATTTTTTTTTTCTCGGTTATAAATATATTTTTTTATTATTATAGTTAATTACTTAAAGATGTCATGTGGAACATGGTGTAATGGTTGGAGCACCTTACAATATTTTGTAAAACAAAAACTTGGCGATTATAAAGAGTGGAGGAGAGTTTATTGCCAGTTCTTCTCGTCCGTTCTACGCCCTTGATTTGAGAACTGGCGGTAAATGTAAAATTAGAAGCAATTAATATGTATTTTTGACGTTCATAAGTATACATTGTGTTACCTAAATGAATAAATGATTTTTGAATTTGAATTCACGTAGATCAAAACAAAGTTATTACTTTGTTTTATCCAAAAACTTAATCTTGATTGCATTATTTGCAGTTCAAGTTGGAGAATCTTATCAAAGATATTGTGTTTTCCTTTTAATAAGATAGTACAAATACAGTACAGTATTATTCAAAGGAAAACTCAATTTAAACTATAATTCGTTTCGTTCGTTTTATGACAATTCTCTCAAAACATTTCAAGCAGATGAAAATCAAACAAATACCACAAAATATTATAAAAATATATTGTTTTTCATTAAATCGAGTAGGTATCACACATTTAAATAATATAACATTTACCGAATTTTATTAGTTTCGAGTGCTTTCCAGCAAACGTGGTCATAGGCAAATTGGCCGGGATTCGAATCTCGGACTTCCGGTGCTAATTGCAACGTGCTATTCACTGTCTTTGTCTTTATCCAATTTCAATACCTACTATTATTACTTCGAGAATGTTTCATCTTCCATTCTTGAGGTCACTTTCAGATCTACTGGAGTCAGCTAACTTAACCTAAAATTTAAAAAAAATCCGACGTCTCAAAAAGACCGATACGACTTAAGGGAAAAGAGCCTACTCATTTCTTAAGTCTATTCAGTATTCAGATTTTTGGAGCTAAATACTTTTATGTTATTTAAAAATATATCAATTAAAAGAAAATACATACAATTTTGAGATAACCTTGGTTCCATATTGGTAGATTCCTTTTTTTAAAAGTAATATTATGATTTATCCCCTTAAGCCACAAAAAAAAAGAATTACGAATGAAAGCTTGCATCTTCTCGTGAGATATGAATTATTTTAATTTTGTTCCGACACTATTGGATAGATAACTGAAAAAGGAACATTATGCAAACTTAATTTTAAAAAAAAACAATATTTGATTTTATAATGAATTTTATTCAAAAATCTGTGCATATTTTAGAAACTAAAGTATATTCACCCTTGGGATATCGGTATTTAGTATGGCGTATGATACCTCTTACGCTAAAATCCAGTAGGCCAGCAACGCATCTACAAATTCTCTAGTTTGCTGGATGTTCATAGGCTGCATTAGTTGTCTATCGGGTGAGACCCAATCTATACTAATATTATAAAGAGGAGTGATTTGTATTTTTGTATGTTATATACCTACTAATATTATAAAGAGGAATGATTTGTATTTTTGTATGTTATGAATAAACTCAAAAACTACAGAACCGATTTTGAAAATTCTTTCACCAATAGAAAGCTACATTATCAGCGAGTAACATAGGCTATGTTTTGTTTTGTGTATAGTACATCTACATTGCACCCGTGTGAAGCCGGGATGCGTTGCTAGTATTCAATATAGTTAAAGACTCAAACAACCAATATAAAAAAAAAAACAATAAAGCATTAGCACTTATAATATTAGTATGAATAGGTAATATTATCTAAATTTAATAAAGCATTCATATTTGAAATACATTAAACTCATATTACTTGACCTATTTCTCCGCTAGTAATATTACATTGTGTCAGGAATGTACTCTTATTAGCTATTTGAGAATATTAAAGCTTTTCTATTCTTTTGTTCTGCTAAAGACCTGCTATATTAAATATTTTAAGCAATCTGATAAGAAATTTATGAAGACGAATTTATATTTCGCTTATTACAATTTTCTCTTGTTAACCCATTTTATAGTGGCATTCTACTTCCAGCTGATGCCAGCTACTTCATTCGCGTGGGCTTCATTTCAACCCATTAGCTACTATGGTTCCCATTTGGGACTCAATCAAAAATATCTAATACTAGCAATAATGTAGCTTTCTATTGGTGAATGAATTTTTTTAAACGGTCTAGTAATGTTTGAGTTAAATCGTAATAAACAAATATTTCCTCTTTATAATATGAGTTTAGATTTGCAAGACAAAACATAATTTGAATATAACTAAAATGATATACGAACTTTGTGCATATATCTCAACAAAAAAATGGCAGTTAATGGTTTAAGCTGAGCTTCTAAGCAAGCTAATTTTTTTAAATGTTAGATATCGACAGACGAGCATGATGGTAGGTGTTCACTTGATGGTAGGTGATATCTCAGCCACAGTATATCAGTCAATGATGCGCTGTCAACCTACTTTTTACTTTCAGCATTCGGAAATCCATAGACTGAAACCGAAACGCGCAATATGCACATCACGGTTTTCCATCTATGAACGGTGGTTCGTTACCCACTCAGAATTTCGATAATCCCACCCGTTCAATGCCCGAATTTACCATACATGGAGAAGACATGCTTATGGAAAATTATAAACACGTCGTTCCGGTGGGATTCGAACCTACGACCCATCGATGCGCACGGCAGATCTTCTACTGAACATGCCAACGAGTATTCTAGAATATCGAAAAAAAAACTCGCTCTCGGAAAGTTGCAATTTTACACATGTATTTGTATATTATACGATCCCGATAAGTTGTATAACAGAATAGCAGGATAGCTACTTGATTTTAAAACTTCTTAAAAAATCGTACAAATAAATTCAAAAGTAATTAATAATCTATGACACAGAAATGTCAACGAAATATTAACGACACGGCCAATAAATCAGATTGCGTATAATAAATCACGAAAAGCTAATTAGGAAGTAAGAATACACACTTGTTTAATAGGAACTGTATTGTTGCACGCAGTTCACTAAGTTAAAAAGATTTCCTTCCACAAAGATTAAAACTTTCAGATATGGTACATATCAATTACCAGTGGCGGTACCACCATACAAGCCCAAAAGCCCGGCTTGCCGACTTTAACGTAATACGTGTTTACATAAAGCTTATACAATTACATAATCATATAAGTTATATACAACTTATATAATTACGTTAAGAGCCTTATTATTTTTCTTTTTATGGATGCATTAATAAGGCAAGCCGGGGTTTTGAGCTTGTATAGTGGTCCTGTGATGAAAATTAAAACAAAGCGATATTAATAAAAAGACTATAATTTTTACAAATAAAAAATTTACCGTATGCGTTCACACCACAGAGTACTTTATATATAACTATATATGTATATTGTATATACATCAGTCACATATAGTATTCAATATCTCAACATCCTGTAACTGTTAATAACGGATTACGCAAACGAAGAGTCAATTATTTATTCATGGAAGATGATTTATTCGAGGATTATTGCCATAACGATTCCATGCTATTTGGTTTTAGTACTATAGACATAGACAATCTGTGTCTATAACTGAGTCATAATGAAACGATAGGTTATTTACATTCATAAGTATTCATTATCGTTACCGAAGTGTCATGGACGAATTTGTATATGACAGAAAAGTATATGTATTTAATAAATGGTTTATACATACAAATACAAGGATGTATTCGAATGCTTGCTTAAATTTTGCATTGAGTATGTCTAGGGAGGGAGATTGTCTATATACTAACATCTCTACGCAGCGCCAAAGTATCGAGGCGATTGGAGAGAGCCTGATCGACAACGATTCGAGTCGCTCTACGTTGAATGCGGTCAAATGATACTGGGGAGCTCCCGCCCAGAGTTGAGAAAAGTTCTGTGTACGTCATGTGGTGCTAAATTTGCGCCTTATGTTGTAGGCGATGAGCCGGCTCAAAGAACTGCTTCACCTTACTGTGCACACAAAGCTTCTTAGAGGCTTATTTTTCGCTAAGACGAAGGGTAACCTTTAACTTAGATACATAATATCAAGCTTATTATTATGCTTAGCTGTCGACATCTGTATTTTAATTTTTATTGCAATATCTATTCATTTAACTAATCTTTGTCCATCCGCACCAAGTGAGGCATGACACCGCTCGTGCAAGTCAACTACACACCAACTCGCTCACTCTTTCCCGTTACCTTACGGAAATAGAAGCGTTAATATTCGGTCTGGAATGCGAACTGTCTTTTGTTTTTACATAATTATCATCTGTTATTTTTTTAAACCAAATATATTATAATTTAATAATATATACATTATATATAATAATTTATTATCTTCTATTATAATCTGTGTGTATTTATGGTAGAGGGGTAAACGAGACTGCTGCTCACCTGATGAAAAGTGAACACCGGTGCCCATGAACATCCGCAACGACAGAGGATTCGCAGATGCGTTGCCGGCCTTTAAAATATAAACAATAATTATATTTCATTTCATAAAAATGGGCAATATGCACTTCACCCGATAACCGACAACGATATTCCTGTCACCCGTTTAATGCCTGAAGTGACCTGACGTGGGGAAGACATACTTATAGAAAATTATAAACACATCGTCCCGGTGGGATTCGAACTCGCCCCCCATCGCGGTGCGCAAGATAGCGCAAGCCTTGATGTAGAGAGGTACATGTCTTGAGAAAAATTCATGGAAAATTCCAATAGAAATTACTCTACTTAATATCTTTTGAATTCTGAATCTTAACTATTATGCTAGCATTATTGACCGCCTCTAGCACAGTGATTAACACGCTTAGCACCGGAAGTCTCAGGTTTGAATTCCAGGGAAAAAAGAAAAATAGAATTTGGTCGGGCAGGATACAAATGATTGATCCACTGGTCTGTACGTAATAATGATCAGTAAAGCAGACACAGAAATGTGTCTGATCCCAGTGGACAATTCACTTATACCAACAGTGTTATTTGAATTAACAATACTGAAAAATTCCAAATTAAATCGCGTAATTAATCCTGAAATTAAGTCGGGAGTGGTAATCTAGGTGAACGTATCTTGATCAGATCGGGGACGTTCTTCAAAAGGGCCAGGTCAAAAGTACTCGAAACCGACGAGCGTGTATGAAAGCATTGATGAAAGTGGAAGAAGCGAAAGTGGTATATAAGGATCGGAGCATATGGAATTCCATGAGCTCTGCCTACCACAATGGGAAAGAGGCGTGATGTGTATGCATGTATGTTCCAAAACCAGAAATAGAACATTTTGAAACCAATTACCAAAAACATTGGTCACATTTTAGATTTCAGTCAATAACATTACAATTAAAACGATTTGGTCAGTTTTATAACAATATGTAACAGCCACTCTCTTAATAGATAAGTAAATATTTGAAAGAGAAAGATTTACTATATAACATACAATAGACAGAGATAGTTGCTAGGTATTCGATAGTGAAAGTAGAAAGCATGACAATGCGTTTTGTTTGACTTATTTCATTAGATACTATTGAATGGTTCGGAGTTATTTATTTTTAACGGAAAGTTAGTTTAGCTGAAATAACATTAAAGTTATACTTAGATATACTTCCGTGGCTCAATGGGAATGTAGTGCGTTTAGCGGGAAGTCCTGGGTTCGAATGCCGAGGAAACAAGATTTAAAAAAATTGTGTCGGTCGGGCAGGGCTCCGATGACTGTGCATCTGTTTAACCTGTAAAGATGTTAAGTGAAACAGAGAGAGAAATATATCTGCCCCATGCCCTACTAGGGGACTTGGCAATTAAATTTTTGCTTATATGCCCTCTGCTTAAATACAAAATGGTGGAATAAATAGGGTGAAAATAGGTTTTTAAAATCTTCGCCGGGGTTCTGATAAGCAATGCGAAAGCCTCAATACGAGAGCTGGGGGTAAAGAGGGGTTTAGTTGGTATAACATCTCTAGCTAGCAGAGAGAACTTGGCATAAAGTAAGCCCCTCACTCTCCCTGCCGGCCTAGCATGACCGCCACGAGATATGTTGCGGACGAGAGAAGGCAAACTAAGATGTAAGATATCTCGGTATATTATATTTCGACATCGACAATTTTGATAGAAAATATATCTCGAATGACAAATATATTTATTTTTGATATTAAAAGTCGAGTTTTAAGTGTAATTGTAATGTTAGACCAGAAAGAAATAGAGCAATAATCGATTAAACACGAGAAAACGGTCGACAATATTTTGTCGCGGTTGTCATGCTAGGCCGGCTGCACTGTATTAGTGTTGCAAGGAGTTTTTGCGTGAAAGAGTAACAAACATCCATCCATCCATCCATCCATCCTCACAAACATTCGCATTTATAATATTAGTAGGATAGGATAGGATAGGACTAGTAGGATAGTAGGATTTAAAAGGAATTTAAAAGAATAGTAATCATAATAAAAATATAAAAGAGTTAACATTTATATAAGAAAGAAATATTTAGAAAAAATCAATCCGCAATAGTTTTATAACTGAACAAGTAAGTATATTCGGACGTTGTTAAGCAATAAAATGTTAACCCACAAAATGATAAATTATTTTTTTCTACCAATCGCTTCCTTATGAGCTGGAGTACATATTTCAAAAGAGTTATATCATAAAAATCGTTTTAATAATAAAAATATTAAAAGAAAAGTAGTGGGCACGAAACTCTAAAATGTTAAGAATACTCGTATTTAACAATAATGCACTAAATTCAATTACTTTGATTGCTACTAATACTCCATTTTCTCAAAATGGCAACCATGTGGGTTGACACTGTATTATATAACAACGTCCATTTATAATTCTCAATCGAATTATATACAAAAATTTCAAGATCCTATTACAGTAAATTGACTCATTACGCTTTTTCGATGATCGAATCGATCCATGAACGCCGGCGGCATTTTTAAGTATGAATTTGCTAAATAAATAATGGATAAAAGCTGTAAAAGTACATTTTCCAGTCTCCAAGGCGTGGGGCAGATATATTTCTGTGTTTGTTTCACTTAACATCTTTAGAGGCAAAATTATTTTTAAGCAAAAAAACAAAAACCGACCTCAAAATTACAACTACATATAGTATGTACAAACTTAAACTAAAAAGTAAAAAAAAAATATTTTAATTACTTCAAAGCATTATTTATTAACACTAATTTTTGACTAAACAATCTTATTTAATATAATATGTGTTACTTGTGATACACATTGTGTTTTTAATAAAATAAAAAAGATACATTGTGTTTTCATGCGATAGCCGAGTCAATCTATTTATTTAAAACATCAAAGATTTTTAATATTGGTATTGATATGATCACTATAAGATGTTGTTAGGTTAGCTAATTACGTAATAACTTAAGACAGAAGGATCCTTCAGTAGAGACTGAATAAATTGACCGACTTGGTATTATTATATGGATCTCACAATTTTTTACGATAGAAGAACTGAGTTGCAAGACTTGGCTTTTTATACAATTTATGTTTTTAATGGCATTAAGATAACGTAGATCATAATTATAATTATAATTCAATAGAGCAGGAAAATAATTTAGATATCAACGTCTTTCACGTCTTCAACGTAATGTGCCAATTGAATGATGACCGATCAAATTCCGTTGGATTCTATATGTTCAAACATCCATTTTATATACACAGATTAAAAGGAATGGGATTCCTAATTTAATTTAGAATTGAAAGGTTTGCAGAGAACCACACTATAATTCGTTTTTCCAATTGCATTTCCGCTTCAATCTAGATTAGCTTACAGTATATTGCCTTATTTCTTTCCAATTCTTGAAGTACCTAATATTATAAATATTCTATGTCACGAAGTTGTTAGGCGTGCATATATGAAAATTGATTTGAAAAAAAAATCGGTGAGGAACAAACGCATATTGTGCTGACCGTACTACGGGACGGTCCAGAGGTGCGAAAAAGTATTTGTATCGTCGAACTGTCATTTGTATGAAATTTCAAATGATTTCAGGTGTGTTGCCAGCCTTTAAGAACAACGCCGGTGCGTTCGGTAGAACACCTGCCGTGCACATAGATGTGTCGTGGATTCGAATCCCACCGAGACGACATGTTTACAATATTCTGTAAGCACGTCTTAACCACGTCTGGTAACTTCGGGCAAAGAAACGAGTGGAAGGAATATCGAAATTCCGACCGGAACCATCGTTCATAGATGGAAAAACCGTGAAGTGCATATTACGCGTTTCGGTTTCAGTCTATGGATTTCCGAATGCTCGAAGTAGTTCGACAGCGCATCACTGACTGATGTACTGTGGCTGAGATATCACCTACCATCATGTGAACCTCATACTAGTCTGTCGATATCTAACATAAAAAAATATTTAGATAAGACTTTAACTGCCATATCTTAAAAATATTACCATAATAATAAAATAAGCCATATCTGCCTTAGAGTCTATATATAACTAATAACTATATATTACCTTAACATACAATTTCAAATATAATAAGAGCCTTATTATAATTCTTACAGTTTGTTTTTCTCTCTCGATACGAAAAATCGAAATAAGATTGACGAAGGCGAAGGTATATTATTTGAATTAGACACGGATGTAAAGTTTATGGAGATTACTCTATTGATTTTTTTATTTGGCAATCCTATAGCAATTTTACGGATAAACTTCCGAAAAGCCAAAACCGAGCTTTGACTTCAAATTTGGCATACACGTTCTATTTGGGTCCCCAAAAATATTTAATGTTGGGTGAACTTCTTCGGAAGTTTTGTGAGTCGCGAAAAATCCCTTCACGGGGACTTTTGGGGACCGAAATGGAACATGCGTACAAAATTGGAAGTCAACATTCGGTAATGGCTTTTTGGAAATTCACCCAATTTTATAGATATGAGGATTCTCATAGTGGGGCATAGGTTATACATATTTATGCCTTTTTTATTTTAGATATAGACACACCAGCGTGAGGTTCACTTGATACCTCAGCCACAGAACATCTGTCAGCGATAATGTAGCTTTCTATTGGTGAAAGAATTTTCGAAATCGGTCCAGTAGTTTTTAAGTTTATTCATTACATACAAAAATGCAAATCTTTCCTCTCTATAATATTAGTATAGATATAGATAAATCAACAAATGATGACAATAAAAATTAATTCGTCAGACAAGAGCAAAATTGATAAATTGACGAAAAATAAGTATTATAATACAATATTGTTATATAATTATGGCTCTTCTTGTAACTTTATTAAAAACTGGCGTCTTTTTTCAGTGTAGGCTTTAACGCCACCATCTTGAGCGGTGTTATTCTACTTCAGTAAATTTAACAAGTAATACTTTGGTGTAGAAATCAGTCTCAAAATATATTTCTTTGAACTAAATAATGAAGTTTCAACGGGTTCTATTTATTCATTAATATTATATTATGGTTTCTCTTAATATTGTCTTTTATTAATGCGAGTACACACATTTAAATAAAATACTTTATAACGGATTAAACGAGATTTATTATTTATGCCGACGTTTCGGATGCTTTTCAGCAATCGTGGTCTGCCGTGACCGGAAGAGTAGAACTGCAAACAGAACTGAACAGACTGTAAGGGGTGTCTTTTATTATAAGCTTAAAAATGGGTTTTTACATCTATGTGTACTTAAAGTTCTTACGTATATATATTATTGTATTTTTAGTATTAATAAATATTTTTTTTGTTTTTTTATTTTAATGTATATCTATCTAGATAATTAATGATAGATCTATCTATATTTTTACGCTATTCATTAAATAAAAGTTTAGCCTACTAACCATAGCATCACAATAATTGCTTGCACGAAGCAGACTGTAAAATTGTCATCAGTAGAATAGCCCACACTTTTTCTCGTAGCCACACTTTGTGGTTGTTTTTTCGAAGGCTCACTATAAAAGCATTTATATCAAACCTTTCACACGTATTTCTCGAGCGGGTTCTTCGAAAAATGTATCGGATAATTGTCGTGCTAGCCCTTCTTTCGCGCGCCTATGCGTTTCTTGATAGTGATATTGACTTGACAGATGGCGTGAAGTTAGTAAGTGTGCCAATATCGAACAGTTTGGAGGACGAAGGAAGATCGCTGGGTGATTCTACATTGTTCAGGATTGCGAAGTTTCTTCAAGGTCACGAGTTGCACGTCAAATTGCCGAATTTAATCGAAAAGGATAAGTTGAGTCGAATATTCTCGGAGTCGTTAAAGGCTGTCGATGAATCGTACAAAGAAAGTAATGGTAAGTATTTTTGTGTCATACTATTCATCAAAAATATCACTATTTAAAACTTTCATGGACAGATTTGGTTGTTTTAAATAATAGATATCGACAGACGAGCATGAGTTTGACTTGATGATAGGACCTACTTTAATATTGTCTCTTATTAACGCGAGTATCACACATTTAAATAAAATACTGTATACCGGATTAAAACGCGATTTATTATTTATATTGTTCAAATTATTTATCCCGACGTTTCGGATGCTTTTCAGCAACCGTGGTCGCGGGAGACTGAAAGATGACAGTTGTCTTATGTTTGAGATGTCACAAAGTTGCCATATTTAATTCAATTAAATTAAAAAATAATCTATTAATTTAGGTAACACAATTTACATCTATGAACGTCAATAAAAAATAATACATATTAAATGCTTCTAATTTTACATTTACTACCAGTTCACAAATCAAGGGCGTAGAGCGGACGAGAAGAACTGGCAAGAAACTCGCCGCCACTCTTTTTAATCGCCAAGTTTTTGTTTAACAAATGTTTTGTTTTACAACCATTACATATTAACGCCATCTATTCCTACGGAGTTGATATTTACTGTCAATACAAATAACAATATAAATAATAAATCGCGTTTTAATCCGGTATACAGTATTTTATTTAAAAGGACCTACTTTTTTACTTTGAGCATTCGGAAATCTATAGACTGAAACCGAAACACACAATATGCACTTCACGTTTTTGCCATCTATGAACGTTACCCGGTCGGAATTTCAATAATCCTCCCACCCGTTAAATGTCCGAAGTTACCAGACGTGGGGAAGATATGCTTACATAAAATTATAATCATGTCATCCCGGTTTTATTCGAACTTAGACCTATCGATGCGCACTACACCGAACGTACCAACGAGCCCGTCAAAATAGAAAAAAAAATATCAAGGATTATATTTAACAATATTCATTCAGATCTTTCACATTATATTATATTCAACTAATCGTGATTATTTTAAAACATAATACTTACTGTATAATGCTACAGTAATATCTATATTTAATTGTAGACTCGCTTTCAAGTAAGAAAAGCGTGACACAGAACTCACGCAATGGTTTCGATATTCAATCTAAAACAATATTATTTATCGTAACTCTGCATCTTTAATATCAATAAATACAACGCGCCCCGGCTTCACACGGGTGCAATGATATATACTATACACAAAAAATAGCCTATGTTACTCGCTGATAATGTAGCTTCCTATTGGTGAAGGAATTTTTAAAATCAGTCCAGTAATTATTGAGTTTATTCATAACATACAAATCTTTCCTCTTTATCTAATATATAAAATTCTCGTGTCACAGTTTTCGTTGCCATACTCCTCCGAAACGGCTTGACCGATTTTGATGAAATTTTTTGTGCTTATCCGGTATCTATGAGAATCGGCCAACATCTATTTTTCATCCCCCTAAATCTTAGGGGTAGTCCATCCCTAATTTTTTTTTTTAAATTTTTGGACGAAATTTTTTGTTTTTATTTTTTTATAATGTGGCATTAAAAAATACATACAACCCTATATTTTCACTCTTCTATTACCAACCCATGCTTTTTTTTGTCAAAAAATCTAGACCCGTGCAAAGCCGGGGCGGGTCGCTAGTAATCTATATCTATACTAATATTATAAAGAGGAAAGATTTGTATTTTTGTATGTTATGAATAAACTGTAAACTACTGGACCGATTTTGAAAATTCTTTCACCAATAGAAAGCTACATTATCAGCGAGTAACATAGGCTATATGTTTTGTGTATAGTACATCTAAATTGCACCCGTGTGAAGCCGGGGCGCGTTGCTAGTATTAGTATAAAAGTATAGACTAGCTATCCGCCCTGCTTTCGCACGGATGCAATGTAGATGTACTAAAAAAATATAAATAAATAAAAATAACCTATGTTACTCGCCGATAATGTAGCTTTCTATTAGTGAAAGAATTTTTAAAATCGGTAAAGTAGTTTTTAAGTTTATTCGTTACATACAAAAAAAAACCTCTTTATAAGATTAGTATAGATACACTCCAATTAATTTATCGATAGATTGTTTCTGCATTTTCCTAAAATAAATGGAATACCTTTTTCATAAAGGAATTTCGTAGCACTTTTGGATGAGAAAAATTTAAATTTAAGTTATTCATTACATACAGAAATACAAAAAAAATTGTATATCTAGAAAACTGGACCGAAATTTTAAAATATTGTAGTTTTTCCTTGATTTATAGACTAAACACTAATTGTATTCTAAATTTCAAGTTTCTATGTCTGCTAGAAGTGCCTTAGAGTTTTGATGATCGGTCAGTCAGTGAGTGAGTGACAAATTATCAAACTTTGACTAGTTATAATTCTTAAACTACTGGTTGAAACAGAATGATATTTGAAATATACCGAGTTTATACAATGTCTGCTTAGTGACTGAAAATTCAGGATTCTAGTTTTATCCACAACGAAGTTATAGGGGGTCGAAAATGGCCCGAACTACTTCGAGAAAAGGATAGTACGGCCGTGCCGCTTTTTGCTCGACTTGGCGGGGGCACTACCGTGCCCCCAGAATTTGTTAATTTTCCTTAAAATTCCTCTACGCTTAGGGTAATACAAAATATAGTAAGTGCGAAGTTTTATGAAAATACATTCATAGCACGTATTAGGGAAAACCATTTTCAAGATTTCTCAATTTGCTCTAGGTGCGTCTTTTTAGTAAATACGGTAATATTATTTAAATAAAATAACGTATTCCGAAAATCCTTGCAAGAGAAAGTAGATTATTTCCCAGACTAGTACGCGAGGCTATTGATATTTAAAAAACAACACCCTTACTTCAATAAAGACGATGGGTTGAGACTTTCCAATACCTGGGCTCCAATAATTAAAAATCTAAAACCCCAAGACAAACATACTAAAACACCAGAAAATACTATTGCCATAATATAGAAAACTAGCACCGGCTACCGGCTTCACACGGGTGCAATGTAGATGTACTATACACAAAAAATAGCCTATGTTTAAATAAAATACTTTATACCGGATTAAAATGAAAATTATTAAAATCATAAAAATAAAACATTCCTCTTTATAATATTAAGCATATAGTATATAAGGATATAGATTATAGCATGTATCAACTCCGTAGAAATATGGCGTAATGGCGTTAGTATGGCAACAGACAGCTCACCTTTCGGTCTGTCCGTGACCACGCTAGTTGCCCGCCTAGTATGACCATCAGGAGATATCTCGCGGACGAGTGAAGACAAACTAAGATATAAGATATCTCGATATTATATATCTCGACATCGTCAACCTTGATAGACAAGATATCTCGGTTGACAAATATCACTACTTTTGACATTAGAAGTCGAGTTGTAAGTGTTAGACCCGGAAGACATAAAGAGATAATCGATTAAAACAAGAGAAAACTGTTGACAAAATTTTCTCGTAGTTGTCATGCTAGGCCGGCTGGAAAGCATTCAAAATGTAAAAGTTATGGTTTTTTTTTATTTAAAGTTGTAATACTCGCGTTGACAAAAGACATTATTCTGTGTGAGGCGCGCTTAAAAATGACTCTCTAAATACTGTTTCATGTACTTCCCTACCGCTGTTATAACCGCTATATTTTTGTTTTCTGATAGTTAATACAACTCTGCATTATATCAATTTAACCAAAAGGCGATATTGTCTTAAATATACGTATTAGTCAACATTCCTAGTATTATGCATTTCCTATATCAAAGGTTGGTGAGGTAATGACATAGATATGCGCATCGATGGGTCGTGGGTTCGAATCCCACCGGAACGTCATGTTTATTATAATTTTCATCAAACATGTCTTCCCCACGTCTGGTAACTTTGGGCATTGAACGGATGGGAGGAATATCGAAATTCCGACCAGGTAACGAACCACTGTATCTATGAATTTCCGAATGCCCGAAGTAAAAAGAAGGTCAACAGCGCATCATTGACTGATGTTCTGCGGCTGAGGTTTCATCTACCATCAAGTGAACCTCATGCTCATCTGTCGATATCTGATATAAAACAAAAATCTCCTTAGCCAAGGATGGCAGTATAGCACTTTTTTAATATACAGTATACACGTATCATATCATACATAAGGTGTAAAGTATTTAATCTCGCTAAAATGAACTCTGACAATTTTGTATATTGGATTGTTACTATACTTCATAATAATATATGAATTTTATACAATATTTAAATTCAAATATTATAACGATCTTCTAATATAAATGAGACCCATAAACGTCATTTTTCCCTTAAAATCTTAATAACATATTATATTTTCTATCAGGTACAGGACGTGGTAAGGGCGACGGGGGTGCGGGGTCAATGGCCTTATTGTGGCTTATATTCGCAAAGTCCATAGGTGCGGCTGGAATCGGTGGTTTGGGCCTACTTACAATGAAGGTAAATAAAATTGATGACGAAAAAATATTTAATAGTAGAATATCTATACTAATATTATAAAAGTACAACAAATATTTGTAATTTTGTATGTTATGAATAACTCAAAAACTACTGGACTAATTTAAAGAAAATAAAAGGAATTAAATAATTTTTTTTTTTTATTTTTATTTTTATTTTACTGTGAGCCACAACGTCTTTGTATTGATTCTTGTAGCTGTTCATAGATGTCGCTACAAATTCTATAGAAAGCTGTTATACGTTACAAACATACAAAAATACACAATATTAGTGTAGTGTTGATTTTTAGTATAATATACATTGACATTGTTGATCGAAGATAATATATGAAAATTTCTCTGCCTCGCAAAATCGAATCCCTATAATACAAATGTTAATTAAATTATGACACGAGTTGAGTACCTTACTTGTCACGGGTTCAAATCCCGCCTCGTCGATAATTTTCCATTTTTAAGTGCTTGTTCTATATATTCTATATCAAAGGATATCCGAATGCTGGACGTAAAAAATAAGCCGACAGCGCATCTTTGCCTGACGATCTGTGTTGAGTATCACCTAGCACCAAATGAGACACACTCATCTGTCCATATCAAAAAATAAAAGGATTTTCATATAAACAAAATACGATATTAAACCTCTTAGTATTATGACCTCTTCCACATAATTAAGTTAATCAGATACACTTTTTGAACCTTTAACCCCAAGACTTAAAATACTTAACTTTAATACTTATATCCAATCTTGCATCTCGTAAGCACTTGAGAAAACAAAAGGGATGATAAAGAAACATTTCACAAGCCAACCGGTTTACGAGTGTCCTCTTATCTAAATAAATTAAATGAACTTTTTAAGCTACGGTCTGTTTGGTTGCGAAGCGATCAAGTTACTATTTTAGAATATAAATTAAATATCCGTTGTAGAACAACTGATATTAGAATGTATGTTATCCTCGTAAGTACATTAGATTAGACGGCTTCCAATATTTAGTGGTATGTGTGTTACGTTCAGTCAAATCCCAGGTGAACATGATAAATGTACTGATTGGACAGCCGGCCTAGCATGACCATCAAAAGATATATCTCACGGACGAGTGAAGACAAACTAATATCGATGTATTATTTAGTCGCGGTTGTCATGCTAGGCTGGCAGAACCGTCGTTGTTCTACGATCACGACGATATGTCCCATAAAGTATATTTGTGTCTAAATAAGTATCGCTCTGTCTGACTGTAGCATAACTTTTATTTTTTATAGCAAAGGGCATTGGCTTTTACAATAATTGTTTTAAATGAAGTGCCATCAATATACCTGTAGACATAATTATATTGAATCGAGTTAAATTCAATTAAATACTTAGTTACCTATTAGGGTAAATACTGAGACGGAAATGCCGGTACTGAGTTTGAGGTTTTAAAGCGCAAAGAATAAGAAAATTGGAGGGTACAGTGCTGAAATTAGTATTAAATTTTAGTTGTGTTTTGAATATTAAAAGTTCAGGGACAAAAATATCACAAATATTAATTACGGTGATATTCTTTATTTGTTTTTGGTATTTTTGTCCCTAAAATTTTAAAATAGAATAATTTAAAATTTCATATTATTGAGTTTTAGCACGAGAAATATGTATTTTTGTTAAGCGTCAGTGACATTAAATAATTCAAATAAGCAAAATAAAGAAAAATATCTTCAAAATAAATACTAGCAACGCGCCCCGGCTTCACACGGGTGCAATGTAGATCTACGAGTACTATACACTAAAAATAGCCTATGTTACTCGCTGATAATGTAGCTTTCTAATGGTGAAAGAATTAAAATCGGTCCAGTAGTTTTTGAGTTTTTTCATAACATACAAAAATACAAATCTTTCCTCTTTATAGTATTAGGATAGAAGTATAGATATAGATAAAGAGTTTTTATAATAATATCAACCATTACACAATTTTAGCAATTACTTCTCCATGACTTCGAAAGAGAGAATTTAAGCGAATAAAGGTCTGAAAAACGCTGTTTTTGACAGTATTCTAATTTATTTTAGATATTCATGGAGATTACGGGTTTTAGAAGTAATTTATGTGAATTCGACCTTTTTTGTGAGTAAAAATTACCAATTAAAAATGAAGAAGAAAGCTCTCAGCGATAAGATTACAAATAGTACCATATCGATGGTTTCCACAACAAAGGGCGTAAGAACCATTTTGGCTGAAATGATTTTTAATGCAGTATTGTTCAGTTTTCGAAGCTGTATCGAACCTTATATTTAAACAAGTTATTTTTTTACAAGTATAACGAAATAAATATATAATAAATACCGGAGAAATAATTTTTTTAAATAGTTTTTTGCTCATTACCAAAAGTATGCTAAATGGAGATACGCCCTTTGTTGTGGAAACCATCGATATGCCAATGGTAATTTATATCATTCGAATCTCTAGTGTTCAATCTATAGTAAAATTATTAAGAGAAAAGATTTGTTTATTTGTTTCTTACGATTTAACTCAAAAACTACTCAACCGATTTTAAAAATTCTTTCATCAATAGAAAATTACATTATCAGCGAGTAACTTAACATATTTTTTTTTTGTATATACATTGCACCTATGCGAAACCGGGGCGTGTCTAGTAAAACATATTACGGCTAGATCATTAACTAAATCTATTATGACGTATTATGACGTTTTAGTGTTTTTTATGTTAGATATCGACAGACGAGCATAAGGTTCACTTGATGGCAGGTGATATCCCAGTCACAGAACATCAGTCAATGATACTCTGTCAAGCTACCTTTTACTTTGAGTATATATGGCGTAAAAGCCAACAAACGAACAGCTAAAATCAAAAGAAAACAGTATTGTTACGGCAATTATAATGAACGGTTTGGAAACGATAGTAATTCATAGTTTATTTTCAGGCTCTTGCGGTATCAGCTCTAGCTCTTATGCTATCAGCAATCGTGGGCGTCAAGAAGCTAACGTCTCACGAAGAACACGATGACCACCAAGTAATATACGCTGGTCACGGTCACCACAGGCGGAGACGAGAGTTGGACACTCCCTTGCCGTACCGAGGATGGATGAAATATCACAAATGAATATATTATTAACTATTTATTTATTTATTTGTAAATATTTTCTTTAAGTATTTAAATAAATTATTTTGCTTTTCGATGTGATTATGATTTTAGCAAGTAGGCTTCAAACATAATATGATGTGGTCACTGACAAAGTCAGTGTTTTTTATTGAAGAATTATATAGAAAACTAACGATCCGCCCCGGCTTCGCACGGGTGCAATGTAGATGGTCAAAAATTCTAAGATATCCTATCTCTTAAGTTGGACCAGACTGCTCACGGTGTGCCAATTTAATTTAAAATCGGTTAAGTAGTTTAGGAGTCCTTCGCGGACAAACATCGTGACAGGAGATTTATATATATTAAGAAGATAAATCTAAGTCAAGACTTGTACAAGTTGTGTTTCCTCATATACTACTCGTGGTTGATATTTCAATACGTTGATAAAGAAAGACCACTTATTACTAGAGTTTCCCCGGGATCCGAACACACAGGTGCTAAACGCATCGCGCCACTTAGTCACGGATGAGGTCAGCCTGTTCGTTTTGCCTGACACCTATTCAATTTCAAAATCATTTCTTCATTTAGGTAACATAATGAACACTTATGAACCTCAATAAAAAAATACATATTAAATGCTTCTAATTTTAAATTTACTGCCAGTTCTTAAATCAAGGGCGTAGAACGGACGAGAAGAACTGGCAATAAACTCGCCGCCATTCTTTTTACATCAAGTTTTTTTGTTTTATAAAGTTTTTTGTAAGGAGCTACAACCATTACACCATGGTCCACATGACATCTTTAAGTAATTAACTATAATAATAAAAAAATATATAAACGAAAAAATAAAATAAAAAACAAAGATTTGTCCTCTATCAGCAGTAGGCATGGTGAAGTAGGAGCACGCACTTACATTCTCGAGGGAACAACACGCAAATACATAGTCGAAATAGCTAACATCACCGCATACACGAATTCAAGTCCGACCAGTCATCACAAGTAGCACCCGTCCACGAGAATGACGCATGGCCAGCTATCGGCCCCCTCGCCATATTTTAGGGAGAGAGACAACTAGCAAGTAATATTTAATCTAATAATATAAAAATTGAACAATTATAGAACAACTGCTCGTCAGTTCATTGAACTCCTAAAACATTCGCCAACATATTTCCAGGTTGTTTGTTCCGCATAAACTACAATTCACGCACCTGTGTAGGACTTCAAAGCGAGTAAAGATAAAAGCAACACAATAGACAATCAAATAAACTCAAGTGGACCATAAAAGCGTAAATTTTTCTTTATGGTGCGGACATAGTATTATTGGAGCGGATCAAACTCTATCTCTCTCTTTCTTCAGTCGTTTCCTTAGTGAATTAGTTCAGTAGCATTCCGTCTATTTTTTTAAACTTAATAGGCAGATATTTGACCACCAACCCACCTGGTAGTGAATGGTGTTGCGGTCAGGGTGGTAAATCACAGCTGCCTAGAAGGTGCCTATTTATTTTCAACATCTTTGATCTTGCCTAAAGTCCGTCATGGTATTCAATCGTTCAAGGTAATGTGGCATTAGTACTACATTTTTATGTTAAATATCCACAGACGAGCATGAGGTTCACTTGATGGTAGG
Source organism: Anthocharis cardamines (assembly GCA_905404175.1). Lineage (NCBI taxonomy): Eukaryota > Metazoa > Arthropoda > Insecta > Lepidoptera > Pieridae > Anthocharis > Anthocharis cardamines. The sequence goes on along the minus strand of FR989972.1, from coordinate 2,998,941 downwards.
TGATGCTACAGAATAGCAGTCAATGATGCGCTATCGACCTTATTTTTACTTCGAGCATTTGGAAATTCATAGATATAGTGGTTCATTACCCGGTCGGAATTTCAATATTCCTCCCATCGGCTTAATGCCCGAAGTTACCAGTCGTGGAGAAGAAATACTGATAGAAAATTATAAAATGTATCGTCCCGACGGTGTTCGAACCCGCAACTATCGATCGATAGATTTCTATAGCTTTCAAAGTCTAAATCTATCATACATTTATGTATGTAGATCGATCGCTGTGGGATGTATGGACGATTTAAATTATTCATTTTCAAATCTGGAGAATATCTTCAGAGACGTTTTGAGTGCTTCATGTATGTAGATTGCATGCACTATGTAATAAATTGCGTGTAGAATATTTAAAAAACTACAGTATTCCCTAGACTGGAACTGAATTATGACTGCATTGCTGTTAAAAATACAACGGGCTTGTTGATATATTGGGTAGATCACCTACCTTGCGTTATAATGGTTCGTGGGTTCGAATTCCATCGCTATGAGCTGTTTATAATTTTCTATAATCACGTCATCCTTACCTGGTCTGGAGGGACATATTTCGTGTTTCCTATATAATATTATAAAGAGGAAAGATTTTTTTTTGTTTTACCATTTAACTCAAAAACTACTCGAAAAAGTGATTTTACCAATAGAAGAATGTAATAACTTATCAGCGAGAAACAAAGGCTTTTTTCTTTATTATTTTTTTGTTTTTCACCTATGCGAAGCCAGGGTTCGGTTTCAATTTATGGATTTCCAAATACTCGAAGTAAGAAAAAAGTGGACAGCGCATCATTGATGCTCTGTACCTGAAGTATCCACCTGCCATTAAGTGAGCCTCATATACGTCTGTCGTTAAATAATACAAAAATGTATGGATTAATATTTAAAAAAATACGAATTTCTTCGTATTTATGATTACCGTCAGCGTCGTCTCGAAATTGCCTAATTAGGTTCAAAATTCAATAGAAATATAGCTATAGGTAATTAGAGCAACCAATTCTAGCCTTTAAATTAGATCTTAGTGAAATCAACTCCTCTGCCTGATGGTATTTATCTATAATTATATTTATAAATAGGAAAGATTTGTTTGTTTGTTTGTTACGATTTAACTCAAAATCTACTGGACTGAGAAAAGCTATGTAAATTATCAGCGAGTAACATAGGTCATATATTTTAGTGTATAGTACATCTATACCCGTGCGAAGCCGGAGCGGATCACTAGTTTATTATTGTTTCCAAAACGCATTGCATCGTAAGAATTAAACTCAAAAATTTGGCAAATTTGATTGTCATCATGAACGATCTAAAACACCTTTTAAGCATGAAAGAAATATCTACCTTAAATTTAATCATGAAAATGTTTAAAATTCTTCTTCTTCTTCTTCCTGCCCTGTTCCCTTTTATTTGGGGTCGGCGCAGTATGTTCTCTTTTTCCATTCTCTTCTTTCACTCGCCATATCATCAGTCACACCTCTCAAACACATATCATTCTTCACAATCAATCCGTTTTTTCCATGTTCAATTAGTTTAAAATTATATAATCGAAATAATAAAAACATGTCCAAAATTAAGAATACTTATGTTCTAAAGTCCAGCAACGCATCTGCAAGGCGTCTGGTGTTGCGGATGTTTATGTATTTTCCGCTCTCTTATTAAAGAAACCGCCCCCTAATAGCAGACATGAATGGTCTCATTTCAAGCGGAAACGACACAAGGCACGGTACCTGGGCGGACGAATAAAATGAGATTTAATACCGCAACGGAAACTTTATTATACTGTTGTATGAAACATGTGTGTACTAAAACTTTATGGGAAGGTCAGTCACTAATATGGAGTTTTAATGAACAAAGTTTAGTTTTTACAAGCTTTTATTTAGCTTATACTATATTGTGTCTACCTCGGATTCTCCTAACATTGCACCACTGGCTGGGAGGGAAGGATTCATGCATCAAAAACGTCATCAAAGGAATCCTAATTAAAAAAGCGTATTATAAAATCCAAGACTATGTTGACGATAAAGATGTATGGCGCTAATTCATCTCTGCATGTGCGGCTTCCCTGGCAACTTGCGCTGTGCAAGTGTGTGTAGGTATCTCATTTTACACTAATAGTAAAAACTCAATTTTCTTTTGCATTGTATAGAATCTCTGTATAACTTGCATTATATAAACTTCTCAGCCGATTATTACTATTGTAACCGAGTCCTTGTAAGCTAAACCACTCTTGAAAAGAGTGTTTCTTGCCGGTTCTTCTCCATGAGACCCACTTTTTGGAACCGTGCAACTAGACGTTTCATAAGAGCCTGCAAAGGCCTATTTGAAATAAAAAACTTTTGATTTTGATTTTGATGCGAGACTACTTTCTCGCCCTAGGCAATAAATAAGGAGCTTCCCCCTCTATAAAAAAAACATACAAAACCAAAAACTGACTTCAAAACTAAAACTACATATAGTATGTATAAACTTAAACTAAAAAGTAAAAAAAATATATTTTAATCACTTCAAAACAAGAGCCTTAAAGGACAATCGACATCAATATTGGATTCTTACTGTATATTTAATATTTATTAATAGTTATTTTTGAATTTATGTGGGATCACCTCTGAAATATGAACTAGCAAACTAAAAAGAATCATCCAAATCCATTTTTCTAATATTTTGCTTAACAGCTAGACATTAGACGACAGTTTCTTGACAATGAGTGATTGAAAGGAACGAATGACATGAGTGAACACAATGACGACTGAATTGTCGAATCAATTAAATGAATGATATTACTTCCACAATAATAACAATTGAACATCTGAATTAAATACTTAAAAGCATCGAAACAATATGTAAATTCATTATAATTAATATTAATTATTTCTATTTTTAATACTAAATTTGAAAACAATATACAATTTTGCCTATTAAATTTACGAATCACAACATAAGTATTTTTTTTTCATCAACAAGTTAATTTAAATTTAGTATGACGGCGCCTGATGCGCCATAGAGTTTAATAAAGTATGAATCGAACCTTCATGGTTCAAAAACAATGTTCCTGGCTGGAAAGAAGTGTCAAGATGACGTTGATGGGACTCTAATGAAGCGTCGAGTCGATGGTAGTGCCGCGGCCATCTTGGAGCTAGACAGTTAGACAAGAGGGTCGCGCGTGCACCACGAATACGACGAATCATTTAATTTAGAGTCGATCAATATTATTTTATCATCAATTATTTAATTGTGGTTAAATCAGTGTTATAAACTATTAGATCTGATTAATATTTCTTCATTCAAGTTAATAATTACTAAAGAAAGGCCCACTATTAATAACCTCTTCGCTGCGGCGTTTTCAAGTATATAGTGAATTTCTGACATATTCATAAACAGTTAAACTATTTTACCAAATATTTGTCCCGATTTTCATAGGTTTATTTCTAAAGGAGGTCTCGCCCAAAAATCTATCGCTTCCGGATATTATTTCCGATAATATTCTTCATCTCATTAATATTGAGAGGAAACATAAATACTGGGGAATGAATGTCCTTTCAATGAACATAACGAAGTTATATTTTCGAGTTCCGTAAGAAAAACATCAACGTAGGTTATTTTATCTTTGTCTGACGTCGAAAATATTGTTGTAAGTTATTCAGGAAATGAAGGATGGGTGTTTGGGGCTTAAACGAGGGAGAGTTAAACTTCCTGGGTCCTCCCCCCTCTATAAAAATAAATGTTATAATTTTAGCATCATCATAATATAATGAACCCACAGGAACAATCATGACTTTACTTTTGACGTATTTTTATCTGAATAAAATTCGGTTTCGACCAAAATATTTGTACTCGGAATTCAAATGTACAACATGAATCTCAATATTTCTAGACAGCTTCAATAATTATCTAGTATATATAAAATTCTCGTGTCACGATGTTCGTTCCCATACTCCTCCGAAACAGCTCGACCGATTCTTATGAAATTTTTTATGCATATTCAGTAAGTCTGAGAATCGGATACTATCTTTCAAACCCCTAAGTGATAAGGGGTGTCCACCCCAAATATATATCTTTTTATTTTTTTATTATGTGGCATTAAAATATACATACAACCCTGTATTTTCATTCTTCTATTACCAACTTATGCTTTTATTTGTCAAAAAATTTAGACCTGTGCGAAGCCGGGGCGGGTCGCTAGTATTATATAATTATATTGTATCAAGCTACGTCTTGGCTGTATTATATTTGTAAAATTATTTAGTACGAAAGATCCTGGGTTCGAATCCCGGGGAAGCAAGGTTTTAAAAAATTGTTTCGGTTGGTACAGAAGGTTGACCTACTTACCTATAAATAAAAATGATCAGTGTAACAGACACAGAAATGGGTCTACCCCGTGACCCAATAGGGGACTCGGAAATTCACTACGTTCTAAAATAATAAACAATTATTAAGATAAAAGAATTAGTGATGATATTAGTTCAAGTATTTCTATCGCATAAGGCAAACTTGTTAAATATTATAATATTAAAAAAAACACTTTAATAAGGGATTACTTATTTTACTTTTTTTATAGAATTCTACTTTTTCAATTTCACTTCTCTAGAAAAATATCGAACTTTAAATTTAAAAAAAATATATATTTACAAGCGGACAGCTTAGTAGTTACCTACCGTAGAGTATACATATATTTTGGTAATTATATAACTAGACAGCTAGATAAGAATATTAAAAGCCTCCAAAACATTTGATTATCACGCCATCTATTGTAAATTTGTTTAAATACGTACGCACATAGCTTGCAGCAAACTAGCAAAGACTTCTTTGTAAAAATATGTTTAGAAAGTATATTAGTTTTTGCATTTACACTGAGATGGTAGCGTATAAAATACTTTAAGAAGTATATGGGCTTTTCAGTGTCTTACAAACAAGAGGAAAAATCATTGTTTTATAAAAAATTTAGGATTTGCGTATTTAATATATTCTTTTTTTAAAATTAAAATCTCACAGGAAATATCTGGCAAACCAAAGATTAATATATAACCTAATATTGTCATTGAAATAATGATTTTTTTATTAATTTAAATTTAATTATTGTATTTCAACCCTTTTATATAAACTTATATACCTTTGTGCTTTATTAGAAAACCTACAAGCAGATCTATTTAAGCTATAAAGTACTAGTAACTAGACGCGTAGGACGTTAGTTAGTTATAACAAAACTAAAAAACTACCGTGCGGATTTTGATGAAACTTTACAGTAATATAGCTTATGTGTCAGAATAACATATCTAGGATACATCTTACTAGTCTAGTAATAAACATACAATGACATATTATATTATAATAGACAAGGTATACCTACATCATAATATAATCCAAGTTTTCGACAGTTCTTAATATTTCGATATTTCGATTATATTAGCAAAATTTTTGCCAAAATAGACTTAGTTTCTTTTTATTGTTTGGCTTTTTTCCGCGTCATTTGGCCTAAGTTTTATGAATCTACGACAAACTTTTTGGCGCTAATAATACGAACTTAAAATTACTTTCCTGTAAATCGTGGAATGGCGGTGATTGAAATAGTAAATACAATTTCAAAGTAAAGATCTATATCGGTATATATGTACTCGTATGTACATATATACCGCGTACCTACGTACTGTCACAACCATGAACAGAAGCATAAGGTCGTTGACCTACAGCGGCAATGACCCCGACTGTGTGACGGATTCTTCCAATACTTCTTTATTATGCAGTTAAATAAATCAACAGTAATACCTACTCATATTTTGTTTGTATTTTTGTAGAATACATATTTTAGTGCCGAAGGGATAATTTTTTTAAGAGTTAATCTGTTACATAACACACTGTGCTACAAAATTGCGAATGTTAATTTTTTCATATCAGATATCGACAGACAAGCATGAGGTTCACTTGATGGTAGGTGATACCTCAGCCACAGAACATCAGTCAATTATGCACCTTCAACCTACTTTTTACTTCGAGCATTCGGAAATACATAGACTGAAACCGCAATATGGCTTCTCGGTTTTTTCATCTACGGTGATTCGTTACCCGGTCGTAATTTCGATATTTCTCCCACCCGTTCATCGCCCGAAGTTACCAGACGCGGAGAAGATATGCTTATAGGAAATTATAAATATGTCGCCCCGGTGGGCTTCGAACCCACAACCCATCGATGCGTACGTTACATTAGAAGTCAAGTTTTAAGTGAGTCATATTAAAACTTGACTTCTATTGTCGGAAGACATAAAGAGATAATCGATTAAAACACGAGAAAACGAGTTGACAAAATTTTGTCGCGGTTGTCATAATATTGTCTTTTATTAACGCGAGTATCACACATTTAAATAAAATACTGTATACCGGATTAAAACGCGGGGAGACCTACGGTTGCTGAAGAGCATCCGAAACGTCGGGATAAATAATTTAAACAATATCAATAATAAATCGCGTTTTAATCCGGTATACAGTATTTTATTTAAATTGTTATCATGTTATGGCCTAGCAGAATTGAACTAGAACATAATGAATTAAAACATCAAGATCAACGCTCTATAGAAATCATTCATTCAATGTTGAGGCCAAAATAATTAATTTCATTCAGACCATGAGAATCGTCAACAATGCAACGTTTCTTTGCGATATGAATTTCTATATAATTATCAAAACCAATTACTATTGTTATCAGTTATTATGCATATATTAGTCCTATTCCTAAGAAACACGGACCACCTCAGTGGCAAGTGCGGTGCGTTTAGCACTGGATGTCCAGGGTTCGACTTCCGGGGAAACAAGATTTAAAAAAAATACTGTTCAGAATATCAATTACCTACATGCCTGTAAAGAAAAATGTTCATTGAAACAGACACAGAAAAGTGTCTGTTCCATGCCACATAGGGGATCATTTACAGTAGGGGTACATACATAGGTACATATCACTCTTATATACACTGTCTGACCAAAACAATATTTATTTTTTTGTTTCACATGATGGTTGGCGATACCTCAGCCACAGAACATCAGTCAATGATGCGCTGTCGACCTAATTTTTACTTCGAGCATTCGGAAATCCATAGACTGAAACAGAAACGCGCAATATGCACTTCACGGTTTTTCCATCTATGAACGGTGGTTCGCTACCCGGTCGGAATTTAGATATTCCTCCCACCCGATCAATGCCCGAAGTTACCAGACGTGGGGAAAACATGCTTACAGAAAATTATAAGCATGTGCTCCCGGTGGGATTCGAACCCACGACCCATCGATGCGCACGGCAGGTGTTCTACCGAACGCGCCAACGAGCCCGTCTAATATTTTTAAAATCGATTTGGTTAAACTACTTGTTGGTTCTTACAAATTAAAAATTATAATGCTCTTTTGTAAGCTTACATTCGGTTAATATAACCGCATCACACGAACACGCACTTGACATATAATACATGAACTCTACCTATATAATCTGTGACCTGTGACCGCGAGCGAAAGTAAGTGAAAGTCAAGGGCTTCGTGTGAACGCGGCTTAATAGTAAATTATATATCAATTATAGTAAATTATAAGAAATCTTCAATACATATTATATACATTTTTTTCTCAGGTGTGATGAATTAAAGAGAAAAATTTGGAACAACTTGTGATCCACGGATGCCCTTAAAACTTAAGGGAAAAATCTATAAGACCGTGATAAGACCCGTATGGTTCTGAATGTTGGGCAAGTAAGCTGATGGATGAAAAACGTTTGCATATAGCTGAGATGAGAATGCTGAGGTGGGTGTGTGAAGTGACAAGATTAGATAAGGTCAAAAATGACTATATAAGAGGAAGTTTGAGAGTAGCGCGCGCCAGTGAATGAAAAATTGAAAGGTAATCGTTTGGCTTGGTATGGGCATATTATGAGGAGAGATGAAGGGCATGTATTTAAAAATGTTTTGAATATGAAAGTGGATGGGTATAAGAGAAGAGGGAGGTCAAAAAACATGGATTGACTGTGTGAAGAATGATATGTGTTTGAGAGGTGTGACTGATGATATGACGAGTGAAAGAATAGAATGGAAAAAGAGAACATACTGCGCCGATCCCAAATAAAAAAAGGGAACATGGCAGTGGTAAGGGAGCTGGTGAGCATTTGGGTATAAGATTTGCACAAGTTTCAAATAGAGGTAGATTGCAGTTTACGTCATTACGAATTGATTTGGTACAGTAAATTAAAATCCTACGTCGCTGCGTTTTCGCGTTACAGCCGATTGAAGTTGCTTAAAAAAATCATTTGCACATGTATGCCTCTGGGGTTCATGGTCACAAACATCTTGGAAACGAAGAAAATCGAAGAGGCAGACATTCAGGGCTCTGCATTATCATGGGACGGAGTTGTAAAAATGTCAAAAAAAAAAGCTCTATTAAGTAATTAGCAGACGGTTCTCAATGCACCCATTCGATTCATTATGACTCCGTGGATACGAAAAACCATTTGGCAGACATTTTGCTCACTGATTTTTAGGTGTATAACTGTTTAAAACTCACGGAATCAAGGGAAAATCAAAAGGAATTAAAAGGGAAGACTGTTTTCTGTATCTTTCTATTTACTTCTAATATTACCTCATGTATACACCATATACATTCAGGTACATAATACGGAAAAGGTCGGAACTGAGTTAGGTATACCATTCTCACTCAAATCCCCAAATAAAAGCGCAACACTACGAAAGGAACTGTGGAAATTTCATACCTGTTAACAAGACGCAAGTTAACAAGTAGAAACCGAATATTTTTGACGTGTGTTTAAAAATGAATTTTTTACTTTTAGCGAGCGAGCGAGCGTCGGGTTGAAAAAAAAATTTCAAGTGGTCTGCCTTCAAAATATCAGAGGCCTGAACGTCTGCCTCATCGAGTTTCTTGGTTTCCATAAGAAATTCAAACATCAATCCAAGAGGCAGACATGTGCACATAATACAGCACTTCTTTTTTTTACATTTTTGAAACGCTGTCAATAGCGAACGCAGAGGCAACATGCTGGCAGACTATTTTTCCGTGGTCCTTCTCATTGTTTTTAATCGAACAATTTCAGTCTGCCAAGTGTGCACATCATATAGAGTTTTTTAAATCATAAAAAAAACTAAAAAAATCGAAAATTACAAAAGTCAGAGCCCTGGATGTCTGCCTCTACGATTTTTTGTGTTAACAGGATGACTATGATCATCAGCCCCAGAGGCAGACATGTGCACATAATATCACCCACCTTTTTTTTCAACATTTTCGAAACGTTGTAAATTGACAACGCAGCGCCACCATGGTGGCAGACGAGGTCCTTGATGTTTCTTAGGGTATAATTATCACTATTAATAACGTCTGCCATGTGTGCGGATCATATAGAAACATAGATCATATAGAATTTGCTCACGAGCTCCCTTACCACAGGAAGAAGAAGAAGATATATATTATATACTTTTCTATGCTATATTTTAAATAGATAATTTGTAAGTACACAACGAGTTGATTATTCAATACTAGTAACACACCCCGGCGTCGAACGATTGCTATATAGATGTACTGATAAATAGTAACATAACTCCCTGATAATGTAGCTTTGTATTGGTGAAATAATTTTTAACATCGGTCCAGTAGTATTTAAGTTTATTCATAACATACAAAAATACAAAAATATTGAATTATATAATAAAAAATACAAATCTTTCCCCTTTATAATATTTAGTATAGATATATATCGGTGCTTTGCAAAAATAACGGCACAGCTCAAATTTTTTGAATTTCTAGTTATAAACACCATACTATCCAATATAGTCCTTATTGTAGTGTTTATAAAACTCACATTCATATCGTCATAATTGACGTAATGGCGAAACAAATTATTGCATTAATTGATTTTTGACTCTATTTTTGTTAAAAAGCCACATCATTTAATTTTTTGGGAGTAATGTCTTAACCTTGACTAATGCTATTTTGGTTTATACATTCGATGTTTATATGTACCTACCTATATAAAAAGACGTGTAAAATGCCCTACTTTATATTGTGTCATTATTCATGCAAATCAGCGATATGACTAATTTCTCCATTTCCATAGAATTGTTCACATTAACAAGTAGATTTCAAGTGTGTCGAGAAGTTCTCATCAGCATGCGTAAATGTAGACTAATATACATGGAGGTCGGTTAGTAGGTCTGAACTCTTTTGTTTCTGATATAAACTAGTTGATAGAGGTGATTTATAAATACTAGGAATAACTGTTTTACTATCAGGTGATATTGTCTTCACTAAATTGTTAAGCAACTCATCTTGACGGGCTCGTTGGCGTTGGAAAATTGTCCGAAAAACTGAGAAATGAGCGAAAATATTTTTTATGTTAGATATCGACAGACGAGCATGAGGTTAACTTGGTAGAAGGTGATACCTAAGCCTCAGAACATCAGTCAATGTTGCGCTGTCAACCTATATTTTACTTTTTAAATAATACCCCCCAGAATCCTGGCACCATTGCATCACTGAATGGCGAGGCTGATTCACTGGGCGAAATTGGTACTAGCTCCAAAAATAAACCGTAAAGTGCATTTTGCGCGTTTCAAACAAACGAATCTCTTTATTTGAGCCCTACAATTAATAATATAAGGTATACCTACTAAACTAACTTACTGATTGTGTGGCAGCTTAAACAGGCGGTGACTCAGTATATGTTATGCTGCTGACGATCCGTTTCGATTTCAGTCTATGGATTTCCGAATTACTGACTGATGTCCTGTGTCTGAGGTATCTACCATCTAGTACCTCATGCTCGTGTCGATATCTAACATATAAAAAAATATTTTCTACTTGTATAATCTGCTAATAAAGATTTCTCTACAAAACGCTGCGTAAATTTATTCCAATTCGTTACACAGGTTAAACAAAAAGTAAAAGTTTTGGCGTTACTCATGTTAACGGAACTAAATTTTAAGTTAGATCACGTTTAAAACATCTAATAATTGTACAGCAATCGATCGTTACTGTTTATATTGACCTACTGGTAGGATTTCTAGTTTAATGACATTTTATTCAAGAAACTCTCTCCCTGTCTTTCTTTTGTAAAGTGTTAAAGTTTCCAGACCCTAAAAAAAAAGTCCCCTCACCCCTCAAGCCGCCATAATGGGGCCCACGGGATCGCGATAGCGTACTACCGCGAGCACCCGGCGGTCAGGCAAAACAGCCTGATCCTCGTCCCGCATGTGCATCCTTCCCATGCTCAACATGGGAGGAGTCCACGGGACGATTTTTTTTGTCAAACTTGTTGACTCACCACTAGTGTTAGTTTTCCGCCTTACGTGCCCTCTGCACAGGTTTCAAACTTCCACCAGTTTTTATGTTATCAACCCTTCCGGGCGTCAAACATCCCTCAAATTCTCAAACTCTGATCACCAATCATTTCCACACTTTTAAAAGCGAGAAATTCTTAATGACCAACCTGGGAATCGAACCCGGGACGTATGCTCTTACGAATGAACGTGCGACCGCAAGGCTTCATACGCAGTAAAGTTTCCAGACCCTGAGTATACTAGGTTTAGTTAGCATCGCTTTCATGATATATTTAGAGTTCCATACTCCGTACCAAAAACGGAACCCTTATAGTACCTCTTCGTTGTCCGTCGATCTGTCTGTCCGTCCGTCTATCAAGACCCCTTTTTCTCATGTACGCGTGGAGGTGTTAAGCTAAAATAATATTAAATACTCTGGTCTGTAATTCCTTGCATCAATGAAAAAAATCGAACCTCTAAGTCGATGCAACCAAAAGATACGGCCTTTATATGCATATTGTGACACTCGCAAGGGATCAAAACCTTACTTCTCGTTGACCTAGAATCATGAAATTTGGCATGAAGCAATGTCATGTAGAACAAGTAAAGGAAAAAAATACGAAAAACCTCGATTTATAGTTTTTTTTTATATTTATTGGGAAAATCTTTACTTTACTAAAAGTTTATACGGAACCCACAGTGCGTGAGTCGATTCGCACTTGGTCAGTTTTTATTTTATTACAAAGCGGACAAACGAACCTGATGGTACCGATATGATGACCGCGAATCAAACGTCGTAACGATCATACCATCTACAGCCGGGCTAGCATGACAACCGCGACAAAATTTTGTCGACCGTTTTCTCGTGTTTTAATCGATTATCTTTTTATTTCTTCCGGGTCTAGCATGACAATTACACTTAAAACTCTACTTTTAATATCAAAAATAGATATATTTGTCGATCGAGATATCTTTTCGGTCAAAATTGATGATGAGATAAAATAAATCGAGATATCTCACATCTTAGTTTGTAATATTGTCTTTTATTAACGCGAGTATCACACATTTAAATAAAATACTGTATACCGGATTAAAACGCGATTTATTATTTAAGCAACCGTGGTGGCAGACTGTCTCCCCGCGACCACGGTTGCTGAAAAGCATCCGAAACGTCGGGATAAATAATTTAAACAATATATATAATAAATCGCGTTTTAATCCGGTATACAGTATTTTATTTAAATCTTAGTTTGTCTTCTCTCGTCCGCGACATATCTCGTGGCGGTCATGCTAGGTCGGCTAATGACTTGTCGGCCTTTTAAAAAATTCAAAGCTCGTTTCACTGATAATTTTTCTTTACAAGCAAGTAGTTGAAGAGCCTTATGTGCCCTGCCCAACCAAACTTTTTTTTAATCTTGCTGCGGCTTCAAACTCAGGACCTCCGCTACTAAACCCATCGTGGTTACTACTGAACCAAAGATGCGGTGTACGGTATACTAGATTTTTGTAAATAAAGAAATTAAAAATATACTATACTAATAAAAATCAAAATATTGTATCTTATCACAGTCTAACAAAAATATCATGAAGCTTTTCAGCTAATATATACGTTTATATACATACCTAAATTAGTATAGGGGAAATGCTAACGCTGTGCTGTGGGCCCCAATATGGCAGACGAGACGAGGTGAGGTGTTTTATTGGGTCTCCAACAGTTACCCAGGCAGATGCTGAAAATCAGCGCTGTAGCCAGTACTGGTTAACAGCACAAGCTGAGGCCTTTTCTTTTGCCACACAGAAGTTAAGTAGTTTAAGTTAGGATTAAGAGAGTAATTATTAAGAATGGAGTTTATGTGTGTGACATCGAATATGTCTTAAAAATCACTGTAGGTAGCTAATTCCATATGTCGCTAATATAAGCGTAAGGAATTTAAAATAATTTTTAAAAAATTATAATCATTTATATAATATAAAGCTAGAAACAGTTAAAAGAGCTTGTTAATTTATATATAAGTAGCTTGTAATTAAAGCGCTTACAACCTTATTAATTCATATAGTAATTTTATTCCATTATGCGGGTAAAGTTATGCGACATAGAGTATAAAAAGATGGAGAGGAATCAGTGGAATTTCTGAACAATAAAAAATCCTTAATTTAAGTATTTTTTTTGTTATATTTACAATATTATAAAGATTTGTTCGTTTGTTACAATTTAACTAAAACTACTGGACGGATTTTAAATATTATTTCATCAATAGAAAGCTACATTATCAGCGAGTAACATAGGCTATTTATTGTATATAGTACATCTACATTGCACCCGTGCGAAGCCGGGGTTCTTGCTAGTAATATATATACCCTTTGTTCGGTTCAAAGAATGTATTCTCATAAACTTAAAGTAGTCACATGAGAACTATTAAAATAAAATTATAATTTTGTGCTGGTAGCTTCGATCAACTACGTCAATGGCTGATAGTCACTAATATTTACGAAGCGTATTCACTTAACAATTCGTACATACTAATACTCGTTGTTCGCAAACTCGTCATATAATATGTTGTAATAAATCAAAAGTACGCAAACCAGTTCTCAACCTTTGCCGCTTTTTGAGGTATTTCTAGCGACAGTTCTTTAGGAATGCAGTTAAGGAATAAGTTTGAAAGTCTAGTACTAAGTACTAAATCAAGCGTCTCTAACTTTCATAGGATAGAAACTGGTCGCGTAATGTGAAATTATGTTGCACCGGATTTGCCATTTAATTCTTTTTGTTTCCTCTTATATTTATCGCTATATGGTGTCCAAACATGGACTCTCATTCAACTAAACACTAAAACATTAAAAGCCTTTGAAATGTAGATCTATCGCCGTATGCTGAAAATTACCTGAAGGGAGGGAGGGAGGTATAAAGTGATCAATGTGGAGTTACTGAATAAAGTCAAGAAACATCCAAAACTCATAAATACTGTTAAACACAGAAAACTCACCTACTTTGGTCTCCAAAATATAGCTATCACCAGCTGATTCTGCAAGGGGAAGTCGACGCATAAATGGAGCGTCGCAAGAAGGAGAAATCCCTGGCTAAAAATCCTAAGAGATTGGTTCCAGATGAACACAACGGCCCTATTCGCACTGCAGTATCAAAAGTGCCATGATGTTGTCCAACCTCCGATAGGGGAGGAACTTGATGAATAAATTAATCGCCGAATATGGTTGGATTAGATTAGAAGGTGGCGAGCTGGGCAATAGCCCTGGGCCTTGCGAAACTATCCAAACTGTATAAAATCATATACTAGTATATAACTACTAGCAGACCCGGCATTTGTTGTTCATTGTTTTTGACAAAATAGTTCCTGTAATATTACACAAGTCGCTGCTTGCCAGTTCTTTTTGGAACTCGACACGCTACCGCGAGTCTAAATACGGAGTAGTCATCCGAGGTGGTGGTTCACCTTAATCATAACCGCCTGGACTCACTCCGGCCAATATTTTGAAACATTGTTGCCCTTTTAAAAATTCACTTGTTACTTGTAAACCACTAATTTTAACAAAATAAAATTTGTTTATTAGCCAGCAACATGGGGAGTTGTCTGACACTTATTTAAGTTTTAATAAAATACTTTACAACTGGTTAAAACGTGATTTATTATTTATATTATTTATGCCAGTCAGCCGTGTCCATGGTTGCCGAAAAGCATCCGAAACGTTGGCATATGTTATAAAGTATTTTACATAAATGTGTGATACTCGCGTTAATAAAAGACAAATTTAAGTTTTCTTTATGCTGTCATACATAAATCATTTTATTTCATTTAATTTTAAAAGACAAGGGAGACATAAATCTCTGTCGCCCGGAGTCTCGTAGTTTATACCACCGCGCCGCTGTCAAATAATAAGGCGAGGTTACATTACATTTTTAAATATATATTTTTTTGTGATATTCGTTATTATGACTCACTCGAATACAACGTGTATGAGATCCTCTACCATACTACAATCAGCGTGAGGCTGGCTTGATGTTAAGTACCTTAAGTAAGTATGTGCCGCAGGGCATTTTTTTATTAATAATCCATAAAGCAGAATTTAATACATTAATATATAATATTTAATGACAGTTTTTTATACATCGTATGAAAGATTAAATTGAACTATATTTTACAATTACATAAAAGATCAGTAAATAATACGCTGTAAACTTGTTTTTTTACTTCAAGCATTCTAAAATAAATAGGCTGAAACCGAAAAGTGCAATATTTTTCCATATGTGAAAGATAATATAATATTCCTACCATCCGATACTAATACTAAAATGTGAGAAAACATGTGTACAGAATTTTAAGCTGCTTTAATTAAATCAATAAGTCATATACAAAAGACTAATTTTAATACAATGTACAAGTCTATATCAATAATTTTAAATAATGTGTGTTGGCCTTATCTCTTTTTTAGTTATTTACATATACGGCTTTTACATACTAAGCAGAAATTATTGAGAATGTTTTAAACCCTATATCCTAAGACATACTTAGCCTGATATTAAGATCAGATACACTTGATATTTAAGATCGGATATACTTCATTAATTCAAATATTTGCAGTCGTTGCGTACAATACGTTGCGTATAATACATCCGTCAATATTTATTATATAAGTACTTCAGATATGTAAAATTGAACCGAATACTGTTCCATATTATGTTTAGCATTTGTTTAAAACTTTTTACAATGTTTGTAGTAAATTTGAATAAGAAAAGCGCGTCTATTACACAATGAAGAATCAAGTTCACGACCTATGCAATGACCATGTGGTCGCTTTCGCAACATCATAACACTAGATATTACTTTTACTAAGAAAGTCTATTATATTTTGATACGTTTTTTCAACGGGTCACACTGAGGGGTGCGGAGCGTATGCTATTTAAGGTCAACTGCAATGCGCCGGCGCACAGTCTCTAAGTAATCTAGCCATGTGGAGGACGGTCGCTGTACTGACATTCGCGGTTTGTGCCGCCCTTCCCGCCCAAGAGTCGGGGCATACTGACAATGATCTCGATGGAATAAGTGATTGCCTCCGAAAAGACTCCACATCATGCTTCAAGTACAAATTCTTCTCATTCGTCGACAAAATGATTGGACAAAAGGAAACATTCGCTTTAACCGATGGTGTGACAGTTGTTCGAGCTTCCGATGCACCCCCTGCAACAGGAGCGCCCAGAGCTTTAGACCCAATTTCCAGACTGCAGAATTATCTTGAAACACATTCATTACGCGTTGAGATAAAGGGGTCAGATGTTATCGATACAGTTTCCAGTGTTGGACGAGCGTTGGATGACACAGTGTCATCGTTCGACGAAAACGATTTATCCGAAGAGTCGCGAGGGAAGAAAAAGAAAGCCGCGAAGATTCTCGGTCCTATAATTGCAGCGGTTATGTTGAAAATGATGGCGTTGCTGCCATTAGCGATTGGTGCTATCGCGCTAATCGCTGGGAAAGCGTTGCTCATTGGAAAGTTGGCCCTCGTACTCTCAGCGATTATTGGCTTGAAGAAGTTATTATCTCAGCAGAAGCATGTGACCTATGAGGTTGTTGCCCAACCTCACCATACATCAAGTCATACTTCTGGTCACGATTATGGCGGTGCAAGCGGATATGGAGGTGACACTGCTAGTTATAGCGGCGGTGCAAGTCACGGTAGCGGTTGGGGGCGTTCCATTGAGGCGCAAAACCTAGCGTATTCCGCGCAAAAGCCTTAGCCCACTTATCTAACCTATTTCAAGACAATTTCTCTCTTGTGTACTTGTGTTGTGTGACTATAGTATTTATAAACTGAACGTGTTTTGAAGCTATATATTATTTATATTTGTGTAAGATATTTTGATATATCTTTGTGTACCTGGCTTTAATTATTATATAAATAGTTTATAAGATATATTTGCCTGATATTTTGTTATGTTATATAAGTCCTCACGGGTTGTTATATACATTGTGTTATGTATGATATTTTTACGACGTTATTTCAGTATTTGAATATGACAAGATTGTTATATCGCTTGTTATATATAATTTATATTTATATTTATATAGATTATAACATATAATTTATATTATTATTATCTTTTTTTATGTGTTAGAGATGACAATTTTAATGAATTAAAACTTTATAAATTTGCCGTGTGTATTTTTTATAGAATTTGATTTAACTGTCAATTTCTTGCAATCCCCAAATCAACTTCATCTTCGATCAACAATAGACAATGAACTTCATAGATGTTTTATTTTCTTACATTATCCACTCAAAATCTAGAAAAACTGCAGTTTCGCAATACATATTAAAACATATTAATAATAAAGTTAAAAAAAAAGAATCCCGAAGAAACTTTTACATCTTAGAAATATTTTGTTTTCGTTATTCTGTTTTGACATTCTCGGATCATTAATTTAAAATGATAACTTTATGTTCTACATATTTAACCAAGTTCGTAAACTTACAGAGTCATTGAAATAAATGAAATACCGTATTGAATAACACATAAGTTAAACATAATTGAATATGTGGCTATTGAATTATAAAAGAAGTCACTGAAATATTACGTTTTGTTACGAGATTCATTATCAGAATAAATGTCTAAGGAATTAATTAGATTCTCTTACATCTCTGGTAATGTTAAATTATTAAGGTATGTGTAAGACTTAAAAGATTAAAAAAGCCTCTTTCAGAGGTTAAAAATTAATTATTGTGTGTGTGTATTTAATATGTTAAATATAGTTATTAAATATATATTTCACGAAAATAATATTTAATAAAGAATTTTTAGTTATTTTTTAATTAACATATTTTTTATGTCAGATGTCAACATATTATAATGATACTTGATGGATCGATTGTTATTGTTATAGCCAAAGAATACAGATGGTCAACGATAATTCAGGCTATTAATTACTATCTTCAAATGAAATGATAAAAGAATTCTAAGAATTAGGGGATATACCCGTATTTATTGTAAAAAACAAATAAGTAACTACTAATACATATTATTATAAATATTTTACTAAAAAGGTTATTAATATACGAAATATGCAAAATTAGCAATTGCAGCGTATTCCACACTTTCCAGTTTATATTTCCAATTACAAGTAAAGTTGTTTCTGATTATCCCGTATCCGATGATAAGTGTATCTAGATGAAGTTAAATATATAATGTTGATACATTCTAAGTAAAAGCGAGTGAAACGCGGATACTGCAGTGGGTCAGTAACAAGTTACTAGTAGGAGATATTATAGTCTAATCACGGTATTCGTGTACGAAGCCGTTAAGCTACGGTTCAGATAAAATCTTCTGCCATCAAGCTTACGTGTGTAATGCACCTATTAGTTCGGCTATCTCTCTAATTAAGTTGTGTGTTATCTGCTTTTTTATATTTAGATTTAGATTTAGTTGATGAGCTAGATTTGTTATTAATCTGAAGACAAACACCGTTGACCATAAACGTTATTGTTGATATTTTTCCCACCATGTCAGGTTGGGTCTGGATGGGCGGCTTTGAGTATAACACAATTGAAACAAGTAAAATAGTTAGATACAGCCTGGAGTCTTTATTCCTTGTGTAGATCATGGCGAATACCGGATGTCTTCTGTGACAGTTAACATGGCTCGTGATAGACTATAGACTATATAACAATCAAAGGATTTTTTTTCTGGCATACTCGGACTTTTACGGAAATTGTTAATAAAGAATTTATTAAGGAGTTTTATATTTTCCCTCTTATCATAATTTTAAGTAAATTGAGATTTTTATATATTTTTAATTTAGCCTTCCAAATAAGTAAAAAGATGATATATAAATTATGGAAAATATTATCCGTAAACTGAATTAGTTGATTGTGTTCTAAATTCGAGCCGAGTTCATGTGTCATTATTTTTTCATACATTAGACATCAACGGGCTCGCACAAAGAGCCACATTTAAGAAAACTCAACTAATGAAATTAACTGTTGCTCTGTGTAATGGATTGAATATTATATACAATTTACATGGATACTCCATCATTTATAATGATGTATTTATCATAATTCTTGATCCGCAACAATAAGTTCTGATTGCAGTTAATTAATTACACTGTTAAGCTAGCAATTTGAAAAATGTAGTGCACAGAGTATTTATGGGAGTTATTTTAATAATTGCATAGTATAGTACAAGTCTTATAATTTCACCTAAATTGTTTAGAACTATTAAAATAATTTATAAAAAATTAATGTAGATCCTAAATACAATTGATAAAATCTGTTGTATTTAGGATGTGCAAAATGTAACACTCATCATGATATTTTTTTTTAAAAACAGGGATTTGCAGTTGTATTCTTTGCAGACTAAACCGAAATAATTATATTTTATTATATTATTTATCCGAAATTTAAACTCAGAACCTCCGATGCTAAATTCCCACGAAATTCAAACGAACATTAATATTTTTTAAATCAGTGACCTCTAGAATACATACATCGAACTATTTGACCTTGAAATTGATATCAAACTATAGTGTGACTAACATAATATATCTTTCAATTCACTTAATTATAGAGTTACAGGAAGCTTAAATAATAACTTCAAAAATTTACCAAATAGACATTAAAAAGTTCTAAGGTATTACCACAATTCTTGCTCAAACTTGCTGTTAAATGATATTTATCCAAGATGCTAAGAAAAAAATAATGACAAATAAACGTTATGTAAAGTGGAAACAGTAAAAACAAAGTTCATTGGCATGTTACCACACGTGATTATGCAGGAAACTTGTACAGGAAGCCTTGAACGTAAGATTCATTCAAGTCGCAACCTGCATTGCCATGTAAATAAACTTGGCCATGAGAATAGTTCGACGCTTCTCCGTTAGATGGCGCTGTAATACTAAAGCTGTTTACTATAATTATTATTTTAGTAAATGTCATTACAGGGATATCCCTCGTCTACCGATTGAGCTCGATAGCTATATCTTTGTATAGCTCAATATGAAGGTATATGTATATGTAATATAATGCATTCTTGAAATACGTTTGAATATATTATGCTTTTATTATTTGGTAACACCACATAAATGTCAGAGATAAATATTGAATTGAATAATTTATAATCGAGAAATTTTATAAGTCCTACATGTGTAAAACACCTTAGTTATTGATATCTGTAGTCTGGAAATCACGTGCTTTTCAGAACTTTAGGTCTACCTTAAACCAACTAAGGCATACGCAGAAGTTTGCCTGCTTCGTCGTATTATAGTTTTTTAATATCGATGACATTACCAAACATTTCGATTAACCTTTAACGAAACATTAATTCTACTCTTAATTAATCCGTTGCATCTATTGGTATAGGTCCATAGGATAAAAGCGATGTAAACAAAGTTGGCCTTGAAAGTTATTCTATGTATTTCGAATAGATGGCGTCAAATACAACTATAGTTATTCATGTCAAAAACATCGTCACATTCACTTTGTTTTAAAATGTATGTAACTACGATAAACGTGTACTTTTAAAAGTATATAAGTAAGTCAGAATTCAATCTGCTAAAAAGGACTTCCGAGGATGAGTTATAATAAGTAATAATGTGGAGGGTACAGACCGTTCAAACAATATCTATAGCACCTTAAATCTCCCACAGGAACACGCCACAGGAACCTTTCACAGGGCCTAGAAACGGTTCAAATATCTCGTAATACCTACTTCAAAAAGCCATTATCTAAAACACTTGCCGCATCACTCAAAAATTCCTTACTTCCACATCTTTTACGCCTTTTGTGCTTGGGCACGTCCGATACAATAGATAAGTTAATCCTTATTTAAGGGAGAATAGAAAGTTACTCGAATAATAATTCTTTATTTTGGACATACATTCATTTCAATTATACCTTTTGACCTGGTACGTACACTTATGAAATAACATATTTATAAGTGTTATTTGAAAATATCTAAAATTAAGCTATAAGAACTCGATTAGTGTTTAACAAATGGGTTGTCCAGACATTTGTTATAAAAAGTATGAATGTTTTAAATGCAACCAAATCAGACGAATAGTAAATGTTGCTAACCCTAAAATGACATGCTCATCTAACACAAAGTGCACTCAAACTTTCTATTTTGAAACGGTTTTACTATGTGGGAACCCTTACAAGTATGCAATAAAACAATAGTTAAGAAAGCCTGTATCTTTACGAGACATCACATGTGTTATTCTCTTAAATTACTGACCTTTAACTCTACATTGAACCTAGGTTCGTGAAATGACGGGTATTAACTTTCTTTTGCTTCAAAAAGCTTAGAGACTTTTATTTACTTTCAAACAATACATAGTTTTGACATAAATACATATACATCACGCCACTTTCCCATTGGGGTAGGCAGAGATCACGGAATTCCATATGCTCCGATCCTTATATACCATTTTCGCTTCTTCCACTTTCATTAATGTTTTTTGACAGTTGATCTATACTTGTTATAGATTTTAGATTTGAATTAGTTTCTTATTCTTTATAATATTAATGATGTTTACTTAAAATTATAAAATTTTAGTAACGAGGTAATTGACAAGTCTTTTAACTTGGTTAAAAAATTCTAGTTACGAATTTGGCTAAAGATTATATTATAGTAATTATAAGAAGGGCTTTAGCTACTATTTCACTCTGTCATATCTATTATAATATTTCTTTTTATTTTGCGGTATAAGAACCATATGAACGTATTTACAAAAATCATAATTTTATTTACATCTTTAATATTATGCCAATGTACCGATATAACTTTAGTTGTATACTATCTGTATTAAAAAGCTGATAAAATTTTAAGTGGTGGATTGTCAGAGTATTTCTAAGTCCCTGTAAAATTATGAAAATGTAGATACGTCCATCTGACTCTTACACCGCGACTTAATCTTCAAGTTTTAGGCAAGTCCATATAATACTTTAAATTGTTTTCTGACAGTTGTCTTTGAAGAGTTGACTGTCTTAAAAATCAAACTTAGAAATAAACAATTATTTTAGTCCTCACCTTATAAAAACAAAAACCATATTATTCATATATTTCTTTATTTAACAAAAATATTAACAATCTTTGAATCTAGCATTAATAAATTAAATGACTGAAAATGCATTTCAATGATATTATGAAAATGGTGGGTGAAATGTTAACATAAAAGCATCACCATGTGCTATATAGAAAAATATATAAAATACAAGAAGATATATACAGTTAAGTAAAATATAATAATACAATTATATAAGAACTTGAGCATTGAATATACACTCATAATATAAATAATTTGAAACAATAGCATATATACTAAAATATATATAAAAAGCGTATTTACAAAGCATTAAAAAAGCACAGAAAGTTTATAAAAAAAATAACAGTTATCTATTTGTACTATAAAAAGGACAGGTACATATGTATATAAAAATTGGGGCCGTACCACGATCTCTACGAGCAATAAGATTGTAGTCTTACTTTAGCTAAACATTATGTATAGCTCTCTGTCGGTATATAATAATAATTCTTGAATCCTACGATAATACTGCTTTAAAAGATAGTACTAAGGCCCCCGGTGACGCATCACTTAACACTCAATAATAAATAATTTAAATAAATTAAATAAATAGCGAATTAATGAGGTCTCTTAGGTATCAATTGGAGTAGGCGTTGTATGCCATTTCTTGGGCATCCTGTGATCTGCCCCAGCCACCATGAGGACTAGCATGGGCAAAGTGTTCATCGTGATGAGGATGGGCTACAACCTGGAAAAAAGATCCGTTACTGAATATGACTTGTACGAATGGTACAGTAGTTTAAGATTATGTGGAAGTTGATGCAGTTTACTAATACAAGGTTATGCGTGTTCGATTTTCAAAATTAGTGGCATCAATATATATTTGGATAGAAAGCCTGGATTTAATTGAAGAGCCTTCCAGTGGCAATTAATTACATACGCTCTTGTTTTATGGCTCATTAATTATACCAGCTTAAGCAGTTACGAATACACTATGTGAAGCGAATCCAAAGATATTATCCATAAATATTTGGGAAGAACCTGAATGAAATTGTTGAAAGATTCTTGCAATAGCGAATAACATATTTTAGATAAGAGTAATTCTAGTATATTTTTAAAATTAATGGTCGTTTAGCTACTGGCATAACGGTGACAATGGAAAACTGATTCAATATTTCGTAATTCGGTCCCCCTGTTTTTATTAAAATATTTTGCAGTTAACCTAATGAGCGATTCCTAAGAAAAAGAGCCACACAATATCATATAAATACATTTTTGCATACCTTAACAAGACATGAGGTAGAAACACAATATTCAAAAAAGTAAAAAGCATCGACAGCGCATCATTGACTGATGTTCTGTGGCTGAGCTATCACCTACCATCAAGTGAACGTCTTGTCGATATCTATCATAAAAAAAAGCACGAAGAAAAGATCGTACCTCATAACTCTCGTGATGCTCCTGTTTCGATAGGAGTTTCTTCAACAACAGCAGAGCAGAGGCAAGTAAAGCAGCCTTAGCGAGCATCAGACCCTTGACAGCAGCAAAGGCGATGATACCCAGGAACAGAGGGATGAGGGACTGGATCTTCAGCTGAAGGAGGGCGAAGATTGGGATGAGTTGTTTCAGCTTCTTCTTCTTGCCACGCCCTGATGAAAAAAAGAAGTTATTTTTTTTATCTCAAATCTAAATATAAAATTTAAATAAAATATGCCTAATAATAAGTCCTTACTTAATATTATTAACGTGAGCATGTGTTTGTTGATTTGTCGTACCTGAGCGAAAATGGAGCAATCGATTGTTTTAATTTATTAATTTATTTTATGCATAAAATAAATAAATAGGTACAAAAGGGCATAATATGCTATTTATCGCCTCAATCCCTACTTCCCTACTAATATTATAAATGCGAAAGTAACTCTGTCTGTCTGTCTGTCTGTCTGTCTGTTACGCTTTCACGCCTAAACCACTGAACCGATTTTGTTGAAATTTGGTACAGAAGTAGATTAGACCTTGGGAAAGGACATAGGCTACTTTTTATCGCGAAATATAGGCTTGGAGGGGTTGAAATAGGGGATGAAAAATTGTATGGAAGTTCGTTAAATATCGAAGATGATACATACCATGAAACGTAGTATTTAGACACTTGATAAGATATAAATAAAAATTTGAATTTGAAATTTCGACCTATGTAGGGATGAAACAGGGGAGGAAAGTTCGCAGGGAAGTCCAACCAATTCTATTAATATATTTACTATACGTATATGTATTAATATGTAAATGATATATTATATAGCCGCGATCAGAATATTAAAATAGTAAGGAGATTGATGAAAAAATTGCTCGGATAATAAATAAACTACCCGTAGTACTAATTCTACGCAGACGAAGTCGCGGGCAGAAGCTAGTTATAGCTATATAAACAGAATTCAAATAAGACAAAAGCAAAGTGTATAAAATACTAATTTAAACTATAATACTCTTATTTCACGAGAAAAAATTATTATTACAATAATATTGACTCTCTTGCAAAGTTTTGAAGATTTTTTTTTAATTTTCTTGCATGGTTTTATCCTTTAAGTACAGAGAAGGTATTCTTTAATTCAAACATTTTGATTAACTTGTTCGGAAGTTTTATTTACTATATACAATTGTATACCTTTCAGTCCCATGGTTATCTAAGAAAATTGAGAGTATCTACATTTCACAGAATTCATTCGAATCACGTGAAATCAACAATAGTGAATTCTACTTTCTCTCAAACCGTACCATAGTTCTAATCTAAATACCAATCGGTAAACAAATAGCCTGAATTGAATTCAAAGTAGTTAACACAATGAAAATGTACTTTCATTGAAATTCAAGATGTCCAGCCGTTTGCATAATAGCTTAGAAAGCTCATTTCCTATTCGATACACTGCGAAAGCTTGCAAGTCTTGCATTATTTCAAATCATTAATTAATACGTTGCTGTTTACTTAGAACATTTCAACTAGCTTCTATCCGTGACTTTATCCGCGCAGACTTTGATTATTATCTTATTTTATGCGAAATAGCTCTCGGATAGTAATATTTTTTTCGACTAACTTGACACTCATCGTTATAATTTGGCCAATTAACTCAAAATCGTTATATTATATTATATTAAATTCCAATTATTAAACCAAAATAAGGTATTTTTTAATTAAATCGATAATAATAAGTGTCTACTACATATTAACCTGAGGGTTACTTTCTGAGGAAAGTCAGAAGTCATCAATGAGACACCGCAGTTAGAAATTTAAATATTTTACAGCAAAAAACACTATATCAACTAAAAACATTCTTATATAACTATATATAAAAGAGTATTTTTAGTTAAAATAAATAGTAAATTTGTATATAATCCATTTATGATATATTTATTTACAAATGAAAAATAAAGCAAGGGATTTAAGAAACAATTTTTTGAGGGCTTTCAAATTAAATCTTTTTCAATAACGTAATAAATGTACTATGAAATAATTAAGTAGAAATTTAAAATAGTATATGAACTTAAAACAAGTGATTATGGCTGGCACAGATAGGGGCAAAGCAAAAACTTGCCGGACTCCGGCTTTCAAGTATAATAAGCCTTATTAGAGACCCCAGCTAGACCTGTTCCAGAACTTTCAAACGACTTACGGAAACAGTAAGGATGCAATTTCTAAAACCTACATTCTCATCGTTTTAATTAGATTTATACAAACTTTCTACTTGCGTACCGGAATTTTGGTGAGAGCGATATTAGTATATGTTTATATAACAATTTCGCGTTTTATTACATCATTTGTAATTTAGGCGTCTGAGAATTTGACCAGAGTATTATGCCTAAAGCAGTATTAGATCGAGCCTGCTTGTGGAACACTTTCGCGATAGTTTTATGAGTATAGTAGTTATAAAGAGGATCATAATATAATTTCCGGTTATTTTTATAATAACATAAAAATGGTTATGTGTATTTTGTTCTTGTTTTTAATAAAACAAATGAACGGAAAGTTCTCTTTTATATGCCTTGCAGTCTTCATTCGAGTTATATCATTATTGGAAATGTAATATGAGATTAAATATATGGGATAAAGGGTAGTTCTCAGTGTCTGCACATCTTGTGGTTAGCTTTAATATTTGTCAGAAACAATTCCAATCAGAAATCGGTCATCTACCTATTAGGAATACCACTTAGAGTTTATTTTTAACTCAAATATGATACTGGCATAGTATTGTTATAATTGCAATAGTGACTTACCTTACCACAACACCACTTACCATCAGATGGTATCGTAGTCAAACAACTGTCTGTTAAGTTTTTAAATAATGAAGCTATTTTGGGGTAGAATTTGTAACTCACGAATAGTAAAAAGAGTATATTACGTAAAATATTTAGAAAACTATCCAATAATATTTTTTTATAATTATGTATTTATTATTGTACAATAAAAAAAATTCAAAAGGTATAGTTTTCATTAATAGATCATGGTAATCATATACTGAAAATAGTTTTATATTTACTTTAAGAGAGTCTTATACAATTTGTACTCAAACGATTTTACTTTGTGTATTATTTCAAAGCATTTGCATTATGTCAAAGCTTTCACACTTTCCGCTTAGCTAGTATTAAGTGTAAATCTTCGCGAGTAATTAATTTGGATTTTAATCAAATTAACGTTGCGTGGAGATAGTTAATTATATTAAATTATGTAAAATTTTCAAATTTGTTTACAAAATATTTACTAAACATTATATGCTTGAGTTCACTTTAGAATTTAGACGGTTAATTTGGGGTTTCACTTTCGTCTGTAATTAATTCAATGTTAGACTTTAGTTTTAAAAACAAATAAAATATAAATATTTTTGTATCATTAATAGATTTAGGTTTTACTACTTTCCTGGTATTAAAAACAAAAGAATTACATATAAATTAAAAAAGTGTCAAAATCTTATTTAGTGAATTATATATTCAACTTATTCTCTGGACAAATTTAAATTATTGCGCTTAATTTTAATTAAAATTTTGACAAAATTATATCACTTTAATTTTTGCAGTGAACTTTAATTTTTTTGAGTTACCATTGAATTTATTTTATGGTTTTAATTTCTACATGTATGCTAATAATAATAAAAGTGAAATCCTGAGTCCCCTAGTGAGGCATGGGGCAGATTCATTTCTGTCTGTTTCACTGATCATTATTCTTTTACAGGCAAGTAGGTTATGCCGTCTATGCCCTGCCCAACCAAAACATTTTTTTATCTTGTTTTTCGCGGGATTCGAACCCAGGACCTCTGATGCATTTACGACATTTATGACTGTGCCACTTAGGCGGTCAAATATATGTATTTGTAATAGTAACATTGATTAAATCTCTAACGTTTTACCAAATTTATTGTATCTGGTATTCATCTCAAAGACTATTTATTTATTATATTATCTAGTATGGTATGTATGTTTGGTAAAACGTGTACTATACACAACAAATAGCTTATGTTACTCGCTGATAATGTAGCTTTCTATTGGTGAAAGAATTTTTAAAATCGGTCTAGTAGTAATATACAAAAGAAGTATAGATAAACTTAATTACTGACCTTCCTCAAGCGATCTCTTGACATCGTCAACAGTGCCCTTCGGCACTCGTAACTGGATGACATGATTCTCCAAGAACTCAGCTGCTGCATCCAGAAGTCTGGTTTCCACTTGATCTTCCCTCGCCCTTGGCTCTTCAGACAGTGGTTCGAACGATCTGGCACCTCGTGAAGAACCAGATCCAATGAGGGTGACACCATCTGTGATGCTAATTTCACGGGCTGAGGCCAAATTTTCTGCGTATTTCAGCGCTTTTTCCTGTGAAAAAAATGAGATTATTTTATTTTAATTTTTTATATTTCTTTATTACACTGATCTTCGTTGTTGATTCTATGAAGGTTTTTTGACGAAAAAAAATATGAATGTCTTTTAAAATACTATTCTGTCGATACATCAACAAAATAATTATTTCAACATATAAATCACTTAATTAATTTACTGATACTGGAAATATAGATTTCTTAATAAAAAGTTAGTTGCAAATGACCGAATACTAAAATACTCGTCAACACTATAAGTAAATCTCAAAATCGTAATAAAATATCTATAAGGTATTATTAAATGGCCCCAATACACAGAAAGACATAAAATAGTATTTCAAATAGCATTTCTGACTATATAAACAATTTAATATAACAGCAATTTTCGCAAACATTATTACGAATTTAACACACATCCCTTAACCCCAGTTTACCCCAAAGCACATCACTAACACACACCTTAAGGCACAGGGAGACGTCTTTTTCCCCACAACTCTTGACCACACCAACAACCGATCCCATGACGTCATCTTCCGTTGTAGGCTTCGCGGCCACCACCGCCGCACAAACTAACAGAACTAAGTACTTCATGATGGTGTGACGATGGTAAGTATAGTGTACAGGAGTGTGGTAAGGCTGTTATATTTAACGCCCCCCACTGGCTAGGTGGTAACAAAATTGCTAGTCGCGTACTGCGATAGAGCTGTGAATGTTTAGACTGGTACATTTTAAATATTTCTTGACTAGCTATTTTAATCAAGTGTATTTTATTGTATGTAAATATTGTTATTCTTATTAAGTGAAATGTAATCTTTGAAGAACAATAATTTAATTTAATTTGAAGACAAATCTTGCCAGTTCTTCTCGTCCGTTCTACGCCCTTGATTTGAGAACTGGCAGTAAATGTAAAATTAGGAGCATGTAAAATGTATTTTTTATGAACGTTCATAAGTGTACATTGCGTTAACTGAATGAATAAATGGTTTTGAATTTGAATAAATATATTTAACCTTTAATCAGTCGTTTAAAAATATTGTTACTGTAATACAATAGATAAGACGTTGATACATTATTAGTCTTTTAAAGTACGTATTTTATAGGCTTATAGAGACAAACAAATAATATTAAGATTAAAAGCACATTGTATATATTTAACACATAATACATGTACATATATCAAACATACTCACCCATTAAAATTATATAGCTAAATCTAGGTTTTAATTATTTAAACTCTCTCATTAATTTTCTATGTATTCGATTTGTATTACCCGAGCAGACGTGCGAAAGACATGCTTATAGAAAATTACAAACATGTCGTCCCAGCAGGATTCGTCCAGGTGTTTTACCAAACGCGCCAACGAGCCCGTCAAAATCTGTCGTATCATTAAACTATCAGTTGTATTATTTGGAACTGCATACAAATGACGATAATTTCTCGCTAGTCGTCCACGCTAGGGCCTCAGTAAGCCACGTCTGTACATTTCAAAGCTCTACATGTGTAACTATCAAGTTCACGTATTCACTACGCAGTCGATTGTCATGAATCCGTGAATCATGTATTAAAACTGTAAAATTAACATTTATTGGGTGGTTTCTAATATTACATAAGTGTGCGTGTAAGAAATTAATATCATAACATTTTCGAATATGTAATTGATTGAGATACATCGCGTGCGTCATGGTGGTCTAAGTTAGTCCGCTTCCTCTGTATACGGAACAATATTTTTGAATTGATTCATGGAAATGAGTTGCGTAGAACCATAATCGTACCTTTATTAACACGAGTATCAGACATTTAAATGAAATAACATATACCTGATTAAAACACGATGCATATCTTTTAAATAAAACACTTAATAACGGATTAAAACGCGATTTATTATTTATTCCGATGTTCCGGATGCTTTTCAGCAACCATGGTCGCGGCAGACTAAAATGTGACAGCTGTCTGATTGAAATATCACAAAGTTGCCATATTAACGCCATCTATTCCTACGAAATTGATATTGACTGTAATTGTCTTATGACAATATTGACTAACGGTGTCCTCTTGATCGTTTGTATGTTTGATTAATAAATCGCGTTTTAATCCGTTATAAAGTATTTTATTTAAATGTGTAATACTCGTGTTAATAAAAGACGTCGAATATCTTATATTGTGTATCCCTTAATAAGAAATATAGTGTGAAAATTTCAATAGAATATTGTATTTTGATGATGTCATAATATATCATTTTTTAGAAATATTCTTTAAATGGACGCTGTTAAGCAATACAGTGTCAACCCAAACGGTTGCCATTTTGAGAAAATTGAGTTTGAAGTTTTAATTAGGTTTATTAAATTTCTTTTAAATAGTAACAGAAATAATAGATTTTTTTGTAATTTTTATTATTAAACTAAATGTGTATCGTTCTTTTTGGTAGCACTCAAAGTAATAGAATTTAGTGCATTATTATTAAATATTCTAAACATGTTAGGATTTCGTGCCCACTAGTTTTTTTTCAATATTTTTGCTATTAAAATGATTTCAATGATATATATCTCTTTTGAAATATGTACTCCAGCTCATAAGGAAGCGATTGGTATCAAAAATTAAATTTTTATCATTTTGTGGGTTGACACTGTATTGATTAATAGCGTCTTAATATACTATTATGTCTTTTTTATGGCAATTATTGAGCGAGAAACTCATTCGATGGTAGGTATACGTCAACCACAAGGTATTTATCAACGATGGTAGGCCCTAGTCTTAGGTCATGAACGTTCGAAAATCCATAGATAGAAAGTAAAACGTGCATTTATCATAACATTCCACGTTTGAACCATGATCTTGAATGGAATTTCGTTATTTTTCAAACCTTGATTATTTGAAGAAGCCAGATTTAAGAAAAATTGTTATTTTGAATAGATAAGGGAAGATTCTCAACCACAACACAAAGCAACATGACAGCATTAACTATGTAGAATTAATTTACATTTAGAACCAGTCGTGATAACTATTACTATAATCTAAAAATAGAATAGCAATGTTATTGAAATTCTTGCAAACTCGTATGAAAATATAATGTTTTATTTTATGTTCATAAAAAATTAGCAGTTGATAAAAATTGATAAAGAATTCTGTTCACGGTTGGAAAACGCCTGCATTTAAACCAATATTATATTAGGGTAAGTACATTGACATAGTATTAATGTTGATCGAAGGGTAAGTATGTTAAAATTAGGGTATTTTAAATTTCGAACTATATAAGATTAAAGTAGTTCGAAATTTAAATGAAATAATTAATTGCAATCTTTTTTTTTTTTTATGTCAGATATCGACAGACGAGCATGAGGTTCACTTGATGGAAGGTGTTACCTCAGCCACAGAACATCAGTCAATGATGCGCTGTCGACCTAATTTTTACTTCGAGCATTCGGAAATCCATAGACTGAAACCGAAACGCGCAATATGCACTTCACGGTTTTTCCATCTCTGAACGGTGGTTCGTTACCCGGTCGGAATTTAGATATTCCTCCCACCCGATCAATGCCCGAAGTTACCAGACGAGGGGAAAATATGCTTACAGAAAATTATAAGCATGTGCTCCCGGTGGGATTCGAACCCACGACCCATCGATGCGCACGGCAGGAGTTCTACCGAACGCGCCAACGAGCCCGTCAAGCTCTGAATCTGTTGAGCTCGATTCTTTAGAAGAACTTTTTTGATGGTGGCTTTTTATATAATATCGTGCTTTTGTCTAATTCGATTCGCTTTGTCTTTCTGATCTTGATGTGTGGAGACGTAAAATAAAACTGTTTACACTGGATTATACTGGATTTAATTCACTGATACAGATTACTGACACTGAATATAGTTTTAGATAATCGATCCAGGCGGAAGAACATATATATTTTAGTGAAACCATACACAAAGTGTTGCCATGTGAAAAGTCTCTGAATATGAAGTAAAGTATGTTATACAAACGATACATTGAGAAACCTATTGTATCATTTATCAATTATTATTATTGATACATGAAAACAATGTATAAGGTTTTCTATATATTAATAATACCTGGCATTCAGATCTCATTCCAATTTAAAGACTTACCACGCTAGAACATGTGTATGTACACTGACTGATTTTAGATTTCATTCAGAACATTTGACTATTCAATACTTAGGCCCATATTCCAAGACGTGTCTCAGTTTTGAATCTATTCTTGAGAGCTGTCGAATCATTTTTTCTCTATAGAATTTTGACGTATTGACAGTTCTCAAGAATAGATTACGACTTGAGTAACGTCTTGGAATACGGGCCTTAGTATCATGTCGAATTTAAATCGAAACCTAGCTACTATTAGAGTATTTATTTTCGTTGTATTTTTACAGCGTAAAAATATTCTGAATTTGATTTGGGTATTAATATCTAAGAACATTCTAATTTTGAATTTTAAATATTTCAGTTTTATATTTCAACTAGCAAAACGCCCCGGCTTCGCACGGGTGCAAATAGATGAAAAAAAAGCAAAGCCTATGTTACTCGTTGATAATATAGTATTCTATTGGTGAAAGAATTTTTAAAATCGGTTGAGTAGTTTTTGAGTTAAATCGTAACAAAACCTACTACCCCTCGCCGTATTGCTCGATTCCCTGCGTGGAGCCACAGCGCGGTGCGAAGCGGACGGCGTGTATTTTTTGTTTACATTAATATTTTTAATTTCGTAATATCTTTTGAATGGAATGTCCGATTTCAATATTTCAAAAACTAATCAACAGGTATTGAAACAATCTTAAATATGAAATAATTTATTTAGATAAGAATTAAAACAAAGATATGGATAGCAAGGTCTGAATTTGATCGGCATTTCTATCAACTTTTTAAATGTTAAAAAGTAGTTATAGTAACATAACTACAATAGTTAGACATATGGTCTCGCGAAGTTTTTTGTAGATATTTATTTGTTCTATAATATTGTAGAACTTTATTTTGTTCTATCATCAATACTTTTCGCAGCGCATGCGACGAACAACATTTTTTGGCAAATTTTTTTACACCTCGGGTTGGTTTTAGTAGGAAATTCTAAGGATCTCTATTTTTTTCTAGTAATAAATATAGCCTATGTTACTCAGCGATAATGTAGCTTTCTATTGGTGAAAGAATTTTTGAAATCGGTCCAGTAGTTTTTAAGTTTATTCAATACATACAAACAAACAAAAAATCAAACCTTTCCTCTTTATAATATTTGTATAGATGTATAGATAACGAAACTATGTGTATGTATTAATTCGAATAATATCCGAAATTTAAAAATCTGCTTAAAATTAGTCTTAGAGAATGAATAAAGAGTAATAAGTATGATTTAATTTGATAATTGATTGTATTTGAGTATAATACTGTGATATAGGTATTGAAAAATATTACATACATAGATTTACTTTCTAACAGAAATGATCTATGTTTTGATTTATTTTACCAAATTGCATATCATTACATTTACTTGTTTGATGCAAACAGCTTATCAAGACTGCTACACACACCAAATATCACCTAACTAGAAACTAGTGGTCTACAACAACTTATATTATAATCTTATCAAGAGGAAAGATTAGATTAAAATTTAAAATCAAAAACTATTTTGATTTTAAATTTTTTTATTTTATTTTTGTGCAATTTTGTGCAATGCATCCATGCGAAGCAGGAGTAATTATGGGCATTATTATAAGAAACAAAAAACAAACCTGCTCTCAATATTGATATATTTTAATATTGTCTTTTATTAACGCGAGTATCACACATTTAAATAAAATACTGTATACCATCTTTCAGTCTCCCGCGACCACGGTTGCTGAAAAGCATCCGAAACGTCGGGATAAATAATATAAACAATAAATCGCGTTTTAATTTGATATATTTTGTATTGGGCAGACATTTCTGTGTCTGTTTCATTGGTTTTTTCATTGCAGGCAAGTATAGAATTGGGAACCTCCGCTTACCACTAAGGCGTTTTATTTGCTTTTTTTTCATATTTATAAAATACGTCTTTGTTAAATTTTGAAAACTAAATTTCTATATAGTAAAAAATATCTATTATCTTTAATTGCCAAAATGTTATGTGACGAATGGAATAAAAAACCAAGTCGCCATAAACACACACACATTGTATTGTATAATAAAAACAAGTTTTTTGCCTTCCAGACAGCATGACGGCGCAAGCGCAGTATTCGGTAAAAGTGATAAATATAATTTGTCAATTATGAATACGCGTGAATGGCAATCAAACACTTGAATAAAGTTTTAAAGTGTTTTATTTGTAGACAAAATTGTCATGTCACAGGTTATTATATAATTTGTGAAAGTGTATTCGGATGTTTTTTACTGAATCACATTTAAACGGCTGAGCGGATTTGGATGTAATTTAGTACACTTTTAAATTCAGCATACCTGTAATTATCGCATCCTAAACTCGAGAGTTACTGTTGGATTTGTGCAGCGGTTTTTGCGTGTAGCAGTTCTGTTTTTATATGTGTGGCAACATAAACATCTATATAATATAATATGACTTCTTCTTATAAAATTAAATCATTTATTTGCATAAATCGGTACATGTGATGGTACTTATTAAATACATTGGATCCTTGATTTTCCGCCAAATGTTGCAAATATTAAATTAACTAACTAATAATTTTGACAAGCTACCGTGAGCATCGATGAGTCGTGGGTTCGAATCCCACCGGGACTACACGTTTATAATTTTCTGTAAACATGTCTTCCCCATGTTAGGTAACTTCGGGCATTGACCGGGTGGGAGGAATATCTAAATTCCGACCGGGTAACGAACCACCGTTCATAGATGGAAAAACCGTTAAGTGCATATTGCGCATTTCGGTCTCAGTCTATGGATTTCCGAATACTTGACGTAGTTCGACAGCACATCATTGACTGATGTTATGTGGCTGGTTTATCACCTAGCATCAGTGGCGGGACCACCATACAAGCTCGAAAAATAATAATGCCCTTAATTATATAAATCATACTAGCTTATCGTTGGAAGTCAGGTGATGGTTTCCAAAATTGATTGGGATAATCTCCCAAGCGTAAATGTTAATGGTGTTCCTATCCCTTACAGCAGCAAAGTGAAAAGCTTAGGTGTAATAATAGATTCCACTTTATCGTGGCACGAACAGATCGGCGTAGTTAGCAAAAAACTTTTTGCGGCGGCTGGCTCTTTAAGACGTCTCTCTAACTTTCTTCCCATTCCCACAAAAATTACTTTAGCTCAGTCTCTTCTTTTATCCCTTCTAGACTATGCAGACGCTTGTTACTTAAACCTCACCGAGGAACAATTGAATAGACTCGAACGGCTTCAAAATGTTTGCATAAGGTTTATATTCCGCTTGAGAAAATATGACCATGTCTCAGAGTTTCGGAAATCACTCAAGTGGCTTCCTATCCGTTATCGGCGTTATACTCACATCTTACGACTTTTTTATAGTGTGCTGTTTGATCCAAGATCGCCTAGCTACCTAAAGGAACGGTTTGTATATTTGGGTCAAAATCGAGAGGTGCGTAATTCCACAACTTCTTTGGTTTTAATGCCTGCCCATAAAACGAAATTCTTTGATTCCTCTTTTACAGTTGAGGCTATACGTCTTTGGAATTCTCTTCCTCCTGATATCAGAAATGCTCAAAGTATCACTTCCTTTCTCAAATTGGTAAAGGAGCATTATCTTTCTGTGTCCTAATCTAATTTTGGTCATTATTTATTGGTCATTACAGTCTGTTTTAATTGCTTATGTATTGTGTGTATTATATGATAATATATTTTTATACTATTCTTCCATTCCCTTTTCATGTTTTTCTTGCACCGTCCCCATTTCCTTTAATTTATTTCTGTCACCCAAAGGTAGTCTGGAAGAGATTGCTACTCTAGCAATAAGACCACCTATTGTACCTTTTATTTTTGTATTATTTTCTTAAATGTATTACTTTTGTGTGCAATAAAGTTTTTAAATAAAATAAATAAATAAATATGTTAAATAGCTGGCTGTTAATGTAGCTTTCTATAGGTGAAGGAATTTTTAAAATCGGTCCAGTAGATTTTGAGTTAAATCGTAATAAACACACAAACATACAAACAAATCTTTCCTCTTTATAATATAAGTATAGAAAGTATAGATTGATACATGAAATAAATATATAAGGCACTTTGCATTAATGAATCTCGTAGCAGAAATTAGAAAAATCGGTAGAGGTTTTCTATATGTATATTAATTCGATAAATGCATTGGGTTTTTTGAATAAATTCAAATATCATACCATGCTAGAATATGTGAACGTACACTCGCTGATGTCAGATTTCATTCAGAACAATTGACTAGTGAATATCAATACTTACATGTTTTTTTTTTATGTCAGATTACGACAGACGAGCATGAGGTTCACTTGATGGTAGGTGATACCTCAGCCACAGAACATCAGTCAATGATGCGCTGTCGACCTAATTTTTACTTCGAGCATTCGGAAATCCATAGACTGAAACCGAAACGCGGAATATGCACTTCACGGTTTTTCCATCTATGAACGGTGGTTCGTTACCCGGTCGGAATTAAGATATTCCTCCCCCCATTTAGATATTTAAATCGAAACTAGCTACTATTAGAGTATTTATGTACTTCTTTTTCTTATATTAATTGTATTTTTACAGCATCGACATATTCTGAATTTGATTTGGGTATTAATTAATTATCTATGAACCTTCTAATTTTGAATTTTAAATATTTCAGTTTTATATTTATTATGTTACGAAACTATGTATATGCCAGAATGCGCATAATATTCGAAATTTAAAAATCTGCTTAGTCGTAGAAACATAAATATTTTAAATAAGTATGATTTAACTAGATAATTGATTGTATTTGACTATACTATGATACAAGAATTGTAAAATATTACATACATAGATTTACTTTCTAACAGAAATAATCTATGTTTTGATTTATTTTACCATATTGCATTTGATTACATTTACTTGTTTGATGCAAATACGAGGGTGAATCAAAAAATTCTTGGAATCAATATTAAAAAATGCAAAGATTTAAATAATAATATTTTATTTTTCTACATAATCTCCCTCCAATGCTCCCTATAACCGCGTCATTATCGTGAAATTTTGTTCCACGAATTTCCTCTTTTAATTTTGGAAATAAGTGAAAATCACTTGGGGCTAAGTCCGGAGAATATGGTGGGTGGTCAAGGAGATTGAAGCCAGCACAGCGGATTGCGTTGAGCGCAACTTCCGATCGATGAGCAGGAGCGTTATCTTGAAGGAACAACACGCCCAACGACAGTTTTCCACGACGTTTTTCTTTAATCGCTTCACGCACTTTCGGGATTAAATTTGCATAATAGGGTCCAGTAATCGTCTGGCCTTTTGGCATGTAATCAATAAAAAGGATTCCTTCACTATCCCAGAACACAGAGGCCATAACTTTGCCAGCGGTAGGAGCAACTCGAAATTTCTTGATGGATGGAGAGGATGGTCGTTTCCAAGACATGCTTTGTCTTTTAGTTTCAGGATCAAAATGGTGGACCCACGTTTCATCCATGGTGACAAGACGACGGCAAAAATTATCCGAATCACGCTGGAACATTTCGAGATTACGCTTGGAAATTTCCAAACGTCGCTTTTTGTTTTCGTCGGTTAACATTCGTGGCACCCATCTTGCAGACACTTTTTTGAACCCCAGTGAATCAATTAAAATGGATTGAACGCTACCAAAAGATATCTTTAGGATCTCAGCTATATGTTTTATAGTCATTCTTCTGTCTTCCAAATCAGATTCTCAACCTTTTTGACATTTTCTTCTGTAACGGAGGTTGAAGGCCGCCCAGAACGCGGGTCATCTTTACAGCTTGATCTACCTCTTTTAAATTCAGCCACCCAGTACGCAACCGTAGAATAGGGTACAGCATCACCCCCTAATGTCTGCGGAATGTCCAAAAAAATTTCCTTCGTAGACATTTTTTTCAAACTGAGATATTTTATCACCGCACGTAACTCACTTTTATCCATAATTTTGAATTTTTAGCAACTCGTTGCACAAAAAAATTTATTACATGCGAACGAACTGACAAAAACAAGTGACAGTCTGCATAAATATAGTGTGATAGACACTCTTTAATTTGAATATCGAACTTGATCCAAAAAGGTTTCATATATATGCACTTCTAAGAACTTTTTGATTCACCCTGGTAGTCCATTGAAATGTTACATTTTTTAGGCCTTATCTTACGTTTTTTAGAGGACGCAATTTTATTTAACATTTTTAACATTTTTTGTTAAAAATGTTAGTTAAAGTTAACATTTTTTGTTGCAAATTAAATTTTCTACAATTTTTTTTATCAAATTAATAGTTTAAGAGATATATCGTAAAAACCATTTCAACCCCTATTTTCAAGATGGCGGCCGTGGGACAAGGGTGGCGACCCCACAAACTTGTTTTTAGCTTTACCCCTACACATCATAAACATAAAATTGCGTCCTCTAAAAAACGCAACCCCAAATGTAACTTTTCAATGGACTAAAACGCTTATCAAGACTCTTCGAAACTTATGGTCTAATTGATATAATACGTGATATTTATTTTAGAAAAATTATTATTAATGTATTTTTTTTATTATCTACAACTTATATTAATTATTATAAATATAACGCTATAAAGAGGAATGATTTGTTTGTCTGTTACGATTTAACTCAAAAACTACTCGACCGATATTAAAAAATCTATTTTTTATTTTTGTGTACAGTAAGAAACAAAAACAAAACTTCTTTCAACATTGATATATTTTGGTACTGGGCAGACACATTTCTGTGTCTATTTCATATGTTTTTTTCTTTGCAGGCAAGTATCGAATTCGGAACCTCGAGTAGTAAACGCAAAGCGCTTACCACTAAGGTGTTTAATTTGTTTTTTTTTCATATTTGAGCTAAAGTACGTTTATGTTAAATTTTAAGAACGAAACTGAGTTGAAAAAATATCTATTATCATATAACTTTAATTGCCAAAATGTTATGTGATGAATGGAATAAAAAACCAAGTCGACATAAACAGTGGTACACATTGTATTGTATAATAAAAACAAGTTTTTTGCCTTCCAGACAGCATGACGGCGCAGGCGCAGTATTCGGTAAAAGTGATAAATAATTTGTCAATTATGTATACGTGTGAATGGCAATCAAACACTTGAATAAAGTTTTAAAGTGTTTTATTTGTAGACAAAATTG
Source organism: Anthocharis cardamines (assembly GCA_905404175.1). NCBI lineage: Eukaryota > Metazoa > Arthropoda > Insecta > Lepidoptera > Pieridae > Anthocharis > Anthocharis cardamines. The sequence goes on along the minus strand of FR989972.1, from coordinate 2,959,458 downwards.
TCATGTCACAGGTTATTATATAATTTGTGAAAGTGTATTCGGATGGTTTTTACTGAATCACATTTAAACGGCTGAGCGGATTTGGATGTAATTTAGTACACTTTTAAATTCAGCATACCTGTAATTATCGCATCCTAAACTCGAGAGTTACCTACTGTTGGATTTGTGCAGCGGTTTTTGCGTGTAGCAGTTCTGTTTTTTATATGTGTGGCAATATAAACATATATATAATATAATATGATAATATATATATAATACTTCTTCTTATAAAATTAAATCATTTATTTGCAAAAATCGGTACATGTGATGGTACTTATTAAATACATTGGATCCTTGATTTTCCGCCAAATGTTGCAAATATTAAATTAACTAACTAATAATTTTGACAAGCTGCCGTGCGCATCGATGGATCGTGGGTTCGAATCCCACCGGGACGACATGTTTATAATTTTCTGTAAACATGTCTTCCCCATGTTTGGTAACTTCGGGCACTGCTCGGGTGGGAGGAATATCAAATTACCGACCGGTTAACGAACCACCGTTCATAGATGGAAAAACCGTGAAGTGCATATTGCGCATTTTGGTCTCAGTCTATGGATTTCCGAATACTCGACGTAGTTCGACAGCACATCATTGACTGATGTTATTTGGCTGGTTTATCACCTAGCATCAGTGGCGGGACCACCATACAAGCTCGAAAAATAATAATGCCCTTAATTATATAAATCATACTAGCTGACCCGGCAAACGTTGATTTGCCATGTAAATAATTTCTAAAAAGCAGGGGTTGGTGATAAAAAAGTAAAAATTTAGGGTTGTATGTATTTTTTAATGCCACATTATAAAAAAATAAAAACATTTCGTCCAAAAATTTAAAAAAAAAAATTTAGGGGTGGACTATCCCTAACATCTAGGGGGATGAAAAATAGATGTTGGCCGATTCTCATAGATACCGGATAAGCACAAAAAATTTCATGAGAATCGGTCGTGCCGTTTCGGAGGGGTATGGCAACGAAAACTGTGACACGAGAATTTTATATATTAGATATAACTTACATGATGGCGTGATTAACTTAGTCATATAAAAACATTTATTACGTTAAAGTTGGCTGGCAAGCTGGGCTTTTGGGCTTGAATGGTGCTACTGCCTACCATCAAGTGAAACTCTTGATCGCCTAACGATATTTTACACAAGTAACACGCCCCGGTTTCGCACGGGTGCAAGTAGATATACTACACACAAAATAACCTATGTCACTTGCTGATAATTTAGCTTTCTATTGGTAAAAGTATTTTTAAAATCGGTCGAGTAGTTTTTGAGTTAAATCGTAACAAAAAAACAAATATTTCCTCTCCATAGTAATAAGTATAGATTCATGTACTTCATTCATTTGTTTATGCAAACAAATTAACATTACACTAACTTGTCTCCAGTAAGATTATTACCGGAAAAGTAGTTAGTTGTACCAAATAGTCGGCCCAGTTTTCCCTCGCGGGACGTAGGAGGAATACATATCATGTATATATTGACCCACTGTCGTCGGGACCACAAATTCTATTGCCTTTTAATGCAAAATTGCAATGAAAGTGAAGATTAAAGCCTCGAATACATGATCTATTTGCTTTATATTTGAAGTTCCCTCTGGTATAGCCGATGTTTTTAAGGGGGCAATGTTTGCTTTCCACCAGGTGAGCCGCATACTCGTTTGCTCCCCTCAAACCTCCTCTGTATATGGATTTCAAAACTTTCATCCCTTATTTTTCCCCTTAAAAACAGAAAAATTAAAACTCTTTCTACACTAATATTATAAAGTGGAAAGATTTGATTGTTTGTTACGATTTAAATCAAAAACTACTGGACTGATTTCAAAAAATCTTTCATCAATATAAAACTACATTATCAGCAAGTAATGTAGACATTTTTGTGTATAGTACGTCTACATTACAACCGTACAAATCCAGTGTGTATTACTTGTATTGTAAAAAAGGTGAAACATATGCCTAAAGCCCATTTTCTGCCAGTTAACCTTGGCTTCGTGGAGAGATGTGCGTTACAAAATAAACTTTTATGACTTAACCCTATTCAGGTATTTTCACAGAAAACTCGCGAGTCTAAAATATGAACACATCAGCGATTCAAGACTGCTGGCTGTATATAAGTATGTTAATTTATACTCATATTAGAAAGGGGAAAGATTTGTATTTTTGGATTTTTGTATGTAAGGAATAAACTCAAAAACTACTAGACCGATTTAAAAATTCTTTCGCCAATAGAAAGCTATCAGCGAGTCTGTTACAAACTGTATAGTTCATCTACATTGCACTCGTGTGAAGCCGGGGCGTGTTGCTAGTATCTGATTTCTATATAAGAAATATATCTTAAGATACAAAGAAACCCCACATGTTTTCCCAGCATGCAAAATTTTAGTAGGCAGTTAAAAATTCTTATACTAATACCTATACAAATTTTATATACTATACTCATAGACAAAAAAACTAGAAAATTTATATTCATACATTTATATTCTTTGGAATCATAAATGATATAAATAAATTGTATTGCAGTTTTATAGGTCGACAGCGTATAACTGACTGATGTTCTGTAGCTGGGGTATCACCTACCACCAAGTGAATCTCATTCTCGTTCGTCTATATCTAACAAAGAAAGATAGTGTAAACTATATAATATTATATATAATATATAAAATTCTTTATAACGGATTAAAACGCAATTTATTATTTATATTAATTATGCAGACTAAAAGATGTCAGTTGTCTGATTTGAAATATAACAAAGTTGCCATATTTACGCCATTTATTCTTACGGAGTTGATATATACTGTAATTTTCTATATTGTGGCACTCTTGTTTTTTAATATGTTTTAGATTTTTAATTATTGGATCCCAGGTCTTGGAAATTCTTAAAACATCTTCTCTATTAAAGTTAGGGTGTTTTAAAATAATAAATAGCGTTTAAATCCGTTATAAAGTATTTTATTTGTAAAACTTGCATTAATAAAAGACAGTAATATAGTGTAGACTTCCCTCTATTAACAGTATGTTAGACTTCACTGGCACATCATACATTTACCGCCATAAAATTCATCGTGTTTTAAATATCAATTTAATCAAAATTTTATTTGTTAGCTTTTTTTAATTCCTAACAGACAAGTCAATGAAAATAAATGATTTTAAATGTTTTTTAAAAAGTTGTTCAATACAATAAAATCGTAAGGCCGTTTACGTCAGTGCTTAGTTCGCACTTACATTATCAATGTAAGTTGGGCTTCCCTACTCTATTTTTTTATGTGTGGTATCTCACTGTTGACCCTAGTGGCCTCTACATAGTTCCCCACTCTATATTATTGAAGTTCTCTTTTGTTTGAATAGTTTCCTCCCCCCTCTTGATATATTTACTCCTGTTATTTTGATCTCTTTGTAATTTGAAATATTTCTCTGGGTTCTTTGAGTAATTAAAGAGACGTAAGAGAAAATGGGAAACTAGCCGCGAACAAACCCTAAAATATATCAACAAGACTGACAGAGGATAATTCAAGCTTTCCATTCCTTCATTTCTTTTATTCCAAGATTACAACTGTTCCAAATAACGTACTCCATACACATTGGCTACAATCCAATTTTGACCCCGCGATTGTTCCGTAAATAGAAAGTTACGTCAGAGTGAATGACCGGTCGGATCGAATGAATGAACGATTATCTTATAAGGATTATATAATTGTTCGCGTAACGAAATAAATTCTGCGCTCATTCCTTACGTGAATACATTCACTTGAACTTGATCGGAGGGGTGAGCACGAACAACTATCGAAAAAGTATTCGTATCGTTGAACTGTCATTTGCATGAAATTTTAAATGATTTCTCATACAACTGACAGTTTGACGATTCGAATTCTTTCTCGATAGTTGTTCGTGCTCACCCCTCAGATGTCGTATTTTATGGCGTAGATGAAAAGTTTTTTTTCTCTTTATTTCTGACTTTTAACATATCGATACATAAGAATCAAGCTTACGTCTTAGTGGTAGCTTTAAATAGAAATAAAATATTGTAATAGGCATCATTGATGTCCAGAGGCTGAATTTTCCCCTTATTGATAATATAATAATTACTATTATTTTTCATATTTACTATACACAGAGTCCGTAGTATTTTAAAATAAGTTTTGACAGATTAAAATAGAAAGAAAGAGGAATTTCATTCAACAAAGCAATATAGAGGTAGTACACTATAATAAGACATAGTTATTGTTAAATTTTTGAAAAAAGAATCTCAGCCGTAAACAACTTAACTATAACAAAAGAAATTAAACATAATTCTATAATTTCATTCGCTCAATCGAGTCAATTTCGTTCACGAATGAGATTGTTTTGAACGATAATAATGTGAAGTTCACACACATTATATTGTTTTACTTTCGTCCAGTTTTCTCCCACAATCACTTATGAGAGTCATTTAAAGACGTAACTAGGGATAAAAGTAAACCAACTGGCCTTTTATGTTAGATATTTACAAACGACATGAGGTTCACTTGATGGTAGGTGATACCTCAGCCACAGAACATCAGCCAATGATGCGCTGTCGACCTACTTTTCACTTCAAGCAATCGGAAATCTATAGACTGATACCGAAACGTGCATTGTGCACTTCACGGTTTTTCCATCTATAAACGGCGGTCGGAATTTCTCTATTCCTTCCACTCGTTTAATTCCCGAAGTGACCGATAGTGAATTATAAAAGTTGCCACGGCAGGATGCGAACCCGCGACCCATCGGTAGGTGTTTTACCAAACGCTCCAACGAGCTCGTCAACTTGTTTTTATCAACGTGCGCACAGTTAAATGTGTTATGACAGATATCCATAGAAAATCCTAAGGTTCCAGTGGCGCTGTTTTTACTACAAGACGGCTATCAATGATACGTTTGGGGATTATGAAATCAAATTCTGAAGCAGAGGTAATCAATCTCATTATTAGGTAGGTACTTCTTTTTTCTCCATTAAGCGCTTCTCAGTTTGAAGTTGCCAGACGCTGTTAATGAGTAGGCGTGTTCCATCGTAGGCCGCGTTTTCACTCCCTACCAAAAAACGTAGGGACATAAAAATATAAGTCGATCACATATCATTGATTGATATCCTGTAGCAAAGGCAGCAACATCGAGGGAGCCTTAATATTTGACACATAACTGCATATTATACTTTTGTAAGAACTAAAGTTGAGGTAAAAGCACGTCAAATATAAAAATATCAATAGCCAATAGCAATAGCAAATTTAGAGTAATACTAGCTGACCCGGCAAACGTTATTTTGCCATTTCAATAATTTCTAAAAAGCAGGGGTTGGTAATAGATAGGTAAAAGTATAGGGTTGTATGTATTTTTAATGCCACATTATAAAAAAATAAAAACAAAAAATTTCGTCCAAAAATTAAAAAAAAAATTAAGGGTGAACAACCCTTATCACTTAGGGGTATGAAAAATAGATAGTAGCCGATTCTCAGACCTACTGAATACGCATATAAAATTTGGTAAAAATCGGTAAAGCTGTTTCGGTGGAGTACGGTAACTAACATTGTGACATGGAAATTTTATATATAAGATAATTTAACACTAGTAAAATTAAGAAATCATTTTCAGTTATTCTATTAAAATTTTGAGACTACTGCTTTAATTTTCTTTGTATTTACCACGCTTTTCTTGTCAAAAAGCGTGAGAGACGCTCCTCTGTCAATATTTGAAATAAAAAAGACTAATATCTTCGTAATAAAAAGCGCTTACAAAAAATAATCATCGCGCCTGCAGAAAACCTACTATTTTCATTGCGCAATCATTGCCTTCATTATACTCGTAGGTGATGAAGGTCATTATCATTATAATAAATAAATAATATGTATTTTTTATTTAAGGATTTAATAATTACGAAAAGTAGTCATAACATCATAATTTAAAGTGTAAAGATGGCGTTTTTTTTTTTAATTCAAGAATAGGTAAGCGATTCCCCGCCATTTCACCTGACGGAATTTGCTGATGCGGAATATGATGTTAAGACACGCTTTCCTAGGAGATGCCTATTTATTCGAGACTTAAAAAGAGCTATATTGTACTGCTCTGGAAAGACAGACGCAGTTTGAATTATAAGAATTGAAAAGAGATTTGACGGGCACGTTGGTGCGTTCGGTAGAACACCTGCCATGCGCATCGATCGTCGTGGGTTCGAATCGCACCGGGATGACATGTTTATAATTTTCTGTAAGCACGTCTTCCCCACGTCTGGTAACTTCAAGCATTGATCGAATGGGAGGAATATCGAAATTTCGACCGGGTAACGAACCACCGATCATTGATTGAATATATAACCAGGAAGTGCATATTGCGCGTTTCGGTTTCAGTCTATGGATTTCCAAATGCTCGAAGTAAAAAGTAGGTCGACAACGCATCAATGACTTCTGTGGCTGAGGTATCACCTACCATCAAGTGAACCTTATGCTCGTCTGTCGATACCTAAGATAAAAAAGAGATACTTTTATATTTGAATCGAGTCTAAGTAAGCCTCATTAAATTTTTATTGCTCCAATTAGTTTATTATTGCAATGAAAATATAGACTAAACTAAGCTATTATAGTAGACTAGTATTCGTTAGCTAGTTAGTTTTTTTGTTAGTCTCCCATTACACAGTATTATTATAATTAGTAACGCTACGTTATATGAACATGTTTACACTATTATAGTTTTGAAGTTGGAATTACTGTTATAACAACCGTATTATATTATTTTTATTCTTCTTTTGTTTCAAAATCCTGTCAATATACAACAATAATTCCACTCTCTGCCTTTCCCCCACCGGTAGCCTGATAATGGCCTTGTTGCCGGTGATCCCCATTTTTATACTATTTAGGGTTCCGTATTGCGTAACATAGACGGAACCCTTATAGGCGGAACACTTCGTTGTCCGTCTGACAAAACTCTTTTTCTCAGGAACGCCTGAAGCTCTCAAGTTAAATTTCATATCAAATACTCAAATCCCTTTCAGCAGTGACAATCAAACTTCTATGTCAACACAACCAAAAGATACGGCCTTTCATTCTCTGTTTATGCCGCATATTTTGATACTCGCAAGGGCATCAAAACCTATAGGGTACCTTCATTTGACCTAGGATCTAAAATCCGAAATCCGTAAATTTGTAGTTTTTTTTATTGGGAAAATCTTTACTTAAAGTTTGTACGGAACCTTCAGTGAGCGAATCCGACTCGCACTTGACCAGATATTTTTAAATGTTATTTAATTGTATGTAAAGAAAAGTAAAATTTGAAAAAAAAATTATTGAATAAAGAGTATAATTAATAATAATAAAAAATATACAATTTAAGTGTGGCAAGGCAAGGCAAATGTGAATAGGCATCTGTTAAAGAAAAATCACTTGCCTTCTGGTGAAATGCAGTCAATTGATTGGTCTTTGCACATTTAAAAAAAAATCCACTATAGCATATAAATAACTTGCTTTTAAAATCAGGACCTGGTGGATTAATATAAAGTTAAAAAAAGTCAATGGATTTGTATGTTTTCTTGATGCTTTATCCACAGGAAATTAATAAATTATGTGCCGTTGACCTATTTATTTCATACATAAAGCTTTCAAAAATATATGGACTAAAATTGAAATGCGTCCTCTCAATTTTACGCCTTTTCTGTCTATAATCGCTGGTTCATTACCCGGATAGAATTTTGCTATGCCCACTCAATTTAAATTAAGTTTTTTTATGTAACGCCTAGATTTGTGCATAAGATGATAATAAAAAATATATATATATATCAGATTCGATGAAAAATTATTTTTAACAAGAGTTTTTCCAAATACATTATCCTGTTGTTGGGATATCCTTTGATATATCGCTCTGCCGTAGAAAATTTATTAAAAGTGTTACATACATAATAATATTATATAAAAAAATAAAGCTAACATCACAATAAAATATATAATATTCTTTATAAAGTCGGTCAACTACAAACATATCGCACATTAAAGATGAAATGTATAGATATTTTTGGAAGTAATTCAAAGAATCCACACAAAAATTAATCGAAAGTAAAAATCAAGGTTGGAAAACGAAAGCGGTCTGCGATCTATGTCGGCATATCGTGATTACGATGAGTCTTCAAATTTAAAATATGTCGCGACGATATTTTTTACACCTCACGACATTTTTATTTATTTATTTATTTAACACTTTATTATTCACCAAAAAATAAAATTAAAATACAAAAGTAACTTATGAATAAAGTTTAAGGCATAAATGGCGGCCTTATTGCTTATAAGCAATTTCTTCCAGGCAACCTTATGTCAGATAAAGCGATATGGAAACGGGAGTTTGAAGACGGTGGACATTTATATCGTATTGTAAAATGCCAATACATTTATTTCTTTTAGATACTGATAAAACTAGTTATACTGAAAATAAGTGAATTGCTGATGCTCCCGGGCCATGGGGGCATCAGAAACACATACATGTCTGTTTCACGGGTAATTTTTGTTTCAAGATAAGTTCTAGGTGAACAGACATGACTTGATTGGATCCACTAATGCGCATACATACCTCTGAACAATGAAGACGGTTTATTTTGTATATTTTGTTTGGATGTCTTTACGAGTGGTATATTATAACATAGCATTCAGTATTTCAGTCTATCAATCTCATTAATTAACTAGTTACTCTTAGAATTAATTACCACCAGAGGGCCCAAAAGTAATTATATTTGTGATTAGAGTTATCGTCTTATTAATTTAAACTTTTCCAGGGGAACTTGAATGTGAATTTTTCGACAAAATCAATTAGATATTTTCTTTTCAGAATAATCTTGTAGCTCCTTTTAACACTAAATATTAAATCTTTTTTTTTATTTAAACAATAAAAAACCTATCGTATTGTGTAAATAGATCTCGGATTCAAGCTTTCGTTATCGATTATTACACATCTTGTTTCCATCAAAATATGTTTATTTCAAGCAACACACTATACTTTCCCTTCGATATGTATTACTTGAAATATAGGAGAAAATATACATATACAAAAAAAAAAAACAATTTGCCCTCATGACTTAATACAAATCAGAATAAAGGAGAGATCTGAAGTTTTTTTTTTAAATCACTGTAATCTTGTCAGGCTAAGGCTAAACAGTTCTATTTCAAACTTAACTTCTACGATATTTTTTGTTTAAAGTTCATTCACTAATCATTTAAATCATTGTTGCATTTTTCATATTTCTATCTAATTCTTCTTCTATTTTATATTTTGCAGTTATCAGTAATAGAGTTAAAAGGAAATATTACGATCAGTGGCGGGACTACCATACAAGCCCAAAAGCCCGTCTTGCCGATTTTAACGTACCTACTACGTGTTTATATAGTTACTAGCTGACCCGCCAATCGTTGTTTTGCCATGTAAATAATTTCTAAAAAGCAGGGGTTGATAATAGAAAAGTGAAAATATAGGGTTGTATGTATTTTTTAATGCCACATTATAAAAAAATGAAAACAAAAAAAATCGTCTAAAAATAAAAATAAAAATTTAGGGGTGGATTACCCTTAACATTTAGGGGGATGAAAAATAGATGTTGTCCGATTCTCATACCTACCCAATATGCACACAAAATTTCATGAGAATCGGTCGAGCCGTTTCGGAGGAGTATGGCAACGAAAACTGTGACACGAGAATTTTATATATTAGATATAACTTATAAGTTATATAAATATAATTACGTAATCGTATAAGTTATATATGACTAATGACATTATTATATTTCTTTTTAATGCATTAATAAGGCCAAAAAGGGCGTTTGGGCTTGTATGGTGGTCCCGCCACTGATTACGAACTAAATGTTAAATATGCATCATGTACTTACCATTTTCCATATCGCCATCTTCGACAGCAAAACGCTGAAACTGGTAGCGTTGCCTAGAAACTTATTATTTTAGCACCTTGTTTATTAGCTAATTTTAGTATGTCTTTTTTGTTAAGTTTTCATTTTTATTATTATATTTTCATCTTTTTTTCTTCACTTCATATATGTGGAGTCGTGCAAATATTGCCATTTTTCGATAAATTTGACTAGAAAAGAGCGTTGTGGAAGAATAAATCTTTTGAAATCGAAAGTTCTGACTCAAACTGAATATATTATTTAGAATAGGCGAGACAATATAAGATTCTGTTTATTCTATATATGGTAGAGAAAGCATAAGACAATTTAAAAAACATTTTAAATATTAAGAATACCAAAAGAGGCATTGGTCAGTCATCGGATCAGCTGACAATAGTGGTATTAGTAAATTCTAGAGTACTATCTAACGGAACAGGGGACAGGCATATTTTTATCTGTTTATTTACACTTATTACCAGTCAAGTTGGTGATTAATCTTTACAGCCCTGCCAAACATTTTTTAAATCTTGTCTCGGGATTTGAACCCGGAACTTTGGTGTTTAATTGCCTTGTTCATCGCCTTATTGTGTTTATTCATAGAGCATCTATCTCCATCGCGTGTAAGTTTGCAAAAGAGCTTTTTTTATGTCAGATATCGACAGACGAGCATGAGGTTCACTTGATGGTAGGTGATACCTCAGCCACAGAACCTCAACGACCTAATTTTTTGCTTCGAGCATTCGGAAAACCATAGACTGAAACCGAAACGCGCAATATGCACTTCACGGCTTTTCCATCTATGAACGGTGGTTCGTTACCCGGTCGGAATTTAGATATTCCTCCCACCCGATCAATGCCCGAAGTTACCGGACGTGGGGAAAGCATGCTTACAGAAAATTATAAGCATGTGCTCCCGGTGGGAATCGAACCCACGACCCATCGATGCGCACGGCAGGTGTTCTACCGAACGCGCCAACGAGCCCGTCAAAAGCTATCTTAGCTATAAGATGTACACTTCTCTTAAGCTACGAGTATTTATGCTGTTTAAGTTTTTATATATTGTGTGTAATAAAGTAAATTTACTTTCTCACCTAAGATCAATATATATGTATGAATATATTTTGTTACGAGACTGATGTTATCCATTTAAAACAAATTAACTTCGGGAAATGGTGACCTTGAAATCGTAGATTTCACTCGTAACGAGTATGGCTGGATATTTCTTGGTCAAAGATTTATTTCCGTAGTTAAATCTATGTGGCACAAACTAACTAGTCAGTGGTCACATCTCCATAAATGGTTTTTCGTTAACAGTAAAATGTAATAAATAAAATATACACGGCAATATACAAGTTTTAATAACAAATATAGAAGGCTCTTTATTGTCACAGAAAAGAAAAACTTAAAATATAGTATACAAATGGCTTATAGCTTTTTAGCTTTCCAAGCAACCGCACGGAGAATATAGACAAGAAAACATTAAAAAATAGGTAATAAAACATAGATATTTATGCGTACAATTCAACGATATGTTAGAAACAAGTGACTACTCGAAGAGGAGAGATACTTAGCAAAGGGTCAATCAGGATAAATATAAGCAGGAGTGATTGGAAACAGTCATTATAGCTTTTTTATATGAAATTAAATTAAATTGCGTATTACGAAACGCAACTTTGTTCTATTGTGAGTTGTCTCAAGTTGCGTTCCGTTACGCAATTTTTTTTTTCGTATACCAAAAAAGTTATGATGACTATTTCCAATCACACCTGTTTACAATAACGCTGGTTCAATATATTATGTCACTATATTATACTCTGTGACTGATATTCAGTATTCCCCCAATGTAGCAGAAAACAGTAGTGGAAGATATATGAAAATAAAAACAATGTATTACACTGGTATCTACAATATATGGAGACGACCTAGTAATATTTATTAAACTTTATTTATGTAAAACACTCTCAAGAATGATACACTGATAAGAACTAGATATTGTTATATTAGATATATCAGCTGCAGAATAGCAATTGATGATGCATGATGATTTCTTACTTCAAGGAATCGGATATCCACAAGCTGAAAACAAAACGCGCAATATTTCACTTGCACTTTCTGATTTCTCCATTGATTATATCGGCGGTTCGTTACCCGGTCGGAATTTCGATACTCTGTCCACATGTAAGAGTATATAAGTTTCTAAGATTTGTTTGATTCATCCTGGTATAATACTCGAAGTAGTCCAAACTTAAAAAAAAATTAAAAATATAACGTCAAAAATCGATTTGATAATGAACTTTATAAAGCAAAATTGTACGAAGAACCTGTTGCTATTATGTAATGTGAGTCATTGTTATCGTATAACAACATTCGGAATTGTTATTATTGCTAACAATACATTATGATCGTATAATGTAGAGTCGTTCACGCGTGATAGAGTTATATTATTTTATACTTTCTCTATTATTATTTTTATGATAGATATCGACAGACAACCATGAGGTTCACTTGATGGTAGGTGATACCTCAGCAACAGAACATCAGTCAATGATGCACCGTCGACCTACCTTTAACTTCGAGTATTCGGAGTAAACAGTAACTGGTTGACTCTACATAATAAAATGAAAAGGGTTTTTAAAAAGTATGTTAAGTACATTTTTTGATAGAGTTTTTTAAGTATGATTTTTTTTAATAGTCTTCTTCTTTTTTCGTTCCCTTTTTCTTTTTTTATTTGGAGTCGGCGCAGTATATTCTCTTTTTCCATTCTCTCCTTTCTCTCGCCATATCATCAGTCACACCTTTCAAACATATATCATTCTTCACACAGTCAATCCATGTTTTTTGGCCTCCCTCTTCCCCTATCCACCCATCCACTTTCATATTCAAAACTTTTTTAGATACATGCCCTTTATCTCTCCGCATAACATGCCCATACCAAGCCAAACGATTACCTTTCAATTTTTCATTCACTGGCGCTACTCTCAAACTTCCTCTTATATAGTCATTTCTTATCTTATCTAATCTTGTCCACCTCAACATTCTCATCTCAGCTACATGCAAACGTTTTTCATCCATCAGCTTACTTGCCCAACATTCAGAACCATACTTCAAGATGGGTCTTATCACGGTCTTATTGATTTTTCCCTTAAGTTTTAAAGGCATAGGTCGATCACAATTTATTCCTGATACTTCTCTCCATACAACCTGAGCTGATCCTCTTCTTTACATCTCTATCAATATTTCCTTTTCTTTTAAAAACTGCGTATTATATTTTACCTGCTCTATTCCATTTTAGTTTAGAATCAGCCCAATATATTTTTCCGACCATTCTCTTGTATTAAATGTATATACAATTTGAATAATATATTACATAATTTCTATTATAACTCGAAGGTTACTTCATATTCATTTTTAAATAAATAAAATTAGAAAGTCTTTCATTCTAGAAGTAATCTGAAACTTTGAGCGCGAGAAAGCATAATCGTAAGTAATAATAACACATTATCTATTATAACCATAACTTATAGAGCTAGTCCGTAGTCATATCCTAGTTTTATAAGAGCGAGTTAATAGAAAATAACATTAAATTATTTATCACTAGAATGCTCACGGTATTAATATTCTAAATGTGAAAGTTTGTGAGGATGTGTTGATGGATGTTTGTTATTCTTTCACGCAAAATCTACCGAACGGATTTTGATGAAATTTTACAGTATTATTTTTTTACATCATAATTATCGAATACTATTCTGCAAAAGGGCCAGATCAAAAGTACTCGTAACCGTCGAGTGTGTATGAAAGCATTGATGAAAGTAGAAGAAGCGAAAGTGGTATGTAAGGATCGGAGCATATGGAATTCCGTGATCTCTGCCTACCGCAATGGGAAAGAGGCGTGATGTATATGTATGTATGTATGTATGTACTATTCTCATGCTCGTCTTTGGCTTTTTATGTAAACAAAAATATTAATTAAATTAACAATAAAAAAGGAATTTAACGGTTAATTATTTGATTTATTTATGAAAAAAACAACATATCATATAAAATTTAAATTAGTGTGAAAAAAGGGCTCAACTCAGTAATTACACTAGCTGTACTCAACCAGCGCTGATGTTCCATAATTCCTGGATGTTCATAAAATGTCTATTAACTATACCTTAATACTAACTAAAAACAAATTAAATAACACTTGTTTCTGGTCTTTCTGGTTCTTTTATTATGTCAGATATCGACAGACGAGCATAAGGTTCATATGATGGTAGGCGATACCTCAGCCAGAGAACATCAGTCAATGATGCGCTGTCGATCTACTTTTTACTTCGAGCATTCGGAAATCCATAGACTAAAACTGAAACGCGCATAAGGCACTTCACGGTTTTTCCATCTATGAACGGTGGTTCGTTTCCCGGTCGGAATAAATGTTTTATGGTTACTAATATAATTTTAAGATACATGATAACTATTAACTTATATATCCTAAGCTTCAGTAATAGTTCTTGATTGTCCACTTAACATATTATTGTAATCAGCAATTCACATGATTGTCAAAAATATATTATTACTAACCCTAGTTTGTAAGCTTGCGTGCAAATTGTACTATTATAACAAATATGGATGTCATCTCAGGATGGATCCGAAATAAATGAATTATTAGTATTATATTATTAATTCTCTGTATATAGCTAACTAGCAACGCGCCCCGACTTGTGTAATGTAGATGTACTATACAAAATAGCCTATGTTCCTTACTGATAATGTAGCTTTGTACTGGTTAAATTTTTTTTAAAATCGGTCCATTAGTTTTTGAGTTTATTCATAACATACAAAAATACAAATCTTTCCTCTTTATTATATTAATATAGATATATGTAGGTATAGAATAAACCGGTACTGAAATTACTTCCAAGATGCTTGGTGACAGAAGATCTGACAAAATCTTCGTACCAATATTGATAGAGTTTTAAAATATTTAATCATAAATGTTCCTTGTTTTTTTTCATAGAATATATTATAGCTTCAATTCTATTAACAGTGTATATATGTAAATACGACATCTGAGGCCTCGGATTCAATTCTCGGAGAAAAATGATAAAATACACATACCTAAGGCAAGGAACGTATAAGGCAACGCAAGGAAAGGCCGGCAATGCATCCTCAAGACCCCTGGTGTTGTGGATGTCCATGGGCGGCGGTAGTCACTTACCATCAGGTGTCTCGCCTGTCCGTTTGCCCCCTCTAATATAAAAAAAAAAAAAAAAAAAAAAAAAAAAAGGAACACAAGACTTATCTATCAGCTACTTACCAGTAAATACTAGCAAAATATTTAGTGAAACGAATACAAGACTGTATCTGCCCCTACCCTAGTAGGAGGCCAATGACCTCGGGAATTCTCTTAAATTCAGTTATTCTATTTTATTAATATGGGAAATATTAAAAACTCTTTTGTACATAATGTATTATTTTTTTTACTTTTTATTTTAGTAGATCTTTGTTTAGATTTTGATTTCTCTTCTTGTCACTGATCCAAAAACGATTACACGTATTTTCCGAATTCTTAACATTTTTTCAATCCTCGAACCTAGTACCAACGTATTCAACACCAACAGGAAATTTAAATTAAAGATAACTTATACAAGGCAGTTTATTAAGAAAAAAAAAATCTTATTACTTAATAGTATTAAATATATAATATGAATAATTTAATTTGCTACTTACTTGATGATAATTAACATCATGCCCATTCGAATACTTATATAATTAAATAAGGCCTTTAAGTACTATATAATGAATAATCACTTATAAATGATTTAAATATGTAAGTAATTAGCGTCCTACATGCAAAATTTAGCACTTGTTTATTCAAACGAAAGTAAATCTGCCTACTGTAAGAAAATCCATAAAATACGAACGTAACGCAGAAATTAGAGATTTTTGAACTTACAAAACCAGTCAGCCAACGCCTTCTGATAATAACTAATATGTACAAAGCAAACCAATTTGCATACGCATTAGGGACCGAACTGAATCGAAAATCTTAACCTAGAAGAAAATAGATAAAGAATAGGTGGGGTGGGAGCAAGATAAAACGCTATGACTGCGCCGACAGCGAACCAAACATATCTCAACATCACTCGATGTTAGAAAATTAATCTGGTCCTAAAAAAAAAACAAAAAAAAAATGAAATTCGCTTTTGCTCTATTAGCCTTAGCGGCTTTAGTAAGAGCAGATGACAGTGATAATACCATGGAAACAGCTATCAACTTCATAAAGGACTGCAGAGGCGATTACATCTTGTGTGTTAAGGTCAATAATTTCATTTTAAGTGAAAGTGATCAGTGAGAACGTGTTCCGAGTAACCGCAATCAGTTTTATTCGTATCAAATCAGTGATTATGGTAACGGTTTATTTAATTTTTCAGGAAAAAATGCTGAAAATCGTTGATAACGTGAGGTCAGCTCGCAGTATTACGGTCGTTGATGGGGTTGTGCTTAAAGGTGAACCTTCTAGGTCAGCTAAGCAACTGGAACCTCTTCCAGCTGATCCTATCGCCAGAGACACAGAGGTTAATTATAGATTGTTAGATGGGGTCGTCAACCTTTTCGAAACTCATGCCCTTGAGGTGAAAATGAACGAAGCTGACAAAGAAACATTCCAACGCTCTTTGGAAGAAGGTATGTAAAAAAAACAAAAACAAAAGAACACTAAAAGCTAATGATTTCTTAAAATGCTAATTGTTATATTTATTAAATTTTGTCAAAATGAAATATATTTATCCTCATTAAGTATATGGAAAGACAAGAAAACAACAATAATCTATTTTTTGACAAAAAAATACAACATGGTATAATGATACAAACGGAGTAATTTTAGATCATTCTTTTTTTTGCTTTATCTATAATTATTTGGATAATAAGGCTTGTAAATGGAATTATGATAAATCTGAGTTTAAACATATTATCTATAGAAATAAAAGGATCTTTAAACATATTGACAGATGGAATTAATACTATAAAGGGGACACTTAGTCTAATTTTCTTCACTATTATAGCCGTGCGAAGCCGGATTGGCTAGTTATGATATAAAGCGTAGGTAACAGTCTCACGCAACTAGTAAGTTACAAATTAAATTCAAATCAAAGCACTCGTTTATCATCACAGATGTATGGCATAGCAAGATTTTTAAGAAATAATTTTGTAGTTTAATACTTCAAACTAAACTCAACATAGTTTATTTTGAAAAGCGTTTTATAGCATATTTTCCAAAGCAGTTCAGTATATCAAAGATTTCTCAATAATCAAACAAAAATCTATAACTCCTTATTATATGTAAGTGTTACATTTTATACATCAATGTTGTAACCGTAACAAAAATAATATGTCATAATTGGCAGGCAGGTAACTAGAAAATAAGATTAAAAATATATTTTATTATAATCCATTATCTATTTTCAGGTCGTGGTAAGAAAAAGGGAGGCAGCGGAATAGGTGGAATTATTGGCCTTCTCGGAGCCAAGCTTTTACTTGGCAAACTATTCATCGTCAAATTAATAGCACTTAAAGCCTTAGCAACCGCTAAAATAGCGTTAGTCCTCGCTGTGGTACTCTTCGTCGCGTATTGCTTCAAACAGGAACACACAAAGACCACTTATGAAGTGGTACCACACGCTCAACATCATGAGACTCACCACCCAGTCCACGTGGAACATATCGCTCATGATTTAGGCCATGGAAACGGATACTCTGGCTATGGTTCTGACTGGAACAAGAACATTGACGATGCCCAAAACATGGCTTACTCAGCATACTCTCCCCACTAAATGTGTAAATACAAAACTAGACCAAATGTTTCTAACCTCTGTTGTACAAAGACTTAATTATTTATTTAATTTATTGTTAACTTATTCTGTATTAAATAAATTATTGTTCAAAACATGGATGTTCATTTCACTAGCAAGTCATTATGAAAGTGTGATAGTGGAATCGAAAGTTGGAGAGGAAAATTATTTATTACTGTGTATTTGAAAAGATGATCTTGAAATAATGTTATTTTAAACATGTTTGTTACTGTTTCATCAACTAAGAATTACATGTATAGCAACATAGAATGAAGACTACAATTTTAGAATTGTAATTTGTGTTGGATTCATATCAATCAAATGTAATCAAAATAATGCTATTTAAAATTTCCTTTTTGTGCTATTTCGAAAATTAATATAAAAGACAGATATTTATTGAATATTGCTCATAATCAGCGATTAATTAACACTAGAACTCCCAATATTTGTTGTATACCTATTTTTACCAAACGGTAACACAAGAAATATAAGTGAGAGGGAAAAAAGAAATATATGGTGTTATTGAATACATATTTAGAAAAACTCATGACATATTCGAAAAAAAATAAGTTAGCTTTTAAGTAAAAATCTTGTGAATAATTTTTGAGACTGGTCATATTGACCGGTTAGTAGTTCTAGTGTTAATATATGATTTGTTTAGTTCTTGGCAGACATAGGATCATATAAGACAATATATTGTCGAAAGCTACTATAGACTTTGCCTTGTTTATCATTTAGTAAATTAATAGTATAAATAATTTTGCTGGCTTCTTATCTATTAAAATAATGCTATTGCTATCCAAATAAGGTAGAAAATCTATTTGTAAACTGCTTGATTTAATATTAAGAAGTACTCAAAGTTTATAAGAAATACTCGTAAGCATACAAAGGTTATTGTACCAATGGGTACATCAAAACCCTATTACGACTTATTAATACTTCTATTTGACTGAATTTCATTTTCAGCAGTCTCTCGTTAAAGGAAATACTCCGGTAACCATCTTGATTCATTTAAACGGAAACCGGAAATATATGAGCGTAAAATATACATATGTATTAAAACAGGTGTAATTTTACTTTCGAATTTTAAAACTAGTTCCGTTATGAATTACTGAGAGATCGATCGATGTTTAATTAAGTTATGTCCGGTTTCTTTATTTTACTAATTGATGTCTTTAGATAGATTAAGACATTCTCAATTTAAAAATATATATATGACTTGACCGATAACATTGTTTATATATGTTCAAGTAATTCTGTTGTGGTATAGGAAACCATAAAACATTGAACATATTGGCGCATTGAATATAAAAATTCAAATTCAAAACAAAAAAATCATTTATATGTAATTCGATGGCTATCAGCCAAAAATAGATAAGCGACATTTTTGGCAAAATATACTTTTCTTTCTTACTATTTGGCTGTTGTCCTTAGTTTAATGAATCTACGACGAAATTTTTGTCGCTCTTATATTTATATATTTTTTTTTATTTATTCCCAACTTTAAATTACTTTTCTGTAAAGATGTGAAATGACGCTTATCATTTTTTCGCTGTTACCCGGCGATATATTATTAGATGTCCTATGACAGAATTTTCCTACGACCAATTGTCGTAAACAACTAAGGACATGTTGGTAACAACATCTTACGCCTCAGGCTCGGCTATCGAAATCTGATTTAAAAAAATAATTTTACTTTTCTACAGAAGAGTCCACAAACTATCTAAAAATCATGTCATTCATATTATAATCGCGTGTTTGTCTCTAGAACCGGTTATTTAGTGCAAACCTGTCTTTTTGAATGGTGATATTTATCTTTAAAAAGGAAAGCGCTAATAGCTAACCTTCGCCCTACACTCAAAATTATGTCAATGATTGTATAGAACTGAACAGGCCCGAGTTGTAACGAAGCGTGTAGGTTCTGTATATAATACATATTTGTAACATGAACTAGAAGGGCAGGGCAGACATGGGTAGACATATTTCTGTGTCCGTTTTACTGAACTATTCTTTACAGGCTTCTATGTCCTGTCCAACATGTATATCATTACGTTTTAATAATATAAGTTATATTTCGACGGTTAAAAGGTAATAGGTTTTTGTTTAGGCGTAAGTGAAGCCATAGCCATGGGAGCGCATTCGAAAGAGCAGAACATTTTAAGTAGAATGGCATTCATAAGTCATTTTCGACCAAAAAGGGTTTTTGGGCTTGTATGGAACATTTATTTCAGATTTCCAAATCCATATATTTTCTAACTTAAAGTTACAAATTCTCTTATCTTATGTATGATTAGTATTTATACATAATATTATTTTACATATTATAATAAAATGGCTATCTAATCTATCCATCACTTTAGTAGGAAGAAGTCTGGCCTGTTAGCCACCGTCTTCAGAATACTGAGATAAATGAGGAACCCTAAAAAACTCTCTCTGTTAAGTTTATTAATGTACATTTCATATGTTTATATTACTATATGACTATAATTATAAGTCGAGAAATCTCAAGCACGTGTTCAAACAAAACTGGTTTACAGATATTCATTGAAGGCTTTCTACTGCCGGTTTCGAGTTATTTTATCCAATTTCATCGCGGCGGTCACTCGGTTTTGTGGTCACCTGTTTTCTGTCTTCTTATTGATTATATTACAATAGCACCTCTGTAAATCGAACTTCAAGGGAAACGCCAAAAAATTGAGTTATAGAGTTATCGGCTCATGAAAGATAGAATCGAATAGAATCTCGACTTACCGAGGTTCGACTTAAAGAGGTTCGACTTAAAGATGTTCTACTATGTTTGGTGACAATACGTTTATTAGTTTTGGTGTCTTTTTCTATATTCAAATATTTTGCAAGTACTTTTAATCGTCAATAGTTTTAAGGCTACCAGAAAATAGGAGGCACTTCTTTTTTAATTATCAGACATATATAATAATAATAAGATTTAGCTAAAATTTCAATCCACAAAACAAAAAAACACAACTTTTTGTTTTTATGTTGTTTCTATGCTAATTGGTTGTATTTTTAATTTAAAAATTTAATATCTTTTGGAGTTCTTACAAAAGTTTTTTTTTTCAATAAATATAATTCAAGATAAAAAGGTAGAATCTATGGCAGGAGTTGGATAGAGTTGTTATTTCCGTGTACAAAGAACGCTGAATATCTTGAATGCCATTGAATATATTAGGAAAACAATGTAAGACTAATATTACATTCACTTGATATAGTTTTAAGTTGAAGGGAAAATGTAATTCAACTCTGATCATTTGATTACACCACTTATAAATTTCTACTTTCACAAGATTTTATGGAGTAAAATAACTTTGTAGAGCAGTGAGTTTTATTACGTCATGAAATCGAAATGAGTATAGTCATTAGTAGAATTTATTTTGTATCAAGAAAATTTGAAGGGCTTTTTGTCGCGTTTGGTAGAACTACCCTGAGCTTCAACGGCAATATATGTATATTTATGTCATATCACGGTCATTTCCGGATTTGACGGAAATTCCGACCGGGTATCGAAAAACCGTTCATAGGTGGAAAAACTACGTTCATAGATGGAAAAACTGCGTTCATAGATGGAAAAAATGGTGTTCTCCGTGAAGCCTAATCTTTAGTTCTCTAACGCCTAGTTAGTGAATTTCTTTCTATTCATAAGCCCATACGAGTGTCTACGATACTCTTCCAAAACCACACAAGTAAAAAAATAGATCGACATCGCATCATTGGCTGATGTTCTGTGGCTTAGGTATCACCTACCATCAAGTGAACCTCATGCTCGTCTGTCGATATCTAACATAAAAAATATATATTATATATAAAAATAAATATATATATTTTAGTTACAGTAATTTTTTTGAATAACAGCAGATAAACAAAACTATTTAACAAATAGTTTTGTTTATCTGCTGTTATTCTTTTCTTTTTCATTTTATTGTTTTTATATTTGTGACTGTGTCGAATAAAGTATTCTAATTCTTATAAGCCCCTGCTCTAAGAGTAGGAGGTAAGCCTCCGGGGTAAGTCCCGGAAGTCGCGGATGTCCATGATCGGTGGTGATTACTTCCGGTTGTCTGATCTGAAATTTAAAAAAAAATATTATATCCTGAAAAAAAATCTAGGTGAGCGAAGTCAGAAAACTCTAATAATAGATACGACCATTTAAATAAAATACTGAATACCGGATTAAAACGCGTTTTATTATTTATATTGTTTAAATTATCGGTCACGGCGAGACGGGGGTCTCTCCGTGACCATGGTTGCTAAAAAGCATCCGAAACGTCGGGATAAATAATTTAAACAATATAAATAATAAATCGCATTTTAATCCGGTATACAGTATTTTATTTAAAAGTGTGATACTCGCGTTAATAAAAGACAATATTATTAGATGCGACCAATAATACCAATGCGGCAATAACTTATATGGTAACACTTGCACTTGCTAGGCTAAATATAGATAACTTTCTCAAAAGATTATTAACCTGTGTGAGAAAGTTATAATAATTCAATACTCATCGTAGTAGATGAGGTAAGGTTCAATGTTTTTGAAGGGCTCGTTGGCGAACACCTGCCGTGCGCATCGATCGACGTGGATTCGAATCCCACCGAAACAACATGTTTATAACATTCTGTAAACATGTCTTCGCCACGTCTGGTAACTTCGGGCATTGAACGAGTGTGAGGAATATCGAAATTCCGACCGGATAACGAACCACTGTTCATAGATGGAAAGACCGTGAAGTGTGCGCGTTTCGGTTTCAGTCTATGCTTCCGAACGCTCGAATTAAAAAGTAGGCCGACAACGCATCATTTGCTTGATGTTATGTGGCTGGGGTATCACTACCATCAAGAACCTTAAGTTTACCGTATATCATTACTTGCCAAAATGCATTCCATATTAGCGACACTATCGAATGCTGTCATAATATAGGTAATATATCTATGTTTTTTTCAACGGGTTCGATTCCTGGCTACATGATGATGCACAACAATGATGCAGTTTTAGTTCTCATCAAAATCGGCCTCCTTTCAGTACTTTTCGCTATTCCTCTTAGTTTTTTTGGCCATAAACGCCCACACGAAAAAATTATTCTGTAGGTATATACGTATATAATACAATATAAGTTGTTTGTGTATGGTTCAATTATGGGAAATATAAATTACACGATATATTTTTTAAAAACCTCTATGAAATATTTTTATCTATCGTAGAATATAAATTCGTGTTTTAAATTTAACTTTAAAGAAAGAATTAGAAAATGCATTCCTATTTATTTTCATATTTTTTTTGTCAATACGAGTTTTGTAGCTTAATTTTATAAGTTAAATGATATTTTCAATAAAACGCGTTTTATTACAGTATGCGCAAGAGTCATGGTCGCTTACAAAGGTAGTTTACATAACTGCGACTGTTCAAGTTCAAGTAACTTATGATTGTAGTATAATATTTTATGATAACTATTTTAAGATGAGGGTTCAAAATCGAATAAATCACAAAGCAATAATTCTGAGAAAATTTCTCTAAAAGATAAAAATGTTCGAAGGTTGTGTGAACATTTTATTTAAATAAAAAAGAAATTTGCTGTTAATTTTTTAATTACAGTAAGTAAACGTAACGTAAGTGTGTTTGTCTTCTATACATTCCTAATCTGATTAAAATGAAATTTTGGTTAGTTGAGTTTGGTTGCAATGCATGTCGGGTACAGCTAGTTTGCAATATAGATACACAAAAAAATAAATAAAAAAAGTGCTATGCTATGTTACTCTCTGATAATGTCTATTGGTGAAAAAAAATTTAAAATAGGTCGAGTAAGTTTTTGAGGTAAATCGTAACAAACAAACAAATCTTTGCTCTTTATAATATTAGTATAGACATAACTGTATATGATTTGGCTAATTGCTGTTAATATAATATAGTTATACAAATTGTAATAAATAAATAAGAAAAGTCAACATACAACCTAGACAACACAAGGTTACGCCTACGGCCTCGCACCTTGTAGCCCGCAATGCAAGCTATTTTTGAAATAAGCGCCATCTATACCAACGACATTGAATGAACTTAAGTTCACAACTAGCTAAGCTGCATTCTACACGAGTGTCAAGTGCAATGTCATTGACTTGGAACCTTTAACTTTGCTGTAAATTTGCGGTAATATTAAGGAAATGTAGCTAGATATTATTAATATTAACTTTTAGTAAAGCTTTTATAAGTTCAATTTAAAAACTTTCATGTTTTTAGTTAAACTAAATTTGAATAAGGAATAGGACATCGATTATTAAAATCTATCTATTATGGAAAATTATCAATATATGAAACAAACTCCGGAAGTGTCACTGATGTTCCAAATTCAAATTACACATTCGATTGGAATTTACAAAGTTATATTGAGAACATTTCTAGTGAGTAGTGACATTCTTTGATTTCTTTTTGTTAGACTCAGGGCTTGGAAACCAGTTAATTTACTACATGGGAGCCTAACCGAAATAATAAAGGTTTTTGTTAATATTCTTTTGTTTTTAGTTATATTTACTGAAAAAAATAGTGTGGTTAGTTTAGTGTGTCAGTCAAACACGTACTTTGGAAAATAAAAATTAACCGGTTCCGATCCCTGGTTAGACTAGTTTTATATTTATATTTATTAAAAAATCTATTTTATTTGAAATATAACATCAAGCGCCTGTAGTTGCTATCATAGCAGTTATGACAACCGACCTTGACTTTTAAGTAAAACACAGGAGAAAGTCTACGTCGTTTGCGCAATGCACTATTGCTTAAAAGAAATGGTAAGGCACTTACATTCAAAGTAACATAATTCAATATTGTATTACATATTAAAATAACAACAATATTTTACTGGAATTATTTTAAAACTCAGTTTCACACTGGGTTTCTCATGAAGAACTAGTGATGTATTTCAAGACACATATATAGTGGATAATGTACTACAGTAATTTTACCATACTCTATATTATAATCTGTAATTTATATCACGTCTTTTTCCCGTTGGGGTAGACAAAAATCACGGATACTTGCATATCACTTTCGCTTGCATACATATACTAAGTATAGTATAGTGAAGTAGTAACTATACCTACTAAATTTTATCAAAATTGGATTAGCGGTTTTAATACTTTCGCATTTTGATGATATAGTAGGTACTGAAAATTGTTAATATATTAAGTACCTTGACCGTGTAATTTAAAAGACAATGAAGTTTGAATTTTTCAGTTGTACTGTAGAGAGGAAAGAAACAAACCTTGGTGAAATTTTCACGAAAGCAATGCCTTAAAAATTCTATTCAAATTCAAAAGCCTTTTATTGCCAACCTTAAGTAACATTTTTTTTGGTTATGTTAGTAATTAGTTTCCTTAATCTATTGTTAGTGTTACAGTGAAATATTTATATTAAAAAAAAGTAAATAAAATAAAAATAGTTTTTATTGGTTGGGTACCCGATTACAGGTAAAGGCCTCCTCCATATATTGCCATCTGTGTCTGTTCTGGGCATCCCTCGTCCAGGTGTTGCCGGCCACTTCATGGATATCATCTCTCCATCTCATAACGGGATGACCTCTGTTCCGTCTGCCGTCTCTGGGATACCAGTGTAGTACACGTTCGCTCCATCTTCCGTCATTTACTCTTATTATGTGTAGCCCATTTCCACTTGAGTTTGCAGTACATTTCGGCGGCATCTATTAATTTGGTTTGTTTCCGGATCTCTATATTTTTTACCCTATCACTTAGTCGTATACCCAGTATCGACTCTCTGTTGCTCTTTGGAATACTGACACTAAAAATTCTATACAAAAATCTTTTCGAGTTATTGTCACTTTTACTGCTAACCAAAATACTATTTTACAGCCATGCGACTTAAAACACGTAAACAACGTAAAAACACGTATCGGCAACTCGATATAAATAACACGCAAACGTGTTTACCGCACTGGCAGACCCGATTTATTTCGAACACGCATGCGTGTTAAATACGCATACTCGATTCGACCGTAAAAACACATACGGTGTGTTTTCAGCAGGCAAAGTGTTAAATATTATAGAAGCTAACAAGTTTATTTTGATTTATAACCACACGGCGTAGAGTTGAAAAGGGTTGCTTTTGACTCCTTGGAGTCCGGTCGTGAGAGTCCGACATAACCTGTCACCGCCCTCAAGGTGGCGGGTATCATTGATGATTTCCCCACGAAAAAACACTCTGGATGCCTTCTGCCCCATTTAGAGGATATAGGACCTTAAGTCAAGTAAGTCAAGAAGTAGAGTTAATCATATGTATGTCTCTATTAACTTGTCTTAGTATATAGTATAAGGTAATTTCTTTTCGAGATTTCGACACGATGCGGACGCCGAAATATAAATCTTCAGTGGCTTACTACAGAGAGTATTAACTAGCTATCTATACTAATCTATACTAATATTATAAAGAGGAAAGATTTGTTTGTTACGATTTAACTCAAAAACTATTCGACCGATTTTAAAAATGATTTTATCAACAGTAAGCTACATTATCAGCGAATATTTTTTGTGTATACAGCCGGCCTAGCATGACAACCGCGACAAAATTTTGTCGACCGTTTTCTCGTGTTTTAATCGATTATCTCTTTATTTCTTCCGGGTCTAACATGAAAATTACACTTAAAACTCGACTTTTAATATTAAAAATAGATATATTTGTCGATAGAGATATCTTTTCTATCAAAATTGTCGATGTCGAGACATAATATATCGAGATATCTAACATCTTAGTTTGTCTTCTCTCGTCCGCGACATATCTCGTGGCGGTCATGCTAGCCCGGCTGCACGCTAAACTGCGAATTTTCATCAGATTTTATTTATAAATACGCAATTTTGACGGGCTCGTTTGCTTTGGTAGACCACCTTCATTGCACTCCGATGGGTCATGGGTTCGAATCTTATAGAAAATTATAAACATGGGCATGTCTTCCCCAATGGTCACGTTAGGTGTTGAATAAGTGGGAGGAATATCGAAATTCCGACCGGGTTGAGAACCGCACCATTCATAGATGAATACGTAATTGTACATTGAGCGATAAGGTCCATCTATGGATTTCTGAATGCTCGAAGTAAAAAATGGGACAGCGCATCATTGACCTATGTTCTGTGACTGGGGTATCACCTACCTTCAAATGAACTTCATGCTCGTCTGTCGATATCTAATATTAAAAAAAAACCAATGTAACTTAAATATAATATTATTTTATTTTAAACTTATATTGCATAAAATAGTGCACAAAAGACGAACTTAATGACTAAAGGCA
Source organism: Anthocharis cardamines (assembly GCA_905404175.1). NCBI lineage: Eukaryota > Metazoa > Arthropoda > Insecta > Lepidoptera > Pieridae > Anthocharis > Anthocharis cardamines. The sequence continues at coordinate 2,932,405 of FR989972.1, read as the reverse complement.
TTTTCTGCCAGTTAATCTTGGCTTTGTAGGGAGGTGTGTAGGCAGTGCAATAGAAAAAAGGAGAAAGTGCAATAAAATTTAAATAAATATTTATTACAAAAAAAATACAGAAATAAAATTTAACTTTAGCAGATTAATAATTTAAGATAGTCTTCGACCCTCTTCCTGCCCGCCTGGAAGTCTCTAGCATTACCATCAAGAGATATCTAGCGGACGAGTGACGACAAACTAAGATATCGACTCATACATATGTCTCGACATTGACAACTTTGATAGACAAGATATCTCGATCGAATAATACTTTTGACATTAGAAGAAGTCATGTTAGACCCGGAAGACATAAAGAGATAATCGATTAAAACACAAGAAAACGGCGGCGCGTCGTGAATGTTTCGTGGTAAATTATTTTAAAAATAATCAGATATACGAGTAGACTATGTAAATCAAAAAGTTTCTTTTATTTTGAATCTTTATTTTAAAGAAAAGCTTTATTATAAGATTGGTAAAAAAATGAATGAAACACTATAAGGTGCATCTTGAATTCTTGGTTTATTTAACGTTACATAGATATTTAATATTCTTTATGACTAAAGAGTATTTGTAATTAATTAAATATTAACATGATATGATGTCAGATGACATAATATCATGATAATATTAATTAATTAAATTTAAGTATGTAGAAGTTGAATTTGAGGATAAATAAAAGTACAAAATATAATGTAGATTAGTTTTATTCATGACTATTATTTAATTACAAACACGCAATAAATAGATCACATTCATTTCGTGACACACGATGCTGAGTAAAAACAATACAACCACTAAACAGACGAACAAAAAAAAATATATAGACAAAATAATAAATTAAAAAGAGATCGAGAATTGGAAAACTAAGAGTAATATATATATACAAAATATACAAAAACACAAAATATATTATATAAATACAAATATATATGTATATACATACTTAAGTAAAATATTTAAACCTTAAATGCATTAACTAAGAAAAGATTATTATGATATGATTAACATAAAGTATAATTATAAATAAAATAAATATATAATCATACATTATACACATAAATAAATATCAAAATAAAAAATAAAATAAAAAATTTGTATAGTATATATGTACATCAATAAAATCACGTATTAAAGAAATGATATATATAAAATATAAATGGTAACATTGATTATACGTATATTTATACATAAAAATAGACATATTAAATACATATATAAAATATAAATAAAATGATATATCACATAAAATACGATTCAATATAAACATAAAGTAATGCCCGTACAAAATACTGAGTTTGAAAAAAGAGTTTCACACAAGAATCGCCATCACGCACACGCAAATAAATTAACATTCACACAAGCTTACTAATAGCTTACGTATTTGGTTTACTGTTGGTAGGCGGAGTAAGCCAAATTGTTGGCTTCAGTTCGCGAACGCGACCATCCCTGCTCCCAGCCGCCACCATGAGAAACCTGAGGATGCTCTTCATGAGTGACCCACGTGTGTTCTTCCTGGGCGTGCTTTTTGGCTATCAGCGCCTTGACGATCGCAATAACTTTGGCGATGAAGGCGATTTTGGCGAGGACAGCCAGCTTGAACACAGATGCGGCAATGACTAAGAGAGCTAAGACGACAAGAGCTACAGCTTTCACTTTAGCCAGGATAGCTAAAGGAATGAGGAGCTTCAGCTTCTTTTTGAGCTGCTTCTTCTTTTTGCCACGGCTTTCTTCAGCTGTAATAAGAATTTATTGTCAACATCTGTTATCGAAATTTAAAAAGTGTCCAATATGCTTTTTATTTTCGAATTTTAAAAAAGTGACCCTTGATTCTTCGAATTTTAAAAAAGTGGCCTGACTTAGTTTACTAAGTACGGTGTTACTTTAAAAAAGGTTTAGGTTTATAGTTATTAATGCGATTTTCATCATTTTATGGATCGTATGTCGGGTTTGTCGGTGAGATTCGAGGTCCAAGACCAAAAGATGCCTAACAAACAATTTTGAAACACACATATAGGAAGAAACAAAAAATAATGAAAATATAGAATGAGACCCAAAAAATAATACATTAAAATTTCATTCAAAAAATAGAAAAGTTTACGTTTCCCAGTTTATTTATACATTGAGTGAAAAATAACAGCGATGAATTAATCTCGTCAAATCTTAATAAAACCTATCTCTACACATATTCCCGTGAGAAGGAAAAATTACTAGAAAGGTGAAAATCATAGGTTTACTAACATGGTTCTAATTTAGAACAATGTGTTTGATTGACTTGGTAGCGTCTTATCAAATGCGACAAGGCTTTCTTTTCAACACCGATTAAACACCTATAATATCCAAAGCTTGTGATTAACGATGATTAAGATGTAATATAAAAATAGGAAGTCGTACAAATATTAACATAGAGCCATTCCAAATTTAAATTTTGAAATTATTCAATAACTTAATGATGTATCATATTTTGAAGCAGTTACACATTCCGAATCATACGTTTTATTATAGAGAGCTCCTTAAAAATCTGGTGAAATTTTTAAAATTCGAAAACCAGTATCTTTGACACAGTTAAGTCTGTCCACTTTGTATTTCTCTCTTACGCAACAGAACGGGATTTTATCTGAATTTCTCTTATTTTCATATACTTTACATATGTATATGTATATAGTTTCTTAAACTCAAATATGACTTTCAAATTAATTTCTATTATATGAAAAACCATAACATTACAAATATTTCCTTTCATTTTATTATAGATATTTTATGACGTAAACGAGCTTTGGTAGGTGATAAATAAATAGGTGATAAATTAGCCACAGACCATAAATCAGTGATGCACTGTCTACCTTTTTATTAGTTCGAGCACTCGGAAATTTATAGACTGAAACCGAAAAGCAAAATAAACACTTTACGGCTTTTCGTTATCGGGACGTAATGTTCCTATCCGTTTAATGGTCAAAGTGACCATACTACTTATACTAAATTTACAGAAAACATGACGAGATCCGAACCCGCGACCATTAGTTACGAAACTTAGCATATTTATTTCCGTCACATATAATATCTTCAATTAGTTATAAAATAAATAAATCAGAAAATTGCTTGTGTGCTAATTATAATTACTACACAAATATTATACCGAGCTTTTGGTGAACTTAATCTGTGCTAAAATTACATATTAAACTAGCATCGCGCCCCGACTTCAAACGGGTGCAAGTAGATGTACTTTATACAAAATAATAGCATATGTTACTCGCTGATAATGTAGCTTTCTATTGGTAAAAGATTATTTTAAATCGTTCCAGTAGTTTTTGAGTTTATCCATAACATACAAAAATACAAATCTTTCATCTTTACAATATTAGTATAGATATTATAGATAATACTAACCATCATCAATAGACCTGGATTCTTCTTCTTCATCATCACCACCAGCGAAGCTGACTTCCAGATCACTCTTCTGCAGCAAATCTGTAGTACTCTCCCACAATCTAGCAGTTATTTGCTTGTTTCTTTCTTCTGGTTCTGTAGACAATGCCTCAAAGCTCCTGGACTCTCTTGGCCCGTTGTTATATATAGTAATACCTTCGATGATGTTCAGTTTGCGTACTGTGCCAAGTCTTTCAGCGGCTTTCAGGGCATGTTCCTGTAAAGTAGAAGCCTAAATTAGATTGATTCCAGTACCTTATTAGTAGGAATGCAGGGAATTGTATTCCATATAAATCTTTCCGAAAAAATAAAATGAATATGATGAAGGTGTGCATCAAAATCCTTTCAGCAATTATATTCAAGTGTTCAAAAAACATATAAAACAATAAGAAATATGTTATGGTTTGGCGTTATAAATATTATTTTTGTTGTATTTTTTTAATATAGCTTAAGCTATAGAATATATTTATATTAAAAAAATATATTTAAATATAAATTAAGTTATTTTTTAGTTTTGTTCTTTGTATAAAGACCGATTGGTTATATATTTATTTTTTATCTTTGTATAATTGATTAATACATTTTTAATAATACAATATTTCATACTTAATGAGTATTATTATAGATATTTTTTATAAATATGATTAGTAAAATATTACTCTGAATTGTCGCATATACCTTAAAGACGTTTCATCTCATTTCTAAAAATATATTAACTGCAATTTAAAAAAAACTAGTTTTAATTTCCAAAATTCCAACAAAAAAGGACACTAATTGACATCAAATTGTAATGGTAAAAAATAAGTTTCAAACTAAGTTAATAGAATCACCTATGAATTAATATAATTTTTATTACTTTATGCAATAAGATTTATGTAAGTCTTTGTAATTATTTGATGTCTTAAATTTATATAATTTATTTCCTTTTTTTTATAACAGATATTATTGGCATATTTTTTTTCACTCCAATTAATTTTCGATGCCATGGTGATTTGCCGTAGCAAAAGCCTAAACACAGAGCTTTGTAATTTCTGTAACATAATGTAATATTACAACTATTACAGATCAACGGTTTATCCATGAAATTTGTCCATTTTACTTAATCATATCAGCTTTGTACTGTACCATGATCACTTAGAACAATATTGTTGCCACTTTTACGATTTGACGAGCATGATAAACCTCGATCAATCGTTAAGAATTGCAATTACATTTTTTTAAGAGATCAAGGTATGAACTGAACTTCAGTATAGATGTTGCTTAGTATCCTACAAGCTCTATATGAACCTTATGACACGAATGTATCACTTAACACTATAATCCATTAGAACACGAACACTTTACCTTCAAGCACAAACTCAAATCACTGTTCATACAATTCACAAAGTTGCTTGTAACCAATCGTATGGCCGAATCTTCTTGGGATATCGGCACGGAATACACTGTCGCTACCACACTGAGTAATACCAAAATGGCCTTCATTTTTACTTTTATTTTTAAGGTCCGCGTCCTTAAGCGAAACGAAAACGACTGTGTGACCGCTTGATTGGTAACAGTTTTTTATCTAAATTGTCCCCACTTCTCAGTTTCGAGATTAACATTTTATAGTAATTGATGCCATATGAAGTCCGAGAAGACGTTATGCCATAGTGAATAACATAGTAATTTTCATATTATATTTTATTACACTACCATTTTTTGATGGCCTTAAGCAACAGTGTGACAAGAATTAAAATCGTTTTTAAAATGAGAAGATTGTTAACGAGTATCGGTATTTAAATGAAACTGGATATAAGGATATTAAAATAATGGATCATAGGTAAATTAATTAATAATTTATTGTAATAAATAAGTTGAGGTAATTTTACACCACATTCATTCTATAATAAATACAAACACACACATTCACACCGTTTGAAATTAATTTGTTAATTGGCCACCATAAGCCATGCTTTGGGCATCATTGACTTTTCTACTCCAGCCTTGAGCTGGTTCGTAGGAATATCCAGGATGTTCTTCAGCGTGTGCCGGAGCGTATGAAATGGAGTTTCCTGATGAGCTGTTGTTCTTGGATAGCAGTCTTCGGATGAGAGACACCGCTTGGACAGCGAATGCAATTTTTCCAAGGAATACTGCTTTTACGGCTACGAATGCGATGATTCCAAGGAATAGGGGGATGAGGGCGGCCATCTTTAATTTCAAGAGGAGAAGGATTGGGAGCAGCTGTTTTAGCTTCTTCTTGTTCTTCTTCTTTCCACGGCCTGTAATCGACAAATATTAGAATTAGTAAGTAGAAGTGTACATAATACTGTCTATTATCGCGAGTATCACACATCTAAATATTATTTATGCTGACGTTTCGGATGCTTTTCAGCAACCGTGGTCGCTGCAGACTGAAACGAAGGCATAGATAATATAAATAATAAATCGCGATTTAATCTGGTGTAAAGTATTGTATTTAAATAGTAAGTAGAATATATGTATATTGTAAAGTAAGTTGTTTTAAGAACTACGAGAGCCTTCAGGATTTTTCTATGTAATTATACATATGTGGAAAAAGTCATTATGACTTTTTAATTAGTGAAAAATTGCTTTGATATTTTCATAATTTAAGAATACAAAACTGCATATCAGCAAGGATAGGAGCATGTGACAATGACCGAATTAAAATGTGCAGCTTTTGCTTTAAAGTATTTGAAGTATGCGTAGAAAATTTACAAAACACGTTCATCTTTTTACTATTTGTTTTACCTGTCTGTGTAACATCATTGAAATAAAATAATCATAAATACCTTCTTCATCCAAGCCTCTGGATTCTTCAGAATCGTCAGCCAAGCGTAACTGCAGTACGTGATTCTCCAAGAAGTCACCGACATTGTTAACTATCCTTTCTTCAAGTTGAGATTCCCTTTCCGTAGGGTCAGCAGATAACTGTTCGTAACTTCTAGCAGACCTCACAGATCCAGTATTAACTAAGGTCAAGCCATCGAGGATATTCACATCCTTAGTTATAGCTAATTTTTCGGTTAGTTTTAGAGCTTTTTCCTGCAAAATTAGAATAGGTTAATTTTAAGCTAAATTTTGTAAAACTTGAAATTTGTTATCGTGCAAAGATTTTTATTAAAATGAATAGAATGTCCGATCTTTTTTTTTTGTCAATGACAGAAGCCCATATACGTTCCATTTTCTGTAAGTTTGTATGATTTTAAGTAGCGTAAGAAGCACTTAAACTTTAACACAAGCTTTTAAGCACAACACAATCCACAAACACGAAACACTAATCACCTTCAAACACATAGATGTGTCGTTCTCAACACATTCCGAAACTGCACCAACTATATTTTCACCAATCCCATACTCCACTGGGCTACTGTTCACAAATGCCAAAACGGCCAAACCAGCTATTATCTTCCACATTTTGTTATGTGATCAATAACTGAAGAACACACAAGTTTCAATGTCGGATGACTTATGATATCATCCCAATTTTGTCTTTGAATTTATCCTTTGTTCCCCCACTATGATGTTCATACAATGACGTAAAGTATGTGCGTACTGTTTGACAACACGTGCTAACTGATGGGGCTTTATACGTCAGGATAAGTAGAAAAATAAATATTGGATAGAAAGCGAGGTTTGTTCACACAAATACTCTTATGTCGGTGTAAATGAAATGAAAGAAAAAGTGAGATTGTTTGTATTTTCGTACCTATCTATTACACACCATAACGTAGCTTTAAACAATAATGCCATTTATGACCTACGTAATAGAGGTCAAAGTGAGAGTGTGTTGCGTCAACAAATAGTCAGAACGTGGTGTCAATTTTGACGTCTTCTCCGCCGTAATAAATGATTGTAGCAATTTAAAAGTTATTGTATTAATGCTATATTGTTTAAACCTTACTTTTATCGATTAAAAAACACAGATTTTATTAGAAAATAAAGCATAAAATAACTATTAATACCATCATTTTAAGAGAATAATACCGTTGCTGTCTTCATAAAGACATAGTGCATTATTACTTGTTATTTAATGTTCACTTTTCTACAATGAACTGTACCGTATCAGTTAATAACACAAATCAATCAGTTAATAAAAAAAATCAAATATAATTCTAAGAAGAAGGTAATAAGTCAGAGTCATTTAACCCTTTGTGCCTGTTTTAGAACCATTTTTTGATCAATGTCGGCTGAATTAAAAAAAAATGGTGTTTTCATCATTTATAAATGATAATTAATATACAATAATTAAGAATCATGGATGATTTTGTTTATGCACATAAACTCGCAATGGTAGAACCATAATAAAATTCATTATCTACGGAAGTTAAGAAGTACACATTTTTCCTTACGTGGGATTAGCTCAAAATTTTGCACTCGGTGGTTTTTGGGGTCGTTGATTACGTTTGGACTAAAAGAAAAATGTGTGACACAAAGGTTTAAACCTCGGAATAAACGAAAATGAAAGATATAAATGAGCAATAAAAAGTTTGTCGTAGTTTTATGAAACTTAGACCAAATTACGCAGAAAAAAGCTAAATAATAAGAATGAAATCGCAAAAAAGGAAGAAAACAAGTCAATTTTGCCAAAAATATCTTTTTTTCTTTGGAAGTTAGCCATCAATATATTTTTTTCAAAAAAATATAAAATCGGGTTGTCAGACTGAAATCTATTGTTTAAAATCTTTTAAGAATCAGATCGTTCGAACCGAGAAACAAATCGAATCGAAAAATAGCAACTTCAATTTTGCTAAATAATAAATTATTATTTAATTTGTATTTGCACTCTTTTGAATAAACAATACCTTATTTTATATGTAGCTGTTTTTTAATCAATTTTTGGGTCACACTAGACCATAGCAAAACCGGAAAAGTCACTTTTATGGTTAGAAATGACTTTCTGCCTAGTATCACTGTCCATTTCAACGAAATTATACTGTTCTTAATGCGTAATTTTTACAGAGAGAAAATCGTAGTTAAATATTTCTCTATACATTACAAAACTTGGGACAATTCCAAATATCATTGTTAAGAAAAGCAACAAAGCAACGTTTACTTTTTAGAAACTTTAAATATTTATTTGGAAATGTTAATTAAGTAACTACTAATTCTTTTGGTTCTAAATCAGAATTAAAAATTATTAAAATCCAAAATCTAGTCTATATTGCTATATGTTAGATATCGTCAAATTAGGATATTTACGTACTTGGTGGTAAGTTCTTCAAGTAATCGGAAATCTCTTTTTTATGTTAGTTATCGACAGACGAGGCATGAGGTTCACTTGATGGTAGGTGATTCTTCAGACACAGAACATCAGTCAACGATGCCCTGTCGACCTACTTCGAGCATTCGGAAATCCATAGACTGAAACCGAAACGCGCAGTTTGAACTTCACTGTTTATCCGTCTATGAACGGTGGTTCGTTATCCGGTCGGAATTTTGATATTCCTTCTACACGTTCATTGCTCGGATTTACCAGACGTAGGGAAGACATGTTTACAGAAAATTATAAACATGTCATCCCGGTGGGATTCGAACCCACGACCCATCGATGCGCACGGCAGGTGTTCTACCGAACGCGCCAACGAGCCCGTCAAAAATGTGTGGGTATTGAAATAAAATGTTCATTCTATTATTTTAATATATATAATTATATATATGTAGTTACATGTATATTATAAAAGAAAATCGTGTTAGTTACACCATTTGTAACTCAAAAACGGCTACACCGATTTTAATGATAACTTATTTGTTGGATTCAGGAAAATAAAATATTCTGAAAATTAAATTTAAAATAAAATAGATTCGGAACTCCGCCATCTTCCGCAATTGACAGCTCACATTACGCACGGCTATAGCTTTTTTATAATAACTGCAAATCTGTATAATAGAAGTGGGTAAATAACATTTTTTGTTCTAATAATATTTTTATGTTTTATGAAAGGTAGGGCCTTGAATATCGCTAAGAAGAAAATATATTCATGTATTTTCTTCTTCCTAAACCGGGATCAGTTTTTATTGGCCAGTATGTTCTCTTATTCCATACTCTTCTTCCATTCAAAACTTACCAATCTTCACACAATCAATCCATCTTTTCATCATCCCTCTTCCCATACACCCATCCACATTCATAACTTTGTATGAATGCTTTTCATCCATGTTTACATACATACATATACACATACCTCACGCCTCTTTCGCATTGAGGTAGGTCACGGAATTCCATATCCTCCGATCCTTGCATACCACTTTCGCTTTTTCCACTTTCATCAAAGCTTTCATACCCTCTTCTTTCATGCATGATCATTTACTATTAAGGGTAAATAAATGATTATATTATTATATACACCATGCTACGCCATGGAGGGGGGGAGGTTGCGGTCCGCCCCTGGCGGCACTTTGGCGGGGGCGGCATTTCACAGGTAACAGTAAAAAAATACTTTTTTTTGTAATTTTTTTGTTGTTGTTTGCTTCACCGTAATGACATAGTTTCTCTTTAGGTTCGTTCTATTGAATAAGAGTACTATTTTTACTATGCTCCAATTTTTGTATAATCAATTGCAAAAATGAGGGGGCGGCTTTGGGATCTGCACCGGGTGCTAGCGACCTATGCTACGCCACTGTATATATGTACATCTAAAAAATTCCGCCCTATTTTAATACCGCCCTATTTTAATAGTGCGCGACCCCGCATTCCCCTGCATGCCATGCATTGGCGACAACAGGGTTCCGTTTTTCGAACGAAGTCGAAGTCAATCACGTTCGCTGGGACGACACAAATAACCAAGGACTTTATATATAAAGGCCTTGCAAATAACAAACTCTCTTCATTGATCATGACATTTTATCTCAGTCATCAGGTAAAAGGTCATGAGTGAAATTTTTATTCATAAACATCCGCTATCTCATTTACATAATGTCAGAATTCCGAATGTATTTAACAAACTGGTATGATAAAGTTTTGACCAAAGTATTCTATTAGAATCGCACCAGTTAGATATCGACAGACGAGCATGAGGTTCACTTGATGGTAGATGATACCTCAGCCACAGAACATTGGTCAATGATGCGCAGTCGACCTACTTTTTACTTCGAGCATTCGGAAATCCATAGACTGAAACCGAAACGCACAATGTGCACTTCACGGTTTTTCCATTTATGAACGGTGATTCGTTACCCGGTCGGAATTTCGATATTCATCCCACCCAATCAATGCCCGAAGTTACCAGACATGAGGAAAACATGCTTACAGAAAATTATCAACATGTCGTCCCGGTGCGATTCGAACCCACGACCCATGGCAACCCACCCGCACGGCAGGTGTTCTACCGCCGCGCACGCACCAACGAGTCCGTCATTATGATGATGGCGAGTTGTTATGTATACCCCTGAGAAAATTTTACACATTGGTAGGTTTTTATCTTTGACCTATATACATGGATAGATAGAGCAATGCAAACAAACTAAAACACGGCCTGAATTATGTGATATGTGTGAGTACTGCTCGTGTACTTATTGTCGTCAAACTGTCAAGGTGTGCATGTTTAGGGATACCTGCTCCAAATGATTAACTTACTTTTCCCTATTATTTAATACTAGCGACCCTCCCCGGCTTCGCACCGGTGCAATGCTGATACTGAATACACTACAGAAAAACTGTTATTATTATACATATAAACCTTCCTCTTGAATCACTCTATCTATTAAACCGCATCAAAATCCGTTGCGTAGTTTCAAAGATTTAAGCATACAAAGGGACAGAGAAAGCGACTTTGTTTTATACTATGTAGTGAAGGTGAAGATTAAACAAAATTAGGTTAAATAAAGTAACTATTTTGTAGATAAGTGTTTTATTTAAATTTAGTAAAACAAAAAAGGAATCGCTCGTTATCCAAGCTAGTCTACCAATTATAGCAGACTTTTTTAGAGCCGTTCGGAACGGTCATACATACACATACATATTATATCCTCAAAGGTTTTTATAAATCGTAGACAACATGACGCTAAAACTTAATGTCATTATTATTACACAGGATGTTTAATAAGCGTTTTATAAACATAAGCCGAGTTCTTTGTAAAAGTCTAAAAAGTACGGATAACTTTTTTATTTATCGATTTAAAGATATATCGTAATACAATGTTTAAGTTCAAATAACAAAATCAATAGGTTAGGTTATGTGTGATGCTACAGTAGGTAGCTCGACAACTCGGTTAATTAATAAAAACATTAAACATTATTACATTTTGAATAAAAAAAAAATATACGATTATATTTTAAATTAATTGACGTAAAATTTTGAATAAACTCGGGGGTAGGTCCTTAATAATATGAGGAATCAACTAGGCGGTTGTTCTTCCGCCATCTATAATCGTATTTTGAACAGTAAAATAAAGCTACTATAGGTATCTAGTTATTGCGAAAGCTTCATAGATATACATTGACTTTTAGTCAAGTTCATAGCCAAGTCGGCCATGAATCATTATAAAACCATTAAGTAATTGAAGCCAAGCCTCAATTGTTACATCAGTTACGTATGCATTGCACTGAGTGAAAGTGGTGTAGAATTTGCAGACAAAATGGGGTCACTTGGCTGATTGATTTTTTTATATTATTTCTGTTTTTATCAGATTCTAGACTCTCATTAACATGTAATTAGCATAATTGAGGATAAAATAAGTATGATTTTTCCTAATTTGTCTATACTAATATTATGAAGAGGAAATATTTGTATGTTTGTTACGATTTAACTCAAAAACTACTGGACCGATTTTAAAAATTCTTTCACTAATAGAAAGCTACATTATCAACAAGTAATTAGTAAGTAGTATAGTACATCTACATTGCACCCGTGCGAAGCCGGAGCGTGATACTTATTTTGTGGCACATTATACAATATGCGATACTGCTGCCTATAGATATCTACAAAATAGAGTATTTCCAAGAAGAAGATCGTACACTTTAAGGGTTTAATAGGCAACGCAACGCGTTTAGCACTGGAGGTCCTAGGTTCGAATCCCGTGGAAACAAGATAAAACAAAAATGTTTCGTTCGGGCGGAGCACAAAAGGCTGATCATCTACTTGTATGTAATTTTTTTTTCTGTGAAACAGACACAGAAATAGGTCACCCCATGCCCCAAAATTTTTGATGTTGCCTCAAACTATGTTCAATTATATGTCGCTACGTGAAAATCAGTTTAGTATTTTCGGAGATAAGCGTGTACACACTGTACACGCGCGTGACTTACATACAATAACGTTCAAAATGGTTTTTCTGGTTTTCAATGTACAGAAATCTTGATTCTACTCTCTTATTATATATACTATTTACTCTTCTAGTCTAGTCTTTTTTCTATAATAGGTACATTAAAACGTCATAAAATACTCTTTTCATTTTAGTCAAAGTAAAACATTCTTGTTTAGCTCCTAAGTAGATTCTCATGCTAAATTGATCAATGTAGACATATAATAGCTAGAAAAACTATTAATAACTATGACTACTACTTTTTTATCTTTATATATATAATTCTTCTGTGAGTGTCACTATGTCACTGAACTTCTCTCAAACGACTGGACCGATTTTGATGAAATTTTTTGTGTGTGTTCAAGGGGATCTGGGAATGGTTTAGATTCACAAAAAAGTTTGAAATTTTCAAATTAAAGACGTGTAGACAGGACAACGTCTGTCAGGGCCACTAGTTTATATATAAAACATATTTTTTTTTACCTTGGCTTCTCTTTGATATCTATCTAATTTTACATTAACTAATCTTACACAATTGTATAACCGGCTTAGTGATTTTTACCACAACACAACACGCAATGTTTTAAGCACTGAAAGGTCCTGGATTCGAATCCCGGGGAAACAACATTTTAAAAAAATATTTCAGACGAGCAGGGTACAGAAAGCTGATCACCTACTTGTCTAAATAAAAAATATCAGTGAAATAGACATAGAAATGTATCTGCCCCATACCCCACTAAGGGTCTCGGGAACTATTGTACCAGAAAAGTTTGACCGCCTTGATCGCAATGTATTGGTTTAATACCGTATCAAATAAATATCTTATCTATATAAAACAAAATCATGTAAGTTACGCCATTCATAACTTAAGAACGGCTACACTGATTTTTATGATATCTTTTTGTTGGATTTGTCTATGCCCCGAATGATAGAATAACTGTCAAAATATTGGAAAATTCCGGAAAAAATTATATGCAGAAAATTAATTTCATAATAAATTAGGTTCGGAAATCCGCCATATTATGCCGCAATTGACAGCTCACGTCACGCACACTTTGTAATAATTGATCAAGGACTTTATAATATAAAGTCCTTGTAATTGATGACCACTAGAAAATAAAATAGAAGCGGGAAAATAGAATATTCAAATCAAAAGCTTTACAGTTCGTCGGGTCAGCTAGTATAGTAATAAAATAAAAATTAAACAACTACTAATATGATGGAAAATGCCGAAATAATCTCATCTCATTTCTTTAGACAGGCTAATCGCTCGTCCAGTCTTCGTAATAAATACTCATCAGCCCCCATGGAATGCCGCTCGACCCCAATAGATGTCCATAAATCTACAGGGCCACACCCTTTGTAGGAAGTGGTACATACCATTAAGAAAGCTGGGATGACTCACTAACACCGACCATCGAGAACTGTGACCTTGACGTAACGGTACCTGTCGTTCACACAGGTTGAATTTACTGGTACTTTATGAAGTTTTTGACGGGCTTGTTGGCACGATCGGTAGAACACCTGTCGTGCCATCGATGGGTCGTGGATTCGAATCCCACCGGGACATGTTTATAATTTTCTGTAAGCATGTCTTTCCCACGTCTTGTTACTTCCGGCATTGAACAGGTGGGAGGTACATCGAAATTCCGATAGGGTAACGAACCAACGTTCATATCGAAAAACCGTGAAATACATGTTTCGGTTTGAGTCTGTCTGAATGCTCGAAGTAAAAAGTAGGTTGACAGCGCATCATTGACTGATGTTCTGTGGCTGAGGTAACGCGCAATGTGCACTTCACGGTATTTCCATCTATAAATGGTGGTTCGTTACCCGGTCAGAATTTCGATATTCCTACCACCCGTTCATTGCCCGAAGATACCAGACGTGATATTTAGATGTTCGAATTATAAATACAATTTATAAATGATGCACTCATTGATGTGTTGTGGTCGTCTATCATAAACAACATATCTGATATATTATAAAATATAGTATGTACATCTTTGTTATAATATGTATAATTGGAAATCCCTTAGAATGAGTGAATTTGTGTTTGTTAGCAAATCTCAGCAATGGTTGGTCAATTCAAAAAATTTTTTTTTTTTGTGTCCAAATATACAAGTGTGTAAAAGCTTTCAGTAAAGAGTTGCCATCTGTATCGATTAACTTATTTGATTTGATTCAACATTTAATATTATAAGCAGTGGCGGCTTTAGCAATTTACCAAAGTTTTGTCAAATTTTCCGAATTTTCATTTTTGGTTCACAGATTTTTTAAAAAGAAAAGTTTTGCCGCTGCGAAGCGTTATGGCTAGCACTGCCTTCAACTAGCATAACATTATTTCTTAATAGTAGCATTTTTTAATAGTTATCTAATTAGTGTAGTGACTATTAAATCCTATCCCAAGACAAAATCAAGTATCAACATTAAATAAAAATTTCACCTAGTGTGTTGCAACTTCCACACAAGTTGGGTGCGGCTTTACGAACTTTCGTTCCGTTTTGCGGACATTACAATGAACCTTACACAAATTTCTTAGGCCTCAAACGTTTCAAAAAGTTTTAGTTCTTACGTCTTTAACATAAGGGATATAATCGCGAGTGAGTATTTGTAGGTCAATAAATTATATACGGATGTGGGTATTGCGTACTTTCTTAGTTACGTGGAGTCGTTACATGACATGATATCATTGAACTTCACTTGCTCATAAGATTAGTTCTATAACATAATGTCTTTTTTTTAATACCAGCAAAGAAAATGAACTTTCCGCATGTCTTTGGAAATCAATGTTACGTTACCCCTTTAAGAACAAAGTGAGTCGAGTCCCCTAGTTCCTCATATTTCTCTGTCTGTTTCACTGATCATTTTTCTATACATGTAAGCCTTCTATGCCCTGCCCGACCGAAATATTTATTTAAATCTTGTTTCCCCGAGATCCCTTGATCCCCGGGATGAGTTCCCCGAAACCAGTCGCATGGATACCACATATCGCTAAGCCACGGAGGTCGTGGTCTTTCAGAATAGCCTACCCTTCTAGTGAGAAAATCGGTAAGGTAGGTAATATTGTTGGCGAGTACGCCATCAATATTCCAAGTATGGAATAAAATAAATGAAATGGAAAATAATCAGTCAAGCGATTGGTCTTAGCTTTTGTTTTTTTGCATTTATTTGAACCTCTAGAGGGGTTCGCTAAGGAAGTTAGTAAGTGGATGTATGAAAAGGATTATTTCCTACGCTCCCATTGCTATCCCCCGCACTTTCACTGCCGGAAGGCAAATATTAAGCAAGCAAGTGAACGTACATACCCATTACCTTCGATGAACCCAAAGATATATTTACGACCGCGAATGAGGGGTGATTTCAATATTTATTTATTTACTAGCATCCGCTAGTATCCGGATCCGACGGAAGTTGTCCTGCAAGAATGTTGGCAAAAAAAAAAAAAAACTGATCTCGTGACATGATCTGTCAATTGTCTAATTTTCTGCATATTTTTTACTGAATGTTTCCGATATTTTAGTAGTTATTCTGTTATTTGAAACCTATATTCCAAAGAACGAAATCGGTGCACTTGTTCTTGAGTTATAAAGATATACAATAATATTTTAGGTCTGTCATATTAAATGTGTATCATATTATATGATAACATTATATTTTACTAACCAAAACTAATATAATTTTAAAACAATTACAGGCAAGCGTAGCATACATAGTATGATTTTGTTGTTAAGTTTTTAAATAACCTATTAATTTATACAAGAAATATTTACTAACTTGAATATAATCCGAATTCGAATCAACAAGAACTAATTTGACTTCATATGACATTAACTTCTGGACAATAATATAATGTAGGTACTTAAAAAATAGTAGGTACATATCTTGTGGATTGAAGATAAAAGTGGATATCAATATTTTTACTGTTCTCATTTACCAACTTGCATAATCGGCAATTTGTTGGCGAGTTTTAACCATACTCTTTCGAAGACATCTTATTTGAAAGTGAATTTGACACCATAATAATATAAAACCACTTAAAAATAATATGTAGTTTATAAGATAACAAACGAAATGTAATTCCTAATTTTTAATGTTACATATTGCCAGATTAGCGCGAGGCTAAATTGATGGCAACCTCAACCAATGTACATCAGTCAGTGATGCGCTGTCGATCTATGTTTAACTTCGAAGGTTCCGAAAACCACCCGTTTTAAGCCCAAAGTTGTAATTTGGGAAATCATGTTTATAGAAAATCATTAACAACATCCGGTGAGTTTCGAACTCGCGACTCATTGCAATATATAGGTATACCTTACAACGCGCCAAACCCAACGTAATTATAACGGAACTATCAGACGAAACCGCTATAAAAATTAAAGACATTCATCAATATAGAGACAGGACACGACCAGTTCCGAACGCTTTCAATATTACGCAACAAAAAAAAATCATTTACTTAAAAATGAAAGTTTTAACATCCGCTTATATCATCGTATGTGAATAGTATTATTTACATAACAGAGAAAGTGATAGTATATACTTCAAGTCATGGTGTCCTATTTACTCATCTTAAGCATGCTTAAGATTATATACTAACGTAATTGATGTCTGTTCAATAGTAAAATCAAGTTCTTATGAGTATATGGAGCCCTGGTATCTAGCAATTCTTAGACACTTAATGAGTGATTTAGAAAATTGTGTTACGTAAACAATAATTAGTGTTTACAGAGTGAAAAAAGATATGAACGTCAATTATAAACTTATAATTACACATAAGTGATTATTAAATTGTAATTATATAAAATTTTCTCTTTTCAATACAACAATAGAAATTAGAAATAACAATATAAAGTTAAATAGCTTTGAAATCACATAACAAAATATACCTACTTTAATTTTATTTCAATTGTGTTATACGACTCAAAAAGTAATAATTAATGGGTTATAGTAGTGACCTTTCATGTGAAGCCTTAGACTAAGTCATTCTCAGCATGTACCAATAGAAAACTTTCTCTCAATTATCTAAGCAAGATTCTCATAGAGATTATTGTTCCTCTAAACGTGTAAGAAAACAAGAGATGCTGAGATTATCTCAATAGAGGGATATCTTGTGAGTTAGAATAATATCATGAAGAACTCCAATCTCATTGTTTTGTTTAGTTAAATAAATAATATTATGTGACATAATCTATATATATAAAAGAGATTCCCACCTATATAGTCACTCATCACGATATCTCTGGAACCATAAGGCGTAGCGACTTGAAATATGGTAGGAATATTCCTTTCGCCGAGTAGAGTAGAGTAGAGTCAGCTAAGAACGGATTTTACGAAATTCAACCCACAAGGGGGTTGCGGGGGCAATTGCTAGTGTATGTATAAAGTTATTATTACACTTTCATGTCGGTCTATTTTTTTTTAAATTTTCGTTTTTTTTTTAAATACATAATAATCTTTTCCTTAGTGAAATATTAAATAAAATAATGGTTAGGATAAGATAATAAAAAACAACGGTTTAATTTGTACACATTTTAATTTCACGTGAGTTATTCGTAAAATTGCATAAATTATTTAACGTAATCATAAAAAAATTGTTCATAAATATTAAATATGACTCGTTTCACTCAAACATACACTTTAAATACATAAAGAAATATTGATAAATATAAAATATCTTTGGGTAACTTAAAATATTTGGTAGAAGAAAAATTATACATCATGAAGAAATAAGCTACTCGTAACATAAAAGTATTCTGAAAGTAATATTATAAATAATTAAGATATTCTGCTATAAACTACATAAAATAATATTTGTACAAAAAACTATATAGACTAAATAAATCAGTCGATAATAATTAAAGCAAAAAAACCATATAATTACATAAACAAAGATTTAAATGAAATACTGTTTAACATCCACTCATCATACAAGCATCACAAATTAGACAAACGGTGGTCGATAATAAATAACCTTTTCAATAAATTAATTAATTACAATAGCCAACATAAAATGCACCTCTGGGTAAATCAGGGAAGATTGAAATCCTTAATTTCAAATACATTTAAGGCCGCTCATAAACGCATTGTTAGCTAAAGAAGAAAACGCTTTGACATTCGAATGCCACTTAGAACAAGCAAAACAGAGTTATACTATCCTTAGCTTATTCCGTATAGGCCTTCGAACCTTAAAAGTACATTGGAAAAACGTATTTGAGTTTATATAAAAGATAGTCTATGAGAAAATTAGAAATCAGTATTTTCCCTCATCACGCTTCAGAGGTGCATCTATTTTTGACTCTTACGCCTGTTTCATATGTCCTCCATATGCCAAGTTTTGGGCATCCTGGGATCTACCCCATCCGCCACCGCCACCGCTCTCCCAACCATGCTCTTCATGGGGTGGTTCAGACCACCCACTACTCTTACTGTTCTTGGAATCTAGAAGCTTCTTCAGGGCTCCGAAGGCTGCAGCGATGAATGCGACCTTTCCAAGGAGGTAGGCTTTGAAGACAGCGAAGGCAATGATACCCAGGAATAGAGGAATGAGGGCGGCTAACTTCAGTTTGATCAGTGCAAGGATGGGAAGGAGTTTCTTCAACTTCTTCTTTTTCTTGCCACGGCCTATGGAATGAAAAGATATAAATATTTCCGTATCATATAATTACATACTTTTGTAATAGAAGTATGCCTTAAATAATTTATATGGCAATGTTCATATTTTCGAAATCTACAAATATTTGTTTTCTTTTAAGTTTGATATCCAACAGAAGGTTCATTTGATGTTACTAAATATAAATGATGCGCTGTCGACCTATGTTTTACTTCGAGCATTCGGAAATTCATAAACTGCAACCGAAACACGTTTTATATCTATCTATTTATAAGCTATGCGACAAATGATGTAGTTTCACAATTATTTCTAAGTTACTATGTGTAATATTAGTAATAGTAATTATGATTACTATAAAATAAAATACATTTATTTTTGGCTATTATCCTAATACTTTAGGAAGTTTGGCTTAAAAACCATCATTAATTTATAGAGAAAAGTAATGAATGTTAAGAACCTCGTAAAATTAATTTGAAACGTAAAAAGTAAAAATTTATGAACTTATACCAATGTAGAGTCATTATAGAATTAAGATATAACTCTACATAAATTGTAGAGATCACTACGTAGATTCGAATAATGTAGAGCTTAACTAGACCAGCCATTAACTTAATATTTCTAAACTTTGTGATACCATATAGAAGAAATGAATGAATATCTATCTAGTTATTTTATGTTACAATGATTTCTATAGATCCTAAACATTATCTACGCAACTGTACACTTCAACTTGAGTTGGTAACTTGAGAGCACAGGTAAGTGCATATTTTGCGTAGGTTAGAAAGTATTGGAAGGATTCCAAGTACTGCTAAGCAAATACTATTTACCGATATCTATAAAATAACGGAGTCTTTTTATCATTTGGGTATCTATGTAATACACAATGTCAGATTCTGCTTCTAAATAGTTATTTGTACTTCTTTATTTGACAATAAAAACTACTAATAAGTAGTGGATGGCAAAATAATGATTTGCTTTTCTAACGATGATTAGAATTATGAACTCTGGAATAATTCCAGGAAAAATAAATTGAAAAAATAATCATGTTAATATTATCTACACTAATTAATATTACTTTATAATTAAAGTTATCATTTAACTCAGAAACTACTCGACCGATTTTAAATTATTTCACTTATAGAAAGCGACATTATCAACGACTAATATAGACTATGTGTATACATTGCACCCTTGCGAAGTCGGGAGTGCTACTAATAAGAAATAAAAATGTAGAGACACAAAAATGCCTCAAGCTCATGAAAAATTAATTATGATGATATAATGTATCTTACCTTCTTCTTCAACAGAATTATCCTCGGTGAAAGCTTTTGGCATTCTCAGCTGTAGTACATGGCTGTCTAAGAAGTCCACGACATTATCCATGATCCTTTCTTCCACTTGCAACTCTCTGGCCTTGGGGTCAAATGGTAGTGGGTCGTAGCTTCGAGCCGATCGCGGTGACCCCGTTTTAGCGAAATTGATGCCATCAATCAAACTTAATTCTTTGGAAACTGCCAGGTTTTCCGTGAACTTCATTGCCTTTTCCTGTAAAATGAAATGTTTTATTTTATAACTTGGTATTATTAAATATCGAATTCAGCATAGATTATTTTTGAATTTTAATTGCTTAACTGATTTGAATGACATAGATTTTTTATTTTATTTGAATGATCATACATTCAGTAAATTATGCTTATTTTTAGAATTTATACGATTAGTAAACTTACTATTTGAAACACACATAAGTTAAAATATTATTAGATATTAGAAATCTGGAATTAAATCATCAAATTTGAAAAATGTAGTCAATGTACTAAATAAACTGTTGTTTTTAAATAAACCAAACTTTATAGAATAAATTTCACGAAATAAATCAAATTTTAAAAAGCTAATCAAGCTCAAACAGGAAATACAAATGTTACTTGAATCAAGCTTAAACTTTGATGCCCTATTAGTTATTACCCTATTTGTACAATGTACAATAATTTTAAATTTAATAAATTCTTTGCAAACACTCTAAAATCATCCAAATATTTACATTAAGTTAATACTTAAGATTCTTTAGACTCTGACACGTTTAGTATGTCAAATGCCAAACTAATCCGTTATCCACTAAATATGAATACAGCAATACAATATAGTATCTATGTCGTAGAAAATTAGCTGAGAGATGACTTATCGAGGTCTCATTCAAAATAATAAATCAGCTCAATATAAAACACTACAAACTAGGAATAATTCCCTAGTTTGACTACGAAAGCTTTGAAGCTTTTGCCTTGAATCCTTAGACATCCCTCGCAATTAACTACGACACTAACACTAACACTTCACATCACTTCACACCTTTAAGCACAGCATCGTATCCGTATCCACACAGTCTCGAAGCGTCGTTACGAACTTCTCCATGACCCCATCTTCTTTTGTCGGCATCGCGGCCGCGACCGCCACCACGCATAGAAAGACGAATGCTTTCATTTTACAAGCGTACGTTCAATTGTCAAAGTCTCAAGTAACACCTACAGTTTTATTCCTACTCCCCTCCTTATATTTTCATATGTCACGGTGTGTGACGAAATTATGCTCAAGTTGAATAGATATTGACGTGTGTGTGTAAGTTTTAATGGTGTGTGAATTTTAGGATCTATGAATGGGTTTTCTTTTTTTCGATAGAGGTTAGGAATTTATGGCTGCGAGTGATGATAAAATATTTATTACATTACTTTTATTGATAGTTTTTAAAATGGCTTCTTAAATATTGAATACCATTATTTTAGGTGAATAACAGAACAGTGAATTCAGATAATAAATTTTACAGATATATTTTGTGATAAATATTTTCATGGAACTATATTATGGTCGTTCCTTGACCCAATTATAAGATCATTTTATACATAGTGTACGAGTACATAGTATTTGCAAGTTCTATTGGAGAAGTTAAGATATTAGTTTGGCAAATTACAACAACACGTCGTAGAGGGAGAATCGTAAAATAGACACTTCTGTCTGTTTTATTATTTCAGGTAAATACTCTAAGTATATCATTATGTTAAATCATATGAAATTCTATGCCAGTAAGAGGAGCGTGAGACCTATTCGATTGTATGTAATATGTGGTGTTTACCACAGGAAATAATAATAAATTATAATGCTCCGCTGACCTATTTTATATTTTCTCCGCTTGATTGGAGTATGCGCATTTTTCTATTCCATTTTTGAATTAAGTTTCATCATCCGGAATTTGATTCATTTAGTGGGGCATGGGGTAGATCCGTTTCTGTGTCTATTTCACTGATCATTTTTCTTTACAGGCAAGTAGGTGATCAACTTTCTATGCCCTGCCTGACTGAAAGAATTTTTTCCTTTACTTTTGTTTACCCGGGATTCGAACCCAGGACCTCCGGTGCTAAACACATTGAGCTTACCACTGAGCCACGGAGGAGGACATTAATAGTAACTTGGAAGAAATATCTTTCATTTTTCGATTAATTCTTCATGTTCGTTGTGAATAACACTTTTAAATACTAATAAACATCAGTAATTGTGTTATAAGAACTAGAAATAGGTTTAAACTACTGCTTCAACCCCTTAAAACGTATTGTTTTCTTTATAAGTGCATTTAAAAATAGAGCTATTATGACCTCTTTTAAAAACAAAAGCTTTGACAACTTCATAAATCTGTGGTTCAGATAGGTTCAATTTTATATGAAAAAATGATTTGACATTCAAAATGAGATTAACCTGAAGTATTGTTTTTATTTCTGATAGACTCGTTGGTGCGTTGGCATCGATGGATCACAGGTTCGACTCCCACCGACGACATGTTTATAATTTTCTGTAATGTCTGTAATGCATGTCTTCCCCACGTCTGGTATCTTCGGGTATTGATCGGGTGACAGGAATATCGAAATTCTGACCGGTTAAAGAACCGCACCATAGATGGAAAAACCTTAAAGTGCTCATTGCGCGTTTCAGTCTATGGATTTCCGAATGCTCGAAGTAAAATGTAGATCGACAGCGCATCACTGACTGATGTTCTTTTGCTGAGGTATCACCGACCATCAAGTGAACCTCATGCTCGTCTATCAATATCTAACATATATAAATATCACTCAAACTTTCCTATTTATAATTTTAGTATGAGGTTCACATAAGAAAGAGTAATTTTAGTTATTATCCACTTTTTCTTTATCTAGAGTCTAGACAATACACATGTGAACGAATCTCTAATTGTCTTAAACAATGTCTAATTGTTGCTAATTGCAAAGTCTAATTATTGCAAAAAAATAAAAGTAACACACAGAAAACTTAAAGTTTTTGTGTTAATCATCAAATATCGGAAATAGTATCCACTTTTAAATGAATACACAATTTAGAAGTATATTTTTTATTGATTAAACACAGCTCACTTTAAAACGGTATTTCAATATTTTTATTGATTTTCTTGAATTGAATGAAGCCTTTAAAACTAAAACTACCCATTTATTTTTAAAATTATATACATATTTAAAAAGCCGACAATGCATCTGAGAAATTTGAGTCACAGCTATCCTTGGGCGGTGGTGATAACCCACCTGCTATATTGTCTACTCTATAATAAAAAACGGAAATTATAGCTAGAAGCAAGCACGCACTTCTTATAAACAAAAAATAGCCTATAATGTAGCTTTCTATTAGTGAAAGAATTTTTAAAATCAGTCGAGAAGTTTTTGAGTTAAATAGTTACAAACAAACAAATCTTTCATCCTTCTAATATCATAGATTACAACGGTATATAATATTGTGATTAGTTTTATGATGACTTAGACCATTTTCTTTTAGTACTCTAGTTACTGAGAAGCGATTTGAAATTTCTTCTTACTCTTCAGGCTCGAGCCCAAAGTAGGACCTCCAATTTATCTGAATTTTAATCAAGAAAATATGATATTGAAAATACCCGGAAATTTTATTTTCAAGATCAAAACTCGAAAAAACATGATTTCGTTTTTCACGTTTATTTAAAAAACTATGGATTTTTAAGAAAAATGTTTCCAACAAAAGTTATAGCCCACTAAAAGATTGATATTTTATGTCCAATATTTTTTTTTTCTATGATCAGTATTTTCTGAGAAAATACATACATAGATATACCAAAATGTGATTTTTGATTTTTTGCGATTTTTCCGAACCGGTACGACTTAGGGACCATCAAGAAGAGAGCCTATTCCTACCTTAAAGGCCGGTAAGTCCTCTGGTGTTGCAGATGTTCATGGGCGCCGGTGTTCACTTTCCATAAGGTGAGCCGCAAGCTCGTTTGTCCCCTATTTTATAAAAAAAAAATAACTGTACAATCGGAAGTATGGAGTAAACGGAAGTTTATCCTAGGTCTGTGTTAAAGTATATTGATTCTAAACCTTTCTCCATTTTTGCGAGTAGAAAATTTGCCGCTATCCTATGAAAAACTTGGCTCTGACGACAGTTCTCCGATCTCTGCCTTAGAAATGCCCTCCTTACTCCTCAATTCTAAAAAGAGTTTCTTTTGAATTTGATGAGCCTACTCACTGATTAGATAAAGCGAAACTTCAAATATTTTTACATAATAAGTGATTCTCTCAAAAGTTACGAGAGAAATTAATTTACGGTAATATGGTTTTAATTACGACATGAATTCATTAGCATATTCATTCGTCATTCTCTTTTTGGGGTTCTGCTAAGGATTTTAGAAATGTTCATCGCCTTTATTACATAGAGGTTTTCCTAATAATAATTTTTATAATAATTTTGTGTCAACAAGGCTATTAAAACTTAAATAAATAAATACTTAAGAATTTATCTAAAAAATTCTTGTTTTGATAACCACAGCGACATACGACAAATAATACATTTCTTTTTAAAATATGTGGGGTATTTATAATCAATATTAACTTTGAAGTATCAAGTCACTTTCATTAATAGGTATATTAAAGACTAGTAACACTAGTAGTAGATGTTACTACTATTCACAAAAAAGCCTAAATTACTCGCTGATATTTTTTTAAATTGGTCGAGTAATTTTTGAGTTTATGCATAACATCCAAAAATACAAATCTTTCTTCTTTATAATATTATTATTATATAATAGGTATATGAAAGATAGCAATATTTTGAGAAGTCCTCGATCATTTTGTATACCATTTCCGTATTCCGCTGTAAGTAATATATTTTTAAGTGTTAGTGGAATGATTAAGACTAATTATTTTTAAGACTTCCGGTGTATAGCGCATAAAATATACGGAACCTTAAGGGGGGAAACCAGTTTAGACCGATCAAAAAATCGACTTTTTTTTAATTGTATAAATTGTAAGTATAACTAGTCAAGAATATGTGGTCAAAATCCACATACTCTTGACTACTTACTTTAACATGCATGTACATAAAAGCTGTATGCAAATTTGTCAGAGAACATCCTGAATATTTTAAGAAACAAGGTGATATAAATACGCTCATTGATACGAGATACAAAAATAAATTATATTATCCGACGTGCAGAATAAATATGGCAAGCAAAAGTACTATATTTATGGCAATCAAAATTTATAATAAAGTTTCAGATAACATTAAAGAATTACCAACACATTTATTTTTAAGAAGGTTGACGAAATGGTTAATGACAAAGCAATTTTATAATATTAATGAATTTTTGTATAGTAACAATAATGAATAAGTTTTGACATGTATAAAATTGACTGTAAATATTGACATGTATCTATAAATTGACTTTGAAAAATTTTGAATTTCTAAACAATCAAATTATAATGTTGTCATGTTTCTTTTTTTTTAAATAATGTTATTTTTGCACGCCCAATATACGGGCAGAATGTCTAGAACTCAACCAAACGTGTACATCTGTAACCACTACATTCTGGCAAATAAATGTTTTTGAATTTTGAATTAAAATTTGAAAGCAAAATTCGCATTATTTCCAATGCTATGAGGACTTAAATGACCGCCCGTCGGTCCGGAGTCGAAGCGCGCGGTAGTTGGAACGCAGCGGTCGCTCGAAAAGAACTTCTTCCGATATACAAAGATTTATCGAGGGACGATTTGCTGACGAGATGTTTAGGCGGTCATACGCAGAACGCGAATGAAAGTTTTAATTCGACCGTTTGGCGATTGGCTCCAAAGCACCTTCATGCTGGCCTAAAAATAACCGAGGTTGCAGCATTCTTGGGTGCTGCATTATTCAATAGGTCGTCAAGAGGAGATGCAAGCCCGAAATGACAAGAAAAGGGATTGCTATATGGTGCTGGAATAGCTGATTAACCGGTGAACATTTTATATAATTATTTATACTGCCTCGAATCTCGTTTTCGTCACATTTTATTTCAAACGCGTTTTTCTCGAAACGACTTTTTTTCAACTTGTGGGCATTCTAGCTCGAAAAGTTATTGACCAATCATTCTGAAATTTGGTGTGAACATTCTTTATTCCATTCAAATCTAGATGAACCTAATTCTGGGATTATATGATTATTAAAAATATGTTTTTTTTATGCGAAAAAGATGAAAAAATATGGTATAAAAACATATTATTGTCTTCAAACACCTCAAAAAAGTGCAATTTTCAATATTTTTTTACACAATTAGGTTCATATTCTTAGGAAATATGTTGCTAACGAAAAACAAAAATTGTGATGATTACAGATGAAAATTGCTACCACAGGAGTGCCCACCAGCAAAATACTCCAATGGCAATCGTCCATGGACAGCACGCTCTAACGACACTATTTACGGCGGAAATTACTTGAAAAAATTCTCAAGTCTACTTCAATACATGAATAAAATATTCCCAAATTTAAAAAAGAATCTGTTTATTCCGTCCCTATGTAAAAAAATCACGAAAAACAACAAAATTTCGGCCTCCTAAACTGGTCTCCCCCGTTAAGACAATCTTGTTAAGCCATTTAATACAACATTTTATTTAGCCAAAATTATTCACATAGAATATTGCGAAATGTAAATCTTTTTCGTATTTGAGCCGAGAATTTTCTCAATGGACGCATAAACAAATATTCGCATATAGGCACTAATTATATTAGTATAGGGACATACTTATTAATCGTGTCATACGCATGTATACTAGGCATAGTTATTTTATACTAGCGAGCCCAACAGACGTTGTCCTTCCAAAATAAAAAAAATATTTATAGATTTCAATAATATGTTACAATTATTTCAAAAAGCTATAAGCGCGTGACGTAATTTGTCAATAGCGATGTGGAGTTACGAACCTAATTTATTTTAAAATATTGAATCTTCTCCATATTTGTTCAGGAACAATATTTTAATAGTTATTCTGTTATTAGGGGTAAAGACGAATCCAACAAATAAGATATAATTAAAATCAGTGTAGGCTTTCTTGAGTTGTAAATGATGTAACTAACACGACTTTGTTTTAAATATATTGGGGATTTTGTGCCCAATTTTATGAGTTATTTTTATTTACAGGCAAGTAGATGATTACTCTTCTGAGCCCTGTTATATGAAAATAATTTTACTATCTTGTTCTCCAGGATTCGATTCTAGTTTCGCATTTCGTATTCTATCTATGTCTCTTTTTGCTTAAATCTTTATCTGTTTATTTTGTTAGCAATGTCCCCGAATGGAGGTAGGTCTTGTTTATTAAAATTTACAACGTTTTCTGTGGCTAAAGATTCCTATCCTGGAGCGCTAGACTCAAAGAATAAAGTCCCTGTTATGACATTAAATCGCGGAACTTGACGTCACACGCATCGAATAATTTAAAATCGAATTACTTTCCAAATAATCGATCTAGATACCATTGATAATATGACTATTTGTATTCTACAAAACTGATCCAGCCGTTTGGAGTCACATCGTTGCTGCGAAAGTAGAAGTTTGGTTATATCTTGAATCTAAACAGCGTTATTATGTAATTTATATCTTCATAGTGTAAGTACCATCAATTTTGTTTTCACTTCCAATATTGCTACGTAACTTTGATTGTAGAAATGTATAGAAAAATTTTTTTTTTTTTTTTTTTTTTGGAATATTGGGCAAATGGGTTGTTGGCTTAGCTTGTCGGTTGGTAAGTGATTACCGGCGCCTATAGATTAAGATAAGAGATAAGATAAGTGATCACATAAAGATGTCATGTGGAACATGGTGTAATGGTTGCAGCGCCTTACAAATATTTTGTAAAACAAAAATTTGGCGATTAAAAAGAGTGACGAAGAGTTTCTTGCCAGTTCTTCTCTTCCGTTCTACGCCCTTGATTTGAGAACTGGCGGTAAATATAAAGTTAGAAGCATTTAATATGTATTTTTTACTGACGTTCATAAGTGTACATTGTGTTACGTAAATGAATAAATGATTTTGAATTTGAATTGAATTGTGATTTTAATAATGATAAATTACACAAAAAAATATACGAAATTTGATAATAAATCTCGTGTTAGAAGTTCTTAAACCCATTAGGTACTATCAAGCTTCAGCATAACAAACACTGCGTAATCTCAAAATTGCCATGCAAAAAAGCGCATTTTTGGTACTGATAGACATTAAGGGAAGAAGTTTCTAGACGTTCTTGTATACGAACAAACTAGTCGTAACTATATGGCTAGTATTCTATATTTAAGTTTAATTGTAAGCCGTGTCGTCCTTCTATAGACACTACAAACAATACTGAATCGGAGAGAGCTCATTGTCATATTCATTGGTTAGACTCTAGGATAATAACCTTTATTCTAATAACAGTAAAGCCTAAATTAAGATCAGTTTTCAAGATGCTTAGAGGATCGCCTCTGGGCACACACAGAATGTCTAAACGCTAAGGGAAATCTCAATGATGTGCGTAACGGTGAAACTATCTCCTTACAAGGTTGTTTTACGTATCATCCACTTTAATTAGGAAGGCGTAAGAGTACAGTGGTTAATAATAGGTCTATACCTATATAAATTGCCTTTCTACAGTATATTCATTCATTCATTCTTTTAAACAAAAAAATATATTTTTTTTAATTTCAAATATAATTATTTTTCCAATATTAGTCATTTGTTTATTGATTCGCATTATATTTTCATCGTATTTGAATATTGTTTACTTTTATCTATGTTATATTTTTATTAAACCTTTTAATTTATCTGGTTGCCTGGAAGAAAACACTTTTCAGTGAGAAGGCTGTCATTTGTAACTTTTGTATTTTTATGTTTTTCTTCATGTGTGGTGTCCAAGAAGCCTTTGAGAGGTTTGTTGCCTCCCGAACAGCTGATTTCTTCAAGAAGGGCATCAATAAACTGCGTTGGCAAATATGTAGATTGCAGGTATCTATTGCTTTGATTAATAGAAATAATTTATAATACTCGTAGATAAAAAAAAACTTTGACTTATTTTAAAAAAAAACGAAAATTTCATAGGTCCTACTAAGGAACACAGTACACTATATTACATGTACTTAAATATATTTTGCAAAGAAATTACAAGCTTAGCTAATCATATTGAATATAACACTTTGATGCTTTGATTGTAATATGTTCAGATAAAAGAACTAATATAATCATTTAATTATTCAAAAATTGTACTAATAAGGATAAAAGTTGAGAGTAACTTAAAATACTTCTATATCATAAATTATGTATATCAGTGAAGGTGATAACAATTATTGTTTAAGTAAAACTCAACTTTGATTAGCGTTTGAGTATTCGGTCATAAGTCATCTCAAGAGAAAGGTACCACAGAATTTAATCATAAATCATACTTAAGTATCATTACAGTAATAACTTCAAAATGTTTCTTCGATAATGTGAAAATAATTAGTACCGGGAAGTCTCCAAAAACAACACCAGATTCTTTTCTTTGCAGTTTCCTGTCATACGAAACCAGCTTCCATGGTATTTTGGGCGGAAATTTATAAAAAACTAGTCAAACGAATTTGGCAACTCTCGCTGGGAATGCTGACATGTTTTGCAATACCTACCTTGCCTTCCGATGAGTCGCGAATTCGTATGCCTGCCTATGTGATATGTTTATCTATACTAAAATTATAAAAAAATAATGTTTGTGTGTTTGTTGGGTAGTGTGTGTGTGTTGTATCTCTGGATCTACTGAAACGATTTTAAAAATTATTTCACCAATAGAAAGCTGCATTATCAGCGAGTATTTTTTTCTGTGTATAGTACATCAGGGGTTGATTATAGTAGAGTGAAAATTTAGGGTTGTATGTATTTTTAATGCCACATTATAAAAAAATAAAAAGAAAAAAATTTCGACCAAAAATTAAAAAAAAATTTAAGGGTGAACAACCCTTATCACTTAGGGGTATGAAAAATAGTATAGATAGTAGCCGATTCTCAGACCTACTGAATACGCATATAAAATTTGGTAAAAATCGGTAAAGCCGTTTCGGAGGAATACGGTAACTAATATTGTGACATGAAAATTTTATATATTAGATGTGTAATAGTGAATAAATGTTTTCTCTCTCTCTCTCTCTCTCAAATGAAACATAGGATATGTCATTACATTTCTATAGTTCATTTTACCACTTTCATAATTCTATGTATTCAGCTTCACTACGTGTCTATATTTTCAGGTTACTTAATATGAGGTCACCGTATATTAACAAGCGCATTGTCGATTGTTGATGCACCCACGATGCGTCCGCGCACGATTCCGGTTACTTTAGTAGGGTGACTATAAATCTTATATATTTTAGACTATTTTTATTATAAATGTTAAGTTAAAATTAATTGGTATGTGTAAAGTCATATATCCTTTTTTGATGATGTCTGGTAAACCTAATCTGGTGAGATTTTGCTAAGGAACATCAAGTTTTATATTTTTGAAAATTTTATATTGCTTATGAATGATTTGAGATGAACTGGAGTTTAATATTTCTTCCATCTTATAATAAAAGAAATCAATAATTCTGGATGTTGTACGTGTAGGTAGGATGACACTACTAAGTAGAAGAAAAAGAAAAGAAGTCTTTATTTATTAGTTAGATAGACATATATTTATTCACAGCAAACATACGCACATACAAAATAACTATGAACGAACATCAAGGACAAAAAGGAAATTCTTAAATTCAATTAATAAATTAAAGTAAAGAAACTTAAATCATAAACAATCTATGTGTTATCTTGAAAAGGAAGGCTACTCAGCTAAATTAGGGTATTTTTCCTCTCCCCAAGATAGCGAGACCTGAGTGGGTATTACTCATCCGGCTCTCTGACTAGAGAGACACAATGGGTAATGTTGAGTCCCACACTCCCCCTGCAGACCATCTCGCGGGGATTATGTTTTTTAGTAGCTTTCGACAGAGGCCTCCTCTAATCCGTAGAATATGACTCCAGAAATTTAAAAACTAAATTAAAATAACGTGCATTGAGTAATTATGTATTAAATGGAAAAGTAAGTCAAAAAATACTTATATATTACAAACTGTTGATGGTTAGTCAAGGCGTAAAAGATTTATAATCCATCCAGTTGGTAAACCTTAGATAAAATGTAATTAAAAATATTTTTTTAAATATAACTTTTAAAAATAAATTTCATAATATCATAAATAATGGTCACCCTTCTATCAAACGTGACTCCCAAACAAAGAAAGTTGTAATGTAAGGTGTAAGTGGTGTAATTGTTACAAGCACAAGCTTTGTTTATACCGCGGCGTTACTTTCAGTTTTATACTTTGGAAGCCTTTAACTGTTTATTATGCATGTCGCATTATTAACCGGAGGTCTCAGGTTCAACGCCAGGGGAAACAAAAAAAACTTAACAAACAAAATTTAAAAAGTAAAATCTATCAAGCATAGTACTTTTACAAACTTGAAGTAGTTCCTATTTATAGTACTCTATTTTGACTGCCACCGTGGGTCAGTGGAAATCGCGATCTTTAGCCGGAGACCGGAGGTCCTGAGTTTGAATCCCAGGGAAATAAGATTTTTTTAAAATCAGTTGGACACGGCACAGAATGCTGATCATCTACTTGCCTGTATAGAAAAATGATTAGTGAAACAGACACAGAAATGAGTCTGCCCCATGCCCCACTTGAGAACTCATTTTTATAACAGATCTACATTTCCTGTTGGAATCGAACCTATTAAAGGTCCTAGTACCATAATTGCTTTACCATTAGAATTGAGTTTGATTGATGAATATACAATATACTCGTAGTCCCATGTATTAATTATTAGTATTTTGACGGACTCGTTGGAACACCTGCAGTGCGCATCGATGGGTCGTGGGTTCGATTCCAACGGGACCACATGTTTATAATTTTCTGTAAGCATGTTTTCCCCACGTCTAGTAACTTCGGGCATTGATCGGGTGGGAGGAATGTCTAAATTCCGACTGGGTAACGAACCACCATTCATAGATGGAAAAACCGTGAAGTGCATATTGCGCGTTTCGGTTTCAGTCTACGGATTTCCGAATGCTCTCGAAGTAAAAATTAGGTGGACAGCGCATCATTGATTGATGTTCTGTGGCTGAGGTATCACCTACCATCAAGTGAACCTCATGCTCGTCTGTCGATATCTGCTATAAAAAAAAAGTTGAGGCTATACGTCTCTGGAACTCTCTTCCTCCTGATAGTAAAAGTGCCCAAAGTATTACATCTTTTCTCAAATTGGTAAAGGTTATCTTTGTGTCTTAAGTCTAATTTTCGTCATCATTAATTAATCATTACAGTATATTTTAATTACTTCTTATGTATTGTATGTATTATATGATAATATATTATTATACTATACTCCAATTCCCTTTTCATGTATTTCTTGCACCGTCCTCATTTTCTTTAATTTATTTCTGTCAACCAAAGATAGTTTGGAAGAGATTGCTACTCTAGCATTAAGACCACCTATTGTACCTTTTATTTTTGTAAATGTAGTTTCGTAGATGTATTGTGTGCAATAAAGTTTTAAATAAATAAATTGAAAATCTACTGAACTCTAGGTGGTTGAAGCTCAGTTCGTAGTAGATGAAATGAATTGAAGATTCTGTCTTCTTGAAAAATATTAAGAAAAATCTTACAGAGTATCTGTGGTCAACGTGGGAAACACATTGACATAACACAAATGTAAAATTAGTTATCTACACTACAATATTATAGAGGTAAAGTTCGTTTGTTTGTAAGAAGTAATCTCTGGTACTACTGAACGGATTTTGAAAATTCTTTCACCAGAAGAAAGCTACATTATACCTGAATGACATAGGCTATATTGTATAGAACACGTGTATAGAAATCAGAAAATTAAATTATAAAGAAATTACACCTAGTGGGGATCAAACCTTCGACTCATCAGTTACAAGGGAATTGTACAGTTGTGTTACAGGTTACTTGATCTTTCGCTTTTATATTATACACGTGAATATATACAATATACATGAAGTATTTATTGGTATGTACTATCGATATCCACATTTCCTATAAATCCCTTAGATTTAATAACATTAGTGTCTACTTTCCTTAGGTATATGAAAAAAAAATCAAATTTAACATCAGTTCTTTATTTGTACGGATCAATTTGTCGTTAATGTAATATAATAAAATAAATAAAAACATATATCGTATACATAATATCGCTGTATTTAAACGTCTCCTTTGGCGTTTGAGAGGTTTTCTGTTTAATAAAGAATAATAAGATTGAAAACGTTATAATATATATATAATATTATTATAAACATATATATATATAGTTAAAGTTTCTAAATAAGAAAACATATTATTTGTTAATAGGCATGAAAAATAATATATATCTATAACAGTCATTGTATAACTAAATAAAATATATATGAATTCGGATATTTTGAGGAATAAAATAGATAATAAACATAAGTATATACAATATTTACAAAATATTAATTATAAACACATACATAATTATCAATATAACACATACATTATAATAAAAGGACTATCTAAGGACTTAAAGGACTAGATCACAAAATAGCTAAAGAAATAAGTTATAGAAAGTATCAAGTATCTTAAATATTTGTTCATAACAAATACACAAATACGGATACCGTATAGAGTGTAAAACATATACTAATATAGTACAACTGAGGATCATACAAATTCAGAACATATTATTGAAAACGAAACAACAGTAACGAACTTCGCTACCCACCCTTACAAAGGGTTTACATAATAAATAAGTTAAATACCCTTAAATCTAACAATAAATAAGTAATTTCGCTCGTTTACATCGAATTATCCATTTGCATATCTTATTAATAATTGAGGATCAACTATGAGCCTTGTGTAACACCTTAATCAGTTTTAACGTGGCCAGAGTACGCTAAGTTTTGCGCTTCATCAATTGATCTGCCCCACCCATGGCCGGCACCAGCGTAATGCTCTTCATGGTGAGGGTGTGCTACTACTTCATAGCTCGTCTCATGGTGCTTGCTAGCGAGGAGTTTCTTAAGGGCAATAATACCAGCAACAAGGAGAGAGATTTTGGCGAGGAGAACGGCCTTGACAGCAGCAAAAGCGATGATAGCCAGGAAGAGAGGGATGAGGGCCATGATCTTGAGCTTAGCGATAGCCAGAAGAGGGATGAGCTGCTTCAACTTCTTCTTCTTGCCACGAGCTGAAATATAAGTTTAATGGATAAATTATGAGTTACTGTTATGATGTTTCGAAAAGATACAATAATAAGTTATTTTAAAAAATCAGTATCATTCAGCAATCATTAAGCAGTTATTTTAAAACTTGACTTTGTCAATTTCTTTCCTTGGACTATTAAGGAAAATTATAGTCGTCTACGAAAATTGACAAAGTATTAAAGTCAATTTCTAAGAATAAAATTTGACCTTATTTTGGTATCGGTAACATAACACTTAAATCAAGATTTCATTCTTAGGATTAAACTAGAAAAATAACCAAATAAATAAAGTCTGCCAAAAGGTTAAGGTAGTAAGCAAATCTAAAATTTATTGATTATTCATAGAAAAGTGTGTAATGTGAATCTAATATCAAATCTCTAGAATTACAATAATATTACAATGTATTTTTAACTAGGTATCCGTCCCGGCTTCGCACGGGTTCTATGTACACAATGTTACCCGCTGACAATGTAGCTTTTCATTGGTGAAATAATTTTTAAAATCTGTCTAGTATTTTTTGAGTTAAATCGTAATAAACAAACGAATATTTCCTTTTTTAATATTAGTATAGATATAAATAGAAATGGATTATAAATATTTATGAAACATCTTCGTAGCTAACATATAACTTAGCATCAAGGAAGGTCAAAGCTAAAATTCATTGCTAATGCTAAGTTATCTCCATAAAGGAAAGTGAATGAATGGTATTCCAAATTCTTCAACTAGTTTTATCTAGGTTACAATTTTGTATGCGTAACCTATGTCCTCGCAAATTGTGTATTCAATATGTGTATTTAATTGTTTGCGATTTTCATATTGAGTGCTATAAAAATATTTAAATTTGAGGTATTTAGAACATTCGTGGGTGAGTTTACCGTTTATAAAAATAAAAGTTTGTCACTTTCATTTAAGTTTTAGATATAAGCCTTGGTGCTTAGAAATGTAGCTATTATATAATGATACTGTTAATATTGTATTTTATTAACGCGAGTATCACCTCAAAAAAAAATAACTTTCGCGGTCAAACTGCCCGTGACCACGTTTGCTGAAAAGCACTTGATACGTCAGGAAAATAATATAAATAATAGATTTTGTTTTATACTTGTAAAAGTTCCGAATGCTCGAAGTAATAAGTAGGTCGACAGCGCATCATTGACTGATGTTCTGGGGCTGGGCCTACCATCAAGTGAACCTCGTTCCCGTCTGTCAATATCTAACTAAAATATTGACTAACTGTTTCTACACTTAAATGATAATAAATATGAATGGATGTTGATAATTTTATCGACATAGGTAGATTTTAACAATCATCGGATTCTTCAAAAATAATTGGAGAGTGAGTTTCAAATTTCCATCAACTGCTTTAGTTGTTCCCTAATATTTTCACATAGATATTGAAAAGGATTATTATAGCTTTTATGTCGTAATCTATACTAATATTATAAAGAGGTTAAGTGTGTGAGGTTGTATGGAGTAATCTCTGGATCTACTGAACTGATTTAAAAAAAATATTTCAGTAATAGATAGCTACATTATCATTGAGTAACATATATGTATGTTTGTGTATAGTACATCTACATTGCACCCGTGCGTCTCCGCGGCGTGTTGCTAGTATATAATAAAAATCGATATGTTTCTTCACCAATAGAGTAATCGATTCTTCGTTCTAAAAAATGTAGTGACTTATGTTAGAGCAAAAACCTAAGAAATCAAGTTCTATATACGAAGAATCCGCTTTCTTGGGAGCGGTTGATTTCTCCATAGCGAGGAAGAAAACTGGTATTGAGAACTCAGGACGTTTATGGATGTCAATCGTCAAGATAGGTACTTTCTTTAGTTGTTTAGATATCTGTATATAGAAAGACAGCATATCCTGACTGATTAAGTGATAAATAAGTGTAATAAATAAATAAATCATTATCAAAATATTAATAATTTTTTATGAAATTCTAACAGTATTTTTTATTACTATTATGACACTAAGAACCGACTGTCTTCGTGGCTCAATGGTAAGCGCGATGTTTTAGGATCAGAAGTCCTGGGTTCGAATCCCGGGGAAAAATATTAAAATATTTTTTTTTTTCGGTAGTGCAGGCCACTTTAATGATATTTCACAATTTTTGTGCACTTATTTCCCAAAATCCATTCTTAGTCATAAGTGAATTCCCAAGTTCCCAAGTGAGGCATAGGGCAGACCAATGTCTGTGTTTGTTTCACTGATCGTTTTTTTTTACAGGCAAGTTGATGATTTGTGCCCAGTTCGACCGAAAAAAAATATTTTTAAAATTGCTACCCCGTGATTCGAATCCAGGACCTTCGGTGCTAAACACATCGCATTTACCAATGAGCCGTGGAGACAGTCCATAATCGATAATATTGTATAACAGAAGCCCAACTGAATAACAAAAAAAAAACTGAAAATCGGAAGACGGAGATATCGTAAAAAAATACACTCGTATTTAGAACTTCCTTTTCTTGAAGTCACTTAAAGATAGTTTTCAAAGCATTTATAATAAAGTAAAGGCATTAATTGCTAATACGGCCTGTGCTCACATGGGTTCCGGTTGCCGTGAAATGGAAACGGTACTTGTCAACATTATACAAATTGTATGAAACCATTTCTAGAACCACGTTATCGCCTTAGTACTTGAGTGAGTAAACAAGTTTTCTTGCGGTGGTATATTCGCATAAACTGAATTTGTACGTGTAGAAGATCATTGTTGCGATAAATCCTTTATTTTAAATGTGCAATTTTGTGTTGTCCGTGTCTGATGGTAAAATTTAAATTTAAAATACAAAAGCTTTGAAATATTGCTCAATGTTTGCGCGAGTCGTTGTGTGAATAAACTAATTGAATATGATTTATGATTATACGTATAATTAAATTTTCATGAATATAAAGCTTCGTTTTTACAATTTATTGACTTATTTTTAATACAGAATTTGTGTCAGAAGAAAATTTCAAAAAAGTTTTCCTATAGACATTTATGCACTTGAAAAGCTTTTATACTGCTTTTATTAAACTTTAATCACGATAACTTTCAATGTTATAAAACTAATTGAGTATTTATGTTATAGAGTATGAAGATAAGTGAAAGGCAGGATGAGCAGTCGATCAATTTAAATTATTAGATCGAAAAACAACTCTCACAATAAAAGTAAAAGTTGTTTTTAGAAGACGAGATTTATACGGAGATCCCTCAAATATTTTTCTAACTTAAATTGATGCGTATATTATATTGACTAATATATAGATTATTTTTTCAGTACAAGGTATAACTATTCTACAACGTTACAATAAAATAATTTAAAGTTTGGTATAAACGAAAAAAGAAAGAAAAGCCAAAAAAGTAAGTATATTTTGCCAAAAATGTCGCTGATCACTTTTTGGCTAGTAGCCATCGAATTCTTTTTATATTTGGCCAATCAAACATTTTTTTATTTATACTAATATATTATATTAAATTTAAATATAACATCATGATATTAATTATTATTAATAGGAAACTCTAGTTGTTAAAATTATCAACAGTATTTGGTTTTCTATCTATTGAAGTTTTGATAATTATTGCATGTCTAAATTAATAATTTTGGATTGTCATTTTTTATTTATTTATAATTGTAATTTTAACTAATATTTTAGTTATGTGTCTTATTTAATATATTTTGGAAATGTTTACTATGGATTTCAATTTGCCTGAAATAAATGATGTTTGCTTAAAAACAAGTTTAAGTTACAAATTGGCTTTGAACTTGACCGTAGCATTTTATTCCGCTCTTGCTCATAAAATATTATCCAATCGTTACTTCTTTTATTTTCATTTGTATAATACAATAAATTTAATATAGTAAAATGATAAATATTTATTAACACGTTTCGGACAAAATCTGTAGAAAATTGAACTCTTTGCTGTAAAAATTAATGCTTACAATTCAATTCATATTTCACTGTAATTTTTTTTAACGAGTAATACTTTAAGCTTTTTTATTTTATTGCGAGATGTTGCATGAAAAACGGCCTAATTTACAACATAATAAATTATGTTATGTCTGTAATAAGTGATAAATTATTTTAACACATACCTTCTTCAAGAGAACGCTTCATGCCTTCGACAGCAGATGACGGCAAGCGGAACTCAATGACATGGTTTTCTAAGAAGTCAGCAGCGGAGTCAACCAGCCTCGTTTCCACCTGCGCTTCCCTGGCCTTGGGTTCATCTACCAAGGGCTCATACGCCCTAGCAGACCTCGGAGACCCAGTGCCAATCAACGTGATTCCCTCCACAAGGTTCATCTCACGCGCAGACGATAACGTCTCCACATACTTCAAAGCTTTCTCCTGCAACCAAAGATAATCTTAGAATCGTATAACACAAACACTGATCACAATCACTTATTATCACTTATACTTCACACACCTTCAGGCACAAGGATACGTCGCCATCAAAACACACTTTGACTACTCCTAACATGTTCCCAACTACTCCATTGTCGGTCGGCTCTTTGTCCAACGCAGGCATAGCCCGCGCGGCCGCGAGTAAAAATAGGGCAAATGCGTACCGCATGTTTGTTAACTACCCCTGAAAGCTAAGCACAAAGTGTGGCTGCCGTGTATAAAGTCGAGTGTTTTAAGCATGGTACCCCACTCCTTGCAGCCGGACGCAAAGTGAACCTAAAAGCGGGCGATTAAACTAGCACGGACGAAATTATTTTAATTCGTAGACTTGCGGCGTGTACTCGGTTCATTCATGGATGGTTAGAGTGAGGTAATAGTGCATAGATTTGCGTAATGAACTGTGAAGTTTGCATACTAGTGACTACGTTATAGTAATAATTTGGTGACTCTACATTTTTCTTTAGTTTTAAAAAGTGTGACTCTATTTTTCCTAAATCATTAACTCTACATAATGGCTCTACGTTTTGACTTATTTGACTTATACATTTATTAATGTTTAGTAGTGGCACTTTATAATTTAATAGTGTATAATGTGAATAAAAGTAAAATTTAACGAAAATATTTATATACATTGTGATGACACACTTGAATAAAAATGTTTAAAATTTAGCTTTTAAAGTGAAAAGGTTATAATAAAATAATATCAAGCATTTTCAAGTCAAAATATAATTTAAATATTATTTTATCACTATTTAAAAGGAAACTTAATTTATTTTGTTTTTTTTTTATAAAAATAATATTTTCTTTCGAACAGCACATGACTTTAGCTTTTTTAAAATGTGCGCGAGAGTAGATAAATTATACAATAATATAGGCTTTTAATAGAGTTTCGTTTATGAAAAGGCTGTTTTTAATAATTAATTTTTAAACATTTTATAATTAAATAATACCTTGGACTTCAGTTTGGTAGTTATCATGATATGAGCTCATTTAATATGCATTTTGTGGCTGTACAACAAATAAACCATTTTTTTTTAAATTTCTTAAATAACCATATTCTCTCTCATTTTTGACTGCTTGTTTTCCTTCCTATGAATCTGCCTGACTTCATACATCCGAAGGTTCTGGGTTAAAACTCAGGGGAAACAAGATGATGAAACAGAACGCAAATGGGTCTACTCCTGCGTCACTAGAGGACTCAGAATATCCGTGAAATTAAAGGTTTTGAACCCACTAAAGGGCTGGTCAATTCACCATAAACCAACACCTATGGCTCATAAATTACAAATGTATAACACTTTCTAAGTAAAAACAAACTCTCATTTGCTATTGTTCCACATTTTCTGGTGTGAACTGCATTTTAAATGGGCACGTACTCAACTGGTCATTAACTTAGCTTTGATCTTAATGATAACGTATAATTTTGTGGGTTGAAAACATTTTTTTTTATCACTAACACGTTTTGTTATGTACAACTCTTTTTACAACTATTTATAAAGCTCTGATGCACTTTTATTTTAAATAAAAAAAAATTATTACTACCTCACACACTATTCAAGATTCGGTCATTTACATTTATTATCGACAGACCTCGGGACCAGACCAGACCGACCAGAATCTCGGAAAAACTAAATATATTTGAAGCATCGACTCAAATATCTTAGATGCGTAGTCAGCCTATAGAAAAGTATAGGCTCGTTTTTGATAATTATTTATTTATTAAAGCTTATCTAACAAAAATGTCAATAATATCATCCTATTGATATCCGCTCTGATATAAAAAAAAAAAAAAAAAAAAAAAAAAAAAATTATATTCTTATCTGCGAACAAAAACTATATCAAACACCCAGAAGAGTGTCCTTTTTTTTTCGCGAGATGTTATGAGGGGTAGTGTGGGACTCAAGCTCACCCTGTGATATTCTGCTAGTCAGAAAGCCGGGCGAGTAATACCCACTAAACCCCTCTTGACCCTCAGGTCCGCCGATATGAGGTTTCTGGGATCGCAGAGCATGCTGCCAATAAGTTATACGGCGTTATATGCTTGTCAAATTGGAACTTTAATTTGATCATAATAAAGTTCAAATTGCTTAGAAACAGTGTATTCAAGCACTAACGTCCAAATTAAGTGTAAAATATAGTGTAAAAATAAACAGAGCACTTCATTTAAGATAATATACGCATAATATATGTATGCACTACTTTGCTTTAGAGAAAGGCGTTAGGCGTTTACATATGTATATATGTATATGTAGTTTAATAACATAGAATTCTTTAATAAAAAAAATTAGATCGTATAGATAAAAAATGTACTTTTACTTTTAAAATTGATTGAGTTGGGCTTGATATGTAGTTCAATCAGTAGATTAAAGCATTAGAAATAGAAATTTAATTTTCAAAGTTTCATGAAAATTGTATGAGTTAGGGTGATAATAGAAGATTTCATTAATTTTGTCTTAATATAATGCGAGTATCACACAATTAAATAAAATACTTTATATTGCAATAAAATTGCGATTTATTGTTTATACGTATAATATTCATCCTGACGTTTCGAGTGCTTTTCAGCAACCGTGGTCTCGGGCAGACTGAAAGGTCTGATTTGAAATATCACATTGCCATATTTACGCCATCCATTCTGGATTAAATTTATTTAATTTAGTCTGTTTGAAGTTAGGATGTAAAAGTTAAATTTTCTTTCAAATATATTTTGAAATTCTAACAAATTTAAAATCAAAAGAGAGGCTTTCTGTGTCTATTCCACTAGTCACTTGATGGTAGATGATACCTTAGCCACAGAACATCAGTCAATGATGTGCTGTCGACCCACTTTTTACTTTGGACTTTCGGAAATCCATAGACCGAAACCGAAGTGCATAATATGCACTTGACGATTTTTCCATATATGAACAGTGGTTTGTTATCCAGTCGGAATTTCGATATTCCTCCCACTCGATCAATGTTTGAAGTTACCAGACGTGGGGAAGACGTGCTTGCAGAAAATTATAAACATTTCGTCCCGGATTCGAACCCACGACCCATCGATGCGCACGGCAGGTGTTCTACGAGCCAACGAGCCCGTCAGAAATCAGTATCGTATCTGCGGCGAACCTTAATAAGAAAGCGTGGTAATTAGGAAAATATGTGTAAAATAGTGTCAGTTCACAACAAACTCCATTGTCCCTGCTCAGTCAAGTATTAATGAGATTCACATCGTAGCCCTAGTAATCTAAATGCATTTATGTAGATGAAACATACTTAAAAAGTCTCATCATTCGGATCTTAACTGCCGCCTTTTTATATGTCAGATATCGACAAACGAGCATGAGGTTCACTTGATAGTAGGTGATTCCTCAGACACAGAACATCAGTCAATGATGCGCTGTCGACCTACTTTTTACTTCCAGTTCCAGAGATCAAAACGCGCAATTTGCACTTCACGGTTTTTCGAACGATGAACGGTGGTTTGTTACCTGGTCGGAATTTCTGTATTACTACCACCCGTTCAATGTCCGACGTTACCAGATGTGGGGAAAGTTACAGAAAATTATAAATATATTGTCCCGGTGGGATTCGAACCCACGACCCATAATGCGCATGGCAGGTGTTCTACCGAACACGACAACGAACCCGCCTTTCTAATCTTTGATTTTCCAATTTTTGTTTTACCTTTTAAGCGCTTGGCTAAATATCAATTTCGAGCCCCTAGCGACCAATTACGAACTAAAGAATAATCTTACCACGGACATCCTACATAGAAAAAGAAAACATTCATTTTCTCTGTCGCATAAATACGACACGGACGGTAGGGGCACGAAATATTTGTCTCATAAATGCGACACAAGCGGTCAAAAGGTGAATCTACTTTAAATTAACTACATAGCTAAACCCAGCATGCGTTACGATGCCACATAAATTTTGTACGTAAATTTTGCAGTCGTATACAGAAAAACTCGCCAAAGTTTCAGCAGGAGGGATATTTTAGGACTGCATAAAGATCAAACATACTTTAATAGATTTTTATTTATATACTAGCGACCGGCCCCGGCTTTGCACGAAAATAATAACGAAAACAAAAAGCATTTTCGATAAAAGCTTGCAGTCGGCTAGTTTCCTTCCGACATCTTGAACAATTATCTTCATATTTCAACAAACACAACACAATACCGTATAAATCAAGATGAAGAATGACTCCATCTATGTATGAAAACCGCATTAAAATTAATTGCGTAGCTTAAAAGATCTAAGCGTACATACGGCCTGAAATGACTTTGTTTCATATATTGTAGAGATACGAGTAGATAAGTACTTAGTATTGAGTATCTAGAAATATAACAAAGATTCGCGTATATCAGAAGTATTATATTAATTACAAAATGTAATTATACTAAGTGATCTTTATTTATACAGTATAAGTAAAAAGTGAAATCCCGAGTACTCTAGTGGGGCATGGGGCAGACACCTTTCTGTGTCTGTTTCACTGATCATTTTTCTTTACAGGCAGTGATCAGCCTTCTGTGCCCTGCCTGACCGAAACAATTTCTTTTCTTGTTTCCCCAGGATTCAAACCTGGGACATCCGGTGCTAAACGCATCACGTTTACCACTAAGCTACGGAGGCTATACCGTATAGAGTAATTAAAATCAAATAAGCAACAAAAATTATACAGATATGGGAAACCAGCTGAATAAATGGCGCTAGATTTTATAATAAAGAATGAATAAATGAATAATATTTATCATAAAGTGGCCTCATAGGTACTTAACTTATGTTTTAGTATCTTAGAAGAGCATCTCTTTCCAACAGTCAATACTGTAAAAAGTAGGTCGACAGCGCATCATTGACTGATGTTCTGTGCCTGAGGAATCACCTACCATCAAATGAAGCTCATGCTCGTCTGTCGATATCTAACATTTAAAAAAAAAAGTCACCTGACGGTAAGCGACAACCGGCGCCCATACACATCTGCAACACTAGAGTACTTGCAGGTGCGTTGCCGGCCTTTAAGAAATGACGGGTTTGTTGGCGCGTTCGGTAGAATATCTGCCGTGCACATCGGTGGGTCGTGAGTTCGAATCCCACCGAGACGACATGTTTATATATTCTGTTAGCATTTCTTCCCCACGTCTGGTAACGATGAGCATTGAACGGGTGGGAGGAATACAGAAATTCAGAAAAACCGTGAAGTGCGCGTTTTGATCTCTGTAACTGGAAGTAAAAAGTAGGTCTACAGCGTATCATTGACTGCTTTCCTGTGGATGGATTATAACCTTCCATCAAGTGAACCTCATGCTTGTCTGTCGATTTCTAACATTAAAAAAAATTTAAGTTTAAATAAAAAATAATTTAAAAAACAAACACGTTATCTACATCTATGACCAAAGCAACTGAGCCGTTGGCTTTCTTTTTTTTATGAGAAAAAAGCTCTGACTTGCATTTGTGATATAACCTCTTTATTTTTTACTGCGCCTCGCTTGTATAATGGAAGTCATTACATTCGTGTTCTACTTTTTATCACTCTTTGACCAAAACTTATAAAAAAAACCATGATG
Source organism: Anthocharis cardamines (assembly GCA_905404175.1). Classification (NCBI taxonomy): domain Eukaryota; kingdom Metazoa; phylum Arthropoda; class Insecta; order Lepidoptera; family Pieridae; genus Anthocharis; species Anthocharis cardamines. The sequence goes on along the minus strand of FR989972.1, from coordinate 2,887,560 downwards.
TCATTACATAAACAATATTATTATTCCAATAATTACCGGGAACTATATTTTCTATCACCAAAATTTATATTTGTCATCAAGTTGTATCACCTAATAAATAGATCTATCGCCACGAAATATTTTCGTTCTCAGATAAACAAAAATTGTTCCCAGGTATGAATTATCATGTTTTAATAACTTGAGCGGTATGAATTTACTAGCCGTGCGACTAAATTACTAAGTGAGCGACTAGTTTTGAAGTTCTAGGTTAGGTTATGTTGCTATGGTGACCACCGCGCACGAGTCGAGCGAGCGAAGCGAGCGGTGCCGCGGCAGCGGCCGACGAGTGCCAGAACCGAATTCTACTTATTTGGTACTAGACCTTATATCTCAGGATTTTAGGTGATTTATTGTGGAACTGATTTTGCATTGTTTGGTGACTACATTTTGGTGACAGATCTACTATTTTGAGGACAAACCCTATTATTTAAGAAACACAAAACTAATTAAATTGGTGATAGCTTAAATGATACCCTTACCTTAATGTTTTTATTAATTCACTAGTAACTCGCCCTGGCTTCGCATTTAGATGTACTATACACAAAAATCCTCCATAGCCTATATTACTCGCTGATAATGTAGCTTTCTATTGTTGAAAGAATTTTTTAAAATCGGTAGAGTAGTTTTTAAGTTAAATCGTAACAAACAAACAAATATTGCCTCTTTATAATATTATTATAGATGAGCTGAACTATTAATGAAGTATATTGTAAAAGCAAGAACTTTAAAAGTTGTTTACTAAACTAATTTAATTTAGCCGTATCATAAGGTATTCTCAAATTCGAAAAATATGCAAAAAGACATATTCCTCAGGTTTTCTAAAAAACCCCTAATATACTGGCCCATTTCGTTAACTTTTATAAAATCAATTATAATTATAAAAAAGAAAATCATTTAAATAAAATACTTTATATTAAACTAGCTGATGCCAGCGACTTCGTTCGCGTGGGCTTCATCTTAAGCTGAGCTTTTAAGCAAAAAAGTGGCGAAATAATCAAACTATTTCATTTCCATATCAATCTGTTATTGACATCTGATAATTCGAAAAAGTTCGACGCGAGTCAGTTTGCATTGCAATTTGTTGATATGGTGCCTTTAAAATAATCTTTAAATGGTGATAACTTTTCTTTCCGACAACCGATTTCGATGAAACAAAGCCTATATGTTGCCCCGGGCCTTGCTTAATATATTTGTGTAAATTGCATGAAAATAAGTTCAGTATCTTCGGCTTCTTCTTCAGATTAGCCCGTACAAACAGACAAACACAGAGAAACAAAAAATTCAAAAATAATCCAGGTTTGTTCTGTTTCTCTTCTTACATCCCCCTGATTCGGTTTTTAGCATTTTTTTTCTATGTACAGACATTTGACCTCTACAGTTTTATTATATGTATAGATTAAAACGCGATTTATTCGCCGTTATATTATATGCCGACGTTTCGGATGCTTTTCAGCAACCGTGATCGCGGCAGACTGAAGGTGACAGCTGTCTGATTTGAAATATCACGAAGTTGCCATATTAACGCGATCATTGTTACGTAGGAAATAATATAAATAATAACTCGCGTATAAAGTATTTTATTTAAATGTGTGATACTCGCGTTAATAAAAAACAGTATTAAATAGAAAAACATCTATAAATCTTATTGTTGTAAATTATATGATTATATTTTCACTCTCATAATATCGTAAGCGAAAGCAAAACGAAATGAGTGATTAACTATTGTTGTGTTGAGAAAACAAAAGTCATACAAGATTACTTAAGATCGGTGACTGAGGAAAGTGGCTAAGATGACAGCAAAATGCCCGTCTCATTGTCACTAATGTATGACTATCTAATGTATAAAATTCTCGTGTCACAGTTTTCGTTGCCATACTCTTCCGAAACGGCTTGACCGATTTTGATGAAATTTTTTTTGCTTATCCGGTATCTATGAGAATCGGCCAACATCTATTTTTCATCCCCCTAAATGTTAGGGGTAGTCCACCCCTAATTTTTTTTTTTTAATTTTTGGAAGAAATTTTTTGTTTTTATTTTTTTATAATGTAGCATTAAAAAATACATACAACTCCTGCTTTTTTTGTCAAAAAATCTTGACCCGTGCGAAGCCGGGGCGGGTCGCTAGTATTCCTATAACATTCAGAATTGCCAGAAGTTAACTTTTGTAACCTTTTAGGTGATTTTTAACACCTTCAGGTTATTTCGCAATACGACTCGAAAGATAATTTTGCGGAATTTATTAAATTAATTTTTAATTTCTTACATGAAACCATCTTGAAACGAAACGTAATATTGGCTAGCGAAAAACTTCGAAGGCAGTGAGTGCAACTCTCAGACGAATAACCTTCTGGTTCAACTTCTAAAAACAAGTATTTCTCTCTCGCACTGATATTGTAGCCAAAATTTTCAACCGGCAATTCGGTAGGCTTGATACTACTTCCTCTTCTTCTTCTTCCTGCCCTGTTCCCTTTTTTTATTTGGGGTCGGCGCAGTATGTTCTCTTTTTTCATTCTCTCCTTTCACTCGCCATATCCTTCAAAACATATATCATTCTTCACACAGTCAAACCATGTCTTTTTTTTAGGTAGGCTAGAAACATTTCATACAAAATTACAGTAATATGTAAAAAAAAGGTGCTGGTAAATGCAACTTAAAATGGAAACATTACTAAATTATACATATTTTGTAAGTAAATATAAACAACAACAAAAATAAAATAAAGGTTATTTTTCATACTAAAAGATTACTTTTTTATCTATTTTAGGTAACTTTTGACAAGACACAGCTGGCAACACTGAGAACATAACCTAGACCAAAATATAGTTATAGACGTTGGCGCGTTGGTTCGTTCGGTAGAACACCTGCCGTGCGCTTCGATGGGTCGTGGGTCATAATAAAATGAATTTGAAAGTTTTTTTGGACATTGGCTGACGTTTAGTTTTGTGCATTCTCGGTCATTGCACAGTTTTTTCCTTAATATACGCCAATTTTATAGGCTCGTTACGTCATGTGTATCTACCATAAATAGTGAAATGGGGCCTTTAACGGTGCCTTTATTTTTCCAAACAAGTCACCCCTCATGTCGCGAATCTCTTTGGGCGGCAGTGATCACCATAAGGCTACTTCAAGTTGTTTAACAGATAGTAGATGAAAAATCTTATATCAAATACTACGAAAAAAAATTATTATACAATACGTCATGTATATATGTATTATGTATGTCTCGTGTAGCTTCGTAAATCGGTAGCAAACAAAAAAAAAATTATGAAATATGTGACCAGCTCACAGGTTTTAGAGACAAGAATCAATAATATGTTTTAAATTATTGTACATTGGCTTTCACCCATATATGAAACCATGAATGAACGCGAGTCATGGTGAAAATCATCCAGTAATCAGATAAATACAACCTGTTTGTAACAACAAGTTAACTACACGTATGACTATAGTTTCACAAATGTGAGATTTTCTTAACCATCTTGGCAAAAAGGCTTGTTGTTTTAGTTTATACCATACTAGCGATCCACCCCGGCTTCGCACGGGTGCAATGTAGTTGTACCTACTATACACAAAAAAGAGCCTATGCAGCTTTTTGTATAATGGAATAGACAACAAACAATGCAAAATGACGGGCTCGTTGGCACGTTCGGTAGAACACCTGCCGTGCGCATCGATGAGTCGTGGGCATGAATCCCACCGGGACGACATGTTTATAATTTTCTGTAAGCATGTCTTCCCAACGTCTGGTAACTTCGGGCATTGATCGGGTGGGAGGAATATCGAAATTCCGACCTGGTAACGAACCACCGTTCATTGATAGAAAAACCGTGAAGTGCATATAACGCGTTTCGGCTTCAGTCTATGGATTTCCGAATGTAAGTAATTCCGTAAAAATTAGGTCGACAGCGCATCATTGACTGATGTTCTGTGGCTGAGGTATCGCCTACCATCAAGTGAACCTCATGTTCGTCTGTCAATATCTAACATAAAAAAGTGTTTATCAATGGTACTCTGTTGAATACAGACGGTATTCAGTCGAATTCTAGTTTGGGAGAGTTTTTATTATTTTAAAATAAATTTTAAAAAAATCGTATTTTGTAAGTATAAAGCTGATTTGATAATTGAAATTTTCTAAAACTATAATATTTCACTTGGTTTTCCAAAGAATTTGCAAAACACTGTCATTTCGTCATTTTTCGATTTGACTCCCCTGCGCTAAGTAATTTGACCCCAGTCGTATTTCTGTTATCCATCTTACTTGACCTCTGTGCAGGCTTCAAACATCCACCAATTTTATGTTAAGTATCAACCTTTACAGGCGTCAAACATCCTTTAAATACTCAAACTCTAATCGACACAAGTACTCCTTTAAATTGAAAACCTCTTGACCATCAACCTGGTATCGAACCCAGGACGCATGGGTGATCGGATATGGGTAACCGAAAGACCACATACGCGAAACTGAATTTGGCTACCTTAATTTAGATGCTGTAATAAAATACATTATGACATCGTAAAAAGTAAAGGGTAAAAATAAAATAATGATTTCAATAATCGAAATTTAATAATGACATTTTGATAAGTTAATATAAATTAATATGAAAATTTAATATCTAGAATTTTTTTTAAATTACGCTGTTGTGAAAGCATGTCATATATTTTACTTTAAAATAAATATTAATAAATTCGATATTATGTTATAAATAAGATAAATAAAATAAATAAATATATCATAATTATATATATTTTCTTATTTATTATAGAATCAATACTACATATATATGATGATATCATAATATAATAAAATATATAAATGCATAATTTATTTATATAATAAAATACATAAATAATTTATACTTAATGTTTTAAATAATATTATATAGTAAAATAACTGTTCCAAATACAAATAATTTAAAACGATAATAATATTGATGCAATACTACAATATATTATGCAAATAATTATTATAAATATTTATATAAAAATACATTATTTACAAATATTACAAAATAAATATATATTTGTATTAAATAAAATATATTATTTTATAGACACTATATTTACATTTTACTTATATATAATTTTGTATGATAAATAAATAAATTAAAGCAATATCCAAAGACTCCCTACGAAAATAATATTTGGTATTTACATATATTACATACCATATATATCTATATGACTTAGCGTTTATAAATAGAGTATTGAGGTACTTTTTAACTTAGGAAATAAATTAGGTATCATTTGCTTTATCATAATCCATAACACGCCGTTCGTCAATAAATATATCCTCGTATTAATAAATAATATATGTATCTTTGGAACACTATTATACTTTTCGATCTATGCAAATTATATCATTATTTGTCTATCGCAGACGTGGTTTAAGTCCGTGATTTCAAAAACGTTTATCTAAGTTTTAAGTCCATAATGCCGCCACTTTTTGGTATATAGGTCTAACTGGGTGGGTTTATTGTGTGTAAGCGTTGTACGCAAGGTCGTTCCCATCATGGGACCTGAAAAAAATAATAGGATTAAATAATATACCAATTTTTCAGACAAGGTTTAACTATTTTGTAGTATTTTTAATTTATCTGGTATATCTACATAGATAATATAGACGTAGCTTAGCAGTAAGGCAAAGTCAAATTGCAGAATCGATTTTGATGAAATAACAAACAACTGTACATGTATATTGCCTGATAATATTTTATACTATTTTTCTACTCAGAGATAATCATTTAATATATATCTATATCTAGCTACTCATATATGTATATTTATTTTTATTTTTTTCTATTATATGCTATATTATGCTGCATTATGTATTTATGTGTGTTTCTTGTATCAGGTCATTGATAAATAATGCTCTATTAGACTTTTCTTAAATATTTCGGAAATCTTAAGAATGTAATCAGAAGGTTTACAGAATGCATGAACAGAAACTTGTATTCCACCCAACCAGTTAATGCTTGAAGGGGCGAAACGTATAAATGAGGGATTTGAACCCATAACTCCTCCCAAGGTAATCCCCCAATGCACTAACAGGTCCGTAATGGGCCTTTGAACACATTCAATATAGGTATTAAGCATTGCAGCCCTATGTACGAAGCTCTATATGCCCTAGCGATCCACACCGGCTTTGCACCGGTGCAAAAAGAGAATTAAAGTCGGTCGAGTAGTTTTTGAGTTTGGTCGTAACAAACAAACAAATCTTTCCTCTTAATAATATAATATATGTTTTATTACCTGCTCCAACCGGCTCCACCATGACCAGCTGAGACCACCACCTCGTGAGCTTCACCAGTTCCGCTGGAGGACAGGAGTTTCTTCAGACCAATGATACCAGCTAGCACCAGAGCCAGTTTGGAAACGATCAAGGCCTTGCCAGCGAGGAGGGCTAGGGCTCCGAAGGCCAGGGGCACGATCATACCCCCGATGAGAAGCGGGATCGCCAGGAGTGGGGCAAGCTTCTTCCTCCTTCCACGACCTTCGTCGAACGCGCGCTGCAGATCCGAACCGGTGGGGAATTTGATCTGAAATATTATTAAAAATTTACCTTTTATTCTGGTTATTTATGCAACTATATATTATATGTTTTATTATATGTTTTATTCAGTATAGTTTTCGGCAACCTTAGAGGTAAAATTATATGGGTAAAAAATGACAATTACAGCTTTTCCCAAATAGCGTCCTTGTAGTAATAGTCCCATAAGTTATTTCAGAGAGGGACAAGGCAAAAAAATATTGTAATATTCTTTTAAAAAAAAAGTTTTCTAAGTTAAATGAGTAGCATTCGGCTCTGGTACTCGTCGGCCGCTGCTGCGGCATTAATCGCTTCGCTCGCTCGACTCGACAAATCTGTTATGTAATGTATTAATAGTGAACGTCTTTTAAGTCCATTTGCTTGAAATAAATTTAAAATATCGAAGAGTTTAAAAATCGGGGATGTTTGAAAAGGGCCAGTTCAAAAGCACTCGAAACCAACGAGCGTGTTTAAAAGCATTCATAAAAGTCAAAGAAGCGAAAGTGGTATGCAAGGATCGGAGCATGTGGAATCCGCCTACCCCTATGGGAAATAGGCATGATATACATGTATAATATGAAAGGAATTATCTTTTATCATAAATACATTATATTATTCGAAGTTATGATCCATTTAAGTAGCAAATCCAATCAGGAATTTAAGCGTGATTAAAAACACACTAACAAAAATATTGTCTTTTATTAACGCGAGTTTTTTTTTGACATTTAAATAAAATACTTTATAACGAATTATTATTTATGTCCACGTTTCGGATACTTTTCAGCAACCGTGGTCGCGGCAGACTGCATCCGAAACGTCGGCATAAACAATAAGTCGCGTTTTAATCCCTTATAAAGTAAAAATTAAAACTAACAAAAATATTTCACTCTGAGAAAACGTATCGAGCCGGAGTTATCACGCGAAAAATAGCGCGCCTGTACAGTAATTGTAATTGGTTTGAGATGAAAACATTTACGTTGAGAACAAAAACTATCATACCCATCACGCATGACGCAATTAGCTAAAGAAACTATGTGGGTCGCAAGAAAACTGTTTAATAGAGTGTAGCAAGGAAAAAAGTGAAGATGAATTAATTGTTTGTAATTAAAGTGTATCGTGAAAGCTGTTACGGTGCGTCAGGTGGAATGCGAGTAAATGCATTTCAGATTCAAACTTGGAATTTGAAAATCACGAGTGTTCTGTATTTAAAATTGTTCGCTAATTGCTAGATACTTACCATATATACATATTCAAATACTTATATCTTCATTATATATAATTTAACCATATCTATACTATATCTTATATATAAAATTTCGATGTCACAATGTTAGTTACCGTACCCCTCCGAAACGGCTTCACCGATTTTTACCAAATTTTATATGCGTATTCAGTAGGTCTGAGAATCGGCTACTATCTATTTTTCATACCCCTAAGTGATAAGGGTTGTTCATCCTTAAACATTTTTTTTTAATTTTTGGACGATTTTTTTTGTTTTTTTTTTATAATGTGGCATTAAAAAATACATACAACCCTATATTTTCACTCTTCTATTAGTTACCAAACCCTGCTTTTTCTTTGCAAAAAAATCTAGACACGTGCGAAGCTGAGGCGGGTCGCTAGTAATATTATAAAGAGGAAAGATTTGTTTGTTTGTTACGATTTAACTCAAAAACTGCTCGACCGATTTTAAAAATTATTTCATTAATAGAAAGCTATATTTTCAGCAAGTAACTTACGCTATTTTTTAAATTTTTTGTGTACATCTTTTCAGCAACCGTGGCAGACTGAAGATGACACTTGTCTGATTTGAAAAATTACAAAGTTGCCAAATTGACCACAGTTGCTGAAAAGCATCCGATTCGTCGGGATAAATAATATAAATAATAAATCGCGTTTAAATCCGGTTTAAATGTCAACTATTTTATCTGGATATCTGTTTGTACAGGCTAATTTCCTAAGATACTAAACTTATTGATTTTATGTAACTTTGACACATAATTTAACTTAGTCTGGGGCAACATAAAAACTTATTATACCCGCGTTAATAAAAGACAACATTAACTTTATTCAAGTTAAACTTCTAAAAGTATTTCTGAATAGTTATTTATCCTAAATGTACCCCCAATTCGAAACAGTTCCATGTCTGTGTTATTTTTCTTTACAGGCAAGTATTCATCAGACTTCCACGCTCTGCTAGCTAACATTTTTTTTTAATATTTTCGGGATTCGAAACCAGGACCTCCGGTGATAAACGAATCGCGCTTAGCACTGAGCCACGGAGGCTGTCATATTACTTACTAAATAATGCTAAATCTATCAGATCAGATAATTTTAAAATTTGCTAAGGAGAGAGAGTCGTAGTAGGTAGGAGTAGACTGCATTATTCTAATTATGTTTTGTTTTCTTAACATACGTATAGTTACCTACTACGTCGCGTAGTAACTACTACTACGTTTTAAAGGGGAAAAAGGGTTGGGTGAATAACATTGTGGTCAACGTCATAATAGTTTTTTGGAAATTCATTTACAACCCAAATTGTTATAACCTAAGACATTTTTGAAAAAGGGCTAAATAAAGATGGAATTCTCTATAAATACATATTTGAGTAAAATTCATAAAATTACTTTTGTACTTTTGATTAAAAATTCACAAATTAAACTAAGATTTAAGAAAACTCTTTGTCTAAGAAAGTAGAGAGTGGCATTACTAAGATTTATGCGTTACAATCTGCGGGAAATGTTAGTTGTGTTATAAAGTTAATTAAAACAAATCACCTATCACTTTTGCGTCAAGAAAGTCAATTAATCTATTTGACTGCATTTAGTTGACAAATTGGTCGTAATCACGATATGATAATACAATAATACTTACAATAAGACTTATACATACTTTTCTGACGGATCTGATATATATTCTGGTTTAAACAGTTTTTCATATTTACATATATGTATGTATGTATAATAAACAGTAGAATCAAAAATTCTCCATGATGAGATTTTGCCAAAAATTGAGAGTCTCCCTCTTTAGAGAGAGAAGTCAGAGATTAAGGAAATGCAATATCTTCAATGAAAATAATTTTCTTTATCTGTCTTTATGTTCACACTAATCACCGAAAATATTGAACTGATTATCATATATATTTATCAAATAGATTAAGCGTAGGGAAAAACTTTTTTGTGTAAAGGGTATAAGGGTCCAGTTTTTCAATATAAAGTAAACTCCATTTTAACTCCAGTTACCTTTTAGTAAAATTCATCAATTTTAAATATATATTAGACAACTGATATAGTGCTTCTCACTTAGAAAGATTTAAGTTTCTAAATGTAGTTTAGTCATTGTAGACCTTTGGAGTCGATATAGATCTATTTGGGTGACATAGGCCTAGGATAACATCAAAAATGTTACATTAAAATTGGATGTCGGGATGAAGGGTTATCTTTATTGAAATTGTTTGCTTAGAAAGTCAGCTTAAGATAAAGTCCATGTGAGCGAAATTGTGGCCACTAGCTAGTATGTAATGAAAATTTACAACTATGCTAGTATTGTAATTTTCCTTAAATCTTCTCTTACCTTCACTGTGATTTGTACACATACAGAAAATTATCATTTATTCTTAATATGTATTATAAAGAGGAAAGATTTATTTCTTTGTTACGACTTAACTCAAAAGTAGTTGATCGATTTTAAAAATTCTTTCACCAGTAAAAATCTACATTATCAGCGAGATATACATTTTTGTTGTATTTTTTGTATATTACATCTACATTGCACCCGTACGATGCCGGGGCGTGTGACTAGTAAGTCATATACCTAGCTATCATCTTTTTTGCCAGGACTTTGCTCAGGACTTCCAGGGTTTAATGAGCCACAAAGGTCGTTGATGAAAGAGATACGATGTTAAAGGGAAGTTTTGGAAGTGAAGACTTGGAAATTAAGTGTGGTTATTTTATTGAACGAGGAAGATACGTAACGGGTGAGCGGCTCACCTAAATCATATTTTATAACATAAACCGGAAGTGGATATTAATCTAAGGAGTGCTGTAAGGTTAAACTAACAAGAATTTTATTTTAAATTTGGAATCTGGCGAAATGAAAAGTCCTCGAGTCATCAATAACGTAATAATTAGTAATAGTTGCATAAAATAAGGTCGTATAACAGCTATTATAATGTCATTGAACTTAATCCGTATTAACGACAGGACGCGCTATGAATTGTAATATTTAGACCTGTGTAGAAGAAGGTGGAAGACACGAATTTAGTATAATAAAATTAACATATGACCTGTATAAAAATGTGAGGTAGTTCAAAAATAAGGCTTAGTTAATTAAACATGGTACAACTTGGGTTTAAATTCCGTTTCCGGAACTAAGTTAGATGGTATAAAAATAGTACCGTGAATGAAAAATAGTACCGCAGCTATTTAATTTGCGTTACAAAATAGCGCTTAATTCACGAAATTGGAAGTTAAATCTTGGAAATATTATCAATGTTTTGAACACTTTGATAGCTGTTTATAATTTCTTTTTTTTTCAGTATATGCAGAATTTAAAAAATACCAATGAAACTCAGTATTCAAAATATATTGTAGTCGTTTTATTCAGTAAGTATGAAAACGGACTCCTAAAATGATATGACAACGGGCTGACGGGCTCGTTGGCGCGTTCGGTAGAACACCTGCCGTGCGCATCGATGGGTCGTGGTTTCGAATCTCACCGGGACGTCATGTTTATAATTTTCTGTAAGCATGTTTTCACCACGTCTGGTAACTTTGGGCATTGAACGGGTGGAAGGAATATCGAAATTCCGATGGGGAACGAAACACCGTTCATAGATGGACAAAACGTGAAGTGCAATTGCGCGTTTTGGTTTCAGTGCTCCGAATGCTCGAAGTAAAATTAAGGTCGACAGCGCATCATCGACTGATGTTCTGTGGCTGAGGTATCACCTACCATCAAGTGAATCTCATGCTCGTCTGTCGATATCTAATTTCATATCTAATGCGGCAGTTCCACATAAAATCGTCTTACTACTGTTAAATACTCGCCAAAAGGAAATTTGGCTTGGCACACTTGAAAAGTAGATACACACAGAGAACTGACAATTTATTTTTTATGGCTCAAGTTTATACACGCATTCTGCTTACGTGAATAGTACGTGTATATTTACGAAAATACTTGGCCCACAATTAAGAGTTATACACACAGTATTGCCTTAAAAATGCAATTTTACTTTACAAATGATACTGATGGCGTGTTTAAGACTGCTGATACATTTTCGAAAGCTCATACGTCACCGTTAAAGAGTAGGTTGCGTTTAGAAACTTGTCACCTTATGGACACTAGAAAAGTAGACACTAGACAGTAATTAAAATAGAAGAGAAAATAAAACGAGGCTCTCACGATAACTGGGTATGCTAGGAATCCATTATTAAGACCAATCAATCCTTAGTGAAGTGGAACGGAAGATATTTTTAAAATCATGTGGATGTCATCAAGGCGTTTAATTGAAAGGTAACGAGGTGTACGTTTAACTTATTTTTTAATAGAAATACTTCAGATCAATTTTTTGTGAAAAAATAAATAAATAATCTGGATAGAGATACACTAACACGACATTTTTATAATCTAATTGTAAAGAAATAATGTCTCATACAAAAAATCTTTGAATTGACATATGGTCCTTTTTGACTTTTGCGTGTGGCCATTTTTGGGATAATTTTTATTTCGGACCTCGTACTTAAAACGGAAACCTTAATCAAAAACGGAACACTTCGTTTTCCGTCTGTCAAGACCCTTTTTCTCAGGAACGCGTGGAGGTATAAAGTTAAAATTAATATCAAATACTTAAGTCTGCAATCCCTTGCAAAGTTTTAACTTCTAAGTTGATGAAATCAAAATATACGGCTTTTTATGCTCCGTTAATACCGCATATTTTGACTCTCGCAAAGCAATCAAAACCTTACTCAAGGGATTTTCCGTTGACCAAGAATCATGAGATTTGGCATGAAGCAATATCATATAGCACAAGTAAAGGAAAAAATCTGAAAACTGTAAATTTATAGATTTTTTTTTATTTTTTATTGGGAAAATCTTTACTTAACTAAACGTTTGTATGGAACCCTCGGAGCGTGAGTTCGACTCGCACTTGGCCAGTTTTTTGTAATAAAGAAGGTGAAATACGCTATTAAAATACATGAGACTCAGTTATACCAGGCCTCAGGAAAATTATGATGTTTGTAGCGACTCTGATGTTTTTACTTCGAGCATTTAATGATTCGTAGACACAAAGCTCGCAAATCGCACTTCACGCCTTTTTATTATCTTTTTTTAGTATTTTATAATTCTAGTATGAAATATATAATGCTAGTAAGCAATGCACTCCGGCTTCACACGGGTGCAAAGTAGATACAAAAATATGCATATGTTACTCGCTGATAATGTATTTCTGCATCTGCTTCACTGATATTTTTTTTACAGACAAGTATCTAATCAATTTTCTTGTTTTTTGGGATTTGAACCTGAGACCTCCGGTACTGAAGCAACACGCATACCACTGAACCATGTAGGCGATCTACTATAGTGTGATAGTATTCTGATTTCAGGATAACATACTATATCGATTACACCTTTTAATCTTGAATGATGATTATTATTGACTGTGTAAAACCCTAATAGTAATTTGGACATTCGTGATAATATCATGTACAATTATTGTATTGTATGATATGGTATAATATGTAAATAGTATATCCTAAAGTCAGTACGAATTATTAAATGAAGTGTCGGTCGGTACTGCGCATAGTACATATTTTTGCGTCAATCAAAAGAGTTCAACGCGCTCCTATTTAGTAGGAGTGGGTGTTAATTCAACAAGCAGCTTTTTTGAACCGCTTTTCTAATGTTAAGGAATTAGCTGCTTTTCATTTACCAAAAGAGCCGTTAAATATATAAAATGTTAACGCGTAGTCACTAACATCATCCGAAACAGCTTGTTTATTTAACGCAAAACCAGTTGAATTTGAATTAACTGTTACTTTAACATTTAACTACGTAAAATCTGTTGACATTAAGGCAAACCAGTTAATAAAATTAGCTGCTTTATTAACAGGTTATCAGTTTGCAATTAGCATTTTGTCAACATAAAAACCGTCAACGACTCACCTCTACTATTTGCTAACAAAAAATGTATATTTTCTCTTCCTTTAAGATGACCAAAGAAACATGCGAAAATTCACACATAACATTAATATATGTAAGGGAATTATTAAGATATTATAATAGTTACCTGGACGGTATGAGTTTGCATGAATCCAACGATTTTGTCCAAGATAAGGTTGTCCAAGGAGCTCTCATCAAGATTTCTTGGAAGCGCTTCCTCGTCCACTTTCTCGACTGCATTCTTATCCTTCGTTATCGTCACTCCACCGAGAAGCGTTACTTCGTCACTCTTCGATATCCTATTCAGCGCTTTAGCTAATTTAAGCTTCAAGCAACTTGCGATATCGTTTCCACTGCAGTCTCTATACGTCTCATAAGCGACCTTAAGATCTCCTAGTACTGTGTCGTCTGAACTCCTGCCCTCGTCTAGGCTGTTCTGGTTTGTGCTGGCAGTCCTTGCGCTGACAGCTGCTGCAAGAGTCAAAACGAGGATATAATGTGGTACCATTTTGGAGTCGTTCGCACGTTCGTGGCGGGATAAAGCACTCTGTTTCAAACTATAACAGTAATTGCGTTTATATGCGCTTGGTTTCACGGTACAGTGAAGTTGCTGAGAGGGATGCATCGATGCATTTATGCAGTTGGGTGTACAGGCTAGTAGTAAATTTGTCTAGGAATTTATTGACAATTACAAACACAGTTACTAGACCCCTGCAAACGTGTCTGAAACATTTGAAAGTTCAGACCCATCTTAAAATATTAAAAAAAAAATAATTAAAATATATTTTTTTAAATAAATTGAACTACAATATCAAATATTGTGTTATTACCATTAACTTTCAATGATTAAGCATTATGATTTTTCAATAACATTATAAAGATTTCAATTAATGATAATAACACAAGTTACAATCATTTCCTGAATAATTGCAAAACACTTGTACTGTATATTGAAAACTATAATACTCAAGTTTAATCTTATCACTTGTGAATGCGATGATACTAAGCTTAGCGAAACATATAACGTAACGGATTTATCAATAAAAGTATTAGAGTAGGTTAACTGTATCATTAACTAAAATAAAATAGACTTAAATATAAAATCGAATGGAATATTAAAAAGCCCAATAAACATACAAATAAAATTTGATATTATACTTCCTATTTTGAAGATTGTTGAGAGCAAATCAACTGTTTAGTATATATAATATGTTTGTTTTTATATTTGCAAAAATAAAATATATAGTATCCTCAATAACTTCATTGTTATAAGCTATCCACTTTCATAGGTCGCATCTTAAAATATCTGGTCTATCATATTAATTCCTTTGGCTTATTCGTATATTAAACGATAGGAAGTACAATCGATTCGTTACCGTCCAGATAACGAATCACCATTCATTGGTGTATAAGTCGTTTCACTTTTGACGTAGATTACACGTTGTGGTTTAAATCTATCGATGTCAGAATGCTCAAAATAAAAATAGGTTGACAGCACATAATTAACTGATGTAGATGAGGTAGTGACAATAACAGTAACTATTGAGTTTCTTGCCGGCTTTTCTTTTTCATGGAAATCGTCAATGAGGACTTCCACAAACGAACTCACAAGAGTTAATACGTCACAGGCCTATCGACTAAAACCTCACGGTGGCCATCTTTGGTGTAAGAAATCGGGGGCCCCAGTGGCTCCAAAGAGAACTGTCACGGTGCTCCCACGCATACGCAGCTGCTCAGTAGCACTTCTCAAGAAATAATAAAGTTTCTTGCCGGCTCTTCTAAGTAGAAATAACATTTCAAATTGCTAGTAGCTTCTTTAATTGCATATAGTTATTTTTATATTTTGAATTTATCGCCTTTATTTCATGACCTCATGCTCATCTATCGACAAATAACATAAAATGTAGCAACATACAAACAACACTATATTACTGTAAATGCAGTAGGTATGCCGGAAATACACTATAACATTAGTTCCTGTCACGCAGGCTATGTCATATACATTCGTGTACTTTACAGAATTATTTAAATGAATTCAGTACCGGAACTGTAATACTTCAGACATTCATAATATTCGGATTAACATAACATTAATAGGATAATTATTTATGAGAAACCTGGGGTTTTTCTCAATTTATATGGTTCCTTGTAGTAATTTAGGAAAGCAGTTACTTCCCCTAGAGAATGGGATACGAACCTGCTGCATATTGCTGCTACGAGGCGCTAAAATTGTAAGGTACATTTCAGCCACTGCGTCAGTCACACAGACTAATAAGGAGATTTACATCGTAATATATTATTAGTTAAAACATTGTCTAAGATAAAATCTCTTCGTGATAATTGCTGTTCACTGATTTTGCAATTTAAATAAGCAAAAAATTCTCGCACACCATCGCTGTACTCTACGTATAGTCCAACCCTACTTGCTTGGGATACTGAATAGGTACATTTAATTATTCTTGAAAAATGAAATCTTTACATTAATTAAGAAAAACTTGTTACAACCGTTTAGTAAGCAGCAATGGTAGACATTGGGAATAATGTATCGAAGATAAAGCACCATCTAGATGTTATGGTGTCTTTGTGAAGGTGGCCGTGAATCACAGAAATTCTGACCGGGTAGCGAATTACCGTTCATAGGTGAAAAAAAGTGAAGTGCATATTGCGCGTTTCGGTTTCAGTCTATGGATTTCCGAATGCTCGAAGTAAAAAGTAGGTCGACAGCTCATCATTGACTGATGTTCTGTGCCTGAGGTATCACCTACCATCAAGTGAACCTCATGCATTCATTCTTTAAAGATCTGTTGCGGCCTATAAATCTTTAAAGAATATTGAAATAAACTCTAATTTAAAGGTTCCAAATTTGGAAAAAAACGTCGTTTATAGCTGGTTCCATAGAAGGATTTATAATACTCTATATGTACTATTTAATTTCTTAAAATAATGAAATATATTATTTTTAAATTCTCTCAAGACTCTAATTATATTTTTTATCATATCACACTATAAACGAATGCATATAAATCGATTTTGATACTTCCAATATTTAAAAAATTCTTGAACTTCACTATATATAGGCCACATATACCTAACCAATGAATTCAATTCGTTCAGTACAGTTTTATTTTCACTTCGAAAGAAATTATCTGTTACAATCGTAAGATTTTTTTCATGAAAACGCGTTCATTTTCATAACTGTGCTACGCAAACGCAAATTTACTAGCTCGATATGGAGAGTGGAATTTATTGCTATTATTTTTACTTTGATTCATAGGTAAATAGCGAGTCATCTATCCTAATATTATAAAGAGGAAATATTTGTTTGTTATGATTTAGATTAAAAACTACTCGACCGATTTAAAAAAATATGTCACTGTTAATAAGCTACATCTTCACCGAGTAAAATAGGCTCTAAATATTTAGGGATTCCTTCTAAAACTTGAATAATGTAACCCAAGGTGTAAAAAAGGAGGTGTTTGGAGGGAGTAATCTCTGGATCTACTGAACCGATTTAAAAAATTATTTCATCAATAGAAAGCCACATTTTTGTGTATAGTATATCTTTTTTGCACCCGTGCGAAGCCAGGGCATGTTATTAGTTGATTAATATAATTATGACTGACGAATCTACCATTATTATTAAAATACATTAGTTTTTACTATTATTACAGTTCAAATAATTACCCTTTCCTTAACCAAAGTGTTATTTGTGAAAATACTTTATTGTTGAGCCATTTTTGGTTCTTTAATGTAATCATTAATAAACGCTTTTCACCTATATGTATTAATAACATTTTGGAGGCTTAGCTTTGATGGGCTTATTGGCTTATTGAAAAGTAGATCTGTATGGTATTTTCTTCACTATCTTCTATCCACACACCACCACCACTATCTACTCCTCTACGACTACGACCTCTTTGTTTTTTAGAATCGAGCACATTTTTAAAAGGCTGATAACGTATCCATGACGTTAAAGTCACGGATATCCAAGAGCAGTGGCAATTACTTATTATCAGGTGACCCACCTGCTCGGTTGTCCGCTCTGTAATATAAAAAAACCATGTCCAAATAAATAGAAGATTACGATTCCATATAAGGCGCGACACTTAAGGCTTATATGCAAGTTACTTGCCTGTTGCATATAATTAAATTGAAGCAATAACTGACTTGCATGGTCTAAACAACACGTAACATTCTTGATATGTCATACAAGTTTTGTTTCAATACTTTTCTTGGTGTATAGAGCAGATATTATCAACGTGTAAACAGTTGCTTAAAATGTTTGTATGTCAATGATTGAGCTCAAATTATTGCTCTTAATATACAAGAAAGTGGCATCTTGTAAATGGGCCTTTACTCAAATCACCTTTAGAACATTTCAATTAAAATTAAAAATCTAACAATATGTACTAATAAGTCGAGTTAATAACCGTAGCCTCACCGCTATACTCCGTTCTGAGGTGACCTAGTTATAACTAGGATAGTTTTTATAGGAATACTGTACTCTATTGATTTATTATACATAATGGTAGCTTTTGCCCGCTGCATCTGTGTAAATCCCGCAAAGTAATAGAAATTAACTAAAAAATAGGTGAAATGTTTTAATCAACTTCACCCCCTTATAAACTACTATTACTTACGCTATGAGGAGTAGAAGGAGAATGCTGAAAGAGCGAGAGCAGTGGCGGGACCGCCAAACAAGCCCAAACGCCTGTTTTTCTTTATTAATGCATTAAAAAGAAATATAATAATATCATTAGTCATATACAACTTATACGATTACGTAATTATATAAGTTATATAAATATATAAACATGTATTATGTTAAAGTCGGCAAGACGGGCTTTTGGGCTTGTATGGTTGTCCCGCCATCCTCTGAGGGCAGAAAGACGGGGTGGGAGGAGAAGGAAACGTTATGCGCACCTCCTCGATCCTACTTACGATCTCCGCCCACGGCCATAAATTCTGTCGGGGTTTTTGGTAGCATGCTCTGCGATCCCAGAAACCTCATATCGGTGGACTTGAGGATCAAGAGGGGTTTAGTGGGTAGTTAGTGGGTCGTGTCCCACATTCCCCCGCATAACATCTCGTGGGAAGTGCGCAAATGCATTCCCTCCCTCAATCAATTTAAAAAAGTACTAGTAGTTCAATGCTTATTCACCCTATAAAATAAGTAATCCTAATGGCTATGATTATGGTGTTATATTATGATGTAAATAACAAAAAAAAAGAAAAAAAAAGACGATGTAGATGAGAATTGAGAAAGGTATGTTGTAGAAAGGATGGATGAAAGTTCCCTACTTTATGACGAAAAAGATTTATAAACAGTTTTATAAAGTGTGTGTGAGTGATACAATCAGGAGTGGTCGACCTAGACGAATGTACCTCGATCGGATCGGGGACGTTCTTCAAAAGGGCCAGGTCAAAGGTACTCGAAACCGACGAGTGTATATGAAAGCATTGATGAAAGTGGCAGAAGCGTAAGTAATATGTAAGGATCGGAGCATATGGAATTCCGTGATCTCTGCCTACTCCAATGGGAAGGAAGCGTGATGTATATGTATGTATGTATGTATGTAAATAAAATTTATGATTTACAAATAGAAAGAATGCTTGTGATTTACATAGTACAGTAAAAAGAAAAGTTGGAAGCCGCGAAATATTTTCAAGCTATTAAATTATTAATATTATACGATACAACGAAATAACGTAATCACTCTAAAGAAGCACACCTGTAATTTATGCCAATCATTTCACTTTCTCGATTTAATATTCGGATATACTTTAGTGGTTGACTGACTTTCCAGCGTCTTATTATACACTGGTACCCGCGTCGTTTGATTTTCAAATTATTTATCAAACAAAATTTATTTCGACAACATAAGTCCATAAATAATATAATTATCGATTTGTCCCGTCTTCGCACGGGTGTAATGTAGATTTAAAAAAATATATAATATGTTATATAGGTTTATAGGTACTTTATATAGCTTATTTTTTTATGCGTTATAGTCAGGCGTTGAACCGCGATCCCACCTGATGGTAAGTGGTGATGCGATCTAATAAAGGACACGTCTGTCTAGAAAAAGTAACTTACCTTAAATATATCCTTAAATATACCCAAGCTATAATGGTCCGGAAAGATAAAAGCCGACAGCGAGTTTCATTCATATAATGGCGAGCAACACGCCGCGGCTACACACGGGTGCAATGTAGATGAACACATACACAAAAAAAAGTAATATCCTATGTTACTCGCTGATAATTTAGCTTTCTATTGGTGAAATAATTTTTAAAATCGGTCTAGTATTTTTTGAGTAAAATCGTAACAAACAAACAAATATTTCCTCTTTATAATATAAGTATAGAAAAACCTCCAAATTAGTTCAAATGGTGCCAATATCATTGTAACCTTAAACAAATATCCTTCATACCAACTGTATTACACATTCATTGTGTAATAAATCTTTGTGTCACGTAATTTTATGTCATACAAATATCTGTGCCACTTCTCACTTCCTTCCTAAAAAAAGAAATTTCTCTCATTGCCAATGAGTCCGGTTTAATTCTGAGTTACTTTCAAATTTAATCTCTATTCCAACGAGATAAGATGCAAATTTATACTTAGCTCTGTAATATGGTCCTAAGTTTGTAGAAATTAGAAAAATAAACATTAATGGAGCGTTTAAAATTAAACGAAATAAATATATTAATTAATATTGTTTTGTTTTAATTCATGAAGCCTATCCCTATTAAAATTGTCCAATGTGCATTTGGGCCATTTTCTTTTTATTTCAATAATCATTTTTAAAAAAAGCAAGAAAACATTTTTGAATTCATTTAAATACCTGGTAAAGGTTTTATTTAAATGTGTGAAATTCGATATAATAAACAAAATTTAGAAAAATGGTTATAAAAAAATACAAACATTTCATCCTGGCGGGGTTCGATCCCGCGACTCAAGGACTCAAAAAATGCGCCAATGAGCCCTTCAACGTAATTTACTTGTAACGATTTGTCTTCATTTTATCATATGAGGGTTACAGGAGTAAAACCAACACTATCAAATTTTCCCCCATATACATATATAAGTGACTAATAATGCCATCTAATTTAGGCCTTTTTGAAAACTTCATATTAACTACTCTACTGGGTTAGATTCCTCCTACACTCCACTCCTAATTCATGAACAGTAGCGCTTTTGTTATTTTACCCCTCATTTATTCGTTTCCCCTTAGGTCAGTAAAGGTAACAGTAAAACTGTAGGTAAGGTGGCTTTAGAGTGGGGAAAATAACATAAAAGCAAAGTGTCGGAAAGCTGCTAAGCCCTCGAGGGATACAAGAGAAAGTGGTATGACTAATTACGTTTCGGAGCCGGTCAATACTCAGCTTATATTATGACATGTAATGAGTACCTATATTCTTATATTGCCAAATTCAGTTTAGAAAGTTAAAGCCTAATCGGTCTTCAATTCGATTGTATATTTTTATCTGTTTGAATTTTAAATAGAGAACTTGAGAAATCGTGCTCTGCATTTTTCATTTGAAAATGGTTTCGAATTTGAAAATGGAATTTTTCAATTAAAAAAAATTATGGAATAAATTATAATTTGTGTTTCATCTTTTATCGACAACTTACTAAAGAACCCGATAGAATTTGTACCGCCACAATGATAGCTTCAAAAATAAACAAATATGTCTAGATTGGAATATGCTCTTTTCCCACTTTATTTCTATATATTTTTATTATTTATACTGAAGATTTCTTAAATATGTATGCATTTTGAAAATTCATAAAAAATACTTTAGTATTTGGTTATTTACGTTCGCTAAAAAATATGTATATTTAGTTAATAATAATAGTGAATTTTAATAAGTGTTTATCATAAAAGTAATTTTGGCTAGTGGGTTAGATTAACATTCCGGTACCTGTTTCACTGATCATTTTTCTTTACAGGCAAGTATCAAAAGCTGCGTTCACGGTGCTAGCTTTCTAGCCTATTTCTATTTACAAAATAAACTTAAAATAAAATCTCTATTCATATGGGTACAGAAACGTTCGCGAGTTCCCAGTTTCCTACGGATGTATCGGATTACGGTTGCAGGATATTTTGAATATTGTTTCCCTGGGATTCGATCCCCAGACCTCTGACCCTTAAGGCATCGCACCTACTATAGAGTCATGGGGGCAGTTTTCCATCTCTATTTTTTTTATTGTTTCCCTGGGATTTGAACTTAAGACCTCCGACCCTTAACGCATCGCGCTTATTGCTGAGTCATGGGGGCAGCCAAGTGTTTATCTTAGAAAATATAAAGTGGTCTTGTTGTAAACTAGCATTTTCTTCTGCACTATACTGACCAAAAAATACATAATAATAGTTCAATAGCTCGTATCGTAACATAATCGATACTAAAATATCACGAACAAAGGCTCTATTACTTGTAAAACAAAAGAATATTACATCATACAAACAAAACTTTTACTCGGGAGAACCGGACGTATGGGAAGAATATCGTCAACTTTCACTACTCGATAGAACACCGAATTGAGTAACGTAAGCGTCGCGGTGTCTTCAAGGAATTATAGCTGTTATTGTTAAGCAGTTATAACTTATTTTCGTGTGTGTATAGTTGTAGTAATGTATACAGTCATGATTTTTTCTCGGGTTAGAGGCTGAGAATGCTAGGAGAGATATCCAGTAATATTCATATAAAAATATTACTGCAGCGGTCTCCATAAGTCCTATAGTAAATTCCCGAGTCCCCCAGTGGGGCGTGGGCCAGACCCATTTCTGTGTCCGTTTTACTGATCATCATTCTTAACAGGCAATTAGGTGATCCACTGTGCTCTGCCCAACCGAAACAATTTTATTTTCCCGAGAGTCGAACCCAGTACCTCCGGTGCTAAACGCATCACACTTACTATTGAGCCATAGAGGCGGTCCAGATAATACAGCAAAAATTATCAAATACTAACCGTTGTAAAGTATAAACGGATATTTTGGCCAGGTACATTCGCGAATATGCAAAGTTTAATCATATGGGATGAATTAGCTTAGGAGTGTATGGATGACAAACTTATTGATTTTTTTAGATATAACTAGCTGACCCGGCAAACGTTGATTTTCCATGTAAATAATTTCTAAACAGCAGGGGTTGGTGATAAAAAAGTAAAAATTTAGGGTTGTATGTATTTTTTAACGCCACATTATAAAAAAATAAAAACCAAAAATTTCGTCCAAAAATTAAAAAAAAAATTAAGGGTGAACAACCCTTATCACTTAGGGGTATGAAAAATAGATAGCCGATTCTCAGACCTACTGAATACGCATATAAAATTTGGTAAAAATCGGTAAAGCCGTTTTGGAGGAGTACGGTAACTAACATTGTGACATGGAAAATAAAAAAGGGAACAGGGCAGGAAGAAGAAGAAGTTATACCTATTAATCAAGTAAAACTTTTAGTAATTCGAATAGAGGTTCAAATTGTAAATGAATAAAGGCTTTCACTCAATTTAGATAGCTTTAAGTATTGAATTGCGCTTTGGACTTAATTATGAATAGGTTCAAATTCAATAAAATGACTTTGAATTCATATATTTTCTTGATTCTAACCTTATCATAAATTAGATAATGCATTGTTACATTAGGGGCATCACACGTGAAGCGGACAACAAAAAAAAAGTCAAGTCCTGGATTTTGTTCATAATTAGACACATAACTTCTCCTTTCATAACATATAATATGAATGAATGAAAACTTTTTATATTTTCCTCGACTGATTTGGAAACCAGAGCCAATAGGTTCCTCGAAATTCCGACCAGGTATCGAACCACCATTCAATGATGGAAAACCGTGATATGTACATAGCGCGTTTCAGTTTGCTCTCAATGCTCGAAGTAAAAAGTAAGTCGACAGCGCATCATTGACTGATGTTCTGTGGCTAGTATCACCAACCATCGAGTGATCCTCTTGCTCACCTGTCGATATCTAACATAAAATCATAAAAAACGGTCTGTTTTAGTTAAAAAAGTTTTTCTTTTATTATTTTTAAAAGAGACATAAAATGAAAACCTGTCCCTTTGCCCCCATTCTATAAAATCTAAGTCATATTCGCCGTACACGATGTATGAGTAATGATTGTGCTAAATTTCATCCAAATCTGATCAACCGTTTTACCATGATTGAGTAAAACAGATCCTGAACACACAATTCAAAATTTATATTTTTGGTAAGATAAGTGCGAATCCTTTGTGAAACTGAACCTCACCAAGTTAGTAATTTACTTATGGTAATGAGAAAAAATGCGTTCACCTATTATGCAAGGTGCGGTAACATCTAATTCGAAAACAACCCAAACGTCTCGAAAATTACCCATAGACAATTTTCACTGCATTGTCTTTTTGGACGTGGGAACTACCCGTGACGGGCTTCGAAAACAATGGAAGAGTTCACTCGTACATAACAAGAGAAGTTTATAAAGCGGACGAGGTTGAAAAGGTGATTTATACGTAATATTTGAATCAGAGTAAGCGGACATAATATCCTGGAGCTAATGACGTTATAGAAATTGGCTAAAATGAAGTCAATTAAATTAGCAACGGTTTGGATGCTAATGCTATTAGTTGAAGTGATACCAATACAGTTGCAACAGGGTGAAACGATACAAGGAAATCAAATAGACGATTCGCTAAATGGATGTTTAAGTGAACAAAGAAACTCGGCAGTTGGGGTGTGTTTTGGAAAAGAATTACTGGCGAAGCTTAGTAATTATGACGAAGCGGATTCTTTCAGTTTGGCAAATGGTGTTTCGTTTATTCGGGATGATAAAACACCGAGAGATATTGGTGCTTTTCTAGATAAGGACCCTATGGATTTTCGGTACGTCTTTTCTCAACTAATTTATAGAACACATTCCTTTTATATGTATCCTTAGATGATATGTAAAATAAAGACCAACTTAACATCAGTGTGATTCACAGATTCTAAAGCTTGTAAATTTGACATAATTGAACAAAAATCTTTGAAATTTTGATATGAAGTACCTATTACACTGTTACAAGCTTTAAAATCTCGCTCCAGGAAAGTTACGACTTTGCATTTGTATACTGGATACGTTGAAACCACTGAAAAGGAAAAATAAGGAACGGTCGATATATCCAAAACAATATTAAAACAAAATATTGTCTTTTATTAACGCGAGTATCACATATTTACGAGGGTGAATCAAAAAATTCTTGGAATCAATATTAAAAAATGCAAGGATTTAAATAATAATATTTTATTTTTCTACATAATCTCCCTCCAATGCAATGCATTTAGAATAACGCGTTTCTAACTTCCTTATTCCTTGTGAAAAAAAATTATTTTCTTGACTCTCGAAAAAGTCCTCTACGGCAGCTATAACCGCGTCATTATCGTGAAATTTTGTTCCACGAATTTCCTCTTTTAATTTTGGAAATAAGTGAAAATCACTTGGGGCTAAGTCCGGAGAATATGGTGGGTGGTCAAGGAGATTGAAGCCAGCACAGCGGATTGCGTTGAGCGCAACTTCCGATCGATGAGCAGGAGCGTTATCTTGAAGGAACAACACGCCCAACGACAGTTTTCCACGACGTTTTTCTTTAATCGCTTCACGCACTTTCGGGATTAAATTTGCATAATAGGGTCCAGTAATCGTCTGGACTTTTGGCATGTAATCAATAAAAAGGATTCCTTCACTATCCCAGAACACAGAGGCCATAACTTTGCCAGCGGTAGGAGCAACTCGAAATTTCTTGATGGATGGAGAGGATGGTCGTTTCCAAGACATGCTTTGTCTTTTAGTTTCAGGATCAAAATGGTGGACCCACGTTTCATCCATGGTGACAAGACGACGGCAAAAATTATCCGAATCACGCTGGAACATTTCGAGATTACGCTTGGAAATTTCCAAACGTCGCTTTTTGTTTTCGTCGGTTAACATTCGTGGCACCCATCTTGCAGACACTTTTTTGAACCCCAGTGAATCAATTAAAATGGAGTGAACGCTACCAAAAGATATCTTTAGGATCTCAGCTATATGTTTTATAGTCATTCTTCTGTCTTCCAAAACCAGATTCTCAACCTTTTTGACATTTTCTTCTGTAACGGAGGTTGAAGGCCGCCCAGAACGCGGGTCATCTTTACAGCTTGATCTACCTCTTTTAAATTCAGCCACCCAGTACGCAACCGTAGAATAGGGTACAGCATCACCCCCTAATGTCTGCTGAATGTCCAAAAAAATTTCCTTCGTAGACATTTTTTTCAAACTGAGATATTTTATCACCGCACGTAACTCACTTTTATCCATAATTTTGACTTTTTAGCAACTCGTTGCACAAAAAAATTTATTACATGCGAACGAACTGACAAAAACAAGTGACAGTCTGCATAAATATAGTGTGATAGACACTCTTTAATTTGAATATCGAACTTGATCCAAAAAGGTTTCATATATATGCACTTCTAAGAACTTTTTGATTCACCCTGGTAAATAAAATAATGTATACCGGATTAAAATCAAACATACTAAAAAACAAGAGGACACTGTTAGTCAACATTGCCATAATATAGATACTCGTAATTATTACACTAAATATCAACTCCATAGAAATAGATGGCGTTAATATGGCAACTTTGTGATATTTCAAGTTGTCACCTTTCAGTCTGTCCGTGACCAAGGTTGCTGAAAAGCATCCGAAACATAGTGATGAATAATAAAAATAATAAATCGCGTATAAAGTATTTTATTTAAACATTCAAAAAATTTAAAATTGATATTTTCCAGATCAATAATGGAAGATGCTGGAAGTTTAATTTCAAAACGTTCTTTACATTGGGACCTTGGTATGGTGTACCCAGGGTTGGTGATGAGAATTGGACCAACGTTGGCCAATGGAGTGCTAGAATTTGTTATCGATCCAAGAATCAAAGACAGAGCCTATCAAGCGCAAGGAGAAATTACCACAGGTATAATATAAGTCTTCTAGTATCTATACTGTATACTTCTATATCTGTACTCTATACTAATATTATAAAGAGGAAAGATTTGTATTTTTGTATGTAATGAATAAACTCAAAAACTACTGAACCAATTTTAAAAATTCTTTCACCAATAGAAAGCTACATTATCAGGGACTAACACATAATATTTTTTATGAAGCCGGGCGTGTTATTAGTTCAATAATTTAAAAAAAATACTTCAGAATCGATTAAGATTTAATTTTTTGCCTATGTTCAGTGTTAAGAACTTATAGATTTAAAAAAAGTACATTATTGTTCGTTAAATTATTCTAAATTTTAATTTGAATTGCTATCTTACAAACGATAATTCAAACTAAGTATGTGAGCTAATAACATACTTTTTTTTACCGAGTTAATTATGTTAAAAAATGCCACGATTTATTAAAGTCACAGTTCATTATGATCTTACTTAAGATTTATTAGGTAATTAATTATTAGTCACAGTATTTATGATAGCTCAATTAACTTTATGCAAATAGCGCCATCTAGTAACGTCTTTGAGAACTTGAAGCTTTCTCAGTCTTCTGGTATTAAGTCGAACATTATTTTTATATAGTGCCATCTCTTACAATTTAAGTATACTAACTTCAATATTATTATCGAAACCTGTTTCATATCAAGCTATCGTATTCGAACTCAAATTTTGTGCTTATGTTTTCAAAAATAGGTTAACACCATAATATTAAAGCTTCATAAACTCTTCCAATAATTATTATCATCATCAAATCATTCGTGGTGGTACAAAAACACCACAGGCACATTGATCCAGTTAGAGGGTACATAATCTATATTCTGACCACGCTATGTGTTGCTTAACCGAAGAAAATCACGAACAATATTTATTATTACTATTAAATTTATTATATCAATAATAGGTATATCATACAGTTATGTATAGATGATGAATAACTTAAGCTGTCATTTAAATAATAAGTAAAAGTAATTAAAACTTATGTTTATATTTCATTATAAAATCGATTCTGTTTTTTTTATCATAACATAGTATATCTTTATTTATGTTACCGAACACTGGGAAAACATATTTTATAACTATATCAAGAGTCTGGGTTTACTTATTGAATGTATTTAGAATTTTTTTTTAATATTTAAAAATTCAATTGTGTTTAATCTTTTTTTCAGGTCGTCTTCTCGCCCGAAACCTTCTTGTGCCTTTTCTACTCGGCCTAAAATTCCATATCTCAACATTACTGCCGCTTTTACTAGGTCTTGTACTACTGGCAAGTAAAAAGGCATTCTTGCTAGCCAAGGTGGCGCTACTAGCGGTAACTCTATTTAGCGGCGCCGGCGCAGGTAATGGCGGAAGCTATTTTGGAGGCCTCAATAACTTTGCGGGACCTACTTTGTCATCATATGTTACGTCACAGGAAAATATTGGGCATTATCAGCCGGGACATCCTTCTGGAGGTAATGTTTTTCAATGTTGAAGTAGATTATTAGAAAAAATAATATTTTCTATTGGCTCAAATCGAAACTAAGATATAGTAGGACTATATAACTTAATATTGCAGTTTAGAAAGTTTTCTTTTTATAGGTAATATCAATAGACGTTCAGCCGGCCTAGCATGACAAGCGCGACAAAATTTTGTCTACCGTTTTCTCGTGTTTCAATCGACTATCGCTTTATTTCTTTCGGGTCTAACATGACAATTACACTTAAAACTCGACTTTTAATATCAAAACATTTTACATTTGTCGATGAGATAATATCTTTTCTATCAAAATTGTCGATGTCGAGATATAATATATCGAGATATTTAACATCTTAGTTTGTCTTCTCTCGCGCGAGATATATCTCGTGGCGGTCATGCTAGCCCGGCATGAGCCCCACTGGTAACAATGGCTTATAGGTTAAACAATGAAGCGCATTCAAAACTTCATAGACTATAGATTAATGCGGCATAGGCCTTAAAGGTCGGAAACTTACCAAAGTCGAACGCAACGAACGGAAGGAGACGAAAAAACAACCAACTTCGTATTTTTACTTATTAAGAAAACATTTTCAATTCTATATACGATTATACTTACGACCATATTTATGTCAAATGAATGAATTGCAAATGACAGATCGATCATCGGATTCGTAATAGGAAAATGTACAATCCGTCAGCCAAAACTTCGTATTTTGTTTTGGTAAAAGGCCTCTATACCATCGGGTGTTGTATTTTTTTTATAAATAGTGATGGATTTACACATATCCAAGGTGTAGGCTATTAACTATCTCCCCCCTTCCGTCTACAATTGTCTATTCTTAAATTAATATAATATAGAGAGTCCGATTACTAGTTCGGGGCGGCGAACTGGGTGTTTTGCTATAGGATATACAAGTTTGATATTTCGTTGAATGACATCGTAAAAACGTTCTACAGAATTCTTTTTGATTTCCATAAGACACGTAAAAATAAAATTGGTCCCCGAATTGGCCCCAAGCCGCCCTAGGCTCAAGCCTACTCAGCCCCCTGGTAAATCCGCCACTGTCTGTAATAAGTAAATAAGCTGTTATGATCACTTACCATCACGTGAGCCACCTGCCCATTTTCCCCCTATACTATAAAATAGATAAAACATAGTTCACTATGATGCATTAATCTTACCATTTCAGCATACCACTACAGACATCCTGAACATTCGGAATACTTTTTTAAAGAGCATCTAGAAGACCACACAACCGGGTCGCCGATATCTCCGGGTGAATTGCGGGATAGATTAGAAAGGCTTTTTGTCACCAAGAAAGAAGACAATGAAGATAAGATTCGGAATGGAAGAAAATTCTCTTGGACACCTATCAATACAGGCTAATAATTCTATTAATTGACCGAGTGTACGGGAAACTAGTCTACTAATAAAAAATAATAATCTTATTAGTTTCATACGAATAATATAAATAATACTTGCTACCCGACCCGGCTTCACACGGCTATACTATTGTCAAATAATAAGAAAAAAAATTGACGGGCTCGTTAGCGCGTTAGAACACCTGCTGCGCGCATCGATGGGTCGTGGGTTCGAATCCCACCGGGACGTCATGTTTATAATTTTCTGTAAGCATGTCTTCCCCACGTCTGGTAGTAAAAATTAGGTCGACAGCGCATCACTGACGGATGTTTTGTGACTGCGGTAATCTCATGTCGATATCTAACATTAAAAAAAACTAAATAAAAAAAAGCAGGAACAAAAATAAGCCAAGTAATAAATACGAAGTTAAAACAATCTAACGTTAACCTTTCTTAGTCATACTGTATTTAATTAATTTAATAATAATAAAATAGTAAATAGATGTGGAAAAGAGCATTACAATTTTAAACTGTATTCGAAAATAAAAAGGAGTCTCAATATGAAGTGTTTTCATCACCCCGTAAAGATATTTTTTTTAGTGAAGAATAAGTAAGGGTAAGGGCGGATACGATCTCAATGGGAGCATGCTTACTTAGAACAAGCCTATTCACTCTGGCTTTGAAGACATCAAGATTGTAGGAATCGGGAAAGACAGAGCCAGGTAGAGAATTCCTTTTTCTTGGCGGTTCGGAGGACTAAGGAAGCGTACCGTTTCGTACGAGTACATCAACCATATAAGGATGAAGTCCCACTCTGTGTCTGGCCGTCCGATGGTGAAAGGGAGCTGCAGGGATAAGTTCGTGTAATTTATATGCGCACTCACCGAAGTGCAACCTGCAGAACAAATGTAGAACCCGTAGAAAAACAATAAAAAATTGAGAATTTATAATAAATATTTTTTTATTTTACTTTATAAATATATTTTTTTATTTATTTCTGCGCGTTTACCCCCTATTTTATAAAAACAAATACTTTTTTATAATGCTTCCCTTGTTATATTTTATTTTTAAAACCAATTCATAGCAATTAACATTCTTCATTATATAATACTGATTGACTTCAACATTTCTATTTGTTTGTGGAATGCTTCTAAATACTCCATGGATATTAGTTTTCATTTTGAGGACTTTTTTGAAATATAATATAGTAACATATTAATACACACATGTAGAGTATACGATTATTAATTATTATTATTTTATTTTTTATTCCAAGAACCACACAAAAACATATTTAATAATTAAGAAGCATAAGCGGGAGCGTAACCATAAGCGGGAGTGTAACCTTAAGCGGGTGCGGAAGCATTAGCGAGAGCGTAGCCATAAGCGGAAGCGGAAGCATAAGCGGGTGCGGACGCATAAGCGGGAGCGGAAGCATAAGCGGGAGCGTATGGAGTTTATACTGAGCCCCAACTTATGCTGAGTGGCACTGGCCCTTACAGGTGGCACCACTGTTGTTTGAAAAATTATATTTGCTATTTCTTTTTTATTTTATGTTATTGTTTCGTTTTTTTTAAATTAAATTAGAAATAGTCACATATTTTAATAGACTTAAGTGTTGTTTCTTCTTTATTTATTTATTTATTTAATACACATATCGCACGTATTTAATACACCTGACATACAATACCAATAAAAATTACATAATTCTAAAATTGTACATCAAAAATAATAATAGTTAATACCTACTTATAATAAAAATCAAAAGACATATCTTTATATAAACTTATGTAATATTTGTGTTTTTAGATTAGATAACAATCTATCTATCTATATACAAACATTCTGTATAACCAATATCACGCTCTGAATGCAGTGAAACTTCTTGTACTGTTCCCGTATCAACTGATAACTCGAGGATATACGCATTTTTAAGTTTTTTTTTGAAACAGAGATCACATCATCGAGATGATGAGGGTGAAAGGACTGTTTGTAACGTGTGATGTGATGATGGAAGTCAGCAGCTGGGATGATATCGAAAAAATGTAAAGTATGTATTTACTGATTATTTTCATAATAGATTCAGTCTATTTCGGATCCTTTCTTGTCTGCTCTAGCTTTGAGTATTGAGTTGTGTATCCAGATTATACGTAAATCATATTATATAATTTATTTGCGGATGTATGGAAGGAAATATGACCCGTATCTATGTTTTAAATATGTTGCAAGATCTGAAACAACGTTGTTTCTTACTTGGTAATTTTTTTTATAGGACGTGTTAATGTTCTACAAAATATAAATAAATATATCCTTTAATTATATTAGCCACTGTATATTTTTTTATATATTAATAGGCAGCTGTTGGACCACTATCTCATCTGTTGGTAAATGGTGATGCGGTCAGGAGAAATCTCAACTGCCTAGAACATTGGACGCAGGGATGGAGTTCAATTCCTTAGCGAACCAATCAATAGGAGTAATATAATTATATTTCTATAACAATTTAAAAATACCTGTTAATTTAAAATTCTAAGAATTTATCTATCTATCTTCATTCCGTGCGAGTTAGACATAACAGAAAAATTCAGCTCAAATATGATTTATACGCGACTGTACATCATTCGGTACACTTTCAACGTTTTTCTTTGAATACCACTTAACTGTACCGTCGCGTGCATTATGTTATTCGCGTGATGCTCCTAAGCTTTCTACTCAATACTTGTATACTCGTAACTGTATCATTGCTACTTATATGCAGTTTTTATTTATATAACATATTAGAGATATCATTTTCATGTCCTAATATGGCAAAATATACTAATGTGATAAAAAACAAAATAATAAAACTATCATTTTTTCTAAGAAAAATTCCAGAAATAAAATAAAAAAGTGTTATGTACCCACTAAATAACCAGAGATAAAAATTGATTAACCAGTTAATCAAACAGGACTTAACACTCACCTTTAATGGTATAACTTTATCTTAATTCTCAGCTTTAACTAATCGTACATTCATTTTAAGAAGTACTTAGTTAAATATAAGTGAAACGGGATTTGAATGAAATGGATAACTTAAATCATTTTTAAGAAATTTTTATTTTTTGTTACAATAATTATTAAGTAACAAGATTTTTTGCCGCTTCTGTAGCTAAGCAGTAAGAGCGATGCGTTTAGCACCGGAAGTCCTGGGGAAACAATATTAAAACAAAATTGTTTCGGTCGAGGAGGATACAGAAGGCTGTTCACCTACTTGTCTGTAAATAAAAAGACACAGACACAGATATGAGTCTGCCCCATACCCCACTAGGGGACTTGAAATTCACTTTTTTAAGTAAATTTTTATATTTTTTTAGGTGAGCCTGACTCAAATGGGTTATATTTTCCTTTGAAATTGCGTAATGTAACTAAAATTATCATTAACTAAATTATTTTGCATAGTATTTTATCCATACTATAAATTACTTATATTGTTGAAGATAGATTCATTTCAATTTAACCTCGCCTTCTGTTAAAATGGTAATTGAATAAGTACTTAACTTTTGGAAATATCTTTACCATATCAAACCTTTAAAGACAAACCTTTATTTTAATAAAAAAATAAAGGTTTATCTTTTTTTAGGCTTTTTTATTTATTTTTTTGAGTCATTAACGCTATATTAAAATAAATATTGCTGTTATTAAAAAATAACCGTTTGTGTATCGTAGTATCAAAAGTTTCAAATTACCATATATTTAGAGTGTTTTAATAAAAAAAGCAATGATTTTCATGAATATTGTGGCTGTGCTCAATTTAATAGTTTCGTTTAGTAACGGTTTGTCTTTAAGCGATATGCACTAAGGATGAAATAAAACCATTATCAAGTTTCAATTCGCTTTTATCATCATTCCTCTGTCAAATTCCTCATATCATAAACTATTACTATCAACTTCTATTACACAACAAAATTTATAAAAATATTTGTTAAATAAATTATAATACATATAAAGGTACTCGCGTAAAAACCTTTTCATAAAATAAATAAATAATTAATAAATTACTAAAAAACTACCTAAATTACCGCACCAGTAACATACAATCAAAATAACCTTAACCTATTTATACAAAATTGGACAATCGGATACGAAATAGGAAATGCATAGTACCCGTCGACTAAACTATATAAATTAAATAGTAATCCTAAGTTTTAAGTTACAACATCGAAGCTAAAGTTTTTGGTGCAAACATTACACAATACTTAAAATTACTCACACATGCAAAATCATTTATATGTATTTACATAATTTAATGATCAAACAATAACTTATACTAAAGAAAACATTAACAATGGAATAAATAATACAGCGAATAACCTAGCTATAAACCAAATAATAGTGTCGTCTGATTCTTTATTAAATTAATTTTTGTCTCCTATTTGCTGATGCAAAATGGCCAAAATTCATAGGCTCCGGAGGTAATATAAAGTCAGAATGCCATGTCGTATTTGTAAGGAGTCGTAAACCACTACCTTGTTTATTGTGTGTTAGCGTATCCTCTGTAAGCTCTATCTTGGGCGGCAGCCTCATCTTCGACACTTCTTCTGTAGTGACCACCAGGTCCTGTTGAGTCAAAGTCACTTCCGTAATGAGATGCTGAGTAAGTGTGGCTCTGAGATACCTGAGGATGTTTGACGATCTCATACGTTGTCTTCTCAAGGGATTCACCGCCTGCAACAAGTTTCTTCAAACCGATGATTGCAGATAGAAGAAGCGCGATCTTTCCAATGAGCAACGCTTTACCAGCGATTATTGCAATCGCTTGGAATGCCATAGCCAAGAAACCGCCTTTGATAGCAATACCAGCTATGATTGGGCCCATCATTTTCTTTAGCTTACCTCTCGCTTCGTTCAATGAGCGCCCGACATCAACTCCGACAACTGTAGGTGATATAACCACTCGATGATTCTGCAATAGTTTTGATGACGAAATTTCAAGCAGCTTATCGACTTCATCAGATCCTAAAGAGTTCAAATCACCTTCTGGTAATGATGAGGGGAAAGCTCTTCCGTGTTCCGATCGTTGAACTAAAGAAACGCCTTCAAAGATGGGAAGCGTCTCCATTCGAGCCGCCCTATCCATGAATTTGGCAGCTTGAATCTTGAAGCACTTAATAATTTCCTGTGACTTTTCGCAGTTATCGTACATCCTTCCGAGGAGCTTGAATCCTGCTCCGAAGGTGTCTGCCGAAGTCAGAGCCAGGATACCACTGAAACACAGGACAATAACCCCGCGGTGCACCATTTTGATAAAATACCGCGGATGCCCTGTTATTTCGACGCCACCAATGTCCAGCTAATGCCGTTGCGCCTATTGAAATGTGTAGAAAATACATGAACACTGGCATTTATCTATTTTCACCGGGAACTGCATATATCTATAAATCTTTTAGAGCGTGCAATCGTTGCATCGTATAGTCGTGCACTGAGGCGTGTATGTATATGTCCATTTTTGTGGAAGTGTGTGTGTTGTGGCTATGTATTAGTCAACTGTGTCTGATCTTGAATACTGCACTTTGTGGTCATTATCAAGGTTATTTTTAATTTTAGGTTTTTTGTAAACCGTCTAGGTAGAAATAAAATAGTATTGTCTTTTATTAACGCGAATATCACACATTTAAATAAAGTAATTTATACTAACATTTACATTTAAATAATTATTTTAAGACCTTTAGAGTGTTTTTCAGAAAAGGAGGTCACAGATATACTACTTAATGCGAGTATAACACATACTAAAACTTTTAAAGTGTAAAACGCAATTTGTTCATCGTTAAAAAATGAACAACTAAATATAAAAATAAATATTACTTATCCCATTGCGTCGAGTGCTTTACGATAAGCGTCACGGATAGACTGACGGTCCAACTCCAGTCAATAAAAAATCAAAATTATTCAAACCCAAAATCATTTGAAATATTTAGTAACAATATTCTATAATTTATAAGTAAATTCTCCTTTAATTTCTAGTTAATTGTTGTAAGATAATGTATCAAAAGCTTGCAACTTAGCACAAAATCTTCTAGACAGAGAGCCTTTTTTCCAAAAACTATAATTTATTTTCTAACTAATATAAGAAAAATATAGTCTAATTATTACTGCACTGTAACTATTTACAACTATATGTACTATTTATCACATTTTTATGGAATTTCTCTGTCTATGTCTTAACAGCAGTGTTCTGTGAAAAAATCTGCAATTGATAGTTGACATCAATATGCCTTTTTGAATGTAATTATTTATTTACACAAAAGTAGGTACATAATGATTCCAAAAATATTAATAATATATATTTTTCAAATTTTATCTTTTGCGAGACATACAAATCTAAAACCTACTACAAATATTCTAGATACATAAAATACGAAGACCGATATGAAAGTAGTCATTTTTTCAAAGATCAAAATATTTATATTTACTGCAACATTCACGCGACGTAATGCTCTTATTATTAAGGGTAATGTAGTCTAATAGATTCTTTTAACATCCGCTACATAAATACATTCTCGTTTTAAAACAGCTGAACCGATTTTGATGGGAATTTTCACTTGTATTAATTGAGATAAGCATCAGATGGAGATTCTTTAATTAGTGAAAATATTCGAAAAATATACAATATTTTCTATAATTTTCGGTAGTTTTGATAATTAAAAATTAACCGACTCGGTGGCTCGACCTCGGGGCGATAAGTTTAGCACCCGGTGTCCCGGGTTCAGATACCGCAGAAACAAGATAATTTATTTTCGGAAGAGCACAGCCAAGAAGACTGATCACCGACTTGCCTTCAAAAATTTTACTGAAACAGACTCAAAAATAGATTTTGGCTCATGCTTCACCAGAGGAATCCACTCACTTGATTGTAAGTTATATCCACTTTCTATTAGATAAATGAATGAAGTAAATAAACTAGGTGTAATTAATCGTTCATTCAATTATGTAATATTATGCACGCGACAGTACATTGCTTTTGCTATTAAGTTTTTGACATTGTATAGTCAGTTTTTGATATATTACAAACAGTAATATCGATAGACGAACTTAAACTGAATTTTTGATAGGATTACTTAGGACATTAACCATGCGTTGTCGACCTATTATTTATTTTGGTATTCGGATTTTTTTTGCTTTTTTTATTAATTGCTAGTTTAATTGGTAACCTATATAAATTATCAAGCAAAACTTATACATACTAAATATTTTTATTATAGTTTTCCTTTAACATACATACATATACATCACGCCTCTTTCCCATTGCGGTAGGCAGAGATCACGGAATTCCATATGCTCCGATGCTTGCATACCATTTTCGCTTCTTCCACTTTCATCGATGCTTTCAGACACACTCGTCGGCTTAGAGTACTTTTGACCTGGCCCTTTGATACATCCTCTTTTTTTATTTATTTTATTTATTTATTAGGTACACCAACGCTCGTTTCATTTTAAATTACTTATTAAATTAGTTATGCGATAAGGCCGACCGTATATTGTACATGGATTAAATTTTAATATGTGTAACCTAGGTTTAAGCACTTTATGTATTCTGGTGTACAATAAAGAATTTATCTATCTATCTATATCTATAATATTATATTAACTAAATTTTCAAACAATGCAACAAACAATTAAAGGTGCACACAACATGTGCCATAATTTGTTGCTTTACGTTTAATTTAATTTAATTTACTCTACAATGCTCACGAATTTCGCAATTCCTTATTCTATTTTTCAGGTTAACCTAACAAATCCTTTAATAAACGTTTATTTCGATTAAAAAATTCTAATATTAATAAATGATATCTAACAATACGTATAATATAATATGTATAATTGTATAAGGATCGTGAGCGGCTTATATCATGTAAATAAATAATAATAAACAAACAATACTAAATTACTAATTATTCATAATTTGTTTAAGCAAATTAATTTTGCAATAACAATTTCAATAAATATCGGAAACCATATGCAAGTTAGATAGTGATATTGACAGGTCAAGCAATTTCTTTAAACAAATTAATTTATCAAAAATAATGTCAAATTCTTGATTAGCGACTCAAAGCATGTTGACCGTAAAAGACTCGTTCCGATCACAATAGTTGAATACTACAGGATTTTTTTCACTGACATTTTTATGGTAAATAAAAAGAAGAAAGAACACTTCTGAAAAGTGCCTTTAAAGGGTTAAGTTCACTTCAAAATTATAGTATTACATTGATAGTACCAATATGATTGTATGATATTAAGTACTTAGTACATACTTTTCTTGAGTAGTGATTCGAAGCAATTAAGGCCATAACGTGTGACCTTTTGACATGGGAATGATGACTTTCACCAAAATACCATTGACAGAAAAACACGACATAACATAAATATTGCCAATAAATATTATTGTCGACATAGCATAGACAGTGACATATTTGACGGGCTCGTTGGCACGTTCGGTAGAACACCTGCCGTACGCATCGATGGTTCGTGGGTTCGAATCCCATCGGTACGATATGTTTATAATTTCCTGTAAGCATAAGTCTTCCCACATCTAGCAACTTCGGGCATTGAACGGGTGAGGAATATCGAAATTCGGACCGAGTAACGAACCACCATACATAGATGGAAAAACCGTGAAGTGTATATTGCGCGTTTCGGTTTCAGACTATGGATTTCCGAATGCTCCAAGTAAAAAGTAGTTCGACAGCGCATCATGTTCATCAGACTGATGTTCTGTGGCTGAGGTATCACCTACCATCAAGTCAACCTCATGCTCGTCTGTCGATATACGAGTATATTCAAGACCGGCTGCACCGATTTTAATTATATATTATTTCGTGGATTCGTCTCTGTCCCGAATAACAGAATAACTTTTAAAATAACGGAGAATTTCAGGAAAAATATATCTAAAAATTAATTTAATAAAAATAACATAAATTAGGTTCGGAATTCAGCCATCTTCCACAATTGACAGATCACGCAGATTTTTTGTAATAATAATAGAAGTGGGAAAATCTTATTTTTATTTTTGAAGCCGTTGTGCTGCCAGAACGTCTATCGGGTAGTGGACCCGTTTTTTTTTCGTGCGGAAAATCATCATTGATACCCGCCACCGTGAGAGCGGCGACGGGTTATGTCGAACTCCACCGGACCCCAAGGAGTCAAAACGTCACAAGCCTACCGACTAAAACCCCAAGGTTGCCGCCTTCGGCGCAAGAAGTCAAAGGGCCCCGGGAAAAATGCAGGGGAACCTATGCCCATAGACTTGATCACTTTGCGGCACATGCCCACTTAAAAAAAGTCCTTGACCTTATAATTAGGGACATTAAAAACCTCGCTTGGTTGAGCAGACCCTACGATACACAAACCGTAACTAAACATAGAGTATAAAAAGAAAGTACTATTACACAAATGGTACGCTGATCTCTGTGAGCAATTTCAAAGAACTTTTTCTCACTTATACACATTATAAACGCATAACATAATTGCAATATCTCTCCTTTGTTCGTGTGACGTGAATTATAATTTGTTTTGGCGACAATTTTATAATGCGATACAAATTTGTGAAGTAATATGTAGGTTATTGTATTAAAGTCTGTTTTTTTTATACATATATATCATATATAATATTAATATAAACTGAATATCTATACTAATATTATAATGAGGAAAGATTTGTATTTTTGTATGTTTTGAATAAACTCAAAAACTACTGGACCGATTTTGTAAATTCTTTCACTGATAGAAAGCTACATTATCAGCGAGTAACATAGGATATTTTTAGTGTATAGTTCATCTACATTGCACCCGTGTGAAGCCGGGGCGCGTTGCTAGTTACTTATAAAATTAGAGTTAATTTCTTTTAATTGTTAGCTGCCATCCTTACATTACAAGGTCAGAAATCGCTACACGCTATTTATATATTTAACCAACTTCAAAAAAGGGGAAGGTTTTGAATTCTACTGTTTTTTTTTACGTAGTGTTCTTCTAGTGGAGAATGGGTCAGGTACATTACTGTTTCTGATATACTGATAATTATCTATACTCAATATTATAAAGAGAAAAGATTTGTATTTTTGTATTTTATGAATAAACTCAAAACTACTGGACCGATTTAAAAAAATAATTTCACCAATAGAAATCTACATTATCAGCGAGTAACATAGCTATGTTTTGTGTATAGTTCATCTACATTGCACCCGTGTGAAGCCGGGACGCGTTGCTAGTTCTCTATAAAGTAGATGATCAGTCGTCTCTGCCTTACCCGAACGAACGATTTTTTTAATCTGTTTCCCCGGAACTCGAACTCGGGACCTCTAGGGACATATGTAGTCACATTTTACGTAACTTATAGATATTTCGTTAGACATGCTAGTCATGCTATGCTAGTGCTACACTTAGTAGGATACTATCAGATCAATTTTCCAAAGTAAATTGGTAATTTGTTAGAGTATGATAAAGGAGTTTGTATTAATATTGTGGCCTTTTAGCTTTGTTAAATTGGTACGGGCTAGTATTAGCGTATTAGCTATAAAAAGCAGACAAAGACATTTTTTTTTTATTACCACTTTTTGACTTAGCTACAGTGATAGGTAAGTGATATGAAGGCTCCAGTGTTGCAAACTGGGGGGTTTTTCCCCTAAGTTTGGGGTTAAGTCAGATGAAAAGGGGTATTTTGAGGGCAATATGTTTAAAGGGGTATTTTGTGGGGAACATGTTTTAGAGGAATTCTCGCCATTTCACTATCTATGTATTTTTAAATTTTTTTTGATCTCTCAAACAGGATAACTATTTGGAACCAGAGTTTTTTTTAGAAAATCTAGGGTGATCTCAAGTTGGCATCATTGACCAGGAGTCTGGGGAAAATGGAGGGATAGTGAGATAGTTCTGGGAAAGTGAGCTTCTCAGAAGTTGGTGAGCTGGCAGGCTCTTTCACCTACCTATCCCAAAAAACATCAACTCCCTGGAGAAAGTAAATCTTCACATTTGCATGGAAATAACATATCACAGACTAATTACGTTTTCAAAATTACAATTTTTATAGCTGTAATTACTCTTTAACTGTCAGTTTCTTTTTTAATGTATTAAGACGTTTCCGTAGCGTAATGGGCGTAGCAAAAAAAACGAAACGTGTTGTCCGGAGGCGGCGGAAAGACGGAACCCTGATATCGCCAGAGAATGGCATGCAGGGCGAAGCGGGGTCGCGCCCTATCAAAATAGGGCGGTCGTTGAAGTGAGCGCAGAAGTTGCGCTCTCAGGCGGTCGCCGGTTCGCTCCGCGGATGAAACGCGAAGCGGGGGCGTAGCATTAGCGTAGCGTTCTTATTGTATGACTTTTTTTTTGACGGGCTCTTTGGCGCGTTCGGTAGAACACCTGCCGTGCGCATCAATGGGTCGTGGGTTCTAATCCCACCGGAGCACATGCTTATAATTTTCTGTAAGCATGTTTTCCCCACGTCTGGTAACTTCGAGCATTGATCGGGTGGGAGGAATAGCTAAATTCCGACCGGGTAACGAACCACCGTTCATAGATGGAAAAAACGTGAAGTGCATATTGCGCGTTTCAGTTTCAGTCTATGGATTTCCGAATGCTCGGAGTAAAAATTAGGTTGACAGCGCATCATTGACTGATGTACTGTGGCTGACCTTCCATCAAGAGCTCGTCTGTCGATATCTGACACAAAAAAAAGAAAAAAAAACATAAAAAGAGTAATTATCAATTTTCTTTCTGGTTTTTCTCAGTAGAAGCTAACGATTAGATAGGTAGCATTAGAAAATTGATTTCGCGAAAGTGCTGGAATAAAATTTTTTTCTTAACCGCCTCCATAGCTCAGTGGCACTAAACGGGTTCGACGAATATCGAAATTCTGACCAGCCGGGCTAGCATGACAAGCGCGACAAAATTTTGTCTACCGTTTTCTCGTGTTTTAATCGACTATCGCTTTATTTCTTTCGGGTCTAACATGACAATTACACTTAATACTTTAATATCAAAAATAGATACATTTGTCGATGTCGAGATATAATATATCGAGATATTTAAC
Source organism: Anthocharis cardamines (assembly GCA_905404175.1). Lineage (NCBI taxonomy): Eukaryota > Metazoa > Arthropoda > Insecta > Lepidoptera > Pieridae > Anthocharis > Anthocharis cardamines. The sequence goes on along the minus strand of FR989972.1, from coordinate 2,845,941 downwards.
ATCTTAGTTTGTCTTCTCTTGCGCGAGATATATCTCGTGGCGGTCATGCTAGCCCGGCTGGTCACGAACCACCATTCATAGATGGAAAAATCGTGAAGTGAAAATTGTGCATTGTGCAAATTGAAGTGAAATAGTCTATTGATATCCAAATGCTCGAAGTAAAAAGTGGGTCATCATTGACTGATGTTCTGTGGCTGGAATATCACCTACAATCAAGTGAACCACATGCTCGTCTGTCGATATCTTACATAAAAAAAGAAAACGCAAACATAATTTTATATTGTCTTTCATTATTTAAAACGCAATTTATTATTTATCCCAACATTTTGGATGCTTTTCTGCAACCGTGATCACGGGAAGACTACAGATGTCGCGTCGGGATAAATAACATATTACCGCTTTTATATCATTACTAGCAATTGCCCCCGCAACCCCCCTTGTGGGTTGAATTTCGTAAAATCCGTTCTTAGCTGACCTCTACTCGGCGAAAGGAATATTCCTACCATATTTCAAGTCGCTACGCCTTATGGTTCCAGAGATATCGTGATGAATGACTATATAGGTGGAAATCTCTTTTATATATATAGATAAAGTATTTTATTCAAACATAATTTTTCATACAACAGTAGTACCTGAAACGGAATACTCAGTACACTCAATAGAAATGGTAATAGCAATATCGAGGTTAGTAATGCACTATCAGAGATCATGTAAACGATTTCTTATGATATCGCCTAGTTTTGTATGCAGATGCCTATTCTTAATGATCATTTGCATCCGGGAGGAAACTATTTAGAAGGGAAAATATGAGTTTAGAGAATTTGCATCTGATTTGGCTAGCACATTTTAATAAAAAAAAATGAGAATATTTATTTGAAACACAAATATAGTTCGTCAAAATTAACCTACAAACAATGAAAAGAAATATAAAAAAAATATAAGTAATAAAATAATGTACTAATAAATTTACTTATAAAATGTAGTAATAAATTAACTTATAAAATGTAATAATAAAATACTATTTTAAATTTGAAAAATAAATATTAAAATCAATATATATCGCTTAATGTTGTACATACATATGTTATCAAAAATATTTCTCAGTAATTATTTATTTATTTAATTATTTATGATTCCTTACAGCTAACAGTATACAGGATAGAGTAAATAAAACCAGAGCCGATACGCCAATTAGAACGAATGTGACAAAGTTTGAAGTTTAAACAAATCGAAAAATATACTTAATACTTAAAAATTTACAAGATTTTTTTTTATTAGAAACAACATAAGAATTCGTATCCATATTTCATATTAAAAACTAAGTCTGCTCTTTCTATTTATATCAATAAGAATAAGTAAAAGTTAGTAAAATGTTTACTTCCTTTTTTCAGAAACGAATTAACATACCCGGACCGGAAAATCTAATTAATAACAATAAATATAGTTTATAATGTTTTTTTTACTCCGCGACGTTTGCATGCGACGAACAATAACGCGAAGCTATGTACAATGGATGTGGTACTTTGAACAACACTGTTTTAAAATTCAATAATAATCCTGTATTCCAAGCTTTAGTTTCGTTCAAAGAGTACAGGATTTTTGTGTTAATACTATTGTTTTTATTCTTGCATGCAAAGTTTTATGAGCTTTACATATTCAGTTTGCCGTAAACCATTTCTTATTTTAAAGATACTTCAAAGCTAAACCTAAATCCCAAACTTTTATTTTACCTCTAAGATTTGGAATCACTGGAAGTCTGGACGTATATATTTCTAAATTTTTTATCCAAGAAATACCTCCCTCTATTTGACCTCCTAGAAATGAAATGTATTGCTCATATTGCCTTAAATAAATATATACTGACCAATTTTTACATTTTTCACCGCAGCGGTTTAAACTATTCGTTGTTATTAGTCAGATCAATAAAGAAATCATCAACAAGATATAAAAAAAACAGACTTAGAAATCTTTTGATCAAGTTAATTCAATAGTAAGAATTAATATTTAAAATGAAGCTTAAAAAAGGAAGAAATAAAAAAAGAATACTCAAATATTTATATATTCAATAAAATTCCGGCAAAGGAAATTTTTTAAAAATATGATTTTCTGACATTCATTTCATTTAATATTGAAAAAAGAATATGCATTGTTGTTTCAACCTTAAAAATGCCACATCCATTCCTAAACATGCAACTTCAACTCTCGACCTCAAGACAAGCACAACAATTTTCCATTTCGCTACACACTCACACAGCGCTAACAGAAAATGGTGCCTTCGCATCAACTGTAAACATCCTAGACTCCATTCACTTCGCAACAATCATAGAACACACTTCAATCCCTCTAGTGTGAACAGAGCACCAGAGACTGTACCCCCGATCATAGACACTATTCTTTTTGTATTGTACATAGACTATAAATACGCGGCTAGAGCATTAGTGTACACAGTCTTTTTTATTACACCAACCAACGTGGTTCAAAGGTCAAAATGGTTGGAAAAGTGTTCGCTTTTATCGTTTTGGTTGGTGTCGTATCAGCTGATGACTTTGGGATGAAATATATAATGCGGGTTTACGAAGATTGTCACAAATCCGAAATAGTTCCTTGTTTGAAGAGGAAGGCCATTTTGTTTTTCGATCGAGCAGCTAGGATGGAGTCCATACCATTGGTTGAAGGCGTTGATGTTGTAAAGGGTCCGAATGCTGAAGTGGATGGAGTTAGTGAAAATGACATAGATGTCAGTTTGCCGAGGAGTTTAGGGAGTAAGGATGAGGCTTTGACGGAGTTGCTTTGGGATAGGATTGCAGCATTTGCTAACTCAAGGACGATACAATTATCTCTTCCGAAGGTGACTGGTCAGGAACTGAACAAGGGCGTGGAAGAAGGTAAGGATTTTGATTTAAAATAACCTATCCTAGATTTTTCACGGGAAGTCATATTAAAAATGAACATTCCTTAGATTTTAACATCTTACTTACTTAATAAATAATTATGTATTAAATTATTGTGTAACTGGAAAAATGACAAAGTACTACAAAGTATATTTAGGGTATTTACATGTATCACCAAAGCTTTGCATGCTCTTGTCACATCAAATTCAACACAGTATTACTAAGAGATTATTGAGGCCAAACTTACCCTCTTAACCTAAATACATTATGAATATTAAACAGTTTATTATGAATATTTACAGTCTTTGCCAGTATTAAAGAGATTCAATAAACGAATTAAGGATAAATATAGACATTTTAAAGAAAAAATACACTTAATATTGTCTCTTATTAACGCGAGTATCACACATTTAAATGAAATACTGTATACCGGATTAAAACGCGATAGATATTTATATATATATATAATATATATAGAATAGATTATTTTTTAATTTAATTGAATTAAATATGGCAACTTTGTGACATTTCAAATATAAGACAACTGTCATCTTTCAGTCTCCCGTGACCATGGTTGCTGAAAAGCATCCGAAACGTCGGGATAAATAATTTAAATAATAAATCGCGTTTTAATCCGGTATACAGTATTTTATTTAAAAAATACACTTTATAAAACCTTCTAAGCCATGTAATTTTTGTAGCATGTTTGACCTATTTTTTCTTAACTTATACAAATATTATATAGGAATCTTATATATGTCAATAATAAGTACTATTGTGTTTGTTAAATGTTAGATATCGACAGACGAGCATGAAGTTCACTTGATGGTAGGCGATACCCCAGCCACAGAACACCAGTCAATGATGCGCTGTCGACCTACTTTTTAACGGTGGTTCGTTACCCGGTCGGAATTTAGGTATTCCTCCCACCCGATCAATAAATTGTAAAAGGAATTGCGCCGTTTTGCGGCTTTGTATCATATATATTCTGTAAAAAAAACTTTTAATTAAGGCATGAGTGACACTAGCGATTGCTTACATATACGATAATTTATAAAATAAAATATAATACTTACTGATTCTCAATGTCTCAAACATACTAGATGCTTGGAAATCCACAACCAAGCGATTTCTTCCTTGCACACTTACTCTGTGAAACCAATTGTCACCAGCGGTATTTCCCTACCGATAATACCGACTTAGGGACCTTCAAAAAAAAGAGTCTACGTCTTTTTTAAAGGCCGGAAACGCACCTGCAAGTCTTCCGATGTTGCAAATGTCTACTGGCCTCAAAATAATATCAAAAACCTTTTTTTCGTTTAAGCTACATAATATGTATGTGTCTGAATAAAAACATTGACAGAAGAAGTTCCAACCTTGTATATACTATTATATGAAAGTATTTCCATTAAATCAACATTAAACCATAGAAACTAAGCACTGCCCTTTTATCGTGTCCTGGATTCGATGCTTTCACTGGGCTCAGTAATTTCACGAGACTATGATGTCTTATCTTAGATATAATAAGCACAGGTGAATGTCTTTGATAAATCTTATTGTCTTATGTACATAACATTAAAGATGGCGGACATATTGTAATTGTATTTAATTTAGTACTTGAATTATTTTTCTTTCTTTTTTTTAATTCTCTTTTCGTGTTTTCTGGCACTCCAACAGTTACCCAGACAGTTGCTGAAAATCAGCGCTGTAGCCAGTAGGTACTGGTTTACAGCACAAGCTGAGCATCGGCCTTTTCTTTCGCCCCAAACAATATTTAGTTTGGGTAAGATTAGGAATGTAATTATTTTGAATGGAGTTTATGTGTGTGGCATCGAATAAATATTACTTATTCTAATTCTTACATTATATGTACTCGTAAGACACTAATATTATAAAGAGGAAAAACTACAGGACCGATTTTAAACATTATTTTTCGTGTATCGTATATCTACGTTGCATACGTCTGAAGCCACATGACATGACATGGACATGTTACTAGTATTAGATAAAGGCCTTTTTGCCTAGCCTTACTGCTATGGAGCAATTTCGTTCAGGCAAACGACTGGTACAAGTAAAACAGGGAATTAATGCGTAATGCAAGAATTTTAAAAGGCCGACAACGCATCTGAAATATTTAAGTCGCGTATGTGTATAGGTGGTGGTGGAGATAACATACCATAGGATAACCCCCCTCGATTCGAAAAAAGTAGATTTTACTTCCAAATAAGCGAGGTTCAGATAATCTGATCTTTTGAATTATCTCAATTAAGAGGGATAATCTTATCTTCAAGTGAAATGCTTTATAATCTAGTTAAGATGTATAACAGGCTCATAAAAGCGTTTAATTACTGTTCCTATTCTGCACATTAATCACCATTATGTCGTAGTTTTTGTAGCGGTATGAAAACCATTTCTCAACGAATTACGTAGTATTAATCATCGTAACTAGCAAATAAATTGTGTTTTTACCAACCCCAGTAGGAAGTAATGAATGTCTGTTTCTTTAGCGTGATCTGCCTAAATGGCTTGATTGATTTTAATGAGGTGTTGTTAGTCGTTTGTTTATTGTGGAACTGATATAGGGTATTTTTTTCTACATATGTTTTATTGTGGCATATAGCAACACCTAAGATATTGTTATTCTTCGTTTTCTTGCCTTGATCTTCCATTCTTTTCTAAGATTCTGCATTTCATCAGTTCACACCCTTCATACTCAATCATTGTTTTCTTTCTCGAAGAGAGAAATCTCATCCAATACCCATCCACATTCATAACGTTATTAATAGGATGTTTTACATCCCTCTTCATATATTTTTTTGGAAGTGATGGATGACTTACTAAATAATTACACATCATATATAGATATGTTTGCGTTCCGATCACAGAACAGGGAAATTCTGTTCTGTGGTTCCGATACACTTATGATGGACTCGAACTCATGTCGAACTGGAACTACTGTTTTTATTTAAAAACTGGAAAAATGTATAACGTATTGTTATATTTATGAATGTGTTATAGATATAATAGGTACTTTTATTTTCGTTTTAGAGGATTGGTACTATGTGGCTATAGTGCTAGTCATAACGATTTCCAGTGGCATATAGGAGCGGTGTTAATATTACCAAGTTTCGACATTTAAAAAATATATATGGACCAAAACAAAGATTCGGTCTTCAAAAAACCCTCAGTTACTTGCAAAAGTTTATTTAGACACAAAAAAAAATCAAATCGGCCAAGCGAATGCTGAGATGAGATTGAGATCTGCTCACAAAAATGCCATTTGAGTCACTCACTCTGCTCGTTTCGCTCACTTTGCTCGATTCGCTCACTTCGCTCGATTCGCTCACTCCGCTCCAATAAATAATAATAAACCTAAATATTTCCGTTCCTATGAGAATCGCCTTAAAGCGATTCAGAGAAGTTAATACACCATATTACAGACATTTTAGGCAAATTATAATGCGTTTAAGAATGCAAGTCATCGTGTTACTAATGTTAACATTATTTACGGGTATTTTACTTTCTAGCGGATGTTTCATGTTTTCATGTTCAAAATAATTACAGTTCTTACTACTTTATTGCTGATAATTTCGGACAAAAAGCATTAATTCCAAGCATTGTCATCTCATATTAAAATACTTGTTTTTGTAGCTTAAGTATTATTTTTAATTATTTCTTTTTCATAAGCAATTGTTAATTATTATGTTCACCATAACTTTCATCTATTTTAGAAAAAATAAATGTAGAAAATTTATTATATATGATGCGGTGGACTTTAATAAATGAATAAAATAAAAAATAAAAGACCTTTCAATTAATTTTAATTATTTAAATATGTTAAGAAACCATCATATACAAACCCCTACTCAGTAGCTTATAGGTAACTAGTTGCATGCGTTGCAATGCCATGTAAATTAAAAGTATTTTTTTTGACCAGGAAACTTCACCGGCGTATGCATCACTCATAAAAGTTACATCATAATCTGATGAATAGTTTAGGAGTGCATAGAGGACAAACATACTTTTTACTTTTGAAGGGCACGTTGGCGCGTTCGGTAGATGTGTTCGAATCCCATCGGGACGACATGATTATAATTCTCTGTAAGCATGTCTTCCCCACGTCTGGTATTGACAGGCGTTGAACAGATGGGAGGAATATCGAAATTCCGACCGGGTAACGAACCACCGTTCATAGATGGAAAAACGGTGAAGTACATATTGCGTCTATGGATTTCCGAATGCTCGAAGTAAAAAGTAGGTCGACAACGCATCATTGACCGATGTTCTGTGGCTGAGGTATCACCTACCATAAAATGAACCTCATGTTCGTCTGTTGATAACTAACATTAAAAAAATACTTTCATTGATTTTTGGTAGAGAGATAGAAGATAAAAACAAAAGGATTTCATTGTACCAGGCAATCTTAAGTAATAAAAGTTTATAGTAATATCGTCTTTATGCAATCGGAAATACTACATAAGCGTACCGTGCATGTTTTTCGAACGTAAATATAATATGGATAACACGACTCAAGAATTAACGTATATACGAGACGTCCATTTCACTTAATAATTATATATTACGGAAATGTAGTTTTCGTTTGAAACGCCTAGTTACGCTTTACTTATTCTTTTTTTCCACTTTTATGGAGGCAAGTCTATCATCAGAAATTGTCATGGTCAAATGAGGTATATATAATATATACTAGCGACCCGCCCCGGCTTTGTATGGGTGCATTATTTTATATATTATTTTGATAAATCTCGTAGGGTTCAGCCTGCGTTTGCAATGTAAGCGGAAAACAATAATTATTTACGACATCACATTAGAAATCTCAAAAATAACAGTATTTCTCCACTATTTAATGGATGTTATTATACATATAAACCTTCCTCTTCTATATCTATAAAAAAAACGCATCAAAATCCGTTGCGTAGTTTTAAAGATTTAAGCATACATAGGGATATAGGGACAGACAAAGCGACTTTGTTTTATACTATGTAGTGATAGTGATACCTACATTAGTTACTGTTTTTATGTAGTAAAATAATATATATTTACCTAGATTATATGTATATTAATCGCTATTCATTATCTGATAAGATTAATTTGTTAACAATTGAATCCCATAATTTACATTAAAAAAATTTATGTAAGATTCATAGGATTATAAATTTTCACAACAACAATACTCGTAAAAACAAAAGAAATCGTTGTTCAACATTTAGGAAATAAAGTATATAACTTACGAGTTGTCATATAATAATACAAGAATCTTAAAAATTGCATTTATGCATTCTGCTACCCTTCTTTTATCACCCCTCTTAATTTCTGGTAAAAATATTTACTGAAGCGTAATTTCGATCCTACTCTTTTATTATGTATAGATATGGCTTTTTTTGAAATATACAGCCCCCATTTTTGTAACTTAAACTCATTATTTTTAACTCATTTAAAAGAAGCTTACTAATCATAGTAGATTATGAATAAAGTGTTACCAGAAAATATGTTATTTTTTGAATATTACTGCAACATGTCTGAAAAGCTATTTTCCCAGAAGCATTTTTTTTATGATGATTCGACTGGCATGAAACCAAGAGATCAGCAAGACTTTCGATAATTATCAGTTTTTCAGGAAAAGTAATGAAAAATATAAGTGATAAAAATAATATATGATTTAGACTTTGTTTTTCTCAATTCCAGGTCGTGGTAAGATGAAGAAAATGATGGGGATGATGATGATGGGTGCAGCGATGAAAATGGCAGCCATGATTCCTGTTGCCATTGCCGGTTTGTTCGTGTTGGCGGGAAAAGCCCTTATAGTTTCAAAGGTAAATCTATATTTTCAATTATATTGTCTTTTATTAATGCGATATTCACACATTTAATGAAAATAAACTTTATAAATTAAATGCTATTTATCACTATAGCATAAAAAACTCGTGTCTTTGTGTTAGTGGTATTCCTCCAAAACGGCTAGACCGATATTTATAAATAGGCCGTTAAAGATATTTCATACCACTTGCTGATTAGGGTAATGATTGTCCCTATTTTATCTTTTTTTATTTTTTATTTGGTATCCTAAAACCTCAAATTTTCACTTTATCCAGCTAATTTGGCACTAATTAATTATATTATTTACCCCGATGGCGACGTTTCAAATGTTTTTTTGCGCAGGTATGTTGCCATACTACTCGTAATTTCAAGTATGTCAGCTTGTGATAAGTCAATTTTTTAGCCCGTGATTACGCTTGCAGAAAATGATTCGAAACTTCTCATTGAATTATATAGTTCATAAATCCAGTAAACGTTATTTTAACTTGCCATGTTAAATCAATTACTCAAATAGACTCTTGAATTGCCATATAAAATGATAGTAACAGTTTCACCAAAGCGATTTTTAAGAAAATAAATAGGTACTTGTTCTGAAAGTTTCAAGCTATTACGCGTTTTATAATACTCAATCGCTTTCATATCTAAGTTTTAACTTTTATGAACATTTTTATTATTATTCCCATATTTATTCGAATTAAGAACTTTTTCTTTACGGCTTTTATGAAATTTGACCTCCAATGAACTCAACGTGGTGATCTATAAAGGAACTCAAAATTGTCAATATTTTTAAATCTACGAAGTATCTAAGGCATTTAGTGTAGATTTGTAGATTATGGAATGGGGGGCTTCGATTTCAGTCTATAGATTTCTGAATGCTCAAAGTAAAAAGTAGATCAACAGCACATCATTGACTGATGGTTTGTGGCTAAGGTATCACCTACCATCAAGTGAACATCATACTCGTCGGTCGATATCTGACATAAAAAAAAATATTTATTTACATCAATAGAGAATTGAAAAAGATAATTTTATGAATCACTGACATCTCAATTAGGACTCTTCAAAGCTTTTCCCGGAATAGATCGTCACTTGAGAATAATTCTCACACAAATATCACCAGTCACTACGAATGTCAATGTCACAGAATGATGTCATAATAATTAACTAGAAGAATGCGTAAACACACGCATTTCTATACATGTATTCCGGTCATTGTTATAAGAGAAAACGTAGTAATTGCTGGCGTTTATAGACCGTGGGAATTCACCTATTTACACACATAGTTAATATTTATCGAAGGCAAGAAGAAACAAGATTAATATTTCGACGGGCTCGTTGGTACGTTCGGTAGAAAACCTGCCGTGCGCATCGATTGGTCGTGGGTTCGAATCCCATCGGTACGACATGTTTATAATTTTCTGTAAGCATGTTTTCCCTACGTCCGGTAACTTCGGACATTGATGGGGTGGGAGGAATATCGAAATTCCAACCGAGTAACAAACCACCGTTCATAGAAAACCCGTGGAGTGCACATTGCACGTTTCGGTTTCAGTCTATGGATTTCCGAATATATATATTTCACCTACATCTCTGTAAAGTTTTCAGAGAAACAGACTTAGAAATGTGTATGCCCCGTGCCCCATAACCCATCCGGGTCTAACATTACACACTTCAAACTCTACTTCTAATGTCAAAAGTAGCGATATTTGTCGATCGAGATATCTTGTCTATCAATGTTGTCGATGTCGAGATATCTTATTTTGTCTTCACTTGTCGGCGAGATATCTCAAGATGGTTATGCTAGGCGGACTAAATAAGTTTAAGTTCAGGGCCAAGGACTTCTTCAATGACTTATTTTTCATTTATTACCGACCTTATATTGCTTACGACGCGACGTACTCATTCAGAAAGCATAAATTAATAACAGAACTATTAGAAAACTCTATGTACCTGTAACGTAGGTCGTTATTGAAGAAATTACAATTTTCTAACGATCTTCTTATAGTCATTATCGAATCGAATGTCCCCAATGACTTGGCATAGTTTCCGCGATTGTAGTACAGTGATGTGAAACCGAAGATATAGCAACTTAATGCATCTTAATAGCCATTCAATGTATTGAGACAATTTGAGGGCATTGTCTATTGTCTTATTGTGGTGGAGCTAAGATCGGGGACGTTTTTCAAAGGAGCCAGGTCAAAAGTACTTGAAAACGACAACTTAAAAGCATTGATGAAAGTGGAAGAAGCGAAAGTGGTATGCAAGGTTCGGAGCATATGGAATTCCGTGATCTCTGCCTACCCCATTGGCCAGAAACGCACAGGATTTCAGTAATTTTCGATCTATGAACGATGGTTCGTTAACTGGTGTCCAAACGTAAATAAAATGTTTATAAAAAATATATTGATAGATATATAGAATATTCTTTATTATCACACAAAATTAAAAAAACAAAATAGGAAAAAGATGGTGGACAAACGGCGGCTTTATTGCTATTTAGCTATCTCTTCCAAGATTATATTCGTTTCATCCTAGCAGGATTCGAACCCGCCACCTATCAATACAAGGTTAACTCAACGCGGTAACGACCCCATCAAAATTTAAATATATTATCATAATTACTTTTTTAAAGTAATATAGAATGGATTCATATAGCATTAATATCCCTGAGTTGTAAAGAAAATCTTAACAAGATAGTAGGTTTATGTCTATATAAATCAGAGATTATCATCAACATACAATTTAGTAGGTAGATTGAGTAGGGACTAGTTGAGTACCTACTAGACTGTACTTAGATACTTTCACCGTTAGATTGAATTCAGGTTTCAATGCTTCCTATTCTCTCTATAATACTTTCTAATGAAAATATTACTCATTAATAATATTCATGTATTCTCGGTGAAATTGAATTTGGTTTAATTTATGGTTTTACATCGAAAAATGACATCTTCACTTGATGTCTATGGTTATTAAACCACAGTTTTTCTGGATAGACACTATATCCACTAACAACTCGCCCCGGCTTCGCATGGGTTTACATAGATGTACTATATACAAAACTTAAAAAAAAAATTTTTTTTTTTTTTTTTCGTACCACCCTCAGACAATATTTTTTTATAACACAGAAACACAATATTTTTAATATTTATTGTCTAAAACGTAAATCAGGCAAACATTGTCAAAAAGTATATAATTTTGTACGTTTTAAGATTAATAGTGTGAATGTGTGTTGCCAAAACAAATAAAAAAGATCAATATTTGTTTTTATTTTTAAAACACATTGTTATCGAATTATAAATAAACAAAACAATGTGCTACAATTTACATAACAAAAAACTGGTTTATTTATAAACGGTCATTGACATCTTGTTAAGTTACTAGAAGAATCAGTCTTAATGCAGTACGTTTAGAGTTTACTTTAGTTCGTTCATTCCAACAACAATTTAATGAGATTACAACGCGTACGGCCTTCGATGTACCATTTACGTGCCTCTATACGTAGTAAGCGTTTAAAGAGTAAGTGTGGCCGGCCATAAAATTCTTCGGATTACCCGAGAAAAGGGGAAAATTACAAAGAACGTGATATAAATAAAATATTAAATAATAAAATATTTAAAGCAATTTCTATTCTAGAAATCATATTATAATTATGTAGTTTTGAATGTTAAATAGTTTTTATCTAACTAAATACTTTAAACAGCTTAAAGTATTTATTTATTATTAAATATTTAACTATTTATTAATTACTTTAGATTACAATATATACAAAACTAATCTAAACTAAGGCATTAAAGGCGGTCTTATTGCTTATAAACAATTTCTTTAGATAAAACGATGTGGTCATGTGGAAGCTAAACAATTTTTGAGTAGGCTTTGAACATTGAATATGTATAAACAGAATAAGTGTTATAAATATTCAAAAAAATTAAACATTCTATGTGTTTGAATTAATCAGTTCTTCTCAATAGAATTTGAGTATAGCTTTGTGTCTTCCAACTTACTCATTACATCTCGTTGATAAGCTATCAAAAAATTCTCTTAAGATTACTTACTATGAAATTTAATAATTCATTAATTTAAGTCAACTTCTATATAATTGATATTAATTTTGATTAATATTGGCGAATTTATACAACTATCATTAAGGTAAATTATGAGCAAAAATATTACAGCTGGCAACACTGCGTCATAATTTATCAGCTCATTGCTCGGTCAGCTGTCACTCAGTGAAGTATTCTTCTATTTTCTACCATATCCTAACATTTACCGTCATGCAAAGTAAATCTCGTGCGGCTTGTATTTATCAAGCCGTAAGAGATTTACTTAGAATGATAGTAAACTAGCGTCCGCATCGAGGAAGAAAATGTGAATATTAGGTATTTAACTTATTATTATCTGCATTAGTAGTATTTTAGTTTTTCCTCATATTCAACTTCAAAACACATCAAAATAATAAATGTTCTATTTTTGAATTAAAGTTAATACTGTTTCAATGTTTTTCAGCTTAATACATATGTATATTATGCATCTTGTTTCGGTATAACGAAGGATTTTTGAATTTTTATTTGATATATTTGCTCTTTAATACATTAATCAAGAATTATAGCATTTATAAGGTATTAAAAATAAAACAGCTCATTTTCCCAATTTTTTTTTTAATATTATTTTAGTTAATATTAAAAGCATGGAAAATATTTTACATATTTCTCATTGGTGTAGAGATCACGATTTTCTTAAGTGTATGTTTGACCCGTTTTAAAGAACGTTCTCCCTATGAACAACATGTGAGAATATCGTCAAACTGTCAGTTGTTTGAGAACTTATTTAAAATATTCATACAATGATTGACCATACGATTACTTTACGGCAAGCTATTTTTAATTTTTAATGATTTTAAAAAATCTTTCACCAATAGAAAGCTACATTATCAGCGAGTAACATAGGCATAACCTATAACATATTTTTTGTGTCTAGTTTTTGTGTAGATGTTCATTGCTCTCGTGTGAAGCCGGGGCGCGTTGCTAGTTACAAATAAATATAACACACCTTATGAATACTGTTATGCAACACGGTACGGGATTACATGTATTGATTGAATTATTCTCTACAAAATACAATAGCGACGACATATGTATGGCTTTTGCCTGGCTATTTTTACAATACACATTCTTACTTATGAGGTGATTTCGTATAAAAACTCAGGTTGTTTTCTAGGTTTAATCATTATTCTCAATTCATATTTCGATTGGTCGTTTAATAATATTATTAAATTTATTTAGCGTATAATTTTTCTTACATTCAAATGCAAAGGTGTCAAACACCTTTTGGTCGAAATAGGTATACACAAAATCAGTCATGATATAATATTGTCTTTTATTAACGCGAGTATCACACATTTAAATAAAATACTGTATACCGGATTAAAACGCGATTTATTATTTATATTGTTTAAATTATTTATCCCGACGTTTCGGATGCTTTTCAGCAACCGTGACCAGTCATGATATAATTACTTACTAGAGGTGGGTCGTTGACGGTTTTTGTGCTAACGAAATGAAACTGTTAATTACAAACTGATAACCTGTTAAAAAAGCAGGTAACTTTATTAACTGGTTTGCAGTAATATCATTGACGCAGCAATTCTTATTAGAATAACATTTAATAAATTCAACTGGTTTTGCGTTAACTAAACAAGCTGCTTCGGAAGATGTTAGCGACTATGCGTTGAATGTTCGTTGAGCTAATCCGCGCGTTTCGTTCGAAAATCATTGAATGAAAGAGTTAATATATTTAACGGCTTTTGCGGTAAACGAAAAGCAGCTAATTCGTTAACATTAGAAAAGCGGTTTAAAAAAGCTGCTTGTTGCATTAACACCCACTCCTATTACTTACCAATGTTCCTCTATTATTTCAGATCGCGTTACTCCTCGCTGGTATCCTAGCGTTGAAGAAGCTTCTCGCGGCTAAAAACAGCGGTGGTGGTGGTCAGGAGAGTCACGGAAGCCACGGGTGGTCATCTGGTGGTAGCAGCGGCGGTTGGGATAGACGATCATACAGCGACGCCTCTGATTTAGTATATTCCGCCTATAAGAAAGACTAAGAAACCTTTAAGACTTAGGTTGACTTAGGTAGGACTCTTGAGGACTGTCAAAATATCAAATTTCTATTGAGAAAAAATAGTTTGACAAGTACTTAAATAGATTCAACTCAGGATTTGGAATATGAGCCTCAGTATTAGGCCATTATTACAAAACTTCACTCAAGTCAAAATATTTTTTTTTTGAGAAGTGTCAAAATGTATAAATTTTGAGAAATGTCAAAATTTATAATTTTTGAGAAGTGTCAAAATGTATAGTTTGACAAGTACTCAGTATACTCCTCAGTATCAATGTTGGTGATATAGATTCATATCATTTCTAATCGATATTCTTATAATAATGTTTAATTTACCTGTCAAATTTTGTTTGTAAAGAAAGCAGGGGCTTGATGTAGACATCAATCATTGATATTTACAGGCAAGATCAAGGACCGTATTTTTTTTTATTTATCTGTAATCTTTATCATCAATTACGTGTATTTATGTGAAATTATAGGACAGCCTATAAATTATTTACGAGGTTATCAATTTTGTATACACAGTATTAGACTCATTACTAACAAACTAAGGCCCAAATATAATTTATTAGTACATCAAATTGTACTTTTTATTTATTATATAGATAGCGCAATTGTTATCGTCGTTTAAAATGAACAATTTAATTTTTTACTATAGCGCCATCTAGTGAGGAGCGTGAAACTTTTGTATTTATTGTAGTAAAAAGTTTTATAGTCATTCTGTGTTAAAAATATCGTCAAGAAGCTTATAGTATGTTACGTCAAATGTTAATATACAACCAAATTGCTACTCTAGTGAGTGTAAAAATATATTTAAACACACAACGGTTTTATTATATTATAGTATAATATGAAGATTGGTGTGGTTTACGGGATTATTTTATATGAATCAACATCTAAGCAAAGCGATTAGGGCTTTTTTATGTTTGCAGATATTATGTTTATATACCTGAGCCATATTTTTCGTTTTGTATTGATTTGAAAATACATAATTAGATACAATGTGTGAATCTCGATGGCTTCAATAATAAATTGAAAAAGCGATCTATTAGAAAAAGCAACAGATTAAAAATTTAATATTTTTTCACACTGACATTTAAATATTTCACTGCCTTTGCATTATGAATTTAAAAAATTGGCTTTAATGCATTTTGTAAATACCTGATTATTATCTAAGCTTATTTATGTCATAGTTTATAAGATATATTGCCTTTTATATTAGATTAATTGTTCATCTAATTAGGAACAATTATAAGAGTATTTTTTATAAAAAAAATAAACTCAATGTAAGTGTTGCATGAACAATAATTTATTAACTTATTTATTAATTATTATTATGTTTGTTAAAATAAATAAATGTTATATAATTTATGTTTTTGTTTTTTCTTTTTTAAAAGTTAAATAAATAGATTTATGACATGAGTACAATTTAAAGCTTAACCTAACAGTAGATATCACATATAAATCAAAAACCATCTAGGCATCGCAACGCTTTTTTGTCATTGGTAGAGAACACGGAATTTCATATGCTCCGATCCTTGCATACCACTTTCAACAATAAGGTCGACAGCGCATCATTGACTAATGTTCAGTGGCTGAGGTATCATCATCAAGTGAACCTCATGCTCGTCTGTCGATAACTAACATAAAAAAAGGTTCCTAAATTTTATTATTTCTTCTGAATTTGTATCAAGCTAAAATTCGATCGTTTGTGGAGTACTGTTCTCATCTGTGGGCTGGAGCTGCACAATACCAACTGAACGCCTTAGATTCTATGGAGAAACGAGCTAAAAGGCTCATTGCTGACGAAAACCTTATTTCAGCAAAATTTCAGAGCCTCGATCATTGCAGAGCAATTGCTGGATTGTCGGTATTTTATAGGGTATATTTTGGTGAGTGCGCTGAAGAACTGCACAACTTAATACCAGCATCGCCCTTCCACCACCCTTCCACCAGGCGCCGGTTCCTTACGTTGTCGATATTTTGCGTACTCGAACGAAACGTTTCTCGACCTCCTTCATCATGAGAACTTGTAAGGACTGGAATTCACTGCCGGCGTCAGTATTCCCACCAACATATTTTAAGCTGGGTCTTTTCATGCAAATGTGAATAAGCATTTATTAGGGAACGATCATGCTCCATCCTAGACTGCGTTCTCACTTACCACCAGATGAAACACAGTCAAATGATTGTTCTTTGTACGTTAAAAAATGTTTTAGGGTCAGGAATAAGCCTTGTTAGGGCATAGTAACACAATAATTTTATACAATTAAATATGTAATATACAATTTAAATTAAGATTTTAGTTTATTTTTAATCAATTAATATAAAT
The DNA here is from genome assembly GCA_905404175.1 of Anthocharis cardamines. Lineage (NCBI taxonomy): Eukaryota > Metazoa > Arthropoda > Insecta > Lepidoptera > Pieridae > Anthocharis > Anthocharis cardamines. The sequence continues at coordinate 2,828,769 of FR989972.1, read as the reverse complement.
AAATTTCAATTCAGCTCCTCATCTCCTCTATCGCATATATCATGGGGAGTGTTCCGAGGAATTGTTTGGTTCAATCCCGGCTGCTGAATTTCAACATCGGACATCGCGACAAAACTTGAAATTCCACCCTCACCACCTCGATATCTGGCGATCCACAACTGCGCGCTTCCTAAGGCACTTTTTGCCACGCCCTGTGGAATCAGCTCTCGCCAATAGGACTTGGGAACTTTCAAGAAACGAGCCTATTCTCATCTTAAAGGCCGGCAACGCATCCTCAAGACCTCTGGTGTTACGGATGTCCATGGACGGCGGTAGTCACTTACCATCAGGTGACTCGCCTGTCCGTTTGTAATATAAAAAAAAATCATTTTCGCGTTTTATATAACTTTATATGTGTAAAAGCAATTATGGATTAGAATAGCTTTAATAATTCTCTAGAATGCATCATCTGTTGGCTCATTTATTAGATTTTCAGTCAGTTTATTAATATTATTTTTAAGCAAAAAACAAAAACCAACTTCAAAACTACAACTACGTATAGTATTTACAAACATAAACTAAAAAGTAAAAAATAATACGAGTATTATTATCAAATCAAGAACCTAAAAGAACAATTGACAACATTATTGGTACTTATATCTAATATGTATTTAAAATTCTCGTGTCACGGTGTGCGGGACCGAACTCCTCCGAAACGGCTCGACCAATTTTCGTGATCCTTAGCGTGCATATCGACCAGGCTGGATATTCGATCAACATCTATTTTTCATCCCCCTAAATGTTGAGGGTAATCCACACCCCTAATATTTTTTTTTTAATTTTTGGACGAAATTTTTTGTTTTTATTTTTTTATAATGTGGCATTAAAAAATACATACAACCCTAAATTTTTACTTTTTTATCACCGACCCCTGATTTTTAGAAATTATTTACATGGCAAAACAACGATTGCCGGGTCAGCTAGTATACTATATATTTAATATTTATTAACAGTTATTTTTGAAGTCGGTGCCACCCAACCGATGCTGCTTTGTACCGTTCGAAAATTTGTTGCAAAAACAGGATTAAACTGTGCTTCTTGGCTGGCTGGTTAAAAATACAATATATTTATAGTGCCCACTGATTTTATTTTCGGGTTAAGGTTCTATATAGGATACAAGTTTACTATTTGTGATTAAAAAAAAATTAAAAGGCTGACAACGCATCTGAGACTCTTAAGTCGCGGTTATCCATGGACGGAGGTGATCAAATACCATGAGGTAGCCCGGTTGTTCGCCCTGTAATAAAAAAGCCACTTATTTAGTGTTATAATTATAACTCCGAAAACTGCTAAGAAAAGATGAAATTCTAAGATTACGTATAATAAAACAGTAAGTATATAAATGTAATTAAAAAATACCAGAAAGGGGACGATTAAAGAAGGGGGGTGAACCAAATTTAGAATACATAAAAGTTATTTTGAAAGCTTTTCTGTCTATTTCTTCACGCTAATCTCCAAAGATACTAAACTAATTTTCATGTAAATTAATCTGGGCTTTTATTTCCAAGAGACACTTTGATATAATTACGCAGCTTTTGCATATGTAAAGAGGAAGTTGAAAAGAGATCACTCTAAAAATTTCAACCTCGGCAAATAACGTTTTCGGTTTTTAGTAAATATGCCGAACCATGGAAGCAGCTTAATAACGCTCCCAATGTTTAGAAAATTTAAGAATACTTTACCACCATATTAAATTATTTCTAATGTATCCATAGCGTTTTTACAATTCAACCTTTTTTGATGTAACCATATGGCGTTTGACATAACATTGACAAAATGCGTGCTGTAAATATCGTCAAAGAGGATGTTGGGATGAATATTTTATTTTTATTTTTGAAGCCAATATTCTGGCAGTACAACGTCTTATGAGTCCACTCTCAGATTAAATAAAAAAAAAGGAGTCCACTAGTCAATAATAACAACAGTTATCTTTTCCTTCACATCCCTTTCCACCTTCATAGATAAAGTGGTTCTTATACAATCGATCCAGTCCATTTAACTATAATCGTGTCTCCAAGAACTTCCTATAGCAATTAACAACATCACACGTAATCACAAATGGAAGTGAATGTTTCGATTTATTTGCGTGTTTCATGCGCCACTTAGTATTCGCACACGACTGTTCCGTAAAGAGTTGCACTAGTGTTTAAAACTGCTTTTATATAACTAACTTAAAGTTTTTATTTTTTAAGAAACATTCAAATTATATATTTAAATCATACAGTATATAAAACCAAAGGTATAAGTTGCCATAGTGTTAGAGAACTGTCAGACCATAGATGGAAAAACCGTGAAGTGCATATTACGCGTTTCGGTTTCAGTGTATGGACTTCCGAATGCTCGAAGTAAAAATTTGTTCGGCAGCGCAGCGCATCATTGACTGATGTTCTGTGGCTGAGGTATCACCTACTATCAAGTGAACCTCATGCTCATCTGTCGATATCTGACATAGATATGCTCACAGAAAATTATAATCAAGTAGTTCCGGTGGGATTCGAACCCGCGACCCATCGGATCGCAAGTTCTTCTACCAAATGCGCCAACGAGCTCGCTGATCTTATAAAATCGCAAATTCTATTGTAGCGTTTTTTAACGCCACTGTAAAAGTATTAATTTTTTCCATATTTACGTGATGATGCACGTGTATAGTTGAAAATAGTATCAATACAAATAATTGCTTATAGTAATTAAATATATATTTTTTTGTAAGTTCTAGCACGCTAGATTCATGTTAATGACCGGTGAAATTTATAATTATAATAATTAAATAATATTCCTATTCGAAGCTCAAACAAAAAAGGTTAAATTTAAACGGACGACCTGTTTATAAAAACCCGTGAAATGCACATTACACGTTTCGGTTTCAGTCTATGGATTTCCAAATGCTCGAAGTAAAAAGTAGGTCGACAGCGCATCATTGAATGATGTTCTGTGGCTGAGGTTTCACCTACCATCAAGTGAACCTCATGCTCGTCTCACTACCTGTTGTGAGCGCTGTTCTTGCTCCACTGCTAGGTCACTAGGAACTACTCACTAAAACCCCTCAATCCACCTCAATCAAAACATCTGCCACCAAGGGCCCCCAGCGTTAGCGGTTAGCGCTAAGAACTCGCACTTATTCTATGTTTTAGCGAAGCCAGTGGACACTAGGCTTATAAATATTCGTTTTTGTGAAAGTAAGTGGGCCTTTGACTCTATTCCTTATACGAACTAAATGGAAGCAAGCTTACCTGGGAGACGCCTATTTACCTCTACTTTGAAAACATCCCACAATAACACCCCAATTTTCGTAGGTCTCGTGCAATTTTTCGTATTTATTTAAACCTATATTTATACTTGTCGCTTATAATCGCACGCATACAAACCCGACGCTATACAAACTTCTGTAATGAAAGCAAAATGAAGTAATTTGTAATAGAGCGAACGAAATGTTTAACATTTATATAATATATTTGTATACAATGTATTTCTGGGATTCGCACCTGTGACCCCAGAGCTAAACGCAACCACTGAGTTACGGAGGCAATCAAAGCAAGTGATGTATAAAAGTGGTAATACCTAAAATCAATATGAATTTTAATATAGAGTAGATATTAAATTCTATTAAGCACGTTTTTCTGTCGAAATTATTATTTTACAATACTGAAAAAAATAAAGCTACAAAACATGACCTCGAGTTTGGGACACGGTATGAATTGCGCATACGATCCCGTGAGCCCCAATACTATAGAGCATTAGACTTGAGGGCCAAGAGGGGTTTAGTGAGTATGGCACTTCCATCTCTCAGGCTAGTAGAAGCTGGTAAGAGCCGACCCCACTCTTCCCCCGTATAGCACCCGTGGGGGGACTCAGAACATAAGAAGCTGACCGATCTCAAAAAAAAAATTTACCACGAGTGGAGGTACCGGTACCAAAATGTGTAGTGTGTATGACGTTTAGAATCTGGGGGCACGGGAATGTATAATAGCCGAGTCATATTGATATGGTTACTATAAGATACTGTTAGGTTAGCTAATTTCGTAATAACTTAAGCAAGAAGGATCCTTAAGTAGAGACTGAATAAATTGGTATTATATGGATCTCACAACTTTTTACAATTTATGTTTTTGATGGCATAGAATAACTACTTTATTCATTTACTATTATAAATATAAATTTTCAAATAATCAATAACTTTATGTGTCATGTTAGATTCAGTATTTATAATTGAATGTAAAATTGAATGAAAAAAATGCTAAGAGACAGCCGTCTCTAAAGATGGAGTCTTTTTTTTAGTTTGGGATATTAAGATTTCAAAATTCAGATATGCAGTCATCAAAATATGTATTTTGTATAGATTTGTTATTAAAGAACCAGTTTTGATCGCACCCTCGCCTGCGTTATACTATTTGGAATTCTCACGGATATAAAATACCATATTTCTCAAAAAAAAATTTTTAATGGATTGAGTCGTTTTATGTTCGAGTTGCAAACGTTCTCGTATCGTCTCGTTCGTTCGTATCTAAATCTTCATTCACCATTTTAGTTATAATAAAATTCTAAAGGAAATGGTCTCCTTCGTAGCAAACTACGACAGAACATGCGCTACGCTTTTGACTTGACAGTATATTCATATAGATATCCTTTCACCAAAACCCTGTCATTTTCGTATCCAAAACCACGATGACATGAAAATTATCATTAATGACAATTTTTTTATAGAAAACGAAATTAGATTGCGCAAATTGGCTGATGCTGCGCTCGTTAACTTGGGAGACGATGCGTTGACGAACAAAAGTTTTCGGCGCATTTGATGTTCCATATCGGAATTGAAATTAAGTAGGTTCCGCAACCAGCCAGCCGTATCTCGGGAACGCAATACCTTACATGTATAAATATAACGTCTTTTACGATACTTGCTCAGTTTAACGCGATCGCTTGTTTCACTATGATGGATCGAGGCGGGGTGGTGCACTAGAAAAGTGAAGTGATTTTGAATTTAGAACATTGACCTGACAATATGATTACAATGATAAGGTGTCAGGTAGCCGTGTTATGCTGCGCTATGCTGACTTCAGCCGCCAGAAATGACTTAACTAAACTGTTATCGTTGAGTGCTAGGAACATTGACGGTTCAGTAGTCAACGTGACCAGTGCATCCATAGTGATACCATCCTTCAGTGACTTCAGGACGTCGAGGAGTCCTCAAGAATTTCGGAAGTATGCATTCCGTCCCCGCGCGATGCCTAATGAATCGGTCAAGGATAAATCTGAAATGCTGTTCCCTGGTAATTACTTTGAAATTTCCCAAGGGAAGAGCGATGAGGACCTCGCTAATGAGGCTTACTCGAGGCGGTTTCAGCCTCAAGCGATACCTTTGAGGCAGGAGGGAAGGTCAATGGATGTGGTTGAGGAAGAAATTGAGAAGCCTGAAGAGTTCACTGAACAGTCGGCTTCGAGAAGATCATTGTCATGTAGGTATCATCAGCCTAGTAGTATTATTAAAAGAGTTCTGTCCTTCTAGGACAGTTTTAATAGCTGACTTAGTTCAGAGTGGTATATTCTTTTTTTTATTTTTGAATTTTAGACATTACCCTCGTCAAATTTACCTTAAATTCTCATAGATCATTTTCGGGACAACTGCCACTATATTAATAAGTCCTTCTGTTTCTAATCCTTATAATTAGATTTTATTTAGGCATTACACCACGTTAAAAAGCGTTAACATAAAATCTTGATAAGATACATTATATCTCAAACGTCACTAATCATTAGGCAAATAACTTGTCAAGTAATGCCTATAGTAGGGTTCTTAAAGGGTTCTTAAATTATGACCTTTACAAACTAAGGTGATGGTGGAGACATATTTTTTTTATGTTGGATATCGACAGACGAGCATGAGGTTCACTTGATGGAAGGTGATACCTCAGCCACAGAACATCAGTTAATGTGCGCTGTCGACCTAATTTTTACTTCGAGCATTCGGAAATCCATAGACTGAAACCGAAACGCGCAATGTGCACTCAACGGTTTTTCCATCTATGACATATCATGTTTGTTCAATGAATTGACGAAGTTTGAGGAAACATTAATACGCTGCCTTTTTTTCACCAAAACATGTAGCATTCAGTCGGTTTAGCAATATTCCAGAAGCATATCGCAACTTACCGACTGGATATAAAGCTTTCAATAACACATAAACTTAAAATAATCAGTTCTTTATCAATCGTTAAATAAAATGTCATTGACCGAAAGTGATCCATCATCACAGATAAAAAAGCTGAAGTACAGATTGACTTTGTTTTCCGGTTACGCGAAAAAATAAGCCAACAGCACATAGTGCCTTATCAAGTCCTGGCATGTCATCTGATAATTACTACTACTATAACTGAAGACCAACTTACTGAGAATCGAAATGCTAGCCAAAAAAATGAACTTAATAGACTTATCTTCTAAGTCAAGAACTAGTTAGGTTTAGTATAAAATACCTTCAAAGAAAACCCGTTGATCTAAATCTGCGCAAATCTAGCCGTCACTTGATTGTCATCTATTATTTCTTCACCGTCCAGCAATTTCGAACTAGAGACCTAAAATTTCATCGATTCCAAGCCACAATCATTTCCGCTTGTGGACTGCAAATATAAATACCTTCGTAAAATACTGTTATTGAACACTGTCAACAACTTTGCTTAACGATGCGTACGCGGTGATTTTTGAATGTAATTTATGTGTGTATACTAAATTAATTTACGAAATTCAATTATTCCTTGGAAAACACGCAATAAGAGAAATTCAAAATAAATTGCGATTGAAACAATGAGTATAATATTTAAATAAAATAACGTGGTCACAAGCAGACTGACCGTGACCACAAGCTTTGATTCGTAGACACGCATTAGTTTAAATTTTTTAATGTCAGTTATCCACAGACGAGCATGAGGTTCACTTGATAGTAGGTGATACCTCAGCCACAGAAATTCAGTCAATGATGCGCGGTCGACCTTCTTTACTTCGAGCATTCGGAATACGCATATGCACTTCATTGTTTTCTTTTCATCTATGAACGGAGATTATGTTAACACGCCCCGGCTTAGCACGAAAATAATAAGACAGAATTTTCGATGAAAGCTCAGTATTTTTGATTTCTTCCGCCATCTTGAACAATTACCGTCATATTTCAACAAAGTAACACAAAACAACATTAAACTGTACCTATAAACCCTCCTCTTGAATCACTCTATCTATTGATGGGAACCGTTCATTTCGTTTATTTCGTAAAAAAGTTTAATAGATAGGTATGTTTTATAATATTATGTAGAATTATATTGACAAGTTCAATTACTATTAATAATCTCCATTTTGTTTTATTTACCATATAAATAAGATAGTTTATAGGAACACTGCTAAAATATATATTACCAAATAAATTAATATTCAGTGTTTAGTACAAGAAAAGCAATTACAACACTTGGTACAACAAGTTTAAAATAGCCTATATTTTATTAAGGAAAATAATGAAGATATAATGGATTCCTTGTTAGACTTCCGAACTTAGTCTGGAAATTCCAGAGTACCCTTGACAGAGAAATACTTCCACAAACTCTAAGTAAAGAGTGAAAATTAATTCAATATCCGTTCAAGGTATTAACGCACTATTACGTTTTATTGAAAGTAAGTTTTGTAAAAGTAAGAAAGTAAGTTGAATATTTGTAATAAAAAGTAAAATGTTTAAATAAAATACTGTAAACCGGATTAAAGCGCGATTTATTATTTATATTGTTTAAATTATTTATCCCGACGTTTCGGATGCTAGACAATATTAAGTAAAATTTTATCCGGTAAATTCAGAGAACCTTTGACAGAGAAAATACCTCTGCAACCTTTAAGTAAAGAGTGAAAATTTCAATTTCCGTTCAAGTTATTATTACGTTATATATATTAGCATATGGAATTCCGTGATCTCTGCCTACCCCAATGGGAAAGAGGCGTGATGTATATGTATGTATTACGTTATACTGAAAGTAAGTTTAGAAATCACGTGTTATCACTTGTAAATTGAGTAAAAACATACAAACCGCACTTGTAAATTGAGTAAAAACATACAAATTGGAATTAATAGCAAAAGCCTATTAAAATATTGCACGATTACTTTCGACACGCAGTTATTGCGATTAAAAAATGATTCCTCATTCCTTCGAAATTGATATATCGTTCTATTGACTTGACTGTTCGTGTTTGAAAATACTAGTTTTGTTTTGATAATTGTTCAATCGGAATTGGTTGTTTGTACTAATTAAGTAATTATAGAAGTCTATATTATGGTTTAGCGTTACCGGGTTCGAATACCGGAGAAACTAGATAAATATTAAACGTATAAAATAATATATTTTTATGTAAATATTATTCTATGCTAAGAGGAAAGAGTCGGTGCCAGCAGAGAAGGACTGTTTAATCCTGCTTTTGCAACTTTTTGAACGGTACGGAGCGGCATCGGTTGGGAGGCATCGACTTCAAAAATAACTGTTAATAAATAATGCTTTGAAGTAATTAAAATATTATTTTTTACTTTTTAGTTATAGTTTTGAAGTCGGTTTTTGTTGTTTTGCTTAAAAATAATTTTTTTTCAAAATTTTTGTAGGAAGTGTATTTTTTAAGTTCAATAATCCTTACATAATACTTTAGTAGACCTACCACTAAACGTGCTGCTCAAATGAGACAGCGCCGTGAAAGGAACTACAAACCATAATATCATCCACGTATAAGATTTTCTTTGTTATTGTTGATTTTCTAAAAAAGCACCAAACCAATTTCGATAAAAATTATATGGGACCACCTCTGAAATATCCCCTACCAAACAATCATCCAAATCCATCCATAACTTACGGAGTAATCGGGTAACAAACATACAAAAAAAAAAAAAGCAACATACAGACGAATTGAGAACCTCCTCCTTTTTTGAAGTCTCAGAAAATCAACAAAAACAAAAATGTACTTCTATGTAGATGATGTTATGGTTTGTGGTTCCTTTCACGACGCTGTCTCATTTGAGCAGCACGTTTAGTGGTAGGTTTACTAAATTATTATGTAAGGATAAATGAACTTAAAGATTGTACTTCCTACAAAAATTTAAAAATAAAATTATTTTTAAACAAAAAACAAAAACCGACTTCAAAACTACTTGCAACTTGCACTAAAAAGTAAAAAATAATATTTTAATTACTTCAAAGCATTATTTATTAACAGTTATTTTTGAAGTCGGTGCCAGCCAAGAAGCACAGTTTAATCCTGCTTTTGCAACAAATTTTCGAACGGTACGGAGCGGCACCGACTTCAAAAATAACTGTTAATAAATAATGCTTTGAAGTAATTAAAATATTATTTTTTACTTTTTAGTGCAAGTTTGTAGTTTTGAAGTCGGTTTTTTGTTTTTATAACGACAAAAGAGTACTTTGGTATATCTTCTATATGATCCGATGGATCCCACTTGTGTGCCATATTTTAAAAATATATTGTTATCACATTTTTCATTCGGGGGTAGAAAATCGAACTTCCCAATGAATAAAAGACCACCGATCATAGAGGTATTTTTTCTTTACAACAGAGCGTACAACCTACGAGTTATCTGATGGTAAGTAATCACCACCGCCCATAGACATCCGCGACTTAAAATTCTCAGATGCGTAGTCGGCCTTTAAAAAAATTATAGCTTCGCTTTTTAAAACCAACGGGGTCGTAGTCAGATAAAAAACACTGAAGGCGGCGTATCTGCATTATAACTATTCCTTAAAATCCTGCGCATTCGAACGTGAAATTTGCACATAACAGCTTTTATCTATAACACTTTATAGATAAGTCAAGTACTACTACGCTATTTTGTTTATGTAAAAGTTAATTTAAAAAGTTAATCTAGTGAATAAGAAGCCAGGGTAATTTGTTATATCGAAAACGGGACACATAATATAACTGATGAGTTAAAACACCTCCCAAGACCTGAACACATTAGCAGTATACGTTATTAATATGATTGATTGCATTAGCTGTTCAACTTGCCGTTTGCCCCGGCTTTGGTAGGTATGGAAAATTGATAAATTGAGGAGACATTGATGTATCCTTGCGGTTGCCTTCTCCAAAACATACAGAAATCCATAGATCAAAGCCGAAACGCGAAATCAGCAGTGCTTTTCATATGTAAAAAGTGATTTATTGGTCCGAACTTGAATATTAATATAATATGTATGTAGTTTGGTTTTCTAATTTGCTGAATTGATTTTGATAGAATTAGGCAAGAACAGTTTAGATTATTATCGTCTGATCACCTCCGTGGCACAGTGTTGAGATGGGTTTATTTCCACTTGTCCCCAGTTCTTATCCCGGTAGATCGAGATAAAAAATATTCTGTTGGACTGAGCACATAAGCTAATTAGTTTATTTACTGTAAAGAAAAATAATAAGTACAAAAAACAGAAATAATATATCTGCCGCTAATAGTCGGGATTCGATGCAATGGCACTCAAAGTAGATTTTTGAGTAATTTTGCGGGCGTTTGCAGAACAACTCACCAAAATTTCATCAGAATCGAAGGAGTCTTTCTGTAAGCATAATATAATCCCCACGTCTGGTTACTTCGAGCATTGATGAGTTGGGAGGAATATTGAAATTCCGACCGGGTAACGAATCACCGATCATAGATGGAAAAACCGTGAAGTGCATATTGCCCGTTTCCGTTTCAGTCTATAGATTTCTGAATGATCGAACTAAAAATTAGTTCGACAGCACATCATTGAATGAGGTTCTGTGTCTGGGGTATCACATACCATCAAGTGAACCTCATGCTCAGATGTCGATATCTGACATAAGAAAAAAACATTGATTATTATTTATATAGAAGATAGATGTGAGGATATCAGCACAAAATCTAAAGAACATTGTAATAAGAATACATTTTAACGGTTTACGGTTTGAAAATGTATAATTACCATAGTCTTTAATTATTTTCAACTCAGCTTCAACAAGAAATTAATTTCCCGTGAATGAGATAGGAAAAATGCACGCACTCATTTTTAACAATTTCAAACTGAGTACAGATAAAAAATAGCTAATACAGTGTACCTTTTATGATTTAAAATAATAATTATGCGCACTATAAATAAAACATATTTAAACAAAATACTTGATACGTCAGTATGTCCGTGACCATGGCTACTGAAAAGCATCCGAAACGTCGGCATAAATAATTTAAATAATAAATTGCGTTTTAATCTGGTATAAAGTATTTTATTTAAATAAATATGTCTTCTGTACGTCTACTCACTTCGGGTTTTAAACGGATGGGAGGTATTCCGACTGGCAATGGAACCACCGCACATAGATGAAAAAAACTATTGCACACATATGAAAATGCCTATTACGCGTTTCGGTTTCAGTCTATGGATATCCGAATCCTCAAAGTAAAAATAGGTCGACAGCATATCATGCTAGTCTGTCGATATCTAACAAAAAGCAAAATATATACACCGCTTATTGAAATAATTTATTTCCTATTATTAAATTCAAAAAATCATTTATTCATTTAGGTAACACAATGTACACTTATGAACGTCAATAAAAATACATATTAAATGCTTCTAATTTTATATTTACCGCCAGTTCTATAATCAAGGGCGTAGAACGGAAGAGAAGAACTGGCAATAAACTCTCCGCCACTCTTTTAATCGCCAATTTTTTGTTTTACAAAATATTTATAAGGCGCTGCAACCATTACACCATCACCAAAAAATATAAACGAGAAATAAAGATTTGTCCTCTATCAGCAGTAGGCGTGGTGAAATGGTGGGAACAAAACGCAAATACATAGTCGAAATAACTAACATCACCGCATTAATTATAAATCCTATCATTCCAGACATCTTTGGAGGCGAGGAAGAAGTAGAACCCGACGAAGAAGATAGTGAATACGAAGTCGAAGAAGAAACAGGAGAAGAGACCAAGTCGAAAAGCAAGAAGAAAAAGGGACTGAAAAGCAAACGCTACTCAAAATACATGCTACCTCTTCTCTTAGCATACAAATTGAAGTATTTCGCGTTAATACCAGTTATGATTGGTGGACTGGTGCTATTGGTTGGAGCGACGGGCTTGGCTGGATTCTTCTTCGCCTTGTTCGCGGCTGTCATGGGCTTGCAGAAGGGAGGTTATTAAGTCGACGATCTCGATGCCATCAGTTATAATAAGGGCGCTTTTAACTATCTGTGATGAATCTGTTCTCTTTTTAAACTGTCAATTGTCCAATCCAATTTCCGTTTCCGGAACGATGGATAAAATCATACCATTTCGAGTATGGATCCTGATTTTATCTATCTTTAGAGCAGGGTTATTGCCAATTTATTTGAAGGAAAGTAACTACGTCAAAAAAAATACGTCATGTAGGAACACATTTGCTTTAAAAGATGGTGGTTCTGGTACCTAAGATCAAGTTTAATACGAATAAGCAGCTGGCCAAAATATGTAATTCTGTCTCACTTAAAGTTTTTTTTAGATCGAGCCAAAAACTGTTTAAAATCATTTTTGTCAGTTAATAGGTTATTTATATAATCATATTATTTTCATACATTTTTATCTCAAGTATAGAAATGGAGTTAATATTAAAGATTTATTTATCTGAATATACATATTTATTTTCTTTTTACACGTAGGAATCCTAGCAATCGTATACGCCAGCTGCAGAATTTAATGTAAACTCAAAGCAAATACTAAATTAACATGTTTCAATTTGTCAATTAAATCTCTTAATAAATGTGATTGGTCTAAAACTATATGAATTATATGTTAGACATTGTATAATAAAGATGTAAAGACGGAAAGTCGATTAAAACCTAGTAATGAGAATAACATATGTAATAATTATATTATGTACGAGTATCTTTTAAACCAAATAAGTTGAAGTCAGTCAAAATTTATCAAAATAAACTTTACAATATTTCCTGTTCTAATTTTAAATCAAGCCTGTGTTATCAAAATCCGTAATTTTCCTCGTTTAAAAATTAAAAATGTTTACGATAATGATTGTATTGTAAATATTTTTCTAGTTATAATGTAATTAAATTTATTGTTAATTTATTTATTGAATAATTTAATAATATTTATAGCGAATTAATTATATCATTTAGGATTATATAGTTACCATTAAATATTGTTCACTGACCTTGTTGTTTTACTTATCCACATATCAAAATTATTGATGTTAAGAGGGCCCAACCCGTCTTACTTTCCATACAAAAGCTCTTACGTGATTATGGCGATGTAACCGATTTTTCTTTGAAACTTTTGAACTAATAGGTATCTCGTGCACAATATCTAGGTTTCTATCGAAACAAAATCTCAAAATTTTCAGAAATAAATTCAGTATAAGCCTCCAAAAATCAGCTTTTTTGCAATAAAAATACCTGAACTTTGGGCGTTCATAATGTACTCATAAATTGTGAGAGTAAATATTTTTTATGATAGAAACCTTGCAAATATAATGGAGATTCTAAATTATAAAAAAATATTTCACAAACTTGTAAGGACTACTGAAAAACACGTATTTCCTAGAACAAGTTTTATGAAATTTCCGCACACTATTTTTCGTTCAATGTTATCGCATTCTCACTCACTCGTTAGCGGTAGAGGTATGCGCTGCATGAAACAAAAAACTTTTCAACCATGCTCGCGTTGACGATAGACGAACCGGGAAGGGCCCTCTTAAAGTAAACCTTTTATTTTATTATATATACCGCTTCATGGCTGATCACCTACTTGCCTGAAAAGATAAATGATCAGTGAAACGGACACAGAAATCGGTCTAGGGTTTGTCACTAGGAAATTCGGGAATGAGGTGACCGAAACGATTTTTAATTAAATAATGATTCCCCGGGATTCGAACTCAGAACCTCCGATGCTAAATGGTCGGTCACCAACGTCCATGGACATCCACAACACCAGAGGCTTGGAGGCTCTTGGCGGCCTTTGAAATTTAAATATAACTAAAAATCAAGGATTAAATTATAAGACCTTGCTTCTTGGCAATTCTCATGAGACTTACTCGTATTTACTTATTAGAGATGAGAAAATGGGTCAGCTTTTGCTGTATCTATCAGATCAGTTTATCGGTCACTCTTTCTTGAGAAGTAATTATATTATATAAACGTTATATTCTGTATGACTTGCCCTTTATAAATATTATCAAAAATCTTATATTAAGAGTATTACAAAGTATGTGTTTATTTGAAGCAGTAAGCTGATTCCTGCCGGATTATAGGTATAAACCCTTTATACGTTTACTTACTAACAAACTAAAAATTGATCATGAACCTATAATGTTTTTAAGTCCCTTCAGAATTGCAATTAGCAATAGTATTATTAATTCATTATTCTCTATAACTATAGAGTCATAGATTTATAGAGAAAAATGAAGGATATTTTCAAATTAATATTACGTTTTGCTGATGCCTGATTATAGATATTTTATTTTTTTACCCAATACCACAGACAAAAATTTAATCAATAATGTATACGGAACCTTCAAGTAACAAGCTAACACTTTCCTTAAGGGTCGGCAACGTATCTACATGCCTTTTGATGTTGCGGATGTCTATGGATGGTTATCACAATCAGTTAGACTCCCGTTTGCCCCCTTTTCTATAAGAAAACTATCCGGCCCGGCTTCGCATGGGTCTATATTAGAAAATAAGACCTATCAAATCTCTCCTTTACAGTACAAATAACTAAAAATCAATCTATCAATATGTTTGAAGATCCTTTTTTTTTTTCTTTTAAATATTCTGAAATTTTCCAATTTTCTTTGCTTTTTTATTAGCTTTTCTTTTCGTAAGAACCCTCTACAATTTATTAGAAAAACTTAAAATAAAAAATAAGGAAATCGGTAGTCGTTTTCAAGTTATTTGTATTTATGTATGTTTGTAACGAATAAACTCAAAACTACTGGTCCGATTTTAAACAATTTTTCACCAATAGAAATTTACATTATCAGCGAGTAACATAGGCTAGGTATAGTCACATTCATGCGAAGGCCCCTTCGTATTGCTAGTTTTTATATATATTATATATAGATGTGTATATATATATATATATATATATATATATATTATAATATATAGATGTAGCTATCAAATGTTATGAGTATATCATTAACTAGCAACACGCCTCGGCTTCGCACGGGTGCAACGTACACAAAAAATAATTAAAAAAATCGAATTTCATCATGCTAGGACATTTCATTTGACTATCACAGAGTTCCCTTACAAGAATTTTTGGCGACTTGCAATATTTTTCGAAATAATTGAATTTTTGAGTACGCTGTTTAGCACGCACAGGTACATCTATATATATTTGTCATATCAATCCTTTTCTGAAATACACGAAAAATCTGAATGTAATAATTACATATATAATGATATTACAATGAATCACAATGAATCTCAAGAAAACATGTTACTTTTCATCTAAATTTAATAGGTCTACTGAATGATACATCTGTCTTCATAAAATTGGGCACTGAACGGGTTATCCAGCGCAAGAGTACTTTCTGCTATTTTATCTCTTACTTTATCAGATACGTTGTAAATCCCTCCCACCATCCTCCTCATCGACTTCTGGATAAATCCTCTCGGGTTATGCTTGATAAGGAACGCCTTCATTTGTCTGTGTCTCAACTTCATCTTCCGTTTAATCGGATGAGGTCGACTGAATACCGAACGCTTTTTTCTCGGGAAAATTCGTCTCCTACGCTTCCCCATTTCTCAGGATGTGTGTGATATTTCAAAGAGTTGTAGTTTTAAAATGTCGTATAGTGAGCATCTTTCGTTTTGGTTCTTTCTTTTTGTAATTTTTTAAGGGAAATTAAAATTAATTTTACATCATGTTTTTTTGATTATCCTATTTTTTAATGACAGATGTATGACAAGTTCTGTTTTATTTTTTTAAGATCGTGACAAAGAAGGTGGCTTATTATATTATAATTCTTTTGAGAGCATTGACTTTATTGTTGATCGAAGTTTGAGAGTGAATACATTGCGATTTTATTTAAAAGATATTAGTACTTCTCATTCGTATTAGTACTTGCGATAGGGCTTCGCACGGTTGCAATGTACGGATTTACTATACACAAAAAATATTGTTATAAGCTTTCTATTGGTGAAAGAATTTTTAAAATCGGTCCAGATTTTTGAGTTAAAACGTAACAAATATCTTCAATCTTTCTTCTTAATAATAGTATAGATAAATATTATAAAATTTATATTTTGATAACAAAAATCGAAGCTTCTCTGTTTTACCTTAAAATATTGAAACGGAAACGAAAACAATTACAAAAACTCTGTATATAGTGTCTCAGGTTTTCAAAAATAGAACAGAATATTATATTATATTTTATTTATACATGTACCTTTTAAATAAAATCTGGGGGCACGACAGTGCCCCCGCCAAGCCGAGCAACAAGTGGCTCGGCCGTACTGTCCTTTTCTCGAAGTAGTTCGGGCCATTTTCGACCCTAAGTTTACCGGATCATAATAAATAAATCGCATTTTATTCCTGTATAAGGCATTTGATTTTAAAAAATAAACATAAATTATATAATCTTCGTAATGCATATTAAACATAATAGCATCTCAATAAATTCGTATTGAGGTACAGTATATTAAAATTTATAAGATTTTTTCCCTTTATCAAGAGTTATATGACTCAGTGTTGTCAAGCTATATGTGTTTTGAAATAGTTTTCCATAACTTATGCCAAAATTGAAATTAACTTTGATACTCAGTTTTTTTATTTAGGAAACATATAGAAAGAAAAAATCTCAATTTAAAACAATTTGGAATTATAATCATATTCGATTTGATTCTACGTATTATATTTTTTTTATTTAAGATATACGACAGACGCTGTTCAGTTGATGGAAGGTGATACCTCAGTCACAGGACTTCAGACAATGATGTGCTGTCGACCTACTTTTTAATTCAGAAATCCATAGACTGAGACCGAAACGCGCAATATATATTTTTTTCCATCTATGAATGTTGGTTCGTTACCCGGTTGGAATTTCCATAGTGCTGACTCGTTTAGTGCCCGAAGTGACCAGACATAGGGAAGGCTTCCAGAAAATTATAAACATGTCGTCCCGTTGGGATTCAAACCCGCGACCCAGGGAGCGCAAGGTAGGTTCTACCAAATGTGCCAACGAGTCCATCAAAAGTTATAAAGCCCGTATAAGTCGAGTGTTCGTTCTATAACTCATCTGCTTATATCATGCTGCATCTTGCGTATACTATGTGTAGTTCAAATAGAAAGTAAATTATCGAAAGGTTCATTGTCACGGCCTTGAACGAGCGCATTGATACTCTGTTAAGGTTGGCTTACATAACTCCACCGGCATAACACGGTCTTTTTACACGACTGCCCAAAAAGGAGTGTCATATTTTTGAGGTTAACCGCGGAATACTGAAACGGTAATCAAAACTTGAAGGCTGCTTAATATATTTCTGTCTTTCATTTTACCTTCGTAATGAAAGAAAACCGACGAAAAACTAATTTTTCGTCGGATGTCGGCTACTTTCAGGGTCATAATTATAACTCCTAAATGCCTGAAAAGATTTAGATATATGAAGTGTCGTTGGAATCCTTATAATACATTAGATAAATGGTAGGGCAATTGTGTTTTAAACATTGTAGTTATAAAAGTTATTTAGGTTATTTAACGTAAACGTAACAAGCATAACAGTTAATAACGAAAAATGCATTTTTTGCGCTTGGTTAAAATCGTTAATAGCTTTGTTTCTATAGTCACGACAAAAAATTGGTTGAAACCACATAACAGAAACTAAATAAGCTTTTTGTTTTTTAGTCAAGATTCGATGTCAGAGACATTAGCGACATATAGTCCTATCCTCACTAATTGGAGAAAGTCCCTTGTCCTTGCCCTATTTAGGGCTGTTACTATGTAATAGTTCGATAGATGATACATAATACATATACATATATTAATATTTCGTGTCACGGTGTTTCTGGTCGCACATCTACGAAACGGTTCGACTGATTTTAATAAATTTTTTATGCGTATTCAGTTGGTATGAGAATAGGTCGTAAAGTATATTTCATACCGGTTGATGATTAGGGTGAAGAAAAATTTTTTTTTTTTTTTAGATTTGGGATCAAAAAAACAAAAACATATAACTCAAAATTTTCACCCTCCTGCCCCAATCTCCCATTTTCAATCACGTTTTTTGTATTTTTATAAACTTCGATTCAATATATTTTCCGAATTTCTGAATAAACTTCAGAAACATTCAAAGGTTATCCCAAAAAATTGAGCAAGTTTTATAGAATTCATAATATTATTTCATATCTCAGTACTATTTTCTCGGCATCATATTAAAGTACCTAACTAAATAAATTTATTAAAAAGACGAAGACAAGTAATAAAACTATAAATACAATGAATAATGTTAATATGTATGTGAATGTCTAAATGTAATAATACCAGTAATTGATTGACAAAGAAATTAAATCAATAACTCGTAATAACTGATTCAATTTATATTGTCCGTTTAAGTGTTATTGAAGAATTGAACTTATTGTAAGATAATACTGAATACTGAAACGATACTCAAAATTTGAGGGCTTCTTAAAATGTTTCTGTCTTTCATTTTACCTTCGTAATGAAAGAGTGAGATATACTTTTAAGTACACCTCAATTTTGATTAGCGTTCAAGAATTCGGCCGTATACTCGTAACACGCCTAAATACCATTGGATAAGTAGCGAGTTAAAAAAATAGCTTTAAAACATTCTCCATAAAAAAAAGATATCATGTAAAGTATTATAACATAACATGAAAATGTTTTTGGTAGAATTTGCTCTTTGTAAGTTACATACTTGCCGTATTTTTTTTGTTCCATTTCTTTTATGATACTAGTTTGAAAATTGACAAAAGTTCCATACAAACTTTCACGCCCTATTTTAAGGGATGGAGGGCAAAATTTTCTGATATATTTATATTTATGTTCTCTGAGTTCCTAGCTTTCACACCAAATATAATTCGGGTAAAAGATTCTTGTTCTTCATAAAAAATAAAAAAATGAGCACAATTTTTACAGCTTTATAATATTAGCCGATTTTCTGTGTTTCGTTTCGGACACCGAAGTTATCGAGTTAAAAACTCAGGAATTGACTTTTTTAATTATATAATCGAAATATTAATAATTGTCCAAAATTTAGATTATATTTACTTTAAGCGTTAACCAAAAATCTTGAATTTTGGAATAATCCATTAAAATTCTCAAGGTGCGAATTATCTGACCTTATTTTATAAAACCCATGTAGGGTTATTATAATGAAAAACTAATAGCACCAGAGAAAGTGTTCGAAATTAAATTCGGTCCATAGAGATTGGGTTACTTTCTTCATACTGAGTTGAATCTGAACTGTTTAGCCATTGCAACGCTTCTTGAAGAGATGAGACGTCAAACGAAAATCGAACGTTAGAATTTGACTAATCGATGCGGTCAAGGTCACAACTATCTAGAGGGTGACTGCCAACTCTAGTTTTAAAGAGGCCCAAGTTTTGTTTAATACAGTACGACGCGACTGGAATGTCAGATCACTGTGGTAAATGAATACCAGCTCCCATTGACATCTACAACATCGGAAGACTTGCAGGTGCGCTGCCGGCCTCTACGAAAATAGTAGGCTCTTTTTTGAAAGTCCCAAGGTAGTATCGGTTTGGAAATTTCCCCGGTGACAACTGAGTCCATAGAATAAATAGAAAGAAAATTCTTAAAAAACGCATGGTTGTGGAATCCACCTCTCACCATCAGAAGATGAGTTGATATTCAGGGAATACAGAGCGGGAGTTTTAATTCTTAGCGGTGTTTTTAATCTAACATCTTGTAGCGTTTATCTGTAAGTACTAATACATAATAGAGGAAAGATTTGCATTTTTTTTTTTTTTTTTTTTGTTAGATATCAACAGACGAGCATGAGGTTCACTTGATGATAGGTACTTAATACCCCAGCCACAGAACATCATTCGGAAATGCATAGACTGAAACCGAAACGCGCGATATGTACTTCACGGTTTTACCACCTGATCAATGATCGAAATTCCCAAATGTGGGGAAGACATGCTTACAGAACGTTATAAACATCTAGTCCCGGTGGGATTCGAACCCACGATCCATCGGTGGGCACGGCAGGTGTTCTACCGAACGCGCCAACGAGAGTTGTTACGATCTTACTCAAAAACTACTCGACTGATTTTAAAAATTATTTCAGCAAAGAAAGCTTTATCAGCGAGTCACATAGGCTTTGTATAGTACCTACATCTACCGACAAGATTTTACTCAAACCTTTGATTAAAAAAAAGCCCGTTTTGTTATTACACAATAACTTGAAAGTTTCTATATCAAAAAGAAAGTAAGGATTAGAATTTAACAAGCTTGTATCAAGAAAAACAAATTATCCCGGTATCAAGACATTCGCCTCTCAACGACTTTACTATCATTAGAATAGGATTTAAAATTGACAATTTAAAAGTAAAATAGGCTTGTTTTCGTTTCAGTTGTTACGCCTCTTCGTAGCACAATACACATCTCATGTATGAATGAACGCCTAAACGGTATACTGTGATCATATCAAAATGATACTAGATGCATTTAAATAGTGCTATGGATGAAATGTAAGGTATTGACCAGGATGACATTGTGATGGGGAATCAATAGCTTCTAATTTTACTACTGAGTAATGTTTGATAAATAAAAAGCTTAATGTAGTCGTTAACTTGACTGTACTTTTAACAGCAAGCGTATTCGTCTTCGGTACATATCTTTCTATAATTTTTTTATTAAAAATATCCCACTATTAGTCTTAGATGTATTAATAAATTATTGGTATATTCTAGAATATATCAATGAGCCTAGAAGCAAAATCATTAAAGCGTCTATATTGTTCTAATATTTTATTGAACAACTGTATTGTACAATAATTAAGCATAATTAATAGTGCAAAAGGTGGCCTTGTCACTACAATTCAATGATTTTATATACTATATGTTCGAAATATCAAAGGTATACAAAAACACTGTTTTATGTATATGTTTACTGATGGACTTCAAAAACGTTTTCATTTCCACCATATATTGTATGCAATTTCCAATTCTATCATCGGAGTAATCTAAAAAAGTCATGGAAAATAAAATATACTGATACACGGACATAATATGTATATTCTGGTTAACTGTCGTTTTTGAGTCAATAATGATTGTTTGAAATTGTTAGAAAACACTATATCCTAAATAACATAAATATTTACTTTTGCATCTGCAAAAATCATAGTAGTAAACATAATATCATATTACATAAACGTTGATTGAATTAAAAGCAGTATTGTCTAAATGAACCGTAATCCCTAATACCCATCCTAATATCCCAGTCCTTGAACGATCAAACATCACAATCGCAGTACAAATGCTTCATTTAGAGGATTACCAAATATCTCGCGTATATATAAAAGCGACGCATCCCGGAGTCTTCATTTCACCCTCGACACTGTAACTGAAAACATCTCGCAATGAGAGTGATCTGTGTACTTTTACTAATTGGGGCAGTGACCGCCGCGCCTGGTGGGAGTAGTGATAATGAGGCAATCGAGCTACTGACCGGTGTTACCCTTGAAAAGTGAGTTTTTTTAAATTATATATAGATGACCAGAATTTGACCACAGTATCACCTGGCATTAACCCTAAAATTTATGATTTTTTATTTTTATTATAATATAAGTCTGTTCTCTATGGATAGGTGACATACATTTTAAGACAAAGGTGCATTATGTATTTAAGGGTTAAGTGACAATGAAGTTAAGGGGAAGTAGATGATCTATGAAATGCCTCCTTTTGAGCAGTTCTTTATTGAATTTATCCGGATTTGAACTTGTAAGGAAAACACTATTTGACAGAGAATCCGAACCTTACTTGTTCGCTTGTCGTTTTAGTTTATTTTCATTTATCGATACTTTGTTACATCTTCACACAAATTGAGGTTTGTGGATTCCCAGTTGTATACTATTTCACTTTTCAAACCATTATCAGTTCTCATGTTGCTTTATAGATTGACGCATTTATGAGTATTTCAGATGAGCCATGATTATTTCTATAGTTTTGTATAAAATAGTTAAGCTAATAAAGCAATTAACCCCTTCAGATTTTCAGTCTCCAATCAGACAGATAAATAACTCAGAAATTAACTTTTCAGTTGTTACGTATGCAACTGGATGCAAGTGATCATATGTTTTATTTGACTATACCAATAACATTTATTAACATAAAACTAGATTTAAGGTGCAATTTATTACTTTTTTTAATTTTAAGATTAGTAACAAATCATTTTCTATCTAATAACTATTACCTTAAGTTTAGTTTTTATTCAAAAACTGTTCTTATTTTGAATTTAAGAATAACGACCAACCAATCGTAGCGTCAATTTAACGTTTATTATCAATGCTCCAATTACTGACAATAGACACAATTTTAATGATACATAACGAGGTATTGTTCCTTTTTGGAAAGTGTTAACGAAAGTGAGAAACAATTACTCGTGTAATTGGCCCTTAAATATAGAACAGTTGTAAATGATACAAACATATTATAAGTTTACTTCATATACTCAAGTGAGTTGAGTTTCAATATCTTCAGTCTATGAAGTATGATCTTTTTTCGTAAAATAACCTTTTTAAATACCTGTAAATGTTCACAAAAAATACTAAAATTTTATGAAACTTTATAAGAAAAAAAGAATGTAAATTTCATAGACATGCGTGAATGATCGTGAAGGTACGAATAATATTCACGTCCTTGAATAGAGCTTAAAGATAGGAATGTTTACTTAAATTAAAATTGACAGAATGAAAAGGTGCATACTTAAATTATTATAAGGACCTACATATGTTTAACAGTTTGTTTTGCAAAACAACATTTAGGGGTCCCCAAAAATTAGTTTTAACTATAGCAAAACGATTCATTTATTCGATTACTTTATTGCTGGTGCATTGTATTTTAGACACTATAAACAATAAATCTGAGGTCAAAGTATAATCACAAATAATGTCCCAGTCCCATTGATAAAATAGCATATCTATATTAAGCATTGGAGTGTAAAAAAACTTTATACTTGTTTTAAATAAAAGTGCTACGAAGGGTTCTACGAAAACAATTTATCAAGTATGGCTAGTTTTTTTTAATAGATAAAGCTTATAGCTTCAACCAGCTTTATTATTATTTTAAGCTTATATTTTACAAGTTACCAGAACTTATTTCAGTACAGCACTTTAAATATTTACACAGCAACTGTTTATATTAGATTTAAAAATATGATTCTAAGACTACGAATATGTTATTTACGAACGTTCTCACGACCAAATAACTGAACCGATTGTAATTCAATGTTTTATAGTGTAAGCTTATATCTTAGTCAATAATAAAAGTAAAAAGTACACGTACGTAGAAAGTACGTTTGAACTTTTATTTAGTAGCGAAGCCAACAGACTCTTCTACAACTAGACGTTATACGTTTTGGGCTCGTATCAGTGATGTGACCACCACACAAGACCAAACATTATATGTTGTATATGACTTACTAGCAATCTGCCTTGCCTTCGCACGGGTGCAATGTAGATGTACTATACATAAAAAATAATGTAGCTTTCTGTTGGAGAAATAATTTTTGAAATCGGTGAAGTAGTTTTTGATTTAAATCGTAACAAACATACAAATCATTCCTCTTTGTTATATAATATTACGTAAAGGGCATTTTTATGGTTGCATTAATAGAGCAAGCCGGGCTTTTAGGCTTGAATGGTTCCACCACTAGTGACTATTATTAAAACGGTAAATTCTTAATCATAACTAAAGTTAGGTACATATTTTTATTACAGGGACGCTTTAGGAAGAGAGAAACTAAACGTTAAGCTCGAACCAGGAGAACTGAGGGATGTCCGCAGAACTTTTGATGAAGGTAAGATTTTCGAAACTTTGGAAAATTGAGAAAAGCCGATATTGAAATCATTTGATTACTTTGCCTTTACCGGACATTATTAACAGATATTAAGAATTAAAAGCTGAATTTAGTAGACTAAATTATCCACTTTTTGTACTGTGAAAATTGTAAATTCCTTAAATATCAAATATGTTTCTGTTACATATACCTACTATGTATAGACTGACTGACTGATCTATTAATTCATAACTTTAACCACTGAGATAAGGAATTTTTACAGTTATGCCTAGTTAGTTTCTCTACTTTAATTTATTTCCAGAGGTATACTTGGAAAATAATATATGTACAAATTATAAATTATAATCTGTACCATCCAGACATGGATGTATAGATGGATGTCTGGATGTTTAGACATATTTTGCCTACTATAATAACTATATCCTTTATGTTTTGAAAAATACGACTATCGAAAATAATACAAGTTGCGTGTTAAATCAAAACTTTCTCCACAACCTCTCATAAATAAATATTCAGAACATCTATTTATAACTTGCATGCGATGTCATAATGCACTTATACTAAATTATGTAGGCGCGCTGCCATTAGATAATTAGGGTTGGCACATCTAAGTTAATTGGGCATTTTATATCAGTTTCAAGAAAGCATTAAACAGAAATGTATCAGAGGTGTGTGAGATATTTTTTATACATATATTCAAAGTCCTGATACTTTATTGACTATAATTTTCACGAAATTATGTGTGTCTAAAATCTTTAAACTTTAAACCTTTTAAGTGTTTTTCTAAATATAGAAAATCTCATAAAAGTTATATAATATAAATATATAATATATATTTTTATTGATTAGCTTTTAGTCACACACAAAATATTAAAATGATTGATATAGCTGAGATCTTATGTGACCCGTCAATCTATTAAAATATTAATAATATTATGTTATTTTCATCTGGCCACTTCCAACAGGATGTCCTCCAGTAGACGACAGCCTTATTTTCGTCTGTAAAAAAATTAGAAGTCAAGCAACAATCTTCAAAAGTGTCAAAAGCATTTTCTACTTTAAATTGTGCAATGAGATTTTAACGTTTACACAGTAACATAAATAATAATAATAAATGTGACCCAATTAATACTGCATTGTGGCAGCCCTATGCGCGGATGGAAAGTCTGTGTCAATGAACTGTTACGTGAGAGCGCGCAACGCTTGGTCAAGGTCGATGCAACTCGTACGCAATCTCGTGTACGATCGGTATTGACTTTTTATCTTTGGCATCTACATATGTAATTTTAAGTATTCGTAACTTAGGGAATATAAGTTATTTTCTTAAATTCTAAGATTTAACATAAATTCGCTGCGCTGATGACCTACATATTTTTTACTTCGAATATTTATAAACACATAATATGCCAGAGCATGATATTACTACGACGAAATCTGTTCTTGATAATTGTCACAATGACATGTTTGACAAGTATTTAATCAAGAAACCTGCTTAGTCTTGTGTTCTTATGTTAATCTTCACAGTTTTTTTTACACCGCGGTCCATGAAACTTTGATTCATTCATCTCGATGAATGGAAGTCGAGGTTCACGCGTAACTTCATTACGCACTACCGAACTATGGAATGAATTATTGCATATGACTATGACCTCGTTGGTTTTAAAAAAGCGTGGCTATAATTTTTTTAAAGGCCGACAACGCATCTGAGACTATTTAAGTCGCGGATGTCCATGGGCGGTGGTGATTACTTACCATCAGGTAACCCACCTGCTCGGTTGTCCGCTGTGTTATAACAAAAAAATATTATCCATTCAATGCCCTAAGTAACCAAATCTAGGAGAAATTGTCTATTAACTTTGCTCTGTGATACTATTAGTGAACGTAGCATTACAAGTATCTCGTTATTCTTTGTTACAGCAAGAGGCAAGATTAAGAAATACACACCACTCCTAGCTGGTATAGGAGTCAAGGTAATAGCCGTGGTGGGAATTCTCTTCGGGGCACTGACACTCCTCGTCACGAAGGCTCTGGTAGTCGCTAAGATGGCGTTGATGGCAGCTACTGCCTTGGGTCTACATAAGATGTTCAGTGAAGGTGGATGGAATAGCATAAGTGGAAAGGTTGGTTGGTTATTATCTAGAAATAGTGTATTCCCGAGTAAAGTTACTGGTTTTTTTTGATCTTGAAAGAAAAATCATTGGATTGCATTTCACAAATTAAAAGACAAAGAAGCATCAAGATATTTTGTTTAAAAAGCAACTAGGTATTCACATTTATATTTATTATTGATTTAATTCTTAACTTTGGGCTTAATTGATTGATTAATCATCGCACCTACAAAGCATTCTATCCTTACCACCTCAATGTCTGGAAATCCACAACTACGTAATTGCCTACTTATTTTTGCATCGCAAAATCCTCGGCTCTAGCTCTCAAAGGTGTTTTTTCAGAGCCGATACGATTTGGAATCCTTTTAGAAACGAGCTTTTCTTATCTTTAGTTGCAAACTGCAAAGCCTATCGATGTTGCTAGTGAGTATGGGCGGTGATCATTTACCATCAAGAGCGCTACTTACTCGTATACTCCCTCTTTTTTTTATTTATATTAGAGGAGGCAAACGGGCAGGCGGCTCACCTGATGGTAAGTGACTACCGCCGCCCATGGATATCCGCAACACCGGAGGTCTTGAGGATGTGTTGCCGGCCTCTTCCAAAAAAATACGATAAAACTTCAGAGTACTCAATATTTTTTTTTTCAGATCGCCGGTATTCAACCGTCTCCGCAGGCATGGTCATCACCCACAGCTCCATCTAACTCATATCCATACGCAAGATCCGTTGACACAAACGAAGCCAATGACGTAGCATATAGAGCACAGATTCCATCATAATAATACTGTCATAATAATTATTATATAGGGAATTATTAATAATGATGAACTCAAAATTCTATTAAGGTTTACCATGAAATAATATAATTTATATAATCTTTGACAGTGGACATAAAAACAATTAATTATGAAAAAAAATCTGACGTTAGAACTATTGGCGCGTAATTTATTACAGTATTTAGCTATGTCAAAATATTTCAAAGCTCTTTATTAAAACATTATACTTAGATTAATAATAGCGCTACGACTGCGCAGAGACCAATTATTAATCTAAGACATTATATTATTATTATGAAAGATAATAATATTATAAAGTTTTTTGAGAAAAGATGTCAAAATGCGAACATAATATGATACGATTTAAAGACAATCGAAGAACTAAGGTGCTTTTCCTATGATCTTATTATTCTAAGTTTTAATTTTATATTATTTATCAAGCTTTAATAATTAAATTAAGAGAAGCTAAGGCTGAATTCTATGGTGCATATACGATGATAAAATATTTTTTATTTTCAAAATTATTTAAAAACATTTCATAGAATATTTTTATCATGTATAAATTTTATTTTTAGTTTTCTTTATTATTATTTTTAATGAAAGACTTAAATTATTAAATGTACAAATGCGAAAATTGGAGTGAACAGGGTATAAGTAAAAAATTGCGTTTTTTTTAAAACGCTTCGAATGAGGTTTTATTTGTTCTCTATAGACGTAACTCTTTTTACGGGTATTTGGTGTCATTTTAGACCAATCTTATTTTTTAGTTTTATTTAATTTATTTTTATTTGATAAATAAAATATCATATACTATCAAATGTAAGTGTAACTTGTGACGAGAATTATAAAAATTAAAAATCCATGTGATGTTTTCTTGTACCTTGAATATTAACAGTAAAAAAATGAGAAAATTCTTGGAAAATCTTGCCTTCGATATAAAAGAATCCAAACCTATATTCATAATAACTGACATAGAAGTCAATTAAAATGATTAACGGTCTTTGAAAATCCTGTGCAACTAGTCTGTGGAAACAAATTATCGCCCTCTATTTTAATGAACCAATATCAGGAACACTTTAACGCCAGCAACACACTTGTGACCACTGGCGTCGTTAGGCCAGCTCATTTGCCCCTAATTTATTAATTTAAGATTCCTTAGAGCTTTGAATATTGTTAGAATATTAAAAAATATATATTCGCCAATTATCAAAATACTATACCTAATAGTATAGTAATAGGTTAGCTAATAATATTGTGACAAAGTATTTATAAAAATATATATTTCTCCATTCACAATGTTCAGAATTCTAGTTGTCGGTGGAAATTCTCAAAACACCTTTGGTTGAACGCATCTTATATTAATATCTAAGTCCGAACCGTTCATACTCCTAGCGCCATCTAGTGGTCCGTTTTTAAGTTACGGCTTGTCTACGACTATTTTTTTTTTGTATTTAAAAAGAAGTGAAATGTCATTAATAGATAACCCTGGAGAAATAGGAGTCGATTAAAATTTGATAATAGATATATAAACTAATTTCCTTGGCTCAAATATTAATAAAATAATAGATGTACAAAATAAATCTTGGGTGAAATGTAAATAATACGAAACAAACTACTTTTGGATTTTATAACATATAAAATAAACATTATATTGCTTTGTTTTTATGGATAAATTAAATTTATATTAAATAAGAGATTTATATCAATAGATAAAATATAATTTTCATAATTATTATTAAAACAAAAAAATTATATATTTATAATATTACTGAGAGCGATAATATGAATTAGTCCTTAGTTGTATATACTATATTTTTCAAGAGTCTCAAATGCTTATTTGAATAAAAAAATCCAGTTATTTAATTATCGAGTGAAATTACTAGCATGATTTAAAAATAAGACCTACTTAAAGTAGCTATAACAATTACATAGCAATATTTAAGCTATAAGTGTATTTTAAAGAAGGGCAGAAGTATTAGTATTATATAAAACAAATTAATATAAAATTCCCTGAAAATCATTACATACTCTCTACATAAGAAAATAGAAACTAAACGATTCCGATGAATATACTTACTTTTATACTAGTTACAATTGACTCTAAGTAAAAACTCTTTCTGCTGTCATCACCCACACAAAGCAATACTACGCGTAGCTACACGTGTGTAATTACACGCCTTTCACTCACACACACAATCAAAGATTTTCTTAAGAACAGAGTTTGAATGGAGTAGAGGTTACTTTAAAATTTTCGGTTGATGTCAAATGCTTTAAATACAAATTACTTTATCAAACTAAACGTTGTTTATTTAATATTAATTAATAAAAGGTTTAGGAATGTATATGATTATGGTGGATTTATTATGAAAGTTAAACCAATTATTGAATTAATTTCTTAAAGATTTCACTTAGCAGTGGAATAATCAAATCTTACAACATTTAATTTGGGTAAATAAGGAGTAGATCTCCTTAGGAAATGTATGCAATTGAATCATAAGGTACAAAGTGAAAAATGTCCATGGCACTGTTTCCGTATTCTTATAAACTCTGAAGTAAAATCAATGACTTTCAACATAAAATTTAAATTCTTTATTAGTCGCTCATAATGTAGCTTTCTATTGGTGAAAAAAATTTTAAAATTAGTCCAGTAGTTTTTGAGTTTATTCATAACATACAAAAATACAAATCTTTCCTCTTTATAATATTAGTATAGATATAGATAGTGGAAAATAAAAATTAACATTGTTAATACATTGAATACATTGATACAACAATAGCTACTCCATTCATTTCTATAGTCGCATTCCTCAGGTAGGAAACTTTCTCTACTACTACATGCAAACAGCTCGTAGTGTGAGTGCCACTTTCACTTCTCACAATTTTTAGGTTTTATTTTACTTTTAATTCTTAAACTTCTTTTTGTTGCTATTAAAGTCAATTGTATTGCTTAAGAGGTTTAGTAATCCTTTTAACTTTCATATTCTTAACTTACGAGTATTACGTATTGTGTAATTACGTTATGATTTTTACTCATTATGTAATAATTTTGTAATATCATCCATTTTTTTTGGATCTATTAATTATCATTATTAGATACCCTATTTGGTCAAGTTTGTCAAATTTCAAAGTCAATAAAATCATCAATGTCTGTATTTTTGTAATAAAAATATTGTTCAAAAGTTCTCCTATACTATCCCTTTTTCATAATGCATTATTCTCAACTCTTTCATTACTGCTTGTACGAAAAAAACCCATAATTAAACTTTATTCACCAACAGTCTTACTGTTGAGACTGAAAGATACAAAGCTTAAAGAAAGATAAAGATAAATATATAAAGATCTTTTATGTATTTATCTTTAGTTCTTAGTTTACAAGTCCTACCCCCTTGAAGTCTTTCTACGTTCTTAAATACTTACGTATTTCCTTATATACTATACTTACGTATTTATTTTAAAGCTCAAAATAGCCGTAAGGCGTAAAACAAATGAAGATATTATATCAGGTTCGAATTCCGGAACAACTGCTATTCAAATATAGAGAGCCGTGAAATGAAGATTACGTATTGCTAAAGATTTTATAATGCATGCGTTCTCCCTAGGACATTTCACACATTGTATTATTGTATACCAATATTCAAACATTTACTTCCGGTATACATTGCCAATATGTGTGACCGGATTTAGAGGAGGGCATCCGGGGAAACTGCCCCGGTGTCTCCACAATAGAGAATTCGGAAAAAAATCTTTCAAATTCCAAGTTTTTCACTAGTGAACAACTTTTCCTTTGATATTTATATCGCTATTTTAGCTTTACCTAAAAACTTTGTACTAACATGATTATATTTTAACATGAAAATAATTTTGGGCCTGGGATTTTTGATTCAGAAAATAAGGGCTATTTACTCGTACATACAAGACCCCGAGTTCGATTCCATCGATATTTACATAACCTCGTAAGTTCGTAGATACCTCATAAAGTTCAAATAATACTCATATTTCAGAACTGATAATTTATTTCTATCACAAGACTAATTGCTACTGTACGTAGAGTACACAACATAAAACTTTGAAATGTATTATGTAAAATTTTATAAAATACATACTTATACAATAATTATAATAGGTACAAACTATTTTTGTATTTTTTCCAAAATATTGTATTTTTGAGCATAAAATAGACAATAAAATACATAAACAGCTAGATCAATTGTGTTCAGTATCGGTCTGACGTATTACTTTTAATACATTAGGTCGTTAGGATCCTGTTTAAAAAAACTCAGGACTTAGGAGGTTATTCTTAAATACGTAAGGCTATTTGGAGCTTAATAACAAATGAAGATATATCAGGTTCGAATTCCGGAAAAACTCCCATTCAAATATGGAGAGCCGTGAATGAAGATTGCGTATTGCTATAGATTTTATAATGCTGAAAGAAAATAAATAAAAGACCGACAACGCAACATTTCTAAAATATTTTCTAGATACCTACATAAAAAAGCAAGAATACATTTTCCCACAAGTATAAGCAACAGAACGGAAACAAACCACTTGTGTGGTCAATCTAACCAAATAAATGATATGAAAGAATCAAAACTTTCTCATCTCAGCTTTAGAAGTTTTACTGCTTTTCTCTATCATGAGCCGTATGCCCTACATCTTAAGGAGTATTTTGGTAAGATAGCGATTTGTTGTTATGCTGTAAGCTATTGGAGCCATGTTTGTTTTGCTCTCTGCGTGAAAGCAAGGAGAAAGGTGTATGGAGAACAAGCCCAAATTCCACTCAGTAAAGCTTTTTTTACAACTGTGCAGGTGTTTATTGAACTTAAAGTACTTCCCAGAGACATATCACAATTACTAAGACTATTTAAGACATGACAGAATAATAAAATCGTGCATATGCATCTTAAAAACAAGTCTTTTTTTTTTTTTTTTTTTATAATATAGGGGGCAAACGAGCCTGCGGCTCACCTGATGGAAAGTGAACACCGCCGCCCATGAACATCTGCAACACCAGAGGACTTGCAGTTGCGTTGCCGGCCTTTAAAGTCATGTGACTCTTCATTTATAGGCATCTTTCCATTTCGCTATCTCAATCGAGCTACCCTGGATAAAATCGCTGATAAGCGACAATGTTCCCTTATTGTGCATTCGTCATTTTTATAACCTCTTAGAATACTTTTGTATCTTATGGATGTACAGTAAAAGAATTTTCATTAATAATACCCTCTTTCATTTCTTTTGAGTTTATCCACCCTAGCGATTCTCTGGCCTTCCTCTCCGTCTAGATCAGAGACACTGACAGATTATTGACTAGGATATACTAAATGCTTCTCTTATAGGCATAACAAGGGATATTAGTCGTGTAATGGCCCAGATCTCTCTAGCTAAACTAGAAGATGTAGAGTCGATAAGTACGTTGCCTCAATTTAGTGTGACAGGATAAATCAACATATATACTTGCTTATGTTTATTATTAGTTAGATACTTACAAATATTAAACAATTATTAAACATATTTGGCATTGATCGGGTGGGAGGAATATCTAAATTCCGACCGATGGAAAAGCCGTGAAGTGCATATTGCGCGTTTCGGTTTCAGTCTATGGATTTCCGAATGCTCGAAGTAAAAATTAGGTCGACAGCGCATCATTGACTGATGTTCTGTGGCTGAGGTATCACCTACCATCAAGTGAACCTCATGCTCGTCTGTCGATATCTGACATAAAAAAATAAAAAAACATATACTAGTGTAAAAAGGAACAGGCATAATATAAATTTTATTCAATCTTTACTTAACACAGTATATATTTACTAATTTATTTAAAATATTCCCTATTCACTGCTAATATGGTATGAAAGTATAAACGACTCAATATTTGCTATGCTTACTCAAGAAGAGTACATCGCGTAGATTTCCTGGCGTTACCTAGTGACTTTTGGAGAATATATGTATACTAGTGGACCCCGCAGACATTGTTCTGCCACAATTTTGGCTTCGAAATTATATAATAATTAAAAAAACATTGTCTAGCTGACAAAATTGTGAATCTAAACTATTCCCACATCTCCTTGAACACACACAAAAAATTTCATCATAATCGGTCCAGTCGTTTGAGAGAAGTTCAGTGACATACACACTCACAGAAGAATTATATATATAAAGATAAGTATTTAAATGTTAACAATATTATACTATTATTGTATTTCCATATCATCTCAATGTCTGAAAATCCAAAAAAATCCATAGTAGCAGCAATTTTTCATTTGGAAAACTAAGAAAATATCCTATTCATTTTTTAAGATCGGCCACACACCTGTGATGACCACTGACCATCATACGCGCCACCATCCAGTTTGCTATTTAATCTATTGTTTTTAATGTATAAAATTTTCAAAAAAAAAAAGATTTTTCTGTTGCCTCTTTTTCCAATATTACTAAGTTAGTTCCTTCCGATTCATAAATAGCCAAAACATGGTGAAATCGATTACATCAGCAGCTTGGTAATGAATCCGGCTTGCCAGGTGCATCATTTCGCAACACACGTGAAAGTAATATGAAACTTTCGAAAGTGAATGTGTTCTACGACTTTTTACGAATCCGATTTTTTTTGGGACATAATGACCGTGCGATTGAACGTAATATAATACTTGTTACACCTAGTTGAGTAAATAAATTAGCAAATATCTTGAAGTTGGTTAGTATTTTACTATAATTATACAGGAAATATAATATGACTTTCATAACTAGAGTTGAAAAATAGGTTTTGCACTCAAAAAAAATTCTTAATGTTTTAGCAACATAAAACTTAATTATAATAGAAAAGGACCGCCTCCTTGGCCCAGTGATAATCGCAAATCTTTAGTGCCAGAGGTCCTGGGTTCAAATCCCGAGGAAACAAGAAATTAAAAAAAACATACGGTCGAGCAGAGCACAGAAGGATGATGATCTTGCCTGTAATGAGTTAATCACTGAAACAGACTCCTAAATGGGTACCCGGTACATGGACACTTTTATACAGTAGAATGTAATGGTAGATATTTTTTTTAGTAACAGGACAATCAATTATGTAATATTTAACTATTTTTTTTATTTTTTGTATCCAGAAATCAAAAGCCATGCGCAATTTGAACTTCAGGGTGCTTTTAGCTACGAAGTCCCGAATTAATAATAATAGTTCTTTTTACATACTTAAAATAGATATTCTCGTTTAATATTAAAACTAAAGTCTGTTTGCCGAGAGTTGATCGGCTTAATCATAAAATTATTATTATTATATGGTCGAACAAATATTGCTAAAAGGGAAAAAATAAGCTTGAACCTCAAGAAGGGCAACTTTTAACCTGATTATTATAAATACCTCAAGGAAAATTTTGAGTCCCTTGAATATTACCAAAAATAAGCAACACGCTCCCATCAAACACGCCATCATAAGACGCTTTCTCTGACGTCATATATAAGGTTATGTCATTCGTGAAAGTCGGTCATTGAACCCGGAGCGGCACAGATACACTACAGGTAGATACAGGTTGGAAGCGGATGTACGGAGAAACTATGAAGTTTCTATTGAGAGCCGTTCATTTTTTATCTGTGCCTGAATTGTTTAATAGTGTTTACATAGTATCAATACTATTTATCGGAAATGTCTTAGACCAGTATTCCAAGACGTTAATCAAATTAAAATCTATCTTTGAGAAATGTTAAAATGTCAAACTTTTATAGATGGAATTTAATTCATAATTAATATTATACAGTATTTTTAAACTTGTTTCATACAAAAAGTCCGTTTCTATGTAAATTTTCAAAATGGAAACAAATTACTGGAAGATACAGTATTTTAATAAATGATTTAATTTATTATATAATAATTAATAATTCGATCTTTATTATTTTTTAATATATATTACATATAATTGAATCAATATCGGAAAAATATCAGATACGTTTCCCTTATAACGACAGAATAGCGAAACCATAATTGTATTGATATAAATACTAAACATTTTAAGCATGTATTTCATAAAAATTGATCCTAATTGATCCTTAATTTTAACTAAAATACAACTTTTTTTTAAAATCGTCCCAAAATTAAAAATATTTTAGGTTGTAATATAATAAATTAATATCATACGTATAGATAAGTCATAAAACTCATACATCTAGTGATATTTGTAGACGATATTTTAGAAACATAAAAATATATTTTTTTTTAAATTAAATTTACAAAAAAACCTACTTTTGTTTTCTTTGTGGCAAATACATTTGAATATGTTAAACTGATCATTTTTCTCTATAGGCAAGTGATAATTCTTTCACCCTCTGCTCAATTAAAAGTTTTTAATTACTCCAGGAATCAAACCGCAGCACTTAGAGTATTTAGCTTTAGATTACAAGAGATATATTTCTCAAATTATCTAAATGCTACGTATACCACTGACTTACGGAGATCCCTGCACAATTTTAGTTAAATGTTTATTTACTTAGGTAGAGCCAACTCTACCTAGAGTTAGGCTTTACTTGACAGCATCGCGGTCGTTCAAAATAATCGTCAAATCGATTCAAAAACTTAAACATAAGTAAGACTTAAGCATTAAACGTCAGTATACTTCAGTAGACGGAAATTATGAGTATACAAATACTCATTACTTCCGTCTACTTCTTACAAGTAGCGAGACGCGTCCCACATTCCGTCCATTCACAGACTTTCTACTGTGTTGTAACACTTTAGTAATGAACTTCAAGCTATCTGAAGGCGCACACTTTCACGTTTCTCAGGTGGAAATCATTGGCCGTATTGCGTGGGTGGTAAGGTGGAAAATACATTTTCCGATTGATTGGGTATGAAATATGTATTTGGGATGAGGAGTGGAATGTGCTTACTAGCCTGATTACGATTTGATTTAGATATTTATTTACGGTATATGACCATAAATAGATGAATACGCTGTGAAGTAAAAAATTGCTTTTGGGTTTCAAAGATCATCAATAAATAAATTTTAAAATTTGATTATAAATAAAAATCAGCATAACTATTTATAACAAAGCAAGAGCTTCCAATCTTTGTTAATCGAATTAGTTTGACATAATTAATATCCAATCCATTATCCTTCAAAACGTTATCCTGTAAAATTACTTAACTTATTATCAGTTGATATATCATTATCATTATACTGAGAAGGTATAGGTTAATATACCCTTAGTACTTGCTATTAAAATATAATAAAACAGGTATTTTTCAAAAACACGCATTTAGTTTAAAACTAAAATTACGATATATACTACAAAATGAAAGCAAATAAGATCCCTTATCCGCAAATAAAATGTTTCCGAAGTACACAATTTATGCGTTGGGCTACACTAGATTCCCAGTCAAGAAATATGATTATAGAAATATAAAACATGGTTATTTAGAAATATGATTATATTTTCGGGTTAAAAGAAACTCGCTTCATTTTTGTGTGTACGAAGAATAAACCAAAAAAACCGTAATATACAAAAAGTAATCACTTATAATATCTAGAAAATTATTTCACAATTCTCAACATTCATTTTATGATTATTTACGAATTAAAACGTTACAAATCAATTTAATATTTACTTGCGATGCATTCTCAGCCATAATTTTCAATAAGGTAATTTCAGTTGAATATTGACTTAAAATAATCCACTAAAATTATAAATGTCATATAAATTATTATTATCATGTATAAATGACAATGTAATTCTAATTAATTAAATACTATTATACTGAAATTAATTTCTAATCTAGGTCCAGAATTATAACAACAATTTGAATTTTATAGTGGTTTTAATGGTACAAATACAACAAATAGAGCCTAATCGTAGTTTATATCCGTATCCGTAACAAGCAGTTCTTTATTTGAAAAAAGCTATCCTCATACTATTATGTACGAACAAAAATATTTGGAGAGAAACCACGTAATACTTAAGCACGTATTACAAATACTCGTTCACGGACGAATAGCGACTTTCACGACTTTCATTTTTCATGTACCTACTGTCTCGGTCGTTCCACTTTCTACAAATATTTAAATCCTACCCTAAATTCTTACAGTAAGGTCTAGATTTACGAAATGCCGGCAACATCACGAATTCTTTTGTATTACGTAACCTTTGTAATACGTTTGTTGTTATTATATTTTTATTGATCTTTTTTATACATTGATACTCAAAGGAGTTAAATGATAAACCGTTTTTACAGTATATTGCTATTTAAAGAGCAGTAATGACAAGGTATTGTAATGGCCCCGTAACCAGAAAAGTTATATTTTAGGTTGTTTTTATACCTATAAACCTATTAAACAAGAATATTAACGCAATTAATAAATCAAATATTTGAAATATTTCACAAATTGGGATTAAATAATACAATAACACTAAACAATTATTACTTACTTTAAAGGACATTGAACTGCAAAATTAGGTCTTTTTTAACACAGAGAAGTTGTGTGCGTGTTAAGTTAAAACAAAGAGATTTCTATTTTCTAATTCCATTTAATTCTATTATTATATGTAAAAATATGTATGTAAAATTACTTATTATATTATAAACGTTTTTATAATTTGTTTTTGCTATCATAATATTCCATTTGTATTCGCTTATAAGAATAAACGTCTTGTCTATGTGAAAATCAAATCAAATTATCATTTAATTAATAATTTAGGTAACCTAATGTACGCTTATGAACGTCAATAAAAAAATGCTTCTAATTTTACATTAACTGCCAAAGTGCGTGTCCAAGAGTAAGTTTGTACTATTAAATCAATATTTTTGTAGTGACTAATGATATATTGTTATCTATAAAAAAATAATGAAACGTCACCCGCTTTTACAGTGAAACCAATGCGAGAGTATTGAAAATATATTTCTACATAGATAAAATTTACAATCAAACAAAAACTCTATATTGAACACCACACATGAAAGTTATAATAAAAATACAAAAGTCAAAAATGAGTAGCGTCGAACGGCTAACATTTTGTGATATGATCTATTTTCTTCGACCACAAATTGGTGGTCAAACTAATGAATATTAGTTTAATATTATAAACCTATAATTAGATTTTCGTAAAACAAAGGAGTAATGTTTCGATATTCATGGAAGACGATATAGTAGACTAAATAAGGTAGGGTTCATACTATAGAAAATTCTCGAGTCCTCAATTCGAATTCTAGTGTGGTATAGGGCAGTTTTTCTATTATGTTTGTTTCCCTGATCATTTTACTTTACAGGCAAGTAAAGCCTTCTGTGCCCTGCACAACCGTCACGATTTTTTCTTAATTTTGTTTCCCTAGGATTCGATCCCAGGACATCTGGTGCTAATCTAGTGTAAATAATGTTTTGTTTTCCTTTTTATTATTAAAGCATTAATAAAAATGGATTCAGCGAAATATTTAATATTCTGAAAATGGTATGGTACTATTTATAAATAACATTTATTAGATATCTATATAGAACAATTAAGATTACTAAGTAGTATATTGTAAATCCTATAAAACAATAAATATAACAACATCTGTTCACAAAAGACCTTTTGATATTAAAACTGTTAACGTAGAAAGTATTACAAGCGAATACCATACTTTTTCTTTTTGTATAAAACAGAACAACCTCCGCCATCTAGTGAAGTTATTCAGACAACACACTTTTCGATTTAGCGCCATCTATGAACAAGTTCAAACAAACTGCGTAACTGTTAGAACGCTACAAAAGGAATAAAAAAGCATTCGATTGTCGTAGTGTGATAATTTAATAGAGAGCGCTTTTTGTACTTTTTGTGAAATGAAAGTGTGAATTTTACTTCAGCGTAATCGTTTGACAATAATCAAGAATAAAACTGCATTCACGTCTTTAGACTTAAAGGAAAAACGAACAAAATAGTTGATGTATGCCGTGTTTAAATGGAGCTATGACTTTCATTTACTTAATCCGATTTTTTGATATGAATACTAGAATAGAATGGAAGACATGTACACAATGAAAAATCAATAACAAACTAGATTTTTCAGTTTTTTTGTTTCGATATAGACAGAAGAGCATGAAGTTCACTTGATGGTAGGTTGGTGATGTCCCAGCCACAGAACAGCAGTCAATGATAAGATATCGACCTATTTTATAATTCAAACATTCGGAAATATACACACTGAAACCGAAACGCGCAATATGTACTTCACAGTTTTCGGTCGGAATTTTGACATTCCTCTGCCTGAAGTAGAGAAAAAATGTTTACAGAATAAATATGTCATCTCGGCGCTATTCGAACCCGTGACCTACCGGAATTAAATGTAGATATACTATCCAACGCGCCAAAGTACAAATCTAACAACAAAAACAACTTATTTTAAAGTATGTACAATGCGATTCCAATAAGAATAGTTTCGACTTGCCTAGTTAGATAGGATGAACAAAACAAGATTTTTTAAATTAAAATTTATTTACGAAGATCGAAAAAAACAGAATCAACAAAAGAAGCAGTACCAGTCCACAAGAACATGCCCACAATCGCACTAAAAAGCACACCAACCTTTCCTTTTTTTTTAAATAATTTTGGCATGGCTTCTGGGCCTTTGCGCCATGCGTCCTCTTCACTTTCAGACGAATTCTTGCCAACAATGAAAATAAAAATAAGAAAAAAGTATGGTTTAAAATACTTATTACGACTTTTATAATTAAATATGATATTAAGGTAAAGCAATAACTTTTTTTTTTTAAATTTGATTTAAATAAGACCCAATTTAACAATGTAAAATAAACCGTTACTGATTTGCAAATACCTAAGTTTTTTTTTGCAAAATTTACTTTTAAATCAAAAAGTATTTCTCTCGTTACCAGGCCATAAAATCTTCAAAAAGTATGTACATTTGACAGGTAGAGGTCGCATTGTAATTATCTAATTAGAAAAATAGTGTTAGTTTAAAACAAATAACTAAAAACAACCTACTGGATAATATATGTACTTATGTATTTTTGTTCAACATCTCTAACAGGAATCGAACATCATCATCATGACATTATTTATCAAGAAATCAAGACATCGTTTATTTAACGCCCTCGGGCCTCGGTGGGAAAACAAATGACACCACTAACTCTACTAAAACTAAAAATCAAATAAATATCACAAAACAATCAGTGTCAAAAAGCTATCCTTGCCCTTATCCTGCTACGTACATGTTCTTCATGCAATCCATCCATCTTCCATCCTTGGTCTTTCTGTACCTCGATAATATGCGTCCTCATTCATTCTGTTTTTGTTACATGACTATCATTCCTCTGGTAATGTACTCGTATGTCCAGGAATTCTTAACTATCCGGAATTACCACAATTTAGATAAATTTAGAGTTAGCAACATCTTACAAGGAAGTCCGGAATTTTCTAAACCTTTCGAAATTTGATATTTAAGACTTACACTTATTCCATATATGGATGATGGAACATGGCATGGCCTCTCATGCAATGCGTCAGCTATCAATAATTGAAAAGTTACAGTAGTTCTTACCTTAAATGCCGGCAACGCATCCTCAAGACCTCTGGTGTTGCGGATGTCCATGGGCGGTGGTCATCACTTACCATCAAGCGAGGCTTTCCACGTGTCTGTTTGCCTCCTAAAATATATAAAAAAGTAACGCAAATATAATTTGAGTACAACGAAATTTTGCAACAAACAAAGATGGAAAATTTCCCATTTTAACGGGCTCGTTAGCGCATTCTGCCGTGCGCATCGATGGGTCGTGGGTTCGAATCCCACTGGGACAATATGTTTATAATTTTCTGTAAGCATGTTTTCCCCCCATCTGGTAACTTCGGGCATTGATCGGGTGAGAGGAATATCGAAATTCCGACCGGGTAACGAACCACCATTCATAGAAGAAAAAACCGTGAAGTGCACATTGCGCGTTTCGGTTTGTCTATGGATTTCCGAATACTCGAATTAAAAGTAGGTCGACAGCGCATCATTGACTGATATTCTGTAGCTGAGGTATCACATATCATCAAGTGAACCCACAGAGTACATTCTATATAACTGAAGTGAACCACATACTCGTCTGTCGATATCTAACATAAAACAATAAAAAAAAAATTAACCATACAGGCCAAAATTTCTCTTACCGCAATACAATACGTATGAAACATAATTACAGCAAATTGAATTTGTTCCACTGACGACAAATCGTAATATCGTGATTCGGGACCAGAAAGCGAGACTACTAATGATTGCTTTCCACGGCGTTACTTGCAATTATTTTCCTACAAAATGATTATTTTCCTAAAGATTTATGATAAGGGAATGCTTTGATCAAGCTCCGACACTTGGATATAGTGAACTTATTTCCATGCCTTTAAACACTTCGCTACACGTTTTGTTTTTTAAATACTTTTGACGGGCTCGTTGGCGCGTTCGGTAGAACACCTGCCGTGCGCATCGATGGGTCGTGGGTTTGAATCCCACCGGGAGCACATGCTTATAATTTTCTGTAAGAAAACATTTCTCCACGTCTGGTAACTTCGGGCATTGTTCGGGTGGGAGGAATATCTAAATTCCGACCGGGTAACGAACCACCGTTCATAGATGGAAAAACCGTGAAATGCATATTGCGCGTTTCGGTTTCATTGTCAGTCGATTTCCGAATGCTCGAAGTAAAAATTAGGTCGACAGCACATCATTGACTGATCTGTTCTGTGGCTGAGGTATCACCTACCATCAAGTGAACCTCATGCTCGTCTGTCGATATCTGACATAAAAAAAAACTACACTTCACGTTTTGTTTTTTAAAAGCTTTACTACATTTTTTTTTAAAAAACACTACACTACACGTTTTCCTCTCACAACAACTCGGTGTAAATACATTAGTATTCAAATATAAAACATTAGTTTTCCGAATCAGTGCGACTTGGCTACTTTGAGAAAAGCATTACCATCTTTACTGCTTTTGTATATATTATGTTAACTATTCGTACTTTAAGCATGAATGTATTTAGAACTAGCAGCCGCCCCAGCTTCCGCCCGGGTGCAATGTATCAGATCATGATAATAAAATCGGTCGAGTAGTTTTATATGGATAATTTTCTCATTTTTTTGCAACATTTTTCACTGATGCTTCGCTCCTATTGGTCGCAGCGTGATGTTATATATTATAGCCTAAAGCCTTCCTCTATAATTGTACTATCCAACACAAAAATAATTTTTCAATTCGAACCAGTAGTTCCTGAGATTAGGGCGTTCAAACAAACAAACTCTTCAACTTTACAATATTAGTATAGACTAGCCGTCCCCGCCCGCCCGCTTTGCTGGGCGAATTGTAAAGGATAGACGAATATGAACTATCCACATAAATTTGAAAAAAAAACGGTAAAGGGTTGATGGAATTCAAAAAATGAATAGCCTAAAACCTTCTACAATTAATTCCGCGTCGAATGGTCATGGTATCATGCCGATCGGTCCAGTAGTTTTCAAGTTTATCGATAACAAAGAAAAAAAAAGTTGCTTATATATATATAGATTAAAGGTTTGCCTAACTTTAGAGCAGTTACAGGAGTGGAAGCACTAATGTAATTGTAATACCGTGAAGTATTGCGCCAATCAAAATGCTTGAAGTCTACTAAATAGCCTGAAACCTTAGCTCTCATACTAGGTTTGAAGGAAACAAGCTAAAAATAGGTCGAGAGCTTATCACTGATTGATATCAGTGGCCGAGTTATCACCTTAAATTGACAGGCTCGTTGGCGCGTTCAGTAGAACACCTGCTGTGCGCATCGAATTTTCTGTAAGTAAGTCTTCCCCACGTCTGATAACTTTGGGCATTGAACGGGTGGGAGGAATATCTAAATTCCGTTCAGAACCACCATTCATAGATGGAAAAACCGTGAAATGCATATAGCGCGTTTCGGTTTCAGTCTATAGATTTCCGAATGCTTGAAGTAGAAAATTTGGTCGACAGTGCATCACTGATTGATGTTATGTGGCTGAGTATCACCTACTTCATGCTCGTCTGTCGAAATCTGACATAAAAAAAACCAAAAAGCTTCAAACGATCGTCTATACTAAAATATTAGTGTACACGATCGTTTGAAATAGAAATAGAAAACATTTATTTCTCAGTGTAAACACATAATACAAAAATAACACATGATTAAAATAACTACAATAGCAAATTAAATATATATAGTTTTTTTTATATCTGTATTCACCCTCAGGTAAAGGGTTACTGACTCAGCATTTTGTCGTAGCCGGAGCTGCGACGCTGTTATTCTGACAGGACCTTGTTACTGAGAGGTGTGGCTGCAAGGGTTATAATTATGAAGGAGAACGTGCACTAAGAGATAATATAGGATTAGGGAGAATATAACAAATGAATCTTAAATGGAAAAGCGAATTCATGTAATATATGATTGAAATAAGCAAAAATGATAAACTAAAAAGCTAATGATACTACGACTAATGGTAGCTAGGTTCCATAAAGAAGTTTTTTTCCTCTTTATAATAATAATGAGGGAAGATTTATTTGTTTGTTTGTTACGATTTATCTAAAAAACTACTCGACCGATTTTAAAAATTCTTTCACCAATACAAAGCTACATTATCTTTTTTGTGTATAGTAAGTATTAACAAGCCGGGCGTGTAGCGAGTTATTAATATATGGGTATCATAATCAGCTTGATAATTACCATACTGTCCCTTTTCCTTTTTAATTTTTTTATAAACAATATTGTGCAGCTCATTCAAGCATCTCAGGTCAATCAAACAGCATTAGAGCGTGAAGTGTACCTAAACATTAACAATATTTTCATTTATTCAGTCGAAATGGTTATAGGAATTTAAAACTTCTTACTAGCGGCCAAGAGTTGAATTTTGAATAACTCTGCGCTGAATCAAAGTTTTTACAGGAGTTTTTCAGTAACTATTAGCTATCATGCGTAAGAATATCAAAATATGCAAAAGGTTTTAATTACTATTAAAACTAACTATGTTTTGTCTTGGGTTTTTAATTATTTCGATAATTTGTCCCTTTATAATTTATATTTTATTAAATTCTACTTTACTTCAAATTTTCAATACTTTGAAAATAAAAAATAAACCACTTTATCAATTTTCTTTACCACGCTATCTGCTTCAAATAATAAACCAAACCTTTTGATCGTTATCCGAAAACGGTCTCTACACCGCTGATTATTAAAACCAAATTTGCTCACATCAAACTCTTTGCAATCAGCCTTCTATGAAAATAATGGACTTGCACTAATAATACTATGTGTCTATAAAAGGAGAATGTGCCTCCATCGTTTATCAAAGTAAAACCGCGATCGTTTCGTGACAGACGTCCAAAAATGTATTACTTATTCGTATTACTATTGTCTTTGGCATATGCCTTACCAACAGAGAAAAATGAGCCCATAGAAAAAGCAGCAAAAGCGATGGGCAAGGATTGCTCCAACGGCATATTCAGTCCAACCTGTTTGAAGATCGAAGCAATATCGTTACTTGAGAAGTTAAGCTCCAGGGAAGAGCTCCAGTTGCTACCTGGAATAACTGTTGTGAAAGAAGACAAGGATAACGCGAGTAAAGCTGATGAATTTGCCGCGGAATTAGCAAGAGCCTTACCTTCAAAGCCTGATGAGAGACTGGATAAATTCCTTTTGTATAAATTAGGCAGTTATTTGGACACACATTCTGTGAAGCTAAGGTTGTTGGATGACGGTGTTAGTGAAGATGCGAGGGCTTTGATCAGTGAGGGGAGGGGTAAGGGAGGTGGTCTCGGAGGCGGGAAGAAGGGTGGTATGGGAGGATTAATTGCGGCTGGACTTATGATGAAAGGTAAGTGTCCCGTCTGGTATAGAACCTATGTCCTTTTAGGCGGACAAAATCTCATTAGT
Source organism: Anthocharis cardamines (assembly GCA_905404175.1). NCBI lineage: Eukaryota > Metazoa > Arthropoda > Insecta > Lepidoptera > Pieridae > Anthocharis > Anthocharis cardamines. The sequence goes on along the minus strand of FR989972.1, from coordinate 2,783,923 downwards.
TTAGAACAGCTGAAGACGCCTGACAGGAACAAAAGGCAAACCTCGTTTCGATAGTGCACGAGTTTGATGCCCATCACGTCTAGGTGTCATTTCATTGCGTACTACTATATTACTCCTAACGCTCCTTTTCCTCCTAGCAGTATTTTTTATTATTTTTACATCTGCTATCAAGAGATGAAAGAAGGAAATTGTAGTCAGTCCCTTGCGAACCCTTCATTTTTTATGTTAGATAACGACAGACGAGCATGAGGTTCACTTGATGGTAGGTGATACCTCGGTCACAGAACATCAGTAAATGAAGCGCTATAGACCTACTTTTGACTTCTAGCATTCGGAAATCTTTATACTGAAACCGAAATGCGCAATATTTACTTCACGGTTTTTCTATCTATGAACGATGATGAACGATTAGGGTAACGCCGCTCGGAATTTCGATATTCCTTCCACCCATTCAATGCCCGAAGTTACCTGAAATGGGGAAGACATGCTTACAGAAAATTATAAACACGTCGTCCCGGTGGGATTCGAATCCACGACCCATCGATGCGCACGGCAGGTATTCTACCGAATTCGCCAACGAGTCCGTCTTTTCAGAAACTAAAGTTTAACACAATCCAGGATATTACTGTGATTTCACTGGAACGCTTTTATTTAATTAATAATAATATAATAATCGTGATCTTTCTAAAACAAAATGGATTTTTTTGACGCAGGTTGTAGGGGGCGGGTAATGTAGGTGCGACCTTCCTTTTTAGAGCTAACAATTAATGATTACATATACAAATAATACCTGACCTGGGTTTGTATGAATCATGTTTTGTCTGGACTTTTTATTGAATATCTAAAAATTATCATAAAAATGGATAATAACTAGAAAGAACTCTATTTAGCATAATTGTAGTTGAATTTTTTGTTTGGTAAAATACCTAAAATTAAATTCACAAAGACATAAAACAAGTTTTTAAAAAATAACACTCGATGATAAAAAAAATTGTAATTATGACTTTATAACAGATCTTCTCCATATTAATTCGTTACAACAGACGCTGAAATTTTACTCTAGTGTTTTAATTTGTTAATCTGTTGTATCAAGATAGTTTCATAAGATTAATAGACCATACAGTCACAGTCAAGAACACCCACAAAAGTACTTTGGCACTTTATAAGTCCAAATTTCGAAGAATGGGCACATTGACCTCGAATATAGTGGCGAATCTAGCCTTTTCGGGTCCCAATGCAAAAAAAAATATGGAATTTTTGCTAGTCGCCCCTTTGCCTAGTATGAAAATGAACGTAGACTGTCTAGCGTTGGATGAACAGTTGGTTACCCGGCAGTAGACACCTGAAAGCTGGGTTGTATTAGTCAATTAAACCTGAAATTGCAATTGTTTTTTTTATTTTCAAGTTGTAGTTAAACACAGGCACACAATGGCACTATAGGGCCTGTGGTCATATTACAATTTTGCACTTTTTCCTTCCATTTTTTTAAAACTTTTATGAGGTCCTCCTCAAAAAAGTATTTTGAAATAGAGGCATCGTCTGTGACCCGCCGGGGCCCTCCTGAATCAGCGGGACCTATACGACCGCTGCATGGTTGCATATATATTATGTTCGAACAGTAATATAAATGCAATGGCGTTACTTAGGAAATTATTTTTTATCACATCTATTCGAAAAGAGCTAGTTTGTTCTCTGCAAACAGGGAGTAAAATAGCTTTTTAATCCCTAGGGAGTAAAAGTGATTTGAATTTGGAATGTGGATATTATTAGTAAAATATGTTTCAATTACCAAAGAGATCGATCACGAACAATTTTATGAAAACGTTACTGGCTGGAAAAAAATAATCCGCACGCGGACCAATTTAAAAAAAAGGTTTTTGTAAAAGTGTAAACCATTATTTCTTTTGTAATTGTTTATTCCAATTCCGATTTAAGCTTTCATACTTGTTCAAATATAAACATTAGCATCTAATTATTTCTGTTTCTTATTGTTCCTAACTGTATGTCAATAAGTAAACGTAATTCTACTTCATGACTTGTACTTACTTATTTTCTCATAGAAGTGATAAAAAGTAGAGTGTTCACCTCGGGAGCAACACTGTTTTAAAATCGAGTGACGTACTTTGAATCCCTCGTTGCGCTCAACTGGATTCAAAAAACACTCTCGCCTTAAAAAATAATGATTTGCTCGTTTGGTAAAGAAAATACTATGAACGCATATGTTTAAGCTTAAAATAAGGATAATTTCTTATTCTCAAAAGAGGTTCTTATCCGAACAATGAGTATAATTTTCTATAAACATGGTTTTTTACGTCTTCAGCTTTAAACATGAAGAAGGAATATCTAAATTCCGACCGGATAACGAACGATTGTTCAAAGATATTACGCGTTTTAGTCTCAGTCTTTGGATTTCCGAATGCTCGAAGTATAGGTCGACAGCGTATCATTGATTGGTCATGTAGCTGAGGATATTTTTCGTAATCATTATCAATTTTGTTATATCATCAGCCTTATATATCATGATCTTAAACTTATTCGCTCAAGACTTTTCAAACTTGTAATTAAATTTCCATTTTTTTATTATTAAATGTAATTCTTTTATTCCTTAAATAAAACCTTATCATTCTAAATCACATATTATGTAGAATCGACAAAATGATATTATTACCCTCCTTCATGGGCAGTCCAGTAAGAAATTTCAAAGCTAATAACACATTATTATGACATCAGAAAATGTCGTTTGATTATAGATAAAATATTATCGTAATTATATACCAGTGTTGTCATACGTGTGAAATAATAACTCTATTAAAATGAAATTAAATAATTCGTTTTTTTTGCATAGTTTTAATATATATAAAAAAAATACATAAAAAGCAATAAGCTGTCTTATCGCTAAGAAACGATTTCTTCCAGGCAACCTCTATCGGCTAACCCGAAATAACTTTTTCCGATAAGGTAACAGTAGGAGGTGTTACGCAAGCAGTTATATAATTATTATCTATACTAATATTATAAAGAGGAAAGATTTGTATTTTTGTATGTTATGAATAAACTCAAAAACTACTGGCCCGATTTTGAAAATTCTTTCACCAATAGAAAGCTACATTATCAGCGAGTAACATAGTACATCTACGTTTCACCCGTGTGAAGCCGGGCGCGTTGCTAGTTGTATTATAAAATAAATAAACAAAAAATGGCCGAGTACGAGTCGGACTCGCGGAACCGTGGATTCCGTACAAACTTTTAGGTACGATTTTCCCAATAAAAACAAACTACAAATTTACGGTTTTCGGATATTTTCCTTTACTTGTGATACATGACATTGCTTCATGCCAAACTTAATGATTGTAGGTCAACGGGAAGTACCATATAGGTTTTGATTCCCTTGCAATTGCACTCGACTACTCCCGACTCTTCCGGAAGTGATCCAGCTATGCGAACGTACCTTAATCAGCATTGACGAAAGTAGAAGAAGCGAATGTAGTATTGAAGGATCGGAGTATATGAAAATCCGTGATCTATGCCTACCTCAATGGGAACGAGGCATGAGGCGTATGTAAAATATAATATAAATAATATATCTTTGATCTATTTTTTCCAGGTACACTCATGTCCATGGGCATGGGAGCACTTGCGCTTCTAGCGGGAAAAGCGCTAATGACAGCGCTCATGTCACTCGTACTATCCGCAGTTATCGGCTTGAAATCGCTGTCATCAGGCGGAAAGTCAACTACATACGAGATTGTATCGAAGCCCGTATATTCACACACACACTCGCATTCTACAGGCCACGAAGATGTGGGGGGTTACGGACATTCGGGGTATGGGAGGAGTATAAACACTAGACGTTAATTATATTATCTATAGGTATATATGAAACAAAATCGTGTAACTCCATTTATAACTCAAGAACGGCTGCACCGATTTTAATGATATCTTGTTTGTTGGATTCGTCTATGTCCCGAATAACCTATTAAAATATCGGAAAAATTGTGCAGAAAATTAATGTTAAAAATAATTATGTTCGGAACTCCGCCATCTTGAACAATTGACAGCATCATGCGAGTTTAAAGCTTTTTTGTAATAATTAATTGATATCCACTGCTAAGCAGTCATTTACAACATTATAGAATAGAAGTGAAATAGATTATTTAAATCTAGATTTTATTATTTATATTTGAAGCCGTCAGGCCTGTCAAGTCTACTAGTTTACTGTATATCGATGGCTATCAGGCAAAAAGGAATAACCGCAATTCTAAAACTTTACAGCAAAGTAATTTAAAGTTCGGAATAAACGAAAAAAATATAGATATCAATATACGAGAGACAAAAAGTTTATTGTAGATTCATAAAACTAAGACCGAAAGACGCAGAAAAAACCAAATAATAAGAAAGAAATAAAGAAAAACGAAAAATAAATAGAAAACTCTATTTTGCCAAAATGTCGCTTATCACTTTTTGGCTTATTAGCCATCGATATAAATACCTCTCACGTCAGTTGCGATATCTAACGGCTAACCTTAAATTACTTTACTGTAAAGTTGTGGAATGGCGGTTATCCCTTTTTGGCTGTTAGTCATACAATATTTTTTATTGATTTTTAAACATACACAATTAGTTAATGATGTTTGTTATAAAGATTAGTTTGTTTTTGTAATAAAAACGATGCATTTATGTTTTTGTGAATGATTCGCTGAGAGCTTTATTTGGTCAGACAATAATTGTTTTAAATAGACAGATCGATGGGTGGCTGTTATAGGCCGTTACCCATCGATGTGTTACTTGTCGACAATAGTTTAAGTTAATTTATTTATGTTATTAATTTATTATTTAGTTAATGAAAGGCTTGTAATTTATTTATATTTATTTACACAAATGTATGTACAAAAATAATATGTCTAATTTTACTATGTATATCTGAATACTGTATTTAAAATAATTTATGTTTTATAAATATATTTATCAATATAATATATGTATTATATATGTATAAAACTTAGAGGTTTTTTAAACATATTTTGTTAATTATTTATCTATATACAAATAATAAAACAGTAGAATCAAAATTTCTGTTTTAAAAACAATATGGTTCTATTCTATTAATGAGGGGACACTGAACCGTGTTTCATGTATGTTTGACACATCAAAACTTTGCTTCATCATAATTGGATGTTGGGAAGAAAAGTTAACTCCAATTAAAATAGCTTGCAGTCATGATATTTTCTATATATTTTTAGTGTTTTCATGTTTTTGTAAATAGTATATTTTTATGATATTTTATTAAAATAATAATTTAACTATTTGTTTATTTAAATACAACTAATATTAAATATTTACCAGATAATTTATACAATATAGGTAATATATGTATATTATTTTATTATATACATATTATTTGTTTATTTAAAATTGTTATATTATATGATATCTGTGATAGCTACTCATTATTTTTATGTATTTAAAATTTAATTGTATTAAATATTGTTGTATAAATGTATAATAAAATTTACAATTGAAAAATTACTTTTATTTTTTAAATATCCTTTCATACATTAATATTTTCTATTTTTTATGTAAGATATCGACAGACGAGCATGAGATTCACTTAACAGTTGGTTACCTCAGCCATATAACATTAGTCTATACACTGTAGACCTATATTTTTTTTACTCTGAGCATCTGGAAATCCATAAACGCAACCGAATTGCGCAATTTTCATGAATTTTTCATCAATGATAATACATTTAAATAAAAAACTTTATAACGAACTAAAACTTTCGTCGGATGCTTTTCAGCAACCAGTTGCTATAATCTAAAAATATAGTTTTAATTCGTTATAAAGTATTTTATTTAAATGCGTTAATAAAAGATATTTTTATAATACACGATTGTTCACTTTTGAAACACAAAGTAACTTGTAGTTTTTCGTGTAAAAATACCTTGATTTCCATAAAAATGCCACAAAATCATGTTTGTAGATTAATTTAGAACTGCTGCTAAGTAACTAGCTAGCTAACTGCGGCTTGACGACACAAGTTTTTTTTTTCTTAAGATAATCCTACATGCTATTTGATGAGTTTCAGTTTCTGTCAATGTTTTTCCGAACGCTCGACGTAAAGAAATAGGTCGGCATTATTATGGTTGATACATCATTTTGATCAATCATCATTGCCTGTCGATAGCTGAGATAAAAACAAGTGACGTTGTAACAATAAGCACAAAGACATCAATAATCCTGAATCGCGCTATAAAAGTTTCTCCAAGCGCTAAGTTCACGACACCATCAACATCAAACACTGGGGCCTTATGGCCATCCAGTCAGTGGCCGTAAGTCATCCTCCCTTTTGGAAGGTTGGAAGAAGACCATACCTTCCCACAATGTTCTTAATTAACTGACTCATACGCCAGTGTTATCCGTGCATGGCACGCGACGGTTTTAGTCGGTCACGGTAAGTTCTAGCGCAAGGTCTCATACTTTTTAATAAAAATAATATTGTTTTGTTCCTAGCACAGGCATGATATGATACGGTAAATTGGACAGACTCGTTTACTGTTATTACTGCAATTGTATATCAAAGTTTTATTAAAATATTTTATATTGTGTTCTCACTAGTTAAATTGGATAAACTTCCGAAATTTTGGCTTTTCGAGTTTTTGAGTCCCCAAAAATCCTTTCACGTGAACTCTTGGCAGCAAATTTGAAGTCAAAATTCGGTTTTGGCTTTTCGGAAGTTCACCCGTTAAATTTTGATGAACTTATCGAATGTTTACGCACATATTATATTTAGTTTATGGAATGTTATGTACAACACAAGAGAGTGCAATAAAGGATAATGTTTAGATATAAGGTTTATTTATCATACAATTTTTGTTTGTTGTTAGTACTTTAAAAAAATAAAAAATAAACCAATAATAATTTTTTTTATAAAAAAATGCCAGTGGACCCCCATTGCTTTGTTGACCTAAGGCCGCCAGACTTCTAAATTACCGTGGTACACGTTATCATAACGTCCACAATTTATAAAGATTATTTACTCTTAATTTCACAATATATTTAGATATAAAGTTATAGAAATAAACAGTGGAGGGACCATACAAGCCCAAAAGCCCGGCTTTCCATACATAAAACATATTATAATAACGTAATCATATAAGTTATATATGACTTATATAATTAAGGGCATTATTATTTTTCGATTTATGGTTGCATTAAAAGGGAAAGCCAGAAATTTGGGCATGTATGGTGGTCCACCAAGTGGAAAAAAAATCAATGAAGCGTTGAAATGGCGGCCGTAGCACTAAGAAGCGGTGAAAAATCATAAATGCAAATATTCAGGAGGTGAAACAGGGTGAAACACAATAAAACAAATAAATTATTAAAATATACCTTTATTTACAACATTATCTACTATATAAAAATAAGTCGGGTTTTCCTTCCTGACGCTATAACTCCAGAACGCACGAACCGATTTCCACGGGTTTGCATTCGTTGGAAAGGTCAGGAAAAATTTCAACGGAAAAGCGGGAAAATCTTTTTTCTTTAAGAATAATTATATAATTTCGAAGCCAAAATTGTGGCAGAACAACGTCTGCGGGGTCAACTAGTCATATATAATAACAATAATAAAATACAATACACAGGTACTTATCTAGTTATATTTACTAGACAATCAAAAGCAATAGAAATAAAATTCTTATGAAATAGGAAGTGATTGTTTCTTAAAGATTATTTATATGAAATACTTATATAATTTCAAGTTTATATTATATTTATATTAATTACTAGCAACGCGCCCCGACTTCACACGGGTGCAATTTAAATGTACAAAACATAGCCTATGTTACTCGCTGATAATGTAGCTTTCTATTGGTGAAAGAATTTTCAAAATCGGTCCAGTAGTTTTTGAGTTTTTTCATAACATACAAAAATACAAAAATTCAAAAATACAAATCTTTCCTCTTTATAATATTAGTATAGATCAATAATATTTTTATTAAAATAAACAATGTTAAATACTGTACCTACTGCCCCTAGCATGACCATCAAGAGATATATCTAAGACAAACTAAGATATATCTCGATATATTATATCTCAACATCGACAACTTTGATAGACAAGATATATTGATCGACAAATATCTCTTCTTGTGACATTAGAAGTCGAGTTTTAAGTGAAAGTGTCATGTTAGATCCGGAAGACATAAAGAGATCGATAAAAACACGAGAAAACGGTCGACAAAAATTTGTCGTGGTTGTCATGTTAGCCCGGCTGATAACCTTGATCCATTTTTGTTTGCTTTGATGGAATTGGAAACAAACAAAAACAAACACAAAATCACTATACAATTTAGAATATTATGTATCATTTAACTTATTTTTTGAAAAGATAAAAATCCTTTCGATTCTTTTTTCAAACTCATAACTTTATTTTAATTAACAACACCTTATTTGAAATCACCAAAAATTATCTCTTAGAAAATCTTTTCTAAAACCAATTGAAACATGATTATTTGAAAGTAAGCTCATTTCTCCGTAACAAAACTTGCATTTTGCTCTTCTTATTTTAAGCGACAATGCTTTTTATCACTAACTTAAAGTATAAAATAAACGGTGATTGTATCGATATTATCAGTTTAAAACTGTCTTCGAACGAAATGAATTTGGACCTCTAAGGAATAAAGTGTATAAGTGAAGTGAAAATGTTTCGAAGTGTGATTATTATTGCTGTGGTGTTATACAATACTATTCCACTAAACGCATCCATTGTAGGATCAGAAACAAATATCATAGATGAAGTTAAAGAAGCTAAGAATTTTTCTAATACAGATCGAACTGGGCGATCGCTGCATAAAGAATGTATCGGGAACCTTAACGCTAAATGTATTAAAATTCACGTTTTGTCCTTCTTAGAAGACTTAAGTTCTCGCGATGAACTTAATCTTCTACCAGGACTGAGCATTGTTAAGGAAAACAGAACTAATAGCAGCACTCCAGAAGAACTTGCAGCTGAAATTTCAAGACAGTTCCCCGGAAAGCCGGATGAGAAGCTTAACAGGTTTCTTTTGTATAGACTACAGAGCTATTTAGATAATCATTCTTTGAGGTATAGGCTGTTGGATCCAAAGACTACGCAGGATGCTCTTAAAATGGCTAAGAGTGACACGGATAGTGTTGGGAGGAAGGGTGGTGGAGGAGGATTTGGGGGAGGAAAAGGCGGTGGTGGCGCTATAATAGCTGCAATTTTGATGATGAAAGGTAATCCTAAAACTTTTGTTTAATTATAGAATAAGCATGTCTTGCCTACGTCTGGTCACTTCGGGCGTTAAACGGGTGCAAGGAATACTGACATTCCGACCGGGTAACGTAACACCGTTCATAGATAGAAAAAACCGTGAAGTGCACATCTATGCAGTAGCACAAGTGCAGTCAATGGATTTCCGAATGCTCGAAGTAAAAAGTAGGTCAACAACGCATCATGGACTGATGTTCTGTGGCTAAGGTATCACCTACCATCAAGTGAACCTCATGCTCATCTGTCTATATCTAACATAAAAAAAATTACGGTCGCGAAGAGCACAGAAAGCTGATCAAGAAAATTGATCAGGGAAAATTATATATTTCTTTTCTGCTCCATTTCTTTTTGCCTTTTGTTTTGTTAACAGTCTTAAAGTATTAATAGAACTTGAAACAAATATTACTGCTTTTCATATTCTCAATGGCTAATTTGTAATTATTCTGCTTCAGGAACCTTGGCTGCTGCTGCCCTCGGAGCTCTCGCCTTATTAGCCGGCAAAGCTTTGATGACAGCGCTGATGTCCCTGCTTCTGTCAGCACTCGTCGGCCTCAAGGGTGGTGGTGGTAAATCAACCACATACGAAATCATCACCAAACCGGAAGTGTCTCATCACCATTCACACAGCCACGAAGAGCATCATGAGCACGACCACGGTCATCATGGAGGATATAGACGAGCGTATGATATGGAAAATTATAATAGTTATATGCCTTATGATGGCACCGCCACACAATAGAAACAGTTGTATTAATTTAAATGAATTTTAAAAAAATAATCATCTCTATAGAAAAATGGATATTTAAACATATTGATAGATTGATTTTCATTTATTAGTACTGTACAGTCTTGCGAAGCCGGGTCAAACAGCTAGTTATACATATTATTTCTACTACTGCCGAGTCCACGCCAGATAAAGGCACTCGAAATTTTATAAAGAATATATTGATATCATATCCTTGTATATAATTTAAATTAGCCAATTTAACTATACTTCAAAACCATTAAAAAGGTAAGAAAACTAAAAAGTGTGTTTAAAAAAGAGTCTAATTAAGTAATTAGCAAGTTTTCAATATTTAATGTAAAATACTAAAGCCTGTCACAATATGTATACCTAAGACGACATTGTCCAACATTGCTTAAATTTCATGACAGGCGCTTATTAAAGAAAAGCTGCCATCTGTTTACAAAGCTTTGGATTGTTACTTCATACAAGAAATAATATCCTGTAAATACTACAATAGTTCAAACCATTAATTGATTTCCACAGTACACTAGTATATTAATTTGACGTTTCATAAAAAAAAACATAAGTAGTCTAGTAACGATCTTCGTCTCGTAATTGATAATTAGAAATTGTTTACATAGGGAAATATCTTCGAGTTTATATCTTCAAACATGGGTAATTTTAAATAATACTTAGTAATATTTTGTCTATGATTTAATTTATAAAATTAGGATTAGTAATTTATTTCTTGTATATTAAGTTAATTATTTATTTTAAGTTAATTAGTTTAACATATTTTATTCTTCGTAGTAATATCTTTTTATCATTTTATAGCATTTTCCTGTATGCTAGTTAAACTTTATTTTGCATGCTCACTTTTATTTTCTATCACTCTTGTACATAATAATATACAGGATATTTAAAGATCAAAAGTACTCGAAACCTATTAGCGTGTTGCTCAGCGTATGCTTTCATGCATTGATGAAAGTGGTATGCAAGGATCGGAGCATATGGAATTCCGTGATCTCTGCCTACCGCAATGGGAAAGAGGCGTGATGTATATGTATGTATGTATATTATCCCACCGTTTCAAATATATATATATGTATTTAAAATATAATTAGTTTACTTAAACGTATATTTTTACTAACTCTCTGATCCTCCTTGCTTATTTCAAAACTCCTGCTTAAAATATTTTATAAATTTATATTATATATTTGTCTTAAAAATATTTTTTTTTAATATACAGTGCACATCACGGCTTACATTAAGCAGTTTGTCTTTAAAGCAGTATGTCTAACTGTGATATGAGTTACTTATAAATTATTAGCTTATTCCAAACCAAATATAATGTTATACAGTAATATTATTATGATAATTGTTTACTCGAAGAATTACAATTTTTTATTACAAATGTTTTTTATTATTTTTCCGGTTCTACTACCATATCTATTTTTATAGAGGGGGAAAGATCCTAAAACCTCAGAAGGTTTATCTTTTCCTCCCTCCCTGCAAGTTGTGTAATGCGGGGAGAGTGTGAGTCATCACTCACACTTCTCTGCTAGACAGATAATGTGGTGACCCATACCTACCAAACCCCTCTTGACCCACCCACCCACATCCCTACATCGTGGGGCTCTAGGGATCGCCAGCGTAATGCACACCACGTACTTTACCACAATACCTATAGAATCTAAAAATTATCCTTTTTATCTTTTTTTTATTTTAGATATCGACTGCATGTAAATAGCTGAGATGAGAATGTTGAGGTGGATGTGTGTGACAAGATTAGATAAGATAAGAAATGACTATATAAGAGGAAGTTTGAGAGTAGCGCCAGTGAATGAAAAATTGAAAGGTAATCGTTTGGCTTGGTATGGGTATGTTATGAGAGAGATGTAGGGCATGTATCTACAAAAGTTTTAAATATGAAAGTGGATGGGTATAGGGGAAGAGGGAGGCCAAAAAAACATGGATTGACTGTGTGAAGAATGATATGTGTTTGAGAGGTGTGACTGGTGATATGGCGAGTGAAAGGAGATAATGGAAAAAGAGAATGTACTGCGCCGACCCCAAATAAACAAAAAGGGAACAGGGCAGGAAGAAGAAGAAGAAGAGAAAGAAGATCGACAGACGAGTATGAGGTTTACTTGACGGTAGATGATACCTCAACCGCAGAACATCAGGCAATGATGCGCCGTCGAACTACTGGTTTGGTACCCGGTCGGAATTTCTATATTCATCCCATCCGTTCAAAATCCAATGTTACCGGACGTGGAGAAGACATGAGTACCGAAAATTATAAGCATGTCGTCCCGGTGGAATCCGAACCCACGACCCATCGGAGCGCACGGCAGGTTTTCTACCGAACGCGCCAACGAGCCCGTCATCTTCTAGAATTTCAATTGTTACTGTTAAGCAGAGAGAGACGCGGTTATTGACACGGTAATAGTAAATGGAAATCGGAAGTTTGGTTTTGTATATGTACTTGTATATACCATTACCCAAGTGTGAAATTTTCTATTTATTCAATAATAAAAGTTTAGGGACAAAAATACCTAAGATATATGTATTTCATCATTCATTCTTTGGAATATCGCCTTAATTAATATTTGTGATGTTAAATATGTACTCATTATGTTTTAATTGTTATCTCATAGGAAATAGCTAAAGTTTTACTGTAGCTTTTGTCATTTTTAGCTGATGCCTCAACATTGGTGAGGTTCTGAAAACCAGCGCTATGCCAAGAGTATTGACATAGCACAAGCTGAGTAACCTCACCATATAGGTAGGTAACAAACTAATTTTTCTTTTTTATGTTTTACTGATTTTGTATTTTTATTTCTTCTCATTGTTTGTTTATTTTGTGCCTTATAAATCTATTCTTATTCTATTATTCATAATTTGTATAATATGTTAGGTATTTGTCCCTAAACTTTTCAAATTGAATAACTTATAATTTCATACTTATTTGGTTTAAGTCCTGTAGCCTCCATATTATGTAAACCCTCGTATTATGTATCTCAATAATTCCGTTCATGAAAGATTTTTAAATTTATCAGAATTTTATTCATAGTTCCAAGATGATAAATAAATAACAAAATAAATGTATTTTTTGAAGTATTTTTTTTGTATATTTGTATTGTATACATGATCGAATTAATAATCATTATAATAATAATAAGCTTAGTGTTTCTGCATTATTAAAATATTTAAGCTTTCAAATGTATACAGGATGTCCAAATAATAGTTTATCTGTAAACGTATATCTCTCTAACTATTATCAAGATATTTTTGGAACATACTGTATTATTGAAACCGCAACGCAAATTGTACGTTTTCTCCCACAAGTGCTACTTAACCCTATGTCCTATAAAGAAGGAATAAAATAAATAACAATAACCTTGTGCTAGTTTTTTCATTTACCAACAGTCTTCTTCAAGATGGCTGTTCATAAAATACTAGTGACAATAGTATTTTATCATTTATTTCATATAACAGCTACAGAAAAAAAATTAGTTGGTGAAAGCAATATCATAAAAGATTCTATTAATTTAGATGAGAGGGTAGCAGATGTGTTCGAAGGAGTTTATTCGGAGTGTTTGTTAAAATTTTCGTATGTATGCCTTCAAAAAAAGACGCTACTGTACTTGAAATCTTTGAATCGTTTGAGTGAAATTTCTATTATTGGTGACTATGTAAAGTTTGGTAAGTTTTGAACATACTATTAAGTGAGTTAAACTTCTAGAAATATATTTGAGTACATCAATGAAGAAACGTATTATATTATATACTATTTATTAGATTATATACATATTTATATTATACTACTATATTATTTAAAGTACGGCAACGCATAATATCAACATAAAGGGTCTAGCCGGTTAAACATAGGCAATCTCCCCCAAAAGGAAAGTCTATTAATGACTATACCATATTTTAGAGAAATTTATACCCGGAAGAAATTTAGAGTTTTTCTCACCCCCTTATTTTTATAAGTAGTCCTACATCAGTCAGTCTGTCAAAATGAAAGATACATCTATGTAACTCTGGGATTTGAACCCGCAAACTATGCAAAAATAAGGTAGCATGTAGCACCAATCATAGCATCAAAAACAATAATAATATATTATTTGAGTCTGCTAGATCTAGATAAGTAAACTAGATCGATTTTTTGATAATACGTATATATTTCTCTATAATTCTAGTTAAAATAAACGCAAGCGAATCAAAAGAAGAAGAAATGTATGACACAAATGATACAGAAGAACTTTCATATGTTATTGACAGAGCCGTGGATACATTTTTCGAAAACCATTTAATAAGATTTAGCGGTTTGGGAGAAGATGTTCTTGTTCCTAATACAGGTAAGCAAGAAAAGACTACTAAGTATGTATTTTATATACATTGTCATACTGTTACAGGGATAGAGAATATCATAGAAATTCGCGAAAAATTTGTCCGAGATTACAAGTGATTTGCAAGAACGGAATAGATAGATATATAATTTTTTAATTTAAAGCTTAAGCCATTATTTTTATTTAAAGAAAATGAAAATATTCATAATTTTCATGTATTTATGGGTATTTAACCTGAAATAAAGGATAATAATATTAATAATAAAATTCTTTTTCTAAACGAAATTATGCTCATGTGTGTACACTGTACCTATATGATATTTAATCATTCTATTCTACTAAAACTGTAATTAATTTGAAAGTTTGTGAGGATGTTTGTTACTCTTTCAAGCAAAAATGACTTAACGGATTTTAATAAAACTTTACAGTATTATTGTTTACTAATAGCACGCCCCGGCTTTGCACCTAGATGTACTATAAACAAAAAGTTATAAGTTAAGCCTATGTTACTCGCTGATTATGTAGCTTTCTTTTGATGAAAGAATTTTTATATTTTTCGGTTCCGTAGTTTTTGAGTTAAATCGTAACAAACAAACAAATATTTCCTTTTTATTATATTAGTATAGATAGACTATAATTTTGTAACGATACTGGTCATATTATAAACATGAGTTTCAAGTAAGTCGGAAAAGGTCCTGCTGTCTGAGAATTATTTCGCCAAGTGAAAAAAAAACTGTTTTTTTTTCCACAGTAGAAGAGTTTGTTGGTAGGAAGAAGAGGAAAGGAGGAGGTGGTCACGGTGGTGGTGATGGTGATGACGGAGGCAAGAAGAAAATGTTCATGATGGCGATGATGTGCATGAAAATGAAAATGATGATTGTAAGTATCTGCTTAGTCTATATTATATAGTAACTCTTTCACAGTTTCCACCATAGAACTCCATACCTGTTACTGTCAGACAAGCCTCTTTAACTTCCTTCAAGACTATCTTTAACTTCCTTTAAAACTCTCTTTCATATACATTACTTTTCTATCCTACTTCTTAACTACACTATAATTTTCATTTCAACATATACATCACGCCTCTTTCCCATTGGGGTAGGCAGAGATTACGGAGTTCCATATATACCGCTCGCATCCTTGCATACCACTTTCGCACTTCCACTTTCGCACTTCCACTTTCATCAATGCTTTCATATACACGCTCGTCGGTTTCGAGGACTTTTGACCTGAACCTTTTCAAGTACGTCCTGAGGCTGAACTACTATCAAATGTTAAAAATACTTTTTTTTTGTTATAAGCATTATCTAACTTCTTATTGTTAGCGTAATTATATTATTACATATTTGTGTGTATATTTACATTTTGAAATCACCTTTGACTTCTCATTTTCTCATTACAGATGGTACCAGCTATGATGGGGATGATGGGAATGATGTCTTTCAAAGGAATGATGTTTAGTATGATGTCATTCATGATATCTAAGGTAAGTTCTTGAATCGGTTTTTCTGAGTGTCTATATTTTATTAAATGTATTTATTTCTCTATGATAAATATATAATTATTTTTAACCTTAAAAATAATTTATACTTAATATTATAAAGTGGAAAGGTTTGTTGGTTTGTTACGATTTAATTCAAAAAGTACTGGATCGATTTTAAAATTTATTTCACCAATAGAAAGCTACATTATCAGCGAGTAACATAGGCTTGTTTGTGTATACATCTGCATTGCACCTTGTTATAAATGAACTCATGTTATATTTATAAATGATAGCAAGCACACTTACATAACTAGACAATCCAACAAACACATAGAACTCAGATTCAGGACACACTATAAAAACAACATTTGAAATAATTATCCAAACATTCTACAAAGGGCTAGTACACATGTGAAATTTAAACATCCTTAACATGGAATTTCCATCTCATATTTTAATATTCCAGATGATGCTTTTGATGAAACTTTTGGAGAAGAAAGGCGGTGGCGGTGGCAGCAGTTGGAGTGGAGGTGGAGATGGGGTAAGATTCTATTGTTTTTTTTTTCATAGAAACATTTTATAAAAGATGTGCGAACATTGATGTTAATGAAATTAAGTTGGCTCTATCAGGCCTATCATATATGTAGATATTAGATACATATTTCAAATAGGTTATAATAATATATGGATCGGATCGTCACTATCTACGAAAACTCTGCAAGCTCGATTTTTGTCAGTTTTCACTTTTTCATGCCCTTTCTTAAATATTCACATCTACAAAATTTTATATGAAAATTTTAATAATTCTTTAAAATCTAGAAATACTCTAACTTTCTCAACGCCTGGTCAATTCTGTATAGCAAATATCTAAACCTGCAAAACCTGTTAATTAAGTAACTAGTTGTAGGATGTATTCAATGACTGGAATGCATTATTAGATATATGGAAACCTATGCCACGCTCCAACCTCTAAAATACATACATACTCGTATGTACAAAACATCATGATGACTTGTTGCGCTATTTCGTCGTCCAAAGATATTTCAAGACTAGCGATTCGCCCCGGCTTCGCACGGGTGCAACGTAGATGTATACACAAATAATTATGATGATACATAATAATGTAGCTTTCTATTGGTGAAATATTTTTTAATCGATTAGTTTTTGAGTTAAATCTTTACAAACAAATCTTCTCTTTATAATATTTCAAGATAAACATTTATTAATAAATAAGTTACGTATTGGGTTACCTGCACTATTTTCCGTTTTATTTCGTTAAACGATCAGTCTTAAACAATGATAATTAAAAAAAATAGTAACCGATGCTCATGCAGTATACTCATTTTGATAACAGTTAAGTGAAAATATCGGTCAACAGTGCATCATTATTTGATGACCAAGTGAGCTTCACTGTTGTCGATATCCTACTACCTATATAAAAAAACAGTAAAATGTTTATTTGTTCGAGTTCAATTTGTTAAATGGGATGTCGGGAAGAAAAATTATCATGCCATTCAAATAGCTTGCCAACTTAAGATGAAGCCAACGCGGGCACCAGCTAGTCTGATGAACATATTACAATATATCTTAACATTTCAGGGTTGGGCATCAAGCAGTAACAGTGGAGCGTGGATGCCAGCAGGTATTATTTTAATTTAACTCGTCTGTTCTATCCGATTATAATTCATCATCTTGCATCTTATAAAATACTTAAAAACGATATGACCATTTAAATATTTTTTTATGTTAGACATCGACAGACGAGGTTCTCTTGATGGCAGGTGATACCTCAGCAACAGAACATCATTCAATGATGCGCTGTCAACTATATTTTACTTCGAGCATTCGGAAATCCTTAAACCGAAACGCGCAATACGGTCCACGGTTTTTCCATCTATGAACGGTGGTTTGTTACTCGGTCGGAATTTTGATATTCCTCCTACACGTTCAATGTCCGAAGTTACCAGACGTGGAGAAGACATGCCTACAGAAATATATAAGCATGTCATCCCGGTGGGATTCGAACCTACGCCCCATCGGTGCGCACGGCAGGTGTTCTACCAAACGCGCCAACGAGCCCGTCAAAAATAAATATAATATTCATATGTAAAGTTTTTATGATGAACCGAAGGCATTTTAAAACATGGAGTTTCTGCACGACAATGAGTTCATTGTAAATGATTATTATGAACATAAAATACTGTATACCGGATAAAAACGCGGTTCATCTTTCTGTCTGCCCGTGACCACGGTTGCTGGAAAGCATCCGAAACGTCGGAATAAATAATTTAAACAATATAAATAATAAATCGCGTTTTAATCCGATATACAGTATTTTATTTAAATATGTGATACTTGCGTTAATAAAAGACAATATTATGATTATTATTATTAATGAAAAAACTATTTCAGCAAGTCCAGACTACAGCTCGGGTGGTTACGATTCAAACGGACAATGGCAGAGCAGATCAATAATAGAAATGCTCAAAGATGAGAAAATTAAACCTAAAATATCTTACGTCAAACCAATAAACCCATATACAACAAACCCATATATTAAAATGGATACACGTATCAAAGAAAATGAAGTTAGATTTACTGATAAACCAAAATTGCGGAGAAAACGAAGTATTGTAGACACGTTACGTAACGCCTACATGTATTGGATCAGCAAAATTCTTGGTATCAATAGGACAAACCCGAAATTCAAAATGATTAATGGAGTGAAGTATGTGTACCTTCCTAATATACCTAATAACCGTGCTCCTAAAGCAATTAATAATAATATAAAGCCATTAGTAATAACAGAAGATTTCAATAAGGGCGAAATAGTGGAAGGCCCTGTTGTGGGAAGAAAAATGATTAGAAGAAAGTTCAATAAAATGAAAGAAAATGTAAATGAGGCGGTTGATGAAAATCCGTGGGAATGACTATTTTATTTAATGAAATTCTATGTTTTGGAAAATATCGTGGAACCGGACTTTAAATCGTTTATATTTTTGTGAAGTGTGATAGACCAATCGATGGTGAACCTTTCCCTTTAAAAGAAAGTATTTAGTCTGAGTTTTTCAGTTACTAGATAACTTTTAAACGAAGAATAATGACGTCTTAATTTCTAATTATTTTAGGAGATATCTGGTAGTTGAAGAATTGGTATTCTAGATAATAATATAAGATATAATTAGGTTTTATTTAAATGTAGAATATAATAAATGTGGAATTATATACATTCTGTTTCAATTTTTCTGTATCTAGGGTCAGCAGACAAGAACATATAAGTTAAAAAAAATGCTTTATGTTTTAATATTATTTTTAATTTAGTTTAAGTTGTTTCTGACAAATATGACTTATTAACTTATGTGCTTTTGTCTACCAGTCCTATATGACGTCTCAGAGAATCCTTTGCAACAAGTTATCATAAGAAACATATCACAAACTATTTACAAGTACTATATTTATATATAATACACTTCTTTAGCCTTAGCATTGCCGGCCTAGTATGACAACCGCGACAAAATTTTGTCGACCGTTTTCTCGTGTTTTAATCGAATATCTCTTTATTTCTTCCGGGTTTAATGTGACAATTACACTTAAAACTCTACTTTTCATATAAAAAATAGATATATTTGTCGATAGAGATATCTTTTCTATCAAAATTGTCGATGTCGAGATATAATATATCGAGCTATGATCTTAGTTTGTCTTCTCTCGTTCGCGACATATCTCGTGGCGGTCATGCTAGGCCGGCTGAAGGTAACAGAGGCAAACATTTGTGAGCGCTCCTAAATGAGCCAATTATTTAGCCTCAGTATATTTTAACTAGTGCCATCTATCGCTAATTATATGAACGACTTCGGACTGTTATTCTTCGAGAGTACAGAACATAAGAAATGATTACTGCTTGCCTTCGTCAATCTTAGCTGCATGCTTAAACTTTCTCTTATACATCTATTAATTCTACAGATGGCAGCATGACTACTTTAATGAGTGAAATGTGAATTCTCTTGACTTCCGATTGCCATTCATATAAAATCATTCATGTAAATAGCAAAAAAAATATATTTTTGTTAGTAATAATAATTATTGTGATCAAAATTCACTTTCATCAACATTACTTCATAAAAAAGCTCAGAAGAAAGCTATGTTTAACATTTTCAATGACACCTTTTAGCGCATTAAAATCGACTTATAGTCAATGAATATATTAAGTATTACTGTGTTTTTTTAATATTTACTTTAAATGTTTTAATACTAACGCGTTGTATAGGCCGGCAACACATCCTCAAGATCTCGTGTGTTGCGGATGTCATGGGCGGCGATAGTCGCTTACCATATTCAGATGACATGCCTGTCCGTTTGCTTGCATATAAAATATATATATATATATATATATATATATATATATATATATATATATAAGCCGGTATTAATCACGTGAGAACCAGTGTACTGACGCTTTAAAAAGCTTATTATTATTTTTCAAGAAACTTTGATCATATTTCAATATTATCTACGGATATTTTTGTTATTTCACTGAGACAAAAACAGAATAATTGAAAACATCTCTAGTTCCTTTAATTGCGGGATATTAAATTTTCCCTGAGTAATGTCACTCGGAAGATTATTGTCACCGCGTATCGCAGAGAAAATAGCCGGTTTTACTATTAGCTTAGCGTCTGTTTAATCTCCGTTTAAATTCGAGTCTAATAAATTGATTAATAATAATAATAATATAACTTTATTGCACACCACAAAAAATAATAATAATACAAATAGAAATAACATATGAAAGCAATAGGCGGCCTTATCGCTTAAAAGCGATTTCTTCCAGGCAACCTGTGCTGGCTAACTTATTGGCTTGATTATTATGGATGATAAAATAATTAATTAAGAAATTTATGGAAATAATTCTAAATGGAACGAATTTCATGAATTAATTGAATAGAAGTTATGTGGTTAGTTTTCACTGTCTATTTCATTATGTCCGTTTAAATTTGTAGTTGTAATACTTTAATAATAAAATTATTTAAATTACTATGAACGTGCTATCACAGAATAATTACTCGCGTTTAAAAAGCATATCCTCCATTATCGATTATAACTTGTGCTATTCGTAGTAGTAAAAGATACTACGTAAGTTATCTAAGTAATACTTCATGATAATTAAGTATCAAGTGAGAGATAAAATAATGATTTAAGTTAAACTACGATTAAAATGATCGGTGGACTGGCCTATGTCTACGGTCAAAGACCTAGATCTTCACCTTGCTCTTGAACGTTTGGTAAACTTTAGTGACGTCGTAATTATATCGATATTTTTAAGTTGCTTACAAAACACGCATAAAACGTTTTTGTTTTTTTTTATTAAAAGGAGGGGCAAATAGACTGCTTACCTAATGGTAAATAGTTATTGGCATGAGTGGCAAAACCGGAGGGCTCGCAGATGCGTTGTCGCCTCACCCTTTAATTCTTTGCTAAGTATATTATATTTTCAAAATTGAAGGTTTTGATAATGCCAGGAATATAAATATTTTATAGTTCTTTTTTACATTTCTCGGAGTTATGTCTCTCTGATTCAGGAAGGCCAGGCTGTTAGCTTTTACGATTCTTGCGTTCACGTACGAATAAAGACTCAAATGGAATTAGAATTTAACCAATTATTATTTATAACATGGTACGTCCAGATTTTTTATAGAATAAACAGGCACACGGAATGTTAGGAAATATTTTAGTGATACAATTATTTAAGAAATTTAAATCAAAGCAATAAGGTTCTGACAAAAAAAACAGCGTCGCAGTTCCGGCTGCGGCAAAATGCTGAGTCAGTAACCCCTTTATTATTACTGTATTTTTATTTTTGTATTATGTGTTGTAACCTTTCAGAAATAAATGTCTTTCTATTCTATTCTAATAACTTCTTAAGAGCTCTCTTTAATTTGTGCTCTTTTTAAAGAGTATAAGCTCACACAACTCAAAAACTTTCAACTTTCTGCACTGACGTATATTTATGAAATCCTCTCGAATAATACATTTTAATAACTTATTACTGCCAATATATTATAATCTAGCTAACACAATTCTAACTTTAATTTTGAATATTTAATTTTTTCTATAGTTACTTGGCTCCTACATTATATTTAGTTTGTATTAATTACAAAACTTAATGTTAAAGCGTAGACAAATTTTAGCACATGTTTAAACCCTACTGGTTTAATACTATTCTTAACGTTACTTTTGAATTTGTATTTTTAAATGGTAGATAAATTTTAAAAAAACCTAATTCAACAATCTAAGCTAATGTGGTCAGTAATATCGACCACTTAATTTTATCGATAACCACTCCCATCACTACTCGCGCGAGATACATTCTCCGTACCACAAACTCTGCTTGGAGCTTAGTAAGTCCGCGTAACCGTGCGACAAACCACGTATGCGTCGTGTGGACGTTTGACCTTATTCCATTCGTAAACACGAGTTCAGTGCAGTGACAACTTTTTGCGGATGTTCGACCGGAAACAGGTAATATTTATTTCACTACCTACATAAAACCAGTGGCGTAGCTATCATATGGCAAAGTAGTGCAGTGCACCAGGGCCCTGAAGCTGAGAGGGCCCCCTGGGCTTTGAAAAGAGCAGGAGTTGTTACGATTTGACTGTTATTGCGATATTTTTTTTCTCTCTGCACCGGAGCCCTTGTCCACCTAGTTACGCCACTGCATAAAGTTCACAGTTCACTGTTCAGTGATACAGCTTAAATGTGACATCGCCAGATGGACAAGAGTCCTGGGGCATTTTTATTTAGTGCTCACCCTTTGGAAAGCGAACACCGCCCTCCATGAAACATTGCAACACAAAAGGATTTGCAAATGCGTTGAAGGAACAGAATAAAGGATCACGAAGCTTCTGTCCTGGTAATAATTCCACCCCTAAGATGGTGGAAGTTGGTATAATTCACCGCCACCTTCTACGAAACTCATGAAGTGTAAAACTCATGAAGATATATGCTTTCTTTAAGAAAACAGTGTATCAGGATTCTAGACATTCCCCTTGAACTGGTGAAATAGAGGTCAGAATTTCCGAGAGCCTCGCATATCATGAGGAAATCCTAGTAGTATACGACATACATACAATATTCTTCTGTGCCTACACAGGTATGTCACTAAACTCCTCCATATGCTGGATCGATTTTGATGAAATTTTTCATGTTTGTTTGATTCACAAGGAAAATGGCGCGGCGATATCCTATCCATTTTTTTCTTAGCCTACATTTTTGGGGTCCACCATTTTCATATTATTAAAGACGTACAGGAATTTGGGTACACCCACCTACTTGCTGATCTGACCTATTAAATGTTTGATTTTCACACCTTATAGGACATTCAACCGGAACACCAGAGGTCACAATACCATGATAAAGCATTACGTCATCAGTTTGCTTGAAAATTTTATATTTTAAAGTTTTCTCCGCGACCAGTTTTAAAGACTACAAATTAACTTTCTCCAACTCTGACGTGACCAAGGACATATCGGTCAATATAACTTTCATGTTATGGGTGCACTGCGATAAGTTGTCCTAAAGGGAACACGCCAGTGACACAAATGTGTATACCTAAGATTATATGAAAAAATATAAATATAAAATTGGCTGCCAAATTCGGTCTTTATAGGTACATAAATTGGGTATTATAGAAGTTTTAAAGGCCGGCAACGCACCTGCAAGCCCTCTGGTGTTGCGGATGTCTATGGGCGGTGGTGATCACTCACCATCACGTAAGCCGCCTGCCCGTTTGCCCCCTATACTATAAAAAAAAGTAGATTTTCATTGTAAAAGATCACGAAGAAAACATCGTATCAGGTCGCGAGAGTCCGACATAACCTGTCACCGCCCTCAAGGTGGCGGGTATCATTGATGATTTCACCACGAAAAATAAAAGGCTAAGTATTACCTATAAGATACATAAAAAACATTTTTGCGTTACCGCTTTTTGGCTTAAGGCGGCGAAATAGGCCTAAGAAAAGGATTCTTATTCTTCAGCAGCCAAAACAAACAACAAACATTAATATTCGATTCGTTCGCAAATATCACACTTTGAAAATAACTTTTACCGGACCAAAACACTATTTATAAATTATATTACAGGTATATTCGAATAATTTTCAGCAAGCGTGGTCATGGGCAAACTGACAGTTGACAGCTGTCTGATTTGAATTTTCACTAAGTTACGATACTAACGCCATCTATGTTTATGAATGAATATTGCCAAATCTTAGTACTCAGTTCATATTATATACTTATAATAATACTTGTTACAAGAAAAAGCCAAATATTTACATTCACCCTGCGAACACAGAAAACATCGGTCGCCGCATTCATCACTCAAATCATAAATCAGTAGCTATGTTCGTGTGTTCACATTTTGTTGGTAAAAGGCGTTTCACTTTTACGCATGCCTTGTGAAGATCGTGCACGCACATTTTGACAAGTTCTTAAAAATGAATTTCGAAGAAATGGTATGGAGTGAACTATTCAGTTTTCTCTTAAGATTATTGTTTTTCACAATAAGATTATTGTTAGAGTAGTATTGGTAATTTCATCCTCACCACCTCGATGCTTGGAAATCCACAACTCTGCATTTTCATAGGAATTTTCTCCCTCCCACTCTCTGTAAAACCAGACCCCACTCATTTCTTAAAACCCGGCAACGAACCTCCCATTAATATCCATAACATCCGAGAGCTTTAAAATGTGTTACCAGTCCTTACAGCACAAATATAAATTAACTGTTAAAGTATAGGATTTGCGAATTCCCGAGTCACCTAGTTTGGAATATACCAGACATAATCCTGTGTATATTTTTGAATCCCTGGGATTCGAACCCTAAACCTTCGTCACGATACAGAGCCATGGCGGGGGTTCACTCACTTCGTCCTTGCAAATGCCAAAACATTACATATCTTGCTATATCCATATAAAAATGACTTTCCTAGAATACCATTCATAGCGATCTAATATACTTGTAATTTATGGCTAAGACACGCTATTGTCATTACACGTACTTACAGTTACACTTCGTTGTTTACTGACATAGTTATTATACGTTTATCATGACTATTTATGTCTTTAGAGGAAAAAGTATGTTGGGAGACGGCTTTTTTAGAATGAATGCCCATGGCATTATTGCGTAAACATTTATTGGCATTTTTAACTTAAGTAAACTGTTATAATAAGTTCAAAGACAAGTAAGAGATGCTATTTTACTCGGTTTAGTTATTAATTAAATTAACTAGCAACGCGCCCCGGCTTCACAAGGGAGCGATTTAGATGTACTATACACAAAAAAATAGCGTATGTTACTAGCTAATAATGTAGTTTTGTATTGTGAAAAAAAATTAAAATTGGGACTGTAGTTTTTGAGTTTATTCAAGACATACAAAAATACAAATCTCTCCTCTTTATAATATTAGTATAGAAAAAAATTTCATAAGCACAAAAAATTATTTATTACTATCTAATAATATTTCCTCCCACTTCTGGGACCTTTTTTAATTGAAAAAATATTGTATTTATTGCTTTTAGATAAAAATTCAATAAAATAAAAAGATTAATAATATAATAGTAAATATTGACAGGATAATGTCCACATCTGTGGCTCTATAGCATTATAGTTCATTTGTAACTGAAAATATTTCATATAGCCCTTCTATTTAAAATCATTCGAGTAGTTTTTGAGTTAAATCGTAACAAACAAACAAATCTTTCCTCTTTATAATAATAGTATAGATATAGAAAACGTCCACATACGGCAATGTTTCTAAAGAGGTTAAAGATTTCATTAAGAACTCTTTAGCCACTCTCTTGCATGTGCAAACAGCTGAAGAACAAATCTGTGATGTACAGTCGGTAGTACACATGAATGAACAATTGTCCAGAAACAGAATCCAGCGAGATCCGTTCCGCTTTCGAGCGCGTGCCTCAGCGACACCGATATAAAGATAATGGATGTTGCCATATCTATAGAATCTTTAGTATAGATGGAATGGCCTAATGAAATATGGAAATGGATGGAAAAACCGTGAAGTAACCGTACAT
The DNA here is from genome assembly GCA_905404175.1 of Anthocharis cardamines. Lineage (NCBI taxonomy): Eukaryota > Metazoa > Arthropoda > Insecta > Lepidoptera > Pieridae > Anthocharis > Anthocharis cardamines. The sequence goes on along the minus strand of FR989972.1, from coordinate 2,757,970 downwards.
TGCGCGAGTCGGTTTCACTGTCTATGGATTTCCGAATGCTCGAAGTAAAACGTAGGTCGACAGCGCATGATTGAGTGATATTCTGGGGCTAAGGTATCACTTACCATCAAGTGAACCTCATGCTCGTCTGTCGTTATCTAACATTTAAAAAAAACATTTTTTTTAAAAATGCCTATTTAAATAACATAACTTTTGCTGGATTAAAATTGAAATTCAGTGCCATAGCCCATAACCACTTTTGTTTTAAAGTACTTGAAACGTCGGAATAAATAATAATTCATTGCACAAATAACAATTCCAAATTAGAAAAAAATACATAAATAATAATCAATCCTCTAACCTGGTAAAATTTGTGTTATTTTGTTGCTAGGAAAACATTTAATGAGATGAATTACAAGGGTATAAGGACACCAGACAATCAATTAAAGGTGACATAAATATCAGCCAGTCAGCGATTATGCTTTTCATCACATTCAGAGCCTTTTGTAATAATCACAACAATCGGATACTTTTACACATGATAATCTGATATTTTGCAGTCATCCAAGAATTATCCTAAAATCCTAATTATACAATTATAATCCTAAAGTTATGCGCCATTTTTTTTTTGAGACTCGTATTTATATATATGCGTATATGCCTCAATGGAAAATTGACAAACAAAAGCCGAGCCTAGCACATTGACCTTGACTTGTACTCATAGTACAAGGCTCTTCTAGTAAATTCTCTATATGTTTGTGATCGCGTGACCACTTGATCGACTTTTGATTTCAAAAGCAACATTCCGGTGTGATTGTTACAATCATTGACTTTACATGATATAAATTAGAATACCATCACGTAATCAAATTTTTGGGTACAAATTGATGAAATAATTATTATTTTACTATAGTGGGTTATAATTTATATTTGCTCTTTTGCATTTTATATTCGTCCGTAAGCTAGGTCAGATTGAGTACGATATATTATTAGGTTCTATGTCCTGGTAAATATTTCATATCTTTACTGACTCTAGGTCTAGACGAATTAGTTCATCGAATAAAACTGAATCTCAGTCATGTATTATTATTTATTATGTTTTTCAAATCATGAAGACAATATTGAAGTTGTTCATTTTCAAGGTGATTAATGCAAAAAAAAAAGTATCCATTCGCAGAAATTAACTTAATTATATTTTAGTAATTGTTAACCTACATAAGGTAATTGGGGTCAAGAAACTTTTACAGAAGTCATTTTTTATAAATATTGCTTTCCATTACAGGTTATTAATTATAGTATTATCATATTATTTGATTAAAAAAATAAGTGATATATGAAAAGCAATTATTTCGTTTCGGCGTGCTTATACTTATTATAATTATTAAAACGTTGAATATAATATAAGAAATTATATAAGAAGTGCATGTTCATTAAGTTTTACATGAAATATTCACTTAATATTATAATTTAAATGTATTTGGGCTATTCAAATCCGATTTATTTATGATGTAAAAGATTATAATAACGTATTTAAATTGATTAGGATTAATTCTACAATTCCGCTTTAATACTTATCCAGAAAAATACTCGTTATATTGTCTTTTATTAACGCGAGTATCACACATTTAAATAAAATACTGTATACCGGATTAAAACGCGATTTATTGTTTAAATTATTTATCCCGACGTTTCGGTTGCTGAAAAGCATCCGAAACGTCGGGATAAATAATTTAAACAATAAATCGCGTTTTAATCCGGTATACAGTATTTTATTTAAAAATACTCGTTACTCGACAGAATAAAAGTTAATTTCCTAGTGGGGCATGGGGCATACTCATTTCTGTGTCTGTTTCACTGATCATTTTTCTTTAGGCTTTGGCTCAGAATCATCTACTTGCCTGAAATAAATGATTCTGAGCCCTGCCCAAACGGATTTTTTTAAAATCCTGTTTCCCCGGGATTCGAACCAAGGATCTCCGGTGCTAAACACATCGTGCTTACCACAGAGTCACGTAGGCGGACTTAACCGAATAGTGTTTTTTTGTCATAAATGACACCTCATATAAACTGAGCCGCAAGACGGTTGGACCTGTAAGTCAAGTGCGGATTTAATTGGTATATATAGGTCACCAGGCTCTCCCCTCATTGTACTATCACAGGGAGAGAGGAAACGATAAACCTCAAGGGCATAAATATACCCTTCCTCCTTTATAAAAAAGGCCGGCCTAGCATGACAACCACAACAAAATTTTGTCGACCGTTTTCTCGGGTCTAACAAGGCACTTACACATAAAACTCGACGTCTAATGTCTAAAGTTGAGATATATGTCGATCGAGATATCTTGTCTATCAAAGTTGTCGATGTCGAGATATCTTATACCTTAGTTTGTCTACTCGTCCGCGAGATATCTCTCGATGATCATGCTAGGCGGGCAGTATTATACTAGTGTAGATTACTCCATCAATTTCGCAATGATGAATGCAACATTGAGTTTTTGAATGAACTCCTCAGACAAAATGTATTCAGTAAATAAACCTCTCTAATCAAATTACTGTCGAACACACAGCGGACTTTCGCAGTGAAAGTCGATAAACACTACGCTCTCAGCCATGCTGAGAATTTGTAAACAGGTGCTATTTGACAGCCGTTCTCAAATTCTTATTGGTCAAATAATGGAACATGTATTTATGATGGTAATTTTTGATAATCATTCAAACAAAATACTAGTCTATTTGATAAAGCCTCCTGCCCTGTTCCCTTTTTTTTAATAAGTACTATTACTATTACATATAAAATGAAAATGTCTTTTAAAATGAAATTGAAGTGTTAGTTTCCATATTATGAAATGTATTAAAAAAGTTTATATTATGTAAATAAATAAAAAGATACCTAACTTTATTCCACAAATATTTGAAAACTAGCAACGCGCCCCGGCTTCACACGGGTACAATGCACATGTATCTACTATACACAAAAAGCCTATGTTACTCGCTTAATGTAGCTACATTCTCAAAATCGGTTCAGTAGTTTGTGTGTTTATATGAATAATATAACATACAAAAACACAAATCTTTCAATCATTTTATGCCATTTTAATATAGATTTAAAAAAAATACTTTTATTTTTTTATTAATACAAACAGAAATAAAAATATATACCTAGTATATTTAAAGCAGTTACAATGTATAACCGTAAATTATAGCCAATAATGGAATTTACTTTTTATACAAAAAACATAACAGCGTATAAAACAACATGTGTGTGTGCGTGTGTGTGTGAGTATCGTATAGTGTTTTAACTTTACTTATATCAAAAGTTTGTTTTTTTTGACAATGTATTGTGACTTACACAACTTAAATTGATATGAGAATGATATTAAAACTATTTAAAACATGATATCAATACGCAGAACTGGTATTACATTTCCTTTCCATCATAGTTACCGCGTGCGGCTTGTGTATTTCGGCCCCATTTTAAAAAATCCAAAGAACATTAAGTGAAAATGGACATAATTAAAATTCATCAAGCATACGAAACATTATTTTCTAGATTACAAACCATTAAACATCCCTGTTTTCTAGTTGTTATTCATAGCCACGATTTAATGTGTAATACGATTGCTTAGTTTTCTATTCTTTTTGTCTTTATACTTTCTACTTCGTATGCATGACGTCGATCGACTTGTTATTAAACATAAGGAACAAATAATTATTTAATTATAATTCTATTTCTATTCTTTTATTTATGAAAACAATGACATAATATTATATTATATCAATATATCTAATCTCGTTATTTTGAACCCAGGTACCTATTTCGCCCAGCGAATCAGCCTCGCTGGAAACCATGCCGCATGGCATTTTGTTGAGGGTGTATATATTATGTTATAATTATTTAAAATCTAGGTTATTGTTTATTTTTTATAATATTTGTATAGTTAGGAACAAATTGATTTATTTATTTATTTATCTATTTAATAAGGAATATGCCTAATGCAGTGGCGGATTTACACAGTTTTTTTTATGGAATCTCGCTGTTGGCAGAAGGCCTCTACAGCTTAAAAAGAACAAGAGGGGCGAGCACTGTGGCTCAGCCTTGTTGGGGGTTTGCTACGACACGCCTCAGGGCGTCTCCTGCGAGACACGTACCTCGGTTTGGGCTGCCGTAGGAGGGGAGAGTGCCTGAAGAGCTGGACGGTAGCTGACCCGTGTGAGCGATGCGCGGAACAAGGGTCCTCGCCTTCGCCGGCGAAGGCGCTGTACGCGGGTATGGGATGACGGGCTCGCCCGGGCGGAATCCAACCGAACGTGGGCTACAGTGCATGGATCATCGGAATCCTCTAGGATGTGTTTGGGTCTCCTCCAGAGAGCCTTATCGGGGGGAGGGATGGATTTACACATTTCCAAGGTGTAGGCTATTAACTCCCCCCACCCCCCGTCTACAACTGTCTATTCTTCTTCTATTTACTGGTTTGGGGCGGCGAACTGGGTGTTTTGCTATAGGTTATGTTTGATGTTTCATTGAATGACATCATACATGGTAAATCCGTCACTGGCCTCGTTTTCAAATAAAATTTCGACAGGCTTGTTGGCGCGTTTGGTAGAACACCTACCGTGCGCTCTGATGTTCTGTGGTAGAGGTATCATCTACGATCAAGTCAACCTTATGCTCGTATGTCAACATAGTAAAAACATAAAAAATTACTAGTTTATATACCTACAAATTAACCTTATGAACAACAAAAAAACATGATTTTTTGATTGAAAGAGCTTTTATATTATTTTGGTATAAGATACCGTTATAAAGAATTCTATTCCTATTTCCTTAATGAAAACATTAGCTGCATTTCATTTTACTTCTTGTTTGTATTTTTAATTCTTATTCGTGTAAGTACTATTATTATCCTTCAACTTTAGCGCCCACCCTTCTCCTTGTTAGTTTTAAATAATTTCTAACAGGAGGCCTGGAAGAGATTGCTGAATTGTAGCGATAAGGTCACCTTTTGCATTATCAATTCTATTACAAGAATAAGAATAAAGGAGATGGAAACGATTACATACAACTTTGGGCCCCCAATGTAACAAACTGAATTTGGTGTGAATTAATATATTGAGACTTAATAGTCTTTCGTTGAAAATTCTATTAGTTTTGTCAATCTGAGAGCCGAGTTATTAGAGTTTTAAGTAGTCAAAGTAAGGTTATGTTACGATCAATAACTGACATATATTTCATAAAACTTAAAACACGAAACGAATTAGCACAGAGTAAACAACTGTCATACGGTATGCCAACGACAGACTAAAATAAAAGATCGATTTTAATCGATAAAAAATCGATAATCATATATATTAGTTTTCTTTAATTAATAATTTATATTTTATTTAATAACATAACTGTAATTATATGCAATATATTGTATTTAAAGTACATTTAATTACTTTTGAGTTAATTACCTTCTCCAAAGGTTTTCTTTTTGTGATTGTGTAATCGATTCATTTAATCGAGAATATCAGGAAAACTATCTTTCTCATATTTCTCCGCTCCCAGATTGAGAATTGAGCTGATTTTTGGTATTATAAGATAAAAAAATATGACAATTTTTTTAGATCATATCACAACTTATTACATTTGGGCCCACAATTTTCCATCTCCTTTATTAGGTACAAAACAAACAAACAATAAGAAGAAAAAAAATACAAAATCAGTTAAACATAAAAAAGAAAAATTTGTTTGGTAGCTAAATGGTGAGGTTACTCAGCTTATGCATACAATTTTCTTTTTTTATCTTACAATAAAGTCTCATAAGTAAGGAAAAAATAAAAGCTTTTTTATTTTATTTATTTATGTAGCTAAAGATCATATTATATGTATGTATATCAAACTAGCGACCCGCCGCGGCTTCGCACGGGTGTAATGTATACGTATGTAGATGACATAGACTGTACACAATTTCTATTGGTGAAAGAATATTTAAAATCGGTCTAGTAGTTCTTAAGTTAAATCGTAACAAACATACAATCAAACAAAACTTTCCTCTTTATAATATTAGTATAGATTTAACAAATTGTAATTAACATATATATCGTATTATTTTCGAAGCTCATCCATAAATTACTTTCACTTGTATTGTAATACATATGGTGTTGTCATTTTGGACACCATAATGTCTACAGGAATGTCGTCTTCGGTTCTCTATGACTGGTTTTTAACGAACAGGTAAAAGCAACCTACTGTCCTACTGCAGGGCGGGTTACTAATGCCACTACATATCTATACTATGTTTTAAGAAGTTTGTGATGCCTTATCACCGGAGGTCCTGAGTTTGAATCCCAGGGAAACAAGATTTAAAAAAGTTTTCGTCCGGGCAGGGCACAGAACGCTGGTCACCTACTTGCCTATAAAGAAAAATTATCAATGAAACAGACACAAAAATAGGTCTGTAAGATATTTGGACGCTGTTAAGCAATACTGTGTCAACTCACAAAATGACAAAAATTTAAATTTTGATACCAAGCGCTTCCTTATGAGCTGGACTACATATTTCAAAAGAGATACATTTAAATCGTTTTAATAGCAACTTGAAAAAACTAACGGGCACGAAAACCTAAAATGTTTAAAATATTTAACAATAATGTACTAAGTCCAATTACTTTGATTGCTACCATGAAAACGATATACATTTAATTGAATAATAATAATTACAAAAAAGTATATTATTTCTGTTATTTTTTAAAAGAAATTTTATAAAACCTGATTAAAACTTCAAACTCAATTTTCGATGGGTTATTCACGATCATTCGAAAACTTTCCGTTCCGATATTACAAGATTTCGTACCGATATATCAAGCTTTCTATCATTTTATACTAAGATTCTAATCGGAAACTCCCGAAGAATGCCGATGCTCAATCCTATGGGAATTGTGAATACCATTTTCATATCCGGTAAATACGAAAAAACTTTCAGTGGGAGAGCGTAGCTTTCCGGGCGGATCGATTTCGAATGATCGTGAATAGCCCTACTGGAGGGATTCGAACCCACGACCCATCGAAAGAACGCGCTAACGAACCCGTCAAAAGTCGTGCTAGGCCCTCTGTAATTACGAACGAACGAACAGATCATAATTAAATAATTTTATATATTATGTACGTATACATAGTCTGTTTCGTCGCACGAAGATCTAAGAAAAATAACAAGTGAAAGTGAACGAATCGATTTCGAACGGAGAAATGAAAATAAAAGTGTTTTCTTAATAGTTTAACAGACTCCAATTTGAACTTCGTGGTGTACCGAATTGAAGATCTTAGGTCCCAGGATCAAGTCCCGGGAAACAGATAAAAAAAATTGTTTCAGTCAAGACAGAAGACTACTTGTCTATTAAGAAATGGTCTACGAAACAGACACAGAAATATATCTGCCCCATGCCCCACTAAAGGACACGGGAATTCACTTTTATTTAAGCACTTCTCATGGGAGCAATGTAAATAGCCAATATTACTCGCTGATAAGAGGAAAAAATAAGGGTTTTACTCCGTTATAAAGTATTTTATTTGTGATACTCGCGTTAATAAAAGACAACCTGGACAATATTTACGGAAGTTTGAATACCTTCAGTAGATGTGACGTATATGAAAATGCATTAGAAACCACTAGAATACAATAGGTCTCGAAAGGTATGCGTGAAGGAAAAGTTAGCTTAACAATTAGTAAATAACATTCAAATATACCTTTTGTCTTGTCTAATACAATTGAAGTTACATGTCAAGCACAAATTATGGTACATTAAAATTGATAATTAGTTACTGACCTTAAGTTTTCAAATTCTCTTCGTGAAATAAGGCGTGAAAGTTCTGACGTGTACTTACTTTAGACGAGACTTAATGACCTGTCTAGAAATTACAAAAACATAAGTAATCGATTACGATACGTGTGTAGTGCTGCATAAATGTGCATCCTAGATTATATACGTAAGGGATCCTAAGGGATGTCAAGACTAAAAATAAAATTGAAATGAAAAATTATTTAATGTTAACCTTTTAACCGCTTGTGTTGCATGCGACAAGTATTTCCGTGCTTCTCATCCAGAATATCTAGAATTTTTTGTTCTGTTTTTGTCCTATGAGATGCGTGGTACAATTAAAATGATTATTCAATAGTTCGTACTTACGAAGTACTTACGGGTGCTAGAAGTACGGCAATTGATATTTAGCCTAGCGGTTAAAAGGTTAAACAATCATTTTAAGTAAATACATGTATAATGACTATATACTTTGTATATCTGTGTCACAATGACCCGCTCTTCCATTGAAAATTTTAAAGTATTAAGAACTTGTAGTTTTATAATAGTAAAACTTAAATTTAAATATTAGCAACAGTGTGTCTATATATGTGTTTGTCTACACAAAAGTGTAGAATTTTGGAATACATAGATTTTTTTTGGTAATTTCATCGAATAAAGCTCGCATAGCATCGAAGTATCGAATAATGTTTGGAAATAAAATGCGGAAATATTTGCACATAGCTTTAAAACATTATTTGTGAAGATAAATCAAAGCAACTAAAATCGTGGAATGATAAAGCAGTCGCAACCTCCCACTAGAAAATTGCGAGTCTGTTGCTTTCTTTAAATTTTGCATTATCATTTGAATTGCACCTCGGACAATTTGAACATGTTAAAATTAAAAATACATAAAAGAGACACTGAGACAGGTAAAACTACGTTAAAGTCTGTTAATACAAATGAGCACATCTATCCTGCAATCTGAATGAAATCACCGACAAAGAACACAATTGCTTTGGAGGTAGATAGATGTTTTATACGTATCAAGATGAATCATACTTGCAGCTAACTTCGGAAGCTGATTCAGTTTTAGATTGAGTATCATCAACTTCCACAATCGTCTTTCATTCGTCATTGTCGACGGGGTTCATTTTTCAGTTATAAATTCCTAGAAAGGAAGCGGGCAAACGAATAATACGTGTTACGTTTGTTTGTAGTGTTAGATCCGTAAAAGTCGTTGATGATGCGTACCGCTTGGGTCACGTAGCAGCCACGGCGATACTCTATATTTCATATTAAGTAGTAACACGCCCCGGCTTCTCACGGGTGTAATGTAAATGTTGTGTTACTCGCTAATAATGTAGCTTTCTATTGGTGAAATATTTTTTAAAATTTGTCATGTAGTTTTTGAGTTAAACCGAACAAAAAACAAGAGTTAAAAAATCAAATAAATATTTCCTCTTTATAATATAAGTATAGATTATTATTAGAGTTTTTAACGTATTCATGATGATGAAAAAGATTGCGATGCAATGTGTGATGCGATGAAAACATAACGCTAATCAATAAACAAATGACATGGAAAAATAATCCATGTTATTAAAATAAAATTAATTTTAAGTAAAATTTTTAGCCATCACTAAATAGTATAAAACAAAGTCGCTTTCTCTGTCCCTTTGTATGCTTAAATCTTTGAAACTACGCAACGGATTTTGATGCGGTTTTTTTAAATAGTATAATAATAACAGTTTTTCTGTAGTGTATTTAGTATCAGCCTTGCACCGGTGCGAAGCGGGGGCGGGTCGCTAGTACAACAATAATTTTGATTCAAAATGGCCAGTAGGTACTGCAGAACGGCAGACGAATTATTAACACAGAAATTAAACCAAATACTGCCAAATAGATGTGAATGAACTTTAGTTAACTAAGATCACAAATATGATTTTTATTTAATTTTAGATTTTGTATTTTTAGTTATTAAAACATGAGTGAAGTAAATACATAACCAGAATTAATACAAAGTAATTCAATTAACAAACTGTTCAACTTTGCTGAAGTGTCGAAGAACAGTTTCTCCGGAACCTTTGATATGTTAAATGCATGTACGATTGTACGGTTCTTTGCACCGAGAATGAAAGTCATATATAATTGTATATATTATTAATAGACAAATCAGTTAATAATATACTATTACACGCTTGCTAACACAGTGATTAATTATATAACATAAGACAAGGTATTTTTTATTATATTAAAGTACTTTACATATTTAATTACTTTTGTTTCGTTTGTGCCAGCGCGAGCGTGCTTTTTTAGCTTCGATCCTAACTTTTACTGATAATATTGGTATTTTTTTTTTATGTCAGATATCGACAGACGAGCATGAGGTTCACTTGATGGTAGGTGACACCTCAGCCACAGAACATCAGTCAATGATGCGCTGTCGACCTAATTTTTACTTCGAGCATTCGGAAATCAATAGACTGAAACCGAAACGCGCAATGTGCACTTCACGGTTTTTCCATCTATGAACGGTGGTTCGTTACCCGGTCTGAATTTAGATATTCCTCCCACCCGATCAATGCCTTACAGAAAATTATAAACATGTAGTCCCGGTGGGATTCGAACCCAAGAACCATCGATGCGCACGGCAGTTGTTCTACCGAACGCGCCAACGAGCCCGGTATTTTATTAATGATCTAACTATTTAATATTATTTTTACATATTTTAAGTTATTTGCCATTTTTAATATCTTCTATTAAAACGTAATACAGTATTATTAATTTCACTGATTTTTAAGAGAGGGACAAACGCCCATAATATGAAAGTAAATTATTGCCAATGTCCATGGATTCACAATATCAAGGAGCTTTTAGCTGAGTTGCGAGCCCAAAATCAAAAGTTTTTGTACCAACCTAAATGTGTGATACTCGCGGTAATAAAATACTTTGGATGCTATTATGTAAATTGAGGGGTGGAACTGATGCCCAGTAAAAAAATATATTTATTGAAAATAAAAAAAAATGCGTGAACCCCAAAAAAAGGTATAGGAGATCTGGGATCTATATTGGGATATAAATTATAAATAAGATGTGTTAATAACTTCCATGTATGAATTGTTTGTGTCGGTAATTAAAATATTGTATATATTATACTACTTAACGTAATTAATTTAAGAGGTAGATAATACCGCATAATAGTCATTCCGCCTGAGAAACTCTTACTATAATTGTGAATTTGAGGCTCTTTTTGTGAAATGAATAATCGCATCAAACCGGAAATATCTCAAAAGTCTAAGACGTATATAAAAAAATAAGTGGGATGGAGAAATAAATGTAGGAAACGATAATAACTTTAATATTTAAGTTATACTAGTTGAATGGCCTTGAACTTTATAGCCAACTGTTATCAATCTTACTATTATATTGAAGCATATTGCAATTGCCACTTATCTAAAGTTTTCGATGACATCTGAAAAACTACGTGACACTTCAGTTTCTGTAAGCATGTCTTCCCCACGTCTGGCAACGTCGAGAATTAAATGAGTAGGATGAATATCGAAACTCCGACCGGGTAACGAACCACCCTTAGTGAATGGAAAACCCTATGGATTTCCGAAAGCTTAAAGTAAAAAGCAGGTCGACAGCGCATCATTGAGTGATGTTCTGTGGCTGAGGTATCACCTACCATCAAGTGAACCTCACGCTGGTCTGTCGATAACTAACATAAAAAAGTAACTGATATATAATCATTAATCTGACTAACATCAACTGTTGTAATATTGATGTTTTGTCTATTTACCTGTTATGAAATAATGATTTTATTAATAAGTAAAGTATTTAATTAAAATATTAATCTTACCTAATCTATTTTAATATATAATACTAAGAAAATCCCCAAAGCAGTCTATGCGTACACTCGTCGATGAATCGACAGTGTACTAACAAGGTGCCTCATAATTGGACCCTTTTAATTGTCGGCCATCATCTTCTGATGCTGTTTCCTTACGCATTACTGCACAAGCGTCTGTATGAAACTGTGTGAAAACTAGAAACGTGACAGCTTTAATAGTATCCTAAATAAAAACATAAAAACTCAGATGAAATAATAAATATCAAATATTTTGCTTTAGTTAATGTTAATGTTCAGAAATACTTTAAAATATTAATTGTACTGTAAATATTCGTTACTGTTGATGTCTTGTTACGCAATATACATATTTCATTAATTTTCTCTCCATAAAAGAAGACGCCGTTTGTCTAATAAGTTTACTTTAATTCGTATAATATAATTGTTTTATATTTGTGTGACAGCACAGAACATTCTGTCTAACAAAATTACTGTAATCACCGTCGTAAAGGATAATGATCTTGCTAATTTAATTTTATCTCTTATTTGCAGATGAAATGAAAATTTGGAGCTAGATTTGGACACAAGTACCGGAACGGAATACTTTTGACGTACTTTCAAATTCGTGTGGAAAATGGAGACACGAGTAACAGGGCGTATCAGTAACCTTTGCTTATGTTGAAATACAGATAGTAATGATTTGATAATGGCAGGCGTTCAACGCAACGTCTGCGTTTGCAGAAACATACATAGATGGACCATTAGTTTAGTACAATTATGTACTATCATACTTATCTTAAGTGTTAGTGTTAACTCTAGTAATTCAACCGATGAAGACATTAAAAAAATCAAAAGTGATATTCCTAAAAGATTAAGATTTATGGAAGCGGTTACTGGACGCGGATTCAGTGATGTTTACCAAAATGGTACTTTTAAAACTGGTAACAGTTTGTGGGACAGTATATTGAATAAGTGTAGTTTGAAACCATCAGTGAGTTGTTTGCAAAATAACTTTTATTCGTATTTAGATGAGAGTTTAGACTTTAACGGTGATATCAATGTGACGAGTGGTGTGTGCTTTAAGAAGAACAATGTGGATATGAATAAGTTTAGTAAGGAGGCGAATATAATATACCTCACTGGAAATGAGAAAAGTGATGCGAAGTCATTTGATGCAGAGAATGAAATAGACGATGAAGAAGAATCAGGTATGTTTCATCTTTCAGTTGAGTAATTTTACTTTAAAGCTTTCAAACAACAAACACTGAATAAACGTTATTTATTGTTTGTATGAAGGTATTGTTAATATAGTACATTTGATATTATATAATAAGCGACGAATAAATCTCTTTCCCTATCCCTCTCTCTCAGTTTTAAGTCATGAAAGCAGTTACGTAATATCCCATCCGGGACGAACCACTGTTCATAGATGGAAAAACTGTGAAGTGCATATTGCGCGATTCGAATTCAGTTTTGGATTTCCGAATACTCGAAGTTATTTTATTTTTTATTCGCTTTTGTTTTTTTTATTAATATTTAACTAGCGTGTGAACATCCGTGAGGTGACTAGGTCACGGCTGAAAAACAGCGTGGTGAGTTTGCCAAAACCCCACCACACGATGCTGAGTCCTTTTCATCAGAAGTGTATATATTAATATTTTTATTTTATACTGTACTATAATTTCCGATGAAGAAACTTATTCTATTCTATTCCATGTAAAAAAATAGGTCGACAGTGCATCATTGACTAATATTCTGTGACTGAGGTATCACTAGTGTTGCCAGGTGTCCCGATTTGCGCGGGACGTCCCGATTTTCAAGGGTCTGGGGACGCGTCCCGATTTATACCTAATCGGGACGCCAAATGTCCCGATAAATCAAAAAGTGAAAAAGAAAATCATAAATTTTTTTTTTAAGTAGGTAGGTGCGTAGTTTTTAATTTTTTACTCATCACGTCACTATTTCAAATTCAAAATGGCATCAGCTTCACGTCACTTCGCATTGCATGAACGAGAGAGCGTAATGTAATGGATAAAAACTAACTTCAGTATGACTTGTAATGAATTTTATAAAATTAATATGCTTTAAAAAAAAGGCCATTTTAAAGGCGGCAAAGTCCAATGAAAAATATAATTTTAATAAAAAATAATATAAATACTTTAAGTACACTTTAAATACGACTTTATTTTTAATTTTCACTAGTACAGCAAGCAAGACTGACTACTTGTTTTAGAATAAAGACATATTTGATATAGATAATATAAAACTAAAACTAAAACTTGCACTATTAATATAGAATGCAATAAATTAAACCCTAATTTAAAAACACCTTGTTTTTTTGTTTGTCCCGATCTGCAACCCTAAATCCCGATTTTCTTGACCTCATGTACCGACTGAAAACAAATCGGACCTGGCAACACTAGGTATCACCTACCACCAAGTAAACTTCATGCTCGTCTGTCGATATCTAACATAAAAAGTAGGTCATGCAGGTGTCTTTCCGAACTTTAAGGAATGAAAAGTGGACTTCACTCTAAATACTCGACTAGGAACCTCCAAGAAAAAACCCTACTTATTTCTTCAGAATCTGCAACGCACCTGTAAAAGCCTTGGTTCTGCAGGGTAATGATAACTTGCAGCCAGGTGACCTGACTGCCGCGCCGCGTATTTCAAAAAGGAAATTTTCTTTGGTTTAGCTATTTTGGATTATCCGTTGTTCAAACAATGCACTATTCAACATTCTTGTTACATCCGGATAGAAACGTAACCAGTCGTTTTATCGCCTTACCGCTAACGCATAGTATTTTCGTGACTTTTGTCACAACTCCCTTTCTACTGCAATGAGTAATCCAGGTCGGCCGCAAACTTCTAAACTTTGAGAGTTCGATACAATCTTCAATTTCACATACAATAACATCTAGAACTGTTCAAATGTTTAAATAAAATACTTGATACCAGATTAAAACGTGATTTATTAATTATATTATTTATCCCGACGTTTCGGATGCTTTTTGGGACCGTGGTCACGGGCAAACGAGGTGACAGTTGTCTGATTTGAAATATCACAAAATTGCCACATGAACGCCATCCATTCCCATAGAATTGATATTTACTCTCTTGCAAGGATTTTTAGAGAAAGTTCCTTAGAAGTTTAGAGAAGATTCCTTCCCAGACTAGTACGCGAGGCTATTAAAATTAAAAAACATGCTAACTTCAATAGAGAAGATGATTTGAGAGTTTCCAAAACCTGGGATCCAGTAATTAAACATCTTAAACCCCATATCAAACATACTTAAAAACAAGAGGACACCGTTCGTCAATATTGTCATAATATAGAAAATTACAGTAAATATCAACTCCGTAGGAATAGATGGCGTTAATATGGCAACTTTGTGACATTTCAAAAATCAGACAACTGTCATCTTTCTGTCTACCCGTGACCACGGTTGCTGAAAAGCATTCGAAACGTCGGGATAAATAATTTAAACAATATAAATAATAAATCGCATTTTAATCCGGTATACAGTATTTTATTGAAATGTGTGATACTCGCGTTAATAAAAGACAATATTCTGTGTAGCTTTCTATTGGTGAAAGAATTTTTAAAATCAGTCCAGTAGGTTTTGAGTTAAATCGTAACAAATAAACAAACAAAGAAATATTTCCTCTTTATAATATTAGTATAGATATATACAATTATTACGAAATTATTTAAGTTATATATAAAACGTATTACGTTAAAGTCGGCACGCCGGGCTTTTGGGCGTATATTATGGTTTCGCCACTAAGCTCACTTGATGGTAGGTAATACTCAACTCTATTCAGTATTTCTTAGACCCATTCTAATACTTAATACTTACAGAGTGACCAGTTTAAAGAAAATTATAAATATGGATCCGGCGAGTATCTAACCCGTGACTTATCGAAACGCAAGACTAAGGCAGAGTACTCGCGAGCCCATCAATAAATTTGAATAACATTTTCACTTTTACTCATTATGAAGATACTGACCTTAATTTTTAAAAATATCTTGTTTTAAAATTTAAATTACTTTTCAATCGACTTGTTTGTATTTCACTTCGAACGCATAGGTCACTTTCTAATTCAAATTCAAAATCATTTATTAATTTAGGTAACATAATGTACACTTATGAACGTCAATAAAAAAATACATATTCAATGCTCCTAATTTTACATTTACTGCTTTTTCTCAAATCAAGGGCGTAGAACGGACGAGAAGAACTGGCAATAAACTCGCCGCCACTCTTTTTAATCGCCAAGTTTTTCGTTTTACAAAATTTTTGTAAGGAGCTAACCATGTTCCACATGACATCTTTAAGTAATTAACTATAATAATTAAAAATATATATATAAACGAAAAAATAAAATAAAGAACAAAGATTTGTCCTCTATCAGCAGTAGGCATGGTGAAATAGGAGCACGCACTTACATTCTCGTGGGAACAACACGCAAATACATAGTCGAAATAATTTGGGCACAAACCTAATATGGAAGAAACCTAATTTCATAATGATCTTCCACATTGACGGTGAACTCGGATGGGTCACGGGTTTGAATGCCGCTGGACGACATGTTTATAATTTTCTAAAAGTATGTTTTCCCTTCGAATTTTCTCATCAGGCATTAAACGGGAGGAATATCAAAATTAACGAGCGGGTAACGAACCACCGCTTATAGATGGCAAAACCGAGAAGTATATTACGCGTTTCGGTCTCATTGATCTATGGATTTCCGAATGCTCGAAGTAAAAAGTAGGCCGACAGCGCATCATTGACTGATGTTCTGTGGCTGGGGTATCACCTAATATCTATCTAGTGAATCTCATGTCTTGTCTGTCGATATTGATGCTATGATGATTTCCGGCATAATTTCAATTAAAACATAGATGAATATGATAATGATCTACATTTGAATTCCGATCTCATTCATTAACTTTCATTAAATTCCACGACGATGAGAATTTTTTTTTTTGTGAAATCACATTTCCCTAATTAAAAAAATGGATTTGAATTTTTGCCATTTTACGTGGATTAGTGAGTTATTAGCATCTTTTTATTTAAAAAATACTTAATTAGACATAAATTTATAGTCAACTAGAAGTTTCATGGTTTCGTGCACGTGTAAAAAATTGAACCAGTGCAGTGCTCGGAAACCGGAATACTATGGGAGCTTAACCGAAATAATAAAGGATTTTGTTAATATTCTTTCGTTATTCGTCATATTTACTAAAACAAATAAGTGTGGTTTTAGTGTGTATTACTCTTTAAAACTAATATCAACGTATCTCAGTCAAACACGTATTTTAGAAAATAAAAATTAACCAGTTTCAAGCCCTGAATTGAACTATTGAACTATTGTATACACAGTGTAAATTGTACATAGCGAAATTTCTATGATTTAAGGAGTTTTTTGCTATATATTTTTTTAAATATAATAAGTAAGCTTTTGACCGCAATCCTACCTGATGGTAAGCGCGGATGCGATCTAAATGGGAGTATGCTTACTTAGAAGAAGCCTATTCACTCTGGCTTTGAAGACATCAAGATTGTAAGTTAACTAAACTGTACGTGTACATGTACATTAAATCTGTACAAAATAATTCCGACTTGTTACTTGCTTTTACCAAGAGACTCGTAATTATATTTCTTTGTTCTCACTTTCATTCTAAATAGCTTTAGTCCTAACATTATGGTCAAGTTCAAGGTCATTGACTCAGACAAGAAAGTGATTACACAAAAAATAAGCAGACTCAATCTCAAAACAGACATAGCAAAGCCACTCCAATCTATATATATAAAAGAAAGTTGTGTTAGTTACACCATTTATAACTCAAGAACGGCTGCACCGATTTTAACGATATCTTATTTATTGGATTCCTCTATGTCCCGAATAACAGAATAGCTATTAAAATATCGGAAAATTTCAAGAATAAAATATATGCAAAAATTAATTTTAAAATAATTTAGGTTCGGAACTCCGCCATATTGACAGCTCACGTCATGCATAGCTTTAGCATTAGCTTTTTCGGAATTATAACAGATGTCACTGCAAATCAGTGACATATTAGACATTATATAAAAAAGTTTGCAAATGGGACATATTCAAATCTAATAATTGTATAATTTCGAAGCCAACATTGTGGCAGAACAACGTCTGCCGGGTCCACTAGTTACTTATAAACTTCTAAAAATATACATATGTGCATACGCCTTTTTTTTTTTTTTTTTAAAGAGGGGAATGCATTTGCGCACTGGGTACCCCCCCGCGGGATGTTATGCGGGGGGAGTGTAGGACTCGAGCTCACCCGGTGATACTCTGCTAGTCAGAAATCCGGGCGAGTAATACCCACTAAACCCCTCTTGACCCTCAGGTCCGCCGTTATGAGGTTTCTGGGATCGCAGAGCATGCTGCCAAAAACCCCGACGGAATTTACTGTCGAGAGCGGAGATCGTGAGTGGGATCGAGAAGGTGCGCATAGCGCCTCTTTCTCCTCCCACCACGTCTTTCCGCCCTCTGAGGATCAACAGCGATCCTCTCTCGCTCTCTTTCAGCATTCTCCTTCTGCATACGCCTAATCTAGGTTGGAGCAGAATATCAGCATTGGGGCTTCGCTTCGCCATCAGAAAGTTCATATAAATACTACATTTGCTCACGCAAAACATTAGAATTTCCCAACGTTTTTGACAGTTCTTATAATATGAAAAACGGTATTCACTCAGCAAAATGAGCAAACTTTTGACCTTTTTTATATCGAAGGGGAGGCACCTTATTGCCGAAGGAAAAAAGGGTAAACCAAAAGGACGATAGGGTATTACGCCCACCTCCCAGCGGATAGTGCAATGCTGGGAGAGTGTGGGATTAAAGTAACTCGCGACTCTCTGCTAGCCAGAGAATCTGGTGAATCCAACCCACTAAACCCCCTTTAGCCCTACAAATCCGTATTTTGGAGTACCACGGGCCCTAATAGTCAACCTAGATGAACACACCTCGATTAAATCAGAGACGTTCTACAAAATATCCAGGTCTCAGGTACTCAAAACCGATGAGTGATATTGAAAGCATTGATGAAAGCGGAAGCGAAAGCGGTATACAAGGATCTGAGCATATTTCATTCTATCGTGGGAATCAGGCGTGAAATATATGTAATTTATGTATATATGTAAAGTTGGTCTGTTGCCCGTCTCGTCTTTATTGTTTATAGCGTCATTCTGCTGATAATGGCATACCTTGTACGTAAACTAAAATGGCTAAATGATGCCGGTGATACTCATGTGACCAGAGCGGCAAACACGCTTCTGGAGATATGAGGGTCTTTAGGGGTAGCTTCAAATTTAATACATCAAGGTTTAGGAATGATCTTCCTCCGCCTATACGTTGTCTTAGGAAGGCTTTTAGCTTAAAAAAAAAAAATACCTTTTGAATTTGCAAAAATCATGTAATGCTCAAAGCAAAAAACAACTCTTTTAGTCCTCTCACCGTGTTCTTTTTGTGTTTTATGTATGTTTTATTGATTATTTCACTGTATTGTTCTTTTAGTTTGAATTAGTTATTTATTATTGCTTTTGGTACATTTTATTTTTTTCCATATTCCATTACTGTCTTCTGCCACACTGGGGGACTACTGAAAATCAGCGTCAGACCTTATGCTGAGTACCTCCCCTTTTCCTGTCGTCACTTCTTTCAGTATTTCTTAATTGTTTTTGTGTTCTTTTTTATATTTCATATTTACTTTTGTGCCGTCTCAAATAAATGTATTAAATTTCATTTAGTTCAATCGAATTCAAAGGTGATTCGACATCTAATAATAATAGTTATCTATTGTACCTCAGGCCCTCCCTCTAGCGGGTAATATTTACATACCATTTATTCAGTAGACCACATTCATCGTTCAGTGGTAAACACAATTAGCACCGGAGATCCTTGGTTCGAGTCCCAGGGAAACCAGATAAAAAATGTTTAGTTGGTCTGGCAAAACAAATACGGCTGATCACCTACTAGTATGGAAACAAAAATGATCAGGGAAACAGACACAGAAATGGGTATTTCCCATGCCGCAATAGGGTCCGGTATTATTCAGTAAAACTGTAATTAAAAACGACCTTGATTCGTTACGTAAAAGTTTTCACTTTCACTCAAATCTTGAGTCACGTCTAATTATACGTTTTATAATATTATGCAAATGATTATAATTTATATATTGTTTAGACTCTACATCATCTCTTTTCGAGTATACCTGCGATATTCAATGCGGAAATAATAATAACTGCTACATATTATCTTCTAACCTGGTCTCGCTGATGCAATGATGCGTTGAGAAATGTCATTGGTCGCGGGTTATGTTACGGGCTGGAAGTTACAACATAATGTGAAAAGTAAGACTTCCATGTCTATAAGAAGTTATAAAAAAAAATGGTTTACTAATTTTGTCTTTTATTAACGCGAGTATCACACATTTAAATAAAATACTGTATACCGGATTAAAACGCGATTGCTGTAAAGCATCCGAAACGTCGGGATAAATAATTTAAACAATATAAATAATAAATCGCGTTTTAATCCGGTATACAGTATTTTATTTAAATGGTTTACTAATTGTGTAATACAAACTAAAAAAAAAATACTTAAATATAAATAACTATGAGTAGTGACCCTTGCCTTGAGAAATAGCTCACAGAAAGCAATTTTTTCCTACTTACTTGACACATCGTTATAATTAACTCAATATCGTTATAAATTATAGCCTATATGTTACCCTCATATATAAGCAATAAAACTGTACAGTTTCATCATCATCTGTTCAGTAGTTATTGTGTGAAAGAGTAACAGACACCCTCAATTTTAACATTCATGATATTAGTAGGATAGGATTTGTACAAAAATACTGGATATGTCCTGCTTAGATATCTGACATATATACAAAATGGTAGTTGAAACCATACTGTATTGCTTTGAAGAATAATAATTCTAATTTTAAATTAAGCTTTTGTTACTTTTATTGATTATAAAAATTATTAGATATGAAGTTCTCAAAATGCATTTATCCACGTTTTTCAACATTTTTCATGTAGATTATGACTAGTGTTGCCAGGTGTCCCGATTTGCGCGGGACGTCCCGATTTTCAAGGGTCTGGGGACGCGTCCCGATTTATACCTAATCGGGACGCCAAATGTCCCGATAAATCAAAAAGTGAAAAAGAAAATCATAATTTTTTTTTTAAGTAGGTAGGTGCGTAGTTTTTAATTTTTTACTCATCACGTCACTATTTCAAATTCAAAATGGCATCAGCTTCACGTCACTTCGCATTGCATGAACGAGAGAGCGTAATGTAATGGATAAAAACTAACTTCAGTATGACTTGTAATGAATTTTATAAATATGCTTTAAAAAAAAAGGCCATTTTAAAGGCGGCAAAGTCCAATGAAAAATATAATTTTAATAAAAAATAATATAAATACTTTAAGTACACTTTAAATACGACTATATTTTTTAATTGTCACTAGTACAGCAAGCAAGACTGACTACTTGTTTTAGAATAAAGACATATTTGATATAGATAATATAAAACTAAACTTGCACTATTAATATAGAATGCAATAAATTAAACCCTAATTTAAAAACACCTTGTTTTTTTGTTTGTCCCGATCTGCAACCCTAAATCCCGATTTTCTTGACCTCATGTACCGACTGAAAACAAATCGGACCTGGCAACACTAATTATGACCCACTTGGTGGTTTGCAAAAGTATTGTCGACAAGTATGTGGAACATTTTAACATTGCAATGAAACTCAAATTCAAATCATTTATTCATTTAAGTAACACAATGTACACTTATGAACGTCAATAAAAAAAAAAAATGTTTCTAATTTTACATTTAGGTACTGCTAGTTCTCAAATCAAGGGCCGTAGAACGGACGAGAAGAACTGGCAATAAACTCTCCGCCACTCTTTTTAATCGCCAAGTTTTTGTTTTACAAAATGTTTATAAAGCTGCAACATTATACCATAACATCTTGACGTAATTAATTATAATAAAAAAAATAAACGAATAAAAAACGAAGGTTTGTCCTCTATCAGCAGTAGGCATAGTGAAATAGGAGCACGCAACTAACTAAATAAACAATTTATCATGTTCTCAAGATTTCACTATATTAGCAATAAGAAAAGCAATAAAATTTAGCATTGTTAAATAGTTTTCCATATTATTATTTTTTCGCTTATTTGTTTTTCTTATACATCCGCGAAACAAAGCATCGATCATTATTCCACTAGTGAGGAAATCTATTGAATATGGAGCGTGGGTCTTCTTAGTATTGTCGATTCGTGTAAAAGTGTTGAATAAAGTGAAATGTTATTTTCTCCGCCTTTACAATTCATAGGCAAAAGAAGTGCTAATATTGTCTTTTATTAACGCGAGTATCACACATTAAAATAAAATACTGTATACCGGATTAAAACGCGATTTATTATTTAAATTATATATTATATACTAAAAAACAAGAGGACACCGTTAGTCAATATTGTCATAATATAGAAAATGACAGTAAATATCAACTCCGTAGGAATAGATGGCGTTAATATGTAAAGATTGTAAAACAAAAACTTGGCGATTAAAAAGAGTGGCGGCGAGTTTCTTGCCAGTTCTTCTCGTCCGCTCTACGCCCTTGATTTGTGAACTGGTAGTAAATGTAAAATTAGAAGCATTTAATATTAGTAATATTAGTAATTTAATATGTATTATTTTTTATTCACGTTCATAGGTGTACATTGTGTTACCTAAATTAATAGATTATATATTTTTTTAATTTAATTGAATTAAATATGGCAACTTTGTGACATTTCAAATATAAGACAACTGTCATCGTTCAGTCTCCCGCGACCACGGTTGCTGAAAAGCATCCGAAACGTCGGGATAAATAATTTAAATAATAAATCGCGTTTTAATCCGGTATACAGTATTTTACTTAAAAGAAGTGCTAATTTAATAACCTTCAATTGAATAAAATACTGTATACCGGATTAAAACGCGATTTATTATTTATATTGTTTAAATTAATTATTTATCCCGACGTTTCGGATGCTTTACAACAACCGTGCTCGCGGGGAGACAGAAAGATCATCATCTTTCTGTCTCCTCACAATATAAATAATAAATCGCGTTTTAATCCGGTATACAGTATTTTATTTAAATGTGTGATACTCGCGTTAATAAAAGACAATATTATAACCTTCAATTGCATTATTCTACATTTATTATTAAATTGACATTGATATTTAATACTATGTCAATGTAAACTGACAATTATTGATGAATTTAATAGAATATCCTCGAATATTGTATCTACAAAAATCCTAAAAATAATTTTTCTCCATACGTACCTAAATAATTCTTAACTTTATTATATCTCTAATAGTGCGTTATTGTCAATGCGTATTCGTCAATTGTTTACTATAAGTATTAAAAATCTGGTAAAATTTTAAGTGGCGGATTGTCACAGTATTTTTGCTCTCCTGTAAAATTGAGAAAATGTACATATCGACACTCGATATGAATAACATCGTAACTGATATTTGGATGGTTTTCAGAGGAGCCATTTTAAGAAATTTATTATGTTATAATCAACTTTTCCGCGAAAGTTTTAAGCCTATTTGAACAAACTAAGGATTTTGTTGTCTATTTTTATTCATTATTTAACGTGCTTAGGGTCTCGTTGTATTAAAACCAATAGAAGCCTGATTTTGCTATAGTTACAATGTATAGTTTTAATCTATCCATGAAATGAAAAACATTGTATTTGAAGTTACAATAGTTCTTGCTTTTAAAACACGTATATTTTTTAATGAATATCATCGTAATTCCTTTTACAGACTTAAGTTTTATACATATCAGTCTTTGTATATGATTAATTGAATTGTAAATCATTGTTAAAAAAAAAAGAAAGTGAACCCGTAACCCCTATGTGTCTGCCCATGGAGCAGACTCGTTTCTGTGCTTGTTTCACTGATCATTTTTTTTAAAGGCAAGTATGTGATCAGCCTTCTATGCCTACCAAACCGAAACATTCATTGATTTCCCCATGATCAGAACCCAGGCACACGGGTAAACCATTAACCACTGATGTGGTTATTACATTAAAATATACTTTAATTTAGTTATACTTTACATTAAAATAGCTTCTGCTCGCGACTTCGACTGCGTAGAATTAGTGCGTGCGTAGTAAAGTAGACGATACTCTATGTTATTGTAGTCTATGTGTTAAATTTCTGATGTATAAGGTTATTACTGTAAAGTTTCATCAAAATATTGGCGTGAAAGAGCAACAAACATCCATCGATTCATCCATCAGTTCATCTTCACAAACTTTCGCATTTATAATGATTAGTAAGATTGTTGAAGTAAGTACAAAATAACAGTAAATAAAATGAAAAAAAAACAGAAGCAACGGAATTTATAATTATTTTTTTATATTCGTGAAAGTTGACAATCAATTTTTAATTTTCTGTATCAGAGTATATACACTGACGGACTCATAAACTGCATCAAAGTAAAAAACAACTTTGAAATAAATATTTTAACCAAGTATGCAAACTTTCTACACAGATTTAAATTGAAACGTCTAGATTGGTTTGTTAACTTTAAAACAGCGTAGGGTCATATCCTTAAGTTTAAGTTTGTGTACTGGAAAGGACCTTAAAACTTTTGAAGAGAAACAGAAATTTAAAGAAAATTGGTTTAATTAAAAAAATGGTTTTAACAATAGCTTTATGCAAGGGTTTTTTTATGTTTTAATAAGGTGTATTACCTCCACGTGCCCTATATGGATTCTAATCTGTTCCGCATAGATTTGATTAGGGTTATTAAAACATCTAGCGGAATATTGTCTCATTCTTCTGAAAGTGCTGTTCTTAGTTGTGCCACTGTCGTAGGCACAGGATTTCTCGCATATACAGCTCTTTTTAAATTGTCCCAAAGATGCTCAATGGGATTAAGATCCGGGCTGCGTGCTGGCCAATTCATTGTACGTATCCCAGCCACCACGTGATCTTCTTAAATCTCTGTTATGTAGCGATGTGCAGTCAAACCCCCTCTACTACCATTTTGACGGACCATGTCAATGAACACAAGTTCTGTTCGCCCGTTCATCGATACCCCAGACCATGCAAGAACCGCCTCCAAAAGGAACACGTTCCTCAATGCAACTTTGAGCATATCGCTCCCCACGTCGACGATATACTCTTCTGCGACCATCTGCACCATATAAACATGTCCTACACTCGTCTGTGAACAAAACGGAGGCCCATTGCTCATCTGTCCAATTTAGGTGATCACGCGTAAATCTTAAGCGAGCTTGTCTGTGAGCTACAGACAACTTTGGACAATTTGCTGGTCTAAAAGGAGTGATATCCGCTTCCTTTATTCTTCTTATTGTTCGTGCACTAACGTTTACTCCACGCACTTCATTAAGCTCTGTTTTGATGTTAACTGACGTGAGGAAACGATTTCGCAGGGAAGTTGTAACAATAAATCGGTCATCACGACCGGTGGTTGCTCGAGTTCTGCCTGTACCACGTCTCCTTTTGTAAGAACCTGTCTCCACAAACCTACTGTATATTCTAGAAACCGTAGACTGGTTTAAATTTAAATTTCTACCAATCGTTTGTTGATCCAAGCCCTCCCGCACCAATGCTACAATTTGATCAGCTTGTTCGGATCCATATTATGGTTCCATATTATAATTACCTACCTACTATAGTTTTTTTTATATTTAAGAAAAAAAATCGGCTCATAGATTAATGAGAGATAACATGCATTAGAAAGAGTTGCACAGTAACAATGCTGTTTATTGAGTTTTTTCACACATTTTGTAATGAAAAATATTGTAAAAATATTTACTATTATTTAATGACTTAAAATGTTTTAGGATTTTATTTTATATTATCGTAAGCCAATCATTTATCGTAACCAAGTATTTTGTTATTCATGAAATACATATTTTTTTGTTAGTTACAATGAAAAAAATTTTATGTAAAAATGAACCTAATGGTCATAGAAATATGGGAGTAAGTCCAAAATACGCTTCTTTGTTTTCTTAATTCATTGTCGAGATAATTAGATAATAGTGTAAAAATAGTTACAATGTTATTCATATCGAGTGTCGATATGTCCATCTGACTCTTACACAGCGTTTTGATCTGGCCCTTTCGACGAACGTCGCCGATCTGCCGGCCTAGCATGACAACCACGACAAAATTTTGTCGACCGTTTTCTCGTATTTTAATCGATTATCGCTGTATGTACCCGGAGGTATAACATGACAATTACGAGTACACATAAAATTCGACTTCTAATGTCAAAAGTAGTCTATCGAGTATATTGTCTATCAAAGTTGTCGATGTTGATAATTAATATATCTAGATATCTTATATTTTAGTTTGTCTTCCCTCGTCCGCGAGATATCTCGTGGCGGTCATGCTAGGCCGGATGATCAAGGTATTTTTGTCTATGTCGACCACTCCCGACTCTACCACTCACACCAGCTTCATAAGTCTTATCGGTATATATAATTTCTCTTTCTTTCAGAAACTCCGTTAGAGGAAGTCACAGATGCACTCTATAATAAAGGCGTTAAGTTTCTGATGACGCATGACATGAAACTCACCCTTCCTGAGCTGATGTTCCACGGAGCTACCTTGAAGGTATCTCCAAGAGCTTTGACGAAGACTGGAGCGCTGGTTCATATTGATTTGGAGCCAAAGGAAAATGGAGAAGGAAGGCTGTTTTTCCATAAAATAAGTAAGTAATAGCATACGTCTAGTTAGCCGCCGCGGTTTCGCACGGGTGTAATGTAGAGGAACTAAAAATTTTTTTTATAAAAATAAAAATAGCCTATGTTACTCAGTGATAATGTCTGTAATAAAGAATTTATGAAATCGGTCCAGTAGTTTTAAAGTTAATTCGTTACATACAAAAATACAAATTTTTCCTCTTTAAAATATTAGTTTAGATATAGATTTAAATATATATAAGGTGGGTAGAATACCTTGCGTTCTGATGAATGGCGAGTTTGTATTCCGCCCAGAAATGTTTATAATATATTCCCTACGTCTGGTCACTTCGAGCCTTAACGAGTTGGGGAATATCGAATTTCATACTGGGTTTAGACTTACGAACCACTGTTCATAGATAGAAAAATCGTTTGCACTTTTCAGTTGGTCTATGGATTTCTGAATGCTCAAGGTAAAAAATAAGGCGACAGCGCATCATCGACTAATGTTCTGTGGCTGAGGTATCACCTACCATCAAGTGAATCTCATGCTCGTATTTGCCACTATATATTGCGAGTAGGTAGAGATATAGTTTGCTTGCTACGATCCTTCTATAAAAGATATAAACAATTTTTTTTTTTTTTCAGAAAAATATATTAGGAAAAAGTTAGTGATGGCCGCCCTGGCTATAATATTAGTAATCAAGCTTATA
This sequence comes from Anthocharis cardamines, assembly GCA_905404175.1. NCBI lineage: Eukaryota > Metazoa > Arthropoda > Insecta > Lepidoptera > Pieridae > Anthocharis > Anthocharis cardamines. The sequence goes on along the minus strand of FR989972.1, from coordinate 2,730,864 downwards.
GCCTTGAAACTAATATTCGTACTACCAGTAGTTCTCGGTGTCACCACTGCGAAGAAAATGTTCCTGAAAATGTTGCTGTTCATGTTCCCAGCTCTGAGCCATATATTTAAGCTGTGTTCATGGTATCATCAGAACTATCACACTACGAAATATCATCATCATCATCACTTAATAACTCATCATCATAAGGTTAGTATTTTTTTATGTACATTTTGGACTTCCCTCCATTTGTATTTTGTATTTGCAAAAATTGAAAAAATCCTAATAATAATATATACTCGTATACCTAATATTAAATAATATTCCAAATAATTATGTCAAAATTGTCTTTTATTAACGCGAGTATCACACATTTAAATAAAATACTGTATACCGGATTAAAACGCGATTTATTATTTGTATTGTTTAAATTATTTATCCCGACGTTTCGGACAGGAAGCTGTCTCCCCGCGACCACGGTTGCTGAAAAGCATCCGAAACGTCGGGATAAATAATTTAAACAATATAAATAATAAATCGTGTTTCAAACCGGTATACAGTATTTTATTTAAATATGACAAAATTATTACATAAAAGATCAAAGATGTCAATAAATTAATACATCTATTAAGTTTAGAATTAAAAACACAAGCAACATTTTTTACTGTGTATGTATTTTTTAAAATTGCCACGCAATTGTAAAAGTTAATGCTTATAAAGTATTCATTAGGAAATTAATCGATCAATTAGCTACACTAAGCCTACGCGCAGACTAGAGCCACCGGTGGCCGCCACTAGAAGCCGCTTCTAGACGCGGCCACCGGTGGCCGCGTTTCAGCCACTGTAAAATATCGCGCCCGCACGTTGTGGCGGCCACCGGTGCACGGTGGCTAGAAGCTCGGTGGCGGCCTCTCGAGCGCCGTGTTTGCGCGAATGCCCTAAAATGTATGAAATATTACGCCCGTAGCTTGTGGCGGCCACCGGTGGCTATGCTGTGGTCGCCACTAGTGGCTCTAGTCTGCGCGTAGGGTAAATGACATCTTCTATAGTCCATATTTCAATTTTTTTCTTCATATTCCAGCCTCAACATGCTCACCCTCCAGCCCACGTATACGGCCCACCATCTCACGGATCTGTGGTGGCAAAGCCCTATATTGAATCTCATGGACCCACCTTCGACCACTACCCTCAAGATTGGGAGCTCTCTGGACCAGGACTTGGCAGCGAGTAAGGCTTTTCTATCTTGTTCTGTAATAAGGCTTTTGGCAGACTTGGTTGTGAATCTGTTTTCAGTTCTGCCAACGGGTATGGAACAGACACATTTCTGTGTCATGATCGTTTTATTTCACGGCCAAGTAGGTGATCAGCCTTCTATGCAACCCGACCGAAACAATATTTTTTAAAATCTTGTTTCCCCATCTGGATTCCACTTTGATTCAAATTCAAATTTAAAATCATTTATTCATTTAGGTAACACAATGTACACTTATAAACGTCAGTAAAAAATACATATTAAATGAACGGAAGAGAAGAACTGGCAATAAACTCTTCGTCACTCTTTTGAATCGCCAAATTTTAGTTTTACAAATTATTTGTAAGGTGCTGCAACCATTACACCATGTTCGGACCCAGGACCTAGAGGTCGCATCGCGCTTTCCGCTTAGATACGGAGGCGGTCCACAGAAGCGGTGTACAATAAATAATATTAATTTCTACGTTACAGATACCTTTCGGACATACATCGGAATGCAATAGCGTCCTTCAAGCCTCACGCTAATGATGGCAATGATATTAACTCGTGGGGTCTAGGACTACCTCCAGGTAAATATAATCTCTGAGTATTCGAAAAGAGCTTCCTCAGAAGTAGTACTTCTTTGCATCGATGTTGATCTATCATTTTAGTCCGGGAGGAGGCGTTGCAAATTCAAAAGTCATAGTAAGCCAGCTAATACTGCGATCGATAGTTGATCTTATATGCCTTATAAATTACCCGATTATCAGCTTCCCAAATAGCGGTGAGTGTGGTTGTGGGAGGTTGCGAAAGTGGTAATCTTTTTTTAAGTAATAGTAATTTATTTTTTACCACTTCCGCAACCTTCGAACCTCACACCCACTGCGGATGCGTCAGCGTTAGCTGAAAGACTAATAAGTGAAATAAAGCGTTAGCGTCATTCGAGATCTATTGAAAATATGGCAATCGCTTGGCGTAAATACACAACTTAAAATAAAATGCTACCTCCCAGACTATAAATAAGTGAAGTACCAGTTTTTGAACCAGCTTTTTTTATCAACAATTAATTAATACAATACCAGCAATCCTACATTTAAATGAGTATATTTATAACAATAAGCATCTCTCTCAAACATATCGAGGACTTGAGAACTGATACCCTTATATTTTTAAAATCAGAATATCTTTAAGAACACACAGTTAAAATTCTATAGACATTTTAAAAATCATATTTTTTATTATGTAGGTAATATTTTATAGTTAAAATTCTATAGACATTTTAAAAGTCGTATTACAGTTTGTTTTTGGTGTGTAACTCTCCTTCTTCAAGTTCCTCTTCTTTCGGAGGTTGGCAACATCATGGCGATTTTCACTTTAGATACTGCAGCGCGAAATAGGGAAGTTGTCTTCATCTCGAACGTTTTATTATTTTCATTTCGAAAGTTTTTAAGCCAGGAATGTCTCATTCTTCCGACGCTGCGTTTTCCGCCGAATTTCCTTTGCAGAATCGGTAGTTGAAAGCTGTATTTTTGAGATCTCATTATGTGACCAAAGTTGGTGAGTTTTCTGTGTTTAATCGTACTGGAACTAAAAATTCCTATAATATTTTCAGGTCCAGGTTCACTGAATGCAGGAGAATATGCGGGTAGTAGCAATGTGCCGAATGTAGTACCTTCGCCGGGTGGAAACAATGTACTTAGCAATATTGGAAGGTAAGAAAATAAGCATTACATTTTTGTGCAATATTTTTTATTATATCTTACTTTTGAATTCTTCAAATTACACATTTGTCTCATTTTATAGTATTTATTCTATCTATACTAATATAATAAAGAGGAAAGATTTTTTTATTTGTTTTACGATTTACGATTTAACTCAAAAACTACTCGTCCGATTTTAATAATTCTAATGATAATGTTATGTTATCAGCGAATAATCCTCACAAACTTTCACATTTACATAATATAATAGTATATAGTATTATTAGTAAAGTTATATAATATTGTGTAATGGTTGCCATTTAATCTTTGTTGTCACTTTCTGTAGGATAATGAAATGGATAAAATATATTTATTTCAAATTACAGACCTGTTGGATCTCCAGCACCGCCCCCAAATCCTTATTATAGAAATAAGAAGAACACAGCCCAAGATCCCGCTCAAGCTGAGAAAGAAGCATTGGTAAATACAATACATTTTTATGTTGCTATTTTTCCTGCCCTGTTCCCTTTTTAATCCCTGACGCAAAAAAGAGTGTTATAAGTTTGATGTGTATGTGTGTCTGTCTGTGGCATCGTAGCTCTTTAATAAATGGACTGATTATAATGAGTATTTTAGGGTTCCGACCTCTGTACCAAAAACGAAACCCTTATAGGATCACTTCGTTGTCGTCTGTCTGACTGCCTTCCCTGTTCCCTTTAAACCCCTGACGCTTAAAAGAATGTTATAAGTTTGACGTGTCTGTCTGTGGCATCGTAACTCTTTAATAAATGGACCGATTATAATGAGTATTTTAGGGTTCCGTACTCTGTACCAAAAACGAAACCCTTATAGGATCACTTCGCTATCGTCTGTCTGACTGTCTGTCCATCTGTCTTTCAAGACTATTTTTCTTAGGAACGCGTGGAGGTATCAAGTTAAAATATCAAATACTCAGGTCTGCAATCATTTACACTAATGAAAATATCAATTTTTAAGTCGACGCAATCAAAAGATACGGCCTTTTATGCTCCGTTTATGCCGCATATTTTGACACTCGCAAGGGAATCAAAACCTACAGGGTACTTCCCGTTGACCTAGGCATGAAGCAATGTCATGTAACACAAGTAAAGGAAAAATTCCGAAACCCTTAAATTTGTAGTAATTTTTTTTTATTGGGAAAATCTTTACATAAAAGTTTGTACGGAACCTCGCAGCGCGAGTCCGATTGCGTTAACAAGACTGATTTTTTTTTATACACCTCGTTTATTTTAATGATGGCATACTGACAAATTCTGTTTAACAGATCCGTGCAGCAACTTTAGCAGCACACGCACCGCCTTCTCCTGTTAGGGACGAATTGCTGCGGGTCTCTGCAGCAAAGTTGAATGAAAACAATCGCGTCAGAACTGAAACAGAGCTAGTGCGGCAGCAGCAGCAAATATTGGCAGCAGAAGATCCGGTTGGTACATTTTTAATTCATGTTATAGTTAACGCTTTTCAGCAAGCGTGGTCACAGGCAGACTGTGATATTATTGTAGCTATCTCTACTATCTGCGTCAATAATCCTGAATCGCACTAACAAAGTGTTTCCGAGCGCTGAGTATTGTCAAAGAACATACATAGATTTACATGAAAGCCTTGCGGGCGCGTTTGAAACGGTTTCTCTGCGGTAAGAGTAGTTCTCACCCCAGCCACCGCGGCGCTGCTAGTATCCGTGTGAGCGCACACTCTGACGCTGTAGTCATAGCGTGCACTCTCTCGCATCCAGCTGTTTTTCCGTGCTTGTGGTAATGGTGCGTTCTCACTCGCTCCCACATGTTTGGCAATGCTCGGGATGCTTCGGGAACGATGCCTAAGACTGCTAGAGAGCGTTATTGCCGAAAGAGCAAGCGAGACGCGAGTGCGAGGGTAGGGATCAGCTGTCTGCTCAGATGTGTGTGTCACATCACATTGCCGCGCGCTCTACAGGTTAAAAGAAGAACTACTTTTTCTGTGTCAAAAGTAAGTATGGGCCGGTGCTTCTATGTAAATCTATGTTCTTTCGTATTGATATATATACAATATCTCGACATCAACCACTGGAGCCTTACGGCCAGATAGTTAGTGGTTTAACTGATCGAGGATCATTCCTGTAGGTTGGAAGAAAAGCACACCTTCCTTCCTCCAGATAAGTCTGTTACGTTGTAACTCAAAAACTACTCAACCGATTTTAAAAATTCAGTGAGTAGTTTTTTAGGCTAGTTTTTTATTTATTTTTTTGTGAATAGTATAAAAACATTGTTTTTTTTTGAAAATGTAATAAACGTTTGTGAACCGAATAAATAAATAAAATATTTTTCTTTTCAGGACACAATAAAAGCTGAACAGTTCTATGGGTCATTGCTGGAGAAAGTCGACGCGATATTGACCCCGTTGGGGGCAGTTGACGTCGGCTGCAAGGAAAGAGCTGTGTGTGCTCTGTATAGGGACCCCTTCGGACATGCACCGTATAGTAATCTAGTCTCCAATGAACTTAGCAAGTGAGTTTTTTTTAATGTCAGATATCGATAGACGAGCATGAGGTTCACTTGATGATAGGTCACAGCCACAGAACAGTCAATTTTTACTTCGAGCATTCGGAATGCATAATATCATAGAATACATAATAAAAATTTACACTTAAGTAATTATAACTAGCTGATACCCGCGACTATATATACATATCCACTTTTCCACGAATACATATTGAAAGCGGCAAAATAATCAAACTATTTCATTTACATAGTATCAAACTGTGATTGACATAAAAAAGATTCAAAAAAGTTCGACGCGAGTCAGTTTGCATTGCAATTTGTTGATATAGTGCCCTTAAAATAATATTAAAATGATGATAACTTTTATTTCCGACAACCAATTTTGATGAAACAAAGCCTATAAGTTGCCCCGGGCTTTGCTTAATATACTATATTTGTGTAAATTGCACGAGTGTAATCGGTTCAGTATCTTCAGAGATTAGCCCGCACAAACAAACAGACAGAGAAACAAAAAAATTAAAAATATCTGGGTTTGTTCTATTTCACTTCTAACATTTTTGTGACCTGACTCGGTTTTTAGCATTTTATTTTCTATGTACAGACATTCGACCTCTACAGTATTACGTATATTATATGTATAGAAGAGGACATATTTTTATTTTTTAATGTTTGTATGTTTTTAACGAATGAACTCATAAACCATTGGACCGATTTAAAAAAAATATTGTATTAAATAATATTATATGAGTAGGAATCTACATTATCATCGAGTAACATTTATTTATGTTAGACTAGCGATCCGTATCCGCACAGGTGCAATATAGATGTACTAAAAAAAATATAAAGAGGAAAGATTTGTTTGTTTGTTACGATTTAACTCAAAAACTACTCGACCGATTTTAAAAATTCTGTCAACAATATAAAGCTACATATTTTTTGTGTAGTACCTACATCTACATGGCACTCGTGTGAAGCCGGGGTGCATTGCTAGTAATCTTTTAAATAATTAAAACTCCTTGTAATTTACATTATCGAACATTCTTTTCAGAGATTCGAGTGAATTAGTGCCTCCTGCTGAGAGCAAGATGGCGTTACATTACTACAGATACGTTCAAGCAGCAAGGGACGGTCAGGAAGAGAAGGATTGTCTCAGCCTTTATCCCAATTGTAACATCAACTATAATCGGAAATAATATTAAAAGCCGGTAATTCTCCATTCTCAGTTGGACGCTGATAAGCAATACAGTCGACAAAATGATAAAAACGTAAATTTTGATATCAATCGCTTCCTTACGAGCTGGAGTACATGTTTCAAAAGAGTTATATATCACTAGCGACCCGCCCCGGCTTCGCACGGGTCTATATTTTTTGACAAAAAAAGCAGGGGTTGTATGTATTTTTAATGCCACATTATAAAAAAATAAAAACAAAAAAATTCGTCCAAAAATTAAAAAAAAAAATTAAGGGTGAACAACCCTTATCACTTAGGGGGATGAAAAATAGATGTTGTCCGATTCTCAGACCTACTGAATACGCATATAAAATTTGGTAAGAATCGGTCGAGCCGTTTCGGAGGAGTATGGCAACGAAAACTGTGACACGAGAATTTTATATATTAGATTTAAATCGCTTTAATTGCAAAACTATTGAAAAAACTAGTGGGCACGAAACCCTGACATGTTCAGAATGTTAAACAATAATGCACTACATTCTATTACTTTGATTGCTACCAAGAAAAACGTTATACACTTATTGTTATAATAATAATTACAAAAATATCTACTATTTCTGTTATTTTTTAAATGAAACTTACTAAAAGAACGTTGAAAATTCATACTCTATTTGCTCAAAATGGCAACCATGTTGGTTAACATATACCTATTGCTTATCTGCGTACAGCTGTGCGTAGTATCAGTCGGTTTAAATAACTTTTAAATAAAATACTTTAAACGGATTAAATCAGACATCTGTCACCTTTCAGTCTGCCGCAACCACGGTTGCTGAAAAGCATCCGAAACGTCGGCATAAATAATATAAAAATAAATTGCGTTGTAATCCGGTATAAAGTATTGTATTTAAACGTGTGATACAATATTATGTTAACCGGACCTTTCAAAAAATTACGTACAGAACAAAATTGTAGGATATGTTATTCTATGCAACTTTGTTTCTGTACAAATATATCCTTCAGTCAATAATAATTAAGATAATTCGATTATTATTAATTTAAAATAATCCCGCTTTAATTTTGTTAACAGTAAAGTTGTTAATACAACATAAGTCCTTACTATGGTCGAGATATTGAGCAAAAACAATACGCTCTGAGATACTACTAGAAAAACCAACGCCGTGTTTTTGATAGACCCGTGGTAATGTAAATATTATTAGGTTTAATAGAGAAAAACACGATTATTATTTATTAATTTTCATTTAAAAGGAGACATATAGTACCAGGGACTGAAACCGGTTAATTTTTATTTTCCAAAATACATGTCTGACTGAGATACCATGTATTAAAGAATAATACACACTAAACTTACCACAGTATTATTTTCAGTAAATTTGACTACAAACTAAAAAATATTAACAAAAACCTTTACTTTACCGGTTAAACACATAGTAAAACCGGTATTCAGTCCCTGTATAGTACTTTAATTTAAATACGGCGTAACTTTAAAATAACCGTTTTTACAACACGGAGTCGTCAATTTGTCTTTGGTCTTTCTAGTGTGAAATTCAAGATGGCGCTAATGCACCGGCGAAAATTGGGCGCCATTTTGATTACCATTGAAGTTTGGGAAAAAATCTCAATGAAATTGAGACCGTTTTTACAATATTGTAATACCAACAGGACTGTTTAGAGAAAATGTAAATATCGTCAACATAATATGATAAATTCTCGCATTTATTTAATAATAATATTCTTATAATTACAGCTAAGTCCAAAATGTAGTGGTTGTTAAATTATTTATAGTATTTATTATTAGATTATAGGAATTAGGTAACAACAGGGAAAGTAGAAACTCAAATTGATTGGAAAAGAAAATATTAGCGGTTTTCAAAGATCAAAGGAACGAAATATTGTCCTAAAAAGCGTAATACAATTTGTCAGAGGTATCTGTATAGACTTATAAAATCTAATAATTTAGGACAAAACTTATTGTCATTTTGTTATATTAGAGCCAATCAAGTCACTAGGACAGTAAATAGATAATTCTGTACATTAGAAAATGGGCTCAAATGTTAATTTATATTATATTCTATTTATTTTAGAGATAAGGAAAATTGTTATTTTATTTATTGTACTAAATTATTGAACAAATAAATTATTTTTTTATAAAAATAGAGTGTTTTTACATAAAAACAATAAATTAATTACTATTACATTGTCATTGATCAAATAAATTATTTTTGAATAAAGAGTAGACTATATTTTACATACATACATATCAATCACGCCTCTTTCCCATTGGGGTAGGCAGAGATCACGGAATTCCATATGCTCCGATCCTTACATACCACTTTCGCTTCTTCCACTTTCATCAATGCTTTCATACATACTCGTCGGTTACGAGTACTTTTGACCTGGCCCTTTTGCAGAACGTCCCCGATCTGATCAAGGTACGTTCGCCTAGAATCTAGGCCCTAGATCGACCACTCCCGACTCTACCACTAAATAAATTCAAAATTTTCAAAATATCTGCCACGTTGCATATCTTCTTTTGATTGCAATAAGGGATAACGGGGGTTTCTGTATTTACCTTACATATTTATGTGATAAAAAATCATTTATTTCAGACCACAGTTAACATTTTCAAATTAAGATAAATCAAATTTCATAAGACATAAAATAATCAAAATTATTAAAAATAATACTAAGTAAACCTATGGCAGCCAGCATTAGATGTTTAGGCGAACTGCGTGATACATAAAAACATTAGAATTTTTTATACTTACGAAAAGTAAAAAATCAAATTAGCATTGACTAAAACTTCGTAACATTAGTTTACACTGGTTATCAAATGTTTAGAAAACATGCAATGGGCATAGAGGTGACCACTTCTTTACTGTAAAGCATTATGAGACTCGGTAATATGAAATTAAGCATCAGAATTGGCCAAGTGAAAATCAGTGTTATTTTAATCCTGGTAATTATTATTTTTTTAATTTTAAATATAGATATAATAAGGCGAGAACACAACAGCTGGAACATGCAATCTAAATTTCTCATTATTTTTCTATCAGCTACGTTAGCACGGATTATTCATACTATTTATTTCAATACTCAAAGATAGAAGGGAATAATATCCTTATAAAATATTACCATAACCGTTATAGCGTTATATCGAACCTGCGACCTTCCGAAGAACGGAAAAATACTTTACCTTTCAAAATAAGTTTTGTATCACGAAACATTAAAAAAAAAAAAATTCAATGGAGACCTGTGAGAGATGGATACATCTATACTAATATTATAAAGAAGAAAGATTTGTTTGTTTATTTGTTACGATTTAACTCAAAAACTACTCGACCGACTTTAAAAATTATTTATAAAACTGGTAAAGTTTGGGGTGGATCTATTAAACCTATTTTAAAAATTCGTTCACCAACAGAAAGCTACATTATCAGCGAGTAAAATATTTTTTATTTATAGTACATTGCACCCGTGCGAGGCCGGAGCGTTTTGCTAGTTATATTATATAGCTATGAGTTGTCTTTTATTTCTACTAGTTTTTGTTACAGATATCAGTAACTACATCGTACAGTAATCCTAGAATTAAAAGAGCATACTCCGACAACTTCAATGTCCTATTGAACATTTATAAAATGAATCCTTTAAAACATTCCGATGTATTCAAAAAGTTTTCTAATCAAATACTTTTACCACGACCGGATGGGCCGCCTGGTGACTTGAATTTCAATTCAAATGAAAGCGCAAAGGAAAATCAAAAGAGGACGACGAAATCAATTGAACGTTCAACAGATACTAATGATCCTTTGAGTAAAGCTACAGAAAATACAAAAACACAACAGACCTTATATACCAATGATATGACAGATAATGCTATCATAAATTTCCTTAATGATAATACTATGAATAATACTATTACTAAACTATTTCCAGTTAAGAAACATAAAAAAATTAAAGAGCATTTTCACTTCTTCGCTGATGAAATGAAAGATTTCAATAAGTATAATGAAATTTATGATCAAGACGCTGATACGGTAATAATGAAATAGGTTTATAGGGTCCAAGATTGATTCACCTGTGATATGAATACTAATAGCGGAACTACAAATGCTTTCATTATGCTAAATAATTTGCAAATAGATGGTTCTGGGACTGAATACAAAATTTTGCAGTCTCAATAAATATTTTAGGATCTGTGTATCATTCTTGAGAATTGCAGGAAGAAGTTATTTTTAATTCTTGTTATGTTTTGTTGTGCGATATAATGTTGCAAGCTCTATAGTCAGCAGCAACAAAAACGGTTGAGTGATAAAATCCCATAAGTATAAAATTTAAAGTTGTAAGCTAAATTGAATTTTAATAGTTTATAGACAACATTACCAATAACACAAATATTATTTACAGCGATATTTCAGACGTGTGGGTCGGGGTTTTTAATGATTTTTGGTGTGGTGGTAGCGGGGCCCAAGGGTATAACAACCACCAAATATTAGGGTCAACTGGGCCCTCTTTAAAAATATATTAAGGACCAAAATTTTCATTCTGTTCGGTAATTTTGTCCCAAAACTTTTTAACAACCTCTATAGTTTATATAAAATATGTAAGTGTAAACAATGTGGCTGTACAATTGTAACATATTATGTTTCGAGGCAGAGGCTGAAAACCAGCGTGGTAAATATTGTTAAACGTTTTTTTGCCATAGAGTTGAGTCCTCTGCCTCTTCACTGTAATTTCTACATATTAAAGCTCATATAATAATTATTATAGCTTTTTTTCTTTTCTGTGATAGCGAATACCTAAATGTTTTTTTTTTCTTTTTCAAATCGTGATGTTATAGGAAAGTATAATAATAAAAGATCCCTCAACTAAATTTGAAACTTATTTAACGGTTTATTTACACGTAAACAATAAATAATTTAATAAATAAATAAATTAGAGGTCCGTTGGCATTAAAGCTAGACGATTATTTATATTTGGCCGGAGTAAGCGATTTCGTGGGCGTCTTCGTACGATCGTGCTTGGTATGGGCCGTGGGCGTCCCAGGCTGGGGCGTGGTGGTCTACGTGATGTTCCACGTGATGCTGTGGGTAATGGATGACTTCGTAGTTCACAACCTTGGGTTTGGTGAACTTGAAGATGACCATGGCACCTTTGGACAAGAAAGAATGGCTGTTATACATGGAGTATATACAAAAATGGAGCAATGACTTCGGTTCTTCGATGCAGTTACTATTTGAAATAGAAATAATAAAAAAAAACTATTTTTAATAGATTTGAAAAAAAGGAGGCGGTTCTCAATTCGACTATATGTTGATCTTTTGAATGTTTGTTACACGATAACTGCGCCAATTATGCATGGATTTTGATGGCACTGTTTTCAAAAATAACTGTTAATAAATATTAAATAGATATATAAGTATCAATAATTTTGTCGATTGTCCTTTAAGGCTCTTGCTTTGAAGTAATTAAAATATTATTTTTTACTTTTTAGTTTTGAAGTCGGTTTTTTTTTCTTAAAAATATTTACTTACCAGATAGAACTAAAGAGATGAGTCCAAGGGTCAGAGCCTTCCAAGTCTTCAGGGCGATGAGAGCGAGAGCCAGAGGAACCAGGACAGCAGTCTTGAACTTAAGACCAAGGAGGAAGGGCAGAATCACCTTCTTGATGAAGCCATGTTCTGAAAACAAAATATCGATTAAATATTGTTGACAACTTGTTTGGTTCAATGTGTTTTTACTTTGCCTTTAAAAATCTAATTGTAGGACAGTATGATTAGAATAAATATCTGTTCTCATATTATAAAGAGGAAATATTTGTTTGTTTGTTACGATGTAGCTCAAAAACTACTCGATCGATTTTAAACATTATTTCATCAATAGAAAGCTACATCAGCAACTTTATTTTAATTATGGTTATTTCGAAAAATGAGTTTTACAATCATAATTTTTCTTCCTTGCTACTATTTCTGTTAAATTCAACATATTACGTAGGATATTCATAAGAGAAATGTGTATAAGTAATAACTTTAGTTCTATTATTTTGGCTACTATAAAATAAGTTAAATACGAACTGCTCTTAATCCTCAAAGGCTTGGGGAGCTTGATCTTCTTCTTTCTGCCCTCGAATGTCTCGACCTCCTCTTCTCCATCCAAAGGCATATCCAGCTCAGACGGCAAGTCCGCAAGCAGAGATCTTGGCACGTACTCCGAAGCAGCACTGCGGGCAATTTCATCAGGTACTTTCACTCTCACGGAATGTGTCTCAATAAAACGCTCCACGTTGTCAAAGATCGCGTAAGTTGGGTCTTGAGCCATCCTCGGGTCAACATTTTCATCTTCGGCTATCGCAGTTTTGATGATCGATAGATTCTCCGTGATTTTAATCTCATCATCGTTCGCAACTTGTGAGATCCACTCCAAGGTCCTGGGTTTCACGCACTCCACTGAATATTGGCTCAAGCATTCATTGTAAATGTTCTTTACTAAACCTGACGCTGCCTGGCCATTTGCGAAGGCTACCACTGATAATAACACCACGAACTTGAACATTTTGCACTGTTTTAGCTTGACGGCAGATGCGACTGACTGCCGTCCGATTAGCGGTCACAATGTATGCTAGGGAAGTTCAGGGCTGAGTATATATACTGGCATTAATACGTGACGTGGTGGCTGATTATATTAAGGTGCGAGAAGGTGCAAGTGCGATCGTATGGTTGTGGAACATTTTAATTATATTCAGAGCCCCATTCATAACTAAAATTGATATTAGTTATATGTAACCGTAGGTTAAAGCAATCTTTGCTTATGAAAGTAGAGTCCTAGCGTACATGTAGCTTTCCTAGAACCAAGTAGTAGACTTAGGTTTTTGAGTTTAGTTTGAGTTTTTGACTCTTTTTAGAACAAGTTAGATCTATAACACAATTCCTTGGAAACTCTCGCTGTGCACCTTATAATAAAGAGATTTTTTAAAGACCTCAAAATAACTTTTATCTTAGGACCAACAGGATTATTTTCCAGGGATAAGGATCCATACCAGATTTCATCCAGGTTTAGCAAATTGGCCGTGACAGACAGACATACAGTGTAACTTACGTTTTTGTATGTTTAACATGAATTTATTAAATTGTATATTTTCTAAAACCTTCTTTCGGCTGCCCTGACATTATCTAAAACTTTTCAAGATAGCGCCGATGAGCTCAAATTATCTTTTTGAGGAGTTTCATTGATCAGCTTTCCATTCAAAATCAGAATATTTCAATGGTATAATAACTGCCTTATTGGGAATGAAAAAGATAGCGCCTTTTAAGGGAAATATTTCGATCATCTTTTACTGAGGCGATTTTCATATATCGAATATGTACCTATACCTACTAATAAATAAAATAACTTTTACCGGATAAAAACGCGATTTATTATAATTTAAAAATATAGTAGTACATCATATTCATTCACTTTCTCGTAAATTCAACCGTGTTGACACAAGTGGATAATATCGCCAAATTTTCGAATTTTCTTCCGAAACAATTAATAAATATTACAAATGTCTAATTAAAAACTAGTTATTATAAATATTGGCGATAATATAGTTTATTTAAGTAAAATAAATATCACTTAAATAGATACAGAAAAATGTCTTCCCCATAATCCAATCTTCTTGCTCCATTTTGATAACTTTACCAGTTGTTAAGTTAAATCCAGTTTTACCAAATACAAACTCGTATTTGCAGTAATATTTTTTGGAGGAGTTCTACACTGGCTCCTACAGAATAAACTATTTTTATTAAAACTAACAGTTACAATAACTAACAATTCCTTTTTTTTATTTTTATTATCTAATGTTGCCATAATGTATCGATATTTAAACACTAATTATACGATACCTCTTCAATATACTGCAGTTATTCTAAATGACCCATGAATAAAAGATACTACACTCCATGAAAGGATTTCTGATAATTCTTACTTCATAGTCGTTTACAAACAACAGTAAAGTTGTTTAAAATAAATAAGATTGTATTTTCGGTGATTTTCAACTAAGGCATAAATTATATAAAAGAGATTTCCACCTATATAGTCACTCATCACGATATCTCTGGAACCATAAGGCGTAGCGACTTGAAATATGGTAGGAATATTCCTTTCGCCGAGTAGAGGTCAGCTAAGAACGGATTTTACGAAATTCAACCCACAAGGGGGGTTGCGGGGGCAATTGCTAGTAAATTATATAATACCAAATTCAATGCCTGCTAATGTCACTGCGTAAATGAGAAAGAAATACATCCATTAAAATTAAAATATATCTTACATCATACATCTCGTCGGGCTCGTTGGCACGTTCGGTAGAACACCTGCCGAGCGCATAGATAGGTCGGTTCGAATTCCACCGGGACAACATGTTTATAACTTTCTGTAAGCATGTTTTCCCCACGTCTGGTAACTTCGGGCATTGATCGGGTAGAAGTAATATCGAAATTCCGACCGGGTAACGAACCACCGTTTATAGATGGAAAACCCGTGAAGTGCACATTGTGCGTTTCGGTTAGTCTATGGATTTCGGAATGCTCGAAGTAAAAAGTAGGTCGACAGCGCATCATTGACTGATACTCTATGGCTGATCACCTATCATCAAGTGAATCTCATGCTCGTCTATCGATATCTAACATAAAATAAAAAAAAAACATTTAAGGGAGCTACCCCGTCTATTTCTGCGATAGAGAACATGCATTTTATGTTCTATTTTTGTCTTATGAGTCTATGAACAGCGTGGTACAACTAAATGCAATAGTCGAACGCTAGGGGTACGGCCATTGATATTTAGCTTGGCTAACTTGTAAGGTAACTTTATTATATATTAAAAATCTTTGATGTTTAAAATAAAAAGATTGACTTGGCAATCGCACTTAACAATCTAATTTAATATAATATGTGTTAGTTGTGATACACATTGTGTTTTTAATAAACTCAAAAAGATACATTGTGTTTTCATGCGATAGCCGAGTCAATCTATTTATTTAAAACATCAAATATTTTTAATATTGGTATTGATATGAACACTATAAGATGTTGTTAGGTTAGCTAATTACGTAGTAACTTAAGACGGAAGGATCCTTCAGTAGAGACTGAATAAATTGACCGACTTGGTATTATATGGATCTCACAACTTTTTACGATAGAAGAACTGAGTTGCAAGACTTGGCTTTTTTTACAATTTATGTTTTTGATGGCATTAATTTTACCTGATACTTCAACACTTCGTTATCGTTGCTCCGATAGGCAGCTGTTCTGAATCCCACCGGGCAGTGGCGGATTTACACATTTCCAGGGTGTAGGCTATTAACTAACCCCCCCCCCCCTCCAATTGTCTATTCTTAAAATAATAATAATATATAGAGTCCGATTGCTGGTTCGGGGTGGCGAATTGGTTGTTTTCTGTAGTACGAGTATATACAAGTTTGATATTTCGTTGAATGACATCATAACTCTTTTTGATTTCCATAAGACACGTAAACATAAAATTGGTCCCCAAATTGGCCCCAACCCGTCCTAGGCTCAAGCCTACTCAGCCTGCTGGTAAATCCGCCACTGCCACCAGGTCTGATAAGTGATAAGTTTGTAACCTATTTTAAAAAAAAAGGTATGTGTGTACTTATGTATACGCGTTAGAAGTTATACTTCTTTGGCGTCTGAAGAAAAATTTTAAAAAACAAAACTGCAGTAAATATCGAAGTAAAATGTTAAAATCAATCAAATTCTATTCTGTAGCCAACTTCATCATGTCGTTTTTTTGGGACATCGTGCGCGCGCAAGTCATCTGTAGCCAACTTCATACTGTTAATTTTGTGTCACAGATGCGCGCGCATCTTAAAATTTCACTCTCATCATTTTTTCATAACGCGCCTAAAGAAGTATAACTTCAATAAAATAATTTTTACCGGATAAATCGAGTTTAATTAAATGTACGATCGCGTAAATAAGATAAATATCTAGTTTGATGTCTTTCTTATTTGATATTTCAGGAATTAACTTCGCGTTCTTATGTGTATCTAATTATTATTAATTCAAAATGTCATCAGTTCAGGATTGGTTTCTGCACAATTAAGAATTAATGTATAAAATCTTTACTTATCGACTCAGTTTTCAATAACAATTTGAAACAAGCTGTTACCGGTTTTTCTAAACCAGTACTACCTACTTGGGTACCCAAGCTTCAAGAAACGAGCGTATTCTGATCTTTGAAAAAATTGTGTGTACCCAACGACGACAGTTTGTAACAGATACAACTTGCCACCTTCAAGAACCGAGCCAATTCAACCATTAGTGCGTGACCTCTAGGTCTGAGGATGCATTGCCTTCTATGCCTTCTAGGGTCTAAAGATATGCTGTTTTTTTTAATGTTAGATATCGACAGACGAACGTAAGGTTCACTTGATAGTAGGTGATACGAGCATAGAACTTCAACAATGATGCGATGTCGACCTACATTTTACTTCGAGCATTCGGAAATCCATAGAAACCGAAACGCGAAATATGCACTTTACGTTATTTCCATCTATGAACAGTGGTTCGTTACCCGGTCGAAATTTGGATATTCCTCCCACCCGTTTAATGCCCAAAGTGATCAACATCAGACATGCTTATAGAAAATTATAAATATATCGTCCTTGTGGGATTCGAATCCACGACTCATTGACGCGCACGGCAGGTGTTCTACCGAATGCCAACGAGGCAATTTCCTATCAAATAAGCCGTCCATCCGCTTGCCGACACTAAGAACTTGCAACTTCATGGTAAATAGGTTTCTGGATACCTACCTGTTCCCATTGTCCTACACTCTACAGTTATGTAAAGGAAAGTGACTCCAGTGTCGAATCGTTGCGTTCGAATTCCTTACGTAATGCAGGCCGCATTTCTCATATACTTGATTCAAGTCATATGCTTAAGTGAAAGATGTCGCTGCAAAACGGATGCCAAAGTGCGTGATGTGGTTCCTAATTAAACGCTACCACATTGTCACAGCTGATTACTAAAAATGGTTCAAAAATCATACCTACTTATGTTAGATATCGACAGACGAGCATAAAGTTCAGTTGATGGTAGGTGATACCTTAGCCACTGAACATCAATAAATGATGTCGACTTACTTTTACTTCGAGCATTCGGAACTCCATAGACTGAAACCGAAACACGCAGTATGCACTTCAGGGTTTTTCCATCTATGAACAGTCGGAATTAAGATATTCCTCCCACTGCACCCGCTCAATGCCCGAAGTTACCAGAAGTGGGGAAGACATGTTTATAGAAAACTAGCTGACCCGGCAGACTTCGTACTGCCAAATATAGCCTGTCAAAATGATTTGTAATGTGTCATTTTTTTGTTCCTACATATTTTATAGTCGGTGCAAAAAAATCTCCTGAACAGAACCGTCACCCTGGTGAAAGAAAAGGGCTGTTTTTAGGGTTTTTCCGGTAATTATTCGATTTTTTCTCTCCGTAAAAACCATCTTCGTAACTTCAACGAACATTTAAAAAAAAGAATTGCCCAAATTGGTCCAGGCGTTGTTGAGTTATGCGCTTACCAACACATTTTGCGATTATAGATTATAAACATGTCATCGAACCCGCGACCCATCGGAGTGCACGGCAGGTGTTCTACCAAACGCGCCAACGAGCCCGTTACTTAATTTTTAAGGTATTCCTCTTTAGGTCACTTTTTTCTTTTGATTTACTAGAAAGTTCATAAGTAAAATAAGGTGGGTGGACCATGGAAGGCCACACTAACAAATAAACAGTTATTATTCCATTATTTACTGGATAAATGAAACAAGCTAATTATTAAGTAACACTTCGTTTATTTGTACTTACAACGTAGTCGGCAGAATACCATTAATTTAGTCTTACAACGTTTTTGACTATTTATATGATGGACCGAATCCTGGGACATGTTTATAATTTTCTATAAACATGTCTTCCTCATATCTGGTTATTTCGGGAATGAAACTGGTGGGATGTATATCGAAATTCCGACCGGGTAACGAACCACCGTTCATAGATGAAAGCAAAAGGACACACATGTATACCTACATAATGTTTATAGAAGATATAAAGTGAAATGAAATTAGAAATGATGGATGGAAGAGGATTGAATTATCAATTGATTAACGTTCGGCAGACGATAAAATATGTAGGGCGATTTCGCCTTCGTTAGCTGAATAATAAATTGGCGCCACTTGAACAAACAAATCAATTAAGTTGCCATCTTTGATTATATACATGTCTAGATAGAGCAATGCAAACAAATTACGCACAAAAACGCGGCCCGTATTACGTGAATGTGTGCTTATCGCTTGTGTACTTATTATAGTCAAACTGTCAAGGTGTGCTTGTATAGGGATACCTGCTCCAAATTATTAAATTACTTTTTCCCCGTTATTATATAATGTGAAGGTTAAATAAAATAACTATTTTGTAGATTAGTATTTTATTAAATTTAGTAAAAACAAAAAATATAATAAAAAAATACAGTCAAATCAAATCAAATCAAAAGTTTTTTATTTCAAATAGGCCTTTGCAGGCTCTTATGAAACGTCTAGTTGCACGGTTCCAAAAAGTGGGTCTCATGGAGAAGAACCGGCAAGAAACTCTATGGACACTCTTTTCAACAATGGTTTAGCTTACAAAGACTCGGTTACAATAGTAATAATCGGCTTACAGAGATTCTATACAATGCAAAAGAAAATTGAGTTTTTACTATTAGTGTAAAATGAGATACACACACTTGCACAGCGCAAGTTGCCAGGGAAGCCGCACATGCAGAGATGAATTAGCGCCATACATCTTTATCGTCAACATAGTCTTGGATTTTATAATACGCTTTTTTAATTAAGATTCCTTTGATGACGTTTTTGAACTTTTATACTTTACAGTAATTTAAATAATCAAAACCCATCTCTTTGTGTTTGTTTTCGGAATAGTTTTCTTTTTGATTTTATTGCCATCGCTATGTTATCTGATTTACAAATATAGTGACATCTTATTTGCAAATATTTTTCTATTATAAGTCTTAACAGACTTGTTTGGTGATGTTGACAACAATCACCAATATTTTTGAAATAAGTATGACCGACATACTGACTGATTATTTTAAGGCATATCTTTTTATAATAATTAGAGGACGATGTTACTATATGACCCTGTTTTATAAAGTCTCTAATTACGTACTCAGAAACCTTACAAATTTTAAATGCATCTTCCGAAGCATATACAAGACCACCCTCATCTCGAATACTTACTAATTTATGAAATTTTAATATTTCGTTTGATTTAATTGCCTGAATACAGCTACTACATTTAATCAGTCTACAAATACGTTGAACGACAAACCCTGCTATGTACCCTACTACTTGCTCGAAATAATCAGTATATTCTGGATTAATTAATAAAGATATGTCAGTCTGTGTTAAAATATGTTGTGGAACAGCGCTTACAGTATCACATTCATTCTCATCTTCTGCTCGCGTTTGAGATGTAGTTGCATTAATGCATTTTACTGCAGAAGTACATGTTAGGATGCTGACGCTTTCTAAAGGCACACAATTACCAGAATCAACTGTTTTGAGTTCCATGTGGCATAGAAGCTTTCTATAAATTCCCTTGAATTGTCTTGCATTCGGGTTATCATTGTAACCTCCATGCAATCGTATAGCACCAAAAAATAATTCAATGTGATCTTGACTTAAGCGGTATGTTGTCAAATATTTTAATTTTTTGGTTGGTATAAGGGAGTCATATATTTTTTTTAAGCTCTCTATATCAATTAATAACCCTAGAAAACCCGTAAATACTTGTGATTTTAAAATAGATGTACAAGTTTTTATAATTATTGTTTTTGAATGTTCTCCTTCTTTAAAACTTCTTTTTCTAGAAACTTTAAGACCTAATTTTAAAATACATTCCTTTGCTTTTTCTAAAAATTCGAATACCTCCTCTTTATTAGATATTAATAGTGGATGGCAAAATCCATGTTGGCTTAGATTTCTACTATTGAAAATATCGAAAACATTATTTATTAACATAATGAACTCTTCAGTATCTTTGCTATCCTCGAAACCGGCAATTTTTAATTCCACCCGACAAAATTCTATGGCTTTTGCAACGCTTCTACTAAGCAGTTGTGCTGCAAGTTTGACATTCATTACTGAGTTTCTAAAATAAATGTGTTTTTTTGTGAGTTTATTAGCTAGATGTAAGCCAGTTTCACTTTGTAAATCACACAATTTTTTTACGTATTCCCATCGTATTTCTTTTTTATTCTCATTCAAGAAACATTCTTTGGATTCAAAATTATTCCTTATTAATTTTACCATGTGGCAGGGATCCAAAAAAACGGCGACATCATATTCGGCGTAAGGGTGCTTGAATGTGGTTTTTAAATGCCTTGGATCACATTTAATATCACACCCTAATATTTGCATTGCGGATAGGTTTGTAGGATGTCCATCAAAAGTAAGTGACACAACGTCTACTCCGACATCGTTGCATCTTTCAAGAATAATCTTAATAATATTACTTTTTTGAACGCCTGTTAGCCCGTGAATAAGGAAATAGGCAACTGGTAATTTCCAGGGCTCATTAAGTGACACCAGTATAAAAACGTATGCCTCGGAAGCCGTTTTGTTTATGTTTTCATCTGGACCAGTACCGATGTCAACAAGCCCGTCGTCTTTATAGGTTTTATTGTTCCAACATTTTTGCTGTCGGATAGCCATTTCATCTGCAATTAGTGCGCAAATGAGGTTTTTTTCAGATTTTTCTCTTTTGGATTTCAGCGTTTGAAAGGCATCTTCTGTGAGTCCTGGGGAACCATCGATATTACAGTACCATTTAGTCAAGGTTTTGGGATGTGGGAGACATGTCTCAAATTTTCTTCTGACATAGCTATAGGCACGTGGTGATAAAAAGTGCAGTGTCAAACAAAATTTCCGAAATTCCGGAGAGTACTTAGCAGGCCGATTACCTTGACCTTTTATTTTTTTTGACATTTGGGAGTATAAATTAGCCACAAATAAATTTCTTTCTAGAACATTATGGACATCTTCATTGATCAATCTTTGGTTTTGCAAAGTCTTAATAATGCATTTGAAAGACGTATTCTGTTTTTTGAGACGAATATTTTTTTTTCTTAATGAATTAATCATGGCCCTATGTTTGCATTCCAGGATTATCTTGCGACGTAATGTACGCCGTAACTTTACTTTGCGTGGAGTATCAAATATCGATTCCAAGTCCGAAAAATCTTGTAAAACCGTGGTTGGCTCATCACTCACCAGCTCCTTCGAGCACGAAGGCTTAGGTTCAATAATTTGATTGCAAATATCAATCGCCATATAAGAAGCGGACGGATCCTGTCGAAAATAATTGAATCGTTTTAAAATTAATGAGTAATTATGATTGTAAAGTTCTGAATAAATTATAGCCCGCCAGTTTGTACCAAGCCACTTACTTGTTTTATATTTGTTGATGATTCTGTTTCCGTCGCTGACAAAAACAAACACTGTAACAATATATAATTTGAGATTAATAAAATATAAAAATTACTCTGCTCTAAGCGTTGCTATATTTGTTTTATTAAAAGCTATATTGCATGATTTTTTTATTTCCAATTTCAACACAAAAAGAAATCTCATTTTGATCTCGTACCTTGGTTGGTACCGATCCATTCTTAAGCCGTCGTAAGCCCTTTTTTGTAAAATATAAATCATCATCAGAGAAATGTTCGGAACACACGACTGAAGTCTTGTGAGGTTTCCACTGTTCTTCATTTCGTGTCCGCTGTATAATTTCTCTCCAGCTATTTGCTAGTACGGAATCCGTAGGAAATCTGAAACCCAAAATATTTGAAAGAACTAGCAAAAATACTATTTAGTGTATGATGTCATATATTTCATTTATTTTATATAAGTTATCATTATTGATCCATTTAATATTGTCATTTTTAAAATTAATGTTCACCTGATCCAATTTCGGTTATGGCAGTCAATCTTAACGGCGATTAGTCAACTACGCGTGATATTTATTATAGTGCACAAATGTAAACCAAACCGTTAAAAATAAGAAACTAACCGATTTCAAAAATAAAAATAAAATAAAAAGGAACAAAATAATTGATTGGTAATTTTCATTCAATACTCAGATATTTTCGAAATCGGTGCCAGTCGATACAAATCAAATCACATCAACTATATTACACCAATCAGTAATTTTATAATTTACGAAGATAATATTTATAATTGATCTCCCATATAAATAAAATACTTTATACCTTTATAGGATTAAAACGCGATTTATTATTTATCGTATAAAAAAAGTGTTTAATTTCAACATAATTTCCCATAGTTTCGCTAAGTCTCCCTAATATTAAACTGGCAACACAAGCTAATCAGAATAACCTAAAAAGTAACGAATTAATAAACCGTGTTTTCTTAAAATAAAGTGGTCAAATAACATAACTTACCGATGAAAAGTGATCTTAGTGTTATTATACGGTTTTCCCACGTAATTGCGACACAATTTGACAGCACAAACCGGCATAATTAATAATTTTTCGTCAGCTTGTTATCCATAAAAGACTCAAATGACACTGACGTATGAGAGAAGCGTGTCTACCAATTTTAGTAGACTTTTTCCAAGCCGTTCAGTACGGCCAATGTGGCATCTAGACATGTATATAATCAAAGGTTGCCATATTTGTCAGGATTTGTTTTGAAAAAAGAACAATCGGAACTCATCTGCAACAAGTGATTACTTGCTCTGTGATCTGCAACACAATAGATGGCAGTAAAAAAACTATAAATGAATGTGTACAACGCCTTGTATTATAATTTAGTAATATAGCGCCACCTAGCGTTCACTTGCATTACATTCATAATATCATAAATAACTCTTACCAATCATTCAATAGATGGCAGCGCAATACAAAGAAACAAGTTTGTCTTTATAATTTATTATATTATTATAAATACAATTATTATTACATATAGGAAATGAAATATAAAAGATTACTTATAGCAGCTTTTACATACAGAAAACCAATCTCCGAAGATATTTTTTTGTAAATGTCAATGTCAACCAACTGTCAATTTCGCAATTCTTGATTCTTCATCTTCAGGTTTCTACTTTCTTAATGGAAATCATATCACTATAAAATTGTTTTGTCGGGTTAAAAATATATATTAACTGCTTAATAGTGTTTTTGTACCTGCTGATTATGTTCTTATCGTAACGAAAGTAGCATTTAGTTCAGGTTTGTTTGTAAGTGCAGTAAGAACCTCTGACAATGTCTAACAATCGTATTCCCTCTGGTCCTAACACACCTGGTAGTCAGCAGACTCCTACTCAACAGGGTATAAAGATATTCATACAAAGAGACTATTCCGAAGGTACAGCAGTAAAATTCCAAACCAGATTTCCTCCGGAATTAGAGGATAGGGTAAGTTTGTTGCTTATCAGATGTCAACACACCTTAAAAGTGGCCTTGATTTCAGAACAATTAAATTTGTATTCATGCTAGAGTCAACTTTGTGGTACGATTATTTGTAATTGATTTGATATTGTATGATAATTAATTTTGTATTATAAAATATAGTTATGTTGTAATTTTGATAATACTGTAGTTGGTATATTATAAACTTGAACATTTATGTTATTTGTAGTAAATGAGGATGAGTAAGTATTTATTCAAGTTTATGAACTGTGATTCAACTAAAAATTTCATATATTATGTTTTTCATAGTTATATTTATTACTTAAACCATACAGATTAACAATATTTGTGATATTGAGCCTCATTTTCCTAATATATTTGGTTGTCTCTTTCTATTGATAGCTATTTCTTAATATTTTCACATAGGTGAAGCTGTAAAAGCTGCTTTAATCTATTTATTTCTGTAGTCCTAGTACTAATATAATTTTTAATTGCAATTTTTAACTTGGATCATAAATATTAAGATTTAAATGTGCACTACATAATACAATACATAGCCTCTGAGACATAAAATGCTATTGAACATATTATGAGTCATATAAAATTGAAGGCTGCTATAATTTTCAGCTTGCTTGTTAGAGAGTCAAGAAAGCAATCTTCACCTTTATTTTGTCAATAATAATTAAATCGTAAGTTGTAACATAATCTGATAATCCATAGTTATGTATTTGTCATAAAAACAAAAGTATGTTTAAAGGATTCTCAGATATTGAAATTTAATATAACTTATTTAAAAGAAACTGCTTTTAACTCAATAAAAAATATCTTGCAGTATCTTTGATTGTAATTTTTTAGTTGTAGTTCTTTTTGTATAACAGTGATAATTTTGTTTTTTTTAAATTGTATGTTTGTTTGAGTATGTCGAATAAATATTCTCATTCTTAAATTTTTTACTTACAGATAGATAGACAAACATTTGAATATACAATAGAAAGGTTGAATGAGCATTTTGACATGGCAGAAACGGCTGACTGTAGCACCTACTGTGAAGGATGCTTGGCCTGTCTCACAGCTTACTTTATTTATATATGTACGGAGACGCATTATGAAAAGGTATGCATTACATCCATCCCTAAACTTTCAATTTCAAATTAACCAAAACTTTATAGTAAACTTATATAAATTCATAATAATTATATTTTAAGTACATTATAAAAACATAACGTCGTTGCGCCTGCCAAATTCCATATGTGATTTTTTTTTATTTTTGGTTTTCGCACAAAAAATACTCTTCGTTTTATTCTCTATGTGTTACTAAAATCATTTTTGTGATATTCGAACTGGATATGAGTTTAACTAATTCCATATATGTTTTGACCGGTAAGAAAAGCTTCGTATGTGAATCAATAATACGTTTTTCGTAGTCTCCCAAAACTATACAAAAATCACATATGGAACTTGTCAGGCGCAGCGACGATAATATATAGTACTACTGAAAACAACTTAAGGAACAAGATATTATTTTCCTCATTTTTCACCAAAGTTTGGAAGGCTGTACCTCAGTGAAAATTTATTGAGATAAATAAAAAGCATTTTGAAGCTTTATTCTTCTACTTTTAATATCTCGGTCCATTTTTTCTCTTATATATTTTGGTTATGAGAATATTGATGAAACATTTCCAAGGAACAAATTTGCATTTATTTTATTTTTATCACGATTGTGCACGGATTTGGAAACTTGAATTAATGCGCTATAAAAACATGGCGACGTTTTTTTGGAGGTATTTTTATTTATCCATTCCTGATTAATGCGCTATAAAAACATGGCGACGTTTTTTGGAGGTATTTTTATTTATCCATTCCTGATTAATGCGCTATAAAACATGGCGACGTTTTTTTCGAGGTATTTTTATTTATCCATTCCTGATTAATGCGCTATAAAAACATGGCGACGTTTTTTTCGAGGTATTTTTATTTATCCATTCCTGATTAATGCGCTATAAAAACATGGCGACGTTTTTTTGGAGGTATTTTTATTTATCCATTCCTGATTAATGCACTATAAAAACATGGCGACGTTTTTTTGGAGGTATTTTTATTTATCCATTCCTGATTAATGCGCTATAAAAACATGGCGACGTTTTTTTCGAGGTATTTTTATTTATCCATTCCTGATCTTAATAGTAGAAGAATGAAGCTTCAAAATGTTATTTTTTTTATCTCGATATGACTATTTTTCACTGAGAAAGCCTTCCAAACTTTGGTGAAAACATTAGAAAAATTTCTTGTTCCTTTAATTGTTTCCAGTGGTGTATTTTTAACCATATGAATTGTATAATAAAATGGATGTATAATCCCAGCAATGCACTTTTACAGGAAATCCCACTTATACGATTTTTCCATATTTCCAGCATCTTCGAAAGATATCCAAATTCATTGCAACTCAAAATGAAAGGGTCTACAATCCCCGTGGGATTCATCTAACTGACCCCATACTACGCGGCTTACGGGTCATAGAAGTCACCATTATAGACGTACCCAACCTTCAGAGTCCAACTGGTAACTCTACCACCCAATTGCGACACACTTGACCACCACAAGAAAACCGGGAGTTCTTTATGTAACAGTTAAAGTATTGGTTTTAACGGAGCTTAATTGACGGTGGGTTGTTTAAAATGGTTTTACAAACAAGACCAACACATTCACAGCTTAAAAACAATACCTAAAATGCTTACACTTGCTGTCTCTGTTCTTCAAATGAAATGAGAAAGAGACAGGTAGAGAGGTGTAAGCAGTGCAATTTGTTAGTATCAGTGATTTGTGACGTTTTCTTACCATAGGTGACACCGTTTTTAACTATGAAACAACCCATCTTAAGCTGTGTTAATGAAAGAGACATTTTGATTGCCTGGTTGTATTTTTATTAGAGTAGGTACTAGTGTGAGTGTACCTTAACTGTTTAAGACTGAATATCAATACACCTTTATACATTGTGTATCACTGCACCATATTGGTATGGCCATCTCTGTCTTTTGCCTGATATTGAATTAGATAGTAAATCCTACATACTATTTAAAATTTACTAAATTTTGTTTGAATCAATACCATTCCGATTATATTTTCTATTATTAAAGATACAGTTGGAATAAGTGTCCTGTAAAAACCATTATTTAAAAAATAAGTCAATAAAAGAAGCAGGTTAATGCATTTTCTATATCGATCGTTAAAAGGGTATAACCGACAAAAACCAAATTATTCAGGAAAGCAGTTTAAAGTTCACTAAGTTTAAAGGGTACTTCGAAAACGTAGTTTTTCGTTTGACATTGTATACCCATGGGAGCAGGGATGTTACGGAGCTTCGATTTCGGTTCCGAAAAGTCGGAACTTCCGATTGATTTTGCACTTCCGATTCCGATTTCGGTTCCGATAAATTTGAATCGGAGGCTATAATCGGAGGTCGAAGCACATCGGCGCGGTGGCCGCGATCAGCGCCATTTGATTTAATTAACTTCTGTGTAAAATTTAAGAAAATTAGTTTATTTTTATATATCACACCCAGGAAGGTGTTTACTTTTTTGAACTGATATGAATGAAACTCAAAATAATGTTTGTAATTTTTTTTTATTACACATCTCTCTTTTGTGTATGCCTCCGATTCCGGTTTCGGTTCCGATTCCGGTTCCGTTAAACCAAATTTAAAAACTCCGATTCTGAATTCGGTTCCGGTAAAACAACTTCCGTTACATCCCTACATGGGAGTGAGAATTCGAAAGAGCAGAAAATTTTAAGTAGGATGCCATTCATAAGTCATTTTCGACCAAAATGTCTTCTAACTGTCGATATGTTTCTTACATTTATATTCTACTACACTCTACTATTATTAAATATTTAAATAGGTCATTTTCCAAGTATCAAAGACCTAATGCTGCAAACCTGATATAAGAACAGTGTAAATATATCCATTGTCAAATATTCTGACAGTCTATTTCTGGTGATATAATGCAAAATGCAAAAGTTGAGTGGCTGAATGTAAAGGCATTAAAACAGTTTCTCAAAACGGTCAGTAGCCGGGACTGAAACCGGTTAATTTTTATTTTCCAAAATACATGTCTGACTGAGATACCATGATATTAGTTTTAAAGAGTAATACACACTAAACTTACCACAGTAATTTTTTCAGTAAATATGACTAAAATCTAAAAAATATTATCAAAAACCTTTATTATACCGGTTAAACTCCCATAGCAAATTTACCGTTATTCAGTCCTTGGTCAGTAGTATACCCTTGTTAACCCCAGGGTTTGGTAAATGGTCAGAAATTAATTTTGGTTCTTGAAGCTGTCGAGGGAGCTAGTGGTTCAATACGTTGAATTCACTTGATATCGCTCTCCTGCAGAAAGGCCAACTTAGATAACTTTTCCCCTTTAATATTAGAAATTAAAATCGTATTTGAAGATTTAAAAACATCCTCAAGGCTCAAATTGTTTTCAAAAACATGGTTCAACAATGAATTTAGTATTTGCTTAGTACTTCAAGGGACTCCCATGCCAAATTGTTCTTCCAAGAAGAATTAATGATTGTAAATTTGAATAGGTTTTATAATTGCAGTGAACAGCTGTGTTAACGGTAGTGCATTGTTTAAGGTCCATTTTAGCAAAGACGATTCGGTGTTGTGTTGTATATTTGTCCCAAAATGGGATAAATGAGCTACTTAAAGTTAAAGGTGGCTAAAATATTCTCATGATACAGAAAAAAATTGTCTAACGGCCTTATTCATAAGCGTATGATAACCTTCATATTGTTAAAATATGTTTTGTTTCTTTCGTTCTGTAGTCTTTTTATATTCGATAGAGCTAGACAAAAAATATTTTAACTATATCAAGCTTGAAATACGTTTATGAATCAGGCGGTAATAATTCTGGGTTATGTCAATAATGATTGAAGTATAAATGCTGAGATTTTAGTTCCACAAGTAAAGAAGATCTTCTTTTATAAAATTTAGTTTTCCACCATTGACGCTTTCGACGTTTCCGGTCTTCAGTTACTAAATACATGAAAATAACAGCCGCACCAGCTATCACGACCTTCCTATTCGGCATGTTCGTATCAACTGAGTGGAAACAGCTTTAGAAATAGTTTCGCGTACACAATTCGCTTTGAGTTCGTGTGCAACTCTTTATTCGTGACGCTAAATTACACGTAATCTTACATTACACGTTACACTCGTCTGGACCGGGCCTAAGTTTTTTAATATAATCTAGGGTTGTCATATTAACAAAAAAAGGCAAAATCAAAAAAATCTTTGATTGTAACACTTTAATTTTGGTAAATTTTGCCAGTCAGGATTCATAAATTACGTCAAAATATAGGGGGCGGAGAGGGGTTAATGAAGTGTGTCATTATGTCACAAGGGGTGGCAGGTATCCTAAGATTATTGACACCAAATAATAACATTTAAAGTATTGACTCTTGAAACTTTAACTGAAGAACGAAAAGCTTAAAAATATTAAATAATGAATAGATGGCTGTTTGTGTACTATCTATATGTAACATTCGTGTGACGTAATTCATGGCGTAATATGACGCAATCATTTTAATTTCGATGAGAATAATATTTTTATCTAATTTAGACGATAAAATATATTGTAGCCGCCTTTGATTTTATACGACTCAAAAATTTATGTGACTCACAGATTGTTGAAGATGATAAGTTCGATATCTATGTATTAATGTGTTATAGACTCAATTCAAGTAAGTTTAAGGTTAGAAGAATTGTAGTATATTTTTATTAAATAAAAATAGATCACGTTTGCTGAATTGTGAAGCTTTGACATGTCTCCATATATTTGGGACATATTGTTGAATGGTATTATATATCCATCCATTTATATTTTTGGTGTCAACCAAGGCGTTTAACAGAGTACTTAGCACGAACTTGCGAAAAAGTATTATTATCTGTCGGCTGTATGCAATTTCAACAGAATTCTCATACAACTGACAGACAGTGGCGGACCACCATACAAGCCCAAAAGCCCGGCTTTAACTTAATACGTGCCCAAATGCCGGGCTAGTCCATATTATTGTCTTTTATTAACGCGAGTATCACACATTTAAATAAAATACTTTAGAACGCATTAAAACGCGATTTATTATTTATATTATTCTATTCGATCTATGCGTTTTTTCGTCGGTATGTGTTTCCATTTGTTATCAATATCGATTTTTTAGGTTTTTTTTCGTTGGCACATCAGTTTGTATGATTTTCAGCGACTCAGGTTGTGAACACTGGGGGGTACTAGTTTTTCGTCTTCAATACTAGCGTTCAGGTAATCCACCTGCTAGGTTGTCTGTTCTGTAATAAAAACAATCGTAAGAATTGCAATATTATTTGTATGTCTGTATATGACTGTTAAAGTGACATTTAATATATAGGTACAATATACATACATATATATATGTGTAGTTCTTACAGTAGGTAAATCGTGGAAGGAGTTAGAGTATGTTTTAAACTCATGAGCAGTTTAAAATGCTTATTTTAAATTTATTTATTTAATTTTTATCATAATTAATAGTGTAAAATTTTAATAAATTATCATGTATGTTATTATAATTAATATTTTATTTAAGAATCAATTGCATTTTTAAGTCTTACGTCGGTATATTTAAAGAATTTAGATTATGTATTCTGTTTGAAGTATGTTCAGGATAATGGCACAAGAAATCAAAACGGTATACTTCTAAGGAAAATTACATTTTTAATAATGTAAAAAAATCGTTTGAAACTACCTATTAAAAACCGCTATTTGCAAAATACAATAGGTACTATTCGAAGAACTTGACCCTTTAAAGAGTGCCCACTGCACCGTATCATACCATGACAGTGCTAGGAACGTATCAGACACGCAAAGAAACACGGACTACTAGGAGGGAGGAGGGCATCCGAGGCTATTGCAATTTTTACATTTAACAATTTTGTCCTTTGGTATTTTTTTTCGCTGTTTACGTTTACCTACTGTTATGTGTACATGATTATATTGTTCTTAAAAATTTTAAAAAAAATAGGAAAAAAATTGGGGCCACGGGGCCTCCTCTCCTTTGTTGCCCTAAGCACCGTTGTAGCCCTAAATCCGGCCCTGTATGTCGATAATAATTGTTAAGGCTCCGTGCATTCGACGATGATCGGTGATGAAACAGTCGGCACATTTCAATACAAAGATTTTTTTTTTCATTTCTTGTGCCATACAATTTTGTTAATATTTATTATTATGTGTCTTCTCTGTTAAAAACTACAATCATTGATTAATGTAGACCCAGCGTGATATGTTCAAATGAAAAAATATAGGTCGATAGCGCATCATTGAATGATAGATTCTAAATGACCTCACGCGTTTAAATATATAAAAATGGTTTCCCTATAGTTTTTATAGAATGGATACTTGTTGGATGTGGTTGTCATTTTTGTACTGAATACATATTAGTTAAAATACGATTGTAAAAATGCACATAATTTCCTATTAAGTATAGATTTAATTGTAACTAATGTTTTAGTTAAGTAAATTAATAGTCTATTGTAAATTGACGTAATTATATATATTTGAAACACTGTTTTTTGTTTACTTTTGAATATTATTTCAATGTAAAATGAAAATGGGACTTTTATTTGGTAATTATTAACCAGACAACTGTGAATGTGGTCTTCTGGTCGAGAGCTCGTTTGCTCGTTCGCTAACCCATGCGTCCCGGGTTCGATTCCCAGATTGATGGTTATGTGTTTTTCAATTTCTGGAGCACTTATCGATCAGAGTTTGAGAAACGAGTGGATGTTTCAAGGTTGATAACAAAACAGGTGGATGTTTGAAACCTGTGAAGGTGGATAGCATAAAGAACTGGGGATATGAAAGTCATTCAATTTTTTTTTGTAATTAACCAGATATTGCGAGTACTTTACAGCATGTGGAAAAATGCAGGCGTTTTAATCAGTTATTGATTTTTTTTATATTTAAACAATAGTCATTGATGATTAAAAAGTACCCACATGGGGTATATAACTATATCCTTACGGCCTTATCCATAAACGTATTATAAGCTTGATATCAGTAGCGGATTTACACATTTTCGGCGTATAGGCTATCAAAATTTTGCCGCCCTAACCTCTATAAATGTAAGTTCCTAAATTTTCTAAAATACAATGATAGGAATTGTCTTGTAAGTACAATTCTCATTAAGTCTTACTTTTAGACTATACTCTGTACTGTAATGTACAGAAGACTGTCTTAAAAGTAAGAAAAGTAAGACTTGATTTCTATAAGATAGCTAAAAGTATCCTCAAAGCCACCCCTAAAATCTGCCGCCCTAGGCTGAAGCCTACTCAGCCTGCTGGTAGGTAAATCCGCCACTGTTTGATATAGTTAAAATATTTTTTGTCTCGCTCTATCGAATATAAAAAGATTACAGAACGAAAGAAACGTTTATGAATAAGGCCGTTAAAATATACTAAATCAGCTATTAATTTTGGAAGGAAGTGACATCGGACGCCAATTTCATTTTCCTTGTAAAATTAGATGAGGAACAAAGGAATGAAACCAATGAATAACTCGTCCATAAACAACTGCCGAAAAGAGGTAGCAAACTATCAAATACTACAACAACCATATATGGACGCTGAAAAGCAATACAATGTTAACCCACATGGTTGGTATTTTGAGTAGGTTAAAAAAAATAACAAATAATAGATTTTTTGTTGTTCTATACTCGAAAAATAGCCTATGTTGCTGGCTGATAATGTAGCTTTCTATTGGTGAAAGCATTTATAAAATCGGTCCAGTAGTTTTTGAGTTTATTCATAACAGACAAAAATACAAATCTTTTCTCTTTATAATACATACTAGCCGTCCCCGCCCGCCCGCTTTGCTGGGCGAATTGTAAAGGATAGAC
This sequence comes from Anthocharis cardamines, assembly GCA_905404175.1. Taxonomy (NCBI): domain Eukaryota; kingdom Metazoa; phylum Arthropoda; class Insecta; order Lepidoptera; family Pieridae; genus Anthocharis; species Anthocharis cardamines. Next base: position 2,697,836 of record FR989972.1, on the reverse strand, counting down.
GAATATGAACTATCCACATAAATTTGAAAAAAAATGGTAAAGGGTTGATGGAATTCAAAAAATGAATAGCCTAAAACCTTCTACAATTAATTCCGCGCCGAATGGTCATGGTATCATGCCGATCGGTCCAGTAGTTTTCAAGTTTATCGATAACAAAGAAAAAAAAAGTTGCTTATATATATATAGATTAGTATAAAATATAGATAAGTCGCGTTTTAATCCGTTATATTAAATTGTTTTATTTAGATATTAAGAGGCTAATTCAAACCTATTCAGCATTTATTGTATAGTTATGATATTCTTTAATGAGCCAGCCTTGAAAGCGAGGCTATATTTTTAATTAACAATAATTGTAACTACATTATTCTTTTTTTAATACAAAATATAAGTGACTTGGACATTACACACCACAATCGTTATGAATTTTTCTCAGTTCGCTTTGAAACAGGAAATTAAGTACATAGGTATTTTTTCTCGTATTTAGCTCGTAGACGCGTTCGATAGAACACCTGCCGTGCGCACCGATGGGTCGTGGTTTCGGATCCCACCAGGGACGGCATGTTTATAATTTTCTTTAAGAGGAAACACAAGGGCCGTATTTCCATAGGTACAAACGTATTCCCCTGTTTGATGTTTCTTCCCTGGATAATGCCAGTAGAGAAATATATTTTTTTCCAAAAATCTATGGCCATTATTTGCATGTTTGTTTGCCCTATGTTTTCCTTTTTGTCATAAATTAATAATTAAAAGAGTTATGAACCTTCAAAAACCTAAAAAAGTTTACGTACTTTTGATAGGTATTTTCGGTCCAAGCTGCAGTAATTGTCTCTTTCGCAAACTAGCTCGGTTGTTCGGGCACTGCGCGACAACAATAGATTTTACAAATAGATATTATTCAATTCTCTTGCTCTTAGTGTTTCCTCTTAAGCATGTCCTCCTCACGTCTGATAACTTCGAGCATTGATCGGGTGGGAGGGATATCGAAATTCCGACCGGGTAACGAACCACCGTTCATAGATGGAAAATCCGTGAAGTGCATATTGCGCGTTTCGGTTTAAGTCTATGGATTTCCGAATGCTCAAAGTAAAGAGCATCATTGACTGATGTTCTGTGGACTGAGGTATCACCTACCATCAAGTGAACCTCATGCTCGTCTGTTGATATCTAACATAAAAAACAACCAATTTTCGAGAGGTTCAAATTAGTCGAGAGTTGACTGTATTTTACAAATTACCCTTGTGGTTTGAATTTCGTAAAATCCGTTCTTAGCTGACCTCTACTCGGCGAAAGGAATATTCCTACCATATTTCAAGTCGCTACGCCTTATGGTTCCAGAGATATCGTGATGAGTCAATATATAGGTGGGAATCTGTTTTATATATATAGATAGATATTATCAGGTGTGAACTTTTACTATATAGCGATCAGTAAGTATTCTTGTCTAAACTAGGCTGAGCTCTTGGGTGGTGGCTAGACTGCTACAAAATTGCTGAAACAACCTTTTTTTCGACTACATATTGATATCAATTACTAACTTGATTTCGATGGATAAGCGAACATGTATACTGTTTTGACTAAAAAAAATTTTATTGATTATTATTTGTGTAATTTGATGTCATCGCATAAATCTCAGAGAGTCCTCGTAAACATGTTATTTTATAGCATCTAATTACAAGAGGTTATTGCTTCAACGTAGGCTGTAGGGGGCGTCATTGCTTCCATGGTCTAAGTCATAAGTTACAATCCTTCGATAAACCTCTAAAACCCTACAAGTGGCGGTGTACCTACTATGAATTGTACTATTTTGCCTAAATACCTAAAGAAATATATTTTAATAACTGATACGTATACAAGAAATAACCTAGTTATTGGACTCCCATGAAGCGATATTTGTATTAGTGAGCAGATCTTAGCAACCGCTTGGCGGATTTGTGTCTTTTGTACCTAAATAACTTTAGCAGATTACAGAGGTTTTATCGAAGCCCGAATTATCATTTTTGACCCACACTCCGCACTAATTTGCCTACTTTTCCAGTTAAAACCAGTTAATTTTTATTTTCCAAAATACGTGTCTGACTGAGATACCATGATATTAGTTTTAAAGAGTAGTACACACTAAACTTACCATGGTAATTTTTTTCAGTAAATATATATAAAAACGAAAGAATTTTAACAAAAACCTTTATTATACCGGTATAACTCCCATAGTTAATTAACCGTTATTCAGTCCTTGCTTTTCGCCTTCGAACGTCCAGGACCACGGTAGATTCCTATATAATTGGGGTGAGTCAATTCTGTAGGAATACGGTAACACTGCGGTGAACATTTAACTTTCTATCCAGGTTTTGTCTTATTATTTCAATTTAATAAAAAAAAATTACATAGATACCACGGAAACAAATGTACGAACCATTTCAACTCGCCTGTCATTATGCGAACCGCCAATCTTATATCTATACTAGCGACCCGCCCCGGCTTCGCACGGGTCTAGATTTTTTGACAAAAAAGCAGGGGTTGTATGTATTTTTTAATGCCACATAATAAAAAAATAAAAACAAAAAAAATCGTCCAAAAATAAAATAAAAAATTTTAAGGGTGAACAACCCTTATCACTTAGGGGTATGAAAAATAGATAGTAGCCGATTCTCAGACCTACTGAATACGCATATAAAATTTGGTAAGAATCGGTCGAGCCGTTTCGGAGGAGTATGGCAACGAAAACTGTGACACGAGAATTTTATATATTAGACTAATAATATAAAGAGGAAAGATTTGTTTGTTTGTTACTATTTAACTCAAAAACTACTCGACCGATTTTAAAAATTCTTTCACCTATATAAAGCTACATTGCACCCTTGCGAAGCCAAGGCGGATCGCTAGTGTATGGAATATGCGTGAAAACAGGGGCGGATTTGCCTATAGGCCAGTAGACCAGGGCCTAGGGTGGCAAAATGTTGGGGGCGGCAGATTCGGTGAACTTATACACAAAAAAAACGATATGCATCATGAACAACACTGATATATGTAACTTTATCATATTATACAGACTTTCCTTATATTTTACATACTTTAATTTAATTCTTATATATCATTAAATTATTCGTGCTCTAGTTGAGTAGTGGGGCGGCAATATTACCTACATATTCCTAGGGCGGCCAGCGTTTCAAATCCGCCCCTGCGTGAAAACATATTCACGAAATAAGCTTATAACTTGACCAACGTCCATGAAGATTCAACGCTATGACGCCATCATAATTAGATCTCTCCTCCTCCCTTCTTGCACTGCAAAACCATGTTATACCATGATTTGTAGAGCATATCGAAGTTCTTTTTACGGTGGTTGTGACATTTAGAAAATACTTATAGGAAGTATCTAATAAAATTAATGTCAATTTGCAACTGACGTAAGTAGGATGAAATTGATTCAAGATAGTGTCGAAGAGATGAATGAAAAATGATTTATTATTTAACACTAAGATTATGGATATAATTTTATCGTTGTTGGGACATCTTTTTAAGTTTTATACCTGTGTATTGTAAAATTGTGTATTGAAGAGCAGGACATCCAGGTCCTGCTCTTCAATACACAATTTTTTTGGTGTTATAATAGGTGCAAAAAATTAAAAGAAAAACTTATAATATAACAGAAAATATAGTGTTTATGTAATATATGTACGTGTGAACTTGTGTGTATTTGTGTGCAATGTTGGAGTGGTTTTTTATGTAATTCGGTCGAATAAAGCCTCTGTCTCTCTGTCAGGGCTTGGAAACCAGTTAATTTAGTATGGGAGCTTAACCGAAATAATAAAGATTTTCGTTAATATTCTTTCGTTTTTGGTCATATTTACTGAAAAAAATTGTGTAAATAAGTGTAAAAAATAGTGTATAGGGTAAATTTAGTGTGTGTGATACACACTAAATTTACCAACTTTCTTTTTACCATCTCAGTCATGTATTTTGGAAAATAAAAAATAACCGATTTAAAGCTCTGCTCTTTGTAATATAATGTAAAAAGCCAATCAGTTAAGAGAGTTTTAAGTTCGAAAGTATTACGTATAGGAAGTAAGAGATAAGGTATTTAAACGTAGCTCCAAAGTGTGGCCGCAATTTCTTTAAGTAAAACAAACGAAAAACGGGGAGACGAAACAATGACGACCAGCCTATGAAGCTGGTCTTTACTTGATTAATGATGCTAACTTCACCAGAAAGGATTCCCTTTTTTTAATTGTTTTTATTGAGAAACTACACTAGATTTTATTGAGCAAATTCACAAGTACTATAAAACATAGGTATAATCAAAGATCGGGTCTTCGCGACGTGAAGAATTAAAAATATATTTTTTATGTTATATGTATATCGACAGACGAGCATGAGGTTTACTTGATGGTAGGTGACACCTCAGCCACTGATCATCAGTCAATGGTTGGGCTATCGATCATTTTTTTTTACTTCAAGCATTCGGAAATCCATAGACTGAAACCGAAACGCGCAATTTGCACTTCACGATTTTTCTATCTATGAAAGAATGAATTCCCGAATACTCTGTTTGGTCATTCCCCAAGTTACATTTTCCGTTTCACAAATCATTTCACAGGAAAGTAGGTGATCAGACCCTGTCCGATCGACAGTATTTCCAATTTTTTTCCGGGATTCGAATCCAGGACCAACCAATGAACCACGGAGGCGGTCAACAATGACGTACAAATGAATTGTTTAATTTTTACTATATAACATAGAGATAGGAATAGCATTTCGGTTGTTTACCTTGTTACTGAATTTACATGTTATCTACAGTTGACAGTAGATAGTAGATACAAGTCCCAGTCAATTAAGATAACTGTATTTCACAAAGTTGTGATTGCTTTGGTAATAATTTAATTCAGTAAGTTCAGTTCCAGACTCTCAATCTAATTGTCGTACTAATAATTAAATTGTTTTGTACTGTTCAAACAAACAGTGTTGAAATGTGTATTTCAGTTTTATTCTGACGAGTGTTTATGAAAGCATTGATGAAAGTAGAAGAAGCGAAAGTGGTATGCAAGGATCGGAGCATATGGAATTCCGTGATCTCTGCCTACCGCAATGGGAAAGAGGCATGATGTATGTACTGTTCAGTTTGGTTATTGGGTTTTGTCTAAAATGAAGGATATTAAAACATGAAACATTAAGATATTTAAAAAAAGTGAGATGTAAAAAAAACATTTTTCATTTAAAATTTAACATGGATTGACTGTGTGAAGAATGATATGGCGATTGAAAGGAGAGAATGGAAAAAGAGAACATACTGCGCCGACACCAAATAAAACAAGGGAACAGGGCAGGAAGAAGAAGAATAGAAAGATGTAGCAAGCCAATAAATTCAAGTATTTTGAATCGTATTGTTGTGTAACATTCATTGATTCACATTTTTCACACATACATATATGTATAATTATTAATTTTATGAGCATCCACGCTATTTCGACAAATAGCCCAGTTTCAGAAATACGTAAGTAGTTCTAGATAGCATAGATTAAAAAACTCTACTCTAAAACTATAATATAATCGTGTTTCTTTTTATAAGAATTTAGAATAAAATATGGGTTTTACTATGTAAATACTAAACCTGTGATTAAATAGTACTTTACAAATGTAGAGTTCATATAAGTAACATTATCACACTCTGTCGAATTGTTGCCATTATTTAAAAGGATATATACTCGTATTTTTAAGTTCTTTGTTAAATCTAACTTTATTCAAAGCTAGCGGACCCGACAGACGTTGTCCAGCCAGAATTATTACTTAAAAAGTATTTCTCTTAGACTTGAATATGCTATTTTCCCACTTCTATAATGTTTAATATTTCACTCCAAAAGTCCAAAATTGTCGCGAATTGGTACCCTGTTCATAAGAAAATACCAAAAGGAATGCCATTCAAAAGATAGAGTGATGACATAGTTGCCACGGCTGGAGTAACTTGGAATAGACTGGCAAGAGACAGAATTAAATGGAAAGAAATAGAGGAGGCTCTCACCGCCAGAGCGGTCCTTACATCATCAATATAATCAAATGTATAATATTTAAATGTAAAATTGTAAGGAATAAATAAAGCTATTATTATTATTATTTCACTGATTTGCAGTGGACATCAATTATTACAAATTTTCCTAATATGATGTTTTTCGATATTTGAATAGTTATTCTGTAGGTACTGTTATTCGGAATATAGGGGAATCTAACAAATAATATTTCAATGGTGACAAAGAGTAGTATAATAACTCATTTATTAGTTACATGATGTAACTAACACGACTTTGTTTTATATAGATTATATATCTATAATAGATAGATAGATAGATATATATTTTCTTTAATGTCAGAAATCAACAAGCGTAAGACAAAATGATATTCAGAAGCATTGTGCCATCAATCACTTTCAATAACTAAATATATTCCTCGCAATAAGAACTCTCAAATCGAATTGTCACTATGAAGATGGATGTCTCCCAAGTTGTGGCAAGCAACATTATTATTGTACATACAAGAGCAATAATTTCAACGCAATAATTGACAACCAAGAATTGTAAGCAACTGTTTACACGCGGGTATGTGCAACACTAAGAAAAATACTGAAACAAAACTTGTATGACAGATCAAGATCGTGTTGTTTAGAGTTTAGACCATGCAAGGCATTTATTGCTTCAATTTAATTGTATACAACTTGCAAGAAGCTTGCATTGTGTAAATGAGCCTTTAGAAGGTAATAACGTTCGAACATTAAGTTTTTTAAACTATACAGTCCGTTGTCATCTAGCTATACCTAAGTATATTAATATTATAAAGAGTAAATATTTGTTTGTTTGTTACGATTTAACTCAAAATCTACTGGACCGATTTTAAAAATTATTTCACCAATAGAAAGCTACATTATCAGCGAGTAACATTTTTTTTGTACATCTACATTGCACCCGTGCGAAGCGGGGCGAATCGCTAGTATTCTATATTTGTATAATGATTCAACTTTATACATCTTGTAAGAACATATAAAAGGCAAATAGGTTAATTTTTTTTATTGCGCACACAGAAAATAAATAAAACAAACTTTGCTAGTTAGCTAAACTACGTGGGAGGTATCGATATGATAGCTGAAGTAGATATATTAAGGGAAACGTAATATCGAACTATTTCTGTTTATTTCTAAGGGGCTTATTTAAGAGGGCCCTTCCCGGTTCGACTATCGTCAACGCGAGCATGGTTGAAAAGCTTTTTGTTTCATGCAGCGCATACCTCTACCGCTAACGAGTGAGTGAGAACGCGATCACATTGAACGAAAAATAGTGTGCGGAAATTTCATAAAACTTGTTCTAAGAAATACGTGTTTTTAGTAGTCTTTATAAGTTTATGAAATATTTTTTAGTAATTTAGAATCTCCATTATATTTGCAAGGTTTCACAATTTATGATACAAAATACAAAATATTTACTTTCACAATTTATGAGTACATTATGAACGCCCAAAGTTCAGGTATTTTTTTTGCAAAAAAGCTGATTTTTGGAAGCTTATACTGAATTTATTTCTGAAAATTTTGAGATTTGTTTCGATAGAAACCTAGATATAGTACACGAGATACCTATTAGTTCAAAAGTTTCAAAGAAAAATCGGTTACATCGCCATAATCACGTACGAGCTTTTGTATGGAAAGTAAGACGGGTTGGGCCCACTTAAATAGCTATCATCAAATGTTTGTTCATGCATAGTTTGTGGCTCAACGGTCAGCATTATTGAGCCTTTAACGGAACAATGGAAGCGCAATAGTGCAGTTTCAAAGCCTCTATCATATTATTGTTGTCGTAATTATGCAACTTGCATAACTCGATGTTAACTAGTGATAGAGTCGTTGAATTATATTTAATTGTTGTTATTATTAATTGAAAGAAAGGGTGCGATTGGTGGAGAATCCTAAAGTGTGTGATATCAACCAGCCGGCCTAGCATGACCGCCACGAGATATCTCGCGGACGAGAGAAGACAAACTAAGACGTAAGATATCTCGATATATTATATCTCGACATTGACAATTTTGATAGAAAAGATACCTCGATCGACAAATATATCTATTTTTGATATTAAAAGTCGAGTTTTAAGTAATTGTCGTGTTAGATCCGAAAGAAATAAAGAGATAATCGATTAAAACACGAGAAAACGGTCGACGAAATTTTGTCGCGGTTGTCATGCTAGGCCGGCATTGTTGCCTATTTTTTATGTCAGATATCGACAGACGAGCATAAGGTTGACTTGATGGTAGGTGATGCCTCAGGCAATGTTGCGCTGTCGATCTACTTTTTCGTGAACGGTTATGAACGGTGGTTCCCCGGTCGGAATTTGGGTATAAGAATATCCAAATTCCAACCGTTTAATTACCCCCTTTCTTATATAGGTACTATAGTAGTTTGTCTTTACTCGTCCGCGAGATATCTCTTGATACTTTGATAGTCATGTTAGGCGGGCAAGTCACAATACACTAATAATACTAATAATAATACTTACAATACTAATAAAAAATATTAATTGTATACAAGATTAAATAGAAATAAAATACATAATAATATAGTACCTACACAAGGCGGCCTTATCGATTTATACTGATTTTTTCCATGCGACTCCGGAGAGTCAGAAGAATAAATAATACATAGAGAAAAGGGTAGGCGGTGCAAAAAATGAATAACAAAAAAATAAAAGTTAATAAAACGTTATGAAGAATTATATACAAATAAAAACAAAATAGTAATAATCTTATATAGTTCTTTTTTTATGTCAGATATCGACAGACGAGCATGAGGTTCACTTGATGGTAGGTGATACCTCAGCCACAGAACAACAGTCAATGATGCGCTGTCGACCTAATTTTTACTTCGAGCATTCGGAAATCCATAGACTGAAACCGAAACGCGCAATGTGCACTTCACGTTTTTTCCATCTATGAACGGTGGTTCGTTACCCGGTCGGAATCTCGATATTCCTACCACCCGATCAATGCCCGAAGTTACCAGACATGGGGAAAACATGTTTACAGAAAACTATAATCATGTTGTCCCGGGTGGGATTCGAACCCACGACCCATCGATGCGCACGGCAGGTGTTCTATCGAACGCGCCAACGAGCCCGTCCAATAGTAAACGATAGTATAGTAATAAAATCGAAATTCCACCCTCACCACCTCAGTGTCTAGCAATCCACAGACCACAACTGCGCAATTTCTAAGGTACTTTTTGCCACGCACGATTACTCTGTGGAACCAGCTGTCGCTGGCGGTTTTTACGCATACGATTTAGGAACTTTCAAGACGAGCCTATTCTCACCTTAAAGGCCAGCAACGCATCCTCAAGATCTCTGGTGACACGCCTGTCTGTTTGACTCTTCTAATATGAAAAAAAAGGAATAAATAACACCACATGTTATTTTCCTTTCCTACTAACAATAAAAAATCATTCTTGATCATTCTTTTGAAAGTGACTTTAGACTTTTAGAGACACAATGGAAGTGAATTTAAATAACTTTTTCGTATATTGGAGCTTGGGGATTTCAGTGACAAGCTTTTCAAATTACATACATAAAATCCACGTTTTAAAAAAAATTAATCCCTCTTGACAAATGAGATAATTAGAAATGCAAAATGGTGTTTCGTTAGCCTTCTTTGATCTTTTTTGCATAGAGTTTAGGGATCGGAATTACTAAGCTACTAGACAATACAATTTGTTTTTTGTTTTTTTTTAGGATTATTTTATCGCTGAGAGCGATACATCCTTCGTTATATACAAATTTAGTTTCTTATCAACATCCTATTCTGAAATAAAACCTTTTTAGTTTTACGTAAGAACACTTTTAACTGAAAAATAATAAAACACGCATGAATGTCCATCTTTCGTATATAGCTTTAGGCTAATTGTTTCATGAATGAAACATACTTTCAGACTTGATCGAAAACAGTGGGGTACTGCTACAGGACAAAGATGATTAAGGACAGATATGGAAGATAGGTAGGTACAATACTCAGGCTATTTGGTAACACTACAAGGTGTCGGCAAGGGTGTGGGGCATTCAAAACCAGATGAGTTTTTTTTGTATTGTACTGTTGTACTTATATCTATATATATTGGAGATGAAAAAATGTCGTCTTTTTAGTGTCAAATACTTCATTTATTTTTGTCGATTTTCTATGTAACTTAGATTTTCCTGTCTTATTTGTATGTTTAACTGATGATACACCTGGTACTATTCAATTTTCTTTTTTTCTTATTTTAATTCAGAAAAAAAGCCAAATAGTAATTTTTGGATTTTTTTCTGTGTCTTTTGATCTAAGTTTCTTGAATGTACGATAAACTTTTTGTCACTCATATGTTAATATATTTTTTTCGTTTATTACTTACCTTATAATTACTTTCCTGTACAGTTGTGGAATGGCGGTTAATATTAATTATTAACATATAACTATTTTCCTCAAATACAATGTGCAAGTGTAATTACTAAATAATTCCTTAATATTAACTAAATACTGGTGATTATGTTATATTATGTTACTGTTACGGTTAAGACAGGTATGCTCTCTTAACCGTAGACTCATTAAAATAATTATGATGCCGGTAATTTTCCAAAAAAGAAAAAAATCAAGAAAATTGGTAACGCTATTGAATATGCTTGACCGCATCCGTGGCTCATTTTAGCACCGAATGTACCGGGATCAAACCCGTAGGCAACAAGATTGAAAATAACGTTTCGACCAGGCAGGACAGTTATAAGGAATTAGAAACGTGTGCCCCATGCTCCATTAGAGGATTCAAGAAATCACTTTTTATTGGATATTGCAACGCGCCCCGGCATCACACGGGTGCAATGTAGATGCACTATACACAAAAAGCCTATGTTACTCGCTGGTAATGTAACTTTCTACTGGTGAAAGAATTTTTAAAATCGGTCCAGTAGTTTCTGAGTTTATTCATAACATACCTACAAAAATTCAAAAATACAAATCTTTCCTCTTTATAATATTAGTATAGATTCACAACATTTGGTGATACCTACTTATTTTTAAAGGTTTATTTTAAAGCTATTTAAGCTATTAGAGGTTTAAATCCCTATATCAAAGTACATAATTTGGAGTGTTATATAAAATTATAGTACATTAAACATTGGAGTTGAAGAAATAGAAAATAAATACCATATCTGTAGCTATAAATCAAATCTTTGTGCCCGTTCCCAGCCGGCGTGCCTGGGCGGGCGTCGGCAAGGGGGGTGGTCCGCGATTGCCTTAGCTCACCTCAAAAACGAGCCTTCGCCTTCGGCCTTCCTCGGCGGTCGCTCAGTCTGTTTTTAGCCGTCGTAGGGGGAGAACGCTCGCCAATGCGTTGCCCCAACCGCGTGTCCTTTTTAACTTAAATCCTCAAAAAAACGTGTGTAGAATATAAATATTGTCTCCTTAGTGTACTGTTCTAAAATTGTGAAGTAACAAGAGTGATTTGCCGTATTTATTGTACCCAGTTTGAACGCTCCCGTAAGCGGATCTTTGAGGGATTCGATATAAATTTTCAGCAAGTATCCAATTGTGTTTTACTGTTACGTTTTGTTAAGTAATTGCCCTTTGGTACGAGCTTTGAATGGAAATTGAGCACTGCCATCGCACAGGTATTTAAATATATATATTATATTCAAAAATATTGCACCTAAATAGCCCTAAGTAGAAAGTATTACCATTTGTTTCGTCTGTTAAATATAAACCACATTACCTATTAGTTCATAGTCATATTTTTCATTAAATTATAACATAATACTTTTTAATACTTATTGTATTAAGAATGTATACTATCTAATCAAATTAATAATCTTATTAAAACAATATAATTATTCTAATCAAAAATATGGGCATACGAAACATTAATCGATGGAGTGTTTATTAGAATAATTACCTATAAGAATCGTAAACGACAATGGCAGGCGATTACTATTGATCACGAAGATAACTCTTATTACATAATTAAAGCACCCAACTGCTTGTTTAACCTAGTTTTCTTTAAAAGGAAAACAAGATTTAAAACAAGTAGTTACTATCTAGAAATAACGTTGACTCCTATATCGAAACTTGTTTTCAGTGGTGTTATAATTTTGATTATAGTAGGTACCTATGTTCGCATCTTATATTATTACTAGCAACGCGCCCCGGCTTCACACGGGTGCAATGTAGATGAACTATACACAAAACATAGCCTATGTTACTCGCTGATAATGTAGCTTTCTATTGGTAAAAGAATTTTCAATATCGGTCCAGTAGTTTTTGAGTTTATTCATAATATACAAAAATGCAAAAATACCTACAAAAATACAAATTTTTCCTCTTTATAATATTAGTATAGATTAGTATAGATATGGATAGTATAGAAATATAGATAACTAAATAAACTGAGCTAGGTATGTAGGTTCGAGAAAGGCTATTTGAATGATAGAAAACATGAAAAAAGAATGCGGATATCATAAAGTGCTCTTACTTTATATTAATTTTCATTTAAATAATATGAACGACTAAAAATAATATTTTGAGTAACCTTAAATGTTGATTACAATAGATCGAAATAGGTACCTATGACACATTTCGAATACAACTACTGAATACGCGTTCAGCCCGCAATGTACCATTATAAAGCCCTAAAGCCAACCTCCTCCATAAAAGAGGGGCCTATACAATAGAGAATTCGGAAAAATTCCGACGAGTAAACACAAGTAGGTACATAAACAACTTTTCATTTGATTTTTTTTTTTCGCTGTTTTACCTACTGTACTTAGTACAAACATGATTATATTGTTAAAATGAAAATATTTTTTGGGCCATGGGGCCTCTACTCCTTTGTTGCCCCAAATTATTTTTTACATCTCAAAATCCGACCCTGAACTACCTCTTTGATGATAAAGCGAGATAAATCTATATACACGATGTATCGTGCTGTTACTCTCGTAAAGTATGGAGACAATATTATTTCTCTAATAGACTGTGGTACGACCATAAATTATTATAGATAAAGAAACAGCGATCAGTATTTCTGGATCAAGGACTCGCCTTGAACAAGGATATAATTTGGAAGACGACTGCCAATTCTCAATAAATCAACGCATATTTCAAATAAAAAACATCGCAAAATTTTTCAATGCCTAGTGATTTGATAGCAGTATCAATAAATAAATATCTCTTATATGAAATACATTATAATATTATTTACTCTTAGATCTCAACTCAGGATTAGAGTTTACTCTTAGGGTCGCTAAGGTAACTTTACAACATGGCTTCATAGGTACTTTAACAACGGATGATCGGCCTTTGCAATAGTTATTGGTAATGGACCTTTTCAGGGCCGGACTATGAGTTGTGTAGCCCCAAGGCTCCAAATTAATTTTCATATTTTTTTTTATATTTAAGAACAAAATAATGTCATGTTTGTACGAAGTACAGTAGGTAAAGGTAAAAGAGCGAAAAAATTATCAAAGGAAAAGTTATTTACTAGTGTTTACTCATCGAAATATCAAAGACTTTTTCTGAAGTCTCCATTGTGGGGCCCCTCTTTTGTGGAGGCCCCAGGCAGTAGCCCCGGATGCCGTCCCCTAAATCTGGTCCTGGACCTTCTTCGCTTTACAAAACTCTTCATCACACTGCTGCTTGACGTCTGTAGTCATTTGTTTGAGAAATTATTCGATTTTGATATAAGATTATTTCGTGTAATTTTCACCTTTTCTCATATTGATACGTTTACGTATTTTAAGTCAAAGCCCTTTCAACTCAAATTCAAGTTCTCCGATCATTCATTCACGTAAGCCGCTTATCCCGACTCTTTTAAAAAATGTCTAGACTCGATATTACAATGACTTCCTTAGTATTTGAGAATGATATCATGTTTCATAACAAAATGTTAAATTGCATTTCTTAATATCGTGATTACCATCCAAAAGATAAAGAGTATTTGTTCGAGAGTCGCGCGTTTTATATCTTATCAGTTTATCAACACAAGTGGGTGTCAGATGGCCATGTCAATGTGACAATATTGAATAAATTAAATTATATCACAAAACCTTAAATCAGAATGTTATTTGGATTTTCCTACTACGCACGACCATATTGTGTTTTCAGTATTTTTTTTAACTTATTGTGGTCAGTGGGTACTGGTACTGACCACAATAAGTTACTATACTAGTAACATCACTAACTAACTATTTAAAATACCTACAAATCCGGCTCAAAGGACCATTAATGATTCAAATTCAAAAATCATTTATTCATTTAGGTAACATAATGTACACTTATGAACGTCAATAAAAAATACATATTCAATGCTTCTAATTTTACATTTACTGCCAGTATTCATCAAGGGCGTAGAACGGACGAGAAGAACTGGCAATAAACTCGCCGCCACTCTTTTTAATCGCCAAGTTTTTGTTTTACAAATGTTTTGTAAGGAGCTGCAACCATTGCACCATGTTCCACATGACATCTTTAAGTAAATAACTATAATCATTAAAAAATATATATAAACGAAAAAATAAAATAAATAAATAAAAACAAAGATTTGTCCTCTATCAGCAGTAGGTATGGTGAAATAAGAGCACTCACTTACATTCTCGTGGGAACAACAGGCAAATATATAGTCGATAGCGATTGATACCTACGTGATTATTTTTGTGAACTCCTCAAAATGAAGAGAATCTTGTTGTGACTTGTCTCTTCAATAAATTAACCTGGTTACTTTTAATTGCGTATGAAAGCATTGATGAATGTGGAAGACGCAAAAGTGGTATGAAAGGATCGGAGCGTATGGGATTTCGTGATCTCTGCCTACCCCAGTGGGAAAGAGGTATGTACTTTACTAACAATAATATATAACAACTTTAGGATCAAATTTTAGTTCTTCTAATGCTTTATTTTGTATAACAACACGCCCCGGCTTCGAACCGGTGCAATGGAGATGTACTACACAAAAAAAAAAGAAAAAAGTTACTCGCGTCTAATGTAGCTTTCTATTAGTGAAATATTTAAATCAGTCGAGTAGTTTTTGAGTTAAATCGTAACAAACAAAAAATCTTTCGTCTTTATTATATTAGTATAGATGATACTTCATACTAGTGTCAGTTCCTGCGGTTATGAGAGCATTATTTCTTGGCTTTTTTTGTTGTCATCTTGTTAAAATCAAAAAAACTATTTTTTAATGGCAAGATTATTTTTACGATTCCGCACCCAAGGGTCAAACGGGACCCTATTACTAAGACTCTACTGTCCGTCCGCCTGTCTGTCGTTTTTAATTGATCGTTTTTTTTTATACGGAACCTTTCGAGGGCGACTCTGGCTCGCAATTCGCCGTTTTTTATTAATATGATAAACGTCAATAATTATAGTGTAATTGCCTAATTTACAAATAATATTTTGAAATTGGTATCGCAAGACTACAATATAGTCTGCTATCAGTAGATTGCGTTACCTTGAGAAGAGATTATGAAGACCTAGAAAAATATTTTTATTGACATCTGTTAGTGGATTTTTCTTTTACATAATATTATCTAGTTGTAGAGTTTTGTTTATAACTGTAGATTATGTTATGTTCTAAGTATTCAAATTCATCATTCATCAAAGAAAATCAAATCATTTATTCATTTAGGTAACATAATGTACACTTATGAACGTCAATAAAAAATACATTACATATACCGCCAGTTCTCAAATCAAGGGCGTAGAACGGACGAGAAGAACTGGCAATAAACTCTCCGCCACTCTTTTTAATCGCCAAGTTTTTTGTTTTAAAAAATGTTTGTAAGGACTCTTTATAATGCCCATGTGTAGTTAGCCCCCCAATGTGAAGATAAAAAAATGAGTTCTAATTGCCCCCAGCGTAGCTATCATAGGGCAAAGTGGTGCACCAGGGTCCTGAAGGTGAGAGCCCCCCTTGGGCTTTGGAAAGAGGAGGAGGCAGCTCTTGAAGCTAGAACAATTCTCGCAAGAATTTTATTTTTTCAAGATTTTAAATGAGCATTTATAACGTCGATAATGAAAGCGCCTTTGATTATATATTGCAAATAATTGAAAATCAAACGAACTTGCAAAGTGAAGTTCGATTGAAATTATGTGAGCAGCTTCGTTCGAAGCGATTTAGTGTTAACATATTGTAGTCGTGCCTCCACGCTACAGCCTTGCACGGATTTTTTAGATTATTTCAATTAAAAGTATTATTTTGACTAATATGTCAATGGTACAGTAGATCCATTGACATTTTTCCGGTTAGCCCCTACTTTGTGGGCCGCTGGTGGGGGACAGCTTGCCTCTGTCAGCTGGCGCGCGATTTTGCTTCACTTTGTTTACAGCCTTATTTGTATTTTATTACAAAGGGTTGGGTTAATTTTACATAACATGTATAAACACATTTATATTTTATTTTTTGATTTTTTGACGACGCGTACGTGATTATGTCAAAGGGAGGGTTTATATAAATCGCTTCGAACGAAGCTGCTCACATAATTTCAATCGAACTTCACTTTGCAAGTTCGTTTGATTTTCAATTATGTTTAACAGCTTCGTTCTTCAGCGATTTAGTGTTAACATATTGTAGGATGTTCAGAGTAGATGTGTAATAAAATACTTTTAGTTTGCTATTTTGAAACTTAAATCTGTAGTTAAGTATTTAAAATCTACTGCATATCTGTTTTAATAATCACGAAGTACAATCAGAAGAGAGATTTCTGTGGTACATAATATATTTACTGTAAAATTTTACAAATGTTAAACAAGACTGATGATCCAGCAGGCTTTTTTTTTATGATATCAATACTGATTTCAAGTCTGTTAGCCTTATTGCGGGATGGTACTGCATGGCCAGGTTTATGTGCGATGATATCGCTATGGCTAAGAGTAATCTTTAATCTAGTGCTATTTATTTGTGAGGAAACTTTAAAGTTGACTAATCAATAAATTATCTGCATTGGTATGTAGAACGTAAGTTTTATTTATTTATGCTTGTAAGTGCCTGGCAGCACATATTTCAAATCTAGAATCATATTAAGGTCAATGTGGAACAGGTTAAGTCCCATTGGATTTTTGAGGTTTTTATCAAATCAGTAATAATGGGTTATAATAACGCGAGGCGATTGCATCCCGAGACGCGGCAGCGTGTAAAGCCAAGTTCGAGAAAAAAGAACTGGCGAACAGCACCGTGTGTATTATAACAAAAACCATTAGAAACCACTTTTGACATCTTCATCAATTGCTCAAAATCTATTTAACATAAACTTACATATTGAGATCCTATATCCTATAAAAACTAGTAACCTAAATATCATGAAACATACCTCAAACGGACAGCCGTTTAATCTATTATAAATAGATTTTAACGCCCAAAACTCGTATTTTTTCTGACTGAGATATAGTATAAAAATCTTATCCACTTCCAGATGACCTAGAAGTCCAAATTTGGCCACAAGCTAATTAATTGTGTGTATGCAAAGGAACTCAAATCAGAAAACTGAATTTCTGGATTTTAAATATATCCAATCAATCGATGTTATTAGGTACTTAGCGTCTTTCAAAATTATAAGAGCAATTATTTATTTTCTTCACAGTGGGATGAAAGGTTGTTATTCCTATCTTACGATGGACGCACTAGGAGTTTAAATTACCTTATTGAATTTGTCTCTGTACAAAATATACATAGTTTTGGTTTTAGTTCATCAGCGGAAGGATGTATTGATTTTTGCGATTTTGACTTTTTACAAGTTTTTAAAATACACTTGGCTCTTCTAGAATCAACCAGTAACAGACTGGTAGATTCGATTTAATGCTCGCGGTTATTATTTCCCTCTGCTTACTATAGTGAAGATCGCAGACTGATCGACAAGCGGCGCTTAATAGTTTTAATACTTTTGACGTTTCATTCGTCAGAATAAAATTAAGTATGTCACCGATGGCGCATAGATCATTTCCCAATGAAACGATTGTTTTGTCTGTATTTGAAACAAAAGAAAGAGTCATTTAGAGATGTTTTCTGTTATTGCAGCATTAGCCTCTGGATTTATTATTAGCGCCATAAGGAGGTCGACAATTGCGCGGGTATAAATACCCGTGAATCTACATATATATGAATTTTTAAGTCTTTGTTCCATCCTTTTAAAAGGATTTCCTTCCATAGGCCTGCAATATATTTATGAAGAGACGAACCAAGGATTCAGAGAGATTCCAGTTTAGGCGCATTCTCGAGTAAAATCACAATATTATTTCCAGTTGTACCTCGACAGGCTCCTTCCCTTCGTTTATAGCCATACTGGTGTTTATTTGTGGCTTGATTGCACGAGACGAATACGAAGGCATGGTCATCCTAAACTTACTTGGCGACCGACTGTCATTGCAGAGGCGAAGGCAATTCGGAAGACTTGAAGCTAAGTGAAGAGGGTAGCTCAAGACCGAGCAGGCTGGCGGAACACTCTGGGTGCCCTCTGCCCCATTTAGGGGACATAGGACCTTAAGTCCAGTTAAGTCAAGCCTGGTATTGGCGACTTCGTCTGTTCTCGGTGGCCATTATCGTGGAAGCTATTGCTTACATCCCACGATGATGCGCTTGGTAAAGCAAGCGGTACAAGCGTTTTTGACGTCGACAAAACTCCTTCATCTAATATTTCCACTTCCGGTTCCGGTTTCTTGTAGAATGGAGGCAATCGGAGTTGATCGACATTAAAATTTAATATTGTTTAGGTAGCTGGTGTGCAACCATAATAATAATGTAACACGTAGTAGTGTATAAATGTTGTGGCTGTATTCACAGATCGTACATGTCTGTTTTAGCCAAAAATTGTGACGGTTGTAGATCGTACATGTCTACATATGTCAATAATTTTTTGTGACAAGTATTATAGCTCGTATATGGCTACATGCGTCACATGATAAATTTCCTAGTAAATAGGAAAAAATACATCCAGTTATGGTGTTGTTTTCGTCCTTCGTTTCAGAGTTTTTATAAAACTTTTTATCCAATGTCCTTTTTTCTTCGAATTTCTTCTTCAGTATCAGTATCAGCAATTTCCCATAATATCCAAGTTATTTTGTAGGTGCTTAGGTAGGCGTGCGAAGGCTTGAGCACGGAAACACAAAGTGAAGCAAAATCGCGCGCCAGCTGACAGAGGCAAGCTGTCCCCCACCAGCGGCCCACAAAGTAGGGGCTAACCGGAAAAATGTCAATGGATCTACTGTACCATTGACATATTAGTCAAAATAATACTTTTAATTGAAATAATCTAAAAAATCCGTGCAAGGCTGTAGCGTGGAGGCACGACTACAATATGTTAACACTAAATCGCTGAAGAACGAAGCTGTTAAACATAATGAATTTTGTCCCTTTGCTGAAAAAAATAAGCCGAGGTTTTTGAGTTTTTTTCTATGCACCGGGGCCCTTATCCATCTAATTACGCCACTAGTCCCACATAGTTCTAGAATTATTTATACTTTTTTGAAATACCTATATTCTTAATGTTATTTGCTTCCTATTTAATTTGCATATTAACCATATAGTTAGGATATCCTACGACATCTAAAAATTATGCAACTATCCAAAAATCTGTCAAAATCTGTTCATCACTTTAGCGAAACATTTGTATTAGGATTGTATTGGAACAATATCCCGCGACATCTATTTTGCAACTATACAAAAATCTATCAGAATCTGTTCTTCACTTTAGCGAAACATTTGCTATAGGATTGTACTTATATAAATATCATAACCATCATCCTAGCATTGTCCTCACTCGATTTGGTCAACATTGTTATAACATCCATGCCAATATGAACTCTATTACAAAGAGAGTAAGTCTAAATTAGAAATTAACCTATCTAATCCCTGTGCCTTGGATAATTTATATTGACATTGATCCATGATTCTTCAATTCAGTCATCAAGACTGCTCTGGATAGCCATCTGAAATAATAATAAACACTCCAGAAGTCTTATTATGTTTGGCATTGACAGCTTATCCAAAATCCGGTAACGAAGTCTATTTTAAATCGGGAAGTGAAAATAATTGAAAAATCACATGCTGATTTTGTCTTTTTCATTGCAACAATTTGTATAATACCTAAATAAATAAAGAAAAATATTTAAATAAAATATTGTATACCGGATTAAAACTCGATTTATTATTTATATTGTTTAAATTATATATCCCGACGTTTCGGATGCTTTACAGCAACCGTGGTCACGGGCAGAAAGATGACAGTTGTCTGATTTGATTTTGATTAACGCCTATTATGACAATATTGACTAACGGTGTCCTCTTGTTTTTTAGTAAGTTTCGTATAAATAATAAATCGCGTTTTAATCCGGTATGACCAGTATTTTATTTAAATGTGTGATACTCGCGTTAATAAAAGACAATATTAAAGAAATAGTAAAAAATATACAAATAATAATAATTATTATTATTTTATTCACTAGGTATATAATATAAATAGATTATAAAATAATACTTTATATTGTAAATACATAGTGAATTTCCGAGTTCCCGAGAAAAATAAGTATTCTGTGACTCTGCCCGATCGAAACAAGCTTTTTAAATCTTGTTCGGGATTCGAACCCAGGACCTCCGCTGCTAAACTTACACATCGCGCTTACCGCTGAGCCACGGAGGCGGCCATATAATTGTTTACTACATTCAAAATTGTAGTAAAAATAGTGTATTATATCTATATATATATCTATATTTCTATATCTATACTAATAATATAAAGAGGAAAGATTTGTATTTTTGTATGTTATGAATAAACTCAAAAACTACTGAACCGATTTTAATTCTTTCACCAATAGAAAGCTACATTATCAGCGAGTAACATAGGCTATTTTTGTGTATAATACATCTTCATTGCACCCGTGTCAAGCCGGGGCGCGTTGCTAGTAATGTATATAAACATTCTTCTTCTTCCTGCCCTGTTACCTTTTTTGGGGTCGGCGCAGTATGTTCTCTTTTTCCATTCTCTCCTTATGGCGAGTGCCATATCATCAGTCACACCTCTCAAACACATTTCATTCTTCACACAGTCAATCCATGTTTTTTGGCCTCCCTCTTGCCCTATACCCATCCACTTTAAGCAGACTTAATATTGTCTTTTATTAACGCGAGTATCACACATTTAAATAAAATACTGTATACCGGATTAAAACTATTTATATTTAAACTAATTATCCCGACGTTTCGGATGCTTTACAGCAACCGTGGTCGCGGGGTCTGTACCTGTAACCTATCTCCCCGCGACCACGGTTGCTGTAAAGCATCCGAAACGTCGGGATAAATAATTTAAACAATATAAATAATAAATCGCGTTTTAATCCGGTATACAGTATTTTATTTAAATTAGCAGACTTAAATAAATATTAATATTTTCACATTAAAAATAATTACAGAAACCTTTAAGGGTTTTCGCAAGGCCTACTAACTTTCGTCCCGTGATTTTTAATGGGTTCCATAAAAATAAACTGAACCCTTTCCTGTTCCTAAAACAACATTAAAATTTAGGTCTGTGTTTCTAAGCGTTTTAATCGATATTAAAATTTATTATTCCAAGCATATTTTAAAGTCTTTAAATTATATATTGTTTTGTAATTTGTATAAAAACATTGACATAGATGTAGGTATACAATTTTTTTAGATATATATATCGACAGATGAGCATGAGGTTCACATGATGGTAGGTCAACCACAGATCATAGGTCAATGATGCGCTGTCGACTTATTTTCACGCACGCTCGACCCAAGCAAGTTCAGTCGTCGCCACTTGAGCTCATTCGCCTGAGCTTTTTTTTTTGCATGCTCATGTGGATATAAGGCGTAGGCGTATCTGCGCCTTTTTTCAGCTTGTGAGGCACTGACATGGGTTAAATATTTCTGAGTTTGATCTGACAACCCTGAAGATATTTAGTCTTTTTACGTGCTCCACCCAGTGGTCTCAAATCTAACGATTTTTTGGTAGTTTTAATAAAAGTCAATAAAATAACATTCTTACCGCGGAATTCTGAAACGATAATCAAAGTTTGAGGGCTTCTTAAAATGTTTCTGTCTTTCATTTTACCTTCGTAATGAAAGGGTTAGATATACTTTTAAGTACACCTCAATGTTGATTAGCGTTCGAGAATTCGGCCGTTAGCTTAAAATAATGATATTCGATCAATTTTTTTTATTTTTTTTTATTTACCGATTTTACTTTTCGAGACCACTTCCTCCACAGATCCATTGATAACACCAGCTGACGCAGCTTTACTAACGACATTACGAAGAATATTTTATCCGTTTTAAAACTACATTGCGCAGAAATAGAAGCAAAATATTATTCATGAATTTCGCTGAACGTTGACTCTATATTGTCCGCTGTTATAAGAAAAATATTATGTTACCGTATAAATATTATCATAAGATGCACTCGGAATAAGATCAAAGAAGTATATTTCTGACTGAATTTCGTTGTGGTCTTAACTCAGATCAATCGAATGGACCAAATTATCAATTAATTAAAGTTTTTGTTAAAGAACGTACATAATATCCAGAAAAGTAAGTGTAAGTGTGTAGTAAGTATTACTAGTTAACAATTTTGCTACCTGTTTCTGCCCTAATCCAGGGTGTGATGTGATGATATATAAATAAAAAAACTGGAACAATAATTATCTCGGAAATAATGTTAAAATAAAGAACGTTAAAATAAAAAGTCCAACTATCATACTTATTCATTATTATTTTTTACAATATACTAGTAACATAGCCCGGCGTCGCACTATGCATAAAAATATATTAAATTCGGTCCAGTAGTTTTTGAGTTAAATCGTAACAAAAAAACAAACAAATATTTCCTCTTATTATATAGTATAGATATAGATATGTGTATTATTAGTTTTAATTTTATTTATATAAATAAATAAAACTCAATTGTCACAACTCACAAATGTTTATCCGAGCCTCACTTTTAACTCTTCGTTTGTTTGTTATATTTGTAATTGTCAGGACAAGGCTAAAAATGTCAATGAGTCATACGATACAGTAAAATAATAATAATAATAATCTCTATAGAAAAAAATAAGTGAAGACAAAACGATCTAGGTATGGAGATATTAAAACTGAATTCTTAATGTTGGTCTCATTTTCTTCATTAGCCATGCGATCGGACAGCTAGTATTGATTAAAAATTAGTAAAAGACGCTTATAATATTGTGTATGTGTGTATACTCGTCATTGTTACGAAGAATAAATGTTTGTCTCTCCCATCAAAACCGCAGGAATTGCGTGCGTCGTTGGCATTTGGCTGATCATAAACATTAAACTGAAGTGAGTGGTAATATACGCCAATGTCGAGTCTTTGTCGTCTGGAAAATTTATTTTTTCCATTAAAGCCCCTTATCGTATAGATTCAAAGATGCAAATATCACAACATCCTTCAGCACAAGCCACAGCTTCCTTCCTTCCCAAATACATTTTCGAATTGAATAAAAAATTGATGATAAATAATTAATTATAAATAATTAATCATCAATAATAATTGATTATTAATTATAAATAATTAATCATCAATAATAATTGATTTTAAAATAGCATTCGAAATATGGCAGCTATGTATTTTTTTTATACAGGAGACAAACGGACAGGCGGCTCACATGTTAGCGATTACCATCGCTAATGTGTTCCGCAACACCATCTGCCGGCCTAGCATAATATAGAAAATTACAGTAAATATCAACTCCGAATAGATGGCGTTAATATGGCAACTTTGTGACATTTCAAAAATCAGACAACTGTCATCTTGTCATCGGGAAAAATAATTTAAACAATATAAATAATAAATCACGTTTTAATCCGGTATACAGTATTTTATTTATATCTCGACATCGACAATTTTGATAGAAAAGATATCTCGATCGACAAATATATCTATTTTTGATATTAAAAGTCGAGTTTTAAGTGTAATTGTCATGTTAGACCCGGAATAAATAAACAGATAATCGATTAAAACACGAGAAAACAGTCGACAAAATGTTGTCGCGGTTGTCATGCGAGGCCGGCTGGTGTTGCGGATGTCCATGTCCATGCGAACATTGTAATACCTGCCGTACATTTTGTAAAATTACATTTAAAAAGAAATGTCGACAAATGGAGCGATTACAAATTAGATAGGTAGATAAGACTTGAATTAAGATTGTATACATATAACATAGTTTGACAATTATAATATATACATTCTTAAACCGTAATTATAAAGACAAGAATATATTATACTACCGACCCGTCCCGGCTTCGCACGAGTAGTAGGTATAGCGTATTATGCCTACATATATGATATCATTGACTGATGTTCTGTGGCTGAGGCATCACCTGCCATCAAGTGAACCTCATGCTCGTCTGTCGATATCTGACATAAAAAAAAACTTACACTTAAAACTCGACTTCTTATGTCAAAAGTAGAGATATTTGTCGATCGAGATATATGTATATGTATATCTTAGTTTGTCTTCACTCTCCATGGTCATGCTAGCCGGGCAGCACAAGATCCGCGTGTAATTCTTGGATGTCAATTATTGCATTTAATTATTGCTCTTGTATGTACAAAAAATGTCAACATGTAAGTGGACCTTAATTAATGACATCAATTAATTTCTCATCGTAATTTAATTTCTTAATCTAACCGGTAAATAGAGCTGAATCAAACGTGATTCCGGTTAATAATATACTATCGATCTATGACGTGTTTGAGGAAAAGGTTGGCACGTGTGTGCCGGATATTCATTTTGAGGTTTTCCTATAGAATATTTTTTTAATGTCGCTTGCATTATTTTACGGGCAGTTATGATGGATGAAAAACGTTTGCATATAGCTGAGATGAGAATGTTGCGGTGGATGTGTGGAGTGACAAGATTAGATAAGATAAGAAATGACTATATAAGAGGAATTTTGAGAGTAGCGCCCGTGAATGAAAAATTGAAAGGTGATCGTTTGGCTTGTTATGAGGAGATATGAAGGGCATGTATCTAAAAAAAGTTTTGAATATGAAAGTGGATGGGTATAGGGGAAGAGGGAGGCTAAAAAAACATGGATAGACTGTGTGAAGAATGATGTGTTTGAGAGGTGTGACTGGAAAAAGAGAACATACTGCGCCGACCCCAAATAAAAAGAAGACCAGAAAACGGCCGGGATCCCAGGATTTTATTCCGTAGTACTCACACATATTACGTAATTCGGGCCGCGTTTTTGCGCGTAGTTTGTTAGTATTGCTCTACCTAGACATATCTATTATCAAAGGTTCTCACCATCTACTTCCTTATAACATGAACATCGAACAAACCCCATAAAAATGGCCGCGTGAAGACATCTAAACACGTTCACCAATAACGAGTATTACGTCAGTGCCAGGCCCTATCCAGAAATAAACTAGACAATATCGGGTAATTGGTGACGGACAGGGCCGGATTAATGTAAAATAACATTAAATGCTCAAATAAAAGGTGTGACAATAAAATAAAGTAAGTACGTTTTGTACACCCATAGCACGACTTATGGAGCCTTACTTACTGATGGATATTTTATACTAGCAACACGCCTTATATTACATCTACGCTTCACACGAGTGCAATGTAGATGTACTATATTTTCAACATCGGTCCTGTAGTTTGTTCCAAAAATCCAAAAATACAAATCTTTCCTCTTTATATCAAAACGCGTCTCGCCTCTTCAAAATATTATATTCTTTAAGATTATTTTTAGTAAGAGACGAGACGAGCAAATCATTCAACATTAATTGGTAACATATGTAGTTCTAAGTTAAAACGATGTTCTCAAAAAAATTACCGGATCTTTCCCCCATTTAATCTAAATACAGAACTGTACTTCCTGATGTTCTGTTTCCGACACTTTTCGTGATGACAATTATAGCTATTTATGGTAATTCCGGCCCTGGCATGCGTAGGGATGTTTATCGGCCTTGGCTAGCTTTGCAAAGCCAAGCTTATTTGTTACGATTTGTAATGTGTGTAAGTAACCAACATTAGTATGGTTACAACCAATAGATTACAAAATCACTTCTGGGTGATCTCTGAGATTTTCATATATTTAGTGGGGACTAGTGTCAATTTTTTTTTATAAAATCAAATGTCAATGTCAAACGTCAAACTACTCGAATATTGGAAAACAAAATACCTTATTGTAACTGAAACTTACTCGGTGTCTATACTTTTACTAGCGACCCGCCCCAGCTTTGCACGGGTCTAGATTTTTAGACAAAAAAGGCAGGGGTTGGTGATAAAAAAGTAAAAATTTAGGGTTGTATGTATTTTTTAATGCCACATTATAAAAAAATTAAAACAAAAAATTTCGTACAAAAATTTAAAAAAAATATTTAAGGGTGAACAACCCTTATCACTTAGGGGTATGAAAAATAGATAGTAACCGATTCTCAGACCTACTGACGCATATAAAATTTGGTAAAAATCGGTAAAGCCGTTTCGGAGGAGTACGGTAACTAACATTGTGACATGGAAATTTTATATATAAGAGAAGATAAACGAACTTACCAAAGCGACATTATTATAGTTGCCGAGATGTAACTTGGCAAGAGTCGTAAGATGCGCAGAGTTCATTTTTTAGGTCTCTTTGGTTATGTAGCGGGACGCGGGGAAGAAGCTAGCATCGTTCCGAGCGGCGATTGGTTGCTCAGTTGACACTTGTATCTCGCATTGTGTCGACGTTCCGTTCGCTCCCCAGTACACTTCCGTGCATTAGAATTCGACCCTTTTGTTTTTTGCGTTTTTGTTTTCATTTTCTATATATAGTAAATTTTTTAGAACTTAACTGTATACATTTTATTTATAACAAATAATATATTAATCTCCTTTCTTTAACTTTCTTCCAAACAGACATATTTAAAAATAAATTTTGGAAATAATTAAATAAATAAAACCAACTAATTATTCTAAAATATAAATAAAAATGTATATGTCTGATAATAATAAATAAAAATAATAAAATACTATATCAACAATCATATCATATCATATCAACAAGCCTTAAAGGTGACCATTTTTTGGCACGAAGTGTACATGCGCGAACTTACCCCCACTACGCCAAAACCTTGCCAAGTTACATCTCGGCAACTATAACTAAGTATGTCATACATTTTGTTGACAAATTATTTCGCTAAGAGATCGTGCTACGGCCATAAATGTTATAGGCGGATAAACATATTGTTAATATATGTAAACAAATGTTTGTTCACCGAAATCGAATCCCAAGTTTTGCATATTTTTTTTTCATTTTAAATGTCAATTAGCAAACATATTGTTCCAGTGTGTTACTAGGTCAAAAAGCCTTGTATGTAAAAAGTCAATATTTGTCTCCTTCGTTTAGAACTTTTCAAGTACCAGAAGTAATAGCATTCTCACTATGTGTCCGGACGAACTCACTCTAGTTTACTTCCGCAATGATTGCGAGTTTTTAGGTATTCTCAGTCTTGTATGCAACGTATATGTTAAAGGCGTTAAACCAACTTGAAAATCTGTATTTGTAGTAGAAGAAATACTTTATTGGATCACGGTTCATCGCATTGTTCACTTTTGATTGTTACGTAACGGAACGTCGGTCACAATTGCTTTATTGCGTCGAATAGCTTATACACACGGTTCGTGTGTTTTGTTAGCTTTGTGGCCAACATACAGACACTAATTCTACTCTGCGCTGTTGCACGTTACGCCGGTAGCGAAAAAACATTTTGTTTGTCGCACTCTTACTAAATTAAAGGTCTTTTACAAAAAATCAACTTTTGAGTAAACGTGTTTCGTGGAATCCGACGTTTTTGCTTATTATATTACTATTATTCATAACATCATAATGTTATGTTCGCTTTTTTGTCTTTCTTTGAAAGCCAAGTGGTAGAATAGTTGATATTGATTGATTTGTTGAGTGATTTTTTGAGTGATTTTTGAAGAGCTGTGACTTGGTGAAAAATAGTCGAATGGTAAAAAACTAAAAAGCGTTTGGAAGCTTGAAATCTCGTGTTTTAATTTCTTACTTGTTATTTTTCTCTCAAACATCACGCTAAAATGACCCTTAGCGCGAGGAAAGTTTTCTCAAAATTTTCGTCCGTTTCAAAAAAGTGCATGGGCACCAGATTTTTTTATGACTTTATTAATACTGTATTCATCTAGGCTCATTTTTCAGCTTAAGAAAAATAGGGTTTGAACATCTGTAGAATCTCTCATTACTGAGATATTGGCATTTGAAGAAAAAAGTATCTTTTTTCGTAGATCATCAATATCTCATTAACTAATGATGGCACAGCAGGTGAAACCCAACTTTCATATACGGTAAGAAACGCTCTCAAAGCACACACTGATATTTGAAAAAAACTTTTTTTTTTTCAAATCTTATTGTTGGTTTGAAAAAGTACAAAAAAACCGCATTTTTTTGTTTTCGAAAATCCACGTCATCTTTGCAAATATTGCGAATATGACTCATGTTTCCAGGTTTTTTTTAAGTTCAATACATGCCCTAAAGACCACTCAATATTTGAAATTGATCGGTTGAACCGTTATTGTTGACCGAAGCCTCAAATGTATATCAAAAATTAAAGGAATACTTTTATTGCAAATAATGATGATTAAAGTTCAGCCTTATTTAATGCAATCACTTTCAACTCGACCAATTATGAAAAAAAAAACGAAAAATATATTTAAATAGAGCAAATCGAATTCTGATCTATCCTTTTTAAAATCTTGACTGGTGTATCCAAACTGAGCGGAAGTGTATGTAATTCAATACCGCATTCAAACACTTGGTGACCACTTCTAATGGATTCAGTAATTAGGATCTTTAGTTTGAAGGAAGCACAGCTGCTTCATTCCTCCAAGCCTCTGGAATAGTTTCATTAAACGAAATCGTTATTTCAAACACATTATTTAGGACACTGGCAGAAACCTCTTTACTCATATTATGATTTGACGGAAATGAAATGACTGCTTTTAAAATTTTGGAACCAACAAAAGTACCGGAAATGAAACTCGAGAGGAGTTTAGCTTAGCGCGGAATACATAGACCTTAGATTATTTATATTAAATAATCAAAGACATAGACATAAAATAGAATAAAATACCATAATTTTTTTTATTATCTATACTAATATTATAAAGAGGAAAGATTTGTTTGTTTGTTTGTTACGATTTAACTTAAAAACTATTTGACCGATTTTACAAATTATTTCACCAATAAAAAATAGCTTTTTGTATATAAGACTAGCAACGCGCCCCGGCTTCACACGGGTACAGTGCAGATGTACTATACACAAAAAGCCTATGTTACTCGCTGATAATGTAGCTTTCTATTCATAGGCTATTT
The DNA here is from genome assembly GCA_905404175.1 of Anthocharis cardamines. Taxonomy (NCBI): domain Eukaryota; kingdom Metazoa; phylum Arthropoda; class Insecta; order Lepidoptera; family Pieridae; genus Anthocharis; species Anthocharis cardamines. The sequence continues at coordinate 2,668,447 of FR989972.1, read as the reverse complement.
TTTTTGTGTAAAGTACATCTACATTGCACCCGTGCGAAGCCAGGGAATGTTGGTAGTATTTTTTTAAATAATATAGTTTCTGTGTCAATATATTTCATTAATTTAAGATGATATTATGCTTGGCATATCTCCAAAGTAGTACTTACTGTGATAAGAAATAGCATACACGTTCGATAAGAAAATTGAGAGACGTACAAGAGTTGTAACGTCAATAGAATACTAAGCATGTCTGAAATGAGCGTTACTTCTGTTGTTTTTTTTATATTGATGTTCCCAAGTAAGTTGTGGTAAGTAATAAAATTTTTTTTTTTTAGTAAAAACCAACCCCTTATTTTTTGACGGGGGACAGTGTGAGACCCCCCCCCCCTCCCTAATGTGACGTCACATATTTTGCAATTTTACATATATTCATACGGATAGAGTTGAAAATATTGGTTTTGTTTTTTTTTGGTATTATGGTATATATATTGGTAAAATGGTTTTTTGCCTTTTTTAACGTTTTGTTATACGGAAAAATATTATGTATTCGTTGAAGTGCGCCGTGTGTGTCTGTAGTGGACAATACCCGATCGATGACTTGAATATGTTATTAGTTCCCTTTTAGAAACACGTCCGCGCTCGCGAGATATGTTAGTTCTGCGGGAGATGGCACTCTTGTAGACCGTACGTTTCTATACTAATATATATATATTTTTTTATGTCAGATATCGACAGACGAACATGAGATTCACTTGATGGTAGGTGATACCTCAGTCACAGAATATCAGTCAATGATGCACTGATTTTAACCATAGAAGCCCTGTTGGCGTTGAATAAACAAAGAACTACTATAATAAAAAGTATAAAAATGACATTATGTACAAAAGAGTTTTTAATAAGCCCTACTACCCTACACTTCCACCAATAGAAATCTACATTATGAGCAAGTAACATAGGCTATGTTTTGTGTATAGTACATAGCTATATTGCACCCTTGTGAAGCCGCGGCGGGTCGCTATGATGTTAGATATCGACAGACGAGCATGCGGTGTTCCTCAGCCACACAACATCAGTCAATGATGCGCCGTCGACCTACTAAAGTAGTAGTTGAAGTAATCGAAGTAAACTTCGAGTATTCGGAATTACATAAACTGAAACCGAAACGCGTAATACGCACTTCATGGTTTTTCCATCTATGAACCGTGGTTCGTTACCCGGTCGGAATTTCGATATTCCTCCCACCCGTTCAATGCCAGAAGTTATCAGACGTAGGGAAGTCATGCTTACAGAAAATTATAAACATATTTTGACAAATGAAGCCCTGTCCAGACGCTCCCCGTTCGCTGTTTGAATTAGAACAAATCCAGGGAAACCCGGACGGATGGCAGCCCTACCTTAAGGCCTTCTATAACATCCAAATGAAAAGATAATCATCCCCCGAGTCATTAAATTGTGTTTTTTTCTAATATTTCAAGCAAATTGATGGCAAATTGCGTCGCATTTACTACGTAATGGCCACGCATTTTGAGTCCCGGCTCGTCCGGGTAAATGATTCTCATTATGTATTCATTACCAAGTTAGAAGTGACGTCATCAAGCTTTCAATATCCGTATATAGAGTAAAATTGAATGGAACTGCTCAGTAAGATGGTTGGTAAGGAATAGTGTTCACTCTATACCTATTCACCATTGACGTTGTACTATACTATGTCAGTATGACCTATATAAAAAACTTAGTATTGCTATGTCGAGGGATTTTAACGGCGTTCGTATAAGTCTATCTAATCGCTGGACTTGATCGGAGGTCTTAGGTTTGAATCTCTTGGAAACAAGATTTAAAAAAAAACGGTTGGGCAGGGCACTGAAGCCTCATCATCAGGTAGGTGATAACACCCTTTAAGGAAAATTATCAGTGAAACAGACACAGAAATATGTCTGCCCCATACCCCTCGAGGGTCTCGAAAATTCACATTACTTGGTTGCCAAAATACGAAGAATGAGTTCGAAAATCAAAGCAGAAAATTACGAACACTAATACTATGTCAATGACGAACACATTCGTATCTTATTATCAACACACACTCCTGGCACGATGTTTGTGGTCCTCCAAAACGGCTGGACCAATTTTTATGATATTTTTTTGTGGATATTTGGTAGGTCGAAAATATACGTATAAAGAATAGGTCGTAAATATACGTATGTATATTTCATATCGATAGGTGATTAGGGTGTCTCTATCAAGTTATCTATATTTTTTCTGACATAAAATTGATTTGGACAAATTTTTTTAATTGTCTAACAGAATCTTCTCTTTAGACAGACCAATAATATGTAATTGAATTCTCTACGTCATTTGATATTGAATAAGTAATATATCGAATGTGAAAATACATAAAACGCAATGTTAGGTTGACTGCGGATTCCGTTACAAAAATCCCACATCGAATCTTTTGAAAACGAAATGAATGGATCAACCCTTTTCATGTACATCTATTGAATGTTGAGATTGAGGAAGTACCTCTGACTCCAATTTCTAACAAAAGTATCGAAAATATATTACACGAACGAACGGGGAGGGGATTGTTATTTTTTTTATAATCTTTCTAATATATAAAATTTCCATGTCACAATGTTAGTTACCGTACTCCTCCGAAATGGCTTTACCGATTTTTACCAAATTTTATATGCTTATACAGTAGGTCTGAGAATCGGCTACTATCTATTTTCCATACCCCTAAGTGATAAGGGTTGTTCACCATTAAATATTTTTTTTTTTTATATATGGATGAAATTTTTTGTTTTTATTTTTTTAGTATGTGGCATTAAAAAATACATACAACCCTAAATTTTTACTTTTTTATCACCCACCCCTGCTTTTTAGAAATTATTTGCATGGCAAATCAACGTTTGCCGGGTCAGCTAGTAAAATAAAAAAAATCCTTGAACCGTATTGCAGTGTCACTTACCAGGTCCAATTGTGAATCTAAATTCTAAACCATCCATGACACAAAAACTCATCAAAACTGGTCCAGTGGTATAATAAGAATCGGTGACATACACACAAAGGAATTATAATATTTATATGCTGCGTCCTGAAGCTTAAATCACGTAGGTAATTTTTAATTATCTTAAGTAGTTCCCTTTTTAAGCGTCATAGTTACAATCTAATACGCACCTACTGCTCCGCTGCCCGTATGTGTCCGTCTGTCACCAGGCTGTATCTCATGAACCGTGATAGTTAGACAGTTGAAATTTTCACAGATGATGTATTTCTGTTGCCGCAAAAACAGAATAAAATAAATATTTATTTTATTCTGTTTTTGCGTTTTCTGTTTTTTAATTTATCCCATTATCCCATACAACAAACGTGATTATTTTGCTCATTTTTCTCTCTCGATATTGATAACGACAACAGCCCGTCTAGCATGACCATCAAGAGATATCTCGCGGACGAGTGCAGACAAACTTAGATATAAGATATCTCGATACATTATATCTCTACAACAACAAGATCGATCGACAAATTTCTCTACTTTTGACATTAGAAGTCGAGTTTTAAGTGTAAGTAAATAAGTTAGACTGGGAAGACACAAAGAGATAATCGTTTATAATACGAGAAAACGGTCGACAAAAAATTTGTCGTGGTTGTCATGCTACATAGGCCGGCAGGTAGAAATATTCACAGAATATTTAGTTATAATACATATTCACTATAAAAATAGTTAATTAAATTAAAATAAAACAAATATTTTAATGGATCCCTTCTTGCGCGAGTCCGAGACGCACTTGGCCGTTTGTATTGTAATTTGTAACTGACGCATCTAAGACGTTTCATTCGCGGATGTCCATGGATGGTTGTGATCACTTATCATTAGGTAACCCATCAGAGGGGTGAGCACGAACAAGTATCGAAATAGTATTCGTATCGTCGAACTGTCATTTGTATGAGATTTTTCATACAAATGACAGTTGACGATTCGAATACTTTGTCGATAGTCGTTCGTGCTCACCCCTCAGAAGGCCTAGCACGAACGACTATCGAAAAAGTATTCGAATCGTCCATCTGTCAGTTGTATGACAAATCATTTGCAATTTCATACAAATGACAGCTCGACGATACGAATACTTTTTCGATAGTTGTTCGTGCTAGGTAGTTCGATACAACTAATTAAATCAACGCATAAGTAAATCAACTAATTATTGATTAAATAAGATGTACTTTCGTTGATAAAAGAATATTACTAACTTATCAACGGAAGAATTAATTAACAGATTATCAACGGAAGCATCAATCAAGATACCTTTTGGACAAAATTCTTGACGGAAGTTTGATGTAGATCGTTGGAGATTATTTAGTGTTTAAAAGATTTGTATTATTCGATTATAACGTTGTATTAGCTGTGATTTCGTACATATAATGATATAGGTTTTTTATTTAATTAGGTCACAATATATCCTTTAGGGCAACACAATAATACCTTATTAAAAAAAAACAAAAACCGACTTCAAAACTATACCTACAGTCCTACATATAGCATGAGCTTATGCTACGACATAATATGCTGGGTTCTCCCCTTTTCGTGAAGGCACTTTCCATATTTATATGTAGGTAATTGTATTTACTGTTGAGCCGTCCCGAATAAATGTATTTCATTTCATATACAAGATCATGTCATTTAAATTATTTTTAATTTTAGTTTTCTATGTTAAATGGTACGATAATTATGTTATATTGTTTGTGCAAATAAATTCTCTCTCTCTAATTGAACATTTCTCTTTTTTACAGAGTTAAGACTTGAGAAGAAATGTCAGCCGTAAGCAGTGAAGTAATTCACATATCGATAGAACTTAATTGAACCTATCATGACTTCAGAAAAACCAGTAGACGTAGTAGAAAACGCAAATGTGAAAAAACCGGACGATAACATAGAAAACAAACAAACAAACAAAAAAGATAACAGTCAAAGAAGTCATACGCTTATGAAACTAGTTTACGAGTTACCTGATGAAATAAAACCAAATAAAAACGGCAATATGCTGAAAGAAACACCACCGATTACTATCGTAGAGATCACGGAACAGAATGGTTGTGAAAACGAGCTGGATAGTGCAAGACAATGTGATAGTTATTTTAAAGCTTCTAGTCCAGACTTAGGCAATAAGGTCGTATACGACGTTTTAGCTTCTAATGAACTGATGGCATGTGCTGACGACTTCAAGGAAGTCATAGATTCACCGGACGATTGCACTGAGGAGGATTTGGAAGAATTGAAAAAATTGTTAGAGAGTAAGCCTAAGTTATTAGAGAAATATGTGAGGGAGTGTGCGTCAATAGAGGAAGTGAATAGGCTTCATAGTGTTACTTCGGGTGGTCCTTTAACTCCCAGGCCTCGTCACGAGGCCAGAAGCACATCGGTGACATCAGATCTTTTCCAGTTATGGCTGTCGTCATCTCCTATAAAGGTGAGTGTTTCTCTTATGTATTTGATCACTAAATTAATAAAAAAAATCGTAGATGTATGATTTTATCCCCACTAAACCCCTCTTGACCCTCAGCTCCGCCAATATGAAGATGAAGATAAATAAAACCATGTAAATATCAATGTACTTTAATATTAGATGTAAAAATTAGAGATGAAACGGATGGCTGTTTGGCCGGATACCGGATACTGGATATCCGGCCAACCTTGAAGCCGGATTTCCGGTCGTTTGGTGCATTGCAAGAAATTGCCAAAATTTACCTTTTTATAAAGCTGGACTTGTTTACAAAGACAAGCGAAACCTCTTTTTACCTCAGTAGTTTGGCCTTAGTGTAGTACGTGTACTAAATCATTTTCTAAGTTGTAGAATGAAGATTTTGTCATTATTGATTGTGTTTGTTAAGTAATATAAATAAAATACTCACCTTAATTGTATATTTCATATTTTTTAAATATCCGGTACCCTGCCGTATAGGCGCTTGCTATACGGTATCCGGCCGGATAATTTATTTAAGCCGGATAGGCCGAATACCGGATATTTGCCGGATATCCGTATCATCTCTAGTAAAAATATACTGCCGTTTACGGAATGCTTTAATAAAAGAATTTAATGCGTTACGTACAGCTCTCGCGTGGTTATACCTAATTCTCTGAGGAAATTATCCGGGACTAAGGAAATACATTAAGAGACATTTTATGTACCCAAGTTCCCGGTGTTGTTTTTTTTATTGCATTTTTTTTTATTTGAACTGTATAGATGAGAAAATGTTTATTTAAAGGTGTACTTTTACGTCATATTATTATTGTACGTGTACTTTTGCCCAGGAGCCTTCGCGAGTGAATGAAGAAGAATTCATCAATTTTCATCAAGTTTCATCATAATTGGATGAATAGTTTAGGAGTGGAGATGATTTATATACATTTTTTGTCGACCATATTTTTGAGAATGATATTTTTTTTATGTTAGTTATCGACAGACGAGCATGAGGTTCACTTGATAGTAGGTGATGCCTCAGCCACAGAACATCAGGCAATGGGTTGTCGACCTATTTTTTACGCGCAATGTGCATTTCACGGGTTTTCCATCTATGAATGCATTATTTACATTTTATCATCCTGTCAGCGCGATTCTCCCGATGAAGTGATGTTCATCTGTCGATACCCGCCGTAGATACCTAAAAAAAGACTCAATTTATTCTTATTTAGTTTTAAAACATGATTGATGCCCAGGCATCAATCATGTTTTAAAACTAACCCCGTCAAAACCTACAATTTAGGCCCAGGCCTAAATTGTAGGTTTTGACGGGCTCGTTGGCGCGTTTGGATCTTCCAACGGAATATCTGCTTTACAACCAGCATAATGCTGAATTAAAAATTATCAGCGATTAACAAAATTGGTCCAGTAGTTTTTGAGTTTATTCGTAACATACAAAAATACAAATCGTTCATCTTTATAATATAAAAAATAAATATGGATTCACTTCCATCAAATCATCCCATATTTTCATTCTGACATTCAGCAGAACAACAAAATATTAGTCGAACTCACGTAACATTTGCGGTCGAAAAAATTTGCATTTTATTTTGATTAAAGAATTTTACGATGCCATTTTAGGGTTACGCAGTAAAGAGGTTTACTGTTTGGGCATATTTTTATCTACCTCTGTGTAAACGGGGAAACGAGAAATGGCTTTGACCTTTCGTGTTATTTTGTTTTTTAACGATTTTTTTTACTGACTGATATTGACGAAGAGTATAAAGCTTTGTACGCATGCAAAAATTCTGGATGAATTCGATGATGTTTTTCTTAAATCCTGATAATACTTCCCAGTGACGGATTTACCAACAAGCTGAGTAGACTTCAGCCTAGGGCGGCAGATTTACAATCTGCGTCTACAGTCAGTAGGTACAAAGACGGCAATAAGCCTGAATCGCGCTATCAAAGTGTTTCACACCTCGCCATCAATCTCATGCTCGTCGGTCGATATCTAATATAAAATAATTATTTCTTATACATGTTAGAAAGAAAGAAAAATATTTATTTGCAATATAACTTTTAAACTAAACTTTGTATAAAACAATCACAAAGTGAAACATACAAAAAGCCCATCACTCAGCATAAGCTGAGACGTGACACGCCCTAGCGCTGATTTTCAGTGATGTTCTGTGTGTGAGTAAGAGCTTAAGTGAGTGTGTGTGTGTCTAAATATTATAGACTAGCAACACGCCACGCTTCGCACGGGTGCAATGTTGATGTAATATACACAAAATTACTCTCTGATAATGTAACTTTCTATTGGTGAAAGAATTTTTAAAATCGGTTCAGTAGATCCAGAGATTACTCCCTACAACCTCACAAACTTTACCTCTTAAAAAATTACTATAGATTAAATTATTATCGTGTAAATTAATCTTTCTCAATATTGTAGTACATGTTTTGTTCTAGCAACAATAGTTTTCGCAGTGCATGCGATGAAATATATTTTATGACGTTTTTTACACCTTGGGTTACATTATTCATGTTTTAGTAGTGATAAATATAGCCTATGTGAAAAGTCGGTGAAAATGTAGCTTCCTAACGATGTAAGACATTTTAAAATCGGTCCAGTAGTTTTTGAGTTAAATCGTAACAAACAAACAAATCTTTCCTCTTTATAATATTAGTATAGATAAAAGCCGTTTTTAACGAACCCTGCTTATGTCGCATAATGTGTCCGACACGTTCCTGGCTCATTTTTTGTTTCCTACGTGTTGGGAATGATATTGAATTGAACGAAAATTAATACTCTTTTTGTAACTGTTCCAAATGGATATATTATTGATGGCTTGTATGGATAAACTTACACATACATAACACCTACATCTAAGGGATTTTAGGTTGGAATTCATAACCACTTGAGAGAACTCAATTAGAAATTAATTAATTCAGGAATACGCTAATAATTTAATTTGAAAAAAAGATTTGTATTTTTGTATGTTAATAAACTCAAAAACCACTGGACCTATTTAAATAAAATACTGTATACCGGATTAAAACGCGATTTATTATTTATATTGTTTAAATAATTATTTATCCCGACGTTTCGGATGCTTTTTAGTTTCATCCGGTATACAGTATTTTATTTAAATGTGTGATACTCGCGTTAATAAAAGACAATATCACTGGACCTATTTTAAAAATTCTTTCACCAGTATAGTACATCTACATTGCACCCGTGCGCTAAATAAAAAAATACGAAGTTGCTCCAAGCAATATATTAATCGATGGTCGATATAATGAAAAAATCGCCAATATCGAATTTCAGAACTATATTAAACTAGCTTCTACCTGCGTCTACGTCCGCGCAGACTTCGATTATTATCCATTACTGCAATACAATCCCACCATTTTATATTCCTTCCACCCATTGAATTCCCGATGTTACCAGATGTGGGGAAGATGTGCTTTCAAAAATTAAAAATCATATCCTCCCGGTGGGATTCAAACCCACGACCCGTCGATGCGCACGACAGGTGTTCTACGTCAAAAACTATATATATAGGTATGGATCAGAGCACTTACAGTGGTAAGCCGTGATAGCGGCTTAAGTGGATAGACAGATTATCAGTTAATCTCTGATAGCTGCGTAGCTTTGAAAATCCATAGAGTTTATTAAATCCAATTTCCTTATATATTTTTGAAACAAAAAAAGCTCAATCGTAAATCAATGATTCATACATATACATCACGCCTTTTTCCCACTGCGGTAGGCAGAGATCACGGAATTCCATATGCTCCGATCCTTGCATACCACTTTCGCTTCTTCCACTTCTTCCACGTCGAGTACTTTTGATCTGGCCCTTTTGAAGAACATCCCCGATCTGATCGAGGTACATTCGCCTAGCTCGACCACTCCCGAATCTTCCATTCACACCCGATTCATAAATCTTTTCCGTTTCCCTACTTTCATTTATCCTCTCAATACGCCCAAAACAACAATGATACATATTTTAGGGAATCATGATTGAAGCTTTGTTTAGAAAAAGGGGATATAGAGATTATATTATATCGGTTCAACTGAAGGGAAAAGATATTGCTTTATCCACGTCGCGAACATTTTCAGTCCATTCATATGTATATTATATACGATACTTCTTTTTTTTTTTTATATTGAAATAGGAAAGCGTTTGTTTGCGATCACACCTGATCTTAAGTGTTGATGCAAACTAAGGTGGTAAATCACTCTTGCCTATGAAAAGCCTATTTACCCTTGATTAGATAACTTATTTTTTATGTTAGATATTGACAGACGAGCATGAGGTTCACTTGATGGTAGGTGATACCTCAGCCACAGAACATCAGTTGATGGTGCGCTGTCGACCTACTTTTTACTTCGAGCATTCAGAAATCCATAGACTGAAACCGAAACGCGCAATGTGCACTTCACGGTTTTTTCATCTAAGAACGGTGGTTAACCGGTTTATCGTTACCCGGTCGGAATTTCGATATTCCTAGCACCCGCCCAATGCCCGAAGTTACCAGACGTGGGGAAAACATGCTTACAGAAAATTATAAACATGTCGTCCCGGTGAGATCCGAACCCACGACCCATAGATGCGCACGCAGGTGTTGAAGAAGGAACATGATTCCCGATAATCCTGATTACATATCATATAATTAATAATGTATTGTCAAAACATACACATTAAATATATATACATATATGTACGTCTATTTGCTGTTGGTTTTCTTGGAATTTCCTCGATAAAACTTTCTATACGTTCTATACAAACTCGTCATTCTTCCACGTACGCGAAATAAAGTAGGTACGTCTAATAGGTACATACAAATTTCAACACATAAGGAAAATGTATTTTTAAATTTTCCTTAAATTTTACTCAACGCTAAACGTGAGAAGGATCAAATAGTAAGCTTAATATATTTCGTGCCAAGTTCGCTTTTGGCGATACATTTTATGGCACTTTTCAGGAAAAATCAATATTGAAGTTTAAAATGGTTTAAAGCGAAACGACGAATATTATTCCATATAAACTTATAGTACGAGATCCGGCTGCAAAATCTCTACGCTCATCGGGTTATTAATAAAATTCACATTTTTACATACATTTATGATTAGGAGAATACATTGATAACAGAGTGCCAGTCAACAAGTGGCCGCAAGTAATTTTAATTAAATTAATGTTAATTAATTTTCAAAACAAAATTTCGTTCATTCATTTTTTAAATAAAATATCATCCACATCATAGCAATGTATGTAAAGAATTCGAAAATCGCTGGGTGCCGTTTCACACTCGGCCGCAACTACTTCGCAGCCAGGTGTAAGCAGGTAATATTTTGGTGTATTTATACGTTTATGGCGTATACGCATGTTTTTTATATAGAATTAAAGCTAATTTTTTTTTTAATATGATGATATATCGCTGCCTGTGATCAAATGGCCGCAAATTAGGGTAACTAGCTGTTAAGGGCGGGGTAGGGTTAATTCGTGCGAAAAAAGGCACATTTTTGTGAATTTATTTTGACGATACATTTAAAATATATTTATTAAAACCAATTGTACATTAAAGTATAACATTCGAAGAATATTGTGTAAAATTTTCATGAAGAATTATTAAAAAATACGCCAATAGCAGCAATTCTTCCGAAGATTCTCGGAAAAATTTAGAATTGCGGTGCCCCTCATAACTCGGTACTGGATCATCAGAAATCAATAAATCTTAAATCTTTCGTTAGATAATTGCTTTCCCTAGGTAACGCTGGGAGGGTTTTTCGAAATTTAAATTTTTCACTTTTTGGGAACACTTTGAAGTGAAAAACGCGATTTTTGCGAAAAAAATTCGGACATTTGCTTTTGTAAAATAAAAAATATTAACAAATTTGAAAAAATCTCTCCAGCGTTACCTCGTAAATTATGTACAGAATTAGTGTTCAAAATTTCAAAAGGATCGGTTCTGTAGTAAACCGCAGTTATGATGGGCAGAGTTATGGATAAATTGTACAGAGTTATGGAAGAAATTAGGCCCAACTTTATGTCTTGCGCTTCCAGCGTTCCATGCTTTTACGGGCTGTGATTATACGGCCGCTTTTTTTAACAAAGGAAAAGTCCGACCTTTCAATTTATTCTTGAAGCTTCCAAAAATTCAACAAATCTTCGCAACGTTAATTGACCCAAACGACATATTTGATGAGGACAAAATAGAAGGTGTTCAAGAATTTACATGCCGGATGTATGGAATGAACAATTGCCAAAGCGTTAACACTGGACGATTTATCATGTTCAACAAAATGTATGCATCGAAAACGAACAATGAAAAATTCATTAAAAAAATCAGAGGCTTTGATTCAACTCACATTTTACCGTGGTGGAAATCATTAAAACAAAAATTGCTACGGACCATTTTCGTCAATTCGATGTGGCTCAATGCTACTGAGTTAGACTGTTTAATGTTTAGCGCGGAAAATAATGGTTGGCTTCTTTTGGATGGTTGCTTAAAACTAACATGGTTTCTGGGAAGCTCAACTCCAACACAAGTTGAAAATGTGTTATGTAACTCAACTAACAAATCTTCAGACGATGAAGAAGATTCTGATTGCGACGTCGAGAGTGACAACAGTGATAATGAAAGCAACGAGGAATCGGACTTCGATTAGTTCATAAGAAAATGTAATACACTGATAAAAGATATAACTCGATTTAAGAGACTGAATTTGAATAAACTGATATTTTGGAGTCAAGAAAACAAATTCTTGAGCCAAGAAATTATTCTGGATCTGAGTTAATTTTTCTTGGTTCAAGAATTTATTCTCTTCACTCCAACATATCAGTTTATTCAAAATGGTTCTCTTGATTCAAGATTACTTATCTTAAATCAAGTTAAATTTCTTATCAGTGCGTGTATTGTATTAACTATTTGATGAATTTTTTTAATGCTCTCTTTCATTTGTTTATTTTAAGTACAATGTTGATTTTTTCTTGAACTAATATTTAATGTCAAACTAATAACTGTATTAACGAACTGTAATAAAATCTAATATTTTTTCAAATATGATATGCGTAGTATCTTTTTTGTTAATAAAGTAAGACAACCAAAATTCTATTCTTCATAAATACCCTTATTTCATTTAAATAAAATACTGTATACCGGATTAAAACGCGATTTATTATTTATATTGTTTAAATTATTTATCCCGACGTTTCAGATGCTTTACAGCACACTTTCACACATCTTTCAGTCTCCCGCGACCACGGTTGCTGTAAAGCATCCGAAACGTCGGGATAAATAATTTAAAGAATATAAATAATAAATCGCGTTTTAATCCGGTATACAGTATTTTATTTAAATGTGTGATACTCGCGTTAATAAAAGACAATATTACCCTTATTTCATTTTTACTCGATCGATAAACAATTTTTTTTTATAAAATATTTTTTTTCTTATTTACATTTTTTTCCAGAATATTAATTACAATTTTGGAGTAAATGTAAAGTCGTTTCTACTACTGTTTGCGCCGCTGACTGAGAACCCTATCTATGGACGCATGCGCAATGGCTTCAAATACTCGCACAGCTGGCACACGCCATCCTTTTTTAACAAGTGGCGTTGCGCGCTAACTCTCTTTCACTTTATCTCGAATACCTCGAGTGTTTAACAGATAGTTACCCTAATTTGCGGCCATTTGATCACAGGCAGCGATATATCATCATATTTAAAAAAAAATTAGCTTTAATTCTATATAAAAAACATGCGTATACGCCATAAACGTATAAATACACCAAAATATTACCTGCTTATACCTGGCTGCGAAGTAGTTGCGGCCGAGTGTGAAACGGCACCCATCGATTTTCGAATTCTTTACATACATTGCTATGATGTGGATGATATTTTATTTAAAAAATGAATGAACGAAATTTTGTTTTGAAAATTAATTAACATTAATTTAATTAAAATTACTTGCGGCCACTTGTTGACTGGCACTCTGTTATCAATGTATTCTCCTAATCATACATGTATGTAAAAATGTGAATTTTATTAATAACCCGATGAGCGTAGAGATTTTGCAGCCGGATCTTAGACTATTATTTTATCTTTCAGAATAGCCAAAAACGAAATAAAAAGAAAGGACCTGGCTTTTTTAAGACACGATCGCTAAACTAAGAAATCAAAGCCATATAAAATTGGTAAATAAAGACGTTAGAAAATAGTTTGACGGGCTTAGATAGTGCCGTGCGCACCTATGGGTCGTGGTTTCGAATCCTACCGGGACGACATGTTTATAATTTTCTGTAAGCAAGTCTTCCCCACGTCTGGTAACTGGGCATTTATCGCTTGGGAGGAATATCCAAATTCAAACCGGGTATGCATATTGTGCGTTTCGGTTTTAGTCTATGGATTTCCGAATGCTCGAAGTAAAACTAGGTCAACAGCGCATCATGGACTGATGTTCTATCGGTGAGGTATCACCTACCATCAAGTAAACCTCATGCTCGTCTGTCGATATCTAACATAAAAAAAAGAATCTAATTATTATTATAGTAGGTATTATAAAAACTATTCAGGATGTTTAATACTAAATTCTTTTTCTCTTGTTAATCCTACAGAGAAATACTTTAAAATGTTGAAATCCATTTGGATCTCGCTTTTAATTATGAAAAATTCGTGCCAAGGTCACCAGCTCGCGTCAGTTCACGGGAACATAATATATAGATTTCATCGCTAAACATGGCTGACTTTTGGTACAAATTCTAGTCAAATATTAACATGCGAACGTTAAATTTTGAGGATAGGTATGTGAAGAAAGTGTAAATACATAAGTTGTAGATCTTTTTATTACCTACAACTGTGCCATTTGAATTTTTTCCATAGGACTTGTAGTTTTGCCGGAAAACGATCGCCCGTAAATTATTTTTCCTTTCATTGTTATTTAAATATATTCTCTTCCTTTTCCAATAGGTTTCATTCTATTATTATTTTTTTTGACAGACAAAAACATTTTATACATTGCAGTTTATCAGTTCTGTATCTTCACCACCTTGATGTCTGACAACAACGCGATTCCTAAGGCTTTTTTGATACATACAACGATTCTGTGGATTCATCTGTCGCCGGCGGTTTTTCGCGAACCGATACGACTTGTACCTTCAAGAAATGAGCCTATTAGTAATGACCGCCTCTGTGGCTCAGTGGTAAGCGCGATGCGTTTTGCACCGGAGGTCCTGGGTTTGAGTCCCGGGGAAACAAGATAAAAAACAATTGTTTCGGTCGGGCAGGGCTCAGAAGGCTGATCACTTGCTTGCCTGTAAAGAAAAATTATCAGTGAAACAGACACATAAATGGGTCTGCCCCATGCCACTCACCACCTCAAGACCTTACGCTTACTAGCTGTCCGTTTGCCACCCCTTACGTAAAAATATCTTACCAAACTGTGTTTAATACAAATTTACTTTGAACTTCATGGCTCTTTTGCCACATTATACGGAGTCAAATGACCACTTCATACCTACGATTACCTGTGATTATGGCACTCCCCTGAGCAAAGCGCGACTTTTAAGGTTCCGTACTCCGTATCGAAAACGGGACCCTTATAGACGGCCACTGTTCGTTGTCCGTCTGTCTGTCAATACCCTTTTTCTCAGGAACGCGTGAATATACGGCCAATATACGGATCAAAATATACGGCCTTTTATGTTTAGTTGGCAGGTTGGCATATTTTGACACTCGCAAGAGAATCAAAACCTATAAGGTTAAGAATAACCTTATAGGTTTTGATTTTGTTTGAACGAGAACGTTGACCTATCTAGGTGAAATTTGGTATGTAGCACACGTAAAGTAAATGTATATTTTTAGTTTTATTTTTTACTAGCAACGCGCTCCGGCTTCACACGGGTGCAATGTAGATGTACTATACACAAAACATAGCCTATGTTACTCGCTGTTAATGTAGCTTTCTATTGGTGAAAGAATTTTCAAAATCGGTCCTGTAGTTTTTGAGTTTATTCATAACATACAAAAATATAAATCTTTCCTCTTTATAATATTAGTAAGTAAGTAAGTATAGATATAGATTGTGAAAATCTTTACATAACTAAAAGTAGGTATGTAGGGAACCCTCGGCGTGCGAGTCCGACTTGCACTTGTTTTTCTTGTTAACAATTAATTATCCTTTCTTATACAATGAATGTTGTAGTATTCGTGATTCACGCAAGATCAGAACAATTGAATGGATAGTCATTTGACATAATTTTTTCACAACGATAGTTCAGGAGGATGAGAATGATATGCTGTCATCACAGGAAAACTCAAAAATAAAAGTGAATTCCCGAATCCCCTAGTGGACAGACACATTTCTGTGTCTGTTTTACCGATATTTTTTGACAGGCAAGTAGGTTAACAAGCCTTGGCATCACAGGAAAATTCAAAATAAAAGTGTATTCCCGAATCCCCTAGTGGACAGACACATTTCTGTGCCTGTTTTACCGATATTTTTTGTCAGACAAGTAGGTTATCAAGCCTTGTCATCACAGGAAAATTCAAAAATAAAAGTGAATTCCCGAGTCCCCTAGTGGACCGACACATTTCTGTGCCTGTTTTACCGATATTTTTGACAGGCAAGTAGGTTATCAAGCTGCTCCACCCAACCAAAACAGGTTTTTAAATATGTTACCTGTGATCCTTGAACCTTGGAATATTTGGTGATATAAACAATCTACAAACCGCTGAGTTAAGTAGGTTGAGGTGGTCATACCTCAGTAAGTAATAAATAAAGTTCCCCTTGTGACTCAAATTTGCATCGGCCACGAAATTATAGCTTCACGTTATGCTTATAAGACTAGTTGTGTGATTAAAACTCAGATTATTTGTTATTTAATCTGAGGATTAACAGCTAACTGTATGAAAACTGTACATAAACAATATCCTGAATATTCACCAATTATAACATATAAATACTCTCAAGTGTCATGTAGCGTGATTCCCAGGGTACTGGCATCATTGTCTCGCTGAATGATGAGAAATGGCTGAATGCTTTAATTTATTCTCTAAGAAGGTAGTATTTAGGGTAATCACTTCATAGTGTAGGAATATCAAAAATCCGTCCACTAAAAGAACCGTGAAGTGTAAATTGCACGTATACTTCCGTCTATGGATTTCCGATTACTCCAAAATGAGGAGAGCACAGGCAGCATGACCTTTTGCCGATCTCTTCTATAAATAATTATACTGTCTGATATTTGCAGAGATCGCGGTCACCATGCAGTTCAGCACAGAGGCAGTTGGATGAAGCTGATCTCTTTATGGATCTCATCAAAGACGTCGCCAATGAACTGGATATAGATGTTCTGTGTCATAAGGTATTTGGTCTTTATTTAAATTAGCAACATCTAGAATCTAGATGTTTATGACAAGAATTTAAAGTTGGGTTGAGTATATGCCCAGAGAGGGGATTGATGAAGGTATGAGTGGATTAATCGGGAATAGTCTAACTTCGTGAACGTACCGCGATCTGTTTTTTATGTTAGATATTGACAGACGAAAGAAGTTAAGGAAGTTTGAGAGTAGCACCAGTGAATGAAAAAGTGAAAGGTAATCGTTTGGCTTGGTATGGGTATGTTATGAGGAGAGATGAAGGGCATGTATTTAAAAAAGTTTTGAATATGAAAGTGGATGGGTATAGGGGAAGAAGGAGGCCAAAAAAAACACTGCGCCGACCCCAAATAAAAAAAAGGGAACAGGGCAGGAATAAGAAGATAAGATATTGACAGATGAGCATGAGGTCACTTAATGGTAGATGATACTTCGAGCATTCGGAATCCATATACTGAAACCGAAACTATGCACTTCACGATTTTTCCATCTATGAACGGTGGTTCGTCACTTGGTTGGAATTTCGATTGGTCCGGGAGCCTGCAACGTTTGGAAAGTAAGAATTTTAGGTCAGCTGATTTTGTGATATGTCGTCCATCTTGCTTTTTCGGTTAGAGTCTGGGCTGTCTGGCAGGCGGTAGCGGTTGCGTTCGTTTGTGCGCATCCAATCTGTCAGGTGATAATCCTGGATTTTAAAAGCATTTTAAGACGCGTAATTTTTAATTATTTGTTTTTAAATAAGTCTACCTGACATACTTTTTTTATTGCCAGACATTTTTGACATTGCTAATTATGTGCCATACGCGATTTTTTATTTATTTTTTATAAAAATTTCAAAGTATTTTAGAATGTCTGTAATCAATCAAAAACCAATCAAAAACACTTTATTGAACACCACACGTAAAAATAATAAGATATACAAAGAGTCAAAGTGAGTAGCATACAAAAGGCGGCCTTATCGCTGAGAAGCGATCTCTTCCAGGCAACCAGAGAAATTAAAATATTAAATAAACATAACATAGATTAGGGTAGTGCTCTAAAAAGAAAACATACAAATAAGAAAAGAGATAAAGTACAAGAGATAAGAAACAAGTCATAATAAGTGAACTAAAAGAATAATAATAATAATAATGTTTTCCGAAAAATCATAACAATATGTTTTAACAAATAATAATAATAACCCACAACAATGAAAAATATGTATATATATATTCGCATGTGTGTATGTACACACAACATACATATATACACAATACTCCATAAAAGTAAGACTACTTCAGAGACTGAAGGAAATGCACCTTGAGCAAGCTTTTAAACTGTAATTGAGTCTGAGCTTTCCTAATGTGAAGAGGTAAATTATTCCACAACTTAATCGAATATATAGAGAACGAAGAAGAATACATTTTGGTGTTGTGAAGAGGCATAAAAAGGAGTAAGTTATCAATTGAGCGTAAGTCTAGTTCGTGAGAGGCGCCCAGAAAGATAAAACGTTTTTTAAGAAAAGATGGAGTTGTAGGATCGAAGAGAATACGATATAGAAGAGAAAGTATATGTATGTCCCTGCGTTGTCGAATTGGTAGCCAATTAAGTTGAGAACGATACTCCGAGATGTGATCAAACTTACGCAAACCGAAAATAAATCTAATAGCGTAGTTTTGAAGCCGTTCCAATTTGTTAAGTTGCTCCTCAGTTATATCTAGATAGCATGCGTCCGCATAATCTAGGATTGAAAGGAGCAAAGATTGCGCCAGGACTATCTTAGTTGGAATCGGTAAGAAATTGCTTAACCGCCGTAACGACGCTCCGGCAGCAAACACTTTCCTACTGACCACCTGTATCTGGTTTGTCCATGACAGGGTCTGATCCACGTAAATACCGAGATTCTTTACGCACGAGCTAAAAGGTACCGTGACACCATCTACAGAAACTGGCGGCAGATTTGACCAATTAATTCTCGAGATCATACTTGAACTCCCAATAATAATAACTTGAGTTTTTGCAGGATTAACTACTAAGCCATGCGACCTGCTCCATTGCACAATCGTAGCTAAATCAGCATTAGTGGTATTTATAGCATGATGAAGATTCTCAAGTGAGGCTTGGGTATAAATTTGTAAATCATCAGCATAGACATGGTAAAGAGAAGATACGTTGATAGTGATAGTTTTAATAAAGATAGAAAAGAGAAGTGGTGAAAGCACACATCCTTGGGGAACTCCGGCAGTAACACTGCACCAAGACGAGAGGTGTTCATCAACACGTATACACTGTCGACGATCGCTCAGGTACTCTTGAAACCAAGCGGAAACCGAAGGAGAAACGTTAAGAGAACTTAGCAAACTTAACAGGATTTCATGATCAACAGTATTAAAGGCGTTACTGAAATCAAGAAGAGTAAGGACTGTGAGTTGCTTATTGTCCATACCCAAACGAACGTCATCAGTAACCTTAACAAGGGCAGTAACCGTACTATGACCAGGTCGAAAACCAGATTGGAAAGGATCGAGTAAGGAGTACTTAGTAAGGAATTGGCTTAGTTGATAATGCACCAACTTTTCAAGGATTTTGGAGAGGAAGGGCAGGATGGAGATAGGACGGAAGTCAGAAAAAGTAGAGGGATTATTCTTTTTAGGAAGGGGAATAATATAAGCGTCTTTCCAAATTTGTGGATAAGTACAGGATGTGATGGAGAAATTGATGATATGTGTAATCACAGGACATATTATATCAAGGATGGGAATAATCATAGCACGGCCGATACCGTCACAGCCTAACGCGTTCGACGAGATGGACAAGATATTCCTCTTAACGTCTCCATCGGTCACCGGTGTAAAGTTAAAAGGTGGACAGCTTGGGTTAAATTGAGTGGTAAGAAATTTGATTGTGCTAGATTTTATATTACTATCAAGAGAAGAAGGTGAAGAAGAAAAGTGTTGATTTAAATTTTCTACGTTTATATTACTGGGTATAGAATTATATGTCGTTTTTCCGATTCCAAGAGACCTGAGAAATCTCCACGTCTTTGCTGTGTTGCCGCTCTCAACCGATTTATGTATGTAACGTCTCTGGGCATCTCTGCACATGGTATTACACCGATTGCGAATACGTTTGTAACTCTCGCGATTACAGTCAGAATTATTAGTTTTTAATTTTGATTTCGCAACTGTTTTTTTATGTAAGAGTGTTTTTAATTCTGCATTCAACCATGGAGCTGGGGCATGTTTAATTTTCACAGGTTTAATAGGAGCATGAATATCAAAAAGTTTTATTAGAAGGGAATTGAAAATCTGAATTTTTGAATCTATCGAGATCGCATCAAAGACTAGTGACCATTCAACCCTATGAGCATCGTCACATAAATTATCTGTATTCATCCCACCAAAATTACGCTGTAGGACTACTTTATGTTTCACTTTAGGAGGACGGATTTTGTAAGACAGGAAAATTAAATCGTGATAAGAGAATGCATCTGCTGACAGTTGACCATGAACAGAGACATGATCAAGACAGGACACAAATATAAGATCAAGAAGGGATGGAGAACAGCCAGGAAAAAAGTGAGTTGGTTCGAGAGGAACAAGATTTAAGTTAGAAGCTTTAACAATAGCAGATAGTTTACTAGCACGATGGTCGTTCTTAAGGAGACACGTATTAAAGTCGCCCATAATAATGTTATGCCTATAAAGTGGACACAGACTTTCAAGTAAATCTTCAAAGTTATTAAAATAGTCAACATGAAGCGATGGGCTATAGCAAACACCCAAAAGAATTTTGTTATTAGACAGAGTAACTTCAATAAAAAGATGTTCGAGTGCATTTGCTGGTGGTGGCTGGGGAGACATGCTCACTATAGTATAGGGAATATTGTAGCGCAAATAGATAGCAACACCCCCACCACCCCGACCGATACGATCATTTCTAATTAAGTTAAATCCAGGTAACGCGTACGAAACACTAGACAGAGAGGGTTTCAGCCAGGACTCGGAAATAAGGATAGCGTGGATAAGATTAGAATTAAATGACGAAAGTAAATCAGTAAAGTGAGCAGGAATACTCTGTGCATTGATATGAACAATATTAAAGTTTTTTGCAAAATCAGATAGAGAAGTAGTAAGAGCCTGCTCAAGGGGTATGTATTCAGAGTCACATAAACTATCAGAAAGGCTCTCTGAAGAATCTGGAGAAAAAGTATTATCATTATCTGCATTAACATCAAACATATTATTAATATTTCTATTTTATATAAATTAAAATTAAAATAATATATAAAATAATTACAAAGTAGGTATCACTATAAAAGTTACTTAACTTTGTACCCTGTACCCAGCCTAATATAATGACGCAACATAAACCAAAAATAAATTATATAAAAAAATGAACAAAAATAAAAAAATAATAAAAAAAAATTGAACTTAATAAGTACTAAATTCAAACTCACAAAAAAAGAAGAAAATAACAAAAAATCACTGAGCTTAACACAACTATATTTTTAACAGTATAATATTAAGTAAATTGTCTAGTATGTGTTAGACTTATTAGCATTTAATGAAATAACCTTAAACCCTACCAAGGCCCATTCCAGCCACATCAACATAAAAAACCGCTTGCATATGTATATTAATAAACTGATGCATTTGCAAGACATAATAAATATGGAAATAAGAATGTTCAGTAGATGTCATATATTACTAATGTAGATGCGGCTTTCACACGGCAATAAGCAGTGACTAACAGGTACTGTCAAATGTCAAAAGTCAGAGTCATTTGACATCGAACTTAAATGTTTGCAATTTACAATTTACATGTAGGTACATTAAAATTTAAATACAAATTCTAGATTTTAATTTGAGACAAGAAAATAATATGTACATACCTCCAATAAGTAATGACAAAGATATAAGGCAAACAATGAAATTTGTAGCTATAAGATAAAGATATGATCATATTGTGAACCAAAAGAGTAATTATACTTGCTTAAAACTTCATATTATGCAGTGAATTTGTAATATATATATGTCACCAAATGCTAACACTACAACGACCAGAGAGTTCAAAAATATATAACAAACTGAGGATCTTATTTATTCTTGTGAACCCTTCGAGATCGAGTGGCAACTTGTGTTTCTGCACTGTGTTCCCCAGCTACCGATGGCACAGCTACCTCAGGTTGAACAAAGCCAGGGATATTTTGGAGCTCAGTCATAGCACTAACTCTATGCCTTTTGCCATCTGAGCCTGCAACGATCACCATGCCGTCTTTGGTCCAACACTTATTCAACCCAAAGCGCTTACGAGCAGCCATAAATGCTTCATGACGGGACTGTGTTAAAAACTCAGATATAGTGATTCCAGTATTTTTTAAGGCAGTTTTACTGTACCAGATTTTATTTTTTGCCAAAATATCCTTGAATTTTACCAATACTGGCCTAGGTTTACCCGGGTTTAAGCGACCAATTCTGTGGCAGCGATTAATGCAAGTGGCATTAAAAGTGTGGTCCTTGAGGTGTGTTGTCACACATTTAACAACTACAGTGCTTGTGTCTTCCTTCTCAACCTCTGGCAAGCCATGAATGAGGACCATCTTGCGTCTTCCCCTCATTTCTTGTTGATCATACAATCTATAGAGGAGCTCAACTTGCATATGCAGTGTTTGTAATGAAGACATTATGAAGCTTCGAAAAATGGAAAATTCGGTTGCAGTACCTGTGTCAGTGATAGAGGTTCCGGCCTTTTTCTCGAAGTCGTCCATCCTGGCTGTAAACATTGCTGTCATGTCGGTCAGTGACTTTTGTAGAGAATTGGTATCCATATTAAAGTGTTGTGTTGCAAGAAGTGACGGAATTTTTGAAAATGAATAGCTGGTAATGTACAGATCTTTATAATATCATTTAAAAACACTTAACACCACTATATATATTTTTAAATTCAATAAAATCGTTAGAGCAAAATTTTTATGTGTTGTTAGTGATGTTTCACATCTACCCTCCAATTGTAATATTATGTTATTTAAAGATAAATTGTAATTGTAATTTGTCTTTAATATTATGTTGTTGTAATTGTAATTTTAATATTATGTTATTTAAAGATAATAAAAGCTTGAAATTAATTTGCCAGACATTAATTCGGTTGTTAAACCTTGAAAATAAAATAAAAAAATCATGAAAAGTATTGCAGTAAGAATTTTAGGTCAGCTGATTTTGTGATATGTCGTCCATCTTGCTTTTTCGGTTAGAGTCTGGGCTGTCTGGCAGGCGGTAGCGGTTGCGTTCGTTTGTGCGCATCCAACCTGTCAGGTGATAATCCTGGATTTTAAAAGCATTTTAAGACGCGTAATTTTTAATTTTTTGTTTTTAAATAAGTCTACCTGACATACTTTTTTTATTGCCAGACATTTTTGACATTGCTAATTATGTGCCATACGCGATTTTTTATTTATTTTTTATAAAAATTTCAAAGTATTTTAGAATGTCTGTAATTTTAATATTATGTTATTTAAAGATAATAAAAGCTTGAAATTAATTTGCCAGACATTAATTCGGTTGTTAAACCTTGAAAATAAAATAAAAAAATCATGAAAAGTATTGCAGTACGAAGCTAGCAGTTCGAGAGAGACAGTTGGAGAATAAGACAGAGAACCATTGAAATTTTAAGATTAAATTATAGTAGGTATAATATATATATTATATATATATAAAAGATAAAATTAAATATATAAATTTGTACTAAGTGATGGTAAGAAACACCTCCGTTATTCGCTTCGCGTCATAAGTCATAACACTGCGTTGAGTCGGTCGAGTCATAAAATTACTTTTTTTCGTAACTATGCCGTACTGTTCTATTTTAGAGTGTAAGAATGGTAGCAGAAGGAAAAGTCTTAGTAACGGAGGTGTTTCTTACCATCATTTAGTACAAATTTATATATTTAATTTTATCTTTTATATATATAATATATATATTATACCTACTATAATTTAATCTTAAAATTTCAATGGTTCTCTGTCTTATTCTCCAACTGTCTCTCTCGAACTGCTAGCTTCGTACTGCAATACTTTTCATGATTTTTTTATTTTATTTTCAAGGTTTAACAACCGAATTAATGTCTGGCAAATTAATTTCAAGCTTTTATTATCTTTAAATAACATAATATTAAAATTACAGACATTCTAAAATACTTTGAAATTTTTATAAAAAATAAATAAAAAATCGCATATGGCACATAATTAGCAACGTCAGAAATGTCTGGCAATAAAAAAAGTATGTCGGGTAGACTTATTTAAAAACAAAAAATTAAAAATTACGCGTCTTAAAATGCTTTTAAAATCCAGGATTATCACCTGACAGGTTGGATGCGCACAAACGAACGCAACCGCTAGCGCCTGCCAGACAGCCCAGACTCTAACCGAAAAAGCAAGATGCCATCAAAAACATAAATTGTAAAAATAGCCAAGTCTTGCAACTCAGTTCTTCTATCGTAAAAAGTTGTGAGATCCATATAATACCAAGTCGGTCAATTTATTCAGTCTCTACTGAAGGATCCTTCTGTCTTAAGTAATTACATGATAAGCTAACCTAACAATATCTTATAGTGATCGTATCAATGCCAATATTAAAAATCTTTGATGTTTAAAATAAATAGATTGGCTCGGCTATCGCATGAAATCACAATGTATCTTTTTTTATTTTATTAAAAACATAATGTATCTCACAAGTAATTCATATTATATTAAATTAGATTGTTTAGTGCGATTGCCAAGTCAATCTATTTATTTTAAACATCAAAGATTTTTAATATTGGCAATGATACGATCACTATAAGATATTGTTAGGTTAGCTTATCATGTAATTACTTAAGACAGAAGGATCCTTCAGTAGAGACTGAATAAATTGACCGACTTGGTATTATATGGATCTCACAACTTTTTACGATAGAAGAACTGAGTTGCAAGACTTGGCTATTTTTACAATTTATGTTTTTGATGGCATCTCATTTCTTTTTGTAGATAGTCCTTTTCTTAGTTTATTTGGATAAGAATTAATACAAAGCTATGGATAACATAGTCTGATTTTGATCGGCATTTTTATCAACTTTTTAATGTAAAAAAGTAGTTATAGTGACATAACTACAATAGTTGGACATATGGTCTCGTGAAGTTTTTTGTAGATTTTGATATGTTCTATAATATTGTAGAACGTTTTTTTGTTCTATCATCAATACTTTCCGCAGCACATGCAGTGAAAGACATTTTAGGGCTAATTTTTTTACACCTTGGGTTGTTTTTAGTAGGGATTTCTAAGGATCTCTATTTTTTCTAGTAATAAATACCCTATGTTACTCAGTGATAATGTAGCTTTCTAACGGTAAAAGAATTTTTAAAATCGGTCCAGTAGTTTTTAAGTTATTCATTACATACAGAAATACAAAAGAAAATGTATATCTAGAAAACTGGACCGAAATTTCAAAATATTGTAGTTTTTCCTTGATTTATAGACTAAACACTAATTGTATTCTAAATTTCAAGTTTCTATGTCTGCTAGAAGTGCCTTAGAGTTTTGATGATCGGTCAGTCAGTGAGTGAGTGACAAATTATCAAACTTTGACTAGTTATAATTCTTAAACTACTGGTTCAAACAGAATGATATTTGAAATATACCGAGTTTATACAATGTCTGCTTAGTGACTGAAAATTCAGGATTCTAGTTTTATCCACAACGAAGTTATAGGGGGTCGAAAATGGCCCGAACTACTTCGAGAAAAGGATAGTACGGCCGTGCCACTTTTTGCTCGACTTGGCGGGGGCACTACCGTGCCCCCAGATTATATTAAATTAGATTGTTTAGTGCGATTGCCAAGTCAATCTATTTATTTTAAACAACAAAGATTTTTAATATTGGCATTGATACGATCACTATAAGATATTGTTAGGTTAGCTTATCATGTAATTACTTAAGACAGAAGGATCCTTCAGTAGAGACTGAATAAATTGACCGACTTGGTATTATATGGATCTCACAACTTTTTACGATAGAAGAACTGAGTTGCAAGACTTGGCTTTTTTTACAATTTATGTTTTTGATGGCATCTCATTTCTTTTTGTAGATAGTCCTTTTCTTAGTTTATTTTTGGGTAAGAATTAATACAAAGGTATGGATAACAGTCTGATTTTGATCGGCATTTTTATCAACTTTTTAATGTAGATAAAAAAGTAGTTATAGTGACATAACTACAATAGTTGGATATATGGTCTCGTGAAGTTTTTTGTAGATTTTGATATGTTCTATAATATTGTGGAACGTTTTTTTGTTCTATCATCAATACTTTCCGCAGCACATGCGATGAAAGACATTTTATGGCTAATTTTTTTACACCTTGGGTTGTTTTTAGTAGGGATTTCTAAGGATATCTATTACCCTATGTTACTCAGTGATAATGTAGCTTTCTAACGGTAAAAGAATTTTTAAAATCGGTCCAGTAGTTTTTAAGTTATTCATTACATACAGAAATACAAAAAAAAATTGTATATCTAGAAAACTGGACCGAAATTTCAAAATATTGTAGTTTTTCCTTGATTTATAGACTAAACACTAATTGTATTCTAAATTTCAAGTTTCTTTGTCTGCTAGAAGTGCCTTAGAGTTTTGATGATCGGTCAGTCAGTGAGTGAGTGACAAATTATCAAACTTTGACTAGTTATAATTCTTAAACTACTGGTTCAAACAGAATGATATTTGAAATATACTGAGTTTATACAATGCCTGCTTAGTGACTGAAAATTCAGGATTCTAGTTTTATCCACAACGAAGTTATAGGGGGTCGAAAATGGCCCGAACTACTTCGAGAAAAGGATAGTACGGCCGTGCCACTTTTTGCTCGACTTGGCGTGGGCACTACCGTGCCCCCAGATGGACGACATATCACAAAATCAGCTGACCTAAAATTCTTTCTCGAAAACGTTGGTACCTCCTATACTAGATATTCCTCCCACCCGATCAATGCCCGAAGTTACCAGACGTGGAGAAAACGTGCCTACGGAAAATTATAAACATGTCGTCCCGGGCTACAGTTTATTATAAAGCATAGAAAAAGTAATAAGAAAAACCGTGAAGTGCAGTTTCGGTTTCAGTCTATGGATTTCCGAATGCTCGAAGTAAAAAGTAGGTCGACAGCGCATCATTGACTGATGTTCTGTGGATGCGTTAACACCTACCATCAAGTGAACCTCTAAAAAAATGTATTTAAATTAAATTAAATGTAAATGGGCCTTAAGATAACATTTCCTGCTAGAAAGAAATTAATTTCAGTTCTGAAATCTGACATGTGAGTTGGGTGTTGTTGAACAACAAAGTCAAAGAGAAATAATATACTAACTGAATATGTAATAGCTCATTACGTTTAAAACATTTGAAACGTAGATTCTTGGACCTCTGGAGAGTAATTTTTAATAACTTAAAAATAATAAAATATTCTATATCTATACTTATATTATAAAGAGGAAAGATTTGTATTTTTGTATGTTATGAATAAACATAAAAACTACTGGACCGATTTCAAAAATTCTTTCACCAATAGAAAGCTATATTATCAGCGAGTAACATAGGCTTTGTTTTTTTTTCATCTACATTGCACCCGTGCGAAGCCGGGGCGTTTTGCTAGTATATTATATTATAGCTATAATGACGAAAATGAATTGGAAATGAAAAACATTAATTATCCATTATAAAATAATACACTAACGGCCTTATTTATAAACGTACTAGCCGTCCCCGCCCGCCCGCTTCGCTGGGCGAATTGAAAGGATAGACGAATATGAACTATCCACATAAATTTGAAAAAAAATGGTAAAGGGTTGATGGAATTAAAAAAATGAATAGCCTAAAACCTTCTACAATTAATTCCGCGTCGAATGGTCATGGTATCATGCCGATCGGTCCAGTAGTTTTCAAGTTTATCGATAAAAAAGAAAAAAAAAGTTGCTTATATATATGTATATAGATAAGCTTAATATAGTTAAAATTTAATTGTTTATTTCGTTCTGTAGTCTTTTTATTTTCGATAGAGCGAGACGAAACCTATTTTAACTATATCAAGCTTATAATATATTTATGAATAATGCCGTTATAATTTACATCATTAAATTTATTAATCATCATTTATTAAGGTAAATGGTTGATATAAGTAAAAAATAAATACTAAATAAAATGGATTAGCCGACAATTTTACTAAAAAGACATAAAAAAAGAACAAATACATATATAATAATTGAAGCATTGAATTACGAAACTGTACTAGAATGATGAATAAAATTCAAACTAGAGCTTCAAAGAGAACTCAGAAAATTTAATAACAGTAAGTTTCAAGTCTGTATCAAGTTGAAGGCCTAGAACGCATAGAATGACATTTGCAGTTGGATTACACGGAAAAACGATTGACAAAAATAGAAACATACCCGTATTATTTGTATAAAAATCTTATTTATATTTTATATCTTAATTTTCTTGTAACTGTATCGTAAAGAAACAGCATGTAATTTAACCCACGCAAAATTATATGTCTGAAAATAGATATGTAGTATATTTATTTTTCGTTTTGAATATGGAAGTGGACGGGGTATAGGGGAAGAGAGAGGCCAAAAAAAAAACATTGATTGACTGTGTGAAGAATGATGTGTTTGGGAGGTGTGACTGATGATATGGCGAGTGAAAGGAGAGAATGGAAAAAGAGAACATACTGCGCCGACCACAAATAAAAAAAAGAAACAGGGCAGGAAGAACAAGAATAAGTATATTTATTGTTCGTCTTGATATTTCGCCGAAGTGGTATTTTCTACAATAATAAAAGTCGAAGATGGTATTTATTGTTTGTAATGCATTTTGACACAGTTCATATATTTAAATAAAATACTGTATACCGGATTAAAACGCGATTTATTATTTATATTGTTTAAATTATTTATTCCGACGTTTCGGATGCTTTTCAGCAACCGTGGTCGCGGGGAGACAGGAGAGAGGAGACAGGAGAAATAATTTAAACAATATAAATAATAAATCGCGTTTTAATCCGGTATACAGTATTTTATTTATATGTGTGATACTCGTGTTAATAACAGTTCATATAGTTTCATCTAAGCAAGAAAAACGCACCAGCGACTTCAAACTACTTTTACTCTTCGTTAAAATAACCTGTTTGTTGTTTTAGCGTCGGTTTATTTGTTAACTCTTTTTTTTTTGGAGAAAAGCTTGTGTTGTAGGGATAATCTCTGGATCTACTGAATCGATTGAAAAATTATTTAACTAATAGAAAGCTACATTATCAGCGAGTAACATAGACATAGGCATTTTTTTTGTGTATAGTACATTGCACCCGTGCGAAACCGGGGCGTGTTGCTATCACTAATTAGTGTTTAAGAAGCATGACATCGCTTCTTACTTTAACATATAACCTTACCTTTCTATTATTACTTAGCATATTTAAAATATTATTAATAGTATTAAATTGACTAAACATAATATGAGTCGTATAGAATCAAAGACGGTTATCTGACATTTTTGGTTCGGCAATCTACAACAAAAAAGTCCTTGTCGTTTAGACTGTTATGTTTTTTTATATATTTGGTTTTATCTTTAGTTGTTAATATTAATAGATACCTTAAACATGCAATGAATGATACCTAATACAAAAATAAAGGAGTAAAACGTTTTCTTTTTTAAATTGCTAACAATTAGCCATAATAATATTGTCTTTTATTAACGCGAGTATCACACATTTAAATAAAATACTGTATACCGGATTAAAACGCGATTTATTATTTAAATTATTTATCCCGACGTTTCGGATGCTTTTCAGCAACCGTGGTCGCGGGAGACTGGGTCATATGGGACGGGATAAATAATTTAAATAATAAATCGCGTTTTAATCCGGTATACAGTATTTTATTTAAATTAGCCATAAGTCAGATAGCCGCCTTTGATTCTATAGGACTCATATAATCCTTAAATCTTAGTATTCAGGAACGTTAAATCAAAATGCCAATGAAGCGTTTATCGCGCGTTTATTTTATACATCCCTACTGTAAATTTCCCAAGCGAAAGGTCTTTTCAATGAGACATCCAAACCAGGCGAGCTATAAATGTAAATTACAATTCACGTAATGGACACTCAGCTAAATGAAATTATTTTCTTGAATTAAAACTTGTCTTAGCCACAATCCATTTGCTGATTACATTCTCATAGAACTAGCAATTGTTCATACATATTCTCATGGGAATACCACATAACCTCAAATTCTCAAAGGCAACAATTAAAAGCCGGCAACGCATTGCCAACCCTTGTCCCCCCCAAATACGCCTATGTATACAGTCAGTAAATTTGAACTCTGTTTCAAGTCAAACAGCCAAAAAATATACTAAAACTCAGTCCAAAGTTTGTGCTTACTACAGTGTTATACCTAGTAGAAAGTATTATATAAAACTTTATGTGCCATTGAGTTTTAATCCGGTAAAACTTATTGTATTTAACTGTTAAATTCTCGACTAAATATGAGCTATTGTATTATAGTTTGTTCCCTCTGAAAAATATGATTTCATATACATAATATGTATAATTATAACAACTCTACATATTCAAACTGCCAATTCTTTCTAATATTTATATCCTCTATCCGTTTCTCGTTTAGCGGTAGGTACTAATAAGAAAATAACGATTTCTTGAGAAATCTCCCAGCGTAAAATATACCTGGAAATATAATCTTATTAAAGCATTTGGAGGAAGTTTTGAAAGCAATAATGTTTTCCCAGCGGCAGAAAAACAAGGCGAACTCTAAGAAAATTAATTGATGGTTATTTTCATTGTGAATTACTTGGAAATATTATATTATCCTGCTTTTTTCTTAGCTCGACTCTTTGTCCGCTTGAAATGATTCTATTATTTTTCTGATTGTATATATACTAATATTATAAAGAGGATTTGTTTGTTACGATTTAACTCAAAAACTACTCAACCGATTTTAATAATACTTTCACCAATAAAAAGCTAAATTATTAGCGAGTAACATCTAGGCAATTTTTTTTGTGTAGGTATAGTACATCTATATTGCACACGTGCGAAGCCAGGGCGTTTAGATAGTTTTTTATATAGTAACCTATGACCAATTTTTGGAGTCTTAAAACTCAGCTCATGAAAACTAAAAATATAGGTTCAGAAGCAAGAAAGTTCTTCTCATAGAGCAGTATCATCGCAACCTTCACGACAGAACTTGATTGGAGCATGGACTCCTACATTCACTTTTAACTTGAACTTAAATAAAAAAAATTAAAGGCCGCCAACGCATCGCGGATATCCTACAACTTGTCTGTTCGGTTGTCTACCATGTAATTTCTTTTTTTTTTGCAGATTCTCGTGAATGTATGCCTGTTGACTTCAGCTGACCGTGGAAGCTTGTTTCTAGCAAAAGGAACTCCGCCTAATAGATATCTACAAGCGAAACTTTTCGATGTTACACGAGATACAGGTAATAATATCATACTAGGTACTTTTCTTTTTTTATTACTGTTTTTGAAAGAAGACAGTTGAAGTTAACCTTATGTACAGTTCGAAACGTGACTTCGGGCATTGAACGGGTGGGAGGAATATTGAAATTCCGACCGGGTAACGAACCACCGTTCATAGATGGAAAAACCGTGAAGTGCATATTGCGCGTTTCGGTGTCGGCAGCGCATCATTGACTGATGTTTTGTGGCTGAGGTATCACCTACCATCAAGTGAAACTCATGCTTATCTGTCTGATATCTAACAATAAATATTACGCAGGCAGGCATAAAATAAATATTTCTTAACATAAAAAAAATTACTAACAAGTGGGTGTCACTTGTTAGCTACATGACGTCACTCAATAATACGGTGAATTTACTGATACCGATACGGTTTTTCCATCTATAAACCTTCCCGGAAGTTCGACACCAGCAATTTACACTACGCTAACTTGAAAAATTATTTTTTACGCCAGAGGATTTCATAGAAAAATTGTGATAACTTTTAAATTATTTAAGACAATTTAAAAGTTATAAGTATATTATATATTATGTTATGTTATAATTAAGGCCTCGTGATTCAGTACTTTTCGCTATTCCTCTTAGTTTCGGAGTTGGCTTTACAACTTCAGCCTTATGACCGGAGCATCTGTGTTTTTTTTTAACTAAGCTGGTGGGTTACCTGGTGGTAACTAATCACCGCCCATCCGCGACTTAAAAGTTTCAGATGCATTTTTTTTTTATGCAATAGGGGGCAAACGGGCAGTCGGTTCACCTGATGGTAAGTGATTACCGGCGCCCATGGACATCTGCAACACCAAAGGACTTACAGGTGCGTTGCCGGCCTTCAAGTTCCTCCCTTTAAGTTGAAGCGTACACCATCCTCCAGCTTTATTTTACAGAGATGTAACGTCTAGTTATCTATACATTTGAAAAACTGATGCTGTGTGATACTTTACAAGTAAATTAACGACGTATTTCCATTACGTAACGCCTATTATACGAAGGTTTATCACGTGACCCATATTAATGTCATTAATTTTGCGGTTACACATAATTCCAGGCCCGTCTCCATTACGTAGGTATTTATTAGTTATGAACAGCGTGAGATGAATGAAAATTATAGGGAAAGCAAAAATAACATAACCTTTCTTACTCTTTCGTACATCCTTCCTACCTATCAGCCCTTCAGGCTCCCTCTTCTAAGGCAGCCGAAGCCGAGGTAGGTGTCTCGCAGAAGTAGCCCTTTACCGTGTCGTAGCAACACTCCCGAATTTTAAGTCACAGTGTTCGCTGTTACGAGTTCGTTTGTCTGTTACGATTTAACTCAAAATCGGTCTGCTAGGGACTGATTTTAAAAATTCTTTCACCAATAGAAAGCTACATTGTCAGCGAGTAACATACGCTTCATACATAACATATGTACATATACATTCTACATACATGATACATTGCACCCGTGTGAACCGTAGTTACTACTAGTTTATGAATAACACAGACCAATGGCCTTTTCGAGCCTCAATGCTAAAACAAATGGATAGCTCTTTGCAAATTATGAAAACGAACGTGGACTGTCGAGCGTTCGACGAAGGGTTGGTTTCCCGGCAGTAGACATCTGAAAGCTGGGTTGTATAATAAGTGAATTAAAACTGAAAATGCCTTTTTTTTTAATTTTCAAGTTGTAGTTACAACACAATGACAATATAAGGCCGGTGGTAATATTTGAATTTTGGATAGCGCACTTTTTCCTTGCGGTATTTTTTAAACTTTTTTAATAAAGGCATCGTCTGTGGCCCGCTGGGAAACCTTTGAATCAACGGGCCCATACAACCATATTGGCTGCATTGGAATAGCTACTCCACTGTAGGTCTATTACCAAAATTGAACGGAAATGAAATGAAATGAAATGAAATGAAATGAAATGAAATGAAATGAAAAACGTTTATTTAGCCAATAACAAAAATAAAATACAAATGAATGAACTCTTATAACTAAAATAATTAAAATTTAACTAAACTAAAATTATAAAACTAAGAATAATAAAACAAAAGAAAAACAAAAGAGTTATACTACTAAAGAGTTATACTAGATCTAAACTAAATGATTTGGCTAAAAGAGACAGCCACTCAGCATTTGCCACATCATTATTTAATGGTGTGACGCTGATTTTCAGTGACTGCTCTGATTTGATTTTCGCTTGGAGCGGCATAACAATTGTACTTACAACACAAACAAACATGCATTAAAAACAAAAATAATTGTAAAAGAAACGGAGTAATAATCACAGCAATAAAAATAAAAATAATAATAAAAATCATTTTCAATTATATTTACGATTATACTTACGATCATAGTAATATCAAATGAAAGACAAATGTCTAATTGGGAACGGCCGGCGATCGATCATCGGTTTCGTAAAAGGAAAATGTACGATAAGTCCGCCGAAACTTCGTATTTTGTTTCGGTAATTTATAGGCCTCCTGACACAGATTAACAATAGAATTTTCGTTATGACAGAAATTGTCAATTGACACTAAGCTTGCTTTTATAAAAAAATCAAACTGTCATCTCTCTATAAATACTGTTTTTCCAGCTGTACTTATACTTATACTTGTACTTATACTATCTATAAATGAAGTTGAGTATGATCCGAGTTCATCACGCAATAAACAGTCGTAATTACTATCATTTCGCATTCATACGCCTGTGTGGTCTGAGTGCGGTTAGGTTTTACGATGTTTTGATGATTCATTGTCTTTGCCACTGGTCTGTTTAATGTTTTCGGAACTGGTGTAGTTATGAGGAAAAGTAGAGGTAAAATATATCAGATTAAAATATACATTTATAAAGGATGTCTCAGTAAGAACTTGAAATTAAAAAAAAATTAAGCTATATATTTATTTAATTTTTTTTCTAAACATGTACACTAGAGGTAGTGATGACATTTACATATTATATGAATCAACTCAGATTAATGAGTGAATCAAAATATCGGTTCAATGGCCACCGTTGCTCTATGGGCAGGTATGAACTATTTTAAGAAATTTTGCAGGAAGGGCTGCTGGATTTGACGTGTAATTTCTTCTTTATTCCTCCCCCTCCTTTCAGTTCCTCAAGAATTTTTGGCAAAAATAAGATTATTAAAATTCAAGTTCTTACTGGGACATCCATTATAATTTGGTATAATGGATAATAATAATGACTATAACGTAGCTAAACTATTTACTATTTACTGTACTTGTTTATTAATGGAAGAATAGATTTGTTAAAAAAAAAAAATTATTATTACGCGTTGTAAACGCAACGGATTTCTCGGGTTCGATTAGCAGCGAAATGTTTCGGTCAGGTAGGGCACAAAAGCCTGATCACTTAGTTTATAAATTAAACAGACACAGAAATATGTCTGCCCCATGATATCGAAGGGACTCGTTAATTTATTTTGTGTGATAGCATATACAAAATAGCCTATGTTACTAGCTTTCTATTGGTGAAATGGTTTATAAAATCGGTCCAGTATTGAATTTTTTCGTTAAAACCTTTAATACTATGTCAATGTTAAAAACATACAAAAATACAAATCATTCCTCTTTATAATATTAGTCTAGATGACAAGATAACTAATGACAGTTTTTTTTTATGTTAGATATCGACAGACGAGCATGAGGCTCACTTAATGGTAGGTGATACCTCAGCCACAGAACATCAGTCAATGATGTGCTGTCGACCTACTTTTTACTTCGAGCATTCGGAAATCCACAGACTGAAACCGAGAAGCGCAATGTGCACTTCACGGTTTTTCCATCTATAGACGGTGGTTCGTTACCCGGTCCGAATTTCGATATTCCTCCCACCTGATCAATGCCCGAAGTTACCAGACGTGGAGAAAACATGCTTACAGAAAACTATAAGCATGTGTTCCCTGTGGGATTCGAACCCATGACCCATCGATGCGCACGGCAGATGTTCTACCGAACGTGCCAACAAACCCGTCAAAGGTATGGTATGGTCAGCAACACAAGTCGTGATACAATACCTGACAGTATGGACTTTGGCTTGACCGCCTTTTTGGCTCAGTGGTTTACGTGTTGTATGAGCACCATAAGTTCCGGGTTCAATCGGGTATTTTTTTTTATAATTTTTTCCGTCGACAGATCACATGAGACTAATCACCTCAAAGAAAATGATTAGTGAAACGGACACAGAAATGTGTTGCCTCATGGCCCATTAGGTGACTCGGCATTCACTTTATATTATATGTAGCAACAAACATACACATAAATTATACCACCCTCTTCCTATAGGCGGGGTTTTAATGACCCTCATGTATAATGTCAGTAGCAAAGTTAAATAATATAAACTAAGAACTAGGTCAAGTCTTGTCTTGTGTCAAATGAAAGACATTAATGTCAGGTTTCATTTTAGAGCGCCTTATAGTGTACATTTTATCATGTATGATTACTAGCGACCCGCCCCGGCTTCGCACGGGTCTAGATTTTTTGACAAAAAAGGCAGGGGTTGGTGATAAAAAAGTAAAAATTTAGGGTTGTATGAATTTTTAAATGCCACATTATAAAAAAATAAAAACAAAAAATTTCATCCAAAAATTAAAAAAAAATATTTAAGGGTGAACAACCCTTATCACTTAGGGGTATGAAAAATAGACAGTAGCCGATTCTCAGACCTACTGAATACGTATATAAAATCTGGTAAAAATCGGTAAAGCCGTTTCGGAGGAGTACGGTAACTAACATTGTGACAAGGAAATTTTATATATTAGAGATAGAACTCAGCTTCTGTTATAGTAGATCGACAGCGCATCATTGACTGATGTTCTGTGGTTGATACTTCCATATCTGTCAATATCAAATAAAAAAAGGATCAACAGCAAGATACCATACTAAAAAAAGTATTACCAAAAATGTCTTGATTTGCATAACCAACGCCGTTCCCGTCACCTTGTGAGAAAGGCTTCCTGCAATTTTTTTGCATAAAGCAGCTATTGCCCTCTATAAAAAAAAGTACTGAACTATAAAGATATTGATTTTTGCTTTTTTCTTTTGTTTTCAGAGTTATACGACGCCTTACGGATGGCTCGAACGCAAGAAATTAAAATACCGTTTGGTGTCGGTGTTGCGGGCTTGGCCGCTCAGACGAAACATCACATCAACATCAGGAATGCATATGCAGATCCTAGGTATGTCTTCTGTTAAAAGTAGCGATGAGATATACTTACTAAATGCAATACCAGGGCTTCCAAGTACGAGTTCGTCAAATAGAGAGTTTTAAAAGTATTTGGCAGTATTAAGTAGAATATAATGGTCTAGTTAGTATTGCGGCGAGTACACCGAGTTTCGAACTCACCATACGAAAGATACTTTATAAAGTAATTTTTTTTTTATTATATTATAATTTTAGATAGTAAATCGTTGGCGCGTTTGATAGAACACTTACCTTACGCGGTCGGTGGGTCGCGGGTTCGACTCCCGTGGGACGATATGTTTGTACTTTTCTTAAGGCATGTCTTCTCCATATCTGGCCACTTTGGGTATCGGGTGGGAGGAATAACGAAATTCCGACCGGGTAACGAACCACCGTTCATAGACGGAAGAACCATGAAGTGCACATTGCGCATTTTGATCAGTTTATGGATTTACGAATTCTCGAAATTAAAAGTATATTGACAGCGCATCATTGACCGATGTTCTGAGGCTGGGGAATGGGGAATAATATGAAAAAATAATTCCAACGAATAAATCGCATTCATTACAGTTTATTTCAACGTATGTCTTTCCAGGTTTAACAGCGAAATTGACGCTCAGACGGGCTACAAAACGGAATTAATTCTGTGCATGCCGATATGCAACTACGAGGGTGATGTCGTTGGAGTTGCGCAGATAATTAATAAAACTGATGGTATGTTTTTGCTATTCGGAAGATTATCCCGGAACGTGCTAAACGGAGCTCCTACAAAAAAAAAATTTTTAAATATTGCGAGTCGCCAAAAATGCTTTCACAGGCAGCCAAATGGAATGCTTCCATGGGGGCCCAAATGGAACGTTACACACATTCCATTTGGGTCCCCAAGAGACCTTTAAGAGAGTTTGAAGTCAAAATTCGGTTTCGGAAGTTTATCTAAGGTTTTTATTAATGTTAGGCTGTCTTAAACAATATACAAAATCCATTGGGCAGAACATAGATAATGCTACAATACTCCGAAAAAGCATAAAGTAAGAGTCACTCTGAAGAAAATATATCTTATAAGAGTATTTTCCACTTAAGAAAATATTTTATTTTACTTCCGGATAATTTTAATTTAGAAGTCTCGTTCTTCACCAAATCCTTAAAGTGAAAAGTACTTATTTTTTTATATAAAACTAGCAATTGCCCCCCCAACCCCCCTTGTGGGTTGAATTTCGTAAAATCCGTTCTTAGCTGACCTCTACTCGGCGAAAGGAATATTCCTACCATATTTCAAGTCGCTACGCCTTATGGTTCCAGAGATATCGTGATGAGTGACTATATAGGTGGAAATCTCTTTTATATATATAGACTAGGAACCAGGCTTCGCCCGGATGCAATGCAGTTATACGCAAAAAATATTAATTATTAGCCTATGTTAATCGCTGATAATGTAGCTTTCTATTAGTGAAAGAATTTTTAAAATCGGTTCAGTAAATCAAGAGATTACCCCCTACAACCTCACAAACTCACAAACTTCTCTATAATATTAGTAAATTAGTAAATAAGTATAGATAGGGCGCAAAACGGATTGACATAGACATAACATTTATTACGAACGAAACATACACACAGAATCACAAAATAATAACAAAAAACATCAAATCAAGGTACATTTTTTAAATTGTGTAAATGTGTGTGTGCTGTGGTTGTAATTGGCCCTGGCTCAGCATAATGCTTTGCTCATATGATAGTAAGTGACCACCAGCGCTTATAGACATTTGCAACACCAAAAGTCATGCAGGTGCGATGCTGACCTACTACTTCAACTATGTCACGTCACGTCACGTCAATTAAGGTAAAATCTCCGGAATAATGAATTAGCCATTTTATACAACGCGCCCCGGCTTCACACGGGCGCAATAATTAAAAAATATCCTATGTAACTCGCTGATACTGTAGCTTTCTATTGGTGAAAAAAAAATTTTAATTCGGTCCAGTAGTTTTTGAGTTTATTCATAACATACAAAAATACAAATCTTTCCTCTTTATAATATTAGTATAGACTACCTATACCGGGCATGCATTGTAATGTCACGCAAAGTGAACGGTATAGAAGTTGATGTTCTGCAGTACCTTTTAGCGACTTTTTTAGGCCTTAGAACCTTCGCAGGCTTATACAGAACAACTCACTAAAGTTTCATCATAAACGAATGAATATAGGTGTCCATAGAGGACAAGCATACTTAAATTTATTTTAATTTATATCGAAAAATGTATAAAAAGAAAGATTTGAATTTTGTTTTATATGTCAAAATAAGAATCTCCCAGTCAGTAATCATTGGGGCGCTCTGGAAACTGGCACTACCTCAAAAATAGATTCAATTTCAATCTTACGCTGAGTGCCTTCCTTATATGCAAGTCGAAGTTATAATTTATTCACTAATGTATTGGTATGTGTTATTGGTTCCAGAACAATGTGGAGTTTAAATTTAATTGTGCCCTTTTACAGGTTCAAAAGAATTCTCCGCTCGCGATGTGGAAGTATTCCGCCGGTATCTCACATTCTGCGGTATTGGCATACAAAACGCGCAACTCTTCGAGTCATCAGTACTAGAATATAAGAGGA
This sequence comes from Anthocharis cardamines, assembly GCA_905404175.1. Classification (NCBI taxonomy): domain Eukaryota; kingdom Metazoa; phylum Arthropoda; class Insecta; order Lepidoptera; family Pieridae; genus Anthocharis; species Anthocharis cardamines. The sequence goes on along the minus strand of FR989972.1, from coordinate 2,629,297 downwards.
ACCAGATCCTCCTAGCATTGGCCAGGAGTATATTTGAGGAGCAGAACAATTTGGAGTGTCTTGTTACTAAGATAATGACGGAGGCTCGTGAATTGCTGAAGTGTGAGAGATGCGCTGTTTTCATACTTGATACAGATCACTGTGAATCGGTAAGAATGAGTAGATACGTGCTGTTAGGATGGCTCTCCGTTAAAAAAAAACTTTTCCAATATACACTACTTTATTAAATTTGAATTTGACCACCCCATTTTTACGTGGAGTGAAAGCAACTCACCGAGCCTAGTGGCATATTATATTCATTTTATATTATAACTAGCTGACCCAGCAAACGTTGATTTGCCATGTAAATAATTGAGGGGTTGGTGATAAAAATTTAAAAATTTAGGGTTGTATGTATTTTTAAATGCCACATTATAAAAAAAAAAAACATTAAATTTCGTCCAAAAATTAAAAAAAAAATTAACGGTGAACAACCCTTCACTTAGGGGTATGAAAAATAGATAGTAACCGATTCTCAGACCTACTGAATACGCATATAAAATTTGGTAAAAATCGGTAAAGCCGTTTCGGAGGACTACGGTAACTAACATTCTGACATAGAAATTTTATATATTAGATATAGATTGTTGAAAAAGCAATTAATTCGGAATTAATTATAAATATTATAGTGCGTATTTTCACACACACATTGTTTCATGTCTATCTTGCCTTTAAAGAAATACAACGCTTTTAATTTTATCACATTGTTCCCGGGATGATTTATACAGATATTATGTTACAAAAAACACGATGCGCACGCACAGCGTTTGTATATATTCCTGATCGCCCTAGGTTTCATACTATGAACTGCGTATGTGGCTTCCCAGGGTTCGATTCCCAGGTTGGTCATTAAGTGTTTCTCTCATTTAAAAGTGTGGAAATGATTGGTGATCAGAGTTTGAGAATTTGAGGGAAGGGAACGCCCGGAAGGGTTGATAAAAATTGGTGGAAGTTTGAAAACTGTGCATAGGGTACGTAAGGCGGAAAACTAACACTAGTGGTGAAACAACAAGTTTGACTAAAAATTCGTCCCGCGGACTCCTCCCATGTTGAGTATGGGAAGGATGCAGAGGACGAGGAGGGGGGCCGTTTGGTCTCACCGCCGGGTGCTCGCGGCAGTACGCTTTCGCGATCCAAGGGGGCCCATTATGGCGGCTTGAGGGGATTTTTTAAATTCATTTTTTTTTTTTTTTTTATGTCAGTTATCGACAGACGAGCATGAGGTTCACTTGATGGTAGGTGATACCTCAGCCACAGAACATCAGTCAATGATGCGCTGTCGACCTACTTTTTACTTCGAGCATTCGGAAATCCATAGACTGAATCCGAAACGCGCAATATTGCACTTCACGGTTTTTCCATCTATGAACGGTGGTTCGTTACCCGGTCGGAATTTAGATATTCCTCCCACCCGATCAATGCCCGAAGTTACCAGACGTGGGGAAAACATGCTTACAGAAAATTATAAGCATGTGCTCCCGGTGGGATTCGAACCCACGACCCATCGATGCGAACGGCAGGTGTTCTACCGAACGCGCCAACGAGCCCGTCAATACTACTACAGTTGCATTCTTTATTTCATACTATGAAATAAAGAATGCAACTGCAATGACAAGTTGAGTCGGTAAACTACGTTTGGGCATGAAAGGATGAGTTATAATTTAGAGCTTATCTGTCGTAAACATTATTCTTATGCTTTTTTTTTTACGTCAACAGAGTCACTTGGAGCGAATAGTCCAGAGGCCAGGAGGACGGCCTTCCGGCTTCCCTGCCCTCCCGCCGCCCGCGCCGACCCGCTTCCACACCCTCTTCGAGTTGGGCGCAAAGCATTCCCGGACCACGCTGACACCCAGACACGATGCAAAGTCCACACTCGCTTCAATCGCTCTAGCGGTGAGATAATCAACAGTGATCTGAGTAAGAAAATGGGGTCAATGATTCCAAATCGAAACCACAGATCACTGAATGAATTTCTGTATCTTTTTCTGTATCTAAAGAGAGAAAGAGGAAGACAATCCCTATCATTGCATTTTTTTAGATCATTTTTCTTTACAGCCAAGTAGGTAATCATTTCATCTATGCTCTGCCGCGACCGAAACTATAGTAGTATAAACTATTATCTCGTTTCCCGGTTATTCAAACGCGGCAACTCTGATACTAATCCCTTATGATTATAATGATCCCTTGCCTCAGAGTTATCCAATAATCTTTGACGTATGACATATGAAAAAAACTGAATTGCACATTGTGCTTCCAGAATTCTGTTTTTTTTATGGATTCACCAACATTTCAACTCGGTCCTGTGAATTTTACGGGAACACATACAAAGAAAAACATTTTTTTTTATAATATTGTCTTTTATTAACGCGAGTATCACACATTTAAATAAAATACTGTATACCGGATTAAAACGCGATTTATTATTTAACAACATAAATAATAAATCGCGTTTTAATCCGGTATACAGTATTTTATTTAATTTTTTTTATATATTGTACTTTCTAAGAAAATAATTAAAAAATAACATAAACTTTGCGCCTAGATGGCGCTGTTACTAATTAGTCCACCACACCCCACACTGCACACTACATGGTACTCGTTTTTTAAATTAGCTAATATAACAATAAAGATATTACTAATACAGTTCTGTCCGTGACCACGGTTGCATTTGCATCCGAAACGTGGGGATACATAATATACCTACCTAAATAATTTTCTTTATCTTTTTCGTTTTAATCCGTTATAAAGTATTTTATTTAAATATATTATAGATAATATTATTTTTTCAACATAACAGGTAGCACAGTCAAATAAGGCTCTAAACATATCAGACGTAGATGACTGGAGGCGGGAGAACGGTATGACTGACAAGGAATGCGATGACGCAGTCAATGTTCGCACAATGCTGTGTATGCCCATTGTAAATGCTAATAAGGATGTCATTGGCGTAGCGCAGCTGATCAATAAGGTACAAAAATTATTTCTTAATCATTAGATTCATACATACATATATACATCACGCCTATTTCCCATTGCGCTAAGCAGAGATCATGGAATTCCTAAGCTCCGATCCTTGCATTCCACTTTCGCTTCTTCCACTTCCACACGCTCGGTTTTGAGTACTTTTGACCTTTGAAGAATCCGTCTCCATACAAGCCCAAAAAAAATTTTTTTTAATAATGAAACATATTGATGCAAATTGCGTATATTGTGTATCTTGTGTTGTTATAAAGACTTTCTCCTTTATTTATTTTTTTATATTTTGATTCAACATTTAGGCAAACGGCTCATTTCATGTATGTGATCACCGGGAGACTGGCCGATAAAATATATTACCAGTCTTTGAAGAATGAATAGGTTCATTCCTTCGTTGTGAACGTTTCTGAATACGGAAATATCGCTGACAAATAGTTCCAAAGAGCACTTGTAGAAGGCGAAAAGTTCAGAAGGAACGTGTGGTTGTGGATACTATTTTTTTTCTATTATTTGGACTGTGGCAATGGTCTTTCTATATGAATCTTTAAACAAGCGTTTAATATTATTGTGTTAACCTTTAAACGTCTAGGAAGAGAGATTTTATTGAACCCTTATTTCTCAAAAAGACCAGAACAATATCTTCGTTGCGCCTGCCAAATTCCATATGTGCATTTTTGTATAGTTTTGAGAAACAACGAAAAACGTATTATTGACTCACATACGGAGTTTTTCTTAACGGTCAAAACACAATATATGGAAATAGTTAAACTAGTTTCCAGTTCGAATATCACAAAAAGGATTTTAGTAACACATAGAGAATAAAACGAAGATTATTTTTTGTGAAAAAACCAAAAATCAAAAAAATGCACATATGGAATTTTGGTAGGCGCAACGACGATATACCATATAAAAAAAATATTTATTATGAATGTAGTTGGTGTTAGATATAACAGTAATATAAGAAAATTATTTTTATAGACATTATGTGGTTATTATACAGGAAAACGGTTCCCAGTTCACCGATGGGGATATTTCAATATTCGAAGCATTTGCCATTTTCTGTGGTCTGGGAATCCACAACACACAAATGTATGAAAACGCTTGTAAACTTATGGCGAAGCAGAAGGTAATTAATTTGTATATTTTTGTATAATGATGTTGGCACGATGTACACATACTTTTCGTCCTATATAAATCATAAATAATATAATTGTTTTAGGTGGCGTTAGAATGTCTATCGTATCACGCGACCGCGTCCACAGAAGACACGACCAAGCTTTGCCAGGACAATATACCTTCAGCAGAAACATATAACCTTTATAGTTACAAGTTTCATGGTAAGAATTGATTATTGCAAATGATTTTCTACTTAGAGACTATATATCTTACTTATGTGATCTAATTACCAATTAAATATATAAAAAAAAACAGAAATGGGTTTGAAAGCCATTTCTGATTCACAGATCATTTTTTTGCAACTAAGTAGGTGATAGTGTTATGTGCTTTGCCCGACCGAAACAATACTTTTTTTTTAATTCTTGTTTCCCCGCGTTCAAAACCAGGACCTCCGTTGAGCCACGGAGGAGGTCTATACAAGATACTGTATTTTTTTTTATTTATTTCAATTCATTAAAATGACTACCTGATGAATTATTATTTTTTAATTTGCTTTGATTAAAATTTTTTGTTTATAAATTGATTTGAGTCAATTTTCCTTTCATTTTAATTCGAATAATCAATACACATAACGAATAGTTTTATTTTAGAAACTAGTAAGAGCTAATTTCTGTATATATACTAATATTACAAAGAGGAAAAAAATGTTGTTACGATTCGAACCGATCGACGAGCTTTAACTAGTATGAAGATATTAATCCGTTTATTGGAGTAGGTAAATGCTTCAATTAACTACTTACTTTTTTCAGATTTCGATCTATCTGATGAAGACACGTGTAGAGCGACACTCCGAATGTTTCTCGAATGCAGTCTAGTCGAAAAATTCCACATACCTTACGATGTAAGAGTTTTTCTATATTTTTATATGACCTTACTAATATCAAAGAACATAGATATACATAGAAGCACAGGCCCATACAAACTTTTGGTACAAAAAAGTAGTTATATTTTTGAACTGTAGAGCGCGCGGCAATGTATTGGTGTGACACACACATCTAAGCAGTCCGCTGACTCCTCCCCTCGCGTTGTCTCGCTCGGTCTTACGAGCGAACGGAAATAATCTAAAAGCGGCTGGGTGCGAGAGAGTGCGCGCTATGACTCCAGCGTCAGAGTGCGTCCACACGGATACTAGCAGCGCCGCGGTGGCTGGGGTAAGAACTACTCTTACCCCAGAGATACCGTGTCAAGCGCGCCTATAAGAGAGTAAACGGGCAGGTAGCTCACGTAATGGTAAGGCCCTTAAACATCCGCAACACCAGATGGCCGGCGGATGCGTTACCGACCTTTTAGGAAAGTCTAAGCTCGGATTTGAAGGTTCCTAAGACATATCGATTAGTTATTTTGCACACTAAAAATTTTGGCAAAATTATTCATCATAAAACGGCCTCAAAAACCGATACCAGTGCCTATAGACATCTTCAACACCAAAGGACTTGCTGAAACTTGTAATGTATCTCCCTAAGCTTATAAATAATAATTCTAGAAAATAACATGTTATTTATTTATTTACCGTCTCGACCGTGGGATTACCCAAGTCTCTATTCGAAGTAAACTACCATATTGGTTTAACCGCTTTTAAACTAACAGGTTCTCTGTCGTTGGACTCTAAGCGTAAAGAAGAATTACCGTCCAGTAAAGTACCACAATTGGAGACACGCTCTTAATGTCGCACAGACAATGTTCGCTATGATGAAAACTGGCAAAATGGAGAGATTTATGTCAGATTTAGAAATATTGGGTCTCCTTGTCGCTTGTCTATGTCACGATCTGGACCATAGAGGAACGAATAACGCATTTCAGACGAAGACTGAAAGTCCTTTGGCTATTCTATACTCAACATCGACTATGGAGCATCATCATTTTGATCAGTGCGTCATGATTTTGAATAGTGAGAGTAATAATATATTTCAGGTAAGAATAATACATTCCTTTTCACATGTGTTAGATTATTATATATTTCTTATTAAAATTGTACAACCCAAAGATAAAAAACTATTTCATGTCTTTCGGTAAAAGCTATTTTCTCGTTATTTTTTGAATAAATCATGGTAAAATAGTATCTTAACTTAAAAATAATTTATTTATCATTAAATTAGACGGTAGTCCCCTCTAAGGTTTACTTTTTGTGCTAAAAATATTTTGCATATAAACGCCATCTAGTGTCTGCAACTACACACTTATACTAATCATTTTTAGTAAATGGTATATTATAATTCTATTTATTTGTATTACAGGCTTTATCGCCGGTAGATTATAAGTGTGTAATGCGCGTGGTAGAAACAGCAATACTCTCGACAGACCTCGCTATGTACTTTAAGAAGAAATCTAAGTTCCTAGAGCTGGTTGAAAATGGAGAATTTGACTGGCAGAGTCCTGAGAAGAAAGAACGTAAGTCAACTCTATTATAAAAATACAAAAAAGTAGTACCTACCTAGTCAAATTTACTAATAACAAAAACCACCGTACATAGACAGAAATACCGTGAAGTTCATTTTACGCACATGGGTTTCAGTCTATAGATTTTCGAATGCTCGAAGTAAAAAAAAGTAGGTAGCCGTAAGTAGGATAGTACATCATTGACCGATGTTCTGTGACTGAGGTATCACCTACCATCTAAAAATAAGATTATTTTAATATGTAGAAGTTAATAAGAAAAATATCCTTTACTTTTGTTTTATTGAGACCTTAATTTTTATGACCCAAATTGAAATGAAAACCCTCAAGAACCATTGTCAAATTGACTCCATACAAAGACTCCGAAAAAAAATCTTATTTTTTCTGCTCTACCTTCAATTCTTAAAATTCTTTGAGATGGTTGATATGCCTAGACTAAATATTATAAAATAAACTCCAGTACTATGCGGAATGATGATGACTGCCTGTGACGTGTCAGCCATCGCCAAACCCTGGGAAGTGCAGCACAAGGTAGCCAAACTTGTGGCTGATGAGTTCTTCGACCAGGGCGACTTGGAGAAGCTGCAGCTTAATCAGCAGCCTATTGCCATGATGGACAGGTCAGTATGTTTTTTTTTTATAGAATAGAGGGCAAAAGAGCAGGTAGCTCTCATCAGGTAGATGATATCTGCTTCGCAATAATGCTTGTAGGTGCGGTGATAGCCTTTAAGTGTATGTAACATTTTATAACTAGGTGCTCGAAGTAAAAAGGGTGACAACGCTTTAACGCGTTTAATGATGTTCTGTGGCTGAGGTATCACCTACCATCAAGTGAACCTTATGCTCGTGTCGATATCTATTTACATTTAAAGTCAGTGATGCGCTTCGACCTACTTTTTACTTCGAGCATTCGGAAATCCATAGATTGAAACCGAAACGCGCAATGTGCATCTATGAACGATGGTTCGTTACCCGTTCGGAATTTCGATATTCCTCCCACCCGATCAATGCCCGAAGTTACCAGACGTGGGGAAGACATGCTAACAAAAAAATAAACATGTCGCCCCGGTGGGATTAGAACCCACGATCCATCGATGCGCATGGCAGGTGTTCTACCGAACGCGCCAACGAGCCCGTCAAAAAGTCACATATTTGATACAAAAACATTAAACATTTTCAGAGAGAAGAAAGACGAACTCCCTCAAATGCAAGTGGGCTTCATCGACATGATCTGCCTCCCGCTGTACAGGGTGCTCTCGGACACGTTCCCCTGGATCCAGCCCCTCTACACCGGCACCATGGAGAACCGGCAGAGGTGGCAGGACCTGGCGGAGAAGGTGGAGATGGGGCTCACGTGGATAGACCATGACACTATTGACAAACCTATTGAGGAGTTTACAAGTGAGTTGCGAACTAAATTAAGATATTTTTCTTGTAGCACACATAATAAACATTATTGTCAGATTATTATTTTTCAAAATAAACTTAGTACTTATAAGGCAAATGTTACAATGGTAGAAAACAACACAATATTGTAATTGGTAATTATACTTTGGGTTTATATATCGTTACTATTTTTTTAGTCTTAATGTTTTTACCGATAAGTATTTTTATATATATTTTCTATTTTTGTGAACCAAAATTTTCATCAGTATTGTGTTGTTTTTGTCTATTTGTGAAAACTGTTTTGGCCTATGTTTATATCATGATTTCTATGTATTTGAAGCCGGGTCGGATTGCTAGTTTTATGATATTATCATGAAACTTATTCACCAAATGTAACAAAAAGCAGTTGTTTAACAAACTGACGAGCTCGTTTGTGCGTTCGGAAGAACATCTGCCGTGCGCATCGATGGGTCGTGGGTTAGAATCCCACCGGGACAACATGTTTATAATTTTCTGTAAGCATGTTTTCCCCACGTCTGGTAACTTCGGGCATTGATCGAGTGGAAGGAATATCGAAATTCCGACCGGGTTACGAACCACCGTTCATAGATGGAAAAACCGTGAAGTGCACATTGCGCGTTTCGATTTCAGTCTATGGATTTCCGAATGCTCGAAGTAAAAATAGGTCGACAGCGCATCATTGACTGATGTTCTGTGGCTGAGGTATCACCTACCATCAAGTGAACCTCATGCTCGTCTGTTGATATCTAACATAAAACAAAATAATAGGACGATCTGTTAAAGCTTGTTCAGAAAGTTATAAATATTACCTTTGAAAACAATTTCTGTTCCAGCTTCCAACGACGCTATAAAAGACGTAGAATTCACAGTAACGACTCTGAACTGCCAGCGACCGGTCTCCGACACAGTCGCTCTCGTCAAGCCCTTCAAGACTCCCTTCCACTCCCTCAGACGAGGGAAACCCGCCAATGTCACTCTGAGGCCCTCCAGAAATAAACTGACCAGGTAAATTGGTTTTTAGTACCTATATTATCATACCATCATAGTTTAATCAATTTCGTCTAGAACTCATACAATAAACAATAAGAATTACTAATATCCTGTATCTTTTATATACTTTACAACTATCAAAGATATCACTAGATTTGAATGTATACTATACTATAGAAACAATTTATTCAAAGCATATGATGGCTTCACATGGCTATTTGAATTTGCTATTGGGTGTTTGATGTATTTTGGGGAAATATATGCCGTACACGCAAATATACAAATACAGGCAAATACGAATACACACATGGCAGCCAAATAACAAACTCAAATATTTTGCAACAGAAGGCAATATGTTTACCGTACAAGTTGACAGTGCGTGTGCTTTTGAATATGGCCATTATGTGAAAGATTTATTTGCGTATTTTCGTATTTGATCCCTATGATGTGCGTCTAGAACCCTACAAGCGCACGGTAACGCGTATTTGGTATTTGCCATATTTGTCAAATAAGGCAATACAATACACACGTAATTGTTTGCCAAATATGCCAAATACGCAAATACAAATAGCCATGTGAAGCCAATAGATAAAAATATGTCAGTGAATTTGACTTTTGGCTAAAGGATTTAATTACTTCAATAAATAATCCTTATCATGCTTATATGTATCTGAAGTAGACAAACAATTTAAATTCATAGGCTGACACAGAAGAGCGCAATATATTTTTCCATCTATGAACAGTGGTTCGTTACCCGGTCGCAATTTCGATATTCCTCCCACCCGTTGAATGCCCAAAGGGGACGTGGGACATGCTGTAAGAAAATTATAAACTTATCGTCCCGGTGGTGTTCGAACCTGTGACCCATCGGAGCACAAGTTAGGTATTCTACCAAACGCGCTACTGAAGCCGCCAAAACAATAATAATCATTTATTTTAGGCATATACATATTAACTATAAGTATATACATATCTTAGTTACAATTGTTATTATGCCATGTTCTAGTATACTTGGTAAATATTTATTTATTTTATTTATTTATTTACACTTTTACATCAAAAACTTAACCTATAGAATTAGTATAAAGAACAGAAAGTATATTAAGGCGGCCTTATTGCTCAAAGCAATTTCTTCCATGCAACCTGGATAGAAAGGAATTGAAGCATTATATAGATAGGAGGGATATAAAAGTATGCAATTAATAATTTAAATTAAGTATAATGTAAATGTAAATACGAGTAGTTTATGCAATGTATGTAGGCGTAATAATACACAAAAAAAAATATGTAACTCGCTGATAATTTCGCTTTCTATTTGTGAAAGAATTTTTAAAATCGGTTCTTTAGTTTTTTAGTTAAATTGTAAAATACAAAGAAACAAATCATTCCTTTTTGATATTAGTATAGATTATTATAGATTAGATTTATTTAATCATGCCATATATGTATGTACATATCATTATAAATTATCATATTTTTAACTCTAACTTAATCTAAGGATGCTGTGAGGATTTTTTTTATGTTATATAAACTTAATAGAATTGAATTCTTTGTCACTCATTTTATTCTAATTATGCTATTAAAAATAGTTTAGTTTTAAATTGTTTAATATTAGATTTTTAATATACATATTATGTCACCGGATTATTGGTATTTGTTCGTTTGCAAGATTTATTGTCTGTGTAGAATTTTATGGGCGTTTACAATCACGCGGAAAATTATAACGAACGGGTATAAATATAATAATCCGATATTTAGTCACTCACATACAAACTTAACTTATACAAATATATAAATAGAGTGAGATTGAAGTTTCTTCCAGGTCTCTCTACGCGGCACCAAGCAGTCGCGAAGAAAGAGATCTAACAGCGAGGGAGACCCCGGCGATCCAGCCAGCGCACACAAGCAACACAGCCCAGGAACAAAGCAAGACACCTAAACATAAGGGACGGTGAGTACGCGACATGGCAGAATAATATAAGGTAATCAAGGACTGAAACCGGTTAATTTTTATTTTCCAAAATACGTGTCTGACTGAGATATCATGATGTTAGTTTTAAAGAGTAATACACATTAAACTTACCACAGTAATTTTTACAGTAAATATGAATAAAAACGAAAGAATATAAACAAACAGCTTTATTATATCGGTGTAACTCCCATAGTAAATTAACCGGTATTCAGTCCTTGCTAGCAATCATTAAGCACTCGCAGCTTGCCTATAAACAAACAGACATCTAAACATAGGATATGTTAAACAATTACAAAGGAAATATTTTTTTAAAAAAGTACATTAACGTCAAAATAATGTATATTTGACACCTAGTATAGTGTTTTCTCACAAAAAGTAATCGTAATCCCCTGGGAGCCGATATGGAATACTTTAGGTATAATTAACTTAAATGCATTAAGCCAATACTAAAGAACATGGATGTACAGAGAACAACAGGCCCATACAAATGTTTGTCACAAAAAAAGACGTTCTACATTTGACCTGCAGAGCGCGCGGCAATGTATCGGTGTGACACACACATCTAAGCAGTCCGCTGACTCCTCCCCTCGCGTTGTCTCGCTTGCTCTTACGAGCGAACGGCAATAACGCTCTACAAGCGGCTGGGTGCGAGAGAGTGCGCGCTATGACTCCAGCGTCAGAGTGTCGTTCACACGGATACTAGCAGCGCCGCGGTGGCTGGGATAAGAACTACTCTTACCTCAGAGCAACCGTGCCAAGCGCGCCTGTATGGCCTGTTCTCCTATGTACATTGTACATCTATGTTCTTTGGTAATACATATATAACAAATTATTATTAGTTACTAACATAATATATTTTTATTTGACAGGTTATGCCATATGTTGTGACGAAGTTTGAATTGGTAAGTAAAAAACAATATTTTGGGATTATTCATGATTAAGACTCCTTCAAATTTTTAAATTGAAATTAGTTCCTAGGTATATATAGGTATATTTTCTTAATTCATGTTTCAACTTTTCGTATATCAATTGTTAAATTTATTTAGCGGTATAATTTTCCTTACATCCAAATCAAAAAAAAAACCATTTGGATCGAAATAGGTATACACAAAATCGTGGTAAGAATAGTATTAATAAGGGTAATTGTATCCACAGAATAGATAAATCTATTCCGTGATTTTATCAAACTGATAATTACATTTTTTCTGGATTGTAACACTATTTAATCAAAAATTTACTGTTTCCACCCCCTTCTTTTTTTTCTTTTTGGGGCCAAATATCAATAATCCACGGTTAAATGAGAGCGCCAAAGACATCGTAATACCCCCCCCCCCCCCCCCCCCCCCCCCAATTTTAATACATACAAACATCACGCCTCTTCATTATATTACTTGCTAGTAACACGCCCGGCTTCGCACGGGCGCAATGTAGTAGCACAATACACAAAACAATAGCATATATTACTCGTTGATAATGTAGCTTTCTATTGGTGAAACAATTTTGAAAAAACGTTGAGTAGTTTTTGAGTTAAATCGTAACAAACAAACAAATCTTTCCTCTTTATAGTATCAGTATAGATTCAATTTCATTTTGATTGGGTGAAATACGCTGACGACACTTCGATTTAATTTCGATAGGGTCGTTGCAAAACATACATTCGATTCGATTACGATTTGGATTCGATACAAAAACCAGCTTTAAACAATTAAATCACTTCGATTAGTTTGAAGTTTTGATGTTTTTATTTTTCGCCTGTTGCCTGGAAGAAATCGCATCTTAGCTATAACATCGCCTTTTGTACCCTATTTCATTTTTGTATTATTTTTATGTATAGTGTTCATTAAAGTTTTTGTGTTTGTTAGGAGAATAAGGCCACTTTTCATGTTGATTGTTCCGATATGTCACGAAACTATTATTATTATATTTATATATTATTATTATTATTTCTTCTTCAGGGGCAGTCAGAGCAGTACCGACAGAAAGGACATCATTAAACCGTCCCAGTCGATCGACTAGTCTGCCGTCTGTCCTACGTTTCACTACTTGCTGATAAATCGTCTGATAGCCTATCCGCGACTTATCAGGCGGTGTTAGAAATAAGAGTGTTTGAAACTATCTGTTAAGTCTATCTAGGTACTAGATAAATTCTAATAGGTTTTTAAGTTTTATCTGTCAGATATATTTATTTATTTTATCTGGAATAGAATAAACATTTTATCAGAAGGAATATGCACACCTTCGATGAAATGGCCATCGGACACTGCGGTGTTTTTCAGTCATGGCCTAGTCACCTCGCAGTTAAAATTTAAATTGAAGTGAAAAACATGAATTGAAAATCGTTAGTGCTTTGGTTTATTAAATGACTTTGCTTCCGGTTTGTTTAACTTACTAAAAATGATCAGTATAAGACACTCGTCAGATAGATTTTGCTGTCATTACTATGGCTGACTGAGGGCCAATTGACTAATGTTTTTAGATTTTACGTTGTTACAACCGATGGATTTCCGAATATTGAAATAAAAGATATGGACTCGTCCATTAATCACGTTATGCTTTCTAGCAAATCTGTCATTTGTATGTTGTTTCAAATTTGTCATTTTGAGAAAAATGGCGGGAATAAACGTAAGACATAAATAAGGAGAGATATAAGGAAAAAATAATAAATATAAGACAAGGCGGTATGGTCGAAAGACTAGCCTGCCCTTTGGGCGAAAATAATAATAATAATTGTCATTTTGACATTTTGTATGCTATTTCAAATTGACATTGACAGATTGACTGTTCGCGCCAAGCCCTCTAAGTGTCAGTGATTCAAATAGGTATATCAATTTTAAATTTCGAACTACGTGATTGTCATTTCTTATGAATTATTTTTGGTTATTTGAACTGCGTTATATTCGCAAAATGTCTTGTATCATATCTTGCTGGTCCTTTACTCTGGTTATTCTAATGTATTTACTATTTATAGACTGTGATCTAGCGTTACTTCGCTCTATTTTAGAATGTAAATAAGGCCTGTAGTAAGTTTCTATATTGTTGGATGTTTAGATGTATTCGTGTACAGTTACCGGCACGAGTCGTGAGCACAGTTTTCATTGGTCGATATGACGTCAACCACGCTGACGTTGAGCGTGATTGGCTCGGCAGTCGGTGCTCGTCGTCTATTGGGTCCGCGAGTATCATTCGACTATCGTACACTCGAGTGCAATTTTAGTGCCAACTTTTTAATAAGTGTATTTTTGTTATTTTTGTTACCGATTTCATTGATCCTTAAAAATAAAATATGCAGAGCAGAAAGAATTCGATGATAAATAGACAATCCCGAACAAATATCAACTCAGTGTTTTGTTACATGAAATAAAAGGGTATTACGAAAAACATGATGGACCTTTATAAACAAACTGCAGGTGCGACTAATACAATTTAATCAATTAATTAATGTACCTTTCAATTACCGATTGAAATAATAAAAGTGCCAAATAATTTTGCCCGACTGTATACTTACGCTGACTCAATCCCCACCACGGATCATCTGTGCTCACGACTCGTGCCGCTATCTGTACTAAAATCTCCGTTACTATGGACCATAATGACGTAATAAAGATATTTGAAAAGTGCATTATATTCTCGCTAGTCTGAAGTGTAATAATGTGAGAGGCTTTTTTTATTTGAAATTGGAATATAAGTAAAATGATTAATGGATGCATAATGAATTTTATATCGAACTAGTGGACCCCGCAGACGTTGTTCTGCCACAATTTTGGCTTCGAAATTATATAATTAAATTGACTCTAGAAAACGTTTGTATGGGAAATAGAAAAGGGCTGTTTTTAGGGTTTTCCCGGAAATTATTCGATATTTTCTCGCCTTTTAAACCTTCTCTAGACCTCTACGAACATTTCAAGACTAAGATAAGATAAATCCGTGCAGCCGTTCTCCAGTTTTAGTGAGACTAACGAACAGCAATTCATTTTTATATATATAGAATATAGATTAACACCGATAAGGATATTATTGCACGAATCATTGACTGTAGACATCGCACTTATATTTTACCATTTGAAGAAACTCTCACAAAGTTTCGACTCATTATCAAATTTATGAGTATAAATTTAATATCCTATGAATTATAAAACGATTTAATGATGATGCTTGAATAACTTAGGTATTTTTTATACAATTTTTTTTATCATTTTCAGATTTGTGTCATTATGATCCATTATATACGGAAATAATGTATTATAGTGAATAAAGTACATATTATTTAAAAATAATTGTTGTATTTGATTCACTATTTTAAGGTGTTAGTTTTTAAATATGTATTTTAGGGTGACACATAATTTTGTCTATGGTTAAAATACTTTCATGACTTCTGGTGACTGAGAGGTTATAGATCAAGATTTTTGTATATTAACGCGAGTATCACACATTTAAATAAAATCTCTTTTACCGGATTAAAACGTGATTTATTTATTATATTATTTGTTCCGACGTTTTGAATGCCTATTTTAATCCGGTAAAAGTTACTTTACTAAAACATTTGGAATTCCTTGGAATCTGTAATAGGACTTCTGTGATGTAATTTTTCAGAGTTAAGGGTAACCTTAATACCTTACAAATAACTGTAGATGTTAGATTTGTCACAATGTATAAGTGTTTTAACATTTAAACTACAATAATTCTTATTAGGCGTATCCTACGAGTGATGATGAAATATTTAATGTTTAAGGTTTTACTATTTATATTATTTTGCTTCGGGGTTATACCGCTTTCTCTTAAAGCTTTATTATAGATTGTCCTTGAAGATATATGAGAAAAAGCTATACAAGATGTATACTGCTGTACCGTTCTTTTGAGGTGTAAAATCAATGCTGTTCTTAGAAATCGTGGTCAGTCTGTAATTATATTAAGCTGAGTTATTTTAATTCAGTAACTATTTATTCAGAATCAGTTACCCACAAAGACACACTGTATATTTGAATAGAAGAATCAAACTAGCTTCACTAAATTTGACGCCTTACGGAAACTGTGCGGCAATTTTGCTTCCGTGCGTTCATGGGGCATATTCCAATAAGGCGAATTGTGTTGATACAATTTTAAAAAAAATATTAAGTGCGTATTGCGCTTCACCGTTTTCTTTGAACCGATGATATGATAGTGATCAAAGTGTCCGAGCGCTTAGTTTATATTATACAACCACTGATGCGACCCACGTATAGCGCCTTATCCGGCGAAGGCGAGGACCAATGTATCACGCAACCTTCACCCGGGTGAGCTACCCTTCAGCCATTCAGGCTCCCTCTCCTCCTAGGGCAGCCCGATACGTGTTTTACAGGAGACGCCTTCAGGCATGTGGCAAAACCCCTCTAATTTCAAGGCTGAGCCACAAACTTGCCACACATATTCGCGTTAAGTTGTCAAGGCGTATTAGCCAACAGCGAGATTCCATACAAAAATGTACGACTGGTCTTCTCCCTTTAGGTTTTTTTTTATAATATAGGGGGCAAACGAGCTTGTGGCTCACCTGATGGAAAGTGAACACCGCCGCCCATGAACATCTGCAACACCAGATGACTTGCAGATGCGTTGCCGGCCGTTAAAAGGATGGCGAAAGAGTCCCGTAATATCTCGCTTTATCATCAAGGACTCTCGCAATACAGCTTTAGGAGATGGCGCTAAGACCAGTGTCAGAAAATAAATTGTTTCTTCTGTATCTTTTAAGTAACAATTCGCGGTGTAAGAGTCAGATGGACGTATCTACATTTTCTCAATTTTACAGAAGACTTAGAAATACTGAGACAATCTGCCACTTAAATTTTACCAGCTTTTTATTACAGATAGTATACAATTGACGAATAAAATATTTACATCGGTATATTGACAAATATTAGAGGTTAAAAAAGTTAAGAATTATTTACGTTACGTATGAAGAAAAACTATTTTTGGGTATTTCTGTAGATATGTTCTACTGGTTCTTATACCGCGAATTACAATTATGAATAACGATTTAGTTGTTAAAATATGTAAAGTGAAAAGTATTATGAAGCTAGTCGTATATCTTGTAACTGCAGTTATGTTACCTAACGCGAATTCTACGTCCGATTGCTTAAAAAGCCACTTGTGCAATATTAACGCTATTTTATTTTGTTTACAGAGTCTATTTTGTATAAGAATTACTATTTATATAAGTTTAACAATTAATTGAATGTTATACATTCTTATAGCTTGAGATAATGTTAAATCTAAGAATGTGTGTGACTATATTCCTGGTTTCGTATTGTTTTAACAAAAAAGATGAAATTAAAAGTCTTTTTAATTTTTTTAAAAAATAATACAGTTTATGTTAAATTTGATGATATATTATTTGTTGAAGTAATATTTCAATACAAGATATGTATAATATTGTCTGTTATTAACGCGACTATCACACATTTAAATAAAATACATTATACCGAATTAAAAGGCGATTTATTATTTATATATGGCAACTTTGTGATATTTCAAATCAGACAACTGTCATGTTTCAGTATGCCGCGATCACGGTTGCTGAAAAGCATCCGAAACGTCGGTTAAAAAATAAATAATAAACCGCGTTTTAATCCCCTATAAAGTATTTTATTTAAAAAAGATATTTATATAATGTATGTTTGTCCTCTATGCACTCGTATACTATTCATCATATTATGATGAAACTTTGTTGAGTTGTTCTGCATACGCCTGCGAATGTCCCTGTCCCAAGATCATTTACAAACTACGTGCCATTGTAACGCATGCTGGGTATGTAGAGTACAAAATATATTATTATGTATGAGGTTTTTGTTTTAAATATTTGTTGTTTTTCTTATGCGTTTACTAATTTTAGTCACTGGTGTAAATTTTCAACTATTATATATTAATATATCGACTAGTTAAAGGCAGGCACTTATCACTTGAATTTGTCAATTAGGTCTTCGAATGAACTAATTTTAAATATTATTGTTATGCAACATATAATTAAAACTAAAAGCAGAATACGTTTCCAAAAATAATTGTAATTATTTAATTACTTACGACTTGATTTTCATACCGAATATAAACGTATTCGGAATGTGCTATGTAAAACAATTTTGAGTTTTGGAAATTTTGTACTAAATCCCATATGTATTTATCTCGTACCGGACGCCAAACGGATTGGGAACGGGACTTTATAAGAATGTTAGCAGATCTCATTCAGTGGCGGGACCACCATACAAGCCCAAATGCCTGTTTTGCCTTATTAATGCATTAAAAAGAAATATAATAATGTCATTAGTCATATATTATATCTTATACGATTACGTAATATTATAAGTTATATAAACACGTATTATGTTAAAATCGGCAAGACGGGCTTTTGCGCTTGTATGGTAGTCCCGCCACTGATCTCATTCACTCCTTTACTATCAATTACCGAGCTCTCAATGGAACCGTTCAGATGATTATGAATGGTTTTAACTCGCCAAAAATTGAGGACATTTCGATGGGTTGATAGCTAAAATCCAATAAGTATGAAATTAAAAGTTGTAAAAAATATTTTTTTTAACTTTAGGTATTAATTTACCTAAGATATACAAAGAATAGAAATCATGGAAGTAAGATGACTATGTAATAAAATAGAAGAGCACGAAAGATTTATATTCTCATTTTTAGAGGCCTTTACCTAAACAAAAGGGTCGAAGTGAAAAGAAAAAATCTAATTAAAGAATATTCATACATACATATACATCACGCCTCTTTCAGAGAGTAGGCAGAGATCACGGAATTCCATATGCTCCGATCCTTACATACCACTTTCGCTTCTTCCACTTTCATCAATTCATAAAGAATATAGAAATAAGTTCTTATTTTGTAAAAATGCAAAAAATCTAAGGCTCTTTTATTTTATACAAAGAATATCGTCGTAATTAATATTTGTGATGTGATATATTCTTTGTAAGTATATTTTAATTTAGGGTTTTAGTATTCAACCTTCGTTTTGACTGTTTCGGCGATCATTGTTTTTACTGCTAAGTGACCAAATATGATATTGTGAGCCCATTTCGGTCGAAACATTTTTTATCTTTACCTTACCACCAACCTTAGCCAAACGTCATTCTCATACCACGCCACGTTCAATAGATCATTACGTCAAATTGTTTAACATTTTAGTCTTCCAAAGTGTTTGATTCTATATGATTTCCACTGTTAGCAATTAGGTAAACTAGATTTCTGGTGTTGTGAACTAGTTTAATAATATTAGTGACTTCTGATGTAAATGTTTACTGTATTAAACAAATGTTTGAGATTTCTCTAACAATGGCTTTTATTTATCAAATCAAATCAAAATTGCTTTATTTAGCCACAACAAAATAAAAATAAAAAAATACATAGAAAAAATACACTTGTCCTTAAAACTAAAACATTTAAAATTTAATTTAGCTAAAATAACGCTCTAAGAGCAAATAAAAAAAAAATAAAAAAATTCTAAAATATTAATAATAGCAATAAAAACAGAACTAAATAGAATAAAGATGTGGCTAAAAAAGACAGCCACTCAGCATTTGCCACATCATTTTTCAATGGTGTGGCGCTGATTTTCAGTGGCTGCTCAGTTTCGCTTGGAGTGACATAACAACTGAAAACAAAATCCAACATACATAAAAAATTTAAACCTTTTCCTCAATCGCTTTATTCTATATCTATCTAAAGACTTCTCTAAATACATAAGGCTTGTCAAAGAGACTGTGTTACAGACCTTTATAATCTAAATTTCGATAGCAAATTAGGGAAGTCGCACTTTGGATGTGTTTATGTACGAATTCTACTCGTACGCTCTTCGAATATTACCTACTGTGTCGAGCACACTATGCGAACTAGTGCGTGTACGCACGTATAGTTCCGACATGAAATCAATCCCAACTTGCTCGGAGTTTTTAGACGTTCGTGCGGATGGATATAGAAAAAAATCTATACTCTGTTCTTGAAAGTTACTGTATTTAGTTAAAGCTGATTGTAGCTAAAATATAAATCAAATATATCTTTATTTATGCGCAGATAACCATGAAATAGTAATGTTACCGGTTACGGAAAAACGGAACCAGTAGGTACCTATGCGCGTTCAATTCGTACGTCCAATTACGTTAACGTAAGATACGATGTCCAATGTGTGACCGCTAATACTTTTTATGAAATTAGAAGAATGTTATTCTTTGACAATAGGATACTAGCATTGTCATAAAATGTCACTACAGTCTTACAAAATAAAAACAGAAAAATGTTCAGATTAACGGGACAATTATTTACCATCCGAAGTTTATTGGTTTGTTTA
Source organism: Anthocharis cardamines (assembly GCA_905404175.1). Taxonomy (NCBI): domain Eukaryota; kingdom Metazoa; phylum Arthropoda; class Insecta; order Lepidoptera; family Pieridae; genus Anthocharis; species Anthocharis cardamines. The sequence continues at coordinate 2,609,018 of FR989972.1, read as the reverse complement.
CTTATTAATTGACAATTTAATCTATTTTGAAGACATACAAAGTATGCTACCATTTTTATCGGGCCTGAAAATATACTGAACCCTAAAAATCCTATTACTGATTCTTTTGCATGTAAAAGAATCCTGTCTGGTGACATTGTGGTTCTTCACATAATACGTAGGGACTCTTGGACTCTCACACGAGGAATGAAGTGCATTTTTTTTATAGAATAGAGGGCAAACGGGCAGGCGGCTCACCTGATGGTAAGTGATTATCGCCGCCCATAGACATCCGCAACACCAGAGGATTTGCGAGTGCGTTGCTGACCTTTTAGCAATTGACGTCAGCATTAAGTAAGAAATTATAGGTGGCTGTGTACCGGTTCTATGTACTGCAACTAAGGGTAAAGGGCATGAAACTTCTTGGAAATAGTTTAAAACCCGTTCTAGGACGGGCTCGTTGGCACGTTTAAGAAGAGGCATTATAGAACACCTGCCGTGCACTCTGATGGATCGTGGGTTCGATTCCCACCGGGACGATATTATTGGTTATAATTTTGTTTGCTTTGTTTGGCATTGAACGGGTGGAAGGATAATCGAAATTCCGAACCACCGTTCATAAATAGAAAAACCGTGTAGTGCACATTGCGCGTTTCGGTTTTAGTCTATGAATTTCTGAATATGCTCATCTGTAAATAGTACTGCGTCTGGGAATAGTACAGGCCTCAAAAGAGCTTGTAATCTACCTCACTGCACACCAGCTACTAGTTTTTTGCTGCTACTCCTAATAACTAAAGTCCTGTGTTCAAATTGTATGTATTGACCCTAATCGATTTATTTCTTACTTGCAGCGTCGACAGCCCATCGACATTCAACTGGCTCATCTTTCTAGGCTTCAGAAATACAAACCCCAAGAGCGGGAAACTTGCCCCCCGCCACCGCTACCACCGCCTCCCAAACCCAAAGATGACTCCGCATTCTGGGGCACTCTTGCTGTTATATTCCTTGCAGCCGGATTTGCCGTGGTCGCTGAGTAAGCGTGTTTGTATTTGTAAAGCCGTATCAATAACTGATACAAAAATATATATTTCAACAATAGTAACACATTCTAAATCAGTAGTTGCTAGCAAGCCAACCTAATAAGAAGTTACATTGGGGCAATGGGTCATATATGTATCTGATTTTTAAATAAATAATACATAGAAGTACCGCAGTACATCTATCTTTGATAAATGAAAAAAATATTAATGCCATGAACATAATCACATATACATACGTACATATGTACGCTAACGATAATTACCGGTACTTATTGATAACGATACTTATCAATACCGCTAACTTTGAGTAGGGATACTTACACCTGTTTTACTGAAGGAAATGCTTTTGCGTACTGGGTACTCCCCCCACGAGATGTAATGCGTCTCTCGTATAGGCCCTCTTTGCTAGCCAGAGAGCCGAATGATCACAAACCCAAAAAAGTTTAGTCAATTGCGTTAGGTCTTTTGAGAGGCTTCAAATATCCAACATATTTATGTTATCAACCTATACAGGGCTCAAACATCCCCCAATTTCACAAACTCTGTTCGACAAGTGCTCCAGTCCGACACTTGAAATCGACCTGGGAATCGAACCCGGGACACCTGGGCTAGTAGATAACGAATAGCGACCGCAATACAACATACGCAATTGAGCGATACTAGGTTAATTGGTAAATAATTCAAAAATATGTTACAGACGATCGCCAGAAATCCGTGATTGGCTTACTATCCACGCTCCTTGGTTTGATGATTTCATAGCGATTCTGTATCAAGAGAATATGACTTACTCTGAGTTTGTTGAGAAATGTAGGGATGATTTGAAAGATTACATCGCGAGGATCGGTAGAGATGATAAGCCAAAGAATTGCTCGCTGGAGGGAGATGCCAAGCCTATCATACGTAAATATTAAGAATTGAGTACTTAATAATTGGACGTTGTTAAACAATACAGTGTCAACCCACATGGTTGCCATTTTAAGAAAATTGAGTTTGAAGTTTTAATCAGGTTTTATAATTAATAATAATTTTTGTAATTATTATTATTAGACTAAATATATGTCGTTTTTCTTGGTAGCAAACAGAGTAATTGAATTTAATGTATTATTATTAAATATTGTAAACATTATAGGTTTTCGTGCTCGATAGTTTTTTCAATATTTTTGCTATTAAAACGATTTAACTGGTACATATCTCTTTTGAAATATGTACAGCCGGGCTAGCATGACCGCCACGAGATATATCTCGCGCGAGAGAAGACAAACTAAGATGTTAAATATCTCGATATATTATATCTCGACATCGACAATTTTGATAGAAAAGATATCTCGATCGACAAATGTATCTATTTTTGATATTAAAAGTCGAGTTTTAAGTGTAATTGTCATGTTTGACCCGAAAGAAATAAAGCGATAGTCGATTGAAACACGAGAAAACGGTAGACAAAATTTTGTCGCGCTTGTCATGCTAGGCCGGCTGGAGTAAAAGGAAGAAGAAGTCATAAGGAAGCCATAAAAAATTACATTTTTGTAATTTTGTGGGTTGACACTGTATTGCTTAACAGCGTCCAATTGTGATGTCTTAGGAACCTTTTCCAACAGGCTCGTTGTTATAGACACTTTGCCTTGAATTCTGCATTCGACTGCCGATCAAAAAGATAGTAAAACATTTTATATAATAGGTATTTGTAGATCAAGCAATTACAGAACCACATTTAATTACCCAATCCGAACTAAATAACATTGTCTGTGATTCAGATTTCGCCGTGCGCATCGATGGGTCGTGGGTTCGAATCCCACCGGGACCACATGTTTATAATTTTCTGTAAGCATGTTTTCCCCACGTCTGGTAACTTCGGGCATTGATCGGGTGGGAAGAATATCTAAATTCCGACCGGGTAACGAACCACCGTTCATAGATGGAAAAACCGTGAAGTGCATATTGCGCGTTTCGGTTTCAGTCTATGGATTCATGGTATGGTTCAGAAATTGTAGAGTATGACAAGCGTTATCAGGGTAGATGGGAAGCAGACATGCTTGCAAACTATTGTTGCAAACAAGTGACTACAAGAGAAAAGCTAATAGTTCCAAATAAAATATATACTCTTTCTAATGAACAATCAAATCCTACAAATTTAAATAAAATCTACAGATGTCTTTCAACTACGAAATCTGACGTGATCAGAATTTTATTTAAATATTTCATATAGTTAGTTTTTCAAAACCCAGTGATTTTTTTTATTTTGTTGTTTAGTGTAATCAATTAGAAACACTGAAGGCGGTTGATTCTACCTACAGTTTTATTGTTCGTGGGATGAAGTTGCGCGTAAACCTTACCAAGCTCGACACCATTATCACTATTTTACACTATCGCTCCGTCAGGATTAATTTGTATGTTGAACAATCAATAAAATAATTTTACAGATGTTCCAGAGAAACATGAAGTGGAATCAAAAAAGGATGGTAAGAAGAAAAATACATAAAAGTACCTAATTAACGATGAAAAAAAAATATATGCATTTGCTGTATTAAAATCGTCTCTTATATACTTGAATAAAATGGTATTTCTGTCAGTTTCGGGTTTGCGAGATTTAGATCTGGACATTTTTCATCCCAGTTACTCCATTTTTCCATGGAAGGAGGAAAAATAGACTTCGAAAAGTCAAAGTATTCATATTGACGTTTAAAAGGTAATAGGGTATGACCGACAAAAACTAAATTGTTCAGGACAGCAGTTTACAGTTCACTAAGTTTAAAAGGCACTTCGAAAACATAGTTTTTGTTCGGGCATAAGTGACATAAAATCTTCGTAGATCCTTGGGAGTGAGAATTCGAAAGAGCAGAAAATTTTAAGTAGGATGGCATTCATGAGTAATGTCGCTTATGCTATATTACCTTTTAAGCGTCTATATTATTAGATATTTATTGTATTGCATTCCAGTAAATAAACAAAATGGAATGAAGTTACTCTGCCAGGTATAACAGAGAGCAATACTGTCCAATTTGTTTGTTTATAGATGGAAAATGTACGGTATTACCACCTCCTGTAGTCACGAAAGACGTTTGCGAGATAGAGAAGTGCATTGCGGAGTTCGCAGAAACAGCTCTCAATAATTACTACACTGCTACGGAGGCTTGCGCTTACTATAACAGGGTAAGATTTTTTTATATTAGATATACGGACGGGCATGAGGTTCATTTGATGGTGGGGCATACCTAAGCCCATTGGGCAAGCTAGGGATTTTGTCTAGGGGGGGCAGCCGTCCAGCTGAACTAACCACAGTCATTTAATGCAAGATTAGGATGGGCAAAGAAATTTATAGGGTGCCCACCCTTCTCTCTAGTTAAGCCAATGCCTTAGCCATTGAAAATTAGTCAATATGAGCTGTTGACCTACTTTTTTTACTTCGAGGATTCGGAAATCCATAGACTGAGACCAAAACGCGTAATATGCACTTTACGGTTTTTCCATCTTTTCATCCATTCAAATTTAAGAATAATTATATAATTTCGAAGCCAAAATTGTGGCAGAACAACGTCTGCGGGGTCCACTAGTATAAGTATAGATAACACTTTAATGTTTTTCACTTTATTCCAGGTAGTAGAAGAGACGATGCAAAACTTTACAATACCGACGGTAAAGAAATTACATGATACAATGGCTGAGAGAATCAGTCTTGTTAACACTTCTGTGGAGAATGCTAACGAAGCTCTCTCAGACTTGGGTAAATGTTTTATTTTAGACTATGACCCCGCCCCGGCTTCACACGGGTGCAATGTAGATGTATGTACTAAAAAATATATAAGAAAGATAATTTAGCTTTCTATTGGTGAAAGAATTTTTAAAATCGGTGGAGTAGTTTTTGAGTTAAATCGTAACAAACAAACAAATCTTTTAAATAAAATACTGTATACCGGATTAAAACGCGATTTATTATTTATATTGTTTAAATTATTTATCCCGACGTTTCGGATGCTTTTCAGCAACCGTGGTCAACGTGGCAACGTGGCAACGGTAAACATATAAATAATAAATCGCGTATTAATCCGGTATACAGTATTTTATTTAAATGTGTGATACTCGCGTTAATAAAAGACAATATTATAATCAAATCTTTCCTCTTTATAATATTAGTATAGATATCGACAGTCAAGCATGAGGTTCGCTTGATGGTAGGATAACCCAGCCGCAGATCATCAGTCAATGATGCCCTGTCGACCTACCTTTTAGTTCAAGCATTGGGAAATCCGTAGACTGATTTTTTTTTATTTCCCTGGGATTCGAATTCAGGACCTAGGGTGCTAAACGCAACGCGCTTACCACTGAGCCACGGATGCGGCCATTTTTAAATAAATAAACCTCAATTTGTAGTTAAAATATCTCTGTGCTGTTTTGAACTTGGTCTCCATGGGCTAAGAGTCTACCAAATGCTAGAAAATCGTCATTGGAACTGAATCCTTTATACTTTGTACTGAATCTTTTTGAGATGTCTTTCAAAATTCTAGATGACTTAATCCAATACTTTGAGTGTGGAGTCAAAGCGCCCAAAGATCAAATGGCCAACACTCGTGGACTTATCTGTGATTACCAGAAGAAACTTAAGGCTAGTTTTATTCAATACGAGTGGGAGAACGACAAGGCCTTGGCGATGGATCAACATTGGCAAAGGGTAAGCGAACATTGTAATTACATCATTGTAGCCCGCCTAGCATGACTATCAAGAGATATCTCGCGGACGAGTGAAGACAAACTAAGATATCGATACCTCCCACGTAAGTTGTGGTAACCAACAACATTGGTGTTTTACGTTTTTTTTAAACAAACTTCATTAATTTTCTGTGTTCGGAATAAATGAAAATATTTAATTGACTTTATTACATATTTACAAGACGTTTAAAGTTGTTTCATTATAAAAAGACAGATGGAAACGGACAGTATAAGTACTTTTTGGTAACTACAATTTACGTGGGAGGTATTGATGACGTAATTTAACTAAAATACATTTTAGTTAAATTACGTCCTAAGCTATCAGGCGGATTCATTTACACTTCTTTTTCATTCAATTTTCTTCCATTTTTAACCGACTTTAAAAAGGTGGAGGTTCTCAATTCGACTGTATGTTGTTTCATTTTGTATGTGTGTTAAGCGATAACTTCGCCAATTATGCATGGAGGTGGTCCCATATTTTTATCGATTCGGACCTTTTTGAGAAAATCAACAAAAGCAAAAGTATATACACAGATAATATTATCTTGGTTAGTGGTTCCTTTCAGCAAAAGTTTCTGATGAGTGCTTTTTAGTAAAATGTATGACCATGACGTTGTTTCTAATAAAATTACCAAAGTTCGAAGTACGAATGTTCACGATACTAATAATAATTGTCCTTAGGTTGAAAATTCAGTAGATAAATATACCGCTGAGAATCAGACCATGTATCCAGAACTAAAATATGAACAGGACATATTGCAGCTTCAGGGAGACCCGGACTTCTTACTGTATCACACCTATAGATACGTAAGCCATTTTATTTCTATACTAATATTATAAATAGGAAAGATTTGTTTGTTTGTTACGTTTAACTCAAAAACTACTGAACTGATTTTAAAAATTATTCACCAATGGAAAGCTACATTATCAGTGAGTAACCTAGGCTATTTACTTTTTGCACCCGTGCGAAGCTGGGGCGTGTTGCTATATATAATAAAGAGATTTGCTGAATATATTTTCAATCTTATGCACAATTCTACTATCAGTCGACTAAACACCGCGGTTACCTTCATCCCTATGTTGTTGACATATCCTAAATTCGAACAAAATAATTTTCTAAATGCAAACTAAATTCTCTACCTGCCTGTCTTCCCCACAGGTGATTAAAAAATGATGAGACTCTATTCTTCATAGATATATGTCCCTACCACTTTATCGCTGAAAAGTGCTGAAATATTGACATCACTGATGTTTAAATAATATACTGTATACCGGATAAAAACGCGATTTATTATTTATATTGTTTAAATTATTTATCCCGACGTTTCGGATGCTTTTCAGCAACCGTGGTCGCGGGGAGACAGAAAGATGACAGTTGTCTGATTTTTGAAATGTCACAAAGTTGCCATATGAACGCCATCTATTCCTACGGACTAATGGTGTCCTCTTGTATTTTAGTATGTTTGATTTGATTTGAATAATAAATCGCGTTTTAATCCATACAGTATTACGGTATACAGTATTTTATTTAAATGTGTGATACTCGCGTTAATAAAAGACAATATTATCACTGATGTTCTCATTTATGTTCCAGACTCAGAGGCTAAAAGAAGACCTGAATACAGCGATTATTGGTATGACTGAAAGGGTGAACAGAGGAATGGAAAGTAAGTACATCAACAAAAGGAATAATCTTGCTTTAGATCTTTTTTTAACAATCATACTTTTCACCATGCGTGATACGTTTTTTTCAAAATCAAAATCAAAAGTTTTTTATTTCAAACAGGCCTTTGCAGGCTCTTATGAAACGTCTAGTTGCACGAATCCAGAAAGTGGGTCTCATGGAGAAGAACCGGCAAGAAACTCCATGGACACTCTTTTCAACAATGGTTTAGCTTACAAAGACTCGGTTACAATACGTGACGTGATTTCGTAGTCTACCTTTCGATCAAGAATGAGGAAAATTATGATCTCTTAAAATGTTTCTAGCCTTACCAGAAGACAAAGCAAGAGATGCTCAACTTCAAGCAGTATATAAACAAAAGAAAGCAGAATTGGATAAAGAATTTCAGATGCGGGTACTTTTTCTCACAACTGATATTAATAAATTAGTTAAAAAAATAAAGAGCTTATTTTATATTTTTTCATGTTAGATGTCGACAGACGAGAGTTCTCTTGGTGGTAGGTGATACTTCAGCCACAGAACATCAGTCAATGATGCGCTGTCGAACTACTTATAACTTCGAGCATTCGGAAATTCATAGACGGTTTTTCCATTTATGAACTGTGGTTCGTTACCCGGTCAGAATTTTGATATTCCTCCCACGGTCCCACCATTCAATGCCTGAAGGTACCAGACGTGGGTAAGACATGCTAAAAGAAAATTATAATCATGTGGGATTCACACACGGCAGGTGATCTACCGAACGCACCAACGAGCCCGTCAAAATTATATTAATAATGTCTTAGGTGAGGATGGAATTAGAAATAACGTATGCATAATTTATTACAGTATGCAGACCAAATTTCAAATAATGATAAGATTTTAAAGGACTCGTTGAAAAAACAACTAGACAGACACCAGGAGACATTAAAACTGCGATTGGATCAAAAGGAGAAAGAGGTCAGTTGACTACATTTCAGATAAAACATTATGTTTGGCGTCACGTTAAGATTTTTGATCACTTCATTATGTTAGATATCGACAGACGAGCATGACGTTCACTTGATGGTAGGTGATACCTTAGCCACAATGATGTGCTGTCGACCTTCTTTTTACATCAAGCATTCGGAAATCCATAGACTGAAACTGAAACGCGCAATGTGCACTTTACGGTTTTTCCATCTATCAACGGTGGTTTTTCTTGATATTCCTTTTTTTTTTCTTACTTTCAGTCGGAATTTTTATATTCCACCAACCATTTCGCATCTTCTATATCTATGAGATATATGTATTATATAGTTTTTTAGGAAATTCTTCACATAATTCCTTGATTTATTTCAAAATAATAGAATTGTAAAAAAATCTTTTAAATACATTTATTTACACTTAATTCCTACCCCTGTATGTCCAATTTAGGATCAGATATGACGAATTCACTCTAATTTCGTATACTTACTCACCACTACGGTGTTTAGATGTTCACAGCCGCACATCTTTAGGAACCTCGTAGGGAAATCCTTGTCAGCGTTATTTCAAACTGATATAGCTTGAGAAAAAAAGCCTAATTAATTCCTTTAAAGACAACCTAAAACCAGGTGTTATAGATATCCATTGGTGCTAATGATCACTTGCTCATTAAAATAATTATTCATAATATTGTCTTTTATTAACGCGAGTATCACACATTTAAATAAAATACTGTAAACCGGATTTAAACGCGCAACCACGGTTGCTGAAAAGCATCCGAAACGTCGGGATAAATAATTTAAAATCAAAATCAAAAAGTTTTTTTATTTCAAATAGGCCTTTGCAGGCTCTTATGAAACGTCTAGTTGCACGGTTCCAAAAAGTGGGTCTCATGGAGAAGAACCGGCAAGAAACTCCATGGACACTCTTTTCAACAATGGTTTAGCTTACAAAGACTCGGTTACAATAGTAATAATCGGCTGAGAAGTTTATATAATGCAAGGTATACAGAGATTCTATACAATGCAAAAGAAAATTGAGTTTTTACTATTAGTGTAAAATGAGATACACACACTTGCACAGTGCAAGTTGCCAGGGAAGCCGCACTTGCAGAGATGAATTAGCGCCATACATCTTTATCGTCAACATAGTCTTGGATTTTATAATACGCTTTTTTAATTAAGATTCCTTTGATGACGTTTTTGAACTTTTTATTCGTAAGATCAGTTACACACTTCGGTAGCCTGTTGTAGAATCTGACACAATTTCCAAGAAACGATTTATTCGATTTTGCTAATCTATATTTTTTTTATTAGATTGATTATTTATATTAAACAATATAAATAATAAATCGCGTTTTAATCCGGTATACAGTATTTTATTTAAATAATTATTCATGTCAACATGAAGTACTGATGAACTAAATCGATTGATGCATTCAAAATATGAAAAATATACTATACTATAATAAATTATTACAATCATTTTTTTCATTGAATAATAGAATACGGGCTCACCTATGTGCCCGCAGATTTTCCAAAAAAAAAAAAAAAAAAAAAACTAGGCCGTAAAGTATAACCATATCGTATATTCCTATATTCCCAGATCTTGTAAAGAATTATAATACTGAAGTTACCTAATTTCAGGCAACAGTTAAGTTAAATAAAATGGTTGCCGAGAAGGTGGCATTCGAAAAAAATATATTTGCACGTCAACTTGGTGAAATGGCAGCTAAATTACAAATTGTTGAGAATAAGTTGAACGGTAATATTATATTACATTTTTATATTGATACAAGTATTTAAATAAAATAACTTTAAGATTATACTATTCTCACTGTCTCTTCATATTCAGCTCACTTAAAAGCCGAACGTGAAACGAAACGTTCCCAGGAGCTATGGGTAGCCGGAGCCGCTCTCCTTGCTGCTACGAAGGCAGGTTCGCCACATGTCAAAGTGAACAAAGAACTTAAAGCTATTGAGAAAGCCTCTGGTACAGATAAGCTAACTATTTCTGATTATTAAGCGATTGTCAATTGTTTATTAAAATGTATTATAACTATCAGTATTTTTGTGCCCAACAATACTCTACATTTTGTATAAGAGAGCGAGTCAACCGTCGCGTACCGATTGAGATCGAGAAGCAATTGTTCCAAATAAAGAGGCGGTGTTATGGATTCGAATCTGTGTATCATTTTGAAGAACCGACTCACTGAGTCATGCTTGCTATAGAAATATATTATACATAATATTTTCTTCAGAACGCTTTCTGCCTATACCTAGCATGACCATCAAGAGATATCTCGCGGACGAGTGAAGACAAACTAAGATATACATATATCTCGACATCAACAATTTTAATAGACAAGATATCTCGATCGACAAATATCTCTACTTTTGAGATTAGAGGTCGAGTTTTAAATGTGTCATGTTAGACCCGGAAAACAAAAAGAGATAATCGTTTAAAACACGAGAACACACACGACAAAACGGTCGACAAAATTTTGTCGTGGTTGTCATGCTACACCTTTAATATAATAATTTGTAGTATTTTACGAGCCAGTTTTAGTACTATGCCTACGTAGAACCAAATAGTAGGTATATCATTAAGAATAACATTATATTTCGTCTTCGAGCGATTGCACGTGTGGCGTCTGTATTTTTTTCTTTATTTTATATTATTTTGAATTTATTGGAAGGTGATGGAGACAAACTGGTGGAAACAGTACTCAAAGCTATCCCAGGGTCAGTTAAAGAGAAGGGTATCGTGCCTGAGAGTGTCCTGCGTGCTAGATATCATCAAGTAAGTCAGAGTTAAAAGAATATGTATGTAGTGAGACTAAATAAGCTGATTTTCTCATTGTTAGGTGTTTGTGTCAACATATACATGACTAGCAACGCGCCCCGGTTTCACACGGGTGCAATGTAGATGTACTATATACAAAAAATATAAATATAAATGTAGTAGCTATTGGTGAGTTAGTTTTTGAGTTTATTCATAACATACAAAAATTCGTAAATACAAATCTTTCCTCTTTATAATATTATATGGTGACGCTTCTAATTATATTCCTTTTGGAAACAGTTATTTGGTGAGCTCGTTGGCGCATTTAATACCTACCTTGCGCTCCGATGGGTCGTGTGTTCGAATCCCGCCGGAATGACATGCTAAGCATGACTTCTCCACGTCTGGTTAAATTGGGCATTAAATTCGGGAATATCAAAATTCCGACCGGGCAACGAGTGGTTCGTTCATAGATGATAAACCGTGCCGCACATTGCGCGTCAGATTTCCGAATGATCGAAGTAAAAAGTAGATCGACAGCGTTCATTGCCCGATCTTCTGTGGCTGGGACCTATAATCAAGTAACCTTATACTCGTCTGTCGTTATCTAACATAAAAATGGGTGGTTTAAGACGATTTCGTATTGGGGGCCGTTCAAATATTACGTAAGCAGATTTATTACAATTATTTACCCCCTCATCCCCCTTGTCAGCAAAAGTAAGCAAAGCTCTTACACCCTCCATGCTTACGTAAGCATTTTTCAATTATAAATGTATTTTTTTATATTATACCTAATTATAATTTTAAATATTATAATAATTTATTTTAAATATAAGAAAATAGATTTAGGATAGAGATTAGACGTAGGTATGCATTATTTACCGAAATCCCCGAAAATACGTTTCGCTATCTCTAAATATCTAAATATGCTTTATAATTCTCAGATGGAAAACTTAGCTCTGAAAGTAGCTTTGGTCGAACAAGATGGAGCTCCTCTCCCAGTCTACTTTTTGTCTTGGCTACAATCTACTCTTCTCTTTATGAAGGTGAGAATTTAAAGTTTAGTTGTTTAAGTACGTATTTTTAATTTTTAACCGACTTCAAAAAAGGAGGAGGTTCTCAATTCGTCTGTATGTTGTTTTTTTTTTGTATGTTTGTTACGCGATAACTCCGCAACTTATGGATGGATTTGGATGATTATTTTTTTGTTTGGTAGGGGATATTTCAGAGGTGGTCCCATATGTGCAGTGCAAGTTGTGGTTTTGGTGTCGGTTTTTGTTTTTTGCTTAAATATAATTTTCTTAAATTAATGCCAGCCATGAAAAATCAAAAATTAGCCAGGAACGTGTCGGACACATGCAGTGTTTTTTTTAAAACGGGCCTTTAAAATAATATTGCTAGCAACGCGCCCCGGCTTCACACGGTGCAATTAAGATGTACTATATAAAAATACTGTTACTCGCTGATAATGTAGCTTTCTATTGGTGAAAGAATTTTCAAAATCGGTCCAGTAGTTTTTGAGTTTATTCATAACATACAAAAATACAATTATAATATTATAGTATAGACTAGTAACAGGCTCCGGCTTCGCACGGGTGAAATGTAGATGTACTATACACAAAAAAGCCTATGGTACTCGCTGATAATGTGGCTTTCTATTGGTGATAGAATATCTAAAATTAGTTTATCCTCTATAACCTCACTAACTCGCAAACTTTACCTCTTTATAATATTAGTACATCTATCTATATAGTTCATCTATACTTATATTACTAGTGGACCCCGCAGACGTTGTTCTGCCACAATTTTGGCTTCGAAATTATATAATTATTCTTAAATTTGAATATGCCCATTTACCCACTATAATTGTCTAATATGTCACTGATTTGCAGTAGATATCTGTTATTTCAAAAAAGCTAAGAATGCATGACGTGAGCTGTCAAGATGGCGGAGTTTCGAATCTAATTTATTGTATGCATATATTTTTTCCTGATTTTTTCCAATATTTTAATAGCCTATATCTTATTCCCGACATAGAGGAATCCAACAAATAAGATATCGTTAAAATCGGTGCAGCCGTTCTTGAGTTATAAGTGGTGTAACTAACACAACTTTCTTTTATATATATAGATTTTAAATCTTCCTTACCGAAATGATAGATTTACGTACTTTTAATTTTGACTAAGGTCAAAGGTGATGATTCAATATAGATTTCATATTAAAATGATTTTTAGATATCAGGGATTCCTCAAGAAGAAGTAGACAAGCCGCCACAAGAGCCTTTCAAAGATTTGGATACGTATGACTTGTTACAGAGAGCCAGGTAATTTTATTTTACTACTAGCTGACCCGGCAATCGCCATGTAAATAATTTCTAAAAATAATTGGTGATAAAAAAGTAAAAATTTAGGGTTGTATGTATTTTTTAATACCACATTATAAAAAAATAAAAACAAAAAATTTCTTCCAAAAATTAAAAAAAAAAATTTAGGGGTGGATTACCCTTAACATTTAGGGGGATGAAAAATAGATGTTGGCCGATTCTCATAGATACCGGATAAGCACAAAAAATTTCATCAAAATCGGTCAAGCCGTTTCGGAGGAGTATGGCAACGAAAACTGTGATACGAGAATTTTATATATTAGATTTTATACCAATTTATAATTTACATGACTTGTTCATATTTGTGGCATATCTACATATCTAAATACCAAAAATAACTTCGTGGGATAGTATTGCCAAGGATCCTAGTGTGAGAGCTGGGCTACACGAATTTTGACTATATAGTGTATTTTTGGGACAACTAAATATTTTTATTGTTATTATTCAATATTATCCGATTTGTAAAAATGTGCAAGAAGCTGACGGCATAATTTCTCGCAATAAATAAATAAAAGACCTTAATTTCAATAGAAACACATTAATATGATTAATCATACCCATACAGAAATATTACGATTTCTGTACGAGTACGTACTATAGCCATACTTATACAAATAAATAGAGTATATAGGTACAATAGCATAGTAATTTATCTACTACATAAGAGAGCTAAGTGCCCCTTGTTCAACATTTTCAATTTTCAAAAATTATTGAATATTGAATGATTTTTTTTTAACTCGTATGCCCTTGCCTTACCGATGATGCGAAATGTCATCGTTGTACGTAAAAAATCGTATCCGTGAATGTTAATGTGTTACAAAATTAACCAAAGTAAGTAAGTAAAGTTAAGTAACCAAAGACGCGTGATACGTAAAATTTTGTAACACGTTAACCCACAAGCGATGAAGCGAATCACTCGCTACCAGTCATGGTCACTAATACAGTAATAATTTTCTAAGCGTGAAAATTTTGGTGAAATATGAAAGATTTTTAGTGTTTCTCTGGACAACTTTAGTAGTCAGGTAACAGAAATTACTGCAGATTTTAGCAGTCAAAGTCAAACTAAAAAATAAACAGTGTATTAGAAGCCCTACATTTCTCGTTGTGTTGTGTTTAATTACAAGTTATGCTGATGTTTCATTTGGTCTGAGAGTTTTCTTTTTTTTTCAACTGGGCAGGTGGCTTATTTGATGATAGGTAATCACCACCGCCCATGGACATCCGCGACTTAAATGTCACAGATGCGTAGTCAGCCTTTCAAAAATTTATAGGCTCGCTTTTTAAAACCAACGAGGTCGTAGTCGGATGGAGATACTGAAGGCGGTAATTCATTCCATAGTATGGTAGTGCGTGGAATGAAGTTGCGCCTGAACCTTACCGTGCTCGACTTTCATTCATCGAGATGATGAGGGTGATAGGACTGTTTGTGTTGGAAGCTGCAATGATATTGAATAATTTGCTATACTCGAATAGTTATCCTCTTGCAATGAAATCTTGAATGAAGAGACCTTTTTACCATTTGTGAATTGTGCATCGCATTGGCTTGGACAATGGGCGGTATAAGACATTTGTATGATTTCAAATTCGCGTTTGAACATTGATGCTCCATCGCATGTTGCTTATAATAATAGAGGTAGAATTATAATCTTGTCTTTTATTAACGCGAGTATCACACATTTAAATAAAATACTGTATACCGGATTAAAACGCGATCTATTATTTATATTGTTTAAATTATTTATCCCGACGTTTCGGATGCTTTACAGCAACCGTGGTCGCGGGGAGACAGCTACAGTTTCGGATGCTTTTACGAAAACATCCGAAACGTCGGGATAAATAATTTAAACAATATAAATAGTAAATCGCGTTTTAATCCGGTATACAGTATTTATTTAAATTATAATGATTTATGTTAGCTAATTGTGATAGATGTACTTTTTGTAACCCTATACTCTTTTAATTTACTTTTATTTTTATATTCATTCTTGCTGCACCTTCTACTCTATTTTGTTATTTTTTTCCCATCCAGAGCCTGGAAGAGATCGCATATTGCGATAAGGCCATCCTCTTGTACAATGTTTAGCTTTAGTTTTTATTGCTTGTATGATTGTTTTTTGTGTATAATAAAGTATATTCTATTCTATTCTATAATCCCAGGTTTTGGATGGAACGTGGTAACCTAGCGGCGGCAATACGCTACGTCAGTGCGCTAGAGGGAGCGTCGCGAGCGGCGGCCATGACTTGGACCGAAGATGCGCGCGCGCACCTCGAGACGCGTCAGGCCGCTGAAGCCGTGTTAGCGCACGCCGCTGCTCTGGGCTTGCAGTATATTTAGCTAATAGATGTGGTGAAAATTTATGAGTGGGAATAAAAATCGTAAATTAACTATTTGTTTTATTTTTAAAATGATCCATGCAAAGTAAATCTATGATTTATTGGCTAGATGACATTTAAATGTTACACCCCTTAAACGGCTGAAAAATGTTGGATGAAATTTAGCACATAGACTATCGTCTGTTTATGGATTAATATATTATATTTTATTTACATAATAAATATCACGATGCTTTCATGCAGGCGAAGCCATGGGAAAAGTAAGTAATATTAAAATGCAAAAAATTAACTAGTAGGTACCTACCGTATACGAAACTATGAAGATGTACAATTATTTAGATTGAAATTATAAAATTAGAAATGAGTTTGAATTTATTATTTAAATGAAATGAAAAACTAATAATATGAACTATCAATATATGCAATAGAAGTTATATTATTAACTTGTGGTATTGCGTGCGTTCTAAAATTACGACCGTATTAACATAACACGACAGTGGAAAGTTTAGTGACAAATAAGATAGGTACATGTGTGTAAAGATATTAATAACAGAATATGATACACTTACAAAAGGCCTATCCCTATTAATAGACAATATTATATTATAAGGTTTGAAAATCGATTTAAATTCATTTGGTACGGTAAAAAAAGAGATTTTTATTTTACACATTTTAACATACGAAAAACATAATGCCATCAAAAACATAAATTTTATAAAAACAAAGTCTTGCAACTCAGTTCGTCTATCGTAAAAAGTTGTGAGATCCATATAATACCAAGTCGGTCAATTTATTCAGTCTCTACTGAAGGATCCTTCTGTCTTAAGTTATTACGTAATTAGCTAACCTAACAACATCTTATAGTGACCATATCAATATTAAAAATCTTTGATGTTTAAAATAAATAGATTGACTCGAATTAATTCATAAGCGTATTCAAAAATGATTTATTGCTTTTTTTAAAGAAAGGTTATTTTTAAAATGATTAGTGAAATCCCACTAAAAATTAATGTTTTGTGTGAAAATGGGAGCCAAAAGAAATAAGATCTAAATGGGTGCTAAGTTCTGTAGACAATCCCGAAATCTATTTATAAGAATGTTGAAGTTTTTGAAGAACCAAACCACGTTGAACCTATATAAGAACTTCATTGAAAATACAGGAAGAATCTTTGAACTTGACCTGAAGAGCTATAATAATTTAAAAGGTTATTGAAAAATGCTCAAGGAAGAAGCGTACAAAAAAATGAGGAATCTTAGCTTATCCAGAATTATCTTAGCCGGAAGTCTGCTTTCGAAAATGGCCTTAAAACGTGCGTAATATTTTAGGTCACACAGTGCTATAAAATTAATTTAAGTAATAACAGTTACCCTTGTCCTGAAGTGTAAATGATAACGTGACTACCGATTAATTATAATACCTTTATATAGGAGGCAAGAAAATCTATTTAATTATCGCACTACATCAATTTTCCAATGCTGACCTAGACTCCATTAAACAATTAATACTAAAAAAAAAACAATCCAATTGTCTACTGAAGCGGACGTGGCCGCGGGAAGTGTGTTCATATTGCC
Source organism: Anthocharis cardamines (assembly GCA_905404175.1). Classification (NCBI taxonomy): domain Eukaryota; kingdom Metazoa; phylum Arthropoda; class Insecta; order Lepidoptera; family Pieridae; genus Anthocharis; species Anthocharis cardamines. The sequence goes on along the minus strand of FR989972.1, from coordinate 2,591,593 downwards.
GCAAATATAGAATCGAATTGATTTTCATGTCGTAATAGTTTACTGAAGGACGCTTCATATAAAATGGATTCGGAATTAGATCGAACGTTGAGTATGTTTGAATGCAATCAGGTACGCATAATTTCCAAGAACACAATTTTTGTGTGGAAGCAACTGATTCCCCTAAGATTAGGCTACCCTCGGAAGTCATAGCTCATCATAGTTTCAAGTCAAAATTGTTAAGAGCAAATTATCGTAAATACACCATACACGTTTTAAATTCAACGGCCGGCAACACATCCTCAAGACCTCTGGTGTTGCGGATGTCAGGTGACATGCCTGTCCGTCTGCCTCCTCTAATATAATCAAAAAAAAGTTGAAGGAATATCAAAATTCCTAGTGGACAAGTAACATATAAGTAAGTATCGGTCAATGGATTTTCAAATAATTGACAAATAAAAAGATGTATCTTTTGTAATTACATAAATAAAAGCAACCATATATCATTGTGTAGTGTGAATTAGTCAAAATATACTTCGACCGCGACGTGGTGTAACTATAGTAGGGTTATGACATCCAGTCAATATGAAACCGGCGTATCAAGGGTAACTCAAACTACCTAGTTATTAACACACTACATGAAATCACTAATCCTGTGTAATTAGAACATTGAAGTTGTATATTCTATCCAATTTTCGTATAGGTAATGATTTTTATCTAAAATTAAGTGTTTAGTGAAGTGATAAGTGATTTTATTGAAAATTTACAATTAAAAAGTAGTAGTGGCTTAGTGTTTCATATAGTGTCTGAAACATACAATTTGGCACCGATTTACATATATAAGTACTATGTTAGCGCGATAAAGTTAGGTTATGGGTTCGATTCGCATTGGAGACGCGTTGCTTCGGTTATCTTAGGATTGGCTCGTCTTGTCGTTTTTATTAGCTTTTAGCTTAGATTATATCAGAGTAATTTCAATTTTGGGTTATTGTTTTGTGCTCATTGTCAATCCTACACGGTTTCATCCTACCTCTACTTATGTTATGATAGCTATGTTTACTAAAAAGCAACAAAAAACTTAAGAGATAGGGATGTGTTTCTGAAAGACATGGCATAATCATGCCATGAAATTATTCTGACACTATAGTACAATTCAAATTTAAATTTATTCAAACATTTTTTTTAAGTTACCACCGATTCGGAATAGTGAATATCAAGAAGAGCCCGCAAGTCAATCGGTAGATCCTGTTTTTAAAAATAATATTTTTGCTATAATATCATACAAATACAAAATTAAAACTTATAACTATTTCGTATAACAATAATGGAAGGCGCTTCACTCCAGCGGGCCTAGCATGACAACCACGACAAAATTTTGCCGACCGTTTTCTCGTTTTTTAATCGATTATCTCTTTGTCTTCCGGATCTAACATGACACTCTTAAAACTCGAGTTCTAATGTCAAAAGTAGAGATATATGTCAATCGAGATATCTTGTCTATTAAGGTTGTCGATATCGAGATATAATATATCGAGATATCTTAGTTTGTCATCACTCGCCTGCAAGATATCTCTTACGCACGAACGGCTATCGAGAAAGTATTCGATCGTGATACTGTCAGTTGTATGAGAAATCATTTGAGATTTCATATAAACGATATTTCGACGATACGAATACTTTCTCGATAGTTTTTCTTGCTTACCCCTCCTGCCTGTTTATGCCACACGGTGACATTAAATTAAACAGGACTTTTGAATGAACCCGAATAAAGCTTAAATCGCACTCTTCTTCTTCGTCGTTCCCTCACTAATGAGGATCGCGACCATATGTGAGTTGTCTCCATTTGCTTCTGTCCTGCGCCATCACAATACTTTTAGACCATCTAGTTGGAATTCGGCCCCTGGAGCGCTTTCCCTGCATCTGTCCCACGATCAACTGCTTCTCTAGCTCATGTATTTGAAATCACACTCACGCCTCACAAAATCACACCTTTAAACCTTTTCAGGATATCGACATACATTCATGTTCAGCAAGGATGCTGGCTTTAATCCTAATTATTATCGTCTGCGTTCTATGGGCGTGGTCTCGTATCAAACAGAGCCGAAACAAGAATGAACCTCCATCTATCCCGGGAGGGCTACCACTCATTGGCCATGCACATCTGCTCATTGGAGATAGCTGTAGTAAGTAATCTATACTAATATTATAAAGAGGAAAGATTTGTATTTTTGTATGTTATGAATAAACTCAAAAACTACGGGACAGATTTTAAAAATTATTTCACCAATAGAAAGCTACATAGCTACTACTAGCAACGGCTTCTCAGGGATGCAATGTAGATGTACTATGAAAAAAAGAGTAATATAGGCTATTTTTTGTGACTTTTTACCGACTTCAAAAAAGAGGAGGTTCTTAATTTGACTGTATGTTGTTGTTTTTTTGTATGTTTGTTACACGATAACTCCAATAATTGGACCTAGTTCTGCAGAAAACAGCCATGTGCGAAAAGTAACAACAGAGTTATAAGCATTTTTCTGTCGATAGTTGCACTTTGATCTTTGATCTTAAAATTGAAAAATATTAAATATTTAATATTTTTCAATTTTAAGATAACCAGAAAAACGAAACATAACCCAAGTGCAACTATCGACAGAAAAATGCTTATAACTCTGTTGTTACTTTTCGCACATGGCTGTTTTCTGCAGAACTAGGTCCAATTATGAATGGATTTCGATGATTCTATTTTTGTTTGGTAGATCATATTTCAGTGGTGGTCCCATATATCTATGGTATTTTATCGAAATTGATTCAGAGCTTTTTTATATTGTATGATTTTAGAACTATGGAACTCCGTCGTTGAGCTTTCGTACGAATCCTTGCGTCTAGGCGGAGTCCTGTCTGCAGCTATCGGCCCTCGAACTATATACAGTGAGTATACTACCAGGTTCGCGTGTTTAGCACAGGAAGTTTTCCATGGAATTCGAACCCGCGACCTTTGGTGCTCAATGCAATGCGTTTATCACTACACTCAACTTACACTATATTTGCACGGTTTATACTAATTGTCTATTGAGGCGCCTAGCATAGATAATATCAAAGAAAATAGTACATAGAAGAACAGGCCTTAAACGCGCGCTTAGAACGATTTCTCTGGGGTAAGAGCAGTTCTTACCCCAGCCACCGCGGCGCTGCTAGTATCCGTGTGAACGCGCACTGACGCTGGAGTCATAGCGCGCACTCTCTCGCACTCAGCCGCTTTTAGAGCGTTATTGGCGTTCGCTGTTAAGATCAAAGCAAGACAACGCGAGGGGAGGGGTCAGCAGACTGCTTAGATGTGTGTGTCACACCGATACATTACCGAGCGCTCTACAGTTCAAAAATAGAACTATTTTTTCTGTGCCAAAAGTTTGAATGGGCCTGTTCTTCTATGTTCTTTATTAATATGACAATATTAAACACATATATGTACAATGTACATATCGCTCATTGAATACAAAACTGCCACAAGTCAAACTACACTTTTTTACAAAAGGGCTTATGTTTACGTTTTTTGTTCTTTCATAAGCTCTTCTGTAAAAAAGTGTAGTTTGACTTGTGGCAGTTTTGTATTCAATGAGCGATATTATATTATTATTTGTTTAGTTTTATCGGATCCTGAAGACGGACTAACAGTAGCGAACACTTGTCTACAAAAAGACGCTTTTTATGAATTCGCAAAATGCTGGCTTGGAGAGGGCCTAGTTACAGGAAAACGTGAGTAATACTTTCATTTACATTTCCCAAACTACCCTCGATTATTTTATAGTAAATAGTGTATAGAATTTATTCATTAGTAAAATCATGGAATAGTATATGCGTTAGGCATAATTTCGATCAATTTGCTGCAGTTCAGTTCAGATTTCTCCTGAGCTTCTTTCGTGTTTATATACGAAATATTTTTTGAAATAAATGGATATGAATTTTATTCATAGTAACACAACTATACATTAAACTTATTTTTACTAAATATTACAACTGATAATAAACACACACACACATAGCAGTTATGACGAAACGATCATGAACTCAATACTTCCAGCCATCACCCAGAATCACATCACGAATATCAGATCAGACGCCCGCTCATTGTCATTTTTGTTGCCGTAACTTTTTGTCACATACTTGAATGTTATGGAGATATATGAGACTGCGCCGACTTTGGAGACGTGACAATACGGTGACAAATAGTTTCGTCCGTCAGTGGCGTGACTGTCACCCGACCTGTAATTGCTATGCGAGTGCACTCACTGGGTTACTTTTTGTCATCCGAGGACACATATCTCTGCAACCTGCTTGAAATCCATCGCGAGTACAAATGAGCGCGTTTTGTCACCCGATGACAATACATAGGGGGAGCCTTTTTGGTGACAGTAGGTGACAGCAACAAAAAGTCAGTGTGATAAAAAGTTACAGTTGTCGGGAGGCCTAACAATAACTTTATATAATACTAGCGACCCGCCCCGGCTTCGCACGGGTCTAGATTTTTTGACAAAAAAAGCAGGGGTTGTATGTATTTTTTAATGCCACATTATAAAAAAATAAAAACAAAAAATTTCGTCCAAAAATTTTAAAAAAAAATTTAAGGGTGAACAACCCTTATCACTTAGGGGTATGAAAAATAGATAGTAGCCGATTCTCAGACCTACTGATTACGCATATAAAATTTGGTAGAAATCGGTAAAGCCGTTTCGGAGGAGTACGGTAACAAACATTGTGACATGGAAATTTTAAATATAAGATTAGACGGTCCATTTCACCGTAAAACATATTAATATATATATTTTTTATATTGGAACACAGTATCAATATGGAAACATCATCGTCGACTTCTGAACCCAGCCTTCAGTCAAGTAGTGCTAGACGGTTTCCTGGGAGTATTCAACAGCCAATCACGACGCTTGGTCGAAGATTTGAAAAAAGAAGTTGGAAGAGGGTCGTTTGATCACTGGGTGTATACGCGACATAATGCATTGGAGACTATCTGCTGTGAGTGTATTTTTACTTGTAGCTTAAATCAATTTTAATCATATCAGCTTCAAACCATCTTCTCTATTGATATATAGATAGATAGATATCAACTTTATTTGCCACCTTAAACCCTTATACCAAACAAAACTAACGAAAAATACAATTAGATTATCAATTATGTAAACATAATAAAACTGATGGCAAATATGACCCCTCATCAGCAAAGCAGCGACTAATGTCGCTACACTGATTTTCAGAATTTAATTTCAATAGCCTCGCTTACTAGTCTGGGAAAGAATCTATTTTCTCTTTTTACAGTTTTAGTTGAAAAGTATGTAGTGGTTTGGCTTAGCTAGAGTGTGTTCACATTCAGTATTTTATTTAAATATGTGATACTCGTGTTAATAAAAGACAAGGTCTTGATGATAGCCTAGCCTTAATGTTGTGTGTTTGATTTCACGTATCTCTCTAGGAGATTTAAATTGTACTCCCAGCCCTCTGGTACTTCAAAGAAAAAAAAATACTTTATGGAACAATACAAAACAACAAATTTAAAATTTCAGTGACAGCCCTTGGGATAGATTTTACCGAAAAAGGTGTTCTAAACAGCCAATACGTGAAAGCCACGGAGCAGATATTCAACGTGTTTGTTGAGAGGTTCCAGAAGTTTTGGCTGCACAACGACTACATCTACAATTGGTCAAGTCTACGGAGGAAGCAGGATAGACTGCTGAAGATATTACATAATATGTCATATACGGCAAGTATTTTTCTCTCTGAGTACGTAGAATGTTTGATCGTAATCTCCCCGAAAATATTGATAAGAGAGAAATTACTCCAGTGGTACCTACCGTTTACACCATACACCATATTGCAACTCCTGTCCGTTGTATGTATTAAAATTATTGGACAAAGTACATATTTACAATATTTATAATTCTTATACAATATAAAACTTTTAAAAAATCCTCTAATGGATGGTAAAAAAAAATATTTCTCTTTAGTAATCGGAGAACCGATACCGATCCGATAATAATAGAGAATAGGAAAATTACTGAGCAAATTGTAAATTACTGGCGTTTTCGTACTTTTCTTCTCGACATCCAATTTAGATGATGATGATTTCAGTGTTTTCTGGCATAAATGTGAACTAACAAACAAAAATTATTTTATTACAGGTACTTCAAAAACGCAAAGCTGACTATTTAAAGCGTCTAGAATCTGGTAAACAGGAAGATAAGACAGGTATTTAAACTTTATATTCAAATAAATCTTCTATGGTAAATTTCGTCGATTTTAAAACATCAAAATTCTCTAAAACATATTATATAAATGCCTGTGTTACTAAAAGTATCTCAAAAGCAAGGGTAAACTAGATTCAATAGCGATATACTTTATTTTACTTACGTACTTTATTTGCTCTCTATTTTGATTTATTTTTATAATTTATTAATATCTATTATCGTTAATAAAAAAATATATATAATAATACCGTGTATTTTGATTATCACTTTTATTTTACTCCGTAACAATTTACAATTTGCACTTCACATTGCTATTTGTGTTTGATGTATTTGAGGAAAATTCTGACCTTAACGCAAATATGCAAAACCAAGCAAATACGAACATCCACACATGGCAGCCAAATAAAAAATTATTAGTATTTGTCTATTTCACCCCTTCGATGTTCGAAACCGACAACTCCACGGTAACGCGTATTTGGTATTGGCCATATTTGTCAAATAAGGCTTTTGTATTTGCGTATTTGGCAAACAATTACCATTACTTTGTCAAATATACGTCCAGAAGTGGTAATTATTTGCCAAATACGCAAATACAAAAAGCCATGTGAAGTGCCAATAGGTTAACTTGAAAGTTGATTCTTTTATCGTTGTCCACACTTTAAGAAAATGCTAAGATATTCCTATGAAAAATAATTTTCTATACTTTATTCAGCAGGATAATTCAGTATAAAATATCTTTCAGGTACAAAATTTAAACCATTCATGGACCTCCTGCTGGAACTATCTATTGAAAAAGGTGCATTTAATGACAAAGAGATACAAGAGCACGTGGACACAATGATTGTAGGCGGCCACGACACATCTGCGAGTGTGCTGATGTTCACGCTGTTGATGATTGGATCATACCCGGAAGTACAGGAAAAAGTATTTGAGGAGTAAGTATATTTCTTAAAAGTTGGTAACACATCTATACGGTTTCTGGTGTTGCAAAGGCCCACGAACATGAGCCGTCAACACAATTGCACTCTCTCCATAAATACATGTGTTTATAATTATATGATAATTAGCTTATATTTCAAACTATTCAAAGGAGACAATTATTTATTTTATCGAGAATAATTCCACTACAAAAAGTGAGTGCTCAGTGGTAAGTGCATTGCGTTTAGCTCTGAAGGTCCTACATTCGAATTCCGGGGAAACAATATAAAAAAAAATATTCGGTCGGGAAGGGTACAGAAGGCTTGACAGATTGTATTGATTGATTATAATTATATAATAATAAAAAAAATATTAGTGAAAAATAAATAGGCCTGCCCCACGCCCCACTAGGGGCCTCGGAAATTCTTCTTGCCCATTTATTTTTATAGCAATATTAACTATACCTAATCTAGCCAGAATAGAGTGAAATGGTCCATTAAACAAATATCAAAGAACCCTAAAATGTCGCCAGCTAGCGATTCTTATAAATAAAATACACTATTTGGGTAATATACGAGTACATTGTAAAACGGTACAAAAGGCGATTGTTTAATACGATAAATCAATTACTTTTTTTATGTATAATGTGATTAACAAACGTAACAATAATCTATAGGGCCCAAAAATCTTGCTCCTTTCAATTTATTCACTGCCATCATGTGAAATATCTTACTTTAAATAATTCTATTTCCTCTCTAGATTACGTCAGGTGTTCAGTAACGACGACAGAGACGTCACGAAACAGGATCTTTCCCAATTGATTTACTTAGAAGCAGTGTTGAAAGAGACGATGCGGATTTACCCCATCGTTCCAGTAACAGCCAGAGTTTTGGATAGAAATTTGAAGTTAAGTAAGTGGACTACACAATACGTATAGATTTCGATTAACTATGTTTTTTTTTATTTGAGATATCGACAGACGAGCATGAGGTTCACTTGATCGTAGGTGATCCTCAGCCACAGAACAACAATGAATGATGCGCTGTCGATCTACTTTTTACTTCGAGCATTCGGAAATCCATAGACTGAAACCAAATAGCGCAATTTGCACTTCACGGTTTTTCTTGATTTGGGGTAAATATGATATCTGGGGGCACGGTAGTACCCCTGCCAAGTCGAACACGGCCTTTACTGACTTTTCCATTTTCGACCGCCTGTAATTTCGTAGTGGAAAATCCTAGAAACCTAAATTGAATGACCAAAAGGGCATTTATACATATCTAGCTATTATATTTCCAAATTAATGTTAGTCAAAGTTCCTTGATTTTGTCACTGACTGACTCACCAATCATCAAAATTCTAAGGTACTTCTAGTGGATCACATTTATTTTTAAAACAAAATATGACTGTTCATCATTCTAACAATTTCTTTCCTGAAGTCTTATATAGAACATCCGGTTTTTTAGCGCGTTGTACTAATACGAATCTAATATACCTATAAACAGGTACTAATAAAATATTATCGATTTCTAGAAAATTACACGCTGTCAAAGGGACGTACATGTTTTATGTTCGTCTATGGAATCCACCGACATCCCATGTGGGGACCAGATGCCGAAGAATTTAAGCCTGAACGATGGCTCAACCCAACCACACTACCGGAGTGTCCCACCGCATTTGCTGCGTTTAATATGGGCAGGAGAATCTGTATTGGTATGTTGTGCGAGCTTGACTTCCACATGGTTATATATACTCTATACTACCGGCCTAGTATGACAACAGCTACAAAATTTTGTCGACGTTTTCTCGTGTTTTAATCGATTATCTCTTTATTTCTTCCGAGTCTAACATGTCGACTTTTAATATCAAAAAAAGATATATTTGTCGATCGAGATGTCTTTTCTATCAAAATTGTCGATGTCGAGATACAATATATCGAGATATCTAACATCTTAGTTTGTCTTCTCTCGTCCGCGACATATATGTCGAGATATATCTCGTGGCGGTCATGCTAGGCCGGCTAATATTATAAAGAGAAAAGATTTGTTTGTTTGTAACGATTTAACTCAAAAACTACTCAACCGATTTAAGAATTCTCACCGAGTAACATAGGCTATATTTATTTCCAGAAATAATTAGGGATCTCTATTAAAACTTGAATAATGTAACCCAAGGTGTAAAAAAAAGGTTGTAGGGAGTAATCTCTAGAGCTACTGAACCGATTTTAAAAATTCTTTCACCAATAGAAAGCTGCATTATCAGTGAGTAACTTAAGCATAATTTGTGTATAGTACATCTATTTTGCACCCGTGCGAAGCCGGAGCGGATTGCTAGTATTTATATGAGATATCGACAGACGAGCATGAGGTTCACTTGATAGGCCCAGCCCAAAAACATCAGTCAATTATGCGCTAACCTACTTTTTACTTTGATCATTCGGAAATCCATAGACTGAGGCCGTAACGCGTAATGTACACTTCACGGTTTTTCCATCCATGACAGGTGGTGAAAGTTATTCATTTCGCATGTTTATAGAAAATTTTAAACATGTCGTCCCGGCGGGATTCGAACTAGTGACAAATCGGTGCGCAACCAAATGCGCCAACGAGTTCGTCAAAATAAAAATCGTTATCGCATATTTGCTCTCAGCCACTTAAGTTTGATAAAATGGATAGATATTTTATTCACAGCAAACACACACAAAAATAACTATGAACAAACATCAAAGACAAAAAGGGAAATAAAAAAAACTTTATCATGTCTTGTACTAACAAACAATCTATGCGGCAGTGTGTTGCCATGAAAAGAAAGGCTACTCAGCTTAAGTCAGGGAGATTTCCTCTAATACTTAGTGGCGGATTTACCAGCAGGCTGAGTAGGCTTCAGCCTAGGGCGGCAGATTTTAGGATACTTTTAGCTATCTTATAGAAATCAAGTCTTACTTTTCTTACTTTTAAGACAGTCTTCTGTACCTCACAAAGTATAGTCTAAAAGTAAGACTTACTGAGAATTGTACTTTCAAGACAATTCCTATCATTGTATTTTAGAAAATTTAGGAACTTACATTTATAGAGGCAAGGGCGGCAAAATTTTGATAGCCTATAGTAGGAATCGTAAGGCACCAATAATCACGCTAATACGGACAACAAGTCTATTGTTTAATATGTTTTTTTTTATTTACAGGTAAATCATACGCTTACATGTCCATGAAGACTACTCTAGCACACGTGTTGCGTCACTACAAAGTAAAAGGAGACCACACAAAACTGAAGTTGAAAATAGATGTTATGCTAAAACCTGAAACGGGCCATTGTATTAGCATTGAAAAGAGAAGTTTATAATGTTAGCAGTTTTCAGTTTTTATCAGGAGGATATGTTTGGAATTTTTATTAGATCATCAAATCTAATCGTTTGAAAAAAAAATTATTGGCCTACCGATATAGAGTAATTATTTTGCTTAATTATGCTTTTTGTTGTAATTTAACTATTTTCTGCACATATAATACATGGCTGTCGAGTATCGACGACGTTATTTTAAGGTAGGTTCTGCTGTTACCCCTGGAGATATGCTCTGCGAACCCAGGGATCCCGTAACGGCGGAAAGTGGGCCGTGGTGTTTTTAGTGGGTAACCGAAAACCGATCTTGTCTCCGAGGAAGCTTAAGGCCTCGGAGCAGTCGCAACGGAACCCCACACTCCCCGCGCCTATGAACCGCCCAGCGTCGGGGGTGTGTCAACACATTTTCACCACAATAAAAAAAAAAAAGGTTCTGCTGTTACGGTTTGTTTATAAGTGTTGAGCCACCTATACCATAAACAAGGTTATAGCAGCTCATTTTAAGGTAGGCACACGATAACAATCAATGTATATGCATTTTGGCCTAATCTTAGATATTTTTGTGATAGTTAACTGTAAATGTGTGCTATATGTGTAAAGTATGAATAAACAATCAAAATATATTGTATTTAAAGGATATTTTAGTTTAGCTTAAGTAGTTATAAATTGATTTTAAATTACTTTATTGACTTGTATATTGTAATGAACACCCATTATTGCTGGTATCGCTGTCAAATATACTCGTACCATCTCTCCCGAACTTTATACTTCCAGTGGCGTAGTTAGGCGGACAAGGGTGCAGATAAAAAATGTCATCCCCCAACCCCGGCTAAATTTTTTCAGCAACTGATCAAAATTAATTATTTGCAAATTATTACTCATCCATGGCGTTCGGTGCGTCCATTTTCAGCGTTGTAAATGCTAATTTAAACACTTGAAAAAATAAAATTCTTGCGAGATTTTTTCTAGTTTCAAGAGCTGCCTGGAGCCCCTTCTTTCCAAATCTCAGGGCCCCTCTCAGCTTCAGGGCTCTGGTGCACTGCACCACTTTGCCCTATGATAGCTACGCCACTGTATACTTCTGTTATTTATATAAAACAGGCAACTATACTTACTAACTTATCAACTAATTACGTTATGTTTTAAAATGAATATATTATATAAGATATTGAAGAATAAATTAATAAACATATGTTTTAATTTTGCAATTTTTATTTTTATGAAAATATTAATTTGTTCATTAAAAAGAGCAGTCAAAAATAAGTTATAACTAACCATAGAATATATCGCAACAAACATGTCGTCTACATATAAATCTTTTACATAAAAATCTAAATTAATTTAACTTGTAACTACAATCTCCCTTTGATTCTGCAACAGCTTTGATAAGTGAGGGCGATGCTGTTTTCAAGTCATACGCTAAACCAGTATAAGCTACTAAGTCCAAAAAGGCGGTTGTGGGATTAACAAAATAGGACAATTCAGCAGCTTTGTAGTCCCAAGGGAATGTATGATGGTAGTTATGCCAACCTTCGCCCATAGCGATGATGGAAACACCGATGTTTTCTGATGGTAATATATTTCTGGAAAAAAGCGTGAAAATTAGCTGAGCACAATATTTAGGTTACAGAAAAAAAAAAATCCTTATTGTATCAAAAAAAAATTACATATGTTCCAAAGAGATAACTATGGCCACCAAAATGTAATCTAGAGAATGACATATTAGTGGCATTAGCCTACGCGCAGACTAGAGCCACTAGTGGCGACCACAGCATAGCCACCGGAGGCCGCCACAAGCTACGGGCGTGATATTTCATACATTTTACGCGTCCGCGCAAACACGGCGCTCGAGAGGTCGCCACCGAGCTTCTAGCCACCGGTGGCCGCCACAACGCGCGGACGCGATATTTCATACATTTTACAGTGGCTGAAACGCGGCCACCGGTGGACGCGTCTAGAGGCCGCTTCTACGGCGGTGGCTCTAGTCTGCGCGTAGGCTTATTCTTTACTACCAACGCCCCCCGCTTCACACGGGTGCAATGTACACAAAAATTAAAAGGGGAAATAATTTTTAAAATCGGTCCAGTAGTTTTTGAGTTTATTCTTAACATACAAAAATACAAATATTTCCTCTTTATAATATAAGTATAATACATATATAATAAACGGAATTTGAAATATAGTTACAAAAAGTCTGCTTTGTACTTTCGTCTAAATGCAACATTAGTATTAATTAAATTTAAAAAAGTAACTTAACCTAAATTTTTAAACTAAATACTTTAAATCTAAATCTACGACATTTAGAATTTATTGTCTGTCCGTTCTACTATCAGTATTCAGTAGCATCGTTTTCAAATTTAATGGTTTATGTTTCGTGAAAAAGGCTGGATAAAATTGAAAGTTACCGCAGCTGTCATACAACTGCTGATTACTGTTACAGACCACATATAGAAGTAGAGTTAAGCAGGAGGAACCGCGCGGTTAAGCTAGTCGTTTAAACAATTTGAACATAAATTATTCCCTAATTCTTATTCAGGCGACATTATGTCTACACGACATTATTTTTGAGGGAAGTTAGAAAAAATATCGTCTAATTAGAGATTGTTGGTATGTCGTGTAGATTGTTATGTAGTAAATGTCGAGAATAAGGGCCTGTTATGTCAACTTACTTATCATAAGGCTTCAAACCATGAAGGTGAGCGAAGCTATTGACGGACCACGTTGCGTTCAACGTAAAGAGATACCGTACGAATACAGCTAATACTGAGATGTACATTTCTTCCCCAAACAGCCATACCGGTAATATTGTCGGTATCAAAAAGCAGAATAGAAATTTAAAAGTATTGAAGTATCTGAAATGATTCAATATTGTTATTATTCTATTCAAGAAATGTATGTTATGAATTTTGAAGTAAAGATGGGATGATGATAGGTAAATGAATTAACGATTCTCTATTCCGTTATTCTACTTGAAATAAGTATTTTTTTACGTAAGTCACAAAGCTCTAACAAAGCTCTACAAAAGCTCTACAATAGCGATTATGACTTGTCCCCCACAAAATGTTATTAAAATCGCTTCAAAAATTACTTATTTTCTCACAGAATATATTTTAAAGAAAACTTAACAATATCTACTAAATAAAGTTAAAATTAAGTTAGTAAAGAAAATAATTACAAAGAAGATAGATGACTAAAAGAGTTTGAATGGATGTATGTGAGTGAGGGTGAATGTGTGTGTGTGTGTGTGTAGACAAGTAGACTTATTTTAACTGTAATATGGATTAAATCTTACCGATTGAAGAACACTAGCACTGGATCACTAGTGATATCACTCATGTCTATCTTCGAACCCTCTGTGATAACCTGAGGGTGCTTCTTCATCATTAGCCAACCGACGTGGGAGAAGAAAAATCCTCGTTTTGCGTCATGAGGATCCGCCGGTGTTTCAGACTTCTTGTGATGAACGCGATGATCTCTCACCCAGTTGTAAAGATTATTCTGTGAATACAGAATTTTGTTTTTTACTACCTACAGGCAAAGCCCCCGACTTCACACGAGGGCAATGTAGATGTACTATACACAATAACCTATGTTACTCGCTGATAATGTAGCTTTCTATTGGTGAAAGAATTTTTAAAATCGGTCGAGTAGTTTTTGAGTTTATTCATAACATACAAAAATACAATTCTTTGCTCTTTATAATATTAGTATAGAGAATAGAAATATAGATAATCAAGTTTTTTTTCATACATGTGTTTTTAAATGTATGACACATAGGCTTTTAACAGCTTGCGTAATATTGACAAAAATAAGATTAATGTGACCAATTATAGTGTGTAGTGCTAGTGACGAGAATTAAGAAATGCATGTTGAGGTGGTTTGGGCATATAGAAAGGATGGATGAAAGTAGAGAAACGAAATGAATTTATGAAACTGGTGTGAGTGGTAGAGTCCAGAGTGGTCGACCTAGGCGAACGTACCACCTTGCCGCGGTTGTTTACGTCGTTATCCCGTTGCCCCATTACGGCGAGACCTGAGGGTCAAGAGGGTCTTAGTGGGTATGGGTCACCAGGCTCCACTGCACATTCCTCCTGCATTGCGCACCCGCGGGGGGGATAGCGAACCAGGGGATAGGCCTCGTGCATAAAATATTGCAGGAGTCCAATCTCGTTGCTAGTGGACATAAGGAGTCTTTTTCCCCTCTATAAAAAAAAAAAAAAACAAAAAAATGGTGAACGTACCTCGATCAGATCGGGGACGTTCTTCAAAAGGGCCAGGTCAAAAGAACTCGTAACCGACAAGTGTGTATGACAGCAATGATGAAAGTGGAAGAAGCGAAAGTGGTATGTAATGATCGGAGCATATGGAATTCCGTGATCTCTGCCTACCCCAGTGGGAAAGAGGCGTGATGTATATGTATGTATGTATGTGTATAGTATTTGAGGGATTGTCTCATTCCACTATCTTACGGAGTAAGTACAGACACTTTATAAGTTCGTTAAAAACATTCGTCATTTAAAATCTACATAGATTCTCATTGATAATGTAATACTATAGAACACATTAATTAGACTTTTAAAAACCTTGAGTAATTGCATAATATTTATTACATAGTCATCTAATCCAAATGAAAGTAACTAATTAGTTTTAAGAATTAACTGACTCATCGATTTCACTTAAATTTAATAATGTTATAACGTTGCCAAATATCTCAAAATTAAAATGTTTTTAGAGTTCCGTACACCGTACCAAAAACGGAACCCTTATACTTCATTTTCCGCCTGTCTCTCTGTTTGTGTGTCAAGACCATTTCTCAGGAACGCATGGAGGTATCAAGTTGAAATTAATATCAAATACTCAGGTATGCAATCCCTTGCATCCTTCGATCAACAATATCGGATATTATTATTTAACATATGAATTACTATTTATAAAACATTTGTTTATCAAATATACTATAGTTTACGTTTCATGTTGATATATTATTTTGTACCCTTCTAGATACATCATAATTCACACATTGGTGTTTCATAAACTATACTAATGATACCAAAGTTTTCAAAGTTAGTCGAGTGTGTATGTATAATACATAGATATGTATATATATTTTGGTTACTTATAAAATCATATTTCAACTTCACTCTTTTCTTTGTTCCCATTGAGCAGTGTCATTTTTTCAAAATTTGACAAAGGGCGTGGCTTAAATAATCGGGACACTTTTTTCGTGAATTTTGTATGCGACCTGAAGTCTATTTAATACTACTCGTATGTCAATGCTTGCATCAGTGAAAATGTCGATATTATATAGATTTGTACTTAAATTATAAATAAGAAAAAAACTGTAATGTATGTATGTTTATTTTTATAATTGAGAAGAATTGGATTTTAGTTTCAATCTTATTTATAAATGAAACACCCATCCACGTAGTAACCACGCTAAATGTTGCTTAACTTATGAATGGACACAATTAACGTATTAAAGTCTGAATATTGATTAGTCAGCGCGTTGACCTTGACATCAAATTATCTTGTATTTATATAAAAGATGTAACAGCTATATGTGATGTTTCTTTTTTTTCATTAGCACATCGCTGACAAAATATCGGTGTCAAATGATCAAATTAGCCGACTTCCAATTAAGGGGGATGTTTTGAATTCGACAATTGGCGAATGTTATGTTATGTCGGGGACCGTCTCCGTGGCTCAGTAGTCAGTGCGATGCGCTTAACACTGGAGGTCACGGGTTCGAATCCCGGGGAATCATGATTTTGAAAAAAAAATTGTTTCTAATATTGTCTTTTATCAACGCGAGTATCACACATTTAAATAAAATACTATATACCGGATTAAAACGCGAATTATTATTTATATTGTTTAATAAAAAATTGTTTCTGTCGGGCAGGGCACAAGGCTCACTTGCCTGTGAAGAACAATGATCAGGGAAACAGACACAGAAATGTGTCTGCCCCATGGGACAGATTTAACTACTTCTATTTTTCCCCATTACACTTCTGGTCTGACTTTAGTAATTTTTTCACCAATAGAGTTATCAGCGAGTAACAAAGGATATTTTTGGTATATGTACTATACATATACCTTGCACTCGTGCAATGGCGGGGCGTATTACTAGTCTATATCTATACTAATTAACATTATAAAGAGGAAAGATTTGTATTTTTGTATGTCATGAATAAACTCAAAAACTGCTGGACCGATATTAAACATTCATTCACCAATAGGAAGCTACATTATCCGCGAGTAACATAGGCTATAATCTACATTGCACCCGTGTGAAGCCGGGGCGCGTTGCTAGTTATTAATAAAAAGAAGAAAGAACATAGATTTCAGATGAGATCCTTGTGGAACACCAGAAGGTTTAGAGGTATGTTTAAATGAATAGTTATAAACTGTCACGCAGAAATGTATTTTCCAACATAAGCTAGAATTAATAAAATAAAACATGTTTATAACTACTACTTTTCAGTTTAAGTATAATATTCCCTTTTTTATGATAAACTTAACAGAACGCATTATTGAAATCTGCGTATTTCATATCCAATAGTAATATTATTGTTAATTAAATTAAAAATATAGAAACAACAGTTCTTGAATCCATCGAAGGTCAGAATGTTAGAAATTGGGGTTTGTCGGTCACATTCAAAGAGGTTTGATACGTTCAAATCTACTAACTCGTAACCATGTAATATCATAAAGCTATGTAATAGTCAGAGATGGATTGATTAGGCAAGTTATTTTAATAATTAATGTATTTATTCTTTGGAGCGACTCAAACATTAATCTTTTTTGTCTAAACAAACTTTAGCAAATAAAATTGTCTTTTATTAACGCGAGTATCACACATTTAAATAACATACTGTATACCGAATTAAAACGCGATTTATTATTTATATTGTTTAAATTATTTATCCCGACGTTTCAGATGCTTTTCAGGAACCGTGGTCACGGGCCAGACTGTACCATGGTTGCCGAAAAGCATCCGAAACGTCGGGATGAATAATTTAAACAATATAAATAATAAATCGTGTTTTAATCCAGTACACAGTATTTTATTTAAACTTTAGCAAATTCCTGAGGGTTTGTCGAAGACGGAATTAAAAATTTAAAAGATTTTAAAAAAATGCTGACACTTTGGTAATGAACTCCAGTTTAATATGCCGCTACGATGCATTATTATGGCTAGCACTGTGGCCACCTACTTAACTTGAAATACCGACGGGATTCGAACTCGCAACAACGTATTACCCAACGCGTCATTACAAATAACCGCTAAACAGCAATAAAAGAAGACGCGGCCGTCGAAACAAAAAATACTTAATAATAAAAATCTACAGATATTTAAAAATATATTGATTAGCAATAATCCTACTAATCCTACTAATATTATAAAAGCTAAAGTTTGTAAGGATGGATGGATGGATGTTTGTTACTCTTTCACGCAAAAACTACCGAACGGATTTTGATGAAACGAAAAGATTTTGTATAATTTAGCCATAATATTATGATAAGAATCATGTAAGACGGAAAAATTCCTGCCCTCTGAGAGCTATCTTGACGTGCGCTGCCAAAACCGTTGGAGTTATACAAAGATAATGTATGGTGGGATTGTTTGTTTTAAATAGTGAAATAGTTTATCTTTTATGTGGAAGCCAATATATCTCAAATTATGAGCCATTTAAATTGGATACTTTTTTTTATAATGCACATATTTAGTCGCTTTCAGTATTTAATGTAGATGAACTTTGTATGTTGCACTTAATTCGGACGAATAGTTTAAAAATATCACGATAAGATTAACTTGAGTGGAGCGCCATTAAGCGAAGATTGATGAAAAAATAGCTCAGTTTATTAACTGAGCTATTTTTATTAATTAGCTACCCGAAGTAAGTAAGTAATTTTACGCCGAAGTAGTCGCGGGCAGAAGCTAGTTATTTTATAAACATAGGTAGGTATACATTGAAAACACGGCTAAGCGCTTGTACAAACAAACATGGATCAATAATTTAGACACAGTCGATAAACTTACATAAAGATACCTTCGTAACGAATTGAGAAAGTCGAAAAACAGGTTGATATAATAAAATAATCTAATTTAGAAGATCTCTCAATGTTCTCAGCCTTAACAATAAAACTGATACCAGTGTTTGATTTAGGCACATAAAAAATAAATATACGTATAGAAATAGTGGCGGGACTACCATACAAGCCCAAAAGCCCGTCTTGCCGATTTTAACATAATACGTGTTTATGTATTTATATAACTTATATAATTAAGTTATCGTAGAAGTTATATGTATATCACTAATGATATTATTATATTTCTTTTTAATGCATTAATAAAGAAAAACAGGAGATTGGGCTTGTATGGTGGTCCCGCCACTGTATAGAATATTTATAAAGAAAATTTTGTACGTTTTGAAAAGGAGAATTAAAATTTTTTAAGGTTAAGTTACTTCTTTTGCTAAACTTCATTGCTTTACCTTCCATCTTTTATGTAAATGTTGAAAATTGCTGGTCACTGTTGATATTAAATTGAATACAGTGTTTTGTATTAGGATAACAAATTTGGTATTTCTAAAAAAAATCTGTGGGCTGATAATAGCTAATGAGTTTCGACAAAACCTCAGGAATTTGTTTATTGAGTCATAAAAAAAAAATTCAAATCGGCCAAGCGCTTGTTGAGATCTATTTGGTCTATTACCAAAATCGAACGCAACGAACAGAACGAAACGAAAGAACAAGCAACTTCGTATTTTTCTTATTAAGAAAACATTTTCAATTATTCGTAAAATTAATTGGACATTTCAAACGAAAGATAATGTCTAATTGCAAACGATGGATCGATCATTCGTGATAGGAAAATGTACGATCCGTCAGCCGAAACTTCGTATTTTATTTTGGTAATAGGACTCCTGCTCAAAAAAAACAAATGCCATTCTCCCATGCCTTCGCTCACTCCGTTCAAATAAATTCCAGAAAGTTTACCTTACCACCTGGATTATTAAAAGAATGGGAGGAATATTTAAACTACCGTTCGTAGATGTAAAAACCGTAAAGTGAATATTGCGTTACGATTTCGTATGCTTTTCCAAAAGTTCGATGTAAAAAATAGGGCGATAGGACATCATCGACTGATGTCCTGAGGGTGAGGTATTATCTTTCATCAAGTGAACCTCATAATCGTGTGTCGATATCTAGACATATATTATATAAGTAATAAAAATAAAACTGTATAGGTCAAATGTCTAGACATAGAAAAAAAATGCTAAAAACCGAGTCAGGGGGATGTAAGAAGAGAAATAGAACAAACCCAGATTTTTTAAAAATTTTTGTTTCTCTGTTTGTCTATTTGTTCGGGTTAATCTACGAAGATACTGAACCGATTTTCATGCAATTTACATAAATATATTAAGCAAAGCCCGGGGCAATATATAGGATTTGTTTCATCGAAATCGGTTGTCGGAAAGAAAAGTTATCATTTAAATATTATTTTAAAGGCACCATATCAACAAATTGCATTGCAAACTGACTCGCGTCGAAATTTTCGAATTATCAGATGTCAATAACAGTTTGATATGGAAATGCAATAGTTTGATTATTTCGCCACTTTCAATATGTATTCGTGGAATAATGGATATTAATATATGACATGAAGAAACCTTGCTCAAAAGCTCAGCTTAAGACGAAGCCCACGCGAACGAAGTCGCTGGCATCAGCTAGTCTAAGATAAAATAGAGGAATATAAAGAGGATAGATTTGTTTGTTCATTTGTTACGATTTAACTCAAAAACTACTCGACCGATTTTAAAAATTATTTCACCAATAGAAAGCTACATTATCAGCGAGTAACAAAGGCTAAATATACTCGTATTTTTCTACATCTGCATTGCACCCGTCCGAAGCCGGGGTCTTTGGTAGTCTATATCTACATCTATACTATAATATTATAAAGAGGAAAGATTACCGATAATTGAAACAGATACAAAAATATGTCCCGCTGAATAGGGAATTAGAAAAAAGAACTATAGCTCTCATCAGTATCTTCCATCAGGTGATTAACGCCTTCCTATCTAAACTAATATTCAATGAGGAAATATTTGTTTGTTTGTTACGGTTTAACTCAAAAACTACTCGACCGATTTTAAAAATTCCTTCACCAATAGAAATCTACATTATCAGCGAGTAACATAGGCATTTTTGTGTATAGTTCATTTATATTGCACCCGTGCGAAGCCGGGGCGTGTTGCTAATCTAAAAAATACCAAACGGCTCATCATGTACTAGTTTATGTACGTACCTATGTGCTTTGTTATTGCGAGAGATGTTACTGTGTATTGCTATGTGGCAAAAGAGAATGCACGTCTAAACATCTGATGACCCTGAACTCAAATGAACCTACATGGTCGTGGCCTTATTATTTTCGTGCAAACTCTTTCTAATCTCTTTCATAACCGTTTTGAATTTAGAATGACGTCATTATTATTTATAATTTTTTTTTAATGTTATATATCGACAGACGAGCATGAGGTTCACTTGATGATAGGTCCTCAGCCACAGAACATCAGTCAGTGATGCGCTGTCAACCTTACTTTTACTTCGAGCATTCGGAAATCCATAGACTGAAACCGAAACGCGCAATGTGCACTTCACGGTTTTCCATCTAAGAACGGTGGTTTGTTACCCGGTCGGAAATTCAATATTCCTCCCACACGATCAATGCCCGAAGTTACCAGACGTGGGTAAAACATGCTTAGAGAAAATTGTAAACATGTTGTCCCGGTGGGATTCGAACCCATGACCCATCGATGCGCACGGTAGGTGTTTTACCGAACGCGCCAACGAGTCCATTAAATATAAAACTAGCTAGTCATTTAAAAAAAAGCTAGATATTAAATATTATAATATTCAGTTTAATGATTGTAATATGTATGTTTATATAAATTATATGATAAACAAACTTATTGTACAATAATTAAACTATTCTAATGATTTATTTATTACTTTAATTGTTTTAATTAAAATTACTAATATTTTTTGGTCCTTTACGATATTTTAAATATATTCATGAACTAGCAAAACGCCCCGGTTTCGCACGGGTGCAATGTAGATGTACTATACACAAAAATACCATATGTTACTCGCTGATAATGTAGCTTTCTATTGACGAAATAATTTTTAAAATCGGTCTATTAGGTTTTGAGTTTATTCATTACATACAAAAATACAAATCTTTCCTAGTCATAATATTAGTATAGATGACCGCCTCCGTGTTTCAGTGGTAAGTGTATTGTTATCAGCGAGTAACATAGGCTATTTTTTGTATATAGTACATCTACATTGCACCCGTGTGAAGCGGGGGCGGATCGCTACTTCTTAATAAGTTCATGTTTCATATATCGTATGTAGTATTTTAGAATATGATTTACTTCCAATATTGTATGTTTTATCATTATATAAGTTACTAACCTGTCCAGCCGTAGCGTAGAATATTAATAACAAGATTTTGAGAGGCGTTTTAGCTTTGTAGGAACGATGTGTCCAGAGCCGATGTGCACCGGCTGTTATACCAAATGCTGCCATTTGTCCAAACATAAATTCTGAAAAGCGAAAACTAATTAGATCTATGTGCAAACTTTA
Source organism: Anthocharis cardamines (assembly GCA_905404175.1). Lineage (NCBI taxonomy): Eukaryota > Metazoa > Arthropoda > Insecta > Lepidoptera > Pieridae > Anthocharis > Anthocharis cardamines. The sequence continues at coordinate 2,569,454 of FR989972.1, read as the reverse complement.
ACGTTAGCTGAAAATCCTAGCTTTTGCTGATAGCTTTTTTATAGTTTTAGATATGTAATTATTTTTATGTGTATTTTGTGCAAATAAATATTTTGTCTTTCCTTGTTTTTTCATAATGAATTTCAGTCGCGATAAAAGTAATATTAGCATTGTAAGTTGGATATAGAAAAAATGCTTTTGAAGCAAAATATTGAATAGGACTCACGATGCAATTCAAGCCCTTCATCATTTTGAGTAATGGCTGGCTTTGCTCCGGTGCCCTTTTTTAATCATATGGCTGCCGTGCGCATCGACGGGTCGTGGATTCGAATCCCACCGGGACTCCATGTTTAGAGTTTCCTGTAAGCATGTTTTCCCCATGTCTGGTAACTTCAGGCATTGATCGGGTGGGAGGAATATCGAAATTCCAACCGGGTACCACCGTTCATAGATGAAAAAACCGTGAAGTGCACATTGCGCGTTTCGGTTTTATTCTATGGATTTCCGAATGCTCGAAGTAAAAAGTACGTCGACAGCGCATCTGATGTTCTGTGGCTGAGGCAGCTATCATCAAGTGAACCTCATGCTAGTCTGTCGATATCTAACATTAAAAAAAATCTCTACTACAGTAATGTTCTTTGAGTGGGTGTTTGAGTCTAATAACGTTACTCTCCAAATCTTAGATAATTAGTACCAAAAAATTAAGATCACAGTTTATTTCTCTTTAAACGCCAATAATCTCCAAGAAATGAAATAAAAAATTCGATATTTTTTTACATTTTTATCGCAATCAGCGTTTAACGTTATGTTTTTTTTAAAGTGTAAATATATATATTTCTTTTATTTTTGAATGTTAAAACTTCAAGCTTTAGATTTTTTTTTAATAACTCCAATACAAAATTATTTTAACAAGGCACAGCTATTTAAAGAAACGATAAGAATGATTTTGCTTCTTTAATTTTTTCTACTGGAAAATAAGTTATAATTACATTCAAACGGATTGGCTTTATGAGTTAGTCTACATACGTATGTAGGTAATATATGTATAAGATATTCACTGCAGCCCCAGTTTTCTGGTTACTTTTTAAGAAATTTGAGTTTTTTCTTTATTTAATGTTTTTAATTATTATCTTTTAGGTAATAGGTTAAGTTTTTCTGTACTGTAATTTTCGGCTGATGCTTCAACATTGAAGAGGTTTTGAAAACCAGCGCTATCCGAAGAAAGTTGACATAACACAATCTGAGTAATGTTACAATTTTGGTCGCTATGCAAACTAATTTTCTTTTATATTAAATTATATTGTATGTATTTTATTGTTTGTATGGTAGAATAGAATAGAAAAGAATATACTTTATTGTACACAAAAAACAATTATACAAACAGTAAAAACTAAAGATAAAACATTGTACAAAAGGATGGCCTTATCGATATACGATCTCTTCCAGGCAAACCTCAGGAAGGGAAAAAAATATCAAAATAGAAGGTGCAGCAAGAATAAATATAAAAATAAAAGTAAAATAAGAGAGTATACAGTTACAAAAAGTACATCTACTTATCCCAATTAACAAAAATCATTATAAGTTAAAACTATACTATCATAAAAAACATTACATCATATACAACATAACATGACAAACGGAAACAAAAATCATTGAAAAATTGTAAAGGCAGGCAAAGCAAGTGAAAAGGGTAAAATACGAAAGATTATAAAGAAGTGAAATGTTGAAATAAGAGTTTAGTTTATTAAGAGGCAAGGAGACTCGTCGAATATCAAGAGGCAAGGAGTTCCAAAGCATAATACTTTGTACCGTGAAAGAGGTACCTAATTTTATTCTTATTCTATATACTTTGCAGTACATAATTCCCAATCAACACAGTACAGCCGACCTAGAATGACAAGCGCGACAAAATTTTGTCGACCGTTTTCTCGTGTTTTAATCGATTATCTCTTTATTTCTTCCGGGTCAAACATGACAATTAGACTCTCGAATTTTTATATCAAAAATAAATATATTTGTCGATCGAGATATCCTTTCTATCAAAATTGTCGATGACGTTTATAATATTATATCGAGATATCATACATCTTAGTTTGACTTCTCTCGTCCGCGATATATTTCGTGGCGGTCATGCTAGGCCGGCAGTACGTACTTTCTCATTCCTTTGATAATTTCTTAGTATCATTTATTTTAAAAAGTCACGTACATAAAAACTTCACGTTTATAACATATAATTTCTATTATATGTCACGTCCAACAGTGTAAAGTCAACATTTACTTATATTAGTAACAACTACATGTTTTAAGTCAATAAGTTAAGTAAGTATGACCATGTGGGATTTTCCCAAGTGTTCGGGTAAATAAAGAAAATCATTGTAAGCACTTGCGTCTTGCGGGTACATCCAAAACCTTTAACTCTAGCTTTTTCCAGTGACTTCGTGCCTTCAAAATAGACACCTTTCACGCATTTGCCTTTCTTTTTTTTTAAAGAGGGGAATGCATTTGCGCACTGGGTACCGCGAGATGTTATGCGGGAGGAGTGTGGGACTCAAGCTCACCCGGTGATACTCAGAATATCAGATAGTCAGAAAGCCGGGCGAAATTTGGCGAAAAATCAGGCATTTGCCTGCCAAAACGATTAGTTTTCTTTTTCCTCAAAAATCAAACCCAAGTTTTCCGATGTAGATCCGGTATAAAAAATATTTTTTACCTACATTCTGCCTGAAGGTTAGGCGTGCTGCTACAAACTACCGCCATTATTACTATTATTTTTATGGGGTGAGGAGTCAAACGAGCTGGACCATCAGGGGATGGGATCACAATCTCTCAGAGTAGCAGAGCCGGGTTTAGGGAAGGGCATCCAGGGCTATAGCTCCGGGGTCGCAACAAAAGAGGGACCCCTAAATTTTCCTTTGATATTTTATGGTACTTTGTAAAAACTTGATTTTATTTTTCTTAAATATAAAAAAAAATTATTTGGAAAATAATGGCGGGCCAGGAGCCTTTACTCCTTTGTTGCCCTATGGCCCCCAGACTACTAAATCCAGCCCTGCAGACCATTACTTTGGAGCCCTTGACGATAGAAAGAGACAGCTTTACATAATGTATCGCTCTATCACGCTCTTTCGTAAAATACCTAAGTTAGCAATAATATTGTCTTTTGTGTATTAGGTTATGACTGTATTGCAGCCATTTTGATGGCACACTCATTTCTTCACAAAAAACTTGGCGATTAAAAAAGAGTGTCGGAGAGTTTATTGCCCGTTCTTCTCGTCCGCTCTACGCCCCTGATTTGAGAAATGGCAGTAAATGTAAAATTAGAAGCATTTAATATGTATTTTTTTTGACGTTCATAAGTGTACAATGTACATTCTGTTACCTTAATGAATAAATGATTTTGATTTTTTTTTAATTCTAAAAAGTTACCAGATCAATCTCTTAAGAAACTTACCTAACATAAATGTTTGTCTTAAACACCGTGTGCCATTATATAAACTATTCGCGAAATATATTGGCACAACTAAATGAAATAGCGTTATTATGATAGCGTTGACCCATCGTATCGGCGTCACGAAACCCAACTGCTTCTCAATTCTTCTTATTGGAGCTAGGAACTGTGCTTCTTCAGGTAATGCTTGATCATAATAATCCACCTCTGTAATCTTCTTATCTTCTATTGTCTTCGTGCGAGTGGCCATTTTGATTATCTGTGAAACGATTCTATTATTTATTTGATTTTGACGGGCTAGTTGGCGCTACTAGAACATCTACCTTACGCGGAAAAAAATCCCGACCGGGTAGCGAACCACCGTTCATAGATGGAAAAATCGTGAAGTGGATACCTATTGCGCGATTCGGTTTCAGTCTATGGATTTCCGAATGCTTGAAGTAAAAAGTAGGTCGACAGCGCATCATTGACTGATGTTCTCTGGTATCACCTACCATCAAGTGAACCTCATGCTCGTCTGGCCATATCTATATCTATACTCTATACTAATATTATAAAGAGGAAAGATTTGTATTTTTGAATTTTTGTATGTTATCAATAAACTCAATAACTACTGGACCGATTTTTAAAAATCTTTCACCAATAGAAAGCTACATTTTCAGCGAGTAACATAGGCTGTATTTTTCTGAATAGTACATCTACATTCGCCCGTATGAAGGGACGCGTTGCTAGTCTAATATAAAAAAGGTGTAAAGGTTACAAATATTATGAAATTGGTTCTGAGGTCATTAATTCCTCAAAAACTTTAAGAACCAACAACGTACCTGCAAGCCTTCTGGTGTTGCCAAACTCCACAGGCGGCAGTAATAATTTGGTAAGTCCACTTGCTTATTGCTCTTTTTCTATAGAAGAAAAAACACTTTATTATAACTTAATGTAAATTTATTTCCTTCTTCTCTATCTTCTTTTCCTGCCCTTATCTTGCTTGGTTGGATCGGCACAACATGTATTTTACCCAGCCGTCATTTCATTACTTATTATACCTTTCACACACTTATCGTTTTTCACGCTCCATTCATACCTTCCTCGGCCTTACTCTGACCCTTAAAAACTATTCTCGTATAATTATCATACCTGTTCGTGCATACCTATAACTCTTCTTCTTACCTGTCTCTCACATCAAAATAGAATCAAACTTTCTCTAAATAACCTACTCATTTCTGATTGTATTCACACTTCATCCATCCATCTTGTCCGTCCCATGTACATTTATTGCCTTAAACGAATAAATGGATACGAAATATTTAGTTTCTACGAATGTATATTCATCATATAACATATGAATATTCGTTATATTAGATGTATTTTCAACTTCCCAAATATGGTATTATTAGTACGTTATATTGAAATCACTAAACATATAGCTGACCTAAAAAGGTTCCAAATTCAATATTATACCTGTATTTTAACGATCAGAAGGCCATGTTTGTTTTTACAGTCTGATGGCAATTAGAAGTATACATAGAGCATAATATAATGTAATTTTAAAGGTCAATATTGATCAATTGTCCTGAAGTGCACATTGCGCATCGGTATTCCGACTTCAAAAACGGAGGAGGTTCTCAATTCGTCTGTATGTTATTTTTTTTTTGTATGTTTGTTACGCAATAACTCCGTAAGTTATGGATGGATTTGGAGGATTTTTTCTGCTTTTTTTTCTCCTGACTGTCCCCTAGTAGGGCATGACCCATTTCTGTGTCTCTTTCCTTTATCATTATTCAGTACAGACAAGAAGATAATCAATTTTTATTTTAAATCTTGTTTTCGCGAGATTCCAACCCAGTATATCCGATGCTAAACGCATTGCGCTTACCACTGAATCATGGAGGCGGTTCTGGCTCTGTTAGACATAATAATAACGTATAACGAGTTAGTTTCATTTGTATACAGAAAATAGGGGTTGGATTCCCGTGGGATACGAGTTTAGAAACCTTCCTTATCCTATATTAACAGAGAAACGTTAGAAATCTTAGGATTTTACTCTAAATCCGTTTTTAAACTGAAATTTAAAAAATTAAGTTATGAGAAATATAAAAAATAACCTATCAATTTAAAAAACGAGAGATTAAGTGAAAAGGTTTTCATTTAAATGTCTCTGTAATTCAATAATTTAATTATACATTAATGATTACATTGGCATAACTAAATAATTTGATGCCTTACTTAATTTACAATTTTTTTTTTCAATTCACAAAACCTTTCACTCAGCAATCCTACAGTGTATTTTATTGTTGTAGACTCCAATTTAGGCTGTTTAAATAAAAAAAATTAAAGATGTCCTTCATTCTCAGTGTTAATAATTAAATACTAGTGTTTAGCTACTACTTTACTCACAAAAACAATTGTAAAGTTTAAAAACCAAGTTAATTGTATTAAAAAATAAGTGAAATCTAGTCCCCTAGTGGGGAATGGGACAGACCCATTTCTGTGACTGTTTCACTGATCATTTTTTTTACAGGCTAGTAGGTGATCAGTCTTCTGTGCCCTGCTCGACCGAAACAATTTTTTTTAATCTTGTTTTCCGGGATTCGAACCCAGGACCCCCTGTGCTAAACGCATCGCGCTTACCACTGAGACACAGAGGCAGTCAATAGATTATATTTTTAAACGAAATTGAACGAATTGATTTTAATTTACTGTACCAGAACACTGCAATGACACAGACTCCTGAAACACAGTTCTTAACTATATCAGGACTCAGGAGTTTGTAGTATTTGGCTGTCATACATATAAGTGGTGTCACTGATTTTTTTTATTCGCATCTAGTTAACCCATTAGCTGCCACAATCCCCATTTGGGACGTTTTCAAAAACATCAAATATTTTCAAGACAAATTATAATTGCAGATAATGGGTTAATTTGTATAAATTAAAGAAAATAAAAATAAAAAAGCTTACCTTTAACAAGTAAAACGCACACACTAATATCTCGATAAACACATAACGTTCATATGCGCGCGTAAGTTACGTGATGGCAAGTTAAACTGATATTTCTATCGAGCGGACATCTCCGATACTATAACTATGACGACAGACGTTTCGGTACGTGTGAAATAGCAACTTCTTGCGAAATGACAATGGCCTTTTTAATAAGTTACTATTTTTTAACTTATAAAGTGCGTTGATACTTTGCATAACGTTTAGAAAGGTAATTTTTTGAGATGGGTAAATCAAAGCGTAATTTTGCCGCCGTGGTTCATTGGTATAGGTTCGGTAAGTGAGTTCTTGGGTTCGATTCCGACTGATTAAAGGAAACCTGTTTCAGGTTCGAACCTAGGACTAGTTGTGTAATCCAGTGCTATCAAAACTCATACTTCTGAGTTGCGGCGCCGGTCAAGGGCAAAATTAAGTGCGACTGTTGTCTTTTACACGCTAATTTAATTTTAGAGTTAACTCACTTTCACAATGCCATTTTCTTGTATACAAGAGCAATAATTGACATCCAGGTTTTTTTTAAAGTTAGATATCGACAGGCGAGCATGAGGTTCACTTGATGGTAGGTGATACCTCAGCCACAGAACACTCTACTTCGAGCATTCGGAAATCCATAGACTGAAACCTAAACGCGCAATATGCACTTCACGGTTTATATATTTTTCTATGGTTCATTATCCGATCGAAATTTCGATACTCCTCCCACCCGTTCAATGCTCGAAGTTACCAGACGTGAACAGAAAATTATAATCATATCGTTGTGGTGGGATTCGAATCCATGACCCATCGACGTGCACGGCAGGTGATCTACCAAACGCGCCAACGAGCCCTACAATTGCTTACCCCTTGGCCACAGTCACCTGCGGTGCGTTTTGCGGCGCGATTTGCGGCGCGCAAAGCGGCGAGCGGCAAAAACAAATTGAGCAAATTGTATGAAGTATGCCACAGCTATCGGCGACGCGCATTGCGGTGCGACCTGGGGCGCGGTGTCACTCGCGCGGCGGCGGTGGCGGCGGCCTGCGCGGCGTGCGAGTGAAACAAATGCACTCGGGAGTATCGAGGCGGCCACAGCTCAGAGCGGCGCGCGCGGCGGCAGAAATGCGAATTCTAAGCAACTGTTTACACGCGGATATTATGTGCTGTTTAAATCAAGATAATTATTGAAACAAAGCTTCAATTATTTTATTGCTTTAACTTGATTGTATGCAACAGACAAGAAACTTAATATTGTCTTTTATTAACGCGAGTATCACACATTTAAATAAAATACTGTATACCAGATTAAAACGCGATTTATTGTTTAAATTATTTATCCCGACGTTTCGGATGCTTTTCAGCAACCGTGGTCGCGGGAGACTGAAAGATGACAGTTGTCTTATATTTGAAATGTCACAAAGTTGCCATATTTAATTCAATTAAATTAAAAATAATCTATTAATTTAGGTAACACAATGTAATAATAATAATAATAATAATAATAACTTTATTTGACACACACACACAAAAAAAAAAATTTACAAACATAACTTACAAATTAAAAGAAAATGAAAATAACTGGTATCATTAAAAAAAAAAAAAAAAATTATAAAAATAAATGCTGCAGTGCGGTGTCAAATAGGACTCCACTCAGCATAAGCTGTGGCCATAATGGACACAGCACTGATTTTCAGTGGGCCCCATGCAACTGCTGGAGAAACAGTACTCTATTGCAAAATCATATATATGTAATTCTATTTAAATATATATAAAAATAATAACGATAGTATAAAAGATATATATGTAAAATACAAATAACCTACACTATTATATTTGTACATCTATGAACGTCAATAAAAAATAATACATATTAAATTACTAATATTACTAATAGTAAATGCTTCTAATTTTACATTTACTACCAGTTCACAAATCAAGGGCGTAGAGCGGACGAGAAGAACTGGCAAGAAACTCGCCGCCTCTCTTTTTAAAAAGTCCACGGTTGCTGAAAAGCATCCGAAACGTCGGGATAAATAATTTAAACAATAAATCGCGTTTTAATCCGGTATACAGTATTTTATTTAAATAAAGGCAAGAAACTTGCATCGTGTATTGCCTTTAGTGTTATATCTTTACGTCGTTGCTAATATTTTGTGCAGGTGTACAATTTTTGTTTATTTTATTTTTGTCCTGATGGTAAGTGAACTCTGCCATTTTCAACCGCAACACTTAAGAGGGCCTTCCCGGTTCGTCTATCGTCAACGCGAGCATGGTGAAAAGCTTTTTGTTTCATGCAGCGCATACTTCTACCGCTAACGAGTGAGTGAGAACGCGATAACATTGAACGAAAAATAGTGTTAGTGTGCGGAAATTTCATAAAACTTGTTCTAGGAAATACGTGTTTTTCAGTAGTCCTTACAAGTTTGTGAAATATTTTTTTGTTATTTAGAATCTCCATTATTTACTTTCACAATTTATGAGTAAATTATGAACGCCCAAAGTTCAGTTCAGTTTTTTTGCAAAAAAGCTGATATTTGGAGGCTTATACTGAATTTATTTCTGAAAATTTTGAGATTTTGTTTCGATAGAAACCTAGATATAGTGCACGAGAAACCTATTAGTTCAAAAGTTTCAAAGAAAAATTGGTTGCATCGCCATAATCACGTACGAGCTTTTGTATGGAAAGTAAGACGGGTTGGGCCCTCTTAAGCATCTCTAGACTTGGATAATTTTTAAGGCAGGAATAGACTCCATTCTTGAAGGTCCCCAAGTCGTATCGGTTAGGAAAATCGCTAGCGACAATTCATTCAGCAAAATATTGTGCGTGCAAGAAAAGTGCGAATTTGCTAATGTGCTGGATACACATGATTTTTTTCTAAATTATACAACTATATATAATAAAGTAAGAGATACGACCTTACTTATTAATATTTTAATTAGTAAATTTATATATATTAAACATTTTCAGAAATCCCTTCACCTGAAATAATTATTTTTAAAAAAATGTATAAAATACGTATGTTCTCATGTATGTGATTTATTTCTGAGTGATGATAAAATATAATCAGTAAACCGAAATTATTCAACATTTAATATAGTTTCACTGTGTAAAATTACAATCATAAAATTTTAGTAAAAACATCCTATTATATATATAACTAGCTGATGCCCGCGACTTCGTTCGCGTGGAGATCACTTTATGCTGAACTTTTAATCAAGCTTTCTTCATATTATATATCCTCTATCCTCTGTACTTGGTGATTTCTGAAAGAGCTATCAGAGTAGTCATTGACGGTTGCTTTTGCATCATATTATCGATATGTTTAATGGTGGTTGAGGTTGGGGTTCAAATGATGATTTGAAATTCAAAATAAATACCATAGTAATTGAAAAAATGAACCTGACTTTAAAGAAACTTTAGGGAGATGCATATCAATCAAATTTTACGTCACCAAAATGCAGATATGTGTCTTTTTTCCACTAATCAGAGTTCAGTCGAAGATTGGATTCAATGCATTTTCCGTCTTAAATATATGCACGAAAATGGTACGGGGGTTTGAAAATACTTACGACACATGGAAAAAACGCCAAGAAAATGTCTAAATACGAATAAAATGAATGAAAAAAATTGTATGGCCATGTTGGCCAATTACTTATTTATTTATAAATTTAATTAGTGTGGAAGATATTATATCCACCTCGATATTTATTTCTTTTAATTGATCACTTTTAATTTCAGATATTTTTGTTTAATTCCCTTGGAAAGGAAAGGACTGATGAAAATGCGGATTAAACGATCTCATAAGAAATACATTTTTAGAACAGTTCAATAATAATACATTTTCTATTTTCAATATTAGTTCTTTTAAAAATATAAAAAAAAAATTCAAAAAATATTTCCCTTAGTGATGATTCGAACTCGCATCTGAGGTTACGTAGTACGACCGTATATCCACTATGCCACGAACACATATCGAAAAAGGCGAAATTATCAAACTATTTCATTTACATATCAAACTGTGATTGACATCTGACAATTCGAAAAAATTCAACGCGAGTCAGTTTTCATTGCAATTTGTTGAAATGGTTCCTTTAAAATAATGTTTAAATGATGATAACTTCTTTTTCCGACAACCGATTTCGATGAAACAATGCCAATATGTTGCCCTGGACTTTGCTTAATATATTTGTATAAATTACGCGAAAATCGGTTCAGTATCTTCGGAGATTAGCGTGAACAAACAGACAGACAGACGGACAGACAGACAGACAGACAAGAATCTTAAAAATTGCATTTATGCATTCGGCTACCCTTCTTTTATCACCCCTCTTAATTTCTGGTAAAAATATTTAGTGAAGCGTAATTTCGATCCTACTCTTTTATTATATGTATATATAGATTACTAGCGATCCGCCCCGGCTTCGTACGTGTGCAATGTAGATGGTCAAAAATTCTAAGCTATCCTATCTCTTAAGTTGGACCAGACTGCTCACGGTGTGCCAATTTAATTTAAAATCGGTTAAGTAGCTTAGGAGTCCATCGCGACAGGAGATTTATATATATTATTACTAGCTGACCCGGCAATCGTTGTATTGCCATGTAAATAATTTCTAAAAATCAGGGGTTGTATGTATTTTTAATGCCACATTATAAAAAAAATAAAAACAAAAAATTTCGTCCAAAAATTAAAAAAAAAATTAGGGGTGGATTACCCTTAACATTTAGGGGGATGAAAAATAGATGTTGTCCGATTCTCAGACCTACCCAATATGCACACAAAATTTCATGAGAATCGGTCGAGCCGTTTCGGAGGAGTTCGATCACGTACCCCGTGACACAAGAATTTTATATATTAGAAGGTATAAAGAAAAATTAAAGTCACTATTGAAGGGTGCTAATAGATACTTTCCATTTGGGTGAATTTATTTTTTTGATTGGAGTTGCATCTGCCTTATATTGAGGCGTCTTCGTTGTTGCTGTGTGTCGTTGGATCGCGGGTTGACATGTTTATAATTTAGTATAGGTATACTTACAAGTTTTCCTTGCTGCCGGGCTAGCATGACCGCCACGAGATATATCTCGCGCGAGAGAAGACAAACTAAGATGTTAAATATCTCGATATATTATATCTCGATCGACAAATGTATCTATTTTTGATATTAAAAGTCGAGTTTTAAGTGTAATTGTCATGTTAGACCCGAAAGAAATAAAGCGATAGTCGATTAAAACACGAGAAAACGGTGGACAAAATTTTGTCGCGCTTGTCATGCTAGCCCGGCTGGTCACGTCGGGCATAAATCGAGTGGGAAGCTATATCGAAATTCCGACCGGGTAACGAACCACTCTTCAATCTTCATAGATGGAAGAACCTACCATCAAGTGAACATCATGCTCGTCTAACATAAAAAAAAAAAAGTACTTTTCCTAAAATTAGTTTGTTTATAGAAAATTATAAAAATATCGTCCCGGAGGGATTTGAACCCCCGACCCACCGGAGTGCAAGGTAGGTTTTCTATCGAACGCGTTAGAGCGCCAACTAGCAAAAATGTTCATATACTTTTTTGCGAGTACAATTTTCGTAGGCGCTATTCCAATTTAGACAGGCGTAGCCTTATTAAGACTAAAGAAACTACTCTTGGGCATCTTCAAGAAACGAGTCTATTTGTACCTTAAAAGCCGGAAACGAAACTACATTATTTGTATCTCTCATATAATAAGGTAATTAGAGATTTTTAGATTGTAACCAAATGTGATTTAAATACTAGGTAAATATTATTTTGATTTTACTACCTTTTACACCTCTAATTTTAACTTCTGTTTTTCTTTTATATTCGATTTATAGACGTGTTTTTTTAATGTTTTTCTTGAAACTACTAATTATTGTAAAATGTTAATTTCAATGGGCATCGCCTGAATACATATAAATATTATAATCTTGGATCGACAAACTAAAGTACATACGTAAATTATTATTGGCGCTACACTCAAGTCAATCTTATCGTGATTTTTTATTTAACTATTCCTCCAAATTACTTAGTGTAAAAGACATAGTTCATCTAAATTACATACTTAGAGTGAACTGGTGTGAGTGGTAGAGTCGAGAGTGGTCGACCTAGGCGAACGTACCTCGATCAGATCGGGGACGTTCTTCTAAAGGGCCAGGTCAAAAGTACTCGAAACCCACGAGTGTGTATGAAAGCATTGATGAAAGTGGAAGAAGCGAAAGTGGTATGTAAGGATCGGAGAATATGGGATTCCGTGATCTCTGCCTACTCCAATGGAAAAGAGATTCAAATTTTATCAAAATACATCTGACTATATAAACTAAATTAAAAATAAATAACAATTTTACTTTCTCCTCATTTATAAATCACAAAATATGATCACAAATTATACTACAAATTAATAATAATAATTATAATTTATATAAGAGAATTGAAGTACCATAGTTTGCCCTCTGAACAGCCCATTTCATTTAATCCGAATAGTACGAAAAAGGCAGTAGGCACACTGAAATATAGTTTACACCAGGGACTGAAACCGGTAAATTTTTATTTTCCAAAATACGTGTCTGACTGAGATACCATGATATTAGTTTTAAAGAGTAATACACACTAAACTAACGACAGTAATTTTTTTCAGTAAATATGAATAAAAACCAAAGAATATTAACCCATTAGCGCCCAGAGGACATAATTTTGACATCTGAGTTTGAGCTGATGCCACGTGATCAATTCGAACAGAAAAAAAACGGGAGCTACTGTTTCCTATGTTTTCGAGTGTGTTCTTCGTTCGTTCTTCGAATGGTTAAAATTGCGCCACAAATTTAACCATAGAACAATCGAAAATTCGCCAAAAAGTCGTGATTTTTCGATGACATTTTTTTTAAATGACTTATCGTTCCCTGTCGATTTTTTTTTCATGCCTAAAACCAATCTATATCGTGACCTCGATGTCTGAACTGAAAATCCATGAGATTATTATTTTTTTTTTACGTTTTGGTTAGCCAAAATGGCGGTCTGAATGAAATTTTCTTCTGATGTCAAAATTGTATCCTTTGGGCACTAATGGGTTAACAAAAACCTTTATTATACCGGCATAACTCCCATAGTAAATTAACCGGTATTCAGTCCCTGCTATGAACAGCCTATTTCATTTAAAGTTAAACATTTAAACCGAAATATATTTTACACCGAATCGGGAGATTATATATTATACATTTATTTATTTATTTACCACTAGCGAGCCGCCCCGGCTTCGCTCGTTAACGCATTAGGTCGCATTGGGCAGCGTTTTCGATGAAAGCTCCCAGACAGCTTGACCCACACTTCCAACAATTACAGCTAAATTTCAACCAATTTACACAAAACCTTCACAAATTATCCCTATTAAAATCCGATCGATTAAATAAAATCGATTAATTTAAATCCGTTCAGTAGTTTTTGAGTTTATCGCAAAGAGACAGACTACATAATGTACGTATGTAGTGATTTAAAAATTCAAATTAAAAAGTTATAAGTATTGAGAAAAGTATTAAAAAACACATGGATTTAAACATTTGCTAAAATTAGTCTACACCTAACATAATTATATTTATAGCTGACCCGGTGAACTTCGTATCTTCTAATTTCTTGAATTTTTGTGAGGCTAACAAATGTCATTCAATTATATTTTTATATAATTAATATAAACTAAAAACATAATGTGTGAGCCAAGTTGGTTGTAATTAACAATTTTTTTATTTCTTATATTACGAGACATACGCGCCGATAAATTAAAGGTGACTTTTATCCCCCTTTCTATACGTTACACTTTCAATAACAGACGGCGACGCCATTTTCAAATCATATGCCAAGCCGAAGGTTGCTGCTATGTCCACGAAGACGGTTGTTATATTGAAGAAGTAGCCTAACTCTGATGCTCTGTAGTCCCAGGGAAAAGTGTGGTGATAATTATGCCAGCCTTCGCCAAAAGCGAACCAGGAAACACATATGTTTTCTGATGGCGATATATTTCTGGAAGAAAATTACTAAATAAAATCAAGCAGTCACGGTAATCAGTAGCGTAGCTATCGTAGGGTAAAGTGGTGCAGTGCACCAGCGCCCTGAACGTCAGAGGCCCCCCCTGGATTTTGGAAAGAGTGGAAGCCGGTCTTCAAGCTAGAAAAAATCTTGCAAGAATTTTATTTAAATGAGCATTAATAACGCCGATAAAGGAAGCGCCGAGCGTCCTTGGTAAGTAATAATTTGCAAATAATTAATTTTGTGCTGCTGCTGGAAAAATGTAGCTGGGGGGGGGGGGGGGGATAATTCTTTTCTGTGCACCGGGGCCCTTGTCCACCTAACTACGCCACTGACGGTATTAAGACAATATTAGAACTACACCTGTATTTAAGGATGTACGAGGTTAAGATTAATTAAATTAAAAATTCTTTATTTACACCAATTCAAATACACCAAATAAATAAACCCAGACTCCCGATATAGTTATGAACTGTGTTTCAGGAGTCCGTGTCTTCCCAATTGTATGTATTGTAAACAATTAACTAATTAAAGTTTAACACTTACTTGTCATACGGCTTCACGCCATATAGATGAGCAAAGCTATTGACAGAAAATGTTGAATTTGTAGTAATGATGTAAGTAATAAGCGTCGCTAAAAATGAGATGTACAACTCTTCGCCGAACCACCACACCGGTAGCATTGTAGGTAGATAGAAATGAAACAATAACTTGAAGATGATGAAGTATCTGAAATCCGAACAAAAATCTCACCCATTGATCATCACTAAACATACACGTGTTACTAAGTAACTAAAGCTAACTAAACAACAAAGAAAAAAGGATGAATTCAATTGTAATTTTTTTTATAATCTTAAAATGAAAAATATTTTTCTAATTGGCTATGGAAAGCGGTTTCACCTGGAAAGCCGAAAATTTAATGAATTGTGCCATTACGGTATGGCATAACTAAACTTAGAAATCACTACATATTATGTAGTATAAAACAAAGTAGCTTTCTCTGTCCCTATGTCCCTTTGTATGCTTAAATCTTTGAAACTACGCAACGGATTTTGATGATTTGGTTTTTTTTAATAGATAGAGTGATTCAAGAGGAAGGTTTATATGTATAATAACATCCATTAAATTGTGGAGAAGTACTGTTATTTTTGAGGTTTCTAATGTGATGTCGAGACGTTTCAAGGCGAGAAAATGACTCCATAGAACGCTTGGTTGTACAGGGCAGAGTGGAAGGTTCTAGGCCACGTGGACGATCACCCATGCGATGGACTGACCAGATTAAATCTGCAGTAGGTGGCCCCTTACATCATTGCTCTCGCATGACGATGAACAGAGAGAGATGGCGAGACATCGTGAGGCGAGCAACATCAGCCCCTGACAATTCATGATGACCACGACCGCTCTGTCAAGAGCGACACGAATAAGAAGAATGTGATGTCGTAAATAATTACATTTTTTCCGCTTACATTGCAAACGCAGGCTGAACCCTACGAGTTTTATCAAAATAATGTACAAAGTATTGTACACATTGAAAAGGTCTACAGAAAAGTCCGTGATGGTATATGTCTATCTCTTATGGATAACCCACAATAACTTTTTTTTGTCATTTACTTTTTACGACAAATAATGGCTAATTTTCGGAGCGATTTTAACCAATACAGCATTAATCCATATCCAATAAAATACCTTAAATACATTGTTGATTTAATATAGCTCTATATGGCTCTTTACAGCATATGATTTAAATGAATATTTTCGAAGATATTACAGATTTAAAAATTGCGGGACGTAGCGTTTGCGGCGGTACTGGCCGGTATTTTTTTATATACAACGTTCACAGTTTTTCTGTAGTGTATTTAGTAACAGCATTGCACCCATGCGAAGCCGGGGCGGGTCGCTAGTTTAATATAAAATATATGTACACAGGAATTAATAGTTAAATCATTTTTTTTTGTGTCAGATTTCTACAGACGAGCTTGGGGCACACTTAGTCAGCCTATGACCACCAGTTTATATGTATGTGTCGCAATGTAATGAAGATACGGGGGATTTCGCTAAACCTCTAGTGACACCATGAAATGACGGTAGATATTCAAATTCTATTCCACCATTTTACTGAAAAATCTTGATTGAACGATTTTGCGAAGTTACCGGTATCCTCATTTCTAGTTATCTAGAAAACGAACTTACCGATTATAAAATGCAAGTATCGGATCGCCAGTTATATCACTCATGTCTATCTTTCTCCCCGCTTCAATGACGTGGGGATGTTTCTTCATCATGAGCCAGCCGATATGCGAGAAGAAGAAACCCCGTTTGGAGTCGTGAGGGTCAGCTGATGTTTCAGACCTCTTGTGGTGAACGCGATGGTCCCGAACCCAATCGTATAAACTGTTCTGTAAAAATATTCATGGTTAGGATCTAAATATCTCTAATTAATTAATAATTTAATTTCTAATCTGCTCGCAAGTAATTCTACTACAATACAACTATTTTATGGCTCGTAGAGCCCATTGCCCAGTTTAAAATATAGTATTAATAAACCCTAATTTTATTTTATCTATTCGTGAACATGGAAATCGTGTTGCGGTAATTTTTATTTGTGACTAGTGGACCCCGCAGACGTTGTTCTGCCACAATTTTGGCTTCGAAATTATATAATTAAATTGACTCTAGAATTCAAATTCAAATTCAAATTCAAAAATCATTTATTCATTTAGGTAACACAATGTACACTTATGAACGTCAATAAAAAATACATATTAAATGCTTCTAGTTTTACATATACTGCCAGTTCTCAAATCAAGGGCGTAGAGCGGACGAGAAGAACTGGCAAGAAACTCGCCGCCACTCTTTTTTAATCGCCAAGTTTTTGTTTTACAAATGTTTTGTAAGGAGCTGCAACCATTACACCATGTTCCACATGACATCTTTAAGTAATTAACTATAATAATCGAAAAATATATATATAAACGAAAAAATAAAAATAAATAAAAACAAAGATTTGAAATTAGAAAACGTTTGTATGGGAAATAGAAAAGGGCTATTTTTAGGGTTTTCCCGGAAATGATTCGATTTTTTCTCGCCCTTTAAACCTTCCCTAGACCTCCACGAACATTTCAAGACTAAGATAAGATAAATCCGTTCAGCCGTTCTCGAGTTTTAGTGAGACTAACGAACAGAAATTCATTTTTATATATATAGATTGAAACAATGTATTTTAATATAGTTTTTATAGTATACGGGGACAAACAAGCATGCGATTTATCTGATGGAAAGCGAACACCACCGCCTATAAACAGTTGCAGCACCGAAGTATCTACACATGCGTCGCTGGCCTTAAAGATAAAATTCTCATTCTTATATTTTAAAATCGCTATTGATAACTGATAATTCGCAATGAGGTGGTGTGTTGAACAAAACCATGTAAAACCGCACAGTACTCGACTGCATCAAGATGTGTATGGAATTGTCTCATCATCATCATCGTCTCATCAGTCATCTCTCCACAACGCCAGCCGGAGAGCATCGCTGATTCGAGCCGCTCTTCGTAGAATAATAATAAAGTAATTTTTTTACTAACCAGTCCTGATGCTGAATAAAAAAATAATAGCAGTATTTTTAGAGGCGTATTAGCTTTGTAAGAGCGATGCGACCAGAGTCTGTGAGCGCCGGCTGTGACGCCCAGTCCCATTATTAGCATGTAAAGTAATTCTGAAATTTATAACAATAATTTTATATCCCGTGAAACGTATTTTGTCAAATCAGTTAATAACCTTGCTTATAATTCCTGGTCCCTTCAGGATTCGCCTAAAGTATAAAGGTTTAGGCCATCGAAGCGCTCTAGGATACTAGAGAGATATAGAGAGATAGAGATATCGCCCCCTTTGAAAATATACCATAAGAACCCAATCTACTTGAAGACTAAATAAATTTCTAGTTAACAAAGAGCTACGAGTATTATTATTATTTAAACTAAAAAAATATCATCCAAGAGGCTACAAGAACTTTACTAACTGAATGGTACTTTTGATTCTCTATGCTTACCGAAAATAAATGTTTGTCTAAGGCACCGCACTCCATTACACAAAAGATATACTGTGTAGACAGGCACAAGAGTATAGTAAAGAATTATGGCAATTGTATTGGTCCATATGATTGGTGTTACGAAGCCCATTCGTTTTTCCCATCTTCTTATTGGTGCCATAAATAGAGGTTCCTTTGGTAAAACTTGATCATAGTAATCTTCTTTTGGTGTTTTAGAATTTTTTAGTTCTTCGTTTATTGTTGTAGAATTAATCATAGTGGAAGTCTTCTGTAATATAAATCGACAATTTGGAAACAGGTTCCGATAGAAATTACATTAAGTAAACAGAATAAACTATTGGAATGGATCTAAGATTATTTTTAAGCAAAGACAAAAACCGACTTCAAAACTACAACTACATGTAGTATGTACAAACTTAAACTAAAAAGTAAAAAAATATATTTTAATTACTTCAAGGCATTATTTATTAACAGTTATTTTTGAAGTCGGTGCCACCCAACCGATCGATGGCGCTCCGTACCGTTCGAAAATTTGTTGCAAAAGCAGGATTAAACTGTCCTTCTTGGCTGGCACCGACTCCAAAAATAACTGTTAATAAACAATGCTTTGAAGTAATAATTAAATATTAAAATATTATTTAAATAAAATACTGTATACCGGATTAAAACGCGATTTATTGTTTAAATTATTTATCCCGACGTTTCGGATGCTTTTCAGCAACCGTGGTCGCGGGAGACTGAAAGATGACAGATGTCTTATATTTGAAATGTCACAAAGTTGCCATATTTAATTCAATTAAATTAAAAAATAATCTATTAATTTAGGTAACACAATGTACATCTATGAACGTCAATAAAAAATAATACATATTAAATTACTAATATTACTAATATTAAATGCTTCTAATTTTACATTTACTACCAGTTCACAAATCAAGGGCGTAGAGCGGACGAGAAGAACTGGCAAGAAACTCGCCGCCACTCTTTTTAATCGCCAAGTTTTTGTTTTACAATTATTACATATTAACGCCATCTATTCCTACGGAGTTGATATTTACTGTAATTTTCTATATTATGACAATATTGACTAACGGTGTCCTCTTGTTTTTTAGTATGTTTGATTTGGGGCTTTAGATTTTTAATAACTGGATCCCAGGTGTTGGAAAGTCTCAAACCATCTTCTCTATTGAAGTTAGGATGTTTTTTAATTTCAATAGCCTCACGTACTAGTCTGGGAAAGAATCTACTTTCTTTAGCAAGGATTTTTGGTTGGTCGAAACGTATGTAATGGTTTGGTTTATCCAGAGTGTGTTCACATACTGCTGATTTAGAGTGACGTCTGTTTTTGATATCCGCAATGTGTTCCTTAAGTCGGTTTGAAATGCTACGTTTAGTTTGCCCAATGTAGGATAAACCACAGTCACAATCCAGTTTATATACACCTGAATCTTGCAAAGGAATATTACTTTTTATTGGTCTCAAGAACTGTTGAATCTTCTTGTGTGGCTTGAAAACTGTATTAATAGAAGCTCGTTTTAAGATTCTTCCAATCCTGTCTGTAACACCCTTCACATAAGGCAGGTAGGCTGGTTGACGTTGTACTGTTTGTGGTTTATTCCTGTTTCTGTGATGCTGTGGAGGCACCCGCAGCTTGTTGTCACGGAGTACTTGCTTAACATGCTGCAGTTCCCCGTTGAGGTGGGCAGCATCACAGAGGCGGTGGGCTCTCTGAAACAAACATACACCGACAGAAGAGAGTTGGCAAGGGTGGTGGTGGGAATCACCATTGAGGTACTTATCAGTATGGGTTATTTTTCTAAACACAGTATGGCCAAGTGTACCATCCCCTCCCCGAACCACTAAAATGTCTAGAAAGGCCAGTGAGTTATTATTCTCCTTCTCCATAGTGAATTTAATGTTACTATGTATGGAGTTAAGGTGGTCTAGAAATACAGATATGTGTTCCGTGGGCAGAATAGTAAAGGTATCGTCTACATATCGCTTGTAAAGCCTCGGTTTAACCGGGCTTGTGGCCAGGGCTCTTTCTTCGAAGTCCTCCATGAAAATGTCAGCGACAACAGGGGAGACTGGAGAGCCCATAGCCACCCCATCAACCTGTATATAGAATTCACTATTCCACATTAGGTAGCCAGATGTTAAACAATGTTCTAAAATATCTGCATATTCTGGTGACATGTTGTGTTCTGATAACCTTTTCTTAACAATATTTAGACAGTCCGATACAGGAATATTAGTAAAAAGAGACTCAATGTCAAAGCTTACCATGGTTTCATTGTTGGAGAGTTTGAGATCTTTAATAGTTTCAACAAAATGGTATGAGTCTTTAACATGAGCACTACTGTTCCCTCTGAGGGGAGAAAGTACTTTAGCCATGTGTTGAGCTAGTTTATGTGTGGGTGTGTCGATCTGGCTCACTATAGGTCTTAAAGGTGTGTTTATTTTGTGAATTTTAGGTAACCCATACATTTTTGGAGGCTTTGCACATGCAGGTGTGAGGAATTTACTGTCAAGATTAAGTGTCTTTTTGTGTTTATTGATCAATTCAGATGTCTTTTTTATTACCTTGTTTGTTGGGTCTTTTTCAACTTTCTTGTAGGTGGAAACATCTGCAAGGATCTGGGACATTTTGTGTTCATAATCTGACGTATCCATCACGACCGTCGCGTTTCCCTTGTCCGCTCGGAGTACTATGATATCTTTATTGGCCCGTAGTTGTTTTAGAGCCATTGATTCCGCACGAGAGATGTTAGGTTTTGGCGGCTTGCTAGTTCGTAATATGCACGAAATATCTTGCCGGATTGCCTCCGCATCGTCTTTAGGAATCGTGTTCTTATGGATACATTCCTCAACGTAGCTGACTATTTCTTCACAGGGTATTTTTCGCGGCGCAGGAGCAAAATTAAGGCCTTTATTTAGTACCTCAATGGTTGATTTATCTAATGTTTGTTTTGACAGATTGACAACTGTTTTTGGACATTGACTGTCAACGTCATTGGTGTTCGGAAACTTGTATGATGTTTTATTATATTTGTCGGTTAATTTTTCAAACTTTATGACATTTCAAATATAAGACATCTGTCATCTTTCAGTCTCCCGCGACCACGGTTGCTGAAAAGCATCCGAAACGTCGGGATAAATAATTTAAACAATAAATCGCGTTTTAATCCGGTATACAGTATTTTATTTAAATGTGTGATACTCGCGTTAATAAAAGACAATATTATTAAAATATTATTTTTTACTTTTTAGTGCAAGTTTGTACATACTATAATATAGTAAAATTTGTACATATTATGTAGTTGTAGTTTTGAAATTGAAATAATTTTATTTTAAAAAAATTGTAGGAAGTGTATTTTTTAAGTTCATTAATCCTTACATAATTATTTAGTAAACCTACCACTAAACGTGCTGCACAAATGAGACAGCGCCGTGAAAGGAACAACAAACCAAAAGATCATCTACGTATAAGTATATTTTTGTTTTTGTTGATTTTCTAAAATAGTACCAAACTAATTTCGATAAAAAAATATATGGGACTGAAATATCCCCTACCAAACAAAAAAAGAGTCATCCAAATCCATCCATAACTTGCGGAGTTATTGCGTAACAAACATACAAAAAAAAACACATACTCACGAATTGAGAACCTCCTCCTTTTTTGAAGTCGGTTAAAAAGTTGTGAGATCCATTTAATACCAAGTCGGTCAATTTATTCAGTCTCTACTTAAGGATTCTTCTTTCTTAAGTTATAACGTAATTGAGCATTTCTATATTTTTTTGCCACTCTTTTAAAACATGCTAAAAAAAATTAATTTCGTATATTGCGAAAATCTTTATGCCATAATTATAGCTTATCTATCTAACTTTTATTTTTTTAAAGTAGAATCGTTGAAATTTGTTGTATTGATTTTATAAAAATTAAAAACCTCAGCAGGGTATTCTGAACGTTCCTATTTTGTTGCTTTTTAGTGTGTAAATTAAAACTTTCAATCTGAGGCAACCGTCCTAAAATTATTAATTACCTACATATATTGATCGGATTTTATATAATTATTAAAAAAAGTTGAAGAAAGTGCTACAATTATTTTAAAAATAGCCTGACTCTATTTATTTTGTTACTTTAGACCAAAAATAATTCTAGAGTTTTTATTGTGTTAAAAATATCAACAATTTGACCATTTAAGCTTTTTTATCATAAAATTTGGAACTGTGTCGAGCCTTTCTAGCAGAAATATATATTTTTTTATCGTTGAAATAATTTTTTATTGAGAAAATAAGAATATTTTTTTTTGGGACAGTATCAAAAAGGGAAGCATTGGTAACAAAATAAAAATATAAAGTTGTGTCTATAATTCGCAAATATAGGCGACAGTTGTTACAAAAAGTAAGATTTTATTTAATTTAGGGTTTATTAAGCGTAAAAAAGTAATTTCCATGCTGAATTAACATCTATTACAATAACTCAGCGTTTCCACGTGTTTATAGTATATATATATTACTTCTATATTTCTTGTTATCTTCTTTATTACATCTCGTCCTCTATTATTTTCACATTCTCTGTAAGTTGACTTCAATGATGCTTCTAAAACTTCATTTCTAACTTTAACTTTTAATAAACCAGTTTCCAATTTCTTCATTTCTTTCATTAACTTATTCTGCAGCCTGTAAGCCTTTTTTTTAGTTTCATTAGCTGTTTCTAGCTGCCTGATACAACTTTGAGGTCTATCAATTTTTTTATTTTTTTAAACGTTTATGAAAATATGCTGTCTTTGTCATTTTCTTGCGCTGTCAAATATAAACAGAACCTTATAATTCCTTTTTTGTTACTAAGCTTTTTCCTCTTATACGTTTCCTTAATAAAGTAACAAAAGATTTGGTAACAATTCTGCTGCTACATTTTTAAAAATTTATAATTAAATGGTTGTTGTTAATGTAACATTTACTTTTGTACAGTTGTATTGAGATAAAGGTTTTTACTACCTTAAAATTAAATAACATATATTAAATATTATATATTTACCAAGAATCAGGGGTAACAAATGCGGGAATAAAATGCGTAGCAAAAATTATGAATGTCTACACTACACGCTGTACCACCTCAGAATAACTATTTATTCAAAGTGGTGGCACGAAATGAAACGTAATGAGTTCCAATATAGAAAAACCGATACTAAATTGTAATAATTTTGCTGAAACACACTTAAAATTGATAACAAAAAGGGAAATTTGTTTGTGGAACTTTTACTGGGACAAGTTTAAAATTGTTTTTTTTTATAGTATAGATAATTTTTTTATATATTTAATGCATGCTGCATATTCTCCTACGATGCAAAAATATATTGAGTGCAAAATCTTGGGACTGTTACTTAATAAATATATGAAATAACTGAGTTTGAATTTATAAATTTTAGTATGGGACATGTACGTTTTCATACATTGGCGTTTTAAGTGTTTTACATTTATATATTTTTAACAAAAAATCAATTAATAATATATGTATATTCTTTGTCATAAGGAAATAAAATTATATACTTATTTTTCAGGAAAACAAATGTTATAAAAAAACATATATACAAGAAAGTTGTTAGCTGTCTACTTTGTGGGACAAGCAAATATGCATTTTGGCAAAAAAATATAGAAATGCTCAATTAGCTTACAACTTACTTAATAACGTCTTATAGTGATCATATCAATATTAATATTAAAAATCTTTGATGTTTGAAATAAATAGATTGACTCAGCCATCGCAAGAAAACACAATAATTTTTATTAAAACACAATGTATCTCACAAATAATACATATTAATATATTAAATTAGATTGTTTTATTACCTGGGGATCTAGTCTGATTTTGATAGGCATTTCTATCAACTTTTAATATGTAAAAAGTACTTATAGTGACATAACTACAATAGTTGGACATATGGTCTCGTAAAGTTTTTTGTAGATTTTGATATTTTCTATAATATTGTAGAACTTTTTTTTGTTATATCATCAATACTTTCCGCAGCACATGCGATAAGAAACATTTTATGGCTAATTACTTACACCTTGGGTTGTTTTTAGTAAGGATTTCTTAGGATCTCTATTTTTATAGTCTACTCGTATGTTACTCAGTGATAATGTAGCTTCTAACGGTAAAAATAATTTTTGAAATCGGTCTAGTAGTTTTTAAGTTATTCGTTACATACAAAAATACAAATCTTTCCTTTTTACGAGTAGTTTGTGTATCTAGAAAACTGGACTGAAATTTCAAAATATTTTAGTTTTTCCTTGATTTATACACTAAACACTAATTGTATTCTAAATTTTAAGTTTCTATATCTGCTAGAAGTGCCTTAGATTTTTGATGATCGGTCAGTCAGAGTGAGTGACAAATTAAAAAACTTTGACTACTTATAATTCTTAAAACTACTGGTTTAAATTTATTGAAATTATTAAATACTAGCAACGCGCCCCGGCTTCACACGGGTGCAATGTATATGTACTATACACAAAATATATAGCCTATGTTACTCGCTGATAATGTAGCTTTCTATTGGTGAAAGAATTTTCAAAATCGGTCCAGTAGTTTTTGAGTTTATTCATAACGTACAAAAATACAAAAATTCAAAAAACCAAATCTTTCCTTTTTATAATAGAATAGAATAGAATACCAAGTTTTAACAATGCCTGATTGGTTACTGAAAATTCAAGCTTCTAGTTTTATGCACAACGAAGTTATAGGGGGTCGAAAATGGCCCGAACAACTTCGAGAAAAGGATATATAGTACGGCCTGTTGCTCGACTTGGCGGGAGCACTGGCACAAAATTATAAACATGTTGTCCCAGGATTCAAACCCACGACCCACCGATACACTCGGCAGCTGTTCTACATCCTTTTTTAAATTACACCTCAGAAATAATAAAATCAAATGACTCGCAAATCTATTAATACATTCATTTGTACACACAGTTTACAGAGATTAAGCATTAATTAACATCAGTACTTACCTTAGTCTAACCACGACGAGAGCTCGTTCTTGAAAGAGACCGTCCAGTCGCTGCCACTAACTTATAACTCCGACAATATGATGTTTACATTAATGATGACGTTTAGCGATATTTATGACTGTTGGTATTAAATTCGCGTAGCAGTCGGCCACCCTTCAGGAACCAGTATATTCGTTCTTATTAGCATATTTTAATTGCATCACATAGATATGTCACTCGAGATGATTTCATTCGCTCACTATTTAGTGGTTATATTATGATCAGATAATACGATATGTGCTTCATCTGAATCACAAAACCGACGGCGATGCTTCGAGCTATACATACTACATAGGCGGATATTCTACACTCCACTCACTTTGAGTTACTTCCTTCACTCTCATGTCAATCAATCGCAATGCGCAAAGCCACTCATGGGCGGTGCAATTAAGGCACCTTCACTCTTACATATGAATTCATGATATGAGAGTTACTTCCCTCATATCACTCATTTACTTTTAGGAGCACTTTTTCTCGTTGGATCGCGGGTTCTGATCCCACCGCGATGACATGTTTATAATTTACGTATTTTATATTATGATCTCCATAGATTAATAATTGGTCTCCGCGCGCTACGACTAGATACCGTTGGTGGCTTGAAAAATGCGGCAACAAATACTACCCTACAACATACAAACATACATAAATAATATGAGTACTAATAAAGTAGAAGCTGGTTTTGTGCAAGCTCAATCGGATAATCTTCCAAAAGTGAATTCTTTCATGGAATTTGATTACCTAGCTAATCATTCTAAGTTCACTAGCGCTCAAATCCGTGGTTGGAAAATACAAAGGTAAGGGCTTATTTATCTAAGAACGTTGGTACTTATTAGTAATCTTTAGGACTAAGTGGACGTAGGTGTAAGAAATAATGAATGTAAGTGTACAGGGACGTATTCAGAACTTATGAATAAAGTGCTTATAGAATCTTGATAAACGAATGTTATTTTCATTCATTCATATGTAGATTCGCGGATGGTTTTTTAACCTTCTTGCGCTTTATTTAGTTTTAGTGCATGGTTCCATAATAATAATAATAATAAATTCATATTTATTTGCTTTAAAACATGGTATACAGTTGTTAAAAGAAATACTCTATACAGTGCGCATGTTTTGCTATTTAAAAATGCATAGGATGCAAATATTCTAAATTGTCTTTATTATAGTTTATAATTAAGAAATTCATTAACGTCATAAAAATTATAATAGCTCTAAGCCTCAATCGTAAATTTTTCTTAAATAGGGTCATGTTTAGTATTTTTATATGTCTAGGTATTTTATTATAAATTTTCACGCAATGCATATACAACTTTTACTGTATTTGTCCGTTCTAGGAATTTCTTTATATATATAAGTTTTTGTGGATCTCTGACTCTATCACTATTTACACATTTATATAGATTCCTATTTTTGTGGACAAATACAGCGACTTCATAAATATAAAGTGAGGGTAGTGGCAACAATCCAAGACTTTTGAATAAAGGTTTACACGACTGATAAATACTCTATTTCGATTCGTACTATATCCCCACAGAATAATTCCATACCGCAGAATTGATTCAAGATATGCATGGTACTGTTATATCCCATCCTTGTTAGCCAATGTGCTTACCCTACACCTTTCTTGTCCTATCAGCATATTTCATTCCTTTGTCAACTCCGTAGCCATCTAAGTACATCAGTCTTCTCCCAATCCTCATCCAGTTCGGACGGCTGCTTTAAACATCTTAAAGTCTTTTTTTTAAAAAGCCAAAACCCTAATTCCGTATAACATTGGTGGCAGCGTTAAGGGATTCGAAATTAAAAAGAATCCTCGGTACGTCTCTAAAAATCGGCTCGTGTGTTAACATATTATATTAAACAGTGTAAAACCTGTGAAAAATAAAGTGCAAAAGTAAAATAAAGTGCAAAAGTGAAATAAAGTGCGGTAAATAAAAATAATCACTACAAAATACCCTAATACTTCCATCGACCCTGTCGCTTAATGCGATCAGATCGTGTCGGACTCGCCGCAATCGCTCTGCACTCCACACATACTTCGTGTTCGTGCTTGGCATAGAAGACCCATCTTCTATTCTGCGGACCTCCAGGCGGAGTCTGCACCTAAAGGCCGCCTATACACCTGCTGTACTGCTCCGAGTTCCAGTTGCTGATCCCCAGCTCCGAGCTCCAGTTGCTGAACGCAACCATAGCACCTACCGTCTACGCCGGAACGTAAACACCATGATAACAATCTTCGCATATCTGTGAGTCGTATATACATAATTTGCCTTGGTCATTGTTCTCAAATTATTAATTATTGTGTCTTATTTTATTTTTTGTTTTCTGTGTATTTTGTTTGTGTGTGTGTAAAATATTTAATTAATTATGGAAAGTCGTTCACAAAGTCCTAAACCCGAAGTAGGTATTCAAGTAACCGACACAGAGGATGCAAACCTCTATCCCCCACCGTCTGGCCCTGTTACAAGGGCAAAGAAAAGGATCACCCCACAAAACAAAATCGAATTAGATTTGTCAATTCTTTTAAAATTCATTAAGCCATACGATGGCAGTAGAGAAACACTTAACTCTTTTATTTTAAACTGCAGTAACGCTTATGAATTAGCTAGCGAAAACCAAAAAGATATACTATTTAAATATATATTATGTCAATTACAGGGCAAGGCACAAAATGCCTGCTCTATTAAAGAATTTATAAATTGGCCACAAGTAAAAGAATTCCTGAAGACACAATTTAGTGAAAGAAAACATTACGCCCATTTACTCACAGATTTACAAGAATGTAAGCAATCCATAGGTGAACCGGTCAGCCAGTACGCGCTTAGAATTGAAACCTGTCTCTCTCAACTTCTTACCGAAGTTTCCATTTCACATGGTCACAAAAGTAGGGAAATGATAGGGCGCACGGCGGCAATGGAGGAATTAGCCCTCCATCACTTTCAGATGGGTTTAACGCCAAAAATATCGAATATAATCCGATGCAAATCGCCCAAAACGTTAAATGAAGCTATTAATCTCGCTATCTCAGAAGAAAAAATACAACAGTTCCTTTATAAACAAACTCCTTCTAGGGATAAAACCAATAATTCAAAATTCCCAAACAATTCAAGGCCTGCTCATTCAAATATGCGTCCTTCAACTAGCCGACATCCTAATTATCCTAATCCCAGTAACATACCCAACATATTTTGTAGGTATTGCAAGACTCCTGGGCATACCCTAGAGCAGTGTAGAAAAAGGGAATTTAATAATAACAAATTCAAGTTCCAAGGACATTCAAAGACACCTCAAGGTGTCCACTTTGTATCCGAGGGAGAAGACTCATATCACGAAAATCCAGAAGAGGGTTACGACACCATCGACTTCGATGAATCAAAAAACGAGTAGCCGTCTCGTCCCGGTGTCGTACGGGACCCTCTAATCCAAAAACCGACACCCTTCACAAAATCTCTAAACCTTATCCTTTGGCTCCGTTACATGGATGCCAATTTAAGAGGCAAAGCACCTCTAAACTTACTAAATCCGTGCAGCAGTGCAAAGTCACTGACCTGCCAAAACTTACTAAATCCGTGCAGCAGTGCAAAGCCACTGACCTGCCAAAACTTACTAAATCCGTGCAGCAGTGCAAAGCCACTGACCTGCCAAAATCTTCTAAACCCGAACAGCAGTGCAAAGATACTGATCTACCGAAATCTATTTCATCCAAAGTCTTTGAAATAACGAGTAACCCTTCTAAAATGCTCTTACCTCATGTCCTTATAGAATCTTCCATTTCAGATATTCCATTATCCTTATTAGTTGACTCAGGATCTTCCATTTGTCTCTTAAAACACTCTTCTATCCAAAAACAGCCTCAGCTCACGAGAGAACTAATCCATCTAAAAGGCATTGACTCCTCAGATGAGCCCATTCAGACTCGTGGTCATTTTCAATTAAAATTAAGATTCCCAAATTCTAATGTAAATCATAAATTCCACGTTGTTGATAATATACACTTACCTTATGATGGCATCATAGGATCTGATATGCTTAATGCCCTTGGCTGTAAGATAGACTATTACAAAGATACTCTCCATATAGGTACAATAACTACTAAACTCTTTTTCCACGAACCTGCCTATATAATTCCTCCAAGATCCGAAACCGTAATCGAATGCTCTGTCCTTAATCCTGAAATTAAAGAAGGATTAATTACTAAGTGAAGGATTAAAACTATCTAGTGATTTATTGATTGCAAATTGTTTAGTCTCTGTCAAAGAAAATAATAGAATTAATATTTCCGTAGTTAACATCTCCGAAGATCCTATAAACCTGAAATCAAACCTTAATCTAAAACTTACCTCTATAGATGTCGCTGAGTTCGAACATCCTTCGGCATCTGTAAATCACATTAGAGTCTCTAAAAATAATGTCCAACGAACCGAAGAAGTCCTGAAACAATTAAGAGTCTCACATTTGAATAAGGAAGAGAAAGATGCACTTATGCAACTATGTTCCGATTATTCCGATATATTTCATCTTCCAGGTGAAAACTTAACTTTCACGAATGCACTGAAACATGAGATAAGAAGTACCACTGATATCCCTATCCACACTAAAACCTACCGATTTCCTGAAATCCATAAAGTCGAAGTCCGTAACTAAATCGACAAGATGTTAGAGCAAAACATCATTGAACCCTCTAACTCCCCCTGGTCATCACCAATATGGGTAGTACCCAAGAAATTAGACGCCTCTAATGCACAAAAATGGCGAGTAGTAATAGATTACCGAAAACTTAATGATATCACGATAGGAGACACCTATCCAATCCCTCAGATTACAGAGATTCTTGACCAACTTGGGAGCAGTAAATACTTCTCTACCTTAGATCTAGCATCTGGGTTTCATCAATTGAAGCTTAATGAAGCAGATAAACCCAAGACAGCCTTCACTGTTCCTGAAGGACATTTTCAATTCCTTAGGATGCCGTTCGGATTAAAGAACGCTCCTGCCACATTTCAGAGATTGATGAATTCTGTGGTATCTGGTCTCCAAGGCATTCAATGCTTTGTATATCTCGACGACGTAGTCTGCTACTCCCACGACATTAACACGCACATTATTAATCTTACGTCAATATTCCAGAGAATGAGAGAATTCAACTTAAAACTCCAACCAGACAAGTGCGAGTTTCTCCGACGTGAAGTCGGTTATCTAGGACATATAATATCTGAGGACGGCGTCAAACCAAACCCCGACAAGATAAAAGCCGTCACTCAATTCCCTATTCCAAAATGTCCCAAGGACATTAAATCCTTTCTAGGTTTAGTATCCTATTATAGACGATTTATCCCTGATTTCTCTAAGACTGCAAAACCCTTGACAACTCTTTTGAAAAAAGATCATCCCTTCTTGTGGGAAAACCAACAGCAGTTGGCATTCGAATTACTTAAAGAAAAACTTACATCAGCCCCAGTGCTGAGTTATCCTGACTTCTCTAAACCTTTCATCCTAACAACGGATGCTTCCAACTATGCTCTTGGGGCCGTTCTTTCACAAGGCCCACCTGGTCAAGAAAGACCTATCGCTTTTGCATCCCGAACTCTGAATAAGAGTGAAAATAACTATAGCACAACCGAAAAGGAACTATTAGCCATTCTGTTCGGTTGTAAAACATTTCGTCCTTATCTATATGGTCAAAAGTTTACAATAATCACAGACCATCGCCCATTAAAGTGGCTATTTAACCATAAAGATCCCTCTAGTAAACTTCAAAGGTGGCGCCTCAAACTCGAGGAATACGATTACGAGATAATCTACAAAAAAGGAAAACTCAACTCCGCCGCCGACGCTCTATCAAGATATCCTGTGAATCCTATAATTCCTGAAAATACAAATCCTGAAACCATAATTCCTGAAATACAACCTCCATTATCTATTCCTAGTCTTCCTAATCAAGAAACTCTGGAAGAACTGATAACTACAGACTTCAGTCCAATTAATGACAGGCTGATTGATTTCAGTCCCTTAAATCCTCCTTCTCCTGGCACATCCATGGAACCTCAACCTTCGACCAGTAGACAAGATCCTATCAACTTACTCCTATTCGGAAGACCTGGAAACGCTCCTTCAATTACCTGAAAACTTACCTTTACCTTCTCCTATCCAAATCGAAGACAGGCCTCAGCAACGCCCTTCACCTATATCTCATGAAACCTATAATAACTTTCTAAAATCTCCTACAAAATCGTATAATACCCGTATAAAAGAATACAATGAAAACCTACTCAAGACAACACAAAAACTCGTGATAATACCTACCTCAATAGATCTAGACGAATCTATGCCTTATGTCCAAGAAATACTCGATAATTGTCCAAATCCTCAGCGCGACGAATTCCTGAAATTAGAGAGGACATTACATACGTGTCTCCCTTTAGCCTATGAAAACAAAACCTACCTTTTCCTATTTACTAAAGTATATCATTTTGAAGATAACTCATATCCAGACTTATTTAAATCTCTAAAGTTTCCTCGCGATGAAATAATAATGTCCTATCCTACAATTAATGAATTCAGCATATCCGATTTCAAGAACCCATTCGACAAACATTCCTTTGTAAAGATATACAACATGCTAGGCTATCTATTCGACGAAACAAACATAAGTGTTCACATATACCATAACAAAATAATTTATCCTTCACTAAGTGAAATACAAAAAGTTCTTAAAGAAAACCATGACTTACCCATTGCGGGACACCTCGGATCTGCGAGAATGCTTAGTCGAATCAAGGAAAAATATTACTGGAAAAATATGCGAGGTGATATAGAAAACTATGTAAAAAAATGTCAATCATGCCAAACCAACAAGGATCTAAGAAAAATTAACAAATCTCCCATGGAGATAACAACCACATCCTCTTCACCCTTCGAAAGAATTTCCCTTGACCTTGTAGGTCCTCTTCCCGAAGCTGGAACAGCGAACCTAAAATATATACTTACCTTACAAGATGACTTAACCAAGTACTCAGCCGCATATCCTATTCGATCCACGACGGCTGAGGAAACAAGCGATTGCCTAATCCATTTCATTTCCTTGTTTGGTATCCCTAAGTCGATCCTTATAGATCAGGGAACAAACTTTACAGCGGAATTATTCAAAGCTACATGCCAATTCCTTAAAATCAAACAACTATGGGCATCGCCTTATCATCCCCAGACGCAAGGCGCTCTGGAAAGAAGTCATTCCACATTAAAAGAATATCTCAAATCGTTTGTTAACCAAAATCAAGACAACTGGCCTACCTATGTATACACAGCGATGCTTACATATAACACCACAGTTCATTCAACAACTAAATTCACACCTTACGAACTCGTTTTCGGTCATAAACCATTCTTGCCCACATCAATCTACGAAGATAACTCTAGAACCAAATACCCAGACTATATTCAAATGTTACAACATAAATTCAAGCATACAAGGGAAATGGCCTTGCAAAATTTAAATAAATCTAAAGAAACATCAAAAACCTACTACGACGCCCACACTAAATCTCCTCCTCGATATAAACCAGGAGACTATGTTTATATAAAAAACCATCTCAGACTTAGGAAAGCCCTATCTCCTATTTGGAAGGGCCCTTATAAAATAATCAAAGTGAATAACAACCACACGGCCACATTATTAATAAATAGGCGACATGTGACTCATCACTTTGACCAGATGAAACCGGCTGAGATTACGACCTAATTAAAAACTAAGTTATAAAATACCCTTTACACAATCATAAAAAAAATATATTAATATACACATTTTATTTACATTTTTTTATACTTACTTTATATTATTCATGATATTATTATGTTAGATACTTTTTTTTTTAGTTAGTTATTTAGTCATACATGTTTTATTACAGCGTACTGGCCCACGGCAATCAGGAATTTATTCATCAAATCAACCCTAGTCCCGGCATATACTTTGACCCAATTGGCGAACTCAAAATTAATGTTGGCTACCTGGACATCATAACTCCATATGACATGACTCACATAGAACCCCACATACAAAATATAAATTCCATATTAGGTACTGTTAGATTTTTATGTAATCAAATACAGATTGAAACCTCAAATAACCTTGAGTGCCATAACGTACTAGAACCTTTGTCTGTCCGGTATAATGACCTTGTTGCCGAATATTCTTCAATATCACACTTGATCGGTAACAACAGGAACAGACGGTCACCATGGTTGGGTGGTGTCGGGACCTTAGCAAAGATTGTTTTCGGTACTTTGAACGAAGACGATGCCATTAAATATGATAACGCCATCCGTAATAGCGAAAAT
Source organism: Anthocharis cardamines (assembly GCA_905404175.1). Classification (NCBI taxonomy): domain Eukaryota; kingdom Metazoa; phylum Arthropoda; class Insecta; order Lepidoptera; family Pieridae; genus Anthocharis; species Anthocharis cardamines. The sequence continues at coordinate 2,535,602 of FR989972.1, read as the reverse complement.
AATGAGAAAAGATTGGCCTCGCTAATTAAGGAAAATATTCTAATTACAACTTCTACTTTATCTAAATTTAATAACACTCTACATACAATAAAAATTAACGAAGCCACTCTTGAATATGCTATCGACGAACTCTCCACAAAGCTGAAAAACATGTCAATAATTTCCGACGACATTTATATTGAAACACGAATTAACTCAGTTCTAAACAGCTTAGAAGCATCCATACTTACTTTATCATTTCAATTAGCAGACATTACGTATGCAGTTATACTCAGTAGTCAAAACATCCTACACCCGGCTATCTTACCTCCCGCGCAGCTATACGTAGAACTCGTCGATAACTATAGGTACTTACCTCTAGATTATAAGTTACCTGTAAGCCTAGAATTAAATAATATGCATATTCTCATGAATATATCAAGTATTATATGCTACAGTTTAAATAATAAAATAGTTTTTGTTCTAAGAGTACCCTTAGTATCCCCCAGCAGTTTTAACTTGTACCGTAACATAGCTTTACCTACACCGCATAGTAATGTAAATCCAAATTCGTTTAGTTTTATTATACCTAATTATAAGTACATAGCTCTGACCAAGGACAAATCGGAATATTGTAATTTGGACTCTATCACAGAATGCAAAATAATAAATTCCCAACAGTATATATGTGACGTCATGAATGTGTTATCAACTAGTGCAAACCCCAGCTGTGAAAGTGAACTATTATCAAACGTCATAAGTTCCCTGCCTGAACAATGTAAAACCGAGTTCATTCACGGTACTCTGGATTTATAGAAACCACTCCATAACAATAATTGGCTATTTGTACAATCCCGTAATAATAAACTATACATAGAATGTTCGAAACAAAATATATCTAATTGAAAAAAATATAAACGGAATTGGAATAGTCCATATTCCAAATAATTGTATTGGACGTTGTAAAACTAACAAATTAATACCGAAATCTAAAGTGTTTACAATTAATGTTACAGATTATACAATACAACCTGATTTCAACATTATAAATGACTCATGCTGTAAACTTGATAATTTCATTGTAAGAATGAATAATGAGGCTCCAATCAAATTACAAAATTTAGACATAGACATTTATACGGATCAAATAAAATCAAAATTAAAAATGATGTCAACAACATCTGACGAAATTATTAAAGAACACCATCTCTTGAAATACGAGACTCATTATTCAGTCCTAATGCTTTTAGTTTTAAGTTGTATTTCTTTATATCTTATTATTAAACTGTTTTATTGTATTAAAGCACGCAGTGGTCTAAACTTTACCCTTCCAAGATTTCCCCGTGAAAGTCCAACAGAATTAGCTACAATCCAGAATCCTACTGGCGAATCCTCTATAGTCCTTGAAAAATCTCATAAACCCAATAAACCAAAACCCGACGCAGATAGCTGATTCGCTATCATATTTTTTGTTTATAACAGCCAAGAATTTGGCTAGACAACCTGCTTCTATTGAGCAGGTTTTAGTTAGTAAGACCTTGGAAGATATTCCAAGAAATAGTATTTCTAATTTAAATTAGATAATAAGACAACAGAGATTCTCTCTGGCTTAAAACTAGTAAGTAAGATAAGTAAATTAAAACAAAATACTATCAATCTGGTTCACCAAAATATACAAGGAATGAAAAGTAAGTTACTTGAAATTGAGTTGTTTTTGAGCTGTGAAAATGTTGACATATTGTGTATTACAGAACACTGGTTAAAAACATGTGAACTTGTGTTCAATTTTTGTAATCATCAGATTGGTAGTTCGTTCTGCAGAGGAAATGCAATACGCGGTGGCTCATTAATTTTGCTTAGTAAAAAAATTAAATTTAAGGAAAGGAAGGACATAGTGAGCTTCTCTGTGGAACGCCTTATTGAAGTATCTTGTGTAGAGCTGGAGCAATTCATCATTGTCAGTTTGTATAGCCCTCCTTCAGCTCAATATGATGGCTTGGAAAAAATATTAGAACAGGTTCTGTACAAATTGCAAAAGTCCAAGAAAAGATTGATCGTTTGTGGAGACTTTAATGTAAATTTGCTTGACAACTGTAGTTCAAGTAAACGTATGCTTAATCTCTTTAAATCATTTAATTTAATTAATAATTTTATTGTACCTACTAGGGTAACAGCCACCACGGCAACATGTATTGACAATATCTATAGTGATATCGCTCCTCTCAACACCTGTATTATCAACAAACTAACGTCTGATCACTCTGGTCAATTGTTTGAATTCGAAATAGTTAAATGTAAAGATCCAAAAAAGAAAATATGCACAGTTCCTATAACAGATGATCGGTTAGACAGATTTAAGAAAAATTTAATATTTAAAATGCCATTTTTGTGTAGTAATCGATGCCCTAATAATTTATATAACATATTTTTTGATTCATTTATTGATGAGTTCAAAAATGTGTTCACTCCAAAGACTTTTTTGGTCTCAGAGAAACCTACCTTTTGTGACTGGGCAACTCCTGAGCTACACAAGAAAAGGCTAAAATTGTATGAATTGTCTAATGAAAAACAGTATAATGACAGTGAAGAATTTAAAACGCATGTTAGGATATTCTCAAAAAGTTTTAGGCAAGAGTGTAGAATCGCTAAGGCGCAACACTTAAGTTTTAAAATAAAAAATAGCTCTGATAAGATAAAGGCTACTTGGAAAATTATAAACGAGGAGACTGGAAGAACCTCTAGAAAGGATACTGAATATAAGGTTAACATAAACGGCAGAGTAATTAGTTCCGACCTCGAAGTAGCCTCTGCATTTGAAGAGTTTTTTACTTACATTCCAATGAATACAACTAGCGTTCTAAATTCTTCACCATCAGCCGCCCTTTTATTATTGCAAAAGAATGTTCCTGTATGCAATCATAAGTTTATATTTAGCCGCATTAGCTACAATGATATTATAAAAACATTTAAACAACTCAAATTAAAAAAAACTAAAGATCTTTGGGGTGTATCTGTATTCGTTTTACAATCAGTAATCGATGTTATCAGTTCAGAGTTAGCTATAATATTTAATGAATGTATAGATTGTGGAGTCTTTCCAGACCAGATGAAACTAAGTAAAATCACACCGTTGTTCAAAACGGGCAGCACTTCTGACCCCACAAATTTTAGACCCGTATCTGTGCTGCCTGCATTGAGTAAAATTTTTGAAAAATTGATTCTTGATCAATTAATGATACATTTCAATAATAATAAACTTATGCATAGCCAACAGTATGGTTTTACAAAAGGTCGCTCCACAGCCGATGCTGGTATTAAATTAATTTCCGAGATTTTAAATGCGTGGGAAAATGCTCATGATGCCATTGGAGTTTTTTGCGATTTATCAAAGGCTTTTGACTGTGTCCATCACGAAATCCTTATCAAAAAACTTCAACACTATGGCATTGGCGAAAAAGCGCTAAAACTAATGGATTCATACCTGAGCGGTAGAATTCAAAAGGTAAATATAAATGGAACAACCTCAATGGGATCGTCTGTTACTATGGGTGTACCGCAAGGCTCCATACTTGGACCTTTCTTATTCCTCATCTATATAAATGACCTACCATTTCTTGTAAAAGAGCTTCACGAGATAGTACTGTTTGCTGATGACACTTCGCTTTTATTTAAAGTGAAACGACGAGATCCATTACTTGAGAATGTAAACAGTGCCATGTCCAGTGTAGTTCACTGGTTTAATACAAATAATCTTAAGCTAAACGAAAAGAAGACAAAATGTATTAAATTTGTAACTACAAATGTAAAAAGTAGCAATGGTCAAATAATAATTAAAAATGAGGAAATAGACTTTGTTGATAATACAGTGTTCTTGGGAATTACTTTAGATAGTAAACTCCAGTGGGGCCCACACATAGAAGGTCTTTCGAATAGGCTAAGTTCTGCAGCGTTCGCAGTGAAAAAGATACGTGATCTTACTGACGAGAATACAGCAAAGCTCGTTTATTTCAGCTATTTTCATAGTATTATGTCATATGGTGTTATTTTGTGGGGTAATGCAGCTGATATTAAATCGATATTTGTAGTGCAAAAGCGGGCTATAAGAGCGATCTGCGGATTATCCCCACGGGAGTCAGTTCGAAGCAAGTTTAAAGAATTAAATATTTTGACTTTGGCAAGTCAATACATTTATGAGAATATTTTATATGTGCGGAAAAATATAGATATCTTTCAAAAGAATAGTAGCTTCCACAATTATAGTACTCGTAATAAAGACAAAATTAGTGCACCAACCACAAGGCTGCATAAAACGAGTAATTCTTTCCAAGGCAATTGTATACGTTTTTTCAACAAAATCCCTAGTGAGATACAAGTGTTGTCAATAAATAAATTTAAATCGTACGTTAAAGTAAAACTACTTGCTAAGGCCTATTATAACATAAATGAATATTTAAACGATCCTAGTGCTTGGATATGATTTGCTCCAGTATAGAGGTAACGCGACTGAATCTCTCGGCTGCAATTCCAGACTCGGGGGCGATCGTCAACATCCACGACTTTTTTAATGTAAAGTGGGAGCAAACCGTGATCCATGTAGTACTAATTTATTTCAGAATAATTAATATTATTATTGTTTTCTTATGTAGCCAAGTTCACATTTCAAGGATCGTCATGCTCGCTTAAATGTCATTGCTTGTGGCGGCGTCCATGCGTCGGGTTGTCTCTCTCCCTAAAATATGGCGAGGGGGTCGATGGCTGGCCATGCGTCATACTCGTGAACGGGTGCTACTTGTGGTGACTGGTCGAACTTGAATTCGTGTATGCGGTGATATTAGTTATTTCGTCTATGTATTTGCGTGTTGTTCCCACGAGAATGTAAGTGAGTGCTCCTACTTCACCATACATTCTGCTGATAGAGGACAAATCTTTGTTTTTATTTATTTTTATTTTTTTCGTTTATATATACTCGTATATTTTTTCGATTATTATAGTTAATTACTTAAAGATGTCATGTGGAACATGGTGTAATGGTTGCAGCTCCTTACAAAACATTTGTAAAACAAAAACTTGGCGATTAAAAAAGAGTGGCGGCGAGTTTCTTGCCAGTTCTTCTCGTCCGCTCTACGCCCTTGATTTGTGAACTGGCAGTAAATGTAAAACTAGAAGCATTTAATATGTATTTTTTATTGACGTTCATAAGTGTACATTGTGTTACCTAAATGAATAAATGATTTTTGAATTTTGAATTTTGAATTTTGACGACATTCCAGCTCCTAGCATTAGAAGAAACCTTTAATCTCCTTCCTAAACTTCGAAACATCAACCCCGAAGTTTAGTCTACCCCGGGGAGGTGTGTACTCCCATCCTTGTTAGCCAATGTGCTTACCCTACACCTTTCTTGTCCTATCAGCATATTTCATTCCTTTGTCAACTCCGTAGCCATCTAAGTACATCAGTCTTCTCCCAATCCTCATCCAGTTCGGACGGCTGCTTTAAACATCTTAAAGTCTTTTTTTTAAAAAGCCAAAACCCTAATTCCGTATAACAGTACGATAATACAGCAGTTTCTTTGTTAGTTACTTTCCTTACGCGTTTAAGAGCAAATGCGAAACTGTTTATTTTAGTACATAAATTGTCTATATAAACCTTCCAACTAAGTTCATTGTCTAAATCTATACCGAGAAATTTTAAATATTTTACTTCGGATATTTTTGGAACATTTATGGTGAAGTTGAATTGTTTATGTTTAGATTTATTAAATTGTATGTAATGAGTTTTATTAAACTGCTCTCTTGCTGATCTATGACAGACACCTTAATATTGTTTGTAATGGTTTTTTTTTTGCCATCTCATTTTTACAAATCATTCGTTCAGTATGTACTTAGGTAGGATGACTTCAATATAAAGCAAAAAATATATAATACTATCTGACCCGGCAATCGTTGTTTTGCCATGTAAATAATTTCAAAAAAGCAGGGGTTGGTGATAAAAAAGTAAAAATTTAGGGTTGTATGTATTTTTTTTGCCACATAATAAAAAAATAAAAACAAGAAAAATCGTCCAAAAAAGAAAAAAAATAGGGGTGGATTACCCTTAACATTTAGGGGTAATGAAAAATAGATAGTAGCCGATTCTCAGACCTACTGAATACGCATATAAAATTTGGTAAGAATCGGTCGAGCCGTTTCGGAGGAGTATGGCAACGAAAACTGTGACACGAGAATTTTATATATTAGATAGATTTTGTTATTTATGGATATTTCTGTCAATTTTATTTTTTGAGACTTGTCATTCAAACTTAAGTTTCATCTTTCTTCCAACTGAAATATAATACACCATAGATTAATAATTGGTCTCCGCGGGCTACGACTAGATACCGTCGGTGTACTTGAAAAATGCGGCAACTAAAACCACGCCGTATTCGGCGTACCCGCGCCAGTCACACCACAAGCGTCAAGTGAGGTAGACGTCGTGATAAATTTTCAAAAGCAAAATGCCGGTTTGTGTAGTCAAAATATGTAAAAATAATACTACAAGAAACAAGAAAGATACTGACATCACATAACATCAGTAAGTATTGTATAAATCGTCATAAACAGAGTAAAATAATATAACCCTAAAATATCGGATCGGAGTACCGCTTGGTGTTGGCAGTGTTGTCGTGTACTAAAAAATATGTTTCCCGAATAAAGTCAACTTTAATATACAAAAAAATTGTCATAAATGTCATGAAAAAAATTATTGATACTGGTTCTAGACAATATTTTAAGTTCGATATAAGCCATGTTAATGGTAATACATCAATCAGACTTTGATGAGGCTAGTAGTTGAGAAGTATTTACAAATTCGGCTTATTTATATTCCTTAATTTATTTAAAATATGTTTTATTCTTTTGTTTTTTTATAATAGATCGTAACGACACGATGCTAAAATAAAAAAGCTTATTGAAAATTACGCCTAATAATTATTGGTATATAATTTTAGAATCCCTATACCTCAATAAAAATGATTATGATTTCATATTAAAGAATTTTTTGAATTTACCAATATTAATCAATTAGACCACAGCAACTAAACATTATCTCCATTGATCGGGCACCAATGAAGTAGCTGGCATCACAATTATCAACGCACACTACAATCTTTGCGCATTGTTTTACAAACACTACAACATTGAGTTGCCGCATTCAGGAACCTGTTTTTTCTTTACAGCGCGGTATCTAGTCGTAGCGCGCGGAGACCAATTATTAATCTATGATAATATACATATATAATATTTGTTTCTAACAATAAGGCATAGCTGTGGCACTACATAAATGTACTGTTGTTATGTAAATGTTTAAAAAATATTATCATTCACTCTGCTTCTTACCCGAGTACGTCCCTGTGTAATTTGTTTTGACTTTGGAATATTACTTACATAGAAATGGGAACTGGCGAATAGGGAATGCAATCTCGTTTTCGCGAGGCCTTTTTTAGTTCATAAAGACTATGAGAGTGTGTCGGAAGTTTGGAAATACTTTTTGAGAGCGGAGAAAGGATTGAGTGCTAAGTTAAATCCTAGGTAAATATTATTTTGATATTACTACATTTTACACCTCTAATTTTAACTTCTGTTTTTCTTTTATATTCGATTTATAGCCGTGTTTTTTTAATGTTTTGCTAACTTACTTTACTTAGAAGCTACTAATTATTGTAAAATGTTAACGCCTGAATACATATAAATATTATAATCTTGGATCAACAAACTAAAGCACATAAGTAAATTATTATTGGCGCTCCACTCAAGTCAATCTTATCGTGATTTTTTTTTAACTATTCGTCCAAATTACTTAGTGTAAAAGACGAAGTTCATCTATATTAAATACTTAGAGTGAACTGGTGTGAGTGGTAGAGTCGAGAGTGGTCGACCTAGGCGAATGTACCTCGATCAGACGTTCTCCTAAAGGGCCAGGTCAAAAGTACTCGAAACCGACGAGTGTGTATGAAAGCATTGATGAAAGTGGAAGAAGCGAAAGTATGTAAGGATCGGAGCATATGGGATTCCGTGATCTCTGCCAACTCCAATGGGAAAGAGGCGTGATGTATATGTATGTACGTTAACTCAGGCCCAGTGTACTGCGTCGGCTCTTTGCGTTAACTCAACTTTGCGCTCGTACTCAGAACTCTCTTAAATGACTCAGAAAAATGGGAATAGGAAAATGGATTTTGAAGTTTGAACGAGTGAGTTGATTAATTCTGCGCAGTGAAGTGAGTTGACGGAATTGCGCGGCGTAGCGCAGTGTTACACGACTTACACGTCATGTCTGATTGACTGAACAGTTATATAGCGTTAAGTTAGCATTGCGTTACGTCTACTTTGCGTATTGGACGGTTTATGATGATATCTGTTGAAATTTCTAAAAATAAATATAAGTAATACAAAATAAAATATACTCACGTTGATAATTATTTTATTTTATTCAAATTTTATCAAAATACATCTGACTATATAAACTACTTTAAAAATAAATAATAATTTTACTTTCTCCTCATTTATAATTCACAAAATATGATCATAAATTATACATAATGTGTGAGCCAAGTTGGTTGTAATAAACAATTTTTTTTATTTCTTATATTAGGTACGAGACATACGCGCCGATAAATTGAAGGTGACTTTTATCCCCCCTTTCTACCCGTTACACTTTTAATAACAGACGGCGACGCCATTTTCAAATCATATGCCAAGCCGAAGTATGCTGCTATGTCCACGAAGACGGTTGTCATATTGACGAAGTAGGCTAACTCTGATGCTCTGTAGTCCCAGGGAAAAGTGTGGTGATAATTATGCCAGCCTTCGCCAAAAGCGACCACGGAGACACTCATGTTTTCTGATGGCGATATATAGCTGGAAGAAAAATTACAAAATAAAAATTGTTTTAAATTCTTCCGGGTTTTTTAAAATTCTGTGTTTTTTCCTAAGATTCAGGCTGTTTCCGTTCTGAATTATATCAAACGTGCTAAAAGTTTAGCAGTAAGACTTTTTCTCTATATAGATTGTCTCATATTAAATCCCTTAAAATCAAAATCATGATACTTGGCTCAAGAAATCAAATTGAACCTGCATACGAGTATAATATCAGCTTTTTCTGAATAAGAGACGAGAAAGCTTCAAAAACAGAAGAAGACAGCGTGGTAAATATGAAGTTTTCTCTGAATTTCGTTGTAATCCAGTACAAGTTATTTGCAATTAAAGGATTCAACAACCAACCAATTGCTTAGTTGGTTTTAATTATTACAAAGCAACAAAAATTACAAAACTTCAATCTATTGACAGAATAATATTATGTCAATGCTTAAATCAAATTAATCTTAAAAAAATATATTAAAAAAAACTAATTTTAAATAAGGACTTCACTCAGTATACGCTGTGTTCATCAACGTCACAACACTAATTTTCAACCCCTTTGCGACTATTGGATCGACAGCTCCTTATTATTCAAAATAGCATCAGCATAGTTTTTGGAGATTTAAATGTTGGATACCCGCGGTAATAAGACAATATTAGAATACAATATTGTTCTGATATTCTCAAGATTAACACTTACTTGTCATACGGCTTCATGCCATATAGATGAGCAAAGCTATTGACAGAAAATGTTGCATTGGCGCTATAGATATAATTAATAAGCGTCGCTAAAAATGAGATGTACAGCTCTTCGCCGAACCACCACACCGGTAGCATTGTAGGTAGATAGAAACGAAACAATAACTTGAAGATGATGAAGTATCTGAAATTCAAACAAAATTCTTACCCGTCGATCATCAAAATACAAACACGTGTTACTTTCCCTTTTCATAACTACAAACGAAGAAAAAAAGGTGGAATGTAATCACTATAATTTTTCTTATAATCTTAAAATGAAAAACCTTTTTTTGTAATTGGTTATAGAAAGTGGAGCCTGGAAAGGCAAAAATGTTATGAATTGTGCCAATAAAGTATGGCATTCATAAACTGTATTTTAAATTTTATTTTCCTAAACTTAGCAACTGATAATAAAATAATCTATAAATATAAAAAAAGCAGTAATAAGAATCATGAGAATTGTCAGATGTCTACAGAATAGCTTGTGGCACACTTAATATTAGGTGATCTACCGTCACTGTTATGAAGATACTAGGGATTTTGCGAAACCCATGAACCAACCATGAAATTGCGATAGATGTCCAATATTCGATTTCTTTTTTCTTGTTTGAGAGATTTAGCAAAATTTTTGATATCCTCATCTGCCCCTAACATAATCGTAACTATGTACGTACGCAAGTATCTGTCTAGGTAACGAACTTACCGATTGTAAAATGCAAGTATCGGATCGCCAGTTATATCACTCATGTCTATCTTTCTCCCCGCTTCAATGACGTTGGGATGTTTCTTCATCATGAGCCAGCCGATATGAGAGAAGAAGAAACCCCGGTTGGAGTTGTGAGGGTCAGCTGATGTTTCAGACCACTTGTGATGAACGCGATGGTCTCGAACCCAATCGTATACACTGTTCTGTTAGGTATTTAGGATTAGAATCTAAAGTTAAATATAGTTACTGAAACTCATCTAAAAGCGGTCACCTAAACTTATATTAATAAAACCTTATTTCATTTTGTATATTTTAGCAAATTCATCAATATCAAATGTTTAGTAAACTACAATAAAAAGAACGCAATCAGCTCAAGAAGGTGGAAATCGTGTTGTGACAAAATTATTATTGAAACAATGTGATTGAATATAGTTTTTATGAATCTATTTTTATAGTATACTGGGGCAAATAGGCATGCAATTCATCTGATGGAAAGCGAACACCACCGCCTATAAACAGTTGCAACACCGAAGTATCATGCACATGCGTTGGCAGCTTTTAAGATAAAATTCTCATTCTTATATTTTAAAATCGCTAACGATAACTGATAATCCGCAATGAGGTGGTGTGCTGAATAAAATCGTGTAAAACAGTGTTTGACTGCATCAAGACGGTGCGGGTGGAACTTGGAGTGTTGTCGCGAGTTGCGGTGGTGAAAGTATTATGACAATTGTATTGGTCCATATGATTGGTGTTACGAAGCCCATTCGTTTTTCCCATCTTCTTATTGGTGCCATAAATTTAGGTTCCTTTGGTAAAACTTGATCATAGTAATCTTCTTTTGGTGTTATAGAATTTTTTAGTTCTTCGTTTATTATTGTAGAATTAATCATAGTGGAAGTCTTCTGTAATATAAATCGACAATTTGGAAACAGGTTCCGAAAGAAATTACATTAAGTAAACAGAATAAACTATTGGAATGGATCTAAGATTATTTTTAAGCAAAAAACAAAAACCGACTTCAAAACTACAACAACATATAGTATGTACAAACTTAAACTAAAAAGTAAAAAAATATATTTTAATTACTTCAAAGCATTTTTTGTTCCAACACCGACATGCACATGTATCATGCACATGCGTTGCCAGCTTTTAAGATAAAATTCTCATTCTTTTATTTTAAAATCGCTAACGATAACTGATAATCCGCAATGAGGTGGTGTACTGAAGAAAATCATGTAAAACAGTGTTTGACTGCATCAAGACGGTGCGGGTGGAACTTGCAGTGTTGTCGCGAGTTGCGGTGGTGAAAGCTAGTGACTGGGATTAGACCAATTCCTCTGAGTAATCACCTTGATAAATGCTATAGACTCTACATTAGAGCGAGGCAATATCTCTACACAACGCCAGTCGGAGGGAGAATAATAAATTATTTTTTTACTAACCAGTCCCAATACTGAATAAAATAACAATAGCAGTATTTTTAGAGACGTATTTGCTTTGTAAGAGCGATGCGACCAGAGTCTGTGAACGCCGGCTGTCATGCCCAGTCCTGTTATTGGAATGCAAACTAATCCTGAAATTAATAACAATAATTTTATAATTCCTTGGCCCTTCAGGGTTCGGCTAAAGGCCCAAATAAAGTTTCGGCCATCAAAGGTCTAGATAACTTTTGGGAAATATCGCTCACTTTGAGAAACTACTATAAGAACAATCTACTTGAAGACAAAATTAAATTCAAGACAACAAAGAGATACGAGTATTATAATTATTTAAGCTAAATCCAAGAGGCTACAAGAACTTTACTAACTGAATTGCACTTTCTTTTTCATTCACTCTATGCTTACCGAAAATAAATGTTTGTCTCAGGCACCGCACTCCATTACACAAAAGATAAACTGTGTAGACAGGCACAAGAGTATGCAAAATAATTATGACAATTGTATTGGTCCATATGATTGGTGTTACGAAACCCATTCGTTTTTCCCATCTTCTTATTGGTGCCATAAATGTAAGTTCCTTTGGTAAAACTTGATCATAGTAATCTTCTCTTGGTGTTATATAATTTTTTAGTTCTTCGTTTATTATTGTAGAATGAATCATAGTGGAAATCTTCTGTAATATAAATCGACAATTTGGAAACAGGTAAACTATTGGAATGGATCTAAGATTATTTTTAAGCAAAAAACAAAAACCGACTTCAAAACTACAACTACATATAGTATATACAAACTTAAACTAAAAAGTAAAAAAATATATTTTAATTACTTCAAAGCATTATTTATTAACAGTTATTTTTGAAGTCGGTGCCACCCAACTGATGGCGCTCCGTACCGTTCGACATTTGTTGCAAAAGCAGGATTAAACTGTCCTTCTTGGCTGGCACCGACTCCAAAAATAACTGTTAATAAATAATGCTTTGAAGTAATTAAAATATTATTTTTTACTATTTAGTGCAAGTTTGTACATACTGTATGTAGTTGTAGTTTTGAAGTAGGTTTTTGTTTTTTGCTTAATATTTTTTTTTTTTTAATTGTAGGAAGTGTATTTTTTAAGTTCATTAATCCTTACATAATAATTTAGTAAACCTACCACTAAACGTGCTGCTCAAATGAGACAGCTGCAGCGCCGTGAAAGGAACAACAAACCAAAAGATCATCTACGTATAAGTACGAGTATATCGATCGATCCTCGTACCCCTTCTTATCTAAAAAAACGATTTATTTTCATGGGATCTTCTCATGAACTCGACCTTCGCTCCGCTACTAATCATACTCTCAATATGCCTATCCATTCGACCATTTATTATGACTCTTCCTTTACTGTACAAGCTGTAAGATTGTGGAATTCATTACCTACTGTGATCAGACAATCCCAAACCTATATTACCTTCAAAAAATCTGTCAAAAACTATTTCCTTAATAGTTTGTAATGTTTTTTTTTTTCTTTTCTCTCGTTTATAATCTTCTTATTTCTGTCTACTGATTTCATATAATAATCATAATTTTTTTTTTATTTGAATGTGTATGTATTTAGTCTTTATTGTACTTTTTTTCTAATTATATCTTAAATACACCCTATCCGTTCTATAACTTGTTACTTTTCAATATCTGGGTTACCTGGTAGAAATCGCCACCAGGCGATAAGGTCGCCCCTTGTACATCCAATATTTATGTTAGTATGTAAGTTATTTGTATTTCTTTGTTCTTTTTTATTGTGTACAAATAAAGTTTTTATTATTATTATATTTTTGTTTTTGTTGATTTTCTAAAATAGTACCAAACTAATTTCGATAAACCGCCTGACTGGACTGACATTGGTAGGCCAAACAAAAAAAGAATCATCCAAATCCATCCATAACTTGCGGAGTTATTGCGTAACAAACATACAAAAAAAACATATACAGACGAATTGAGAACCTCCTCCTTTTTTGAAGTTGATTAAAAATAATAAAGGTAAAATATATAAAGGTAGTTTATTGTAATCGATTTAGAATATTTCAGAAAGTTTCTGGAAAGATCTAGAAAGTTCCAAAATGTGTGCAATCGGTGAAATTGATCCTCAATAATCTAGAAAATTCTAAAAATTTCTAAAATCGTCTAGAAACTTCCAAGATGCCTACAACTGGAAGATACTTTACACCGTATGTTAAATGGTCGAATAAGTGTCTTATTATTTAAGATAGAAATCTATAATATTTATCTACTTTAGAAAATGGATCCTTAAATATTTCTTATACCATTAAAACATGCGATGTATTTTAACCCGAGCAACGCCGGGTTTCGCTGCTAGTTGTATTCTTAATTTGAAGTTTCTATGTCTGCTAGAAGTGCCTTAGAGTTTTGATGATCGGTCAGTCAGAGTGAGTGACAAATTAACAAACTTTGACTACTTATAATTCTTAAAACTACTGGTTTAAATTTATTGAAATTATTAAATACTAGCAACGCGCCCCGGCTTCACACGGGTGCAATGTATATGTACTATACACAAAATATATAGCCTATGTTACTCGCTGATAATGTAGCTTTCTATTGGTGAAAGAATTTTCAAAATCGGTCCAGTAGTTTCACAAAAATACAAATCTTTACTCTTTATAATAGAATAGAAAAGAATAGAATACCGAGTTTAAACAATGCCTGATTGGTTACTGTAAATTCAAGCTTCTAGTTTTATACACAACGAAGTTATAGGGGGTCGAAAATATCCCGAACTACTTCGAGAAAAGGATATATAGTACGGCCCTGTTGCTCGACTTGGCGGGGGAACTGCCGTGACCCCAGATAAAAAATATATATTCCATTGTAGTATTTCGCTGCTTGAATAAAAAACTGCCACAAGTCAAACTCCAGTTTTTTACAAAAGGGCTTATCGTTTACGTTTTTTGTTCTTTCATAAGCTCTTCTGTAAAAAAGTGTAGTTTGACTTGTGGCAGTTTTGTATTCAAGCAGCGATTTGTAAATCCTCATAATATTATTGTATATATTTAAATAAATCAATTTTCCGATTTCACCAAATGCTAAAATGACTTTTAATTGACAAACACGCAAACACATCTAAGTGTGGATATCATTATTTTTATTACAAGCAGACAACGGAACAAATGGATAACCTAATGATAAATAATCTCCACCGCTCATGAATATCAGTCTCAGATGTGTTATCGACCTCTTAAAAATTTATAGGCTCGTTTTTTGAAAACATCGTAATTACAGCCACAGAACATCGTCATGATGCGCTGTCGACCTACTTTTTACTTCGAGCATTCGGAAATTCATAGACTGAAACCGAAACGCACAATATGCACTTCACGGTTTTTCCATTTATGAATGGTGGTTTCGGACAGAATTTCGATATTCCTCCCGTCCGTTCAATGCCTGAAGTTACCAGACGTCCCCAAGTTTACAGAAAATTATAAACATGTTGTCGCAGGATTCGAACCCACGACCCACCGATGCACTCGGCAGCTGTTCTACATCCTTTTTTTAATTACACCTCAGAAATAATAAAATCAAACGACTCGCAAATCTATTAATATATTCATTTGTACACACAGTTTACAGAGATTAAACATTAATTAACATCAGTACTTACCGTAGTCTAACCACGACGAGAGCTCGTTCTTGAAAGAGACCGTCCAGTCGCTGCCACTAACTTATAAGTCCGACATGCGGGAATACGGGCCTTAATGTTTTAACACTTTGACTGCTATCCAAAATACTATTTTACAGCCGTGCGACTAAAAACACGTAAGAAAATATAAAAACAGGTACCGGCGACTCGATATGAATAACACGCAAACGTGTTTACCGCACTGGCAGACCCGATTTGTTTCGAACACGCATTCGTGTTAAATACGCATACTCGATTCGGCCGTAAAACACATACGTTGTGTTTTCAGCACCCAAAGTCACAATTAACCAAACAAAATACTGCGCGCCTTACGGCTAACTGGCGGCGATCGTCACAGCTACCGCAGCGGCCATTCAGTGATATTCGCTAGTAATTTGGACATAACTGCGTCAATTTTTATCGTAGAACAAAATTTTTAGCACTGTATGTTAAGGATTTCTTAGTTCTTTAAATCTGCATTATCAACTAAAAACGTTACAGATCCTCATTCTCATTAAAAATAAATAAAAATCACAAAGTTATCATTATAAGTTATATTACATTATAGTTTTTCATTAAATATTTAATTAATTACCTGACACTGTTAAAATACCAAAATTAATGACACTATTTTTATACTAATTGGATTATGTTTCTAAATTTTAATCAATTCATATTCCCTACGCTCCCAGCGTTCAAGTATTACGTAACGAATTTGGGGGGAGGGGGGTTTTTGTAAAACGCTACGATGCCCCCCTTCCGCCCCTGTAACGGGCGGTAGGGGGGGTTTGAACTACGCGTTACGTATTTACGTAACATTATTATTTTGTAACCCTTCAGAAAAGTCGCGTAGAGAGATTCTCTCACGCATTTTTTCTTAAAAATTTCAAATGGAATGACCATTTGACATGTTTTTACCTTCACAAAATTGCTTTGGTTGAAAAAGTAGGTATAAATTTTATAAAACCTGATTAAAACTTCAAACTCAATTTTCTCAAAATGGCAACCGTGAGGGTTGACACTGTATTGCTTAATAGCGTCCAGTTAACCCTCCGAAAAAGCCATTTTGTTTTATTAAGTATTAACACATTATACATATTGATTATTAGTAACACGTAGTTATATTATAATAAATAATAGGTGTATTATATCGAAATTAACATGAGCATTATATACATACAAGCTGACCGTGCTCAGTTCGCTGGGCGTCAACAATTTACTTGCGATTAAATTAACTTAATATGTAATTCTTAGTGTGTGTATAAGTTTTTTCTTGAACCTATATCAAACCGTTTAGACGCACTCCGATAAATCAACACTTCAGACCGTTTTTGTCGGAATTAGGGAATGAAATCTCGTTCTCGCGAGATCTCGTTTTCGCGAGATCTTCTTTCTAGATATACAAACTATAAAGAGGAAAGATTTGTATTTCTGTATGTAACGAATAACATAAAAACTAATAGACAGATTTCAAAAATTCTTATACCGTTAGAAAGCTACATCATCTAAATAGAGATCATTAGAAATCCCTACTAAAAACAACCCAAGGTGTAAAAAAATTAGCCATAAAATGTCTTTCATCGCATGTGCTGCGGAAAGTATTGATGATAGAAGAAAAAAAAGTTCCACAATATTGTAGAACATATAAAAATCTACAAAAAAATCGGTAGACCATATGTCCAACTATTGTAGTTATGTCACTAATGTAACTACGTTTTACATTAAAAAGTTGATAAAAATGTCGATCAAAATCAGACTATGTTATCCATAGCTTTGTATTAATTCTTATCCAAATAAACTAAGAAAAGGACTATCTACAAAAAGAAATGAGATGCCATCAAAGCCATAAATTATAAAAAAAACCAAGTCTTGCAACTCAGTTCGTCTATCGTAAAAAGTTGTAAGATCCATATAATACCAAGTCGGTCAATTTATTCAGTCTCTACTGAAGGATCTTTCTGTCTTAAGTTATTACGTAATTAGCTAACCTAACAACATCTTATAGTGATCATATCAATACCAATATTAAAAATCTTTGATGTTTAAAATTAAAAGATTGACTTGGCAATGAAAACTGACCTGACTTGACCTGAAACTGATAAGCTGTTAAAAAGCAGCTAATTTCATTAGCTGGTTTGCAGTGAGCGACTACGCATTGAATGTTCGTTGAGCTAATTCGCACGTTGCGTTCGAAAATCGTTGAATAAAACAGCTAATACTCGTATATTTAGCGGCTTTTGCGGTAAACGAAAAGCAGCTAATTCGTTAACATTAGAAAAGCTGCTAAAAAAGCTGCTTGTTGAATTAACGCCCACTCCTACCTTGCGCATCGATGGGTCGTGGGTTCGAATCCCACCGGGATCACATGTACAATAAAAAGAACGCAATCAGCTCAAGAAGGTGGAAATCGTGTTGTGTCAAAATTATGATTGAAACAATGTGTTTGAATATAGTTTTTATGCATCTATTTTTATAGTATACGGGGGCAAACAAGCATGCAATTCATCTGATGGAAAGCGAACACCACCGCCTATAAACAGTTGCAACACCGAAGTATCATGCACATGCGTTGGCAGCTTTTAAGATAAAATTCTCATTCTTATATTTTAAAATCGCTAACGATAACTGATAATCCGCAATGAGGTGGTGTGCTGAAGAAAATCGTGTAAAACAGTGTTTGACTGCATCAACACGGTGCGGGTGGAACTTGGAGTGTTGTCGCGAGTTGCGGTGGTGAAAGTATTATGACAATTGTATTGGTCCATATGATTGGTGTTACGAAGCCCATTCGTTTTTCCCATATTCTTTTGGTGCCAGGTTCCTTTGGTAAAACTTGATCATAGTAATCTTCTTTTGGTGTTTTAGATTTTTTTAGTTCTTCGTTTATTGTTGTAGAATGAATCATAGTGGAAGTCTGTAATATAAACCGACAATTTGGAAACAGGTTCCGATAGAAATTACATTAAGTAAACAGAATAAACTATTGGAATGGATCTAAGATTATTTTTAAGCAAAAAACAAAAACCGACTTCAAAACTACAACAACATATAGTATGTACAAACTTAAACTAAAAAGTAAAAAAATATATTTTAATTACTTCAAAGCATTATTTATTAACAGTTATTTTTGAAGTCGGTGCCACCCAACTGATGCCGCTCCGTACCGTTCGAAAAGTTGCAAAAGCAGGATTAAACAGTCCTTTTTGGTAAGATTAGACTGAAACCGAAACGTACAATATGCACTTCACGGTTTTTCAACAGGTCCGATAGTAATACATTAAGTAAACAGAATATACCATTGAAATTGATCTAAGAAAATAATTGTGACCGTAAAAAATAAAGTATTAAAAAAATGTATGCTACTGGTTCAGCTTTTGTGTAAATAAAATAAATTTATATATAGTAAAGTAAGTAAGTAAATACACACAGAAATAAAACAAGTTTTGAATTATGAATAAAATTTTTTTCGATCTGTTTACACATATTTGCGTACCGATTACCCTAAGTAAATAAAAATTTATGCTATTTATTTTCGACGACTTAATGGTAAGCGCACTGCATTACATTTATTTAAAAAAAAATCTTTTTTTTACCTTTTTAATTTTGGTGTACAATAAATCATTATTTCACTTAATATCTTTATTATATTATTTTTGTGTTAATGGCGTAAATATGTATTATAGCAAGAATCGAAACTAACAAAACCTTCATATTATATTATGCACCGGAATCAGACCGGTACAAAATTAGATATCAAAATATATATTTTTTAATATTTATTTACCAATATAACTTAAGTATTAACGAAAAATTTCAAAAAAAAAAGTGACTATGAAAAATATATTGGTTTAATTATTGCCTGGAATGATGTTATTGGCTACTCCGAAAATATGCAGCAGATAATAATCTATACAATGGCGGGACCACCATACAAGCCCAAACGCCTGTTTTGCCTTATTAATGCATTCAAAAGAAATATAATAATGTCAATAGTCATATATAACTTATACGATTACGTAATTATATAACTTATACGTTAAAATTGGCAAGACGGGCTTTTGGGCTTGTATGGTAGTCCCGCCACTGATTATCTATACTGTATTTTACAAATGCAAAGTAATAGCGAAATAATAGCAATAATTGCTTCCAAATCGAAAATTCGTATTATGTATCAGCGAGAACACATCCAAAGCATGATAACGACAGTGCTGCCTCAGTGAACTAAAATATGCAGTATTACGACGTATGACTTTAGCCAGCGATGCGAAGCCATATGCAGACAAACTTAGTATTTTAATTTTAGTATTTTTGTATTTTATTTGAGAGTTATTTGGTTGAAACGAATACTTCCTTGAACCACCTAAAATATTTAAACAAGTGCGCCTATTTATTCAGGAAATTTGGGCTTACAATTTGAAATTTGAATAAAACAACATTTTAAAAACATCTGTTTGACAGTCAAACACTTATCGCTAATGTATTGCTTTATGACAGCTTTATCGTGCCAAAAGCCCATTATTATTTATAATCAATAAACAATGAGTTCGCAATGACTTAGCTAATATGTTTTTTTCTGCAAACTGTTTGTTGATCGTTTGCTTATAGCTTATTTTTGTTGCTACGCCTGCCAGAGTACAGTGCCTGTAACGCGGGACTTTGAGGCTGCCGTCGTGTGTGGCACTACAGGTCAGCGGATTGGGAAAAAAGAGAGAAAACACATTTATTTCACAAAACACTCACAGGATACACTAAAAATAAAATAAAGTACAAAAAAAACTAAAAGAACGTAAGGGATACGTCTTTCTTTTCCTACCCGGGCTTTGCTTCTCGCCGGATAATCCAGACGTCATTGCTGACTCTGTTGCTGTTGCTGTTATGGAATTTTTCATTCCTTTCTCTTCAATTCCCATCGGCAGTAAGTCCACCAGGCCTGCATCATCATATCCTAATCCAGGATCACTACCACCCACCAGCGCACTAAGCTAGACCTATTTCCAAGGCAAAGTCGGAGCACATCGGCAGAATTGACGAAAAATTAGTCCACCTTCCTTCGGTAACACGTGCGTTTTCGCCTCTCGCTAAGGCTTATCTGTAAGCCCTCTCTTCCATCCCTGCATAGGGACGATGACTTTTGGCTCATGCCGCTTCTGGGCTTTCTTTTTGCGGCGTGATATGGTGGGGATGGCATGATGATACCGAAGATTAAATTCCGGAGAAGTGCTCCTTGGATATCCATAAGTCCGATTTCCATAAATGTTAATATGGCTTTTGGTTGACTGAACAGCAAACACACCTAAGATCCACACTTAGACTTGTGTTTGCTGTTCAGTTCATTAATTTGATAACAAGCAGGTGGATGACCTGATGTTAAGTTTTAACCCTGTGTGTAAATCTGTGAAGTGCTGTCGGCCTCTTAAAAATTACCTTAAATGTGAAAATGTGACTTTAAAATAGATAATGGGCATATTTATTAATATGCAGATGACACTGCTAGTTAATTATGGGAAAACATCGGAAGAAGTTCATAGTACTGCTGAAGTAGGCTTAAGAAAAATATCTAGTTGGCTTTAATCTAACGTTCTGACACTAAACACTTGGAACTCCCACTTAGAGCTACTATCTATCAGAATTCGGAAACTTATTTAGATTTTTAAAACCTTAAGATACGAGTAAGTTGCAACGAATAAAGTACTAAATCAAGTTTATACTTATCTACTTTTTTATTAATTACTACAAATATCTTGCTGAATTAATTTTATCTTACTGTATTCCAGTGTGGGGAGGTGCATCAAATAACTAATGTATAATAATGTGAATCGTGACTGAAAAATAAAAAATAAAAGGCTTTTTTATTTTTATTTTAATAGTTTTTCATACCCATATTAACACATTAATTATAATTAATGTGACTAATAAAAATTACCAATTAGGTATAAAAATTAATTATAAAACATGGTGAAAACAAAATAATATGTAATAATTTAATATAATAAAATGGCAAAAATAAATCAAACTTAATGCAATGGAATTCAAGAGTTCCAAAGAATTCAGAAATATGTAGAATACTTTTTAATAAAATGACGTACCTATTATCTAAGGCCAGTTTACTAACGTTATTACGAAATTCTAATTTTTCCCAAAAATAGATTAAGTATTCCAAAATTAATATGACTTATTATTTATTTATATATTATAAACATCTAAAACAACTTTATTTTTACACAATAATTACTTATAATAAAATAAATAAGATAAAAATACTATAAAAAAAAACAATATCTTAATATCAAGATCTTAACTAATACGAAAAAGAATACTGCCATGCGGCATGGAACCTATCCGGTGTTTATATCGTAAACATTTGGTTGTAATGACCAATTGTTTTATTTCTTATATTACGAGGCATACCCGCCGATAAATTGAAGGTGACTTTTATCCCCCTTTTTATCCGTTACACTTTTAATAACAGAAGGCGAAGCTATTTTCAAATCATATGCCAAGCCGAAGTATGCTGCTATGTCCAAGAAGACGGTTGTCATATTGACGAAGTAGGCTAACTCTGATGCTCTGTAGTCCCAGGGAAAAGTGTGGTGATAATTATGCCAGCCTTCGCCGAAAGCGACCACAGAAACACTAATGTTTTCTGATGGTGATATACATCTGGAAGAAAAAATACAAAATAAAAATTGTTTGAAATTCTATATCATTTCCTAAGATCAAAGTGTATCAAAAGTGCTAGAGTTTAGCTGTAAAACCATAGACTGTTTCTCTGTAGATTGTCGTAGAACAACGGCGGATCTGCAAAACGGCTACTTTACAGGAGATTTACGTTTTAAAGATTGATAAGTCGTTTTTTATACATAATTAAAACACGGCTCATCTATTCGGGTTCAAACTCGGCAATATTATGTTTGGTGTCTTTTTAATATTAATTTTATACTGATTACCGTGGGGGGAGGCCAAGGAAACGACGTAGTACAATGAATGTACTGTGTACGCGTTTTTGTACTGCGTTGAACAGAACCGCTGGTATTCTAGGCAATAACTTGATTGTTTTTATCAAACTCCAATTTTTTGTTTGTTCTGTTGAGAATTGACATATTTTTAAAGATTTTTATACAATAAAACTAAAATCGTATAAAATCAGAACCGTCATTGTTCTACGATCATGACGATATACTTGGCTGAAGAAATCAAATTGAACCTACATAAAAAATCTGAATGAGAGACGAGAAAGAGACTTCTTGAAGAGAAGAAAAAGCTTTTACGGCAGAGACTGAAAACCAGCGTGGTAAATATGCTGTTTTCTCTTTGTTTCTGTTTTTCGTTGTAATCCAGTAAAAGTTATTTGAAATGAAAGGAAATTTATTCAACAACCAACCAATTGCTAAGTTGGTTTTAATTATTACAACAAAAATTACAAAACTTCAATGTATTGACAGAATAATATTATGTCAGTGCAGTTAAATTTAATTAAACTTAAAAAAATATATTTAAAAAAATAATTTTAAATAAGGACTTCACTCAGTATACGCTGTGTTCATCAACGTCACAACACTGATTTTCAACCCTTTTGCGAGGATCGACAGCTCCTTATTATTTAAAATAGCATCAGCATAGTTAAATTTGGTGATTAACCGCGGTATTTAGACAATTTTGGAACACAATATCTTTAAATGAGTTTAAACTTAGGCTTTCTAATTTTTTAAATAATAATTAAAATTTGGTTTTTTCAATATATTTTTCTTTTTTATATATAGAAGTAGTTTTGTGTTTTAGATTTAAATAATCAATTATTTTTACTACACATCAGCTCATAGCCGACAAAAAACGTCACAAAATGTTTCATGCATGTTTGATAGCCTGTAAGTAGAAACGCAATCACCATTTTTTTCACCATCAATTGAATGTTGTAGTTTCTGTAGGCAATCTATACATCTATATCTATACATATATTAAAGGGTTGGATCGAAATTACGCTTCACTAAATATTTTTACCAGAAATTAAGAGGGGTGATAAAAGAAGGGTAACAGAATGCATAAATGCAATTTTTAAGATTCTTGTCTGTCTGTCTGTCTGTCCGTCTGTCTGTCTGTCTGTCTGTTTGTTCACGCTAATCTCCGAAGATACTGAACGGATTTTCATGCAATTTACACAAATATTTTAAGTAAAGCCCGGGGCAACATATAGGCTTTGTTTTATCGAAATCGGTTCTCAGAAAGTTATCATCATTTAAAAATAATTTTAAAGGCACCATATCACCAAATTGCAATGCAAACTGACTCGCGTTGAACTTTTTCGAATTGTCAGATGTCAATCACAGTTTGATATGTAAATGAAATACTTTGATTATTTCGCCATTTCTGATATATGTAATCGTAGAATAGTGGATATGCAGGCCCATTGCGTAACTTCAGATGCGAGTTCGAATCTGAAGTTGAAGTTTTTTTTTTTTAAAGAACTATATTATAAAAATAGAAAATGTATTATTGAAATATTATATGAAAAAGTATTTCTAATGAGATCGTTTATTTCACCTTTTCATCCATCCTTTCTCTACAGAATTACGATTATTCGACATTGCTTTTATTGCTTCTTAAGGACTGTCTTCGTATTATTAGTTTCGTTATATTAGAGGTTTCCGCATTTAGCACCGGAAACCCGAGTAGGAATCCCAGGAAAAGGGAATTTAAAAAAAATGTCTCGAAATGAAAATGATCAATTAAATGAAATAAATATCGAGGTGGAAACAGTATCTTCACCACTAATTAAATTTATAAAAAAAATAAGTAAATTTCTTTAAAGTCAGGTTAATTTTTTCAACAATGGTATTTTGAATTCAATTCTATTGAATTTCAAATCATACTTCGAACCCCAATCTCAACCACCATTAAACGTGTCGATAATATGATGCAAAAGCAACCGTCAATGACTAATTTGATAGCTCTTTCCCAAAAGAAATCACCAAGTACAGAGGATGGAGGATATGTCATTTGAAGAAAGCTTGCTCAAAAGCGAACCCCACGCGAACGAAGTCGCGGGCATCAGCTAGTCTTAAATAAATAAAAAAAATAAAATAAAAATATTGTTCTGATATTGTCAAGATTAATCAAAGATTAACACTTACTTGTCATACGGCTTCATGCCATATAGATGAGCAAAGCTATTGACAGAAAATGTTGCATTGGCGCTATAGATGTAATTAATAAGCGTCGCTAAAAATGAGATGTACAGCTCTTCGCCGAACCACCACACCGGTAACATTGTAGGTAGATAGAAACGAAACAATATCTTGAAGATGATGTAGTATCTGAAATTCAAACAAAATTCTTACCCGTCGATCATCAAAATACAAACACGTGTTGCTTTCCCTTTTCATAACTACAAACGCAGAAAAAAGGTGGAATGTAATTACTATAATTTTTCTTATAAGTGATCTTAAAAATTAAAATGAAAAACCTTTTTTGTAATTGATAATTGAAAGTGGTTTCACCTGGAAAGGCAAAAATGTAATGAATTGTACCATTAAAGTATGGCATTCATAAATTGTATTGTAATATTTATTTTCCTAAACTTAGCAATTGATAATAAAATAATCTATAAATATAAAAAAAGCAGTAATAAGAAACATGAGAATTGTCAGATGTCTACAGACGAGTTTGGGGCACACTTAATATTAGGTGATCTACCGTCACTGTTATGAAGATACTAGGGATTTTGCGAAACCCATGAACCATGAAATTGCGATAGATGTCCAATATTCGATTTCTTTTTTCTTGTTTGAGAGATTTTGCAAAATTTCTGGTATCCACATATCCCTCTAGCATATTATATTCTATATATGTACGTCTAGGTAATGAACTTACCGATTATGAAATGCAAGTATCGGATCGCCAGTTATATCACTCATGTCTATCTTTCTCCCCGCTTCAATGACGTGGGGATGTTTCTTCATCATGAGCCACCCGATGTGGGAGAAGAAGAAACCCCGGTTGGAGTCGTGAGGGTCAGCTGATGTTTCAGACCTCTTGTGATGAACGCGATGGTCCCGAACCCAATCGTATACACTGTTCTGTTAGGGATTTAGGATTAAAATCAAAAGTTACATATAGTTACTGACACTCATCTAAAAGCGGTCCCCTAAACTTATAATAATAAAACCTTTTTTTATATTTTGTATATTTTAGCAAATTCATCAATATCAAATAGTAGGCTTTAATAAAAAGAACGCAATCAACTCAAGAAGGTGGAAATCGTGTTGTTACAAAATTATTATTTTCAATAATCAATGTGTTTGAATATAGTTTTTGTGCAACTTTTTTATAGTATACAGTAAAAAATCATGTAAAACAGTGTTTGACTGCAGGTGCGGGTGGAACTTGGAGTGTTGTCGCGAGTTGCGGTGGTGAAAGCTAGTGGCTGGGATTAGACCAATTCCTCTGAGCAATCAGCTTGATAAATGCTATAGACTCTACATTAGAGCGAGGCAATATCTCTACACAACGCCAGTAGGAGAGAGAATAATAAAGTAATTTTTTACTAACCAGTCCCGATACTGAATAAAATAACAATAACAGTATTTTTAGAGACGTATTAGCTTTGTAAGAGCGATGCGACCAGAGTCTGTGAACGCCGGCTGTCGTGCCCAGTCCTATTATTGGAATGCAAACTAATCCTGAAATTAATAACAATAATTTTATAATTCCTTGGCCCTTCAGGGTTCGGCTAAAGGCCCATATAAAGTTTTGGTCATCAAAGGTCTAGATAACTAGAGGGAAGATATCGCTCACTTTGAGAAACTACCCTAAGAAACAGAGACTGAAACCGGTTAATTTTTATTTTCGGAAAATACGTGTCTACGTGATAGAGATACCATGATATTAGTTTTAAAGAGTAATACACACTAAACTTTACAGTCATTTTTTTCAGTAAATATGAATAAAAACGAAAGAATATAAACAAAAACCTTTATTATACAGGTATAACTCCCATAGTAAATTAACCGGTATTCAGTCCCTGCTAAGAACCCAACCTACTTGAAGAGAAAATTAATTCAAGACAACAAAGAGATACGAGTATTATTACTATTTAAACAAAAAATTTTATCATCCAAGAGGGTACAAGAACTTTACTAAATGAATTGCACTTATGAGTTATGATATACTATGTACATTGTATAGCTGCTTACCGAAAATTAATGTTTGTCTCAGGCACCGTACTCCATTACACAAAAGATATACTGTGTAGACAGGCACAAGAGTATGCAAAAGAATTATGGCAATTGTATTAGTCCATATGATTGGTGTTACGAAGCCCATTCGTTTTTCCCATCTCCTTATTGGTGCCATAAATGTAGGTTCCTTTGGTAAAACTTGATCATAGTAATCTTTTGGTGTTTTAGATTTTTTAAGTTCTTCGTTTATTATTGTAGAATTATTCATGGTCAAAATCTGTAACATTAAATGACTATTCAGAAACAGGTTCAAATAGAAATTACAATAAGTACATACATATAATAAAATAATAGATATAATCTTCATTCTATTTGTCACTGTAACTTTTGAATATCCATGTCTATAATAATGTGTATTATCTTTGCTTAATGTTACGCGTTCGATAGAACACTTGTCGTGCGCATCGATGGGTCGTGGGTTCGAATCCCATCGGGATGACATGTTTGTAATTTTCTGTAAGCATATCTTCCCCACGTCTAGTAACTCCGGAATATCGAAATTCCGACCGGGTAATTCACCACCGTTTAAAGATGGAAGAGCCGTGAAGTGCATATTGCGTGTTTCGGTTACAGTCTATGAATTTCCGAATGCCCGAAGTAAAAAGTAGGTCGACGGCGCATCATTGGCTGATGCTCTGTGGCTGAGGATCACCTACCATCAAATGAACCTCATGCTCTTCCATCGATATCCAACATTTAAAAAAAAAGTTTTTATTATGTATTTTTCAATGTACAGATATTTTGATTTGACCCTTTTACGAGTATACCTAATATGTATAATTCAGTGGCCTAGCATAGGTAACTAGCACCCGGTACGGATCCCTCCACCCCCTTATTATTGCAATTGATTATAAATAAATTTAAATCTTATTATTATACGTCATTTGGTGGCTGCGCCCATCTTAAATATTGAGGTTGTATAGTGCACTGTATTCTTCTTGTCAAGCCCTTTTATTTGATACCCATATTGGTGGGATTGATAAAAAATTGTTATCAGCCATTTGGTGGCGGCGGCCATCTTAGATTTCAATTTTGCATAGTAAATTGTATTCTACTTGTTGAGACCTTTCATTTGATACCCATGTTGATGGGATTGATAAAACCTAAGTTATCCGCCTTTTTTTAGAGGCCGCCATCTTGGATTTTAATTTTATATAGTACATTGTATTATACTGGTTGAGCACTTTCATTTGATACCCATATTGATGGGATCGATAACACCTACGTTATCCGCCATTTTGTAGCGGCCGCCATCTTGTATTTCAATTTTTTTTATAGTATATTTTATTCTGCTTGTTGAACCCTTTCATTTGATACCCATATTGATGGGATTGATAAAACCTACGTTATCCGCCATTTTGTAGCGGCCGCCATCTTGGATTTAAATTTTTTATAGTATATTGTATTCTGCTTGTTGAGCCCTTTCATTTGATACCCATATTGATGGGATTAATAAAACATAAATTATCCGCCATTTTGTAGCGGCGGCCATCTTGAATTTATAATGATAATGAATAAACATAATTGTATTGTCACCAAAATCCAAAGTGTATACAAAATTTCAGATTAATCGGTTGACAGGAAGAGGGTGAAATTTGAATTACTAAATTTGACCCAAGAATAATAAATAAAATAAACGGGGTGAGCTAAATAAAACCGTTTAAAAAAAAAATAGGGCATGGTAAAAGGGTACTCTAAAAAACCTTAAGAGATTGGAAGAACCGAAGAGGACATCACTTTAAGGATTGCCAAAGCAAGAGCGACTTTTGCACAGCTTCGTCCAATATGGCAGTCACTGAAAATGACAACCCGACTCAAACTTACAATATTCCGGTCCAATGTGAAAACCTATGGATTCGAGACGTGGAAGATCACAAAACACATCCCCACCAGCTCCAAGTTTTTATCAACCGTTGGCTTCGCCAAATACTCAATATACACTGACCCGCCAAAATCTCCAATGACCACCTCTGGGAGCGCTGTAATTAAGTCCCGATTGACCGCTTGATCAAGCGCCGCAAGTGGCAATGGATTGCCACACTCTCCCAGGGATCCCGACCATATCCTGAGGCAAGCCCTTGACTGGAATCCCCAAGGAAAACGAAAGCGTGGTTGTCCTAAACAAACCTGGCGACGGACTGTCATTGCAGAGGCGAAGATGTGAAGAGGGTAACGCAAGACAAAACGGGCTTTCAGAACACTCTGGATGCCCTCTGCCCATTAAGTGGACATAGGACCTTAATTAAGTCAACCTTAAGAGAAACTCTGTTATTACGGTGAAGTATAGGTAACTGACAATAACAAAACGAAAACAAACGTTAAAGTCATTTCTTTACCGTTACCTGTGAAATGCCGCCCCCGCCAAATGTCAATATTCCCCCTGGTGTGAATCGCACCCACCCCATGCTATGCCAATCAGATAATTAATTATTTTATAATAATAATAATTAATTAATAATAGTAAGAAACAATACGACTGCTCAATAACTTTATATTTTTTTAATAACATATTTTTTAATTATTTAATATTTGAAACTAACCTGAACAGAAGTAGATCTGATTCACAAACTAATTAGAGCCGTAAGGATCGTACTTATTAAACTAATTTATTTATTTATTAGATCGCTAATTTTAAATAAATAGCTGTAAAGTATTCAATGAAATTACCAGATAAAATACTCCGGATGGTCACACACTCTGAGTGACTGACAAAGATCAAATGATGCCCCCAGAACGAAACTACCCATTCATCTAGAGTTCACAACAACCACGTATTTCTATAAAAAAGTAATTATTTTTTGTGTTTTATATAGGGCTGCCATCATCTTAATTGCCGATGCCGGACAAAAACTAACCTAACCCCGGACATTTAGGTGAAATTGGGTATTTTCCCGGACACCCCTAAACAATATTTTTGCATACCAAGTTTAAATTATTATATCTTTATTCAAACAAACAGATATTGTCGCTTTATTTAACAATGTAATTATACCTAAACAACAACTAAAATAATAGACTCTTCTCTTTCTAAGGTAATCAGAATACCAAAAGTGAAAATCACCGTAATTAATCTGTTTTTTTTAATGTTTTATATCGATAGACGAGCATGACGTTCACTTGATGGTAGGTGATACCTCAGCCACAGAACATCTGCAATCAATAATGCGCTGTCAATCTACCTTTTACTTCGAGCATTTGGATACATAGACTGAAACCGCAATATGCACTTCACGGATTTTCCATCTATAAACGGTTACCCGGTCGGAATTTCGATAATTCTCCCACCCGTTCAATGCCCGCAGTTACCAGACGTTGGAAAGACATGCTACAGTTATAATCATATCGTCCCGGTAGAATTCAACCCATGACCCATCGATGCGCACGTCAGGTGTTCTACCGAACGCGCCAACGAGCCCGTAAAAATAATTAACTAAGAACAATCTTCATTTTGTCAACAATCAACCAATCCAATTTAAATTAGAATTTTTGGTTTAGTTCTTTTTATCTTTATTCAGACAGACAATTTTAAGGTTCACGATTATGAATCAATTTTTAACTAAGGTTTATTTGTTTTTATTGCATATATTAATTCTAATTCCCCCAATACTCCATCGGGGATATAATAAGTGATATTCCATCGGGGGAGACTGACATTCCCCAAAAACGCCATGAGTCATGGGGTCTTAAAGCTCTCTTAAATTTAGAAGTTCACGTAAGGGAGGGGCGAGGGGTAGGTGTGCACACAATATTTATGAAAAGTTCAAGACCACATAAGCCATGGAATGTACGGGAAATTTCAGCCTCCCCCGACGCAATATCATTATTGTCAACCAAATGAAGCAAGAAAAATAACCAAACTGTATTATTAATTAAAAAGTCTTTGAATGAAACACTTTTTTATATAACTTTTATAATTACGTAATCATATAAGATATATATTATAACTAATGAGCATTACTATTTCTCTTTTTATAGTTGCTATTAACAGGGCAAGACGTGGTTTTGAGCTTGTACGGTGGTTCCGCCACAGATGGCAACCCTATGTCGTAAATATGTATTATACTAGCTTCTGCCCGCGACTTCGTCTGCGTAGAATTAGTACAACGGGTAGCCTTTTTTAACCGAGCGGTTTTTTCATTCAATTTAAATGAATCTGAACAACACACAACAAATATACATATACATACATACACAGTACACACACACAACGTGCACACTCGCAACTACATATATCAGTCACTGCAGTCATAGTTTACTGGTTGGTTATTTTAGGCAATTAGTTGGGTTTTTTTCTTTATTTTTTTAATATTTTTTTTATAATTTTGGATATATTGGCTTCCACATAAAAGGTAGATATATGCTGTCGCGGACTTTTATTTAGAAATACAACTCAACTTCGGACGGTTTATCCAGTCTAAGGCTCTGATGGCTGGTAAAAAGCTTGGCATTTTGGCCAAGGACAGGCAGTACTTCACATCGGGACAACTTCTTAATCTGTACCAAGCTCAGGTCCGATCGTGTGTGGAGTACTGCAGCCATCTTTGGGCAGGCGCTGCCAAATGACATTCGGAGCCTTGGATGTGATGGAGAGGCGTGCTAAACGACTAATTAATAACCCAGAGCAATTCGATTTGCGATTACTCAGTCTCGAACACCGCCGCACGGTTGCACGCCTCTCGGTTTTCTATCGGTTACACTTTGGAGAATGTTCATTGGAGCTACACAACCTCAACCCTTCTTCTCCATTCTACTCTCGCACATCCAGACGTTGGGCAGGACTCCATCCATTTGTTGTGGATATTCCGCGAATCCGCACAGTTCGCTTCGCATCCTCATTTCTAATTAAAACTGCAAAAGAATGGAACTCCCTACCGGCATCTGTCTTTCCGGACCACTATAACTTGGGCATCTTTAAGGCTAGGGTGAATAGGCTTCTTCTAGACAGACGTGCCCTTCCTTAGATCGCATCACCACTTACCATCAGGTGGGATCGCAGTCAAACGTCTGTCTATTATGCATAAAAAAATATATTTAATACTAGTGGACCCCGCAGACGTTGTTCTGCCACAATTTTGGCTTCGAAATTATATAATTATTCTTAAACTATTGGAGCTATAGTTTACAAACGGGAATTATTCATTGTTAACGCCCCCGCAATCCCCTTTGGGGGAGGATTTTTCAAAAATTTTTTTACATACAATCCTTCTCCTAAAAATTCTGAAGACAACAAAAAAAAATTTTGCTCAATCGGTCCAGCCATTCTCAAGTGATGCGAGTACATACATGCGGCATTTTATTTTTATTTATATAGATAAACAATGGCATCATACATTATCTTTGTGTAACTCCAACAGTTTAGGCAGCGCACGCCAAGATCAGAACTCAGAACGCAGGAATTTTTCCGAGTTACTTGATAATTATCAACAAAAAAATCTATATAAATTGTAGCCTATGTGTTATTCTAATATTATATAAGCTATATTACTGTAGAGTTTCATCAAAATCCGTTCGGTAGTTTTTGCGTGAAAGAGTAACAAACATCCATCCATCCATCCATTCTCACAAACTTTCGCATTTATAATATTAGTAGGAAGGACCTATCCTTTATCCTAGGATTAGTAGGATGTACGTAGCAATGGCCGAAACTTATAACACAACCTATGTGATTCACCGGAAACATAAAAAGTGGATTCCCGCGTCTCCTAGTGGGGCATGGGGCAGACCCATTTCTGTGTCTGTTTCACTGATAATTTACAGGTAATCAGGTGATCAGATCAGCTTTCTATGCCCTGCGCGACCGTAACAATATTTTTTATATATAGTGTCCCCGAGATTCAAACCCAGGACTTCCAGTGCTATCACTGAGCTGAGGAATAATAACGGTACAGGTATAGTAATATTAACCTTTTAAATGTACCGATGGGATAAGGATGTAAAATTAAATCCCTTTGATATTTCGGTAGGTACCAAAAAAAAGCAATGATTATGGCTTCATGGTTATTAAACATTGCAACCTCAGCCGTGACTAAATTCAGTAACGCCTAATGCGTATTATTATTTTTGACTAAGTAATTACAATTAAGGTAGAGATTTCTCACGCTTATTTCGATAATAATTAATAAATAATAAATATCAATTGTTGTGATTTCGTATTTATAAAAATTAATTTAATTTATTTTTTTGTTAAGTAATTAATTTTTAAAGAACTAATTAATTAATTTGTTGATATTTATTAAACTTATTGTCAAAATTTTGGTGGTAAAAATAAATATCATATATATATATATATTTTTTTTTTTTTTTAACATAATGAAATTAAGTAATTTGCCACGGCCCACGGGACACCGGACATGGGCTTAGGCGGATTTTCGGGCGGCGCGAACGGCGATGCGTCTTGCGACTAACCCCGGCGCCAGAAATAGCTTCACTTGTTTGAACACTTATTTGAAGACTTTGCAAAGATTTGAAAACATATTGACGCAACCTGCCAGACATGCTTCGCTAACATTTTTCTCCACAATACACTGGTAGACAACAAATAAGATGGACGCAGTGTGCCTATAATTATTTTTTAGTTTTACATGTGCAACAAAATATATAGAAATTGTACCATGTTTTTTACAAATAAATATTTCTTATGTAATATATAATATGTCACGGTAAGAGTGAATAATTGAAGATTATTAATAATTATCTATTATTATTAATAATTACCGAAAGTCGAGGTTAAAGTGATAAATTAATCACATTTGTCGGTCAGAAGGTCTAAAATTCATACAGTTTATGAAAAACAAAGCTTTCCATTCAGGAATAAATACGAGTCCTTATGAATCATAAAGGACGCCATAAAACTCCATAGAAAAAAAAATGCACGCAAACTCAAACAAAAAGATATAGGGTGGTGGCGCGGTGGTCACTAAAGGGTTTTGAAGTTCTAGGTTAGGTTATGTTGTATGGTGTTGTATGGTGACCACCGCGCACGAGTCAGAGAGTGCCAGAACCGAATCCTACTTATATTACTTGGCTTCATAAAATTGTTTTAAAGTAAAATATTATAAATAAATACCTGCTGGTCAAAAAACATTAGGTTTTTATTTATTTTATAACTTTTACCAATATGTGTCGTGAATTATTAATAATTACTACTAAAATTAATAAACGATCGTTTATTCACATTTACCAAAACATGTGTTTATTATTAATAATTTTGTAAAAATATTAATAATTTTCAATTAATCAGATTTACCGTAACATATACACTGATGGCCTCATTAACTGCATCAAAGTAAAAAACGACTTTGAAATAAATATTTTAACCAAGTATGCAAACTTTCTACACAGATTTAAATTAAAACGTCTAGATTGGTTTGTTAACTTTAAAACAGCGTAGAGTCATATCCTTGAGTTTAAGTTTGTGTACTGGAAAGGACCTTAAAACTTTTTTGAAGAAAAACAGAAATTTAAAAAAAATTGGTTTAATTAAAATATTTGTTTTAACAATAGACACAAGCGTTATGCAAGGTTTTAATTGCTTTTACACAACACAGACGTGACGGTACTTATCTACGTATATGTAATAATAATAAAATCATTTATTGCACACACAACAGCAAGTACTATACAATAAAAATAAACAAAAAGAAAACAAATAATATTTATAATACTTTGCATTTGGTGAGCAATTGGTCCAGGCTCAGCTTTTGTGCTGCGGGTGTGGGTACCACAACCATACAGCGCTGATTTTCAGCCTGGGCCATTGGTTTGAGGTCTACAGCATCAACTATATTAAAAATTAATGTAAAAGAAACCTTAATCTAACTATAAAATTATATCAAAAAAAAAACAATATACTTAAATAGCATACAAAAAAAAATTACACACAAAATAAAAATGAAAAACTACAAGTAATATTTGTCCCATGAAACAGAAGTGTACGCCTTACTTATAAGATGTATAGAATAAATAAAAAAAACTAAATACAATTAAAAAATAAATAAACAATAATAATTAAAGAAAAGACATTATGAAATTTAACCATCCCAGCCACATGGATAATCTATTGGTTTTCCGTTCATTCTTCCAGTTGCTTCTGAATAAGAATAATTTGCGTTTGAAAGTAATATAGGCTAGATTTAACTGTAAGGGTGGAGGCAAGTCATTCCATATTCCAAAATATGGAATGACTTGCCTCCACCCTTATATGTGTTGAGTTATTGACCAATGATAGGGCTGCGTTAGAGGTTGCGTATATGTGCTAATGCTTGTGTTTATTTGTCTTACGAGTGCAGTAAAAACATCAAGAAGGGATGAGTAGCGA
This sequence comes from Anthocharis cardamines, assembly GCA_905404175.1. NCBI lineage: Eukaryota > Metazoa > Arthropoda > Insecta > Lepidoptera > Pieridae > Anthocharis > Anthocharis cardamines. Next base: position 2,500,625 of record FR989972.1, on the reverse strand, counting down.
CTCTGGTTCCCATACAAATTATGTGTGATGACCAATCTAGCCTTTTTTACCTATTCTGAGGTTTATATTGTTAACATTTGGTTATTTTAAAATATCTATACTAATACTAGTAAAAAAATCGTCCAAAAATAAAAAAAAATTTTTAAGGGTGAACAACCCTTATCACTTAGGGGTATGAAAAATAGATAGTAGCCGATTCTCATACCTACTGAATACGCATATAAAATTTGGTAAGAATCGGTCGAGCCGTTTCGGAGGAGTATGGCAACGAAAACTGTGACACGAGAATTTTATATATTAGAAGATTATTATAAAGAGGAAAGATTTTTTTGTTTGTTACGATTTAACTAAAAAAACTACACGAACGATTTTAAAAAATTCTTTCACCTTTATCAACAAGTAACATAGGTTTTCTTTGTTTTTTTTTTGTGCATAGTACATCTACATTATACCCATGCGAAGCCGAAGCATGTTACTGGTTTCTTATATATTATGAGGTTAGCGCCGATTAATTGATGGTTACTTAATACTTTTATCCCCTTTTCTGTCCGCTATACTTTTAATAACAGACGGCGACGCCATTTTCAAATCATATGCAAAGCCGAAGTATGCTGCTATGTCCAAGAAGACGGTTGTCATATTGACGAAGTAGGCTAACTCTGCTGCTCTGTAGTCCCAGGGAAAAGTGTGGTGATAATTATGCCAGCCTTCGCCGAAAGCGACCACAGAAACACTCATGTTTTCTGATGGCGATATATTTCTGGAAGAGAAATTACAAAATAAAAATTGTTTAATATTCTAGACGGGCTCGTTGGCGCGTTCGGTAGAAGACCTTGCGCATCGATGGGTCGTGGGTTCGAATCCTACCGGGACCACATGTTTATTTTCTGAAAGCATGTTTTCCCCACGTCTTAACTTCGGGCATTGATCGGGTGGGAGGAATATCGAAATTCCAACCGGATAACGAGTGCATATTGCGCGTTTCGGTTTCAGTCTATGGATTTCCGACTGCTCGAAGTAAAAAAAATGGAGGTTGACAGCGCATCATTGACTGATGTTCTGTGGCTGACGTATCACCTACCATCAAGTGAACCTCACGCTCGTCTGTCAATATCTAACATAAACAAAATTCTTCCGGAATTTTAAAAGTATATGTCCTTTCCTAAGATTCACTTGGTTGGAACCTTGGATGGTTCCAGGGTGAATACAACAAAAATTACAAAACTTAAATCCATTGACATAGTATTATTTCAATGCTTAACTATTTAATAGTTTTTGATGATTTAAATGTTTGATACCCACGGTAATAAGACAATATGAGAACAATATTTCAAGATTAATTTAAGATTAACACTTACTTGTCATACGGCTTCATGCCGTAGAGATGAGCAAAGCTATTGACAGAAAATGTTGCATTGGCGCTATAGATGTAATTAATAAGCGTAGCTAAAAATGAGATGTACAGCTCTTCGCCGAACCACCATACCGGTAGCATTGTAGGTAGATAGAAACGAAACAATATCTTGAAGATGATGAAGTATCTGAAATTCAAAAAAAAATCTTATTCTTTCACTTTTCATAAATAAACAACAAAACAAAAAGCTGGAAAGAAATTGCAATTTTTCTTATAATCTTAAAATGATTTTTATTTTGTAATTGGTTATTGAAAGTGGTTTCACCTGGAAAGGCAAAAATGTAATGAATTGTGCCATTAAAGTATGGCATTCATAAATTGTATTGTAAATTTTATTTTCCTTAGCGATTGATATTAAAATAATCTATAAACATAAAAAAACAGTAATAAGGAACATAAGAATTGTGGCACGCTTAATATTAGGTGATCTACCGCCACTGTTTTGAAGATACGAGGGATTTCGCGAAACCCATGAACCAACCATTCACCATGAAATTACGATAGATGTCCAATATTCGATTTCTTTTTTCTTGTTTGAGGGATTTTGCAAAATTTCTGGTATCCACATATCCCTCTAACATATTATATTCTATATATGTACGTCTAGGTAATGAACTTACCGATTATGAAATGCAAGTATCGGATCGCCAGTTATATCACTCATGTCTATCTTTCTCCCCGCTTCAATGACGTGGGGATGTTTCTTCATCATGAGCCACCCGATGTGGGAGAAGAAGAAACCCCGGTTGGAGTCGTGAGGGTCAGCTGATGTTTCAGACCTCTTGTGATGAACGCGATGGTCCCGAACCCAATCGTATACACTGTTCTGTTAAGGATTTAGGATTAAAATCAAAAGTTAAATATAGTTACTGAAACTCATCTAAAAGCGGTCCCCTAAACTTATATTAATAAAACCTTATTTTATTTTGTACTAGCTGATGCCCGCGACTTCGTTCGCGTGGTGATCACGTTATGCTGAACTTTTGAGCAAGCTTTCTTCATATTATATATCCTCCATCCTCTGTACTTGGTGATTTCTTTTCGGAAAGAGTTATCAGAGTAGTCATTGACGATTGCTTTTGCATCATATTATCGACATGTTTAATGGTGGTTAAGGTTGGGGTTCAAATGATGATTTGAAATTCAAAAGAAATAAGATAGTAATTGAAAAAATGAACCTGACTTTAAAGAAACTTTAGGGAGATGCATATCAATCAAATTTTACGTCACCAAAATGCAGATATGTGTCTTTTTTCCACTAATCAGAGTTCAGTCGAAGATTGGATTCAATGCATTTTCCGTCTTAAATATATGCACGAAAATTGTACGGGGTTTTGAAATTACTTGCGACACATGGAAAAAACGCCAAGAAAATGTCTAAATACGAATAAAATGAAGGTATGGAGAAATGCAAGGTAAAATGAATGAAAAAAATAGTATGGCCATGCTGGCCAATTACTTATTTTTTTATAAATTTAATTAGTGTCGATGATACTATATCCACCTCGATATTTATTTCATTTAATTGATCACTTTTAATTTCAGATATTTTTGTTTAATTCCCTTGGAAAGGAAAGGATTGATGAAAATGCGAAATAAACGATCTCATAAGAAATACATTTTTATATAATAGAATAGTTCACTAATACATTTTCCTATTCTCAATATTAGTTCTTTTAAAAATATAAAAAAATAAATACAAAAAACATTTCCCTTAGGGATGATTCGAACTCGCATCTGAAGTTACGTAGTACGACCGTAAATCCACTATGCTACGAACACATCGAAAACGGCGAAATTATCAAACTATTTCATTTACATATCAAACTGTGATTGACATCTGACAATTCGAAAAAGTTCAACGCGAGTCAGTTTTCATTGCAATTTGTTGAAATAGTGCCTTTAAAATAATATTTAAATGATGATAACTTCTTTTTCCGACAACCGATTTCGATGAAACAAAGCCTATATGTTGCCCTGGACTTTGCTTAATATATTTGTAAAAATTGGTTCAGTATCTTCGGAGATTAGCGTGAACAAACAGACAGACAGACAGACGGACAGACAGACAGACAGACAAGAATCTTAAAAATTGCATTTATGCATTCTGCTACCCTTCTTTTATCACCCCTCTTAATTTCTGGTAAAAATATTTAGTGAAGCGTAATTTCGATCCTACTCTTTTATTATATGTATATATATATATAGATATTTTAGCAAATTCATCAATATCAAATGTTTATTACGCTACAATAAAGAACGCAATCATCTCAAGAAGGTGGAAATCGTGTTGTGACTTTTATTATTGAAATAATGTGTTTAAATATAGTTTTGTGAATCTATTTTTATAGTATATGGGGGCAAATAAGCATGCGATTCATCTGATGTAAAGCGAACACCACCTCCTATAAACAATTGCAACACCGAAGTATCTACACATGCGTTGCCGGCCTTTAAGATAGAATTCTCATTCTTATATTTTAAAATCACTAGCGATAACTGATAATCCACAATGTGATGTGTTGATGAGGTGATGTGTTGAAGAAAATCATGTAAAACAGTGTTTGATTACATCAAGACGGTGCAGGCGGAACTTGGAGTTTTGTCGCGAGTTGCGCTGGTGAAAGCTAGTGGCTGGGATTAGACCAATTCCTTTGAGTAATCACTATGATAAATGCTATAGACTCTACATGAGAGTGAGGCAACTCTCCAGCCGGAGAGCATCGCCGATTCGAGCCGCTCTTCATTGAATAATAAGGTGATTTTTTACTAACCAGTCCCGATACTGAATAAAATAACAAAAGCAGTATTTTTAGAGGCGTATTAGCTTTGTAAGAGCGATGTGACCAGAGTCTATGAACGCCGGCTGTCGTGCCCAGTCCTATTATTGGAATGCAAACTAATCCTGAAATTTAAAACAATAATTTTAGTAAAATATTGCAGAGTTCGGCTATGGGCCCAGACAGTTTCAGCCATCGGTATGTCTAGATTTCCTCTATCAGAGGAACCAAACCTACTTGAAGACAAAATTAAATTCAAGACAACAAAGAGATACGAGTATTATTTTTATTTAAACGAAAAAAAATATCATCCAAGTGGCTACAAGAGATTTACTAACTGAATTGCACTTTTCTTTTTAATTCACTCTATGCTTACCGAAAATTAATGTTTGTCTCATGCACCGCACTCCATTACACAAAAGATATACTGTGTAGACAGGCACAAGAGTATGCAACAGAATTATGGCAATTGTATTGGTCCATATGATTGGTGTTACGAAGCCCATTCGTTTTTCCCATCTCCTTATTGGTGCCATAAATTTAGGTTCCTTTGGTAAAACTTGATCATAGTAATCTTCTTTTGGTGTTATAGATTTTTTAAGTTCTTCGTTTATTATTGTAGAATTATTCATAGTGAAAATCTGTAACATTAAACGACTATTCAGAAACAGGTTAAAATATAAATTACAATAAGTACATATAATAAAAGAATAGATATAATCTTCATTCCATTTTTCACTGTAACTTTTGAATATAAATATCTAAATAATGTGTATTATCTTTGCTTAATGTTACGCGTTTGATAGAACACTTGTCGTGCGCATCGATGGGTCGTGGGTTCGAATCCCATCGGGACGACATGTTTATAATTTTCTGTTAGCATATCTTCCCCATATCTGGTAACTTCGGCCATTGATCCAGTGGGAGGAATATCGAAATTCCGACCGGGTAACGAACCACCGTTCATAGATGGAAACGTGAAATGCATATTCCGCGTTTCCGTTATAGTCTAGTAGATTTGGGTCACAAACTAATTAGGATCGATGAGTAATAAAGGACTACTAAATACTTATTAAACCGTCGGACCTTTACATGAAAAATGAAACAAGATCCCTTATTTTTAAATTATTATAACATTTAAATAAAATACTGTATACCGGATTAAAACGCGATTTATTATTTATATTGTTTTAATTATTTATCCCGACGTTTCGGATGCTTTTCAGCAACCGAGGTCGCGGGGAGACAGAAAGATGACAAGTCGCGTTTTAATCCGGTATACAGTACTTTATTTAAATGTGTGATACTCGCGTTAATAAAAGACAATATTATTATAACATTTTTAAAAAAATACCAGATAATGTACTCCGGATGGTCACGCAGTAGTAGCAAATAATACAATAGTATCCACTAAAACACAGGTGCTCTGAACGACTGACAAAGATCAAATGATGACCACAGAATGAAATTACCCATTTATCTTGTGATCACAAAAATCGTATATATCTATAAAAAAGTAATTATTTTTTGTGTTTGTGTAGGGCTGCCATCATCTAAATTGCCGATGCTGGACAAAAACTTACTAAACCCGGGAAATTTAGGTGAAATTGGTTATTTTGACGGGCTCGATTGCGCGTTCGGTAGAACACCTGTCGTGCGCATCAATGGGTCGTGGGTTCGAATCCCACCGGGACGATATGTTTATAATTTTCTGTAAGCATATCTTCCCCACGTCTGTTAACTTCGGGTATTCGGGAATATCGAAATTCCGAACGGTGGTTCGTTACCCGGGTAAGGAACTTCATGCTCGTCTATCGATACCTAACATAAAAATAAAACCCCTAAATAATATTTTTGTAAACCAAGTTCATTTTTTTTATTCATTTAAAGAAACATATGTTATCGCTTTATTTAACAATGTAAAAAAAAAATTACAAATAAAATTATAGACTCCTTTCCTTCTAAGGTGAGAATAACTAGAGTGAAGATTATATAGGGTTTTTAATGAGTAAGCGTGTTCCATCTTAGGCTGCGATATCACTTTCCACCAGGTGAAACAGTGGCCAAACACTTGCTCATAAAAAAAAATACAAAAAAATATCACCATAAGTAATCTGGTAACAGAATAATTAAGAACTATCTTAATTTTTGGTTTTGTTTATTTTAGTACTTCAGACTATAGTATAGGAGGTACCAACGTTTTCGAGAAAGAATTTTAGGTCAGCTGATTTTGTGATATGTCGTCCATCTTGCTTTTTCGGTTAGAGTCTGGGCTGTCTGGCAGTCGGTAGCGGTTGCGTTCGTTTGTGCGCATCCTACCTGTCAGGTGATAATCCTGGATTTTAAAAGCATTTTAAGACGCGTAATTTTTAATTTTTTGTTTTTAAATAAGTCTACCTGACATACTTTTTTTATTGCCAGACATTTCTGACGTTGCTAATTATGTGCCATACGCGATTTTTTATTTATTTTTTATAAACATTTCTAAGTATTTTAGAATGTCTGTAATTTTAATATTATGTTATTTAAAGATAATAAAAGCTTGAAATTAATTTGCCAGACATTAATTCGATTGTTAAACCTTGAAAATAAAATAAAAAAATCATGAAAAGTATTGCAGTTCGAGAGAGACAGTTGGAGAATAAGACAGAGAACCATTGAAATTTTAAGATTAAATTATAGTAGGTATAATATATATATTATATATATAAAAGATAAAATTAAATATATAAATTTGTACTAAGTGATGGTAAGAAACACCTCCGTTACTAAGACTTTTCCTTCTGCTATCATTCTTACACTCTAAAATAGAACAGTACGGCATAGTTACGAAAAAAAGTAATTTTATGACTCGACCGACTCAGCCCCTATTTAACCCTTAACCACTCACAAGTGTCTCGTGGGCACTATTTTACGTTCTGTTACTCATAAAACCTAAAAGTATTTATTTTTATGAAAAACCGTTTTATCTAATCTAACCCTATAATTGTTAAAAGACGGTTAGAAATTTATATATAAAATTAATTTATATGTAAAATAAAAATACTTAAACTTTTTTTAAGTTAAGAAGTATTATCTCTCTTTTCTTTTAAATACCCTTGATTTATTTAGTGAGCCCTATTAGGTTTTATGAGTAACAGAACGTAAAATAGTGCCCGCGAGACACTTGTGGGTGGTTAAGGGTTAAATATACCATTTATACGGAAATAAATTATTATTTATTATGCATACAATATAATAAATAATAATCATGTTTTTTTTTATTTAAATCGAATTAATGGTATTATCTTATTGTTTTGTATTTGTGACAGTTTTATAAGTTGTAATTTATACAGTTAACTTATAAATATAAAAACAAACATAAAACATTTAAATGTTTATTTTGTTATTTGTCTATCCAAAAATACTACTTTAAAAAAAAAAATATTTCAAAAATATAGGGATTTTTAACTATTTGTGGTATCATTACACGCACAAAAAATGCACGTGTCCCTACAGTGCCGCTGACAGTTGTCACGCAAACATGAAATGACAAGCGGCGTCATAGATTTGTTCCGTACGTTCCATCTGCCTTTGTTATTTAATCTGAGGCTAAAACCATCACAGTCGCGTCATAACTAGATATGGACGTTTTCGTTTTTATTCACAAACGGTTATGTAACCGATATACAGTTTTCATATCGATATCGAAAACCGTTTTCAGATATCGATATAAATTAGTAAGGTTTGCAAACGTTAACATGATATGGGCAAACTAGAAACGAACTCAAATTGTCTTTCACTCCACCTGTCGATCGCCTGACCAACTAATTAGAATTTTGTCTTTGTTACTATTAATTGTTACTATAAATCAATTTGACACAATTGAAATTATTTGTAATTATTTAGTCAAAAACAATTTTATCAGAAAAAAATTGTTAAGCATATTTTTTAGTATCTTGATTAAAAATAATAATTTAATATATTATTTCCTGATAATATTTTAAACGTGGCAAACTTTGCTTAAATGTCAAAGAAACTAAACCTTATTCATAACCTTGTAAGTTATGACATATTCGCTTCATCTCTTTTACACCAGTACACTAATATGTAATTAGAAAGAGATATAACGAATATGGAAGTTTTATATCGTTTGTGTTTTTTCGTTATGGTGGTTATTGAGTTTTAATATAACTTATTATCATGTTTTCGCGCGCTAGTTATGGTTTTGACAAGTTTTGATATATATATCGATATGATATGGTATGTAACACATAACCGTTATAAGTTACGTTTTGATATATCGAACTCATATCTAGTCATAACACTGCGTTGAGTCGGTCGAGTCATAAAATTCCTTTTTTCGTAACTATGCCGTACTGTTCTATTTTAGAGTGTAAGAATGATAGCAGAAGGAAAAGTCTTAGTAACGGAGGTGTTTCTTACCATCACTTAGTACTTATATATATTTAATTTTATCTTTTATATATATAATATATATATTATACCTACTATAATTTAATCTTAAAATTTCAATGGTTCTCTGTCTTATTCTCCAACTGTCTCTCTCGAACTGCAATACTTTTCATGACTTTTTTATTTTATTTTCAAGGTTTAACAATCGAATTAATGTCTGGCAAATTAATTTCAAGCTTTTATTATCTTTAAATAACATAATATTAAAATTACAGACATTCTAAAATACTTTGAAATTTTTATAAAAAATAAATAAAAAATCGCGTATGGCACATAATTAGCAACGTCAGAAATGTCTGGCAATAAAAAAAGTATGTCAGGTAGACTTATTTAAAAACAAAAAATTAAAAATTACGCGTCTTAAAATGCTTTTAAAATCCAGGATTATCACCTGTCAGGTAGGATGCGCACAAACGAACGCAACCGCTACCGACTGCCAGACAGCCCAGACTCTAACCGAAAAAGCAAGATGAACGACATATCACAAAATCAGCTGACCTAAAATTCTTACTTTCCAAACGTTGCAGGCTCCCGGACCACTAGCGAATAGACTTTCTTTACATTCGCATTGTGAGCATATGGCCTAGCATGACAACCACGACAAAATTTTGTCGATCGTTTTCTCGTATTTTAATCGATTATCTCTTAATGTCTTCCGGGTCTAACATGAGATGACACACTTAAATCTCGACTTCTAATGACAAAAGTAGAGATATTTGTGGATCGAGATATCTTGTCTATCAGAGTTGTCCATATCGAGATATTATATATCGAGTTATCTTATATCTTATTTTGTCTTCACTCGTCCGCGAGATATCTTTTGATGGTCATGCTAGGCGAGCTGGTATAGAAAATGTACTTTAAGGTTCACGATTATGAATCAATTTTTAACTAAAGTTTGTTTGAATTTATTGTTTATCTTCCAGTTAATTAAAATTCCCCTGATACAATTTTTTTTTGATTAATTACTTTTTTTTGAAACCCCCTTCCGGACGTTCCCCGGACACCTCTAAACTAGGATAAGTCCGGATGGACGGCAACCCTATATTTATCGCGTAAATAGTATTCTTTGATTATACACATGTCTAGATGCCGCATTGACTGTACCGAACGGCGTTTTAATCCGGTATACAGTATTTTATTTAAATGTGCGTTAATAAAAGACAATATTATGTACCGAACGGCCCGAATAAAATCATTAATAGGAAGTAACATTGGCAAACGCGCACCACTCCACAGAATGTTCCATTTCTATAATTCAAAATTAAATGAAATTGATATATTTTCGTGCTCTTCCTCAAGGTACAAGTGTGAATAAAGAAAAATGATATTATCCCAGTCATGAATATAAACACCTTTTTTATTTATTTTTTATATTTTATTTTTTAGCAGATATTTTTATTTAGTACTGTACGTTTTTTGTATATCTCTGTTTTGATTTTATTATGTATCTTATCATGTCACTAATACTGGTTAGCTCTGTGGCGTAAGGCACGCTTCTTTCAATATCTTTTAAATGTTCTCAGTGAAACTAGTTAAGGAAACATCATATTATCTTAAATATTTCAGATTTTTAACTAGACTTTATGTACTACTTTATATTTGTTAATATTTCATATCTTTTGTATGTTATTATTTAAGTGATGCTTCTGTTATGTTTCCCAAATAAATAAATAAATAAATAATATTTAATAATATTTTTTTTAATACGTATTTCCGAGATTCAGATGTCCTTCAGTGTTAAACACTTCCACTGAGCCACGGAGGCGGTCAATCACCGAAGTAATAGCGGTACAAAATTAGGTATCAAAATATTAACACCGAACAGTACCGATATTTAAGTTAGTTATTTCGACTGTTTGCGTGTTGTTCCCACGAGAATGTAAGTGCGTGCTCCTATTTCACCATGGCTACTGCTGATAGAGGACAAATCTTTTTTTTTATTATTTTTTATTATTATTGTCTGTCTGTGTAATTACTTCAAGATGTCATGTGGAGCATGGTGTAATGGTTGCAGCTCCTTAGAAACATTTTGTAAAACAAAAAACTTGGCGATTAAAACGAGAGGCGGAAAGTTTATTGCCAGTTCTTCTCGTCCGTTCTACGCCCTTGATTTGAGAATTGGTAGTAAATGTAAAATAAGCATAAATTTATATAAATATGTAATGTAAAAAATTAATATAATTTATCATATTATGTTTATGTTTAAAGAAGTTTATTTCAAAGAATTTTTACAATTCCCTTATTTAAAATATGTATTAAATGTAACAAATTTTAATATTAATTAGCACCTTAACAAAAAAACAATAATGCAGGTGAGCCAAAAATTTCGTGTTAATTTTAATATTAATTACACGGATACAGATAAACTAGATTTATCGTATTAAAACATTGTAATTAACGTAAATATTTTTTAAATTACTAAATTTAATTAATTTGATATGAGCTTTACGATGGCAAAAATACAGGAAAAATATTATATTATCTTATATTAATGTAAAATTTCTTTTGGATTAAAAAATAAATTGGTTTTTGTTCAAGCTTCTCAATTTCAGAACAATAAATGGCTATACTAGTGATCCGCCCCGGCATACTAGTCATTCACAAAAAATAGCTTATGTTACTCGCTGATAATTAATGTATCATTCTATTCTTCGATCAACAATATACTAGATATCGGGTCGACGCAAAAAATCCGTGCCGGTAAATATCGGCTCACTTGAAATGTGAGAGTCTATTTTGTTTAGTTCTCTTCAAGGACGGCCAATATTAAGACGTTTCACAATGACGCAGTTTGTCTTCAAAAATTGCGAAAATAATTCCCGAAAAAACTATTTTACGGACGGAGTCTTATTTTTGGTTAGTACATATAAAATAAGATATATTTTAAGCTTTTAAACTAACAAATAATTCAAAATTTGAACAAAATTATCTGTTTTAAATCAACGCTACAAATGTTTGGCCAAGGTTGGCCAACACATGCGCAAACTATTGTGTAACAGAATAGTGGATGCATGGAGTAGATTTGTACTGAAATAATCCTTACTATCTTAGGATAAGCATCCTTAGTAATATTATTAATGCGAAAGTGATATTTTTGTTTGTTACGCTTTCACGCTAAAACGGAAAAGAAAACATTCCAATTTGTATGTTCATTTTGCGGATATTATTATTTAACATACTGTTACGGAGACAGGCTGAAAAAGTTCGAGAAACATTTCTGGTATATTTCAGTCACTTAGAGACGTTTTCAGCAAGCTGACATACGATTTCAGGCCGTTTTAAGGCAGTATCTATCAAATAGAAAAAGTTCGGAAAGCGGTAATTTTTAATTAATTCATTATTTTATTTATTTTCTTTTGTGTTGTTTTTATAAATAAATCCTCAGTGTATAAGAGCGGCGTTTATTAATCCCGAACCATTATAGCTCGTAACAATACGAATTACAATTTATACAAAACATTATATTATTGTTTATCAAATATATTATAGTTTACGTTTCATGTTGATATATTATTTTGTACCCTATTAGATACATGATAATTTACACATTGGTGTTTCATAAACTATTTACTATACTAATAATACCAAAGTCTTCGAAGTTAGTCAAGTGTGTGTGTATAATACATAGATATGTATATATATTTTGGTAACAAATAAAATCATATTTCGACTTCACTCTTTTCTTTGTTCCCATTGAGCATTGTCATTTTTTCAAAATTTGACAAGGGGCGTGGTTTAAATAACAGGTTACTTTTTTCGTGAATTTTGTATGCGACCTGAAGTCTATTTAATACTATGTCAATGATTCTATTGATGAAAGAATTTAAAATCGGTCGAGTAGTTTTTGAGTTAAATCGCAACAAACAAACAAATCTTTCCTCTTTATAATATTAGAATTACATGCAATGAATTATACCTAATGTATTAGATGTATTGTATAACATACAATACAAGCTTTGTTGCATGTATCTAAAAAAGTTTTAAATATGAAAGTGGATGGGTATAGGGGAATAGGGAGGCCAAAAAAGACATGGATTGACTGTGTGAAGAATGATATGTGTTTGAAAGGTGTGACTGATGATATGGTGAGTGAAAGAAGAGAATGGAAAAAGAAAACATACTGCGCCGACCCCAAATAAAAAAAAGATGTAAAAGAAAAAGATGTATTAATAACACCTATCAGTCTTGTAATTTTTTTTTTTTTTGTAAAATAAAACTTTATATCAATGAGGTGTGGCAAAAAAAGGTGCATCAAAGAAAATACGGTAGTGTAGTGTTTGAAAAGCCTTTTTTTCAGTAGGAGTGCGGTCCGCCCCGGGCGGCACTTTCACGAGGCTTCAACTGTCTTCCTTAAACTTTTATTTGAGAGAATTATTTAAAGAAATTAATATACTCATGTTGCCTTCCCTTTACATTCTAGAGAATATCATGTTTGTTCGTAAAAATATGCATCAATTCACTGTCAAAAGTGATATTCATTCTATAAATACCAGGAATAAGCATAAAATAGTAGTCCCAAAATATAGATTAACAAAATCGAATAAATCGTTTCTTGGGAATTGTGTCAGTTTCTACAACAGGGTACCGAAGTGTGTAACTGATCTTACGACTAAAAAGGTCAAAAACGTCATCAAAGGAATCCTAATTAAAAAAGCGTATTATAAAATCCAAGTCTATCTTGACGATAAAGATGTATGGCGATTTGTATAGAATCTCTGTATACCTTGCATTATATAAACTTCTCAGCCGATTATTACTATTGTAACCGAGTCTTTGTAAGCTTGTGTCCATAGAGTTTCGTGCCGGTTCTTCTCCATGAGACCCACTTTTTGGAACCGTGCAACTAGACGTTTCATAAGGGCCTGCAAAGGCCTATTTGAAATAAAAAACTTTGGATTTTTTGATTGAATTTTTTTGAATTTTTTTTTTGTCGTTGTTAGTACTATACCGTAATAACAGAGTTTGTCTTTAGGTTAGTGTTATTCAATAAGAGTACCATTTTTACCATGCCCCATTTTTTTTTAATAATCTATTGCAAAAATAAGGGGTTGCTAGTAACCTATGCTACGCCATTGATTTTTTTAGTTAGATATTGACAGAAGAGCATGAAGTTCACTCTTGATGGTAGGTGATATTTCAGCCACAGAACATCACATAAATATGTACAAATAGTATAATTGTACTACGAAATCCAACGTGTAACTTGTAAGTTGCACCATTCATAAATCAAGAACGGCTTTTTTTTTATTGTGGTGAAAATGTGTTGACACACCCCCGACGCTGGGCGGTTCATAGGCGCGGGGAGTTCGGGGTTCCGTCGCGTCTGCTCGAGGTCGTTTGAGCTTCCTCGGAGACAAGATCAGTTTCGGTTACCCACTAAAAACATATCTCCAGGGGTAAATCAAGAACGGCTACGCCGTTATTACTTATATCTTATTTGTTGGATTCATATTCACCCAAAAATTCGCTTCGCTTCTTGAATTCAGGGAAAAAAATATAAAAATATGCATAATTTAAAAAACAAAGTCGGTGCGGAACTCCGCCATCTTCCGCAAATGATACTTGTAGCTCACGTCACGCACACCTATAGCTTATTTGTAATAATAATTATTGAAGTTCACTGCAAATCAGTAGTACTAGACATTATAGAATAGCAGTGGGAAAATAGCATATTCAAATCTAGAAATATTTAATTATTTTTGAAGTCGACATTCTGAAATGTCTGTTAATCTTACATAAATTTAATTTTAAATAATTAATGTTAATTAAATATTTCGACGTAAATAAATAACTAACAGGAGATATATAATGTAAGATAATATTAAATTGTTATTTTATTATTGTAAAAACATTTATAGAAAAACATTTATACATATACCTATTTAATTATTTACTACTCATATCAACTGCCGTTACAGGATGATTCATACGACAGTGACATACAAACAAAAATAATACATGCAAAAGCAATTAATTAATTCTATAATTGAACTTTACAAATAATAATAATACAGTAGCATAAAAACCAAAATAAATACTTTCATTGTGTGAAAAATTCGTGTTTAGGAGGGTATAATGAGTGAAAGAAGAGAATGGAAAAGAGATCAAACCGACCCCAAATAAAAAAGGATCAAGGCAGGGAGAAGAAGATTTTAAAAACATTTACTTTGAAAATGTAACAATAAGTTAGATAACGACTATTAAGTGGAATTATTTGTATGAAATTGCGTGCCATTTTAAGTAGAATGTGGCCGAATTCGTTATGATTCAGTAATCTAACTCAAAACACCATTGTTCTTAAATAAAATTCGAATAAAGCCAAGCATTAATTTCTAATGTACCTATTTCTACGGAATACGGGGAGATGGACTTATGTCATTAGTATTAAAATTAAAAGAGTTTGCGAAAAACTTTAATTAATTAGCTAATAAAAAAACGCTATCGCTTATAAGTTTTTGGTCAGCCGACTTCAAAAACAAGTTGTTCAGATCGTCGCGGTTTCGAGTTAATATTTTATCTGAGTAGAAAGAAGTGCAAAGGCAGATAATTTTACAAAGTGAATGTGGTCATATTTTGAAGCGTAATGTTATGCACAAACGTAAATGTATGTGAGTTTTATAATTTATTTATTTAATTTTGATAGTTCAAAAACAAATTACATAATGAAGTGGATGCAGATTTTTTTCGAAGGAAATGCATTTGCGTACTGGGTATCCCCCCGCAAGTGGATTGAGTGTGGGGCCAGTGGCAGGTCCAACCACAAACATTGTCTAAATATTCTAACCTCTCTCTTCACTATTATCTAAAACTGCCGGCCTAGCATGACTATATAATACATCGAGATATCTTAGTTTGTCTTCTCTCGACCGCGACTTATCTTGTGTCGGTCATGCTAGACCGGCAGATTAATGTCTGTCTGAGCTTGTGCCACAGGAAACGAAATATATAATTATATGCAATTTTGTATGTTTTTTTATGATGTTAGCAGTATAGATGATGAAAA
This sequence comes from Anthocharis cardamines, assembly GCA_905404175.1. Taxonomy (NCBI): domain Eukaryota; kingdom Metazoa; phylum Arthropoda; class Insecta; order Lepidoptera; family Pieridae; genus Anthocharis; species Anthocharis cardamines. The sequence continues at coordinate 2,484,970 of FR989972.1, read as the reverse complement.
GTAACGGGCCTAGAATGGACCCTTGCGGTACTCCTCTGGATAGTGGCTTATATTGTGAATAAGATGTTTTACCAACATCATTTGTTACAGCAACAGCCTGTGTATTTCTAAAATAACTTCGAAACCACATCGCTAACCATGTAATAAAACCCATATAACCCGATCGCTAAACATGTAATAGAAAAGTTTGGACAGTAGTAATTCCACATTGACAGTATCGAAGGCGCGGGAGTAATCCATCATACTATCATTGTGCATTCATTCACTTTAACCTTGTGACTGCAAAATATTCTCCTACTCCTACCCCTCCTGAATTCCGATGCCAGGCAAGGAAGTATGCCGTTAGTCTCTATATACGTAATCATCTGACCATGTACAACTTTTTCTAAAACTTTCGTCATTCGGAAGGACACTCGTCGAAGATCTTTAAAAACCACGGGAATTGCATTTTTTTTAATGGATCCGGATAGGTATTTGTATTTATTGAAGAATCGTTAACTATGTGTGTCAGGATGAGCAAAAACGTATCATTTCAAGTGAAATATCGTCAGCACCGATTGCTTGATTTTGGTTTACTTAGAATTTTTTAATTGTGGCTCTATAACACACGCTCTACATACTGGTTCGAAACCTAAAACTATTGCTATATATGTTTTTCATAAAATATTGTTATTGTAATATTTTATGAAAAACCTGATCAACTACGGTTACATTGAGAAAATGTGTTCAAACAATAACTTTTTAATAATATTAAATAATTAAAAAATATTAAATATTATATTAAAATATTTTAAAACATTATATATTATTTTGGCCCCCATTTTAAAACATTCTATATTGTTTTGGTCTCCAGTCCCAAATTAACACCAAAAAAAAATATTTTTATTTTCCCGTTTTGTCTGTTATGATTAGAGTAGAATGATATCCATCCTTATAATAGGCAAAATTAGAGATAAAGCGCTGCCACATAACTGCGATGATCTCAAGTCACAGTGGCGGCGTAAGACCTAAATTTTATGTGGGCAAGTTTCATTTTGCGAGGCCCTCTGCCAGCGCAAAACATGGCCTTTTTTGGCAAAACATTTTGGTGTGTTCGCGGCTTTTAAGTACCTAATGCATAAATTTTCGGTGCGCGAGGCCCCCTGGGTCGCGAGGCCGTAGGCGGTGGCCCACGTCGCCCACGCCTTACGCCGCCACTGCTCAAGTGAGATTAAATTAGCCGCAGTTTGAAATAGATCTTAGATTTCTTAACAGATCGAAAAATATTAACTGAAAAGCTACAGAATATTGATGGAGCAATATAATATATATTTTGTACATAATTACAATATTTCCAAAATGGTTAAATTGTAGACAACAAAATGTATGAGTTTTTCTTTTATTTTTATGATGACATTTTTTATGATAATTGCAATACAACCATCTCAAAAACCACATAGTAAAATTATTACAGGATGAAGTACAGTATAACATTGTAAGATATTTGTGGTATTGTAAGGCGTAACAAGTACTTATATTTAACGACATTAAATAATAAAGAATTAAATATAACAATGATACACAATAATAACAAGATGGCAAAACATAATATAACATACTATCGATATGTATACAACTACTATACAAAAAAATAGAAGATGAAAGATTTTTTAAAATCGGTTGAGAGGTTTATGAGTTAAATCGTTTTGTTTAAATCAACATATTTAGTTTCGTAATATCTTTTGAACGGAATGCCCGATTTCAATAATTTAAAAAGTAAAGTAAAGCAAATATTTGGATAAGAATTAATACAATGGTATGGATAATATAGTCTGATTTTGACCGACATTTCTATCAATTTTAAAAATGTATAAAAATAGTTTCAGTGACATAACTACAATAGTTGGACATTTGGTCTCGCAAAGTTTTTTGTAGATATTGATATGTTCTATAATATTGAAGAGATAATCTTTTTTTTTGTTCTATCATCAATACTTTCCGCAGCGCATGCGATGAAAACACTTTATGGCTAATTTTAAATATTACACCTTGGGTTGGTTTTAGTAAGAATTTCTAAGGATCTTTAATTTTTTCTAGCAATAAATATAGCCTATGATACTCAGCGATAGTGTAGCTTTCTATTGGTGAAAGAATTTTTGAAATCGGTCCAGTAGTTTTTAAGTTTATTCGTTACATACAAAAATGTCTGCAGTCTGCACACAGGATGTCTGCCTCAATATGATATGCTCTTTTAACAGGTACGGAATACACTTCTCGTGATGTCGATAACACTAGTGCGTTCCTCAATAGTTCGAGACGCGTATTTTGATAAGAACAAAATTATCGACGAATACTGCCCGAAGAATGGACAGTGTGAAGAAGGAACTCATGTAATGTGCATGTACTACAATCCGGTAATTAATTTCTATGATTATATATATACATGTCTAGATAGAGCAATACAAATAAACTACGAGCAAAACGTGGCCTGAATTATATAATATGTGTAAGTACTGCTCGTGTACTTATTGTAGTCAAACTGTCAAGGTGTACACCTTTTACTGTTTAGGGATACCTTCTGCTCCAAATTATTAACTTAATTTTCCCCCATTATTTAATATGGTGATGATTATACAAAATAGATTAAATTAAATAACTGGTTTGTAGATGAGCGTTTTATTAAATTTAGAAAAAACAAAAAATACAATGAAAGAAAGATATAGAGAAAAATTCGAAACCCATATCTAAGTGTTTGTTTTCTGAATAGTTTTCTCTTTGATTGTCTGCGCTACGTTATCTGATTTAAAAAAAGGTGACAACTTAATTGCAAATATATTTCTATTATTAGTTTTAACAGTCTTGTTTGAAGATGATGACAACAATCAAGTCGTGTCTTTTAAATTTTTATTATGTTAAAGATGTATGTATAATTTTTCTCTCATAGTTTGGCTAAGTCTTCTTAATATTAAACTGGCAACACAAGCTAATCCGCTAACAACGAATTAAAAAACCTTGTTTTCATAAATATAAGGTTAAATAACATAACTTACCGATGAAAAGTGATCTTGGTGTTATTATGCGGTTTTCCCAAGTAATTGCAACACAGTTTGACACCACAAACCGGCATGATTTTATTTTTCGTGAGCGTGTTATATATAAGTGACTCAAGTGATACTGGCATAGGGGAAAAGTGAATCTACCAATTATAGTAGATTTTTTTTTTATGAAAAAGATTTATGAAACTGGTGTGAGTGGAAGAGTCGAGAGTGGTCGACCTAGGTTAATGTACCTCGATCAGACATGGGACGTTCTTCAAAAGGGCCAGATCAAAAGTACTCGAAACCGACGAGTGTGTATGAAAACATTGATGAAAGTGGAAGAAGCGAAAACATCCTTCGTGGCAGTTTTTTTTTTGTATGGTATCTCACTGCTGGCCCTAGTGGCCTCGGCAGTTCAACGCGGACAAGATTGGCGAGCACTGTGGCTCAGCCTTGAAATTTGGGTTTTTGCTACGACACGCCTAAGGGCGTCTCCTGCGAGACACGTACCTCGGCTTGGGCTGCCGTAGGAGGGGAGGGAGCCTGAAGGGCTGGACGGTAGCTCACCCGTGTGAGGGATTCGCGGAACAAGGGTCCTCGCCTTCGCCGGCGAAGGCGCTGTACGCGGGTCTGAGGTGAAATGTCCGCCCGGGCGGAGTCTAACCTAGCATTGGCTACAGTGATAGGATCGTCAGGATCCTCTAAAACGTGTCTGGGTCTTTTCCAGAGAGCCTTATCGGGATAGGGTTCGTGGCAGTTGAAAATGTTATTCTTTAAATATAACTTCAAATGCCTGAAAATGATATTTGAACAGCGCCATGTCTTGGATTTCGTGGGATGAGGAACGGTGTTCCAACAAGTTTCCGTGATTTTTAATGGGTTTCTTTTGCAACAAATCGGGTCTTTTCGTGAAGGTTTTCTCCTCTTTACGTATGCTGTTATTGTAAAGGATCCAGCATTCAATATCCAATCCAAAGTCTCAAGGTTCTCTAAAAACTCCTTACGATAGTCATGAAGCAGGAGAGATTGACAGATCGTCACGCGACAGATCTCATTATCATCAAAAATTCTTGATTCTATCTAGCTTAAATACGAAATAAATAAGTTTTTAATATTTTTGCAACAATACTTTTTTTATCAACCGTATAGAAATAATTAATTAATTATTAAAAATGTATTTGTTAATGTTCTATTGCTGACCAACTCCTAAACCTAGGTGCTCGTTATTTTTAACCAACTTTTCACATGTTGTAGAGAGAACGAATGGGCAAACAATGCCACGATGCGAAGGACGTTCAAATAAGACCAAACGAAGCAGCAAAACTCATGGAAATATCCAATATGTGAGTGAATAAGTATATTTATTATTTTAACATATTAGCTATTCTTAGCATAGCTTTGCCGATGATACGGTGCTTCTGAGTCCCTCAATAAAAGATCTTGGAGACTAAGACCAACTTGGGTTAAATATAACAAAACTTCAAATGTGAAAGGCAAAGGATAAAATATAGAGTATCTGGGTACGTGATGCAAATATAAATTTTTTTATGTAATATATCGTCAGACGAGCATGAGGTTCACTTGATGGTAGGTAATACCTCAGCCACAGAATACGATGGTAGGTTACCCGATCGGAATTTCGATATTCCTCCATCCGGTTAATGCCCAAAATTAACAGATGCGGAAGTCATGTTTGCAAAAAAATGTATGTTTACATTTACATTTGTTTAAATTTATTTATAATAACAGCATATTACATTAAGAAAGTGACGTGGCCCCAAACTAGGCGCAGCCTGTCTCTTGGTGGCCACAGAAGAAATGCCGTAAATACATTGTAGCAACATATGTTAGGTAGGATAGCAATAAATAAATTACAACACAATGATAAAATTATAAAACAACATGTATTTAATTTTAAGTGTTAAAATATTTTTTTTTGTTTTTATAATCATGTCGTCGATGGGATTCGAACCCACTACCCGATGTTGCACACGGTAGATGATCTACCGAACGCGCCAACGAGCCCGTCAAACGTCCAGTAAAACAAATGGTCTATGCATATACATATATAGACGGCCGGAACTGCGTAGGAATTTTGAAGATGAAATGAAGCAGTTCCGGTGAAGTATGGTGGCACATACCTTTTAGTACCAATTGATGCTGGAGAGTCTTCGATCCACACACACCACTTGCACAAGACCACAATGATAGCACGGGATTTTTATACCAAGTTTTAAGCGGAAGATACACGACTACGACATATTTGAAACACCTTTTGAAGTAGAAGGTGCTGTCAGTTTGCAGTGTGTTCGATGCCATAGCTATAAAATTATGTGCGGGAAAAGGATGGGTGATAGGATTTCACAAAGATCATAAATTCAAAACTTATCCGCGCAACCAGTTAATATACGAGTTTATTTATTGCTTTTATTGTTACAATATAAAAATGTTATTTTATTAAAACTTACAATTTAATTACGAGTATTATTGGCATAATTGAGAAGAAAAGTTTCTGTGACAAAGGTAACATCTATTCCCAAGTATGTAACACCTATTCCCAAGTGTGTTACACCTGTTCCCAAGTATGTAACACTTGTTCCCAAGTGCGTAACAACTTTTCCCAAAACAAACTTTTTGAGAACAATTGCCGTTCTCTCTCTTTTCGGAAATATTTGAATCAATTTGAAATTCGTATTTAGAACAACAAATTACTGATTACTGACTTAGGAATCTTATTTGACAAAGTACTAACCTTTAATCAGCATATCGAAAAGTTGTGCCAGTCTTTAGAATGTGTTAAAAGGCAGGCTTCCTATTTTTCTGATCATCAAGAACTGCTTTTTTTGTATTGTTTAATTCAGAATGCATTAGAATACAGTATAGAGCCCTCACGAGGCAAAATACATTACAATGACTGAAAGAGCTGAGAAACCTAAGGTTGTGCGCTTCTTATATTATACTAGCGACCCGCCCCGGCTTCGCACAGGTAGTAGAGCATATTGTGCCTACATATTTTGTCTGTTGTGGGGTGATTGATAGTGATCGCATCAATTTTGATACTTTCGCGCGCATTAATTTTTGCTTAACTTCTAAGACATTCATTTAAATTATATGGTGTAATGTGGTATAATGTGGTGTAATATGGTGTAATGTGCATGAAATTCTTAGGATAAATAATGTATAATATTGTCTTTTATTAATGCGAGTATCACACATTTAAATTTGGTCGCAGGGAGACAGATAGATGACAGTCTGTTCTGTTCTGTCTCCCCGCCACCACGGTTGCTGAAAAGCATCCGAAACGTCGGGATAAATAATTTAAACAATATAAATAATAAATCGCGTTTAAATCCGGTATACAGTATTTTATTTAAATAAATGATTAATACTGATAACTTTCCAATTACCGCATTGTACTTGACTTTTTTTAGAAGATAGAATGGGTATGGTAAGCTATCCTTAAAAGATAAATATATACCACCCCCCCCCCCCCTTTTTTAAAGATCTATAAAAGAGGAATATTACCACCACACATTATTTAGGTATACTTCAAAAGGGTTAAGCTTTCGGTGAAAGCTCCCAGGCAGCTTGACTTTTTCCGACAATTCCAATAATTATTGTTATAGTTCAATCAATTTACACAAAACCTTGACAAATTACATACTTAAAACTTCCTCATGAAACACTCTATATATTAGTGGAAATTCCATGAAAATCCGTTCAGTAACTTTTGAGTTTATCGCAAACAGACAAACAGACAGACGCAGCGGAGGACTTTGTTTTATAATATGTAGTAATACTACATTATATCCCGTATGACTTCAACCACAGGCTACATCCGATTGTCACCGCATATACGTTTTTTTTATGAAATCCCACTATCGACTCTACTAGCCTTGACAACTTAACGCGAACGTTCGATTATATGGGTATTTCCCGAACTATTCATCGTTTGTAATGGAAATTGTCGGCTTGAATTCGCTAGAGTTAAGAAGTTTTTTAAATATGTTCCATTACTATCTACTTGTTAATTAATAATAAAATCAACAAACCGAAAGTGTTGGAGTCGTACGACCTCTGGGTGACTGAATGCATGCAAACCTGCGCACACGCAGACTGTTCGCGGAAACCGTGCAGCGCACACAGGTTACTTAATTACTTATCACGCTCCAACTGAGTCGGTCCTGAAACAGCCTTATAAATATGAATTAGAAAACAGTTAGTCTATACTTCTATACTTTTACTAATATAATATTATAAAGAGGAATTTTTTTTATTTCTGTATGTTATGAATAAACTCAAAAACTACTGGACCGACTTTGAAAAATCTTTCACCAATAGAAAGCTACATTATTAGCGAGTAACATAGGCTATGTTTTGTGTATAGTACATCTACATTGTACCCGCGTGAAGCCGGGGCGTTTTGCTAGTTTGAAATAATTAAGAATTAGCAGCTAGAAGCGATGTTTTAGCAAAATATATTTGTCGTTATAGGATCACTTCGTTGACCGTCTGAATGTCAAGACCCTTTTTCTCAGGAACGAGTGAAGGTATCAAGTTTGCAATTATTATCAAATACTCAGGTCTGCAATCCTTACAGTAGTGAAAAAAAACAAACTTCTAAGTCGACGCAATCAAAAGATATGACATTTTAAGCTCCATTTATGCCGCATATTTTGCCACTGACAAGGGAATTAAAACCTATAGGGTACTTCCCGTTGACCTAGAATCATGAAATTGGGCATGAAGCAATGTCATGTAGCACAAGTAAAGGAAAAAACCCGAAAATGTAAATTTGTAGTTTTTTTATTGGGAATTTTTTTACTAACTAAAAGTTCGTGCGGAACCCTCGCTGCGCGAGTTTGACTCGCGCTTCCCCAGTTTTTATTTAGTGTTAAGATTTATTGATTTAGATCTATCTGGGGGCACGGTAGTGCCCCCGCCAAGTCGAGCAATTAACTTTTTTCCCTTTTTATAAGCCCGCCACAATGACGTCAGTTTGATTGCTGGTGTCCAAGATTTTCTATGGAAGGTTTTTCCAAATATTAACTTTTCATTTATTTGTTTAATATATGTTTTTGACAATATAACAAACAGCTCGATATTTTATTTTTTAACTGACTTCTAAAAAGGAGGAGGTTCTCAATTCGTCGTTATGTTGCTTTTTTTCTATGTTTGTTACGCGATAACTCCGCAAGTTATGCATGGATTCGAACTTCGATCGATTTCAAAAATAACAGTTAATAAATATTAAATATTTGTTTAAGGCTCTTGCTTTGAAGTAATTAAAATATTATTTTTTACTTTTTAGTTTAAATTTGTGCATACTATAAGCATGTCTCCCCCACGAGTGGTAACTTCGGGCATTGATCGGGTGGGAGGAATATCTAAATTCCGACCGGGTTACGAACCACCGTTCATAGATGTGCATACAAAACCGTGAAGTGCAACGAAAACCTAATTTCCAAAAACACCCGGTCTCACAGACATAAACGTCACCAGTGGCGGGTTAAGTTTATATAAATTGTATTGTTTGTTTAATATTATTTTTATTATTTATAAAATGATGTTCATGTTCATCTTGATTACAGGATTAGAGGAAACATAGCTAGAGGCAAGGAAACAGGCAAAGATGGGCAGAGTTTGCCGCGTGCATATGGAATGTATAGACTGGTAAATTATAATAATGCATTTTTATTGAGAGGGAGACAGAGAGAGTTTATTTACTGCACAAACAACAACAAATTAACAAAGTTTACTTACAAAACTATACTTAACAAATAAACAATAAAATAAAATATAAAAAATGAATAAAACAATTTGTGTTTGGCAGTTAAAAGGCCGCAGTCTCAGCATTGTGTGGTAAGTTTCAGCCTCACGGCAGAAACTTACCACGCTGATTTTCAGCTGCAGCCTCAGTTACGTCACGACTATCAGACTATCTTACCACTTAGGTACTCCAAAAAAAAATCGAAAAGAATTTGTAAAAGCATATTATATCCCAATGGAACTGCTATCTTGAAACTTAACCCATTTTGCTTAAATTACGAAACGATATCGAATAAGCACTAACTTGCAAGCGTTTTTCTTGATTGACTTTGCCGGCCTAGCAAGACTACCACGACAAAATTTTGTCGACCGTTTTGTCGTGTTTTAATCGATTATCTCTTTATGTCTTCCGGGTCTAACACACTTACACTTAAAACTCGACTTCTAATGTCAAAAGTATATTTGTCGATCGAGATAACTTGTCTATCAAATTTGTCAATGTCGAGATATTATATATCGAGATATCTTATATCGTAGTTTGTCTTCACTCGTCCGCGAGATATCTCTAGATGGTCATGCTATACAAGCTCATGTGGTCCATTTTACAGGAATGGGATGAGGAGCTAGCATCGTTTGCACAAGTATTGGCGAATCAGTGTATCTTGAAACACGACCTTTGTAGAGCAACTAGTAAGTAAACCATAGCCTAATTACAGTAGAATTTCACTAATCCGGCACTTTAATAGACCGACACGTCCAATAAACCGCCACCCTCTGTCCGCGCCTCCCTCGCTCCTCCTTACGCCACGTACCGCGATTGCGCGTAGTTTTAAACAAGTTGCATAAAAAGCCCTCAAATAAGGATGAAAATAAAAAAAATGTGTAGAACAAGAAGTCTTTATGAAATGCTTTATTATATTGTTTTCTATATATTCCAGTAACCCGTTTGGTTTTTAATAGCACCGGATTAGTGAGATTCTACAGTATAGCTTTATAAGTTTTAGGTAATGTCCAATCTTAAATCTTCAATTCAATTAAATCTATATCTATACTTCTAAATTATCTATTCTATTATACTATTACTATAATATTATAAAGAGGAAAGATTTGTATTTTTGTATATTATGAATAAACTCAAAAACTACTGGACCGATTTATTACTATATATGTACTATATTTTGTATATCTACATTGCGCCCGTGTGAAGCCGGGGCGCGTTGCTAGAAGTTATTACGCCAAAAGACAATGCTTTAGTTGTCCGACTTTTTGGGGCATAAATCGATTGTCGAGATACATTCTGAAAGAAATACATAATATATTACTAGCTGACCCGGCAAACGTTGATTTGCCATGTAAATAATTTCTAAAAAGCAGGGGTTGCTGATAAAAAAGTAAAAATTTAGGGTTGTATGTATTTTAAATGCCAAATTATAAAAAAATAAAAACAAAAAATTTCGCCCAATAATTAAAAAAAAAATGAGGATGAACAACCTTTATCACTTAGGGGTATGAAAAATAGATAGTAGCCGATTCTCAGACGGAAAAAGCCGTGAAGTGCACATTGCGCGTTTCGGTTTCAGTCTATGGATTTCATTGACTGATGTACTGTGGCTGAGATATTACCTACCGTAAAGTGAACTTCATGCTCGTCTGTCGATATCTAACATTAAAAAAAACACAAAATTGTATCTTTAAATATAGTTAAAGTTATAGCAATACTTTTATGTTCTAGCAAATCGATATTATGACACAATTGGAACTAAGGTTTTTTTTTATTTAGAAAAGTTTCCAGACCCTGGTCAAACTACTGGTATAGTGAGATTCAGTTACCCAGATTGGTACAGCATAGCAGGTACCGATATCTTCCCGCCAGGACTCTCTGATGAGAAGCTACTCTACAGCATCAGTCACATCATGCAGTCCTGGTACCTTCAGAAATCTTATATCACCCCTGATATGGTGATTAGTTATCCCAATTGGCCAGAGTAAGTTATTTAAACTAGCAATTGTTCTTAAATATCTTCTTCTTCTTTTATGATCCTTCCAACTTATATGATAAATGGGAAAGTTGTAAGGATGTAAGGATGTTTGGTACTCTTTCACACAATACAGAACGGATTTTGATGAAACTTTACAGTTCTTTTCAAGTATACATCAGAATAACATATACATCATAATTTATAACGAAGTAGAATTAATTGACCAAAATATGTGTCAAGTAAGTCGGAAAAAATCCTGCTATCTGAAAGCTATTTCAGCGATTTTATCCCTCCATATATTGTTGTATGTGTATACTATTTATTGAAAGACCCAAAAACAGCTTAATCTGTACGCGTGTGACACGTATTGTATAGTGTAAAAAGTCTGCGCGGACGAAGTCATGGAAAGAAGTATCAAACAAATTGACGGGTCTGTTTTAAAGGTCTGGGAAGTGAACACTCTCCATCTCAGTACCAATACAGTGTTAGCTTCTTGTAATATAATATCATCTCATTTCAGCCATATAGATAAAGTTGCAGGAAAACTGTATTTGGAGTTGATAGCAGGCGAAGCCACGCACATGGGCTGTGGTATATCCGCATATGCTGAATATGCTTATCATGCTAATAACGTGGATTTGAGTTACAATGTAAGTTCACACTTCGCTTCACTTCACTTCACTTCGTTCATACACTTCCGGAATAAACAAATATAAAGAAACTTTCTGCCGGGCACAAACATCGATAAAACTAAAGGAAAAGGGTGTATGTTTTAGGAATATATCCATACTAATATTATAAAGTGGAAATATTTGTTTGTTTGTTACGATTCAACCCAAGAACAACTCGACCGATTTTATAATTTATTTCACCAATAGAAAGCTACATTATCAGCGAGTAATTTTTTTTATATTAGACCCGCGCAAAGCAGGGGCAGATCGCTAGTATCGTAATCATATCATATTTATATGAAATGCTTAAATTTTATTCTTCTTTTTATTTAGTGCGGAGATTAGGAATTATAGCTTGGTAATTGATGGGAATATTAAATCATCTGATTTCAGGAGCTGAATATGAACGCAAAATTGATTTCCTCACTTTCAATGCTGCCTTAATTCTGGTAAAAATAGTTGTATAAGAAGCAGCAACAGTCACTCCTGTTATAAATCTGCATCTAAAAGAAAACGTGAACCTAATCGTTAGCTTTTTAAGCGCTATTCGGCCAAGAAGTTGCTGTCAAGAAAGATTCATACTGGTTGAATACGTTCGCGACCGCGATGATTTCTAAGAGATAGTTTCTTTTGTTTTCAGAACATCCAAGTTGTCTGTAACTACTCAGCGAAACCTCGCAAAGGGGAACCTCTATATAACACGAAGCCTCCCACAGATAATGATATTGGGTTTACAGTGCGATGCGGCTGCCCAGTAGGATACGATGAGGACTACAACTGTTTGTGCTATCGTAGTGGAAGGGGACTGTGTAGGTTGCTTCATATCACCTTGAAAACTAAACTGAGTACTGACACAAAACTAATGATTTTTTTTTTTGGGAAATCCCTTTTAACGTTCTCTGCGTACGAGTTTCTACTTATGATAAGTGCAACATCTAGCGGCTTAAATATGAACTTTTGAATTTATGTCTTCACATTTTCAAGACGACCAATATTTTCACAAGATGGCGTTGATAACTTTCGTCAGTTTTCGTTTAGTTACGGTTTCGGTTTGAGTATCAAGATGCGATGTCTATTTATCCTTGTTCCATATCGCCTATTAATAATGTCGAATGTGAAATCGATTACAATTGATTTGGTATGGTTAAAAAAGAGATTTCTGATTTTTAACATACTTGACAAACATAAGAGTAATTTATTACCGTGTAATTAATACAAAAATGTTTTGCTGCATTTTCATAGCTGTTATAGACAATATATGTATTTAGGAAAAAAGAACATGGATTGACTGTGTGAAGAATGATATGTATTTGAGAGGTGTGACTGATGATATGGCGAGTGAAAGAGTCGAAAAATGGAAAAAGAGAACATACTGCGCCGACCCTAAATAAAAAGAAGGCAGGGCAGGAAGAAGAAGACGATATATTTAGGGTCTGTGTAATACATTTGCTTATTGTATTCTTACACAAGACATCCTGCCAGTAACACCTCAAATACATTTTGTTTCTCATTTCTAATACTTATTAAAAGTACGAATTATGACATTCGTTTTCAAGTCTTCGTGAAAATCTATGATGAATAGCAAAAGTATATTATAGTGTGTATTAAAGCAAAACCTCCTTTTTAATTAGTGTATCACTTTAAGGCTCAAATAAATAAAATTAGCAAGCAGCTTTACTACTTCAAGGTGTATTTCCAAAGTACCTAATATCATTCTTCGAGTGTCTGTAGGAATTTCCTAAAGATAGTGGAAAATATTCAAAACTGAGAAACCGAATGCTCGAAGTAAGACCGACAGCACATCATTGACTGATGTTCTGTGGCTGGGCTATCACCTACCACAGTGGTCGGCAAAGTGCGGCTCCAGAGCCGCATGTGACTCTTTGGCTCCTTAAGTGCGGCTCTGCCACAAATATCCACGGAAGGATTATAGTTTCATTTAAAAAAAAACTTAATTTTTAAGTATGAAGTTTAGTTTTATTTAGTGTTATAAAAGTTTACTAAACAAGCAGATTTGGCTTCTAATTTTTTGTTAAATTGTTGTACTCTTCATATTTGGCTCTTTGACTAATAAGTTTGCCGACCACTGACCTACCATCAAGTGAACCTCATGCTCGTCTGTCATTATCTAAAATAAAAAAATGTTTTTCTTTTTTAGCGAAAACATGTGAAAATGACAAATGCAAGCCATCGGTAGTCCTCTTACCGATTTTTACAGTAGAAGATGCGCCTGCACATAAAATGATTCACACAAGAGGGTATGAAACTGATAGTAATAAAAAAAAGGAAACATTTATTTATTAATTTAACAACTTAATTGCATTATAAATATATAAGGACCTACATAGCATAATAGAGCAAAAGGTGGCCTTATCGCTACAATTCAGCGATCTCTTCCAGGTCCTAGTTCAGAATTATATAAAACTAAAAAAGGAGAAGGGTAGGCGCTAAAGTTGAAGGATAATAGTACATGAATAATTAAAGATACAAACAAGAACTTACATAAATAACAGCTAATTAACTAGAAGGAATAGAATCTAAGAAGAAAATAACAATTCGACTTAAAATCTAATCAAGATAAAGCAGTGTCAATAACATAGCACTTACACTTTCAATAATGTTAACATCAGACCGTTACAATATTATACATAATAACTAGCGACCCGCCCCGGCTTCGCACGGGTCAAGATTTTTTGACAAAAAAAGCAGGGGTTGTATGTATTTTTAATGCCACATTATAAAAAAATAAAAACAAAAAATTTCGTCCAAAAATTAAAAAAAAATTTAGGGGTGGACTACCCCTAACATTTAGGGGGATGAAAAATAGATGTTGGCCGATTCTCATAGATACCGGATAAGCACAAAAAATTTCGTAATATTGTCTTTTATTAACGCGAGTATCACACATTTAAATTTTTCAGTCTCCCGCGACCACGGTTGCTGAAAAGCATCCGAAACGTCGGGATAAATAATTTAAACAATAAATCGCGTTTTAATCCGGTATACAGTATTTTATTTAAACAAAAAATTTCATCAAAATCGGTCAAGCCGTTTCGGAGGAGTATGGCAACGAAAACTGTAACACGAGAATTTTATATATTAGATTTAAAAGCAATAGTACCTATACAAATCTCTCTTTCTATTGCAGACCCGAAAACAACACTTTGAATTTGCAAGATTCCTTTGAAATATTAGATAAATTCGATAAATTTAAGGTACGTTTTTTGTTTGAATTTTTTTAAAAATATTCTTATAATTTTCAAAATAATAATAGAAATCATATATTTATTTCAGGGAAATTCACGTAGATCTCTTAGTTTAATTCACGATAAGTCTCCAGCCATAACTGAAAGGTAAAATAATTCATATATAATACTTGACACATAAAATACTAAGTAGGTACTACTACCTACTAAAAAGACCTGACGTCTCTAGAGCATATCCGTGTCTGTTTTTTTTATGTCAGATATCGACAGACGAGCATGAGGTTCACTTGATGGTAGGTGATACCTCAGCCACAGAACATCAATCAATGATGCGCTGTCGACCTAATTTTTTCTTCGAGCATTCGGAAATCCATAGACTAAAACCGAAACGCGTGTCTACTTCACGGTTTTTCCATCTATGAACGGTGGTTCATTACTCGGAATTTTGATATTCCTCCCACCCGTACAATGCCCTTGTTTACCAAAGTCACCAGACCTGGGACACATGCTTACGGAAAATTATAAAGATGTCATTCCGGTGGGATTCGAACCCACGGCCCGTCGATACGCACGGTAGGTGTTCTACCAAACGCGCCAACGAACCCGTCAAATCCACCAAAAAAGTATTTAGATTTACCTAGGTTACTAACTACTCAGCTCTACTAATATTATAACTAATATTATAAAGAGGTAGAGTATGTGAGTTTGTGAGGTTGTAGGGAAAAATCTCTGGATCTACTGGACCGATTTTAAAAATTCTTTCACCAATAGAAAGCAACATTATCAGCGAGTAATAACTCTTAAGTTCAATCAACGAATTTACACATTTGCAAGGTATAGAATGGTATAGGCAGCCCTTACCTCTACAACTGTTAGTTCTTAAAATTTCTTAAATAAATTTGAAAGGGAAGAGGGATATCAGGAAACCTTACATAAATCTTTGTCATCTATAAACCAGCTAAAAAAATAAAATGTTCCCCAAATTTGCCGCCCTTAGCTCAAACATAATGAAAGAAATATGTTTTAATAAATACACATATTATATACACAGCTCAGAATTTGGATAAGATTTAAAAATATACCCCACACAAGGAATTACCATACGTAATTCATTCACACTTGTTTCAGGAGCTTCGAACATAAGCGTTTTGAAGTAAAACGCAGATATTTTGACAAACCAATAAACAGAACGTATCGATATACATCGCCTCCTCAGATAATTGTTCCACTAAAAACCAAAGTAAGCTTCGCTCTAATTTAGTGTACTGATTATACAACCCCGAACTACAGATGTTAATGAGAAAAAAAAATTATAGTAAAGGGGTCATACGATTATGTGTCTCGCCTTATGGAAAGAGAATACAGCCGCCCATCAATATCTACAACACCAGCCCGCTTAGCATGACCATGAAGAGACATCTCGCGGACGACTGACGACAAACTAAGATATAAGATGTCGAGATACAATACATCGACAACTTTAATAGACAAGATATCTCGATCGACAAATATCTAAATAGTTAGCATCTAAATAGTAATAAAAAAAATTATGGTGTTTTAATGATTTTTATCAATAATTTTCACTTCGTATGGCCGTAGGTTATTTATTACGCATACGGCGTGGTATTTATCGTAATTTATCTTGATGTCCACAAATGCGCGATTTTTGAGACACTTCTTGTCTCACACAACCACTCTGTTGAATCAGCTTTCGCCGGCGGTTTTTCCGAACCGATGCGACATGGAATCCTTCAAGAAGCGAGCGTACATCTTTGTTAAAGGCCGGCTACGCACCTGCAAGCCCTCTGGTGTTGCGGATGTCTGGGCGGTTGTGATCACTTACCATCACGTGAGCCGCCTGCCCGTTTGCCCCCTATACTATATAAAAAAAATAATATATTATGTCTAAAAATAAAATATCAATTATACTTTACAGAAACTTAAGAATAAGCAAAGTATATTCACAAGGACCGCTGCATTCGTTTTACCGACTAGAAAAACTAAAGAAAAATCTACTATTTTACCAACGGCAATCAAGAAAGATGTAGTTCCTCGTAAAGATTTTTCAAACGTACGAAAACTTGTCACAACTTATTTGACTCAAAGACGCAATAATGGAAAATTTCTGCTCACAGATGAAGAACATCTTTTCAATAACTCGTTTTTATTTCATAACGATAAAACCACAGAAAAATATATGAAAACAACAATAAATATTATTAATTTCAATCAATATTTAAAAGGCAGTACTTTTGATTACAATAATGTAACTAAACAACCTATTTTCACACATGAAAACGATGAAGACAATCATTTAATTACACTGTTAGACGATTTGCAAACAGAAATAAAACATATTGATTTTGACAGAAACGAAAAAGAAATATTCGATGCGAAACTTCGACAAATTTATAACTCTTTAGCGCGATACCCTAAATCAAAAACTTTAAATACACAATTTGATTTTAAAAACGTTTCCTTAAAAGAAGAAAGCCATAGAAAATATGATAGATTTTCTAATATAAATAGTGAGGATAGAGATATTGAAAGATATTCTGATTTTAAGAACAAAAGACAATTTGATAAAAATTCTCTCATAGATTATCAGAATATTGAAAGCGTTAAAAAAGGAAATTATCAAAAAGAGAGCGACAAAGCCATAGAAGGCAAATATAGAAATTTGTACGGAATAAGACGAAAGAATAAAGATGTATACAGACGTACTGATAACAATGATATACGAAGAAATTTCTATCTAAGAAAAGATAACGGAGATGAGATTTTGAGTAATGATAGAAGAAAATTCTATCAAGAAAAATTAGATAACCTCGAAAGAAAATTGCAAAGCATGCGCAGTAATTACAGGCAGAAAAATACAGTAAGTACATATATATTTTTTGTAAACAACAATAATATTAATTTATTATTTATTAAGTCATGTATTGTCGTCACTCAGATAGCCTGAGGAATCTTAGTGAGAGAATTGGCTTCAACAATCAGTGGTACACACTATACACTTGTAGGTAGGTGATACCCCAGCCACAGAACATCAGTCAAGATGCTGTCGACCTTGTTTACTTCGAAAATTCAGAAATCCATAGACTGAAACCGAAACGCTCAATATGCACTTCACGGTTTTCATCTATGAACGGTGGTTCGTAACCCAAGTCGGAATTTCGATTTTCCTCCCACCCGTAATGCCTGAACTAACTTCGTCACGTGGGGAAGAGATGCTTACAGAAAATTATAAACATAATTATCGTCCCGGTAGGATTCGAACCCACGATCCATCGGAGCACACGGCAGGTTGCAGGTTGACGCGTTTGGTAGAAACCAAACGCGTCAATGAGCCCGGCAATTTTTTTTTATATGTTGTATATTTGACATTTTAATTGTGACGACTATTGTATATTTCTATCAATCTAGATGCGCTGGTAACCCATTTCCATTAGACTAAGAACCGGCATGATGCTTCAAGAATGTTTTAAATAAATAATACCTCATTTTTGTGTTATTTGATATAAAACAATAAAATTGATTTAAGGCTACCAATGACCGTCACCTCAGGCCTATGAAACCAGCAGCTGCAATGAATGTGAGACAGGACCAGAGCAACGTATTCTATCGACCAGATAGAGCCAGATTCTTACATGGGTTTTAACTTAGAATAAATCCATAGCAATTACATTACATTACATTAAATGTTATATTGTTTAGCTGCCTTGAAAATAAATAATATACACATGAATACTATTCTAACATAGTATTTTATTCAAATTTTCTTAATTTTTTTTCTGTAATTTCTTTACATACAAATCATATAAACATCCTAAATGAATAATTCGTTCTTGCATAATCTCGGATACCTACTGTTTTCGTTATTGTTGTATGTGTGAGGCCTAATGGTCCATTTAATCATGTCAAGTATGTATTTTAATAAATAGTGCCTAGTAATATATTAGGAGCAATGGCAAACGATAACGCCTGCAAAAAAAGTGATATCGCACTTTGAAAACAAAAATGACATTATGCAAATTATTAATATTTTTTTAAAAAGCTATTTGAAGTCAGTGATTTTGTAGAGGTTCGTAATCAATATAAGAAATTACTACCTAAACCTCAACAATTTAGACTATTTAACTTTAAAGTACTCTGAATAAATATAAGTATGCGTTTTTAGAATAAAAATAAGTTTATAAAAAATTGGCAGTGTCACTTTTGTTTTCAAAGTGCGATATGTCAATTCACTGAAATGGCTATGTGATTTTCTCAGACTAAAAGTAATACTTATAAATGTAATGTAACAAAAAATGCATACATTCCTATTTCCTATCACGAACAAGTAAAATATGCTTTTGTTTTATTTTAACAATTATAGCTTACGTTTTAAAAAATTGCGTTTCAGTAAAAAAAAAAATATTATTGTGTAATGGAATATTTCATCACTATTGTTTTTATTTTGAATTATACTATATCAATGTATACCATAGTTTTATTTATCGTTGGTAAATTGTTTACTTATTACTGTACTAGGTACTATTACTGTATACTACTCGTTCATTTCAAGATTGCCGTTACCTCCTGTCTCGCTTCCTCATACCGCTTCTCAAGCGTCGCCCGTTTATTACGGACTAGCAACGCGCCCCGGCTTCACACGGGTGCAATGTAGATGTACTAATACTATACACAAAACCATCTAGCTAGCCTTTGTTACTCGCTGATAATGTATCTTTTTATTGGTGAAAGTATTTTCAAAATCGGTCCAGTAGTTTTTGAGTTTATTTATAACATACAAAAATACAAAAATTCAAAAATACAAATCTTTCCTCTTTATAATATTTATTATTACGGATAGCCGCGGGCGTTTTGAGTTTGTTGTTAATATTGTTGTGATATTTCTTTTCGTTGACTTTTTGTTTCTGTTAGTTTGTTTACTAACGAACGTACGGACGATCGTAATTTGTTGTCATTCTTTGAACAAGAACAAAATAATATTGTCTTTTATTAACGCGAGTATCACACATTTAAATAAAATACTGTATACCGGATTAAAACGCGATTTATTATTTAAATTATTTATCCCGACGTTTCGGATGCTTTTCAGCAACCGTGGTCGCGGGAGACTGGAGTGGAGTCTCCCGCGACCACGGTTGCTGAAAAGCATCCGAAACGTCGGGATAAATAATTTAAATAATAAATCGCGTTTTAATCCGGTATACAGTATTTTATTTAAAAGAACAAAATAAAAGGGAGCTAATTATTTCAGTGGGCGCAGTGATCATAGCGACAAGGAATGGAGTGATAATAGTGATGATCAAAAATGAGTGATTTCAATGACCATGGTTGCTGAAAAGCTTCCGAAACGTCGGGATAAATAATTAATGTATCGCGTTTTAACCCGGTATAAAGTATTTTATTTAAATTATGTCGATGAAATAACTGGTATTAGAGTTATGGATATATAAAAAAACCAACAATGTTTGTTTGCGCCTTCGTAAATAATTAATTTAAAACAATATTTTTCGAATGTTCAGACAGAAAAATAAAGCTGTAATTTTTTTTCTCTATTCCATTATATTTTTTTGTCTACAGTACCGTTATAAGGACATCATAACGGTCGACGGCGGTATTCGATTTCGAAGTGAACGGGGCCGGGTACCTAGGTAAACTGGCACAAGACTTAGTTTTTTTTTTTCAGCATAATACAGTCTGCCGCGTATACTCTGTAGTATAACTTTACCATAAAGTGCTCGTCAGATAAGTCTGCGCGCGACGGGTGGCGTACCAAATATTGCCAGGTATAGAAAGCAAACTCTCAACCACTATGCAACACCAAAAAAATCACCAGCATTCTGAATGTTAATTCGTATTAGGTATACTTAGTATACAACAGAAAACAAATTTATATTTAGATATCACGTCGAATTAACTACTAAATTTGACGTGATGTAACAATTTTATTTGTAAATTTCAATTAGTTTTAGGGTGATGAATAATAATTACATACTAAAACTCAGTGAAAATATATATATTTTTAATTTGTTACATATTGTAACTGAATAACTCCTTATTTACCTGCTCCATAAGAAATATTTACATAATCTACAATTAAATAAAACAACACCAAATTTTATATATATATATATATACACACCGGCACAATTAGCGGAACACAAAAAAAGCGCGAGAACATCGTCATTGGGATTTGAACGAATGGCAGCAGGTTCTCTTTACTGATGAGTGCAGAGTTCTTTTAAAACAGATCGATGGGAGACAGCGAATATGGAGACGCAAAGGAGAACGCCACATACAGTCTAATTTTGAACACACAGTGGCTTATGGTGGCGGCTCGATTATAGTTTGGGGAGGGATATGTTTGGGAGCTCGCACGGAGTTAGTGATAGTCACAGGATGGACCATTACAGCAGATCGATACATCAGAGACATTTAAGAAGAACATGTTGTACCATTTGCCCCATTTATTGGTGACGACTTTATTCTTATGCAAGATAATGCTCGTGCTCATAGTGCACAATCGGTACAGGCATATCTGAGCCACGTAGGTATACCGGTGATGCAGTGGCCAGCAAATTCCCCCGATATGAATCCGATAGAGCATGTCTGGGACTTGCTAAAAAGAAGGGTTAAATCCAGAATGCCACCCCCCAACAATCTGAATGAACTTGGAAACGCATTACTTGAGGAGTGGGAGCGGTTGCCTCAAGAAATCATCGATAACATAATCTGTAGCATGCCCAGACGAATGGAAACCGTAATCAGAGCAAGAGGGGGAAACACTCGTTATAAATTTTGCTTTAATTTTATTGTTAAATCATTTAATGCTTACTTTTTTTTTATTTTTTGTGATGGTTCATAATCATCTAAAAATTTCACTTATTTCAAATTTCTTTATTTTTCAATAAAAAATAACGAAGACTTTTCAAAGTCGTTGTTAAAAGATGTTAATCAATTTGTTATTTTGTGTCTAATTACATTTTCGTCAAATATATGCGTTATTATCTCATAGTCTCACTTTTTTTTCTGTTCCGCTAATTGTGCCGGTGTGTATATATATATTTAATGTAAATCATTTATCGAGAATATAGCAGAACTTCTAAATTTTGGATAACTATGGTCCATCAGTGGGTCAATCTTTCCATTCTATTTTCACATGTTTCAGATTCACTTGACTCGTTATTAGAAGAGTTTAAAGTTTTGCTGTCACTTGCATGATCAATTATAAATTTGTCCAGTTCTATGTCCAAAAGCCTGTCAGATTCAAAATATTGGTCTACGATTTTTTCAACATGCTGACACACATTATCGAATTAAATGCCGCTTCAGATTGAAGATATTTCACCTGTGGCTTGATTTAAAAAAATTTCCACAATACGTATTCTTTTTCAATGGGGTTTTAATCCTAAAACAAACTAAATCATTAACCAACAACAAAGTAAAAATATGTATCGTATAAAAATACCCCACATAAAGACATAATACCATGTACTGGTCACCCCAAAAATTACCTGTCAAGTAATAAAAAAGTTTTGAAAATGGTACAATCGGCCCTTTATTTTGCCGTTCTGCTTCATAAGCACGTTTTACTTTCAATATAACATCTCTACCAGCACTTTTTATAACCTTAGGCATGATGATTACCAATAAAATCGAATAAAAACGCCACTGCTGCACACTAATTCCGGAAAACAATATGACGGAAAGAAATTTAGTTCCAATTTTTGCCGCGCGCAGACTTATCTGGCGCGCGGTATACACAAAAAATGTGTACAAAACTGTCATCCGACGTGCGAAATTTATGTTGCCAGAACTATAATAAGTTATAATTTTTAATCCACGAAACAACTTTTTTTTTAATACTATATTACAAAATGTTTTTCTTATTAAATCTTTTTATTAGCTGCTACTAAATAAGTTTCGTTAGGTTTATTTCATTTACAATAAATAGATGTTTTGTAATCGAACGTATAAAACGTAAACGTATCTTAATACTCAGGAATAGTTATGTTAGTACCCACATTTGATAAACATCAAAATTTAGAGGCAACAGAAAACAATAAATCGAACTTAGTTAAGTTTTTTTATTATATTCAATAAATTGTGTGTTATTAAATTGACTTCATTTATTTTTCAAAACAGAAACCGATATTTTTTTTGATGAGACAACATTAAATACTGTGATAAGAAAATGGTAAATTATTAGAAAGTGTTGTGGCAACACCAGTGGTGAACGTCGCGCTGCGCGTGGTGATCAACTATGAACTAATCATTTCGCTGTTCATTACCGAATAAATTTTCTCGTATCATTTATTAATATTATATTCAATGATTTGATGACAAAATTAGTGTAGTGAAAATGACATTGAATATTTAATAGTAAACTATTAATTAGGTTTAGCAGTCCCCGTATTTATTTGCTAGGCAGTGTAATAATCAGTGAGTATTATGAACTTTGAGGACTATGAAACGCTTCCGACCCAAAATTCCATCACACATATGACGGCGGGAGCAATTGCCGGTGTGATGGAACATTGCGTAATGTACCCGCTGGATTCGGTCAAGGTAAGCTATCCTGAATCTAGAAGAATTATTTCCCGATTTCTTTTTGACACATAACCTAGAATGACAATTGATACTTGTCTTGTTACGCCACCAATGTTATATAAAAAATAGACCCGACTTGTCCTAATTGAATAGGAAATTTAATAAAGAACAAACTATTGCGATTTACCATGTGTCCGCAGCTTGCATAAAATCCGGTGTTATTTATCGATGTTTTCAACGAAAATAACGCTCCTTTAAAGTTCAGTGCAAATTTGATGCTTCTCAGTTATGACAATGAAACAAAATTATATATAATATGCCTAAACTTGCACTCCATATGTCTGTAGACTTATATTTTAGTCTCGAGATATATGGAGTGCAATACATGCAATACATGTTCATTTATATGATATGAAATATTCAAAAGAAAGTTCCTGACTGTGTGTAACCAAATAACTAATTAGGATCTAATTAGTCTTAGAATACATTTACATTACATTTACAGTTAACTATCATAAAGTCCTTTTTTATTCACCTTTGCTGTATTTTTCTTAATTTCATTTTAATTTGGACAGTTTTGAATAATAAAAGAGATAAATCACTCACACACAGGTTGTATTGTGAAACTCTAATGTAGGTCCTAATATGAAAAAGAAATTAAATAATTATATAAAATATTTTCATGTTTCAACTATATATTATTAAAATCAATACAGGATAGGATTAAATTACTTGAAAGCTGTATAAAACTTGACTCAGTAAGTTAAATGATATTGATTAGGATATAGAATTAAAAATAAGTAAATAAACAGCTCATTTAAAAATCTACTCAAATAAGGAAGTAATCTGCTTT
Organism: Anthocharis cardamines; assembly: GCA_905404175.1. Taxonomy (NCBI): domain Eukaryota; kingdom Metazoa; phylum Arthropoda; class Insecta; order Lepidoptera; family Pieridae; genus Anthocharis; species Anthocharis cardamines. The sequence goes on along the minus strand of FR989972.1, from coordinate 2,460,913 downwards.
ATTGGCCTTCTGCCAGCATTCCTGGGTGAGATATGCTGTATCACAATCGTCTGCGCCTTTCTTAGTACCGCATGCTCTTATTTTATCCTCATTTCTTTGTTTGAAGTCTTCTGGTAGAAGAGCAACCACAGCATCAACATCAATTGCACCTTCTGACATCATTCCAGCTGTCTCCATGATGCATTTGATGTAGCACTTAAGTTTAGCATCAGGCATAAGATCTGTACCTGAATTCACTTTTTCGACAAGACTAATATCTACATTTGTCTCTGATGCACAACTATCACGGAGCATCTTCGCCAATTCTGCCATTTCTTCATCCATTGCTAGCGTTGTTGTCAATAGACATGTTGCTATTATTATTATGTATTGATACATGGTTAAAGAATGATCTCTGTGGCTTGTGTGGAATGTATTGAATGAAATTAATATAATGTGGAAGAGTTTTATATGAATTCTTTCAATGTCACCGTACCTGGTTCATTATGTCAGAGACATCCAAATTGCAGAGTGTTTTCTTCAAAATATATGATTAGAGGTGCTATTTGTATATAGACTTAATATTTCTTTATAAGCTGTAATTTTAATGGCTACTGCAAAATCATTTTAAAAAATTGCATGTTAGATAAATAGTGTATTGTTAGCAGGTTTTTAAATTATTGGGTATTTTATTGTTTTGTATTAATGAATGATTATAGGTCGGCTGTAACAAAAATTGTTGTCTAAGCAATAAATAGCAGGTTCACTTCCTATTGGTTACAATTTTTCTTATATATTCTGTTGCTTTGATTTTATTCTGTGGAGTTTCTGTTTTAAAATTCTGGGCTTGAAGTATGATTAAATGCTGTTGGGTATTAGCAATAAAAAGTATGTTTGTTCGTGACTGTTACAAAGTTAGGTTGGAGCATGTATAAAAGCATTGATGAAAGTGGAGGTACTAAAAGTGTTATGCAATGATAGGACCATATGGAATTATGTGATCTCTGCCTACCCCAATGGGAAAGAAGCATGATATGTATGTATGTATGTAAAACAGATGGTCAATGTTTAAACAAAATACTGTATACCGGTTTTTTTTTATTTTTTTATGTCAGATATCGACAGACGAGCATAAGGTTCACTTGATGGTAGGTGATACCTCAGCCACAGAACATCAGTCAATGATGCGCTGTCGACCTAATTTTTACTTCGAGTATTCGGAAATCCATAGACTGAAACCGAAACGCGCAGTATGCACTTCACGGTTTTTCCATCTATGAACGGTGGTTCGTTACCCGGTCGGAATTTAGATATTCCTCCCACCCGATCAATGCCCGAAGTTACCAGACGTGGGGAAAACATGCTTACAGAAAATTATAAGCATTAAAACGCGATTTATTATTTATATTGTTTAAATTATTTATCTCGACGTTTCGGATGCTTTTCAGCAAGATGAGATGAGATGCAGAGACAGAAAGATGACAGTTGTCTGATTTTTGAAATGTCATAAAGTTGCCATATTCAATTCAATTCAATTTAGGTAACACAATGTATACTTATGAACGTCAATAAAAAATACATATTAAGTGCTTCTAATTTTACATTTACTGCCAGTTCCCAAATCAAGGGCGTAGAGCGGACGAGAAGAACTGGCAAGAAACTCGCCATCTATTCGGGATAAATAATTTAAACAATATAAATAATAAATCGCGTTTTAATCCGGTATACAGTATTTTATTTAAATGTGTGATACTCGCGTTAATGAAAGACAATATTAGATGGTCAATGATTTATGCACATAATTTGAGACTTGGAGGTTGACAAAGGCTTTCTTATTTATATTCATATGCATCTTTGTTTCAGACGCGTATGCAATCCCTTCGATCGGCTCACAATGGCAGCATCATCGAGACCTTCCGATATATGGTGCAGCGTGAAGGCCTTCTCAGGTACCTGTCACACTTTCATGATGGCTATTTATTTATTGCAGCATTTGAGAGTTTATTAAGTGGGATGAATGGAGATGGGAATTATGTTATATGGATGAGAATTATGTTATACTCATAATATAATGAGTTACTCGCTGATAATGTTGCTTTCTATAGGTGAACGAATTTTTAAAATCGGTCGAGTAGTTTTTAAGTTAAATCGTAATAAACAAAATAAAACTTTCCTCTCAATAATATTAGTATAGATATACCTCAGCCGCAGTACATCAACCGCATATAGCGCTATCAACCAACTTACTTCGAACATTCGGAAATCCATAGAGAGACGGAAGCGCGCAATAATTAAATTTATTTATCAGAATCAACTATTGCACTTCACGGTTGCTGGTTAGTGAGCCGGTCGGAATTTCGATATCCTCCCACACGTTCCATGCTCGATGTTACCAGACGCGGGGAAAACATGCCTACAGAAAATTATAAACATGTGATCCCGGTGGGATTCGAACCCACGACCCATCGATGCGTCGGCAGGTGTTCTACCGAATACGCCAACGAGCCGCGTCAATAAAACAATGAGATACTTTATCCAAAACTAGCCCTTCCAGACGTTATAGCCATAACAATATCGGCATTCGGTAACTAGGGCGATAAACTCTTAAGTGATAGTATGTATTCGCGTGTGATTGATAATAACATTGTGTTATCATTCACTCGGTGTAATAGTGTGCGTCACAGCCAGCTATCACCTCACGTACGTGATAATAAATTACATGGTGATAACAATTGAATCCATCACCAGACCTAACATACTGTACCCCTTAAATATGGAGTAGCTATGACATTGCATATGTCTATTAATAAAATACAAGGTTGCGACGTATAATCGCTGATAAATATTTATGTATTCACGGGGGGTCTGAACTGTTAGACAATATTCTATCAAAGATATCGCGGGTTTAACGATATAAATGACGTTCGCGATGGCGATGTATGAGGAATAAAATTGTCGCCATTGCGTCTACATGTATCTTCTACCCTCCATTTAACACGATGACGGACAGTACCGCCCATAGGCGTCACGGACTAAAAGCATATATAGCAAATATGACAGTACGTCGGTCGACGTTCACATTTTTATTTACGTAAAATCAGTACGCCATACGACGGTCGATTTCTGTTATATTACATATTACAGCGCAGTAACGACGCGATATGACACTACGCCCCTGGGCGATGTATGAAAATGAGTACTGTCTTAACAGCTAAAACTAGTGCAATGGTACTATCCCGTACCGTCAACGTGTTAATAAGCTACTAGCAACGCGCCCGGCTTCACACGGGTGCAATGCTGACCTCCAATTTGTCTTCCATATTTGGCTAACTGTTCGTCTATCAATTTAATATAATTTACACTATTAATTTTCCCAGAGATAAATTTTATTTCTGTCTTTCCTTCAAAGCCTATAGCAGCCCAGCACATAACACTTCCTCCACCAAATTGTCTGCGACTTAAAATTATGTCGTCTTTTCTTAAATCATGGTAGTAATACTTATATCCATCAGGGCCATCCAAATTGAACTTCTTTTCATCCGAAAATATTACATGACGCCACTTTTTTTTCCATGTGATATGTTCTTCGGCAAATTGTAAGCGTTCCTTCTTATGTTTTTCATTTAACGGTGGCTTTTTCAACATTTTCTTCCTATTTAAATGCTTAACATCATGAAGGAGACGTTGAACATTCCTTACATTCGTTTTCATGCCAGCTGCAAAAGCGATTTGATTCGCTGTTAACGCAGAATTTGAAGCAACTCGCAAAATTGCTCGTCTATCTCTATCACTTATGACCTTTGGCCGACCTCCTGGATTTTTTTTAGATAATTTTCTGGATCTTTTAAATAATTCATGATGACTTTTCTAGATCTATTTATTATATTTGCTATTTGTGACACATTAAACTTTTTTTTTTTAAATTATTGATGATATTTATTTCAGCTATACTAAGTTTTTTTCCGCGAGGCATGATGAACAAATAAACTAATATTTTAAATATGTAATACTTTTAAATACGTATAGAATTTACCAAACGAAAACAACGTATAAATTGTTCACTAAACAACCACACACTAAATGTGTGCTATAGTTTTGTCGCGCCGTTCGGGAGGTTCGGTCTTACACGAAACCTATAAGTAAACAATAGCTGTCTCTTTCTAATATTTACACAAACACATCGACTCGCCGTCTTTAATCGTATAATATAAAAGCTAAAAATTTCTTTTTATTAAGAGTTGTAAGGAAAAATGTGTAGTGTGCTAAAGTTTTGTCGCGGGGTGTATAACGGCTGTTGAAAGCAATCACTATAGGTTTTTCTTTATTAGGTATGCGAGTGGGAATACGTGCAATATAGTTTATATCTTCCTTATTTATTGGGAAACTGCATAAGTCGCCAATTTTATGAGCAATCTCGTAAAGATTTTCGCTATTTTTCTGAGGAATACCTCTTATCTCGACATTATTAGCTCTAGACCACTGATCACGATTCTCCAATTCATGGTGGAGTGTGGCAATTTCGGCCTTCAGAACAGTTACGTCATCAGCAACCTTTTCCACCTTCTTTACCCTGGCTTCTAAATTATGGACTGTTCCTGACAAAGTGTTGAGGAGCTGGTGGGTCATTTCTTGCGATTCTTTTAAGTCATTAATCTCGACCTATATTAGATTATAAGACCAAATATTAAATTAGGTAAGCCCTTGTTTTCAAACTGAATAATTATACCTATTTAAAAATGTTTTTTTTTCCTAAACAGCCTCAACGTCAGTCAAAAGTACCTTTTATTATAACTGTTTTCATTCTTTGACATTTTTCGTTTGGTGTAGTGTTGTGAGTATGTGACAAGCTTCGATCAACAATGGTGACAATGACAAGTAAGGATTCTATAATTACATTACGTTTCAGCTTAAAAACAAGTTTTATTTTTGAAAAATGTTTTTTAACCTTCACATTCAAAAGAATATTTTTACAAAACGAAATGTCTGCGTTATCTTTATATATATAATTCTTCTGTGAGTGTGTATGTCACTGAACTTCTCTCAAACGACTGGACCGATTTTGATGAAATTTTTTGTGTGTGTTCAAGGGGATCTGGGAGTGGTTTAGATTCACAATTTTGTCCGCTGGACAATGTTTTTTTAATTAATTTTTAATTATTATATAATTTCGAAGCCAACATTGTGGCAGAACAACGTCTGCGGGGTCCACTAGTTGACAGTATAAAAACCTAATCTAGTCGCAGGCACGGTCAGTTTTCAAAGGCCACTTGGGCCAAAAACGTCAATTGTATAAAAAAAGGTCCATGGTTATTGTTTGGTTTGGTGGCGGTTTTGGAGACATTTGAGCACGTGACTCGTGAGATATGAATTATTTTAATTTTGTTCATCTAATTTACAATAACAATTTGCAAATTTTGTCTGTTAAAATCCCAGATTTTTTAATTTTAATAATAATAATAATAAAACCATTTATTGCACACACAACAGCAAGTATTATACAATAAAAAAAAAACAAATAATATTTATAACACTGCATTTGGTGAGCAATTGGTCCAGGCTCAGCTTTTGTGCTGCGGGTGTGGGTGCCACAACCATACAGCGCTGATTTTCATCCTGGGCCATTATTTTTGATGAAATTTATTCAAATTATTCAAAAATCTTTACATTTTCTCTAGTTTACTCACGCGTGATCCCGTCTCGGTTTTCAGTATGGCGTAAGAGGTAACAAAATGCTCAATACAAGGCCGGGACGGGATTTTTTTTCTCAAAAAGAGTACATACGACTCTCATGGCCGAATACTCGAACGCTAACCAACATTAAGGTGTACTTAAATATATCGTTATATTTTTTTTAACATACGTAAATTTAAGTTACATACATTTTTTGAAGCCCTTAAATGTTGTAACCATTGCAGTATGTATGTATAACTGTCTTAGGTATGTTTAATTAAAGAGTTAGTCGGCTTCTTATTAAGTCTAGTTATATTGGTATAACACATCACTCAATAAGTCCCCGGTCTGACACATATGTGACAATATTTTTGACTGACCCACGTTATTTTCAGTAAGTACTACTATTTAAACGGTACGTGGTACAAATTTCATAACATTCTGACCGTTAGTTTAGAAGTTAGAGTCGTTTTAGTGACCCCAGTTTTGTTATTTTCAAGACAATCGATAGGAAGGAATTTCGTGTGTTGATTAAACGCTGTTTTTTGATGGGAAAAAATACTGTTGAAGCCAAACAGTGGCCTGATAATCATTATGGGGACTCTGCGCGAGGGAAATCAACTATTATTTATTGGTATGTTGATTTTTAAATCGGTCCCACAAGCACCGATAATTCTGAAAGCTCTGGTCGCCCAAAATCAGCTGTTGTTTCGGAAAACATAAAAATTGTCAATAAATTAGTATTAAAAGTCCGTAAAATGAAGTTGCGTCAGATAGCTGACACCTTGAAGATATCAAAAAGTAGTGTTTTTACAATTTTACATGAAAATTTGGGTATGCGCAAGTTGCTTTCGAAGTGCGTGCCGCGTTTGCTCACATCCCTCAGAAACAACAACTTGGCGATGATTCAGAGCGCTGTTTGGAGTTGTTCAAGTAAAATAAAAAGGATTTCTTGTATCAGAATGTGACAATGGATCATCCATCCATCCATCACTACACATCTGAATCAAAAAGATCGCCGGCTAAGTGGACAGAATCGTCCAAAGCGACCAAAAACCCAAAAGTCAGCTGGCAAGTTTATGGCATCCGTATTTTGGGATGCACAGTGAATTTTGTTCATCGACTATCTTGAGAAAGACAAAACTATTAATAGTGAATATTACAAGGCATTATTAGATTGACTGAGTTCAAAAATCAAGAAAAAACGGGCCCACATGCAAAAGAAAAAAGCTCTGTTTCACCAGGACAGTGCCCCGTTATTCAAGTCGATGAAAACGATGGTTAATTTTGATGAATTAGGCTTTATTTTTTTTCCCCACCCACAGTAACCTCCAGATTTTTGTAGACATGTAAATTATGATCCAGGGAAATAAATTTAGCTCAAATGAAGAGGTGATTGCCGAAACTGAGGCTTATTTTGAGAGCAAAGACAAATCGTTTTATATAAAGGCCATCGAAAAGTTAAAGAAGCATTGGGATGCATTTATCACTCTTGAAGGAGAGTATGTCGATGAATAAAGTACAATTTCCAAAAAAAAAAATTATTTTCTTAGTTAGACCGGAGACTTATTGAGTGATGTGTTAATTTGGTTCTGATACTCGCCGGACTCCAAGCTTCGATCTAAACTAATAATGATCAGATTTTCAGTTTCTTCAAGATATAAATAAATAAATAAACCTTTAATTGCACTACTAATTAACATGTAATATTTAATTTTTTTAAAAGTTTAATCTTTTGAGTTGTGCTTGCTTGTATTCCTATCGCATGCTTTCCTTCACCATGTTTTTCCCACGTACTGTGCCATCTCCTACACCCATCTTCTTTTTGGTCTTCCAACCTTTTGACCTTCCTTCAAATTCCCCCTTCTTTTCATTAATGGCGACTTCTATCAAAGTCGTTCAGTCATATTTTCGATAGTTAATACACCTGCCGGCCTAGCATGACCGCCACGAGCTATATCGCGGACGAGAGAAGACAAACTAAGATATAAGATATCTCGATATATTATATCTCCACATCGACAATTTTGATAGAAAAGATATCTCGATCGACAAAAATATCTATTTTTGATATTAAAGGTCGAGTTTTAAGTGTATTTGTCATTTTAGACCCGGAAGAAATACAGAGATAATCGATTAAAACACGAGAAAACGGTCGACAAAATTTTGTCGCGGTTGTCATGCTAGGCCGGCTGATATATCCTTTAGCCATCTATTTAAATTTAATTAAAAAGAACTTGTAGATGACCGACAGTGTTGTTCAGTTGATGTCATATCGCGACTAAAAAATCCGCGACTTAATCGTATCTGCAAGCGACCGGTTTAACGCACAAATTATCGTTATATGATACCGAACGAGTACAAGGTTAACCTTAAATATGAATCTATAGTCTATGAACTCGTATTCCAAAGTTTGAATTTAGTTTAACGACTTTTGCTCCATTAAAACATGGCATTTTGGCAGTTCTCAAGAATTCCTGATTATGATTTGAGCTGCAGTCATCTCGATTCAAAACAATTGCTTTGAAAATGTGTCGCGCTGACAAGTTCATAAAAATAGGGAAAAATAACGTTTTAAGGGATGGTATTCCAGTTGCTGTTTTGACAATGTAAAGATGGCTTTATTTTTATAATATTATTTTAGATATCGACACGAGCACTATTACCTTATGATAGGTGTTACTTCATCCACAGAACATCCAAAAATGGTGCGCTGTTGACCTATTTTTTTACTTACAGCATTCGGAAATCCGTAGGCTAAAACCAAAACACGCAATATGCACTTCACGCTGTCTCCATCTATGAACGGTTACGGTCCCATTACTAAGGCTACACAGTCTAGTTTTGTGCCCACAATCCAATCAACCGTCAGATTTTTGTGAGATTGCGTAAGTCAAGCAACCCTTGGTAGGTAGGAGGACCAAGGCGTAGCTTCGCGGTGCCATTCCCTTACCATGACAAGTTTTGCAAGAGTATCTGACTGAAAAGGTTATTGCCAAAAATGTAAATGCAAATACATTGAACCTATTGATGAAGTATAATTTTCCAAGATATGGATGCAGCTCGTTTAAATTTTCATACTGCTCACTTTCGTGCAAGTATGAGTTCGTCTCCATTCCACTCGCACATCCAGACGATCGGCAGGACTCCATCCATTTGATTATTATTAGATAGATTTATGTATAATATGTACTTACACGGTTTTAACTTTTTTGAATGCTGTAGTCTTCTATAATTGAGGGAGCACAAAGGCTTGCTTAATGTATTAAGTTTCGATAATATATCTTTATGTGTATCCTTTGTTGAAGACTCTAAATAAGAATAAATAAATAAATTTGTTGTGGATATTCCCCGAATCCGAACAGATCGCTTCGCATCATCATTTCTAATTGGAACGAACGAATGGAACTCCCTGCCATCTTCTATCATTCCGGACTACTATAACTTGGGTATATTTAAGGCCAGGTTGAAGGTTTCGTCGAGACAGACGTCATCGATCTGCGATGCATAAAAAGAGCATTTTGACAGAAACAAGGAAGTTAACTGACCCCCTATAACCTTTCTACAAGCATTGTAGTTAAGGTCAAAGTATTAATAAACCTTCACGAAAAATGAGCAGCGGTCGCATCTTTAAGGGATTGGCTTACCTGTTATTGATGCATTCGTCTCTTTTATAACTGAATATTTATGATCTACGAATGTCGCTGTCGGTGAATTGTGAACTCGCTTGGCCTAAATTAAATTCCCTCGTATATTGAACGTTGTCGTTGGAACAATCGAAGGTTAAGTTCAGGGCTGGTGTTTGCGCTCGGAGCCGGGTTAGCGTCGGCTACATTATGTAACATGTCAAATTACGTGATCAACCCGCCTAGCATGGCCATCAAGCATAGAGCAACACGGGCCACCGGCGAACCGGAGGGGAGTAGCCATAGCGCTCTTTACCGATACCAAACTGTCTGTCATTTTTTGCGGGGGGAAATCTGCGCTATGTGTGCGTACTCAAAGCTGCACACAAAAGCAATCTTCTGTCACTACGAAACTCACACCGTGACAATTAAAAAATACACTAACAATTTCACACACACATTTAAACATTCCGTGTCATAACAGTATAATTAAATGGCGCAACTACACTGACAAGTCTTTATAGCCGTAGTTGCGACAACTGTCGATACGCATTATCGATAAATTCAAGAACTCGGTTAGGGAAATTATAATGCCCCTTATTCCAAAACCAAGACTAAATATAATACTGAGTTTAATACCAGCTTTAAAACTTGGACTTCAATAAACGATATTACAAAAACGAGTTTATCGCTAGTCTAAGGATTATCTATAGTACTAAAGTTAAAAACTCAGTAACCCCTAGTTTAACTTCGGTACTAACCTCAAAACGTCAAGTTCTCAGTTGTCATTAGCGTCGTATTTGTATTATATTTTAATTACAAATAAACAACAGTAGAAAAATGGACGTGAACTCGATTGATTTCATGGATTTGGAAGATTTGGAAGTGATGGAAATATACTGGCGATTTAACAGACCTCGTAATCGCGTGATTCCATTTGATTAAAATGATGAAGAATTCTACGATTATATTAATATATCAACAAAAGGTTGAATTAAAAATAGTAGATTAAATACGTGAGGATTTAGCCGACGACCCTCGAGGACAGGCCCTCAGTCCTGAGTTGAGTACTTTGCGCGCTGAGGTCGTCATGTAGTAAGTATAAAAGTGATATCTAATGCAAATAGAAAACAATGCTAACATGTCTCAAACGCTGAAATACTAATATTATTGTATTATTCACAGATTCAAGACGATACATTGCAAGCCTTTCTTAAAGATATATAAAGATGCCTACTACTTTGGATAACAAAGATCAGACTATTGTTGCATGTTTAAAGTGGTGGTGAAAGTAATGATCATGTTCACACTGAACATAATATACCAGTACAACCGTATGATGCAAATCCAATAATAGTGGGAATATAAGGAGACGGCAGTTCATTGAAACTCACTTTTCATATTTTAATATGTAATCTATTAATAATAAATTTTCTTATATTAAGTTTAGTTTACAAAGATAATTAAAATATACACAGATAGATAACAATACTTGTTTTTAAAACGTCAAAGATCAGTCTTATATATAATAATTGTCATTATAATGCAGGTAATATAATATTAGTATATGTATGAGATATACATATACTAATAATTTTAAATATAATTACTTCTTATGCATAATATAACCCAGAATTTAATTCAAACATGTATTAATAAATGCATAATATATTATGCAATAAGGGAAGTCTTAGAAGAAAACATTACTATAAAATTGTGTACAAATTTGTATGTATTAATAATCATTTATTAAAACCAATATTTTTTATAAACATGTTTCATTGTCTAGTAGGAATTGCTCCATATTACAACACAAGTAACGTTCGTTGCACATTGTCGTTCAAAAAAAACTATTTTACAGTGAACTTACTGTTCTTAAGACATTCAAATCAAATCATTTTAGAACAGTGCCTATTTATTTTAGTAATTTGAGTTGCATTGCAAATTGCAATATAAACAAACATTTTGATAATATTTAATTTTGAAAAGAAAAATAAAAAGCCGAAAATAAGGTCGAAAAGCTCCTTTATAAACTTATTTAATCTATTAAACTAGTCAATTTTAAAAACCACTGATAGATATTGATACAGAGCTTTCACTGGTTTTTAAAATGTATTAGTTTTGTATAAATATGGCGAATACATTTTTGCGGGTTTGTTTTTTTCAATAAGAAGGAAATTCTTGTATCAGCATATTTTTCCATAATAACTCTTGCCAGTTCCAAATTATGATTTGTAAAATCATTTTCGTGCGAATGATAACTAATGGAGGGAAACAAGTCTTTGCCAATAAACTTTTTTAAGGAACGTGATACGACTTCAATTGTGGTACAAGATCGTGTAGGTTTATTGTCATCACTTAAACTTCCTCTTATTTCTTTTTCACAAATCCGACATAAAAGTATTACCTCTTTTGAAGCATAAAGTAAATTTCCTCTGCTTTTTTGGTGTATTATACTTTTTTGATCTATCGGCCCGAGCAAACCTTTTATGCACGTATTGCATTTAATTCTTTTGGCTGTCGAGAAAATAACAAATCCAGCTATATATTCCACAACTTTTTCCGCAAAAGGGGATAAAAAAGTTAGAGCTTCAATCTCATCAATCAAATCGTCAGTAAAATTGGTAAAATTAACTTCATCAGTAACGTCATTGCTGTTGTACTGTCTTACGGTTGAAGCATTAATTTTTTCCAGAGCAGATGTGCAATTCAGTATTGTTATTTTTTCCAGTGGAATGCAGTTTGTACCTCTTCCAGTTTGTGTTAATTCTGTATTAACAAGAATTTTTTTATAAATTGCTTCAAACTGGGAGCTTGAGGGATTATCGCAATAACCACCATGACTTCTTACAACGGAAAAAAATAGCTCAATGTGATCTTGGCTTATTCTGTGGAGTGGCATATATTTAAGATCATTTTGTTTGTTTTGTATTAAATCTAGAAAGATAGACTTGGTACTCTCAATGCAGATCAAAATACCCAGAAAACCCGTGTATCGTGGAGAATCTAATAATTTAATTTTACGTGACTCCCCGTTGCTCTTTTTTACATATGCCGATAAGCTCAATAAAAGCGTTTGAGCTTCGTCCATTTTTCTAAAAGCTTTCTCAAAGTTTTCAGAGTTTAATGCTCGTTTATAACCATTTTGACGTGACCGAGAATCCAATATATCAAAAATGTCGTTTATCAGTGAAATAAACTTCGAAGTTGCAGTTGATCCATTAAACTCCGGCAAATTTAATTCTTTCTCACAAAACATAAGTGCGTCAGCCACACTTGCGCTGAACAATTGTGCTGCAAGGCGAACATTCATTATCTTTGTTTTATAATAAATGTGATTTGCTTTCAACTTATTCGCCATGAAGAATAATTCTTCTTCCTGGATTTTATGTAATGCTTCCACAAATAACCATTGAATTTTATTTTCATTATCATCGTAAAAACATTTGTAGTCACAAAAAGTGTTTCGAATTAATTTTAACATGTGACTCGGGTCTAAAAAAAAGTAAACTCGCTGCCCCGTTGCAGGATCTAAAATGGTAGTTTGCAATTTATTTGCAACTAAGCAACAACCCAGTTCCATGGCCATGGCTAAATTTGCCTTTGCGCCGTCACATGTTAATGCTTTTATTTCCACTCCAGTTTCATGTACTAATTCAAATGCTTTAGTTACAAGCTGAGATTTTAACTTAGCACTTGTGCCTTTAACTAAAAAATATCCAATTGGGACTTTCCATTGAGTATTAATGCCTACTAATAGAAATACTAGGACATCTGTTGCTTCATCTGTATTATCTGTTATTAAATCAAAACCATAATCAACATACCCGAATCGTCTGTCACCACTTGAGTTGTCATGTGATTGTGTTTTTATTTTCATTTCGTCGAAAACCAAAGAACAATAAATTTTACTACCTGGATTGGCATCGACTTTATATTTTAAAGCCGCCAATGCTTCTTTGGTAAAACCGGGCCGTCCATCAATATGACTGTACCATTTTGTTAAAGTACGTGGAGCAGGTAAACAGGTCCCAAACGTTTTACGAACATACTTGTAGGCTTTTGGGGAGTAAAAGTTGAGAGTTAAAGCAAAACATCTCAGTTCTGGTGAATACTTAGCTCGTGAGAGCTTCCCACTATTACATTTTGTTAGTTGACGCTTAATAATTCCTGCCTCTTCAACGCCAATTTTTTCAAGGATCATCTTTTGTTCCTTATCTATCAAAGCTTTTTCATCTAGACTCTGAAGAATTTCTTCTAGCCCAGCAACTTTTTTCTTTAAGAAATTATTTTTAGATTGGAGCCTTTTAATTTTTTTTTTCTGACCATCTAACTGATTCTTCATTTTTCTTTTTCTAGGTGAAAGTGTAATAGTGGGAATTGAATTACATTTTTTAGATGTTTCCTTTGACTGAACCTGAAAAACAAGTAAGATATTATAATTATGCTGTAATCACATATCTGTATAGCTTACTAAATCTGAATAATAAAATAGTAGAAATGACTATATTAATCATTTAATCAAACATCAACTACAAATAAACAATTAAAATGCAACCCACATCTTGACGAGTTGACGATGTACACGGAGATGTCAACGAATCAGGATTAGTGAGAGTGGCACTAATGGCATCATGAGATGATAGTCTTTCATCTGGTTTATTGAATAATTGTTGATGAGTCTGAAATTAGATTTAACATTATTTTTTTAAGTTTAGAAATATATGCTTCCTTTCGCCACTATGTTTAAGGTGAACTACATCATGTGGACTGTACACTCATTTACCCTGACCATGATATAAAAAAAACTTACGCAACAACTACAGTTTGGAGTTAGAGTTGGTTTGGCGTCATCGATTAATCTCCTTCTTTTGTTCGTCAATACTTGAAAGTCAGAGGCCTCGAAATGGTTTGAGCAAATTACACTGTTTCTTGTGGGAATCCAGGTTATTTTATTATTACAAAATAACGTCCATCTATCCCTTAAATTTGGATCTTTAGGAAACCTGCAATAAATAAATTAAAAAACATTATGGATGAAGTACACACTAAGTGATTTTAATGTGCTAACGCGCGTAAGTATTATATTATATTTCAACTATGTATATTAAAATAAGACTGATCCGCGTATTGTATGAGGGCAAGCGGCCCGTGTTGGTAAAAAAATCCGAAACAACACGACCGATAATATTGTAATTTTTTAAGTTTAAAAGAAAAAAATTACTTACATATGAAAGGTAACCCCATCTTTTTGTAAATTTGACGTGGCAGATCTCTTTTTACAACAAAAAACAGAGCAATTCGGCATTTTTATGACGACAATCAGGAAAGCACTCAAAAGACTCAAAACGTAGAAAACACGAAATGAATTAACAATTTAACACAGAGTAAACAACTGTCATGCGGCATGCCAACGACAGACTAATAAAAATATCGATTTTAATCGATAAAAAATCGATAATCATGTATATTAGTTTTATTTAATTAATAATTTATATTTTATTTAATAACATAACGGTAATTATATGCATTATATTGTATTTAAAATGCATTTAATTACTTTTGAGTTAATTACCTTGTCCAAAGGTTTTCTTTTTGTGATTGTGTAATCGATTCAATTAATCGAGAATCTCAGGAAAATTATCTTTCTCATATTTCTCCTCTCCCAGACTGAGAATTGAGCTGGTTTTTTATATTATAAGATTAAAAATATGTCATTTTTTAGATCATATCGCAATTATTAAATTTGGGCCCACAATTTTCCATATCCTTTGGATTTTTAGGAAATAAAAAAAACATTATGGTTGAAGTTTACACTAAGTGATTTTAATAAATGTGCTAACGCGCGTAAGTATTATATTATATTTTAACAATGTATATTATCACAATATAATATTTGAATCAGAAAATTTAATCTCAAAACTGTCTCTGTATAGAAGACTCCTTTACCATTTTTTTCGATAACTTAAAACAATCCGACAACAACACTATCGCTCGGCGACAGCGACTTCTCGGAAATAAACTCGGATCAGTCGCTCGACAGATCCGTGTATTGTATGAGGGCTCATACAATACGCGGATCTGTCGAGCGACTGTGTTGGTAAAAAAATCCGAATCAACACGACCGATAATATTGTAATATTTTAAGTTTTAAAGAAGTAAATAGTAATAATATGATTAAAAAATACCTACATATGAAAGGTAACGCTATCTTTTTGTAAATTTGACGTGGCAGATATTTTTTGGCAACAAGAAACACAAACAATTCGGCATTTTTTTAGGAGGTCGATTCAGTCGCGCATCTGGATTTAGTCTAGTGAAAAGTGCGGCTACAACTAGTTTTATTGTACGTATAGGACCATTTGGACTTGTACCATGACAGAGGGGAACGCCTGCGTATGGCTACTCCCCTCCGGTTCGCCGGTGGCCCGTGTTGCTCTATGCCATCAAGAGATATCTCACGGCAGTGGCGTAGCATAGGTAACTAGCAACCGGTGCTGATCCCAAATTTGCCGCCCCCTTATTTTTGGAATTGATTATTAAAAATTGGGGCTCTTATTGAATAACACTAACCTAAAAGTTAAAAAGTAAGTCTGTTATTGCAGTGATGTAGTTACAAAAAAAAATAAAAAAAAACGTTGAAGGAAGTCATTTCAATCTTCTCCCAAACAGAAGTAGGGATGTTAATGAAAATTAAAAAAGACGGGTATCGAGCCCATGTACTACTCAACCCCCCAACGAGTCTGACAGAGGTAGGGATAATATTGTCTTTTATTAACGCGAGTATCACACATTTAAATAAAATACTTTATAATGAATTAAAACGCGATTTATTATTTATGCCGACGTTTCGGGTGCTTTTCAACAACCGTAGTCGCGGCAGATTGCCAGTTTACTGATATTCAGTTATAAAAGCTCCTGTTTCACCACCATATTTACTTAAAGATGTCACGTGGAACATGGTGTAATGGTTGCAGCTCCTTACAAAAATTATGTAAAAAGAAAAAACTTGGCGATCAAAAAGAGTGGCGGCGAGTTTATTGCCAGTTCTTCTCGTCCGCCCTTGATTTGAAAACTGGCAGTAAATGTAAAATTAGAAGCATTTAATATGTATTTTTTATTGACGTTCATAAGTGTACATTATGTTACCTAAATGAATAAATGATTTTTGAATTTGAATTTGAAAAGAGGTAGGGTTCCTTATCTGTGCGATAATGAAAACTAAATTCAATGAGCTAGAACTAGATTTCAAAGAAACTTTCACTAGAAAGAGTGTCCATGGAGTTTCTTGCCGGTTCTTCTCCATGAGACCCACTTTTTGGAACCGTGCAACTAGACGTTTCATAAGAGCCTGCAAAGGCCTATTTGAAATAAAAAACTTGATTTGATTGATTGATTGATTCAATCTTACTTTACTATCGTGTTTTACGAGTTATATTTGAATCATTTGATGTTATCTATCGGTATTACATGATTTATCGGATGTTATCTCGATCAGACATGTCATAATAGTTTGTACAACATTTCGTAAATTGTGATATATGACATAATAATTGGCGACTTGCGTTCCGATAGATCGCGGGTTCGAATTCCGTCTGGTCACTTTGGACATTGAACGGGTGGGAAATTCAAATAAATTCGTTTTGGCCTCAGTCTGGATTTTCGAATGCTTAAAGTAAAAAGTAGGTCGACTACGCATTATTGACTGATGTTCTATGGTTGAGGTATCACCAACTTCAATCAGTCAGGCAGTATCAGTCGATATCTAAAATAAATAAATAAAAACTGGTTAATGGTTTGGTATCTTGAACCAACTTTTTTGTTTTACAAAATGTTTTTAAGGAGCTGCAACCATTACACCATGTTCCACACATATATATAAACGAAAAAAAAAACAAAGATTTGTCCTCTATCAGCAGTAGGAGTAAATGAAATAGGAGCACGCACTTACATTCTAGTGGGAACAACACGCAAATACATGTCGAAATAACTAACATCATCGCATACACGAATTCAAGTCCGACCTGTCACCACAAGCACCACCCGTTCACGAGTATGACGCATGGCCAGCCATCGGCCCCCTCGCCATATTTTAGGGAGAGAGACAACCCGACGCATGGACGCCGCCACAAGCAATGACATATAAGCGAGCATGACGAACCTTAAAATGTCAACTTGGCTACATAAGAATATAATAATAATACTAATTATCCTGAAATAATTTGATACTACATGGTTTGTTCCCACTTTACATTAAAACAGTCGTGGATGTTGACGAACGCCCCCGGATCTGGAAGTGCAGCCGAGAGATTCAGCCAAGAAATGATGATACGGCAGAACGCATTACACTAAAATATATGTTTTACATACATATAATAATGAAAATTATACTAACCAGTATAACAATTAAAACTCGAGGTGAAGTATTAATTGCACAAGTTAATGCTAAAATGTACTCGAACAATGAATAATGAAGTGATTCTCAATTGCTATTTAATCGAACATGCTTATCGGTTTGATAGGGAAATATATGTATATATACTAATGACGAATTCTATTCCTAATTGTAAAAATAGTAAAGGCTATAGTCGTTTGTATTGTTTTATGTAAGGTGTTCGTCTATTTGCTTGAATATGTATATAATGTATGTATATAAATAGTATACTGCGCATGGAAATCAGTATCAAATGCAATTATAACATCGTATTTATTTCAATTGTATTGTCTATATGACGCAAATGTAACCTTTGTTACTCTTTCATGTCTGCTCAACTGATTTTGATGAAATGGAAAAGGATATAGCGATTGAGCGAAGTCTTTAATTGTTTTAAATACAAAATTCAGTAATTAGGTTCTCCCTTGAGGAATAATTACCGTCGTGTTTATGTTGGTATGTTTTATTTGTTTGGTAACTTCGGGCATTGATCGGGTGGGAGGAATATCGAAATTCTGACCGGGTAACGAACCACCGTTCATAGATGGAAAGACCGTGAAGTTATTGCATACTTTTGGATTCACCTATCGAAATTTTCAGCCAAGAAAGAATATTTTAGACTGGAAAAGTAGGAAAAAAACGCAATGAAGCGTTTGATATCCCCTTCGAAAAATCTTCTAGAAACTGCCCTGTTCAACCGATACTTTTGAGCGGAAGTGTATTATGAATTTATATTCGTTTTTTTTCTAATGGCACATAAAATTTGTTTATTCTAATATTAATACTGTCTTTTATCAACGCGAGTATCACACATTTAAATAAAATACTTTACGGTTTATCTATATATATAAAAGAAAGTTGTGTTAGTTACACCGTTTATAACTCAAGAACGGCTGTACCGATTTTAACGATATCTTATTTGTTGGATTCCTCTATGTCCCGAATAAAAGAATAGCTATTAAAGTATCGGAAAATTTCAAGAAAAACATATATGCAAAAATTAATTTTAAAATAAATTAGGTTCGGAACACCGCCATCTTGACAGCTCACGTCATGAATTCTTAGCTTTTTTGGAATAACAGATGTCCACTGCAAATCAGTGACATATTAGACAATTATATAAAAAAGTGGGCAAATGGGCATATTCAAATTTAAGAATAATTATATAATTTCGAAGCCAAAATTGTGGCAGAACAACGTCTGCGGGGTCCACTAGTTATTTATATTATTTATCCCGAAGTTTCGGATGCTTTTCAAAAACCGTGGTCAAGGGACAGACTGACGGTAATTATATAAATAATTAATCACGTTTAAAGTATTTTATTTAAATTTCCTAACATTTCTCGCAATCATAAAAACATAATCATGAAAGTTGGTTTGAGTAAATAGTTATTATTTAATATCAGTTTTAACGTGCATAATTGTATCACTCGTTATCAGTGTGTTGTTGTGCGGAGTGTATTGTAGGTATGTCATTGTTATAATAGTTTATCTATATTATACCGTGAGGTTTGTCTGGTTGGTTTGTGGTTTCTATAAGTAAACTGTCTGCGATATTAATTGTCCAGCGCTATCGTACAATTAAAGGACTTAATATTGATAAAAGAAACAAGAGACTAACGAAAATAAAAATTATACCCGTGTATGTATGGTACTAGCGGGTTAAAATTTCCTCCCGACATCCGATTTCGTTGAAACAGTTTTGATGTTGCCCAAGGCTCTGTCTCAATCTAAACGAAAATCAGTTCAGTATCTTCGAAGTTAAGCGTGAATAGGCAAACTTTTCAAATGACTTTTATGTTACTTGGATTTCTTTAATCGCCAATCAAACATTTCTATGTACAGTAATTTCGATGAAACCTTGCTTTTGATGACTTGATAATTTAATGCTTTAAATAGGTTTTTACGTATATTTCTAGCAGTGGCGTACCACCATACAAGCAACAAGCACAAAACCAAGGCTTTCCCTATTAAGGCAACCATAAATAGAAAAATAAAAATGCTCTTAACGTAATTATATAAGTCATCTATATCATACATGATTACGTTATTATATAATTTGCATATAAACACGTATTACGTTAATATCGGCAAGCCGGGTTTTTGGGCTTGTATGGTGGTCCCGCCACTGATTTCTAGCTCGTATTTGTCAGTAAAACGAAACATTGGTTAAAATGTACGATATAATGAAACATTGAAAAATAATATCCGCTAAGCAAAATAAACGGTGTTATTATCAAACTACGACAGTTTGTGGATTTGTGATCCGTTGCGCGGACATAATTTACTATTTTGTACCCCGACATCCGTTAGTCGTGTGAGTGCGTAATGTATCACAAACATTCACTTACTACCTGTTGACATATTACTAGTGTTTACGAAGCACCAATTTCCTTATTGTCTTAAATTTCTATTGCGTTATAGAATATTGTATAGCTGCTTTTCTCAATAACTATTATTTGGAAACTTGTTTTGTTTCAATTCTAATTTAAATAAACATCTCTCCCTGCTTATTCTTTCTACTTCACCGTAATGATGTCTCTTTAGGTTTGTGGTATTCCATAAGGGTAGTCCTTTTTACCATGCCCCAATTTTTTAATAATCTATTGCAAAAATAAGAAGGCCACACATCTGAAATGCGCCAAGTGCTAGTGACCTATGCTACGCCACTGAATTTATAAGCTAGTTAGTTATAAGAGAAATATTGCCGGAAATAGCATTAATTTATTTCAATATTGTTATGAATAGCGAGCGAAACATGAAAGTAGTTGCTAAAGAGGATTATGATGTGGCTTTCAATTTGGAAACATGTTCTGAATAGCCTAATAAAGCTTATAAAATAGGAGCGAGCTTAAACAGAATTAGTAAAATACAGATTTAATTTTCAATTCAACAGTCAAATTATTTTCAGTTTCAGAATACATATAAAAATGGCGATGATAATCATCTATTAATAGAACTCAAAATACATACATTAAAAATATCGCAAACTGGAAAAAATTAATTTCCGTAGCTAGACTCATTTCTATGTTATATTTATCAATCCTGTTTTTTTTTACCAGTAGTAAACTACCTACTATGCCTTGTCTACTGAGATATTATTTTCAGACTATCGCTCTCTACAAGCAGGTGACTTCTTATCATCTATTCATATGTGATTATTTGAGCAAAAATGAAAAATATCTGCGCGACTCTTAATGCACTTTTTGATTCGCATAACCACTTTGTGAACCGGTATTTCCGAACCGTATACGGCTTTGTAACCTCCAAGAATACAGTTTACTTTTGCTTTAAAGGCCTGTGACACACCTACAGGACTCATACTGTAGCATATGTCATATAATATGATATAATTACTATGGAATCAGTTGTCGCAAACAGTATTTCCGAACTGATCCGACTTGCCAACCTTATTATTCCTTAAAGGCCGTTGAGGCATCCTAATGTAACATATATCTATGGCTATGGCCGGTGTTTTTTTTATGTTACGTATAGATATCGACAAACGAGCAATGAGGTTCACTTGATGCGACAAACGAGCATGAGGTTCACTTGATGGTAGGTGATACCTCAGCCACAGAACATCAGTCATCGCTGTCGATTTACTTCTTACTTCGAGCATTCGGAAATCGAAATGCGCAATAAACACTTCACGGTTTTCCATCTATGAACAGTCGTTCGTTACCCGGTCGGAATTTCGATATTCCTAACAACCGTTCAATGCCCGAAGTTACCAGACGTGGGGAAGACATGCTTACAGAAAGTTATAATCATGACGTCCCAGTGAGATTCGAATCCACGACCCATCGATGCGCACGGCAGGTGATCTACAGAATGAGCCCGTCAAAACAGATCATTGACCTTCGAATGTCAGGTGACCCTCTATTCTGCTTCACAGCATAATGCTGAGCCAGGGCCAATTACAACCACAACACACACACATTTACACACTTTAAAAAATTTACCTTAATTTTATGTTCCAAAATTGTTTATTATTATTTTGTGATTCTGTGTCTTTATGTTATGTCTATGTCTATTATAAAAGAAGGTTATAACGTATTTTTTGTTCCAGACCTATCCGCGGAATGTCTGCGGTGGTTGTCGGTGCTGGTCCAGCACACGCCTGCTTCTTCGCGACGTACGAACAGAGCAAACACACGCTCTCACAGCTCACCAGACATCGGCACGACCACATCACACATGGTAACTTGTGTCTCTTGTATTAGCACAGATGTGAAGCGGGATATCTGAGAAGCACCTCTCTCTCTAGACAACAGGACCTGATGAAAGCATGCTCGATTAGAAAACTTTTTTTTTATGTCAGATATCGACAGACGAGCATGAGGTTCCCTTGATGGTAGGTGATACCTCAGATACAGAACATCAGTCAATTATGCGCTGTCGATATTCTATTTTCTTCGAGCATTTGGACATCCATAGACTGAAACTGAAACGCGCAATATGCACTTCACGGTTTTTCCATCTAGGAGTGGTGGTTCGTTACCCGGTCGGAATTTTGATTTTCCTCCCACCCGTTCAATGCCCGAAGTTACCAGACGTGTGGAAGACATACAGAAAATTATAAACATGTCGTCCCGGTGGGATTCGAACCCACGGCCCATCGGAACGCACGGCAGTTGTTCTACCAATCCCGTCAACAAGCCCGTCGTTTCGATTTGTATTCTCTTAACGTAAAACTATTCTTTACTCGTGTTATATGTATTTATATGAAATCAAACAAAACCAAATGGCGTTTGATTTTACTGTTAGATTACGTGTTGGTTTATTGACGTCAATTTTTATGCTAAAAAATGCGCACCTTGAGTTCTTTTGTTAGTACTGCGATGACAATACAGAATTGATATTTTTTGTATTAAAAACTAGATTTACCCGGCATGCGTTACAATGTCACGTAATATTTTTTTGGAACCTTCGCGGGGGCTATGGAGAATAACTAAGCAAATTTTCATCATGATCGTTTAGGAGTGCATAGAGTACAAACATTTATATAGATAGATAATGTGATATTGATACCTTAGATTCAATTACAAGTATTTTGTGATCTAGAAAATACATTAAAAAACGGAAAAATTACAACAAATTAATCCAGAATAAAACACTGCACTGCAAAATATCAAAAATAACTTTATCACCTGTAACATAAGATAAATGGAGATAAAATTAATGTACTTGCACTTTGTAACAGGGACTGAAACCGGTTAATTATTATTTTCCAAAATACGTGTCTGACTGAGATAGCATGATATTAGTTTTAAAGAGTAAACTGTACACTAAACTTACCACAGTAATTTTTTTCAGTAAATATGAATAAAAACGAAAGAATATTAACAAAAACCTTTATTATACCGGTATAACTCCCATAGTAAATTAACCGGTATTCGGTCCTTGCTTTCAAATACGATTTTATTAACTTGTGGTAATTGTTACTTAAAATATTTTCAGGTCTCTCCGGCTGTTTGGCGTCACTCATCCACGACGCCGTATCAAATCCCACCGAAGGTGAGTCGTCTTATATTCCTTATAAATATTAATATATACTTATTTTAGAGTGAGAGAGAAAGAAAATATTTATTCACTATCATATATAATAATACATAAATAATACATTTTTTTATGTGCAACTGACAGCGAAAAGGCAAAGGTCTCAACATATTGTGGCAAACATTTTTAACAATATGTACCTCGTAATGTTAAATGTAGATACATAGTAGGCCAGGGATGTTACGGAGGTGGTTTTATCGGAACCGAATTCGGAATCAGAGTTTTTAAATTTGTCTTGTCGGAACCGAAATCGGAACCGGAACCAGAATCAGAACCTGATCCGGAATCGGTGGGAGAGCCGAAAAGAGAGATATTATGTATTAAAATAAAATTACAAACATTATTAATAATATAACATCTGTTTCATTCATATCAGTTCAAAAAATAAAACACCTTAATAAATGTTGAAAATAAAAATAAACAATTTACAAATAAATGCTTTACAGATTAAATTTGAAGTTCACAATAACATACATAGCTTCTATACATTGCATCTCCATTTGACACTTATCTAAATATTCAAAAGGTGTTTGATTGGACGTTGCTCCCGTTTACTATATTGGCTATATGAGTTTATAACACGCGAACAACTTCAGTTGTGATATTCTTAATTGGTAATTTTAAGAGATTTTCCATATGATTAATCGGTTTTAAAATATCCATAACAGAGTGTAAGGAAAATTACTAAAAACTACACTATTTTGGCTTTGAATTAAACGTTTCTTTGCGGTAAGGTGACGATTTATCTTCTACTATTCTTCTTACTATTGAGATTTAAGAATTATCAAGTTCTAATTCAATATTTTAACGCCAACTTTGTTTAATAGAAACAAATGTTTGCCATTTTGTTCTCCTATATGTTCAATATGTCGCCGTGATCGTAGAACAACGACGGTTCCGTTTTTTTACGGTTTTAGTTTTATTGCATAAAACTATCTTACTAATTATCAAACTCCATTTTTTTATTTGTTCTGTTGATAAAGGGTTTTTAGACAGTTCTAAATTATGCAATATAGAACTGTCAATGAGTTTTATGACCAATACAATAGAACTAAAATCGTAAAAAAAATCAGAACCGTCGTTGTTCTACGATCACGACGATATATGTATAGAAAATGATGAATATATGAATTTTCTTATCGGTTAAATTATCATATTTTCCTGTTTTGATAGATCTCTATTGTATCTATTGATCAATAGTGAAGCGAAGTGAGTCATATCTACGCGAGAGCTTTAGGGATTTCCTATGTAAAGACATGACGGCCTAGAACAAAACAAAATATGTTATATGATAAAACAAATTGCGCATATCTCACGTATCTTGCACGTGAAAACGATTGAACCTCATCTGTTCATTAGCATGGTATTGTGGCTAAATTGAGCCAGCCGTTTCAATGTATGCCAAGTTGTCATTCTGTTATACATTGTACCTACGTTAAATGAAATGAAATGAATGAAATGAAATGAAATGAAAAAAGTTTATTTCAAGGTTCACACTAAAACTTACATACTAAACAAATTATAAAATATTACAATAGAATAAAAAAAACAATTATTAAGAGGCAGTGTACCTTGAAAAAGGAGTCAGCTCAGTTTTTGTTGTGCTATCTATCGATAACACAACACTGGTTTTCAGTGACACCCTATAAAAAACAAAAACAAAAAACAAACAAAAACATAAAACATTTGGAGCTTACAGACTACGGATCTTAAAAAATAATAATAATAAAAAAGTAAATTAATAAGATTAATAAATATATACTACTACTATTTTATATTCACACTAAAAAATAGAAAATCTGCCATATAATAAATAATAATTGTTACTCATTGTATTTCGTAGCATATTAAAACATTAAATATATATTAAATAATATTATATAAAAAAATAAAAAAAAAAAACGGATCTCACAATGCTCACTAAGGCTAGTGGTGCTGTAATTGCTGATGTGTGGCTGTCATTATGTATTTTTTGTAGTTTAAGCGAAAACTCTCAACCGAGCTTGAACTACGTAATGGCGGTGGTAAATTATTCCAGCACTTAGTGGCATTGTATCTGAAGCTTCCTCGAAACGCAGTGGAATGGTATATAGGGAGACAAAGCATTGGTTGTGTTATGGACCTTGTTACATAGTTAGCTCTCCTCTCATTCGACCACGAAAGCTTTTCGTACAAGTATGTTGGTGTTTTAGAATTTATAATACCAAAGAGCATTGTGGCGAAGTGGAGACGCCGTCTGTTATCCATTTTCATCATATTGCCATCTCTAATGTATGGAGTGACATGATCTCTGTGCGGAATATTCCAACAAAATCGGGCACAAGCATTCTGTACCCTCTGAATGGCAGATTTTGTACGAGAAAGCAAACGAGGACCATACGTGGCATCATTGTAATTAAATTTTGAAAGAATCAAGGCATCACACAACCGGGCACGAAGGTTTGTATCCAAATAATTTCTTATACGATAAAGGATCTTCAAACGGTAGAAACAGTTAGAAATTGTGGTATTAATATGTTTTTCGAATCTTAAGTGATCATCAAATATAATTCCTAGATTGCGAGCCTCTCGCACTCTCTCAATTCTATTATTATTAATTACAAGTGTAGGATCAAATTGTTCAATTTTTTCGATCATTACAGGTGTTCCTAATATCATGAATTTAGTTTTTGCAGGATTAAGAACTAACGAGTTACGCTCCGACCAACTGAAAATTTGATTGACGTCAGAATTAATACATTTTTCAGCTATATGTGTTTCGCTAGGTTTAAAAGATATATAAAGCTGGATATCGTCAGCATATATCTGGTATTTACAATATTGAATATTATTGACGATATCAGCACTATACAGGATAAATAGCAAAGGTCCTAAAATTGACCCTTGGGGAACACCTCTCTTAACAACACTAGGGCTAGAAGAAGACCTACTTCCATCCTCTTGCATTACTACAACAGTTTGCGTTCGGTTACTTAAATAACTGTTGAACCATTTTATAGTTTGTGAGCTCAGTCCATAGTACGCTAGCTTAGACAACAGTAAGTTGATATTTATAGTATCAAATGCACGTGAGTAGTCAAGAAGCAACAATATACTGCCCTTTCCCTCATCCTGTGCATGGAGTATATTATCAACTACGTCAATTAATGCAGTAGTTGTGCCCCTACCTTTTCTAAAACCAGATTGGTGATCGGGCAATACATTATTGGATTCAAGAAATTCCATTAGCTGTTTATGCACAATCTTTTCAATGACCTTGGACAAACAAGGAAGAATACTTATTGGCCGAAGGTCCTTGAAATCATTTGGAGTTTCTTTTTTTGGTATCGGCCGAACTAAAGCATGTCGCCATAAATCAGGAAAGCTACTTGTTAAAAATGATGTATTAATAATATGGGTAAGAATAGAAAGAGTATTTGATTTTGTCATTTTGAACATATCTAATGAGATACCATCTATCCCAATAGCCTGTGATTTTAGCTCATTCATAGCTTTAAGTACTGTCATCTCATCTACCAATTTTAGGTCAAAAACAGCATTGTTATGTCGATGGAACTCGTGGAATGTCAAAACAGACAAAGGTATATTAGTAGTTCCAGGAATATCCAGGAAGTGTTTATTCAATTCATTGGGATTGTTCAAATGAAATGGTAATACAGAATCTTTCTTAACTACGAATTGTGTGTTTTCCTTTATATGTTTCCACATCTCACGTGGTTTATTAATATTCGAGTTTATGTATTCGTGAAAATATGCATGCTTTTCTCGATCCAAAGCTGACTCAACATATTTTTTTAATTCAATATAGAACTGTTTATGGGTATCTAGTTTACTTTTTTTCGCTCTTGTATGGGCTTCATCCCGAGTTCTCATCATCATTTTAATATTGTATGTGATCCATGGATGCTGTCTTCGCTTAATGTTCTTTATTTTTTTCGGTGCAAAAAGGTCAAACAATGATATCAATGTTGATGTTAAAGACGTAACGATATCGTTCACGTCCTGCATTGTTAGCAGTTTATTCCAGTCAATATTATCGAGAAATTCCGTAAGATCATCTGTATTTATGTCCTTGATTGGCCTAAACTCAATTTTTTTTGGAATAAGCTTTTCCTTGTTGATGCTTAAGGTACAGGAAATGAATGCATGACTACTCAGGTTATCAATATGATCTACAGTTATGCAGGATACGGCTATATTTGTACAAATTACATCTAGTAATGTTTCAGAATGAGTGGTAAAATGTGTCGGCTCAGCCACTTGTTGTTTTAAATTAAATGTTTTTAAGAACATTTCAAACTTTTTATAATTTATATGGTCAGCATCTAAAGCATTTATGTTAAAATCCCCGAGAAGTACTATGCTGTCACACCAGATAAACGAGCCTATTGATTCCGTAAGAGCGTCAAAGAAAGTATTAACATCTAACCAAGGAGGGCGGTAGGCCGTGCCCACGACTAAGATCTTTGTGCGTATGACTAACTTTAGCCACATCTGCTCTACTCTCGGTGTGACAGGATGTGATAATATACGTACAGATATGCCATCTTTGATATAAAATCCAACTCCCCCCCCGCGAGAGCGTACGCTGTTCGGGCGCGGGACATGTCGGAGTCTATATCCAGAAACGGTAGGCGCGCGGCCCGCCTCTCCTTCACGCAACCAAGTTTCGTTGATGGCCATCACATCGACGGCATGTCTTTCCATTGCTACAAGAAACTCGTCATGTCTGGTTCCAAGTGAACCGGGATTTAGCAGACCAACCTTTAATCTTTTTTTACTATTGAATGTGATATTTTAAGATATATATTTGACCGAGCTTTAAATGAAGTAATTGTATAATAACTATATTATAATAGAAAACATAGTGTAATATATGTATATAATAAGTTATAGTATAAGTGTAAAAAAATAATATTACAATTATTTTATTAATAAAACCTTTAAATAATGATGTACGGAAACTATTACTATTTTGTTTAAACTGTATAAAGAAAATAATTATTAGGAAAAATAATTCAATATTTTTAGAAAATATAAAATTTAAAAGTCTACCAT
Organism: Anthocharis cardamines; assembly: GCA_905404175.1. Taxonomy (NCBI): domain Eukaryota; kingdom Metazoa; phylum Arthropoda; class Insecta; order Lepidoptera; family Pieridae; genus Anthocharis; species Anthocharis cardamines. The sequence continues at coordinate 2,432,584 of FR989972.1, read as the reverse complement.
ACATAGGCTCCAAACAGATGCATATAAATATAATTAAAAAATTAAACAGTGTAAAGTAGCAAATACAAAACTTAAATCTATTTATGGCTATACGAGTGTACTTGTAAGAGTTTATATAACATTTTTTTATAAATAAGTAACAGTAGTAATTAAACAATATATAAGTTGGTAAATGTTTGCAAGTATTCCTATACTTTTCACCAGAAATACTGGTGAAAATTAAATTAAAATTAAATAAATATATATGCGAACCTAACTTTAATCTGACCCAAAAACCTTATTTATATCTTCTTCAGAGCGTAGGATATGAAGAGAAGATTTCTGATCTCGCCGCGCAAAGATATGTCCTCCCCTGGTCCACACAAATCGCCAGTTCCTTTTACGCAACAACTCTTCACGTGCCATGTAAAACAGCTTACGGTTAATTCGAGTGAGATGCTCGTTGACATAGAAACGGCGCGGTTCTCCTCCCACACCGATCCCAGTGGTGTCCGCACCGCGCCGGACGCGCGCCGCGTGCAGGAACTCGTCGCGCAAGTATCGGCGCGTCAGTCTCACAACGATGGGCCGCGGGCGAAGACGTCGCGTCCCTTCGGCACTCACTACGCCGGGCTCAACACTATTCACTCGAGAACCGAGTCTAAATGCATTTACTATATCACGCTCTTCCAGGGTGAGACCTATTTTATGTGCTAGGGTAATAACAACATGGAGGAGATTCTCCCCACTGTTTTCTGGAAGACCTGAGATCTCGACATCGTTGAGTAGCTTGTCTTGTTCAGACTCGTTAAGCTGTCTTTTTAGGAGATCGATGGTCTCATTTACTTCAACTGCTTGCTTCACCTGGTTTTGCTCGGTACTTAGCCTAGTTTCCATTTGTGTCATTCGGTCCTCGATACTATCCATTCTTGTGTTTATTTGACTAACAACTAATGAAAATTTAGACATTTCCAGCCGGAAAGTGGATATCTCTGAGCGCAGGAGCTTAATTTCTTCCGCGAGTGAGGACGAATTGCTCTCTGGGCGAGCGTCTTCGAAATTATCACTGCTTTCCCCCTCCTGGGAGCTAAGGCTACCTCTACTTTCTTTAGAAGAGGCACATGATTTGGTAATAGTCTTACAGTTATTGCATATCCATGTTTTATTGTTGCGGGCGTCAGGGTGACAGGGCCTGTGATACAAGCCTGAACATTTTTTGCACCTAGCGCCATCTATGGCTTCTGCGAAGAACCTTCCACAAGTATTACACTTCACCATTATTGATTTAGATTTTGATTTATGTGATATTCACTAGATGGCGGGCGCAGTGCAATGACTATAAATTAATAATGATTAGTGAAAAGTGGGTAAACTTGAAAACAGATGATCAAAACTTCCAAAGTCCCTGAAGATTTTGCAACTTTTCTTCACGAACCAGGCTGAGCCAAACTGCTATAACACTGTATATCTTGAAGAAAGTTATAATGCACTGAACTTCACACTCTTTATGTCTAAATTCACTTGTTTTATATTTATTCACGAATAAAAATAACGAGACCACTGTATCGTCTGCAGCTCCAAATGTCAAATGACTAAATATGCTCATAGACCCACTGTTTGTCATTCATCCAATGTAAGTCTCGATGTCGTATCGTAATTCCAGTTGGAATGAAATTTTAATAAGCACTCTTTGCTTTTGCTGGCATTTGAACTGTGAGTTAGAGATGCGCGATTGCGAATGATCAGGGTATGGGTATTCGAATCATTTACAACTACTAATGTACTTTTTCGGCTTGAATATTAGTAATATACTAATGTTCATAATCGAATGATGGCTCCTAATATTACTAATGACATTTCGATGAGACAGTACGCGACTCTCGGCAGTTGCCACTGTTGAACGAACTGTGAATGAATCGCTCTAACGATTTGAAGTCCGAGCCAAAGTTGAATAGGTTTAGGTATCAAGTTAGTTACTAATTTTCCTATATGCTTCTAATTTGAATGATTTTCTCATTCGAATGAAAAGCCTTGAAAACCTAGAAAAGCCTTGTCTTTCTTAAGAATCTTGCACGTTCCTGTAAGCCTTTTGGGATCATAACTATTATCATATTTATTCAATTAATTAAATTTCAAATTCGAAAATCATCAATTCAATTAGGTAACACAATGTACCTACACTTATGAACGTAAATAAAAAATAAATCCTTCTAATTTTACATTATTTTACTGCCAGTTCTCAAATCAAGGGCGTAGAACGGACGAGAAGAACTGGCAATAAACCCTCCGCTACACTTTTTAATCGCCAAGTTTTTGGTTTTTTTAATTCAATGGACTTCCCATTTAGTTCAATGGAAAGCAGAATTATGTATTGTAATACATAAAGTAAAATAGAAATTAACTTAATTAAGCTTAGCATGAAAAATCAAGGAATCTTTCATTTCATTTATTTTGAAACGATCGATGTCCGGTTTTTCTAGTGTCATCGTTTTCTTACAAACTTCACAAAACTGGACAAAAACTCCCAAGTTTGATTCGTACCATCTTAACGGTTGGAAGTCAAGCAGTTAATACGCTATCTTCTTCCGCGCACATCATTATTGTTGATTGAGGAAAGAGGTGTGATGTATATGTATTTATCCATCTGCAGATTCTCTGGTGTTGCGGAGGCGACAGTGTTCTCTTTTCATCAGATGATCCGCATGCTCGTTTGCACTCCTGTACTATAAAAAAGAAGAAGATAGAAACGTATTCTGTTACTTTTCTATGTCAAGCCCTTTGGTGTTGCGAATGTCTATGGGCGCTGGTGATCAATTACCGTCACGTGAACCACCTGCCCGTATCCCCCCTTATTCTTATAAAAAATTGTGCAAAATGTACAAATTGATATTAATGGTAGAATGATCCTTTAAAATAATTGATTTGCCGGCTTCTATTTATCCAAAGCACTGGTTATGCCTTATTTAATAGGTATTTCTAAGGATAGATAGAACAGGTTTCTTCGTCGTGGCACTTCTTAGATTGCATCACCATTTTCTTTAGTGGGTTCATGGCCGAAAGCCTGCAAACGATATGAATAAAATTAGTCAAAAATATCATGAATAAAACTATTTAAGTTTATTTAAGTTTATTTCAATTTATATTTTGTTTCTCGTTATATAAATAATATTTACAATATCACATACATTGGAACACTCGTCGGCGGGTTTGGTTCGACGGGACTACATGTTTATGAGTTTTTGTAAGCATGTCTTCCCCAAGTCTGTTCATTGTTTAATAAACAGACGCGGGCCGGAACTTAGATATTCCCCTCACCCGAACCACCGGTCATAGATGGAAAAATTCCATATCGCGAGTTTCAGTTTCAGTCTATAGATTTCCGAAAGCTCGATGTAAGTCACTTTCCTGAAAGTGAACCTCGTGCTCTTCTGTCGATATCTGAAATAAAAAAGGAAACTATCAGGAATATCGAGTTGAAGTTAATTCATCGATTCCATAATAACGTTTGTCTTCAAAAATGCTATATGAACGATAAAAATTGTGAATTATATAATAAACGTTAAGTGCATAGCGCGATAGGTAGGTATAACGAGTTGCTGATCTATGGAGGACGTCAATTGGTAGACAAGTTCCGGTGGCGATTGTTAAGTTATTATGATGATTAGGTACGCCGATACGGTTTGCACTCTTACTAATAATACAGTATTTATACAAAAAATGGTTTCTAAAAGCCAAAGATTACATAAATAAATAATAATACATTGTGTAGCTCGTATACACGTATAAAATAATTTTATTGCTACCGGGTTATATTATCGTAAATCATAATAATTACACATTATATTATGATTGTTAAAACAAAAAATTTACTTTTCCTTCAAATCTCGAAAATTTATTTTATATTAAACAAAATGTTGATTTCAATGATTAGTGTAAGCTATTTTGTATGGTTTTATTATTATTTAAATTATTTAAAACATCATGTACTGAGATAAATTCCCGCGGTATATTTCATTGATCATTTTTCTTTATAGACAAGTAGGTGATTGGCCGACTATCCTTTTTCCGACCGAGACGATATTTTGTTTTCGCTTACCACTGTGCCACGAAGGGACTCATTGTTATATAATTCTATACAAATATGAAAATTAACTTCAAATTCAAAATCTGTATTTACTTAGATTAAGTAGAGTCGACGCCACCACTCAAGTCCAACGGCGAAGTCTGGAACTAAATATATGATAGCTTCGATATCTTGTTGTTTGCCAGGAATGCGCGATACGAGTTTATTACGCGCTAAACATACTGGAAAGTTGAGAAATACCAAGTTGATGGGACGTAAGGAAATGTTACACTTCTTACTGACAACATTTTAATATGCGACAGAGGCGCCGCGGCTATCAGACTTTGCAAATAATTGTAAAATTTATATTATTTTACAATTATTTACAACATTTTCCATTAATTATTCAACAACTACAGGTAAATGTCAAATTCAAACTACAGATAAATGTCTATACCTATTTCAGAAGTCAATTTCATACATGACAAAAACTATTAATTAGTATTTGCAAAGAACAAATTTACATGAAAGCACAGGCCTTATAGGCGTGCTTCGCATGGTTTCTCTGAGGTAAGAGTAGTTCTTACCCCAGCCACCGCGGCGTTGCTAGTATCCGTGTTAACGAACACTATGACGCTAGGGTCTTAGCGCGCACCCAGTCGCTTTTAGAGCGATATTGCCGTTCGCTCGTAAAAGCAAGCGAGACAACGCGAGGGGAGGAGTCAGCGGACTGCTTAGATGTGTGTGTCACACCGATACATTGCCGCGCGCTCTGCAGGTCAAAAGCAGAACTACTTTTTCTGTTCCAAAAAATAATATGGCCCTGTGCTTCTATGTTCTTTGGTATATGTCAGAAATTCATCGATATTATAAAATTTCTTCACTCAAAAAATATTTACTGAACTCAACAATTCATGGTAAAAGTGTAAAGAATAAAATAGAAGTCGTTTCTAGAATTTTAACAAGTTTTCCAATGATGATTGCAAGTGTATTTAATAATTTAAATTCCTACCGTCCTTGACATTAGCAATCTGATGTCGGCATATTTTTTCCATTTGCTGGCGTTTTAATTCCAGCGTAAACGCATAATGTTTTATGTATGTATTTCAAACTGCCACATTAATTGGCATATATGTGTATTGTGTATATATGTTACAGTTGGAATTATTTCCCAGTCAAATGGGCTTTGAATGAAGTCAAGAATATTAATATTGGTCAAAAAATATAAACTATTATAGTTTTTACTAGAAAAATCGGTTATAAGTGATTTTGATGACATTTATTTATTTATTTGGAAAACCTTACAGCTAACTGAACATTAACAAATTAATTTTTAAAACACGTCAATTACATATTAATCAATAAAATATTATGTAATACTACAGCGAGAATGCGTGCAGAGTGTAGGTGTGTGTTTGTGTGTGACTGAGGGTGTGTGTGTGCGTTAAGAAAATAATATGATACAAAATTGGCACGATTCAGTTATATTTTTTTATATTAGATATCGACAGACGAGTATGAGGTTCACTTGATGGTTGTTGACACCTCAGCCACAGAACATCAGTCAATGATGCGCCGTCGAACTACTTTTTATTTTGAGCATACGGAAATTCATAGACTGAAACCCCAACGCGCAATATGTACTTCACGGTTTTTCCAGCTATGAACGGTGGTTCGTTACCCGGATGGAATTTCGATATTCCTCCCACCCGTTCAATGCCCGAAGAAAACATTCTTACAGAAAATTATAAACATGTCGTCCAGGTAGGATTCGAACCCACGACCCATCGATGCGTACGGCAGGTGTTCTCCCGAACGCGCCATCGAGCCCGTCAAATAGTTCTAAGGACTAACTTTGAAATATTGAATTGAATGTGTGAAGAGGAATTGAATGTGTCTAATGTTGAAAAATAGTCGTATTGTGAAATTTAATTTGGGTTTTACCCCTGTCTGATATAAAAAGCTAGCTAGCTTTTTCGGTTTTATATAATCTCTTTGCAAACTCTTCTTCTTCCATCAGCGCTACAACCCCTTGTGAGTCTTGGGCCCCCTCCACAGTCTTCTTCCACTTGTCCACGGTTCCTAACCTCTTTTTTCCAGATAGTGTATATTCCCATTTTTTTAAGATCTTCAACACAGTCTTTCCACCTTTTTCTAGGCCTGCCCCGTGGTTCCAAATAGACAGTGCTGTGGTCGCTCTATAATCTGGCATTCTTTGCGCATGTCCAGCCCAACGTAGCCGCTGAGACTTACAAAACCTGACGATTGTAAATATGTCTTTGCAAATATTTACCGCAAATGTAAGCAAATGATGAGTCAAATTCAAAATAATTTATTCATTTAGGTAACACAATGTACACTTATGAACGTCAATAAAATTTACATATTAAATGCTTCTAATTTTACTTTTATGCCAATTCTCAAATCAACGTCGTAGAACGGACAAATCGTCGTGATCGTAGAACAACGACGGTTCTGATTTTTTACGGTTTTAGTTTTATTGGATAAAACTATATGACTTATTATCAAACTTCATTTTTTTATTTGTTCTGTTGATACAGGAGTTTTAGACAGTTCTAAAGTATACAATATAGAACTGTCAAGGAGTTTCATGTTATGACTAATACAATAGAACTAAAATCGTAAAAAAATCAGAACCGTCGTTGTTCTACGATCACGACGAAATATACTCTCCTCCACTCTTTTTAATCGCCAACTCTTTTTTTTTTGACAAAATGTTTGTAAGGAGCTGCAACCGTTATACCATGTACCACATGACTTCTTTAAGTAATTAACTATAATAATAAAAATATATATAAAAATAAAAAACAAAGATTTGTCCTCTATCAGCAGTAGGCATGGTGAAATAGGAGCACGCACTTACATTCTCGTGGGAAGAACCCTTAAATATATAGTCGAAATAACTAACATCACCACATACACGAATTACAACAAGTCCGACCAGTCATCACAAGTCCCCTTTTATTTACTTGTTTACAAAGTAAGCTTCACGTACTAAATTCGCGATTCACTGACCCTATATGGGCTTGTACGGCGATACGGTTGAATGAACTATAGATATATGGGGCGATAGTTGAAGGCCGTCATTGGTCACCGATAACTGAGACGTGCGTGATTGATAACTCCGAGTATCTTAAGGTCATAACCCAACCCGATTAAGCACCGTTGGATACCGGTATCTAAACATTGTGCATTTAACGAGTGGAAGGAATATCATAATTCCGATCGGTAACGAACCACTGTTATATATAGATGGAAAAAGTGAAGTGCAAATTGCGCTTTTTGGTCTCAGTCTATGGATTTCCGAATGCTCGAAGTAAAAAGTAGGTCGATAGCGCATCATTGACTGAGATTCTGTAGCTGAGGAGAACCTACCATCAAGTGAACCTCATGCTCGTCTGTCGATATCTAACATAAAAAAAACATGTACCAGACATACATCCTGTGACTATTCATCTAGACAAAGCAAATTAGTCCTTTGAGGATGGATCGTTTAATAAATTAATTTATATGGCCTCTTGATTTAATTTTCGTCAGTGTGTTTGGTTATAATTTAGCCAATTAACTCAATATCGTTATAAATTATAGCTTATATTTTATTTTGACGTATAAACAATAATACTACTATAAGTTTCATAAAATCCATTCAGTAGTTTTTGAAACAGTCACAGAAATGTATCGGCCCCATGCCCCACGCAATGGGGACTCGAAAATTCATCACTTTTTCACAACAAATTTACATAAACACGCGGTAGGGATTTCTTCAAGAATAGGATAGAATTATTATTCTAAGGGTGAAAAGTAACTAAAACAAGGCTAAAACAATCAAAATTTACTAAATAAAATAAAATTATGTAACATAATAAAAAAAAACACAATATATAATAATTCAACTATGAAATGAACTTATTTTTCACTGCAACGAATGAACAATGAAACTGAATTTACGATAAAAAATATTGATATTTTTGTTTTAAATTTTTATATCGTGACGATTTTATATTACTTCTGCACGCTTACTTGGTCAGTTAAATTCTCAATAATTGCTTCTGTAAATTTATAATCAGTATCTACTCATTAGTCTAGACTTTTCTATAAATCTTCTTCTTCCTGCCCTTCTGTTTTTTATTTGGGATCGGCGCAGTATATCTCTTTTTCCATTCTCTTCTTTCACTCGCCATATCATCAGTCACCTCTCTCAAACACATATCATTCTTTACACAGTCAATCCATGTTTTTTTTGGCCTTCCCCTATACCCATCCACTTTCATATTCAAAACATTTTTTTTACCTTTTGCACGGATGCAATATATACGTACACAAAAAAAAGTTACTCTATTGTTGCCTATGTTACTCGCTAATCATGCAGCTTTCTATTGGTGAAATAATTTTTAAAATCGGTCGAGTAGTTTTTGAGTTTATTCATTACATACAAAAAATACAATTTTTTCCTCTTATATTGGTCTAGATAGTATAGATATATTAAAAATAGTACGAGAAATCTCATTTTCACTAGTGATATGTTTAGTCAATATTCAGTCGGCTTTGGCACAAGAGAAATGGTTGTGTGAGCCAAAATACTTAAGGTCCTTGAACACATCGATTTTCTTAAGTCTATATCAAACCATAGTGACGCAATCTATCGGATATATGTACCTACGTTCAATTCTAGACTTTTTTTGAACTCTCGTAATTTGTCCATTGCTGAACATTGAACTTTTTCAAAACGTTTCACTTTTTCACGTTCTTCTTTACAGGCAAGTAAAGTGACCGAAACATTTTAAAAAAATCTTTCACTTGATTCGAATGCGAGACTTGGGGTCCAGGTTTTTTAAAATATGAAAACGACCCTGCGGCTCATCTGAAATTTTCAAAGAACTGATACAATTTGAGCACGTTCTTCAAAAGTAGTATAAAGAAAAGTTCTTGAAGTAGGAATTATAGAATTTTCTCTAAATATTGGCACTGTTCAATAATAAGAACAGTTTCATAACTTTAAAATGTATGTACACTCTACAGACTAAAACATCTTCAGTATAATAAAAAATATTTTGGAATACATCGGAATTATAAATCCGAAAAGTGAAACATCTAATTGTGATTAGCAAGTTTTTTTTTATGTTAGATATCGACAGACGAGCATGAGGACTTGATGGTAGGTGATAATTCAGCCATTGAGCAGCAGTCAATGATGCGCTATCGATCTACTTTTTACTTCGAGCATTCGGAAATCCTTAGAATGAAACCGAAACGCGCAATAGATTAATGCGTTTTTAAGATTAACTAAAATTCATTGTTTGAAATCTTGTACCAGTAACACCTTATCCTTATTGTGTCTGTGACATTTCCAGACTATGTACATAAAATTACATTAATGAATATTATTTGAATAATAATTATGCAAATTAATAGTATATGAATTATAAATCTATTCATATTTCCTGTTTTGAATTTTGCATAAGAATTTGAGCATCAGTCTGTTATTCTGTCTACGAATAGCTTAGGACTACAGTTCTCTCTCTGCGCCTTTTTCATTATTCAATTTGTTTAGTTATATTTTTTATTTAATAATTAAAACGGCCGATTACGCCATTAATATTAATTAATTAGATCTAGAATAATGAAAAGAAACAAGACATCAGTAAGATGAACAATACAACAGAAATATACAATACGCAGTATAATTATGTCTACTGCTCTCGCCGTGTGTCGAAATCAGTAGTTATGAACTCAATCCACAAAATAAAAATAAAATCCTAATGAAATAGGATGCGTAGAAAATTAGCCGTTATATTGTTTTTTGATTTAGATCCGCGTTTGACCACGTTTTACTTGTTCTTAAGTGACAACGTGGGCTAGAGTAGAACTGAAGAAGAGCCCTTGAAACTTGAATTCGCCCAGACCATATTAATGGCATTAAGAATGATAAGGGTATTTAGACAAGGGATGAATATAATAATCTGGTGCATCTTCTTGTCTTGTTACCTTTTTATTAGGGGCGCAGTATATTGTCTATATCCATTCTCTTCACTCGGTTATATGATCTGTCACACCCATCAAATCTCTCCTCAAATCGTGCGTATAAAGCACCATGAACCGTCAACTATATACTTAATCTATTTTTGACAATATTTCATTTGCAGAGGTACTTATTACATATAACACTATTATTTTTAAATAAACTAAAGGCACTAATCCTAATGAAATGAGGTTTAAAGTGACTTTTAAAAAAATTGGGAAATGTCCTAAAAGTATAATTTTGGCGCTTTTGCAATTTTGCGATTTCACAGACGATATGTATATTCGACCTGTTTCATATTAATTCAATATTCGAATATGAACCGCATTCAATACCTTATTAACATAAGTATACAGAACTAGTTTAGCGATGTATCACACGTGTCTAGAGTGATACGGCAAAAAACAAGTATTTTATCATTTAACTTTAATTTAGTCTGCAATTGTTCGAGTTATGAAGATAACCTCTCTAGACTTTTACTTGTCAAACAAGGAAGAGGGGATAGTACATCTCGCTCGCACTATCGATTTTTTAACAAAATGATACGTTGCGTTTGTTGTAAATATGTAGTTTATATCTTAGGCCTTTTTAGTTTAATTGACCTAAGGCTATCTCTTGTTGTTTAAAAATGTACTATCTTATGCCTATATTTGCTCAATTATCAGATATCCGGTTTAAGAAAATACTAGAAATGTTTTAGTTTCGTACTCAGGATTTCTTTTTCTTGTAAGATGTTCGTGCTTGGTCTTTAGACCGCTGTAACATTGCGGTATTTGTACTTTTAATTTTTCCTTTTGTACTCTGATAAGGGGTATACTTACTGTACATATAAAACTTAGTGCAATAAAGTGATTATTGTTAAATTAAGTAGGTAAAATATGTTTCTTCAGTGTCAGTTTTAGTGGAGTTAAAATACATAACAATATTACGAATTTTTTTGCTAGCCAAACGCATTTTGAAAAATCTCCCTTGAGCTGGGGGTCGAGCCAAATCTCACAACACCTCACCAATGTGGGAGAGGGGATCGAAAAGTCGCCTCACGTAATTAATAGGCCTTTTTTTGTTGCTCCATAATTTTTGTTCACATCTCTAGTTTGTCTCGATGGCTAAAAAAGTTCACTAGTACAGTCCTTGGGTGGAAGCAGACATATTTCTGTGTCTGTTTCATTAATCTCTTTAAAGGCAAGTAAATGATTAGCCTTCTGTGCCCTGTCCGATCACATTTTTTTTAATCGTTTCCCCAGGATACGAATCCAGGACCTCTGGTGCTCATGACTCGATGGCTGACTGTAATGTAGAGTACCTTGTTAAGGAGTGATTGATTAAAGGAACCACAAACGACCCCTCGACCCGAGATAATAATAGAATAAATGCGATAAGCGCACGAGTACATTACACTCTACTATTTGTGATGGCAACACTTATCAATAGAGAACTTACTGGTTATCAAACACAAACAAAAACTATGACATCTAGAAGACTTCTGCTATATTATCGTGGTGGAATATGGAATTTGTAACATAATTAAAGCTCTGTGTTCGAATCCCGAATTTTTTTCGAAAGAAATCGAACGCTCGAAGTAAAAAGTAGATCGACAGCGCATCATTGAATGATGTTCTGTGGTTGAGGTATCGGCTACCAAGTGAACCATGAGGCTCGTCTGTCGATATCAAACCAAAAAAAATGTTCTGGCCGAGTCGATCATAAAAGGCTGAGGCATGAGGCAACATTATCAGCGAGTAACATAGGGACGCATAACAATAGGTGTGCGAAGCCAGGCCGATCGCTAATATAATATAATGCCATAAATGGTCTCGTCTCGTTTCAGTTGTGAAGCAGCGGTTGCAGATGTTGAACTCCCCCTACCGAGGCGTGTGGGAGTGTGCGAGGCATGTTTACCGGGCTGAGGGATTGCGCGCGTTCTACCGCTCGTACGGAACGCAGGTCACCATGAACGTGCCCTTCCAGGTAATCGATGTATAACTAATTGATAAATTGTTACGTATAAAGAGGAGGTGCTATCGAAGAATACACTTTTCAAGCAGCACTGGACGGTAACCGTGTTAACAGGTTTGATTTAAAACAGTTCTATAGAGTTAGTAACATAATTTATCTGGATAAGTATTGAATTGGAGAAAATAACTTTGTAAGCTACCATGGTTGTTACGCATATGAAAAACCGGGAAAAGTCAGGGGATTTTTTAACCTGGAATAATCAGGGAAAAGTTACGAAATTTGTGAGTTAGTAATGCGTAACAACCATGGCCTCAACAGAAACCAGCGTGTAAACGTCTGTTAGTTGAATGGCCACATGGCCACATGGCTGAGAAACAGGGCGGTAAGTGCTGCCTCGTTTGCCAAAGCTTAACCACATTAATCTGAATCGAGTGGCCTTTCCATCGAAGTTGTAGGTACATGTGTATATTTCTATAGTGGTTGCATAAAAGACTGAAAATTTATGAACTATTTGAAAACTGTTTGAGAGTTATTGACAACAGTAAAGTGTAGTTATAGGATTTTTTGACGGTATTCAAAATGAACACCTGTATTCCGATAAAAAAATATTAATTTATTATTATTATTACACATTATATGAGATAAAAGTAAGGTAACGTTGGAGTCTGCGGTAGTATAAAATGTGCTAAAGATCCCAGCTCCCGCCCTCAATTTTTTTTATATCTAAAATTCTATTTGAAAATTTCAATTTTGTTCATTCAAATTCAAAAAAATCATTTATTCATTTAGGTATCACAATGTACAATTATTGTTGAGCTCAGCTTTCCGTTCCAGGCGGTGCACTTCGTGACGTACGAGTGGTGTCAGTCCCGTTTGAACCCCGCCCGGGGCTACGAGCCCCGGGCGCACCTCACGTCCGGGGCGTTCGCGGGCGCGCTCGCGGCCGCCGCCACCACGCCCCTAGATGTCTGCAAGACGCTACTCAATACACAGGTTAGTTTTATTTACTTACATCCGGGTACTGAATACCGGTTAATTTACTATGGGAGTTTATACCGGTATAATAAAGGTTTTTGTTTATATTCTTTCGTTTTTATTCATATTTACTGAAAAACATTACTGTGGTAAGTTTAGTGTGTATTACTCTTTAAAAGTAATATCATGGTATCTCAGTCAGACATGTATTTTGGAAAATAAAAATTAACCGGTTTCAGTCCCTGCTTACATCTAACAAACAAGACAAAATTGTAACCGAGTCTTTGTAAGCTAAACCATTGTTGAAAAGAGTGTCCGTGGAGTTTCTTGCCGGTTCTTCTCCATGAGACCCACTTTTTGGAACCGTGCAACTAGACGTTTCATAAGAGCCTGCAAAGGCCTATTTGAAATAAAAAACTTTTGATTTTGATAATAAGAGAACAAGATAAGAGATACCAAAGAAAATAAGTATATTTTCCAAATATGTCGCTTATCCCTTTTTGGTTATTTGCTATCGATATATTTAAATGCTTTTTTTGCAATAAATCGAATACTTCTAATTCGCAAAGAATCAGACATAATAATCCGCAGCGACTATAGGAATTAGTGACTAGACAAATATTCAAATTTTAATAAAATATATTTTTGAATATCAAGTTTAAGTTGGCAAAAAAGTCGAAAAACGAGTCTTGCTAGGCTAGATAGGCATGCTATAAAACCTTCCGGCATTTGAATTGCAAATTGGATAATAAAAAAAAACAAAATCTAGTTTCGTATGAATGCATAACTTCGAACATGTCTATAAAATCATTTAAAAAATAATTTGAATTTTGTTTCATTCTGTTCGTGAGAGTCCAACCGGCCTAGCATGACAACCACTACAAAATTTTGTGGACAGTTTCCTCGTGTTTTAATCGATTATCTCTTCATGTCTTCCGGGTCTAACTTGAAATACATTTAAAACTGGACTTTTAACGTCAAAAGTGAAGAAATTCGACGAGATATCTTGTCTATCAGCTGTCGATGTCGAGATATATTATCTTCACTCGTTATGCTAGGGGCTTGGAAGTCCAGCTTCTCGTCTTTTGATAGATAAATAATACATTTATTTGTCAACTTAAAAATACATTAAAATCTTAACAGTTTTGAAAACTAGAGTTTAATATAATTCATTAATATAAGGTTGATCACCTGAGTGTAATTAATAGAGTTACGCCCCATATAATATAACAATGATGCACTATTATTGTCTACTGTCGCTACGAATATATATTATTAATAGTACATATGTCATACTAGCGATCCGCCCCTGCTTCGCACGGGTGCAATGTAGATGTAGTATACACAAAACAAGTTTATATTATTCGCTGATAATTTAGCTTTCTATTGGTGAAAGAAATCGGTGAAGTAGTTTTTGAGTTAAATCGGAACAAACAAACAAATCTTTCCTCTTTATAATATTAATATAGATAAGTATAACAATTACCGCATGTAATAGTATAGTCATTTCACACAGAATTTGAAAAAGTTAAAAAGGTAAAGTTAAGTTTGACCGATCATTTTTCTTTACGTACGAGTATATCTACATTGCATCCGTGCAAAGTCGGGGCGGATCGCTAGTCTTTACTAATATCTATACTAATATTATAAAGAGGAAAGATTTGTATTTTTGTATGTTATGAATAAACTGAAAAACTACTGGACCGATTTTAAAAATTGTTTCACCAATAGAAAGCTACATTATCAGCGAGTAACATAGGCGTTGTTTTGTGTATAGTACATCTACATTGCACCCGTATGAGGCGCGTTGCTACTTTTTTTTAAAAACAAAAAAGTTTTTTTAAATAAAATAACCATCATTTGACCTCCAGGAGCGGGGTGCCGAAGGTCTCGCAGGTGCGGTGGGTCTCGTGATGCGAACGGCGGGGCCGCGGGGGTTCTTCAAAGGGGTCGCGGCGAGGATCCTCTACCAGATGCCCGCCGCCGCCATTTGCTGGCTCACGTACGAGACGCTCAAACACGCGTTGAATACGGTACGTACATTCGTCACACACACACAGTACGTCTAGCCATATTTCTAGGGATACTGTGGAGGAAGGGAGGTGTGGTCTTCCTCCAACCTAAAGGGAAGATCCTCGACCAGTCGAACCACTGACTGGCCGGCCCTAAGGCCCCAGTGGTTGATGTCGAGATGTTGTAGATATACTCAACGCTCGGAAACATTTATATAGCGCGATTCATCGTATTGTTTCTTGTGGCGGATCATAGATGGCGCTACAATATCTCAGCCTTAATCTTAAATAAAAAATAAAGGTGTCTATGGACGAAAATCGAAAATACAGTGTAGTCATGTCATATCACCGTTTTGTGTAATATACTTAAAATACTGATGACCTGTTTCTATATGACCTGATAAAATAAATATTAAGGCTTATAAGTCTAAATATTTATTTTTGTAAATATGTATAATACAATAATTAGAGTGTTATTTTACATATTATATTTGATTTAAGAAAGTTTTTTTTTTATAAAACCTTTTGGGATATTTATTTGAAAAAAGAACATCAAATTGATGTTGCCATTTTAAAGATTATTTAAGCCATATTCAAACTCCTTTACTTGCGATTTAATCGATAATTATTTATACAACAAAACAGTTATTTACAAGCCACCTCTAAGCTTTATGAAAAGCGATTACAACTTTTCTATCTCATTGCCCACTAATTTCTTCAGACGGGATTCGAACCCCACACGTCGCTCTGAACTATTAAGTGTTACAGACGTGCCGTTTATTCCAACAGTGAATGTATCGTACAGGTGGAGTTGACGGAGGAGTCGGGCGCCGCGAGTACCGCGGGTTCGAGCCTTGCCTGTGCCACGCTGCGACTGGCCGCCGCCGACGTACCCGCGACCACACTCACACGCACATAACACTGTACACACCCTCGTCTCATACACGATTAGTTCGCAACAGTCCTGGTTCCTGAACGGCCGGTTAATATAATCACTTGTCAATTCTTGATCACTGGTTGGTTGAATGTTCACGGGCATGGCCTACTAGAGTTTTGGCGACACTTGAGCCACGTTGAAATTAAATAAGTTAAATTGATCATCCTTTCAGAAAGCGATGGAAATCAAACTCATTTGATTGGTGTACAAAAATATCGATGTATATCTAACAAAGTTTGTGTTTTATGTTTTATAAACTACACCATCTGTTCATTTATTTTCTGTGGTTGCTACAAAAAGAAATAAGACTTATTGAATTTTCTTATTTACTAAGTATCAAGTTGAATCACTATAAAATAGATGCAAAAGTACGGTATAGTTTAAAAAACTTAAAGTTACATACCTTGTTGATCACAAGTTACGTGAAGCGTTGATATAATAATAATAATACCAATTTAATCACAACGCTTGATGAAGAATTTGACAATTAAGGTCAATTTGGCGTTGATCATTAGTTATGAAATCAAAGGTTCGTTGTAATCTATATTTGTGCACGATTAGTGAGTTGGTCTTATGCTGACTATAATTAGTTTAAATTTCTGTTAAATATATATAAATAAATAAAATAATTAAAATGTATGTAACATGTTCGTAATACGAAATGTAATAAAACTTTGAAAGTGTTTTAATCTACGGCCCGTATTCCAAAACGTTACTCAAGTTGAAATCAATTCCTGAAAACTATCGATAAGTCAATTTTCTATAAAGAAAATGCTTCGACAAGTATTAAATTTAGATTTAAACCTGATACGGGCTTAACACAATCGAACGAAACGAATATAACTGTCGAATATCCCAGTGATTTTAAATATTTTAGTGTTGGGACGAGGGGGAGAATCCTGTTGTTGTTGTTATGCGTTTTGTTGTTAATTAAAACAGAGTATATATTATCAAGAAAAAATATTTTTGCGTTGTACGTTTATTGTATGTTTGTGAGAAGGGTCGTCGCTTTGCAGTTTATGTTGTCTCATATGGTTTTTACCGAACCAAACTGTACATAGATGCGGCCCGAGTGTTCGATCAACTCTGTGCTAGTCTAATTCTTCTAATGACTCTTATCACGAGAAGCCTTTTCTAGGTAAGAACATCTTCATAGATTAATCTTATGGTGTTTTTCCAAGTGCTTCGTTTAATGTCTTTAATCAGAGATACATGATCAAAATTATTCGGTTTACATTTGATTTTGGAAAAATAATAAATTAATATTTGGTTACGTTTTAGGTCAATGTTAGAATTGAATATTTTGGAATAACTTGTTTTCAAAAATAATTAGTGATATTTTTTTTCTGCAGTGATAATTTCTTCTTTTTGATATTATAAAACTTGTTTTCAATACAATTTGTAAATTTTTGAATTTAAAGATCAATAACATAATATTATATACTGATTTTTAGCTTGCACAGAGTAACCCGCGATTTTTAACGGCTAATCAAACTGATGAGCTGTCAAACCTCATGTCAACGACTGTGATCGGTCGACCAATTAACCACCAATCACATCACTTGACATAAGTTTTGACAGTTGATCAAATATTTGATCAAACTTACAGAAAACGGGGAGTGAGTGATTGTGTAAAGTTGCGTGCGTGCGTTAGACTATAGCTGTGATGTTATGAATAAATTAACTGTAAGTCATTATTGATAGTTTCGATATTAAGTATTACTATTTACTCAACCCTAACGGCCACCGGATATGCGATACAATTAGCTTCACTTTCGACCGACCCGCTTATCACAGTCTTAAAGTATCGTATGTGCGGTGGCCTTGTTTTATTTGGATTTTTAATCTCGTAGTGAGTTTTTTTTTTAATAAATTTCTGTTACTGTTTTATATTTTACAAATGCGTATATTGATTTATTGTTTGACGTTATAACGATGCATCAGTGTGTGTAGTGTACGCACGTGTACGTGCGCTAGTGTGAGTGCGCACAGTGGTTAGTACCACTATAAACTGACGGACATCATTAATTGTATTGTATAACAAAATCCCTTTTAGGCAGCGGTTATTTTTTTTTAAAGTAAAAATGCATGTAACACTCAATAATATTGAAAAAAATTGTAAAATTATGTGAAAAGGACGCTGGATCGATCTTTTTATCCGCAATTATGAAATATTTATATAATAAAGACTATTTTGGTGAATTAGTTTGTATCATTTGTTAGACTGGTTTAGTTACTTCATACTCAAATGTATAATAATAGTACAAATGCTATTGAAATTAAAGTAGAATTACTTAAAGCTGACTACTATCATGGAAGGAGACAACTATATCGAGCGACAGGAGACAAATATATAGAGCGGTGCATTGCAAGTAATTTAAAGTTTCCTTTGAATACAAAGGTATTTTTAAATACAATATCATTCCAACTTTATTGGAATGCGGTCGT
Organism: Anthocharis cardamines; assembly: GCA_905404175.1. Taxonomy (NCBI): domain Eukaryota; kingdom Metazoa; phylum Arthropoda; class Insecta; order Lepidoptera; family Pieridae; genus Anthocharis; species Anthocharis cardamines. Next base: position 2,414,174 of record FR989972.1, on the reverse strand, counting down.
TAATACTCATTTGTATATTGTAGTTAACTACAACTACTCGCTATTTTGTTAACGTAATACAATTATTAAATACTCTAAAATTAAATAATAAAAACTCTTTGATATTTGTGTTGATGGCCGCGCGAACAGACTAGGGAAAATTTATTTTACATATTAATATATACGAAGATCAATTAAGTAGTTTGAAATCGATTTATTTCTAATTGAACAGACAATACTCATTCGGAATAGTTTCACTGCTTCCCATAAACGCAGTTTTCTGAATGGCTGAGTATAACAAAAATTTAACTTTAGCATTCGTTGACAATTGATTAAAATGATCGATAGTTCGGAAACTAGTGCGAACTCTGTGTTCGAAATTCAAATTATTATTTATTTATTTTCTTTTTTTTTTTAAAGCAAAATGATTAACAACTACCACTTTATTTTATTAAATGCGAGTGTTCGTGCATTTTTGCTTATGAAATCGCATAAAATTCATCTATCTTGGTATTTACTGTTAAAATCGTATCAAGTGGCATTCATACGCAGCGTCTCATATTTTTTGCGCGGTGATGGTCATATTCAGGGACGGATTTGATACCGTTTTTTTTTCACAAAATTTTTATTTTGTCTGGCATTTTTTAGTTGGCATATAAGTTCATAGAGGGCGCGAGTGTCAACTAAAAAATCTTTAAAAAAATTCAGCCGCCATCGACTCTGCCTATAGTAAAATTCGCCCCTGCATATTTTGAATATAAGGCCTATTGTCATAATACTGAAACGGACATGTATGATATTAATTATGTACTCTATCGAAAACAATTAATTATTTAGCTAGTAGTTTAAATTTAAAAAATATACAATTAAGTGTTTTAAACTGTTTATTGAGTAATTTTAAACTAAATACGTCAAAATACTTGCGACGTATTTGTATTGGTTACCGTATTTTGTAAATGTGTTCGCTACAGCGAGAAATTGCATCATGCTATCTCGGTTTAGCATTATAAAATAATAATTAGTTAAAAAGAGACGGCCTTATTCATAAACGTAACGTAAACTTGATATAGTTAAAATGTGTTTTGTTTCTTTCGTTCTGTAGTGTTTTTATATTCGATAGAGCGAGACAAAACATATTTTAACTATCATACGTTTATGAATAAGGCCGAAAGAGTATAATTCATTCCACATTAGTTGTATGTATAGAGTCGATTTTGGATCAGTCAATAATCTGTGGAACAAAATTCCAAATTATTTTTCAAGTTTCCGTATTAACCTTCAAAATTCAACACTTGATTAAAAAAATCACGTGCAAAGATATAAATAATATTATAATACATAGCTTAAGTATCAGACGGCTAAAGTCAAAGTATAAATATATTTGTACAGTGTAAATGAAATTTTTGTGAAATATTTCAAACCGTGGATACTGAAGTCGATTTCTATTTTTCGGCTTTCGATACGATAGGCTGTGATTGCAAACGTCACTCTTCAGACATCCACGTTTCTGTTTGTACATAGTTTATTTGGTGAAGAAAATTGTTCTTTTCTGAGATCCTAGCTTGAACAGCTTTTGAGAAAGTATTTGCATCGTCTGTCATTTGTATGGGATTCTAACTACACAATTCGCTCGTTGAATGCAACGGCCACTAATAAAAAGAAATCGAAAATTGTTTTATTTCAAAACTAGCAACGCGCCCCGGCTTCACACGGGTGCAATGTAGATGTACTATACACAAAATAGCCTATATTACTCGCTGATAATATAGCTTTCTGGTGAAAGAATTTTTAAAATCGGTCCAGTAGTTTTTGAGTTTATTCATAAGATACAAAAATACAAATCTTTCCTCCCTATAATATTATTCGCTCATTTTGATGCCAAACTGATCAACAGCCATTTTTACATTGGGCTGACTTACGCGCCAACTGTAGATCAAAACTATCACAACGGTCACTATTTTAAAAGATTTTCGTGAAAAATTACGAAACCAATTACGGAAAAAATTATGATGTATTAACATCATAATATTTAAGTTTTTTTTCAAAAATCATGATCTATTTTTTGGCTCTCCTGTAAAAAGTGAGATTCTGATTTAGCCGTTTTTCATTCAATGAGTGATTTTTTTTTTCATTGCGAGTGTGTGCGCTTTGAGGGCGACATATGCGCAAGAGTGCATGCCGTTTTCTTTCGCAGTTTCAACACACCTCATACAACTGACATATTCTCGAAAGTTGTTCATTGCTGTTAACAATACGTACAGCTTAGGCAGTTTTACATGTATCATATGAGTAGTCACTTAAAATTAGTATCTTTTGAAGCAAAGCTAACAGTTAAGTTCTTTTCGGGTACATCATAATATCATCGATACAATCTGGCGCTTTGAAAGCAGTAAAGTACATAATAATTGACTTACCAAAAGAAAGCGTAGCTCTTAAACAGTTGAGAAACTTTTAAATAAATAAAAGACTCAGTGCAATAAAAAAATCTAATAATTTCAACACTGCCTATGTAGAATTCGAGTTCTTCACAAAAAATATTCGATAAATATGCTGAATATTGCTTTTCTCAGATTAAGGGCCTAGCACGAACAACTTGCGAAAAAGTATTCGTATCGTCGAGCTGTCATTTGTATGGAATGTCAAATGATTTCTCATACAACTGACAGTTTGACGATTCGAATACTTTTTCGATAGTCGTTTGTGCTAGGACCTCAGTCTTCTTACAGAGTTGAGTTTTATTTTAAAAAGTGCGTGATAAAATTTATTATTAGCATTATAGGGACTATTCACATAACGGATATATTTTATTAGTAATACGATTTGCTCGAGTCATGCACATTTGATGGCATAAAAGACGTCATTGTGAAAGGTCCTGTGTTGGTGTGGTGAGCTCAGATTGGGAAGGAAGGCTAGTATCCACTTGCGGATTTAAATGATTTTTGAATTTATAGTATAGGTTATTTTAGCAATAAAAGTGAGATAAGCTTCTCATATTATCAACATCAAGTGGTTACTAGTCGTAAGACATCAGTTAATGTAAGTGATCCTTCGGGATGGAAAACTATGAGGTGCTATGTATGGCGAGCGATTGTCGCTAACTTCGAAATTATTTTACGCTTTCATAAATTATGATTTTTTTTTAATTATATAAAAGTATGATCTTTTCAATTATCTAGTAACGTTTAATCAAGGAGTTGGATTTCGACAGATTTCTATGTAACTGTCCAGAAAGATATAGTAGAACGCCGATTATCCGAATTAATTGGGACCCGGGTCGATTCGGATAATCGCACATAGACTGGTAATAAAGAAAAACGAACTGTCACACATAGAATAAACTTTATTAAGTTTAACAAATAACAGTTGAAATATATCTGGACTCCAGCTAGTTCCAACTTGTTTCAAAAAAACAAAACTTACATTACTTACAGTACTTGGTTTTATTACGCTTAGGACCGATTCGGATAATTAGCGATTCGGTTAATCGGCGTTCGGATAATCAGCGTTCTACTGTACCTTAAAATATGTGTTATATATGTAAATGAGCATTCACGCCGCGGTCTTTTTATGTAACTCACGATTAACCTCTATGTATTATTAAAACTAATTTTTATATATTATATATTGTGCTGACAAATAATGTATGTCTGTATTATCAAAGCAACATTGTTTATTTGGCAAATGGCAAATAGTGGAATACTGAAACGGTAATGAAAATTGTTCTACATAAAATGTCAAAAAAATTATGTAATGAATGTGATTTTTAAGTAAATCTCAGTGTTGATTATTGTTTGAGTATTCGGCCGTAAGAGCCTTGTCCATAAAATGGGATAAGTATATAATATACAGGATGAATTCAAATGGATGTGTATTGCCAAATCCGAAACTAAAAAAGTACTCTGAAGAAGACTTGATGAAAACTAAATATGAATCATTGCAGTTTTGAAAAATCAATATTCCTAACTAGGAATCGAACAAGTTGTTTTTGAAAAAAAAACATACTATATTATAGTGTCGCTAATAAAGTATGAATTCAGGTAAGTGACCTTGTAGTTTCGGATTTAGCCAATAGCCATGTTGAAAAATCCACCTGTATATATATGGTAGTTAAACTGTGTTTTGTCTCTTTCGTTTTAGAGTAATTTAGTATTCGATAGAGCGAGATAAACATACATTGACTATTGCTTCTGCCACGTTTAACATAGTTTAATTCTCGTGACAGGAGGCCTATTACCAAAACAAAATACGAAGTTTCGGCTGACGGATCGTACATTTTCCTATTACGAAATCCATGATCAATCCGTCGTTCGCAATTAGACATTGTCTTTCGTTTGACATTACTAAGATCGTAAATAAAATCGTAAATAGAATTGAAAATATTTTCTTAATAAGTTATAATACGAAGTTGTTTGTTCTTTCGTTTCGTTGCGTTCGATTTTGGTAATGGACCTACTGTTAACTTTGCTACCGTAATCTATCTACAGAAAACAATAAGTCGGATATTGAGACGTATTTTAGCAGTATTTTCTATTATATTTCGTTAGCGGCCGTCGCTCAGTGTTCGTGAGGCGAAACCCTTTGTAAATTATGACTTGTTTATTTATGAGTGTCGAAATCAAATCGTTAGCGTTATAGTTGGGAACAAGCCACTATGTCTGTGAAATAATAAATGAAATAAACAGTTGGACAATAACGCTGGTCTTTTATTGATACACGTCTGTCTTATTTGCATATTTGGATTCTGTTAAGCAATAGTGTCAACCCACAAAATGATAAAAATGTAAATGTTGATACCAATCGCTTCCTGGAGTACATATTTCAAAAGAGATATATATTTAAATCGTTTTAATAGTAAAAATATTGAAAAAACTAGTGGGCACGAAACCCTAATATGATTAGAATATGTAACAATAATGCACTAAACACAGTCTCTTCTAATACTACCTTGATCTACTTAATAAGCATTTCTCTTGCACAACGGTTAACTTCGATCCTGTTAAAAAAGCTCATACTCTTAATTTTCTTTCTTCTTTGCCGACACCTGTTTATCCTCCATTCTCTTTCATTCCTTTCACAGACGAAGATATTAAGAAGAACATATTGTCCATCTCTTCGAATGCTCTGGGCTGCGATAGCATTGGCCGTGCTATGATAATCCCTATCCTCGATATTATTATTCCCATTTTAGCGCACATCCTTAATTTTTCCATCACATCTGGTCAGTTTCCTCAAATTTGGAAGAGAGCATACATAATCCCACTCCCTAAGAAAATAAATCCTACTTGTTATTCCGATTATCGTCCTATTTCAATCTTACCTTTCCTCTCTAAAATCTTAGAGCGACTAGTACAGCGACAGCTGTGCTATTTTCTTAATAATAACTCGCTACTTGATCCTTTCCAATCCGGCTTCCGAGCTGGTCATAGCACGGTCACAGCTCTGGTCAAGGTCACAGATGATATTCGAATGGCCATGGATAGTAAGCAGCTAACAATTCTCACTCTCGTTGACTTTTCCAATGCTTTCAACACAGTCGATTTTGACATTTTGTTGGCTCAGCTGGATTCTCTTAATATATCTTCTGATGTGATAGAATGGTTTCGTAATTATTTACGGGGTCGACGACAGTGCGTGCGCGTGGATGAAAGCTTTTCTTCCTGGCACGATGTTACTGCTGGCGTACCTCAAGGGGGTGTCTTGTCACCTCTTCTCTTTGCTGTTTTTATAAATTCTATCTCTTCTAAATTCTCTTCTCTTTACCATCTATATGCTGACGACCTTCAAATATATACACAAGTTACTTTAGATAATCTCAACGAAGGGGTTGAACGCATAAACTCTGATCTTCGTGTTATTGTTGAATGGGCTCAGTCATATGGGTTAAAAGTTAATCGTATCAAAACCCAAGCAATAATTATTGGCAGCTCCTATCTTATATCTAGAGTGGCCTGGCATAATATTCATCATATTTCGATCGATGGTGTCCGTGTTCCATATAGTACGTCTGTTAAGAGTCTTGGCCTGCATTTCGATTCAACCTTATCTTGGAATGTTCAAGTAAAAGAAGTCAGCAGAAAGATATATGGTGTTGCTGCAATGTTGCGACGTTTACAAAACTTTTTACCCATTCCTACTAAGATCTTGTTAGCTGAGTCTTTACTTTTATCCATTCTCGATTATGCGGATGCAAGCTATTTGGACCTTACTGAGGAGCAACTAAATAAATTTGAAAGACTACAAAATTTTTGTATAAGATTTATATTCGGTCTGCGTAAATATGATCATGTCTCAGCATACCGCTCTAATCTCAAATGGCTTCCAATAAGACTTCGTCGGAATACTCATATTCTATGTCTTTTATACTCTGTCCTCTTCGATCCTCATACCCCTTCTTATCTAAAAAAACGATTTATTTTCATGGGATCTTCTCATGAACTCGAGTTCCTTCCTTCGCTCCGCTACTAATCTTACTCTCAATATGCCTATCCATTCGACCATTTATTATGACTCTTCCTTTACTGTGCAAGCTGTAAGATTGTGGAATTCATTACCTACTGTGATCAGACAATCCCAAACCTATATTACCTTCAAAAAATCTGTCAAAAACTAATATTTCCTTAATAGTTTGTAATGTTTTTTTTTCTTTTCTCTCGTTTATAATCTTATTATTTCTGTCTTCTGATTTCATATAATAATCATATTTTTTTTTTATTTGAATGTGTATGTATTTAGTCTTTATTGTACTTTTTTCTAATTATATCTTAAATACACCCTATCCATTCTATAACTTGTTACTTTTCAATATCTGGGTTACCTGGTAGAAATCGCCACCAGGCGATAACGTCGCCCCTTGTAAATCCAATATTTATGTTAGTATGTAAGTTATTTGTATTTTTTTTGTTCTTTTTTATTGTGTACAATAAAGTTTTTATTATTATTATTATTAAATTCTATTACTTTGATTGCTACCAAGAAAAACGATATACATTTACGGTCTTACTTATAAATTTAGTATAATCTTGATATAGTCAAGGAATAACACTTATTTTAACTATATCAAGCTTATAAGTAAGACTGTTAGTGTAATAATAAGAATTACAAAAATCTCTAATTTTTGTTATAATTTAAAAGAAATAAAACCTCATTAAAACAATTCAAACTCAATTTTCTCAAAATGGCAACCACTATTGCTTAACAGCGACCATTTAAAGCTTTTCCCAAAGTGGGCGATAACGGCCCCTTGTGGGCGCTGCAGGTCTAAAGGGTAAGAGACCTAAAATAAAAATGGAGGTGTTGCCTCTGCACTTGGGGGACGATTTGTAATTTCATCTAGCTAGGAGGACTCTTACACACCGACTGAGCTCTCTACTCTCGAACACAACGTGTGAACATCAACAAATATTAATTAAGAGATTGCTCAAACTCGGTTCGATATTTCTCTCTATTTTAGGGTTTGGTTGGTACCCACACCCTAAGCACGCGAAGTGGGAGCCCGTAACTCGAGGCACCTCTCGGACCGTCGCGTCCCCTCGTTAGCAGCGGTGGAAATGACGATACGTAATGCCGCGTTATTTACGAATACCGACATCTTAAAAATATGTTAACAATTTTATATATTTTGTAATGACCCTTTGTTATGTTTGGTATAATTAAATTGATAAATCTGTATTCTTTGTGTTTTTTGGATTGACGAGTTATTAAAGTTTTAAGGTGCTTGTTATCAATAATTAGTCTTTACAGCTAACAATGTTTTCTATCAAAGTGAAATATAAGTACCTATAGTTGCTTCAGGGAAAATAAATAACTAAAAAAAAACTGTTACTAATGCACACGAATGATTAAAACGCAAAAAAAATAAAATCCTAAAAATACTTGAAGAACTATACCTAAACCTTCAATTTTGAACAAGTATGCGAGGTGTATAAAGGGTAGATAAAGGATTAAGGACGGGAATGGACGTGACCGGATCAGATAGAAAGAGAGTACACAATACCTGCAACTCTTCTCCTGCAGCATTCAGTTCTTGCACTGGCACTTCTGTTGTCTTCTACACTCGCGGGACACGTTCTCATCGTTTATTATTACAAACGACGTAATTGACGGGAATTTATTTACACTGAGAACACATATTTGTTGTTGCACGTGCGGTGATTCGAATAGAGAATGGAATTTGGAAACGATTTACAATGAACCAAGATGGCGGCGGCGGTTAAAGTGTTGCAAGATAAAAAAATGCGTCAAAGATTGAGAAATTAATAATTATTTTATATGTTGGTGCTACCAATTTTAATTAAAAGTAAACATTTATTTTATTTAAAGTATTTAAAACATTCTAAAAATCAATCGGAAGTCACATGAACGAGGAGGAATTTTGGTTGGACAGTCAGGGTTATTCGATATATTCCGCATTCGACCACTTAGGAAGTCGTCGAAAACGGTGCAAAGGTGTCATTTTGAATAAAAATTGCGTATTGTGGACCATAACAAAATTATGAAGCGCAATATGCACTTAGTAATTTGTCCTCATCGTAGATGTACGCTTAATATAAGCAATACTACACTCAAGTTTTACCTTTCAACGGACGATATATTAAAAGAAAAAACAAAATACGCTTGGAAATGCAATTTTATTACTTTAAAAGCATTGTCTTTACATAAAAGTCACTGACACTTATTCACATACACCGAATAGCGGAACTTGGGTGCTGTCACTAGTTCCTGTCACTAGTTCCTGGCACTAGTTCCGATGGTTTGACTAACAGACTGTTACATATAAAGCTCGCTATTTTATATTTAAACTGTAGACAGAAGCTTTAGATATTAATTTAGAAAAATTTAATTTACCATAAGTTAAAATTTCTACTTTTATCCAAACTTTTGAATTAATTAAAACAGTTGGTACCTAACGGACAAAATCTTCGTATATAACTTTATTGTAAAATAAACATTGAATTCAGAGTAACAAAATCCTGTGACAATCGATGCAAATCCAGAAAATGGTAACAAATTAGGCATTTTATTGTATGTAGTATATCTATACTTATTACGTAACTATAGAATATAACGCACAAGCCGTATGAAAAATACTAAGTTTCCTTAACACACATTTATATTGCAAACAAAATAATATCTGGCTAAAATAAAATTAAAAACAACGAAATGGACTCTCGCGCACACACACACGCAACAGTAGCATAGGAACGAATACACGTCGCCCTCGACGCACACACGCGCAGACAGGCCCGAGCAAGAACAGAACTATGCATCTTCTAATTTAGGATGATAACTTTGACAGCTCACACCTATGATGTATTGTATTTTTTCATTAATATGTACTACGAAGATAATGTCGAACTTAAGTGACGAGTATCGCGCGGATCGAACAACCACAGACTATAAACCATAATATAAACCACAGACTATAAATATCTTTATTATTTTGGTAAGTATTACAACTACAAATCATATATTACACTGTGATACATCACTAATTAATTTTTTTATAAAGTATTTTTTTGTATTCATACAGTATAACCATGCAATTATCGATTCCATATTCTATGAGAATAATCATCGATAATCGAAAATATTTATTAACGATCATCCCTAGTATGAGCTGTCAAATTATTTTTATCATCCTAAATAAGACAAAGCGTACTTATATCTTAAATGACAGATACATATACTTTCTTGCAAGTCATTAGATCTTAGGCCTCCAATAGAACGCTTCGTCTGTATTTGGCACCGACAGCGATGCGATTATTAATTAGGATTGCGTCAGTGTGCGTTAAGGGCCAGCTCTCACACACTCACAGTTAAAACGCTAATCTATTGATAGCGGCGGAAGCCTTATGTACACGCGTATCGTGTATATCTCGTCATGATCGTAGAACAACGGCGGATCTGCAAAACGGCTACTTTACAGGAGAGCGTTTTAAAGATAAGTCGTTCTTTATGCATAATTAAAACACGGCTAATGTATTCGGGTTCAAACTCGGCAATATTATGTACTCGGCTTTATACTGATTACCGTGAGGAGAGGCCGAGGGGACGAAGTACAATGAAGGTATAATACGCGTTCTTGTACTGCGTTGAAAAAGCAGAACCGCTGTTATTCTAGGCAATAACTTGATTTTTAAAGATTTTTATACAATAAAACTAAAATCGTAAAAAATCAGAACCGTCGTTGTTCTACGATCATGACGATATATACACGAACCCACCGAAACCGATCACCGACTTAACGTAAAATATTATGTTTCCTCTTACATATATAATATAATATCTATATATTTGGTTCTCACTAAAGTAAACGTGTCGCTCGCACTGTATACTTAGCTATACATTCATACAAGGCATCGAAGTATATATAAATATGTTACTACGTAACCAGATGTCGACCGCTTGCCGCTGCGACTGCCATTGTTCAGGCGGAAATCTCTACATAGTATAAAACAAAGTTGCTTCCCGCCGTCTGTATATCTGTACGCTTATATCTTTTAAATCATTATATCTTTTCATCAATAGATAGAGTGATTCAAATAAAGGTTTATTTTGTTGAAATATGACGATAATTGTTCAAGATGTCGGAAGAAATCAAGCTCTGTCAGCTTTCATCGAAAATGCTGTCTTATTTTTTTGCTAATAATAATGTAATAGCTCGTTTTCAACAATAACAAAACTGTTTTCTTCTGAAACTTTGCGACAATTATATAATATCTTGATATAAAAAACTAACTTTTTTAGTAATGTTTATAATTTATTTAATCAGAAATATCGAAATCGTTTCATTATCAATTCAAAACCATTTTTAAAGTTGTTTTTGTTAAAAAAAAGAATTTTGAAAATAATACGTACTCGTCGTCTTTATATAAACTATCACTCACTATCGACTAAAAACAAAAAATCAAAATCAAATTAGGTAAAACTTTTAAATAAAATTTGAAGAACCCAACAGTCGCGGCGGCAAGTCGCAAGCTTGTCGATTTTAAAGTTCCATGAACTCAATACATAAATATCGAAATAGATCACTCACACATACGCGTTATTATGTGAAATTTATTATAATATCATCAATATATTACTATCGTTAAAATTATCATAAATAAAATAGAACCTCGCTACGTTGTCGGCTATTACAAAGTCACACTATCAAATTATGCGTAACATAATGCGTAGTCAAAAATGTTAAATAATTGTCACAAGTATCAACATTAAATGGACGCTGTTATGCAATACAGTGTCAATGGTTGCCATTTTGAGAAAATTGAGTTTATAGTTTTAATTCGGTTTAAGTAAATTTCTTTTAAACAATAACAGAACTAATAGATTTTGTTGTAATTATTATTATTACATTAAATGTGTATCGTTTTTCTTGGTAGCAATCAAAGTAACAGAATTTAGTGCATTATTGTTAAATATTCAAAACATGTTAGGGTTTCGTGCCACCGGTTTTTTCAAAAAAAATCCTATTAAAATGACTTAAATGATATACATCTCTTTTGAAATATATACTCCAGCTCATAAGAAAGCGATTGGTATCATTTTGTGGGTTGACACAGTATTGCTTAACAACGTCCATTAATAGCTTTAGATAAAAACGTAACGCCATTGAAGTACCCAGTAGTTCAATGGTTAATAACCTTAAGGGCAGTAAGTTTGATATGAAATCCGCTCAGGTGATAAAACGCAATTATAATTTGCAATATTATACTGAAATTATATAAAAAACATATTTATATAGTATTTTCCTTATCGTGTATCGTCTCTAATACACAACGTGCCAGTAAGCTTCGAAAATCTTTGCTTTTTGACATTTTAAACGAGATTATTTAATTAAAAATTGTAAAATCGGAAAGATAAAATAAATATGACGCCTATTTACTATATAAAGAGCAGTTACGATTGTAACTTTAAATCCCAATTTCTCAAAGCCTCCTTTGGTCCCTCAGGGTTCAGTGAAAGGCCTAGATAACATTTTGACCACTGAAGCTATTGAAGGGACCGCCCCTGGCGACCTTCAAGGGCCCTTTGAGAAACAACACCATAGTAAACAGAATTCGCCATCACCCTTGTCTAGCTGCCTGCTACATGTTCTTAGTATGGACAAGGCTTACACATTGGCATATCTAGAATTATCTAGGTCATTGAAGCCTTAGTAAAAATGTAAGTTTTTCGTGAAGTATCGAGCCACAGACCCCGACTTTATCTAGATAGGATCTATGGCATAATTAAGAGGTACATCTAAGTATTGTGAGTTGGTATTCAATACGGAGATATAATAGGCTTAAAGTATAATTTAGGTTTATTATTATTTAAGAGCCCAACAATTTAGATTTGGTATTCAACATCCTATTAAAGCAAGACCAAACTAGCTGCCCCCTAAATATGCCAATAGGCAGTAACAAGAGACACGTCGAACTTGACAGTTATATGTCACGTAAAAATTTGTAGTAGCTGTGACTGGCCTCATGTCACATGTGACACGTCACTCTTTGTATTTATACGTGACACCTTATACTCTTGTATGTGATACGTCACTTTGTTACACGACTCGCTATACTTTGTATCTGTACGTGACTTGTCATACTTTGTATGTATACGTGACACGTGTCACATGTGACAGGTCACGTGTCGCGCGTGACACCTAGAAGAGTCGCGCGCGCCGCTTGAGTTCGTTGCGACGCCACTGCGGGAGGCGATAGAACTCCGCGCGGGAGAACTGCAGGATCGCTTCGAACTCCGTGTCCGATAGATGGCGCTGAAAATGAAAATTTTAATTTTGATTTAAAGTTGCGTATATTGGCAGTTCTTTTTTAGTCTGGAAATAACAATAATTTGACTGCGAAACCTGATTCTAAGCGATAACGCCCTATTCACTTTTACCTTGAAAATACCCAAATTTCCATCCTACATTAAAGGACTCGGGCTTCCAATTCTGTACGTTGACTGTCGTTAGGATACATAGAAATTGGTGGTCACCAAACAAATGGTCATCTACGCAATCTACACTTATATGTATTACACTACTGGAAACAATTAAAGGAACAATAAATTTTCCTCATTATTTCACCAAAGTTTGGAAGTCTGTATCTCGGTGAAAATAGTCATATCGAGATAAAAAAATTGCATTTTGAAGCTTGATTTTTCTACTTTTAAGATCTTGGTCCATTTTTTCTCTTATACATTTTGGCTATTAAAAAAATTGGTGAAACATCGCGAAGGAACAAATTTGCATTTTTTTTATTTTTTTTACGATGGTACATGGACTTGGAATTTTTTTTCAACTCGTTTCAATGTGATATCGAGTAGCTTGTTTATTAAGCTTCAATTTTGATTTTTACGTGCCTCTGTGCGATTTTTTTTTGCGAAGATATAGACGGTTGAATGAAAAAATTACAATTTCCTCTTCAATCATCCATATTTCGGCAACAGATTATCGCACAGTAAAGACTGGGGTGGTTTTGGAAACGTTTTTGTTTTCAAATTTGGACAATATTGCATGAAAAATTTTAGAGGAAAATCGATGAAAAATCGTTTATTCCATTCTACACCCTTGATTTGAGAACTGGCAGTAAATGTAAAATAATAAGCATTTAAAAAGTTATTGACGATCATCATGACTGTGATCAAATGAATAAATGATATTTTGATTTCACTTAATACGTCACCTCCAAGTTAAGCCTGTCGACGTCCGGCGGCAGGCGGTAGTTGGTGATGAGCAGCAGGTGGTAGGGGTAGAGCTTGGCGGGCTCGTGCACGAGGTGCGAGGTGGCCATGTTGGGCAGCGACCGGCGCACGGACCCGCCGCGCACGCCGCCCGCGCCCGCCACGCTGCCCGCGCCCGTCACGCCGCGCACCAACACGCCGGCCTCCGTCGTCTGACGCGATAAAGACACGTTGAGTTTCAAACAAAACCAGGGCCGGATTTAGGGGAGGGGACAAAAGAGGGGTCCCCATAATAGAGATTACGGAAAAAATCTTTCAAATTCCGACTAAGAAACACTATTAAACAACTTTTCCTTTGATTATCTGATATCGAAATTCTGACCGGATAACGAACCACCACAAGTTCATATTGAAGTGTTCAAAAACCGTGAAGTGCATATTGCGCGTTTCGGTTGCAGTCTATGGATTTCCGAATGCTCGAAATAAAAAGTAGATCGACAGCACATCATTGACTGATGTTCTGTGGCTGCGGTATCACCTACCATCAAGTGAACCTCATACTCGTCTGTCGATATCTAACATAAAAATAAATTCAAATTGCGGTCCGGTGTTTTTATATAATAGATTTAATACCGTAGTAACATATTTTAAAAGATCTATTTTTCGAATAGCTTTTAAAAATATATAGAGCGGATATTCAAGTAAATATTTTTTTAAGATTAATTTATAAAAATAATTATAATAACTTACCACAGCACTTCTATCCACATCTGTTATGGAGCCGGCAGATACTGTAAAGTACGTAATGATTAGTCGTGCTTTGAACGTACTGCTTACATAAGCTACTAATACTAAAAAATTTAAAGAAATGTTAAAACCAAACCACTCGTATTCACAGTAATAACCTCAATACCAAATTACTAAAAAAAAAAATCTCTAAGGATTTTTCTGTTAGACATGTCATAACTCGCTGATCTTAATAACCTCTTTTCGACCATTTATATAACTAGAAAAATCGACCTAAGAGCCTAGCATGAACGATATGAGAAAAAGTATCGTCAATCTGTTAGTTGTATGAGAAATTATTTAAAAATATATAAAAAATGCAGACCAGTCTTTAATCGGTGCATTCTGCCTGTATATATATGGCGACGTGGACGCTTACGATTTGATTGTTGAACAAGTTAGGGGTAGTCCAGCGCGCCATGGAGTGAGCCATGCTCAGTTTTTGTCAGGGAAAAGATTAGAAATACATAGTATTATCCGTGAGAGAACTAAAGTCACCGACGTGGCTGTTGGCAGTGGTCTGGGCGAAATTGTCAATAATATCATCATAGTACGAATGTTCTAGAGAAAGTATTATATATTATAGTTAGTTACTTTTTTCGTCAAGAAATTCTGTCCGCGCGCGCCCTTTTGTAATATCACGCCTATAGGCACTTGCTTCGTTTATTCATTTAGGTAAACAATGTACTTACACTTATGAACGTCAATAAAAAAAATACATATTAAATGCTTCTAATTTTACAGTTCCAGTACGTAGAAGGGACGAGAAGAACATTATTAAGTACAACTTCATCTTATAAATTTTAATACTATTTAGACAGTTAATTTGTATTATTTCGTCATCCTAGACTTGTGGCAAAATACAACAAGGGTCGTATTCACAACTCTTTCTCCTTTTTCTAACTATAAAACTGATGGATACGTGTGGTTCGTTTTAGCATTCAACTAACGTAGCAAAACTTAGTATCTAAGCATGATGAGATGTCAGTAAGCCTGCGCCGCACTTGTCGATAACAATACAAACCGATTCGAGCTATGTGTCTAAGCATTGACGATACAATAAATAAATATTAAACGCCTACTAAACTTTTGAGTATCTAATGAGTTAAAAATTAATATAGCAATCAAGTTACAATACAAAAACTATACGATTCAATTTATTATGTAGAATCAGTGCTGGAGTTTTAATGGAATTTGATAAAAAATCATTTAATAACAGAATTATAATATAAAAAACTATATAATTCTACTTTTTATATAGAATCAGTGCCGTTATTTAAATACAAATAGATAAAATTAAGCATGATAAGAGTATTAAAAAAATTAAAGCTGTGCCCGAAAGCGAATGAAGGGATATTTTACTGGGAATCTCGACAAGGGTCGTAGAATGAGTTGAAGCGAGGCGCACGCGTTACTTACTGCACAGATCCGTTCGCACTGCGCGTGAAATAACCATATATTAATATAGAATCAGACTAGTCAGTAGTATATTTTATTTATCAAAAAAAATAACAATTTGAAAAAGAATTGACTCATATAACAGATTCACAGTCTCAGACAAATCTGAAGATATGCCCCCAAGATTAAAGTAAGAGTAGTATATTCATATAACTCACATGGGGAAAATAAAAAATAACCATCAATTTGTTTTGATCGACAATTTAACAGGTTCACAGTCTTGGGATTGATTTGCTGGTCAATTCGGAAGATATGCCCCAAATTTCCAACAGCTTCTTGTAGCTTATACATAGTTTATTCTATCAATTCCGGCAATTTATAATATCCCAAACCCTATGAGTCTCACTTCACAAGAATTTGTATGAGGATTAGCCCAAGGTTCGCCATCAAGAGGCCATAATATGGTCTCTTGATGGCGAACTTATTTTCGAAATTTTTTAAAAAAGAAGTTTTCTTCTGTTTCACTGATATTTTTACAGACATCGGTGGTCAAGTCTTCTGTACCCTGCTAAATCAAAACTGATGAACATTTCTTCTGTTTCCCTTAGATTCCAACCTTACACCACCGCTACGTAAGACAGCATACTACACAACCAAAGCGATAATAATAATAGATAACTAATGATGGAAAACTCAGTTCTAAATTATATATTAAACTAGTTGACCCATGCCCACTTCACTGGACAAAGTGAAAATTTGGGATTATAGGTAATTTTGATGCCAAATCAAAAAAAA
This sequence comes from Anthocharis cardamines, assembly GCA_905404175.1. Classification (NCBI taxonomy): domain Eukaryota; kingdom Metazoa; phylum Arthropoda; class Insecta; order Lepidoptera; family Pieridae; genus Anthocharis; species Anthocharis cardamines. The sequence continues at coordinate 2,397,548 of FR989972.1, read as the reverse complement.
AACATTAAAAAGAATTCACCTTAATCACCTTATAGTGGTGTAAAATATACTTTACGACCTATTCTCATATCTACCAAAAATATATAAAAATCAAACCGGTACACGAGATTTTTATATGTATTAAATGAATCAAACTTACTGTCTGACTTGCCGCTGCTAAAGTCAGTGCTGTGAGTCTTATCGCCTAAACCACTGAATGTGAAGTCACCCTGCAAAACAAAACGTACCATTTAATTATCACCGCTCTCATACCTTCAACAGAAATCTACTTGAAAATTCGAAACTATTATTTATTCCTTTTTCAAAAAATTATAACCAATGTATACCAAATATTGACATAGTATTAAATGGGTCCACGCTTAATTTTTTATTTAAAATTAATAGGCAGTTGTTTATCAAATATATTATAGATTTTATTTTTTTACCATACTAGATAAATTAAATATAATTGACACCTTGGTATTTCTTAGATAATACTAATAATATGAATAGCAAAGTCTTTAAAGTCGATCAAGTGTGTATGTTTATAAATTTTTGGTAACTTTTCAAATCATATTTCGACTTCACTCTTTTCTTTGTTCCCACTGCTGTCAATTTCCAAAATTTGACATTTCTTTGGATAAAATAATCGGGACACTTTTTTCATGATTTTTGTATGCGGCCCGAACCCGATTTAATACTATGTCAATGTGTACCAAACAGGGACTGAAACCGGTTAATTTTTATTTTCCAAAAAACGTGTCTCACTGAGATACAATGATATTAGTTTTAAAGAGTAATACACACTAAACTTACCACAGTAATTTTTTCAGTAAATATGAAATAAAACGAAAGAATACCAACAAAAACCTTTATTATACCGGTATAACTCCCTTAGTAAATTAACCGTATTCAGTCCCTGATACCAAACGTAGTCTTTCAAAATAGTAGTGACTATACGGGCTCGTTAGTATTGCATCCGTTCGCGGGTTCGATTTAGAAATCCAAATCGACAAATCTCGTTCGAGGTAAAAATAAAAATTGTGTTCTTTATATTATTTTATTACTTACCTTTTTAGTTCGTTACTTTAGTACTCCATAACACGAAAATCGTTATACTCAGCAAACGTTGAGAGAGTTACCTAATTCTTATGTTAACGAAACGAATAATTTACAGTTCTGATACTGTCACGTGATTGGCTAATTGTACGTCGTAAATATCACTTTTGACTGAATTCGTAATTAAAAAGAATAATGTTATTTTATCAAGCACACATAAAAAAATAAAAACAAATGAATAAAAATACGCGTGATGTCTAATAATCCCCCATCTATAAATTACGACACACGATTTTATGATTTATACACTCAACCCCCGTATTTTTTTCGAATAAATCTTCGCAATCCGCGCGCGCTGTTGATACCACTACTGGTTGGCAGGGGGCAGTGGGGTCGCACCCTATTAAGATAGAGTGGTCGTGGCGCCCTCAGGCGGTAGGCGGCGGCACTATTGCGAGTAGCGCAACAGTGCTGCCACAGCCCCCCTACTTGTGACACATAGTAACATTTATTAGGCCCCCACCCCTCTGTTGTGACGTCACACGATGCATTTTTTAATATTATTAAGGATTTTCAGTTTTAACACTTTAAATGTCATGTAACCGGCATACATATCAAACTATCCAATCACATTCTTATATTCGTTTCGAAAACCAAAAAAAAGACTCACCTTTCTCCTCTCTACGGGCTTCATCTAACTGCGTACAGTAATCAACAAAATAGTGCAATACTTACAGCGGTGCTTGAAGAGAAGGTGTGCGACCTGGCGGAGAGACCGTACCCGGGCCGCGGCGCCGAGCGGAGAGACGAGACCACTGCAACACTACCCGCTGTACTCATACTCACTCTCTCTCTCTAACTCTACTTAGTTGTCCAATATCCAGTCCCAACCAGTCAGTATAGTTTTCTGTCTTTTTGAACTATAATTTTGTATTTTTCATGGTCAGCATCAACAGTCATCAGTATCCAATTTTAGAGTCACTTCTAAGTCAGCGTCAAATACTCCTATTGTGTATTTATAGTTTTTTTTTTTCAATTTATTGTCGATTTATCGTATCCAGTCAGTCAGAGTAGTCCTGATACTGCAAGACAATACACTCGCGTTGAGTCAGTCACAGGCAGGCAGTACTCACATTGCAGGGCGACATCCCGGCGGGCAGCGTGCTCGCGCGCGTCCCCGTCCCGCCGCGTGCACCGAACACTACTACACAACACACACACATGCTACCATTGTACCGACACGATATACGCACACCTACAAGCCTCTTCATGCACGTGTCATTTGACTATTGTCAATGTCAATGTGACGTCTAATGGCGTTGCAATGTCAAAGTGGCGTTTAATGGCGGTAAAATGTCAAAGTGACGTTTAAATATTTTTTAAACTTTGACCGTTCATGAAGAGCTTTGTAGGAGAATATTATGTAAAAAAAAATCAAAGCTTTAATGTATCGAAAACTTCATTTCCATATTATGTGATAAAAAACTTCTCCAATTTCTGATGAAAAGAATATTCTTATGGCATAATCGTTACAGAATACACTATACCAAAGGAAAAGAAGTATTCGATTTAATCTTTAATAATGTACTAAAGTAAATGGACCGTCTGTTTTACCGCTCTGTAACAAAATCATTAAAAAAGTAATGACGAATCTTCCTTTGACCATCTTCTTTCTTCAGAATGAAAATAGAAAAAGACAATTTATCTCCACTTTACTTGGCACTTGTAAAACAGACAGCATTACTAAAAATCATACTCATTTACGGCATAAAAAATATGTTTTGGAAATCACAGAGAAGCTATAATACTCCACTATATCGTCGGTTCGAAGGAAAAACTCACAAAGTGTAATTTTGGATAAAAAATTTTGCTACTATTTCTTATAATATATTCGATAAGAACAAATTACTAAGTGCGTATTGCGCTTCATAAATTTGTTATGGACCACAATATGCAATTAGTGCTTTCTTCTTACCGTAGGTTTACGCTTAAAATAAGCAATAGTGACAAAATTATTTTTTATTAAAAATTACAATTTATGAGTTTTACCTTTGAACTGACGATATTATGTATTAATTACTATTCCATTTATTTTCCATATGTTGTATAATCTACCAGAAAAATAACTTCTGCGTGATTTTAAGGCAACTTCAAATTAAAAAAAAAACTTAAATGTCATTTAGTGATCATTTCAACACAGAAAAGCGGACGTAACCACATAGTTTATTTTTATTGTGATAATTCCGAACTAAATTCTAATCATAAAATAAAAATAAATTAATATTTATTATTTAAAAAAAAAACCACTCGCACTCATAAATCACCAAAGTTTGATATGCGCCTTAAACCCATTCCGTCTCTATTCATTACTAAATATTAGAAAGAGACGGATAGGATTAGATAATTAAGCGACTATGAATGCAGAGGTAAATTACACTATGTGCTTACTTCACTTATGAAAAAAATAGCAACTAAAGCGACATTTTTAAATTAAAAAAAAATAACATGAGACAACAGATAATTTCGGTTTATTGTCATACTTTTAATGTAATGCGTTCATACTTAAGATATTCTAACATTCATTTTGGTATTTAGTATGTACCAAATTTCATTGACTACTTTTGTGTATTCCTTTTCCATGAGTACAAAATATGTAATTGTAAATTATGTGTAAATGTATTATAACAAATGTTTTGTTATTTACACAAATAAATATTTTTAATTTAAACTACTTTTGTCAGTTCATTTTCTATCAGTAATATATGCAATTGTTTTTGTATGAAAAGAATGTTCCGTAGAAGTTGATATAAAATTATAAATAATTAAATAAAAATATCAAAAATACATATGATTGAAAAGTTCTATTAGTAAATAAACGTATAACGCCATACAGAGCAATGCAGTTGATATAGGAATAATTACATTTAGAATTTTTTTTATTAAAATGAACCTGTAGAATTTTTTTGAAACATTGACATACTATTAAATTGACCTAGGGTTTCATACAAAATTCACGAAAATAATCAGAGATTCTACCTATACATACGTAGATACATGTATATGATTCTGAACTAAACATTCTAATACATGTTTTAAATCGTTAACATAGAGCTCAATTTTGCTTGAAACATTACACGAAGACTGGCAATTGTTTCTCTTTCTTTCTCTCAATTGTTCCTCTTTTAGTTTAGACACATTTGAGACGCGAAGCCCATTTAATACTATGTCAATGTTTTGAAAGATCAAATTTCGAACTCATGCGCTTCTAATCACCAAATTTTGCTGTACCATAAATTATAGCCAAGCGATTATTTCAACACCATAACGAATACAATATTAGAAGTGGGTAATTGACTTTTGACGTAGAAATGTAATTTAACAGTTTTTTTTTTAAAATAACAGGTTGAAAAAATCAAGTTTTTCTCAGAAACAAATTAACTGCTTTCGTTTGCGTAAAAACATATTAAATAGCTATATGGCATTTTTTTTCAAAAAACAGCTAATTTTTTTCCTCAGCTTTTAAAACAGCTTCAATTTAGTCAAGATGATGTAAAATTGTACAATTTTTAAACATTTAATTCGTCAATGTCACACAGTTTTTTAATCTGTTTTTTATGTACTCTGTTTTATAAAAACTGTTTGTTGAATCAATACCCACCGCTTACCAATACCAACAACTACACACAGCCTAAGTACTATGAAGCACACACTACTTAAGCACCCTGGTTTACCTGCACGCGCCCGCCGACTGTTTGTCGCTCTACAAATACAAAACTACCCTATCCATTATTATTAAAATTAAATAAATTAGGAGTTTGATAATATTTGTAAAACAGAACTAACCAATCTGACAGCTAATAAAGCCTATACAGATTATATTTACTAGCAAGCGATAAAACAGAGAGTCCTTTATGCCCACTTAACAATCCAAAACGTTTACTAAACGACTGTTTTGATTACTGACATCTGATTGGTCAATTGATATCATCATAATATCAATTAGCCAATCAGATGTCAACCATAGCCAATTATAGTGGTTTTTCTAAGGGCAACTCTTTTGCTATAATATGCAATTATTTTTACTTTATTTATGTATTATATTTTAAATATGGGCATTTTAAAGTTTCAATTCTACATTATTTTTTCTTCATTTATGATAGAGTAGTTTTGTCGAAACGTATAACAGAACCCAAAATAAATATCATGTTAGTAGTGAAATGAGTCGAAAGACAAATCATAGATATGGGATGGTATGGTTTTTTTTTCAAAATCGAAAGATATTTATGAAAGCATTCATAGTAAAAGATTATACAGGACGAAGAATGTTATATTTTATTTTTTTATTATTTCATATATTATACTATTTCGTATCTGTAACAATGCTAATTAAGGCCATATTCTTTATTGTACCATAAATTAAATAGTGTTACAAACATAAGTAATTTCGACAAGTGGCCTAATCTCTAGGCTAGGCCTTTCTTTCAGGGAAACGATATATGTATGTATTTTTTTTAATGTTAGATATCGATAGAGATAGCATGAGGTTCACTTGATGGTAGGTGATACCTCAGCCACAGTACATCAGTCAATGATGCGCTGCTTTTTTGCGTTTTTTTTTGCTTATAAACTCCCGAAATATAGAATTAACACATCGCGTTTTAATCAGTTTATTTTTCTTATTTAACATGAATGTACTTATACAAAATATAACATCATTCGTATTGTACTGTTTCAATTTATAGATGGAAGATATCAGCACTCACCATCATTTGTATGATACGTTCGTACTGGAATAAACACACATACACAATACATTTTTTGTCTATGGTCTGTCTTTCACACTAATATATATAACAATTTTATAACATTGAACTGTCAAATTACTATTAATAATATAAAATAAACAAGATACACTGAGTTTTTAATATTTTAAATTACTTGATTAAAATGACACCAAATATATTATAGTGAATATAATAGACAATTTAAATATAGATTTTATGTTAGTAAAAGAAACTGAGTATATGTTTAAAATTATTTTACTTAGAAAGTCATGTTTTACGTTGTAATACTGAACCGGGAATCAAAATTGAATGCTTTTCGAGATATGACTAATGTCTATCCCTCACTCAATGTAAGAATATGAAAGTGATAGCGATACTAATGTATTGACAAGTAATTTGACGTTAATCATTTTAGTTCCGGCCATAAGATTAAATATTTGACAATGAATGAAGTAAGATAGAGTAATAGTGTTTTGCAAATATGGAGTATATTGCTGTAGTTGTTTGTATTATATTTTTGCAAAATTATGTAATATTCATATTAGCGCTATCATTATTTACCTATGTATTGAGTGTGTACAAATTACAATGTTATTAAACTTTTAAAATGACATACTCAATACTTATAGTATAATTTACGTAATTGTTTGAAAAGATTGATTTAAAAAAAGTGCCAAACAATTTTAACTTCATTTATATTTTTTATAACTTTTATATATTTAATAATTCTAAATTAAACGATTTAGATAAATTTATGTAATATCTTATGCAAGAATCATAGTTTAGAAAACATATACCATATACACCCTAAAAATTTAGGTTTTTTGGCGCTTTTTAATGTATCTATATATCGTCTATGACTATTAAAATCGGATGTGCATTTTGCGCCATTTTCTTTTTATTGTATGTTTTAAAATCTTTTTTTTAAAAATTCAACAAAATATTTTTGAATAAATGTTTATGAATTGATTACACGTTTATAAATACAATGTTAAAAATGTTATGTCATGTTGTTTCTTATCAGTAAGGATTGGAACTCTCTCCCGGCCTCTGTCTTCCCTACAAGGTATAATCTGAATACATTCAAGAGGAAAGTGAATAGGCTCTTTTTAGATCGGCGTGCTCCATCGTAGACCACGTTGTCACTTAACATCAGGTGAAACAGTGGTCAAACGCTGATCTAATTCTTAAGTTAAAAAAAATATATATATTTTTCGTAAGTATATTAAAAATCATAAATCCCTTTTTTAACCGTATCAATTTTCACATACCACAATATTAATAGTCATAGGCAATATGTGTAAACGGTGTTATGACAAGATAATACAACTTTTTTGTAACGAGTGAATTTTTTTAAAATATCTTGTTAGTTACAAAAAAAAATTTAGTGTTATGTGTGATAGGTTTTTTTTTATAAAATAAGGGTTAGTACATACCGTTGTATGAGGGTACGTGATGGTGGTCCAGTTCGCAGTCGTGGTGTTTCGGCCGGTCGAGGGTGCGAGAGGGCGAAGCCCCAACTGGGGACGAGTAGCGGAGCCGGGACATCGCCTCGCGCGCCGCTGACGGCGTCCTAACATCGGGGGCTCCATGTATTAAGACTTTTTGACTCGTTGATACAATGGCTAAATGGATGCTGTTAATCAATACAGTGTCAACCCACAAAAATATAAAAATGTAAATTCTGATACCAATCGCGTTCTTATGAGCTGGATTATCCAAAAGAGTTATATATCATTTAAATCATTTTAATAACAAAAATATAGAAACCATGACATATTTAGAATATTTAACAATAATGCACTAAATTCTATAACTTTGATTGCTACCAAGACAAATGATAAAAACTTATTTAATAATAATTCCAAATAATCTATTGATTTGAGAACTGGCAGTAAATGTAAAATTAGAAGCATTTAATATGTATTTTTATTGACGTTCATAAGTGTACATTGTGTTACCTAAATGAATAAATGATTTTTGAATTTGAATTAGTTCTGTTATTTTTTAAAATAAATTAATAAAACCTAATTAAAACTTCAAACTCAATTTACTCAACCATGTGGGTTGTCACTGTATTGCTTATCAACGTCCAAATATCAGTGGCAGGATCACTATACAAGCCCGTAAGGCCGTTTTGGCCTATTAATTCAACCATGAAAAGAAATAATTGCCTTAACGTAATTATATATAAATAAAAATTATTTTTACCTAACCCCTTTCGACCTTATACCCCTTTTACATAAACATATATTACGTTATATCTACAATAAAAAAATGGTGGTTCGTTACGCTGTCAGAATTTAGATATTCCTCCCACCCATTCAATTCCCGAAATAACCAGACATGGGGAAGACATGCTTACAGAAAATTATAAACATGCCGTCCCGGTGGGAATCGAACCCACGACCTATCGGTGCGCACGGCAGGTGTTCTACTAAACGCGCCAACGATCCCGTCTATGTGTGGCTGACTTATCCTTATTTCCCCATGATAAAACTCAGGACCATCGGTGCTAAGCAGAACGCTCATATATTTGAGCCTAAACTAACCAAATATTTGTGTTATTAAAAATGATCACGAACCTGCTAGCATTTCTAGGATCTAAGTTTTGTTTCTTCCACTGTTGTAGCTTTTCACGTTCCTTCACTTCTTTCAAGAATACCTGTAACAATATCAATCAATTAACTCCACATACATAATATATGCTTACATAATATTTGCCCACCGCAACAGTTTGGTTGATACTCGGACAGTTAAACAAAACCTGGCAAAAAACCTGGGCACAAAATCTTTACAAACCGCAGTATTATCAACATGATATTTGACAGCAGCAGTTGTAGTATGCCCACCACAGAACAGAAGAAGTAAGTAGAAGTGGGATGTGGTCATAATAGGGAATATGCATGCATTTTTTTTATATTTTTAATTCACTTATTACATCATTCTAACCTAATAAAAAATATAAATACTCTTGGCAATGTCCAAATTAATTTTTAAAATAACTTTGAAAACATCGATAAGATTTGATCAGTTTGAACACCGCCATATTTCGCGCGCTTAGGATGACGTCACATGTTTGTTTACTTGAAGTGTTACAGTAATTTTATATCGAATTTCAGTCATAATTATTATATATTGTAATTACTAGACGATGGATAAAACACTATAAGAATTACATCCAATAAAATATTTTTTACAGTACAAATATCGACGCCGATAAATAACAGAACGTGAAACGTGACGTCATGTTTTGTTTCGACCAATAGTGATGCGTTTTGCAAACTTGAATTTCTCTCCCATATTTTACACATTTAAATTCATATTTATTGCAATTAAACACGAACTAAATAAGAAAATAATTGTTTAGGCATAATATAGGGGCCATAAAGATTCAAGGGAATAAATATCGAGTAAAGTTAAGCAATATGCATATTCCCTATTTGTACCGGATCGACTGTCGCCAAATTCACACAAACGAATGGAGTATTTAATACACTGTTACAATACTTTTTCGATTCGTTGTTTTTATTTAACTCAAAACTTGCTAAATCACACTGGTCCTACAATTGATAATATATCTTAGTGCCTGGCGATAACGGTTACTTTGGCTTAGCGCACAAAGTACATATGACGTTTGTTTTAAAACTAATATATAATTACTAAACTTAACTTTATATGAAAGATATAAAACGATTTAGCGCCACCGTGCTAAATTGTGACACGCGTGCAACGCTTACTTCGCACTTCTACTTATTTTTCCTGTTTTTTGCCCACCCACATTAATGGACAATAGAATTTACCCACCACTTTGCCTACATAAATGGGCAACTGATATTTGCCCACTTCACACGTCTGGCTACATTCTGGGCAATTGATATTTGCCCACCGCATTAGTCTGCCCACATACCTGGGCAATACCCGAATCGATCTTGGCGAGCTCCTGTTCCTCCTTGCGCAGTTTGTGCTCGTGCACGTGCCCGTTACCGTTCATTTTGCCCGCGTCCGCTTCGTCGTCGCTTTCGGGCACGCCCTTGTACGTATCCGACCAACGGCGACGACGTTCTATAACACACATACACTAGTATAGCACATTTGGAATGTTTTTCCCAAATTTATCAAACAATCAATGACAATTTATCAATCAATCAATGAAAATGTATCATTCAATCAATTAAAATTTATCAATCAATCAATGACAGTTTATCAATTTATCAATCAAATCTTCAAAATCTTTTGAATTGATTAAATCTACCACCGATTCAGAATGTTGCTTTTACTGAGAGAAGTCGGCAACTTTGTGAAAATTCAAATCAGACAGCTGTCACCTTTCAGTCTGTTCGTGACCACGTTTGCTGAAAAGCATTTGAAACTTAATCCAGTTAAAGTTATTTTATTTTAAATTTTTGATTCTCGCGTTACAAACATAATATAGTATAAGTCTACATACTAGCGGTTTCATTATTAATTACTATTAGGAACGTTCTATATCTCTGTATTTATAGTCCATTTTCATATTATCTTGTAATTTTCAAATGGGATGTGTTAATATAGAAAAAAAAGATAAAAAATATATTTTATAGATATATTTTTTAATTTTAATTTTTTTATTTTTTTTTATTTATATAATGAACTGTTCATAGTTAATATCTATAGAAATGTAAGGATTTTGTGTATAAGTTTCTTGATTTAAATCAATGGTTATTGTATAATGGTAGGTATTTCATGTTTTTAGTTTAATGTATTCAAGCTTTGTATCCCGCTGCAAATCTATATAATTTTATGTTTTGTGATAAATTAAACTCGATATATTGCTGAATTGTTATTTTTAAAATATATTTATCAAGATATTATAGTAAATCATGGCAAGTCAATTTGTAAATATGTTACAAGGTGTTTTTGAAACTAGTAGTAGTGCTATAGAAAGTTCATTATAATGTTCTTGTAGTCAAAAAATAAAAAAAAAATATTAATTAACCATTACTGCGTAATACTCGCAAAAAAAAGATTAGTAGTTTGTTTTTCCTCTTAATTTATATATTTTCTTTTATATTTTATATTTCAATATAGCTTTTTAAGTTTTTTATTTCCTTAAATTTCATTCACTTCAGCTTTTTTAAGAATATTTTTGTGTGGCTTTTTTGTTTTTTTACATTAATAATATTATTGTTTTTGTCTCGCTCGTGCCAGCGCGCCCCTCCACCGGAGCCACTGAAAATCAGTGTTGGGACTTCTGTCCCAACTTATACTGAGTGGTCCTCCGTTTCAGGCACCACTTGTTTTTTTTTTTATCGATTACAACATATTATGTATATTATTTCGTATTTAATATACTTTTATAACTGTTTTATATGTGTGTAATATAGTCTTAAAATGTAATATTAGTTTTAAGTGGGATTCTGAATAAACTTTTCTATTTCTATTTCTATTTCTAAAAATAGTCTGTTTACCCCCAAATTAACTTGTAACTTGTTATAGCTTTCTTAAGGGTAAAATGGTTGTATTAATATATATATAGATTAATTTAAAAATACATTTTATGCACTTTAAACATTTTAGTACTCAGTTTTAATTATATAGTTAATTTAAGACTAAATATATAATGTTTTTATGGTTTTTTTAAAGATTTTATTGGCAGCAAATAATTTTATTATTATTACATGTCGGTAATAAAATGTTTTTGTTCTACTATTATAATTTTAATTGTGAAATAGGCTGGCTATTGCTATCCAAACTAATCTAGTGTTGATGCAAAGTAAGGTGAATCTCGTCTGTATATGAAAAGCTTTTTGAATTACATACTTTAATTTCTAATAAAAAATACTTACCAGGATCAGTGTAGGGGTATGGCGGTGCAGGGAAGTCGTCTCGTTCTATCTTAGGTTTGGTTCCCGGAGGAGGCTTATATGCTGACGGGTAATGTGACAATTCTATTGGCTCCTGTAATTATTGAGACTGCGTTTTGAAAATTGGTTCAAAATTAAAAAAAATCGAATATTAACTATTATTATTTCGGACTAGGAGTCACTGAATATCCCCTATAGTGAGTCCCTAACATACCATGGATAGGTAACCATGGTGGGTTTTTACCCTTACCTGTTTCATTAAGATATTCATGAAACAGGTAAGGGTAAGAACGAGATGGTTATATAGTGTAAGTGGAAGAGTCGGGAGTGTTCGACCTAGGGCAAATGGGCCATGTCAAAAGTACAGAGCATATGGAATTCTGCCTACCCCGATGGGAAAGAAGAGTGATGTATATGTATTTAATTTTGTATTTTTTAACTTTGGGCATTGAACGGGTGGGAGGAATATCGAAATTCCGACCGGGTAATAAACCACCATTTCCCACCACTTCGGATTTCCGAATGCTCGAAGTAAAAAGTAGATCGACAGCGAATCATTGACTGATGTGGCTGAGGTATCACCAACCATCGAGTGAACCTCATGTTCGTCTGTCGATATCTAACATAAAAATACCTTTACATCGCTTGTGTCGGATTTATGCGACAAATATTTCCGTGCCCCTACCGTGTCGTATTTTTGCGATGCATGCATGTTTTTTTGTTCTATTTATGTCCTATGAACTGCGTGGTACAACTAAAACAATTATTCAATAGTTCGCAGTCGGGCGCTATGGGCAATTGATAATTAAAAAGTTAATATCATTTTTTGTAATTCTCCTGCGTCCTTAACCAACAATGATTATAATGTAAGCCCGTCACCTCATTGTTCATGTGAGGCGACTTGGGTCTGGGAGTCTCTGCCCGCATCGAGTCGACGAGCACTCGCATGCCCGGCCGGGAAGATGCCTTGCTGCCTGGACGAGAACTCGTGCGAGTACTGGCGCTAGCTGAAATTTTAACAACAATATTCATTTTTTATTAAATAGGGAAATCGCACTTTCCTTGAATAATTGATCATTTTTATCGCATTACAAATTGAGCCGAAACGACTGGGAAAATATATATTGTTTAATATTAAAATAGAAATTTTCTTCATGGTCCTTCGAGCCGGAAAACATTTAAAATCCTAATATTGTCTTTTATTAACGCGAGTATCACACATTTAAATAAAATACTGTATACCGGATTAAAACGCGATTTATTATTTAAATTATTTATCCCGACGTTTCGGATGCTTTTCAGCAACCGTGGTCGCGGGAGACTGAAAGATGACAGTTGTCTTATATTTGAAATGTCACCAAGTTGCCATATTTAATTCAATTAAATTAAAAATAATCTATTAATTTAGGTAACACAATATACATCTATTAACGTCAATAAAAAACAATACATATTAAATTACTAATATTACTAATATTAAATGCTTCTAATTTTACATTTACTACCAGTTCACAAATCAAGGGCGTAGAGCGGACGAAAAGAACTGGCAAGAAACTCGCCGCCACTCTTTTTAATCGCCGTCATGATGTCATCTTTCAGTCTCCCGCGACCACGGTTGCTGAAAAGCATCCGAAACGTCGGGATAAATAATTTAAATAATAAATCGCGTTTTAATCCGGTATACAGTATTTTATTTAAATTTAAAATCCTTCAAATTTATCTAACTGGCTAATTGTGTCTTTAATTAAACACCCCTATGCCCCAGTTTTTATTCTGTTAGAGTTAAATCGTTGGCGCGTTCGGTAGAACACCTGCCATGCGCAACGATGAATAGTGGATTCAAATCCCACCTGGACCACATGTTTATAATTGTCTATAAGCTTGTCTTCCCAACGTCTGATAACTTCGGGCATAGAACGGGTGGGAGGAATATCGAAATTCCGACCGGGTAGCACCGTTTATAGATGGAAAAACCGTGAAGTGCATATTGCGCGTTTCAGTTTCATTCTATGGATTTCCGAATGCTCGAAGTCAAAAGTAGGTCGACAGCACATCATAGAATGATATTCTGAGTTTATCACCTACCATCAAGTAAACTTTATGCTCGTCTGTCGATATTTAACATAAAAATAAAAAAGGATAATCAATGACTCGTGCTACAACTAGTTTTGTATATCAAGAAAGAAAAGCCTACATACATGGTGGTCTATGGAAGTGCGGAGAAGCCGGCGGCCTATCCGCGACCGTGACGGGTCGGCGGAGACGCGCTGGCTCGCCGGTCAGGTACGAGAAGGCGGTGATGCGGTGCGGAGACGTCTCGGACGAGCACCGACACGAGCGGTACTCGCGTAGTGCCAGCCCTGGCGAGACTGCACGATAGCCACTGCCGTACTGCACGCACCAAATACATTAGGATAGGGCTGCCGATAGCAACTTATTATGTTACTAGCAACGCGCCTCGGCTTCACACGGGTGCAATGTAGATGTACACAATATACACAAAAAATAGCCTATGTTACTCGATAATGTAGCTTTCTATTGGTGAAAAATTTTTAAAATCGGTCCAGTAGTTTTTGAGTTTATTAATAACATACAAACATAGAAAAATACAAATCTTTCCTCTTTATAATATTAGTATAGATAAATAATTAGATTCACCCATATTAAAGTAGTGATGTAATGGATGTATACGCATTCGCAAAATTAATGCGATTATGAACTTTTTATAGAATTTTGTAGAAGACTTAATTTACAATTAAAAGGTCTGGGTCGCAATATGCGCATTAAACTCCAATTCCTCCATAGTCACCTAGACATGAGCGAAGAACAGGGAGAGCGTATGCATCAAGATTTACGCGTCATAAATGACCGTTATCAGAGTTTTTTGGATGTCTGACTATTGCTGGTATATCTTATACGCCATTTCCCTTAAGTCCACACATAATAGAAGAGCTTTAAAGCGAAGTTTTTTGGAACTCAATGGTTGATTAAATGTTTTAATAATATTTTTTCCTTGTAAATACTTATATTTTTCATTTTTGACCGTAACTACCCGGAACTCATAAACTAGAGGTGATAAAAAAAATCTAATTATATATTTGTGATTTGCATATCATATTATGTAGTGGGCAACAACAAAAAAATAAAAAATAAAGTAAACTTGTCTAATATTTTAACAAAGAACGATGACCATTTTACTTACCATCATTTACTAACTAGCTTCTTACCATTAACACACACATAACTATTTAAATAAATAATAATAATTAACACATCCACATGCTGAACGACGAAGGAAAGGGTTAAGGATTTACAAATAAAAACCAAAATAAAAAATATGATATGAAAATTCAATGAGAAAAGTATGTAAATGTGTCAACTAAAAAAAATATTGAGACTCTTGACATATCACGATACAGAATTATATATTTTTAAATACTTTTTTGTTTTAATACTTTTATTGTTGGTTGATTATTGACCTCCACTCCTGAACTCCTCCTCGGGCAGAAGCCAAAGGGGGAAAAATATTACTTGTTTTTTACCCTGATTCAATTTTGTTATTTCTCCCACCAGCTAAGTATCAGGAGTACAATACTTAAAGAGAAAAATCATCATCATCAAACCCGACAGGATTGGAACCCGTGACCCACCAAAACTCAACGCTCGTTTAGGCGATACGACCTATCGTTACTAGCCCATAAAATTAGAAACTCTATGGAAAACCAAATAAATAGATAATAAATAACTTACAAATAAAAAAGTGATATGTCAAAAGACTCACTTAACTAAAAAAATAAAATAAAAACGGACCTTCCTATTGAGACTACTGTAGGGGCTGCAGTATGATCCGTTGACGCTGGGCGTGCGCGACCGCATCGAGAACTGAACACGACAAACTGCTGTTGTCTCACTCGCTCTCACGTCACACGCGTGCTGTTCTCTCGCTCGTCCGATGTGCGAGCGAGACAACAGCATGCCTGAATGGAATCGAGTCGAACTAGCTGATGATTTTAATTCAATTTTGTAATGTGTATATTTGTTTAATAGGAGGCTCTTTGAAAATACACTAAATTGCCAAGACTTTTTTGAGAAAATTTCATTAAAAAGTGATACTTTATGATTTACAGCTAGTTCGATTACGATTTACTTTTAAAAGAAAAATAAGTTAAAAAATGAATAATAATAACAAAAAAAAAACTAAAATATTGTTGATAAGAAGCAACATAAATTAGGAATTGAAATAAGATCAGTAATTGTTTACAATTTGCTTATTTTAATTTACCTTTAAATATGTAAATAGCAAATCATTTAATTAAAACAATGTTATGAAACGTAGATAGTTTTATAGAACTCGTGTAAAATAACATATATACCAAATAAACATTGATCATGCATCTTATTAGGTACATCTAAGAAAACATAATAATACTACTAAAATATATTTAAAACTACATATGAATATTGTTTCTATCTATATGTTTCAGTGTATGAAAGAGAGAGGAAGCGAATATGTAAGTGTGTATTAGAGCATGTGTATATATGTGTTAGAGCGAAAGTGATTACCTAAGTGTATGTGTAATGTGCGCATGTGTATGGGTATACAGTGTATAGATAGGAGGATGAGTTATAATAGCTACGTATTTTAAAAATTAATTTACATTTAAAATGAATCTAGAAAATGTACACCCTGTGACGGTCTTTTCACTTCTGTTAATATAGATATTTACTTTTTTAATTATTTCTTTTAACTCTAGCCTAAAATATAAAGTCTATTCTAGCTTGGAAGTAAATGTCACTTTTTCCCAACCAATATGTACCCACATGAATGTGTATTCGTGAAGATGTGTATGTGTACCTGTATAGGAGTGAGGCGTATTTATCGTAACAGATATAAATCACAGGTATTCATAAATACCAGATAAGAGTTACGGTTTTGATAGTAACAGCCAAGCCATTACAAAACAACTATGATTGTTATCTATCTCAGTTAAACATATATGATTGTCGCGTGCTAAAACGAGATGCACCTAGTATTTATTATCCAAAAAAATACAATAGGACGTTTCACACGAAGGAAATCACCTTTAAAAAATCACTCCTAAATTAGATCTATCTGTAATTCCTTTAGTATCTAAATAACTTCTGTTATTATTGAGTAAAATTAACAGGTATAACATATATTTACATCTGTTATTATTGAGTAACAGTAACAGGTATAACAGATATTTAGATCTGTTATTATTGAGTAACAGTAACAGGTATAACAGATATCATGTTTGACCTGTTATAACCCATGTACCTGTAGCTCGGAGGAGGCTCGGTCAAGTGCGAGCGGGTCTAGAGGTGTGAGGGGGGCGTGAGGAGCGGGGCCGCAGCGGGGGTGCCATATCGCGGCTCCCTGTAGGAACATCTCCTCGCCGTCGCCGAACGGATCGCCGCATTTGCTGCAGCGCGCGCATGTCGGATGGAAGTGGTGGTTCTCGCCAGCCTATAATAAAAAAAGTTTATTATAAAAAAAAACAAATTTCAGCACACTTTTAAGTAATTAATAAATGCTTATCTCCATACCAAATATATGTATACATAATAAACACATACGGTCTTACTTATAAACGTAGTATAAGCTTGATATAGTTAAAATATGTTTTGTCTCGCTCTATTGAATATAAAAAGACTACAGCACAAAAGAAAAAAAACATATTTTAACTATATCAAGCTTATTCTACGTTTATAAGTAAGACCGATAGAATATATAAAAAAGGTATGTGTGTACTTATGTACACGCGTTAGAAGTTATACTTCTTTGGCGTCTGAAGAAATTTTTTTAAAAACAAAACTGCAGTAAATATCGAAGAAAAATGTTAAAATCAATCAAATTCTATTCTGTAGCCAACTTCACATCGTGCGCGCGCAGGTCATCAATTCACTCTCATCCAAACACGCCAAAAGAAGTATAAAGACTTAATGAGCGGTTAAGCAGACAACTTCATACTGTTAATTTTGTGTCACAGATGCGCGCGCATCTTAAAATTTCACTCTCATCATTTTTTCATAACGCGCCTAAAGAAGTATAACTTCAATAAACATTATGAATAATATATGTCGCATCCGGGTCATCAGTATTTAAAGATTTTTAAGCGAAACACAAACGTCATAATGAAGTGTAATATAAAATACTTGAACTATACGTAAAAAAATCTACTCGCTGATAATACAGCTTTCTATTGGTGAAAGAATTTTTAAAATTGGTTCAGTAGTTTTTGAGTTAAATCATAACATTAAAACATATATTTCCTCTTTATAATATTAGTATAGACAGTTCCATTACTCATAGTTTAAACGATACCTTAAAAAAACAATAAAAAAAATTAATAAATACGGAACGCTTAGCATGCTCTTGACCTATAGATCGCGCTAAGCTGTTCAAACCAACAAAAAAGAACATGCCTTCAATAACTACTCAGTCATTGTTTCTTTGAATAAGATTAGTTCCCGAACCAAAGCTAATACAAGGTATATACAGGGTGCTGGTACCATTATATAAATATGTTTTACGTTTTAATATTCTGGAGATACTTAGATTTTAAATTAAGATATTATTTTTGCGGAATAGCTGGTAGTCCAGAGGTCGCTCCGGGGGCATACTGAAAACCGGCGCTCCGTCGACAAAAAATTGTTGTCGGAGCATATGCTGAGTGTGTTTCCCTTCCACATGGCTAGTGTATTTAATCTTTTAGCATTATAATTTTATGTAATATGTGGAATAAATGTTTGAGTTTGAGTTTAATTATTTATGTTTTCTAAATCACTACTTTTAATGAGTGTACTGTACTGTAGCTTCTACCCGTGACTTCGTCTGCGCAGGATTCTTTGTTTTGGGGCATTTTTTACTTGCTGCAATACATTTAACTAACGATTTATTCACCGCAATAGCTTTCAGATAGCAGGATTATTTCCGACTTACTTCACACTCATCCTTATAATTTAGCCAATTAACTCAATATCATTACAACTTATAGCCTATATTTTATTCTGTACATCAGATAAACAATAATAGTGTAAAGTTTCATCAAAATCCGTTCAGCAGTTTTTGCGTGAGAGTGACAAACATCCACCAATACATCCTCACAAACTTTCACATTTATATTATTAGTAGGATTGTTTTTATCAATATGGACTAAAAAGCCCGTCTTGCCGATTTTAACATAATACGTGTTTATATATTTATATAACTTATGTAATTACGTAATCGTATAAGTTATATATGACTAAAGACATTATTATATTTCTTTTTAATGCATTAATAAGGCAAAACAGGCGTTTGGGCTTGTATGGTGGTCCCGCCACTGACTACACCATGTATATGTATATAGACGCATTCATTGGAACGAACAGAATAAAGCTCTACAAAGCTTTGAAATACGCTAATTTGTTTTCTATAGCCAAGACAATAACGGTTATATTAGAATGTATGCATTAGAAGGAATTTGTTGACACATCTTAATACAATTGTAAGGTATTGTTGTCGACGCAGTCGTTTGTTGCATCATTAAATACGCTAATGGATTTGTTTAACAATTCTTGTTGTACGGTATTGTTTTGAGAGAACACTCTTGACATAGAAAAAACGGTCACTTCAAAGAGAAATCTAGGGTTTAACAGTGTCTTTATAAATAGGGTCAGGGAGAAATTTTGTAGTTGAACTGTTAGTAATAGAAAAATCAACAATATGAACCATTTACAAGTTATTAAAGATTGTTGTCATGTTGCTAGATGCACAGATGATAGATGGACAGCTCAGGTGACGAAATGGAAAGGACCACCAGGATCTAGAAACAGAGGCCGACCACACACGAGATGGCAGGATGATATAGCCGCGACCGCAGGATCAAATTGGATGCATATCGCAAAGGATAGGGAAAAATGGCAATCTTTGGAGGAGGCTTTTACCCGAAAGGGTCCATTACATAAAAATTATAATATAATATAAGATAATTATTAATTTCTATATAATTACTAAACGAAGATTTATTCTCATCAATTTTATGTAAAAACTAATCTCAATTTAATATATTGTATGTAAGTGTAATGGAATAATTAATAAAGCTTTTTTATTTATTTATTTATATAAAGATTGTACCAAAATGAATTGAAAGTTAAAATAACGGAATGTTAAAGTATGTATAACAAAGTATCTATTTATTTAATTTAATATAAAGATAAATAAAATTTTATTAAAAAAAACGATTAACAAATCGTTCATTAGTTATCGTTTCGATCTTATATGCAAATCGGAAATGGAAATCTTAATATTATATGCAAATAGAAAAAAATCAAACTGCCTTCTCCAATCACTCATCTAATATATAAAATTCTCGTGTCACAATGTTCGTTCCCACACTCCTCCGAAACGGCTCGACCGATCCTTATGATTTTTTTTATGCATATATCTTTCAAACCCCTAAGTGATAAGGGGTGTCCACCCCAAAAATTTTTAATTTATTGGATAATTTTTTATTTAATTTTTTTATTATTAAAAATTAAAAAATACATACAACCCTATATTTTTGTGTCAAAAAATCTAGACGTGAGTAGCCGGGGCGGGTCGCTAGTCTAATATAAAAAAACCCCCTCCGATGATTAATAAATCCTTATGGAGACAGTACCTGTAACACCTTCCCGGAGATGAACCTCTGGCAGTACGCGCACCGCACTCCATATAGCCTCTGGTAGTCCCTCTCGCAGTACGGAATCCCGTTTCTGCCCATGTACTCGCCCTGCAGTACTGTGCCACACTCGCCGCACGCGAAGCACGATGTGTGCCACTGCCTGTCCAAGGCCACAAGCGCCTGACCTTCCGACAACTCTTGGCCACAACCGGCGCATTCTGAAATACATTTTCATCATCATCACTGATTGTATATTTTTTCGTCATCATCACTGTCAACTTTAATGAATATTTTTAGCTTCAATATTTTCGTACTATTATTTATTTATTAAATGTATTATATTTTATGTGTTGTGGGAGCACCTATTAAATAAATAAATAAACTTAAATACTGATTGTACCTTTTATCATCAACATCACCGCCAACTAAACTGATTGTGTATTTTTTTCAACATCACCGCTTACCATACGACTCATTGTATATTTTACGTCATCATGACCACAAATCTAAATATTGATTTAATATTTTATCATCATCATCATCGCCAACCATACTGTATGTAAACTGACATGGACTGTCTAAATTAATCCTATTTCTTATCTATACATATAATAAAAGAGTAGGATCGAAATTACGCTTCACTAAATATTTTTACCAGAAATTAACAGGGGTGATAAAAGAAGGGTAGCAGAATGCATAAATGCAATTTTTAAGATTCTTGTCTGTCTGTCTGTCTGTCTGTCTGTTTGTTCACGCTAATCTCCGAAGATACTGAAAAATATCTGAAATTAAAAGTGATCAATTAAATGAAATAAATATAGAGGTGGATATAGTATCTTCCACACTAATTTAATTTATAAAAAAATAAGTATTTGGCCAATATGGCCATACTATTTTTTTCATTCATTTTACGTTGCATTTCTCCATACCTTTTATTCGTATTTAGACATTTACTTGGCGTTTTTTCCATGTGTCGCAAGTATTTTCAAACACCCGTACAATTTTCGTGCATATATTTAAGCCGGAAAATGCATTGAATCCAATCTTCGACTGAACTCTGATTAGTGGAAAAAAGACACATATCTGCATTTTGGTGACGTAAAATTTGATTGATATGCATCTCGCTAGAGTTTCTTTAAAGTCAGGTTCATTTTTTCAATTACCATGGTATTTCTTTTGAATTTCAAATCATCATTTGAACCCCAACCTCAACCACCATTAAACATGTCGATAATATGATGCAAAAGCAACCGCCAATGACTACTCTGATAGCTCTTTCCGAAAAGAAATCACCAAGTACAGAGGATGGAGGATATATAATATGAAGAAAGCTTGCTCAAAAGTTCAGCATAAAGTGATCCCCACGCGAACGAAGTCGCGGGCATCAGCTAGTTAAGACTAATAAATATACATAGTTAATTTTTTTGCAAACAATTTTTTCTTTAAAATCATTCTGTTCATCAATAAAATATATGTATATAAAAGGTTAAAGATTAACCTGTCTAGACGGAAATTAAATATACATATCATATAAAATGTACATATCAGCAAACCTTTTGAATTAAGTATATTTTAATAGTCTACGACAAAAAATCTATATACACAAACAAAATTACATATCATCATATTTGAATGTCTTATGATAAATAACACCTTATATGAACCACAAAAAATGCAAAAAACACCAAGGTCTTTAAAGCTGTACGTAGGTGACGTGACTGTTCAAATAAATTCAGTAATTTGCATATTACGTATATGTGTGCGTAATTATTAGTGTGTTTACGTAAATCTTAAGTAATTTTTGACATCATAAATCGCAACTTTTGCACTTGAATACTTGTCTTTGATTTGTAGGTATTTGGAAATGTTAATAAGCTGGTATTTGCAAATAATAACAAGATGCACAAATCATAGCTACGCCTCTGTATAATCTGTGTATCTTTTTTCGAATTGTGGGTTCGAATCCCACCAGGATGACATGTTTATAATTTTCTGTAAACATGTCTTCCCCACGTCTGGTAACAATCCACGTTGGGTATTGATCGGGTGGGAGGAATATCGAAATTCCGACCGGGTAACCAACCACCATTCATAGATGGAAAAATTGTGAAGCGCATATTGCTCGTTTCAGTTTCAGTCTATGGATTTCCGAATGCTCGAAGTAAAAAGTAGGTTAGGCGCATCGTTGACTGATGTTCTGTGGTTGAGGTATCACCAAAAAAAAGAAAAAGAGTATGTCTATTTTTTAATAATTTGACGGGCTCGTTGGCGGATTTGTAGAACACCTAATTTGCGCTCCAATGGGTCGTGGGTTTCGAATCCCACCGGAACGACATGTTTATAATTTTCTATAAGCATGTCTTCCCCATGTCTGGTCACTTCGGGCATTAATCGGGTGGGAGGAATATCGAAATTCCAACCGGGTACGAATCATCGTTCATAGACGGAAAAACCGTGGCATATTACGCGTTTCGCTCTGTCTATGGATTTGCCCATAATAAAAAATTGGTCGAGGCGCATCATTTACTGATCTTCTGAACAAAAAAAGATAACTAACCATTGGGATCCAGTTGTCTCTGATCGACCTGGTCGTGGTCCCTAGGCGTCGTGGGCGATGTGGGCGAGATGGGTGACGCTGGCGTGGGCGGCGCGGGCGACGCTGGCGACGCTGTGCTCGATCGCGCTGTCCGCGCCGTTTGCTTCTGCGGCGCTGACGTGCAAGACGCACAGATCACCTCTGTCCCTGTGTACGTCACTTTCTCGCCTGATGGGAACGCGCGTCTGTGAATAAAACATTTTTTTTTAAATACATTACTGGTAACATCCATTAAAGACGGATTCAAATACATTTTTTGAAAATAAAATAACCATGTTTTTTTTCAGAGCGGACAACTGAGCAGGTTTTACCGAACCTTTACGCGAATGGAAGAACTTAGACGCTCATCTTAGATAAAAAATGTAAGAAAAAATTGTCTTTTAAACGTATACTAGTAAACACGCCCCGGCTTCGAACGGGTGCAATGTAGATGTACTATACAAAAAAAATAGCATATGTTACTCGCTGATTATAAAGCTTTCTATTGGTGATAGAATGTTTTAAATCGGTCGAGTAGTTTTTGAGTTAAATCGTAACAAACAAATCTTTCCTCTTTATAATTGTCTTTTATACGTATAAACCACATAGATTTTGCCGGATGATTATCATAGATTCTATCTACAATACATACATACGCATAAACGTATAGTTAGTTCCAGCACCATCTCTCTAGCCTCAATTGTGGCGTTTCCACTATAAAATTTACATAGATATGAGTGCAATTACTTACTTGCATCTCGCACATGTGAAGCACTTCTGGTGGTAAGTGTTTCCGAGCGCGGAGACCACCTCACCCTCCACGTACTGGTTGCAGGCGGCGCACCGGGTCCCAAATGCTCGCTGGTAATCCTAGAATATATGACAATTAATTAAATACAGAAGAAATCAAAATCTAAAATCAAAATTAAAAGTTTTTTATTTCAAATAGGCCTTTGCAGGCTCTTATGAAACGTCTAGTTGCACGGTTCCAAAAAGTGGGTCTCATGGAGAAGAACCGGCAAGAAACTCCATGGACACTCTTTTCAACAATAGTTTAGCTTACAAAGACTCGGTTACAATAGTAATAATCGGCTGAGAAGTTTATATAATGCAAGGTATACAGAGATTCTATACAATGCAAAAGAAAATTGAGTTTTTACTATTAGTGTAAAATGAGATACACACACTTGCACAGCGCAAGTTGCCAGGGAAGCCGCACATGCAGAGATGAATTAGCGCCATACATCTTTATCGTCAACATAGTCTTGGATTTTATAATATGCTTTTTTAATTAGGATTCCTTTGATGACGTTTTTGAACTTTTTAGTCGTAAGATCAGTTACACACTTCGGTAGCCTGTTGTAGAATCTGACACAATTCCCAGATGAAATAAATGGAAATGAAATGAAGAAATGGATGGAAATGAGAGCCTTGAGAAGTATGTGTGGTGTAACTCTGAAAGAAGAAGAATAGAGCGTTGTGGAGTAAAATACGATGAAGTGACGAGAATTGAGAAAGGTATGTTGAGCTATATGATAGGATGGATGATAGTACAAGAAGCGAAAGTGATATGTAAGGATCGGAGCATATGGAATTCTGTGATCTTTGCCTATCTCAATGGGAAAGAGGCGTGATGTTTATGTACATATATGTTTGTAATTAAAAACGTGTAGTTCGACTTGACCGTGGCTTAGAGATCAATCTATCAGTTATTTTTTTATGTTAGATATGACAGACAAGCATGAGGTTCACATGATGGTCAGTGATACCCCAGCAACAGAATCAGTCAATGATGCGCTGTCGACCTACTTTTTACTAAGCGTATTCGAAAATCCATAGACTGAGACCGAATGTGCACTTCACGGTTTTTCCGTTAGCCGGTCGGAATTTCGATATTCCCACCCGTTCAATGCCCGAAGGTACCAAACGTGTATTTCTACGTGTAAAAACGGAATGCGGGGTAATATCGTAATATCGTTTGCGCAGAGGCAATATCGTAACTAATGATGTTAATCCGAAGGTACCAGACGTGGGGAAGACATTTTTAAAGAAAAACATGTACCGGTGGGAATCGAACCCACGACCCATCGATGCGCACGGCATTCTACCGAACGCGCCAACGAGCCCGTCAGAATGTCTTTCTAATAAGCTATGTTGTCTGCAACTGCAAGTGTTCTCACCTGTGGACAGTAGTAGTGACCATCCTTACAGAAGAAGCCGCCGCGAGCGAGTGACGCTGAACAGGTGCGGCAGGTGAAACAGGCCATGTGGAAGTACTTGTCGGAGACGCGCAGCACCTCGCCGCTGCATTTTCCGCCGCAAGCGCCACACGTCACCTTCCCTGGAAAAAATCAATGGAAATGTTTAACTAAAATCCAAAAATATTAAACCGAAAATCTTGAAAATCGACACACAGCACCATAGAGCAACACGGGCCACCGGCGAACCGGAGGGGAGTAGCCATACGCAGGCGTTCCCCTCTGTCAAAGTACAAGTCCAAATGGTCCTATGCGTACAATAAAACTAGTTGTAGCCGCACTTTTCACTAGACTAAATCCAGATGCGCAACTGAATCGACCTCCTAAAAAAATGCCGAATTGTTTGTGTTTCTTGTTGCCAAAAAATATCTGCCACGTCAAATTTACAAAAAGATAGCGTTACCTTTCATATGTAGGTATTTTTTAATCATATTATTACTATTTACTTCTTTAAAACTTAAAAAATTACAATATTATCGGTCGTGTTGTTTCGGATTTTTTTACCAACACAGTCGCTCGACAGATCCGCGTATTGTATGAGCCCTCATACAATACACGGATCTGTCGAGCGACTGATCCGAGTTTATTTCCGAGAAGTCGCTGTCACCGAGCGATAGTGTTGTTGTCGGATTGTTTTAAGTTATCGAAAAAATTGCAAAGGAGTATAGAAATACAGAGACAGTTTTGAGATTAAATTTTCTGATTCAAATATTATATTGTGATAATATAGTTATATTGTTAAAATATAATATAATACTTACGCGCGTTAGCACATTTATTAAAATCACTTAGTGTAAACTTCAACCGTAATGTTTTTTTTATTTCCTAAAAATCCAAAGGATATGGAAAATTGTGTAACCCAAATTTAATAATTGCGATATGATCTAGAAAAATGACATATTTTTAATCTTATAATATAAAAAATCAGCTCAATTCTCAATCTGGGAGAGGAGAAATATGAGAAATATAGTTTTCCTGAGATTCTCGATTAATTGAATCGATTACACAATCACAAAAAAAACCTTTGGACAAGGTAACTAACTCAAAAGTAATTAAATGCACTTTAAATACATATAATTACAGTTATGTTATTAAATAAAATATAAATTATTAATTAAAGAAAATTAATATACATAATTATCGATTTTTTATCGATTAAAATCGATCTTTTATTTTAGTCTGTCATTGGCATGCCGCATGACAGTTGTTTACTCTGTGCTAATTCGTTTCGTGTTTTCAACGTTTTGAGTCTGAGTGCTTTCCCGATTGTCGTCATTTAGGAATTGTTACGATTTGACAACTACAAATATCATTGGTCACAGATTTATGATATATTTATGTCAGTTATTGATTGTAACATAACCTTACTTTTACTACTTAAAACTCTAATAACTTGGCTCTCAGATTGTCAAAACTAATAGAATTTTCATCGAAGGACTGTTAAGTCTCAATCTATTAATTCACATCAATTTCATATTGTAACATTGGGGGCCCAAAGTTTTATGTAATCGTTTCCATCTCCTTTAAGGGATAAATGAAATAAATATAATAACGAAGTATTTTTCAAATTATTTCGAAGATTTTATTATGTACCAACTCATGGTCCACTCTCCGTGACCTGCTACGTGCGCATTACCCGACAAGTTCATTTTGTATTATTGTAGTACGTAATAAATTAAGTCCTTTGTATCACTTATAAACCTAATTTCCCTAACCCAGTTCTTGAAATTATCGATACTGCGTATCGACAGTTGTTGCAACTACGGCTAAAAGGACTTGTCAGTGTAGTTGCGCCATTTATTTATACTGTTATGACACGGAATGTTTAAATGTGTGTGTGAAATTGTTAGTGTATTTTTTAATTGTCACGGTGTGAGTTTCGTAGTGACAGACGATTGCTTGTGTGTGCGAACTTGAGTACGCACACATAGCGCAGGTTTCCCCCCGCAAAAAATGGCAGATTGTTTGGTATCGGTAACGAACGCTATGGCTACTCCCCTCCGGTTCGCCGGTGGCCCGTGTTGCTCTATGCACAGCACTATACAACACGCACACTTTATTTTATATCGACACTCGATATGAATAACATCGTAACTGACATTTGGATGGTTTTCAGAGGAGCCATTTTAAGAAATTTATTATGTTATAATCAACTTTTCCGCGAAAGTTTTAAGCCTATTTGAACAAACTAAGGATTTTGTTGTCTATTTTTATTCATTATTTAACGTGCTTAGGGTCTCGTTGTATTAAAACCAATAGAAGCCTGATTTTGCTATAGTTACAATGTATAGTTTTAATCTATCCATGAAATGAAAAACATAGTATTTGAAGTTACAATAGTTCTTGCTTTTAAAACACGTATATTTTTTAATGAATATCATCGTAATTCCTTTTACAGACTTAAGTTTTATACATATCAGTCTTTGTATATGATTAATTGAATTGTAAATCATTGTTAAAAAAAAAGAAAGTGAACCCGTAACCCCTATGTGTCTGCCCATGGAGCAGACTCGTTTCTGTGCCTGTTTCACTGATCATTTTTTTTAAAGGCAAGTATGTGATCAGCCTTCTATGCCTACCAAACCGAAACATTCATTGGTTTCCCCATGATCAGAATCCAGGCACACGGGTAAACCATTAACCACTGATGTGGTTATAACATTAAAATATACTTTAATTTAGTTGTACTTTACATTAAAATAGCTTCTGCTCGCGACTTCGACTGCGTAGAATTAGTGCGTGCGTAGTAAAGTAGACGATACTCTATGTTATTGTAGTCTATGTGTTATTCTGATGTATAAGGTTATTACTGTAAAGTTTCATCAAAATATTGGCGTGAAAGAGCAACAAACATCCATCAGTTCATATTCACAAACTTTCGCATTTATAATGATTAGTAAGATTGTTGAAGTAAGTACAAAATAACAGTAAATAAAATGAAAAAAAAAACAGAAGCAACGGAATTTATAATTATTTTTTTATATTCGTGAAAGTTGACAATCAATTTTTAATTTTCTGTATCAGAGTATATACACTGACGGACTCATAAACTGCATCAAAGTAAAAAACAACTTTGAAATAAATATTTTAACCAAGTATGCAAACTTTCTACACAGATTTAAATTGAAACGTCTAGATTGGTTTGTTAACTTTAAAACAGCGTAAGGTCATATCCTTAAGTTTAAGTTTGTGTACCTACTGGAAAGGACCTTAAAACTTTTGAAGAGAAACAGAAATTTAAAGAAAATTGGTTTTAACAATAGCTTTATGCAAGGGTTTTTTTATGTTTTAATAAGGTGTATTACCTCCACGTGCCCTTATTATGGATTCTAATCGGTTCCGCATAGATTTGATTAGGGTTATTAAAACATCTAGCGGAATATTGTCTCATTCTTCTGAAAGTGCTGTTCTTAGTTGTGCCACTGTCGTAGGCACAGGATTTCTTGCATATACAGCTCTTTTTAAATTGTCCCAAAGATGCTCAATGGGATTAAGATCCGGGCTGCGTGCTGGCCAATTCATTGTACGTATCCCAGCCTCTTCGCAATATTGTCAAACTTGTGCAGCAGCGTGCGGCCGGGCATAATCCTGCATTAAAGTAAAATTTTTGCCTATAAATCCCATGTAAGGCACCACGTGATCTTCTAAAATCTCTGTTATGTAGCGATGTGTAGTCAAACCCCCTCTACTACCATTTTGACGGACCATGTCAATGAACACAAGTTCTGTTCGCCCGTTCATCGATACCCCAGACCATGCAAGAACCGCCTCCAAAAGGAACACGTTCCTCAATGCAACTTTGAGCATATCGCTCCCCACGTCGACGATATACTCTTCTGCGACCATTTGCACCATATAAACATGTCCTACACTCGTCTGTGAACAAAACGGAGGCCCATTGCTCATCTGTCCAATTTAGGTGATCACGCGTAAATCTTAAGCGAGCTTGTCTGTGAGCTACAGACAACTTTGGACAATTTGCTGGTCTAAAAGGAGTGATATCCGCTTCCTTTATTCTTCTTATTGTTCGTGCACTAACGTTTACTCCACGCACTTCATTAAGCTCTGTTTTGATGTTAACTGACGTGAGGCAACGATTTCGCAGGGAAGTTGTAACAATAAATCGGTCATCACGACCGGTGGTTGCTCGAGTTCTGCCTGTACCACGTCTCCTTTTGTAAGAACCTGTCTCCACAAACCTACTGTATATTCTAGAAACCGTAGACTGGTTTAAATTTAAATTTCTACCAATCGTTTGTTGATCCAAGCCCTCCCGCACCAATGCTACAATTTGAGCAGCTTGTTCGGATCCATATTATGGTTCCATATTATAATTACCTACCTACTATAGTTTTTATTATATTTAAGAAAAAAAATCGGCTCATAGATTAATGAGAGATAACATGCATTAGAAAGAGTTGCACAGTTACAATGCTGTTAATTGAGTTTTTTCTCACATTTTGTAATGAAAAATATTGTAAAAATATTTACTATTATTTAATGACTTAAAATGTTTTAGGATTTTATTTTATATTATCGTAAGCCAATCTACCATTTTGTTATTCATGAAATACATACTTTTTTGTTAGTTACAATGAAAAAAATTTTATGTAAAAATGAACCTAATGGTCATAGAAATATGGGAGTAAGTCCAAAATACGCTTCTTTGTTTTCTTAATTCATTGTCGTGATAATTAGATAATAGTGTAAAAATAGTTACAATGTTATTCATATCGAGTGTCGATATTACGTTCACGATACTCTAATAGTTTTATTTGTATTAATATTTTTATGTGTGTGTAAATTAATTAACTGTTCGAGATTTTGCCTTGGAAATACCATGTTTATTTTCACTGTCTTTGACTTTGACCTTTTAGACTAAATAATAATTACTCGACGTTTATAACTTTTAAAAGGAATATCAAAATATTATTTCTTGGACACCAGATGAAATAAGAAATATTATTAGGTAAAACTTTCTTTAGTAGGTATAAATTATTATACATATTTTTTTATAGATACCGTACCAGCGCTATTCATTCGAAAACATAAAGCTGAGACTGGTGCCGTTGCCAACTTCTATAATTTTATTATTATTTATATTATAATATTTAAGTTTTTTTGGAAATAAATAGTTTTTTACTTGTTTACTTTACTACAAATTGAGTCAAAAAAACTACATTTTATAGTTCATATAACAGTGTAAATCTACACAAAAAATGAGCGGCTGACATGCATATTTAAGGGGTGAACATAATTCCTAACATGACAATTATTGACGTGCTCGTTGGCGCGTGCGGCAGAACACCTGCCGTGCGCATCGATGGGTCGTGGGTTCGAATCCCACCGGGAGCACATGCTTATAATTTTCTGTAAGCATGTTTTCCTCACGTCTGGTAACTTCGGGCATTGATCGGGTGGGAGGAATATCTAAATTCCGACCGGGTAACGAACCACCGTTCATAGATGGAAAAACCGTGAAGTGCATATTGCGCGATTCGGTTATACGCGAGTCTATGGATTTCCGAATGCTCGAAGTAAAAATTAGGTCGACAGCGCATGATTGACTGATGTTCTGTGGCTGAGGTATCACCTACCATCAAGTGAACCTCATGCTCGTCTGTCGATATCTGACTTATAAAAAAAAAAAAAGTGGCTTATCATTTAGGTATTAAGACAAACGGCCTTATTCACAAACGTATTAAAGCTTGATATAGTTAAAATATGTTTTGTCTCGCTCTATCGAATATAAAAAGACTACAGAACGAAAGGAACAAAACATATTTTAACTATATCAAGCTTATAATACGTTTATGAATAAGGCCGAAAGAGTTTTTTTCCTACATACATAAAATGTTATTGTATATTTAATTCGTCTTCTACGAGTAGAAGACATAGATAGCGTACAGGTGACGCGGTTAACATTAGCAGCTTTATTCACTGAATAAAGAACAATATTCATCAAATGCATCTTAGACAACTGTAAGGTTTCTTTGAAACGATAAAACAATATTGTGGTTCGTGACTTTCTAGTCAATAACTACGTTTGAACCGAACCTCACGAAACTATAAATAAGCTATTGCGTTCGGTTTATTGGCTTGCTTGTTTAATGTACTTAATTCCCATGAGAAAAATTTGAAAACCGACATTTACTTATATAAATATTATAAAGAGGAAATATTTGTTTGATTGTTACGATTTAACTCAAAAACTACTCGACCGATTTAAAAAATTCTTTCACCAATAGAAAGCTACATTATCAGCGAGCTGTTTGTATATAGCACATCTACATACATTGTACCCATTCGAAGCCGGGGCGTTTTGCTAGTAATACAATATACAGTACACGTAACCATACAATAACCTGACCTATTTTACTAAAAGAATCTACGCAAAATGGTCTGACTGCTTTGGAGATTTTAGGGACCGGGTCCATCGATTTTCAAAGGTGGAGTCCATAAAAATGGTACTGGACTAATTGGATTTCCTGACTTCCAAAACACTAATTATTTCGTAGTAACGAAACAAGGATTGAAGACTTATTACGGCATCCGATAGAACCCAAACGAAAATAATTTGTCGAGCTCTTCAAATTGAAACTATGTCGCATTACAAACACCAGCTAATCTATGGGGATCAGATGTAAGGTCAACAGGTGGCAAAGTGTCATCTTCGACATTCAAACCAATTGAGGCTAATAGACCAGTACGCCTATATTTCATTATTTTATATAATATTAAATATATATTTTAGCGGTTTATGAAAATGGCTCTTACACATAATATGTATGTTTTAAGTGATTACCGTTTATTAAATGTTGTAAATAAAATTTAACGCAAATACATAAAACATCATAATATTTAAACTTTATTGCAAAGACGTATCATATGATTTCAATAATAATAAGGGATGAATTATGGTTGAAACGCTTTGTACCTTTTCTAGACTTGACCTTTGAAAGTAAAGAATACTATTAATTAAGTAGAGTATACTTTTAATTGCTGTCTTATTTAGCTTTTATTGAAGTCAACTTATATACATTTCTTAAAGACCTATTAGTAAAAACATTTACAAGAATCGGAAGTCCAAAATAGTTCTGGGCAGATAAGATTCTGTTATTTTCGGATCAAAGGCCATTAAAAACAATAATTGTTTATCAATTGACATCATATGCACTAACAAGACAAGGTGTGTCTCTGTTTAATTTCTTGTTATTCCACAGTATCTGGTATAGTTATGTATAACGTAAGTTAATCGAGTAATCTTCCAAATGAATCTGTATTCAATGCTGCGTACTAAAGCCGTTTTAAAACATGACGAAATCTCAAAAGAATGTACACTTTTATGCGTGGCGTAATACTGAATGCGGTTAATTCGATTAAGGCGTAATCACACGCGCTGGCGGCACGCGCAGGCGCACGAGTCGGACCATTCGAAACATTTGTTTCCGATTAACTCGATCAGACACGTAAACCGCATACCCTTCACATAAGATCAGGAGTGCGTTCTTCCGTGACTTGACGGTCTCTTTGGCGCTTTGGGTTCTAGAACATCTAGCGTTCCATGGTTGCAGGTCCTTACAAAAAAATTGTAAAACGAAAAACTTGGCGATTAGAAAGAGTGGCGGCGAGTTTATTGCCAGTTCTTCTCGTCCGTTCTACGCCCTTGATTTGTGAACTGGCAGTAAATGTAAAAATGGATCGACAGATCGGCTGATCGCCTGTGGCTAAGGTATCACCTAACTCCGAGCGAGTCTCACGAATCGATAACAAACATAAAACTTTTAAAAAATAAGTGTTTTTTTTTTACTTGAATCTAAAAATTCAAAATTAATCCAACAGAATTCTTACATAGTCAATAGTATTTTATATAAATTATAAGAGCATTAAAAAAGTAAGTGACTTATTTCATGAAAAATTAAAAAATCCTAGCTCTTAAAACTAAGAATATAAAAAAATTCATACATACTCATATAAATCATCGTTGCAACACATTACATGTAATGAATTATTGATCGATCACAGATCGCACATTAAAAAGCCACTTCGCCATATTTGTGATTGAGCAATATAATAATAGGCGATAAAAAGCAGTTAGCCCAAAACGGTGGGAGCACTTTTTGTGAACGTATCTCCTAACTGGTTTCGATAATGATACTGTGCCCATCTCACCTGTCTAAAACGTCTCGAACTTAATGATTTCTTGGGTTCCCCCGTGAAAAAAAAAATAACCAGTCTACTAGGGTTGAGGTAAAGTATGATAAATTCTGATCCAAGTCGACGAAAGGGGCAGTGATTGCAGTGGCCTAGCATGGGGGGGAGGGGGGCGGAATGTGCGGTCCGCCCCGGGCGGCACTATGACGGGGGCGACATTTCACAGGTAACGGTAAAAAAATGACTTCCTTCAACGTTCTTTTTTTTTTTCAGTATATCAGTTTAATAACAGTTTCTCCTTAGGTTAGTATTATTCAATAAGAGTACCATTTTCCCAATGTTTTATTATCTATTGCAAAAATAAGGGGGCGGCAAATATGGGATCCGCACCGCTGCTAGTTACCTATGCTACACCACTGATTATTTCCTACATATCGTTAAAGCGTTTTAGGGTACGGAATCCAGATGATAGTATCCGGCACACCCTTAACCGTTTCCTCGTCTGCACCATCTCATGAGTCACCGTCTCAACTAGTCAACAACACAAAGTACCATACTGGTATTATGTTGTAGATGTTTTTGTGGTCTCGATCGCCATCGGCCATTGTTATTTAATTGGCGATGTATCGATATGATTCTCATTTCGATAATATTCTCGCTCATAAATCTTCGCTTGTTGCGTGAATTACTCTATCTATAATAATATTATAGATGTAAAGTTTGTTTGGTTATCGGAATTTATCTCTGAAACTACTGAACCGATTTTGTAAATTCTTACATCAGTAGAAAGGTTACATTATTCCTTAATGACTTATATGCTAAATTTTATAGAGATTAATATTTTTTATAAATTCCGATTATATTTTAGACAAATTACTAATGCGTTTGTTTATCGGCGTGCGCTGACGTGGTTTGATATGAATATAAAAGTGAAATCCCGAGTCCCCTAGTGGGGTATAGGGCTTACCCATTTCTGTTTTTGTTTCACTGATCATTCGTCTTTACAGGCAAGTAGGTGACCAGCCTTCTGTGCCCTCGCTGACCGAAACATTTTTTTTCTTGTTTCCCCAGGATTCGAACCCGGGACCTCCGGTGCTACACGCATCGCGCTTACCACTGAGCCACGGAGGCGGTTGATATAATAATTGAATATAATGTTCAACAAAATTAGGTCTTAATTATTTGGTTCTTTGTTACCCCCAAAGAATTGCTGATTTACCCCGCGGGGTAATTACCCCCAGGTTAGGAAACACTGAACTAGAGCAATAAGTTATTTTTAAAAATGGAATGAAGCACGGTTATGGTCAATCGGAATGCGTCTCCAGTCTCCTGGCACCGCGCCAGCCACTCCGGTATATTTAGCCGCGACTTAGAATCGCTTTTATCACATTTATGGGATGTTAAGCACGTTGAGTGTTCTTACAACTTTAGTGTTCTTTAATCGGTTCAAATCGATCAAGTCTCATATTGACGGGCTCGTTGGCGCGTTTGGTAGACCTACCTTGCGCTCCGATGGGTGGCGGGTTCGAATCTCGCCGGGACGACATGTTTATGTATGAACATCGCCAATGATGCCATCTTGTGTAAAATACCGTAACGAATACGAATCACTCGTATCTACTAATTGTTTTTAGATTTTAGGTATTTACAAAAAATAAAACTACTTTCGTCCACGGAATTTTTGACCTGTTTGTAGTTTTTTCCTCCTCCTGTAAAGTTTGATCAAATGGATATACGAAGTTTGATAATAAAGCCGACGACATGTCTTCCCCACGTCTAGTCACTTTGGCACAATTAAACGGGTGGGGGGAATATCGAAATTCCGACCGGGTACGAACCACCGTTCATATATGGAATAACCGCGAAGTGCATATTGCAACTTTCGATCTCAGTCGGTGGGTTTCCGTTTGCTCGAAGTAAAAAGTGCGTCGACAGCGACATCATTGACTGATGTTCTGTGGCTGAGGTATCACCTACCATCAAGTGAACTTCATGCTCGTTTGTCGATATCTAACATAAAAAAAATTTGAATGCATTTATTGCAATGACAGCATCATAATCTGTAATTACTAGGCTATTAATATATTGTTGTTGCTGTGTCAATTAATAAATAAACTAGAATTTTAGGCGCTGCCTTTATATACATAAGTATATTGATTAAAAAAAATATATATTTGCCTAAAGCAATTTCTTTCAGACAACCCTTTTCTGAGTGCGCACAAGTTTGCCTTGAACGTTTCTTAAAGCAAATAAAACATTAATAAAGGACGACATTTCTCCCTCAGGCATTACGAAATGCTCGTTGCAATCCAAGACACGACTTGCTCGATTCTCTTGAGATTCGTATGATAATACGTTCAATGTGATAAATAAAATACGATAATAACAATAGTCTTATAATAACTGCTAAAGCCCTTGACGCAATTTGCAAAGATTTATTTTTGTAATATATCTTTACATGACAGTCTTAAAATTAAAATCAAATCTAAATTAAAGAGAGTCAAGTAGTTTATTTACTAGTTTTATAGCTAAGTTAATTGTAAAAAGGCCACACACACTTGTGTCACAAGTTTTTATTTCACGGCAGAAACTTATCACGCTTAATCATTGACATAGTATTGTTGATCAAAGCGCTTAATAGTCAATATGCCTAGCAAGACAACCACGACAAAATTTTAATCGATTATCTCTTTATGTCTTCCGGATCTAACATGACAACTACACTAAAAACTAGACTTCTAATGTCAAAAGTAGAGATATTTGTCGATCGAGATATCTTGTCTATCAAAGTTGGCGATGTCGAGATAAAATATATCAAGATATTTTATATCTTCACTCCTCTGCGAGATATCTCTTGATGGTCATGCTAGGCGGGCTGAAAGTAGAATTAGATAGACAACTTTTAGTCTTAATCCCTTTTAAAGATCAGTTAGTAACTTCCTATCTTATGT
Source organism: Anthocharis cardamines (assembly GCA_905404175.1). Taxonomy (NCBI): domain Eukaryota; kingdom Metazoa; phylum Arthropoda; class Insecta; order Lepidoptera; family Pieridae; genus Anthocharis; species Anthocharis cardamines. The sequence continues at coordinate 2,361,273 of FR989972.1, read as the reverse complement.
TTATTATGTCTTAGCGAGATTCTGATAAAAAAAAATCTACACGAAAACTTATTTACAATAGTCGCAACTCACACCGAATATTTAAGTGTAAGTTGCGACAAAATCCTTGCTAACTAACGTAAATAAGGACATTGTCTATTTATATTATTGGTTCTAGACCTCATAATAATATATCTACAGTATTTAGTTTTGTCAACTGACCGTTGTTGCTGACTGATTCAACAAGCAGCTTTTCTAATGTTAACGAATTAGCTGCTTTTCGTTTACCGCAAAAGCCGTTAAATATATTAAGTGTTAAATTCAACGATTTTCTAACGCAACGCGCGGTTTAGCTCAACGAACATTCAACGCGTAGTCGCTAACATCATCCGAAGCAGCTTTTTTTTTAACGCAAAACCTGTTGAATTTATTAACTGTTAATTTATTTGTTAACTAATAATGCAAACCAGCTAATAAAATTAGCTGCCTTTTTAACAGATCAGTTTGTAATTAACAGTTTAATTTCGTTAACACAAAAACTGAACCACCTCTATTGAATATCCATAGCTAGAACAAAAACCTCCTTATACTTTTCCTAAACGGCAATAACTATCAAAAAAGGGTTCTGCAAATCTCAATTATTGCTGGCAGTCTAAAAGATTATATCAGCGTGTATTCTATTGAAGAGTTGAGTAACCATCCCAGCTGCCGACTTCCAGCATCACACCACACGTCACAAACAGTCCTTTCACCCTCATCATCTCGTTCAATGGAAGTCGAGCACGGTAAGGTTCACGCGCAACTTCATTCCACGCACCAAACTATGGAATGAATTACCGCCTTCAGCGTTTCCATCCGACTACGACCTCGTTGGTTTTAAAAAGCGAGCCTATACACTTTTGAAAGGCCGTCAACGCATCTGAGACTTTTAAGTCGCGGATGTCCATGGGCGGTGGTGGTTACTTACTATTAGGAAAACCACCTCCTCGGTTGTCCATCCTGTTATAAAAAAAACCTTGCAACAGCAACGCATTGATAACTGCAAACCCACTGGTCATTACCGTAGTCAAAGAGCAAAGCAAACAGAAAAACTAACATCAAACTATAAACGGTTAGATATATTCTCACGTCGCTGTTCTATTATAATGATGGCGGTTCGCAGACAAATTGCATGGCGGGCATAATGATACTTTTTTCATTACTTTTTACAATGATCCACTTCATAGAGGAGTCGAGTATCACTTTGATCTTTAGTAAAAAGATTCCACAAGTGACTCTCGCGATTGACTTTATGTAAGTGTAATTATATCCTACAGAGATAGCTGCATATTTAAAAGTAATGGAGATTCATAACTGGATTTATGATTACTCGAGTAGGGAGAACAGAAATCCTACCTTGAGGACTAATATTTTTAATTAAAAGGACACTTCAAGGCTTAGGCATTACAAGGCAATTGAGATAATAAATGGCGTTCATCGCTTAGATAAGGTATCTATTATATCATTCAGTAATAAGCTTGGAAGTTTACACAACTGATACATATAAAGATATTTAAGTGAAGGTTATAAATAAGGAAAAGTTGAGCACACAAACTTAATGCTAAAAAATATTTTGTCGTGGTTGTCAAGCTATGCGGTGATGTTAGTTATTTCGACTATGTATTTGCGTGTTGTTCCCACGAGAATGTAAGTGCGTGCTCCTATTTCACCATGCCTACTGCTGATAGAGGACAAATCTTTGTTTTTTATTTTATTTTTTCGTTTATATATTTTTAATTATTATAGTTAATTACATAAAGATGTCATGTTGAACATGGTGTAATGGTTGCAGCTCCTTACAAAAAAAATTGTAGAACAAAAAACTTGGCGATTAAAGAGTGACGGCGAGTTTATTGCCAGTTCTCGTCCGTTCTACGCCCTTGATTTGAGAACTGGCAATAAATGTAAAATTAGAAGCATTTAATACGTATATTTTTATTGACGTTCATAAGTGTACATTATGTTACCTAAACGAATAAATGATTTTGAATTTGAATTAGGTCGGCAGATAATCTAAATTATATCCCCACATCGGAATGATAGAATAGCGTGAGGAATGGATTCAAGAACCGTTCGTGGTCCGATTCGTTCGTGTTTACGATAATACCTATTGTTACTGAACGTAGGCTAACCAATTTGTACACGACTAACTATTATTGTGTAGTTAACGGTCACTGGGATGAATAAATAGATCGCAATCCGTCTACGGTTATTTATGAGAGAAACAACAAACTTTATCGATGAAAATAGTTTCCGGACCATTTGTTTTCTTCACGCTATTGACCATTTAAATGTAGACTGCGGACTCGCGCACCGAGAGTTCAATAATAACCTTTAGTTAAATAAAGATTTTTCCAATAAAAATTCATTCTTCTACTTTAAAGTTCTCATATTCATATTTTAGACCAGTGTCGATAATTTTTGAAACCAAAAAAAATTACAGCAGGATGAAACCCATTAGAAAAGGAGGGGAATATGATCAAAATGAAAGGAAAAATAAATTACGGTCGATCCGAGTTCGGGAAGTGGAAGTGGGGGGGGGTTTAAGGGTAAAAAACGGTTTATCTCGTTTTCCGGCAAAACTACAAGTCCTATCGAAAAAAGTCAAATGGAAAAGTTGTAGATAATAAAAAGATCTAAAACTTTTGTATTTACACTTTTTTCACATAACCTCAAAATTTATGTGAAAAATTCAAAAAACCAAGTTTTTGGTTTTTTATTTTTATCTTTTACAAAAAAATTTTTTTTTAACGAAATTTTGTGAAAACTTACCTTTTTATGTCCCAAATACGCTGTAATTTATTTAATTAAAAATATTTATTTTTTCACCTTATTTTGAATTAATATCGAAAAAACACCCTAATTTTCAATCGAAAATTCACCCGTCAAAATATCAGCTTTTTTCAAAAAGTTGGTGTGGTTTCTGTTCGTTGAAATCTCTACTTTCCTTTTCCTTTCATTTTGATCATATTCCCCTCCTTTTCTAATGGGTTTCATCCTACTGTAATTTTTTTTCACTTTTTACCATTTTTAAAGGCTTCGGCACTGGTCTATTTTCTCTTACACATTTTTAAACATCTCGCCTTCGAGTTCCTTAACAAATTCACATTTTTTTTCACGATCGGACACGGACTTGGAATTTTTTTTCTAGTAGCTTGTTTATTAAGCTTCAATTTTTTTTTATATAATAGATTCCTATGTTCGACATTTTTTGCGGAGATATCGACGGTTGAATGATAAAAGACAATTTCCTCATAAATCATCGATATTTCATGTTCCTTTAATTGTTTCCAGTAGTCTACTAATATTATAAAGAGGAATGATTTGTATTTTTGTATGTTACGAATAAACTCAAAAACTACTGGAACGATTTTAAATTTTATTCACCAATAGAAAGCTACATTATCAGCGAGTAACATAGGCTATTTTTTGTGTACAGCACATCTACATTGCAGCCGTGTGCAGCCGGGGCGCGTTGCTAGTATATAATAAATCGATAAACAGTGAATCTTCCAGACCCCTTAATAGAGGTCGTATAAGGTTACATTGTCTGATGGCAGCCAATTACCTATACTATGCAGTATGTTATAATTTAATAGTGACGGTGCAGGCGTCAAGCGGTAGGGTCAATTAGCCATTAGGGCAATTGCAGCGTTATATAGGTCGTGGTGGGCGGCTTTTAGAATTGCGGAGGTGAGTCGGGACAGTTTGTATGCAAATATTTATAGGTCATGGATCACACTAGTTATTACTTGTTTAAGGCTGGATTAGTACTGGATTTGAGCACCAGCTACCATAATGACCAAATTATATTGTTATTAATGCCTATAGTTTTTTTTTAGTTTTTTTTTATGTCAGATATCAACAGACGAGCATGAGGTTCACTTGATGGTAGGTGATACCTCAGCCACAGAACATCAGTCATTGATGCGCTGTCGACCTAATTTTTTACTCCGAGCATTCGGAAATCCATAGACTGAAACCGAAACGCGCAATATGCACTTCACGGTTTCTCCATCTATGAACGGTGGTTCGTTATCCGGTCGGAATTTAGATATTCTTCCCACCTGATTAATGCCCGAAGTTACCAGACGTGGGGAAAACATGTTTACAGAAAATTATAAAAATGTGGTCCCGGTGGGATTCGAACCCACGACCCATCGATGCGCACGGCAGGTGTTCTACCTAACGCGCCAACGAGTCCGACACACTACTATAGTAGGATACTTTTAAGCTTTTGTAAAATTCCTAAAGAAATATCAATAAAGCGGTATATATTCTTCATTGAATCAGCCTTCTGCAACTGCATACAAATATTATAATTGAAACCCAACGTGTACAGTTGGGTTCAAAATTTGCAGTTTGGGTTTAACCCATTTAAATTCTTTAAAGTTCCTGCTTTATTCTCAATTTCAAAAACCAATTTTTAATGATTTAACTTTAAGTATTATAACGGATTTCTATAAACTACTTTCATCCCCTAATTTATACGTCTCTCTTAACTTCTAACCGAAGGTTCAAATACATTTTTTATGGATTTAACATTACCGATTTCCATACAAACTTTCATCCCCTATTTTACCCCTTAGGTGTTGTTTTTCGAAAAATCTCTTGTCTTCATTATAAAAGGAAATTCTTTACAAGATTTCAGCGGGCTGGGCGTTGATGAGTCAGACACTTTGAGGACTTTTCTTCTATACTAATCCTAATAATATTATAAAATGGAAATATTTGTATTTTTGTATGTTATCAATAAACTCAAAAACTATTCTCCTTTCTGTTTTTTTTTATTTCTGGTGTACAATAAAGTATTTTCCAATTCATTCTCTGATTTAAATAAATTGTTATTATTATGATCTAACACGAATCTTAACACGCGAAGCTATAGAAAGAAGACCTCAGAAAAATCCCTCAAAACATTACATTATCATAACCCTTTTGAAAAGAGAAAGGGACATGATGTAACACTAATAAATTGCATACACAATGGGCAATAACCGCCGAATATCTCAGTCGACTGCACTTACGTAAAGTTATTACACTGCCTGGAGACTCGATGCACTTTCTTCCGGTGAAAGCTTGTCTTATTCCTTTATAACTGACAATTATAAGCCACGCCTTATTTTCTCTACCTTGGATTTAAAAAGTTCTGATGAATGCGATTAATTTTTTATGTTAGCTGACCCGAAAGACGTTGTCCGGCCAGCCCGCCTAGCATGACCATCAAGAGATATCTCGCGGAAGAGAGAAGACAAACTAAGATATAAGATATCTCCATATATATCGACTTCGACAATTTTGATAGACAAGATATCTCGATCGACAGATATCTCTACTTTCGACATTAGAAGTCAAGTTTTAAGTGTTATTTTAGACCCGGAAGACATAAAGAGAAAATCGTTATTGATCGAAACACGAGAAAACGGTTGACAAAATTTTGTCGTGGTTGTTATGCTAGGCCGGCAGAATGCTGGCTTCAAAAATAAAAAAGGATTTCTATGTAGATTTGAATATGCTATTCCCACTTCTGTTATACAGATTTGCAGTGGAAATCCATTATTACAAATAAGCTATAAGCGTGCGTGACGTGAGCTGTCAGTTGCGGAAGATGGCGGAGTACCGAATATAATTTATTCTAAAATAAATTTTTAGCTATTTTTTTTCCGATATTTTAATAACTATTCGGTTATTCTTGGTAGCGCAGTGTGGGAAGACCGCCTGCAACAATGTTGCGTTGATCCATTTTTTTTCTTCAAGCATTCGGAAATCCATAGATCCGAAACGTGCAATATGCACTTCACGGTTTTTTTCATCTATGGAGTATTAAGTATATGGTCTAGTACGTACTGGTTTTTCGGCCACGCACCCGATAGTCAAGGGTTTCCCACTCGTACCAGGGCATCCTACTTCCAAGCGAAGCCCTGGTTTTGAAATATAGAAGCGTATACGTATTATCTCTTATGTTCAGTTTGTACAAATCCTTCGCACTGCTTCCGGTATTCCTAAAGTAAATTAATTCAACCATTAATAATTGGATTTTCGTAATTCAATAACCTAAAACCCTACAGAACCGAGCATTTTGGAGTTAAGTTTATACCAAATATTACTTTAATTGCAGAAATTACTGAATGAATATTTTGGATAGGCAGAACCGTTACATAATATTATTGGATATTATAATATATTTAAAGTCAGGAAACCGCAACAATATAAATATCCTTTCACTTTCTTTTTTGTAGTGTTTTATGTTGTTGTTTTCAAAAATCTCTCATTAAGTCGTGAATACATTATGGAAGCTCGTAAATTGTATGTAGCGTATAACGTGAGGTGGAAATGAGATCGGCGAGGTGTCACTAATAACATTCATCCTGTTGACGCACTGCTTAACAAAGGTTGAGGGAGTTATATGTAGGGATTACTGAGGCCTTCGACTGAGTGCGTGTTGTGGACGCGCATGCTCGTATAGCAACTCGAAGATGACGGCATATAGGCGTATTGCCATAGTCATGCTGGGAAAGAGAGATCGTTCTCTCGATAGAAGCGTCGGTAATCCACGGAGCGCACGTGGAGGCACCGTGAGTGTTTTCTTTTTTGGAGATACCGGGGCTATCCAACTTCTTACGCTGAAGACCCATGGGGTTTTAGTACGTAAGCTCACGACGTTTTGACTTCTTGGACATAACTCGAGTTGCCCTCAAGGTGGCCACCTGCCCGTTTGCTTCGTTTATTCTATAAAAAAAAACAAGTTCTCTTTGCCTATATACTTTGGATACTAAATCGGGGAAGGATATCGAAATTTCTTACAAGTAACGTACTTAAGGTAACGAAAGTTCATAGAAGAAAGCCTTATAATGCAAATAGCGCGTTTCGTCTTCAGATTAGAAATTTCCAAATGCCAGGTGGCAGGGAGCCGCTGGATGCGGCTGCAAATGATTGGCTGGAAGTCTTTGGGGGAGGCCTATGTTCAGCAGTGGACGTCCTATGGCTGAAACGACGACGAAATACCACTGAAATCAATGCCACATAGCGTACAATTACACATTTAATCCTCATGCTACATCTTCGCTTATTTAAACCAAAACAAGGTCCTATCGGTCGTTTCAACCGTTTCCCGTTATACCTCGTTCCGCGTCCTCGCCCATACCTGGAAAGGCAGCCTAACATCATAGGTGTTAAGATATGGGGAAGTAAGAAGCGTGGGAAGCATCCAGTGAATAGCAAGAATAAGTCTTTGTGTACACGGGTATAATAATTGTAGAACATTTAAATAACAAGCCTGTATTCAGAGTCTGACCTAATTATGTACATAACGTTATATCAATGAAAAGAGAGCGTGCTTTATCACGATGAATTTCAGTAAAAGCTTTGTACGAGTTTATTATTGGAACTTGGAACCGTAAAGCGAAAATTCCGTGTCCATATAGTTTGCATTCTCTTGTTAGGGATAAAATTTGTGACAGTGATTTATATATGGAAGTGGTTCAACCTTCGATCAACAATGTCAATGGGTTCAACCATTAATAGGTATAGCTATGAAGCTATGTTTACATATGCATACTTGTCTTTGTGATAAAGAATATTATCGATTTTTGGATTTTAATTTCTCCATTTTAGGATGCCGTTGACCCGTCTGACTTTAACCTGTCCTAAAAACCGTACGTAACCATTGACGAATTTATAATTTAATATTATGTCAATGACCGTAACCATAATAGGTTGAAATTTGTAGATTTTTCATGAATATAGTGTCTGTGTGATGTACTTGTTGGATAAATGTAGTATTGTATTTGTTGATGTGATGTACTTTAAAAATCTTTAAAGTATGTCTTACGTCCATGCTGACGTAAAACTTACCCTATATTCTTCGCAAAATAACTTCATGCTAAATTTTATGAAATTCAGAAAAGCGATTTCGCAATTCATTTTACTTTTGTATAACCTACTTTATTTTCCAAATAATTTTACATTGAAACGTATCTTTATTTAATGCGGGTGTCGTATTTACCTCACTCAACTGCTCAGTGACTCGATAGAATGAACAAATTATGTCAGATTACTATCTCTATAAATCAGTGCTAAATCTCATCGCGTATATTTTATTAAAAAAGCAGGAGATTGGCAGCTTAAAAAAAAAGAAGTAATATAGGATTCAATCAATAGCGTAGAACTCTTCAGCCGGCCTAGCATGACAACCGCGACAAAATGTTGTCGACCGTTTTCTCGTGTTTTAATCGATTATCTCTTTATTTCTTTCGGGTCTAACATGACAATTACACTTAAAACTCGACTTCTAATATCAAAATTAGTTATATTTGTCGATGTCGAGACATAATATATAGAGATATCTTACATCTTAGTTTGTCTTCTCTCGTCCGCGACATATCTCGTGGCGGTCATGCTAGGCCGGCTGATCTGTTAGGCTTCATTTAACTTATGATCTAGTACACAACTACCTAAATAAATCAATACTTATAAGTACGTCAGCTTTAAGACTGCATTAATTAATAATGCCTGCCTGTAGCTTTCTATAGGTGAAACAATTTTTAATATCAGTTCAGTAGATCCAGAGATTACCCCCTACAACCTCACAAAAATATCTCTTTATAATATTAGTACAGATAGATAGATTATCCCGACCAGCCTCTAAGAATATTCCTTACTGATTAAAGACATTACGAGCCGTCAAAATAGCCTCTTGGCCGAGTGAGGTGGAGCACGATTTCATCTAATTACTAATTACAAAGCTTTCACGTGTCAATGAGTTTCCCGCGACTCTCGGTGGCGCCATCAAATTAGCCAGCACGAAAAGAAAGCTCTCGTATCGAATGAATTCCGCCCAGAGGTTATGCTATGTCTACACTTACCATTACAAGCTAGCATCAGTCATGATACCGATATACATCTTATATTATACAAACACCCGAATTGCAAACAAAACGATCCTCCGTAGTATCAATGTGATTTTTATCATCTGCTGACACAACATAGCGCAGTAAATGTGATATTCAATTACTGACATTTAATAGCACCTAGTCTCAAATCTAGTTATATTGATATTTTAGAAGACACGACATATTAACTATAACAATTGACCTGGTTAGAAAGTTTGACCTCATACTCGTATTAATACATTTTTCATTAAAATATCTTATTCATTCAAGCGAATGACATAATTCGCACGTTTTTGGGAATTATTATAAGGAATAGAATATTAGTGTAAATAATAAATGAAATTGAAACATCAGATATAGATTTAAAAAATACATAACTATTTTTAATATTTGTAGTTTTGTTAAACAAATATATATCACAAGTAGATTTAATTAGTTTTTATTTACTTCTTCCATAAAAAATAATTACTAAAGAGGTAAATCAGGGGTGAACGTAAAAGCGCACAAGTGTGGCCACAGCATAACACTTTCACTGAGCGCTGAGGGGCTTATCATTTGTTTAGAATTTGCAACAGACATTGATGATGACGAGAGAAAGACGGGTTCATATTACGAGCTGTTATTTATAATGAGTTGCTTTGAAAGTGCGATCAGTTGTTTTTTGCCTCTGTTTTTTAGATGTGGTCCATTCATTATAATCCAGTATTTTCTATGATTACATATTAAACTTAATGTAATACAGATGTGTGCCTGTTCCTCTGATTATTGAGATCTTTTTGACATGCAAACTTGGTAGGTTAGGGCGTGTAGAGCTAGGAGCTTCGCTCTCCATAAGATCTGAGGGGTGAGCACGAACGACTATCGACAAAGTATTCGAATCGTCAAACTGTCAGTTGTATGAAAAATCTCATACAAATGACAGTTCAACGATACGAATACTCTTTCGATACTTGTTCGTGCTCAGTTCTCTGATAACTTTTCCCAGCGCAAACAATATGTGCCTACTCGTCTTGGCGTTACTTTACATGTAAATGTTATTCGTGGGATATGTTTTTAATTGAGTATTCTCTTTTATAGAGTAATTTAAAACATCGTTTTCCAACCTGGGGGTCGTAACCCCTGACAAGCAATTTGTTCAAATAATAAGAACACTATTATTAAAAATATTATTATCTGTTTACTAGACCATTTGGTTTTTAACGACATAAATGGTTAAGAAAAAAGTCTTACTACTTTGATATTAATCGTATAACATATAGTTTTAACCCAACTGTTCCAGCGAATCCTCAATTCCATTTTCAAACTCGATCTTACCTGTAAAAGAAAAAATAATAATCAGACTATTACTAATAATAATTGAATTGAATAGTTTGATAAAATTATATGTATACCGGGGGATTTTTTTCATGTGGTTTTACTTCCCAAAATTCGTTACTTATTAGTGACACTATCGAATAATGTAATAATACAGTATGTGTTTTTTTTTCGAAATCAACGGTTTCGATTGCTGGCTAAGATAGATTTTTGCAGTTTTAGTTGTTATCAAAATCGGCCTCGAAACTCCTTTGAGTACTTTTAGCTCTTCCTCATAGTTTCAGATTTAGACATAAACACCCACTTAAAAAATTCACCCCTTATATACACTTAACATTTACGAACTTAAAATGCTCTTAACTGATTGGCATTTACATTACATTACAAAGAGAGAGAAAGGCTTTATTCAACCGAATTACATAAAATCCTCTCCAATATTGCACACAAACACAACATACAACACGTACTTACACATACATACATATTACACAAACAAACTCACTTTTTCTGTAATTTAAATTTAAGTTGATTTTTTTAAATTTGATTTTTATTTATATTATAATAATAAGAAATTCTGGCACTGGTACTTTACTTAAAAGGATGTCCCAACAACGGTATAATTGTATGTAAAAAACTTATTTTTGAATAATAATTTTCCATTTTTATTTTAATTTCATAATAGGGAAAATTCTAGAACTCGCCAACACTAATCGCTAAACCTATTACAATGGCACCGAGTGTGGTGGAAATTGCCGGGGGAATTACCGGCAGACGTGATCAAAATATGTAATGAAGACTATACGGAAAGGCTTTGTTTGTGTTTAAAATTGATTAGAGTATTTGCTGTGTATTATATCTCGACACAGATACATAATATTTCATACATAGTTAGCATTTCTCTTTTATTTATTTCTTGCAACATATACGTGAGATTCACTTGATGATGAGTACGAATCAATGCGTCTATGACGTTTTCTTCTAAAAATGCATACATATTAAAATACATTTATCACCCCTCTTAATTTCTGGTAAAAATATTTAGTGAAGCGTAATGTCGATCCTACTCTTTTATTATATGTATAGATTTAATACTTGTTTATAACATAATCGAATCCGCATTACTATAACACGCATATGAACTATTACATCAGCGAGTCGCAGGCTTCTTTTATATGTCATAAATCGATAGACAAGTATGAAGCTTACCTCAAGATAGGATATTTCAGTCACAAGAGAGAGTCACCAATCAGTCTAGCCTAGATTACTTGAAGCATTTGTAAGAGATTTGAGATAATTCAATTTATCCTTACAAGCCAGGCTGCCGGCCTAGCATGACCGCCACGATATATCTCGCGGACGAGAGAAGACAAACTAAAACGTAAGATATCTCGATATATTATATCTCGACATCGACAATTTTGTTGGAAAGGTTTCTCGATCGACAAATATATCTATACTTGTGGTGACAGGTCGAACTTGAATTCGTGTATGCGGTGATATTAGTTATTTCGTCTATGTATTTGCGTGTTGTTCCCACGAGAATGTAAGTGAGTGCTCCTATTTCACCATACATTCTGCTGATAGAGGACAAATCTTTGTTTTTATTTATTTTTATTTTTTCGTTTATATATATATATATATATATATATATATATATATTTCGATTATTATAGTTAATTACTTAAAGATGTCATGTGGAACATGGTGTAATGGTTGCAGCTCCTTACAAAACATTTGTAAAACAAAAACTTGGCGATTAAAAAGAGTGGCGGCGAGTTTCTTGCCAGTTCTTCTCGTCCGCTCTACGCCCTTGATTTGAGAACTGGCAGTAAATGTAAAATTAGAAGCATTTAATATGTATTTTTTATTGACGTTCATAAGTGTACATTGTGTTACCTAAATGAATAAATGAATTTTGAATTTGAATTTGAAAATTTGAATCTATAGTTGATATTAAAAGTCAAGTTCTAAGTGTAATTGTCATGTAAGATCAGGAAGAAATAAAGAGATAATCGATTAAAACACGAGAAAATGGTTGAAAAAATTTTGTCGCGGTTGTCATGCTAGGCCGGTTGGTGTGATGGTGAATTGATTACCGGGTACAAAGCTATCAACGCCCACTATTATTAAACCATTAAAGTGATTGAATCTAGAAAGTTTATCAAGTGCAAGCAAATTGCTATTTCCTTGGATAAACGAAATAGCTATAGGCAAATCATACATAACTTTCTCAACGGTGGGTGTAGTCGGATTGATTTTATATATATAGATTTGTTTAGCCTATTTTAGGTTCCGAGATTTGGTAATCTCGGAACCTAGAACAAAAACAAAAAGTTTTGCCAGCTAGGCTGGCCCCACTCATGTTAGTTATCCACCTATTAGCCGTCTGCCCAGGTTTCAAACTTCCACCACAATTTCATGTTATCCACCCTTCCGGGTTTCCAACATCCCTCAAGTTTCTCAAACATTGATCACCAATTATTATAACACTTTTAAAAGCGAATAACACTTTGTGACCAACCCGGGAATCGAACCCAGCACGTTTGCTCTTACGGATGAACGTGCGACCGCAAGGCTACATACGCTGTTAAAAGCGAACCCAGAGTAGGCGAAACAAAACATCCTACCCACTCAGGGTTGATATATTTAAAAGCCTTCTTTGATGGATGTTTAGTGACAATATGTCACTGTCAAATTGAAATTTATTTTTTCAAGTCCCACGGCGAAGTCTGGAACTAAACGTCATCTTTGTTTGTCAGAAATGCGCGATGCGAGTTTATTACGCGCAAAACATTGTTGGGAAATCGAGAAATATCAAGTTGATGGGATGTAAGGTAATCTTACACTTCTTACTAGCAACATTGTGATACGCGACAGAGGCGCCACGGCTATCGGACTTGAGTGGTGACGTTGACTCTACTCAGTACTGAATGAGTCAGTCAGTCAGTCAATCAATCAATCAGTCAGTCAGTAAGTCAGTATTTCTCCTTTTTTATATATAGCAAACAAGCCTTATATCCTAAATCGTGCTCACTCTCACGACTAATCAAATAATCATTTTATATACGGTATTATTAGATCAAAACAAAATTTAATAATACCATTCAACTTCCTATGGTACCTAATTAATTTAACAGATATGGCAGTTATTTAATCGCTCATTAAATTTAATTGACGTTTCTCAATGAGGCCATTATTTTACGATTAACTTACGTGTATGACGTTTACGTATATTATACTAGCGGACCCCAAAGACGTTGTCATGCGAGAATGCTGGTTTCAAAAATAAAAAAATATTTATAGATAAATTTTGAGTGATAAGTTTTGCAGTGGAAATCAATTATTAAAAAAAATCTATAAGCGCGCGTGACGTGGTTTTTCAGTTGTCACCTAATTTATTTTAAAATTACTATTGCATTTATATTTTTTTCCAAATTCCATGGCCAAAAAACCCCCTTATTTTAATAGTTATTCTATCATTCGTGACATAGATGAATCCAGTAAATAAGATATCATTGTATTAGGTGCAGCCGTTCTTAAGCTATAAATGGTGTGGTTTTTCAAGTTCATGTTACCGTGAAAAACACCCTACCATTATTTAAACGACAGACAAATATTCATACTGCAATGGCCTTTCAAAGAATAATGTTATATTAAATACTTTTAATTTAATTGACCGCAAATAAAATATTTAACCGCTTGATTTCACGCCCTTCGTAACTCTATAGCCTCATTTAAGGTAATTTCTCGTTACACATTACCAGGAAACGGTTAAACGATAGGGTTAGCACCTGGACTCGCTTAGGTCAGTGACATTGAAGTATTTATAGATTTCGCAATACGTTTTCTCAGTAACTACGAATAATGCTGAGTTGGGGCACTTTTCGTGACACATTCCCTTGTAAAATAATCTTTTTTGTATTTTGTTTTTTTTTGTCACTAATAAATAAATCTACTTTATGATATCAGAAATGTTCATAGACTGAAAACGAAACGAGTAATATACATTTCACGGGTTTTCCATCTATGAATGGTCGTTCGTTACCCGGTCGGAATTTCGATATTACTCCCACCCGTTCAAAGTCGGAAGTACTTTATAAACATGTCATCCTGGTAGGATTTGAACCCACGACCCATTGATACGCATGGCAGGTGTTTTACCTAACGCGCCTATGAGCCCGTTGAAAATTATGATCCTGTTAAAAGATTTCATAAAAACTTAACGTATGTCATAATATTTGGAAATGTCACTGAAAGGATTTAAACGTCTCTCAGTTCGCATGTAGAGTTTTATTTATGAAACCCGAAAGTCTCATCCGAATCTACTAAAAACAATGAGTCAAAAATAAATATTACATCACCTTTGCATTTAGGAAGCTCATTCATGTAACTCGCTGAGCCGAATGAAAATAAAATATATATTTAGGTGAGGAATAACCAACAGAGCGCTACGTGCTGCGGACGTGACGTCACTCGCGTAATATTTGGAATCTTGCGCCCGCGCACTTGTCATAGGAAACGGTGATATGCAACTTTTTCAAGGCACGCTATATATCATCAATTTGTATTCTATCTGACTTCATTTTTTTTATCACACATCATTTTGACGGGCTCGTTGGCTCGTTCGGTAGAACACCTGCCGTACGAACCGATGGGTCGTTTCGAATCCCACCGGGGACACATGTTTATAATTTTCTATAAGCATGTTTTCCCCACGTCTAGTAACTTCGGGCATTGATCGGGTGGAAGGAATATCGAAATTCCGACCGGGTAACGTTCATAAACGGAAAAACCGTGAAGTACACATTGCGCGCTTCGGCTTCAGTCTATGGATTTCCGAATGCTCGAAGTAAAAAGTAGGTCGACAGCGCATCATAGACTGATGTTCTGTGGCTGAGGTATCACCTACCATCAAATGAACCTCATGCTCGTCTGTCGATATGTCATAAAAAAAAATCATCATCTCATCGAAAACACACTATTATATACGTGTATGTATAACATGTGTACATTATAGGCAACCTTCGATACAAAACGATGGTAATAAGCTTACCATGGCTCATAGTTAAACTTATACCCATCCTAAAACAAATCTCCAATAAGACGCCCCGGCTTCTAACGGGTGCAATGTATATGAAGTATACCCAAAAAAAAAGGTTATATTACTCGCTGATAATGTAGCTTTTTATTGGTGAAAGAATTTTTTAAATCGGTCGAATAGTTTTTTAGTTAAATCGTAACAAATAAAAAATCCTTCCTCTTTATAACATTAGTATACCATATCTTTATAAAGCAATATTCCTGCAAAATAAAAATAAAAACCGCAAAATATATTCAAAAAGAAACCATTCAATAAAAACTATTCAATTCAAAAACACATTAAAACATTACCGGAACTTTGTACGGCGTGACCTAAATACAAACGCCTTGAACTATATTTTGCTTTATGCGCCATAAAAATATTTATTTTACTGAATGAATTCAAAAACGAAACGAGTCGCAAATTAAATTTATTTATGTATCTTTCAAAGCTATCTTCTATGAAGTATCCGCATAGAACTACAGTGGCGGCGTAAGACCTAAATTTTATGTGGGCAAGATTCATTTTGCGAGGCCCTCTGCCAGCGAAAAAAATGGCTTTTTTTGGCAAAATTTTTTGGTGCGTTCGCGGCTTTTAAGTACCTAATGCATAAATTTTCGGGGCGCGAGGCCCCCTGGGCCGCGAGGCCGTAGGCGGTGGCCCACGTCGCCCACGTCTTACGCCGCCACTAGAACTACCTTACTCCTTGCCACTAATATAAGGTCAACCGCTAAACCGATTTTGATACAATTTTATAAGGTGTCAAATCCAAAAAAAAAAAATATCTTTTAAATCAACTTTGACCTTTAAACCAGGGGTTCCCAAAGTGTGCGCTACGACCGCGACGCCCTGATGCACCGTAGGCCTATGGTAGTTCAAATCCTGTTTTTTCTGTGTGGACATTTTAATTTTTGTACCTATATACTTAGCATCACTGTACCGTATTCCACTAGCTAAACCGCTGAGACAAAATAGTAAACTTGTTACGCAGCACGTATGCGTCGTGAACTGAAAAAAAAGGGAACCCCCTATATCAAAAATACCTAAAAGATACTGTTGTGACCTTAACTTATGTCAATTTAAATACTGTATACCGGATTAAAACGCGATTTATTATTTATATTGTTTAAATTAAGCATCCCGACGTTGCGGATGCTTTTCAGCAACCGTGGTCACGGGGAGACAGGACAGGACGGTATACAGTATTTTATTTAAATGTGTGATACTCGCGTTAATAAAAAACAATTTAAATCTATTTAGTTTTAATAAAGTATCCGCGGATCTCGACACTTAATATCCGTATTCGGATATTTATCCGAGAATATATATTTTTAACGATCCTGCACATCACTAATACTTAAACTAGCAGGTGAATAAGTGGTCGTTATCAGAGCGGCACTATCGCTCATCAGTGGCTCACAATACATTCAAATATTACAGACAGCTGTTGTATTACTGTATTAAAAAAAGAGTGTGTGTACTTATGTACACGCGTTAGAAGTTATACTTCTTTGGCTTATAAAAAATATGGCTAAAATGCAGTAGTGATTAACGATAAATATTAAAATAAAAACACCAAAATAATATTTATTTATTCACACTGTTTAATTGTACTGTTACGAAACACGTGTTCTAAACATAAAAATACTAGAATATACAACTTGAACATAGTTTATCGATTTTCATGCCACCTAGAACTAACTTCACGATGTAGAATTCAGGTGTCGGTGTGCGCGCGCATCGTAAAAATTCACTCTCATCATTTTTCTCCATCGCGCCAAAAGAAGTATAACTTCAAAAATATCGTTTTGTCGGCTTTTATGTATGTCCATATTTTATCAGCTTGAGTAGAGTATAGAGTAATATTATAAAATTAAACCTTTTGGTATATTATAATTAGACATCGCTATCGCGGGGGCACAAATTATTCGTAAATTATGTAAACAGAGTGGATAATACATAAAGTCTTTTGAGAGTCCCTTTTTTTTGAGAGTACCTAACCTATATCTCCATTGGGACCTAGACCTGCCGGCCTAGCATGACCGCCACGAGATATGACGCGGACGAGACTTCTCTCTTCAGACTTCTGTCTTCACAAACTAAGATGTAAGATATCTCGATATATTATCTCACGACATCGACAATTTTGATAGAATAGATATCTCGATCGATAAATATATCTATTTTTGATATAAAAAGTCGAGTTTTAAGTGTAATTTTCATGTTAGACCCGAAAGAAATAGAGCGATAATCGATTAAAACACGAGAAAACGGTCGACAAAATTTTGTCGCGGTTGTCATGCTAGGCCGGCTGAAAGAAATAGAGCGATAATCGATTAAAACACGAGAAAACGGTCGACAAAGTTTTGTCGCGGTTGTCATGCTAGGCCGGCAGATCAACTGACCAAACTTAAATCATAATCTGATGAAAAGTTATTGCATAGAAGACAAACATGCATACTTATTTGCATTAATTTGTATTTATATAAATAGACTTCAAGAGGCTTGACGTGTTTTTGTATATAACCCTGAACAAACCATATCTCGACCGCTAATTGGTTACAACAGTGGTAGAGAATGTCCACTTGCGCAAATGGAAAATACGCTAAACCTGTTCATGCTAAAAAAAGGGTAAAACAACAAATAAACTGACGCCAAAACAACAAACAGGTTATTTTAACGATGAGTAAAATTACTTTGCAGTCGCTGAGCTTAAAAATCTTATGAAAATCGATGTATATATATCAGCTATACTACATAATATTTTATGAAGAGGTAAATTTTTTGAGGTTGTAGGGGCTAATGTCTGGATCTACTAAACCGATTTGAAAAATTATTTCACCTATAGAAAGCTACATTATCAGCGAGTAACATAGGCTTTTGTGTATAGTACATCTACATTGCACCCGTGCGAAACCGAGGCGTGTTGCTAGTGAGAAATAAAATCAATCCTCCGAAAAACAAGCAAAAGCCACAACATAGATGACCGCTTCCGCTTGAGTTGAAGAAATTACGAATTTAAAACACATATCAATGTAGATATCGTGAGAACATTTTTTATCATCTAATCATCTGAGCATAACGTCCAACCATTAAGTGTTTTTGTTGCTTCTTCAACACTAATATTATAAAATTGTGGAGTTTATTAGTGAATTATAATAATAAGGTTATTTATTACACACACAGTAATACAGCTCGTGTGCTGCGTGTGTGAGTACCACAACGATCTGGACATTAGCCTGTTTTTATGTTAGGTATCGACGCATGAGGACTTGATGATAGGTGATACCTCATGCGTTGTCGACCTACTTTTTTACTTCGAGCATTCGGAAATCCATAGACTGAAACCGAAACGCGCAACATGCACTTCACGGTTTTTCCATCTATGAACGGTGGTCTATTTGACAGGCGGAAGTGAAGCATGGCAAAAAAGACAACTGACAACAACAATTACAGAAACCTAATTACATCATACAAAAAACATAACAATATATGTTTTATATTATCAGTCCATGTTCAATTAAATCCTGCCATAAAAAAAAAATTAAAAAGATGATTATCTGTGGAACTACCGACCGACTTCTAACCGATAGTTAAAATTATTTCACCAACAGATAGCTACATTAATACACTTCTTTACACATTACGTCTCCAGTTATAAATTTAAATATTTATATTTGGCGGCGGAATGTATTTCTTAAAAGTATATCCATACTGACATTAGAATTAACTATTTTGAGAGTAAAATGGAAATGCCATTAAAGCCAAAGTCAAGTCTCGCAACTCAGACCTTTAAATAAAATACTGTATACCGAATTAAAACGCGATTTATTATTTATATTGTTTAAATTCCTGTCTCCCCGCGACCACGGTTGTTGAAAAGCATCCGAAACGTTGGGATAAATAATTTAAACAATATAAATAATAAATCGCGTTTTAATCCGGTATACAGTATTTTATTTAAATGTGTGATACTCGCGTTAATAAAAGACAACTCAGACCTTCTATCGTAAAAAGTTGTGAGATCCATATAATACCAAGTCGGTCAATTAATTCAATCCCTATTAAGGATCCTTCTGTCTTAAGTTATTACGTAATTAGCTAACCTAACATCTTATAGTGACCATTATCAATATTAATACTAAAAACATTTTGTTTTAAATAAATAGATTGACTTGGATTTATTTCCATACATAATGTGATGAGTTGATGACATACTAACATTGTCACTATACGACCTTATTCTAGACGCATTATACTCCCATAATATGATTGAAATCAAAACAAGGGTCGTGCAATGCCAAACAAAACAATGCGTATTAGATAATCGTATCATGAATGGGCGCTAGTTCAGTAAGGCACACTATACGATGACGTATCGAACGCGAGAATAACGCCGACCATACATTCCAATTATGATTATATATTAGATACTAGCAACGCGCCCCGGCTTCACACGGGTACAATATACTATGTTACTCGCTGATAATGTAGCTTTCTATTGGTGAAAGAATTTTTAAAATCGGTCCAGTAGTTTTTGAGCTAATTCATAAAATCCAAATATATAAATCTTTCCTCTTTATTACTAATATTATAGTATAGAAGTATAGATTAGTAATTAGTATTAGTTATGAGTAAGTATATTAGTATTAGTATAGATAATAATTAATTGATTGAAGTCCCATTTACACGATGCAAGTTACTTGCATGTTGCATACAACTAAATTGAAGCAATAACTGATTTGCATAGTCTAAACAACACGTAACATTCTTGATCTGTTTGTACAAATTTTTTTTCAATACTTTTCTTGGTGACAACAGCAAATAATACTCGCCCTCAATTATTGCATTCCATTATTCCTCTTGTATTTACATGAAATTGGCATCATGAAAATAGGCTTCGATTCTCATACATGTCTTCCAATCTCATCTACAGGCTATTTGTAACATTTGACGTATAAAATAACATAATAGTAGATGTTTCACGACATCATTTAAAAAAACATGGTCTTACGAGTCTCTTAAATTTATTTTACGTAGAAACTGTCACGTGTGGTTTACCGAAATCTCGGAGGTCAATTTTTCGGTCATTGACACGGTCAGAGCGATAAAAGTGTTCAAGTTGGCACTTTGCAATAATATTTAATTACTTCTTAAAATTACTTTGCGCAATAAATGTACCTCTGTTTATTGATGGTCCAGCTGCAAGCTAAGACACGCATTACAATTTATATACATATATAGTTGGAAAATCCGTGAAGTGCATATTGCGCGTTTCGGTTTCAGTCTATGAATTACCGAATGGTCGAAGTAAAAAATTAGGTCGACAGCGCATCATTGACTGATGTTCTGTGGCTGAGGTATCACCTACCATCAAGTGAACCTCATGCTCGTCTGACGATATCTGACACAAAAAAAAACAATTGAATTGCTTTAGTTGATATACATCACAGCCAAAGTTTTGTCTTTAATAACTCCATAAGCGTGATGAGCTGATGAGCAACAGAGACGTTTTTATAGACATTATTGAAGAGTTGACACTATCTAGAAAAGGTAATATTGAACAAGAATGCAGAGAAGAGAAAAGAAAGGCGCCCTTTAGGCAAGTATAATGGCCAGCAGATTAAGAAAACATCGTAAAGTTAGCTAAAAACCTATCTATCCTAATATTATAAAGACGAAAGATTTGTTTGTTTGTTACGATTTATCTCAAAAACTAATCCACCAATTTTAAAAGCTACATTATCAGTGAGTACCATAAGCTATTTTTTTATTCTTTTTATCTACATTGTAATCGTGCGAAGCCTAGTCAATATAAAATGGACCCTTTTCAAAACTTATAGTATATTAACAAGCAATATGTTATAGTACGTTCCGAAGCCTGTGTACAACAATCCTATATAGCGGTTCGTTTTGTTGGCAAAGACTACGCTGACATCACCCAGCTTGCGGCTCCCATATTTTCAATGTCGGCAACTATGTTCAATGCTAGCTCATTCATTGACGATTTAAAATTATGTGGCTCGATTTTAGTTCATCGGTTTGAAATTTGCCGCTGTGAGATCCACACCTATGAAGAATCGATTTATTTACTTATCACCTAGATCCACATATTGGAATAATGTTACCTCCGCCTCATATCAGTTATCACCATATATTAGTTCAATACACATTATTGCGACGATAGTCTGGTCGTGTCTATTACAAACCAAATACAATACTTCCCATGCAACGTGCTCTTCGAGTAAGTGGAACACCGCAGCCTGTGTGACAATATGCATACGTACGTAACGCGATATGACGCAACGCAACACACTGACCTTCACCTAAACCGGTTGACTCGGGGAAAACATTATCATCATATAATATTTACCATAAAATAATCATAAATATGAAACTTAACTATGATAAGACTGCAATTATTAAAGATTCTATAGCTCAATATGTCTATTTTCTCTATGAAAAATTCTTATGTCAACATTTATTTACTTTTTCCTCGTGACAGTACTGGCACTCAAATGGAACCTATCTTTATCTCTATCAGCAAATATCAAGTCTTATATTATATTACATTCTATGTAGTAATTATTTGCTGACGCTTTAACTTTGAACTCTATACCATATCTAATCAACATACAAAGTAGACGGACTCCAAGGTTTTATTAGTTCCAAAACAGATATTGTCCCGTACCTTGAAATATAAAAGTTTAGAAGTAAATATTCGTAATATCCCAATATTTATTTCGACTGCCTGTCCTTTGGTATGCACGTATACGTCAATTAAAAATATGACATCTCCCAAAACTAGGTTAAATTACAGGATTTTCTGCTACTTTATATGAGCACAAAATTTGCCACTGTAACTCGAGCCAATCTAAGTACTTGTGTTGGTGTTTATTCCACTTCTTACCCGCTTTACGTTCAGACAACCTGAGTAGCAACAGTGTATTAGGTACCTATACATCTTCACTCTACTCACTTTGCTACTGAACTGTAGAAGTTAATAGATATTTGATTTAACTGTATAAGTAGATAGATGTAGTCCATATAATTGTGTCATCAAGCGCTCGTTAAAAGACGGTATGTAACAGGCACCGGTGACGTCACTGTTTATAGCTATCAGTAAGAAGGTTAATAGAAGCCATAAAGGAGTTTATCCTTGTATTCAATAATGTTAAGCTGGAGAAAAGAAGAAAATTTGAACATGATTGGTTAATGCTGATAGTCAATTACCGAGAGCAGTCTCCGTAAGATGTCGCATCAGAATAACGCAACGTAAAATATTCTTGTAAAACAAAATGAAAACATATTATTTACTAGCGATCCGCTCCGACTTCGCACGGGCACTGCAATGTAGATGTGCTATACAAAAATCTATATTTTGTAAATCTTTGACGGGCTCGTTGGCGCGTTCGGTAGAACACCTGCCGTGCGCATCGATGGGTCGTGGGTTCGAATCCCACCGGGAGCACATGCTTATAATTTTCTGTAAGCATGTTTTCCCCACGTCTGGTAACTTCGGGCATTGATCGGGTGGGAGGAATATCTAAATTCCGACCGGGTAACGAACCACCGTTCATAGATGGAAAAGCCGTGAAGTGCATATTGCGCGTTTCGGTTTCAGTCTATGGATTTCCGAATGCTCGAAGTAAAAATTAGGTCGACAGCGCATCATTGACTGATGTTCTGTGGCTGAGGTATCACCTACCATCAAGTGAACCTCATGCTCGTCTGTCGATATCTGGCATAAAAAAAAAAAAAAAAAAAAAAATCGTAGCCTCGTAGAGTTTTTTAAAATCGGTCGAGAAGTTTTTGAGTTAAATCGTAACAATCAAACAAATCTTTCCTCTTTATAATATTAGTATCGATAATGTTTTTTTTTTATTATTATATTTTAATTGTATCTCTTAATATCTTTGATCTATGGAATGTTGTATGTGGTGGCAAATAAATAAATAGGTAAAGTAAACCAAAATCTTCACACTTTCGTGCATGCTTTATTTGCTTATAGTTTTTTAACAGATTATTTTTGAATCTATTAAATATTATTTAAATATGTAAATGATAATGAAATAATGTGTGTAAACATATTATTTTAATCATTACATTGAACCCAAGAATAGGTGATAGCTAAAATAACCGGTTAACCGTGACACGATTCAACATCGTGCCTCACTCGGCAACGCGACGATAGCTGATAAGGCACACTCAATTCTTATCAAATACGGATTCTAAATGTTATTGCAATAATTTAACGTTATATAGGTATATTGTACGTAATGGTAACAGGGGTCTTAAAAGTCAAATGCGAAATCGGTAGGTCCAAATATATAGTCGAGAATCGCTGCAAGGGATACTAGTAATGTTGTAAATATATCTGGATCAGCATTGCATGGTTACAAGACAAGTTGTACATTTAAATTTTAAGTCTGGCAACTTTACATCATGAGAGGCGAAATGAGGACTAATATCGAGGAAACCCAATAAGTATGAGTTTTAAGTTTTTTTTTTCGATTTTAAAAGATTAGAAAGTATTACCTAATACACAAAGAGGCTTTTAGTTTTAACTCAACTCTCGATATATTCTCAATAGATTTGTGGCAGAGGATGATATACATAATACAAACACACGTCACGAAGACACACGTAGCAACAGTTACTTAACCCGAAGCTTCCAAAAACATTGTTTTACATACAATTACCCGTGTTTTAATGATTTTCGTTGAATTTTACCGCAAGACCTTATTTAATATTGACTGACCTTCGACACACATGTTGTAACAATGTGCTTACGCCCTACAGTGTAATGTTGATTGTATGAGTATCAGGCTTACTTCAATCGTCTTTATGATACCACTAGCTTTAGTCCGCGAGATTGGCTGGCTTAATCCAGGTTATAGTTTTTATGTGTGCCAAATTTCATCGAAGTTCATTCAGCTATATAGGTATGAAAAAGGAAGAAACGTCCAAATATTTTTCACTTAATTATATCAGTTATATTATGTACTGGTATACCTATAATTACTTATCTATACTAATATTTTAAATAGGTAAAGTTTATGAGTTTGTAAGAGGTAATCTCTGGACCTACTGAACAGATTTTATTTTATTTTTATTTTCCATAGAAAACAAACAGCTTATAAATATAAATAAATTCTTTCACCAATATAAAGCTACATTA
Organism: Anthocharis cardamines; assembly: GCA_905404175.1. Taxonomy (NCBI): domain Eukaryota; kingdom Metazoa; phylum Arthropoda; class Insecta; order Lepidoptera; family Pieridae; genus Anthocharis; species Anthocharis cardamines. The sequence goes on along the minus strand of FR989972.1, from coordinate 2,336,789 downwards.
TTAGCGAGTAACACCTATTTTTTGTGTATCTACATCTATATTGCACCCGTGCAAACCCGGGGCTTGTTACTAGTAAATTATGTACCCCCCCTCCCACGCCTGGAAGTAATCTTGGCGGCGCGGGCGCCGATAACGATTATGGCAAATGCCATCTTGATCATACCAATACATGACATTGAAATCGCAAAAGTAATCAATAACCTTAACCTTCTCTACATAGTAACATGTTGATATAACCCTCATACGTAGATAATTTGACATTATCTCATTTATAACTAGGACTTCGCTCGCGACATTACAATGTTTCACCGGGAATGTCCTTTCCATATAATATATGCTTTCATCGTTCATTTTCGCATTTATAATTCAATAGAAGAACAAAGTATAGAACCTCTATTTATTGAATATATTTCTAAGGTATATAGATAGAAGTCATATGCCTTTCTATGCCTTAAGAGAATTATTTTCACACTTTCACACAATCAAGTGTGTCTCTTGAATTATACTTAAAGGTGAAGACCACTTTCATTTACGAAGATATATTTCTATTAAAAATGATTAGTGAAGCAGATACAGAAATGGGTCTGCCCCATGCCCTAGTGTTTTCGGGAATACTACCTAAATGAATCCAAACGACAGGTGAAGTCTTAGCACCATTCGCTATAGTTGACAACTGACAAGTACCCGCATTTTTAAAATTCCATCCACAGTAACCTGCATACATGGTGATTGGTGACATCATTGTTCCGTGTCTTGAATTTCAAATGTAACTCAAACTGCACGTGCCCAACACATGGAATCTCAAAGTAATTACTTCTATTTGAAGTACTTAGTATTGAATCACACCTAGCTGTTTGAGGCACAAGCTCTCTTACATATTAAATACTTTGCAATTTCTTATCCTACTTCCTAACTATACCAACTATCGTGTTAATGCATAATTAATGAAGTACCAATGTAGTAGTTCTAACTGCACGAACTTTATTATGTAGGTTTTGAGATAAAGGGAATTTCCAACCGGGTATAACGAACGGTCATTCAAAGATGATAAAACCGTAATGTAGGTAGGTACATTTTAAATATGATTTTGCTTTTCATAGACTAAGTAACTGCATTTTATCCTTCAAGACGTCCTTACACTCTTTCCACTTCTATAAAAAAATATATACTTATTTCCAAAAAAAAAAACAATATAGAGCAGTATATAATGTCACTTCAGTACACCTTCGCATCCGGGCAAGACGCCAGAGGAATTTTTATTTAATTTTACATTAAATTGCACACTATCGCAAAACGAATGTTCGTGCTATAATTGAACGTGACGCATATTTACGTTATACATATGTATTATATATATAAAATATATACAGCGATGTTTTATCAGTATGAAAAGTAAGAGTATTCTGTTTTTTATTTGTGGTAGGTGATACCTCAGCCACAGACCACAGTACATATTTGAGATTTTTTTTAATTATGTCACTATAAAAATAAATAAATATACCCTTAAAACTATATCTACTTAAATAAGACTTAAATTTAAGTAAATTAAAAATGCAAAATATAATAAAAATCAAAACAATTATTGATTAATGATGTTACAAAAAATATAGGTATATTTAACAGTATTTTTTAGAACAGAAATTTAAAAAATATTTTTTTTTTGTGAAATAGTAGGTATATAATATGGTCCTCATATGTCAAAATTTAGACTACTATAGCAGTACATTCAAATAGAAAAAGTAATGCACAAGCATGAGAACACAATTTAAAATAGTTCTACAAAAACTATAAATGATTCCATTAGAATTATTCGACCTAATGAATCATTAAAATTATTCAAATGATCTAGGACAATTAGTAACGGACTTGATACCTACTCAACTTTGGCTCGGACTTTGCTTCGAAGTCAAATAATCCGAACCTCAGAAGTGAACGATTCATTCTCAGTTGAGTCAGTTCGTTCAACACTGGCAATGCCGATAGGCGCGAACTGTCTAATCGAAATGTTATCAGTTACTAATATTAGTCATTCGATTATGAACATTAATATTATTAAGATTCAAATCGACAAAAACTTAAAGTAAATAAGTAGTTGTAGATGATTCGAATACCCTGATCATTTGCAGTCGCGCATCTCCCTGCTAATCGTACTAAGTAAAAATCGCCCAACCCACTTACAAACAGTTGTCGAAATTCAGCGGACGCGACAATTTAAACATATTAGCGGACAAGATGGGCGTTTAGCTCGTCATTATGTCTAGCATTGCTAGACACTTACTCGTCATTATCTAGTACAGTTATGCGATTTATACGTATACAAGTTATTTAAATAGGCCGAAAGCGCATCAATGACTGACGTACTGCGCTATCCTACCACCAAACCTCACGCTCGTCTCTCGATATCTAATAAAAAAGACGATAATCAAATCAAATCAAAAACACTTTATTGAACACCACACGTGAAAATAATAAAAAGATACAAAAGTCAAAGTGAGTAGCGTACAAAAGGCGGCCTTATCGCTGAGAAGCGATCTCTTCCAGGCAACCAGAGAAATTAAAATATTAAATATACATAACATAGATTAGATTAGGGTAGTGCTCTAAAAAGAAAACAATAATTTTAATATAGCGACAGAAAATCAGAAAGGAATATAAAACATGGAATGTTTTAAAATGGAAGTTTATATTTTTTTTTGCAAACACATAAAACAATTGAAAAACTTCAAACACTAATTTTGTTGTTTACCACAACGTACGTGAGAGCATCGATTTCCTCACTAAAAATTCAATAAACTGTCTACACAAACCAGTTGTCGGTCATGGCAACTAGTTATGGCGACGGACGGCGCTAATATAATCTGAAATATGAGTCATACACAATAAACAATTTAGAACATAAATATAAACTGACGTGAATCATACCGTGGGTATGCCTGCTTACATAATGTCTAGTACCTCATTTGCGATTAGCCGCTGTTTTTTTAAGAAAACAGGTAAATAAATATTCCTCTCTATCTCTCTTTACCTTTCCCAAAATAATACATAGAAAAGGAATAGAAAAACATCGAATTTCCCATAGAAGTAGGCAACTAACCGGTAATTATATCCGAATAGCTGTTCTTACAACATCTATTGTATAAAATCTAATATATAAAATTTCCATGTCACAAAGTTAGTTACCGTACTCCTCCGAAACGGCTCTACTGATCTTTACCAAATTTTATATGCGTATTCAGTAGGTCTGAGAATCGGCTACTATCTATTTTACATACCCCTAAGTGATAAGGGTTGTTCACCCTTTAATTTTTTTACGAAATTAAACACTACAACCCTAAATTTTCACTCTTCTATTACCAACCCCTGCTCGCTTGATGCGATAATTAATCCACAAAATCGACGCATCAAACTGATTCGAGCCTACGACGGACAAAACATGAAGGCATAATATGCACTACTACCCGTGCGGAGCCGGGGCGGGTCGCTAGTTTTTTATAAAAACTAGTTTACTTAATAGTGCTCTTTTATCATCACCAAAAGATGAAATTAAATCTTATAAATCAACTTAATCTCTCGTAGTAAACGAAGTCCCTTAACTGTACCATCCTAAAACTATCCTCATTTTTAACTTCACACTGAAATACCAGTCAGTATTACTTAATCAAAAGAAAAAGAGTCAAATATCAGCACCAACAACAATAGACATAAATCAGTCGAGTCATCAAACAAAACACTGCCGTGAGCGCTAAATATACTCTCCATGACACAATATTGCACGGAACAAAGTAAGCACAGAGACACAAGATTACTGTATTGAAATAGTCTAAAGGTAGCGTTCCGATCTTGACTGCCGCGACTCGGCAGCTGCGACCCAGCAGTCATTGCCGGGCAGCAACGCACCGCTTTGTATGATCATGCATAGAGAGCTTTCCGATGCACGCGACCGGGTCGTGCGGCCAAGCTGCGCACGAGTGGCAGCGCTGCTCAGCCGCTTGTGAAGCAGTCTGGCAGCGCGACCCTCTATTTTTGCACGTGCTCTAAAATAAAAATGGCGGTATTTACACTCGCCGATACTGCCTGGCAGTTACGATCGGAATGAATGTGGTCGCGCTGCTGAGCAGTTGGCAGTGCTTGCAGCCGACGGCAGCGACTGCCGAGTCGCGGCAGTCAAGATCGGAACGCTACCTTTAGATAAAATTTATCTCTATATTATATACTATACTAATATTAGGTATAAAGAGGAAAGATTTGTATTTTTATATGTTATGAATAAACTCAAAAACGACTAGACCAATTTTAAAAATTATTTTACCAATAGAAATCTACATTATCAGCGAGTAACATATTTTCTGTGTATAGTACATCTACATTGCACCCGTTTGAAGCCGGGGCGCGTTGCTAGTCTACGATAAGAACAGATTACAAAATAACAAGAAAATCCTGATAATGTAGCTTTCTACTAGTGAAAGAATTTTTAAAATCGGTTTTGTAGTTTTTGAGTTTATTCATAGCATACAAAAATACAAATCTTTCCTCTTTATAATGTTAGTAAAGATGAACGCTTAAAATAAGCAATCGTAGCAAAATTAATTTTAATTCAAATAACACTCAGTGAGTTCTACCTTTGAAACGACGTTATTATCTTAATTAATGTGTTATTTCACTTCACAATCGTATTAAAACAAATTGCCTATCTTCAACACTTCATTAATACGTATTAATGACGCGTATTGGACGATATTAATAGTCACAATTTACATATTCCACTGAATTATCTCGAAAACTGCATGTAAATCGTCGTTTAAAGTAAACAAACATACAGAAATAGTTTTAATTTATTTGTTCACTCAAATGGATGACTGCCATATCTCTGTGTTGACTTTTACATCTGATATGTTTCGGAGATTGCTTTTATTAGCTTTCCTTATTCAACCAGTGATGGTGATCTTTAAGTTACAATTTTTAGAACAAAGAAGGAATTAAACGTTCAAAAATATAATCATTTGCTGTGCTCTTAGATAAGTAAGAAATAGTTGAGCGTACATAAACAAAAACATAATCATAATTTTGCAAATGTTTTTACAAAGTCAAATCTAATATATAAAATTCTCGTGTCACAGTATTTGTAACAAACAAACAAACAAGTATTTCCTCTTTAAAATATGAGTATAGATACAGCGAATTTTCTACCTATCTGATCGTCTATTTCAAATTTTCCTAATAGTCTCCTGCACAACACCTCTCCTTAGCTACGCAAATATTGTAGACACTAAGATGTTTTTCAAAATCAAATAAACTATTACAAGTATTTTTTTAAAGCTACCCACCAGTTCGAAATTGCTACCAAGAGGCAACAAACTCGATAAAAAAACCAAATTATACAAAAAATATATTTTCTTGTCTTATTACTGAACTGGAAGAAATCGTAAAGCCACTACTTGGACTGTTATTATAACTTTCGGAATAAAATGAAATCGAAAGTAACATGCGTATAAGGAAATAAATGTAATTGGATACGCATCGCTATCACGAGAACGATTTCTTGTTTGAATTTATTTTCACTACTTGCAGATTATTAGATCGACAGCGCATCATTAAGTGTTGTTCTTCTACACCAGGTGAACCTCATGCTCGGCGGTTGATATATGCAATGATGAAAGTGGAAGAAGCGAAAGTGGTATGCAAGGATCGGAGCATATGGAGTTCCGTGATCTCTGCCTACCGTAATGGGAAAGAGGCGTGATGTACTGGTATGTGTATGTAAACTTGTAATAAATTTCATTAAAAATTACTAATATTTGGTAGAATGTCATATTATATGACATATTATATAGCTTTTAGCTTTACGTGAGACATTGGATAAAAGCAAAAGCGTGAGATTTGAATTGAGTGGAACTCAACCGACAACAGCCTGTAGTCACGTACAGGGTCGATGTCCTGAACTACACCCAACTAACTCGAACAAACGTAGATGACTCTAAATTGTTGCCTAATTCATTGGAATGCCACGGAGTTTTGATAAAATTAAATAATATGACTCCTTCCTTATTAAAACAACAGTACATTCCCGAGACTCCTAGTGGGCTAGACTTTTGTAATAAAATTAAAAAAAAACCGACCAAGTGCACGACGCACCGAGGGTTCGGTACAAACTTTTAGTTAAATAAAGATTTTCTCGATAAAAAAAATCTACTTTACGGTTTTCGGTCACGGACAAAGAAGTGATCCTATAAAGGTTTCGTTTTTGGTACGGAGTACGGAACCCTAAAATGTTAGGAAGTGTACAGATTAAATCTAGAAAAATCAAACACATTTATTTTACAATATTTTTTCTATATTAATTAGAACTATTAGCACCTTCAACTTAACTGAAAAATATCTACTACTTTATTCGTTTATTTTTTTGATTATTATAATTAATTACTTCAATATGTCATGTGGAGTATAGGGTAGGTTGCAGCGCCTTACAAACATTTTGTAAAACAAAAATCTTGGCAATTAAAAATAGTGGCGGAGAGTTTATTGCCAGTTCTTCGCCCTTGAACTGGCAGTAAATGTAAAATAAGGATTTATTTTTTATTTCTTACTGACGTTCATAAGTGTACATCGTATTACCTAAATTAATAAATGACTTTTGAATTTTGACTACGTATTTTGCATCTTTATATAAATTACATATATAGCAGGACGATGATCAAAAATACACGAAGTAAGCATTCTGTTAACATATACGATATGTTTTCGATTAACTAACAACACGTCCAACAAACCCACGCTTTCGCAATTATTTGTAAATAAAATTCGTTCATGCTTTTAGTTCTCTATACATTAGCTAATAGGTACATTAACAACAGATTAATCTGTATGTAAATATACTAGCGATCCGCCCCGGCTTCGCACGAAAGAAATAAGATAGCATTTTCGATGAAAGCATTTTGTAGGCTAGATTTCTTTCGACATCTTGCACAATTATCGTCATATTGCAACAAATTAAAACAAAACAATATTAAACTATAAGTATAAACCTTCCTCTAGAATCACTCTATCTATTGATGAAATCCGTATAGCCGGCCTAGCATGACAACCACGACAACATTTTGTCGACCCGTTTTCTCGTGTTTTAATCGATTATGTCTTTATGTCTTCCGAGTCTAACAAGTAACATGCGCACCATGATCGACAATTTTCTCGTAGAAGAAATAAATTATGTCGAGAAGACAAACAGGTGTTGCTATTTTTAACGAATATTGTTCCCACATTTTATTTTTATCTGGGGGCACGGTAGTGCCCCCGCCAAGTCGAGCAAAAAGCGGCACGGCCGTACTATCCTTTTCTCTAAGTAGTTCGGGCCATTTTCGACCCCCTATAACTTCGTTGTGGATAAAACTAGAATCCTGAATTTTTAGTCACAAAGCAGGCATTGTATAAACTCGGTATATTTCAAATATCATTCTGTTTGAACCAGTAGTTTAAGAATTATAACTAGTCAAAGTTTGATAATTTGTCACTCACTCACTCACTCACTGACTGACCGATCATCAAAACTCTAAGGCACTTCTAGCAGACATAGAAACTTGATATTTAGAATACAATTAGTGTTTAGTCTATAAATCAAGGAAAAACTACAATATTTTGAAATTTCGGTCCAGTTTTCTAGATATACAATTTTTTTTTGTATTTCTGTATATAATGAATAACTTAAAAACTATTGTACCGATTTTAAAAATTCTTTTACCGTTAGAAAGTTACATTATCACTGAGTAACATAACATATATTTATTACTAGAAAAAATAGAGATCCTTAGAAATCCCTACTAAAAACAACCCAAGGTGTAAAAAAAATAGCCATAAAATGTCTTTCACCGCATTTGCTGCGGAAAGTATTGATGATAGAACAAAAAAACGTTGTACAATATTATAGAACATATCAAAATCTACAAAAAACTTCACGAGACCATATGTCCAACTATTGTAGTTATGTCACTATAACTACTTTTTTACATTAAAAAGTTGATAAAAATGCCGATCAAAATCAGACTGTTATCCATAGCTTTGTATTAATTCTTATCCAAATAAACTAAGAAAAGGACTATCTACAAAAAGAAATGAGATGCCATCAAAAACATAAATTGTAAAAAAAGCCAAGTCATGCAACTCAGTTCTTCTATCGTAAAAAGTTGTGAGATCCATATAATACCAAGTCGGTCAATTTATTCAGTCTCTACTGAAGGATCCTTCTGTCTTAAGTAATTACATGATAAGCTAACCTAACAATATCTTATAGTGATCGTATCAATGCCAATATTAAAAATCTTTGATGTTTAAAATAAATATATTGACATGGCAATCGCACTAAACAATCTAATTTAATATAATATGTATTACTTGTGAGATACATTATGTTTTGAATAAAATAAAAAAAGATACATTGTGATTTCATGCGATAGCCGAGCCAATCTATTTATTTTAAACATCAAAGATTTTTAATATTGGCATTGATACGATCACTATAAGATATTGTTAGGTTAGCTTATCATGTAATTACTTAAGACAGAAGGATCCTTCAGTAGAGACTGAATAAATTGACCGACTTGGTATTATATGGATCTCACAACTTTTTACGATAGAAGAACTGAGTTGCATGACTTGGCTTTTTTTACAATTTATGTTTTTGATGGCATTATTTTTACAACAACTTTGTCTTCACTCGTCCGCGAGATATCCGTTGATGGTCAGACGGCGAGAAGCGACTTTGTTTTAATACTATGTTGAGATATTTTTGCGAATAAATAGAATATAACCTATCAAAGATATCCAGCCTGGCTAGCATGACCGCCACGAGATATATCTCGCGCGAGAGAAGACAAACTAAGATGTTAAATATTTCGATATATTATATCTCGACATCGACTATTTTGATAGAAAATATATCTCCATCGACAAATGTATCTATTTTTGATATTAAAAGTCGAGTTTTAAGTGTAATTGTCGTGTTAGACCCGAAAGAAATAAAGCGATAGTCGATTGAAACACGAGAAAACGGTAGACAAAATTTTGTCGCGCTTGTCATGCTAGGCCGGCTGGAATATTTATACCTATAGCGTATTACATAAAGTGAATGTAAACAAGGGTTCCAGCAAACAATAGGCGACACGGAAACGATGGCCTAATGCACTAAATCGAGCCGATGCATATCAATAGAGCTCCGGCGATTTCTCCTTACGCAACACACGATACTATTGCTAATCTATATAATATATAAATCTATATATATAAAAGAGATTCCCACCTATATAGATACTCATCACAGTATCTCTGGAACCATAAGGCGTAGCAACTTGAAATATGGTAGGAATATTCCTTTCGCCGAGTAGAGGTCAGCTAAGAACGGATTTTACGAAATTCAACCCACAAGGGGGGTTGCGGGGGCAATTGCTAGTAGATTATAAACGGTATATCAAAACTAATTTGTGGAATGAACTAGGCGGCTGAAGTGCTAGCCATAAGCCATAACGCTTCACAGCGGTATATCGTTGATTCAAAGGTACAACTCACAAGTGTAATTTTGAATAAAAATAAATGTTGCTAATACTAATATTTAATAATATTTTAAGCGTTCATTTACGATAAGAACCAATTACTGTGTATTGGGCTTCATAGTTTAGTTATTGACCAGAATAGCGTAGGTTTACGCTTAAAATAAGAAATAGTGACAACATTTTAATTTTCAAAATCACAATGCGTTTTGTCTTTGAACCGACGATATAACAGTGAAGTTGGCATAACCAAAGATAAGGAATTAAAAAAAAATATCTGTGTTCCAAAAATGAAAATTCGGGCTTCGACAAAACCTCAGTAATTAAAGTATTTTATTTAAATGTGTGATACTCGCGTTCATAAAAGACAATATTTATTTAACGCGAATTTCGGGGAAAATTATCAGTGAGACGGACACAGATATGTGTCTGCCCCACGCCTCACTAAGGAACTTGGAAATGCCTTATATTCAAAATCTATTAAACACGATCATAGATGAGCAATGACATCAATCGGAATGAGAAACAAAGCTAACCAAAACATTATAGAATATTGACAGAACGTATGATTCAGTCCATCATAACAACGGCACAAATGCACTAACAATGCATACCACAGACCACTAAACGGGAGGAAGTGGTGGAGCAACAAACGGTTAGCGTGTAGTCCGGGATTATTAATCATGTATACTTGGGTTAATAACGCTGAGTAGATGGGAATGGGTGGATTAGCTTACGCGTATAGTAAAAATAGGAAAGTAGACGTGCTAGTTTCTCTATTAAAAAATGCGATATGTTTACATACATACATACATATACATCACGCTTCTTTCCCATGTATTATAAATCTATATTTAAGTTATTTGTTTATGCCAAATAAATAATTTAAATAAAATGACTATTTTTATTTCCTTTAAAATATGTATGCACTTAATATTGTCTTTTATTAACGCGAGTATCACACATTTAAATAAAATACTGTATACCGGATTAAAACGCGATTTATTGTTTAAATTATTTATCCCGACGTTTCGGATGCTTTTCAGCAACCGTGGTCGCGGGAGACTGGACTGGACTGGGAAATAATTTAAACAATAAATCGCGTTTTAATCCGGTATACAGTATTTTATTTAAATGTATGCACTTTTAAAGAAGCGACAATTCTGTTAAATGTATTTTTTCTAACAATTTCACGAGTCACAAAATGTTCAATATCTCGTATAAATAATAATTCTTCAAAATTCGTTTATCTTCGAGCATAAAGCCTTCGCGTTCGCAACGATTTTTCGAAAATCCGAAATAGATATCGATAGGGAATTACTGTTTATTACACAGATTCTATATTCGAAATTTAAATTTTTAATATTCGAAATTGCGCTACTCAACTTCGCAATGATTTTTCAAATATCCGAAGTAAACATCGATAGGGAATTATTATTATTTATGATACACATTCTATATTCGAAATATAAATTTTTAATATTCGAAATTTTAAAAATAAACTCTCATCTATGTCCGGTTATTAGTATAGTAACGGTGTCGAATAAATATTTTTTACTCATGCTTCCTGTAGTTCAGCGTTATATGGGTTATCTCATAGACACGTGTGGTGGGCGTGGCATATCGAGCGTAGCGTTCGATTACTTCTATTACAGTATATTGACGCTATAGTAAAGAATATTTTGTCTACTGCAAACTTGGTGGAAGTCAGTCGTGTAGTAGATGTTATCTAATTAATAGCTTTACACATAGAACTACTTGTGGTTATCTGTAGTTATTATCTATCTATCATATACTAAAAGAGAATATCTACCAAAGGGGGATAACAGAAAACATAATAATTTTCAAAATTGTCTGTCTGTTTGTTCACTCTAATTGACGAAACTACTGAACTGTTTTCATACAGTTTTCAAAAGATGAAGCTTACTTTTGATCAGCATAACCTTAGTAAAAGTAACGTGACGTGACCTATCTTGTTATAGGCAAAACAAAGATCCGTTTCGCAACTGATGGTAAGTAAACTGTTTGGTAGAGTTTCATTACTATTGAACGTAACACACACAACCGGTCACGCACTCACGTCACTTCCTCATACGAGGGCTCAAAACCCGGAACATCTAACGGTCTAAACGGCAATAGTATTAGGCTGGATCCTATTCAACTCCACAGGCGTCGAGAGAGATGGGTCTTATGTAATTTCTGACACATAGTTTAAATAATAAATACTACAAACTGACCAAAAAACACGAATTCTTTTTTAGTTGTCTCGTCGAAAAGAAATGCAACACAGTGGCCTAGCATGGGGGAGGGAGCAGAGGGTGCAGTCCGCACTGAGCGGAACTTTGGCGGGGGCGGCATTTCACAGGTAACGGTAAAAAAATACTTCAACGTTTTTTTTCGTTACTTATGCAACATTCTCACCGTGACTTATGTCACATTATAGAATAGAATAGAAATAAATAATTTGTAAGCGATTATAAAATTTTGTAAGCGATTTATACAAAGCCTATTCATATTGTTCATCCAGTAGGTACTTATAGCCGTAGTACTTCCCTAGTAAGAGATGAGTGCAAAATAAATACTAGGACATCACAATATATCAATAGGAATAAAGTTAAATTAATAATAAAACGAAATTCGGTATACAATCAGCAATAACATAAATAAATAAGCTATATATTATGATAAAAATTAAAGTTATGTCATCGAGATAACGAAGCAAATACGGTTTATTAACAGAAATACATTCTAATGCAGTCGACACGATTACGCAACTCGCATATTGCCTAACCACAAACCACTGCCCAAAATAAAACCACAATTTAATGTGCAAATATATAAAAACAAAGACCTATAAAGTATTGTTTGCTTCAACGTCATACATATGACTTTGAGTGTAGTTTCACTTCTTTATGTTCAACTAGTAACACGCCCCGGCTTTGCACGGGTTCAATAAAGATGTACCTACTACACACAAAAAAACAATGTAGCTTTCCATTGGTGAAAAAAAATTAAATTCGGTTCAGTAGATCCAGATATTACTCCCTACAACCTTTTTTTTTAAATCATGGGTTACATTATTCAAGTTTTAGTAGCGATCCCTAATTATTTCTGAAAATAATTGTTAGCCTATGTTACTCGGAGAAGAAAATTGGTCGAGTAGTTTCTGAGTTAAATCGTAACAAACATACAAACAAATCTTTCCTCTTTATAACAATAGTATAGATATCGACAGTCGAGCATAAAGGTCATTTTTGGGTCGACCTTTTGAAAATCTATAGACTAAAATTGAAGAATCGATCTGCGCTTCACATTATATTTCAATCTAAGAACTTTGGTTCGTAACCCGGTCAATATTTTAACCTCACCAGTTGTAAGGAAATTATTATAAATTACAGAAAATTATATCGAAACCACAACTGCTCGGAAAGCGAGTTTGACACGTTACATAGTATATCTCAAACAAAGCATATTCGTTTCGTTAACTATGAGAGTACAGACGTGGAAGTAAAAATTGCAGCTTGACTTATTGGAAGTCGATTAATAGATGAAAATTTAATCCACATAATCCAGATCTGATCATTGGATATGGGACAGCGATCGTTAAAGCTTTTACTCTCGAAGATTTACGGCAGCTTTATTTCCGCGCATACAGCTGCCGACGTTGTGTTGTCTGCGCGCTAATGATTTTACATCGAAACGCCTGTTTACATTATTCTGATATTCAACATATTGTAGAAAGCTTTAAATTTAGCTCAACAAATCCCTTCGCCGTGTTCTAATATTTAAGTTACTCGTTCTACCACGTGCCTTGCTTTAAACCTTTAAGCGGTTTGAATAGAAAAATTGATACCCCGAGTCCCTAGTGGAGTATGGGGCAGACACATTTCTGAGTCCGTTTTTCTGATCATTTTTCTTTACAGGCATTTACAGGAGTAGCTGATAGATCATATTATGTGCCCTCCCCACCGAAAATATGTTTTCCATACTGTAGTATTTTTTTTAGGTTTGTAAACCTATATAAGTGTAGAAAAACCACACGTGTAAAACATTCTATATTAGTGGCACCTGTGTTAATAAAAGAAATAAAAGAAAATACTATAAAGGACAAAGACGATAGCAATAATTAAACACTTCGCTCATTCGCTTTCCATACCACAAAAATCTCATTTCCAGGCCTGTTACACCACCATTAAAGAATTTCATCAGGCCACGAGAAAAATCTACGGTATATGGTAGATATGATAAAGTCGTAATACTTGGTAATGCGTTGTTAACAGCCGGGCGAGTTACATAAGGCGAATTGACCCGGATGACGCATTCAGGCGAACTGGGCGTAGCAACTGGTTTGAAAAGCGTTACCATGCTAAAATACCGTCCTAGCGCAATGATGGACTTCAGCATACAGACAGACATAGATGATTTTACTCGCAGCAGTCATCTTTGACATACCAATCAAATTCACGAACCATTAAGTCTAACTATGTACTTCAATTTTCAGGCGCTGAAGGTCGCCATTGTTAATAAATGTACCAGATTTTTTTAAATTAAATACTAATAACACATGTCTTAACTAAACAATATTTTCTTAAAACATGATTGCCCTATATCAGCTCTTTTTGTCGATTCTTTTGTAGAAATAATAATCTCTAATATACACTACCAACATAATGAACAACATTTAAAATGCTTGTAAGTAATAAGTAACAACAAAACATATAAAATATAATACTATCCGAGGATCAAAGGTACTCGCAGGCCGGAAATTAAGAGTTACACGCTCCATTTACGTCACTAATTACAACACGTGCCCTAGTTTAAGTCCTTTAATACTGCGCCGATCTAATCTATCCACCACCCAACTTGATTTGTTGATCTTTTCCGCTTTTGGATACAGTAACGTGTTTCCTTAAGTTGTTTTAAAAACTATGTACTTTTTAAAACAACATAAGAAAACTCGTAACGATGTCGTTATTATGCAAGTTTGTCAATTTAAAAACTACATCATTATTATTCACCAGTTTAGGGTAAATTTCCTTCAGTTCATCCTTAGGACAGCAGGGACTTTTACTACTGATTTACTATAGAAACATTTATATAAATATAAGTTCTGATATATTAGGTCCATATGTATGGATTTTTGAGATCAAAGCGGTCAGTTCGATAAAACGCTAATTTCATAAGTCATACCTAATATTAAGAATAATTAATATAGGACTCCCACGCAATCCAAAACGTAAAACGCTTCCTTATTAACAGGGCGCATATCTCGGCCCGCTATTCTTCTTGTTCTACAAAACCGAGCCAACTTGTGTGCATTAACAAATCGTTCGCATATATCAATTTCACAAATTAGTGGAGTGGATGACAAAATTATATCTCCCTTTAGACACGAGTTCTGAAAGCGCGGAGTCGAATTCCAGACGTGGCGACGATGGATGAGCCGCAGATTCCAGGGGATAGAGTAAATATAAACATTCGCACATTCCGCTGGCACCAGACGAGTTTTAAAAGGAGCAAAAAGAACGTCCATTGCCGCTGTCGACTTTTGGTCATTATCTATACTTTACTAATTACTAATTACTAATATATTTACAAATATAATATTATGAAGAGGAAAGATTTGTATTTTTGTATGTTATGAATAAACTCAAAAAGTACTGGACCGATTTTAAAAATTCTTTCACCAATAGAAAGCTACATATATTGCGTTGCTAGTATTTAAATAATAATAGAATTTAAACCAATGAAGATCCATATTTTAAATTCAATTGATTAAGTTATACATTCAGTTAGCGTTTTATACATGCATTTTAAGGGCCTATGTCGATGAGGCTCGCAGGCCGACAAATCGCTCTATTGAATTTGAGCGAGCGAGATTGAAATATTTACTTGAGACATGTAAAAAAAAGAGATAGCTGTAGCTTGAACGCGCTCGGAATAAAACAACGTATGTGCCAAAACTAATTCATTTCATAACTTTATAATACTTTATTTGATTAAAAAACGGTTTTGAGGAATCTTAAAGACATTTATTCTACACCCCTTAAAAAAAAAAAATTAAATAACTCTTTGCCGTTATGCCTTGGGATCCAAAAAAGTGTAAAAATAGACATAACTTCACATTTATTTTCTATCGAGAAAATTTAATTGAAACATGTTTTCCTTTTGAGCGACACTGCGAAATATAGTCAAAAAACAAATTCCAAAATTTCATATCAATAATCCACAGCCTGAACAAGTTAAACGTAATAGAAAAACCGCATTTTTCTCAACATATCCTCTTAATGGGTTTGTCATACTTATCCAAGTTTTATACATTTTACTCGCCACCAGTATATAAATAATTAAAATTGTATGCTTGTCTTAGGGGCCGTCCATTAATCACGTGAGGCTCAAAAGGGGGGGAGGGGGTACAGAAAACATCACGAAACATCACGAGGGGGGAAGGGGGGTCTCGTTAGACATCACGTGTATTAATTTTATTTATTTTTTGTCAAAAAGCGCTATTTATGAACCGAAATTTTGAACGGCGCGAAAATTTATTAATTAATTAATTAATTATTCATTCATTTTATTGCAAATACATATAAATGTTTTTCGAAACAAAACGCCATTTGTTAAATATTTTTTTCCAGTCAAAAATAGCCTTTACATAGACTTCCAAAAAAATACACGTGATCCAGGGGGAGGGGGGGGAGTGGTCCCAAACCTCACCAAATATCATCAGGGGGGAGGGGGGGGTCAAAAAATGAGAAAAACGACCTCACGTGATTAATGGACGGCCCCTTACAGATGAATTATATAAACGAAGAGTCTATGTCAATAAAAAAGTTAATTACTGATTCCACAAAATTAGCATAATTCTCATGAAAACTCGTTATTTCAAGATTATCTTATTTCTACTTTTTGCACGTTAATCTACGATACAAAAATAAAAAAACAAACTTCCACATATTTACGCTGTGATACCATTTAGTATCTATACATTGATATTTAATTTCAAATTATAAGTATACTAGCAACGCGCCCCGGCTTCACACGGGTGCAATGTAGATGTACTATACACAAAATAGCCTATGTTACTCGCTGATAATGTAGCTTTCTATTGGTGGAAGAATTTTTAAAATCGGTCCAGTAGTTTTTGAGTTTATTCATAACATACAAAAATACAAATCTTTCCTTTTTATAATATTATTATTAGTAATTAGTATTAGTATATTAGTAATTAGTATTGGTATTAGTATATTAGTACAGATATAGACTAGCTCTAACTGCACGTCAGCTAACGGGAAATTCAATAAAGTTCTAGCAACTGCTGGTCGGAGTAGCGCCTGGGGAGTGGGGAATACTTCCTCTCTGCGAGACAATCTGACAAGGTCGCGGACGCCACTCATTGAACGAAGGTCAATTGGTAAAACTACTAATTTCGGAATTGCAATTACATACGCCAAACACAACTAAGTCAAGGTTGCTGTTTTGCAATCCAAAGTAACATTTTATAAAAATATCAATTTAGCAGACTTTATTCCATTTTTCATCTATACTAATACTAATATATTAATAATAATATTATAAAGCTGAAGAGTTTGTTTGTTTGAACGCGCTAATCTCAGGAACTACTGGTTCGAATTGAAAAATTTTGTGTTGGATAGTCCAATTTTATTGAGGAAAATTTTAGGCTATATAACGCTGCGACAATTATGCGAAAATTATCCATATAAAAGTACTCGACCGATTTTACTATCATGATCTGATACATTGCACCCGTGCGAAGACGGGGCGGATTGCTAGTACCTTATACAGAATAAACTTTTAAACCTACGCACTTACTATTTAAATTATTTTACCTTTATATTAGCCTCTAGTGTATGCTAAAAACTTTATTCAATATAAGAAAATTACTTTAAATTATTTTACTTTTATTTATTTTTACCTTTGTAACCGCTCATTACCTCGACTTTTACCCCATTCAATTTATTATTGACCTTATAATTAATCCAAACGTCCTTTCATCTTCGTACTCTGCCTGGCTTACTCACCATTGCACTTTAATTGCGGCTTGACCTATTCAATGAAGAGTGAAACTTGTTTTTAGCGTTTTATAAATCTTTACCATCTTTCATGTTCTATATCCAACAGCTGTCAAACCTACCTAGTTGATCTCTATAACAGTAAGCGAGTGAATATCTGTGAAGGAAGTTTTAGCTCACGATAAAGCTTCCTTCCCAAGTGATTCGCTCGCAGCATCCTCATCGGTGCAATTCACTTGTTGATTATGGGTTATGGATATATGAGAGAAATCCGCTACTGCACATCCTTTATAGTACATGCTTTCAATAAGATTTGTTTGCTTTATTTTGATTGAAATAGGAGAATAATTTTCATTTTTAGTATCAAAGTGTATCATAAGATTATTTTCAAGAATCAATCGATTCTCGATACCACCACACCAGAACACCAGCAATATATTCAGTGTTAGAATCTCAAGAAATAATTATACAACAATTAATAACTCAATAATTAATACAAAAACAAACGGATCATTTTTAATTATAAAGTTCCAAGACAAATAAGATTTTTTTTTAACATTCATTCAATAACGAATAATGAAATAATATAACTAAAGGATATTAAAATTTAGATCAGCAGTAAAGAAAATTGTGCTACGGGTGTCATAAGGCACGTTTTACGACTGAATAATTTAACCAATATTTATATACAAACTATAAATCAATCAGTTATATAAACCGACCACTGAACACCGATAAACGTTGAGAGTGCTTCGACATAAATAACAAGTGTAGCGCGCACTTTCGGTCACCCGTACACCCCGCCAGGCCTGGAATTTTCCGTTATGCCGGCGCCGCCTGCGCGGCGCGAGTTACTATAAAACAGTCGGCCGAGAGGCATCCAAGTGGTTAGACGCGTCGTAGTCTTCCCCGTGCGCCGAGCCGCGTATGCGCGTTACGTACAAAATTCGTAGTTTCCTTGTCACCCACGACCTTTTACCATCTCCACCTTAGGGACGCATAAGCGTCACCTTATATTGGCGCCCAGCTTAGTGGCCAGGAAATCACAGTTCAATCACGTACGTATCGAGTATGCCGAGACGGTTACGCAAGGACGCGAAGACCGTTGACGACATGGAGAACGTCGAGAATAGCGACGTAGACACCGTTGACAGCGAAGATGACGTCACAGAAAAAAGACCAGCTCCTTCATCAACCCCCGCGACTTCTTACATCACTATGACGCAAGATCAACTCGAAAGCGTTATCGCTACTATAACCAGGACACAGGCAGAAAGTAACCGTCTCCTGATCGAGGGCCTGATGAGCAGGAACCAGCCTGCACCAACCTCGCCGGCGAGTAGCGATGAGATCAACAGGATTACACCGGGAAGTTACTGTGAACCCAGATCTGGAAACTTTTCTAAGTGTACTGCACGCTTCGACGGCTTAACCCGAGATGCAGACCGACTAGAGGCTTTCATCGATGAAATTCAAACCTACAAGGAATGTGCGAACGTGACCGATGCACACGCACTGCGAGGTTTGCCGATGCTGCTAGTGGACGACGCTGGCGTGTGGTGGCGCAGCGTTAAGCACAGCGTTGCGACGTGGAACGAGGCCATACAACGCTTACGTGGCATGTACGGAGTGCCACGCCCACCATATAAAATATGGAGAGACATTTTTTCGTGCGAACAAAGTGAGACCGACCGAGCAGACGTTTTCGTTAATAAGATTTGTGCGCGTTTCGCGAAGTTACCGTATGTGATAGAAGAATGTATGAAACTCGACATAGTGTATGGTTTATTGCAT
This sequence comes from Anthocharis cardamines, assembly GCA_905404175.1. Lineage (NCBI taxonomy): Eukaryota > Metazoa > Arthropoda > Insecta > Lepidoptera > Pieridae > Anthocharis > Anthocharis cardamines. Next base: position 2,317,429 of record FR989972.1, on the reverse strand, counting down.
AGAAAAATAAAAAAGCGCATATGTCGCGACACGGTACACGGGTTAGAACAACTACTTCTAAAAGTAAGGTTAGTGGAAGAGGCGCTGGCGGAGGTGAGTAGTTTTAATAATAACAACACTTCCAACTTAAGTAACCGCGTTGATACATCCTTTCCTTTAACTCATAAAAATGTTAACCCTTCAAATGCCGTATGGGGTCAGAGTAACACTCAGCGTCCCGCGACGGGGCAAGTTGGGACTATGTCTATTACTGAAGGGGGGCAAGTTGCACCATCGCATACACTAGCTTCACAGCCAAGTTCGTATTCTAAGCGCACCCGTCCTAAATGCTCTTTTTGTAAAATGTTCGGTCACACCGCGAATGATTGTCGTAAACTAAAGAATAATGAAAGTAAAAAGGAGACGTCTGAGCTCCGTTGCTACGGATGTGGTCAGTTGGGGGTGATTAGGGCTAAATGTCTAAACTGCAGGGAGACGTCAACTTCCTCAGAGTTACACAGCGTGCGTATAGGTGATACGGAAACCCGCCCAATAGTGCGAATTATGATTGAGGGTCAACATAGAACAGCGATTCTAGATACAGGTTCAACCCATTCTATAGCGAGCAGAGATCTATATAAGCTTCTAGTGGACATAGGCGTTGAGTTCACGACAACACAGCGCGCCGTATCCCTCGCTGACGGTTCGCAAAAGGTAAGGACCGCACTATCGTGTACTACAACTGTTAACTTGAATGGACGTCACTCACCTGTTTCCTTCTTAGTGTTTCCCAATGCTGACAGCCAGACGCTTCTTGGACAAGACTTCATAGCACGAGCAGGTATATTGCTCGATCTCCAACATGGGTGTTGGTATTTTTCTGACTTACCTGAGCAGAAGTTTTCTTTTGTACGCCCCTACAGCCTGACACAAACAGACGATACAGAGCTGATGCAGATGGACGTTACCAGCCTCTCACTCAGAGGAGACGAAGGATCGAAACTTACTTCGGCTCAGCGAATACAGTTAAACCAGTTCATAGTTGATAGAACTGAGCGCTTCGCCACTGAAGGTCCAGCTACAACTTATGCTAAACATTATATCAAGGTTGGCGAGAGGCAGGAGCCAACTGCTTCACCACCCTATAGGATGACACAAGGTAAGAGAGAATTACTGAACGGCGAGCTTGATAAACTTCTACGTACAGATATCATCGAAGAGTGCGAGTCACCTTGGGCTGCTAACGTGGTTTTGGTCTCGAAAAAAGACGGTGGAGTTCGTTTGTGTATAGACTACCGCAAACTTAACGCCGTGACCGAACCAGACCGGTACCCGCTCCCACGCATAGAAGATGTACTTCACGCGGCGAAAACGACAAACTACATGACGACACTCGACCTGCACTCAGGTTACTTTCAGGTAAGTGTTGCAGAGGAAGACCGTGACAAGACAGCCTTCATTACACCTTCTGGTACCTTTAGGTTTAAAAGGATGCCCATGGGCCTTCGAAACTCTGGAGCCACGTTTCAACGGCTAATCGATCGTTTCAAATCGAACTTATTCGTCCCAACGCCGTCTGGAACAGGAGCTATAGGTAACAATGAAGAGTTTGGTGCGAACACTCGAGGTAGTAGACCCGTTATCATCTTAGGTTACTTAGACGATATCATTATCTTGTCGAAAAGCTATGATGAACACATGGAAGACCTGCAAGCTGTTTTTGATAGATTGGAGAAGTTCAACCTTCGAATAAACCGGAAGAAAAGTTGCTTCGCGCGCGATAAGGTAAAGTTTTTAGGGCATATTATTGTTCCTGGTGGCCTACAAGTAGACCCAGAGAAGACATCGGCCATTGCCGATATGCCTACCCCGAAGAATGAGAGACAGTTGAAGGGTTTCTTGGCGACGTCTAGTTGGTTCCGACGATTTGTGCCTAACTATGCTTCTGTTGCGAAACCGCTGACCGAACTTCTTAAGAAGAATAGCTCCTGGAGGTGGAACGAAGAACAGCAAACAGCTTTCGAACGTATAAAACGACTTCTAGTAAGTGCACCTATTCTTCGTCAAGCGGAAGAGTCAGAACCTTTCACGCTGAGAACAGATAGCAGTGGTTATTGTCTCGGAGCAGTCCTGATGCAGGGGGAGGGCCCTGACGAGAGACCAGTGGAGTACGCTAGCAGACTTCTTGCGCCCGCTGAGCGAAACTATACGACTACTGAGAGAGAAGCCCTTGCCGTCGTTTGGGCGGTTACTAAGTTTAGAGGATATATAGAAGGGTCAGAAGTGATCGTGAAGACCGATCATCAGCCTTTACGCTGGCTAATGAGCTTGAAATCACCAAGTGGGAGACTTGCGAGGTGGGCTCTGACTCTTCAAGCCTATAACCTACAAATCCAATACACACCAGGTAAGGTGAACGTCATTGCAGACTCGCTAAGTCGTCCCGCTTGCTGCGAAGGCGATGTAGGCAGCTGCGAGGTATGTCTGATCTCTGTCGACATACCACAGAGAACGCCCGTCGATGTACGCGAGAACCAACTCAAAGATCCCGAACTAAAGAACATCGTCGAGGGTTTGGAATCAGCCGACGATTCGTTCAGGGGGAGAGGTTGGTCAGACCGCGGATATTTGATCTGTGATGGAATTTTATATAGATGCATGCCCGAGTCGGATGAAGACTCCGCATGTCTCGTGGTACCAGCGCATGAGAGGAAGAGCATCCTAGAAGAGCTACATGACGCCCCAACAGCCGGACATCTCGGAGTAGAACGTACTCTAAGCCGTATCAGGTCAAGGTACTTTTGGCCTGGTATGAGATCATTCGTTACGGAATATATTAAAAATTGCGTAGCTTGCCAGAGATTTAAGGTAGATAACAGGAAACCTGCAGGATTATTACAGACGCCAGCAACGACAAGGAGGTTCGAAGTGTTATCTGTAGATCTGTTCGGACCCCTGCCAAAAACACCAGGAGGTAAGAAATGGATTCTTATAGCCGAGGATGTATGTTCACAGTGGATAGAACTCTTCGCCCTAGAAGCCGCTACCAGCAAGGAATGTGCCGAAGTATTGATTAGCGAGGTATTCTTGAGGTTCGGAGTCCCGCGCAGAATGATCAGTGATAACGGCGTGCAATTTGTCGCTGAAATTATGCAACAAGTCTGTCACGTCATGGGTATCAAACAGTCACTGACCCCATTGTACCATCCAGAGGCGAACCCCGTTGAACGGAAGAATCGAGACTTAAAGCCACAACTGTCGATACTTGTAGGTAAAGATCACGCATCCTGGGATATACATCTCGCAGCTATAAGGTTTGCAATGAATTCCGCCGTAACGGTAGGTACAGGTTTTTCGCCAGCGTATCTCACTTTCGGTCGAGAGCTCCGCGCACCTTCAGACGTTGTAGGAGATATGAAGAAAATCGTGGACAACGATAATTTCGTGGCTAATATCACACCTTACCTTCGTAAGTTAGCATCAGCGCTTGCAGACGCTCGTGACGTGCATGAGCACGCTCAGTTAGTGCAAAAGAAATACGCAGATGAAGGCCGACGCCCGGCACCAAGCTACAAGGTAGGAGACCTCGTGTTGGTTAAAACCCAAGGTCTAAACGATGTAGGGCGGGGTCAAACAGTAAAGTTTATACCTCGAAGAGATGGGCCTTACCCGATACACGCAATTATTAGTCCTACAAGTTACGAAGTGAGGATTGAGGAAGGGCAAGTGGCCCGTTATCACTCGTCCCAACTGACCCCATTCGTAGGTGAGTTGCAACCGCCAATTAGGGGTAAACGAGGAAGAGGTAGACCTAAAAAGTACTAACCCTCGTGCGGGGCGCTTTTGAGGGTTAGAGGGGGAGGATGTAGCGCGCACTTTCGGTCACCCGTACACCCCGCCAGGCCTGGAATTTTCCGTTATGCCGGCGCCGCCTGCGCGGCGCGAGTTACTATAAAACAGTCGGCCGAGAGGCATCCAAGTGGTTAGACGCGTCGTAGTCTTCCCCGTGCGCCGAGCCGCGTATGCGCGTTACGTACAAAATTCGTAGTTTCCTTGTCACCCACGACCTTTTACCATCTCCACCTTAGGGACGCATAAGCGTCACCTTATACAAGTTGATTTTATCTGATGCACTTGACACATATTAAGACGCAACGTTCGGAAACTTCTTAATTGTTTTCTCAACAGCTAAAAAAAACAGAAACCACATGGACAACTTGTCTATATCTTCAACAGTACTTAGTACGAAGTAATATTCAAATTCAAAAATCATTTACTCATTTAGGTAACACAATGTACATTTCTTCTTCCTGCCCTGTTCCCTTTTTTTTATTTGGGTTCGGCGCAGTTTGTTTTTTTCTTCCATTCTCTCCTTTCACTCGCCATATCGTTAGTCACACCTCTCAAACACATATCATTCTTCACACAGTCAATCCATGTTTTGGCCTCCCTCTTCCCCTATACCTATGAACGTTAATAAAAAATAAAAATTAAATCCTTCTAATTTTACATTTACGCTTTATCAAAGTGTTCATAAATGAAAATATGCATACATATGCACGCATTTCACGATTAAATCCACAAATAACATACATGGCTTTTAAATATTGTGGAGGTATTTATTTGCTGTTTATGTTAGTCCATATTATTGTATATAAACACACGTCCTGACTAAATCATAAACACGGAGATGAAACTTGGGAGTGTATATTTATTTCATGAGTCACTAGAAAGGGATTTTACAGCATACGGTGCGTTAAATGGGTTACAGGGGATGTAAATCTATACATTTTTAAAACAAACAGAATTAAAAAATAAATGGATGGATCAGTTTTTAGTAATATATGCGAAGCCGAAATCTATGTAGAAACGCAAAAATTCCACATAAAATTTTACCGGGTGAAAATAAGGTAAGTTACAAACATTATCAATGTTCATTTTCGTGGCGGGTGATAAGAACATGTTTCTTCAGTGCCATTCGAATTAATTAACACTTGACAGTAAAACACAAACTAAATACATTAATAAAAAACCTATTAACCAACTTCAACCTGGAATTTCCCTCACCGTTCTCCAGCTATACAAGTGTCATTCCAGACCGGAAGACCATAGAGATATCAGCCGGGCTAGCATGACAAGCGCGACAAAATTTTGTCTACCGTTTTCTCGTGTTTCAATCGACTATCGCTTTATTTCTTTCGGGTCTAACATGACAATTACACTTAAAACTCGACTTTTAATATCAAAAATAGATACATTTGTCGATCGAGATATCTTTTCTATCAAAATTGTCGATGTCGAGATATAATATATTGAGATATTTAACATCTTAGTTTGTCTTCTCTCTCGCGAGATATATCTCGTGGCGGTCATGCTAGCCCGGCAGGTCGCCTAGCATGACAATCACGAGATATCTCGCGGACGAGTGAAGACAAACTAAGGTATAAGATATCTCGATATATTATATCTCGACATCGACACCTTCGATAGACTACTTTACTCTACTTTTGACATAAGAATTCGAGTTTTATGTGTGTCATGTTAGACCCGGAAGAAATAAAGCGATAAAATCGATTAAATCGCGAGAATACGGTCGACAAAATTTTGTCGTGGTTGTCATGCTAGGCCGGTCGCTCTTTTTAACCGCAAAATGTAAAATGATTAAAATCAGTTCTCTAGGAGAATGGAAAGAGATGGGAATAAACAAGTGAGAAGAGTAGTTGTACCTACAATCATAAAATCAAATTTTAAATATAATTCGCATACAAACACAAGAAACATGTAGCCGCGTGCAAGGTGACATCACGTCATACTGACCTTGGCCGAGGGAACAAATCCACTAGAAGACGCTTTTAAAACAAGATTCATAAGATGACTGTACCTATGTAAATTATAAGGTCACATCTACAAGGCGAGGCAAAACTTAAGTCTTATTCGTTTTTAACACTTTGAGTGCTGAAAACTACCGAATCGAGTATGCGTATTTAACATGAATGCGTGTTCGAAATAAATCGGGTCTACCAGCGCGGTAAACACGTTTGCGTGTTATTTATATCGAGTCGCCGGTACGTGTTTTTACTTTTTTTTTTACGTGTTTTTAGTCGCACGGCTGTAGAATAGTATTTTGGGTAGCAGTCAAAGTGTTAAATAGAAACCGGAAAATCGTTTTCATATCGAAGGTATGGATAGGTAATTAAAATTGCAATAATATCCACTATGACTACGAAGTGTAATTGATAATATAATTATCACATAAGTATCTCTTGAAATAAGTTAACAACGTTTTAGATAATCTTAAGTTCACAGTAGCGAAGAATGATATCAAACTTATTATTTGTATAATATATTACTAGCGGACCCGACAGACGTTTTTCTGCCAGAATATTGGGTTCAAAATTTAAGACAATTCATTAAAATCGGCACATTACATCAATTTGGAAAGAAATTTAATTTACTATTATATATAGGTATGTAACCTATATTTTTAATTTTTCTTATACCGTATCACTACATAGTATAAAACAAAGTCGCTTTCTCTGTCCCTATGTATGCTTAAATCTTTAAAACTACGCATCGGATTTTGATGCGGTTTTTTTAATAGATAGAGTGATTGAAGAGGAAGGTTTATATGTATATTAATAACAGTTTTTCTGCAGTGTAATTAGTATCAGCATTGCACCGGTGCGAAGCCGGGGCGGGTCGCTAGTATACATATATATTCTTCTTTAATTTTTTGTATGTGTATGTTTATTATACAATATTATTCATCTTACATTAAATTAAAAGCATAAACGCATTTAATAATAAAGTGCGATAAAATCTTGTTAATATATTACATTTATTTAAATTTTCTGTTATTTACACGAATCCATATAAAATGGCTTCCAAATTATCTCAGAATGATGTCATTGATAATAAAACCATACAAAGAAACTACAAGGCGACCGGTATTTACAGACTAGCTGCAGATAAAGCGTGAATTTACATTTCTCAAGTACTTATTCTCAAGTAGACAACATTCAAATTCATAGAAAATGTCAAACGCCATGCTAGGCCGCCTAGGTAGACTGGGTAGGGTAATGAGATATTCAAGAACGAGTATGTACTCTAGATACTGTATCTTAGGTTCTTGTGATTCTCGTCGAGGCCACGGAGAGTAATGCAGTTACGTTCCCGTGTATCCCGTATGGCGAAACTTGGGGTCAAAAAGGGATTTAGTGGGTAAGGATCACGCGACTGTCTGATTCGCAGACAGTCGCGAGTGACCTTAACCCCACACTCTCCCAGCATAAACCTTTCATGTGAAGGTTTAGCTTCTCGTCCCGTGGCAATAAGGAGCTTTCCCCTCTATAAAAAAAAGTTACTTCTGATTGAGCGATGACACACGCCAGGATCACGTTTAAAACCTCTCTCAAGCTCTCCTCATCAACAACACCAAGAAAGTCCCAAATATAATTCATATTACCTGAACCTAATGTGCTCACGATTGTCTAAAATCTTAGAAATTTTATACAATTCGCTTAATTTTTGGTTAGTATATTAAAGCTTTGTTAGTCAATAGTTGATGGTCAAAAAATTATTCAAAGTGCGAAATATTTTACTGTATTTACATAGTTTTACTTAAACAAACTAAAAAATCATACTTCGGGAATCTGGTAATATCTACTTCCGAAAATTATGACTATATATTGTAATCCTTATTAAAAGGAATACAAACCAACTATAGGTGTATTTTGTAATTGCTTAATTCCTTGCCCGATTGCTCGGTGGCTTCGATTAGTGCCACGGGCATATAATCCAAAAGATACTCTATTCCAACTGCTTAAGATTCATAAACGAACACAATTATTTGTTTACGCAGTAAATATTGAAAACGTATTTGAATCGGACTTCTCATGCGTTATCAATATAAAGAGTGAGAGGTACTATTTCTCAACTCTGTCGCAATCGATGAATGACAACTCAATGTCGATACTTTATCACAAATGAGACACTCCAATAAATGTAAGTTTATCTTGTGTGACTGTTTTATAGCAATTATTTCGAAATATTTTTTGCTGAAAAACTATGCGTTGAAAAGCTCATTGTAACGAGCTACAGTAAATCTTTCGTTTTAATCATAAATAGACATAGACATAGACATAACATTTATTACTAACGAAACACACACACAGAAACACACAGACTAATAATAATAATAATCAAAAAGAAAAATAACAAAAAACAAAAAAATATGGAAAAAAGGGAAAATTGAGTCTTGGCCTCTCGACAAGAGCTTCCATCCGTCCTGCGCCTAAGTAGCCGTCATTTATCAATTTTAAGATAGCTAAATTTTTCCTCTACTTTATTTTAATCATACCGTATATTTTTAATTTTATCCAAATACATTCGGCAAGTCGGAACTAATCTTCCTCACCGCTAAAAATAGACTCGAGATCGAACTCCGACCCCTATCTAATTATAACCTCCGAAACCCTCTTAACCATAATAACTTACAAAAATAACTCTAGGCTATAAAGAGAACATCACACCCGTCCACATGATACAGTATAAAATATACAGTCTACTAACAGACTATTAAATAAATCAAGTTTACATGAAAGTGAAATGAAACATGCTATCACATCACAGTTAATATGAGCTATCGTAAAAATAACGAGTAGTTCCGCTAACCTTCAAAAATATGTCAATGTTAATCGGTTATTACACGCACCATTTATATTTCACGAACTTTTAAAAAAGGAACATGACTATTTTTTGAAATATTAAAAAAGGAACAAGACTATTTTTTGAAATATTAAAAAAGGAACAGGACTATTTTTTGAAATATTAAAAAAGGAACAAGACTATTTCAAAATAGGAACAAGACCATTCCACTAAGTGTAAAATGGTCTTGTTCCTTTTTTGAAATATTAAAAAAGGAACAAGACCGTTCTACACTCGAAACAATAAATAGATTTGCCAATCCGTATTGGGTGCATTGTGAATTAATGTTAATACGGCCTAAATATATGACAACTACTATGCCGTGTTTTTAAAGTACGTAAACAACTCTGAACAGCGAGTTATTTAAATTCTAAGCCTTCCATCTATTTCGATGCGCAGACGCAGCTAATTAGTACATCCGCCGGTAGTAGTATCAGCTGACGGTTTTTCCACCAAGATACAGCCAGCTGATCTATATATTTATCCACAGTTACATATAAGCTATCATCAGGTAAATTTTTGTTTGAGAGGAAATCACGGAAAATATTTTTTTTTTCATGTTCGAGAGACCAGCTGACGTATAATACACTATGTTGTAACCAGCTGATTATTTTTTTTCGTTGAAATATTGGATTAACTACAATTTGACAAATTTTTAGCTGAGAGGAAATGAATGAATGTATTTTTTTCTACAACTGCTCATCCCCCCACCCGATCGCCAGCTGACGTTCACGAGGCTTTATAATACTATACTCTGATGCGTCTGACGAATTATCTCTCGAGAGGAAATAATTAACCAAATTTGCACCTGGCTCCCGGACTATTAGTGTTATTCTAAAGTAAATCGTCATAACGGTTGTCACTTGTCGCTTAATGATCGTCGTGTCTACAGAATTGTTGTTGAAAAACATAGTTGTGCAATCACTAAGTAACCCATACAAAGTAACAGTACACAAATGAAATGGTACCGTCATATGTCATTGGATGATTAACGACACGACTTGCAATAGATAATACAGGTGCTATCATACTCATCATGGTACAGTTAACGTGGGACAAAAAACATACAGTTATAATCAGGCGTGTTTGCGAAAGATCACTGATTAGATCTTTTTTACAAAGTACAGGCTGACCCGGCAAACGTTGTTTTGCCATGTAAATAATTTCTAAAAAGCAGGGGTTGGTAATTGAAGAGTGAAAATATGGGGTTATATGAATTTTTTAATGCCACATAATATTTTGTTTTTTTATCTAAAATATAAAAAAAATTGGGGTGGACACTCCAAAAAAAGCCGATTCTCCAACTTACTGAATATGCATAAAAAATCATAAGAATCGGTCGAGACGTTTCGGAGGAGTATGGGAACGAACATTGTGACACGAGAATTTTATATATTAGAAGATAGATGAATTGGTTGTTTAGGAGGCAAGATGTTTGATAAGCAAGTTGAAGTTAATCGAGATCATTGTGTGTTTTTAAAACAAAGGTCGTTTATAACACAGAGGTTTTTTTTAACGTTGATATCGACAAACGAGCATGAGGTTCACTTGATCGTAGGTGATACCTCAGCCACAGAAGATCGGTCAATGATGCGCTGTCGAATGCTACTTTTTACTTCGAGCATTCGGAAATCCATAGTCTGAAACCGAAACGCGCAATGTGCACTTCACTGTTTTTCCATCTCTGTTACTGGTACTTAGTTCTAAATAATAAATGCTTTATTTTATTTGTTTTTTTTTTATCCTACTAATAATAATATTATACATATGAGATTATGAGGATGGATGAATGAATGTTTGTTACTTTTTCAAGCAAAAACTACAGAACGGATTTTGTTAAAACTTTACAGTACATAATTAGGCTACTTTATAACGATATTGAGTTCATTGACCAAATTTTAACGATGAGTGTCTACTTGTTTGAAAATATCCTGAGAGCTATTTCGCCCAACGAATTGGGCACGGGTTAGCTAGTAATATACTACTAGCTACTTCCGATAGAATAATAAAACTGCGAGTGTATAATATATTACATAAATTTGATATTAATAGTCACTCTACGTTCTCATTTCTCGAAATACTTTCATCTTATGATTCATTTTCAAGTTCATTTTCTGGTGCGTTGTTTACTCGCATTGCCCGCGATCTCCGTACTATGAATATAATACGAGTAATATATGCATATGTATGATACATTTGTTTAAAATACCACTTCCACTTCAGATAATTTTTGTAAGGTAGCACTTATTTTAAAATACACAAGATTTTTCATTTAAATGAAATTATTAATTTATTAAAAAATATACACCAAATAAAAATGGAAAGGCGATCAGCTTTTAACACTAAGAAACTAATGAATGCCATCTTCATATATAATCTATACCTATATATATAAGCAACTTTTTTTTTCTTTGTTATCCATAAACTTGAAAACTACTGGACCGATCGGCATGATACCATGACCATTCGACGCGGAATTAATTGTAGAAGGTTTTAGGCTATTCATTTTTTGAATTCCATCAACCCTTTACCATTTTTTTCAAATTTATGTGGATAGTTCATATTCGTCTATCCTTTACAACTCGCACAGCAAAGCGGGCGGGCGGGGACGGCTAGTATAAAATAAAACCAAAATCAATTGCGGTATCACCAAATTCTTCGTATTCGTATCAACACTCTATCATTACTTGTTTTAACATTAACATCTACATTATTCCATAATGTTAGCTCACGAAACAAAGCACTCTTATCGCAATCTTCTTAATGCTTTGTTATCTAACGTTGCTCTTTGTTGCCGCTAATTACTCGCGAACGATTTAGTCATACGTCATCTACATAATATATAAGAATTGTTACTTAAAAACGCTTTCAAAAAACTACCACATATTGCATTATCCTCCACAGTTAGGTTCGAATTTCAAAATGCATAATACATAATTATGGTGGTTTGGGCACGTAGAAAGGAAACGAAAAAGATTTATGAAACTGGTGTGAGTAGTAGAGTCGGGAGTGGTCGACCTAGGCGAACGTACCTCAATCAGATCGGGGACGTTCTTCAAAAGGGCCAGGTCAAAAGTACTCGTAACCGACGAGTGTGTATGAAAGCATTGATGAAAGTAGAAGAAGCGAAAGTGGTATGTAAGGATCGGAGCATATGGAATTCCGTGATCTCTGCCTAATGGGAAAGAGGCGTGATGGCATATACATATTTGCATTAATGTATAATACATTCAATTTACATTGAAACAAGACAAAAAATCAAAACCAGATCTTACGAAATGTGCATCAATCATTTGCCATTTAAAATTTAAATGACATAATCGATTACAGGAAGCATAATTAAAGCAGAATTAGCATAACTACCATAAATAAGAGAATAACCAGTTCTGTGCTCAGACTTTTATTAATTATTCATAATTAATTTTAGCAATTACACTGACCTTTGCCAAACACGTACCTGCTAAATGTGTCAGTAAAATACAATTTAACAGAAACATAAAAAATGCACTAGACGAAAACTATGATTGTGAAGCCCTACATTATTTAAACATAAGATTAAACCAACAGTTAAGAGACTGCTGACTGATAGGCGACGTAACCTAGATAACACCATTAAAAAAAAAAAACGTAAACCGACTTCAAAACTATTTGTACAAACTAATATAATATTTGTATAATATTTTAATTAGTTACTTTAAAGCAAGAGCCTTAGAGGACAATCAACAAAATTATAGATACTTAACATATATGTATATTATATATATATTTGTTTGTTTGCAAACACAGGATTAAACTATCCTTCTTGGCTGGCACCGACAAAAAAAAACAATCATCGAAATAAATCCATGCATAATTGCCGGAGTTATCACTCCTCCTCCTCCTTTTTTGAAGTCAGTCAAACACAGTACACAATCAAATATTTTTTAAACAAATGCCTAGGTCCAAATAAAAATAAAAAACCCTTTAATTGGTGCTTGGAAGGAAGCGGTGATTAAATTAAAAATAGCACTATTGTTTCGAGGTCAGAGTCAAAGCAAGGATACGCTTCATCTAGCAAGGTTTTCTTAACAAATATACCGGTAAATCGTGACTAAGCAGACTTAGATATGTAAAACAGCGCATAAATCCCGTTGGACTATTTGGACGCTGTTAAGCAATACAGTGTCAACCCACATAATGATAAAAATCTAAATTATCATTCTATACATATATATATATCATTCAAATCGTTTTAATAGCAAAAATATTGAAAAAACTAGTGAGCACGAAACCTTTTAGAATATTAAACAATAATGCACTAAATTTTATTGCTTTGATACCAATAAAAACGATATACTTTTAGTGTAATAATAATAATTACAAAAAAAATATTTTTTCTGTTATTTTTTAATAGGAATTTAATAAAACTTCAAACTCAATTTACTCAAAATGGCAACAATGTGTGTTGGCACTGTATTGCTTATCATCGTCCGTTTAATGATTCTGTTGTAACGTGTGGTCACGCGCCATTTGTATGGGCCCGTTCGCATAACCATTAATAAATGCAGCGATTGAAAGAGAAACTTCGTATTTCAAGAATAAGATTGTTTCTATACAATAACGTTCTTTATGAATTATGGATCAGGCGAGGCTCACCCTCGGTGGAAGGAAAGTTAGTAAAGTATAGTTATATACTAGCAATGCGCCCCGGCTTCACACGGGTGCAATTTAGATGTACACAAAATATAGCATATATTACTCCCTGATAATGTAGCTTTCTATTGGTGAAAGAATTTTTGAAATCGGTCCATTAGTTTTTGAGTTTATTCATAACATACAAAAAATCAAAAATACAAATCTTTCCTCTTTAAACTATTATGAGTATATGTTAGATTCAGTTAACTAGCATATACTCTTCTAGGTAGTTATGAATTAATATTCTCTTGCCATTTCAATCAGATCATTTTTCATGAAATTTGACCGCTAAGAAAAGAAAATTTAACTAGTGTATGTTTATTGAAAGATATTTAACAATTGATGACCGCCTCTAGCCAACACTGGACCAATCTCAAGTGATATTAATTGTACGAGTATTCATCCCAAAATTAATAATATACTGAATAATCCTTTAAAAATGTTATCATTAAAATGTGTATTACTCGCGTTAAGAAAGGATAATTATATTATAGTACTAGCTGATGCCCGCGACTTCGTTCGCGTGGGGATCACTTTATGCTGAACTTTTGAGCAAGCTTTCTTCATATTATATATCCTCCATCCTCTGTACTTGGTGATTTCTTTTCGGAAAGAGCTATCAGAGTAGTCATTGACGGTTGCTTTTGCATCATATTATCGACATGTTTAATGGTGGTTGAGGTTGGGGTTCAAATGATGATTTGAAATTCAAAAGAAATACCATAGTAATTGAAAAAATTAACCTGAAACTTTAGGGAGATGCATATCAATCAAATTTTACGTCACCAAAATGCAGATATGTGTCTTTTTTCCCCTAATCAGAGTTCAGTCGAAGATTGGATTCAATGCATTTTCCGTCTTAAATATATGCACGAAAATTGTACGGGGGTTTGAAAATACTTGCGACACATGGAAAAAACGCCAAGAAAATGTCTAAATACGAATAAAATGAAGGTATGGAGAAATGCAACGTAAAATGAATGAAAAAAAATAGTATGGCCATGTTGGCCAAATACTTAATTTTTAATAAATTTAATTAGTGTGGAAGATACTATATCCACCTCTATATTTATTTCATTTAATTGATCACTTTTAATTTCAGATATTTTTGTTTAATTCCCTTGGAAAGGAAAGGATTGATGAAAATGCGAAATAAACGATCTCATAAGAAATACATTTTTATATAATAGAATAGTTCAATAATACATTTTCTATTTTCAATATTAGTTCTTTTAAAAATATAAAAAAATAAATACAAAAAAATATTTCCCTGAGTGATGATTCGAACTCGCATCTGAAATTACGTAGTACGACCGTATATCCACTATGCCACGAACACATACCGAAAAAAGGCGAAATTATCAAACTATTTCATTTACATATCAAACTGTGATTGACATCTGACAATTCGAAAAAATTCAACGCGAGTCAGTTTTCATTGCAATTTGTTGAAATGATGCTTTTAAAATAATATTTAAATGATGATAACTTTTTTTTCCGACAACCGATTTCGATGAAACAAAGCCTATATGTTGCCCTGGACTTTGCTTAATATATTTGTATAAATTACGCGAAAATCGGTTCAGTATCTTCGGAGATTAGCGTGAACAAACAGACAGACAGACAGACAGACAGACAGACAGACAAGAATCTTAAAAATTGCATTTATGCATTCTGCTACCCTTCTTTTATCACCCCTCTTAATTTCTGGTAAAAATATTTAGTGAAGCGTAATTTCGATCCTACTCTTTTATTATATGTATAGATAGATGTGACACTCTATTTAGAAGGCACTTCTTGATAAGCATCAGAAGATGACGACACCATATTACTCTTATATATTTATCTAATGCAAATCTATAGCTACGAGTATACTAATACTGGTATTATAAGAGGAAAGATTTGTATTTTTGTATGTTATGAATAACTCAAAAACTACTGGACCGATTTTAAAAATTCTTTCACCAATAGAAAGCTACACTATCAGCGAGTAACATATGCTTATACTTATATTATATTATATTTTTGTATATAGTACATCTACACTGCACCCGTGTGAAGCCGGGGCGCGTTGCTAATATTTTAATAAGAATTTAATAAAAATCGTGTTTTATCAAAGAATCGCCAGCTTAATATTATCCCCTCAGGATTATGCCGTGAAATGAATTGCACGGATAGAGTTCGATTTGCATAATAATTTTATTACTCCGCACAAACCATGCACATCCATAAATCATAATGACTATATACACACATCACAAGCCATTTAAAAACTGTTTTAAAAATCAACCGATAAAAGAATATAAATACAAAACTTAAAGCACTATTGAAGCTATCATATTTCGGGGTCAGCACTTTAATGAGTTTCTATATGATCTACTTTGTGACAGCTTCATTTCATAAATAGTAGGAATCAATTTATTTTTTACAGTGAAATAATTGTAGAGTTTTTCTTAGAACCCTCATCTCAACGTCAAAGCATGAACCGTTTACATTTGACGAAAATTAGTTCTCTCACTCAAAGGTAAACGACACTAACGAATCACGTACATTAACAAAAAACTGTGCTGGAATTAATTAACTTTAGGGACATAAATATACTTATTCAATAACCATGTTGCTACCCAACTCATTGAAAACTCAACTCTTGCTTGCGAATGAATTGCTGCTAAGAATTGTTTATAAAACGAGTTTTTTGGCAATACAAACTTGCGATTCGTTCAACCTCAACCAAATATAGAGTGATTTCATGTTTTTGTGATCTTTGCACACTGAAACATTAAGTACTGCAAAATACCTCATTTATCTTTATAGAACGTCGATAACAGCAATATCAATAAGTATTAAAGAGAAATGCTTGATAAATTAGACGTCGTCAAGGCCATTAATGATGTAACCGCGTTGATAATAGGTATCAACTGTACAATTCATAATGGTGACAAAATTTTATTGCCGCGTATCCGACATACGGGCTCGACTCCAGTAACCTCTATAATTGAGCGTGATGACATCACGATAGCGAGACAAGACAATTTAAAAAAACACCAGCTGACCTTTCTTAGCTTGCTTCTCACGCTCCTTTTCCTTCTCCCTGGCCTTCTTCTCTCTCTTCTCGCGTTCCTGTTTCTCCTTCTCCATTCTCTTCATCTCCTTCTTCATTTCCTTTTCACTTTTCTTCGACTTCGTGTCGTCAATTTTTTCGGACAAAATAAACGTGCCCGTTTGCAGTTTAGTATCCACCTCCTCCTTCGGCCTCATCTTCAATCACGAGCACAAAAACTCACACAGGGATAATGTAATTTTAGAAACAGAAGATCCCGTGTAAACTCACTTTCGATATTACCGAGACGATAGGTCGCCGTAAAAAAATGTCATTCGGCACAAATCGGCGGCGGACTGATAGCGATCGTTTACGTGGAGCAGCCGGCCGCGATTGGCGGAACGATATCGGTATAATCACTGACACCTTCGTGTTCGAGCGTGCGAACCGCGACGATGCGTCTCAGCTGGTGATTGCAGTCAACGCAACACCGACTGTAGCGAAGCCTCGGTGAGTACTGAGAGCCGAATTCCGCCGGCAGCGCTCCGCCGCGAACGCGCTGCGCAAGCGACGCGTGCGAGCGTCAAACTTCTATAAATAAAGCTCCACTTCCTATATTTTATGGAATCAGAAGACGATTTATGGCCATTGAACCCGTGAAGCTTTTCGCATCGCTGTGACTAAGCTGAGATTCGGCTTCGATTCTTTACGTCCTGTATTTACATGTTTCGATGCCAAGGTCAAGTCGTGATGGCAAGTTGATTAGCGTGTTTACAAGGTCGATACTTATATTCCGGGAAGTGATTTTAAAATATTTTTTTAACAGAGTTATAAATCAGAGAATAAACCTCGTAAGCGTGAGACTTGATAACGAAAATAGCAGTTAAGATTCAATAAGTAAAGCAATCCGGTAACGCAATGGTAAAATGAAACAAAAAGTTGTTTTGGAAAGTTGAACGGCTACTTCAAACAAAACGAAAAACACGAGAAGCCTCCGCGTGCACTCCGGCAGCCTGGGAAGCAAAGCCTTCGAGAGTCGAGACGAATCGACAAATAAAATATTCGTAAAAGATTCAATTTACGGTTATTTTATAGTTAACACATTAGCAATTTACTGACTGTAAGTAAGTAAAGAAAATACCCTAAAAATGCCTTTTGTTTCAATATACTTTATAATGAGCAAATGTAGAGTCGATGATAGAGTTGACAAACTCTACAAAACAATTGAAATATTAAAAAACTTATGGCAAATACTGATATATGATATAATAATTAAATCGATAATATAGAGAAACAATGATACAAATGATGAATAGTAAATACTGCTAGACATAAACTATAAAGCCGCCAAAAAGCACTTTTCTTTGTAAAACTGAATCTTTCCAAAACAATATTTTCCTAAATTCACCTCTTGTAACCTTGCGCACATTGTAGCCATCTGTTATGTTAGTAAATATTTTACAAATGGGATCGAGACATAAGTCCAATCAAACGAAAACTTACCTATTTATTATTATTATACATAGATAAAGTATGTTGATGGACCCGGATTAATCGAATTTGAATATCCCCGCCGTTCTTGAGGATCTATCCCGACCTAGCGTATGCAAAGACAAGTCCACGAACTCGCGCGCCACCGAACACTTGTTACATGTCGGTTCGGTAAAATAATGCATTATCCATGTTCTTTTCACGACAGATATGTTACAGTAGCGTAGGTATTCCAATGCGGTCACATAGCGCCTTCAACCTTTATTTCAACATACTTTTTCGGGAGGGGTTTTTTAAAAAGTTTATAGAAAACCGCAAGGAAAAAGTGCAATGTCCTAAATTCTAATATTGTATTACCACAGGCACTATATAGTCATGGTGTTGTTTGTAACTACAACTTGAAAACAAAAAAAAATGCACAACCCAGCTTTCAAGTGTCTACTGCCGGGTACCACCTATTTGTCCAACGCTCGTCTTAAAACTTATTCATAACAGGTAAAGGCCAAACTTCATAACCTTTGCCTAATCCATCCATATCCATTTATTTCTGCATTGGAACCCGAAAAGGCTAGTTATGCCACTGGACAGATGCATAAGGCTTATTACAGTAGTTGATATTACAACGACCAGACAAAATTCGACCTATTTTATCTCCGAGCATTCGGCAGTCTATTCGAGCATGTCAAGTTTGTTGACCGGCTAGTATCGACGCACAAAAAGCAAAGTTTCCCAGGAGTCAGTCGAGCGTAAAGCGCGACGCTCCGTCGAGTTGCGGTCGCGGTCAGTGTGCACTCTGACTCTGATCTATTATTCGTGGTCATCTAGGGACTATAGCAAGATATCACCTTAAATTAAAATAAAATAGTTTTTTATTTCAGACCAACGATCTAGCAAGTGACCGTGTAAACTATAACGCATCACTAAACCTTTAATACAACAGAAAATAACACTTGTTTTCAGCTAAATCGGAAACTGACTAGACTTTGACTTTACTCACCTTTGGATGTGAGAGTGTGGGGAAGCGCCATCATCAAAAAACATAACAGGCCACTTACAAACATACAAAAGTATTTTTCAAACCGTTTTACTTTAAACGTTAACATAAGGTTAATGTTCGCCTAGCTGAGGTAAAAATAATAATATTTTTTTTATCTTTTATCACTGAAAATAAGAATAAATCATTATTGCAAAGTGCACCTACGTGCAATATATTTTGGCCGCCATGAAAATCTGTTTCACTCGTTGAATATTGCATTCGCTATATCTATACACATATAATTCCTTTCCTCTTTATAATATTAGTATGTAGCTATTCTTCGCTAAAGGATAAATGGTCAAGAAGGGTGACAGAGTGGTGCCCTAGGGAGGGAAAAAGGAACAGAGGCAGGCAACATAAGCGCTGGGAGGACGAAATAAAAACAATAGCGGGAGGAACTTGGCACCGAATAGCGCGCGATAGGAAGGAGTGGAAAAGGTTGGAGGAGGCCTTTGTCAGTTGGCAAGCAGGCGAAGAAATTTTAGATATAATTTAGTTATTAAGAATTAAGTAAAAAAAAAAAAATGTAACTTTCTTACTTTCTTCGTTTGAATAAAAGGCTTTATTATTATTATTATTATTCTTCGCCTATTTAGGTACCTACAAGAACTATCAAACTCATATAAATCAATTATACCGGAGATGTCAAACAAGAAATTACAAGACCATCATATCCATTAAATAGACAAGAATACGACGTACATAAGCATTTATAAATAATTAAGCATATAAACAAAAACGAAATATAGACGCAGAATAATATTAAACTTAGTGAAAGCAAGCTGAGGCTCGAACTTAATCTATAAAGGAAATTACGAGTAAGGTAAGCTTATACGTAGGATTACTTAGGATGTTTATGATAATGTAATAGTCTAGAAATATTAATAAAACATTGGAATAAAATGAAAGATGTTAATAAATGATTACTAAACGTTGACACACTCTATGGATTTCCGAATGCTCGAAGTAATAGTAGGTCGACAGCGCATCATTGACTGATGTTGTGTGGCTGAGGTATCACCTACCATCAAGTGAACCTCATGCTCGTCTGTCGATATCTATCTTTAGTTAATAGCAGTATAGGTTGTGGCTTTTGCTGTATTTATCAGGTAAGGTAGACCAAAGCCGCAATGCTTGGTGTGGAACAAGGCCTAAAGGAGATAGGGGTTAGATGCTGAAGAAGAAAGCCTCTGGATAGGGAGAAATAAACCAAAATATTCGAGCAGACCAAAGCACAATCGGCTGTAGCACCTTAGATAGATAGTAGACACAGCGCTGGTTTTACTTCCATGTGACTCTAATATAATATTATTATAAAAAATCAGGATAGACTTGAGAAAAAAAATTGGGAACCTTCGCTTTAAAACAATACAAATAAACATAGATGGAAGAACCGTGAAGTGCATATTGCGCATTTCGGTTTCAGTCTATGGATTTCCGAATGCTTGAAGTAAATCGAATCAACAGCACATCATTGACTGATGTTCTGTGGCTGAGGTATCACCTACCATCAAGTGAACCTCATGCTCGTCTGTCGATATCTAACTTAAAAAAATACAATTTACTGTACGAATTAACGAAGGAGGAAACACAGCTGTGACTTACGGCCACTAGCAGTTCTCATGAGCACTTCCCGTCATTACAGGAACTACACGAGTTGGATTTATTACTCGCATTGGAAATAGAAAGTTTATAATTTCATATTAGCTCGCTGTAAGTACCTTTAGTTTGTAACAGAATTCTATTGAATGTAGGCAGTTATTCAATCCTAATTACTTTACTTCGTTGCAAAATGAATTATATCATAGAAGCAAAGTTGTTATGATAAATCTGGGGGCACGGTAGTGCCCCCGCCAAGTCGAGCAAAAAGCGGCACGGCCGTACTATACTTTTCTCGAAGTAGTTCGGGCCATTTTCGACCCCCTATAACTTCGTTGTGGATAAAACTAGAATCCTGAATTTTCAGTCACTAAGCAGGCATTGTATAATCTCGGTATATTTCTAATATCATTCTGTTTGAACCAGTAGTTTAAGAATTATAACTAGTCAAAATTTGATAATTTGTCACTCACTCACTGACTGACCGATCATCAAAACTCTAAGGCACTTCTAGCAGACATAGAAACTTGAAATTTAGAATACAATTAGTGTTTAGTCTATAAATCAAGGAAAAACTACAATATTTTAAAATTTCGGTCCAGTTTTCTAGATATACAATTTTTTTTTGTATTTTTGTATGTAATGAATAACTTAAAAACTACTGGACCGATTTTAAAAATTATTTTACCGTTAGAAAGCTACATTATCACTGAGTATACATTATTATTACTAGAAAAAAATAGAGATCCTTAGAAATCCCTACTAAAAACAACCCAAGATGTAAAAAAAATTGCCATAAAATGTCTTTCATCGCATGTGCTGCGGAATGTATTGATGATAGAACAAAAAAACGCCTACAATATTATAGAACATATCAAAATCTACAAAAAACTTAACGAGACCATATGTCCAACTATTGTAGTTATGTCACTATAACTACTTTTTTAAAAAGTTGATAAAAATGCCGATCAAAATCAGACTGTTATCCATAGCTTTGTATTAATTCTTATCCATATAAACTAAGAAAAGGACTATCTACAAAAAGAAATGAGATGCCATCAAAAACATAAATTGTAAAAAAGGCCAAGTCTTGCAACTCAGTTCTTCTATCGTAAAAAGTTGTGAGATCCATATAGGTAATACCAAGTCGGTCAATTTATTCAGTCTCTACTGAAGGATCCTTCTGTCTTAAGTAATTACATAATAAGCTAACCTAACAATATCTTATAGTGATCATATCAATGCCAATATTAAAAATCTTTGATGTTTAAAATAAAAAGATTGACTTGGCAATCGCACTAAACAATCTAATTTAATATAATATGTATTACTTGTGAGATACATTATGTTTTTAATAAAATAAAAAAAAATACATTGTGATTTCATGCGATAGCCGAGCCAATCTATTTATTTTAAACATCAAATATTTTTAAAATTGATATTGATAATATGATCACTATAAGATATTGTTAGGTTAGCTTATTATGTAATTACTTAAGACAGAAGGATCCTTCAGTAGAGACTGAATAAATTGACCGACTTGGTATTACCTATATGGATCTCACAACTTTTTACGATAGAAGAACTGAGTTGCAAGACTTGGCCTTTTTTACAATTTATGTTTTTGATGGCATAAGGTATTACTCAGATTTACTCAAATATCAATCAAAGTTCATATCACACACCTTACACACTTCCATTACACCCTTATAGGCACATAAGTATTTATTTTCTTAATATTGTTTTATCTTATATACACTACATATATACACTTCAGTGGGTTAAATCAATTCTTCTGCTACGTCAAGCCTAATTCAAATATATAATCCAGGGCCCCAAGATACAGGGTTTGCCTAGTTTGGGGCTCACTGTTAATTCAAGTAAGCTCTTAGGCATAAGCAAGCATTATTTAAATAGTAATTGTTTTATTTTTTTTTCCTCTTTTTAGTTAATTGTATGAAAAATTTAATATTATAATTTGTTTGGTCCATCATTTTTTTCTAAATTGTGTAATTGTAGTATTAGTGTAATTGCCATGCCAAGGCTTTATTGTAATTTTGTAACGTTTAAATTATATAAATAAAAAAATTAGGATAGACGTTACTGAAGTAAAAATCTATTTTTCAGAATCATTAATATACTACTCAGATTAAGGCAGTAGTCTGCTTTACGGGCTCGTACAGCTCGAAGATCGGAAAGCCTCCGCCAAAACGAGTTTTTTGAAGAAGAGGAAGGATTATTGTATGGCCCGGGGATAGCCGATTAACATTTAATTAGTGTAAGTATCCAAAAAATTACATTTTTTTGGACCGAAAACTTTACAGCCCGTTTTCATTTTCACAAGTTTTGGAAAACGGTGCCGGCGATAGTAAAAACAATATATGTCCGATCGAAAAAAACCAAAGTGATCTAGCTTCTGTATTGAATTATCTTCTATTTGAACTAAAAAAATTGGACAAAAGTACTATTTAAATTATTTGTTTTGCAACTTAAAGTGAATTTTTATTTTTCAAAAAAGTGAATTTCGTCATTTCTTCGGTATTTTTTTAGTTCATATAGAAAAGGAACTTATAAAAACTAAAAAAAAATTTGGTTCCACTGTTTCAGATGCATCGCACGACCTCCATCACCGGCACCGATTTACGAGTGCACACTCCAGGCGCCCCAGAAAAATCGTTACAACTTTGGCAAATTTCAATAATTTGTAATAATAAAAATTGATTTTTAAAGCTTGAATATAATATACTATCGTCTCAAAATTTCGTTTACCGCAATCATTTCCTTCCCTTTCAAAAAAATTGTTGAAAAAATGCTTTTTTTTCGGCTCCTAAAGCAGACTACTGCCTTAAGTACCTATATATAGATATACTAGGTATGTCAATGTTTAGAACTGTGAAAATGTCAAAACCCAATCTTCTTTTTCTTGGCTCAATATATATGAAACAAAACACTGGGAAGACTGTGATTTGATGTATTTTAATTTGTAAATAAATTATTTTTTGATAGATGAAGACACAGAGACTCAATAATGTCCGACTGAAATCTGTAAAATGCGTTATGTCAAGGTTTGTCATGACAACCACGCGTGTCATAAGTTCATAACAGATGCGTGGCCAACTGCTTCTTGCGCCACTATATAAAACAAATCTAGTTTATTCGACTAT
Organism: Anthocharis cardamines; assembly: GCA_905404175.1. Classification (NCBI taxonomy): domain Eukaryota; kingdom Metazoa; phylum Arthropoda; class Insecta; order Lepidoptera; family Pieridae; genus Anthocharis; species Anthocharis cardamines. The sequence goes on along the minus strand of FR989972.1, from coordinate 2,293,740 downwards.
ACAGATTTTTATCTAGTAATTCCGCGTAGACATTTATAAATTGAACATGAAAGATACGTTTATATACGCATATTTTTAATAGATAGCGATATTGTTGAGGTACTGGCAATAAAGTACCTACGTTAAGTAAGCTGTTAAGAAAAATGATTAGTGAAACAGACACAGAAATGTGTCTACCCCATGCCCTTCTAAGGGACTCGATAATTCACTGCTAGCAATATTTATAGCGTAGTAGTGAATCTTCTTGTAAACTCACCATTCAGATAGGCACGCCAATGAAATTATCTAATAGTGCATTTAATTCCGGTTCCCTTTACAAATATAAAATTTCGTTTTGAAAATAAAATAATACTTACATAAAAAACAACAACACATTCGAATTTAGAACCTTTTTGAAGTCGGATAAAAATATATTATACTATAGAGCCGTATGTAATATTGTTTCATTTGTTTCTGATATACGGTCTTACTTATAAACGTAGTATAAGCTTGATATAGTTAAAATATGTTTTGTTCCGCTCTATTGAATACAAAAAGACTACAGAACAAATGAATAAAAACATATTTTAACTATATCAAGGTTATTCTACGTTTATAAGTAAGACCGTTAATCTACAAGCAAACCATTTTTACCTCTTTATTTACTTTATTGCTAAAATATTAAGACAGGCGGTATCACTATGTATGTAATACTAAGTGAATTGTAACGTTAATAAACAAAAAACTATAGATATTGTATATTTTCATAAGGGCGGATAAGAAAATATTATAGTTTTATGTAGTACTAGTAACACGACCCGGCTTCGCATGGGTGCAATGTAGATGTACTGTAGACAAAAAAAACCAACCAACCTTACTCGCTGATAATATAATTTCTATTGGTGAAAATCGACCCAGTAGTTTTTGAGTTAAATCGTAACAAACAAACAAATCTTTCCTCTTTATATTATTAGTATAGATTAGCTGGTGCTCGCAACTACGTTCGCGTGGGCTTCTAAGCAAGCATAACTTTTCTTCCCGACATTCAATTTCTTACAAATTATTGATTTGACGACTAAATAATAATCAGTTCAGTATCTTCGGAGATTAACGTGAACAAACAGAAAGAAAAAATCCGTTCAAAATGATTTTTAAGTATACTGTTCCCCTTGTGTTTTAAACCCCGCCTGCCCCTTACCTTTCTGGTAATTTTTTTTCAAGGTAGAAAAAATTTGATTCTTCTGTTTTATTATAAGTATCTATAGATAGATATAGAAGACAGATACATAAGATGTCATATGTATTATTTTAATACATTATGCATATATCTGAGCTACAACACAGATAATCAGAAAAAAATCTTTTCAATTAAACGTACTATACAATTATATACAAAGTTATTAATAACACGACTTTCTTGCACGTATATGGAACTCAAGATATCAATCTGATAATTTTAATCTTACTCATTTCCTCTTTGTCCGAGCGAAACATAAATACGTGCAAGTTTTTAGTTGTATATTAATTATTTTGAGAAAGTAACTTCGTGAGAATAAAGAACATTTAGCGCTGTCGCACATTAGGCCACCGTTTTATTATATCAGATATCGACAGATACTTCAGCCGCAGAACATCAGTCAACGATGCGTTGTCGATCCAATTTTTACTTCGAGCATCCGGAAATCCATAGACTGAAACCGAAACGCGCAATATGCACTTCACGGTTTTTCCATCTATGAACGGTGGTTCAATTCCCACCCGATCAATGCCCGAAGTTGCTAGACGTGGGGAAAACATGCTTACAGAAAATTATAAACAAGTCGTCCATTTGTTTCAGCATTGATGTATACAAACATGTAATGAGTGGCCAGTACTTTTGCCGCTTTCAGCTACTAGTGGCCGCGTCCATTCGTCGCCACCAGTAGCCTAATGTGCGGGAGCACTTATAAAAATGTTATATACAATATAAAGAATATATATACAAATATATTGATGACTGCGATAAATATCAATTACTCAGAATCAATTAATTGTAAGCTGACTATCGAAATAGTTGTTTATCTTGTTACCCATTTTAACACGACACCTTCGGTACTAAAAGCAAAACGCATACGGACGATTTACTGTAATCTAAGCCATACATAGGGATGCAGATATTTAAAATAAAATGCCATCAAAATCTGTTGACAGACAACAATTAATTAATGTATATAAAATTAACATAGATAAACAAGACCTACAATGGAATTAAAAACCTGCACTATAATTGATGAAAGTGGAAGTAGCGAAAGTGTTATAATATGCAATTCCGAGCAGGATCGGAGCATATGGAATTCCGTGATCTCTGCCCATCCCAATGGGAAACAGGTGTGTATATGTATGTACTAGCCGTCCCCGCCCGCCCGCTTTGCTGGGCGAATTGTAAAGGATAGACGAATATGAACTATCCACATAAATTTGAAAAAAATGGTAAAGGGTTGATGGAATTCAAAAAATGAATAGCCTAAAACCTTCATGCCACTGAAACTAGCAGCCGAGTAGTAGCAGCCGGACGTTAGCTGGTCGCTATTTCGTCTGGGAGGCTGAGTCCCACTCAATTTATATGTAGACGTCTTCGGTTATTCATCTAGAAGTCGTCAGTAACTAAGAATATTTTTAAAAAAAAGTTGCCTTCAGTCTGTATAGAGAAATGTCGAATTTTTAGTGTTTAGCTGGTCGCTATTTCGTCTGGGAGGCTGAGTCCCACTCAATTTATATGAAGACGTCTTCGGTTATTCATCTAGAAGTCGTCAGTAACTAAGAATATTTTTAAAAAAAAGTTGCCTTCAGTCTGTAGAGAGAAATGTAGAGAAATGTCGAATTTTTAGTGTTTAGCTGGTCGCTATTTCGTCTAGGAGGCTGAGTCCCACTCAATTTATATGTAGACGTCTTCGGTTATTCATCTAGAAGTCGTCAGTAACTAAGAATGTTTTAAAAAAAAAGTTGCCTTCAGTCTGTAGAGAGAAATGTCGAATTTTTAGTGTTTAGCTGGTCGCTATTTCGTCTAGGAGGCTGAGTCCCACTCAATTTATATGTAGACGTCTTCGGTTATTCATCTAGAAGTCGTCAGTAACTAAGAATATTTTTAAAAAAAAGTTGCCTTCAGTCTGTAGAGAGAAATGAAGAGAAATGTCGAATTTTTAGTGTTTAGCTGGTCGCTATTTCGTCTAAGAGGCTGAGTCCCACTCAATTTATATGTAGACGTCTTCGGTTATTCATCTAGAAGTCGTCAGTAACTAAGAATGTTTTAAAAAAAAAGTTGCCTTCAGTCTGTAGAGAGAAATGTCGAATTTTTAGTGTTTAGCTGGTCGCTATTTCGTCTAGGAGGCTGAGTCCCACTCAATTTATATGTAGACGTCTTCGGTTATTCATCTAGAAGTCGTCAGTAACTAAGAATGTTTTTAAAAAAAAGTTGCCTTCAGTCTGTAGAGAGAAATGTAGAGAAATGTCGAATTTTGAGTGTTTAGCTGGTCGCTATTTCGTCTAGGAGGCTGAGTCCCACTCAATTTATATGTAGACGTCTTCGGTTATTCATCTAGAAGTCGTCAGTAACTAAGAATATTTTTAAAAAAAAGTTGCCTTCAGTCTGTAGAGAGAAATGTCGAATTTTTAGTGTTTAGCTGGTCGCTATTTCGTCTAGGAGGCTGAGTCCCACTCAATTTATATGTAGACGTCTTCGGTTATTCATCTAGAAGTCGTAAGTAACTAAGAATATTTTTAAAAAAAAGTTGCCTTCAGTCTGTAGAGAGAAATGAAGAGAAATGTCGAATTTTTAGTGTTTAGCTGGTCGCTATTTCGTCTAAGAGGCTGAGTCCCACTCAATTTATATGTAGACGTCTTCGGTTATTCATCTAGAAGTCGTCAGTAACTAAGAATATTTTTAAAAAAAAGTTGCCTTCAGTCTGTAGAGAGAAATGTAGAGAAATGTCGAATTTTTAGTGTTTAGCTGGTCGCTATTTCGTCTGGGAGGCTGAGTCCCACTCAATTTATATGTAGACGTCTTCGGTTATTCATCTAGAAGTCGTCAGTAACTAAGAATATTTTTAAAAAAAAGTTGCCTTCAGTCTGTAGAGAGAAATGTAGAGAAATGTCGAATTTTGAGTGTTTAGCTGGTCGCTATTTCGTCTAGGAGGCTGAGTCCCACTCAATTTATATGTAGACGTCTTCGGTTATTCATCTAGAAGTCGTCAGTAACTAAGAATGTTTTAAAAAAAAAGTTGCCTTCAGTCTGTAGAGAGAAATGTAGAGAAATGTCGAATTTTGAGTGTTTAGCTGGTCGCTATTTCGTCTAGGAGGCTGAGTCCCACTCAATTTATATGTAGACGTCTTCGGTTATTCATCTAGAAGTCGTCAGTAACTAAGAATATTTTTAAAAAAAAGTTGCCTTCAGTCTGTAGAGAGAAATGTCGAATTTTTTGTGTTTAGCTGGTCGCTATTTCGTCTAGGAGGCTGAGTCCCACTCAATTTATATGTAGACGTCTTCGGTTATTCATCTAGAAGTCGTCAGTAACTAAGAATATTTTTAAAAAAAAGTTGCCTTCAGTCTGTAGAGAGAAATGAAGAGAAATGTCGAATTTTTAGTGTTTAGCTGGTCGCTATTTCGTCTAAGAGGCTGAGTCCCACTCAATTTATATGTAGACGTCTTCGGTTATTCATCTAGAAGTCGTCAGTAACTAAGAATATTTTTAAAAAAAAGTTGCCTTCAGTCTGTAGAGAGAAATGTAGAGAAATGTCGAATTTTTAGTGTTTAGCTGGTCGCTATTTCGTCTGGGAGGCTGAGTCCCACTCAATTTATATGTAGACGTCTTCGGTTATTCATCTAGAAGTCGTCAGTAACTAAGAATATTTTTAAAAAAAAGTTGCCTTCAGTCTGTAGAGAGAAATGAAGAGAAATGTCGAATTTTTTGTGTTTAGCTGGTCGCTATTTCGTCTAAGAGGCTGAGTCCCACTCAATTTATATGTAGACGTCTTCGGTTATTCATCTAGAAGTCGTCAGTAACTAAGAATGTTTTAAAAAAAAAGTTGCCTTCAGTCTGTAGAGAGAAATGTCGAATTTTTAGTGTTTAGCTGGTCGCTATTTCGTCTAGGAGGCTGAGTCCCACTCAATTTATATGTAGACGTCTTCGGTTATTCATCTAGAAGTCGTCAGTAACTAAGAATGTTTTAAAAAAAAAGTTGCCTTCAGTCTGTAGAGAGAAATGTAGAGAAATGTCGAATTTTGAGTGTTTAGCTGGTCGCTATTTCGTCTAGGAGGCTGAGTCCCACTCAATTTATATGTAGACGTCTTCGGTTATTCATCTAGAAGTCGTCAGTAACTAAGAATATTTTTAAAAAAAAGTTGCCTTCAGTCTGTAGAGAGAAATGTCGAATTTTTAGTGTTTAGCTGGTCGCTATTTCGTCTAGGAGGCTGAGTCCCACTCAATTTATATGTAGACGTCTTCGGTTATTCATCTAAAAGTCGTCAGTAACTAAGAATATTTTTAAAAAAAAGTTGCCTTCAGTCTGTAGAGAGAAATGTAGAGAAATGTCGAATTTTTAGTGTTTAGCTGGTCGCTATTTCGTCTGGGAGGCTGAGTCCCACTCAATTTATATGTAGACGTCTTCGGTTATTCATCTAGAAGTCGTCAGTAACTAAGAATATTTTTAAAAAAAAGTTGCCTTCAGTCTGTAGAGAGAAATGTCGAATTTTTAGTGTTTAGCTGGTCGCTATTTCGTCTAGGAGGCTGAGTCCCACTCAATTTATATGTAGACGTCTTCGGTTATTCATCTAGAAGTCGTCAGTAACTAAGAATATTTTTAAAAAAAAGTTGCCTTCAGTCTGTAGAGAGAAATGTAGAGAAATGTCGAATTTTTAGTGTTTAGCTGGTCGCTATTTCGTCTAGGAGGCTGAGTCCCACTCAATTTATATGTAGACGTCTTCGGTTATTCATCTAGAAGTCGTCAGTAACTAAGAATATTTTAAAAAAAAAGTTGCCTTCAGTCTGTAGAGAGAAATGTAGAGAAATGTCGAATTTTTAGTGTTTAGCTGGTCGCTATTTCGTCTAGGAGGCTGAGTCCCACTCAATTAAGATGTAGACGTCTTCGGTTATTCATCAAGAAGTCGTCAGTAACTAAGAATATTTTAAAAAAAAAGTTGCCTTCAGTCTGTAGAGAGAAATGTAGAGAAATGTCGAAATTATAGTGTTTAGCTGGTCGCTATTTCGTCTAGGAGGCTGAGTCCCACTCAATTAAGATGTAGACGTCTTCGGTTATTCATCTAGAAGTCGTCAGTAAGTAAGAATATTTTTAAAAAAAAGTTGCCTTCAGTCTGTAGAGAGAAATGTAGAGAAATGTCGAATTTTTAGTGTTTAGCTGGTCGCTATTTCGTCTAGGAGGCTGAGTCCCACTAAACACTAAAAAATCGACATTTCTCTACATTTCTCTCTACAGACTGAAGGCAACTTTTTTTTTAAAATATTCTTAGATACTGACGACTTCTAGATGAATAACCGAAGACGTCTAAATATAAATTGAGTGGGACTCAGCCTCCTAGACGAAATAGCGACCAGCTAAACACTAAAAATTCGACATTTCTCTCTACAGACTGAAGGCAACTTTTTTTTTAAAACATTCTTAGTTACTGACGACTTCTAGATGAATAACCGAAGACGTCTACATATAAATTGAGTGGGACTCAGCCTCCTAGACGAAATAGCGACCAGCTAACCATTAAAAATTCGACATTTCTCTACATTTCTCTCTACAGACTGAAGGCAACTTTTTTTTTAAAATATTCTTAGTTACTGACGACTTCTAGATGAATAACCGAAGACATCTACATATAAATTGAGTGGGACTCAGCCTCTTAGACGAAATAGCGACCAGCTAAACACTCAAAATTCGACATTTCTCTTCATTTCTCTCTACAGACTGAAGGCAACTTTTTTTTAAAAATATTCTTAGTTACTGACGACTTCGAGATGAATAACCGAAGACGTCTACATATAAATTGAGTGGGACTCAGCCTCCTAGACGAAATAGCGACCAGCTAAACACTCAAAATTCGACATTTCTCTACATTTCTCTCTACAGACTGAAGGCAACTTTTTTTTAAAAATATTCTTAGTTACTGACGACTTCTAGATGAATAACCGAAGACTTCTACATATAAATTGAGTGGGACTCAGCCTCCCAGACGAAATAGCGACCAGCTAAACACTAAAAATTCGACATTTCTCTACATTCCTCTCTACAGACTGAAGGCAACTTTTTTTTAAAAATATTCTTAGTTACTGACGACTTCTAGATGAATAACCGAAGACGTCTACATATAAATTGAGTGGGACTCAGCCTCCTAGACGAAATAGCGACCAGCTAAACACTAAAAATTCGACATTTCTCTCTACAGACTGAAGGCAACTTTTTTTTAAAAATATTCTTAGTTACTGACGACTTCTAGATGAATAACCGAAGACGTCTACATATAAATTGAGTGGGACTCAGCCTCCTAGACGAAATAGCGACCAGCTAAACACTAAAAATTCGACATTTCTCTCTACAGACTGAAGGCAACTTTTTTTTAAAAATATTCTTAGTTACTGACGACTTCTAGATGAATAACCGAAGACGTCTACATATAAATTGAGTGGGACTCAGCCTCCTAGACGAAATAGCGACCAGCTAAACACTCAAAATTCGACATTTCTCTACATTTCTCTCTACAGACTGAAGGCAACTTTTTTTTTAAAACATTCTTAGTTACTGACGACTTCTAGATGAATAACCGAAGACGTCTACATATAAATTGAGTGGGACTCAGCCTCCTAGACGAAATAGCGACCAGCTAAACACTAAAAATTCGACATTTCTCTCTACAGACTGAAGGCAACTTTTTTTTTAAAACATTCTTAGTTACTGACGACTTCTAGATGAATAACCGAAGACGTCTACATATAAATTGAGTGGGACTCAGCCTCTTAGACGAAATAGCGACCAGCTAAACACTAAAAATTCGACATTTCTCTTCATTTCTCTCTACAGACTGAAGGCAACTTTTTTTTAAAAATATTCTTAGTTACTGACGACTTCTAGATGAATAACCGAAGACGTCTACATATAAATTGAGTGGGACTCAGCCTCCTAGACGAAATAGCGACCAGCTAAACACTAAAAATTCGACATTTCTCTCTACAGACTGAAGGCAACTTTTTTTTTAAAACATTCTTAGTTACTGACGACTTCTAGATGAATAACCGAAGACGTCTACATATAAATTGAGTGGGACTCAGCCTCCTAGACGAAATAGCGACCAGCTAAACACTAAAAATTCGACATTTCTCTACATTTCTCTCTACAGACTGAAGGCAACTTTTTTTTAAAAATATTCTTAGTTACTGACGACTTCTAGATGAATAACCGAAGACGTCTACATATAAATTGAGTGGGACTCAGCCTCCTAGACGAAATAGCGACCAGCTAACCATTAAAAATTCGACATTTCTCTACATTTCTCTCTACAGACTGAAGGCAACTTTTTTTTTAAAATATTCTTAGTTACTGACGACTTCTAGATGAATAACCGAAGACATCTACATATAAATTGAGTGGGACTCAGCCTCTTAGACGAAATAGCGACCAGCTAAACACTCAAAATTCGACATTTCTCTTCATTTCTCTCTACAGACTGAAGGCAACTTTTTTTTAAAAATATTCTTAGTTACTGACGACTTCGAGATGAATAACCGAAGACGTCTACATATAAATTGAGTGGGACTCAGCCTCCTAGACGAAATAGCGACCAGCTAAACACTCAAAATTCGACATTTCTCTACATTTCTCTCTACAGACTGAAGGCAACTTTTTTTTAAAAATATTCTTAGTTACTGACGACTTCTAGATGAATAACCGAAGACTTCTACATATAAATTGAGTGGGACTCAGCCTCCCAGACGAAATAGCGACCAGCTAAACACTAAAAATTCGACATTTCTCTACATTCCTCTCTACAGACTGAAGGCAACTTTTTTTTTAAAATATTCTTAGTTACTGACGACTTCTAGATGAATAACCGAAGACGTCTACATATAAATTGAGTGGGACTCAGCCTCCTAGACGAAATAGCGACCAGCTAAACACTAAAAATTCGACATTTCTCTCTACAGACTGAAGGCAACTTTTTTTTAAAAATATTCTTAGTTACTGACGACTTCTAGATGAATAACCGAAGACGTCTACATATAAATTGAGTGGGACTCAGCCTCCTAGACGAAATAGCGACCAGCTAAACACTAAAAATTCGACATTTCTCTCTACAGACTGAAGGCAACTTTTTTTTAAAAATATTCTTAGTTACTGACGACTTCTAGATGAATAACCGAAGACGTCTACATATAAATTGAGTGGGACTCAGCCTCCTAGACGAAATAGCGACCAGCTAAACACTCAAAATTCGACATTTCTCTACATTTCTCTCTACAGACTGAAGGCAACTTTTTTTTTAAAACATTCTTAGTTACTGACGACTTCTAGATGAATAACCGAAGACGTCTACATATAAATTGAGTGGGACTCAGCCTCCTAGACGAAATAGCGACCAGCTAAACACTAAAAATTCGACATTTCTCTCTACAGACTGAAGGCAACTTTTTTTTTAAAACATTCTTAGTTACTGACGACTTCTAGATGAATAACCGAAGACGTCTACATATAAATTGAGTGGGACTCAGCCTCTTAGACGAAATAGCGACCAGCTAAACACTAAAAATTCGACATTTCTCTTCATTTCTCTCTACAGACTGAAGGCAACTTTTTTTTAAAAATATTCTTAGTTACTGACGACTTCTAGATGAATAACCGAAGACGTCTACATATAAATTGAGTGGGACTCAGCCTCCTAGACGAAATAGCGACCAGCTAAACACTAAAAATTCGACATTTCTCTCTACAGACTGAAGGCAACTTTTTTTTTAAAACATTCTTAGTTACTGACGACTTCTAGATGAATAACCGAAGACGTCTACATATAAATTGAGTGGGACTCAGCCTCCTAGACGAAATAGCGACCAGCTAAACACTAAAAATTCGACATTTCTCTACATTTCTCTCTACAGACTGAAGGCAACTTTTTTTTTAAAATATTCTTAGTTACTGACGACTTCTAGATGAATAACCGAAGACGTCTTCATATAAATTGAGTGGGACTCAGCCTCCCAGACGAAATAGCGACCAGCTAAACACTAAAAATTCGACATTTCTCTCTACAGACTGAAGGCAACTTTTTTTTAAAAATATTCTTAGTTACTGACGACTTCTAGATGAATAACCGAAGACGTCTACATATAAATTGAGTGGGACTCAGCCTCCCAGACGAAATAGCGACCAGCTAACGTCCGGCTGCTACTACTCGGCTGCTAGTTTCAGTGGCATAAAACCTTCTACAATTAATTCCGCGTCGAATGGTCATGGTATCATGCCGATCGGTCCAGTAGTTTTCAAGTTTATCGATAACAAAGAAAAAAAAAAGTTGCTTATATAATATAGATGTACTAGAATTCAGTATCAAAGGTATTAAATGCAATTAAATGCCAGGCTTCTTGTTTCATTTACATATGAAACCAAGGACGAGGTGAAAGCTCTAAGCAAACACAGGTGCTAAGAACACAAGATTTATTTGACTGAAGCGTCAAGATTTTTGCACAGTTGAAGTAAAGGCCTATTCATAAGAAACCTTAATGTTATTTTTTATGTTAGATATCGACAGACGAGCATGAGGTTCACTTGATGGTAGGATGATACCTCGGCCACAGAACATCAGTCAATGATGCGCGGCCGACCTATTTTTACTTCGAGTATTCGGAAATCTATAGACTGAAACCGAAACGCGCAATGTACACTTCACGGTTTTTCCATCTATGAACGGTGGTTCGTTACCCGGTCGGAATTTCGATATTCCTACCACCCGATCAATGCTCGAAGTTACGTCTGGTAAACTTGATGCTTACAGAAAATTTTATTTATTTCATACTCATTTACACAAATGCCATGCAATTATAAACATGTGGTCCTGGTGGGATTCGAACCCACGACCCATCGATGCGGCAGGTATTCTACCGAACGCGCCAACGAGCCCGTCTATAAAGGTAAAGAGCCTGGTATGGAATGTAAAGGACTTACTCCCATCCACCCCGGTGGCTCTGGTAGCGTTGGTGTCGGCGTTCACCGGGGAGGATCGTACAGATATTTCGGTTAACGAGCAAGATGGCACAGATATATGATATGTGTAAAAATACCCATCAACATTTGCAACTTCCACGGAGTTGGAGTTGCAGCAAATCCTGGGTATCTATAAATCTAGTGTGACCACACTCTTATCTCAGACATTTCTTGACTTTGAAGATGACCCTTCTCAGGTGCGTTAAGTGCGTCGAGGTTTATTTGCAAGTCAAATAAGTGAAGACTCGCAGACTGTCATCTCATTCAATATGTCGTTCACATACAACGAAACGCTTCTGTATAATTCAATTTATTTGCAGTGCTGCCGCCCTAGCATGACCGCCACGAGATATCTCGCGGACGAGTGAAGACAAACTAAAATATAAGATATATTATGTCTCGACAACGACAATTTTGATAGAAAAGATATCTCGATCGACAATTATATCTATATTTTTGACATTAAAAGTCGAGGTAAGTGTAATTGTCTTGTTAGACTCGAAATAAATAAACAGATAATCGATTAAAACACGAGAAAACGGTCGACAAAATTTTGTCGCGGTTGTCATGCTAGGCCGGCTGTTCGTACTTCGTGCTCACGCAATTATTTTTTAAATGACGTTAACATTTCTTTTTCCGACATCCGATTTCAATGTTATAGCTTAATCCAGCAACTACATCAAAATCAGTTCAATAGTTTCGGAGATAAAAAGAAAATTTCAAAGTCATTTTTATGATTTCATTTCCCCTTCTTTTATCATCCCCTCTCGATTTTTCAGCAATATATCAGTGCTGAGTCGTCTATTCTCCTAATTTATTATTAACTAGTAACACGCCCCGGCTTCGCACGGGTGCAATGTAGATGTACTATACACAAAATAGTAGCCTATGTTTCTCGCTGATCATTTAGCTTTCTATTGGTAAAAGAATTTTTAAAATCAGTCGAGTAGTGTTTGAGTTAAATCGTAACAGACATACAAACAAACAAATATTTCCTCTTTATGTTATTAGTATAGATGTGCAGTTTTATTATGGGAATTGCCACCAAGTGTTCTTTTGCCTCCAAATAACGTTATCTTCTTATCAGACTAATAGTTTAAAAAAAACACATTAATTTCTCTTAAATAGGAAGCAGTCCAAGTAAGTTTACCCTACAGTATCATCCTCCAAAACTAGTGTAGAGGATACTTTGATATGAAATACAATATATAAGAAAAACATAAACGACCCAAGATGTAGGAGCACAGTGAGGTATCTTCCTTCATCACCCCAATAATTGGTACAAATGAACCAATGATCCCATCTAACCATTTTCACAAATAATATCATTCAGTAAAGACTTCATCCCAAAACAAGAATTGCTATGTTTTAAATATCGAATAGCTCCAGCCTTCAACCCTAAATACAGTATCGATAGTACTGCTTGGAGGTCCATTAAGTAAAGTCGCCCGTCAGTCTGTATAAGGCCGCTTCCGGGAAACAGGTCGGCGATCCCGGAACATTTAACTAACACAATCGAGACGGATATGGCCAATGTGCCATCGGTAAACGTCCATCAATAAGGTGATTGATGATGCTCATCATTTGGTTACTACGCTTGTTTTAGAGGGAGAGTGAGAAAGAGAAATAGAATACATTTATTCGTATATAATCTAGGACAGTGAAAAGGCAGAGGAATATTTTATTATATATATATAAAAAATCGAAAGAAATGTTTTTATACAAATAGATTATATTATAAACAAAATAGAGCTACGTAATAAAATATCCGCACCAATATAGTATTTTATAATAATATAATATCCCGACGTTTTATTAGCAAGCATGGTCACAAGAGTTTTTTTTCATCATTGAATTATATTGCCGTTTTGTAAGAAACGACAATAAATTCTATATTATCAAAAGCATCGTAATTATTACAAGACAATACTTGTTTCGATGACATACGCGGATACAAAGTTAAGCGAAATCGTATTGAATGTGCAATTAATGAGAAACAGAAATGTACGATAAGCGATATTGTTATCATAAGATGTCCTTGTTCTAGTGTTTTCGTTCGACAGTGTACTTACATATTTTAGTGATGAATTTGTTGTTTTTGTGTGATGAACTAATGTACCTATACATTTTGGGATCTTTGTAGACAGACTAGCTTACACCCGCGACGTTATCCGCATAAATAAATCATTTAAGTACCTACGTTAAAAACATCTCATGGTTAAAAAACACTCAGACATCCAAGTCACAAGCAATTAGTTCGATTTACATCCCTTTTATGGAGGGGGGGAATTAATTTTCCCCCCTAAAAATCTACCAAAAATCAAAATAATCATCCGGTAGAATAGTTGTTGCGTTAAAATGAAAAATAAATACCTTCAAACTGATTAAAAACGCGAATTATGTATATATAAACTTCACAAATCATATGGTTTATCACATGCCTGTACTATGACGTCATAATTCCCGACCAATCAGGAGAGTTCATCGAACATCTGCAGCGCATTCCTCTAACATCAGCGACAGCTGTGCGAGTGACGTACTCACAATAGAAACAATTTTTGATAACGAACTTAAAGCAACTGTCCTCTCAGCTTCAGTGATCGTTTTCTTTGCCGACATATTGCAAGTAAACATAAGATAAAAAGGTATGTCTGGACCTGGGTCCAGAAGGACAAATCATAATACTAATGTTACTATCTCCTATCAATATCCTTCCTACAACTAATGTAGCATTCATTATAATCCACAATACAAATATTATAAAGATGAAAGTTTTATTTGTATGTTTGTTAGTTATGATTTAAATGAAAAACTAATCGACCGATTTTAATTCCCTGTTCTGTGATAGTAATCTTCATTGCACCCGTGCGAAACCGGGGCGGATCGTTAGTCTAAAACAGGGGTCGGCAACCGGCGGCCCGCGGGCCGCATGCGGCCCGTGCTCTATCTCGTTGCGGCCCGCAAGCCTCAGGTCCTTAAGAAAAAAATACCAAAGCAATAGGCCATATTACTAGAATCACTAGAATTTATACGGCCATGCTGCTGGGCCATGAGAGTATTCTTGAAAGCTCGCTCCCACGCGGGGTGATAAAAATGTACCTATTTCATTTTTTAAGAACTGTTATGTTATGTATTGTTTCTACCGAAAATAAATATTTGCTGTACTTATTCAATTCTTGGCAATTTTTTTTGCGTTTATACGCTGCACCTGGCCGTCGGTGGCGGGCGGCTCCTTTGAGACAATAGGCGGCGGCAGTCTTTGATTAGACGCAGGTGTGCGGCGGCGAAAAAATTCAAAGCGACCGACTTTAGTTAAAATCACAGCCGCGCGCAGCTATCGCCTCATTCGGTTGTGGAAATTCGCCGGAAACTCACGTCTCATCTGGTTGCTGGCTACGCGTTTCGTTTCACCTTTCTTCCCTTCGATGATAGCTTCTCACGCACGACGTATGAGGTAAGTACGTTGTATGCACTCGCGAGCAATTTGTATTATTTTATTTACTGATTGTTTATGTGAACCTTCAGATTGATGGGTAAATGTTATAAGGACGTGGATAGTAGTTACATGACGTGAAGTCAGTTACGAGTATGTCATGTTTTAATTATTTTTTGAATGTGGAGTTGAATTTGTAGGTGCTAACTGGAACATATAATTTTACAACGAATTTAATTTTTTTCATTATTGTTACAGAATATTTATATAAACATGGCTTCAAGAAAAAGGAAGATAGAAGAAGAAAAAAGAGTTTTTAACAAATTATGGACAGAATTATACTTTTTTATCGAGTTTAAAGGAAAACCGTTATGCTTGATTTGTCAAAAGAGTATTTCTGTAGTAAAGGAATATAACCTGAAGCGACATTACGACACTGAGCACAAAGCTAAATTTGACTGTCTTGAAGGAGAAATACGACAAAGGAAAATTTCCACTTTGAAATCGTCATTACAAAATCAACAAAACATATTTAAGGTTGTGGCAGACAACAGCGAATCGAATGTTCGTGCCAGTTACAGGGTAGCAGAGATTCTAGCAAAAAGTGGACGTCCGTTTACCGATAGTGAATTAGTAAAAGAGTGTGTCTTAGCTATCGCAGAAGAAATATGCCCAGAGCAAAAAAAAATGTTTGAAAGTCTTAGTCTCTCTGCGAGAACTTGCACCCGACGTACTGAAGACTTGGGTGCTAATTTGTGTGAACAACTCAGGGATAAGGCGCAGTCTTTTGACTGCTTCTCTTTAGCGATGGATGAAAGTACGGACGTGTCGGATACAGCACAGCTACTCATATTTGTACGCGGCATTGACGAAAACTTTACTGTTTACGAAGAGCTTGTGAAAATGTGCAGTTTGAAAGGTACAACTACGGGAGAAGATTTATTTCACCATGTGGAACAAGCTCTGGATTCATTGCAGTTAAGCTGGGAAAAGTTAACAAGTGTCACTACCGATGGAGGCAAGAACATGAGCGGTCAAAACAAAGGTGTTGTTGGGAGAATCATCAGCAAAGTGAAAGATTCTGGATCTACTGTGCCATTGATTTTTCACTGTATTGTCCATCAAGAGGCATTGTGCTCCAAGGTTATATCCTGGAAAGAAATAATGGATACTGTAACATCCACTGTTAATTTTATAAGATGAAATGGGCTGACACACCGTCAGTTCCAAAAGTTTTTGGAAGATCTGGAAGCTGATCATGGTGACGTGGTTTACTACTGTGAAGTGAGGTGGCTCAGTCGAGGTGCCGTTTTGGAACGGTTTTTTGATTTGAGGAAAGAAATTGGCAACTTCATGGAGATGAAAGGAAAGCCAGTCGAAGAGCTTACTAACAAACAGTGGATTATCGATCTTGGTTTTTTGACTGATTTGACTAAGGAACTGAATCAGCTCAACAAACGCTTGCAGGGAAAAAATAAATTGATTTGCGATATGTATTCAGATGTTAAGTCATTTGAGATGAAACTGAAACTGTTTATCGAGCATATTGATGAAAAAAAGCTTGACCATTTTCCTAATTGCAAGAAAGCCGTGGAAGAAGCTGGAGATAATTTTGTGTGGCAAAATATTACAATGAGAAACGTGTTAACACAACTACAAACTGAGTTTGTAAATCGATTCACCGACTTTAAAAAGAGCTCCCTTAACCTGGAAATATTCCAAAACCCTTTTGCAATTGATATTAGTGAGGTACCAAGCAATTTGCAAATGAACATAGTAGATTTGCAAAGTAATAGCACACTTAAAACGGCATTTAAGGAAAGCACTGACTTGATACTGTTCTACGGAGGTTTGAGTTCTGAAAACTTCAAAGAATTGAAAAAGTTTGCTCAGCAGATAATAACTATGTTTGGTAGTACATATTTGTGTGAGCAGACTTTTTCAATTCTCAACTACCGCAAAAATAAGAATTGTTCGCGGTTAACGGATGAACATTTGGACGCGATTCTACGCGTGTCTACTACTAAAATGAAAGCAGACGTTAAAAAACTTGCAAGTCAAATGCAGCCGCAAAAATCTCACTAGTTCTTACTTTTATGTTAGTATAGTAATTCAATTAAAATAGACATGATTGTATTAATATATATGCGTTTTATTTCAAATATTAAAAATACATACCCGAACATATAAATATAAAAATAAGTGCGGCCCGCACTGATACTCTGGCAACATATGTGGCCCTGCTATAGCAAAAGGTTGCCGACCCCTGGTCTAAAATATAGGGATTTGTATACTGATACTCAATTGTGGCGCAACATTTTTATTTTTCGATTTTTCTGATAAATTAATTTTATTTTAAAGACCGAGATCAACCTACAGAAGGTAATTTGATATAATATCTCTACACTCTCCATTAACTGTACCGTCTTACCTTTAAAAAAAGAATTACTAATACGGCCGTCGCAGAAATCAATCTGCTTATTGTTAGGATATAAAATTCTCGTGTCACAATGTTCGTTCCCATACTCCTCCGAAACAGCTCGACCGATTTTTACCAAATTTTATATGCGTATTCAGTAGGTCTGAGAATCGGCTACTATCTATTTTTCATAACTCTAAGTGATAAGGGTTTTCACCCTTAAATTTTTTTTTTAATTTTTGGACGAAATTTTTTGTTTTTATTTTATTATAATGATTGTGGCATTAAAAAATACATACAACCCCTGCTTTTTTTGTCAAAAAATCTAGACCCGTGCGAAGCCGGGGCGGGTCGCTAGTTGTTAGTATAAAAAAACGCTATCTACAACGGCGTTTGACCGATTACCGTGAAAATTGGCACAAATACGTATTTTTTCAAGGAGAAGGTTTGTTCTAACTCGCCACTAGTCAACTTTTCTTTTTTTTTACCTGACGATAGACAGTTGTTTGACTACTATCCCACCTGATGTTAAGTGGTGATGCAGTGAGGGTGGTAAATCACAACTGTCTAGAAAAATCAACTAGTACAATATAATCCTTAGTGATATATATCTATTCTATTAGTCGCGACCAAGGTGAATACATATATGTTTTAATTAAGCTACTGTGATAGAAAGTTTTTCTAATCGGTTCAACTATCAAATTGTAACTAAGAAATGAAAATAAAGAGAATGACACCGAATTAAAAAGAAAGTGACCAGCCAGCGGTGCAATTGTCACTTCAATCTAGAGATTTTATCCGCTACTGTTCAGCTATTGAATTCTGATAGACAACTGACCGCGATATTGGAGACAATTAGCAATGGTAAAGCCAATATAAACTGTTATAAAACGACTGAGAGAAACTGGTTGAGACACTTTTTAGAATAAAGACCTATTTTTCCATTTTTTATTTATTTTTGACGGGCTCGTTGGCACGTTCGGTAGAACACCTGCCGTGCACATCGATGGGTCGTGGATTCGAATCCCAGCTGGACGACATGATTATAATTTTCTGTAAACATGTGTTCCCCACGTCTGGTAATTTCGGTCATTGAACGGGTGGGAGGAATATCGAAATTCTGACCGGGTAACGAACCACCATTCGTAGATGGAAAATCCGTGAAGTGCATTTATGCGCGTTTCGATTTCGAATGCTTGAAGTAAAAAGTAGGTCGACAGCGCATCATTGACTGATGTTCTGTAGTTAAGGTATCATCTACCATCAAGTGAACCTCATGCTCGTCTGTCGATATCTAACATAAAAAATACATGATGTCATTTTCTAGTACATTCAAAAACTATTTACTCGCGGATATTATGTGTTCTTTCATCAAGAAAAGTATTGAAACAAAACTTGTATCACAGATCGAGAATGTTTCGTGTTGTTTAGACTTTAGACCATGCAAGTCATTTATTGCTTCAATTTCATTATATGCAACAGGCAAGAAACTTGTATCGTGTAAACGGGCCTGAAAGACGGTTTGAAATATTATGCCACGATTTATCGAGATAGAATAAATCCACAAATCAAAAGATAAACAGCCATGAAATCTATAAAATAAAACAATGGTATTTTTATGTATTTTCGAAAGATTTTGATTTAAATTATGAATTAAGAACTGCGTCATATGCTATCTGTAGAATCCATAAATATGCCATCGTAGTCGTTCAATAATCGTGGGAACAATATGGTATTTTATATGGTATGGTATGGTATTTTATTATGCATTCTGCTACCCTTCTCTTATCACCCCTCTTAATTTCTGGTCAAAATATTTAGTGAAGCGTAATTTCGATCCTACTCTTTTATTATATGTGTATATATAGATTAGGTATTAACAATGAAAGATAAAACCCAATATATAAAAAAAACATAACAGTCTAAATGACAAGAACTTTTTTTTTGTAGATTGCCGGACCAAAAATGTCAGATAGCCGCCTTTGATTCTATACGACTCAAATAAAGAATACAGAACATAATATACAAATCATACACACTTACTGTAGTTAGAGAGCATCAAAACGGACCTTTGTTTAAAAATAATACTGCCAACAGTCACTAAAATGTGAGAGGAACCAATGAGTTCACACATTCGAAACACCTACAAATTAGTGAAATAAGGGGGAACAACGCAGCTCTGTAGCCAGTAGACAAACGAGTCCCACACAATAGTTTAACTATTAGTACCATCGCAGTCACGATACTTCAGGATTTTAAGGACTTATTATGATGAAGACAAAAGAAATATCCAATTACATTCCGATAATGATAGATGGAAAAACGTGAAGTGCAGATTATTTGAGAAATCCTCGGAGTAAAAAAATGGGCCGAACGAACCTAGATTAACTTGAGGCTCGCTTATTGGTAAGGTAACATTTTTCATAATCAGAAAAAAACCAGAGATAAATTCCAAGCGATGAGTACTAAGACTTTAAATACTGTCCTGCTCCCATCTTAAACAAGTCTCTACTCTAGTAATAGTCTTATGGGAGCATTTTTTGCTTTCAAGTACCATACAGGCTGGCGAAGAAACGGCCTCTGGAACTCCGTACCAAAAATATCGGTATAGGTCATACATTCCTGTCACTCAGTCTTACTTCGTAAGACAGCCATATAATTCAATTAATAGTATCGTGTCCGCGGCGAGCTTTACAGCCTGCCAGCCTTCACCCACTTATTGGGATTTGTAATTAACCATCTGAATCATCGTTCGTAAACCCGACGATTGTGCATAGATACTGAGGCATTTTATAGCCATCCATGATCCATTTGTTCAGACTCAGGAACGATTTTCTTGGCGTTTTCATATTACTTATAGACACAGATCATATCCGTTATATTGTAAATTTTAATCTATCTTATAGCCTTACTACTTACTGCAATAGTTGATCGCGCCATTTCTAGTATATTTGACACCATACCAAGAATAAAATACTTTATAACGGAAAAAACGCGGATTATTATGTATCCCGACGTTTCGGATGCTTTTCAGCAGCCGTGGTCGCAGCAGGCTGGAAGATGACAGTTGTCTGATTCGAAATATCACAAAGTTGACATATTAACGCCATCTATTCCTATGTATAGTTGATGCCATCAAAAACATAAATTGTAAAAAAGCCAAGTCTTGCAACTCAGTTCTTCTATCGTAAAAAGTTGTGAGATCCATATAATACCAAGTCGGTCAATAATTTATTCAGTCTCTACTGAAGGATCCTTCTGTCTTAAGTAATTACATAATAAGCTAACCTAACAATATCTTATAGTGATCATATCAATGCCAATATTAAAAATCTTTGATGTTTAAAATAAATAGATTGGCTCGGCTATCGCATGAAATCACAATGTATCTTTTTTTTATTTTATTAAAAACATAATGTATCTCACAAGTAATACATATTATGTTATATTAAATTAGATTGTTTAGTGCGATTGCCAAGTCAATCTATTTATTTTAAACATCAAAGATTTTTAATATTGGCATTGATATGATCACTATAATATATTGTTAGGTTAGCTTATTATGTAATTACTTAAGACAGAAGGATCCTTCAGTAGAGACTGAATAAATTATTGACCGACTTGGTATTATATGGATCTCACAACTTTTTACGATAGAAGAACTGAGTTGCAAGACTTGGCTTTTTTACAATTTATGTTTTTGATGGCATCTCATTTCTTTTTGTAGATAGTCCTTTTCTTAGTTTATTTGGATAAGAATTAATACAAAGCTATGGATAACAGTCTGATTTTGATCGGCATTTTTATCAACTTTTTAATGTAAAAAAGTAGTTATAGTGACATAACTACAATAGTTGGACATATAGTCTCGTAAAGTTTTTTGTAGATTTTGATATGTTCTATAATATTGTAGAACGTTTTTTTGTTCTATCATCAATACTTTCCGCAGCACATGCGATGAAAGACATTTTATGGCTATTTTTTTTACACCTTGGGTTGTTTTTAGTAGGGATTTCTAAGAATCTCTATTTTTTTCTAGTAATAAATACTTTATGTTACTCAGTGATAATGTAGCTTTCTAACGGTAAAAGAATTTTTAAAATCGGTTCAGTAGTTTTTAAGTTATTCATTACATACAAAAATACAAAAAAAAATTGTATTTCTAGAAAACTGGACCGAAATTTCAAAATTTTGTAGTTTTTCCTTGATTTATAGACTAAACACTAATTGTATTCTAAATTTCAAGTTTCTATGTCTGCTAGAAGTGCCTTAGAGTTTTGATGATCGGTCAGTCAGTGAGTGAGTGAGTGAGTGACAAATTATCAAACTTTGACTAGTTATAATTCTGAAACTACTTGTTCAAACAGAATGATATTTGAAATATACCGAGTTTATACAATGCCTGCTTAGTGACTGAAAATTCAGGATTCTAGTTTAATCCACAACGAAGTTATAGGGGGTCGAAAATGGCCCGAACTACTTCGAGAAAAGGATAGTACGGCTGTGCCGCTTTTTGCTCGACTTGGCGGGGGCACTACCGTGCCCCCAGATATGTTTTATTTATAATACAAATAATAAACCGCGTTTTAATCTATTATAGAGTATTTTATTTAAATGAGTGAACTCGCGTTAATGAAAGACAATACATCCTAAGAAGTTTAACATAAACTTTTCATACTAGAAATATATGAGTCGTATAGAATCAAAGGCGGCTATCTGACTTATGGCTGATTGTTAGCAATTTAAAAAAGAAAACGTTTTTCTCCTTTGTTTTTGTATTAGGTATCATTCATTGCTTGTTTAAAATTTCTATTAATATTAACAATTAAAGATAAAACCAAATATATAAAAAAAACATAGCAGTCTAAACGACAAGAACTTATTTTATTTTGGTAGATTGCCGAACCAAAAATGTCAGATAGCCGCCTTTGATTCTATACGACTCATATATAACAACAAAACATAAATTCTCTATAAGCTCAACATTTCTTAATTCCCAAAGCTATTTATCTAATTCCCTACCAATTACACCAATTATTTCAAGCGATGTAACACTACAAGCCCCAGGGCAACTTATCTTGTGAATGACGGGCTCGTTGGCGCGTTCGGTAGAACACCTGCCGTGCGCATCGATGGGTCGTGGGTTCGAATCCCACTGGGAGCACATGCTTATAATTTTCTGTAAGCATGTTTTCCCCACGTCTGGTAACTTCGGGCATAGATCGGGTGGGAGGAATATCTAAATTCCGACCGGGTAACGAACCACCGTTCATAGATGGAAAAACCGTGAAGTGCATATTGCGCGTTTCGGTTTCAGTCTATGGATTTCCGAATGCTCGAAGTAAAAATTAGGTCGACAGCGCATCATTGACTGATGTTCTGTGGCTGAGGTATCACCTACCATCAAGTGAACCTCATGCTCGTCTGTCGATATCTGACATAAAAAAAAAATGATCTGTTTACTACGATAGAAATCTCGCTTCATTTATGTTATACTACCGATCCGCCCCGGATTCACAAGGGTGCAATGTGGACTATACACAAATAAATATACTATCACTGATAATGTAGCTTTCTATTGGTGAAAGAATTTTTAAAATCGGTCCAGTAGTTTTTGAGTTAAATCGCAACAAACGAAGTACAGATATCGGCAGTCGAGCAAAATGTCGATATCACAGTGGATACATTTTAATCAGCAGTACGAGTACGACACTAATGATCTAACCAGAAATCAATGTATGTATGTCCGCCATGCACTCCTAAACTGTTAATCCGAATATAATGAAACTTTGGTTAGGTTTTCTATAAACGCCCGCAAAGGTTCCTGACCAAAAAAAAAACCAAAAACTGACGTGCCATTGCGACGCATGCCGGGTACCTACAGCTAGTTATCTGTCAAATATAATCTGTATATATAGAACTTTACTTGGCATTACCTAGTGTAGTATACATTACTTAAATAAAAGTCGAAATTTTAAAATTAGTTATAACAGAATTTTAGAGAACGTAAAACATAATTAAGGAGAGATATAGGGAAAATATTACTTTAAGACTAGGTGGTATGGTCGAAAGACTTTAACCTGCCCTATGGGCGAAAATAATATTATATAGAACTGAACGTCTGTTTATCTATATCTGGGGGCACGGCAGTGCCCCCACCAAGTCGAGCAAAAAGCGGCACGGCCGTACTATCCTTTTCTCGAAGTAGTTCGGGCCATTTTCGACCCCCTATAACTTCGTTGTGGATAAAACTAGAATCCTGAATTTTAGGTCACTAAGCAGGCATTGTATAAACTCGGTATATTTCAAATATCATTCTGTTTGAACCAGTAGTTTAAGAATTATAACTAGTCAAAGTTTGATAATTTGTCACTCACTCACTGACTGACCGATCATCAAAACTCTAAGGCACTTCTAGCAGACATAGAAACTTGAAATTTAGAATACAATTAGTGTTTAGTCTACAAATCAAGGAAAAACTACAATATTTTGAAATTTCGGTCCAGTTTTCTAGATATACAATTTTTTTTTTGTATTTCTGTATGTAATGAATAACTTAAAAACTACTGGACCGATTTTAAAAATTCTTTTACCGTTAGAAAGCTACATTAACACAGTAACACAGGGTATTTATTACTAGAAAAAAATAGAGATCCTTAGAAATCCCTACAACCCAAGGTGTAAAAAAAATTGCCATAAAATGTCTTTCATCGCATGTGATGCGGAAAGTATTGATGATAGAACAAAAAAACGTTCTACAATATTATAGAACATATCAAAATCTAAAAAAAACTTCACGAGACCATATGTCCAACTATTGTAGTTATGTCACTATAACGACTTTTTTCAAAATCAGACTGTTATCCATAGCTTTGTATTAATTCTTATCCAAATAAATAAAGAAAAGGACTATCTACAAAAAGAAATGAGATGCCATCAAAAACATAAATTGTAAAAAAAGCCAAGTCTTGCAACTCAGTTCTTCTATCGTAAAAAGTTGTGAGATCCATAATATAATACCAAGTCGGTCAATTTATTCAGTCTCTACTGAAGTCTTAAGTAATTACATAATAAGCTAACCTAACAATATCTTATAGTGATCGTATCAATGCCAATATTAAAAATCTTTGATGTTTAAAAAAATAGATTGACTTGGCAATCGCACTAAATAATCTAATTTAATATTATATGTGTTAGTTGTGATACACATTGTGTTTTTAATAAAATCGAAAAGATACATTGTGTTTTCATGCGATAGCCGAGTCAATCTATTTATTTAAAACATCAAATATTTTTAATATTGGTATTGATATGGTCACTATAAGATGTTGTTAGGTTACCTAATTACGTAATAACTTAAGACAGAAGGATCCTTCAGTAGAGACTGAATAAATTGACCGACTTGGTATTATATTATGGATCTCACAACTTTTTACGATAGAAGAACTGAGTTGCAAGACTTGGCTTTTTTTACAATTTATGTTTTTGATGGCATATATATATACATATAATAAAAGAGTAGGATCGAAATTACGCTTCACTAAATATTTTTACCAGAAATTAAGAGGGGTGATAAAAGAAAGGTAGCAGAATGCATAAATGCAATTTTTAAGATTCTTGTCTGTCTGTCTGTCTGTCTGTCCGTCTGTCTGTCTGTCTGTCTGTTTGTTCACGCTAATCTCCGAAGATACTGAACCGATTATCGTGCAATTTACACAAATATATTAAGGAAAGCCCGGGGCAACATATAGGCTTTGTTTTATCGAAATCGGTTATCGGAAAGAAAAGTTATCATCATTTAAATATTATTTTAAAGGCACCATATCACCAAATTTCAATGCAAACTGACTCGCGTTGAACTTTTTCGAATTGTCAGATGTCAATCACAGTCTGATATGTAAATGAAATAGTTTGATTATTTCGCCATTTCCAATATATGTATTCGTAGAATAGAATAGTGGATATGCAGTCCCATAGCGTAGCTTCTGATGCGAGTTCGAATCTGAAGTTGAAATTAAAGAATTTTTTTTTTGTATTTCTTTATTTATTTTTTGAAAGAACTATATTATAACCAAAATAGAAAATGTATTATTGAAAAATTATATGAAAAAGTATTTCTTATGATCATCATTTATTTCACATTTTCATCAATCCTTTCTCTTAAACAGAATTACGATTATTCGACATTGCTTTTTTGCTTCCGTATCTTAGAGGTTTCCGCATTTAGCACCGGAAACCCGAGCAGGAATCCCGGGAATTTAAAAAAAATGTCCGAAAATGAACATGACCAATTAAATGAACGCACGCATCTATTTAAGACAGAAAATGCATTGAATCCAATCTTCGATTGAACTCTGATAAGTAGAAAAAAGACACATATCTGGATTTTGGTCACGTAAAATTTAATTAATATGAATCTCCCTAAAGTTTCTTTAAAGTCAGGTTAATTATTTCAACTATTGAATTTCAAATCATCCTTCGAACCTCAATCTCAACCACCATTAAACATGTCGATAACATGATGCAGAAGCAACCGTCAATGACTAATTTGATAGCTCTTTCCCAAAAGAAATCACCAAGTACAGAGGGTGGAGGAGGATATGTCATTTGAAGAAAGCTTGCTCAAAAGCTCAGCTTAAAGTGAACCCCACGCGAACGAAGTCGCGAGCATCAGCTAGTTACAAATATATTACTTCCTATCTGAAGCGTGCCTTCTATAGCTACATTTCGTTGACAATGAAATCGAATTCGATTGCACAAGGATACCCGGTAAATCAAATAAAGTATTGAATTTCCTTCATATGATACCAGTGTTTTTATTGGTATATTATTTCATAATGCTTAATTTTACTTTATTATGTTAGATATCGACAGACGAGCATGAGATTCCCTTTATTATATTAGACGTCAGACACAGACCACTCATGCGCTGTCGACCTACTTTTTACTTCGAGCATTCGGAAATCCATAGACTGAAACCGAAACGCGCATTATGCACTTCACGGTTTTTCCATCTATGAACGGTGCTTCGTTACCCGGTCGCAATTTCGACATTCTGCCACTCGTTCAACACAAATGTGACCAACACTTATGAAAAACTATATTTAAATATAGGAAAAATAACATATTTTTCCCCTTTTAAAACTGCAGAAAACATTCCCCCATAGCATGAGCAGAAAACAGCGTCACAGTGGAAACAAATCGCTTTTCAACTTTTTTAAGGCTACTACTTCGCACGTACTCTACATACTTCGCACTCCCCGAATACGAACCAAAGAGTAAAAAAATCCGGGAAATTTTACGGCGGCGCGACTAGCACAAAAAGTGGCTGATCATAAAATTAAGAAAATCAAAAACCGACTTCAAAACCACATTTTGCACTAAAAAGTAAAAAATAATATTTTAGTTACTTCAAAGCATTATTTATTACCAGTTATTTTTGGAGTCGGTGCCAGCCAAGAAGGACAGTTTAATCCTGCTTTTGCAAAAAGTTTTGGAACTGTATGGAGCGGCACCGATTTCAAAAATAACTGTTAATAAATAATATATGGGACCACCTCTGAAATATCCCCTACCAAACAAAAAAAGAATCATCCAAATCCATCCATTACTTGCGGAGTTATCGCGTAACAAACATACAAAAAAAAAACAACATACAGACGAATTGAGAACCTCCTCCTTTTTGAAGTCGGTTAAAAAGAAACACAAGCAGTACAAAACGACGCAGTCAAAACAAACGTGACAAAACAAATACCGGTCTCCGAATATACCTTGAAGAAAT
This sequence comes from Anthocharis cardamines, assembly GCA_905404175.1. Lineage (NCBI taxonomy): Eukaryota > Metazoa > Arthropoda > Insecta > Lepidoptera > Pieridae > Anthocharis > Anthocharis cardamines. Next base: position 2,266,899 of record FR989972.1, on the reverse strand, counting down.
AAGGTCAAAACGCTTATGCGTTGTAAGTTCACGGATATTCAATTATTTAAATTAACTACCTATCCCAGGCATGCAAATACTCGCAGTAATAAATAAGGACTGACGCTCGTTTCAAAGTATCAAAATACTGAGCATTATTTGTGACTAGCGATCCGCCCCGGCTTCGCACGGGTGCAGTAGATGTACTATAAACAATAAATAATGTAGCTTTATATCAGTGAAGAAAGATTTTTTAAAATCGACATAAAACATATTTCTTCTTTATAAAATTAGTATAGATTACTCGCTGAAAATGTAGCTTTCTATTGGATATAGATTTTTTTTACAAACGGTCGATTAGTTTTCGAGTTAAATCGTAACAAACAAACAAATAATAAATAGTTTCCTCTTATACTATTAGTATAGATTACTCGCTGAAAATGTAGATTTCTATTAGATATAGATTTGTTTTAAATCAGTCGAATAGTTTTTGAGTTAAATCGTAACAAAAAAACAACCAAAATGTTCCTCTTTATAATCAGCAATAACGCATATAGGCGCTATACATTTCCGATAATCAGGATTCATCTCTAGTTTCGATATTTCCTCACACGCATGGGTTTGTAATAGCCAGTTGGTGTCTATGCGCGGTGGTGCGACACGTCTCAGGTGACGGCGTCTCGCGGGTGTCGGGTTCGGACCGCTCTCCTTGCGACAGAAAGCGCCGGTTTGTTTACACACTACATATCTCAGGACGCGTTTCTTATGCGTCTTTGAACTGTGACAGGTCAAAATGATAACTGTTGTTGTCTTTTATTAACGCGAGTATCACACATTTAAATAAAATACTATAACGCATTAAAACGCAGTTTATTTTTATATTATTTCTGCCGTTTTTTCGGATGCTTTTCAAGAACCGTGGTCGAAGTGAACCTCATGCTCGTCTGTCGATATCTAACTTAAAAAAAAATTATAATTATGAATAAATTCTGAAAAAAATTGGTCTAGGACGAACGACTTGCGTGATAATATACATACCATCAATTTATCACTTGTATGAGTCTGCGCTTGCTCCCTCTTTCGGTCATGAACTAACGAACTTAGTTCGCGTAGTTCATCTGTGGGAGCGCTCTTACGAACTACACAAGACTACTCGGTGGACAAAGTAATCATCGCTTCCATCTATCATTTTAAAAGTCAGAGTTTTCAATCTGTAATGGAGAGCTTAAAAAGTTGTCAATTTTAAAGATACTCTCATCTCGGTGGAATAAAGTATGGCACAATAGTTGTTTTTTGTATTAATTATGGTATAAAATATCAAAACTTCAGTTATAATAGCATTGTAATATAATAGCTGTTCAAAAATAGATCGACTCTTCACATCAAGCGTTCAGGAATCGTGGTAGATGAAAAATCATAATATGTAGGCACTCACATACATAGGTAATAGGTATATTTTATAAATGTTACAAAAACATACATATTGAAATCTAACATCAATTCTGTTTTTCTTTGAACAGCCGTGTAATTAGCCCATTACAATAAATAATAACGGTTATAAGCTTCGATGTCCGCAATTCAGCACCCTCTGACAATAACTTTACCACTATTTTACCACGCTCCCCTTTACGTTATTTTTACAACAGGAGTTAGAACAAATGGCCGTGCTTATTACGGCATTTGGCAGGTGTCGCGAACGCTCGGGCTTTTGTGGGAATTGTAATTGAAATGTTAGTTCCATATTTAAACAATACATAATTTATCATATAACTACAATAAAATTTATAATAGAGCGTCTGCTGTAGAATAAATAAATGATAGTTGGCTTTATTCATCAACTAGTGAACCAGACAGACGTTGTCCTGATATATGTCAGGACGACTGTTGGCTTCAAAAATAAAAATTTTATTTGAATATTACTATTTTCCCACTTCTACTTCTAGCTATCAGTTGAATGGTGTACCTGAGACATAGGCAATTGTAAAACTATTGTGGGAAATCCTTTGTACCTAATACTAATTAAAATCATATACACTGTCACTGTAAGGGAAAAGAAAACCCTAAGATTTTCTTATTTAACAAAATAATTATTTATTTAAATCGTTTCTTACTACCACGTCAAAGGGAAAAAGCGTGTAAAATGTATCCATCTATACTAATATTATAAAGAAGAAAGATTTGTTTGTTTGTTACGACTTAACTAAAAAACTACTGGACCGATTTTAAAAATTCTTTTACTTAACAATAGAAAGCTACATTATCAGCGAGTAATACAGGATATTTTTTTTGTGTATAGTACATCTACAAATAAATAAATAAAATAAAGCCGGGGCGTGTTAAATACTTTCATTATAACCCAATTTTTATTGGTATAAACTGTGTCGAAAAGGTTTACCTCCCCTCATTGCGAGGGTCGTAGAACGGTCTCCCTCGTTTCCAACTCTGAGGTCGTGTATATGAAAATTGCAATAGACGATCTAGTGGAGGGACTAGGGAGGCCTCATTCATCGCGCCTTCACGCATCCTCTAGGGGCGACCTACTGAGGGAACTTAAATTGCTTTCTAGTCTGTCAATTCGAATGTTCATTTATTCAGTTTGTTTAGACCAAGGTCAGTTTGTATGAGTATTGATGAAATAATTGAAAGAACTTTTCGAATGAACGTCTTACTAATGTTTGGTTGTTTGTTACTTATTCACGTCAAAACAGTTTAACCGAATTGGTTGAATATTTGTATAATTGTGAATATCACAGAATAATACAGGATTTTTATCGTGAATCTATATATATATAAGCAACTTTTTTTTTCTTTGTTATCGATAAACTTGAAAACTACTGGACCGATCGGCATGATACCATGACCATTCGACGCGGAATTAATTGTAGAAGGATTTAGGCTATTCATTTTTTGAATTCCATCAACGGTTTACAATTTTTTTTCAAATTTATGTGGATAGTTCATATTCGTCTATCCTTTACAATTCGCCCAGCAAAGCGGGCGGGCGGGGACGGCTAGTATTATTTATATGAATCGTATAGTCTTTTAACTGCATATTCATTACAAAAATGACAATTTCAATAATACTTTTACAGTGTCTTCTAAATATACATATAATCACTCAACAAAATGCCCCAATCTAAAGATATCTATCTGTCTTTGACTAGAAAAACAAACCACTAAATGTAGACAAAAATCATTCCTATAGTTTAGTATGTAAAAAAGAGCGTCTTCTTACAATTAATCGATATTAGGTTTTATTTTAATTTAGTAACTAGTTATACCTAGTACCTGGGTCTACCATTACTTCGTATAATACCTATTTTTCTATCTGACTGAAGATATATTTAAACTACGCGCTCTATTATGTGTGGTTCAATTCAGAGGATGTTTTCCAAATAGTTTCTATATGTACGAGTATATATTAAAAAACATACGTCTATCGCACGGGCATGTGTGAAAAAGATAATTAATTATACACAGTATCGATTACTGCTACGTATGTGGCCAGACTGTGCAATTTTTTTTATAATCAGCTAATTAATTCCTATACGGCTTCAAGGTATTATCGGATATCTATTATATATAGCAATTTTCTAAAACTTTTTAATTTTTTTTTATGTTAGATATCAACAGACGAGCATGAGATTCACTTGATGGTAGGTGATACCTCAACCACAGAACATCAGTCAATGATGCGCTGTCTACTTTTTACTTCGAGTATTCGGAAATCCATAGACTGAAACCGAAACGCGCAATGTGCACTTCACGGCTTTTCCATCTATGCCATCTATTCAAACAATTGCTATATTTTAAGGCAGTGGCGTAGCTATCATAGGGCAAAGTGGTGAAGTGCACCAAAGTCCTGAAGCTGCGAGTCCCTCCTGGGCTTTAGAATGAGGGGAGGCAGCTTCTGATTAGTAATAATTTGCCAATAATTAATTTTGTACAGTTGCTGAAGAAATTTAACCAGGGATGGGGGAGGGATTGTGATATTTTTCTCTCTGCACCGGTGCCTTTGTCCACTTAGCTACGCCATTATATTTAAGTCTTACAGCAGTTACTAATCTATTACGATATTTCGTGCCAGTTTAAATTATACATTAAAGGCTATTATTATCGCGTAAATTGAAAACAATACGATAACCTTCACTTTTCAAATTACCTAACTAGACCAGTCATTCAATTCAATCAATGTCACAACCAAATCCAATAAGAATATTATAAACGTAAACCACGAACCAAATCAGTATATTAGACAACTAGGTTTACTTCAAATACAAAATGAAAATTATGCGTCTTTCTTTGCGATTTCTGGATAAATCTATACTCATACTCATCATCATCATCTTGATCATATTATAAAGAGGAATGATTTGAATTTTTGAATTTTTGTATGTTATGAATAAACTCAAAATCTACTGGACCGATTTTGAAAATTCTTTCACCAATAGAAAGCTACATTATCAGCGAGTAACATAGGCTATGTTTTGTATATAGTACATCTACATTGCACCCGTATGAAGCCGGGACGCGTTGCTAGCATCTAATACAACTATCTGTACACTTTGTACTTAGGGCCGTATTCCAAGACGTAATCTATTCTTGAGAACTGTCAAAATGTCAAAATTCTATAGAGAAAAAATGATTTGACAAGTCTCAAAACTAGATTAAAAACTGAGACACGTCTTGGAATATGAGCCTTGGCCGAATTCTCGAACGCTAATCAACATTCAGCTGTACTTAAAAGTATATCTAATCCTTTCATTACAAAGGTAAAATGAACGACAGAAACATTTTAAGAAGCCCTCAAGTTTTGATTATCGTTTCAGTATTCCGCGGTTAGATACCTAATATATGTACATGATGTAAGACATTTCTTAAAATATAGAGTTAAAGTGACGTTTAGATGGTTAATTTATTGTGCTGTTCATAAGCATCAGGAGGAGTAAACTTTTGTTAAATTTTTTTTAATTTAACGTAATCTAACTAAGCCCATTGTCATTTATTGAAGGGCTGTAGCATGCCGCCAGAGCAGACTTCAAACGAATTTGCGTTAATCGTCAAGTTGACCTAGTTCACGGGCGCCGCAACGCAAACCCGCCAAGGGTTATTGCCTCTAGTGCAACGATCTATGTCGCATGCAACGCTTACAATATAACATTGATTCTACGAAACCCATTCAAAATTATATGCAGGCTAAGCTAACTTATAACCATAACTACATCTATAATTCTATACTAATATTATAAAGAGGAAAGATTTGTGTTTTTGATTGTTATGAATAAACTCAAAAACTACTCGACCGATTTTAAAAATTATTTAACCAATAGAAAGCTACATTATCAGCGAGTAACATAGGCTATTTTTTTTACATTGCACCCGTGCGAAGCCGGGTCGGATCGCTAGTAGTCTTTTGCCCGAATTCTCGAACGCTAATCAACATTGAGGTGTACTTAAAAGTATATCTAAATCTTTCATTACCTAACAACAGAAGTAGGAAAAAGTCAACTTAAATTTTGAACAGAACATTCAGAAATGACCTTTTTTCTATAAGATTTAATGGTCATAGCATAGCATTTAATGAGCAGTTATATTATTTCAAAAAATTCTAAATCATTTATTCATTTAGGTAACATAATGTACACTTATGAACGTCAATAAAAAAAATACATATAAAATTCTTCTAATTTTACATTTGGCATATTACCAAATATCTAAACTCATACTAACAAAAAACTAAGTGATGTATATTGTAGGTAAATCTATTCAAAGCCAGATTACTCAGTTTATTGATGTACAATTCAATGGTCACAGTTCATTGCTTCATATATTTATCTAAAATATCAATTACCAACAACAAACTGAACTTATAACATTTATTTTATGCTGTTTTATCGATTTTAAAAACATTATACCATGTTATGTTTATATAATAATGATAAATATATTAAGAACCATACCAAGACTTACCTGTAGACTCTTTATTTTTACCGGTTACAAGTAGTTGTGAGCTATGTTAAAGGTTCTTCATAAGTTTAAGGTTTTAGTAAATATTGGAGTGAAAAATGCATTATTTGTAAATGTACTCAAAAATTAATATTGTCTTTTATTAACGCAAGTATCTCACATTTAAATAAAATACTGTATACCGGATTAAAACGGGGAGACAGGACCCCCGCAACCACGGTTGCTGAAAAGCATCCGAAACGTCGGGATAAATAATTTAAACAATATAAATAATAAATCGCGTTTTAATCCGGTATACAGTATTTTATTTAAATACTCAAAAATTGAATTGTTTCAGTTTTGGAGAAGGAAAAAAGTCTATAAAATATAGGTTTCACATTAGAGATGAGGGTTGTGGTCCATAATAAAACTATGAAGCACAATACGCACTTAGTAATTGGTTCAAGATGTAGATGTACACTTAAAATAATATACAATAAGCAATAACACAGTTACGGTTGCTGTAAAGCATCCGAAACGTTGGGATAAATAATTTAAACAATATAAATAATAAATCGCATTTTAATCCGGTATACAGTATTTTATTTAAATGTGTGATACTCGCGTTAATAAAAGACAATATTAAGCAATAACAGACAAATTTATTTTTATTCAAAATTACACTTAGTGAGTTTTACTTTTGAACCAACAATATATTACTACAAAAAACTTGAGTAATTTTATTTTTCTTAATAATTAAATAAATTTCTAAAGAATAAATTTAATTAAATATTAACCTTATCTTCTGCTCCTGAAATGGTTCCCTATCTGTACCGATAACAAGGTTTTTTGTGAACATGTCTGCAAATAAATCTTGTTTCCTAGCAAGTCAAGGACAATATGATTAGCAGACTTTGTAGATGTGATGTAATTACCTGCCACACTCCCACTAATCACTTAGCAAGGTAAAGCTAATCTACTTACCTCAATTTTGCTAATATGTTAGAGCCTTACCATACAGAAATAATATCAAGAAACCTTCCTATTTATTTAAGATTTTATTTTAAAACTTTTATATAATATATCTACATATAATATTTCTATATTATAATATTTCTACATACCTTAATATTTAGAGTTATTTTTCTTTTATTTTATTTGTGTAAGCGTTATTTCAAGCTTGCAGCACGCGCAAGAAAAATCGATATTTTGAACAAAAACAAGGCGAAGATACGAGTTGTTTCTTATAGGAAACTCTTTTTATCATTGATTATAGTTAAGAATGTTATGTATAAGGTATTATTATATATCGCATCACATATAAATTAAAAGAAATAAAGAAAAAACTGAAAACCGGCACACTTACCCATTTTTCAAAGACGTCGCTCCTGTATTAAACCGTAGAAGTTGAATTATAAAAATCTAATCAGCTTCATCACACACCACACAAGATATCACACACACATTTTTCCTAAAAATAGTCGTTACAGTCATTAAACTTTAAAATAAATAACTTTATAAAATGCTAAAAACCAACACTCCCTACGTGCGTTTTGAATCGCGATAACCGATTTGATTTGACAGCGTCACATTTCAATTCACAGCGCTCCTGAGCAGCGCTCAGACAACGCAGCGCAGCTGTCATAAAACGCGCAGGCTTACGTTCCGAAATACGCTCGGAATTAAGTATAGTTTTGAGCAAGGAATATTAATTTTTATAATATTTATTTATTTAATTGACAATATAAAACGTTTTATATTGTTAATTATATATCTTTATAAACAGCCACAAATGAAAAGATTACAACAAAGTTAGTTGAACTATTGTTCTAAGAAACATACCTACATACATACATATTCATCACTGCCTCTTTCCCATTGGGGTAGGCAGAGATCATTGCATTTATGCTACTTTCACTTCTTCCACTTTCAACAACAACTGATTGTTATTTCTATATATCATATATATTTTTTATATTAGATATCGACAGACTGTTCACTTGATGGTAAGTGATAACCTCAGCCACAGAATATTAGTCAATGGTGCGCAGTCGACCTAATTTTTACTTCGAGCATTCGGAAATACATAGACTGAAACCGAAACGCGCAATATGCACTTCACGGTTTTTCCATCTATGGCCGGTGGTTTGTTACCCGGTCAGAATTTCGATATTCCTCCCACCCGATCAATGCCCGAAGTTACCAGACGTGGGAAAAACGTGCTTACAGAAAATTATAAACATGTCGTCCCGGTGGGATTCGAACCCATGACCCACGATGCGCACGGCAGGTGTTCTACCGAACGTGCCAACGAGCCCGTCGAAAATCATCATCATTTAATAAACCATTTTAGAATAGCAAGTTGCTACAAAACTTTGGGGATGCACAAATTATTTTTAGACGAACATTATTTGTTGCTCGTATAAGCTGAAAATACTATAAATACGCCCTTAGGCGTGTCGTAGCAAAAACCCAATTTTCAAGGCTTCCACTGGTTCTGGCTCACCACATTCATAGTTTAGTGATGGTCCAGATTCCAGAATACGTAATTAGTTCTTCATTCTAACCGTAGGTTTACTCTTAAAATGACTAATAGTAGAAAAAAATATTTGTATTCGAAATGTCACGTGAAAAGGCTGAATACATAAAGTCGCCAAACAAATGTACTTTTTTAAGGTTTGCCTCGTCTTAATTCGTCAAAAGGGTTGCGATAAATAAAAGATAATGAACGCTTCATAAAATGCGTGCTTTATTGATTTTAACCAGTCGGTGTTATAGATATATAATTTAAAAATTAAATTGTACGTTTATTAACAAAATAAACCCCAAACATAACACATTTGCGTGAAAAGAAAACCCACAAGCGTATATTTACAATTTTAACAAAAAATAAAATATTACAACTAAATGAGATAAGCAAAATTAGTATTGTTGAAGTATGACTTAATGTATATTTGTAATTATTCGACTGCAAAATTATACGAATTCGCCTGTGACCTTCACGTTTTGTAGACAAGTGTAAGTTGGAATATATAATTTACTGTTATTTCCCAAGTATTTACGATTACTTTTTATCTTTCCAGCCTAGTTGTGTACTAATATTTAATTCGAAGTTATCTATACTAATATTATAAAAAGGATTTATTTGTTTGTTTGTTACGATTCTAAAAATTCTTTCACCAATAGAAAGCTACATTATCAACGTAGTATCATTTATTTCTTTTTTTCACTTAAATTGCACCCGTGCGAAGCCGGGGCGGATAAGTAATAAATAAAACTGATATGTAATCAATCCATATTCCATCAATATACAAAGACATCTTTAAAGTTTAAGAACTACAAAGATATCCTACAATTCTCTTACGCCCGAAATTAATAATCAATCCTAATCCAAATTTTTCCATCTAAGATTGGTATTAGAATCCGTTTTTTGAATTAAGCATGCCAATAAACTATCTTCGGATTGAGTTTGGTATCTTAAATAGCAATCCATCTTTGGGAGTTCGGATTACAGATTAAAGATTGACCTCTGTTCGAAAATGACAGTTTGTGCGTGTCAATAACCAATCCGTCTATTTTGACGTCTGCTTCAATCCGTGTAAACAATCGTAGATTGCAATCTGAGAAATTCCTTAGTTTGGTGCTTGGATTACAAGTTTGTAGAAAGAAGAAATGGCCATGGCATTATTATTTAGTGACAGTGACGATAGTGATTTGGAGTTTCTTGCTCAGTTAACGATACTGGTCCATAACGACTTTCAAAAATTTAGTTGTAAAGTAATTTCTTACATTGATAAAATATATAATAATATTTTTTAAAATTTCAGCTTTTGAATAATGACGTTTTCAATTGCATACTCATTTACTTTATTTTTATAAACTACTCTATTCAGTACAACTACTTCTGTACTTTACTGTTTCCGTTTGGCATACTTCACTTCATTAATAATCGCCAAATTCACATCGAACCATCAGTGGTCATCAGCGCCTTCTTAAGTTTTTAGTTGGTTTTGGAACTATAATCTAACAGCTTATCATGGACACTTTTGAAAGTAAAGCCCCATATGAGAGATTCCTCCGGGCTCCGTATCTCTACCCTCCATAATTCAAACTAACGCACGTCGCGGTCGGTTACCACAGACCCAATGCACGTTCCATTTTTGCTAATTTATGTACTTGATATAATATTGTAACTAATAAAATATGATTGCAAATGTAATTTTTACATGTTTTTAGAACTAAAATCACTCGTTTTTAGTTGGAAAATATTTTTTATATTATTTTATAATGTTGAGTTCGTTTGTTTTTATAAAACATTGAGTCAAAAGTATTGCATAATAAAACATTACCTATGCTAAGAACGGAACGGTAAAGAGGGCCAAGATCGCTAGCGATCCGGCGTCAAAAAAATTTTAGATTGCATAGTTATATTATTGGCATGTGGATTAGAGATCGATCGAGCGATACGCATTCATCCGAGATTGGTTTTAATCTAAGATGGGAGTTACATTATTAATTTCGGGCGTTAATATTCCCATCAATTTATCTTACCTTCAGTTAGGTAAACTTTGAACCATAGTTGAACCATTAATGATGTTCAATTGTCCCAGTTTCTATCAACCTACACCAACCCACTACACATCCTTCACATTAATGGCCTTACCATCCCAGATTAAAATAATACATAGGTAAAACACGTTTTCGTAAAACACATTAGCGGCCTTACTCATAAACGTATTATAAGTTAAAATATTTTTGTTTCGATCTATCGAATATAAAAAATACTACAGAAAGAAAGAAACAAAACATATATTAACTATATCAAGCTTATAATACGTTTATGAGTAAGGCCTTAGGCGTTAAAAGGATAAGTTGACTATGGAAGCGTTGCTAGTCTACTATCGCCATTTTTTAATTAGTGTGCATCTCAAAAAATCTTCAATCGCTTTTTTTAATTAAAAATTTCAAATTCTAACGGTCTTATTCAAATCGAAGTATAAGCTTGATATAGTTAAAGTATGTTTTGTCTCGATCTATCGAATATAAAAATACTACAGAACGAAAGAAACAAAACATATTTTAACTATATCATTCTTATACTACGTTTATGAATAAAGGCCCATTTACACGATGTAAGTTACTCTCTGGTTGCACACAATTAAATTGCAGCAATAAATGACTTGCATGGTCTAAACAACACGTAACATTCTTGATGTTATACAAGTTTTGTTTCAATACTTTACTTAGTGTAAACAGTACAATTTTCTCGTGTAAACAGTTGCTTACAATTCTTGGATGTCAATTATTGAACTCAAATTATTGCTCATGTATACGTATGTTCGTATGTAGAAGAAAATAGCATCGTTTAAATGGGCCTTAAGACCGTAAGTATTTAATGTTAATGTCCAATATTCATAGATATAAATGGTTTGCGCTTGGGCCTCAAACTGTCAAATTTTATACATATGACAGATCGAAGACTTCGGTAAATTATTGTACATGTGATAAACTATTAAAATTGACATATTTTTTAGTTATTCACAGATAATTTCAATAATAAATTATGTTGAATGATCAAAAATATTTGACAACTGATATAATCTTCAGAATCACTTGTGTACTTGTATATTATAGTGTTAAATATCGGATAATAAAGTAAAACTACAAATGAATTAAATGTAAAAAAGTTTTTGGAATATAGATGATTAGATGATATATTATTATGTATTGTGTGGAGATACGCTGTTAAGTGTTAATCGGTTTAGTTTTTAATATTTTATTAAGTTAATTAGATATTTATGTCCTTACACGTGTCTACAAAACGTCCAAATTTATCAAACCCCAATTTAGTATTCACAACAAACTAACCCTAATGTTATAACAACTTCTATATATCTACGTGATCCATCGCAAACCAATTTTAATATATTTACATAATATAACACTGAAATATAAATATTAAAAACTTATACTCTCTGTACAATGAATATCTTCCAATAGATTCTTTCTCATTTCCTTTTCAAAATTCAACCAATTCGGCGTTAGAACGAATCGTCATCTTATTTTTTTATATATTATTATAACGCATGGTTAATAAGCTTACATTTTGTTTCAGACTTATCCAATGATTGTAATGGCCTTTCTCCTTTTTTTTTAACTATTTTATAGCGGTATCTCAAAAAAAATGATTTTTTGTTTTTGTGTTAGCTTATACCAGGCTGCACAAAAAGTAAACCAAAAGCCTCTAATTTGCCTTAACTATTAAAATACCATAATAATTTCGTATCGCAATGAGAAAATGACATTTAAAAAATTTCAACTATTTCGAAAGTTTTTTTTTGAAGATTTTTAGCCTGGTTATCTCGAAAGTACCTCCATAACGATTTTTGGCAAATGGCGGCAGATTTGACATTTTGACAGCTCTCAAGAATAGATTCTGTGAAAATTGACAGTTAGAATTTGGAGAACGGGTGTTTTATTTAAATCACACCATCATCATGCTTAAGAAAAATAATACAATTTTCAGATCTCAAAGGAAGAAAGTTTTAAGATCTTGACAATTATTCATGATCTTAAATCTTTCTTTATCTAAACCACCGCATTTTCAAGGCCTTACTAAGTATTTATCATGTTCTATAGTTATTCATATAGGGACAGCACCTTCATATTTCTTGAAGTCTATTAATGCAGGCGTAAAATTTTTACAATAAAATACAGAATTCACAAATCAATTGGACTAATTACAGTTTTAATGTTATATTAAATTTCTTAATAAATGATCACTTTGCACGCGGCGTCCTGAACTATATTTTCGCACTATTATAAACATTATCCTAGATAATTAAGAACTTTCTAAGCGGCTAGAAGGAATATAACTATTATTGCATAAAATTACTTTAAGTTAATCAACAGCTTAATGAAAATGTAGCATTATAGAAATAGTTGTCAATTTTTGTAATCACAACTCTATGGAAATATCAAAACAACAAAAAATAGCATTCTATTAAATTTCCCGATATCATAGTGTTGTTTTTTGTGTGTATGTGTGCCTAGTGTTGTTTTTTTGTATCATGGCTATAATTAAAATGACCCGATCATTTGATCAAACTGACATAAGCATCAACAAATTACAGTTTGACTTCGGATGTAGGACAGAAATACACCTATAACTATTATGGTATTACGGGTGTATATTAGGCGGCGATTAATTACCAATATAACAACCATAGACAATGGACAGAGCGTTCCCTATACAGCTGTTAATACGGGTCAAAATAGGTGAGAAACCATAGACATAGAGACTGGACAGAGCGTTCCCTATCCAGCAGTCAAATAAATATGGGTAGAGAATCAGTTCTGCCAGAAGTTGTATATTATAAGGTATTGGACGCACGATCGCTTTTTTCTTTCTAGAGAGTTGTCTATTCATGCGGGTATTGCTACGTCTATTCGCTATGTCAATGACACAACTAAAAACTTTAAGAAATTATGTTTTTCCAACATTCATTCAAACGCAAAAAAGGCTATAAAAGGCCAACAACGCATCTAAGATAATTCTGGAAACAGATCTGTAATAAAAAAAAAACACAAAAGTTGCCAACTATAGTCCGAAGTAAAAACGCGAAAGACGTTGCAAAGTGTTGCTAGAATACACAGCATGAGATGAGCAGTGTCTGTTAGTTATTGTAACACCACGATTTATAATAAGTTAGGTACGCCAAGTTTGATTCAAGTCAAGATCTAACTCCTGATTTATTATAAAAATAATCTGAAAATAGGCTGTAATTAATATTTGAGACTACTCCTAAAACTAGACTCAAACTTGAATCACCTTTTGGGATACCTACCCAAAGTTACGGTATTATTCATAGTATAAGTTTGAAACAGTAAAATATGATTTGTCTCGCTCTTTCGAATATTAAACGACATTAGAACGAAAGTAACAAAACATACTTTAACCATTTCAAAGCTCTACTAATAAGATCGTTAATGTTTAAATCACATTACTTCCTTTATTCTGTTGCAGTCTAAGTTAACGTGTAAAAATAAATGTTAATTTTTGAACGCTCACTTACGAAGTGTTTTGAATATGTTATTATAATAATTTATCACCGAGGACTTTTATATCTTCTATTACATGAAAGTGTATTTTTAACATCAGACAGAAATTCTTTTGAGCTGCCTTCATTTTGGATGAACGGGCATTATATTATAGATCTTTTAAATTAATTATTAGAGTCAACGCCACTACTCAAGTCCGATAGCCGTGGCGCCTCTGTCGCGTATCAAAATGTTGTCAGTAAGAAGTATAACTTTTCCTTACATCCCATCAAATTGATATTAATAATTTAGATACTCGACTTCCCATTAAATTTTAGCACGTAATAAACTGGTATCGCGCATTCCTGACAAACAACAAGATGTCGGAGCTGTCACGTTTAGTTCCAGACTTCGCCGTGGGGCTTGAGTGGTGCCGTCGACTCTAGAACAGATATCGATACCTCAACTCAAAGAGTCATAAATCTGAATTATACTCGAATGACAAATGACAAGTGTCAACTGTCAACTGTCAGGCACCTATTAAAAATATTAACCTGTTCCAATTTCAAACAGACTACGATTATATGTTTGTAAATTAAAAAAAATAACTATCTGAGTAACGCGTAAACGAGTTAGATAATTATTTTTTAAACTGGAAATATAACAATCTGATTAAGGATCAATTCTTCTGAAGGCACGACGAGCGTGGCTTTTGATATAGAGTAATAGTGAATGTGGAAAATATATAATAGAGAATAATGAATATATTATAGAGAATAGTGGTAATCATTGAATCTATACTTATCCCTTTCTATATTCATTAATCTTTATAACCTAAAACCATAATATAGTCTTTTATTAACGCGAGTATCACACATTTAAATAAAATACTGTATACCGGATTAAAACGAGATTTATTATTTATATTGTTTAAATTATTTATCCCGACGTTTCGGATGCTTTACAGCAACCAGCTGTCTTCCCGCGACCACGGTTGCTGTAAAGCATCCGAAACGTTGGGATAAATAATTTAAACAATATAAATAATAAATCGCGTTTTAATCCGGTATACAGTATTTTATTTAAAAACATAAAACCACTTTAATGATGTTTTGACGTCTGAAACTATATCCTGTATTCAACTCAATGTAAAATTCTGATGTTGAAATTGAAGTTCAATAATAAAGTTGAAGCGATACAGTTGTAATATAACATTATTATTGAAAAATAGGCGTTTTTACAGCATATACCTTGATATACACCTCAAATAGCTTGGAGCCATAATGCTATCTCTCAAAGCATTATTGCAGTCGTCCTTGAAAACATTATACAGGATGTTTCGTTAATTTATCATAAGAGAGAGACGGATAATTATCTTTCCTCCATTCGTCGTTTAACGATAACAAATGATGTATGTGATATTTTTACATTAATATTATCTGCGGAAGGCCTTTAATCATAAAATAATTTTATTGCATTTGTTTGCAAATAGTATTATTAATAAATTAATATCTAAAAAATGTACAAATTAAAATTTAAATATAAAAAAATCTCTCACACTCCCTAACCGCGAAAATATTAAATATTTAAAATTTCTGCAAAATATATATATTATACTTAATGTTCCGGGAGTGTTACACCTTAATTTTGTAATTTACTCTAAAAATAAATTAAGTCATCCAAAAATAAACAACTACTCAACAGAACAGAAGCTAAATAATTGGCCATTTCGTATTGCTTTTTTGACATTTTTTATTACAATTTCTTAGGGAAATCCCACTAAAGTATTATAAGAACACCCACCGGAACACCCTGTATAAAATTTGCATCCTATTATCAAGTACATAGAAAAATATGAAGAATATGTGAAACTTTCTTTTTATACTTTGGTTGTAACATACCATACATTTTTCATATTTACAGGATACGATACAAAGTCTCTGTCTTCATAAAAAAATCGAATGCCAGTCTATATATCTACAATTATCATTCTATGTAATTGATATAGACAATTTTTTTGTCTACCTTCATTTTATGCGGATTTTTTATATACACGAAATACCCCAAAAGTAAGCCGAAAAGATAAATAACAGAACTGTGAAGTAATAATTTGATTCTAACTGCCTTCTATACATAATTCAAAGCCCATGTTGTATCAAACAAACTGACTGATACATCAAAGCCTTAGGATGTTTTACGAGTATAATTGTTAAAAATCAAGGGAATTGCGAGATGCAAATAAATTAAGTTCATAAGAAGCAGTCCTTGATGATAGAGCGAGACAGTGCTATACAAATGTATCGCGCTATCTTGTTTCCTCGTACAATAAGACGGTTCTTAGAAACGGTAGTACAGCACCATATTAAACCGGTTTGGGAAAACCGCCACCGGTTTCATGAATAAGAATAAAACCGGGTATAGAATACGGTTGCTATTTTTTTTATGGAGTAGGGGGCTGTCGGCTCACCTGAAAACCAAAACCAGAGGACAGCAAATGTGTTGCCGGCTTATCTATTAATGTATATAATATATCGTTGGCAAGTTCCGTTTTCTAAGTAAATTGATACAACATGAGGCTGATAACAAGTATGAGCAACTACTATTCTTCATCGGTGTCCGGGTCGCTCGAGAACTCCGCCGTGTGGAGCCGCGGCGGGAACGGGCCGCGGGTTTGTTGTCTGTAACAATAATTTTAAAATTAAAAAAAATATAACATCGTTCATACACATATAGGTGAAGATTTGGTTTGGTTTAGTTCAAATCTGGTATATAAATGATTCCCACCACGGAATAAGACAATACTTGTTATTATTATATTCTGCACTAGCAACGCGCCCCGGCTTCACACGGGTGCATAATAGATGTACTATACACAAAAATAAAAATAGCCTATGTTACTCGCTGATAATGTAGCTTTCTACTGGTAACCATAACTCAGTACAGGTACAGGATACAGTACTGGCCTGAGCAGCAGGGGGTGAGTTTGTGGTGTGTGTGTGTGTGTGTGTGTGTGATGTGTAGAGTGTTTGTGTTATGTGTGTGTGTATATGTTAGGGTTATGTGTGTGTGTGCTTGTGTACATGTGTGGTAGTGTATGTGTGTGTGTGTGGTAGTGTTTGTGTGTGCTGTGTGTGTATACTCACGCGAGACGACGGTAGTGGTTGAGCCACTCCTCCAACATCTGCGCCTGCAGCAGCGGCCGCGCGCGCACCCGCTGCCGCGCCGCCAGCACGCCGCCCTCCGTGACGCACGCGCACGTCCAGCGGCGGACCACGCCCTCCTCGTCCGCCATCTGGTGACACACGGTTAACATTGTGAGGGTCCCAATAACACTTATAAATCTTAAGAGAGATAAAAGCGTCATGATCGTAGAACAACGGCGGATCTGCATAATGGCTACTTTACAGGAGAGCGTTTTAAATATTGATAAGTCGTATTTTATGCATTACTAGTGGACCCCGCAGACGTTGTTCTGCCACAGTTTTGGCTTCGAAATTATATAATTTTTCTTAAATTTGAATATGCCCATTTACCCACTATAATTGTCTAATATGTCACTGATTTGAAGTAGACATCTGTTACTTCAAAAAAGCTAAGAATGCATGACGTGAGCTTAATATTGTCTTTTATTATAATATTGTCTTTTATTAACGCGAGTATCACACATTTAAATAAAATACTGTATACCGGATTAAAACGCGATTTATTATTTAAATTATTTATCCCGACGTTTCGGATGCTTTTCAGCAACCGTGGTCGCGGGAGACTGATAAATAATTTAAATAATAAATCGCGTTTTAATCCGGTATACAGTATTTTATTTAAATGACGTGAGCTGTCAAGATGGCGGAGTTTCGAATCTAATTTATTTTATAATTAATTTTATGCATATATTTTTTTCCTGATTTTTTCCAATATTTTAATAGCCTATATCTTATTCCCGACATAGAGGAATCCAACAAATAAGATATCGTTAAAATCGAGTTATAAAAATTGAGTTATAAACGGTGTAACTAACACAACTTTCTTTTATATATATAGATTAAAACACGGCTAATCTATTCGGAAACTCGGCAATATTATATTTGGGGTCTTTTTAATATTAACTTTATACTGATTACCGTGAGGGGAGGCCGAGGGGACGACGTAGTACAATGAAGGTGTATTATACATTCTATATTATTAAAAAAAATAGAGATGGGAAGTGTGAGGGAGATATTGAAGGGAGAGTGAAAGCCGGAAATCAAGTGAATGGGGCATTGAAATCCTTAATGAGTAGCCAGTTTCTGTCCATAAAGGCACGGTTAGCAGTGCATAAGGGTGTGTTAGTCCCAACCTTGATGTACGGAAGTGAATGTTGGGTATGGCAGAGGAAACATGAAAGTAGAATAAATGCTGTGGAAATGAGAGCCTTGAGAAGTATGTGAAATATGGTGATATTCGTCGTGGAGTAAAAGACGATGTAGTGACGAGAATTGAGAAAGGTATGTTAAGGTGGTTTGGGCTTGTAGAAAGGATAGACGAAAGTTGGGAGTCGAAAAAGATTTATGAAACTGGTGTGAGTGGTAGTCGGGAGTAGTCGATCTAGGCGAATGTACCTCGATCAGATCGGGGACGTTCTTCAAAATTGCCAGGTCATAAGAACTCGAAACCGACGAGGTGTATGAAAGCATTGATGAAAGTAGAAGAAGCGAAAGTGGTATGTAAGGATCGGAGCATATGGAATTCCGTGATCTCTGCCTACCACAATGGGAAAGAGGCGTGATGTATATGTAAATTCTATTTATTAATTTACGTTATAACAAAATTTGCTTTAAACTTGGTTTAATCATAAGAGAACAAGCCTCACCTCATCACAGGTAAGGAAGTGGACGGGCAACAATTTTCCTTCGGAGTCAGTGAGAGGTAGAAATATCATCTCTTCACTGTCTTCATCTTGCTGTTCCCTAAAATTAAACATATTAGTTTAACACTTTTAGGGATGGTTCGTGCATATATTCGTTAATAGTAAAGTGTATCATGTTATGATTCTATCATAACTAATGTCGCGACATCTATGATCAGCTACAAGAATCAATATAAAGACGTCTAATTCTGAATCTATCACGATTAGTCATATTTTGTTATATTAGTGTGGAGGAAGGGAAGTGTGGTCTTCCTCCAACCTAAAAGGAGGATCCTCGACCAGTCGAACCACTGTCTTGCTGGCCTTAAGGCCCCAGTGGTTGATGTCGAGATGTTGTATATATACTCAGCGCTCGGAAACACTTAAATCGCCCGATTTAGAATTATATGTCTTCGTATTGATTCAAATTGAAAAATAATTTATTCATTTAGGTAACACAATGTACACTTATTAACGTCAATACAAAATAAAAATTAAATCCTTCTAATTTTACATTTATTGCCGGTTCTCAAATCAATACGTAAAACGGACGAGAAGAACTGGCAATAAACTCTCCGACACTCTTATTAATCGCCAAGTTTTTGGTTTTACAAAATGTTTGTGCAACCATTACACCATGCTCCACATGACATATTGAGGTAATTAATTATAATAATAGAAAAATAAAGGAATAAAACAAATGAAGTTTTGTCCTCTATGTATTCGAATCGTAGATTGTCGAAGTCGCAACGCCATTGATCAGAGGGCCTAGCACGAACAATTTGCGAAAAAGTATTCGTATCGTCGAGCTGTCATTTGTACGAAATTTCAAATGATTTCTCATACAACTGACAGTTTGACGATTCGAATACTTTTTCGATAATTGTTCGTGCTCACCACTCAGCCCAAAAGACTTACCGACAGATGTAGTCGTGTCGATGCGAGTACGGCTCTAGCGGTACGAGCGCCGAGAAGTGTCCGCGCGTGTAGCCGAGACACAGCGGAGACTTCGAACAGAACTCCGGGTCCCAGAGCAGCGGTAGGTAGATACCTGGATAGATATAATCACTTACAATCCAAAAAAAACTAGGCCGACTGTATTTTTATCATAAACTAGCGATCTACCCCGGCTTCGCACGGGTGCAATGTAGATGGTCAAAAATTCTAAGCTATCCTATCTCTTAAGTTGGACCAGACTGCTCACGGTGTGCCAATTTAATTTAAAATCGGTTAAGTAGTTTAGGAGTCCATCGCGGACAAACATCGTGACAGGAGATTTATATATATTAAGATAAAAATATATGTCAACTAATCGATCAAATCAAGTTATATAACCGATTAGTTGACATATCTATTGAAAAGCATCCGAAACGTCGGGATAAATAATTTAAACAATATAAATAATAAATCGCGTTTTAATCCGGTATACAGTATTTTATTTATACATGTTATATTTTGTTAGAAATAAGATTATAAAAAAATTAACCATTATGCAGTATTTAACATATAATTTTAAAGCACTCACCCTGAAAACGTGCATATCCCAGTGCCTCTCCCCTAAACGAGTTGACGATGTCCACGCCGTACACCAGCACCGGCCGCCGCATCACGTGCGCCAGCGCAAATACGTGTAACTGTGTTTCATACAAACAATCTATATTTTTAGCCGTTTTAAAGTATAAATTATAGCCTTATAGGCCTTATAGGCCTAGAACATACTGAATAATGCGATAGTTAAATTAGGGGATACTTGGGTTTCTCACGACACGACAGTCATCTTGACATAATATCGTTGGTTCAAAGTTGAAACTAACCAAGTGTAATTTTGAATAAAAATAAATGTTCCTACTATCGCTTATTTTAAGCTTACATTTACCAGTGCGAAGCCGGGACGGGTCGCTAGTATAAAAGTAAAATATTTAATTAAAATATTCAGTTTAAAAAAGTTAAGAAAAGTAAGTTTGATTTAAATTAAGTTTAATTTAAATTATTATGATTTTACTGTGTCTATGTTTTTTTTTTAGTATTTTAATTAAATATTGTACTGATGGTCTTTTTCAATTATTTATTGATGTGTTAAGTTGTTACAGGTTTTAATTTTTCAAATCTTTTTATTTTTTCTTAAATAAGCATTGTATAATCGCTTCTGCCAGCGCACCACCCTCACTGGAGCCACTGAAAATCAGTGTTGGGGTTTTGCCCCAACTTATACTGATTTCAGGATCATCATATATTTTTCTGTTTATTATGTCGTTTATTATTTTAATTGTATATTATGGTGATTTCTTGAATAAATATATTCTATTCTATTCTAAAATGGTGACCTGATGCAGGGCAGTGCCGGGCCTCGCGGCCGCCGCCAGCAGCCGGCCCCACTCGGCGCGCAGCTGGGACTCTTCGGGCGCGTACTGCAGCTGCGACGCCTGCAGCCTCTCCCACGCCTGCCAGCGCGCGTAGAAACTGTTCATAAATACGAGTATTATGACTAGACAATGTCTAGTGGACATCGTTATCGCGCGGGCACGAACGAACATGTCAAAGAATAATATCTATCTAGAATAGACAATTACTATGTACTTCCTCATTTAACGCGTCCCCTGAGAGTTTTTATGTTTGCCAGTAGTGTTCTATTCAAAAAGATCTACATACGTATTTTAAAATTAATAAACTATTGACTTTAAAATACAACTAGCGTTTTGAAGGTGCGCGGAGCCGGAAGCGGCTCGCGAGACCTTGGATTATGTTATGTGTAGTTGACACTCGTTCAATTAAAAATGAGACTGCGTCCCATGTCGAGAGGAGAAAGACTGGTGGCAATGGTTTTACAAGATGAAATGCTTGGCAATACTGATTCAGTCAGACCAACATCCTATGTCGAGGGTAAAGGGCAGTAACCAACCCGCGATGCAGCCCCATGACACGTATACATGGTCATTAGAAACTGTGACAGTGTCCCCGAAGAATAGCAACACCGCAGTAGTCATACTTGTGCACTGTAAAGTGCTTGGAAATACATATGCCATCTTTTTCGGAGACTGTGATTCCCCTGGCGCCCACTTGCTCGCTTCGCTCGCCCCTCTCCTTGTATAAAATGTTCCGAATATATTTTTTTTCCGTTTTAGCGTGAAAGTGTAACAAAAAAAAAATCTTGAATTAAGTTCCCCTAAAAATCCCCCCTGGACATTTTTCCTCCTAAATTTGGGGAAAATCCCCCAAGCTGGCATCACTGAGGAGTCGGTTCGGCGCCTCACCTCCGGTGCGCGTGGTGCAGCGTGTCGGCGAGCGCGGCGCGCAGCACGTTGGCGCGATCGAACACGCCGTACGCCGCCTGGCACACCGCGTCCGGCAGGCAGTCGCCCGCCGACCGGTTCCACAGCGCGTACAGACGGGAGCCTGCATCGATCAATGGACACTGTTAAGAGGATATGTTGAGAAAAATGCGGTTTTTCTATTACGTGTAACTTGTTCAGGCTGTGGATTATTGATATGAAATTTGTTTTTTGACTATATTTCGCAGTGTCGCTCAAAAGGAAAACATGTTTCAATGAAATTTTCTCTATAGAAAATAAATGTGAAGTTACGTCTATTTTTACACTTTTTTGGATCCCAAGGCATAACGGCAAAGAGTTATTTAATTTAATTTATTTTAAAGGATGTAGAATAAATGTCTTTCAGATTGCTCAAAACCGTTTTTTAATCAAATAAAGTATTGTAAAGTTATGAAATGAATTAGTTTTGGCACATACGTTGTTTTATTCCGAGCGCGTTCAAGCTACAGCTATCTCTTTTTTTTACATGTCTCAAGTAATTATTTCGATCTCGCTCGCTCACATTCAATAGAGCGATTAATCGGCCTGAGAGCCTCATCGACATAGGCCCTTAACACTGACTACTACACAAAATACTATTACGTAAAAACACGTACCGGCGACTCGATATAAATAACACGCAAACGTGTTTACCGCACTGGCAGATCTGATTTATTTCGAACACGCATTCGTGTTAAATACGCATGCTCGATTCGGCCGTAAAACACATACGTTGTATTTTCAGCACTCAAAGTGTTAAGCAATACAGTGTCAACCCACACGGTTGCCATTTTGAGAAAGTTGAGTTTGAAGTTTGAATTAGGTTTTATTAAATTTCTTTTAAAAATTAACAGAAATAATCGATTTGTTTGTAATTATTATTATTACACTAAATGTACATATATTTTCGTAGTAGCAATTTATTATTGTTAAATATTCTAAACATTTTATGGTTTCGTGCCCACTAGTTTTTTTCAATTTTTTTTTCTATTAAAACGATGTTAATGATATTTATAGCCTGAAATATGTACGCTCATAAGGAAGCGATTGGTATCAAAATTTACATTTTTATCATCTTTTGAGTTTACACTGCTTAACAGCGTCCGAAACATAGATTTAACTTTGGTCCTTGGAGCCGAAAATTTTGAATTAGTTATTTTCATCAATAAAGCATATTCTACATTGATAATTCACATCTTAGATTTACATTTTTATTAAATAAAAAATGTTTACTGTTATTATTTATTTATATTTATAGTATACAAACTTTAGTTTTTTGTGACGCATAACAAGCCACTTTTCAACTAGACATCCGTAGAATAAAGCGGGATATGATTATGTCATTATGATATTTGTAAGACTTAAGTCTTATATAATTTATTTACTAGTAAAATCAATATTTTAAAAACACATGTTTACACATACATCAGTGGAATAATGGTTCATGTAATTGATTTTTCAAAAGAATAAGGTCGAGCGTAAAGTGGAGATTTTGCAGAGGTAACTTAGGTCTAACTGTAGAATATTCATAAAAATTACCTAAATTAATAGTTAATTCGCAACTCCAGTTGATAAGCGGAGTGTCTGTTTCCAGGGTCTGTTGTGCCTCCTTATCTAACAGCTCAGCAAAAAGCTGTTCTTGAATCGCAGCTGGTAATTCGTCTATTTCTGAAGACAATAACATAAAAAGTATATAAAATAGTACGATGGCGGTTGGATGTACGATTGGTCAAAGAACGTCTTTATTTTTTATATTAGAAAACACTACAAGGAATTGGTTTTATCAAGCTGAATTGAAGATCCATTATATTTTAAATATTTTAGTTTTTTTTAAATATTTGCTATCCACAGACAAGCATGAGGTTCACGTAATGGTACGTAATTATTTAGCCACAGAATATCAATCAATGATGCGCTATCGATCTATGTTTTACTTCAAGCATTCGGAAATCCATATGTATCTAAGAACAGGGTTGTTACCCGAAGTGATCAGACATAGAGAAAACATGTTTACAGCGAGCCTAGCATGACAACCGCGATATATTTTTGTCGACCGTTTCCTCGTGTTTTAATCGATTATCGCTTTATTTCTTTCGGGTCTAACATGACACTTCCACATAAAACTCGACTTCTAATGTCAAAAGGAGACATATTTGTCTGATATCTTTTCTACCAAATGTCGAGATATATCTAGATATCTTATATATTTTAGTTTGTGATGATCATGCTAGGCTGGCAGAACATTATAAACAATCGTCGCGGCGGGATTTAAACCCGCAACCCATCGCAGAACGCAAGGTAGGTGTTCTAACCTACCTTGCAATCGACCAACGAGTAATAATTAATCAATAAATATAGCTATCTGTAGCACACTATATTATAAATTATATGAAATACCTGCGGGTAAGGAGAAAGTGCAGATTTCATTGATATATCGACATGGGAAATTGCCTTTCTTGTGTCGAATGCAACTCGCTATATGCCGTCTGATGGCTGATGCTAGGTCTGGAGCTGAAAAAGTTATTTATTATTATAATTTATACAAAATCAATTCAATTTGTGATCCACAGATGCCCTTAAAACTGAAGGGAAAAATCTATAAGACCGTGATAAGACCCGTTTTGATGTATGGTTCTGAATGTTGGGCAAGTAAGCTGATGGATGAAAAACGTTTGCATGTAGCTGAGATGAGAATGTTGAGGTGGATGTGTGGAGTGACAAGATTAGATAAGATAAGAAATTACTATATTAGAGGAAGTTTGAGAGTAGCGCCAGTGAATGAAAAATTGAAAGGTTTGGCTTGGTATGGGCATATTATGAGGAGAGATGAAGGGCATGCATCTAAAAAAGTTTTAAATATGAAAGTGGATGGGTATAGTGGAAGAGGGAGGCCAAAAAAGACATGGATTGACTGTGTGAAGAATGATATGTGTTTGAAAGGTGTGACTGATGATATGGTGAGTGAAAGGAGAGAATGGAAAAATAAAACATACTGCGCCGACCCCAAATAAAAAAAAGGGAACAGGGCAGGAAGAAGAAGAATTTATACAAAATCAACAACCAATAAAACAAATTTTGATCACTATTTTTTTCTCTATACTAATATTATAAAGAGGAAATATTTGTTTGTTTTTGAACTCAAAAACTACTAGACCGATTTTAAAAACCAATAGAAAGCTACATTATCAGCGAGTAACATAAGCTATTTTTTTTCTTTGTATATAGTACATCTACATTGCACCCGTGCGAAGCTGGGGCGTTTTACTAATCTAAGATAATTGATGTCGTTGTTTGTCTCTAGAGCAAGAAATTATGAAAATCAAAACTACTAAAAGTATATTTTACAATATAGGTTTTTTTTTCGTACTTACCTACATAAGAAGGTGATCTTTTTAATCCTGGACCACCTCCTGATATCCTCGACAATAAAGTAGATAGAATTTCCTGTCTTTGAAATCTGAAATTGAAAAGTATTATATTAATAGTGATACGCTCTATTTTCGTGTTCAATGAGTACACAAAAAACAGATTAGTGTATGCGGGCCAAAGCTATATGCATATTTGATAAAATTCACAAAATTGTTTAAAATGTTGTTGAAAAAAATGTTTATTACATCCATCCATGATAAACGAAGATAACACTATTAATATTTGACACAATTTTTTTGAAGTTATACTTGTTTAGGCGCGTTATGAAAAAATGATGAGAGTGAAATTTTTAGATGCGCGCGCATCTGTGACACAAAATTAACATGATGAAGTTGGCTACAGATGACCTGCGCGCGCACGATGTCCGCAAAAAAACGACATGATGAAGTTTTCTACAGAATAGAATTTGATTGATTTTAACATTTTGCTTCGATATTTACTGCAGTTTTGTTTTTTAAAATTTTTCTTCAGACGCCAAAGAAGTATAACTTCTAACGCGTATACATAAGTACACACATACCTTTTTTTATTATTTCTGACTTATCATAACTATGGTATTGTGCCAAGCCAAGTAATTTTCTATTGCAACATCTATCCTAATCAGTGGTTTTGGAATATTCTTTTTTTTTTGAGTACCTTATATTTTCTCAAAAATCCCATTAAGTATAACAAATTAATTTAATACGGTTAAGTTAATAATAAAATAGTTTTACCTAATAGCAAGATGTACCAGCGTGTGTCCCGGGTCGAATGCAGAGGCTCTATTTAGCAGCGCCACTTCCGGGGCAGTGAGGGCCCGCGCGGGGGATCCCCCGGCCGCTAAATACGCGTCTACACACCGTGCGTCCCCTTCCACCACGCCTATACGATACAAAATATTAATAACTAGTGGACCCCACAGACGTTGTTCAGCCACAATTTTGGCTCCGAAATTATATAATTATTCTTAAATTAATACCCCCGCACTCTTATGAAGAAAGGGATTTCGTAAGATTTTCCAAAAAAATTTTTACATACAAATCTTCTCCTAAAAATTCTGAAGACAACAAAAAAAAATTTAGCTCAATCTGTCCAGCCGTTCTCAAGTGATGCGAGTACATACATGCGGCATTTAAGTTTATTTATATAGATAATAATAATCTATATTAATTACTGCAATTTTTACATAAAATAATTTAAACCCAGACTCCTGAAATAGTTAAAACTGTGTTACAGGAGTCTGTGCCTTCCCAATTTTATCAATAACTTCTTAAATGCTATAAACATACAAAAACGGAAACACATTTCTTACTACATAACCTTATTACATTTTAAACTAAAGCAATAAATTAATAAATTACAATAAATACAATTTATATTATAATTCTATAGAAAATTACAATTTTTAAAGTTGATTAAAAATATATGTAAATACAAGAAATAAATTTTATATATTGGTCCTTCGTGAAGGATACTTACCAAGGTAAGTTACAGATAGGGGGTTTTGCATAAACAGTCATTTCGTACGCTCGTAAACATGCTAACTCTATTGAGGCACACATTATATTCGTGAGTTTGAATCTACTGAATATGTAATATGTGCCTTAACCCCTTCGGTCCTGGCGTCCATGTGAATGGACATGCTAATAAAACGCTCTTTATATTGTTCGGTCTTATCAAAAGTCGAATGTAAACAATGTTAGAAATCCTAGAAGTACTTAGAATCATAATATTATAAACAACGTTCGAGAAATATGATATGGGTTGGTAGAAATAAATAGTCAATTGTAGTGAACAATCATGGACAGCCGACAAGCTAGTAAGTGTACATTTTTTTAATTTTATTGATGCTCATCTGTTATGTATAAAGTTGAATTATTTTTTTTCTCAAAGAATAGTGTTAATTTTATGTGTAGACGTAATAATAATCATGAATGTTTGTGTCGTACTTTGTAAATTTGTACTTATTGCCATGTCCATTGTAATGTACAACAGGTTCCAATAGATAAAAATTGAGCATGAAAATTTACTGTGATAAGTTTGAATAAAACATACTATTCTTACTTATTTGGTTATTATTTTTAAGGTTTTGACTTATCAAGACATCGACATGACGATTTGCTCAATATACTTGAAAATGGGACTTTGATATCGACAAATAATACATCAAAAGATATTGCATGATATGGAGCATCTGGTTCATATGTAAATGCACTGGCAAAGCGAATATCTAGCCCTGAACATTATCTATTCTATGACAATTACTTTTTTATTAACTTTCGTTGCAAGACCTTGGAGAAAGAGTAATTTATGCTCTCAGATTAGACAGGTTCGGAAAACCGCACTCATAAAAGATAAAGAAGGAGCAAAAAAGCTCCGAGAATTTCCTGACCTGAGGTAACCAACAGTTCTAAAGATGTGGTGGTCCTGAAATGGATGTATAACAAAAGTGTTATCTTAGCATCCGATTTTGTTGGTATTGGAGACCTAGACGAAGCTCAAAGATGGAATAAACTATCCAAGTAGTATATATCAATATCACGTCCTGAGCTAGCAAGATTATACAATAATGGAATGGGAGGAGTAGATACAAACAGATCATCTGATTAGTCTATACTGTATCTTCATTCGATCGAAAAAATAGATGCTTCGTAAGATATTCCATGCCATTGATTTATCATTATCTAACAGTTGGTTGGAGATTGCCCCATCAGTAACATACCTAAGAAATATATTCTGGATTTACTCGATATTCGGCAGTGCGTGGCAGATCACTGTTGAAAATGAGACAGCCACTAAACAACAGAAAAAGAGGACGTCCATCTTCTGGAAGTAGCAGCCTCATAAGCACTCCAACATCTAATCACGACGTCTAGTTGAGAAGAGGCCAATACCTGATGTTCAGTACGACACTGTTGATCATTTGTCAGAATACGATAAAAAAGGAAGCTGTAAAAAAGCAGAATGCAAGGGCAATGAACACATGTTTATTGCCTGAAATGTGAAATACAACTCTGTTTCACTAGTGAAAGAAATTTTTTCTGTTTTTTTTTTTACCAAAAACCTTGACAAAGTTCATCTTAATTATGTTGATAACTAAAAAAATCATTGATATATTGTTTTTTTTATTCAATAACCTATCCATTGAGATAAAATAGTAACATTCCGTGATAAAATTAATATTAATTTATTATTACAAAATCCAGGTACATATCATTAAGAAACAACACTTAGAACCTGATGTCCATTTCAGTGGACATAAAATTTCCCAGAAAACTGAAAAAGGAAAATTATTATTTTTTACAAAAATGTGTTCTTTTTACTCTAATCGGCTAATAAAACTTAAAAAATAATTTTTATATCGTCAATATTTAATTCAGGTCTGAAGGGGTTAATAGACAAACAAAATTACAGAAAAGACCTTATAATTAGATAATTATAGCCTAGTTTATATCAAAAACTTTTCGGGCGAAAAAAAAATATGGAAAGTATGAAAAACCAAATATTTTTGAAAAATAAAAATTTACACTAAATGTGTAAGTTTACTTATGCATTTTTTAGCAATTTGAATATGACTTACCTAAACAAGCCTGTAACCATAACCAATCAGTGTTATTCCGACGTTTCGAACGACGTCCGTTGGAATCCACTTCATGTATGGACGTATTTTGACTGTTACATATATCATTTATACCTGGAAAATAAAAAATAATACATTTAAACCTCTTCTGCTTTTACAGGGTTATAAGTTTTACTACTCCATTATAGCAAATTAGTTCCACTCCGATTATAAAGCAACAGTACATAAGCCGGCCTAGCATAACAACCACGACAAAATTTTGTCGAACGTTTTCTCGTGTTTTTATCGATTATCTCTTTGTCTTCTGAGTCTAACATGACACTTACACTTAAAACTCGACTTCTAATGACAAAAGTAGAGATATTTGTAGATCGAGATATCTTGTCTATCAAAGTTCGAGATCGAGTATCGAGATATAATATATCGAGATATCTTATATCTTAGTTTGTCTTTACTCGTCCGCGAGATTTCTCTTGATGGAGATTCTAGGCGGGCACGAATACTCATAATTTTACTCATACTATTTCTAAAGAGTGTCCATGGAGTTTCTTGCCGGTTCTTCTCCATCAGACCCACTTTTTGGAACCGTGCAACTAGACGTTTCATAAGAGCCTGCAAAGGCCTATTTGAAATAAAAAACTTTTGATTTTGATTCTTAAAAATAAAAAAATCTAACCAGTAGGTCTGGGCGTGTCGTTGTGCGTCCGCGGCGGTGAGGACGCACCGCACATAGCACACTTTTGCGAACGCGGCCAATTCTCGTACGTACACGTCTGTAATAACACACTATATCAGTTTTTACACACACACTCAGGCACTCATGACGCCTACTTTAGGTACGCTTTGAAGTTGATAATGAACTTGAAAACGTTCGTTTTCACTAAATTTGACTTTTACAGTGTTCAGTTTTCTACTCAGTTCATTAGTAGTCGTTTATACTGAGGCGTACTTGTAACGTTGTTATATTTTGTTTTGCTTTACTAGTCTTTTGTTGTTATCTTTAAAATATACAAAGGTTTTGTCTAAATTGTAAAGGCTTAACCTTCACTACATAGTATAAAACAAAGTCGCTTTCTCTGTCCCTTTGTACGTATATGCTTAAATCTTTGAAACTACGCAACGGATTTTGATGCGGTTTTTTTTAATAGATAGAGTGATTCAAGAGGAAGGTTTATATGTATAATAATAACAGTTTTTCTGTAGTGTATTTAGTATCAGCATTGCACCGGTGCGAAGCCGGGGCGGTTCGCTAGTATTATATAAATTATATATTGTGCCCAAAACAAAATAAAATAATAAAATATCTTCCTCTTCCTCTTGCTCATAACACATCCTCATCCTTATCCGCACCCTCTAAATAAATTCTAAAAAATCCTCATCCTATTCCTCACAACTACTTCCTCATCAACCCTACCCTATAAAAAAATATATCTACAAAAATTGCTGAATAGTTTTTTGGTTGACAAAATTATATTATTTTTTCTTTTAACAGTGACATTAAGAACAACTAAGTGTTACTAAATACAATTTGTAATTGCGATTATTAATATAAAATCAATGGTAATACTCACTCCACATGACCACTTATTAATTGAAGACGCACTCGCATGCCCTTGCGGTGATGAGATTCGCAATGGCTTAAGTCTTTCAGTTACCGCTTCAGCACCTAGAAAAAATCAAAATGCTAGTAAACATTGGTACATTCTGAGGAGAATGTAATCTTTTTCGACTGAATAGTGGCTAACAGGGAAGTTTTAGGTCATTACCATCCAAGATTCACTAGAAACAGCAACTCAAATCAACTAAAACTATAACTTATGCTAGTAGTTGAGTCAGAAATTGCTGTGACACTGTCATAATGGCTAAGGCTTAGGCATAAGGCTAAGACAATAGTAATTATTATTAATCCCTTATAATGCAGATTTTCTTTCTAATTTTTTATATAAAAACATACTTTAGAAAATTTACCTTCCTCATTGCTATTTTCAATTCTCGATTATATACGATTGTGAAAAATTAAAGCAGCATAAAATACAACGCCGCTCAAACTATCTCGAGTGATATTTTTTTTAACCCTACGTGGGATTACGGTAAGGTAACCTAACTCGTAAATAGTAATTTAACAAACCACAAATTTCCTGTATCGGCAGAGCACTGGCGCCATCTTGTAGCTTGAAGATATCCTCGCCAAGGGAGGGTTTTGGTGTTCGACACATTGTACACTAAAAACATATATATTATATACATTGACAAAAAATCTTTATGTACTACGAAAATTAACAACACAATTCAAAAAAATTCAAAATGATGTGAAATTATTTTTCATTAGGTTCACTGATCCAGTGTGAAGATACCTTGAAGTTAAATGATTATATCATATATCTTGTTTTCTACAAACTTTTTGTAGTTTCTCATTTTCAATGTTTCTTGAGAATCTTAAAATAAAATAAAATAAACAATCTGTACTTCATGACATCTCCATTTTAGAGTTACTTAGATGGAATTTCAATACACTTTTCATATGTCCTGTGTAAATTCATATCTATCACATAAGGAACTATGTAGAATTATTAATCATTAACAAGATAATATGGTTCAATATAACTTCTATATCCCCTGAAAATGTATCTATCACTATGTAACTACAACCATTCTTTAAGTACTGAATATAACATCAAAATCACTCAATAGTGAACATAGGTGTATTAACCATTGTAGTCAAATTTACATCTGCTTTTACAATTCTGTTAATATTATAAAGATTAGTTTGTTTGTTTGTTACTATATAACACGAAACTCGATTTTAACAATTCTTTCACTAATAGAAAGCTACATTACCAGCAAGTAACATAGGCTATAATTTTTAGTACATCTACATTGCACCCGTGCAAAGCCAGGGCAGATCGTTAGTATTTAATAACTTATGCCAAATACTATATAAGAACTTATAACAATACCTTCCGTGAGAGTGGGAAATTCTCATAAGTGCACATTTCACATAGCCATTTTGCATTATCAACTGCTGCACCTCCTGTCACCTGTAACAATTAATCATTATGTCATGTAATCAATTTATAAATATTCCCAATGTAACTGAATGGTCTCCTTATTAACCCTTAACCACTGACGTGTCATTTTGTTACACTAACACTGACGTACGTATGTCATACGTACATAATTTTGAAGACGTTCTGATGCATTAATAGTGTGTAATTCTAGTGATGATTGTAATGCGTTTGTTAAAACATATTTATATGAAATAGGGATTATAAAAAAAGTAGTTATAATATTCATAAAAATATTTGCCTTTGAGGGAATGTAATTTTTATAGACATTTTTTAAAAATCAATACAAAAATATTCTCTTACAATAGGAACTTGCTTTTTTGGTTAGTTCCCGCGCAAAATAAAGTTTAAACGAAAAACCGTTTTGATGACGTACCACATACGTACGTCAGTGGTTAAGGGTTAAGAACAGTTACAGGAGGACTGTGACTGTGATGTACTGGTCCAAGATTGGTGATGGTCTCAATCACAATATAATACCAGTGGCGGGATCACCATACAAGTCGAAAAGCCTGGCTTGTCATCTTTAATGTAATATATGTTATTATAACTTAAATAATTATGTTATCACATAAGTTATATATGACTTTATACATAAGTAACCTTAAGAGCATTATTATTTTTCCTTTTAAGGAAGCATTATTAGGGCAAGTGGGGATTTTGGGCTTTTTTGGTAGTCCCACCACTAGTTGGTACCTACCTATAAGATGTAGGTGCTAAGTAATAAATGTAAGAAATTTTATGGTAAATAATATGTACTATACAACTTTCCAAATAATTCTAAATCCATTGCATTGTGTTCCATTTTGTTTAATGAGAAAAAGAGAAACCAATAAATTTTATATATTAGTCGGGAGTCTAATGGAAATACTGAATTCTCTAATGCTAATCAACATTGAGGTGTACCTTAACGTATCTAACACTTTAATTATGAAGGTAAAATGAAAGACAGTAACATTTTAAGAAGCCCTCAAGTTTTGATTACCGTTTTGATTACCGTTTCAATATTCCGCAGTGAGCTGCTTATTGAACTTTCACAAAATGTTGCCAAACATTCAATATACAGTTATTGTTGATAAATCATGTCATACTATTCAAAGTACTCGAAACCGACGAGTGTATATGAAAATGGTATGTTAGGATCGGAGCATATGGAATTCCATGATCTCTGCCTACCCCAATGGGAAAGAGGCGTGATGTATATGTATGTTATTTTTATTCTAATTAATAATAAAATTAAAATAATTAAATGATTTATAATGAGTAGTAATATTGATAAACAAACGTTGAAATATACCTTAATGCAGTTGATAATGTTTTGGTTAAATCAAAACACATCCAATATTAACCTCATTTAATTGAAATTAATAATATTTGTTAAGCAATCAAATTATCAATAAATTGTTAAATCCTACATAAATTTCAAAAATATCTGAGATATTCAAATTTAATCATATTAAATTTATCGAAGTGCTAAAATCCAATAAGTATTAAATTTTATTTAAAGTTAAATTCAATTTTTAAAATTTAGGGACCAAATTACCTAATATTTCCAAAGAATATAGCCATAATTCATATTTTTGATGTGATATATATTAGTATTTAGCCATTTTTGTCCCAAAACTGTAAAAATTTAATTTGACTTTAACTTAAATTTCATTTCATACTTATTGGGCAATATACCCTTGAATTATAATGACTGACTCAATAACTATTCATCACAAATCATGGATCATAATTATTCACTTTAAACAAAGTAACTTCTACTACAACTCATTAAATACCAGATAAAATTACATACCGGAGAGATATTCGTTTGTGACACATTTGTTGAAGCATCAACATGGGCTCCACACTCAGCTCCCAAAAAGCCTGCCTCTGCAATAGCCAATGATGGGCTCTTTTTGCTGCCATCATCATGCTCCTCACTCATTTTACCATAAATTGGAATAAGTGGACGTCAACCACTCTTCACAACTATGAGGCACACATCTTACACGATTCTTATAAGAATACTATACTCTTCTTTATACAGCTGCTTTTAATCTGGCAAGTTAAAGGCTAAAACAAAACGTTTTAATGTAGATCAATACACCGTTAATGCACTCGAGAATTAAACAATGCTTAAAACTTTTGCAACGATTTCGTAATAACAAATTATGTCTAAACATTACCTTCTTTATTACTAATGCTAGGTGAGAAACGCGAAACTTGGCAGTTGGCATCATTTCTAGTATTTTGGCATTGTTACACAACGTTGAAGTTAAAACTGTTATTCGCAAGAACTAAGGTCAAGACTAAATGTAAATGCTACACAATATTGTACTTACTTCTCGGTCACAGGTCACACAATGTAAGTAAATTCAACGACAAAAGTTTAATTACTGCGTTTGGACAATAATAATGCCTGCTCATTAGACGAAACGAATAGGGGAGACGTGAGAAAACAAGAGAAACAACGGCAATCGACTATAAATGTTTATACTGTAGTAACTATTTTCTATTCTATTTTGACAAAATAATTTTGCTTCATTTTATTTGACATACAACTTGCTCTAATTTCACCATTCAGTAATAACCAATAATTTATTCGAAAGCGGAAAGCATACTTTAATTTTATTGGATGAGTGTTTCAAAATTGTATATCGTCCAATCAATATCGAATTGTTTTTCTTCATTAGCAAATAGGAATCACTGGAGATTTATTCAAAATGGCGACAACAAACAGTGCCATGTGCTATAGGCTATTGTCTTTCCACAGAGATCAGTTGTCAATGTATAAGCATAGTCTGCATAGTATTATTGTGTAAATCTTATTGTGTAAAAAAGATAAGTTTATAATAAGTTTATAGTTGTCTGTCATTTTTACACTATATATTTATTTATTTTTTTAAATTATACCTAACTGTGAGAATGAAATTCCTAACTCACCACTCTTATCGCAGATTCCATTGACATAGTATTAAATAGACTTCAGGTCGCATACAAAATTCACGAAAAAAGTGTACCGATTATTTAAGCCTCGTTCCTTGTCAAATTTTGAAAAAATGACACTGCTCAATGGGAACAAAGAAAAGAGTGAAGTTGAAATATGATTTTATTAGTTACCAAAATATACATATCTATGTATTATACATACACACTTGACTAACTTCGAAGACTTTGGTATTATTAGTATAGTTTATGAAACACCAATGTGTAAATTATCATGTATCTAGTAGGGTACAAAAACTATAATATATTTGATAAACAATAATATAATGTTTTATATAAATAGTAATTCGTATGTTAAATAATAATATCCGCAAAATGTTCCAAATATACAGATTGGAATATTTTCTTTTCCGTTTTAGCGTGAAACCGTAACAAACAAAAAAAATCACTTTCGCATTTATAATATTACTACGGATGCTTATCCTTAGATAGTAAGAATTATTTTAGTACTAAACTACTCCATGCATCCACTATTCTGTTACACAATAGTTTGCGCATGTGTTGGCCAACCTTGGCCAAACGTTTGTAGCGTTCATTTAAAACAGATAATTTTGTTCAAATTTTCAATTATTTGTTAGTTTGAAAGCTTAAAATATATGTTATTTTATATGTACTAACCAAAAATAAGACTCCGTCCGTAAAATTGTTTTTTCGGGAATTATTTTCGCAATTTTTGAAGACAAACTGTGTCATTGTGAAACGTCTTAATATTGGCCATGCTTGAAGAGAACTAAACAAAATAGACTCTCACATTTCAAGTGAGCCGATATTTACCGGCACGGATTTTTTGCGTCGACCCGATATCTAGTATATTGTTGATCGAAGGCAGATTCATTAAACATATAACACGAATTTGAATAAAAAATTACTGTTTTCCACCGATATTGATATAACGCCATAGTTATAGATGTAAAACAACCGATTTAAAACGTTTTAAACCAAATGTTGCCGTTTTAAATCTTAAATAAATCGTTTTAAATGGTTGAAAACTCGCCTACAAAATAAAAGAACTGTTTTACACTTCATTATGGCCAATTTTTGATCACCTGACATCATGTTTCGTTTTAATTAGTTTATAACGTCCCTTCATTACCTACTACACAAAAATTTAAGTATGTTTATTTTTATATTATATTACACACATTACACACACTAGAATAGAAGACATCATTAACATAATGCCGTCCGTTATACTTAATGTACTAGTTCTTTATTCACAATCATAATAGCAAACCCCTATGATAAAGATACAATCGATCGTATTTAACCCGACTGTGACTTTGAGATCGTTGCACGATGACTTGCAGTGGCGGCGTAAGGCGTGGGCGACGTGAGCCTCGCGCCTCAAAAATTTATGCATTACATAAAGGCCGCGAACGCGCCAAAAAAAATTTTTAACGCTGGCCCCGCAGAATCTTGTCCACATAAAATTTAGGTCTTACGCCGCCACTGGTGACTTGACTCGCTACACGCGCTTTCAATCTCCTTGCTAAATTCAGCGTTTGATGGTTGTTCTTGTTTAATATATTAATATTGGGTTTTATAACTTTTATGTACATTTTATTATATAAATGTTATATTAATGTGTTAGTGACCTATGCCACTGCAAACGAGCTGTGACCCAAATGATCGAAACGATTGAATCGTGATCGGCCCGGGTCACGACAAATGATCGATCGACACTGGTCTAATGTGAACGTACCTATAGCCAGGGGGCTACTTTTAAAAACCCAGTTTGTCGGCTGTCAAATTCATACTACTAGAAGAGATGTCAACAGGCGGGGCGGCCACGCGTGGCTGTTTATGTCCAACCAACCAATTTCGAGAAACATTATATGGGACCACCTCTGAAATACGCCCTACCAAACAAAAAAAGAATAATTCAAATCCATCCATAACTTGCGGAGTTATCGCGTAACAAACATACAAGAAAAACAACATACAGAAGAATTGAGAACCTCCTCCTTTTTTGAAGTCTGTTAAAAACATAGTCATCAACAACAAGTCTGCTTTAAATCGAAAACAATGGTTTATTTCGATTTTAAACGGTTTTATTTTCGTTTTAACTGATCGGTTTTAAATCGGCGGCGTTACATATTTTATAGCTATAGTTGATGATAGTCGTTAATAACAATGGAAAGAATTATCACAAACAGCCTTATTTTGTTACAAAACTGAAATTATCTATACTAATTTTATAAAGAGGAAAGATTTGTATTTTTGTATTTTAAAAATAAACTCAAAAACTACTGGATCGATTTTAAAAATTCTTCACCAATAAGAGTAACATTTATTAGGTTATATTTTGTGTATAGTACATGTACAGTGATTTCGATTATGACAGTTTTAAGTGATCACTGATCATCATTCATCACCTGAATCAAGATATGAAATTACCTTAAAATTACTTTAAGGTAGAGGTATTATAAAAAAGTTGCTTTATACAGGTTTGTTTATTGACAAAATTCTTATTAATACCAAGATATAGAGAATAAGATGATGTTTTAATTA
Organism: Anthocharis cardamines; assembly: GCA_905404175.1. Classification (NCBI taxonomy): domain Eukaryota; kingdom Metazoa; phylum Arthropoda; class Insecta; order Lepidoptera; family Pieridae; genus Anthocharis; species Anthocharis cardamines. The sequence goes on along the minus strand of FR989972.1, from coordinate 2,229,183 downwards.
TTACTTTTATCACACAAAATGTTATCTTCCAGATATTTTTTTTGCAAATATAATGTTGTGTGTATTTTAATTATTATTATGTGAATCTCTGAGAAGTCTAAGCATATCAAATTATATAAAATTAAATCATTCTTCTGTTGAAAAGGAGGCATATGCGATTGTAGAATCATTAAAGAAATGGCGCCATTATCTGATTGGCAAACCATTTAGACTCATTACAGATCAACGATCTGTATCATTCATGTTCAACTCAAAGATAAATAGCAAAGTCAAGAATGAAAAAATTCAAAGGTGGCGGTTAGAGCTCGCCCCTTACAAATATGATATAATTTATAGACCAGGAAATCAAAATAACGTTGCTGATGCTCTATCTCGAATTTGTGCCACTGGAATCGCGCACATCAAAATTAAAGACTTTACATGAATTATTATCCCACCCTGGAATTACAAGAATGTCTCACTGGGTAAGATCAAAGAATCTCCCTTACTCGATTGAGGATATTCGAACAATGACTAAGAACTGCGACGTTTGTTCCGAAATCAAGCCTAAATTTTATAAAAATAGGGCTAATTTGAAATTAATTAAAGCAATTGCCCCCTTTGAACGTTTAAGCCTTGATTTTAAAGGGCCGTTGCCGTCGAGTACTAATAATCGCTACATTTTAACTGTGATTGATGAATTTTCACGATTTCCATTTGCTTTTCCGTGTTCAGATTTGAGTGCTAAGACTGTCATAAAGCACCTTAATAATATATTTATGATTTTTGGTATGCCGGCATTTATACATTCAGATCGTGGATCAGCCTTTTTATCAGAAGAATTAAAACAATTCCTATGCTCTCGTGGAATTGCGAGTAGCACCACGACTCCATACAATCCACAAGGCAATGGCCAATGCGAACGCCTCAATGGGACAGTATGGAGAACGATTCAACTAGCTCTTCGTACCAAACATATGCCAATCGATCAATGGGAGAAGGTTTTACCTCAAGCATTACACTCTATTCGTTCTCTCCTATGTACGGCAACCAATTGTACACCCCATGAAAGAATGTTTATCCACTCTAGAAGATCATCAAACGGTGAATCTATTCCAACATGGTTATCCTCTTCAGGGGAAGTCTTAATGAAACGTTTTGATCGCACTAATAAGTATCAGCCTGAGGTACAAAGAGTTGAACTTCTCCATGCAAATCCTGATTACTCTTTCGTAAGACTGCCTGGTGGACGTGAGACAACGATTTCAAATCGCTACTTGGCTCCTCTAGGACAACCTTCCTCTACTGAAAATAGAGATGATAATAATGCAATAGAACCCGCAGAAGACGGTAGCAATTCAAACTTAGACCTACAAACTAATGAGACCTTAGACTCTTCGCCGGATACAGAAATTGAAGTAAGACGTTCCGAGCGAGTTAGGAGAAGACCTGCTTATTTAGATCAATATGAAATATGAAGTGCAATAGATTTCTCCCTACTGTGGGTGAATGTGGTGAACATAGAACCTCATTCTATTATATCTCTTATTATTTTTCTACTTGTCAATATATTATGTCTTTCACATTTGAATATTTAAAATGGCTGTAATATCGTTTTATGTTTATTAAAACCTTCTATCAAGGTTTTGTCTTATTATTTCACCTTCTTATCTGAATTTATATTTTGTAAATAGAATGAAAACACTAGTTTATTTTCTGGCAACTCATTTTTCAACCTCAAGTCAACAAATTGACATGTTACTACAAAAATCGAACTGTCAAATGGCAACATTAGATTTCTATGTGCCGGCATCGCACGCGAACGTGTCGGATAATCTCAATATATTAACAAAATCACCATGTCCGACGAATATTTCTATGGTGAGTTATTAATGCGAATGTGTAAACGTTTCGTTATTACTTTTATTTTATTGCTTGTTCACGTACTTTGCTTATCAATCATAAATACATTTTAGCGTCAGAATTTGACACCCGGCACTTCGCCATTTTCTCATATCCTTGTATAATTTATTGAAATTTTCCTCTTCGAACCATTATTCGTAGCCAACTCATTTATTGGTAAGTATCGCAGACCATATTCCAAAAATGTTATATTATAACACGCATCTTGCCGCCATTTTTTGTTGAATAATTTTGGTTACCTACTTGAAGGAAAAGTACATTATGCATAAGTCTTAAGTTTCGCTAGCTTTAGCGTCAATAGATTTGGCATTAGATTTTCATACATTCACTTCAAAGATTAACTATCTATTTACACTTGTAATTTGTATGATGAACTAACGTGGTATTAAGGTTAAGCGCGTAATTTAAAATTGAGAATGGCGTCCATACTTTAGTTTGAGCGTCATTATAACGAACGTTGCAAATATATTGTGAAAATTAAAATGTGTATTTAACGCTTTTACATTGTTTGTTTGTGCGTCTTGAGGTTATTTTGTTAATCTTTGTCACATTTGTACCACGTTGTTTCAGGCGTTACCCTCTCCTCATCACATCAGTCTGAAACTTGGGACCCAGAAGCAAAGGCGGAATACCCGCGAAGCAATAAATTGCTTATTCGCACAGCACTTCTTGGACCCGACGCAAAACCCGATGAACTTAATGTCGTACAGGTAAATAAAACACGTTTTATTGATATACTGCTTACAAGAGCCTATACTTTGAAGGCATGTACTATGTTTTCTATTTTTAGAGTAAATATAAAGGATAAAATAATATATAGTAGATATAATCAGTCATTCAACTATATTTGTAACAATTCATAATTTCAGGTTGAAACAATGTGCCTACAAGACACAATCAAAATCCCAGTGGCCATCCTGAAGGTTGGTGAGACGCGGCAAGCTCGCTTGGACATTGAGTTCCCAGATGCACCAGTTACATTCACACTTACACAGGTATTATTTTATTATATATTGAGGAAGAAAAAGTATGCTATAATTTAGCACTATTTCAAAATAAAAAACAATTTACCTTCAATTCTACTGCTTGCTATATAATCACTGATGTTTGCAGTGAAAGATTTTAAATACCTAATTCTCTGAAGTTAGTATAAAAGCAGTAAACTTAAAATCTCATTTGTTTTAAACACTTAAATGATGATAAAACAACCATTGGTTATTTTGATGGATGGTGTGACATCGTTTTGATGGCATACAGTCCAAGCATGATTTCTCGAGGCATTTGTCTGATTATCCTTATATAAACATTATAAAATAGAGTTGAAAGTACCTAAATATTAACAAGATGGGTATATAACCAGGGTTCAGGACCAGTACACTTGATTGGCCAGCACTTACTTGGTGCCCTGGTTGAGGAATTTGAAGATATGGAGGAGATGGAAGAAGAGATGCTTGATGAAGAGGAGGGTGATGACTCACAGTTCAAGGTTTGTCTCTTAATCCTTATTTACAGATGTTCATCAATTGTGTTGTACATACTTTACAACTCAAGGCATAATAATTATTATGTAGCTTAACTAATTTGCTTTTGATCAATAAACCAAGATTCCTGTTATATTAAGTGACCTTTATATTGAAAAGGCAGATTCCGTTGTTATCATAGCCTTTAACAAGATTGAAATAGTATAAAAAATATCACACAAACATTAGGCCTAACATTCTGATACTTAGGCATGTCTTAACAAATTTATTCAAAACAAAATATTTAAATTTTATTTGCATGCATGGTTTGTATCATTTAATGTACATTTCTCTTATACCTTTATTTTGTATATTAAATATTATTGCAATGCAAAAATGTGCACATTTTTATGATAACAACTTTAAACCGTAGTTGTTAATTATATTACCCTTACTCAGTATCTCGACCATCTCAAGATATTATATGGTTCATATTAATTAAACATATAATTTAGTAGCCAACTAAATTTGCAGGAAGATGAAAATAAAAGGAAAGCAGCTGGCAAGCGCAAGACGAATGAGGTACTGAAAACCTTCAACTAATATCAAATTATTTCAATAAACATGCAGACAGAGGGAAAAGGGCCAAAGGTCCATTTCTTCATAATCATAACAGCTTAGACTGTAATAAAATAAATTATTGCAAGGATGTCTGACATACTTTGTGACAATTGTCAGTCGTAATATTTTATTATTCATTTTACTTATATGTCCTATATTAATAATATAATATTTTACATCATGAATCAATAAAGCAGTTATACATACTATTTTTATGTAAGTTTATCTTTTAATATAAACTATACTGCTGTTATACTTAGATAAATTGTACCTATATCAAAATTTTGTGTTGATCTTAATTCAGCATAAATTGGCTGTTGGTTTTCTGTACTCATTCTTATTCCCTTTACCTTCTGAAAGCTTAATGTTGAATATTTTTTATACTAAATATTTTAATAATTTTATTAATGTTCAAAACGGTATAGGTATTTCACATCTTTACTTTAAAGTGTACTAGGAATTCTAAATCAGCCAACATTGTGATATATTTTCACTTTACTGTTATAATTTTTTTATAACAGAATGAAAATATATCATGATATAGGTGATATAAATTTTATACCATTTTATCCAAATTACAAAAAGTTAATTAGTTTTTCTTCAAGTTGTTTTTATTATTTATTTGTATTATTAGCTTTTTTGTTAATCCTTATCAATCAAATATTAGTTTGAACTATTATTATCTTCCATAAAGTTACAGCATTCGTTTTTTAGACTCCTTAGCACATGAGTGACACACACTGCTGACATTTTTATTTAAACTTAACTATTCTACAGGATGAAGATGATGAAGAAGGTGAGCCAAAAGGCAAGAAATCTAAAATGTCAAACAATGCCAAAGGCAAAGCTGCGTCACCCAAGAAAAACGCCAAGAAGTGAATCGTCTGACGCTTTCTAACCTTACCACACTGTCTACCAACAAAGTCAATGTGAATACCACAAACAAACTAGAAAAGCAATCTCTGTGGTAACTCCACTTAATAGTTTGTAGGCGCGAGTATTCATACAACTTAAGTATTATTGACTTAAATTATTTTTGATTTGTAGAAAAATCTAAGTTTAAATTCGGCGCCGCACTGATAGACCTTTTGACATTGTCCTGTCGGTTTCAATGAAATCTCAAATTATAAATAAAACTGGTGTAAGCTAAGCTTTAGCTAAATCGCCGCCAATCACATTGATCGCATCGACCTATCAGTGCGGCACCGCCCTAATGGATCAATGCTGTTTTAAGACTGAATTCATTTGATAAAATAGCAAATGTTAGGTAATTTGTACCTAGTTATTGTTTGTAGTACACAGTGTGGTCCAGGTCGTCTTAGATATAACATAGTGTGGTAATTGCCTAGGATAACTTTGTATGAAGTGAGGAAGTGTTGTGTGAATGTTCGAAAATGTTATCGTTCTTGCAATTCACGAAGGCGAGTGAGCTTTACTTGTGGTAGTGTGTGTATCTGACGGAGTGATCACTTACGAGCGAGCCGTCGCTCAGGTGACTTGTGCTTATATACACAAGATTCATCCCCACAAAGTCCAAGTAAACCACACCCATGGAATAACAACATAAAAGAGAGCAAATAAATTAAAGTTAATATCATACATTTCTTCTCATCTCAGAACATTTTTAATTTTTTTATGTTAATCGCACGCACAAGGACATATAATTATAAAGATATATGTTTATTACAAGTGAAGCCTGCTCGCTTTCGTGAATTGCAAGGATTATACTCGTAGCCTGTTCATTTGAAGACACCAGACCTTCTAGTGTTTATGTAGGTACTATAGCATTAAGCTAGTACTAAACAACTAATAAGGATGTTGTCTTACAATGCAGTACTAGAGTAACTAACTTGGTATGAAAACAATTTTCTGAACTTAATTTTTTTTCATTCCTTACTGTGTTATAGCGTTTATAAGTCTTAAATTCATACAGTTGTATTGTTTAAGTTAATTTAAGCCTAATAAGTGTTTAAGCCGGTCGACATGTAATTGATTGCTAACGATTTCTCAATTCAGAATGAAAACTGATAATCTATTATAGTTTGTTTGTACATATACCTATTACATAAGAACGGTAATAATAAATAAACCTTTCTAAGCATTCACCTCTTTTATTTCCGTCATTTTCGTGTTCCAAGTTGGGAAAAGTAATAATGTATTGAATACTTACAGAAGAATATTACAATAATTCATTCTGAACAGTTACAATATCTTACAGAAGAAATTTAACAAAAATTTAATCTAAGAACATAAATTTTTGAAGATTGTTCATGCTAGTTATCAACAATTTAAGCCAGTTGCCTATCTTGAACTCAAGTGGCTGCTAAACACAAAGCTATAATAAATATATTTTTTAGTGTTCAGTCCTAAAAATTATGGAATAGCTAGGGCTCTTATGTAGGTAGGGGAATTGGGGATACTATTTCTAATTACAATTTGGTATGAATTGACTTGTTCAAATGTTGTTCTACCTCCTGTACTACTACTACATGTCTGAAATAAGATTTGATACCTATACTTGCTGACTAATGGTGTAGTTAGAGGGGGGCAAGAGTGAGTAATGCCCACCATCAACAGTGTTAAAATCTCATTCAAAAACAAAATCCCTACGCCAATGCTGCTGACAAACAAAACCTTTATTACATTACACCCAAACCTCATGCCCTATCCAGAAGGGCTTGTAGTATTCTGTTTCTTTCTCTCTGAATGTTATTTGAATCTTCAATAACTTTAACAAGCCTCTCAAACTTATCTTTGTCTTTGATTTCATGAGCATCCTTCACAATACTAGTGATTTCCTTCAAAGTCACATTGTCTACACAAGCATGTTTGCATTCTTTTTTGAATATCTTTGATTTATCATTATAAATTCTTTCAAAGTATGAATAATATGGCCAGCTGCTATTTTTTCCAGTCATCTGTTTCCTTTCTGCCATCCGCAAATATGTTTGTTTTAGATTTCTGAACTTTTTATCACATTCCCCAGATGTTAAGCCAATTTTGGTTGCAATGGCTCTCCATAAAGTCTTTTTCCTTACTAGTGGATCCCAAAACTTCTCCTTATTATCAATATAGAAATTAAGTAGTTCTTTAACATAATCTTGCTCAGCAGCCCTGTAAACTATTTCCTGACCATCATCAGTGAGTGAATATGATTCATTATCAAATATTGTAGAAAATTCTTTATAGTATTTCCACTTTGTGATAGATCGCCCTGTATCAATACGCATTTTAAGTCTCAGGTATGTTTGTTTTAGATTCCTAAACTTTCTATCACAGCTACTTGGACTTTCGCCAACTTTTCTAGATATTTCTCTCCACAACTCTTTTTTCTGATACTTAGGATTCTTAAACATATATGCTATCTCTGCATATGCATTAATAAGTAGTCTTATTTTGTTCCTATCCCATGGCCCTATATCAGGGTTATAATTATAATATATCCTCTCAAAATACTGATGGTAAGTCCATTTAATTAACTTTCCAGTTTCTCGACTTCTTTGAAGCCAGTTAAAGTAAGTTCTTTTTAAACTTTTGAATTTATGGTAGCAGTTGTATTCTGTAGTTTGTAATTGAGAAGCAATATCTTTCCATACATCTTTTTGTAAATAATTGGGATCTCGAAATTTGTGAATATTTTCAATATATACACTTAATAGCTGTTTGATTTTAGAATCTTCCCATGGTTCTAACATTGCTGGGGTAAGTTTGTCTTTAAAGAACTCTTCACAAATGGTGAAGTATTTCCATTTGATATCCTTACCCATCATTTTCTTTTTCATTAATCTAATATAAATGCGACGGAGGTTCCTGAATTTTTTGTCACATTCTTCTGGAGTTGTTCCCAATAGGGCAGCTATTTCAGTCCAGTCAATTTGATCCACAGTAGAGCTGTTGTATCCATTTTGAAGACAAAGTGTTAAAAGAAGTTTAACTTTATTTCTGTCCCAGAAGTTATCATCTTTTATAGGAACTGTTTCTTTACAGATATCTTTTGTGGAGTCTTCTTGTATTGTTGGTGGTATACTATCTACCTGCATATATTGGCGATTTTCACCTGTATCTACTATAAACCGAGCTTCTTGACCTGCAACTGTATAAAGCATTAGTGTATTTTAATTTTTCATAATAAGATATGATCTCAATATACTTGATGTAGTGTAATATATTCTTAAAGAAATCAACAAACAAACGATACATAAATTATTTTTATACACACTTTGTGGATTCTGAATTGTGAAATTGTTACTGGAAAATATAACATTACTGTGGTCGTCGCGAACGACAAGCCAGTAATTTTGGTTTTGAGTATTATTTGCATCCATAATAAATAGTTAAGTAGTATTAATTGAAAAATTCTCGGTCTAGAGAGGGTCTCGACAAAAATTATTTTGATTATTTTGATTTTCAAACAAAGAGTAAAGACTTCTCTATATAAGGTATACTCTATGGTAAAGACTACCTAATATATATTGTATTATCTATGGTAAAGACTAAAGAAGCGTCGCCCGTTTAGTACGGATAGCAAAGCTGCCGTTGATTCGATTTTGTTGTTAATATTGTTGTGATTTTTATTTTCGTTGAGTTTTTGTGTCTGTTGGTTTGTTATTTACAACGAAGGTACGTACGGACATATTTGTGTTGCTATAATGGTTCTACACAGAGGCGGACGTAATTTTTTATATAAGCTAATGACATACTTTGAACAAGAAAAAAATTAAAAAAATAAAATTAAAGTAAAAAATTAGTTCCTAATTATTTCAGTGGGCGCTGATAGTGATAATAGCGACACAGAATGGAGTGATAATAGTGATACAGCAATGAGTGATTTCGACGACCACGGTTGCTGAAAAGTAAATCGCGTTTTAATCCGGTACAAAGTATTTTATTCATAGATGTAGTAAGATTTTATTTAAATATTTCAACGAAATAACTGGTATTGCAGTTATGGATACATAAATAAATTTACAATGTTTTGTTTGCGCCTTCGTAAATAATGAAATGAAATATAACTTTATTGCACACCACAAAAAATCAGATATAATATGAATATAAATAATATAAAAAGCAATAGGCGGCCTTATCGCTTAAAAGCGATTTATATATAATTTATATATAATTAATTTATAACAATATTTTTCGAATGTTTAGACAGTAAAATAAAGCTGATTTTTTATTTTTCTCTATTCTATTATATTTTTGTCTACAGTACCATTACAAGAACATCATAACGGTCGATAGTGGCTTATGAAATGTTAAATAATATGAAAAATTAAATCTAAATTATACTTCAAAGCAAGAGCCAGAGATAATAATTTATATACGTTCTTATACATTTTCGGGAATGCCTTCAGAAATTGCCACCCATTTAGATCTCCATTCTTTTGTCGATGCAGTCGACATCCACATAATAATATCATAATATTGAACTTGGCTTCCATTTTCACATTTATGATTTTGGTGGGATACATATTTTATTAAATTGATGAAGTTGTTTGTTGAGCACTCGGACCAAGAATCAAGATTCTTGATCAAGACTCTTGATTCTTGATCCGAGGTTGAGCACAATACTACATATTCTGTGGCTGCTTGTGGCTGAGTAATTCTTTTTTTTTATGAAAATATCAATGCAAAGGCCGGGATCATTATTAGTATTTGACTGATATATTTTATAATATTTTTAAGAACATAAACAAGTAATTTTTCAATTTGTTTAATAAAATATATTATTTAATTGGGTGATAATAAATCTCAGTCATATTATCGTGTTTGTCGATCTTCTTTCAGTTTTTGCAAAAAAGTGTCTAAAATACTTGTATCTGTTAACAATAATCCATAGAGCAGAGGATAATAGAGGAAAATAATAAAAACGACCATTTTTATCTTTCTTTTGTTTCACATGTTCTGATGCTCAATTCTCATATTTTCAACATTTCATTAAAAACGCTTTTGCATCCAGTGCCAAATGTTAATAGATTTTCACCATTCTTAAAACAATTAATTAACGTACTCTACGTTTAGTGTTTAGTGATTATTGCTTAGTAGATAAGTAGAACCCGCAAAAACTTAACAGATTTGTAGTGACCTGGTAATGGCGGGAAACTTATCAGTAAACAATAATTGTGTAGTGTCTTAGATTATTTACATGTCGTGTTTATCATATAAATCTATGTAATAGGAATAAAACTCATGGTCTGAAATCATACAAGTTTAATGGAAGATTTAGTTTCGTTTCATTTAAAATTCTAAGGGTATTACGTTTTAAACGTAGTAGTGATATGCATCCTTGAAGCCAAGTATATTTCTTAACCAGCTGAATATTAAAGGTGAGAAAAACAAACCACTAATTTGTTGGTTTTATAGATTCTTTTTATATCTTGTTACATCTTACATATATATCAATGTTTTTGTTTGTTTTGATCAGGGACTGAATACCGGTAAATTATTTATGGGAGTTTAACCGAAATAATTAAGGTTTTTGTTAATATTCTTTCGTTGTTAGTCATATTTACTGCAAAAGTAGTGTGGAAAGTTTAGTGTCTATTACTCTTTAAAATTAATATCATGGTATCTCAGTCAGTCACGTATTTTGGAATATAAAAATTAACCAGTTTCAATCCCTGGTTTTGATGGTTATGGATGACCTTTTCTAATATAAACTGTTACAATTTCTACTCCTTATTTTGTCTAGATGTCTGGTGGAAAACTTGTAGTTTTGGACCGCGCGGGTCGCGATGCTAAACGCTATGTGTTAGCGGAGGGGCTGGCGACTCTCGGCTCCGACCTTGCATGCAATATCCGCTTAATGCTGCCAACTGTCAGTCCACATCATGCTTCTGTTGTAGTCCATGCTAATCAGGTACATTCCTTATGTTCTCTTCAGTCAACGGACATACTAGGCCAAATGCAGCCAGTATCTCCTTAGGACAACTACAGAACATAAATATTGAATACTTCTCAATTTATAATATAAAAACAAATTATTAAGAAATGGTTGTTACAACAATTGGCCTTAAAAACAAAATTTGGGAAAAATGCTAATTAGAAACAATGGGCAGCATACTATTTTCATGTGGTTTTTAACATCTTTGATTGTCACATTGTTACTGACTGACTAATGAAAGGGAAACTTACAAAAACTCTAACCAGACTAAATATATTGATATATCAAGGTAGTTTGACACCCATACATAATAATATGCATGTTACTTTAAGCTTTCACTTTTGTGTCTCCTAGCCTACTTTGTATAAAAATTGAATATGTTTACCTGTCAATAATGTCTTCTAAAACTAGAAAACAACTAGAGTTGGATCTTGATATATAGATAGTATTTTCTCAGTCTCAGTGAATGGAGTAAAACTGCATCAAAACCAATACTGTAAGTGGGCCAATCTGTGTGTCTCTGAAGTTATGTCTCACACTCTATCTTTTCATATAGTCAGATGTTTATCATCAGAGCTCATCCTAATGTTTCCGACTGTCTTACAGACGGTGATCCACAGTGTATCAGAAGGAGAAACGCTGGTAAATGGTGTGGCAGTAAGTGTGGCTGCCCTTCATCATAAAGATATAATATCTCTGGGCGGACGTCACTTGCGGTGGGAGTACTCTCAACCGCACTTGCATAGACCACTATCTACACAAACACAACCAGGTATGTCTTAATGCTCAGATTTCTAGTCTTAGGCCCATATTCCAAGAAGTGTCTCAGTTTTGAATCTAGTTTTGAGACTTGTCAAACCATTTTTTCTCTATAGAATTTTGACATATTCAAGTTCACACACAGTTCTCAAGAATAGATTACGACTTGAGTAATGTCTTGGAATACGGGCTTTAATGTCTTTGAATATAAAACAACATTATACTCTATTCCAAAGATTTAATTGGTATTTTGATTATAAAAAATTTAAGATAATTTTTACAGCCACTAAAGTTTTTTTGCCACATAAGATTATTACATTTAAAACCGTTTATGACGACATGATTTAGAACATATCAGTTATACCAATCAAAATCAAAGGTCCTGACTGTATTTTGTCCTCGAAAACATCACCGGTTGCTACGAGTATCAGTTTTTACGACCAAATATGAGTAGTCCCTTCAATGTTGTTATAACAGTTTTGACTGTAATTATAAATAACAGTATATATATAATATATTCTCCTTGCCTCTTAATATTTATATTTCAAAAAACTTTTATTTCAACATTTCCCATGTTTATGATCCTTCATCTTTGTTATTTACTTATTTACACTTGTGTTGCCGGCCTTCCTTTTGTTCTTGATCTTGTCCGTCTGTCATGTGATATGGGGCATTCCACGCGAAGCGGACGGGTAAAAAAGCTCGATGTTTCTGATTTCTGAAATATCTGAGTATGTTCTTCCTATAAATGTCCTTGATACGTGTATCAAATATTTTTATAATATAGTGACTGGTTAAAGAGTTAAGGGACTTTGAACTTTTGACCAACTGGTGGGCACGCCCTAATTAAAAGCCGATTATCAAGTCATAAAATGCCCCATATGTTGTGTATGCTGTAATATTTTGTATTGTAGTATTAGTGTTTGTTATTTAGGATTGATTTGTTTTTTTTTTCTATACTATAATTTAAATTATATGCATACTGCACCTTTCTATTCTATTTTGTATCTGTGTTTCCTTTCCATAGGTTTCCTGGAAGAGATATTGTAATATTAGGCCATCCTCTTGTACAGTGTTTAGCTTTTGTTTGTATGATTAGGTTTTTTGTGTACGATAAAGAATATTCTATAGTTGTAAAAAACCCCTTAGTTACCATTATTCAACCAAATCTTTCCATAAAATGCAGTTTTTAACAGTTAATTATCTGACTGCTATGTATAAAGTTGGTATTGCATTTGTGCTTTTTACACAACTGCCCCAATAAAGAAGTGTCATATTTTTAAGGTTATTGTATGTATGTATGTGAGTTTCTTTAAACAAATATATAACTTCTAAATGCCTGAAAAGATTTAGATACATGAGATGTCGTTGGAATATACTTCATTAGATTAGAATAGATAAAGGTTTTTTTGAAAGGCAATCGTGTTTTTAAACATTGGAGTTAACACGTAAGCGTAACAAAATGCGGTTATTTAACCGTTAATAACAAAAAATGCATTTTTAACGGCTTGGTTAAAATCGTTAATAACCGGCTTCGCATCTATAGTATATTCTGTGTAAATGTCGTTCAGCGCTCGTGCCCGGCGCTGGTTCGTCTCGCGGGCGCGGACGTGCTCGGTGTCGCGGCCGCTCCAGCGAGCCGGTCCCCTCCGACCCCATACACCAGCCGCACAGAGCGTCCATGCCTGGTGAGATGCTTTATATAATGGGTGTCGGGAACGTTCTTCAAAAGGGCCAAGTCAAAAGTACTCGAAATCGACGAGCGTGTATGAAAGTAGTATGCAAGGATTGGAGCATATGGAATTTCGTGATCTCTGCCTACCGCAATGGGAAAGAGGCGTGATTAATATGTATCAAGTGCAAGTCCTCTGATGTTGCAGATTTCTATGGGCGCAGGTGATCACTTCCCATCAGATGAGCCGTTAACCCGTTTTTCCCCTATTCCATAAAAATACCAGATAAAGAGTCTGTCTATCATAATCTCTGTTGCCTTTTACTAAAAAAACATGTATACCTGTTTGCCGATATGTTACTACAGTATAACCCCGATTAACCGGGGGGGGTCGGTACCGAGAGGTCCACGGATAACTGAAACCACGGTTAATCCGAACGACTTTATTTGGACTAGTACATAATGAATTCCAAATTAATCACATGAAGTTAATGAATCCTACATACTAATATATAAAGCTCTCTGTTTTCTGTAAATACATATCGCGTTTTCTTGCATACTTTAGTTTTGTTTTTTAAAATAATTGGTCAATTTACTTGCAAATCGCGAGCAGAACCAGCTAAGGTTGGCGATCAACTGACTGCGAATGTTAAATTGTAAAATGGGTTCGAAAAATGTTCGATCTATGGAGTATACATATTGTTACATTGTATGTTTGTATCATGAGAAGCGTTTGGTCGCGCTCGGGAGGCGCAGGGACGCACGGTTAATCCGCTCCCCGGATAACCCGACCCCGGTTAATCGGGGTTATACTGTACTGTGTTGTGTTAATATATCGGAAGGTTTGGCACGACTTACCATCGCAACGGATTACGTTATTATACGTAGCTTATATGTACGTAGCTATATCGCTACGTGAAATAAAATATTACTGGGCCTACGCGCCACACCTGCTAATATTTTAACGTGTGACTGAATAAAAACAAATTGAAAAATTACCTAAACTAATATTATAAAGAGGAAAGATTTGTATTTTTGTATGTTTATGAATAAAATCAAAAACTACTGGACCGATTTTAAAATTGTTTTCACCAATAGAAAGCTACATTATCAGCGAGTAACATAGGCTATGTTTCGTGTATAGTGCAATTTCGGGTGCAATGCACCCATGTGAAGCCGAGGCGCGTTGCTAGTTTTATTATAAAACAATAGGTTTTTACAAAAAGTTTAGTTTCAGTACATTTCAGTTTTCAATAAATAATAGACGATAACAGATTGTAAATAGTTTCAGCATCAACCAGCATGAAGCAGGTAGCGATAGTTCAACCGCAGAGGAGAGACATTTCACAGGGCGGTAAGTTTTAGTATAACACACTATATTATTATATCGAGAGTACATAGCTATATCCCAATAAGTATGGAATGTAAAGTTTCAAGTTGAATTTAATTTTAAAGATTTAGGGGCAAAATTAGCTGAGATATACAAAGATAGCTCTAATTAATGTTATAAGGGATATAGATATTTTTTGATGCCAATAAAAAAAAAAAATTAAATAGAAAAAAAATCTGGATATGGACAGTGGACACCCTAATTACCTAGCGGTATAAAATACGAAATTTACAAGCTGTTTTTCAGAGCTGATAATAATCAAATTTAATTAAATTTGGTACGGTTTTTTTTAAATATCCATAATCTTTATACGAACGTAGCTGTGGGCAATCACTAGTTAATGATTGCATTATTATTGTAAATAACAGGACAACCGAGCCGAATCCCCGTCGTGAGTATCGCAAGAAGACAAGATTTAGTCAACACCACTGAACCTTCAGATACAAATACCACTCAAGAAACGGCTACCAGGTAAAATAATATTATTATAAATATTTAAAAATCTCCCTTATTAAAATATATATTTTTTTTGTTTTTTTTTTATGTCCGATATCGACAGACGAGCATGAGGTTTGCTTGAAGAATCACCTAGAAAGGTGATACATCAGTCAATGATGCGCTATCGACCTAATGTTTACTTCGAGCATTCGGAAATCCTTAGACTGAAACCGAATATGCACTTCACGGTTTTTCCATCTATGAACGGTGGTTCGTTACCCGGTTGGAATTTATATATTCCTCCCACACAAGGAAAACATGCTTACAGAAAATTATAAGCATGTGCTCCCGGTGGGATTCGAACCCGACCCATCGATGCGCACGGCAGGTGTTCTACCGAACGCGCCAACGAGCCCGTTAAAAAAAAAAGTTTGAAGTCCTGTATTACTAGTTATTGATATTCAAAGTGATATTTTAGAATAAATAGCGATGGGTAACAGCCAAAAAGGATTAAGCGTTATTCCCCAACTTTAAAGGAGAGTAATTTTATGTTAGGAATAAATGAAAAAAAGAAAGATAAATATATGAACGACAAAGTTTGTCGTGTATTCATGAAAGTTAGACCAAATGACGCAGAAAATGAATTCACCAGTGCAGACCCATTTCTGTTTGTTTCTCTGATAATTTTTCTTCACAGGCAAGTAGGTGAGGCCTTCGTTGCCCTGCCAACGGATAGCCGGATAAATCCTTTATTAACTTGAAATATTTTTTTTCAAAAATCTTGTTTCCCCGGAATACGAACCCAGGATAGATATTAAGAAAGATATATTTATAGGAAGTCATCGCGTCCGAATCCAAAAAGTCCTCAAGCGAGCACCACCAAGGCATCTCAATGGATAGAATCGCGAAAGAGCAAACCGCGGCCGTCCGTCACACCGACCAGCGCGCGGCCCACGCTCACACCGCTACCGTCGCGGACGCTTCCAGCGAGATCGAAGTCTATAGCGGCCCGGCCGACGCTCACACCGATACCGTCGCAGTCGCTTCCATCTAGATCGAAGTCTATAGCGGCCCGGCCGACGCTCACACCGATGCGAACACGGATACTGCTGCCGCGAGCTCGCTCGCATGGCGCGTCGCGGGGTAGGACTCCTGTCACACCGGCGCGCGCGAGCCGGGCGTCACGCACTGTGTCTGGGCCGCGCCGCGACACCTCGCTCAGGTCTACGGTGTTACGGAGGACTCACAATAGACCCGTCAAGATAGAAGCGCCGACGTCGATTGGTGAGTTTCTTTATCCGGTTTATTGTTTGTTAACCGTTTTTATTTTGCTATAAAATTATAATATTTTAATTTATAATTTATTTATACACTAGACGGTTTTTCCAGCTTTCGTTACTCATTCGGAATTTCGATATTCCTCCCATCCGTTGAATGACCTATGACCAGATGTGGGGAACACATGGTTACAGAAAATTAAAAAAAAAAGTCGTTCGGTTTCGAACCCGCGACCCATCGGTGCGCAAGGTAGGTGTTCTATCAAACGCGCCAACGAGCCTGTCACAAATGAATGCAGTTTATTTTTTACATCGGTTTGGAAAAACTTCGATTAGTTAGTGATATGTACTACCATTAGCATAATGTTTGTTTTAGCTAATTATAGATAGACGGTTGTTTGACCACTATTCCACCTAATGGTAAATAGCTGGTGTGTTCGTTTTAACTAAAAAAAATAAATCTATTTTTAATAAATAATCAAATCGCCTATTAATATTATCGTTTATTAACGCGAGTATCACACATTTAAATAAAATACTGTATACCGGATTAATTACCGGAATAATTTAAACAATATAAATACTAAATTGCGTTTTAATCCGGTATACAGTATTTTATTTAAATGTGTGATACTCGCGTTAATAAACGATAATATTAATAGGCGATTTGATTATTTATTAAAAATAGATTTATTTTTTTTAGTTAAAACGAACACACCAGCTATTATTTAATTTACTAAATAATATATATATTACCTCAGACAAGCGTTATTTTTATCACATATTGTACCACAGATTCCTGCAGGACACTGACTCGACTCAAATTGAATTTCTCTTAGCCGTATAATATTTTTGACATGAGTCACGTGCGCCAAATTATGCTCTAAGACAGTGGTTCCTAACCTGGGGGTAATTACCCCCGCAGGGGTAAAACGGAGATTCTAGAGGGGTAACACGGGATGGCACGAATGTGATGTGCCACTGTTTACATAACTAAGTGAGCAATTAGTAAATAATAAACAAGACAAAATCACGTTTGAAAATTCCGTGGTTCAACATTTAACTGCCGTGATAGACTCACTGCAGCAATATTTTCCGAACATGGACAGTCATGAGTCCTACTCTTGGATACCATTAAGACCATTTTCTACTTGCGTCGATATTTTCAAGGACGAAGATGTGTCAGCGAAAGTAGAGTTTCTCGGACTGCGGGAGAATAACTCATTAAAAGTTGATTTTCAAAATGAAAAACTCAGCACATTTTGGCGAAAAGCAGCTGCAGAATACCCTATTATAGCGGACAGAGCTTTAAAAATGTTGATTCCGTTTGCTACAACTTACAGATGTGAAACTGGTTTCTCAACTCTTGTTACATTAAAAACAAAAGCCAGAAACCGTCTGAATGTTGTGCATCACATGAGATGCGCGTTGAGTGAAACCAAACCTAATATTGTCAAACTTGCGAATGCAAAGCAATTTCAACCTTCACACTAGTTAACTCCAAGATTTATATATTACTTTACTAGTTACCTAAACGGTTAATTTCTTACATAATAAACATATTTTCGTTCAAATTTGTGTGGTTTTAATTATTTTAAATTAGCTAGGGGTAAACTCAATTCCCATACTTGTTCACAGGGGTAGTGCCATTGAAAAGGTTAGGAATCACTGCTCTAAGACAACTGCATATGAACTACATATATTGTAATCAGTGTCCCTTTAATGAAATGAATATATTACTTATAAATATAATATATTAAAACGTAAGCAATTATAGGCGTTTTAAAAGTAACGTAACGCGTTATCAATATATAGCCGTTGCGAACACTCCTAATGGTAAGTGGTGATGATAAGTGGTCAGGGTGGTAAATGCGTGGCGAAAACGCATCTATGTGTCATTGACATTCAACCGCTCGGATACCAACCTCGCTATTACGTCTTTTTCAGACAATAAAGATAATATTTAAAAACATTGTTCTTCAAATTATTCTACGTGAAATACGTCAAAAAAATGTGACCTCAATTTTTTGCTTGTTGATGATGTTTTTTTCGAGCTAAGCAATAATGAAACAGACAAAAAATCGGAAATGTATTAACAATTTGTGTAGTTATCGGAAAATGAACGAGTTACTGAATTTATTAGCCTTAACATTGTCTTTTTGATTATTTTGCTATCAAATTTTAAGCGTTTATACACTGAACGTGAATATCGCAAGTTTGCATATCCGTAATATTTTTATAAAGAACAAAATATGCTGTTCAAGATTTCAATTATCTTCAGCAAATAAATTTTCATTGAAGTTGGTTTACCCGTGCAAATATATTTTATTTTAAAATCAAATAAGAACAGTTAAGTTTTTGTGAATTTACTATATAAAAACTTAGTATGATTATCTCTCTACTTTGTCAAGCTTTAATAACTTACGTTCTTATTTATAAATGTAATATAAGTTTGATATAGTTAAAAATATGTTTTGTCTCGCTCTATCCAATATAAAAATACTACAGCCGGCCTAGCATGACAACCATCACAAAATTTTGTCGACCATTTTTCGTGTTTTAAGCGATTATCTCTTTATATTCCTCCGGGTCTAACATTATACACTTAAAACTCGACTTCTAATGTCAAAATTAGAGGTATTTGTCTATCAAAGTCGTCGATGTCGAGATATATCTTAGTTTGTCTTCACTCATCCGCGAGATCTCGAACACCGCCGCACGGTTGCACGCCTCTCGGTTTTCTATCGGTTACACTTTGGAGAATGTTCATTGGAGCTACACAACCTCATCCCATCGTCTCCATTCCACTCTCGCACATCCAGACGAACTGCAGGACTCCATCCATTTGTTGTGGACATTCCCCGAATCCGCACAGTTCGCTTCGCATCCTCATTCCTAATTAAAACTGCGAAAGAATGGAATTCCCTACCAGCTTCTGTCTTTCCGGACCACTATAACTTGGGTATCTTTAAGGCTAGGGTGAATAGGCTTCTTCTAGACAGACGTGCCTTTCCTTAGATCGCATCACCACTTACCATCAGGTGGGATCGCGGTCAAACGTCTGTCTATTCCGCATAAAAAAAAAAAAAAAAAAAAAAGATATCTCGTGATGGTCAGGCGGACAGGACGAGTGAAACAAAACATACTGTAATTATATCAAGCTTATAATACATTTATGAATAAGGTTTTAATTGAACTTCATACGATTTTTCCATCTTGATGTGTATAGAGCCTTATCGTCGCGACAGCATTGCCGTTCGCGATAACAAAGAACGAATTTATTCCGTGAAATTTATTTACAAAAAGAAAGCGATGAGGTGATGACTAATTCGACGGCATTCGAGCATCGACATTAATCGCTCACACTTCATACTCTTAATACTCATTTATGGTGAAATTATTTAATATTTAACTAAGTGCAACCATTCAGACAATAATTATAGATTAATATCATACTAATTTGTTTCAAAAACCGTGTTACATCAAAAATTAATCCGAAATTCGATACTATAGACATCTCTAAGAATGTTTTTCAAAATATTTCACACAATAAGGGATTATTTGACGTCATCCTTAGACCACACGAAGCAGGCGGCCATAATGTTGATGACGCGTCATACAAAGTCGAAGTCTCCCAACGCGTCCGTCTCGCTGGTAGTGACGAGGCCTAGTCCAGTCAAAACGCCGAAAACTAGTCGCTCGCCGAAGCGATCCAGCTTTCAGAGTGCCAGGAAAAGTTCTGGAGGGAGAAGGAATGTGAGTCATACAAGGTTTTTATTATTAAAATGATTTCTGTAATTACACTAATATTATGAAGTGGAAAAAATTGTATTTTTAAAAAATACTGTACCGATTTTTTTTGTGTATAATACAGCTACATTGCACCCGTGTGAAGCCGTGTTGCTAGTTAATTATATTGTAATATGTTCTCGTTAAAGTTTAGTCATTATATCATATATTACAATAGTTATAATCTTTCCGAAATATTTAAATCATTAAAAGGCAATTAAGTTTTATGAACTTTTAGTATGCTGGACTTTACAACTAAGTTTTTATGTAGGTATATATTTTTTTGTTTATGTATCTTCCAGATTCAAAATAAACTATGTATTCAAAATGGTATCTGTTTTTTCTTCTACATATGTAATATCCGCCGGTCTTATGTAGCCACAGACACATTGGAACAAAACAATATAACCTCGTTGTGTTTAGCTTGTTGAAAAATATATAACAGTTTATTACCTCTTTAAAAGTAACAAAAATTTACGTTGTCATTTAATTTAATAAATCAAATAATAATTATATTAATTTCAGACTTCAGTCATAGAAGTAACTAATTCGGATGTGTCCGTAAGAAGAAGTTCATCATGTCCGTCGATAAGAAAAAGTGTTATGAAATCTGCTCTTAAAGATCCAAAGGGATTAAGAAAGATGGAGTCTATCAAATTCGATCTTAGCAATCTGGAAAATGAGAGCAGGCCTTCCGATGTCGTGACCATCAATACGACCGACCAGTCGTACGACAGCATCTCGGATATCAGCCTGCATTACTCAGACTCGAACGACAAATCGCCATCGCCGAGACGGTCCATACATTCCAGAAGCAGTCGTATCATTGAAAAGACTCTAGGCAGTCCGATGACCCACATAGACCATAGTGAGTCTACTGTGACGTCATCACCGCGGTCTCGGAGCTCTCGAGGCTCGATCATCGTCCAGAAAGCCCTAGGACAATCTGACATTACGAAAACCCGTTCTTCCAAATCCATGATGGAAAGTTTGAACGACGATACAACGAGAACTTTAAGCCCACGCGCGTCCAATTTGGAAAATTATTCGATAGTCGACTTAGTTATGATGGATTCGGATTCTACGCAATTCAATTCGGTCGATTCGACACCGTTCGGGACGCCGCGGAGTTATACCAGAAAAACTAGATCTATCGATGCAACTCTATTATCCAGCACGCCATATAAAGTACCTCAAAAGAAAACCTCAATGTCGGACTCTAAAATTTCCGTTCGGTCATCTTCTATAATAACGCCGGAAAATAGCGAAAATAGCAAACTTTTCCTAAGCACAAGAGTGTCTAAAGCGTCTCGCAGTCGATCCAGAATCAATGACAGCGATTTAATGCTCTTAGAGGAAGACGATTCCCCCAGAACGTCGAAAAGGACAACCAAATCATCTGCCAGTCCTTTCGTTCCAAAGAGCTTATCTATCAACATATCGCATAACCAAGATGGGACGATTACCCCAGAAAATGTCCCGAATAACGAAGAGGTCGGCACTCCAGTGCTTAATATTCAGAGTCTTTTGGATTCAAGCCGGGGATCGTTCGCGTCACAGTCTAGAACTAGAAGTGAAGTCAATAGTAAAAGAAAAACTATCGGCGTTATCCGTTCTACGAGGAAACGGGTCGGTGTGAGGTCTAAATCGTTAAATGTGATGTCTTCCGAAGCCGAAGAAGGCACAGTGACGCCCACCGGGACGGTACCGTTGGAACTCGAAGGTGTTAAGAACAAGCATTCGACTGCAAAGAAAACGCTATCGAAACGATCTATGATCGACGATCTGAACGAGTCGGATATTGTCAAACAACTGTTCAACAGTCCGGTGAAACGGAAACTATCGCGGAGTATGACCGAGTTCTCTCGTCACTTGTTCGATGACGACGAATTACCTAAGAAATTGACTCGAAACACAATAGCTGTAGCTGGAAGAACTCCCGACGACTCATTCGTGGATCGCACTCAAGCTGTTACCCCAGAATTATTTGTTAGCCCTCTATCGACGCCCAGCAATAGTCCAAACTTGGAAGGTGTCAAACGCCTATTCGCTAAAAATACACCTGAAAACGATCTGAGCGACTTAAGAGGAGTAAGAAGATTATTACGATCACCTCAGAATAGAAAATCGGTCAGGAACGACTTGACTAACGTGTCAGGCGTTAAAGCTACTTTTGCGAAGTCACCTAAAAATCGTTTAAGTGACGTCAGAGTAAAGGAGTTATTCCAAAACTCCCCTAAAAACGATCTGCGAAGAGTTTCTGGTGTTAAAAACATTTTCAAAAGTTCAAAAAAGCAAAAAACACCTACGAATAGCTTAGAAGACATTAGGGGTGTCAAAAATCTATTCAGACGAAGTCCGCGGAACGATCTACGCGCCTCCGGAGTGAAGGACGCGTTGCAAATCAAATCTCCCAATAACGACTTGACTAATGTTAGAGGAGTGCGACGTATGTTTAGACTGGAGAAGGAACAATTCCAGAGTGACGTCAGCGGTGTCAAAGAACTCTTCAACGATAGTAACGCTTTGGATAGCACGTTCGATACGCTGATGGGCAGGCCGCCGTTACGGACCTATACCAAAGCGGCGAGCGCTCAGAAAGATAAATCGAAGCAAAAAACGAGACAGACAAAGTCCTTGCACGACTCCATAGAACTGATCTCGACAGACGTGGAACAGTGGCTGAAGCAGCAGAAGCCAGTGCAAGTGTACAGCGAACACACGTTGCCGATTAAGAAACGGTCGATAGTGAATAAGAGCGGGAGTGAGAAACCCCGACTGCCCATCAAGAAGAGGGCCGTGCATTCGACTCCCATGAAGGGACACGTCACGTTGAACGTGTCGGAGCTGGGTCGAGTTTCTCCGATCACTGCCGCGACGAAAGCTAGGGTCAATGTTACTGCTGGGTAAGTTTTGACATATCCAAAATTTCTGGTCTTTATTCTTCATCTATACTTACTAATATTATAAAGAGGAAAGATTTGTTTGCTTGTTACGATTAAACTCAAAAATTACTCTAATACTTTCAAGATTTTTCACCAATAGAAAAAGCTTCGTTATCATGGAGTTACATTTTTATGTATAGTTAGTACATCAGTAACAGTATATGAAACTTGAATGTTTTTCAGATTGGTCTCACTAAGAAATTTATTGAGTAAATAAATGTTAATTTTATTTGGTTTTTAACTTAAAAATTATTTCATATTTTAGCAAAAATTATTGTTTATACAAACAATATATAGAATACTTTTTATTTATATTACAGAACATCTCAATTAAAAGATTCAACAATACAAGAAGATACATCTCAAGAAACAAAAAAACGGCGAAAGGCTAAAAATACCACACACGAAACAGAATCTATAGACGAAGCCCGCCCTAGAACGACACGAAGTCTATTGAAAACTACTACATTAAATATGACAAAGAATTTAACAACAGCAGAGAGCACATTAGATGTTCAATTAAAATCACCAAAAGTAGTGCAATCGACTGAAAATAACGACGCACCTCTACAAAAGCCAGCGACTAAAAGAACTCGCGGAAATACAGCTAAACAGACGGTATTGCAGGATACCGCGGCGGACTTACAAGATTCAAAGACCAAAGATAAATCACAAACTAAAGATTTGCAAGAATCGCAAAACAGTACCCGTTCGACTCGGCAAAAGGTCGCTGGGAAACCTCAGACATCTAGTACAGCGACTGTAAAAATTGTAACGCCAGCCAAATCCACTAGAAGAACTCGCGGGACTAAAGCTAAAACAAGTCCGGTTCAGGTCAAACATAACCCCACTAATGCGACACGCCGGACATCACTCGTTATACATAAGAAGGCTCCGGTAGTTCTCGCTACATCCGTCAAAAAAACTCGACAGAGGAAGGTTAAAGACTTAGATGCTCAATCCATTACAGCCAAGCAAGAGTTACGTTCCACAAGACAAAAGGCTGCTGCAAAAACTGCAGTAACAAGTCCGGTACAAGCTATTAAAAAAACTCGAGGACCAAAAGCTAAACAAAGCCCAGTCCAACCAAACACAACCGAATCGCTCGCAAAAGTGACAAAACGAAGAATCTCCCTCGTGATTCAAAAGAAAACACCTGTTCAAAAGGCACCTGTAAGAAAATCTCGTAAAAAGGCCAATGAATTAGAAAATACACACGAAGGTTTGCATGAATCACAAACAAGTAAGCGTTCTACTCGCCAAAAACCCGTTCAGAAACCTCTGACGCCTAAATTGAAAGGAAAAGCACAAACAACTACTAAGAATGTGTCGCCAAAAGTGGAAACCAAGTCAAAAAAGACACGCGGAGTGCCCGATTCTGATGTAAAAGAGATCGAATCTGCGCCTAAAACTAAAGAAGCTGTAACGAGAGCAAAGCGATCGCAAAAACAGGCAGAAAAACCACTAGAAGCAGTGCCAGAAAAGTCGCAGCGCGGTCGCAAAACTGTCGCAGCGCAACCGCACGACGACACCGCAGCTAAAAGAAGTAGGAGAAATCCTGTCGATGAAGATATTCCAAGAACGATTAAAATCAAGGAAGCAAAGGTTGAAAATAAGGGGAAAGGCAAGGTTCAGAACCAAAGTGTAGAAGTGAAGAGGATTCGAGGGAAGACCGCCGCCACTCCGCCGAGTGTGAGTGGAGTGGAAACTAAAAAGAAAACTGAAGAAAAACCAACAAAGGGAAAAAAGGTAATCATTTATTCATACTTACATTTTTTTAAATTATGACGGTGTCATTTTGTTTCCGTGGCTCAGTGGTAAGGGCTTACTAAACATTGGTGTGACCAGTAGAGTCTCACTAATCCGGCACTTCAATAGACCAACACATCCAATAATCCGGCACCCTCCGCCCGCGTCTCCCCCAAATAAATTGCACAAACACAGACGGGATCGAATGCAACCGGGACGACATGTTTATAATTTTTTATAAGCATGTCTTCCCCACATCCGGTAACTTCGGACATAAAACGGGTAGGAACCGTTTCGGATTCAGTCTATGGATTTCCGAATGCTCGAAGAAAAAAGTAGATCGTCTGCGCATCATTGACGTCTGTCTATATCTATAATAAAAAAAAATATAGTGTCCAATAAGAACATGGGTATGTTTGCAGGCGGCGCCCGCGCAGGAGAGCGCTGCGCCGGCGCGGGCCACGCGCAAGAGGAAGTCGGTGGACGTCACGTCCTCTGATAAGGGTTAGTATTATAGTTCCCGTCACGTAAAAAGAACAGGACTGTACCCGTGCGCGGGGCTCGGGTACAGTCGTGATCTAAAGTATTGGGCTATTGTTTTGTAATATAAGAGTAATTATTTCTTTATTATTTTCTAGTACTTTATTTATTTATTTTATTTATTTATTAACACTTTATTGCACTAAATAACAGAAATAATACATTACTAGCTTTCTCTTCTTGTCACTGATCTAATAAGAATTACACGTATTTTCCGAATTCTTAAACTTTTTTACAATCCTCGAACCCAGTATTCGTATTCAACGCCAATACTCACTATAGTTATAATTTATACTGTTAAAGAATAGTTTCACGAAAGCTGTTATCTTCAGCGCGCGTGTCCTAGGTTGAGACGCTAGTTTTTAAAGATTTAATAATCATCAATGTATTGCAATAATGCAACCTTTTGTATTGGTGTTTGTCTGGGGAATATTACTATACCATAGTATTTAAAGCGAAATGACCACTGACAGAATACAGACACAGAAATGAGTTTGTCCCATGGACCTATACGGGATATTACCGGGATATGGTACCGTGTGTAGCATCCTATTTCACGCACCCTGCCACATAGCTTCTGCGCATTTAAGTGATTGTTATAATGTTTCATGATTGTATCATATTTTAAATAATAATTTTGGTGTATGATTGATAGTTGTTTTTTTTCTTTATGCTGTGTTTTGTGTGTGTTGAGTAAAGTTTTTATTATTTATTACTTTGTTATATATTTTTTTTCATGTTTCTAGCTTCGATATATATATCAAACAAAATTTTATAAAAATGCATCTTGTATAACCATAGTATATCATATTGCAGAGACGAGTGGTGCCAAAAGGCGAAAGGCAGCGCCCGCTCCCGCCGCCGCCGCCGCCGCCGCTCCCGCTCCCGCTCGTGTTACACGTGCGAAAATCGCTCAAGGTATAATCCATATGTAGAACTAATACGTACGTACGAATGAAAACTTTATCCCAACCGAAATTTTAATAAATTTGTAAAAAAAGATAAAACAATACTACCATTGGAAAGGAGACCGCTATGTTGCCTCGCGGACGTCGCACGGCACACTGATTTTCAGCGACTTCCTCATTTGATTTAGAGCAAATAGTCTTCGCTTAAAAGAGTATATTCGATTTTTTTTTCTTTTTTTTTATGTTAGATATCGACAGTCGATCATGAGGTTCAATTGATGTTAGGTGATACCCCAGCCACAGAATATCAGTCAATGATACGCTGTTGACCTAATTTTTACATCGAGCATTCGGAAATCCACAGACTGAGACCGATGCGAGCAATGTACACTTCACGGTTTTTCCATCTATGAACCGTGGTTACCCTGTCCCTTTAATGCCCGACGTGACCAGACATGCTTATAGGAAATTATAAATGTGTCCCGGCGGGATTCGAACCCGTGACCCATCGGTACATAAGGTAGTTTACAAGTCTGTCAAAATGCTTACATTTTAATATTAATACGTTGTTTTAACAAATTTTTCGTTATTTCTAGTCCCTCAACAGAGCACGCGCGCGCGCAGAAGATAACAGCTTCGTGGAACTTTTCTTAAACAGTACAAATTATAATTAAGGCGAGGCTAATCTAATAGTAAAGCCAGTGGCCATCACATGTATCTCTGGTTTTGAAAGGATTAAACATATTGAGGGTACAATGCAAACTCAATAACTACTAAATTCTAAATATTCATAAATGTAGAATAAGCTCGATATGGTTAAACTATAATATTGTCTTTTATTAACGCGAGTATCACACATTTAAATAAAATACTGTATACCGGATTAAAACGCGATTTATTATTTATATTGTTTAAATTATTTATCCCGACGTTTCGGATGCTTTTCAGCAACCGTGGTCGCGGGGAGACTGAAAAGCATCCGAAACGTCGGGATAAATAATTTAAACAATATAAATAATAAATCGCGTTTTAATCCGGTATACAGTATTTTATTTAAATGGTTAAAATATGTTTTGTCTCGCTCTATCTATATCTATATACTTATACTAATTACTAATTTACTAATAATATTAATATTAATTAATAATTAATAATCTATACTCTATATACTAATATTATAAAGAGGAAAGATTTGTATTTTAAAAATTCTTTCACCAACAGAAAGCTACATTATTAGCGAGTAACATAGGCTATTTCTTGTCTATAGTACATCTACATTGCACCCGTGTGAAGCCCGCCCCGGCTAGTCGAATATAAAACCACTACAGAACGAAAGAAACAAAACATCCTTAACTATATCAAGCTTATATTATATTTATGAATAAGACCGTTTAAGTTTTCAAGTTTTTTTATTTTACGTTAGGGACAAAATTACCAAAGATATGCAAGGAATATGTTATTAATATTTGTGAGGTAATATTCTACATATTGTCGCTTATGTAACAACACCGCTTCTTGGCGGCCATTTTGATGCATGGCCGCCTAAAATCGACTTGAGAGAATTGGATAAATTTGGATAAACGTAAATGATATAATAGGTATATCATTTGTTAACCATATTAAAGCACCTGTTTTTAATAACAGCTTAAATACTTTTAAATTTAAAAAATTATACAGTTTTTTTTTGTCTGAAAACTTAGTAAAAATGACTTAAGCGGTGTTGTTAGATAAGCGTTATGTATATCTTAGGTAATTTTGTCACTAAACTTATAAAATTTCATATTGGGTTTCAGCACTGTCTCAACCCTCGATTTGACCGCCTCCGTGGCTCAGTGGAAAGTTTGATGCGTTTAGCACCGGAGTTCTTGGGTTCGAATCCCAGGGAAACAGGATTGAAAGTAATTGTTTCGGTCAGGCAGGGCATAAAAGGCTGATCGCCACTTGCCTGTAAAGAAAAATGATTAGTGAAACAGACACAGAAATGGGTCTGCCCCATGCCCCACTAGGGGACTCGGGAGTTCACGTACGTACCCTCGATTTATTTCATTTGAAAAAAAGGCATTTGCGATTTTTTCTTTAAACTCAATGCTTTGAATATTTAATGTATGTATACTGAGTACAGCTGATTTCAATGAAGTAGCACTTTTCCTGTGCTTTATAAGAACATAGGGTTATTTAGTTATATTTTAATAATTATGTTTTGTAAGAGGTTTGCTTTTGTAAGTAATATATTTTAATTTGTAGTAATTAGGTACGGTCAACATCAAAATGCTTGTTTTTGTCGTGTTATTTTAATGTTATATGTATAAGTTGCTATGCTTCTTTTGTAACGGTTTCGATTAATCATTGAATTTGAGGCCAAAGCGCGAACAACTAAAAACGGCCAACAACACAACTGAGACATTATTGTGTCGCGCACATGTTGGCGGTTACCTAATAAAATCTGCTCTTATAAAAAAAACTTGCGGGAAAGTATTCATATCGTCAGACATTTGTATGCAATTTCAAATAATGTTCTACACAACTAACACATAGACGACTTTCTCGCAAGTTGTTCGTGGCCGGACACTAGGTTACCGGTGGTAATTAACTCGATATCGTTATAAATTAATCCTATATGTTATTCTGATGTATACAATATTGTAAAGTTTGATCAAAATCCATTCAGTAGTTTTTGCGTGAAACAGACATCTTTACTAACGTTCATCGCACAGGGGTGCACAACAGCATATTGTAATTTTTAGTTACCGTCTGTAAACAATGCCATTATAATATCTATACTAATATTAAAAAAAGAAAAGATATGTTTGTTTGTTACGATTCAACTCAAAAACTACTAGACAGTTTTAAAAAAATCTTTCACCAATAGAAATTACATTATCAGCGAGTAACAGTCATTTTTGCACGTGAAGCCGGGGCGGATGACTAGTTACATTATATAAAACTATACTATTTAAATATTACAATTACAACAATAGCGTATCTTGTGATCGGTGGTTCGAATTCATTTCATGAATTTCAACGTTTTTTCTTTCCTAATTATATATTTTGAATTTTTATTTTAATATCTTAAAGCATTTGATGTTGACGCTATTATTAGCATAGAATTACTTTGACTTTTGAACTAAAGAAGTTATAACTAAGACATTGAATCGAATTAAATAATATTGTAACATGCTATTGTGATAATTGTGCTTTGCGTATTCAATATTTCAATTTGGCATATTTCACTTATATTTAAAATATGATTTTATCCCGTATTATGATATTTTTTTTTGTCTGATTAAAATTGCGTACAAATAATTTAATAATTATAAATATATTCAATTATTATTAAAAAATGAAGACATTTTGAAATTACAAGATCAAATTATGATAAAAGTAAAAGATACCTAGATAAGATAACTAGATAAGTAGTATGCCTTTGAATATAATAAAAATATGGTATGTTTAAATCATAAGCATATGTCCAAAAAATGCCAATTTTAGAAACATTATTTTTGTATGATGTGTTAAAATTATAAGTGTAATAAGTTGGGCTAGAAAATATATTTTAGGAAATCAGTGTTTTTCAAAAGGTTTGAATGAATAATTTTCTTCAAAACATGTTATTCCGAGAAATAACAGCACGCAGTGATTTAAAATGTTTGGGAGACATGAAACTTTATCGTTATTTAATAAATGAATTATTGATCTTATTTTTGTTTTATTTCTAACATGTCCTGGCCATACTGTCACAATTTATATAGGGGGTACCCCCCGCGGGTTGTTTTAAAACCCCTTTTGACCCTCAGGTCCGCTGATATGAGGTATTTGGGGTCCCAGAGTATGCTACTAAAACTCTCCACGACAAGTACCTATAGATTCTACTTTGAATTCACTAGGATAACATAAATGCCACAGAGTTCGTATATTATATTACCTCCTTTAGAACTGTTTTAATATAGGAATAATCTTGAAATAAAGTACTAGGATAACATAAATGCCATATAGTTCGTATATTAATTACCTCAGAACAGTCTAAAATATAGGAATTATCATTGAAAAAAGTACTAGGATAACATAAATGGTAAAGGTCTAAAGTAGGTAATATACAGTTCGTATATTACCTACTTTAGAACAGTTTTAATTAAACTAGGAATAATGATGAAATAAAGTACTAGGGTAACATAAATGCCACAGAGTTCGTTTATTACTTCATAACTATATAAAATAGGAAAAATAATGAAACAAAGCTAATTAGGATAACATAAATACCACAAAGTTCGTTCGTATGTAATACTTTAGAACTGTTTTAATTAAAATATAGGAACATAAAAACACTGCATCACAACATTATTTGTTGCTGTGGCGCTGATTTTCAGCGACTGCTCAGTTTCGCTTGGAGTGTCAAAACAAACACAAAATCCAACCTAAACAAAAAAAATACAAAAACTGATATCCAAATAAAGGAAAAAAAAATAAAAACTTAAATGTGTAAAATAAACGGGATAATCTATACATATACAATATACATATTATAATAAAAGAGAAGGATCGAAATTACGCTTCACTAAATATTTTTACCAGAAATTAAGAGGGGTGATAAAAGAAGGGTAGCAGAATGCATAAATGCAATTTTTAAGATTCTTGTCTGTCTGTCTGTCTGTTTGTTCACGCTAATCTCCGAAGATACTGAACCGATTTTCGTGAAAGTCCGGGGCA
The DNA here is from genome assembly GCA_905404175.1 of Anthocharis cardamines. Taxonomy (NCBI): domain Eukaryota; kingdom Metazoa; phylum Arthropoda; class Insecta; order Lepidoptera; family Pieridae; genus Anthocharis; species Anthocharis cardamines. The sequence continues at coordinate 2,198,146 of FR989972.1, read as the reverse complement.
ACATATAGGCTTTGTTTTATCGAAATCGGTTGTTGTCGGAAAAAAAGTTATCATCATTTAAATATTATTTTAAAGGCACCATTTCAACAAATTGCAATGAAAACTGACTCGCGTTGAACTTTTTCGAATTGTCAGATGTCAATTACAGTTTGATATGTAAATGAAATAGTTTGATGATTTCGCAGATATGTATCCGTAGAATAGTGGATATGCAGTCCCATTGCGTATCTGAAGATGCGAGTTCGAACCTGGAGTTGAACTTTATGAAACATTTTTTTGTATTTATTTATTTATTTTTTACAAAAACTATATTATAACAATAGAAAAAATATTATTGAAAAGTATTTCTTATGAGATCGTTTATTTTATCTTTTCATCAATCCTTTCTCTTAAACACGATTATTCGACATTGCTTTTATTGCTTCTGACTGCCGCGGCAAGGTAGGAATCCCGAGAAAAGGGAATTTTAAAAATATTCCGAAAATGAAAATGATCAATTAAATAAAATAAATATCGAGGTGGGTACAGTATCTTCCCCACTAATAAAATTTATAAAAAAATTAAATTTAAAGTGAACCCCACGCGAACGAAGTCGCGGGCATCAGCTAGTAACATATAATAAAAGTAACGAGATACCTATAAGTGAAAAATAAATCAATAAAAATAATAATAAATAAAATAAAAGGTAGAAAAAAAACATCAGTGTAGTAATATAATATACGATATAATATTTACAAAATATCACAAGTAAAGGTAAGAAAGTGAGGAAGTCAGTACAACTAAGCCTGGTTGCGAAATTCTCCTACCAAAAAGCCAACATTCTAGCGGGAAATTGTCTGTCGGGTCCGCTAGTATATCATAAAAAATGTTTACGTAAATCCCACTTTTCCCACTTTTCTCGAATAGTTTTAGAATTTTTTACTATACAGTACGTTATTTACACATGTGTTACGTTAGTTGACCAAACGAAGACTGACGTGTAATTGTTTCTCTTCTCACTCGTTTGTTCCTCTTTTAGATCGACTTTAAGGTCAAAGAACGTACATAGAAGAACAGTCCTAACTAGCTGCATTGGCAGCTAGTTTGGACATAGCGAAGGCCTTTGATCGGGTGTGGCACAAGGCGCTTCTTTCGAAGCTCCCTTCCTATGGGCTCCCCGAGAAATTATGCAATTGGGTCACCAGCTTCCTGGCAGATCGGAGCATCAAGGTCGTTGTCGACGGTGCATGCTCGGACTCCAAATCTGTCAATGCTGGTGTTCCACAAGGCTGTGTGCTATCTCCTACTCTGTTTCTTCTGCATATCAATGATATGCTGCAGATTAACGGCATTCATTGCTATGCGGACGACAGCACAGGAGATGCCTCATACTCCGGCCGTGCCAACATCTCTCGGGAAAACGTCGACGAGTGCCGAAACAGACTTGTGTCTGAAGTCGAGTCTTTGTTAACCAAAGTCTCGGAGTGGGGTCGACTAAACTTAGTCCAATTCAACCCCAAGAAGACACAAGTCTGCGCGTTTACCGCTAAAAAATCACCATTTGTCGTATCTCCTCATTTCGAGAGTACTCCCCTGACTGCCGCAGCTAGTATTGGAATACTTGGTGTGGACATATCGAGCGACGTTCAGTTTCGGGGTCATTTGGAAGGGAAGGCCAAATTGGCCTCTAAAAAGCTTGGTGTGCTCAATAAGGCGAAGCAATACTTCATGCCGGCCCATCGCCTGCAACTTTATAAGGCGCAAATTCGGCCTCACATGGAGTATTGTTCTCACCTTTGGGCGGGAGCTCCCCAGTACCAGCTCCTTCCATTTGACCGCATCCAACGTAGAGCGGCTCGAATCGTCGATGATCAGGCTCTTTCCGATCGGCTCGACCCTTTGGCGTTGCGTAGAGATGTAGGCTCGCTCTGCATCTTCTATCGCATTTATCACGGGGAATGCTCGGAGGAATTGTTCGGTTTAATCCCGGCCGCTGAATTTCGCCATCGGACATCGCGTCAAAAATATCACGCATACCATCTTGATGTCTGGAAGTCCACAACTGCGCGATTCCTGAGACACTTCTTACCTCGCACAACCACTCTGTGGAATCAGCTTTCGCCGGCGGTTTTTCCGAACCGATACGACATGGAAACCTTCAAGAAGCGAGCCTACATCTTTCTTAAAGGCCGGCAACGCACCCGCAAGCCCTCTGGTGTTGCGGATGTCTATGGGCGGCGGTGATCACTTACCATCACGTGAGCCGCCTGCCCGTTTGCCCCCTATACTATAAAAAAAAAAAAAAAAAAAAAAAACAGGCCCATACAAACTTTTGGCAAAGAAAAAGTAGTTCTACTTTTGACCTGTAGAGCGCGCGGCAATGTATCGGTGTGACACACACATCTTAGCAGTCCGCTGACTCCTCCCCTCGCGTTGTCTCGCTTGCTCTTACGAGCGGACGGCAATAACGCTCTAAAAGCGGATCACACGGATACCTGCAGCGCCGCGGTGGCTGGGGTGAGAACTACTCTTAAGGGGCCGTTCAAATATTACGTAAGCCGATTTATTACAATTATTTACCCCCCATCCCCCTTGTCAGCAAAAGTAAGCAAAGCTCTTACACCCTCCCCCCATGCTTAAGTAAACATTTTTCAATTAAATATGTATTTTTTATATTATAATTATAATTTTAAAAATAAGAAAATAGATTTAGGATAGAGATTAGACGTATGCTTTATTTGCGGGAATCCCCGAAGATGCGTTTCGTTTTCAAGCATAGACAATGTGAGGGTTTAAGTAAAATACTGTATACCGGATTAAAACGCGATTTATTATTTATATTGTTTAAATTATTTATCCCGACGTTTCGGATGCTTTTCAGCAACCGTGGTCGCGGGGAGACAGACGGAGAGAATGTGAGGGTTGCTATTCGTTTAAAAAAGTAAATAACTACCGATGACGTAATCATCATCTAGACTCCCCTACCCCCCATGTCATCCAAAATAAGCAAAACAAAGAACCCCCCGCCCCCCCATAGTGCTTACGTGATATTTGAACGGCCCCTAAGCTTTAGTCACACACATCAAAAGACTGTCGAAATTCTCGTGTGACAGACAGGCAGCGAATTGTCGCTGCGACTATTATTCGCATCAAATGCAATCGCAGCAAGTATTCGCTGTGCGTGACTGAAGCTTTACCCCAGAGAAACCGTGCCATGCGCGCCTATAACCCCGGCGCCAGATACCTAATATATGTAGTTCCACTTATTTGAACACTTGAGTGCTTATCATGTGTGGCACGGGACTTTGACTATAATAATAATAATAATTAAATGTATTGAAATAATAATTAAAATTCATCGAATATATATTACATAAGAAATATTTATTTTTAAAGAACATGGTAAAATTTCTATATATCTTGTTGCATATGTAAAAAATAATTATAGGCACACTGCGACGTCCATCTTATTTGTTGTCTACCAGTGTACTGTGGAGAAAAGTGTTTGCGAAGCATGTCTGGCAGGTTGCGGCAATAAGTGTTCAAATCTGTTTGCAAAGCTTTGCAAAGTCTACAAATAAGTGAAGCTATATCTGGTGCCGGGGTAAGGCCTATGCTTCAATGTTTGCTAAAGCCCACATCACTTGCTCTGCCGCACGGGCCCGGACAAGCGGAAGATGTTGGTGAGCAGGTCGGCGAGCGCCGCGAACAGTGCCGCGTTGGTGGCGGCGGGCAGCGCCACCGTCAGCGTGCGCAGCTCCGCGCCACCACCCCCGCTCCCCTCCAGCATGAACCCCTTCACGCACTTGAGGACCAGCTCCGCGCCCCGCACGCACCACGACATCGTCATCTCCTGGTTCAGGAGAACACAATACATTATGACCAAAAACTGGGTTATTTCACATACATTTTGAGGTTATGTGAAAAAAGGGGTAAATACAAAAGTTTTCTAGTAGATCTTTTTATTACCTACAACTTTGCCATTTAACTTTTTTCCATAGGACTTGTAGTTTTGCCGGAAAACGAGATAAACCGTTTTTTTACCCTTAACCCCCCCCCCCCCCCTTCACTTCCACTTCCCGACCTCAGATCGCCCGTAAATTATTTTTCTTTTTATTGTTATTATATTCTCTTCCTTAACAGAACAATCAACAATTTTATTTAATCTCCCAAATCATGGTTAACTTAACTGCCATCTATCGACTGATAAAGGAAACATAATAATAGTTATAGGAAAGTATAAGCGATGGCGCCACTTCAAAACAAAACTAAGGTTTGTATGGAAGTGGCCCAGGCCAGCCCAGGCCGTCATTGATGTTTCTATAATCTATTAAACGACTTGACCGTTATTAGAAGCTTATATATTGAGATAGGCACTTCCGTTTCCCGTTGAGTATGTCCCTCTCTTTCTACCTTATACATGCCTTCTCTTTCGCACATCCCACTCTTTTTGCCCGGGTGGGGCGCAGTCAAGCTGTGAAGCTGCTAAGCCCTGTCCTAATCATTGGCGTGAAATTTCCCGTGGAAGTAACTTGTGCTCCAAATACTGCGAGTACTGGTAAGTTGCACAAGATTTTATATTTTAAACGGTTTTACCTTTCGTGATAATATTTAAAAAGTAACCTCTAGAAATACGTTTGTACCATAGAACGTGTTTAAATAATCTACCTTTTTTTAAGTTTTTTCCTTATTGTGTTCTTTATGCAGGATATATTATAGATAAAAGTGTTAATAAAATCAGTGAAAAATAACGAATAAAATCCGCTCGCGCTGGTTCGGGAACACCTACAATGAATCGCAGCAAAGTAGATCGCATCTACGTAAGCGAAATTCATCTACAAAGCATTAACACTTTTACATCTTCCCCTAGATCCTCAGTTAGTAAAAGAGAATCTAAAAATAAATATAATCTAATGAAAAGGGAAACACGTGGTGTATGTTGATCAAAGTAATAATTAATAAATACCTACATAATAGTGTGATCTTAATAAAATGTTAACTAAAGTGGGTAAATTAAGATAAACTATTGTTATGGATTAGTGAGAAAATGATGGTGAATATGTCGTGAATCATTTATTTTCTGACATTAGTCGAGATTTTTATAACGATTGTTGTGAATCCCCCGGTTTCCACATAATAATTAAAACCAAGATGTTATTCAACTATAATTTCATAGCTAGCTTAAGCTTTGTTAAGACATACAGTGTTGGGATACTAGGACATAGTCTGGTGTTCGTTATTCCGAAACACAAAAATTATACAATTATTCACTTGGATTTATGGAGCTTCGAAACAAACGAATAGGTATAGGCGTATGATACCTTACACCACTTGGCCTACTCTGATAAATCCTACGCGGTAATTTATTTTTGTATTTGACAACTTTCCTTATTTTTGTGTTTTCTTAGTAGCCTACTTAATCTTATTGCATGGTTCAAAATACCAGAGGCAAAGGAAGATTAATTGACAAAGAAGATTTTCATAAAGTTTTTATGTAAAGGTGCTCGTAGGTCAGAAGTTTTAGAAATGAGAAGGGATAATATTTAAAAGTGTGTTCGCGACCCACAATAATAATAATAATAATTAAATATTATCCCACCAACAATTGCATACCGAGCAGTTCTCATCTGTGCTAGGGAACTAGTGGCTTACGCAAGGCCCTATAGCCCTTAAATAGTGTTTGTTTCGCAAACAAAACCTAGTACTGTATAGCCGCCCTCGCAGGGACAGGCACGTATTAGTCAGCCAACGTATGGCCATCGTTGTGAACAACCAAACTCATATTATGAGCATTACAATCATCAGAAACCATCCTTGCGGGGTGGTAAGTATTCTTGAAAATCAAACGAACTTGCAAAGTGAAGTTCGATTGAAATTATGTGAACAGCTTCGTTCTTCAGCGATTTAGTGTTAACATAATATTGTAGTCGTGCCTCCACGCTACAGCCTTGCACGGATCTTTTAGATTATTTCAATTAAAAGTATTATTTTGACTAATATGGTACAGTAGATCCATTGACATTTTTCCGGTTAGCCCCTACTTTGTGGCCCGCTGGTGGGGGACAGCTTGCCTCTGTCAGCTGGCGCACGATTTTGCTTCACTTTGTTTACAGCCTTATTTGTATTTTATTACATAGGGTTGGGTTAATTTTACATAACATGTATAAACATATTTATATTTTATTTTTTGACGACGCGTACGTGATTATGTCAAAGGGAGGACTTATATAAATCGCTTCGAACGAAGCTGTTCACATAATTTCAATCGAACTTCACTTTGCAAGTTCGTTTGATTTTCAATTATGTTTAACAGCTTCGTTCTTCAGCGATTTAGTGTTAACATATTGTAGGATGTTCAGAGTAGATGTGTAATAAAATACTTTTAGTTTGCTATTTTGAAACTTAAATCTGTAGTTAAGTATTTAAAATCTACTGCATATCTGTTTTAATAATCACGAAGTACATTCAGAAGAGAGATTTCTGTGGTACATAATATATTTACTGTAAAATTTTACAAATGTTAAACAAGACTGACGATCCAGCAGGCTTTTTCTTATGATATCAATACTGATTTCAAGTTTGTTAGCCTTATTGCGGGATGGTACTGCATGGCCAGGTTTATGTGCGATGATATCGCTATGGCTAAGAGTAATCTTTAATCTAATGCTATTTATTTGTGAGGAAACTTTAAAGTTGATTAATCAATAAATTATCTGCATTGGTATGTAGAACGTAAGTTTTATTTATTTATGCTTGTAAGCGCCTGGCAGCACATATTTCAGATCTAGAATCATATTAAGGTCAATGCGGAACAGGTTAAGTCCCATTGGATTTTTGAGGTTTTTATCAAATCAGTAATAATGGTTCATGATAACGCGAGGCGATTGCATCCCGAGACGCGGCAGCGTGTAAAGCCAAGTTCGAGAAAAAAGAACTGGCGAACAGCACCGTGTGTATTATTACAAAAACCATTAGAAACCACTTTTGACATCTTTATCAATTGCTCAAAATCTATTTAACACAAACTTACATATTGAGATCCTATATCCTATAAAAACTAGTAACCTAAATATCATAAACATACCTCAAACGGATAGCCGTTTAATCAAATAGATTTTAACGCCCAAAACTCGTATTTTTTCTGACTGAGATATAGTATAAAAATCTTATCCACTTCCAGATGACCTAGAAGTCCAAATTTGGCCACAAGCTAATTAATTGTATGTATACAAAGGAACTCAAATCAGAAAACTGAATTTCTGGATTTTCTTTCTTTCAAAATTATAAGAGCAATTATTTATTTTCTTCAGTGGGATGAAAGATTGTTATTGTTATACTGTTATGGTTTGATAACTTTATAAAATTTATAAAACCGATAATGATACAAACTTTCACTTGTGAAGTACAAGGAGAAGTTTGTGTCACTGACTTAGCGGTCTAATATAAGTAGATTCCTTTTAAATAATAATAATAAATGTATGTACAAAGAATAAATATACTCCATTAAAAATGTAAATGTGAAAACGAGAGCCAAGTTCCATAAGGTTATCAACGTCATCGACAAAAGAATTGAGATCTAAATGGGTGTCAATTTCAAAATCCTGAAATTTGTGTATTAGAACGTATAACATTCTTAAGTAACTCAAGTAAATTTAATTTAATTTTTTACTATTTTTTTTATTTTTTTTTATGCTCCAACAATATTTGCTATTTAGCAATAAATAAATTTGACCTTTCTAAATTTAAATACCTACTAGGTAAAAAATAACTTATGATCTATTGAACCTCAGCATTGACTTGGGTTCCATGTTATCCTTTGTATTAATATTCTTATATGCCTCTTGGCAAATATTATGATGATGGTGATTTTCACACTATTTCCATATGTCTAAAAATTTCATTAAGATGGTTAGAATACACACTTCTCATTTAGGTAGATTTCCTTAATATTCAATAGAATTGAATTCTCCTTCCAGAATCTTGAATACTTAAGGATCATACTAATATGATGTAGCCACCGGATTATATTCTCACTGAGAGTATAGGTAATTGTCATACTTAGGATTTTTGATACAGCCAAGAATATTGAATAGCTGGGCAAGCTAAAACTAAAAAGGCCAAGAAAACTTGCAAATTCCCAAAGTTTTCATTTTATTTGTGTAGAAAATGATTGTATTTTTTGTTTTATTTTAGTTTTTTGTCACTTAATTATTGGATTTTTAATAATTATATCATATGTATTATTTTAAACAAAAATAAAATCCGAAAATTTACACTGCCAGTGTGGGGTAGCACAGCTTTTGCTATAATTAATTATGAATCCAAGATTTTTAGGAGCAACTGTGCTAAGTTTCGTTTACACTTTTGAGTGTAAACTATGTTGTACTTATACAGAAAAAAAAATATCATTTAAATTTAATAATTCACTTAAGTAAATATTGAAGTCATTTCATTAAATCGTAAATACTCGTAAGCACTGATTTTCGAATTTATGTTAAAATAAATGGTGCTGAGAACCGAATGGTAAACAATTAAATTCTTATAAGTTTCTATTAAACTTCAATTGAAAATATTTTTATGTTATTTATAAATTGGGGTCAATAAGAAAACAAGCCTCTTTTAAATTAATATTTGCCATTTATACGTATGTCTATAAGTCTCGATGCAGTCAGATAGTCTTCCATTTTTAAAATGGGACCTAAAAATGTATTTTAGTTTTTTAAATTCAATAAAAACCCTTTTGGGTTAGGCTCAAAAAATATCTTTCAATTAGAATAAGCATAATTATTCTAAGATCTTTGACAAGTATTCATTATTAACATGTTGACATGGAGATATATTCTAGCTTTACACTTAGAGTAACTTTCTTCACTTTTAAAGTGGCTATAATTGACAGGTACTGAATATTATTATGGTCTCCTTATCAATGGTATTTCATATCCTTTCATCCATTTTGATATAGTGGGATCTTCAGCATCCCTTAAAAAGTATTTAAACGTAGACAGTAAATAAAGGTATAAAAAAGTAGGCATTTCTACTTTTGTACAACTATGGTTGTTGGTTTGTTGTCTATCTTGCGATGGACGCACTTGGAGTTTAAATTACCTTATTGAATTTGTCTCTGTACAAAATATACATAGTTTTGGTTTTAGTTCATCAGCGGAAGGCTGTATTGATTTTTGCGATTTTGACTTTTTACAAGTTTTTAAAATATACTTGTCTCTTCTAGAATCAACAAGTAACAGACTGGTAGATTCGATTTAATGCTCGCGGTTATTATTTCCCTCTGCTTACTATAGTGAAGATCGCAGACTGATCGACAAGCGTCGCTTAATAGTTTTAATACTTTTGACGTTTCATTCGTCAGAATAAAATTAAGTATGTCACCGATGGCGCATAGATCATTTCCCAATGAAACTTATTGTTTTGTCTGTATTTGAAACATAAGAAAATGTCATTTAGAGATGTTTTCTGTTATTGCAGCATTAGCCTCTGGATTTATTATAAGTGCCATACGGAGGTCGACAATTTCTGGGGTATAAATACCCCTCTACATATGTATATACATATAAATTAAGTCTTTGTTCCATCCTTTTAAAAGGATTTCTTTCCATAGGCCTGCAATATCTTTATGAAGAGTCGAACCAAGGATTCAGAGAGATTCCAGTTTAGGCACATTTTCGAGTAAAATCACAATATTATTTCCAGTTGTACCTCGACAGGCTCCTTCCCTTCGTTTATAGCCATACTGGTGTTTATTTGTGGCTTGATTGCACGAGACGAAAGCGAAAGCATGGTCGTCCTTAACTTACTTGGCGACCGACTGTCATTGCAGAGGCGAAGGTCATTCGGAAGACTTGGAGCTAAGTGATGAGGGTAGCTCAAGACCGAGCGGGCTGGCGGAACACTCTGGGTGCCCTCTGCCCCATTTAGGGGACATAGGACTTTAAGTCCAGTTAAGTCAAGTCTGGTATTGGCGACTTCGTTTGTTCTCGGTGGCCATTATCGTGGAAGCTATTGCTTACATCCCACGATGATGCGCTTAGTAAAGCAAGCGGTACAAGCGTTTTTGACGTCGACAAAACTCCATCAATATTTCCACTTCCGGTTCCGATTTCGTGTTGAACGGAGGCAATCGGAGTTGATCGACATTACAACTTAATATTGTTTAGGTAGCTGGTGTGCAACCATTATAATAATGTAACACGTTAGTGTATAATGATGTGGCTGTATTCACAGATCGTACATGTCTGTTTTAGCCAAAAATTGTGACGGTTGTAGATCGTACATGTCTACATATGTCAATAATTTTTTGTGACAAGTATTCTAGCTCGTATATGGCTACATGCGTCACATGATAAATTTCCTAGTAAATAGGAAAAAATACATCCAGTTATGGTGTTGTTTTCGTCCTTCGTTTCAGAGTTTTTATAAAACTTTTTATCCAATGTCCAATGTCCTTAAATTTTCTTCGAATTTCTTCTTCAGTATCAGTATCAGCAATCAGCAATCAGCAATTTCCCATAATATCCAAGTTATTTTGTAGGTGCTTAGGTAGGCGTGCGAAGGCTTGAGCACGGAAACACAAAGTGAAGCAAAATCGTGCGCCAGCTGACAGAGGCAAGCTGTCCCCCACCAGCGGGCCACAAAGTAGGGGCTAACCGGAAAAATGTCAATGGATCTACTGTACCATTGACATATTAGTCAAAATAATACTTTTAATTGAAATAATCTAAAAGATCCGTGCAAGGCTGTAGCGTGGAGGCACGACTACAATATGTTAACACTAAATCGCTGAAGAACGAAGCTGTTAAACATAATTATCATAAAAAGAAGTCATTTGAATAGAATAACTTTTACCGGATCAAACTGCGACTTATTATTTATCTCGACGTTTCGAATGTGATCTCGTGCAGTTTTTGTTCAGTTACCGTTTTATTTCTGTAAAAGTTATTTTATTTAAATGTGTTGTGTAAAGAAATTATTAAGAATAGTCTTTTCAACCACGAGCAGCATAATCATAACTCTCGGAGGGGTTCCTTGTGATCTCGTGGATCAAAATCGAAACTGTATACACAAAGGGGACAGAAACGATCCTTTTCACCCTCCAGTAAAGGCTATAAAAGGCAAAAGCAATGATCAGCCAACTTTGAGCCGGTCAGCTATGACGGTATGCAAGTCATTGCAGGGAAATTCATTCTGCGAATAATAAACGGGTATCGCATACCTTTTTGGAAAAATCCTCTATTTTAAAACCACACTTACATAGTAGCGATCGCTATAGTACAATTGCACACATGTCAGCAGTAATTTAAAAGTAATTTAAATGAAAAAACAGGGAATTTTGGAAGTGACATCTCTAACTCCAAACTTTGTTAACCCTCTAATTTTTGTGCTCAAAAGTGACGGCTCGCATCGTCAAATTTTCAACTTTAAATTACTTATTACCTTAATAAAACCATATCGGTTAGTAAACATGTACCGCATTCCAGACTTCCCCTAACTTCAGGACTGGATGCAAGGTCGATCTGACGCAAGCATATTTCAATCTCGCGATTAAAAGCCAGACAGGACATATATTCTTCTGGTTTATATCATCGTCCTTGTGGACGAATCGTTACAATTGACTTGTCTCGTTGTCTTCGGGCTGAGTACTGACCCAAGAATATTCGCTTGTACTGAGTACAGCCAAGGATTGTCGCAAACTGGATCTCGCAAAAGCTTCGAGAAAAATAGTGAGAAACACGTAAATCCTATAGATACGCAGAAATACCGGGGATTTCAATCAAACTACGAGAAGCGATATTGGCGCCATAAAAAATTGAAATCTATTTGGTAATAGTCTGGGATCCCTAGCAAAACCTATCAATGGACTCTTGCCATTTCCAACAAAGTCTATCCGCCTTTGAAAAGAATTGCATAGCGTGTAGGTCTGTTAACCTTCAAGCGGGTCGCGCGTAACCGAAAAGACGTCGACGAAAAGAATAAATTAAAAATCATTTACTTTTTATACTTATATTTCGGTCAGGATAGTATTTAAATAAAAACACAAACGAAATATTTGTGATGGGAAAAAAAAAAAATCGAAGATATAAACCATATCTTAACATTTGACATGACAGCATTTGATTCGATGCGGCGCGACCACGGAAGCCAGTTTTCACGGTTCCTCACGAGGAAGGTGGCGTCACATAATCACGAATGTTGCGCATCACGCAGAAACCGCGCTTTGCAAGAAAAGTACTGGTGGAATCGGGAGATGCCACATACTTACTGATAGAGGCTCCCCGAACAATACACTTTTTAGCGACAGGTGCTTCAGCTATAGCTTGGCTCGCAGCTAATAATCTTAATGTCTGGCACTTGGAATTCAAAGGATTTGGAAAGGGAAGGAGATTCTTTACCTCCACAGCAGCTTGAAAGAAATGTTGGTAATCCTGAAAATGTTGAACCTTCAGGCAGAAACTTGATTCTCAATTCTGATTCAAATTTCAATGCGAAAAGCGTACGTGCGTAGCTTATATTTGCAACGAGGAACCTAGATCCCAGCTACTTTTGAACCTCACGTACCAGATATTTCACAATTTAGATACTTATCAGATCCTGTGTCCCGTTCATCAAATTCCCGGAAAGTTCAACAATTGAATTGTCTAACCAACAAACACAGTTAACTGTCGGAGTGGTATCTACTTCCAAAGTGTACAAAAAATGATATTTTGAATATGGGAACATCCGTAATCAATCTGTTCCATCTGTTGCACCCAAAACAGGTCGCGGAGTGATGAATTACTAGTCATGGGCGTTGTTGATAATTTCCGTCATCGATGATCACCGGTGTGGCGCTAGCGGCACCCGATGTTGACATCGTTGTTTTCGTCAACGGTGACGGCCAGCGGTCATTCACCTTTTGTTTCAACGATGCCGGGCGGTTAAAGATGTTTAGTTTTCGTTGACTTTATACATCGTTTTATTGAGAGTGATATTTAAATATGCTATATCGATAACAAAAACTATGTTGCAGTTGAATTTTAGATTTATGACCTAATTATACCTATGAAGACATGAATGTATGAAGGGGCTAAGTAACATTTTTTAGAACTCATATTTATTACGTTTAGTGAAGGTGTTATATGTGTCTATAACAATATTTATATGTATAATTATTTAATTTGTAAAATTAAGTTACTAAATAAACAATCAAGAAAATTAATAATTTTTAATAAAATATTCTTTGATCATAGCCTTCAACGGTTGGAGTTGCCGATGCCGTTGCCGATGAGGGTAATCGGGCGGTGTCGGTAACTCCCGGTAATGTTTATACTGAATCGGGTTATCGAGTTTTACCGGTGCCGGTGACATCCGTTACACATGACTTTGGCATCGGATGACGTCATCGTAGACTGACATCGGTGTTCAACATCGTTGTTAAAAAAAACGGCCACCTCTATGAATTACGCAACTCTAGATTTCAAGGATCGAGAAACATGTCTCACGATGCCTTCAACTAACAGTGGAACTGCCTGTTATCTTTGATTTTATTTATTTATTTTTATTTCTTTTTCACTACCATTTCTCTTTCCTTGCGTTAACTAAGCAACATCTGATTAAAGTCCCGCGGTGGAAAAAGGACTTTCGAGAGCGGATCTCAAAATTCGGTCCATTACATTACCATTCACCTTGACAAATCTGGATCGGTCCCTGATCGATACTACAATCCGCCTTCTAGTTCCCAAGTATGACGTACAAATTAATACACACAGAGATAATGAAATAAATACAGTGCATTCTCTAGCATATCAACCTGCCCAATTGTAGGCAGATCTTTTTCAAAAAATCTAAATTGTCGTTCAATAAGATTTTATTACATAAATCTGTGATTTAATACAAAATTGTGTGTTAAGTCCATAAATCTCTGTAACATAGATATATATAGTTTAAATAGATTGATTGAGTAATAATACTTTTGTGAAACATGTTTTGCAATCATCCCGTGAGACACCAAGGCTCCAAAGCCCCCGGCTTTTGACATTAGTAAGCTCGTTATGTATTTACACAATTATTCTGAGAAATGGAAAAATATTCTTCAAATTGTCCATCATCCAGCTCCATTATTAATATTTTGTTCGGGTCGCTAAATTCACGATCTGCCACTATGAAATGTCGATGGCGACAGTGATGATCAGATACTTTTGGGCCACAATTTGGTACTGAAACCGATTGTCGAGAATATAGGTTGGTTGGAATTGTTATCTAACACGGATAATTTTATTACATTCAGTTCCGTATTCTGGATCAACAAAACAATCTCTATTTTCGAAAAGATATGAGAAAATACCCTGCGTGAATCTAGTTACTTCACCTACATCCCGCTCAGTAATTTCAGACTGGATTGTCTCTCATTAAAGAGGCTGGAATCACTGCAACCTCAAACAGCATGCGTTCCGCAGTAGATTCTAGAGGATTGACAATATTCTTCTTAATGATATATTCTTCTTTTTAGTTTAAAATGGTAAATTAATTTCTCTTTCGCTTCGCCTATATTATAGGTACTTTTCATTCCCAAAATCACATTGGCGTTAATACCTTTTTGCACCAGGCGTTAACAAACAGGTCTCAATATATAAGCTTCTAATAACGGTCAAGTCGTTTAATAGACGCGTTTTACCTGAAATAAAACGCATATTAAACTACTTACTTTATTAGAAGCTTAATTTTTATTTCTGCCTGGTACATATTTCGACACAATGATTAGGACAGGGCTTAGCAGCTTCACAGCTTGACTGCGCCCCACCCGGGCAGAAAGAGTGGGATGTGCGAAAGAGAAGGCATGTATGTGCTGTGAACATCGTACGTTTCAATGCGCAGAACGCTATAATAAGGTGATAGCAGGACGTGGAAGTGACGCGCGGCGGAGGAATCGGCCCGCGCGCCTTCTCTTTTCCCCGCAGTCGCCTCATGCGTCTTAATTCTTTGTGTGAGTGACATCGGTATACTGCACACACGCGCACATGCGCACATTTCTATCTAACTACAGTCGAGCTCTTATGAGTTAATTATTAATTATATTATTATTGTTTCGTTTTTATTGTTATTGAATGTTTAGTTTCATCAGTTATTTATTTATGTTACATTTTTGTTGTGTTAGCTTGATTAATTAATAAAAAGGATAGAGAATAAGAAGAAAAAATTGATTAAGCCCAGAAAAAGAAGGAAGTTCTATGAAATGTATAAATATAATGAATACAATAATTAATAATAGTTTGTATATCTCATAAAATGTTTTTTTTTTCTTGCATCCTTTGATTAAGGACCATATTCACCTAATTCAGTATTTTAAACAATTCTCCAGATACGAATCTATAAGTAACACATTTGTAATAGCATTTCATAATTTAATAGAAATTCAAATAGAGCTAAATAATTTTGGACTTGATTATACCTGCGCGCACTTGTACTTGCCTCTAATTTCCAGCCGCCAAAAAGTTTGCATCGGACTATAAGTAGTTTAATATGCGTTTTATTTCAGGTAAAACGCGTCTATTATTCTATTCTTATTTGAATCGCATTGTAGGTATATATTTTGTTCAACTATTTATTATTTTGAAATCCTATGAAACCTCACTTACCGTCCTTATTTCATCTATATAAATTATAGACAATATAAAAGTTTTCTTTCTTGCTCATTTATAAATCATTTATAAATTTCAATTGTTTTAGATATTTGAACGCATCCAGTATGGAGCAGATTCCACCACCGAAGGAGGTGAAGATCCTTGAGACGGCTGAGGACATCCAAGAACGGCGTGAACAAGTTCGTTTTGTTTTATAAACTATTAATTGAATAATAATTATAGTTTAATAACATGTGGATTATTATGAGACTTAGCCTCATTTCAGTAAATGTTCTTTAAGTTAATCTATATATATAAAAGAGATGTCCACCTAAATAGTCACTCATCACGATATCTCTGGAACCATAAGGCGTAGCGACTTGAAATATGGTAGGAATATTCCTTTCGCCGAGTAGAGGTCAGCTAAGAACGGATTTTACGAAATTCAACCCACAAGGGGGGTTGCGGGGGCAATTGCTAGTTGCTTATAAAATTAATTGTCAATAATATTCTTAACTTATAGTAGGACTACCTTCATGTATGATGGTTAACAAGATTTAATTTTCAGAAATATCTTCATCCAAGTAATGCCATAGTAATTATGTATTATAAATAATGGTAATATTGCAAGTTCATACAACCTTGAAAAAGTTAGACTCGATTACTAAATAACCTTTTCTAAAACAGACCATGTTAAATTATGATGATATATAGACTATGTTCTGTACTTGGCTCTTAATCTAGTTATTGTAATTAAAAGAGAATCTGAGTTGTGGAAAAACATTGGATTTTTTATATCTGTGACTAAACTACCTCAAGGCAGATAGTGGCCATTGCCTGCAAGTGGAACACAGAGTGTAATAATGACTACAACATATTATGTTACAATAAACATGTTACATACTTTAAAAATATTAATGAATTATATTTAAAGAATAAACTTTATTTAATAAGTTGTACATATTATAAAAATGTTTGTTTTGTGACCTAAATGGATTATTTATTTTTGAACAGGTACTGAATCGCTATGAAGACTTCAAGCAAGAGGCTCGCGCTAAACGCGAAAAGCTGGAAGACTCTTGGCGCTTCCAGTACTTTAAACGTGACGCTGACGAACTGGAATCCTGGATTCAAGAAAAATTTCAAGCTGCCAATGATGAAAGCTACAAAGACCCTACCAACTTGCAGGTATAATTCTTTATCATGTCTCTGCTACACAAGTCGCACTTTGAAAACAAAAGTGACACTGCCAATTTTTTATTATATTTTTTCAAATAACGTCACTGTAATTGAATTTATTCAGAGTACTTTAAATATAAATAGCCTAGATTGTTAAGTATTATAAGTTTTTAATATTGATTACGAACCTCTACAATATCACTGACTTCAAGTTCAAATAGCCATATTAAAAAATATTAACATTAGCATAATGTCATTTTTGTTTTCAAAGTGCGAAGTGTTAACTAAGATGTTTTGGTCAGATCAATCAAGCAAAGTCAAAAATGAAAATACAAACTTGTTTCGAAATCTATTAAAAATCAGTTGATAGATCTGTCAAGTTTATATATAGGTCTAGTGAAGTTTCAATTTGAATGATTGAAATTGTTGTCCAAATTAGTTGCACTTTTTGCCAAGTAACCTCTCATACTGTGTAACAGTTAAAGGTCTCTTTTGCCTCTGTGCCTTTTTTGTGCTTTTTTGCACACAAAGTAAAGTAAAGTAAAAGTCGAGTTTTAAATGTAATTGTCATGTTGGACCCGAAAGAAATAGAGCGATAATCGATTAAAACACGAGAAAACGGTCGACAAAATTTTGTCGCGGTTGTCATGCTAGGCCAGCAGTCAATAAAACAGAACACAAACACCTATGAAATTATTTGCACAAAAGATTTCTACAGTAGTTAATATTTACTTATACTTTTTAGGGGCTTTTAAATATTTTTTGAATTTTCATCCCTTACAGGCCAAAATCCAAAACCACCAAGCCTTCGAGGCTGAGGTGGCTGCCCGCTCTAACGCCATTGTGGTGCTCGACAATACGGACAGCGAGATGATCGACACCATCCGGAAACGCTTGGACGAGCTGCACCGGCTGTGGGAACTGCTGCTCTCCCGCCTCGCTGAGAAGGGCATGAAGCTGCAGCAAGCGCTGCTGGTGCAATTCCTGAGGCACTGCGATGAAGTCATGTTCTGGGTCGACGACAAGGTGAGTACTGTGGTGTTGAGACGGGTGGGGTTAGGTCGAATTTTGTAGAATTTTCAGTAAATTGTCGCATAGGCAAAGTTATCAAACAGAGAGTGTTGAATAGCTCATAACTAATATTTCTTGGCTATAAAAAAATTTGGAGCGACCTCTTAAAATTTTTTTTTTGAGCTGTCTTAGAGAGGGTTCTTAAAACATCAAAAACTAACATTTTCTCAGTCGAGACTAAAAAAAAAATAGTCGGTTTTTTGGGCCACCCTAATATGTATGTCATTGACATAGTATTAAATAGACTTCAGGTTGCATACAAAATTCACGAAAAAAGTGTCTCGATGATTTAAGCCACGCCCCTTGACAAATTTTGAAAAAATGACACTGCTCAATGGGAACAAATAAAAGTGTGAATTCGAAATATGATTTTATTAGTTACCAAAATATATATACATATCTATGTACATACACACACACTTGACTAACTTCGAAGACTGGTATTATTCGTATAGTTTATGAAACACCCATGTGTAAATTATCATATATCTAGTAGGGTACAAAATAATATATCAACATGAAACGTAAACTATAATATATTTGATAAACAATAATATAATGTTTTATATGAAATTAATAGTAATTCGTATGTTAAATAATAATATCCGCAAAATGTTCCGAATGTACAGATTGGAATATTTTCTTTTCCGTTTTAGCGTGAAAGCGTATCAAAAAAAAAAAAAAACTTTCGCATTTATAATATTACTAAGGATGCTTATTCTTAGATAGTAAGGATTATTTCAGTACAAATCTACTCCATGCATCCACTATTCTGTTACACAATAGTTTGCGCATGTGTTGGCCAACCTTGGCCAAACATTTGTAGCGTTGATTTAAAACAGATAATTTTGTTCAAATTTTGAATTATTTGTTAGTTTGAAAGCTTAAAATATATCTTATTTTATATGTACTAACCAAAAATAAGACTCCGTCCGTAAAATTGTTTTTTCGGGAATTATTTTCGAAATTTTTGAAGACTAACTGCGTCATTGTGAAACGTCTTAATATTGGCCGTGCTTGAAGAGAACTAAACAAAAAAGCGTCTCACATATCAAGTGAGCCGCAATTTACCAGCACGGATTTTTTGCGTCGACCCGATATCTAGTATATTGTTGATCGAAGATGTATGTACACTGATTAATTGAATCTCATTTATGTTTTGATTTCCCTATATTTTCTGACTGTCCACAACCGATACCCAGGGCCTGAACGAGGCGTGGCAGCGTCTCCGGCAGCTGGCGCTGATGCGGCAGGATCGCCTGTTCCATTCATGGAGGGTTGAAGGGAATAAAAAGGTATCTACTAGACAATTGTGATTTACTGCCCTGACCGCATCACCACTTACCATCAGGGGATAGTGTTTAAACAATTATCTATCTTTAGGTAAAAAACTTTTTTTTTAAATAAAATGTTTTATCAATAAAAGTCTCGTTAATAAAAGAAAATATCATATAACTAGCTTCTGCCTGCGACTTCGTCTGCGTAAAATTAGTACTACGGGTAGCTTATTTATTATCCGAGCAATTTTTTCATCAATCTCCTTACTATTTTAATATTCTGATCGCGGCTATATAATATATAATTTACATATTAATCTCTCCGTGGTAGTAGAGTTAGGTATTAGACTTTAAATATGGTATACGGTAACACATCATGGACACTCATCGTAATAAAAAATAATACTGTAAAGTTTCTTCAAAATCTGTTCAGAAGTTTTTGCGTGAAACATTAACAAATATACTAATACATTCTCACAAAGTCTAATAAATATAATACATTCTCACAAAGTTTCACATTTATAATATAAAATTTATTTTTTAGAATGCTTACTTTGCAAATAATACACATACACAAACTGCTGTGATTAACTGTTATTATTTAATTACATTTTTATAAACTACGTTTTTTGTTTCTAAAACTACCACCATCCCTCTCATGATACCCTGGTTACTTTGATATCTTTGATTGTACGGCATTTTTACTAATCATAATATGTATAAATGATTTCAATAAATATACGTATAGTAAATATATTAATAGATTTGTTTGGACTTCCCTGCGAACTTTCATCCCCTATTTCATCCCCACATAGGACGATATTTCAAAAATGCAAGAACAAATATTTATTTATAAGTTATCAAGTGCCTAAATATAACGATTCATGGTGTCATCTTCGATATTTAACGAACTTCTATACAATTTTTCATCCCCTATTTCAACCCCTCCAAGCCTATATTTCGCGATAAAAAGTAGCCTATGTCCTTTCCCAAGCTCTAGTCTACTTCTGTACCAAATTTCAACAAAATAGGTTCAGTGGTTAGGCGTGAAAGCGTAACAGACAGACAGACAGAGTTACTTTCGCATTTATAATATTAGTAGGGAAGTAGGGATAGGCATTTTTTTTTTCTTTCCCGGCAGCGTAAATACGAAGGTGTCGAGCGGGACCTCGCGGCGCTGGAGGACGAGGTGGCGACCCTGGAAGTGGACGGCGAGGTGGCGCGCCTGGCCGACATACGGCGGGACGAGATCACCACCGCCTGGCAGACGCTCGTGCACAAGGCTCAGGTATGGAATTCAGTTTCAATTCTATTCATTTAGGTAACACGATGTACAGATAGCAGCACGAGTCGTGAGCACAGATGAACCGTGGTGGGGATTGAGTCAGCGTAAGTACAATGTCGGGAATAATTATTTGGCACTTTTATTATTTCAATCGATAATTGAAAATTACATTAATTAATTGATTAAATTGTCGCACCTGCAGTGTGTTTATAAAGGTCCATCATGTTTTTCGTAATATCTATTTATTTCATGTAACAAAACACTGAGTAGATCATTCGGTGAGGATTGTCTATTTAACATCGAATTCTTTCTGCTCTGCATATTTTGTTTTTAAAGTTCTATCAAATCGGTAACAAAAATTACAAAAATACACTAATTAAAAAGTTGTAACTAAAATTGCACCCAAGTGTACGATGCTCACGACACGCGCCGGTAACTCTACACCAATGAACGTCAATGAAAAATATATTGAATGCTTCTAATTTTACATTTACTAATTTCGTTCTAACATTTTCCTTAAGTTTGCCATGTGTCATTATTTCCCAAAATTCGTATAAGCGACACTATCGAATGGTGTAATTCGATTCTTGGCTAGAAATTTTGATTTTTCAAAAATCCAACGATGCAGTTTTAGTTTTCATCAAAAGCCAAATTCCTCATAGTTTCCGATTTGGCCACGGATGCACTCTTGAAAAATTCACCATGTATATCTGTTTGTTGCGAATTTTCACTGATCAACTTTCACTTCTGTGCACAAAGGAACCATTTCTTAATGTTGTTTCTACGAAATTTGAATACATATTTTTGTTAATCCCAATAGGAGCGTCGCCTGTCATTGGTGTCCTCGTACGCTCTGCACCGGTTCCTGGTCGACTACCGCGACTTCGTGTCCTGGATGAACGACATCTGCGCGTTCATCGACCTCGACAAGGAGCATAAGGTAATAAGACGGCTAACCTTGCCGTTATTATTACTACCAGTGTAATCCTGCGTGTTCCTAAGTATATTAATCAATGAGTTAGCTAGCTATCGAATTGACTTATTGATTTATTGAATTACGATAACAATTAATGGAACATGTGAACACATTATTATCATTAAAAAATTAATCATGCTACAAAACAAATCTCAAATGCTTAAAATAAAATAATATATATGAAAAAATACAATTATGTCGATATAGTAAATTGCATTAATATAAAATATTTATAGGAAGATGTTTATATAAGTTTAAGCACATGCTATTTAGAGCTAGTCACTGAATAATTTTGCAACATACATTTCGCGTGCTTGGAGGTAAAAGGACTTATAACAACTTACCTTTACCTTTGCAAAGGTAAAAGGGCGCATATTTTTTTTTTAATGCCAATCGAGTAGTAGACACATTCTACGCTTAACATTGAAAAAAAAAAAATTCAAAGGTAAAAGGGCGTATGTCTCTAATTATACGCCCTTTTACTTTTAAGAATTCGAAATTTTGGTGATCTAAAGGTGAAAGGGTGTATAATTTTTCTCCTCGTCACTTGACGAAAGATCAGCAAGATATTTTTTTTTAACTAATTTATCACTAAATTTACTCATTGTTACTAGTTTAACTACCAATAATGTGAGATTTAAAGTGAGATTTGTTATTAATAAATATAAAATAATAAAATCAAAATACAATATTTATCTGGATATGGATCTAGTTAAAACGGAGCTTTGGCGGAATGAATTTTTAAAAGAATTATTTTTTTTATAATCTTTATTAAACTCTTTAATTAGAGCAACAAGTTAATTGTAGGAGGGCCGAGTTCTAACTAACTGATTTTTTAATACGACGGTATTGTCTGGATTTATGTAGGGTCAGCGGAAAGCGCCCAGTAGACAGGCGCCAAGGTGGCGTTGTTTATTAAAAGATTGGGTTACCCGTTTGTGCTGGCATAACTCCTCCCTCCGTAAGTTCAAGATTATCCACATGGGGATGGGGATTATCTTGAATTACAAACAATTTTTTAATTTTATTTTTAAAGATAATTAATATAAAAACTATTACTAAAATGGTTAATACAATGTTTCCTATACTAATACCCTTATAATCTACAACACTTTCTCTTTCACTACCACTTATCACTTCACTTTTTTGTAACAGGAGGTTTAGGGACCGGATGTCATTTAGATCAATTTCTTTCAAATTCAGGGGTTTCCTTTCCTCGTGTGCCGTCGTATTCAGAATCTTAGGCAGATTGGTTATCGGTATTTTTGAGAAAGTAATATCTTTGTCTTGATATTGGCTCTTCCTTAAGTGAAAGTTTTTTATTTTAATGTAACAGTCATCATCGAATGTTAATACGTAAGTACCACGTAGAGTTTCGTGATTCACTTCGTTTTCACAAAATTTTGAAATAATTGTTTCAGTTTTAGTATGAATTATCCAGCGGTTAGGTTGTATTAATTCAACCTTGACGTCATCGGTGATAACAGGTATGGAGTGACATGTAGAGATATTTGAAGAGAAATTCATAAGTGCTATAATACAGTCATCTTTCAATAATGGTGAGGTTTCTGTTTCAGTACACAGGAAGCGAGCTTCTTCTAGTTCCAGGCAAGATTGTAAGAGTGGCGTAATCATTAAACCTTTCACGAGGATATATGGATATTTGGGTAGGATAATGGTGGTAAGGTCATTAATCTCATTATGCATAGGTAACGGTATTAATTTATAATAATTATAAATCTCATTTTTAATTAATGGAATATGCATAATAAATTTTATTTGATTTTGTTTTACATAGGCTTTAAGCTCGATACTTTGTTCTATTTTTACAATGTTCTCAAGATTAACAGGGTATACTAGCTTATAAGTACGTTCAATTTCCTTAAGTAATAACACAAGTTCATTAGTATTAATAATAGATTGATGCAATAATTTTATTCGGGCGAAGGCAATAGCGGTCTCAATTTCATTCATTCTTATATAAATGATCTGGAAGTTATGAGCAAAAATGTTATAAAAATGAATTATTTTATTACTGATTAATAATATTTCTGATCTATTTAAACTAAGACTAATATCTTGAATCTTTTTATCAATTTGAATAAAATTGTTCCGCGTAGAATTAATAACATTTTTTACAGTTCCCATCATTTCCGAGACTATTGTAACTTTATTATCAAAAGCATCTTGTTTTCGTTTTAATTTCTGAATTAATCCTTCATACTTTATGGCGTCATCATTGTCAAGATTGCCAGTTATTGCCTTAATAAAAGAACCAATTGGATTAATTAAACCGCGTTTAAATCTCACTGAAGGAACTAACTGCTTGTATTTACGTATAGTTATATTCATGAAAAAGTCTGTTTGCGTTTGGACTTCAGAAAAATCTGATTCGAAATATTTAGTATTAGTACAATTTTGAACTTGAGACTTAAGTGCCAAATAACTATTAATATTCGATTCTAATTCCTCATAAATGGGTTTTAAATCTAATATTTTTATAATTATCCATGTATCATAACTAAGTATCGCTTGGCCTTCCTTTACAGGCAGGAGTCCTGGGTTCTCCTCAATCTTCTGCATGTGAAGGGCCTGATTGTGGATCACCTGAACCGCCAGAAGTATTAACCTGTGGAGGGCGTCGTATGTCTTTAATAGTAATTTCTTTATAAAAATAAAAAGTATTTTATATTAGGCTTAATGTTATCTATAAGGAATTTTCTAACAATATCTGGATTATTGAAAGGTAAGTGTAATTTAAATTTTTTTTTTTTTTTTTTTTATTTTAGCTCTTGGTAATTTTTTTACTGATAATTTATTTCTTTTCCAGGGAAATACAAGGACTTGATTTGGCTTGATATTAATGGGTTCTTGTAAGATAAGTATACCTTCTGTATTTATTTCTTCCGCTGAGTGTACTGTACTAATCATTTTATTATTTGATTTTTCAGATGCGGTTATGGTGCTACTACCTGAAGGTGGAACACTTAAGATTATTTCAGAACCAGAAGAGATTTCCATTGGATTTTGACTCTGACTTCCGACTTGGTCTGAGTTACGACTGGAAGTTAACTGCGTTATATTTTTGGTTAGATTATCTAAATGACCTTGAAGATTTTGCTCGCTCTCATCAAGATTAACTCTCATAGATATGTTTCTGTTTTGCTTACCATTTTTGTATACTATATTAGAGTCAAATTCGGGAATATTTTCATTCAACATTTTGTCAAGCATTAAATCGCTGTTGGTAAAATTCAATCTACATATTTCATTACAGAGTGGTTCTACTATTGTATCACTCGTCTGTGAGTTTTTTGGAATTGGGGCTCTAGTTTCACATCTAGGTTCTAAAATTATTTCGTTTGGTGGACTATAAATTATCGGTATTATTGAATTGTTGGTTTGTAAAACTTGATTCTGCATATCAATAGTGGCTTGTAATTTTTTTAGTAGATCGGAACCTATCAGACCATCGTAACTACCATCCACATTATAAACGTAGAATTTATGTGAAAGTTGGCTATTAAAGGTTTCAGGTAATGTGATATATACCACTTCATCGTGTGTACTCTGTGTATGTGTACTAATTACTGTGAAAGGTTCACGGTATTTAAAAGAATGGAAATAAGTATTTGCTAGAGTTGGGCTTATAAAGGAACGACTACTTCCGGTATCTATAAGAAAATTTGAATTAATCTCTGGTATAAAAATGTGCGGTAATTTTAAATTACTATCGCAATAATTTAGGTTTATCATTTCGGTCTGGTTTTTGTAACTATTTTCCTGAATTTGCGTCTTATCCGGTAATTCAGTCTGTTTGTTGTTAGGTTCGTCTGATGAATCCGAATTCGTAACAGCAATTTCAACATACTCATCAGGGTTATTTTCATTGATATCATTAACATCATAGTAATATTCGAAATTTTGATCATTACAATAACCTTGGACTTGGGAAGGTTCATCTAAGTCACTAATTATCATATTGTGTCTAATAGGCGCGGTACGCATGGAAACGTCGGTATCCATTCTTTGATTAGGAATTCCAAATTTGAAATTTGTTTGATTCGGAATTCCGAATTTAAAATTTTGCTGTTGTGGGAATCCGAATCTAGCATTATTTTGCATAGGAGCACGCGGTTGGAATGGTAAGGGTTGTCCCACATTCCTCTGAGGGATGTTCGCATTTGGGTTTGAGGGCATTCTATAGGATTCTGGAATAAATCTACTTTGCATATAATTTGGCCTTGGTTGCGCCATTGATTGTTGAGGAATACCAAATTTGAAATTGCCTTGGGGTACGCCAAATTTGAAATTATTTTGTGGATTACCGAATTTATGATTAAAATTTGAATTGTTCACTGGATTGGAAATAGGTGAAAATGGTTTTAATGTAACATTTTGGGACGTTGGTATTTGTTTATTAATTTTATTTCTAGCGTTATACTGCATTTGGAAGTTAATTTCTTCGGTGACTACACTTAGGGCATTTTCCAGGTTTGTACAACCCTTAAGACGTACTATTCTTATAAGATCCTCCGGTAAATTATACAGAAAAACATTTAGTGCTACATTATCGTAGATGGTATTTTTAGCTTTCTTTAATTCATTATTTAATATTTTGTTAACTTTCGCAGCTAAGCTACTTCGAATACTTTGTATCTTTTGGCAAAACTGCGTAAATGATTCGCCCTGTTTGATTTTTAGTGACTCTAATTCTATCGCGATACATTCCTCCGAACGAGGGTCTCCAAAATGCTGGGAAAATGTATTTTTTAATTCTTCCCAAGTTTCAATTTCGGGATGTTCACTCAATAAATTGGCGGCCTTACCTAATAGCCTACTAGTTATTGCATGAAAAAGGTATTCGTTCTGATTTCTATCGCCTTCTACTTTGAAATTTTTAATTACATACTCACTTTTGAGTATAAAAAGATTTAAAAGATTTTCGCTCCCGTCATACTTGGGGATTAAGTTTAATATTTCTTGAGGTACAATTTTGAAGCTTTCCATATTTATTTAATTTTTAATTTAATTAAATTTAATTATAGAAGTTCAACATCGAAAGCTTAAAAATCACAAACACAAAATAATTATCAAAAGAAAAAAGAAATATAAAAGTTATAATAAAAAAAAATCACAAAAAGTTTATAAAAAAAATAAAATATAAAATTTTCAATCAAAATCATATAAAAACACAATAAAATATACTTAAAATCAAATCTTAAAACTAAAGTGTAATTACACGATGTAATTCATACACTATTTCGAGATGTTCGCCGATGTAGTGCAAAACAAAATCAAATAATGTATATGAGATTAAAGGATAATATACGAAAACAGGGAAGTGAAAAGTTTTACTCACAGCCTGCTCGCTTTCATCCTGAGTTAGACTCTATACCACTCACTGATTTTAAAAAAATAGCACTTATTCTCTCCGCACCGCTTTTCACTAATTTATTTGGTTCGAGGATTCTCGCACTGCGTATAGACAGTTCGAAGCACTTTTGTATCCCGATTAGACCGATTTTAGTGTCCTCACAAGGTTAAGTGCTCCGATAATTCGCGAGAATCCTACCGGCTGCGCCAGTTAAAACGGAGCTTTGGCGGAATGAATTTTTAAAAGAATTATTTTTTTTATAATCTTTATTAAACTCTTTAATTAGAGCAACAAGTTAATTGTAGGAGGGCCGAGTTCTAACTAACTGATTTTTTAATACGACGGTATTGTCTGGATTTATGTAGGGTCAGCGGAAAGCGCCCAGTAGACAGGCGCCAAGGTGGCGTTGTTTATTAAAAGATTGGGTTACCCGTTTGTGCTGGCATAACTATCTATTAAAACAAAACAAAACATTACTTTATAAATTGCTAACAATATTTTGATAAATGCAATATAAACTTTGAATCTTCTTATTTTCTTACTTACTTGATCATGTCGAATAAACCACTTAAATTTCGGGGGACACAGGACATCCTCTCTAGTTACAGGCATCTTTAGTCACAGATTACACTATTTAGCATATCTTTAGTTAAATCTTCTCTTAATAAGTCCACTATTTTCATTGTATAACGTATTTCTATACTTTTGCATGAAATCTTCATCGAATGATTCCATGAAGGGATTGACTCAAACACGGTTTCTGTTGTGTTGACGGGGCGTTTTCAACAACTCAATATCTTCCCATCCTCAATATCAATTAAATCGACCATATTAATATCCATTTTCGGGTAAAAACAACACAACACAAATCACAATGACAAAAAGAAACTTTGACAGATACGATTTAGACCATCGTTAAACTAGGGGTCGCTGAAGTTTAGCGTTAGACCATGCTATGAACTAAGGTTTAACGCAAAAACTCGTTTTGTAATATCAATTGTTCTTAAACTGTAGTTTTTAGATTTTTAGTTAAACTGCGTTTTGTAATAAGGCGCTTTAGGTTTTCGTGCTCCCCAGGTTTTTGCAATATTTTTGCTATTAAAACAATTTAAATGATACATAACTCTTTTGAAATATGTACTCCAGCTCATAAGGAAGCGATTGGTATAAACATTTACATTTTTCTAATTTTGTGGGTTGATACTGAATTGCTTAACAGCATCCATTTATGAATCTTAAGACTTATACCTGACCTTTGGGTTTTCACTTTTGACGGACTTGTTGGCGCGTTGCCGGCACCTGCCGTACGCTCCGATGGGTCGCGGGTTCGAATCCCACCGGGACGACATGTTTATAATTTTCTGTGAGCATGTCTTTCCCACGTCTGGTAACTTCGGGCATTGAAAGGGTGAGATATCGAAATTACAACCTACAAAGGTAACGAACCACCGTGAATAGATGGAAAAACCGTGAAGTGCATTGCGCGTTTCGGTTTCAGTTTGTGGATTTCCGAATGCTCGAAATTAAAAATAGGTCGACAGCGCATCATTGACGATTGATGTCTATATCTATATTAATATTATAAAGAGGAAAGATTTGTATTTTTGTACGTTATGAATAAACTCAAAAACTACTTGACCGATTTTAAAAATTCTTTCACCAATAGAAAGCTACATTATCAGCGAGTAACATAGGCTATGTTTTGTATATAGTACATCTACATTGCAGCCGTGTGAAGTGTTGCTATTCTATAATAAAAAGTGTCCAATAAGAAGGTGGGTATGTTTGCAGGCGGCGCCGGCGCAGGAGTGCTGCGCCCGCGCGGGCCACGGGCAAGAGGAAGTCGGTCGACGTCACGTCCTCTGATAAGGGTTAGTATTACTTATTGCTAGTTTTAGATTTACTTATTAAGGGTATGTTCCGATATGCACTGCGAGCACTGCACAGTGCTATCACTGTAGAAAAATTCGTTCCGTTATGGACTGCCAGTATACTGCCGCAGTACCCTAGGGAAATATATGACGTCATAAATCGCCGCCATATTCTACTGTGAGCACTCGCGTTTTCGAGGTAAGGTACTCGCAGTACTTTGATCACGTGACCAGTCAAAACCACTAGAGTGCCTAACATCTTATAAACAATAGCTACAGTTTTAATGAAAGAGTACTTACTTTTATTATATATTTAGGTAACGAAGTAGAAATCCATTTAAAGAAATAACAATTTATTTCAAACAGAACCAAATCCATTTACAACAACAAAATAAATAACAATTGGAGCAAAATTACCACAAACAAGATTAAATTAAAACCAAAGGATCGAACCATCTCGGAGTTGTAGACCACGTTGATGTGCACGCCACGAATGCCGCCAGCAGACTGACTTGTGATGGTTGTGCGCTCTGCTTTTATAGTCGATATTACGCACGTGGGGGTAATACCAACCTAAGAGTCGCACGTGGGCGTAATACCAACCTAAGAGTCGTTATTACGCACGTGGTGTTATGCCAACCTAAGACGGCTTCTCCTGACTATGCGGCGTCCTCGTTCACAACCATAGCCACCAGATCTTCTGCGCCAAGGTCGCGCAGCTGTTGCTGCGGCGCTGTTGCTGCGGCGCTGTCGTCGTACGGTGCACGAAGGAGTCATAGAGTCGAACGATGACTCTTCCTCTGCCCCTTATGGTGCCAGAGCAGCCTCAGGTGTGCAAGAAGGATCAGCACCTTGGTCTTCAGCTCTATTGTCCTCGTCAGAAGTGAGCTCAATATAACACATTGCCATAGCTATAACAACAAACTGGCTTAGCAGTTCGAACGACTAAATGACTTGGTATTAGTTATGCATGTAAGTGAGCCATTTAGTTTTATGAAGTTTTTTCTATCACCTGGAGGTCTCCACGTTACACGTCTCAAACCTAGCACACACCCATGAACCACCATACAGCATGTCCATGTTAACTATCGTTGGCAAGGTTAAGTGTCCAATCAACACTGAACCAGTGACTCGAAATGAAATGAACGTCAGACCGCAAGACTCGAGCAGCGGTCGATAAACCAGTAATTTGGAATCAAATCAGCATCATACCACCTGACTCTGGCACCGGTCGATGAACCAGTAATTTGGAGTCAAACCATCATCAGACCGCCAGACTTGGGCACCAGTCGATGAACCAGTAAAAACATCATCAGACTGTCAGACTCGGGCAACGGTCGATGAACCAGTAATTTGGAGTCAAACCATCATCAGACCGCCAGACTCGGGCACCGGTCGATGATTCCGTAATTTGGAATCAAAACATCATCAGACCGCCAGACTCGGGCACCGGTCGATGAATCACTTATTTGGTGTCAAAACAACATCAGACCGCCAGACTCGGGCACCGGTCGATTAAT
Organism: Anthocharis cardamines; assembly: GCA_905404175.1. Lineage (NCBI taxonomy): Eukaryota > Metazoa > Arthropoda > Insecta > Lepidoptera > Pieridae > Anthocharis > Anthocharis cardamines. The sequence continues at coordinate 2,168,000 of FR989972.1, read as the reverse complement.
CCGTAATTTGGAATCAAAACATCATCAGACCGCCAGGCTCGGGCACCGGTCGATGATTCCGTAATTTGGAATCAAAACATCATCAGACCGCCAGGCTCGGGCACCGGTCGATGATTCCGTAATTTGGAATCAAAACATCATCAGACCGCCAGGCTCGGGCACCGGTCGATGATTCCGTAATTTGGAATCAAAACATCATCAGACCGCCAGACTCGGGCACCGGTCGATGAACCAGTAATTTGGAATCAAAACATCATCAAACCGCCAGACTCGGGCACCGGTCGATGAGCCATTAATTTGAGATAAAATCAGCATTAGACCGCCAGACTCGGGCACCGGTCGTTTCAAACAACTCAAGTTACTGTAGGTGTCTTAGATTAACACCAGCTGTATCCCAACCAGCCACCGTTGAACTTTGCTTGAGAGGTAAAGAATTACCGTAATTTGTTTAGTCATAGCATGAAATAGAACCAAAAGTAGATGTCGTATGTAAGTCTGTGAAAAGGTAGGTATGTCAGGGGGTAAGGCCTTTTAATTAGAACGATAAGGGCTTATGGGGACTATGACTAAACAAAACTACGATTTTTACTTCACCACCCCAAAGTAGTCGACTGACTCAACTTACATTCAAATGAAGTAGCACACGCATCTGGGCACTACTCCCCACGCCAATGCGCCATATACTCGGCCACCGCTTGGGTGGTCTTGTCATATAACCCACTCAGCAGCTTCAGCTCGTAGCGGCAGCTTGGCAAAGTCCTCAAGACCTTGTTTGGCCCCGCTCAGCAGCTTCAGCTCGTAGCGGCAGCTTGGCAAAGTCCTCAAGACCTTGTATGGCCACGCATACCTGGATCAAGCTTCCCCGTCAACTGGGAGTACTTGAACACAATCACCATGTCTCCAATCTGAAACATACGAGACGGACAGCATTCTGGTTAGCATAGGCTTCCCGATGGACTTAATTTCAACTCAGTAGCTCAATTGTATTGGTACGGCACATTTCACGCCATGCCGCTCTATCTGGCCGCGCAGTCTCAGTAGCCACATCACGGAATAGACTCCTGATAACGGGAGCCGCGTCATTAATGCTTACAAAAAGGTTTAGAGGAGACACCTGCGTAGTCTCTCGCTCGATCGCGTTCAAGACTGCAGTCTCCACATAGTGTCCGACCACAACAATAAAGTTGTTCCATAAACAAACCAAACAGTTAGCCACATACTTGGCTACGAACCGATGCAGGCCCGGGAACCAGAAGTGCTTCAGGATCAGGTCTTTCGGCACCGATGTGTTCGTGTTCACCGTCGAAGACCCACAGAAAACCAAACCTGGCGACCTTTGCGTATGTAGCACAACAACCGCGCCAAAAGGAGGGGCCTCACTGGTAAGAAGTGGCAGTAGAGCGCGTCATTTTGATGCACATACCGATGAGAGTCCAGCCGTCCCGCCCATAATCGCTCGACGAGCCGCTGCGTCTCCTGGTCCACGGCCCGCGGGATCTGGCTCCCGCCCTGTTGCGTGCCCTTGTGATATTGTTGACCTCCACTGTTGGGTTGCGGCCAAGATAGCCAGCACAACACATAATTGCACCCTTTCGATATTCTATGTCGAAAGTAAAGTCGTTCAGATACAACCACCAGCGGGCAACGCGTGGCAGTAGGTTCTTCCTACGCTCAGTGGCTTTGAGACAAAGCTCTCGGCCAGCCACGATCCTGAACTGAAATACCAACTATACAATCGCGGAAGGGTCGTAGACCTCTAACAACCGTCAGCGTCCCCCGCTCCCAAGAGCGATACCTTGCTCTCTGCACCCTGTGTGGCCTTGACAAAATAGGCAATCACATGCTTCCCACTGTCACCGTGGGTTTGCATCAGAATCGCACCATAGCCGTTGCTTTCAATGCTGGTATGTTCCTCCGTTGACAGCTCAGAATCAAAGACTGCCAACACGCCCTCGGTGATGAGTCTCTGAATGATGCTCCGACGTACCTTTTCTGGCTCTGGGCCCCAATGGAACCCTCTCCTTGGTCAGTCGTGCGATGTCGTCCGGACACTGCATCCCTTAATGTAGCGTCGGAAGCACCCAGACAAACCTAATAACTGAACAACCTGCTTGACGTTCTCAGGGTGTAAGAACTTGACAACATTTCGACCTTGTGAAGACTCGGCCTCACCTGACCGTAACCAATAACCCTTTCCAGGTACTTGACTTCCGTAAAGAAACATTTTCGAAGGGTAAGCGAGAAGCTGACATCAGTCAGGGTTTGGAGAACGTGTCTCAGCATGTTTATCCCCACTTCTACCGTTGAACTCACTAGAAGTACGTTATCGAAGAAGATCAGGATTGATCCTGAATCGTTGAAACATCGCAGCATACTGTTGATAATGCACTGATACGCTATGAGAGAATTGGTCAGTCCAAATGGCATTTTGACGTACTCATAACGTCCTTCCAGGGTATCAAAACCCGTCTTGTGAATGGACTCTTTATCAATGAGATGAATGGAATACGCGCATGATCTCGAGACCCACGGCTACTCCCCGCTGTCTCACATCGAAGTGCTCCTCTGTGCTCCAATGTCAATTACGACAACGATCACGGTCACGATACTCGCGATCCGACACAGTCACAAAAGTTAGCAGCTATAATCTTGCTCCAATCAAAACAAGATTTATTGTCAGGCTGTTGTTAACTTTAGTGGGTAGTTGAATACGAATCCCACTTCTGAATTTAGGTAACGAAGTAGAAATCCATTTAAAGAAATAACAATTTATTTCAAACAGAACCAAATCCATTTACAACAACAAAATAAATAACAATTGGAGCAAAATTACCACAAACAAGATTAAATTAAAACCAAAGGATCGAACCATCTCGGAGTTGTAGACCACGTTGATGTGCACGCCACGAATGCCGCCAGCAGACTGACTTGTGATGGTTGTGCGCTCTGCTTTTATAGTCGATATTACGCACGTGGGGGTAATACCAACCTAAGAGTCGCACGTGGGCGTAATACCAACCTAAGAGTCGTTATTACGCACGTGGTGTTATGCCAACCTAAGAATATTATAAATTCACTTTATAATTAATATTAATTAAAATATGTTTAATTTGACAGTACTCCAAAACAGTTTTTTTTAATGTACTAGAAAACTTTAATACACTCATTTGAATGCTGCGTCGAAAAATGCGGCTGACAGTATACGGGATTGCGTTCCGTTTTAAATAGTAACCAGTATAACTGGCTATAAAGGAACGGCTTCACAGTATACTGAATTGACGTCACACTGTACAGTGGTCGCAGTGCATATCGGAACATACCCTAAGATTTACCGAAATACGAGACGTAATGACACGTGTAATGGCCAGACTTTGATATCTCGAGGGCACGAACGAACATGTCAAAGAATATCTATCTGGAATAGACAATTAGTGTGTAATACCTCGTTTTACGCGTCCTCTGAGAGTTTTTATTAATGCCAGTGGGTCTAAAAAAGATCTACTTACGTATTTTAAAATGAAATCTATTGACTTTTAAAAAAGATACTTTAAAACGGATTAAAACACGATTTATTATTTATTTTATGAGCATCCGAAACGTCGGGATGATGTGGGATGATGATGAATGGCTCATTACATAATATGCCCATCGTGGTGACTGGTCGGAATTGAATTCGTGGATGCGGCGATGTTAGTTATTTCGACTATGTATGTTGTTCCCACGAGAATGTAAGTGCGTGCTCCTATTTCACCATGCCTACTGCTGATAGAGGATAAATATTTGTTTTTTTACTGTGGAACATGGTGTGGTAATTGCAGCTCCTTACAAACATTTTGTAAAATAAAAAGCTTGGCGATTAAAAAGAATGGCGGCGAGTTTATTGCCAGTTCTTCTCTTTCGTTCTACGCCCTTGATTTGACAACTGGCAGTAAATGTAAAATTAGAAGCATTTAAAATTTAATTTTTAATTTTATTGACGTTCATAAGTCTACATTATGTTACCTAAATGAATAAATGATTTTGAAATTGGTACGCAGAGATCACGGATTTCCATATGCAGTGGCATATACATACATATGGTTTACTCGAAATGTTATTTCTTTTAATTTAAATATATTTCTAGCAAGGACTGAAACAGGTTAATTTTTATTTTCCAAAATACGTGTCTGACTTCTCAGTCTATCTCTACCATGATATTAGTTTTAAAGAGTAATACACACTAAACTTATCACAGTATTTTTTTTCAGTAAATATGAATAAAAACGACAGAATATTAACAAAAACCTTTATTATACCGGTATAACTCCCATAGTAAATTAACCGATATTCGGTCCTTGGTTTCTAGCTTCGCTATATCTCAAACAAAAGTGAGTAGAAATGCATCTTGTATAACCATAGTATATCATATTGCAGAGACGAGTGGTGCCAAAAGGCGAAAGGCAGCGCCCGCGCTCGCTCCCGCCGCGCCCGCTCCCGCCGCGCCTACAATATAGTACATCTACATTGCACGCGTGTGAAGCCGGGGCGCGTTGCTAGTCGAATATAAAACCACTACAGAACGAAAGAAACAAAACATACTTTAACTATATCAAGCTTATATTATATTTATGAATAAGACCGTTTAAGTTTTCAAGTTATTCTATTTTAGGTTAAGGGACAAAATTACCAAAGATATGCAAGGAATATGTTGTTAATATTTGTGAATTCTACATATCGTCGCTTATGTAACACCACCGCTTTTTAGCGGCCATTTTGATGCAAAAATCGACTCAATGAGAGAATTGGATAAATTTGGAAAAACTTAAATGATATAATAGGCATATCAAATCATTTGTTATCCTTATTAACTGTTTTTAATTACAGCTTAAAAACTTTTAAGGGGCACACCTAGTGTGACAGCGTAAAAAGAAGGCATTTTTTGGGATCAAAAAAAAAAAAACTAATCAATAAATCGTTTTAAAATTTTGAGGGTATATTTATACATGTTTTAAGAGTACACAAAAAAATTTTTGAAAGAAAATATTAAATATTTTTGAAATGCTGCCATGATTGCAGCCTTCTCTGTTGATAAAACCTAAAAAAAAAAACTAAATTCTCTAAAACTAAAAACTCGTTAAACTAAAACATATTGTCTGTACGGATGACCCTCGGGTTAATAAAAAAATCAAAAATTGACAAAATGGCGGCATGTTGAAAAAAAAAAGTTAAATTTCACCCAAAATTATGGTCGTTTTTGGCCTGCTAAAATTCGATTTTTGATTAGATTAAAAAACTGGAGGGTCATCGTATGGAGAACTATATAGAGAAGATGCAAAAAAAATTGATAGCGATCGGATCATTTGTCTCCGAGTAATCACTCCCGCAAATTCGAAAAATGCTGTTTCGAGAAAAACGCGTTTAAAGATAAAATAATTGTTTTCACCGTTATAATAAATAGATTAAAATCATACTTACAGCTAATCTGCTATTCCAGGCCCATATAATTCACCTTCTTCTTCCTCAAAAAGAGCTTGTTCAGCTGAACAAGCTCTTCTTTGATTTTTTGAAAGTTTCACACTAGGTGTGCCCCTTAAATTTAAAAAATTATACAGTTTTTTTTGTCTGAAAACTTAGTAAAAATGACTTAAGCGGTGTTGTTAGATAAGCGTTATGTATATCTTAGGTAATTTTGTTGGGTTTTAGTACTGTCTGTACCGTCGATTTGACCGCCTCCGTGGCTCAGCGGAAAGTTTGATGCGTTTAGCACCGGAGTTCTTGGGTTCGAATCCCGGGGAAACAAGATTGAAAATAATTGTTTCGGTCGGGCATGGCACAGAAGGCTGATCACCACTTGTATGTAATATGATCAGTGAAACAGACACAGAAATGGGTCTGCCCCATGCCCCACTAGGGGACTCGGGAGTTCACGTACGTACCCTCGATTTATTTAATTTGAAAAAAAGGCATTTGCGATTTTTTCTTTAAACTCAATGCTTTGAATATTTAATGTATGTATACTGAGTACAGCTGATTTCAATGAACTAGCACTTTTCCTGTGCTTTATAAGAACATAGGGTTATTTAGTTATATTTTAATAATTATGTTTTGTAAGAGGTTTGCCTTTGTAAGTAATATATTTTAATTTGTAGTAATTAGGTACGGTCAACATCAAAATGCTTGTTTTTGTCGTGTTATTTTAATATGTATAAGTTGCTATGCTTCTTTTGTAACGGTTTCGATTAATCATTGAATTAGAGGCCAAAGCGCGAACAACTAAAAACGGCCAACAACACACCTGTGACATTTGTGTCGCGGATGTCCATGGACGTTGGTGGTTACCTAATAAAATCTGTCCTTATAAAAAAACTTGCGAGAAAGTATTCATATCGTCAGACATTTGTATGCAATTTCAAATAATGTCCCACACAACTAACACATAGACGACTTTCTCGCAAGCTGTTCGTGGCCGGACACTAGACTACCGGTGGTAATTAACTCGATATCGTTAGAAATTAATCCTTTATATTATTCTGATGTATAAACAACAATATTGTAAAGTTTGATCAAAATCCGTTCAGTAGTTTTTGCGTGAAACAAACATTCTACATTCTACTTATTCATCTTTACTAACTTTCATCGCACAGGGGTGCACAACAGCATTTTGTAATTTTTAGTTACCGTCTGGAATCAATGCCATTATAATATCTATACTAATATTATAAAGAGAAAAGATTTGTTTGTTTGTTACGATTCAACTCAAAAACTACTAGACAGTTTTAAAAAATTCTTTCACCAATAGAAATTACATTATCAGCGAGTAACAGCCATTTTTGCACGAGAAGCCGGGGCGGATCACTAGTTACATTATATAAAACTATACTATTTAAATATTATAATTACAACTATAGCTTCTCTTGTATTGTGTATCGGTGGTTCGAATGCATTTCATGAATTTCAACGTTTTTTCTTTCCTAATTAAATTGTTTGTATTTTTTTTATTTTAATATCTTAAAGCATTTGATGTTGACGCTATTAAATTAGCATGGAATCACTTTGAGTTTTATTGAATCGATTTAAATAATATTGTAACATTCAAAATTCTTTTATTTCTTCTTAACATTGTACACTAAATTTATACAGGGTTTAGTGTCCTTTTAAGTGAAAATCACTTGTCACAGGATACTCAGCTCTTCCGTAACAAATATGGTTTTATACAAATAGATAAGAATAACAAAATAATATAAAATAAAGAAAAACAAACAACAACAAAAAAAAAAACAACATGCTATTGTGATAATTGTGCTTTGCGTATTTCAATATTTCTACGATATTTTTTTTTGTCTGATTAAAATTTCGTTCAAATAATTTTTTTTTTCATTTCTTATTAAAAAATTAAGACATTTTGAAATTACAAGATCAAATTATGATAAAAGTAAAACCACAATATTCGGCTCTGTTGCTAACTAGTTATGTAGTGTTAAAATACCTTTAAATATAATTAAAATAATATGGTATGTTTAAATCATGAGCATATGTAAAAAAATGCCAATTTTAGAAAATATATTTTTGTATGATGTGTTAAAATTATTAGTGTAATAAGTTGGGCTAGAAAATATATTTTAGGAAATCAGTGATTTTCAAAAGGTTTGAATGAATAATTTACTACAAAACGTATGTATTCCGGGAAATAAAGGCACGCAGTGATTTAAAATGTTTGCGAGACATGAAACTGTCCATAAACAACTATCGCCTGTAATGTTTATCGTTAAGTTTTATAATAAATGAATTATTGATCTTATTTTTGTTTTATTCCTAACATGTCCAGCCGGGCTAGCATGACTTGACTTGACATGAAAAAACTTGCGAGAAAGTATTCATATCGTCAGACATTTGTATGCAATTTCAAATAATGTCCCACACAACTAACACATAGACGACTTTCTCGCAAGCTGTTCGTGGCCGGACACTAGACTACCGGTGGTAATTAACTCGATATCGTTAGAAATTAATCCTTTATATTATTCTGATGTATAAACAACAATATTGTAAAGTTTGATCAAAATCCGTTCAGTAGTTTTTGCGTGAAACAAACATTCTACATTCTACTTATTCATCTTTACTAACTTTCATCGCACAGGGGTGCACAACAGCATTTTGTAATTTTTAGTTACCGTCTGGAATCAATGCCATTATAATATCTATACTAATATTATAAAGAGAAAAGATTTGTTTGTTTGTTACGATTCAACTCAAAAACTACTAGACAGTTTTAAAAAATTCTTTCACCAATAGAAATTACATTATCAGCGAGTAACAGCCATTTTTGCACGAGAAGCCGGGGCGGATCACTAGTTACATTATATAAAACTATACTATTTAAATATTATAATTACAACTATAGCTTCTCTTGTATTGTGTATCGGTGGTTCGAATGCATTTCATGAATTTCAACGTTTTTTCTTTCCTAATTAAATTGTTTGTATTTTTTTTATTTTAATATCTTAAAGCATTTGATGTTGACGCTATTAAATTAGCATGGAATCACTTTGAGTTTTATTGAATCGATTTAAATAATATTGTAACATTCAAAATTCTTTTATTTCTTCTTAACATTGTACACTAAATTTATACAGGGTTTAGTGTCCTTTTAAGTGAAAATCACTTGTCACAGGATACTCAGCTCTTCCGTAACAAATATGGTTTTATACAAATAGATAAGAATAACAAAATAATATAAAATAAAGAAAAACAAACAACAACAAAAAAAAAAACAACATGCTATTGTGATAATTGTGCTTTGCGTATTTCAATATTTCTACGATATTTTTTTTTGTCTGATTAAAATTTCGTTCAAATAATTTTTTTTTTCATTTCTTATTAAAAAATTAAGACATTTTGAAATTACAAGATCAAATTATGATAAAAGTAAAACCACAATATTCGGCTCTGTTGCTAACTAGTTATGTAGTGTTAAAATACCTTTAAATATAATTAAAATAATATGGTATGTTTAAATCATGAGCATATGTAAAAAAATGCCAATTTTAGAAAATATATTTTTGTATGATGTGTTAAAATTATTAGTGTAATAAGTTGGGCTAGAAAATATATTTTAGGAAATCAGTGATTTTCAAAAGGTTTGAATGAATAATTTACTACAAAACGTATGTATTCCGGGAAATAAAGGCACGCAGTGATTTAAAATGTTTGCGAGACATGAAACTGTCCATAAACAACTATCGCCTGTAATGTTTATCGTTAAGTTTTATAATAAATGAATTATTGATCTTATTTTTGTTTTATTCCTAACATGTCCAGCCGGGCTAGCATGACTTGACTTGACATGAAAAAACTTGCGAGAAAGTATTCATATCGTCAGACATTTGTATGCAATTTCAAATAATGTCCCACACAACTAACACATAGACGACTTTCTCGCAAGCTGTTCGTGGCCGGACACTAGACTACCGGTGGTAATTAACTCGATATCGTTAGAAATTAATCCTTTATATTATTCTGATGTATAAACAACAATATTGTAAAGTTTGATCAAAATCCGTTCAGTAGTTTTTGCGTGAAACAAACATTCTACATTCTACTTATTCATCTTTACTAACTTTCATCGCACAGGGGTGCACAACAGCATTTTGTAATTTTTAGTTACCGTCTGGAATCAATGCCATTATAATATCTATACTAATATTATAAAGAGAAAAGATTTGTTTGTTTGTTACGATTCAACTCAAAAACTACTAGACAGTTTTAAAAAATTCTTTCACCAATAGAAATTACATTATCAGCGAGTAACAGCCATTTTTGCACGAGAAGCCGGGGCGGATCACTAGTTACATTATATAAAACTATACTATTTAAATATTATAATTACAACTATAGCTTCTCTTGTATTGTGTATCGGTGGTTCGAATGCATTTCATGAATTTCAACGTTTTTTCTTTCCTAATTAAATTGTTTGTATTTTTTTTATTTTAATATCTTAAAGCATTTGATGTTGACGCTATTAAATTAGCATGGAATCACTTTGAGTTTTATTGAATCGATTTAAATAATATTGTAACATTCAAAATTCTTTTATTTCTTCTTAACATTGTACACTAAATTTATACAGGGTTTAGTGTCCTTTTAAGTGAAAATCACTTGTCACAGGATACTCAGCTCTTCCGTAACAAATATGGTTTTATACAAATAGATAAGAATAACAAAATAATATAAAATAAAGAAAAACAAACAACAACAAAAAAAAAAACAACATGCTATTGTGATAATTGTGCTTTGCGTATTTCAATATTTCTACGATATTTTTTTTTGTCTGATTAAAATTTCGTTCAAATAATTTTTTTTTTCATTTCTTATTAAAAAATTAAGACATTTTGAAATTACAAGATCAAATTATGATAAAAGTAAAACCACAATATTCGGCTCTGTTGCTAACTAGTTATGTAGTGTTAAAATACCTTTAAATATAATTAAAATAATATGGTATGTTTAAATCATGAGCATATGTAAAAAAATGCCAATTTTAGAAAATATATTTTTGTATGATGTGTTAAAATTATTAGTGTAATAAGTTGGGCTAGAAAATATATTTTAGGAAATCAGTGATTTTCAAAAGGTTTGAATGAATAATTTACTACAAAACGTATGTATTCCGGGAAATAAAGGCACGCAGTGATTTAAAATGTTTGCGAGACATGAAACTGTCCATAAACAACTATCGCCTGTAATGTTTATCGTTAAGTTTTATAATAAATGAATTATTGATCTTATTTTTGTTTTATTCCTAACATGTCCAGCCGGGCTAGCATGACCGCATGCGCGAGAGAAGACAAACTAAGATGTTAAATATCTCGATATATTATATCTCGACATCGACAATTTTGATAGAAAAGATATCTCGATCGACAAATGTATCTATTTTGGATATTAAAAGTCGAGTTTTAAGTGTAATTGCATGTTAGACCCGAAAGAAATAAAGCGATAGTCGATTGAAAACGGTAGACAAAATTTTGTCGCGCTTGTCATGCTAGGCCGGCTGGTCATATATTGTCCCAATATATAGGGGGTCATATACCCTCAGGTCCGCCGATATGAGGTTTTTGGGGTCGCAGAGCATGCTACTAAAACCCTCCATACCTATAGATTCTACTTTGAATTCCTAGGATAACATAAATGCCACAGAGTTCGTATATTAATTACCTCAGAACCGACTAAATTATAGGAATTATCATTGAAAAAAGTACTAGGATAGCATAAATGGTACAGAGTTCGTATATTACCTACTTTAGAACAGTTTTAATTTAACTTTAGGAATAATGATGAAATAAAGTACTAGGGTAACATAAATGCCACAGAGTTCGTTTATTACTTCAAAACTATATAGACTAATAGGAAAAATAATGAAACAAAGCTAATTAGGATAACATAAATACCACAAAGTTCGTTCGTATGTAATACTTTTGAACTGTTTTAATTAAAATATAGGAATAATAATAAAAAACCTATTAGGCTAACATAAAAACACTGCATCACAACATTATTCGTTGCTGTGGCGCTGATTTTCAGCGACTGAACAATTGAACACAAAATCCAACCTAAATAAAAATAATACAAAAACTGATATCCAAATAAAGGAAAAAAAATAAAAACTTAAATGTGTAAAATAAACGGGATAATAACATAATAAAAGTAACGAGATACCTATAAGTAAAAAAGAAATCAATAAAAATAATAATAAATAAAATAAAAGGTAGAAAAAAACATCAGTGTAGTAATATAATATACGATATAATATTTACAAAATATCACAAGTAAAGGTAAGAAAGTGAGGAAGTCAGTACAACTAAGGCTGGATGCGAAATTCTGCTACCAAAAAGCCAACATTCTGACAGCAAATTGTCTGTCGGGTCCGTTAGTATATCATAAAAAATGTTTACGTAAATCCCACTTTTCTCGAATAGTTTTAGACTTTTTTACTATACAGTACGTTATTTACACATGTGTTACGTTAGTTGACCAAACGAAGACTGACGTGTGATTGTTTCTCTTCTCACTCGCTTGTTCCTCTTTTAGATCGACTTTAAGGTCAAAGAACGTACATAGAAGAACAGGCCCATACAAACTTTTGGCAAAGAAAAAGTAGTTCTACTTTTGACCTGTAGAGCGCGCGGCAATGTATCGGTGTGACACACACATCTTAGCAGTCCGCTGACTCCTCCCCTCGCGTTGTCTCGCTTGCTCTTACGAGCGAACGGCAATAACGCTCTAAAAGCGGATCACACGGATACCTGCAGCGCCGCGGTGGCTGGGGTGAGAACTACTCTTAAGGGGCCGTTCAAATATTACGTAAGCCGATTTATTACAATTATTTACCCCCATCCCCCTTGTCAGCAAAAGTAAGCAAAGCTCTTACACCCTCCCCCCATGCTTAAGTAAACATTTTTCAATTAAATATGTATTTTTTATATTATAATTATAATTTTAAAAATAAGAAAATAGATTTAGGATAGAGATTAGACGTATGCTTTATTTGCACGAATCCCCGAAGATGCGTTTCGTTTTCAAGCATAGACAATGTGAGGGTTGCTATTCGTGTAAAAAAGTAATTAACTACCGATGACGTAACCCCCCGCCCCCCATACTGCTTACGTAATACTTGAACGGCCCCTAAGCTTTAGGGTATGTTCCGATATGCACTGCGACCACTGTACAGTGTGACGTCAATTCAGTATACTGTGAAGCCGTTCCTTTATAGCCAGTTTAGACCAGGGTAGAAGCCTTTAAAAATAATGAAAAGTGAAAAAAAATTATAATAGAATGAAACCCATTAGAAAAGGAGGGAAATATGATAAAAATGAAAGGAAAAATAAATTACGGTCGATCCGAGTTCGGGAAGTGGAAGTGGGGGGGGGGTTTAAGGGTAAAAAACGGTTTATCTCGTTTTCCGGCAAAACTACAAGTCCTATGGAAAAAAGTCAAATGGCAAAGTTGTAGGTAATAAAAAGATCTACAACTTTTGTATTTTCACTTTTTTCACATAACCTCAAAATTTATGTGAAAAATTCAAAAAACCAAGTTTTTGGTTTTTTATTTTTATCTTTTACAAAAAAATTTTTTTTTTAACGAAATTTTGTGAAAACTTACCTTTTTATGTCCCAAATACGCTGTAATTTATTTAATTAAAAATATTTATTTTTTCACCTTATTTTGAATTAATATCGAAAAAACACCCTAATTTTCAATCGAAAATTCACCCGTCAAAATATCAGCTTTTTTCAAAAAGTTGGTGTGGTTTCTGTTCGTTGGAATCTCTACTTTCTGACGGTGTAAAAAAATATATACTTTTTTAACAGCTGCTACGAAATAACAGGTATGTAGTAAGGCCCATACCCTATTAGAACCTTCCCCACTTCTCTATGAAACACATTTTGATGGGCTAAAATTTTCCGTAGGTCACTCAGGTATACAAGTTATCTTAAAAAAGCAATAAATAGACATCTACGCTTATAATTGAAAGAAGATTTTGCAACTTTCTCAAAATATTGTAGATGTCTTATTAAATATTAACTTATTTGGTTTTTGGTTTTTGCGTTGTCTGAGAAGATTTACTATAGTAACATATATATTTTTTTTCACCATCGGAAAGTAGAGATTTCAACGAACAGAAACCACACCAACTTTTTGAAAAAAGCTGATATTTTGACGGGTGAATTTTCGATTGAAAATTAGGGTGTTTTTTCGATATTAATTCAAAATAAGGTGAAAAAATAAATATTTTTAATTAAATAAATTACAGCGTATTTGGGACATAAAAAGGTAAGTTTTCACAAAATTTCGTTAAAAAAAAAATTTTTTTGTAAAAGTTAAAAATAAAAAACCAAAAACTTGGTTTTTTGAATTTTTCAGATAAATTTTGAGGTTATGTGAAAAAAGTGTAAATACAAAAGTTTTAGATCTTTTTATTATCTACAACTTTTCCATTTGACTTTTTTCGATAGGACTTTTAGTTTTGCCGGAAATTGAGAAAAACCGTTTTTTACCCTTAAAAACTCACCCCCATCCCCTTCCCAACCTCAGATCGCCCGTAAATTATTTTTCCTTTCATTTTTATCATATTTCCCTCCTTTTCTAATGGGTTTCATCCTATTATGATTTTTTTTGGTTTTAAAAATTATCGACCCTGGACTAGTTATACTGGTTACTATTTAAAACGGAACGCAATCCCGTATACTGTCAGCCGCATTTTTCGACGCAGCATTCAAATGAGTGTATTAAAGTTTTCTAGTATATTAAAAAAAACTGTTTTGGAGTACTGTCAAATTAAACATATTTTAATTAATATTAATTGTAAAGTGAATTTATAATATAATAAAAGTAAGTACTCTTTCATTAAAACTGTAGCTATTGTTTATAAGATGTTAGGCACTCGAGTGGTTTTGACTGGTCACGTGATCAAAGTACTGCGAGTACCTTACCTCGAAAACGCCAGTGCTCACAGTAGAATATGGCGGCGATTTATGACGTCATATATTTCCCTAGGGTACTGCGGCAGTATACTGGCAGTCTATAACGGAACGATTTTTTCTACAGTGATAGCACTGTGAAGTGCTCGCAGTGCATATCGGAACATACCCTTAGTCACACACGAGAATTTCGACAGTCTTGGTGACTGTCGAAATTCTCGTGTGACAGACAAGCAGCGAATTATCGCTGCGAATGCACTCGCAGCAAGTATTCGCTGAAGCTTTACCCCATATAAACCGTGCCAAGCGCGCCTATAAGGCCTGTGCTTCTATGCTCTTTACAAGCCCACATCACTTGTTCTGCCGCACGGGCCCGGACAAGCGGAAGATGTTGGTGAGCAGGTCGGCGAGCGCCGCGAACAGCGCCGCGTTGGTGGCGGCGGGCAGCGCCACCGTCAGCGTGCGCAGCTCCGCGCCGCCGCCCCCGCTCCCCTCCAGCATGAACCCCTTCACGCACTTGAGGACCAGCTCCGCGCGCCGCACGCACCACGACATCGTCATCTCCTGGTTGTGGAGAATATTATGACTAAACATCGTTATCGCGGGGGCACGAACCGTTTGTAGATTATGTAAACAGAGTGGACAAACTACATTAAGTCTTTTGAGAGCAGAGACTGAAACCGGTTAATTTTTATTTTCCAAAATACGTGTCTGACTGAGATACCATGATACTAGTTTTAAAGAGTTACTTAACGTTGCACTTAACTAACCACACAATTTTTTTTCAGTAAATATGAATAAAAAGAAAGAATATTAACAAAAACCTTTATTATACCCGTTACCCGTATTACTCCCATAGTAAATTAACCGGTATTCAGTCCCTGTTTGAGAGTACCTAGCCTTTGGAACTTTTTGCAGCATTTCTGCATAAATTCATATCCTTTCAGTAACAAGGCCAAGGAGGTTTAATACCAATATCTAAGAGAATAAACCAGGTCAATATAAAAAAAATGTCAAAATCGACAAGTTTCCAATTTTATTAATTTTAAAATACGTATGTAATTTGATATGTAATACCTAATAGGAAATTAGATATTACATATCAATTGTCTATTCTAGATAGATATTCTTTGACATATTCGTACGTGCCCTCGCGATAACGATGTCTAATTATGACAAATACTCGCTGAAATATCTCCAAACTGAAGAAATGTTGCACACATTAAGCTAAGACCGTCCCTCTCACACACATACTTGACAAATTCAAATCAATTATTCATTTAGGTAACTTGTACACTTATGAACGTCAATAAAAAAAATGCTTCTAATTTTACATTTACTGCCAGTCCTCAAATCAAGGGCGTAGAACGGACGAGAAGAACTGGCAATAAACTCTCCGCCACTCTTTTTAATCGCCAAGTTTTTTTGTTTTACAAAATGTTTGTAAGGAGTTGCAACCATTACACTATGTTCCACATGACAGCTTTAAGTTATTAATAGTAATAATAGAAAACGAAGGTTTGTCCTCTATCAGCAGTAGGCATAGGAGCACGCACTTACATTATAGGGGGAACAACACGCAAACACATTGTCGAAATAACTTTTCTCCTTTTTCCTACCCTGTTACCTTTTTTTATATGGGCTCGGCGCAGTATGTTCTCTGTTTCCATTATCTCCTTTCACTCGCCATAACATCAGTCACACCTCTCAAACACATCATTCTTCACACAGTCAATCCATGGTTTTCGGTCTCCCTCTTCCCCTATACCCACCCACTTTCATATTCAAAACTTTTTTAGACACATGCCCTTCATCTCTCCTCATAACATGCCCATACCAAGCAAAACGATTACCTTTCAATTTTTCAATCACTGGCGCTACTAATAATCGAAATAACTAATATTTATAAATTACTAGCAATCCGCCCCGGCTTCGCACGGGTGCAATGTATCAGATCATGATAATAAACTCGGTCGAGTAGTTTTATATGGATAATTTGCCCCGTTTTTGCAACATGTTTGCTTCGCTCCTACGGGTCGCAGCGTGATGTTATATAAGCCTTCCTCGATAATTGGACTATCCAACACAAAAAAAAATCAATTTCAAACCAATAGTTCCTGAGATTAGCGCGTTCAAACAAACGTATAGAATATTTATTACCTCGGAGAGATCGTGTCTGAGCAGTAGAGGTAACGCAATGGAGGTGACGTCGTTGCAACACGCCGACTTGAGGATGTTGCGCAGCGCGAGGATCGCCGGGTGACGAGATGTTATGTCCCCTATTGTTTTAAAAATGATTTAAAAAATCTATGTGTTTTTTGACATGAGGATAATTTGACTGGCTCGTTGGCGCGTTCGGTAGAACACCTGCTGTGGGCATTGATGGTTTGTGGGTTCAAATCCCATCGGGACGATATGCTTATAATTAACTGTCTTTCCCACGTCTGGTAACTTCGGGCATTGAACATGTGGGAGGAATATTGAAATTCTGACCGGATAACGAACCACTAATCATAGATGGAAAAACCGTGAAGTGCACATTGCGCCTTTCAGTTTCAGGCTATGGATATCCGAATGCTCGAAGTAAAAGTAGTTCGACAGCGCATCATTGGCTGATGTTCTGTGGCTGAGGTATCACCTACCATCCAGTGAACCTCATGCTTATTTGAATAAACATTATTAAGGCAGAGTTTCTAGGGTGGACAAAGAAGTTTCTAGGTTGGGCAATGACCATCCTTGCCCCCCCCCCCCCCCTAGCTACGCCTATTTCTAGTACCAACCCGCTTTCATCTGCTCGTCGTCTATCACCAGATGGTACACGAGATGCGCGTCAGCCAGGTTACTGTGCCGACTCAGGTACACGTCCCCGGGCTGCACCGCGCGCTTGGCGCGAGCGCTTCGCCCCCGGCCTTCGCCCTCTTGAATGCGTTCAAAATTGCGTTTCTCGGCCTGGAAACAGTGTTTTGAGATCCCCTTTTAAGATATAGTTATTCGCGTTTTAACGGTCTTAATCATAAGTGTAGTATAAGCTTGATATAGTTAAGATATGTTTTGTCTCGCTCTATCGAATATAAAAAGACTTAACGACTATCGAACGAAAGAAACAAAATATACTTAAACTATATCCAGTTTAAAAAACGTTTATGAATAAGACCGTTAGACTCATATTTTAAAATGTGACTCAGATACGAATCTAGTTTTGAGACTTGTCAAATTATTTTTTTTTGTGATATTTGACATTTTGACAGTGTAGTTCTTAACATCACTTATTTTAATTAATAAATAAAATTGGCAATTTGAGTAATTAATATAATGCAGCTACTGTTTATTTGTTTACTGCACTTTACGCAGTACTGCGCTACACTGCGCACTCACCGGTTCCTTGACCCTCTCAGCGATGTCGCGCAGTTGTATCTCGACATCGTCGAAGTGGTGCTCCGTGGCCTGCCGCGCCAGCCCCACCAGCGGCGAGCGCAGTGGCTCGTGCTCCGCCAGCACCACTACTGCGCTAAGGTCGTTCGAGTACAACCCCAGCGCGGGCTGCGCTCGGGTCCATGTACCGCTGAGATACGAGGATTCATCAATCTCTTAACCAGGGCCGGATTTAGAGGTGTGGTTGCCTCGGGGCAACAAAGGAGGCCCCTGGCCCCAAATTATTTTTCAAATAATATTGAATAACACTATAAACGTATACAAAGACTTTAAGTACAGTAGGTAAAAGTAAAACAGCGAAAAACTCTTCGTGACTTACAAATCGCCGAAAATTTTCATCGGAAAGTCACTATTGTTGGAAAGACAAAAACAATATGAGCTTTGGTTGAATTGGTGGAGAAAATATATGTGTTCCGCTATTGTTGAAATATGCTTGTCACTATATGTTTATTTATGACTACTTTTTATTTCAAAACATTTATATACTTTATTATTAGAGACCATTATATGAGATTTATGTACATTTTTATTATTTATTTATTTTATGTAGAGCGCACTGTATCTCCAGGGTTAAATGGGCACCGTTAAAAATCAGTTCTGTGTCATAGCCACGGCTGTATTGCCAATTTCCAACATTTCACTGGAACTCTCTGATGTTAAATTAATCGTTATTTTAATACGTTCTTATTTACTTCTGTTTTGATTTGTACCTCGATTTTATTTTTTGAAGTGTATCCTGTGAGTGTTTTGGATAATAAATGTTTTTACTTTCTTCTTTCATTCTTTCAAAAAAAAAATATGAAAGGAAAAGTTGTTTACTAGTGTTTACTAAAATTTGAAAGATTTATTTTCTAAAGGCTCTATTGTGGCCTTTTTTCTGGAGGCCCCGGGTTGTAGCCCCGGATGCCCCCTATAAATCCGGCCCTGTTTTTGGTAATCTCATATTCTTTAAGAACTTAGTAAAATAACATCTGACTGTCTAATAAACAAATGTGGTATAATATAGTATATATTCGTTTTGCTGGTAACTTCGGTCATTGAACGGGTGGGAGGAATATCGAAATTCCGACCGGGTAACGAACCACCGTTCATAGTTGGAAAAACCGTGAAGTGCATAAACCGCGTTTCGGTTTCAGTTTATGGATTTCCGGATGCTCGAAGTAAAAAGTAGGTCGACAGCGCAACATTGACTGATGTTTTGTGGCTGAGGTACCACCTACCATCAAGTGAACCTCATGCTCGTATATCGATATCTAACATAATAAAAAACGACTTTACTTAATCAAAATCAAAAGTTTTTTATTTCAAATAGGCCTTTGCAGGCTCTTATGAAACGTCTAGTTGCACGGTACGACATAGTAAATAATATTTATTTACATTCCTAATGTGAATTTATTGGAACGAAGTTCCTTATCGCGCGTTGTGAAAGGGGGCTAGACGGAAAAAATTCTTACGAAAAGTTGTCACGACACTTTTTGCTATAGTCCCGCGCATCTATGACGTGTATGAAAGAATAGACAGACAGAGTTCATATATATATATATTCGTTCCATCCGGGTGTCCCTTGACACCTCTCAACTTTTTGTAACACTTTATATTTTTTGGTACAATAAATAATTTGAATTGAATTTGATACACAGGGTTTTGAGAAACTATAGTATAGATAACTAACGATCCGCCGCAGCTTCACACGGGTGTCATGTAGATTTAATACACGACAAAAAATATAATACTCGCTGATAATGTAGCTTTCTATTGGTCAGAGAATTATTAAAATCGGTCGAGTAGTTTTTGAGTTAAATTGTTACAAACAAACATTTACTCCTTATATTAGTATAGATAAGCCTTACCTATCCCCTCTATTAACAGAACATAGATCTAATATATCCACAGCCACGAGGCGGATGTTGTGAGTCTGTTTGAGCTGCGAGCCCAGGTGGATGGTGAAGCTTTCCTCGAGGCGAGGGGGGGCCGGGAGCACGGGGCCGGGCAGCTCGGGGGGGAACGAGCATAGAGGGGAGTTACTGGAAGCCAATCAAATCAAATGATTTTTTTTTGAATCAAATAAATTAAAATTTAAATATCAAATTAAAAATACACTCAAGTCTTCTGTGCCGGCTTGCGCGCAGTCCAATATGTAATGTAATTATTATTATTTGTCATGTTCTTTTTTTTAATGTAATATTTTTTTTTATTTCTTTAATGTTGTTTTTTAATGCAATTTGAATCGTAAGTCACCATGTAGTGCGGTCGCATCTAAGGAGGACAATAAAACTCGACACCTGTATTCTGGCACATCTTCTTTAAGATTATATTGTCTTCTTTGGCGATGGCTAAAATTATAAATAAAAATGATTTATTCATTTAGGTAACACAATGTTAATAAGTGTATTATTAACGTCAATAAAAAAATATTCTAATTTTACATTTACTGCCAGTTCTCAAATCAAGGGCGTAGAACAGACGAAAAGAATTGACAATAGTCAATAAACTTAAAGATGTCATGTGAAACATGGTGTAATAGTTGCAACGCCTTACAAATATTAAAAAGAGTGGCGGAGAGTTTATTGCCAGTTCTTCTCGTCCGTTCTACGCCTTTGATTTGAGAACTGGCGGTATATGTAAAATTAGAAGCATTTAATATGTATTTTTTATTGACGGTCATAAGTGTACATTGTGTTATCTAAATGATTTTTGAATTTAAATTTATTTTAGTTACTCTGATAAAGTATGGAGAGTAATGGATGATCACCTGGGTGTTGCATTCTCATTGACCTGGTAGTCATCTATAGCAGTCATCAGCCAGGCTCTGTGCGCAGCTCTCTGGGCATGTCTCAGGGCGTCCAGCTGAGATTCCCAACGTCCAGACGCCACACTCTGCTCCTCGAAGTGTTTCGCGGCTAGAGCATTGATTTCCTCTTCAGTGGTTGACGTGTTGAGCAAGCGAATTTTTTCTTCCATCTCTTGGGTTTGTCTAAAATTGATTTTGTTAGTTTTTGAAGAAATTTGAATAGTCTAAGATGTACTGTTTTAATTTCTGAGAATATATAACTCAATATACTATATAATACTCAAAATTATCCCTTTAGGAAAGGTAAGGAATCCTTCACTTGCCAAAATCCGATTTGGTAGCCTAAATTATTTATATTTCTATTGTACTCAACAATAGTATAGTAAATAGTTTTAGTAATATAAGTAGCACTTAATACTTCTCTCTTCTTGAGTAACATGCAATATCGCGTGAACGGTAATTAACATGTTAATCTATAGATTATTATTATAATAATAAATAAATGTGGGATAATAATCATAATTTTTTAACACAATATGATATTTAAATAAAATACTGTATACCAGATTAAAACGCGATTTATTATTTATATTGTTCAAATTATTTATCCCGACGTTTTGGATGCTTTTCAGCAACTGTGGTAAATAATAAATCGCGTTTTAATTGGTTTACAGTATTTTATTTAAATGTGTGATACTCGCGTTAATAATAGACAATATTACAAATTGATATATTTTTTTATCTAAATCTAAACCCTCTCTATGACAACTACATACTAATAAAAAAAGTTCAAGGCCAACCTCTCTGTTAATTTCCGGACATCTTTATCTCGATTTTGTATCATATTCATGACTGTTTTAGCATAGGAACTTTCAACTTGCAATATTGTTTCTAATGCTGGAGAATGTACCAGCTTATGGTATGCTGTTGCAAACACTTCTTCATCAGAAGAACCTTTCTGCTCTGCAAATTCTAGAACATTCTCTTTAAAGTTTTTCTCCCAACCTTTTATAATACCTTCTACATTTAATTCTCCATTTTTTAATTGATTTAGGAGTTTTTCATCTCTTTCATTGTGGAAGTTTTTTGTTTCTTTTGCTATAAAATCAGCTAATTTTTCATTTAAATCTGTAAAAAAACATTATAAGTATCTGAGTCTAGGTATAAATATTTTATCTCATGAACTCCATTTGGCTATAAATATTGTTAAGCATTTGCACACTAAAACAACGTATATATGCATGCTTGACAACATTCATAGTCAAGCAGACTTTGTGAGATAGAATATCTATAACCTGATATTAATGGATCACCACCAAATCAGTTTTGTATGTCCTGATTACACAGTACTCATACTGTATATAATTATTTATTAGATTTATGTTATTTTTAAAATATAATGTGGCTAGCTTAGAACATTTTAGTTCATAATATTAATATAATATCACAAGACTTGAAGGTGTGTTATTATACTTGATTGCATTACCTAGAGGTGAGATAATGTTCAGTGCATTATTCTATTATTATAATAATTATGGAAGTGCATTTGTTTAAATATTGGATCAACATGGATTTCCAAATAAAGGTCTGGGATGTGATCTAGTAGTCCAACCAAAAACCTAGTTATTCAGAAAAAATATATATGAATGCAATAGAGTATTCCTCAGAAGTGTCATATTTATATAGTTTTAGTCCCCTGCAGTTTCATTGTACTTAAACTGAAATAATAGCCAATATAAATAATGTCTCAAACTTAAACAAAGAGACAAGACAAAAGTTTTGGGTGCTATAACATTTAAATCTGTTCTTCATTGTTATAACTAATATATAGACAGTTTGTTAAAAGTTATACAGTATATTACAGAATAATAGTAGAGAACAATGTGTGTGCATGTTTAATTATTCAGTAAGTGCAGATAGCTTACTAACACATACTTTCAAACAAGAAAACAGTTGTACTTCGTTACGATTGCTTTAGAATCAATCAATGCCATCACCTCAGGCGAATTCCTAAAGCATTGTTAATTAACCATTCTTAACGCTATTTAATAGTTGTTTTACACACCATCCTCCAAGTACACCGGAATATGAAACATCTTTATAACTCGTTGTACAAGCTCGCGAGAAGAGCCTTCGTAAGGAATATCTACCGGCACTTCCAATTTGAATAAAATCTCTTCGTTCGTGCATGTTGGGAACGAGAATTTAAAGGTTTTTGTAATGTTTTCAACAGCTTCTGCCGTCATTATAAATATATATACTAGAAACACCCACAATATTATAAAATGTACTTGTTAATTGTTATTGGTTATTGTTGATTGTTCAGTTCAGTGTTCACACTTCACAGCTGTTTTGACTTTATTTTTCCAGCGATTTGACGTTGACATTTCGCTTTGACGTTGACATTTGACAGCATTTTCTAAAAGTCCGGCTACACGTTACATAATAATTATGTAACGTGTAGCCGGACTTTTAGAAAATTATTGTGAGTCTGATTGTGAGTGCAACCTTCCTTGCATTAGATACGTAGCACTTACAGGTAAAGACGGGCTTGGGACTGGGGTCTAGAAAACATCGTAAAAGCTCACGTAACGGGGCTATTTGAAACACAGTAACGTTAAGTTTAAATACGTATCTTTAAATTAATAAAGTAAATAGACTTTGTCGGGCTCGTTGGCGCGTTCGGTAGAACACCTGCCGCGGCCGTGCACATCGATGGGTTGTGGGTTCCAATCCCACCGGGAGCACATGCTTATAATTTTCTGTAAGCATGTTTTCCCCTCGTCTGGTAACTTTGGGCATTGATCGGGTGGGAGGAATATCTAAATTCTGACCGGGTAACGAACCATCGTTCATAGATGAAAAAGCCGTGAAGTGCATATTGCGCGTTTCGGTTTCAGTCTATGGATTTCCGAATGCTCGAAGTAAAAATTAGGTCGACAGCGCATCATTGACTGATGTTCTGTGGCTGAGGTATCACTAACCATCAAGTGAACCTTATGCTCGTCTGTCAATATCCCATAAAAAAAACCTAAAATGATGTGAATGTTAGTTTGTCACAGTGCAGACACATTTCTGCACATATTTTACTGATTATTAATATTTTACGTCGAAGAAGGTAATCAGTCTTCTGTGGTCTACCAGACCGAAACATTTTTTTAAATCCTTTTTTCTAGGAATTCGAATCAGATACCTTCGGTGTTAAACTACTAGGGCCAAAGACCGAAGATGATCCATTTTTTTGTGTAAATTGGAATTAATTTGTAGAATCAAATTGACTATTTACTACCACTGACTATTTTTCTGGTCCTGGGTTCATATCGCGGGGAAACAATATTTAAAAAAAAATGTTTCGGTCGGACAGGGCACTGAAGGCTAGACCTACTTGCCTGTAAAGAATAATGATCAATGAAACAGACACAGAAATGGGTCTGCCCCATTCCATACTAGGGGACTAGGGATTTCATATTTTTATTCCGAAATAATAGCAAAAAAGGATATACCTTTAATAGTAAAAACATCAAACTGAAAATAATGTTGTGTATGGTAGTTCCGCAGTGTAAGACCAACATAGGGATTTCAATATAAAATGTATACTGTCGCGTTTTTATAGATTTACTAAGAATATTTAAATGTAATTAAATTAAAATATAGCTTTTCGTTTTGCTTAATATTACTGAATTCGTTTTTCAAATTCAATACTTCCACTGATAAACCAATAAACTCGTCTTTATTACA
The DNA here is from genome assembly GCA_905404175.1 of Anthocharis cardamines. NCBI lineage: Eukaryota > Metazoa > Arthropoda > Insecta > Lepidoptera > Pieridae > Anthocharis > Anthocharis cardamines. The sequence goes on along the minus strand of FR989972.1, from coordinate 2,143,583 downwards.
CATACTTATTAGTTATGCTTATATTTTTTTGTAAGATATATTATTTTCGAGGCATTTAGTTATCTTGATAATGTCGTTCAACAGATTTTTAAGGTACCACAATTGTTGTCCATCGCTACCTAAATATTAAGAATTTTGATGTACTGTATGGCATTCAAGAGTTTTAGATAAATATTGCATCGCCCTTTATCTTATAAATAAATTTATTGGCCTCTGAGGTTTTATCTGGGTCCAATTTATATGATAAGTAACTGGGTTAAAACTTTCATAGTAATTATCAATTTTATCGAGTTCCGTAGAATGTTGTTATGTATTATGGTGTGGTAGTGGCGGGCCACCATAGAAGCCCAAAAGCCCGGCTTGTCGGCTTTAACGTAATTCGTGTTTATATATAACTTAACTAATTACGTAATTATATAAGTTATATATACACGTTTAGTGAATTTGAGTTGCATTATTAGGGCAAACCGGACTTTTGGGCTTCTATGGTGGTCCCGCCAATGTAGTGTGGGTGTGTAATGATAAAGACAAAAGGTTACTATGAAACTTGGCTATGCCTTAATTTAGTCAGACTTGAATACTTTATTTGAAACAAAACATAAATGAATACATAGTATTCCTCGCTTCCCTCGTCTCCCGTCGTTTGCCACGACAAACATCCGTGCTAGGGGCAGTTGTACACGATATTGGTATAGTAGAACTATATTTTCATTAAATATAATTTAAAAAATGGAAACAATAAATTACATAGAGATAAAATAAAAAATAATTCGGTTCGCAACGCGTTTAATCCATGCGGAACCTTCGGTCGGGTGGAAACCTTTGATACTCCTCAGTTATTGGAATCTATTTACGCGGCTTCACCGCCTTCCTCCTCCTCTGCGCTGGCTGTCAGCATGGTGATCAGCTTCTGGGTGTCAATGTAACCTTTGTCGTCAATCTCCATCTGATCGTAAGCCTCGTCGACTTCGTCAGCGGAGAATTTGTCGCCCCAGGTGATGAGAGCGTGTCTGAGGTTCTCTGAGTCGATCTTGCCGTCTTTGTCAAAGGTTTTGAAGGCGTTGATGACAACGTCGTCTTCATCGGAGCCGCCGGACATGCGGTTCGCGAAGAGGGTGAGGAGCTGGGTGAAGTTAATGGGGCCGGAAGCCTCGCCAACCATTTCGTCGAGCTCCTTCTCGGAGGCGAGCCTGCCGAGGGAGTCGAAGGTGGCGCGAAGGTCGTTCTTGCCGATGATACCGTCCTTGTCGTGGTCCATTAGCTGGAAGGCCTGTGGGAAAGAGAAGTATATAAGCTATTGTTACTCTAGCACAAAAACCAAGAATGGGTTTTATCTATTTTTATGATCAATTAATGATATCAGTTTGTTTATATTTTATACACGACTAGCGATCTGCCCCGGCTTCGAACGGTGCACCCGTTTAAGATGTATTATACAAAGAGCCTATGTTACTCGCTGATAATGTAGCTTTTGGTGAAATAATTTTTAAAATAAATCAGCCAATAGTTTTTGAGTTAAATCGTAACAAACAATCAAGTCTTTCCTCTTTATAATATTAGTATAGATATAGAAAAAGCAGTATGTAATTAATAAGCTGTGATTGCTTGAAGACAATAGCTGCTATTTGTTTGTTTATAAAACAGATCACGGAGCACGAGTTAAACACAACGAATAATGTTCCTTAGATCGCTAATGACGCGTTTAAGAGGCAAATATTAAGTTTCTGAGAACATTTTGTTTTGAAGACATAGCAAATCACGGTGATACGTAAAATCCTTAGGTTTGAAGTTGTTGACAAATTGCTGGAAAGTTTTTCACAGGAGTCTATTTGGGTTGGAATGAAAATGGCACAAAACCATAATTCTTTGCCTAAATATCTTTGCCATTCATTTGCTTTTTCTATAAAACCTTTCCTATATTATATATTCCGGCTTCGCTTGGGTGCAATGTACTATACAATTCGGGCTTATACCTACACTGATTAGAACTGACGTTAACCTTATATAAAGGAATTTAGTTTATGTATTAAGATTACCTCTTTGAACTCAGCGACCTGCTTCTGTGAGAACATAGAGAAGACATTGGATCCAGTGCGCTTGGCCTTGCGGCTGCCACGGGAAGACTGTCTCTCAGCGGGAGCCGCAGCGGGGGCTTCCTCAGCAGGCGCTTCTTCTTTTGCCTTCTTCTTCTTGATCTTCTTTTCCTTGTCCGCCTGGGGGGAATAATTTGATTAAAGTAAATCGTTTGTGTTGATCCGTTCAGATTTATAAATGATTTTGAAATTTCTTACTATAAAAAGTTTGTCTATGTGGTTAGCTGTCATATTATCTTTGGATATTATATTTTTGGATTACAGCATAGGTCTTAATCTGCATTTTTGACTCCAATGGAGATTTTGAAGGACGGTCAATAAAAACGATGGTCGTCTTAGAATTTTTGAAAAATTTATTACGGGCGTAAAAAGGGTTTAAAGTTAGGAGAACTAGGCGAAAGAATAATAATAAAAGATACACAAATATTTATTAATTATTATTATAATTTTAAAATGTCTAAACGGTAACTTCAGTATAAACCGTAGTGTTATTAAAGTTAGATACTTAATTCAATTATATTCTTAAGACAATTACTTCATATTCATTTCATTCTAATAATCTTTTCTAGGAAAATATGTTTAGGTTATTACCATTATTATATAATAGTTTTATTCTTTTATGAATAAATGTGGCCAGTAATATTGTAAAATTCCATTAAAGCGTCGCAAGCGCTTATATATAGTCCGCCGGAATCATCTTACGCGCCCAACGCCCGCCCAAATAATTCGTTACGTAAAGCTAACGGAAATAGAAATATCATATTTCTTAAGTATCTGCCAGCATTCGCGGCCCATCTTAAAATATACCGAAGTAGTTTTATTTATTATCGAATGTTTAATTTTAAATTATTTTTGTTTAATTTAATTGTTTAAAACAATTGTTTTCAATTGGATTCCGTTATTCATTGCATTCATTATTGAAAATATTAACATTGATGGGCAATTGTTTCTTGATCCTACGGAATTAAGAAAGTTGTTTAATTGTGAATTCAATTTAAAAATAATTTAAAAGTTTTTCAATGAAAGCACATAGTTTCTGTTTATATACAGTAAGAGTTCCCGGGTTCTTTTTTCTTTAATTCAAACACCTCCGTAGTTTAAACGTTACCATTCGAATTGACATCTAATTAATACTTTATAGTTATATTTTAATCGTCATCTACTTTACTACGCGTATCACATAGTCACTAATAACCATTTCACAATCACATAATCACATCACATGTCACTGGACCAGACTTACCATTGTGTAGTTTGTTAGTTAGCGGAAGAGAGACTGTACCGTTCGGCAGTCCCACCCTGACTCCGAGATATCGTTCCCGGTTGATCTAGCAAGAGTTTCCCTCTCCCCTCCTCTCCTCCGCCCCTCGGGAATCCGTTCCTCCCGGCCAACAGTCCATTCCATATATAGTTCGCCAAATGCGATAGGTATTGGAGTAGCAGAATGAATCGGTAAGCTGGTCCAGGCGGCCGCGACTGGTGTTACGAAAATAATCCGACCTGTCGCATTGTCGGGTTCTAAATTCTGTTATAATGTAATGGTTCAGTGTTTTCTCGGTTTAACTTGTTGCTAGGTTTTGTCACGGTCGTATTAATTACGGTTAAGAATGAAAATATTTTGAAATCGTTGGTCGCCACGCACGTAGTATTTCGTAATCATTATATTATATAATAATTTAGAAATGTAATAATTATTTTAAATTATAATTTGTTTGTTGAAGTGTAATCCAAGAGAAAAGCTTGCATCGATCTAGGGCAGATTAATATACTTAGGTAGAATTTAGGTATTTATGTTTTCAAAACTACTATAATTATTATTTGCCTTAAAATTAATTATTTTGCTATTAAATTATTTATTTTAATAAATTTCGAAGAAGAGTCAATTTTATTTGATATTTATACTCAATTATGATGTACATCATATTATGGTAAAATCACTATTATAAACTAATATACAAAATAGTTTTGTGATGTTAAGTGGGCCTCCTCGTTTTATGAGTGTGTATATAGGTATTTTTTTATGTTAGATATCGACAGACAAGCGTGAGGTTCCCTTGATGGATGGAAGGTACCCACAGAACATCAGTCAATGATGCGCTGTCGACTTACTTTTTACTTCGATCATTCGGAAATCCATGGGCTGAAACCGAAACGCGCAAAATGCACTTCACGGTTTTTCAATCTATGAACAGTGGTTCGTTATTCGGTCAGAATTTCGATATTCCTCCCACCCATTGAATAGTGGGGAAGACATGCTTACAGAAAATTATAAACATGTCGTCCCGGTGGGATTCGAACTCACGCCCTACCAGAGCGCACGGCAGGTGTTCTACTTATCGCGCCAATGAGCTATAGCAATGGGAAACATAGTATTGGTTTTCAGATTTACGATCTACTATCCTGAATTATTCGTTACTAGCAACGCGCCCTCGCTTCACGCGGGTGCAAGGTAGATGTACTATACACAAAACATAGCCTATGTTACTCGCTGGTAATGTAGCTTTCTATTGGTGAAAGAATTTTCAAAATCGGTCCAGTAGTTTTTGAGTTTATGCATAACATACAAAAATTCAAAAATACAAATCTTTACTCTTTATAATATTAGTATAGATATAGATGACTAATGAGTATGATATGCAATAAATCAAGTTAATTATGTTTTGTAGGTAATATATGCATAGTTTTTTTATTGATTGATTCAGAACCGTCATAATGTTATAGCCCGGCAACGCACCTGCAAGTCCCGGTGTTGCAGATGTTTATAGGCACCGGTAATAACCTACCATGAAGTGATCCGACATCCCGTTTACCCCTATTCCATAAAAAAATAACATGTATACCCGACAATCTAAAAGATAAAAGTGATCTTATCCAGACTATCTTCTTCTTCTTCCTGCCCTGTTCCCTTATTTTTTATTTGGGGTCGGCGCAGTATGTTCTCTTTTTCCATTCTCTCATTTCACTCGCCATATCATCAGTCACACCTCTCAAACACATATCATTCTTCACACAGTCAATCCATATTTTATTTAGCCTCTCATATTTAAAACTTTTTTAGATACTTGCTCTTCATCTCTCTTTATAACATGCCCAACCAAGCCAAACTCAGACTTCCTCTTATATAGTCATTTATATCTTATCCAGACTATCAAAATTCATGAATAATGGTGAGAATAGTACTTCAAGTTAGTACGTTAACTAAATAATATTTAAATAGAAAAATAAATATAAATAAATAAACAATAAAAGCAATATCAAAAAGGCTACCTGGCTAGCATAGTATGAAAACGAACGTCGTGGGTTGGAAGAAATGTTGGTTTCCCGGCAGTAGACATCTGAAAGCTGGGTTGTATAATAAGTGAATTAAACCTAAAATTGCTATTGTTTTTTATTTTAAAGTTGTGTACACACAACACAATGACAATATAGGGCCTGTGATAATTTTAGAATAGACATTGCACTTTTTCCTTGCGAATTTTGTAAAACTTTTATGAGGTTCCTCGAGTATATGAGTATTTTGAAATAAAGGTATCGTTTGGCTGAATTGGCATAGCTACGTCACTGTTCAACTGGCATATTAACGTTACGATTACTTTCTCGCAACTAGATCATACTAGCCCCTCAAAAAGGCTAGGCGGAAAGTTAAAATCTTGTACAGCTCCTCCATTTTTCCCTAAAAGACCAACAAATTACTTTAGAATGAAAAAGAATTTTCAGGTACGATTATGGCCGGTGTTGATTACAATAAAGTTATTTTTGTAGGTAATGACTAATACTACGTTATAAATATACGCCGTCCGCCCAGACCATTACTATAGAAATAGCCACTAACTGTGTGCTTATAGTAGATATTTTGTCTGATATTGACAGACGAGGATGGGGCTTATTTGATGGTAGACCTCAGCACTAGGGCACCAATAAAGTAAGCAACGGGCCCCGGCTTCACACGTGCGCAATAAATAGCTATACACAAAAAATAGCCTATATTACTCGCTGAGAATGTCGCTTTCTATTTTTTAAAATCGGTCCAGTAGTTTTTGAGTTTATTCGTAACATACAAAAATACAAAAATTCAAAAATACAAAAATACAAAAATACAAATCATTCCTCCATTCCATTTATAATAATATAGTTAATAGTAATAGTATAGATAACAGAGCAGACAACCAAGCATTTGGGTTACCTGATGGTATGTCGGCCTTTTAAATATAATAACATTGTACACTTTACGGCTTTACCATCTTTGAATGGTGGTTCATAACCCTTTCCCAATCCGTTTTTAGCCACAGTGTCACGTGAGTAAATTAATTTTGATAGAAAATATAAACGATGGGATTCGAAACCGCGACCTATCAAAACGTTATTACACCAAAATTACGGTTTGAGAATATACATATTATATAACCTTATATGTACATAAAATGATAGAATATAATAAGGATTAGTTTTTGAATATGGAATTCCGTGATCTCTGCCTACATTAATGGGAAAGAGGCGTGATGTATATGTAATATGTATGTATGTATTGGTTTTTTATACTCAGGTTGAGGCCTGAGATAGATCAGTCAGTCATGGGTGGAAACTTATATATGAGGAATGCCTTACTTAACTAATAAGGAGGTACCTACTTATGAAATCTCTACTTCTAAGACATAAAACAGATAGTGAATATTAGTTTAAAATAACTATCAGTCAGGTTTTGTGAACCACGAATATGTATTAAAAATTATTATAATTACCTACTTATTTTACTTTGAAGGATATACCAATAAAGCTTACGGATTAAATGGGCAAAAACTTTATCGAAAAGAATTTATTAAGGATTTGGGTGTTGTTTTCGATCCTGGTCTCACTTTTCATGAGCATATTATCCAACTGGCAAAGGAATCTTTTTCTCGATTAGGTTTCGTACTTCGGAATCTAAAAGACTTTCAAAATGTACAAGGGCAAGGTGAAAAGTTCTCGGCCTGACATAGAAAGCGCGTTCCAATCAGTAAAAAATTATGTTTCTCGCATAGGTGCATCTTTTAGTAGTTCCTATGACAAATTTCAACTTGTTCTGTCAAGTAGTTTGTTTACACTTGCTGATCCAGTAAACGTCTTGCACGCATTTCGTTTAAACGGTTAATTTTGAATATCGTGCGGTCGGAAAATTCTTCATTTTTGATGAATATTCCCCCAAGGAAATTCACCCAAAGTTGATAAAAGTTTACGGGGACTCTTCTTCTTACCAGTAAACCGCTCAAAAGTGGGCAGTTGAATATAAACGTGGTCACATGTTCCTTGAAGATGATCCACGTGAAGGATGGCCAAAAACTGCAACCTCACCGGAAAACATCGAAAAACTGCATGATATCGTATTACACGATAAGAGAGTGAAAGTGAGTGAGATAGCTGAGACTGTGGCGATATCAGACGAAATAGTAAGAAACATCTTGCAAACAGAATAAGGCGTGCAAAAGCTCTGCGCAAGATGGGTGCCGCAGTTGCTGAATACTGATCAAAAGCGATTGCGCGAAAGTTTTTCGCAGCAATCTTTGAACAGTTTTAATAGGGATCCGATCGATTTTGAGCGGCGATTAATCACCATGGATGAGACATGGGTTCACCATTACACGCCAAAAACAGAACAACAGTCGAACAGTGGGTGGAAGTCTGTTGTTCAGTGCTAAAGAATGCGAAGTCGATCGCATCTGCTGGAGAAGTTGTGGCCAGCTTATTTTGGGATGTGAAAGGGATCTTGTTAATGAATTACCTTGAAAAAGGTAAAACAATTACAGGCGAATATTACTTTAACCTTCTGGATCAGCTCGATGCCAAAATTCGCGACAAGAGATCTGGTTTAAAGAAGAAAAAAATATCTTTCACCAGGACAACTCATCTGTACACAACGGTGCATTGGCGATAGGAGAACTGCGGGATTTGGGTTGCGATTTGCTTGGCCACCCCCTCTATTCTCCTGATCAGGTACTCTCAGACTTCTATCTATTCAAAAACTTGAAGAAATTTGTTTTTGGGAAGCGCTTTGCATCCAATGAAGAAGTTCAGAGGGCCGTAGATGGATATTTTCACAGTCTTCCAGACTCTCATTTCCGGGAAGAAATACTGATATTGAAGAAGTGCTGGACTAAGTGCATTGAAGTCAAGGAAGATCATGTAGAGATATAAGATAATTTTTTTACTGAAAATCGGAGTCTTTGATTGTCAGGCCGAGAACTTTTCACCTCACCCTCGTATGTGCCCTAAAATTAGTATTTAATGCTCTTGTGCGTAGTAAGCTAGAAACCAGTTCATGTGTCTGGTCTCGGTATGAAGGTATATATATCCTGTTGCTTGAAAAGGTACAGAAAGTATTCATAAGATATCTTTACAAGCGTGTTTATGGGTATTATCCATTTTTGTATCCTTCAAAATATCTTTTAGGTTGCTTGGGCTACAACTCATTGGAAGTTAGGAGGAATAATGATCAAGTCAGGACACTATGTAAGATTTTTAGGAATTTCATTGTTGCTCCGGAGCTTCATAATGAAATTTTCCAAATATTTGTCCCTGACAATTACTGTCGATCCAGAAAACATAGGCTTTTCGCTATACCCAGTTCCCGCACTGTTGCACGAGCTAACTCGCCTATCCCACGGACTCTCACGACACTCAACGCCCTCTTAAATGAATACTATTTGCGACTGAATCAAACGACTGGTTCTTGCAAACTGATTTATTATATCAAAACAAAATACTATTGACATAGAAAATACAATTCAAATATAAAAATAGAATATAAGAATAATTTATATAAAAAAGAGATTTTATATAAAATAAAAAAGTACAATCTTGTACATTCTGCCCTTTTTTACAATAATTTTATTAATTTCTTTGTTGGACGCTTTAGTACGCCAGCGGAGGTACACACATCTGCGACCCGAACCACGCCGTCTTGACCAGGGTATATTGCAGACACCCTGCCTTTAAGCCAAGTACCTCTTGGCAAATTGCTGTCAACAATTAACACCACATCTCCAACCGCAAGACTTCTCTCCCCTGACCCCACGTGTTGACGTGGTGCTAAGCTCGGAAGATATTCTTTAAGCCATCTCTGCCAGAAATGGTCAGCCAGAGGTCGGAGGTCGGAGAGCCTTCTTCCATCCAGCGCGACTGACTAAATCTGTATCCTGTAGCTCTGCAGGGAAGGAACGACCTGTTGCGGATCCAATTAGAAAATGAAAAGATCACGAGTTCCTTCGCCATTCCAGTCACAGGACTCGTGCGTTGGCTGCGAGAGTAGACAAGGGCATTCGGCGAGTAAGATAGCAAGTTAGTTATCAATTGGAAGTTGTTTCTTTAAGATTTGCCCGTCTTTACTCCTGGCACCATTCGCTATCACGATGAACTCTTTAAATGGAGCTGCTAGCAGTATGTACATATTTCCAATTTATCTTTTTGTCGGTAGCAAAGTCTAGTCTTTATAGCGGTGGAAAACAATTCATACCTTCGATTCTTTTCCGTAAACCGTCGTTGGTACCTCAAGAGCTGGGTCTTGTGTTGACAGAGATTGTCCTTTTCGAAGACAGTTGAAGAAGTTCTTGAAATGCTCCAGTAGACTGACGAAGATGTGTACCTCCGCCCGACTTATATCACTCCTCGGCTCGGCGTCTTTCAAAATAAAGTTAAAATACATAATATATTCCTAGCTGACAACTAAACATAATCTACGACCCTCCCCCCCTTTTAGCAAAGCATGCAGTGTAATCATCGCATGAAATTCATGAACTCTTACTATTGCACGTACCAGTGTTAATTAACTATAAACTGATGCTATTATGAGTGAAACACACTGGCAAGCGCAACTGTTTTAACTTAGCAGTGTTATGAGTTATGGTTTGATGACCATGACGAAGAGAAAGCATGACGTGGGTCTGGACTTGACTGTCAGCTACGACTACTTTATGATGAGACACATTATGAATATGATATTTATGAGGACGTGTGGTTTAGTTACCCCGATAGACTATAAGAGGTTTCATGGTATCGTTTCGCAGCCAGTGTAAAATGTACAGCGAATCGCTCGAAATGAAACGTCTTGATGGTGTGAAGCGATAATTTTCCAAAATGGATGAAACGAGACAAGCTGTTAGTAGTGTACCTTGAAGCTCTAACCGTGGGGTGTATGGGCTTCAAGGGAGCTACTCCAATTTTCCTACATATGAGAGCCAAGTTCTCGATTCCATCATCACAAATTAATTCCCAATAAACCACGCAACCACGACGCGAGAAAACGTGAAGTTCACTCTCATAAAAATCAAGATGATAAAGACAAGAAATGTTGAAACCGAGGTTACGTCCTTTAACCAAACGTCTGTTTCTAGAAGTTTCTCATCCCATTCGTATCCTGTTCACCCTATATTTTGATATAAAATCTGACCGGGAACTATGCGCGGTGCGAGGATCAGCGCGGGGATCCCAAATGGGTCGTAAACTCTCGTGACTTATGAAATAACTAAACATTTGGTTTATTCTTCCCGACGTACTTAACTAGTCGGTTGAAGATGATCAAACGTGATGACATCTTCAGCAGACCATCTTATAAAAATCAACGTTCTAACTGACGTTGGAAATTCTGTGAAACATGTTTCTCCTACATAAGGGTTCAGTAGCAGTTCTTTTGCTATAAAATACAGAATATAAAACATTGTATAAACTTTGTGATAATACAACTCGGCGTAGGGATTGTCTTTATCTATTTTCTTTTTAAGACTTAAAAATCTAGACATCGCGAGAAAATAGCTTTTTAAAACTTGCAAAATATATGAACGCCATAAAATACCGACTTTAAATCTTTGTGTAGGTATCTTGCGAGTTGTATCCTGCAAAACTTCCAAAACACGTTCAATTTGTGCACTACAAACCTCATTTGTAAGCCCTATTGCATCTAGTCTATGGAACTTAGGAAATGTGTCAACAGAAGTCTCTACTTCAAAGTCGAATCTGACAAAATTGAATAAATAATTACCTTTTTCGCAAAAACAACTAATATTTTCAGACTTTACCAATGATATGTTTATTAAACCCTTATCGGCAGCGTTAATTTGCGACAAAGAGTGCACAAAAACAACCTCTTGCATGACCTTATCGGCACGGTGCTTGCCTAAGACGCTCACCACGTCAATGGGCATGTGCGCTGTTGCTAATAAAGCGCGCATAGCCTCACGCGCTTCTCCACGCAGCGAGAAATTAAGCTCCACTAAGTTTTTCACGTTCAAACATCTACGTTTCAGCTTTAAATATCCTATAGATGACCTGCCAAAACATTGGTTTATATTAAAATTATTACTACGCTTATTTATATTATTAAAAAACTTTACTAGTGAATCAACTAATTTTGGAAATGGTTCTGTCTGCGGCATTGGCGCTACAGGAAGCGATGAAGCTGCGTCAGCGGCTTTACCCGTATCAACTGGTGTAGGCATAACTGTAGTATCCTGTACAAAGGGAATTGCATTATAATTAATTTCCTGCGACATAAGGTGCGCATCGTCAAGCAAATTTTCTAATCGCTTTTCTTTTCTCTTACTAGAAACACTTTTAGTATGATATTCTGCCTCTATTGCGGCGACTTGAGCGCGGAGCTCGAGCTCAAACACCCTCTCTTGCATTTCTGCGAGCCGTCGCGCGTATTGCGCCTCTGCAGCGAGAATTTGAGCTCGCATTGTTGCAGCAGAGCGGCTCGAGTGTGAAATAGTAGGGGAATGTGGCAGCGGTGGCATTAAATTATCTGAATTGTCACCTACCTCAGGTCCTGCCCCTACCTGGATGCCTGTAGTAGCACCCGGTGCAGGGACGACAACCTCTTCTCCCTTCTTGCTCCTAGTCTGCACAACCATATCGGCTCTCGAAGGACCACTATATTTACGACTGAATCAAACGACTGGTTCTTGCAAACTGATTTATTATATCAAAACAAAATACTATTGACATAGAAAATACAATTCAAATATAAAAATAGAATATAAGAATAATTTATATAAAAAAGAGATTTTATATAAAATAAAAAAGTACAATCTTGTACAAATACCCTGAATGCGATTTATTTGCGGATGGATGGAAGGAACTATTATCGGTATGTTTGATGTTTTGTGAAAGATTTGAATGAATGTTGGTAAATATAATTTAATGTAATTTTTCATTTTTTTTTTTGTATTTTAATGCTTATTTTATTTGAAATTGTAATTTTAGTAGTGTAATTGGTTTTGCCGTTCTACTGAATAAATAAATAAATAAATAATATAGCGGTCCTTTTGTAATGGATCATCAGTTAGATAATAACTATCGATGTTTCTGAAAAATAGGCTATATCATTAATCTATTCCTTAGTTTTTTTATGTTAGACAGACGAGAATGAAGTTCACTTGATGGTTGGTGATACTTCAGCCACAGAACATCAGTCAATGATGCGCTGTCGACTTACTTTGTACGTTGCATTTGGAAATCCATATACTAAGACCGAAACGCTCATTGTATACTTCCCGGTTATTCCATCTATGAACGATGGTTCGTTACCCGGTCGGAATTTCGATAACTCTCCCACTCTTTAATGCTCAAAGTTACCAGATGTGGGGAAGATATGCTTAGAGAAAAATACCTTGGAGCGCACGGTAGGTGTTTTACCAAACACGGTAACGAGACCGTCAAAAATAAACAAATGTTTCGGATTTATAATAATAGAAGATCAGCCGGCCTAGCATGACCGCCACGAGATATCTCGCGGACGAGTGAAGACAAACTAAGATGTAATATGTATCTCGATACTCGAACTATTATATCTCGACATCAACAATTTTGATAGAAAAGATATCTCGATCGACAAATATACCATTCTATTTTTGATATTAAAAGTCGAGTTTTAAGTGTAATAGTCGAGAGTCCTAGATTAATACACGAGAAAACGGTCGACAAAATTTTGTCGCGGTTGTTATGCTAGGCCGGCTGTTCACTCAGGTGGATAGTGATTCAGGGTGCAACACGGTGACTATCAAGACACTTGGAGAGGACAAAATCTGGCAGAGAATTCCATTCCTTACATACAACGTTTAATGCTAAGGTCGATGAAAGTAGTATTGTGCGATGTCAAAGTGTCGCTTTGAAGTGGACCGGAGTTTGAAGGCCGGCAACTAGTGGCAGATTTACCAGCAGGCTGAGTAGACTCGAGCGTAGGGCGGCAAGTTTGGGGATTGAATTTTTTATCTTATAGAAATCAAAGTGTAAGACGGTTTTCTGTATCTTCCAAAGACAAGTCTAAATGTAAGTCAGTTCTTACGGAGAGAAGTCTATAATACATAATTTCGATGACTTTCCCTATTTCCTATCATTGAATTTTAGAAATATAGGAATTCACAATTATAGAGGCTAGGGTGGCAAATTTTAACAGCCTATATCCCGGAAATGTGTAAATCCGCTACTAACGGCAATACATTTGCTATTCCTCTAGTGTTGCAGATATTTTGGGGCGTTGGTATTCCTTTTCCATCAGTTGTCGTATGCTCGTTTGCTCCCCAGACAACTAGGCTGAGTAGTTATTTTGCCCATTCTATTAATTATTGTGTATATGAAGATCCTGACATGATGTATTTGCATATGTGAGAAGGGCCTGTGATTAAAAATTAAAAAAAAAAACTGGTCAAGTGCGAGTCAGACACGCGCACCGTAGGTTTCGTACAAAGTTTTAGGTGAAGATTTTACCAATAAAAGAAAACTACAAATTTACGATATTCCGATTTTTTCTGTTACTTGTGCTACATGACATTGCTTGCATGACATTGTTTAAAATATGCGGCATAAACGGAGCATAAAAGGTCGTAAATTTTGATTGCGTCGACTCAGAAGTTTGATTTCCACGCGTTCCTGCGAAAAAGGGTCTCGACGGACGGACGGACAGACAGACAGACGGACAACGAAATTATCCTTAAAGGGTTCCGTTTTTTGGTACGGAGTACGGAATCCTAAAAAACAGCAGACGGTAACCACACCTAAACCATTACCTGGTTTCCAAACGAAGTTACTTCATACACTTTCGATTTCAATCAGCGTCAGGAGATACACGCATTTTTTGCGTGCCTACCATTCAAACAAACATTGTTATGCGTACTACGTTAACTTACTACAATACGTCACAATACTATCTCTATCTAACGTATACCCGTCTCACTCGTTAAGTTACCGCCAACCGGTAATACTGCCTTTCACTTGGCAATAACACTCCGTGAATCAGTTGTGGAAAATGTTTAGAAGTGTGTGTTTTTTATAAAATGTGTTATCATTGGAATAAAAAATGTGTAACAAATATAGTCATTTTATACCAAAGTTTTTGTGTGTTTGTTTAACTTTAAGTGGTAAGTTTTTGTATTAGAAAGTTTCGCGCTTCTATAGCCTCGTATTGACAACAGAAGTTGCTCTGAGTTAAGTAATTTTATGAAAAATAACCTTTAAGTTAAATTAGCTGACAGTTGCCGCTTGTTTTCTTTAATTTAAATAAGAACTGTCACATTCAAAAATTAATGTCGTTTGCCTAATTTGATCCCCTTTCATTCCTCCCATTGACATAGTACTATGTCAATGATTGCTCCCGGTAAAAAGTGTATGCCTCTATTATATGTTCATATAAAGATTGGTTAAGTTACATTACCGCGGAATACTGAATCGATAATAAAAATTTGAGGGCTTCTTAAAATGTTCCTGTCTTTCATTTTACTTTCGTAATGAAAGAGTTAGAGATACTTTTAAGTACACCTCAATGTTGATTAGCGTTCGAGAATTCGGGCGTTATTATTTTAAAATGAAAATTTAATTGGAAGATAATCTAAATATATAAAAATCTCGTGTCACAGTGTTTGTAGTCGCTCTCTTCCGAAACGGCTCGACCGTTTTGTATGAATTTTTTATGTATATTTGGTAGGTATGAGAATAGGTCGTAAAGTATATTTCATACCATTAGGTGATTAAAAACCCTATCCAGATTTTTTTTCTATTTTTTTGATAAAATATTGATTATCGTACGAAGCCGGATCAGGCAGCTAGTATGTTATAGAAACCTTAATAAAGAAAGCAAATATTAGCAAGAATATAAAACTGATACTCAATATAAGATAGTAAATTTCCGAGTCCCCTAGTGGGGCATGGGGCAGACCCATTTCTGTGTCTATTTCACTGATCATTTTTCTTTATAGGCAGGTAAATTCAGCGTTCTAAGCCCGGCCCAACCGATTTTTTTTTATAATCTTGTTTCTCAGGGTTTCGAACCCAGTTCTTTCGGTGCTATACGCAAGAGATAGGCCCTAACACTGATTTTCAGTAGTCCCATCGTGATGGCACGGCAGCACAAGAAACATTAAAAAATATAAAAGGTGTAAGTGAGTTAGAAAAATCGACAAACTTCGGACCAGTTTTACAATTTTTATAGTTATCATTTAACTTTTTTTAATCATTTCATCAAGGCATTGACTTCATTTAATGTCCCTTGTTATATGAATATAAAATTTTCTTAAGGAATTAAATAATTATATGTAAAAATTAATTAGGTAATTAATCTGTGTAACAATACTTGGCATTAGTTAATATTTATCATCTAATCCTATTATCCTCTATGAATAACGTAAATGTACATAACTACAATTTCTAATCGATGTTCGTTATTAGAAATTGCTGTATAATATAATAAAAATAAATAATTGCTATTGAGTATAATTATAGTTGTGAATAAAAAATAAGTATAGAAGTCAATGAAATATATTTTGTAGTTAATTAATTATCGAGTTGATATTGCAAAAGAGAATAAAAACTTTTCTCTTCACCTACTTAAACTAAGGTACATAAACTGTATTATTACAAAAAATTTAGTGTTTCATGTACCGGATTCAAGATTCCTATTACTCACACTGTACAATCTCTCCAAAGTACAGTCAACATTTTTGATTTTGATTTAACTATTGAAGATTTTCGTATATTAAGGTCATTCAGTTATATGGGTCATTTATTTTTAATTTAACTTGACGTTACTAACATTATTTAGTGAAAACATTTCTTAATAATGATAATAAAGCTTTGATATTACTGCTTTTTAGGAGTAAATGCCTTTGTACTACGAGCCTACATTTCTCAGCATGGTCTTCACGGAGAAATTGAATTTTCTCCGAAAAACGATACCCTCATCAGTATTAGAACAAACTTAAAACCTACGCTTCAGTATCCAGATGGCGTGTGGAGGTGGACAATACACGAATTTCCAGTTGACTATAGAGATATTACCCCTGATAGATGTTCTGAAGACAATTTAGGAAAGGAGTTAATTGATTTAACAGATGAACTGGGATACCTCGTTATTCCTGGTAAAGATCACGCTGAATTCGAAAGCAAAAACTCCCTCATCGGTTCTAACGGCTTGTGGGGAAAGAGTATTGTGTTAGAAACAGCAGAGCGAGATCGAGTTATCTGCGCCTCAATTTTATCAACGGAACATCAGTATGAGCAACACGCCTTTGCAAGATTTACAGCTCCCATTGCAGGAACACTGCATTTTAGGTGGATATCATCCAAAGAGTACGATGATATGGATTCCTATATACAAGCAGATTTATATCATACAAAGGCAGTTACTGAAAAAGAATATACCAAGCATAAATGGAAACTATTCGTGACTGACGTTTTTGATGCGGATAAGGGGAATCATGAAGACAATTGCAATGTTTTGCAAGCAGTTTTTGATCCAGAAAATAGTGGAGATGGTATGACTGTTGGGGATTTGGACAGTCGATTGGGACTAATAAAGGTAGCGTCTGATCCAAATTTAAGGAAAAATAAGAAGCTATATAAGGATGAAGTTCTTAATATCTTGAGGAGTGATATGGAAGTGACGAAGAGAAGCTTGTATGTAGTGATATATGATAATCGACATACGGATAGTTTTTTGGCGTGCGCTAAGCTGAGGACGATGACTCCAAAGAGCACCAAGTAAGTTCTATCATTCGAAATCTAATATTTGAAATTCTCGTGTCATAGTGTTTGTAACAAAACTCCTCCGAACGGCTTGACCGATTCTTATGAAATTATATGAATATATTCTGTAGATCTGAGAATAGATAATGAACTATTTTTCATACCCTTTAAGTGATAAGGGTGGTCCACTTTGTTTCCCAAAATTGTTTCTTTTTATGATTCGGCATTAGAAAATACATAGAACAGTAAATTTTCACCTTTCTACCACCAACCTCTATTTATTAATCACGATTGCAGTATTTTTATAAGAACAATATGCAAATAATAATGACACCACATCAGTATCTACATTGTATCCGTGCGGAGCCGGGCGGGTCGCTAGTAATTTATAAAATAGCTTAAATACATAGTATTCACAAGGAATTTGCGATTAAATTCAGGTATCTAAGATATTTTCAATTAATTCACACTACAGAGTTTGATTAATGTGAATGATAGTATTGATATAATAATCATATTAAGGGTCGATTTAAAAGGATTCATCACGAAATTTTGATCGCGATTCGCGATCACGCCTTTTCACATTGTAATAGTAGTAAAATTACTTGGTAAATTCTTTAAATGTATCAACTGTTTATTTAACAACATCTAACGTGTAAGTCGATAAATAACCTTAATTAAAAGATTTTCTCCTTCATCCAGGGCATTAATAAATATGGATGGGATTCGAGGATCAGTGGAGTTTTCTCAGCGTTCCCCATTTGATCCAACATGGGCCAACTTCCAACTCGGGGCATCTGACCAAGACTATGAATCCAACCTTCGTTTCGTGAGTTCTATCACCCAGTACAGCATCAGGGAGTTGCCACCGAAACTCTATGAGGCCAAATATTGGGAGACGATGTGTAATACGACTGGTGGATTGTACAACCCTACTGCTATCGATTTGAAGAATACTCCTCCTCCAGGTAATAATTTATTTATAACCATTTGTATAAGGATCATCTTCTACTACATGAAGCTTAAATTTAATTCAATACAAATTTAAAAACGCTTTTCGATTTTGATAAAGTCTGAATTTAAGCGATTTCTCGTGAGGTATGGTCAGACAATTTTCTGTGCCTGTTTTTGTGTCTATAAAGTAATATATTCAGTGAATTATCATTAAAAGTTCTGACTGAAGGATATTTTTATCATCCCGGGACTTTCGGTGCTAAACGCAGTGTTCAATGTTCATACCACTTCACAAGTCAAGCAAAGCCCTTCTTAAATATCAAGGTAAAGCAAGAAGTACTAAGTAATTCGAATTTACGAGTATTGGTCTAGATTTCTGGCCTTGTACGAATACATAAATAAATAACTTTCAAATACATGTAATTTCAAAACTTCTATTTTAATAAACGATTACTGATTTCAAAAAGCCGATTTGGACCTAAAACTTTAGTAAGGATTTTTATGTTAGATATTGACAGACGAGCATGAGGTTCACTTGATGGTAGGTGATACCTCAGCCACAGCCACATCAGTCAATGATGTGGTGTTTACCCATTTTTTACTTCGTGCATTCGGAGATCTATACTAAAGAGGAAAGATTTGTTTGGTTGTTTGTTACGATTGAAGTCAAAAACTACTGGACCGATTATAAAAATTCTTCGAGTAATATATGCCTTTTTTTGTATTGTACATTTTTATTGCACCCGTGCGAAACCGGGGCATGTTACGATACATAATATATTGAAATCGAAACGCGCAATATACCTTTATATCTTCCATGAACTTTTCCTTACCTTGTTTGATTTTAATATTCATTGGTACGTTTGGTAGACTTGCTGTGCGCTCCGATGCATCGCGGGTTCGAATCGACATGTTTATAATTTTCTGTAAGCATGTCTTCCTCACTTCTGGTAACTTCGGGCACTGAACGGGTGGAAGGAATATCGAAATTCCGACCGGATAACGAACCACCGTTCATAGATGGAAAAACCGTGAAGTGCATATTCCGCGTTTCGCTCTTAGTCTATGCTATGATTTCCGAGTGCTCGAAGTAAAAAGTAGGTCAACAGGGCATCATTGTCTTATGTTCTGTGGCTAGGGTGTCATCTAACATCAAGTGAACCTCATACTCGTCTGTCAATATCTAATATAAAAAACGCTTTAAAATGCGGGAGTAATAAATAAAAATACAAAAGTTGTTACGGCCGCTTTCATCAATAAATAATTCAAATGAATTATTGTAATAAATTACCTAATTAAAAGAAAGAAATATCATCAGTGAAATAGACAGAGCACTCTAAAATTTACTTTTAAATTTCATAGCGTTTATTATAGGTAAGATTTCAAATAAAAAAATAATTCAATAATTTATTAGTCTAATTGGTACATACACAGTGTGATACTGGCTTTACATATACTCAAGACAGAATATGCGATAGCGTTTGTATCAATAACATCCAAATACCACTCCAGTACATTGGCGTTGTAACATCCGAATTGTTGTTCGTGACGTATTCATCCTGGCGAGATCCCAACAGCTAGTGACCGATATTCGTTGTAAATATAGAACAACTTTGTATTATAATACTGGAACAGTATTAGGTATATTTGTGTCTGGGATTAGTTACGTTTAAATGTGATAGAAAAGAGAAAAGACCCAAAATGAGTTCGAAATGGCTCGTCTGATATTAGTGAATTTTTTTATGTATATTTGGTAGGTATGTGATGAGGCATTCCTACATTCCTTACCACTGGGTGATTAGGGTGTCCCTAATACCTTTTTATTTAAATTTTTTGACAAAAAATTGATTTTTTCATTAGTATAGCCGTGCTATATGTACTAGCTATACGCTGCCGACATTTTTAATTCTTGTTTAATTGAATGGAAATTCTCTTTATGGCTCTTCCGTACGATATAATCGTCGTTTACAAAAACGATATTACTTCATCAGCCCGCTCAGGAAAACCATCAAGAAATATCTCGCGGACGAGTGAAGACAAACTAAGATATATTATAAGATATCTCGACATAGACAACTTTGATAGACAAGATATCTCGATCGAAAAATATCTACTTTTGACATTAGAAGTCGAGTTTTAAGTGTTAGTGTCATATTAGATCCGGAAGACGTAAATAGATACATAATAAATTAAAACACAAGAAAACGGGTATACAAAATTTTGTCGTGGTTGTCATGCTAGGTCGGCTGCTAGACGGAATTCTGATATCTCTTGAACCTGTTATTGAAGGAGTATTAACTCGATTTAATATGCATCACGCCTCTTATTCATTGAGGTAGGCAAAGATCACGGAATACCATATGGAAAAAAATATTAAAAAAAAGACGAAAACCGACTTCAAAACTAATATTTTAATTACTTCAAAGAAACAGCTTTAAAGGACAATCAACAAAATTATTGATATCTATTTGATGTCTATTAACAGTTATTTTTAGAGTCTGTACCAGCCAAGAAGGACAGTTCAAATATACTAAAAAACAAGAGGACACCGTTCGCGTTAGTCAATATTGTCATAATAGAGAAAATTCCAGTAAATATCAACTCCGTAGGAATAGATGGCGTGAATATGGCAACTTTGTGACATTTCAAAAATCAGACATCTTTCTGTCTCCCCGCGACCACGGTTGCTGAAAAGCATCCGAAACGTCGGGATAAATAATTTAAACAATATAAATAATAAATCGCGTTTTAATCCGGTATATATTATTTTATTTAAAGGTCAGTTTAATCCTGCTTTTGTAACAAACATTCAAACGGTACGGATACGGTGGGGTTCATCAAAATCCATGCATAAGTGGCGGAGTTATCGCGTAACAAACATACAAAAAAACTCCTTTTTTGAAGTCGATTAAAAAGGAAAATATATGTTTATAAAAATTAAAATATGGTCGATCGAGTGCTAACTTTACACCCAGATTGTTTCCTAGTCTGAATGATTTCAAAGTTTTTCCAATTAAGGGCGAGAATTTAATTAGGGCAATACCTAAATAAATGTTCCATCATATTTTAGTTAATAGAATTTATCACAAAGTTGGATCCGATAGTTGTTTTGTGATAAGGGTTGACTCATAAGAAATCCTTTACTGAGTATATAAGTTCGTCCCGGGTTCGATTCCCAGGTCGATGGTCAATTTTTCTATTCATTTGTCGATCGGAGTTTGAGATGGTGGATGTTGGATACCTGTCTGGACGACAGGTAAGATGGATGACATATTTGAGGAGTTTATTCTATGAATTTTTCGATTGTTTTAACTCTTTCATAATTTTCCATACTAACATTGTTTACATTTGGTATTTTGTCATTTTAGAAGCAATAATGGTTTATTCTCCTAAAAATAGTGTCTCATTCTTAATCTTGGCGTACAAATATAACTACATTATTTAAAAAAGAAATACATAATAAACTTAATAAATTTTTACTAAGTTTTATTATTACTATATAAAACTCCTAATCATTTAAATTATATAAAAAAATCATTAAAATAATATTTTAGTGGCTATTCGCAGCTAAATGCAAAAAAAAATAATTACAAAACATAATTTCTTGAAGTTCTCAGAGTAGAGGAAATTTCATCTAAATTTGTAATTTGAAGGTATGAGCACCCAAGACCATTACGCAATCGGAGACCTCCTCGGCAAATATAAGGACAGAGCTGAGTACTTGAACCACAAGTACCTCTTGCCCGGATTGGCGAACGAGCTCAGCGGATCCTACTGGGATGTGTTCCTACCGCTCAGTGGTAGATATAGTGTGATGCACAGAGCTGTAGTAGTTACAAGGTGAGTTACACTACTCATAGCCAGTAGCTTTAGGGATTCGCCCGGGCGTGAAAAGAAAATTCCAGAGTATCCAAGTGGGGCATGGGGCATGGGCCATAGGGTAGATTAGTTGACGTGTGTTTAGTTTCTTTACAATAGATAATACAAGTACATCGTAATATTTTTATTAAATCTTATTTTGCCGGGATTCGAACCTAGGCCTTTCGGATACCACTGAGCATCGGAGGTGGCCGATTTCATCGTTAGCTACTAGTTATAACGATTAAATAAATGTTACATTATTAATTGCGTATTTTACTATGAATTTGAAACAAAGACAAGAAATTCCTGAAGACCCATCGCCCAGAGACTCGCAATAGTTATCGTCGCCGCTGCTCATTTTATAATATCAAAGGACAATCATATTGCGAGTATCACACATTTAAATAAAATACTGTATACCGGATTAAAACGCGATTTATTATTTATATTGTTTAAATTATTTATCCCTGAGACCACAGTTGCTGAAAAGCATCCGAACCGTCGGGATAAATCATTTAAACTATATAAATAATAAATCACGTTTTAATCCGGTACACAGTATTTTATTCAAAGGACAATTTCGGCATGTACATGCTTAAATCCCGAAATAAAAATGAACTAGGTTTCCCGTGATTTTGTTCAAAAATTATCAGGCAGAGATAATAATCTCTGATCCAAAGGATTATTGAGAGTAAGCTGAAAAAGCACTGCATCTCTTCTGTACATTTTATAGTATAATAGCCATAAATAGTGAATTTCCGTGTGGGGCATGGGGCAGACACATTTCTGTGTCTGATTCACTGATTATTATTCTTTACAGACAAGTAGGTGATCAGCCTTCTGTGCCCTGCCCAACCGAAACAATTTTTTTAAAATTCGGATTCGATCCCAGGACTTCCGGTGTAAACCACTGATCCACAGTGCGCGGAGGTATAATAGCCATAATAATTTTAATACCTGGCAATTATATATACAGGCGACAACCAAAGCGTGAGTTATGTGCTACAATCCACTCTTACGAGTATGGAACAGATTACCAGACTCAGATGAGTACAGCTGAAGTGGTTTACCGCTATCCTATAGTCAGCAGAGTTATATTTAGACAGCCTCTCGAAAAACCCTGGGAAGATACAACTGTTATCGTCGAGAGTATGGTAAGTATATTTATCCTTATTCTACATTCATAGTTTATCTTTAAAATATGTCTGACTTTTATACTAACATAGCCCCGGCTACACATGGGTGCAATTAAGATGTAATATACACAAAAATATATAGCCTATATAATATATAATATATATATATAAATATATACTCGCTGATAATGTAGCTGTATATTAGTGAAAGAATTTTTAAAATCGGTCCAGTAGTTTTTGATGTTATTCATTACAAACATACAAAAATTCAAATCTTTCCTCTTTATAATATTGTTGATTGAAACTGTTCAAAGGTCTTATCGCGGAATACTGAAACGATAAACAAATATTATTTCATTCATTATTTTTTGTGTAGTACATTTGCATTGCACCCGGCCCGTGCGAAGCCGGGGTGGATCGCTAGTATAAAATATAGAGATAGCGATAATAATAATATTCGTTCTTATATTGTTGAATATACATAAATTTATTTTGGAGGAAACCACTATATTTGACCTTATAATAAGTTAAATTAATTTAGGTACATATTCTTTATAAATGGAAATGAAATTAATTTTAACCATATAATTTTTTTGTATCATAAAATTTGTTACCATATCTAATAAATAGCCTTGTAATTTGTTTAAAGCTTTTTTTAGATTGTATTTCCGTACTTTATAACTTCCTATCGAGACGTTATGCCTTTCTCTTTTGTAACTCAATCAGCGTCTATAACATTTCATAGACTTATGTAATCATTTTTATTATTATTCAATAGACGGTCATAACAAAACAGAAAACATTTTTGAACATGACCTACATATACATCAATGATTACTACTTGTAACTGCGCAAGTGCTTTTGTTGGTCTGTTCTCTTATTCAAAATAGAGTAGCGGATAAATCTTGATGTTTTCACAAAGAGATTTTATAGAGATTTTGCAGGACTGAGCAAGTCTTGGTAAATTAAGTGTCAAGGGACACTTGTGTTTTTTTCGTTAGATGAGCTTGAGGTTCACTTGGTGGTAGTTGATACCTCAGCCACCGAACATCAGTCAATGATGCGCTGTTGACCTACCTACTTATATTATAACT
This sequence comes from Anthocharis cardamines, assembly GCA_905404175.1. Classification (NCBI taxonomy): domain Eukaryota; kingdom Metazoa; phylum Arthropoda; class Insecta; order Lepidoptera; family Pieridae; genus Anthocharis; species Anthocharis cardamines. Next base: position 2,119,463 of record FR989972.1, on the reverse strand, counting down.
TTCATAGACTGAAACCGACACGCGCAATATGTACTTCACGATTTTTTTACTTTAAAACAATTTCACGGGCGGAATTTCGATATTCCTCCAACTCGTTCAATGTCCGAAGTTACCAATGTACGTGGTGAAGACATGCTTATAGAAAATTATAAACATGTCCCGGTGGGATACGAAACCTCGCACGGCAGGTGTTCTACCGAAACGCGCCAACGAGCCCGTCAAGTATAGAAAGGTGTGAATGATGTGATGATGGTACTGGGAAATGTCAGGATATGTCATGCTGACCCTTCCTAGAAGGCCATAAGGCAAGGAAAAAATAGACTTATTACTACAACTCTACTATGTTTTGAAAAATAATACGGTCGAAATCTGATATAACGACACCGAAGGGACTACACATATGTCGTGAATAAACTCAAAAATTACTGAACCGATTTTAAAAAATCTTTCACCAATAGAAAGCTACATTATCAGCGAGTAACATTTTTTGTGTCTAGTACATCTACATTGCACCCGTGAGAAGCCAGGGCGCGTTGCTAGTCATTTATAAATTCATTCATACTTCAGATCCACTCCGACGGGGCAAATGTGAATAATACTCATGAACACCGCTGGGCGATCCACGAACACCCCCCAGGAGGTGACTACTACAACTGGACGGCTCGGTGCCTCAGTGCAGGCAAGATATACGACCCTCATGGTGTGGATACTGATACTCGACACCCTGAACAGTACTGTAAAGTTGGCTTGGAAGGCTTATGTCGGATTGGAGACTTTACTACTAGGTATATACGATATTAAAGTACATTTTGGTCTTCCAATTATCATTTATTCATTTAGGTAACTCAATGTACATTTATGAACGTCAATAAAAAAAAATGCTTCTTATTTTAAATTTACTGCCAGTTCTCAAATCAAGGGCGTAGAGCGGACGAGAAGAACTGGCTATGAACTCTCCGCCACTCTTTTTAATCGCCAAGTTTTTGTTTTACAAAATGGTTAAAAGGAGCTGCAACCATTACACAATGTTCCATGGCATCTTGAAGTAATTAACTATAATAATAAAAAATAAACGAAAAATAAATAAAGATTTGTCCTCTATTGTTTTAGTCGTAAGTGGTGTAAGGTCAAATAATAGACAAAGGTTGTTCAGAATAATCCATACGTTTCATAATCATTGAATGTACGTATAATATGTTCATGGAAAAGGTTTTTTTTTTTCATGAAATTAAAATTCTAGTCTGTATCGTAGTTTGATCGTAGAATGATTTACAACTAAGAATAAACAAAAATTTGAATCACTCCTTTTTAATGATATTTTATTATTATTTATTCAAGAATTCTGGTAACAAAATCCAAAACAACACATGCCATTTTAGTAGTTACTTAATTTTTTTTACATACATCACGCCTCTTTCCCATTGGGGTAGGCAGATATCACGGATTTCCATATGCTCCGATATTTGCATACAACTTTCGCTTCTTCCAACTTCATCAATGCTTTCACACGCTCGTCGGTTCCGAGTACTTTTGACTTGGCCCTTTAAAAAAATATAAAATATAATATCTATACTAGTATTATAAAGAGGAATGTTTTTTACGATTTAACTCGAAAACTACTCGAACGATTTTATACATTCTTTCATAGAAAGCTATATTATCAGCGAGTAATAAAACTATTTTTTTTTTAGTACATCCACATTGCACCCGTGTGAAGTCTAATATTCAGATTATAATCAATGATCGTCATTATATAGTATCTTCTATAATCTTCGCTTGAGGAAGCTATTCAAACCTGCACCTTATTTAATAGATTCGTTCATAAATCCTTTATTTTCAGACATGGAATGTTATCTGTGGCTGGCCGGAAGCGAGACAGCGAGAAGCTAACGCGGAGGTTGTTCACGGACACAGTGGTGGGCTTGGCGGGAAAGTTTTCCATCATGAGGAAATCGTTAGTGATATATGATGACCATGGACCCGTTGCTAGAGGGGAGAGAATGGCTTGTTCTATGTAAGTATAATTAGAAATCCTACAATACTAATACTTACACATTTCTAAGGTATGGGTTTTTAATATCAGCAAGCTTACTCAGCTTGCTGGTATTAACAGTAATAGAATACAGTGGCGGATCCACTGTTTTCTATTTTTGTTAATATCATTGATGAAATAAGACATTTAACTTCTATACGTGAAAAAAACATGACATGTGAAGAAAATTGTTTTTTTTTAATGTATAATATGACAGACGTTTGACCGCGATCCCACCAGATGGTAAGTAGTGATGGGATCTAAGAAAGGGCACGTCTGTCTAGTGTCTAGAAGGAGACTATTACCTTAAATATACCCAAGTTACATATAGTGGTCCGGAAAGACAGAAGCCGGTAGTGAGTTACATTCATTCGCAGTTTCAATTGCTATATACTGTTTGCCCTAAAGTACATATTTTGAAATAACGTAGTACTTATGTTAAAAAAGTTAAAAATTTCACTGAATGATTGCCTCTTCTGCTCCGTCAAAAAGTCTTGCAAATAATTGGTTTCAGTGTGAACGGCCTCCATCGTCGCAAGGCCGTAATACGCGACTGGTTCGGTAATGGAGACGACATCACTCTCGCTGGAAAACTCGAGATGACGCAGCAGTCAGAGTATGACGTCACCAACGTTCAGATCACGCTAAACAACCTGGCTGATGACGCTCACGACTACAAGATACACATTGTAAGTAGAGGTGGCAAAAAGTATCTTTGTTGAGATTTATTTTTTTGTATCTGAATCACTCCAAAGATTCGAATCAGTGAAATGCTTCATTTGAATCATTTGTATCAGTCATCACTCATCAGTGACTCTAGCGTAACACGAATGAACGAACGCGACCCAACTTTACCCGAAGTGTTCTAAACAACCCGATCATTTGCACGAAACACTATCTCATTCGTATCGGCAAGTGACGCGTGCCGATTGAGTGACATCGAGTTTGTGATGCATTTGATTCAAATGATGCATTTTTATTTGTGTTACGCATTCGAATCACCTCAGTGAGTTCAGTAAAGAGTTACACACCTCTAATTGTAAGCATACACACTGGATTTAATGGATATTATATTATTCGTTAAAAAGTAATTTAATTCTCTTTCTTAGACTCCCATTGAAAAAGAACTGGAGTTTCCGTGCGAGAAGACAACCATTTATGATACTTATAATCCGTTTAATGTCAGTAAGTCACTGGAACCACCGCCGCTTAAAGGTAAAAATAATTAAATAAATGAATTTATGGAGGTCATAATATTGTGTAACATCTAAATCAAGGACTGAATACCGGTTAATTTAGTATGGGAGTTATACCGGTATAATAAAGGATTTTGTTAATATTCTTTCGTTTTTATTTATATTTACTGAAAAAAAATACTGTGCTAAGTTTTGTGTGTAAACTCTTTAAAACTAATATCATGGTATCTCAGTCAGACACGTATTTTGGAAAATAAAAATTAACCGGTTTCAGTCCCTGATCTAAATAAAAATAATTATTTTTTATAGTATAGGGGGCAAACGGGCAGGCGGCTCACGTGATGGTAAGTGATCACCGCCGTTCATAGACATCCGCAACACCAGAGGGCTTGCAGGTGCGTTGCCAGCCTTTAAGAAAGATGTAGGCTCGTTTCTTGAAGGTTCCCAAGTCGTATCGGTTCGGAAAAACCGCCGGCGAAAGCTGATTCCACTGAGTGGTTGTGCGTAATTAAAATGCGTTTTATATGAAGAGGATAGATTTGTTTTTTGCGTTGCTCGAATGACGACGCAGGCTGAAAAGCATTCGAAGCGTCGCGTCACGCGGGGAAATAATAAATTTAATAAATGTCGATTAAATCTAGTAAATTTTAATCTCAAAGTCCACTTACCATCAGGTAACTCACTGCTGTCTGTCTGTCTGTCTGCTCTATAATGGAATATCAAATATGCCCATTAATATTTAACCTACTATAATATTGCAACAATTAATTTTTGATGGCTTCTTAAAATCTTTAATTTTTTGTATCTCAATGAAAGTGTCAGCAATACTTTTAAGTACATCTCAGTCTTGAAATGGGGTTTGAGTATTCGAGCATAAGTCGTAATATTGGCTATAATTAAAATTTGTATTCCTTTGTCTTTGTCGCAAATGATACTCACCTTAATTATAATTCGACTAGCGACCCGCCCCGGCTTCGCACGGGTAGAGCATATTATGCCTACGTGTTTTGTTTGTCATAGGGGGATGATCGCATCAAGCGAGTCCCGTCATATACATATGAGAAACTCGCTTGAATTTAGATATTTTCGAGCGAATTAATTTTTCCGATGACTAAGATATTCATTTAATTTATATGGTGTAAAAGACTATAATAATGTCCATGAAATGGAATGGATAAGGATTAATACTGTATCCGTCTAAATAGCTTTCCAATTACTGCATTATAAGTGACCATTTTTTTAGAAGATAGAATGGGTATAGTAAGCTATCCTTAAAAGATAATTTGAATAATGAAATCATTGAATAATTTTCTAGGCACAGCAGATCAGTATCAGCTGGGAAATCTGGGTGGTAAATATGGTTTATTGGATCACGTCAAGAAGTTCACAGCTGCCTACAATGAAACCCAGCTGACACTATATGGACCTTACAGTATACTTGGGCGATCTGTTGCCATACATAGAGAGGTAAGTGTGTATCATTTTTTACCAGGGACTGAAACCGGTTAATTTTTATTTTCCAAAATACGTGTCTGACTGAGATACCATGATATTATTTTAAAGAATAATACACGCTCAACTTACCACAGTAATTTTTTTCAGTAAATATGAATAAAAACGAAAGAATATTAACAAACACCTTTATTATACCGGTATAACTCCCATTGTAAATTAACCGGTATTCAGTCCTTGTTTTTCACTGTCTTTAGATATTTACAAAAAGAAATAAATGGCAGAGGTATTCACCAGCTTTTGATATAATTTTAAGTAATCTAATCTAACTCGCATCTTTTATACTTTAAGGAAGTTTATTATATAGTTGTGCTACTGAAAATGTTAGAAAATGCCTGCCTGAGAATAAGATAAATGATGAATAAATGGAAAAACCGTGAAGTGCACATTGCACGTTTCGGTTTCAGTCTATGGATTTTCGAATACTCGAAGTAAAAAGTAGGTCAACAGCGCATCATTGACTGATGTACTGTGGCTGAGGTATCACCTCCCATCAAGTGAACATCATGCTCGTCTGTCAATAACTAACATAAAAAAAATAAGAATTTTAAAAGGATATTCAAACGAGAGCGTAACGAACCATAAAAATCTTTGCTCTGTCTCTGCTGATAGTCGATAGAAAGCGTACCAGAATTCGAGCTTATTAGCAGCTAAAAAGTAATTATAGCACTACTGATGAGAATTTGGCTTCCTACATGCATTTTTCCGATCTTCATCAAGTAATTTGCATCAACATTTAGTTTTTTTATGTCAGATATCGACAGACGAGCATGAGATTCACTTGACGGTAGGTGACACCTCAGCCAAAGAACATCAGTCAATGATGCGCTGTCAACCTAATTTTTACTTCGAGCATTCGGAAATCCATAGACTGAAAGCGAAACGCACAATATGCACGGTTTTTCCATCTATGAACGATACAGATGGTTCGTTACCCGGTCAAAACTTTAGATATTCCTCCCACCCGATCAGTGCCCGAAGTTACCAGACGTGGAACATGCTTATAGAACATTATAAACATGTCGTCCCGGTGGGATTCGAAACCACGCCCCATCGATGCGCACGGTAGGTGCGGACGGACACGGACGCGCCAACGAGCCGGTCAAAATTATATTATCTAACAACCAGTTTTCTTCAGCAACGCGATCGTCGCTGGGCTTGTTCGTCAATAGAACGCGGCTACAGTCCTTCCGAAGCTCGAGAGATCCGGGCCATCGCCTCCTTCCACCACCCGGGTGGATTCGCGCACGGATATATCCGCATGACGCAGCTGATTCACAACGATGGCAGCACCAGCGATACCATCATCGAGGTGAAGTTACGACACCCGGGACAGTATGACCGGAATTTGGTAAGTGTTCTATATCCATCAACTGGATTCAACTGTTTATTTCCATGCATAGAAATATTTCAGGCCTTCTTTCCATTCCTAAACCATTGTTGAAAAGAGTGTCCATGGAGTTTCTTGCCGGTTCTTCTCCATGAGACCCACTTTTTGGAACCGTGCAACTAGACGTTTCATAAGAGCCTGCAAAGGCCTATTTGAAATAAAAAACTTTTGATTTGATTTTGATTCCCGGATCTATAGATACTTGCCAGTGACTATTTTCGTTTCATCCACTTTCATCAACGCTTTCAAACACCCTCGTCGGTTTTGGGTACTTTTATTTTTATTTTTATTCTCATACGCTTTGGTAATTTGGTAAATTCTACTTGTCGTTTATGGTTTAGTTCAGGATATGTTTCTGTCAGGTAGACCAAGGATAACTTACTTGTCGGTAAATAAAAATGGTGCATATCACTATCCAAAGTATACAGTTACTCAAATATGAGTCAGCTTTTGAATATGTATTCTTAACTATTTCTTCAGACCCACCACCACCGTTGGGAGATATTCGTGAACCCAGTGGGCGTGGACGCAGCAGTAAAAGTGACCAACACTCGCTGCGTCGCGGGCGGATATCGCTGGAACCCATATTTCACCCAACTTGCTGATCCTCTTAACGTAAGGGTTTTCTTAAATTTTTAGGCCTCTAAAGCTACTTTAGTGACTTTTACTTATTTTTTCGAAAAAAGGTAATTGATATATTCGTTCATCATTTTTTTATTTGATTTCTTTACTGCGAGTGTTTTTAGATAAAATATAATATGTATCTGTTCACAGCATGACCTCTACAGTCAAGAGTGTGGAGCCGACAATCCGCTGAGGTGCGACGTTGGTGACTTGACTGCGAGGCTCGGAACTATTAGTAAGGCCATTTCACTTTTTCAAATTACAGATATTGATGATATTCTAATTATATTTAACGATTTATGAAACTATTTTATCTTTAATAGATAAATGTAAGGCTCTTTGGTACAATCAAATCCACATTATGTTAGGTAATAGATCGAGGTTGTAACCTCCAACGGGTCTAACACGTTTATAAATTAATCTACATTAAACGGATGGATGATTATTAAAACTGAAGATTTTGCGTTTCGGTTTCAGTACGTCGATTTCTGAATAGTAAAATCTACTACAAAGTAAGCTCTATGCTCATCTGTTGACTTACTTACAGGTCAAAAGTACTCGTAACCGACGAGTGTGTATGAAAGGATTGATGAAAGTAGGAGCGAAAGTGGTATGTAAGGAACGGAGCATATGGAATTCCGTGGTCTCTGCCTACCCTGATGGGAAAGAGGCGTGACGTATAGATATGTATGTATGAATGTTGACTTACTTCACTAGGTGTAGGCGGCGATCGTCACATGTTCATGGACAGTAACTTCCCCTTGGAAGGGAAAGTGTCCGCGATGGGGCGGTCCATCGTGCTCCTGGGCCCGGAGCGCAGCAGCGAGAAGTTCGCCTGCGCCAACATACAGCCGGACAAGGATATCATTAAATACGTCAATATTATGAAACCGCCGAGATTTGTTCTGTGAGTAAAAACTCTTTTAAGTTTTTCAAATTCAAATTCAAAAATCATTTATTCATTAAGGTAACACAATGTACACTTATGAACGTCAATAAAAAATACATATTAAATGCTTCTTCTAATTTTACATTTACTGCCAGTTCTCAAATCAAGGGCGTAGAGCGGACGAGTTTTTGTTTTACAATGTTTTGTAAGGAGCTGCAACCATTACACCATGTTCCACATTACATCTTTAAGTAATTATCAAAAAATATATACAAACGAAAAAATAAATTAAATACAAAGATTTGTCCTTTATCAGCAGTAAGTATGGTGAAATAGGAGCACTCACTTACATTCTCGTGGGAACAACACGCAAATACATAGAAGAAATAACTAATATCACCGCATACACGAATTCAAGTTCGACCTGTCGACCAAAGTCGACCACAAGTAATGGGTCCAAGATTGGAACCTTGAGTGATCCCTATTTGAATAGCTATGTGGCATTAAATCACTATACTTGTTAATTAATTACAATTGAGATATGAGCAATGACATAGCGAGGCTGATTCTGCACTCTTATTAAAAATTTATTTACAAATACGGGTGACGGCTCGTTGGCTTGACGTGCTCGTTGGCGCGTTCGGTAGAACACCTGCCGTGCGCATCGATGGGTCGAGGGTTCGAATCCCAGCGGGACCACATGTTTATAATTTTCTGTAAGCATGTTTTCCCCACGTCTGGTTACTTCGGGCATTGATCGGGTGGGAGGAATATCTAAATTCCGATCGGGTAACGAACCACCGTTCATAGATGGAAAAACCGTTAATTGCATATTGCGCGTTTCGGTTTCAGTCTATGGATTTCCGAATGCTCGAAGTAAAAATTAGGTCGACAGCGCATCATGAACTGATGTTCTGTGGCTGAGGTATCACCTACCATCAAGTGAACCTTATGCTCGTCTGTCGATATCTGACAATAAAAAAAAAGAATTTGCTTTTTACTCTGTCAATTTAAGCAAAAACCGCTCATTAAAAAAAACTGGTGATTAACCCAACTCACCTGGCGGTTAACCCGGCAATCTCTGACTTTTCCGCATTAACAATAACGTAAACGTAACAGTAAATAAATGTTTTTCTCTCTCTCTCTCAGCGGTCAGTTCCTGCGCGATATCCGCCGGGTGCTGGGCGTGCCCGAGTGGATGGTGGGCGTGGACTCGCGGCGCACGCGCATCCTGCACTCAGGCGCCTGCATCCAGGTGCTGCTGCACTTCCAGGGACCCGAAGCGAACCGGCTTGAACTGGACTTCACCAGGTCAGTTGACACACCCGGCTGTATGTCACCCGGGGTATAACCCTGGCGTCTGTCATGGATGATTATTTTTTTATATCTGAATATCGACAGACGAGCATAACGTTCACTTGATGGTAGATGATACCTCAGCCACAGAACATCAGTCAATGATGCGCTGTCAATCTACTTTTTACTTTGAGCATTCGGAAATCCATATAAAATAATAATATGCATTTCACGGTTTTTCCATCTATGAACGGTGCTTCATTACCCGGTCGGAATTTCGATATTTCTCCGACCCGATCAATACCCGAAGTTACCAGACATGGAAAAAACATGCTTACAGAAAATTTCAAAAATGTCGTCGCCGTGGGATTCGTACCCACGACCAATCGATGTGCATTGCAGGTGTTTTACCGAACGCACCAACGAGCCCGTCAAAATTATAGATAATAGATTTTCAATTGTTTCTAGGTTGTTAGCATCAGGCCGCCTGGACTCGCCCAGTATATTCATACCGGGCTACGTCGACACGAAACGGAAGAGAACAGTGTCCTACAAACTGTGCGGAGTGACTGACCCTAATGAGAAGCGAAGTTAGTATTCTGTTTGATAATTTAAAAGTATATTTTTTTAAGACGTGATAAATCTATTTTATACTGTCACAAATAAATATCATTTCATTTCAATCTGATGTAAAATTTTTACAATATTATTAAAGCTACACTAGTAATGTTTGTTATTTAAAAAAATGTTCTAGATTATATATTTTTCGTAGAATTTTATAAAGAGGAAAGATTTGTTTTTTACGATTTAACTCACTAATTAAAACACTTGGAGCGACTTTAAAGATTCTTTCATCAATAAAAAGTTCCATTATCATTTATCAGCGAGTAACATTGGCTATTTTTTACATTTAACATTGCACCTGTGCGAAGCTGGAATCACTAGTTTAACATATATTGTAAAAGTTTAAGTAGTGGACGCTTTAATTTTAGCGAAGCGACTGCACATAAGCAATAAATAGTTTTAATCCATGGAACATGTTACTGCAAAATTATGTCTCAATTAGGATTGTATCGTAAAAATCTTCAAACAGTTCTATGGGCAAGTGGCATTCGCTAATGCAATTAGAAAAGTCTGCGATACGTAATTGGATCTAGCTTAACAAATTTGAACTTTGTAATCTATGTATTACTAATATCATCGTCATCCATAAAGTACGTCACACTAATTTCGTAATTTTTTGACCCCTCCCCCGTTCTTGTCACAGTTGGTCACATTTGTAAGACCCAGTGTGACCCCCTCCCTAGTGTGACATCACGTATGTTGCAAATTAGAAATGATTAATGTCTAAGATTTTGAAATGTGACGTCACGAAACTTATCACCCTTCCCACCCCTTGTCACACAATGTCACACTTCGTCAATCCCCTCCCCTCACTTAATGTGTGACGTACTTTCTGGATGGTCCCATATTAAAATAATATCTATTATAATCTATTTATTGTAATCGTTTGGCTTCGTATGGGCATGTTATGAGGAGAGATGAAAATAGGTATCTAAAAAAGTTTTGAATATGAATGTGGATGGGTATAGGGGAAGAGGGAGGCCAAAACATGGATTGACTGTGTGAAGAATGATATGTGTTTGAGAGGTGTGACTGATGATATGGCGAGTGAAAGAATTTTATTAAAATTTATCATTATTTGTTTCAGAGAGCACATTCTTCTTCTCAAAGCCTTCGTCAGCTTCAAGTTTATCGAGCTACTTTACAACCACATTCCTCGTGATCTCTATTTTCTTATTGTTATGAAGTAATAAATAAATAAATTTGTATATTTACTGTGTTTCTTAATTTATTATTTAGTAACACTAGCGCAGTGGCGGCGTAAGACCTAAATGAACAAACATAGACATAGTATGTCGTAGGTATCGTCTGTTCTTTTAGACTCTAAAGGGCAACAAAAGAAAAAAAAAGTGATTTTCAGCCAAAAATATATTTGTTTATTAAGCATTTTGGACATAGTTAAACTATATAATAATGGACTTTATAATAATAGCCCACATAGGGCAAGATTAATTTTGCGGGGCTCTCTACCAGCGCAAAAATGGCTTTTTTTGGCTGGCTTTTATTTTTATTTAAGTAATGCATTTTGCAGAGCGCGGGGCCCCCTGGGTCGCGAGGCCGTAGGCGGTGGCCCACGTCGCCCACGCCTTACGCCGCCACTGCACTAGCGCATAGTACTGGTGAGGTTCACACAGCAGAACTTGAGTAATCACCATTTAGATCGCTATACAAACTAGTTTTTTTTAATGTCAGATTTCGACAGACGAGCATGAGATTCACTTGATGGTAGGTGATACCTCAGCCACAGGACATCAGTCAATGATGCTGTCGACCTAATTTTTACTTCAAGCATTCGGAAATCCATAGACTGAAACCGAAACGCGCAATGTGCACTTTACGGTTTTTAGATACGCGGTAGCATATTCCTCTCACCCGTTTAATGCCACAAGTTATCAGACGTGCGGAAGACACGCTTACAGAAAATATAAACATGTCGTCCCGGCGGGATTTGAACTCACGACCCATCAGGGCGCACGGCAGGTGCGGCACCAAACGCCCCAACGAGCCCGTCAAAAATATTTTAACTAAATAATATCAAGTAGATCAATCAAATGTCTATAATAATATTTGCTTTATACTGACGTAATATTATGGGATTGCCAAAAAACTATTAATAACATGCAAATTATCACCAAAGCACAATTGCTATTATTAATTTTCAGGCGCTATTTCGTAAATTATAAAATAGTACATTACGATACGTGTGACTAAAATTGTGACGTTTAGCACCCTTTCTTCACTTGGACGCTAACTTCACGTCATGATATAATAGACAACTTGTCACGGGTATCGTATACTATTTTATAGCACGTGGACGTGTGACATAAACCCGCATTTTACGCACGCTTTTCCGGTGTGAAAATAGCTTAATTAGGTCACGGAAAAGCGTGCGTAAAAAGCGGGTTTATGTCACACAGTGCTATAAATATAATTATTCCTTGTGACATTAAGACAAGACTGACAATATACATTTATGTTATCATGTGACACATTTTATCAATTAAAACAGCGAGTTTTGTAATGTGACTTTACAAGTTTCTGTTCTTGATCCGCTGAAAGAATTTTAAAATGGAGAGTATTCAGATTATATAGTATAACCATTTCCAAAATGCTTAATAAACAAATATTTTTTTTGGCTGAAAATCACTTTTTTCTTCTTTTGCTGACCTTGTTCCTCTAGAGTCTAAAGGAACAGACAATACCTACGCCATATGTCTATGTTTGTTCATTCAGAGAGATATGGTCAAAAATGTTCATATCTTTCTACCGTCAGGGTTTTATATCGCTGCTATGCAAAATGGCCATCTTAAATATCAATATTGTCATTAAAATAATATTAATATTATTAAAATTAATTAATTTGGATGACTTTTGAATTTTCGCTACCAACGTAGTAGGGTTACCCAATTTGATATTTTCGACGACGCATGCGCGGTTTGTAATCAATAATATCCCTCAGTGCAAAGCGAGGCTTAAAACACAAAAATGTTAGCCCAAATCTTTCTTCTAATATCCTTAAGTTATCTATGCTGTGCTAATTTAGAAGGTCCATTTCTATTCTTTGGACCAAAGTCACTGGAGAAATTTAAGAAACCAGCGTTGAAGTTCCTCGACCAAGATGAGCTGATGAAGATATACGCTGAGCCGGCAGCCATAGTGGTGTTCAATAACCAGGATTCCTTGACTCTCTCTAGTGGCAATTTTCCCCGGTTGAGGAAGATGCTGGAGGTTCAAACTGTGCTGGTACTTCCTCAGGATTTTTTGGATGTTCATCCGGATTACATTAGTAATGAAACACAGGTATTTTTAAATGTTTTATGTTCTACATGTTATCTATACTAATATTATAAAGAGGAAAGATTATTATTTTTGTATGTTATGAATAAACTCAAAAACTACTGGACCAATTTAAATAGTTCTATCACCAATAGAAAGCTACATTATCAGCGAGTAAGATAGGCGAGTAAGATGTTTTGTGTATAGTACATTTACATTGCACCCATGTGAAGCCGGGGCGCGTCGCTAGTAGGTAATAATTAGAATACAACCAGAAAAGGTCTAGATGGTTTTGATACTTGATTCATATCAAAAAATAATTGGTATCATTACCAGCACAATTTTGATACTTGAACTAATATTATGGGGTTCTTCCACTAACGTATCCAGAGCTTTTAGAAGTCATAAAATGCATCAGAGCCATATGTGGAGCTGAACCTTTAGAAAACTATCGACCTTTATTCAAACGTCTAAATGTATTGACTCTTACCTCAATGATTACCTAAGAAGGCTGTGTTTTGATCAAAAAATATCTGAACTGTTGTGTTCCATTAAGAGTTAACTTAACCTTAACCTGCTTTCTATCAGTTTTTAAAACTGCGTTATTTCATAAAAGAGTTACGATGATTAGGGTTTTTATCCACATGCCTAATACTTTAAGGGATAAACCAATACTTAATTCTTACTACATTATCAGCGAGTAACATAGGCTATATTTTTTGTGTATGTATACATCTACATTACACAAGTGTGAAGCCGGGGCACTTTGTGATTAATATTTTGATAATAGTGAATAAATAATTATACCTTTTTAGGTATTAACTTTGCAAGGACCTTGGTCGGAACGCGACGCCCAAATGACGGAAACATTCGATCGTCTCCAAGATATCTTTGGAAAAGGACGTGTATTGGGAGTTCTAGGTAAGTTATTTTAGGTTCAATTGACATTGCCACGGAACAGAATGGAAGCGATTTTTTAAAAAGGGTAATGAGTTTTATGTCAATTTTGTAAGGTAAAAAATAGGCGCGATATCTTCCGGGGAATTTTCGCGCATTCAATGTATTACATGCGGTACATGCAATTGCGCAACAAAAATTCGCTTCCATTCCGTTCCGCGGCAATGTAAATTAGGTGAGGTAATTTTGATGAGACATAATTTTGACATTATGTACTTTTTTGATATCTAACATTTGTCCGCCTTCGTGGCTCTGTCATAAGCGTTTAGCAGTAGAAGTCCTTGATTCGAATCTTGGAGAAATTAGATTTTTTTTGCACAATTTAAAACGCCTGTCAGAAAAATAGTAGCAATCAATATTTTTCTGTACACAAAAGAAAATAAAATTCTGTTTAATAATTGTCAATTACTTACTCTAAAATATTAAAATTTATAGTTTTCATACATTTTCTTTGATTTATAAAGGTAATAACAATTAATTATTTCGTAAATAATATTCTAGGAAACTCAGTATCTCAGTCTCAATCTGTGGACTACGATGGTGAGTGGTCGCGGGTTCGACGCCAGGCTGAAGACGCCACTACAACAGTCACTTCTACCACAGAGGAAGAGAAACCTGCCAGGAATCTGCCCAAATTCGCACTTTATAATGCTACTGGTAAGCTGTTTTTTTATGTTAGATATCGACAGATGAGCATGAGGTTCACTTGATGGTAGGTGAAACCCCAGCCACAGTACATCAGTCAATGATGCGCTGTCGACCTATTTTTTACTTTGAGCATTCTGAAACCGAAACGCGCAATATGCACTTCACGGTTTTTCCATCTATGAACAGTGGTTCGTTACCCGGTTGGAATTTCGATATTTCTTCCACCCGTTCAATGCCCGAAGTTACCAGACGTGGGGAAGTCATGATAGAAGAAAATCATCATCATCAAAATCATGTGGTCCCGGTGGGATTCGAACCCACGACCCATCGATGCGCACGGCAGGTGTTCTACCGAACGCGCCAACGAGTCCGTCAAAAACTAGCTAAATACTGTGCCACTTAAAATTTTACCAGCTTTTTAATACAAATCGTATACAATTGACGAATAATTTTGTGTCGATATAAAATAGCCATAATATTAGAGGTTTAAAAAAGTAAATAATTATTTAGTTACGTATGAAGAAAAACTATTTTTGGGATTTTTGTAGATACATTCATCTAGTTCTTATACCGCGAATTATCTGTGTACTATCCAATGGTCGGAAGTTTGATTCTTGCCGAGGCTCGGCTGACATATTAATAATTTTTTTTAGCATGGAAAGGAAGCAACCTATGGAAATTCCGTACACGTGATGACCTATTATATTTTATGAAAAATCCATGAAGTCAAACAAATAGCGTTAATTAAATTATTGTTTTTATATTCCTTATCGAATTTTGTTTTTGTTTGGCTAATTAAATACAGGAGCGGATTTAAAGATGTGGAGGCCCTGGGGCAACAAAGGATTGGAGGCCACATGCCCCAAATTATTTTTCAAATAAAATATTTTTTTTTTAAAGAACAATATAATCATGTCAAACTACAGTACAGGTAAAGTTAAAACAGCGAAAAATAATATCAAAGGAAAAGTTGTTAACAAGTATTTACTCCTATTTAGAAATATTTTTTGTGAAGTGTGTTTGGTGGGGCCCTCTTTTCTCGAGGCTCCGGATCCCCTAAGTCCGGCTCTGATTAAAGGTATAATAAGCATATTGATTCCTATGATTTCAGGTCCGCCCGGCAAAGCAGCTCTGTTATATTCAACAGGCTGGCCAGAACTTCGCTGGGAAGACGGTACCACCACAGTGCTGGACACGCCCGTCGGAGAGCCTACTGTCAAACCAACTAGACTTTATACTATCCTGGTTGTACGGTTTGCAGATGGTGACAATACTAGGGATAAAGTAAGAATACCATCTCTGTTGAGAAATTACTAGTCTTTGACGATTTTGTGTTTGTTTGTTTAAATGTTTGCTTTTGCCAGAAACTTTTGCGAGGGTATGTAGAACAACTTACCAAAGTTTCATCATAATTGAATGAATAGTTTAGAAGTGCATAGAGGACAAACATACATTGATTTTTATGTAAATATTTTGGTAAACTAATCTATACTAATATTATAAAGAGGAAAGATTTGTTTGTTACGATTTAACTCAAAACCTCCTCGACCGATTTTAATAATTCTTTCACCGTTGAAAAGCTACAAAAATCGTAACAAACAAACAAACTTTTCCTGTTTATAAAATTAGTATAGATTTTTTCTATACAATCCAGTAATCCGAACATTCCAATAATCCGGCACCCTCTGATTTTAAATACCGCGGGATTAATGAGAGTCTACTTACAACTTACGTACATACAATTGTCCTAATTTTTTCATTGTGTGTTATATAAAATGTTTTCTATAAACATTTTCCAATATGGCGGTGATTTGTTCTAGATAACTCTAGAATTCAGCTTCAAACAATCTGGTGGCTGGTGGACAGCTGTTGGAGTGGAAGTGAAGCGTGGTCTAGCCACTACTGGGCTTAACCTGCAGGCACCCACACCTCCAGATGCACCTTCGGCAGTACTGGGGAAGGCCTACCACTGCTCCTTGCCGCTGGTGTATGCATCTGAAGAGGCATCGCTAACATTTCCTAATATACAGGTAAGATCAGCTCCTTGGCGATGTAGATCGTATCGTGCTTGTTACTGTGTAAGACTGCCTCCATGGTGTAGACATTAGCATAGGAGGTTTTGGGTTCGAATTCAGGGGAAATAAGTTAATTTAAGCGAAAGTGGTATGTAAGGATCGGAGCATATGGAATTCCGTGATCTCTGCCTACCCCAATGGGAAAGAGGCCTGATGTATATGTATGTATGTATGTAAGTTAATTTAAATAGAGTTGGAAGGACAACAACAACAGTGAAACGTACACAGAAATGTGTCTGTCCTATGACTCAGTGGAGGCTTACGAAAGCCACATTTGAGAACTCACTATTTTATACTTGTGAACTGGGAGTAAAGTCCACTTATAAACGTCAATAAACGTCAATAAACGTCAATAACTAATTTTACATTTACTGCCAGTTTGCAAAAGCTGCAAACATTACACCATGTTCCATGATATCTTGAAGTAATTACTAATTATAATACTCGAAGTAACAATTTAAAATAGGTAGATAACGCATCTTTGATGCGCCTGTTGTGTTGATTTCTCTTCTTCTTATATTATGTGATCTTTTATTACTACATTTTGCTAGAATGCAACACTTTTCTTTTAATCTTTAGTAGGTATCTAACCTATGACAGTGGTATCATTCATACTAGGGATGTTACGGAGCTTCGATTCCGGTTCCGAAAGGTCGGAACTTCCGATTGATTTTGCACCTCCGATTCCGATTTCGGTTCCGATAAATTTCAATCGGAGGTCGAAGCACAGCGGCAGCGGCGGCCGCGGTCAGCGCCATTTGATTTAATTTACTAGGGTATAAAATTTAAGTCAATTCGTTTATTTTTATTTTCAACAACTAGGAAGGTGTTTTATTTTTTGAACTGATATGAATGAAACAGATTTATTTTATTACACATCTCTCTTTTGCTTCTGCTTCCGATTCTGGTTCCGGTTCCGATTCTGGTTCCGGTTCCGATTTCGGTTCCGACAAACCAAATTTAAAAACTCCGATTCCGAATTCGGTTCCGATAAAACCACTTCCGTTACATCCCTAATTCATACACCATACACATAATGGCAAATATATTTCAGATGCAGCCGTATATGGAGTCTACAGATAAATTTGCAGATGCCTTCGACTGCATTGGATTTACGACTGTACCCATATGGTAAGAATTGAGGAACTAGCTGTACCCTGCATGCGTTCAATGCCACGTTAAGTAAAAGTCATTAAGTTTTTTTATATGTAAAGCTCTATAATACATGTTGTAGAAACCGTGATTACAATCTAGTTAAAAATAATTATTAATAATAGCTAATGAGTAATTTACATCTAACATAAAATACTACAGTAATTATGTCTTACAAATTTTTTTTAAACAAAAACCGACTTCAAAACCATAACTACATACTATAGTATGTAGGTGCAAATTTAAACTAAAAAGTAAAAAATAATATTTTAATTACTTCAAAGCAAGAGCGTTGAAAACAATCGACAATATTATTGGTACTTATATGTATATCCATTTAATAATTATAAACAGTTATTATTTTTGAAGTCGGTGCCACCCAACCGCTGCTCCGTACCGTTCGAAAGTTTGTTGCAAAGGCAGGATTAAACTGTCCTTCTGGCCACTATAACTGCCAAAAAATAACTAATAGAAAGCCACATTATTAGCGAATAAGATAAAAAAAGATAAAAAAGCCTTATATTTCCAGTTTTTCAATTAAATATAAATAAAAGAAAAGATTTACTACTAACATTAATTAATACATCTATATTTATACAAATAAGATAGGTACATCGTATTTTTTTTGTACATCTACATTGCACCCGTGTGAAGCCGGGGCGCTCCGCTAGTTTATTATATACGGATTGATACCAGAATAAATATTTTTTAACAGGTCTGGCTTGATGGTGTCTTTCATAATGCTGGTGGGTGTCTCCATCTCCATTACGATGATCATGGACATCAAGACAATGGATCGTTTCGAGAACAGCCGCAGCAAACAGCTTACAATTACTGTTTCTGAATAAACAACTATGAAATGTTATATTTTTGTGATAGTATACAGTAGAGACTTGAAGGGTTTGTTTTAACTTATTTACTTAGTCTTACTGCCGGGCTAGCATGACCGCCACGAGATATGTCGCGGACGAGAGAAGACAAACTAAGATGTAAGATATCTCGATATATTATATCTCGACATCGACAATTTTGATAGAAAATATCTCTCGTTCGACAAATATATCTATTTTTGATATTAAAAGTCGAATTTTAAGTGTAATTGTCATGTTAGATCCGAAAGAAATAAAGCGATAGTCGATTAAAACACGAGAAAACGGTAGACAAAATTTTGTCGCGCTTGTCATGCTAGGCCGGCTGCCGTGAAAAGCCGGTGTTTCAAACTTAAGGCTCATGCAACGATGCAAGTTAATTGAAAGTTGCATACGATTAAACTGAAGCAATAAATCACAGCATGGTCTAAACAACCGAATTACCGAAACCTCTAATGGGGCATGCGGCATAGGGCATGTTTCTTGTGTTTATTACACTCCTCTTTTATAATGGCAAAGTAGGTGATCAGTCCCAGGTTTAAAAGTATTTTTATTTTCCCCGGGATTCGAATCCGGGACATTTCAGTGAGAGCCACGGAGGCGGCGGTCGTAATATATCTACATATATATTTCTTATTGTTTTTTTTTAATTATATGTGTATTATTCATGCAATCTGTTCAGGTCAATGATGCGGTTTAGAAAGCTTGAATCACTTATTGACGTTTCTTAGTAAGGCATTTGGAGATTAAGTTCTAACAATTAATAAATAAACTAAATTGTGCATTCTTGTTGATGATATATTTAAGGGAATTATGATATAAAAGAGATGTAATTCTGTCAAATTGTAATCATGGCCACCTTGATCTTCTATTATGACTTGATATCAAATTTCTCCTTTCTGTATCTCATATATTTGTTAACACCTTTCACCCTTTCCCTTAACCTTTAAAGATAATATATTTCCGCCCTATAAGGTGCAAAAACATTCTCCTTTTCCATTTTTCCTTAAAAAAATTTATTAAGAATATGATCTGCATGATCTTATGAAGAAATAAGACCAAATCTCCTATTTACAGTAATATTAAATGAAAATATTTCTTCCAATAAGTTTTAAGATCTCTCTACCTACTGTCTACATTTCTTACGTTTAAAGACATTTTTTTCATTTTCTATATGATTTTTTTTAAATATTTTCCTTGATATAAACCTAGTCCTGACAATTACAAAGAAAGCAAAATAGGACATTTGTGGCTATAAATTTTTATTTATAGTGATTTCGACTATATATGTAATATGTAAATAATGTCTATATATATAAGCCTATGCTTATTAAATAGAATCTGTATAATATGTTGTATTAATGAATTACAGTTTACATAGTATAAATGTTGCAGTGTATATTAAAAACATATCAAGAAATTGTATTTTATTCGACAAAAATTGATGTAATCTTACGTAAATGAAGAACATAATACATTCAAAGTTTTTTCTCCCACTGTTTATGTAATTTGCTTTGACATTATGCGGTGAAAAGTTTACACCCACGCACTGAGATAACTGAGTAAATAGTTCTCATGACATGGCACAATGGTATGACTGTTATATAACCTGCTTTTTTTATGTGAGATATCGACAGACGAGCAATAGGTTTACTTGATGCTAGGTGATACTTCAGCCACAGAACATCATGAGTCAATGATGCGCTGTCAACCTAATTTTTTACTATCCATCTATGAACGGTGGTTCGTTACCCGGTCGGAATTTCGATATTCCTCAGACCTGATCAATGTCCGAAGTTACCATACGTGGGGAAAACATGTTTACAGAAAATTATAAACATGTTGTCCTGGTGGGATTCGAACCCACGACCCATCGATGCGCACGGCAGGTGTTCTACCGAACGCGCCAACGAGTCCGTGCTTTTACGAACGTGACGATGTAAGCTATGTACATACGTATACAGTGGACTCTCTAATGGCGGTAACAATTCCAATAAAAGAAGTGATTTAAAATGGTATATCGTCGCTGAAGTTTTAACACCGCGGAAGTCAAATTTGAACAAATAACGTAACGCATGCCATTCGATAGGGAATCGAAGTTTACGTGAATGAAACAGTTTTTTATTCTTATATTGAATAAACATAACTCTAAACAGTTGATGAACAGAGAAATGAAAAAAAATTTGCTCTCCTGAAAAGTTACGTATATTGACATCTGCGGTGTTAGAACTTAAGCGACGATATGTAATTCAATTTATTTCTTTATCGAAAAATTAGTTTCGTCTTTTCTATTTAGAAAATTAACTAAAAATATAGGTCGTATTTTAACGAAAAATTAACATGAACCAAATAGATGTTAAATATTTCCTATAATCAAATTAATCATAAAGCTTTGACTGCATATTAAGAATTAGAAAATTTTATAACGCTTAGCCTAAAAATAAATATAATTGGTTTGTGACTTTTTCAAGTGACAGCTGTATCATACCATATTTTTTTGTATCATGCTAATTTCTTCTGGTTGGTTGAAATAATATGTATGGGAAGCTATGCGAAAGTCGTCAAACGAATATAGTCTTTAGGTGTGTGTCATAAGAATGTTTAAATATAGGTTTTATTGAATGGCGTATGGTACAATTTAAAAGCGATACGTCTATTATTTGAACATAATATCGCTTTTAAATTAAAGAGAAATTGCTACCGCCCGAAAACGTTTTTTGGTCAACTCTATAGTTAATATTGTCTTTTATTAACGCGAGTATCACACATTTAAATAAAATACTGTATAACGGATTAAAACACCGGGGTAAATAATTTAAACAATATAAATAATAAATCGCGTTATAATCCGGTATACAGTATTTTATTTAAACTCTATAGTTTACGAGGAAAAAAATCGTCAAGTTTCGGAAAAGAAAATTTCATTCAGACCGCCATTTTGGCTAACCAAAACGTAAAAAAATTATAATAATCTCATGGATTTTCAGTTCAAACATCGAGGTCACGAATTCACGATATAGATTGGTTTTAGGTATGAAAAAAAATCGTCAAGGAACGAAAAGTAATTTTAAAAAAAAAAAGTCATCGAAAAATCACGACTTTTTGGCGAATTTTCGATTTTTCAATGGTTATTTTTTTTCTGGCGCAATTTTAACTATCATCATTCGAAAGAGCACACTCGAAAACATAGGAAACAGTAGCTCCCGGTTTTTTTCTGTTCGAATTCATCACGTGGCAACAGCTCAAACTCAGATGTCAAAATTGTGTCCACTGGGCGCTAATGGGTTAATCCGGTATACAGTATTTAATTTAAATGTGTGATACTCGCGTTAATAAAAGACAATATAAAAAATCGCTAAAGTTTGTGTCTTACACCACATAGCCATTACGAGTATGGCTTTCACTGATTACCGCGCTGACCGGCGCGAGTGATAACACTAATTTTATCACCATCACTTACCACTGACCCAATCACTTCCGAAGATTCACGATTAATTTATTGTAATGCCTAATTGGTATTTAGGTCAAGCACCATAGAGCACGGTTAGTAAATGGATGGGGCTAATGCTAACGAGATCAAGACTCTGACTTGTGTGACTCATGATGATTATTAACTCTACGGATAGTTATTAAAGATTATTTTAACATTACACAATTCATAGATAACATTTTCACCTTTCTTACCTTCTGCCCTCTAACCAGTGTCTATTAACTATCCGATAGATTTCCGAATGCTCAAAGTAAAAAGTAGGTCGACAGCGCATCATTGACTGATGTTCCGTGGCTGAGGTATCACCTACCATCAAGTGAACCT
The DNA here is from genome assembly GCA_905404175.1 of Anthocharis cardamines. NCBI lineage: Eukaryota > Metazoa > Arthropoda > Insecta > Lepidoptera > Pieridae > Anthocharis > Anthocharis cardamines. Next base: position 2,097,109 of record FR989972.1, on the reverse strand, counting down.
CATGCTCGTCTGTCGATATCTATCTAACATAAAAGTGATCCGTAAAACAGACATAGAAATGTGTTTGCCCTATGTTACATTAGGGACATGAAATTACACTACTGTTCACTATTTTTCTCAGATAAAAATATACAACCCAAAATAACCTAAAACTTCTTACAAATAATAAGTTTTAGGATAAGACTTAAGGGGAAATTCACGACCGTCTGAGCGAAATGCATATAAATGGATTATTAGGAACTGTATATTATAGAGAAATCATGATATTAGTATAATTTACATATTAATACACTATTATATGGAAAGTGAGTGCATTATTGATACAATTTTAACCTCGAAGATTGTTTATTTACATGTTTTAAAAACAAGCTTGAGAAACGCTATCACTTTTCTTTTCTAAGCCATAACGCATCGATTTGACCTCCATTAGATGAATAAGTAATTAAAAAAAGATTTTTTTAGATTTAAGTAGAAAATTAGACTAAACATACAATTAATATGTAACTAACTATACAAAAACTAAAAAAAAAAAATTCTAGATCTTAAATAATTATAGTATACTGCGACTCCGTTCGCGTAAGCTTAATCTAAGCAAGCTATTTAAATGACAATATTTTTTCCGACATCCGATTTCGAAAAAATTAACCCATACAAAGTTCAATGTGTGTCAAAGCAACATGAGAATCAGTTTAGTATCTCTGGAGAGTAGCGTGAACAAACAGACAAAAATATTTTTTATGTCAACAGTTTCCCTACTCTAATCGTCTCCTCTGTATTTTTGGTAATAAAATTCTGTCTGCCCGTGACCACGGTTGCTGAAAAGCATCCGAAACGTCGGGATAAATAATTTAAACAATATAAATAATAAATCGCCTTCTAATCCGGTATACAGTATTTTATTTAAATAAAATTCAGTATACTGAAATTTTGATTCTACTGTTTTTATATGTATGTAAACATTTCTTATACAAATGTCCAATACAATTTGCCCAATTCCTTAAAATCAATCAGGCGTTTGAAATGTCAATCCTTCGCTACTAGAAGTAATCAAAAGTGGGATGTTAGTATATAAAACACCCAGATAACGGTTCACAAATAATAATTTACCACAACGGTCATAAATGCCTCTGTATCGATAAATGATTTGTCATGGTAGATGATACAGCAATTAGTAGAAAGTAGGTGACAATGATAGATGTTATGTGGGGCACTACCGACATGTTATCAATAAATAATAGAGTACTATTATTTTATTCTTGTAATTTACAGAGACTTTTCTGTGGTGTAACTCTGAAAGAAAGAATAAGAAATAGCCAAATTCGAGAGCGTTGTGGAGTAAAAGACAGTAGTGACGAACATTGAGAAAGGTATGTTGAATTGGTTTGGGCACGTAGAAAGGATGAATGAAAGTAGGGAAACGAAACATATTTATGAAACTGGTGTGAGTGGTAGAGTCGGGAGTGGTCGATTTAGGCGAACGTACCTCGATTAGATCGGGGACGTTCTGCAAAAGGGACAGGTCAAAGTATTCGAAACCGACGAGTGTGTATGAACGTGGAAGAAGCGAAAGTGGTATGCAAGGATCGAAGCATATGGAATTCTGTGATCTCTGCCTACCCCAATGCGAAAGAGGCGTGATGTATATTTATGTATGTATGTAATTTACAGAGATAGAGTTATTTTTAAACTAAAAGTTCTTCAAGCTATTTAGCTTATAATTTTATAGCAATTAATTACACCAAGCGATCTTATAATATTCTCAAAGTAAAATATATCGATGCGTTATGTATTATCCTGAGAAAACCACGATACTGCAGTGCATCAGCGATGTTTGCTGAGGCTGCAGTTCAAGATTTTTATGCCGCGTTTCCTTGTAAAATCGCCAGTTTTTAGGAAAATGGTTGGGATTTGGAGAACGAATTGGTCCGAGTCATCGATCTCTCCTGACAATTTGTTTTTAAAGCACTGGATGGAAATCAACTTAAGTTTGCTATGGAGCTAATTAAATAAACGTCCTTTTTCGGGATTTTAGTAAATCTTGTAACATTTAGTAATTTTTAACAATATTGTCTTTTATTAACGCAAGTATTTAGCACATTTAAATAAAATACTGTATACCGGATTAAAACGCGATTTATTATTTATATTGTTTAAATTATTTATCCCGACGTTTCAGATGATTTTCAGCTAATAATAATATAAATAATAAATCGCATTTTAATCCTGTATACAGTATTTTATTTAAAACTGTTTAACATTATATTCTCGATCCCAATATTATTATATTTTTAAGGCCTTCAAAATCGAAATCCTACAATTATCTGCAATTAAAGCCTTTATTAAACAAATCTTTTTGATAAAGCTTACACAGAGTCAGATTATCTACATTTTCTCCTTGAAATCGTCCAGATCATATACGATAATGCTAAGAATATCCTATATTGTGGCGAATTCAAAAAGAGTTAGTTTTCTTCTTAGTTAACCCTACTCCATCCTAGATTACGTTGTCACAAACAGCTGGTGAAACGCGGTCAAATATTGATCTTATACTAAATCATTAAAGAAGAAATTGCTCCTATAATTCGCCACATATTTACGAAAAGCAAGTGACCTTTGTAAACACGCCCAGAAAAAACCAGGCTGAATTTCTTGGCCTTTCTTCAGTAATCCAGATTATATTCACAAATGTTGAAGTCTACGTAAATAAATTTAAACATTTTTGTGGATGTGGATACTTGTCTGTCATTATCTAACAAGTTTCGTATTCCAAGACGTGACTCCAGTTTTAATACTAATTGTCAAATTATTATTTTTCTATAGAACTTTGACATTTTGACAGTTCTCAAGTATAGATTTCGACTTGAGAACATCTTGGAATATGAGCTAAGATATAAGTATTATATTGAGAATTACTGCTATAAAGTTCTTTATTATTTGTTGGTGTAACGATAAAGAAAGGAACTACAAGTATGGTATAGTTTTAACAATGGTAGGATACGTAAGAAGTATTGTTTTGAAAATGAAACACAGGACGGGCTCGTTGGCACGTTCAGTACACAACGCCTGTCACGCGCACCGGTGGTTCATGGGTTTGAATCCCACCGGGACGACATGATTATAATTTTCTGTAAGCATGTCTTCCCTACGTCTAAATACTTCGGGCATTGAACGGGTGGGAGGAATATCGAAATTCCGACCGGGTTACGAACCACCGTTCATATGCACTTCACGGTTGCGTGTTTCGGTTTCAGTCTTGGATTTCCGAATGCTCGAAGTAAAAAGTAGGTCGACAGCGCATCATTGACTGATGTTCTGTGGCTCATGCCCGTCTGTCGATATCTAATATAATAAAAGGACTTAGTTTTCGGTATTTTTCACATTAAAGCTTCCATTAAGCCATCGGCCACCCTGACTTTCATATATTACAGCAGTAACACGGTGTCATTCACGCCGACAGGTTTCCGACGGGCTACAGACAAACAGTGAAAGTGCAGACAATTAATTATAATAATGATTCGAAGTTCGGGTGAAAGGGAATCGACTCCGAGACCATATTGGGCGTTTTGAAAAATAGTTGCAATGACGTCACCAAGAACGATTATGTTCTTAACTAAATCGGTTCACTTAACACTTCGGTACCGTACCCACACTTCTAATTGAGTCACGTAAAAATACGTATTTAGTAGATTTGTGGTAAATTGCGGATAACATTATACGAGTATGTAGGATGTTGATGGTTGCTAGGCAATACTTTTCATTTGTTCTTCACTAAGGTTTAGGTTGTCGATCTATTCGGTCGCGTTAAGTTAAAAGGTTTAAGGCAAAAACATACTCATTAGGTGTATCTATTTCCCGGTGGTAAAAAATATTTTTTTTACTTGATTATTTAATGATTCTTAACATCTTGACTTTACAATATAAACTAAGTTAATATCTCAGTTTATAATATAAATGTAATAATAATATCAAAATCAATCTTATCTGGACAAACTTTACTTCGAAATTAGTTTTATTTACATTTACAAAGAGCTCAGGCGGCTAGCACTAGTAGAGCGAGTATCAGCTCGCCAACTGAACAATTAAAAAAAAAATGATGAGACAGATGAGAGATGAAAATATTTTTAAGTTTTTCGATAGTAATATTGTCTTTTATTAACGCGAGTATCACACATTTAAATAAAATACTGTATACCGGATTAAAATGCGATTTATTATTTATATTGTTTAAATTATTTATCCCGACGTTTCGGATGCTTTACAGCAACCGTGGTCGCGGGAGGCGTTTTAATCCGGTATACAGTATTTTATTTAAATTTTCGATAATAGTTCAAAGGCATTTTATAACACTTAGATGTCTAAGATTTTGAAATGTGACGTCACTAAACTTAGGAATCCTCCCGACCCTTGTCACACTTCGTCGATCCCTCCATTAACGTGTGACGTACTTTATGAATGGTCGCTAAGGAAAATAATGGAGGACAACGGATACAACCACGTGGATGAATCCGCCTGTATCTTTTTAAACATTTCCCATTGGGATATTCAAATTCAAAATCATTTATTCATCCAGGTAACACAATATACACTTATGAACGTCAATAATTAATAACAATATATATAGATATATATTAAATGCTTCTCATTGCACATTTACTGCCAGTTCTCAAATCAAGGGCGTAGAACGGACGAGAAGAACTGGCAATAAACTCGCCGCCACTTTTTAATCGCCAAGATTTGTTGTTTTACAAAGGAGCTGTAACCATTACACCATGTTCCACATGACATCTTGAAATAAAGAACTATAATATAAAAATTATAAAAAACACAGATATATCCTCTATCAGTAGTAGGCATGGTGAAATAGGGACATGCATTTACATTATCGTGGTAACAACACGCAAACACATAGTCGAAATATCACCGCATACACGAATTCAAGTCCGACCAGTCACCACAAGTAGCACCCGTTCACGAGTATGATGCATGAACAGCCATCGGCCCCCTCGCCATATTTTAGGGAGAGAGACAACCCGACGCATGGATGGATAGGTAGAGATCGCGGAGTTCCATATGCTCCGATCATTGCATACCACTTTCGCTTCTTACACTTTTTACGCCTTTCAAATAATTTAAAATGGGCTAATTGACTTCATGTAATTGATAATATCTTGTTGATACCAACTTAGTGCTTTTGATTCACCGATAGTTACTTACGGCAAAAGTTACATAAGATTTGGAATAATAGGAAATACATCCTGTGTATATTCTAGTTTAAATATGAAAGTTGAAACTGATTTGTAATTAATTAAAGTGTTTCATTGACCGCCTCCGTGGCTTAGTGGACAGTGTGTTTTGGGTTCGAATCCCGGGGAAAAAGGATTTAAAAAGAAATTGTTTCGGTCGGGCAGGGCATAGAAAGGTGATACCTATTTGCCTGTACAGAAAAATGATCGGTGAAACAGACAGAAATGGGTCTGTCCCATGTGGGAATTCACATTTTAATGAATTTCATTAATAGTATATTTTATTGATTGATCTAGTACGACAAGTAAAACATTTTTTATATTTATTCTAATATATTCTAATACTAATAGGTACCTCATTTTTTAACTTGTCGTTTTAGCCGTAAGACAAAAATAACACGGTAAAAAAGTTTCACTGAAGGCATTGGTTTAATTATTTGTTTTGATAGTTCAATATTTATACAAAAAATGGGCAAAACATATTTTTATATCTTAAATAATACAAAAAAACTAGGAATTGTAGAATCAGCGCCATCTCGTGAGCGAAATTGGATCGACTGCAATTGAATTGAAAATTGATTTTTACAAATTAAAGTCGACATACGAAAATATAAACATCTCGAAAGTAAAAGATAGCTTGAAACATTCATTTAAAATAAATTAATGTTTCTTTAAGCTATCTTTTATTCGTCAATTGCCATTGTTATGTAACATTCAATTTTGAGAAATAAAAAGCTGTCATTTTTTTGTGCGTATTTACAAGTATAACGATGGGAGATGTCAATCCTATCTCAATGAAGATAAAAATCATTAAACTCACTGTTGCGTAGATTTGATATTAGCACAGACGTGTAGTGTAAGAGTCAGACAACAATTTAAGTAGGAATACATTTTTGTATTGCCGCATGCAGATTTAATGTTTTTGACATTTCTTGTTATCTTATAACTTTACTTAAAACTTTTTAACATTTTATAACAAAATTCTAGAACTTGACCCTTTTTATATGATTATGGTTTAATATATACACTATTTCCTGACTCTTTCTTATGTTTTCATATAGTTTAATATAGTGAGTAATACACGAGCATAATAAAAATAATCCAATTTTAAAATATTAAGGATACACAAACTTTAGGTTTTTTATGATTTCATTTGACATAACACTATCAATAGTTCTGTCAAAAAATGAAAGAAAAAAATTTGATTGATCAAATTGATTTACATTGAGTATCACATAATTAAATGAAACAGATTTAAAAAGTTTTTAGATTATTTGATTCAAATTCAAATTCAAAAATCATTTATTCATTTAGGTAACACAATGTACACTTAAGAACGTCAATAAAAAATACATATTAAATGCTTCTAGTTTTACATTTACTGCCAGTTCTCAAATCAAGGGCTAGATAACAAGAGGGATAGATTTACAACCTCATTTAGATCCGTCAAAGGTAATTTTATTTATCTCAATTTCTCTGTGTAAATGAAATCTCTCTCAGTTCGTTATTATACAAATACAAAAATGTCGTTAATTAATAAATAGTGTTTTCTTCTCTGTCGCTACACTCTTGACAGAGTGGTCGTGGTTGACATGTTTGGAGTGGTGGCACGCTTGACGATCCGACGCCAATCCTCCCTGACTGCCGCCTTTCTCGTGCATTGATGAAGAGGACCGTTTAATGCGTCCTTGACTAGGTCGGTCCATCTTCTGGGTGATCTGCCGCGAGCTCTCGTCCCTTCCACTCTTCCCTGCACTACAAGTCGTTCTATAGACCTATCTCCCCGCCGAGACACGTGTCCGAAGAAAGTGAGAATTCGACTTTGAACGATGGAAGATAGACGCTGAGAAATGCCTAGGTCATCAAGGATGGACTTGTTGGTTCTAAATTCAGTCCATGAGACACCGAGCATTCGTCTCCAACACCACATTTCGAGAGCGTCTATCTTCTTTTTCTCGATCTCTCTCAGAGTCCAGGTCTCAGCGGCGTAAAGGAATATGGGAAACACTAATGTCCTAACCAACCGGATTTTTGTGGTTTTGGTGATATTCCGGTTTTTCCAGATCTTTTTGAGCTTGTCCATTGCCGACCTTGTGATAGCCATTCGACGCTTGATTTCGTCAATACATCCACCATTATTGGATATCAATGCTCCTAAATAAATGTATGACTGAACGACTTCACAGTTTGCTATTGTTGTGATCTCTGGGGAGTTGTTATTTATGCGGTCGATTATCATAACTTTCGTCTTGGCAAAGTTGACTCTGAGACCAAATTCGCGGCTTACTTTTTCGATTCTACTTACAAGATCTTCAATATGCGCAATGTTTGTAGCAAATAGCGTGGTGTCATCAGCGTATCGTAGATTAGAGATTTTAAGCCCTCCAATAGCAACCCCATCTGTGTTTTAATCAATCCAAATAGTGTTTTAATCAAGTAAAAATTATTTTATTTTACAAAGTTAGCAGCTCTTAAGCTAACAGGTCATTGATCTCATCTCATTAGCCATTGCAAATGAATATTCAGATCTACACTCTTCACACTTGAACAGATTTTAAATATTTCTTCATTCGACGTTAGCTATAATTAAATTGAAGTTTTCTATGGAATAGTCAAATATTGTTTTTCTTTTTTTATATAATACTAGCTGACCCGGCAAACGTTGATTTGCCATGTAAATAATTTCTAAAAAGCAGGGGTTGGTGATAAAAAAGTAAAAATTTAGGGTTGTATGTATTTTTAATGCCATATAAAAAAATAAAACAAAAAATTTCATCCAAGAAATAAAAAAAAAATTAAGGGTGAACAACCCTTATCACTTAGGGGTATTAAAAGATAGTAGCCGAATCTCAGACCTACTGAATACGCATATAAAATTTGGTAAAAGTCGGTAAAACCGTTTCGGAGGAGTACGGTAACTTAACATTGTGACATGGAAATTTTATATATCAGATTAAAGATATCGACAGACGAGAATTTGACGGACTCGTTGGCGCGTTTGGTAGAGCACTTACATTGTGCGCCGATGGGTCACGAGTTCGGATCACGCCGGGACGACATGTTTATAATTTCTATAACTGTCTTCCCCACATCTGGTCACTCAGGCTTTAAATGAATGAAAGGAATAGATATCGATATTCCGACCGGGTAACGTACATAGACTGAGACCGAAACGCGCAATTTGCACTTCACGGTTTTTTCTATGATCGTATAGTATCGATGTTATACTTAACTAGCAACGCGCCCCGGCTTCACACGGCTACAATGTAAATGTTACTCACTGATAATGTAGATTGCTATTGGTGAAATAATTTTTAAAATCGGTCCAGTAGTTTTTGAGTTTATTTATAACATACAAAAATACAAATCTTTATAATATTAGTATAAGTAATATAAATAATATTTTTTATGTAATTAATAAAGAGTAAATTTACTCCGCTGTGTGTTGTTCAGGCTAGCATATACCATAAAAATAAACATATAAATATTATTTTTAAAAATTAAGGTAATTTTATGAGTTCGTATGAACGGATGGAGGAACTATGTAGCGTAGTTAATTAAATTTTATCTTATATCTCCCATTAGCCTTGCACTGAGGACGAATATTAATCATTTTACTTAAACAAAGAGTTTGTTATATTGACCTTATTAATTAGGATTTTTTACATAAAAAACCTTGAAAGCATTATGTGGTTAAATATAAATACTGTCTTACGTAAATAAAAAACTATATATGTATGTTTGTTCTCTATGCACTTCTAAACTATTAATCCGAATATGATGAAACTTTGGTGAGCTATACTGCACACAGTACTGAAGGCCCTGGTCCAAAAAAATCAAATTATAAATAAATATTTAATTTTTATTTTACGTTTATCTAGTAATATATATAAAGCTAGCAATCCGCCCCGGCTTGGTGCGGGTGCAATGTAGATGTATTTACATTGTTATATACGCATGTACACATAAAAATCCGGTAAGAATGATTTCATTGATTATATGTTTGTTTGTTGCGATTTAACTAAAATACTATTCGACCGATTTTAAAAATTCTTTCACCAATAAAAAGCTACATTATAAGCTACTCACATAATATATTATCATATATTTAAGACAACCTTAAACCTTAAACTCCAAGTCATTAAGTCTCCCACTCTCTCAAATCATAATCAATTCTTGAGAACTGTTGCGTCAAATTAAAAAATGATAAGACAAATACTAAAACTATTATAGATTCAAACCGGAGTCGAGTCTTGGAACACGGGCCTAAGTTTCTCTCTCTAAAGTCGAAATAGAACTGTCTAAATTCTACTTAGATAACTCAATAAGGAGTTAAAAAAATTTATTTGACACACACATAAACATACATACAATTAAAAGAAAAACAAAACTAACGCTGATATACGAAAAAAATAACTATGTATAAAAATAAAATGTGAAATAATTTTATATTATAACAAATTAATTGCTATTAGAAATGTTGCAGTGTCTGAGTGTAGGTGTACAAAACTTAAGTCCAGAGCAAGGACTTTATATATATAATATTTATAATAAAGTCCTTAAGAGTGGTGAGACAAATGACAATCGCTGGGTCGTTGAGGTTTTGTTTCACTGAACAGATAATACATAGCTCCAAAGTTCAAATTCGAATGTCAAGATCAAATTACGTGTCGAAGGCTTATGTCAAACCCATTTAATCTTCTATTCTTCGAGCGACTGCCTCAGATGTGCCTTTATTTGATATAGAGCCTAAACAGTTATCCTTCGGTCGTTGTGAATCTAACACCTGTTGCCCGTGCGGCTTATGCAAAAGGGTAGCAAATAAAATTTAACATTTATTATATTTTAGTAATGGCAACACATGGATATTCGTTCAAAGATAACTTGTTTTCTTCCATTTAATTTCTAATTGCCATTTCATGGTCATTCTTCAAGGCGCAAAATGTTAGCAAAAAAAGTAACTCAAGTTCTCATCCACTAGATAATCTTTTATAATAAAATGTAATATACATAATTAGGAATTTTAGAATTAAAAAATAGCAGAAAGGCATATATAAAGAAATTTGTATAAGCGTTTAACGGTCTATGATACTTTTATTTCATGAGAAACCAATTCATTATATAAAAAAAACATATGCATTAATTGAATATGACAAAATGAATTACCAACAATTGTTACCAAAATTATGTGTCCTTATAAAACTTTACAAACTAATAACACTACAATCATCGAACTTATTACATTAAAAAAAATGCTATTGTTATCACGAGATGAAATAAATAACATTTTGTATAATACATATTATTATTTTCAATTATTATATATCGTATATGTGCATAATGTCATCCGGAAGCTTTCACGCGCGTTTTACGCTCCAAGCTCAAGCCTCTGAGCCGTGCACTCATCAATAAGTTAATGCGCGCGGTACTCGTGTGAATCACGTTCTAAATTCGAATTTTAAAAATACTTTATCTATTCCATTGTAATAATAGTTAGATCATAGCCATATTTCGAGTTATTAAAAAAAAGATATTTTAAATTTAGAATTCTATAATTGTGTTTTTGTTTAGTCTGTGAAGTGTTTTAATTTCGGATTTGCCGGTTTTTTTTGGTAAGTTTTGTTTGTTCACCTTCAAATTATGAATTTATATAATTATTAACTAAAACGGTTTTTGGTTTAATATTTTAATTTTCTAGTTGCTTAGCTTATATATAGTAAAAACATAAGAAAATTTATAGGAAATAAGAATTGTAGGGAAAATTATTTTACATGAGGAATGCCTAAATCTATATGACTAAAGAACGCCTATATGACTCAGCGACCGTATTCCGAGTTCTGCATATTAAGGTTTCAGTGCAGATTTAGTATTTGCAAACATTTTTTTCTCTATGGAATTTAGTTAGTTTTCTAGAGTAACATCTAGGAACTTGGTCCTGTTCTCAACTCCGTGGTCTCAACGGCACGGAAATATTATATTCAACGATAAGTTCCTTTAGACTTTGAATTAATAACATCACAGGAACTGACATTGTTTTAAAAGCATATGTATAGAAGCGGAGACGAGATGAAACATTAATTTGCCAAAAGATTAATTGATAATGAAAATCCCGCGACTTTACCAGACACTAGTTTAGTTACAAGCTTTCATTGAATGTAAGCAATTTATTTTTTTCAAAATATTTTGATTTTACTAAATAATAGTTAGTTAAATGGTTACAAAATAATATTTGGATTTGATAATGTGCATGATAGTTTCTGAGCGTGTAATCTAAACGAATTGATTATCTAATTCTGAAACACTGGACCAGGTTACATGTATGTCTCATAAGTAAAGCAAATAGTGAATTCCCGAGTCTTCTGGTGGGACATGGGGCAAACTCATTTCTTTGTCTGTTTCGCTGATCATTTTTCTTTAGGTGATCAGCCTTCTACACTGCCTTTTTTTTAAATATTGTTTCCCCGGGATTCGAACTCCGGTGCAAACGGCGCTTACCACTGAGCTACGGAGGCAGTCTCAGTTTCGTAGTTAGACTTATTAATTAGTTTTTAAATCATTATCATGTTAGAAACCAATGGTATTGACCTATCCGTAGGACAACGTTAGTTCTGATTAAGCTCTACTTACGACCTTATTCTTTGGATAATTATTCGACTGCTGTCTTCGATTTTGGTTTCATAAGTCATAAATTTATATTATAAAGAGGAAAGATTTGTTTGTTTGTTACTATTTAACTCAAAAACTACTATTGTTTTTTATTAACGCGAGTATCACATATTTAAATAAAATACTTATTAACGGATTAAAACGCGATTTATTATTTATATTATTTATCCGAAACGTCGGCATAAATAAAATAAATAATAAATAAAGGATTTTTTTTTCAAAAACTACAGATTTTTTTAAAATATTTTCACCAATAGCGTGACCGCTACATCAGCGAGTAACATAGGCATATTTTGTATATTATAGTATATCTACATTGCACCCGTGCGAAGCCGGGACACGTTGCTAGTTAATTATAAAGGAGTCCTAATAGGAGGAGGTTATAAGTTCAGCCAAAAAACGAATCATAATCATATCCGTATTTTTTGGGTAGGGCGAAAAATAATGATTTTAGATATTTTCGAATGATTTTAAATTTTCATATTATATACAGACTTAACGAGTCCATTGCTAGGTTGTTTAAATGTAAACGATGGATATATAAAACGCGCGGAATGAAGTCGTGACCTGCGTAGAAAGTGATAAGACCGGTCTGGAAGCACCTTTAGCGGAAGAATCATTCATTCACTCACGCGACTTTTTATAAGATTGTAAAAGTCGCGTAAAAGTTTTCCACGGAATTAATCAGCTACATAAATTTTGATATGTTACTCCATATGTGTTTTAGGGATCCGTGTTAAAAACATTATTGTGAAAAGAATTAAATCTTAGACTAAATGCTTTCTTAGAAGTCTGTCTGCTCGATCCATACTTTCGAATAATAGGTATTTTATAGTAATTTTCATAGCTCATCCGTAAAAAATAGTTGCTTCATACTTGCCTAAGTAGTTATTTTGGCTAACTAGTTTAAGCACATTAAGTAACTAGTACAAACTAAAGTACTTAATATTAAAAATGGCCATGTAAACTGGGATCATGCCATATGAATGAAAGATTAAACAAATCTATCTATATCTATACTATAACTACAATGACTATATTTTCCACTATAATATTAATAAGAGGAAAGATTTGTTTTTTTGGATTTTAGTATTTTTGTATGTTATGCTGTAGTAGTCGTTTTTGAGTTAAATCGTAACGAACAAACAAATCTTTTCTCTTTATAATATTACTAGCAATCCGCCCCGGCTTCGCACGGGTGCAATGTATCAGATCACGAGTAGTTTTATATGGATAATTTTCCAACATTTTTTTGCAACATTTTACACTGCTGCTTCGCTCCTATTGGTTGCAGAGTGATGTTATATAGCTTAAAGCCTTCCTCAATAATTGGACTATACAACACAAAAATTCGAACCAGTAGTTCCAGAGATTAGCGCGTTCAAACAAACAAACTCTTCAGCTTTATAGTATTAGTATAGATAGTATAAAATACTCTAGGGTATATATTATAGGTAGTACTAGGGTACTAGGTAATGCACTTTGTACCCTAGACCTTCACAGAAGGGTTTTATAATACAATTACGTATCTCTAAAACTGTCTGACCCGTTTCATGCATCAAGGGTTCCAAGTTCAATGCCTCTCAGTGCTTTATAATACGTATAATGGGTTTATATTTATCAATATCAGAGTAAGATTTATTTATTTTAGGTAAATAGCTTTTCTAGACGATATACTAGGAATTATTATAAGGCCAAGGATTATTGAACCGCATAGTCAAATCATAATAATTAAAAATATATATATAAAAACCTAATTTGTTTTAATCATATGAAGGTTAAGAACGCATTAAGTATTCAATTAACATATATTATTCTATGTAAGTCATATCTACTTAACCTCAAACTCTAGTTTTAGTTTTTTATTTTCCGTTGTCAAGAATATAATCTTAACAACATTTGATATCATTGTATTGTAAGTACCTACTTTAAAAAATAGTGTCTTACCCAGTTTCTACAAAGATAATGAAGAGGTTCTAATTGATGGTGAAAACCACATTAAAATTAATTTTATCAAGTCTCATTGCACACAGTCCAAAACTGTCAGGAATTAGATTACTGTAATTGAATGAATGAATGAATGAATGAAAAATACTTTATTGTACACCAGAAATTAAATAAACATAAAGTAAAATGACAAAAAAAATGTACAAAAGGCGGCCTTATTACTAACAGTAATTTCTTCCAGGCAACCATTTTAGGAGTTTGCTAGGCCTTATTGCTAATTATTATTTTTATGGACTATTGTTGTCTGAAATAAACATTAATTTCTATAAAATTAGGTGTAGTGTATTTTTGAAACTACTAAACAGAGTTGAACTTTAACGCTACTCGTATTTCTAATTAACATGAGGGCCTAGCACGAACCACTATCGAAAAAGTATTTATATCGTCGAACTGTCATTTGTATGAAATTTCTTCTTTTAATTAATGGCAACTTCCATCAAATACGGATTCTGCCAATATCAAGTATTTTTGGGAGAGTCAATAGGTATTTTTGGGAGAGTCCTACTCTTCGTGTTCGATCGCAATCTTCCTCCTCGAGTTCAATCGTATGAAATTTCAAATGATGTCTCATACAACTGACAGTTTGACGATTCGAATACTTTGTCGATAGTCGTTCGTGCTAGGCTCTCAGATGGCAATTCTAATGGACCGAAGGATAGCTATCTATACTAATATTATAAAGAGGTAAATTTTGTGAGGTTGTAGGTAATCTCTGGATCTACGGCCGGCCTAGCATGACAACCGCCGCAAAATTTTGTCGACCGTTTTCTCGTATTTTAATCGATTATCGCTCTATTTCTTTCGGGTCTAACTTGACAATTACACTTAAAACTCGACTTTTAATATCAAAAATAGATATATTTGTCGATCGAGATATCTTTTCTATCAAAATAGTCTTCTCTCGTCCGCGACATATCTCGTGGCGGTCATGCTAGGCCGGCTGAACTGCATTCTTTCACCAATAGATAGCTACATTATCAGCGTGATTTTTTTTGTGTATAGAACATCAACATTGCACCCGTGTGAAGCCGGGGCGTGTTGCTAGTCTATACTCATATTATAAAGAAAAATTTATTTGTTTATTTGTCGATTTAAAAAAAAATCGCCAATAGAAAGCTACATCATCAGCGAGTAACATAGGCTTTTTGTGTATAGTATTTCTATATTGGACCCGTGTGAAACCGAGACGTTGCTTGTATGTTTTAAATCGAGACTTCTATGTATATTGTATATGGTAAACTAGATAGCGGTGAAATTTTCAAACAATCTCGTTGATCCAGTCGAGTGAGCATGCAAGGCGTTATTATATGCAGACTTACGGCAAGAGTCTAGTTTTGAAACTGGTGTGGTTTCTAAACATGTCTGCTCACTAAGAATTTTTCTTTATAAATCATTATTTTTTTCGAATCTTCGAATCTCGAAGAAAAAAGATCTCAGATGAGATAAGTGGTAATTAAAAAAGTATACAAAATACTGAGTTACGGAGGCAGTACCTCAGTTTATGGATAACCGAAAGCTCGAAGTAAAATATTAGGTCGACAGCGCATCGTCGACTGATGTTCTATGGCTGAGGTATCACCTACCATCAAGTGAACCTCATGCTTGTCTATCGATATCTAACATAGAAAAAGTACCTAAGAAACCGTTATATTACACTAGCGGACCCAACAGACGTCACCCCGAAAGTTGGCTATAAAAAGAATCCTGGATCCTAATATAGCTTGTTATATTTTTATATGGGTGGTATTTAAACGAGTGACTGTAAATTAGAGTGACAAAAATAACTAATTTACGTTATAGTATTACTAAGTGAGCGACTGACCGCGAGTGACGAGAAATCAACAGAACAGCAACTAACAAACACTAATTTGAGTTACTTAAAATACAAAATGAATTTTATTAAGCCAAGTAAAATAAGTAGGATTCGGTTCTGGCACTCGTCGGCCGCGGCCGCAGCACAGTAACTCGTGCGCGGTGGTCACTATAACATTATAACCTAACCTAGAACTTCAAAACCCTGTAGTGTGTGTGCCCCCTCCGTCCTGCCGGCATGACAACCGCGACAAAATTTTGTCGACCTCGTGTTTTAATCGATTATCTCTTTATTTCTTCCGGGTCTAACACGACAATTACACTTAAAACTCGGCTTTTAATATCAAAAATAGATATATTTGTCGATCGAGATATCTTTTCTATCAAAATTGTCAATGTCGAGATGTAATATATCGAGATATCTTACATCTTAGTTTGTCTTTTCTCGTCCGCGAGATATCTCGTGGCTGTCATGCTAGGCCGGCTGAATGATATTGAAGTTGCCCTTTCTGTATTTCTAGTCGCTCACTTAGTAATTTAGTCGCACGGCTAGAATTTTAATATTTGAAATGGATTAATCACAACCCACTTTTTGTAAGCTCGTTCTGGATTTTATTATTCATCAATATTCGTCGTTAGTTTAGTTAATTTTTCGCTTACTCAAATTCATGCGCTCAAGTTATTAAAACAGTATCTCATCATCAGTCGCTAAGTTTTATTTTATTCGACCGTTTTATAATTCCCCTTTTTATATTATAAACTAGCGGACCCGACAGACGCTGTCCTGGTAAAACTTTCTATATTTTCTTTATTTATCTATAATGTCTAGTATGCCACTGATTTGCAGCGGACATCAATTATAATATTGTCTTTTATTAACGCGAGTATCACACATTTAAATAAAATACTGTATACCCGATTAAAACGCGGACATCAATTATTACAAAAAATCTATAAGCGTACGTGACGTGAGCGGTCAATTGCCAAAGATAGCGGAGTTCTGAACCTAATTTATTTTAAAATTAATTTTCAATATCTTCTTTTTCTGAATTTTTCCGATACTGCAATTGTTATTCTGTTATTCGGGATATAGACGAATTCAAAAAATAAGATATTATTAAAACTTGAGCAGCCTTTCTTGAGTTATAAATGGACTTTGTTTTATATATATCGATGTAAAAAATCCCAAACATTTTACCGATTGTCGTAACTGTTCAAATTACATTGACAACATTTGAAATGTCAGAATACGAAACCTAATAGTTACACTTTTTATAATCTAACTGTTATTCTTTTCAAATAATTATTACAGTTAGGAATTGGGTTGTAATCTTGGATAGTGTACTGGGGATTGGGTTTCTTATTATTTCTATACAGCATATGCGTTATAACTTGAGTTGGATATAAATCGAAATTTTGTTAGTTTTCTTTTTTTGAAAGGTGTGATGATATGGCGAGTGAAAGAAAAGAATGGAAAAAGAGAACATACTGCGCCGACCCCAAATAAAACAAAAGGGAACAGAAGAAGAAGTTAATTTATTTTTATTATCATTTTTTTTAGTTAGAAAACGGATAATTTTATAACTATATAAATTCGGATGTATACAGTGTACCATTATGGAGCCAAGATTATGTAGAAATTTTATATATTTTTTTATTGACATATTTTTAAATAAAAAGTATTTAGCTACAAAAACTGCGTAAAACCAGTAAGCACGGCGTTTTGCATACAGCTGAGGGCCTAGCACAACTTGCGAAAAAGTATTCGTATCGTCGAGCTGTCATTTGTATGAAATTTCAAATGATTTCTCATACAACTGACAGATGAACGATTCGAATACTTTTTCGATAGTCGTTCGTGCTATGCCCTCTGAAGGGCCTTAACCTGTCAGTGCGGCGTAAAGTGAGAAAGTTTGGGAATTCCTGCCCTACGACATAAACAGATTTTCAGTCCAACTAGGCACAACAGTAGTTAATCATGATGAGTTGAATTATAAGAGTCCCGCTAACCGTATGTGTGACATGGGAATAACGGTTCTAACAGTTTAATGAGAAGTCACTTTTTGTCCCCACTATTGTGTTTAATACTTCTGCAAACGTTCTCTTGAGATTTCATGGCTAATGGCCTTTAAGTGGTAAATGATGGTTGAATACTTGCTATTTTATTGAATACTAGCGATCTGCCCGGCGTCGCACAGGTGCACTGTAGCCTATGTTACTCGCTGATAATGTAGCTTTCTATTGGTGAAATAATTTTTATAATCGGTCGAGTATATTTTGAGTTAAATCGTAACAAACACACAAACAAATCTTTCCTTTTTATAATAGGTATTATTATAGATACATTGTATAAAATATATTCAATTCAATTCAATATTCTTCATTGTAACAAAAAAAAACAATATAAAAAACATAACTAATCTAGAGAAGGACATATTGGTGTAAAATTATATTATTGTTCTTTTAGAGTATAAAATGAATCTTAAACTAAATATAAAATTAATTAATTGTTCAACAGATTCCATCATTACCAACGGAAATAATGGGCTAGCGTTGTGAAGAAAATTACCATCATGAACGAAAGTCGAGAGAGGATACGTCGGGAGAGAGAGAGAGAGAAGAACACGTACACCTCTCCTCGTCTAGCGTTGCGTCGCGTGCTGCTATTGGCTGAAGGTCGACAGTTTCGTGAAGCAGCGGCCATCTTGGCCCGACTAGGCCCGGGAGTTCTACAGAGTGTTGCATCGGAGCTGCCGATAGATTTACTAATAGAGTCGCTGCCGCATTCTGCTCATTTGATTGAGACTCTTCTTAACAGGTTGGTTTCACTTGAAAGCTTTTATTTATTGAAATTGAAACGAATATGCACTATGCAGGTATAATTTTTTTTTACAAAAGCAAATGTCATTTTTAACGAAGTTCTAAGTTACTTTACACATTAAGTATCCATAAATTAATGATATTAAGATTTAAAAAATAGAATTTTGTCAAAAAGTGTTTTTTATATAATGTCAATAAGTAAACCTTTCCAAGCATTGACATATATATTGTTGATCGAAGTTTCCAAGTCTGTTTATCGTAGTAGGCTCTTTTTTGAAGGTCCCTATGGCGTATCGCTGATGACAACTGATTCTACTCTTCTATTTTATCATTTCCTTCTTTCATTCCTTACATCATCAGTCACATCCCTCAAAGTTTGAGGCTCACACATCACATTTTTAACCATCAGCGCCATCTTGTGAGATTATTGTTCGTCTTCAAAATGCAAAGACATAACTTCAAAATGCCAACTGTATGGCGCAAGTGTCACTTTATCATTATTAGGAACTCGTACACATTACGAGAACTTTAAACGGTATTTCCCAAAAAAACACATTTTTCGTTTAGTGTCAGTTTTGTTTTCAAGGTGCGATATTATATAAATTCTTCACATTAATTATCTATCATTTTGCCCTCTCTCGTCCCTTATAATAATTATAATAAAAGCCTTTTATTTCAGACATAATATGGATAATATTTACAAATAATAATCTAAAATTAGCGACTCTGCTGAGTCGATGACAGCGACAACTTCGTCTGTTTGCCCAACTTTGGCAATGGCCTCCTCCATTTCTTTCTACTCTACTCGGTTTAGAGCTTTTCTTGACCATAGTTTTCCTGCTATCGCCTTTATCTCGTATTCCCACCTTCGGATCTGTCTACCTTGTTTCCTTTTTCTATTTCTAGGGTGCCAATTTCAGGGTTCTCTCGTCCCTTATCCATATTCAAATTCATAACGTTTTAAGACATAATTTTTCATATTTCATAACATTTTACACATAATATGTTTCATCCTTCCTCATAACATGCCCACACCAAGCTAGACGATTACATTACAAATACCTAAATCAGTTAATTTGATTAGGATGAATTCCTTCTAAATTAGGATAGAAAAATTTGTTATTAATTTATAAAATAGAAAGATATACCCATTTCCCCATTTTAAACAGTATACTAGTAATGGTCTTCAGTAATCAATGATGTATTAATTCATATCGAGCCATAAGAACCTGTTTGCAACGAAACGTTCCGCGCTCGTCAAAAGCTTTCTCAAGTGATTAATAAACTGGACAAACTTGGCTATAAAATTGTATTATGGATGATAGAGGTCAGGAAAGTAATTAAATGTATTCTAATTGCGTTTGGAGATTGATATCCTTTTTAACTTGTTTATAATCGAAGTATAAACGTATAAAATATATGCATTGACATACTTATTATATTATGTCATTGTTTACGAGGGACCCATATTTTCTCTAGAAGAAGTAGATAGACGAAGAAATAAAAATTGACTAAGTTTTTTGACGAAATTATAAGCATAATAAACTTATTTCCTTTTTTTGGTTTTTCTTTATTATTATTTGACTTTTTTCAATGTCATTTAGTCTAACATTCATGAATCTATGAGAAACTTTTTGTCGCTCATATATTTTTTTCGTTTATTGCGAATTTTAATATTATATTCCTGTTACGTTGTGAAATGTCGGTTGTCCTTATTTGGCTGTTAGCTATTTATATATTACTAGCAACGCGCCCCGTCTTCACACGGGTGCAATGAAGATGTACTATAACAAAGCCTATGTTATTCTCTGATAATGTAGCTTTGTATTGGTGAAAGAATTTTTAAAATCGGTCCAGTAGTTTTTGAGTTTATTCCTAACATACAAATATACTAATATTTCAACTTTATAATATTAGTATAGATATACATATTCATAAAGATCTTATATTTAATATCATTTTATAGTGAATTCCCGAGTCCCCTAGTGGGGCATGGGGCACACACATTTCTGTGTCTGTTTCACTGATCCTTTTTCTTTACAGGCAAGTAGGTGATCAGCCTTCTATGCTTTGCCCGACCGAAACAATTTTTTATCTTGTTTTCTCCGGGATTCGAACCCAGGAACTCCGGTGCTAAACGCATCGCGCTTACCACTGAGCTACGGAGGCGGTCGGAATATAATTTTATAATTCATATCAATATTATCATTATTTTTACTAAAAAAAATAGTCACCATACCACTTTCGCATTTATAAGCTTATGACATCTCAATCAAAGAATTTTACTTTTACGACCATTATTGGGTACCACCTGACTTAAGTATAAAGTTTTCGCTCAACCGGTTCTTAAACCAGTTTTTTTATACGTAATACTTTTACTGCGTTAATCATTATTTTGGTGAATGGTATGCCGGTAAAATAATTTATTATCATATAAGCGGTGGGATCACGATATTATTTCTCAAGTAATCGTTTAATATAATTACATGTTTTTGTATGTAATAAAATATGTAGTTTAGAAAGGATTACTACAGAAGTATTTTACTAATTATCTTAAAACTTTGTTACATTGTATAAACCCTGGTTCTCTTTATATTTAACACGTTCACGCCGGGGCTGATTTTCATTAGTTTTGCTGTGAGGTGGCGTCTAGGCCAAGGGCGGATCCAGCTTTGGCGCCAGGAGGGGGTCACATAGTCGTAGTCAAGTCAAGAACTTATAATTTAATTTTGATAACAATAGATATAAGTAAAAAGTAGGTATTTTATTAATGTATTTATTCTTTATTGTACACTTGAAAAACTTAACACATAATAACTTGTACAGTGTACATATACACGTACATATTGCCATCTTCTCTTGAAGACATCCAGAGAAGCACAAACGTTTGCGGGTGTAGTTCCGAAAAGGTCATACCGCTTTTTTCCTTGAAATTTCGTATACTTATGTATTTTGACTCGCTGATAACGAATATGATAGTTAAAATTGGCACGAATTTCATTCTCAAGGTCAAAACTCGAAAAAATTGCCAACATTTTTAGAGAATTTTCTACGCTATCTCAATAAGTATTAAACTTAGAGAAAAAATGTTTTCTGCAAAAGTTTTATGTTCCTTACATTTTTTGTCTTAAACAATTTTTTTCCTAGAAAAATGGGAAAAACGGTCGTCACCGCGGGAAGGTGTCTTCAAAGCGAGCTTCAAAGTGCTTTTTTTTGTTTGTTTTTTTTTACTTTTTACACACACTACAGGGTTTTGAAGTTCTAGGTTAGGTAAGGTTAGTATGGTGACCACCGTGCACGAACCGAGCGAGCGAAGCGAACGGTGCCGCGGCAGCGGCCGACGAGTGCCAGAACCGAATCATATTTATTTCGGCTTAATAAAATTGTTTTAAAGTAAAATAAAACAAGTTTAATAAGTAAAATAAAATAAAATAATTTTCTTAAAGTATAATTTAATAGTAAAATTTCATGACAAAATTCGGTATCTACTTTTCGGAAGTGCACCCGTTGTTTTTTACTTTTGACTTTTTTGTTTTGTTTTAATTTACTTTCAATTTTTTTATTTTTCTTTCCATTTGTTTATTTTTAGGTTCTGTGTAAAAACTTAAGAAAGAAAACATGATCATATGACGGCTGGACTTGGCTCTCAGCGTTTCGAGTTTTTCTCATTTTTCTCGAAAAACAATTGTTTTAGACAAAAGTTGTATGGAACTTAAAACGTGTATTTCTTTATAAACTACATTTTTTGTAGGGAGAATTTTCTCCAAGACCAATATTTATTGAGATAATATGGAAAAACTTCTTAGAAATCGGTTTTTTGGCAATTTTTTCGAGTTTTGACCTTGAAAATGAAATTCGCGCCAATTTTAACTATCATATTCGTGATCAGCGAGTCAAAATACATAAGTATACGAAATTTTAAGGAATAAAGCGGTATGACCTTTTCGGAACTTTATCCACGTTTGCCATCGTACAAAGTTATTACACTATATTAAATTAATTAAATATTGAAGGTATTTAGTTACATAAAATCTGTATAGTGACAAAATATATAAATAAAATCATTATGTTTAATTAGTGGTCCACCTAAGTCCTGGAACCAGCTCAGGGGGGGGTCATGACCCCCATGACCCCCCCCCTGGATCCGCCGTTGGTCTAGGCAAAGTCTAGTAATACTTTACACCAAAAAAGCCTATATTACTCGCTGATAATGTAGCTTTCTATTGGTGAATAATTTTTTATATCGGTCGAGTAGTTTTTGAGTTAAATCGCAACAATTGAACAAACAAACAAACAAATAGTTGATCCGTGCCCCCTTCGCTGGACAAAGTGAAAATTTGTGATTATAGGTATTATTTGATTTTAATAAAAAAAATGCAAGAAAATACAAAAAAAAAACTGGATATATGGACACCCTAATCATCTAGCGGCATGAAATATACTTTACGACCAATTCTCATAAAAATTATACATTAAAAATCCCATAAAAATCGGTTTAGCCGTTTCGGAGGAGAGCAAAAAACACCGTGTTACGAATTTTTATGTATATAGAAAATAGAAGACTTCTTGTTCTTCCGGCCCTGTTTCGGCGCAGTATGTTCTCTTTTTCCATTCCCTTCTTTCACTTGCCATATCATTAGTCACTCTGTGAATAAGAAGAAAAAAATAGAAGACTAGTAGAATAATTGTCGCAGGGTTATCAACAGAGATACACAGAACAATTTACAACTGTACGGACTAACAAAAACATTGTATATGCACAAAGTAACAATAGTATCAGAATCTCACGCATTTTCCATGTGCGGTGATAATGAAATTAAATCACATTCGCTGAACTGCGAGTGATGAAACTGTTTTATAGTCTATTGTTAGCCTGAGACCTATGATCTTGTGAACTACAATATAATATAGAGGTAAATTATGTAAGTTAAGAGCACATATGAAGGCTTTTGAGGGACAAGGTATACACTGTATTTTTAGCATCGGCGATCGGCGATTATATTCTAACGGGTGTAATGTAGATGTACTACATATATACAAAAAAAAATAACTGTATCACTCGCTTATAATGTAGCCTTCTATTGATGAAATAATTTTTAAAATCGGTTCAGTAGATTACGGGAATTGAACAGTTGGGAGGAATATCGAAATTCCCACTGGGTAACGTACCACCGTTCATAAATGGAAAAACCGTGAATTGCATATTTCGATTTCAGTCTATGAATTTCCGAATGCTCGAAGTAAAAAAAAAGGTCGGCAGCGCATCATTGACTGATGTACTGTGGCTGAGGTATCACCTACCATCAAATGAACCTCATGCTCGCCTGTCGATCTAATATAAAAAAGGGCAAAGGTCTTGATATGAAACTTAGAGTGCTCGCACTAAGCTTGTTTTTGTTAAAAATATTCAAACATTCGCTCTTATTTTTAGGCTAATTGCCTTGGAGATAATACCACGTCCGGAGCTACAATGCGAGGCAGTAGCGTGGAGGCTTGTTGGCTTGCTGGGCGGAGACCAAGGCTCTGGTCTGCGAGGGAGGACTGGAAGGTTGGCATCCGCCCTAGTGCAGTATTCACCGGAAGCCAGAGAAACTGTGGACAGCAGGCGACGGCAGCTAGATGCCGCAGTACAAGGTTGGTTGAAGGGCATATCTTTATTAGTTTTTATTGCACATCACATAAGTTTATATACTATATAAATATATACTTGTACTACAATATAAATGTATACTAATATTATCTATCTAAACTAATATTATAATGAATTAGTTTGATTATTTCACCACTTTCAATTGAATATCTATATCTATACATATAATAAAACTGTAGAGATCAAATGTCTGTACATAAAAAAGAAATGCTAAAAGCCGAGTCAGGGGAATGTAAGAAGAGAAATAGTACAAACCCAGATTTTTGTATTTTTTTTTGTTTCTCTGTCTGTATGTCTATTTGTATGGGCGAAGTTACTGAACCGATTTTCATGCAATTTTTACAAACAAATATATTAAATAAAGTCCGGAGCAACATATAGGCTTTGTTTGATCGAAATCGGTTGTCGGAACGAAAAGTTATCATCATTTAAAGATTATTTTAAAGGCACCATATCAACAAATTGCAATGCAAACTGACTCGCGTCGAACTTTTTCGAATTATCAGATGTTAATAACAGTTTGATATGGAAATGAAATAGTTTGATGATTTCGCAACTTTCAATATGTATTCGTGGAATAGTGGATATATCATATTATGAAGAAACCTTGCTCAAAAGCTCAGCTTAAGATGAAGCACACAGATTTTTCATGTTTAAGTAACATAAGTTTACGAAAAACATAAATTTTTACAATGTTTTAAAAAACGAGTCTTGGGAAATAAAAAGAAAATGGGCAAAATGTACATGCGACAATTTTAATACGGAAAGGTGAAGTTCTTAAGGTTGGTTGGACCCTGATAAGTGTCAACCCACAAAATGCTAAAAATGTAAATTTTGATGGGTTGACGCTGTATTGCATATCAGCGTCCAGTTTATCATTAAAACAACCTTAAGAGTCCTATGAAAACGAAATTTAAGTTGAAAACAGTAAAGTACCAAATGTAGTCATTAAGAAACAAAGCCGTGAAGTAACATTCAACCTTGAATTGCCAAATGGTAAAATAATTAGCTCGTAACATCATATGCAACTTTTTCTGGCGGTTAGGATTGTTTATGACGTAATAAACATTGACGTGTTTTGTTATAATACTACTGTATAATACATACATACATACATATACATCACGCCACTTTCCCATTGGGGTAGGCAGAGATCACGGAATTCCTATGCTCCGATCCTTGCATACCACTTTCGCTTCTTCTACTTTCATACACACTCGTCGGTTACGAGTACTGTATAATAATACTAATAATATTATAAAGAGGTAATGTTTGTGAGGTTTTAGGGAGTAATCTCTGGATCTACTGAACTTTCTTCTTTCTGCCCTTTTTTTATTTGGGGTCAGCGCAGTATGTTCTCTGTTTCCATTCTCTCCTTTCACTCCCCATATCATCAGTCACACCTCTCAAACACATATCATTCTTCACACAGTCATTCCATGATCTACTGAAACGATTTTGAAAATTCTCTCACCTTTTTTTGTGTATAGTACATCTACTATGCACCAGTGCGAAGCCATATTGCTAGTTGCAAATACGAGTATTTATATTTGACGGACTCGGTATTACACCATTTCTTTTTTTTTGTTTAGAGCAGATAATCGAGAAGGTGGGTTGCCTGATGGTAAGTAATCACCACCACCCATAGATTTTTGCGACTTAAAGAGTCTCAGATGCGTTGTCGGCTTTTAAAAAAATTATAGGCTCGTTTTTTGAAATCAATCCTTGAATCCTTGAAGATTCCAGATTTGAGTTCACATTGTTTTGTCTCACGGGTACAAACCCCGCCGGGATTATATTAATGTCTCCCATCTAAGCTGTAATCAACATAGTGTAACCAACATAACATATTTCTTAAACTGTTTTCTTTTATTTCTGAGCACTCAAAAAAAATCGAATGTTTCGAATCATCAAAACACGTCTAGCCGTTCCTGCATTACCGAGTAAACCACATAAAAATATCTTGAAATATTATAGCATTGCATCAGTATAATTTTAATAGATATTGTTGATTCAAAAACGCAAAATAAAAACAAAAATGTAATATGAGTTTTGTTATTATTGTTAGATTGAATTTGAAACCATTTCTTTGAAATATTTTTTCTTTTGATAACGAAGGTCACTTCTTAGAATAAATAATTGGGATAAGATTCTTTTCATTTTCATTTTTATTTGCTTATAACTTGTTATGAATTCTAAAGTATTCTAACTAGTAGTTGAAATATATTTACACCCGTGGTCATGTATTAGTATGTACAAAGTAGTGATGGCCCGGATTCTTAAAAATGTACTCTATCCGCGCATACGGATCCGAATACGGATATTTCGTGTCAAGATATACAAATACGGATACGGATACTAATATTTAGTTCAAAGGTAAACTCACTAAGTGTCATTTTGAATAAAAATATTTCTTACTACTATCGCTTATTTTAAAATTTAAGCTTATTTGCAAAAACAAAGCAATAACACTTTGAAGCGCAATATGCACTTAGTAATTTATTACGCTTAAAATAAGCAATATCAGACTAAATTATTTTTATTCAAAATTACACTTCGTGACTTTTACCTTTGAACCTAATCTTAATTTTCCTGCTCAAACAGTGTTGATGCGCGTGATCTTGAGTATATTTATTTATTTAATTAGAAATGTAAAGATTGGCCTTACATATGTACCTATTTGATATTAAGAAACAATAATAATCTGAATGGAATTCAATAATTTTTCTTCTCAATCTATGTAGAATGTAGGTATTGAAAATTAAATAAGGTAAAAGATCCGCCAAAAAAGTAATGGATGCGGATTCGGATCTTTCTTCTTCATCGGATATCAGCGGATACGGATATCCGGTACATTACTAGTACATAGGTACAAATGTATTTTGAGGTCAATTTGACTAGTGTTAACTCGGTAATCAACTCAAACGATAATAATTATTTATGTTTCTCTTTATAGCAATCTAACATTAAAAGAAAGAACAGAAGTACGCTTTGTTGTCACACAAATTGCTGAGAAAGTTCGAATAACATTTTATAATATATTCTGAGTTTCTCATCGTATAGTGTCATTAGCACAGGTTAGATAACAGAAGGCGCAACGAATGTGGATGTACTAACGTAATTCGTAATTTCCCTTCCAACAGGATGTGAATAGTTTGAGGATGTCTCCATCCTTACGTTGTCGACATTTCGCGTACTCGAACGAAACGTTTCTCGACCTCCTTCATCATGAGAACGTGTAAGGATTGGAATTCACTGCCGGCGTCAGTATTCCCACCAACATATAATCTGGGTCGTTTCAAGGCAAATGTGAATAGGCATTTATTAGGGAACGATCATGCTCCATCCTAGACTGCGTTCTCACTTACCACCAGGTGAAACACAGTCAAATGATTGTTCTTTATAAGTTAAAAAAAAAAAAAAAAAAAATGTATTAAGTTTGTCTACAGATAATCTTCGCGAACTAATGTAGATAAACGGGTGTACGGTTGAACCTTTGTATGCTTAACAGGTTCACAGTTTGCCATTGCCCAAAAAAATGCATTGATAGTATGACTGAAACACGCAAAAGTCCACAGCCCATTTTTTATATTAGCAAAGTTTGCTTATGCATCAGTTCTAATTTTAATATTATGGAGCAATTCATTCCCAAGCTTCTGCGTCTTGTAGATAGTAAATTAATAATACTATTAAGCTATTATCTCAATACTTACAAAAAAGATTATATGATAAATATACAATAGTTTCTGAAGCGGGTGAAAGCACCCTCCAGCCGGCCTAGCATGACAATCGCGACAAAATGTTGTCGACCGTTTTCTCGTGTTTTAATCGATTATTATCTCTCTTTTTCTTCCGTGTCTAACATAACAATTACACTTAAAACTCGACTTTTAATATCAAAAATCTCTTCTATCAAAATTGTGGATGTCGAGATATAATATTATATCTAGTTATCTTACATCTTAGTTTGTCTTCTCTCGTACGCGACATATCTCGTGATGGTCATGCTAGGCCGGCAGTTAAAGGAATAGAAAATTTCTGCCGTCTACCTACCTACTTCTTCAAGTGCCCACAAAAGAAACACTATGTCGCCTTTTGTACACTATTTTTTGTGCAATAAAGAGTTTAAAATAAATAAAAAATATGTTCAACTTTAAGAACTACAATATAGATCTTGGTTGTAATTTCATCCGCTAAGCTGCCAAAAACTGACAATATGTATTTAGTTTAAATAATGTGTCCAGGGCTTGGAACTCACGGTCTCACAGCGGATTCGTCAGGGTCGCTGATATCTCTACATGTAGCGATGAAGAACGAGCTGCAACGTCACGTGGAGGTCTACAAGCAGGCGTTGCATAAGCTGGAGGAACTGGTAAATATAGCAAAGTTGTATCAACATGACCTAACATAGTAAGCTAGTCTGTATTATGGAAGCCACTCGGATTGATGATGTGTGGCGTACCTATTAAATTATTTTTTAGCAGTGGCACTCGCGTCAAAGATAAAACTTTAATGTCAGCTGCAATATAAAAGATAGAGATGAAACGGTTATCCGGTAAATATCGGGTATCCGGCCTATCCGGCCTAAATAAAACAACGGATACCACGGATAAAAGTAAAACTTTAACTCAAAGAGGAATACACAAATATTATAAAATAACTTGTTTTGTCTCAATGCCAGCCTGCTCTCACAACAATAGAAACAGCTTTACTTAAAATCTATGAATATTTGCCAAAAGAGCTTGAAGGTAATGAAATTTTCGAGACGGTTAGAGTGGTTTTAACCAAAACCATAAGTTATGTCATGACATTGTGAAACAAAAATCTCTCAAAGTATCCAGGCTTTTGTTGATGGGGAACTTTCTTCCAGTCCCCAGTGACAGTAAACCAAGATCCAGCATCATCATCCCACCAGCGCTTGCTGGCGCTCTCCCACGCTGACGTGGAAAGGCGTCTCATCGACAACAAGTCGCTCCTCACTATAGTCGATAAGCCGGCGCTGAGGCAGCTCCCGACGCTGGTCGCATCACTAGCCGCGAGGGTCGAGAGCGATAAGGCGGTGCTGGCGTGTGTTGGACAGATAAAGAGAAGCGATCCCACTTTGGATCTCAGTGATACGAGGTAAGTGACTTTTACATTTAACATTGGAATAACTGTTTGATAGGTAGGCGTGATTCACCATTGTAGCCCACATCTGCACTTTTCACCTGGGATAGTGGGCAAACGCCTACTTATCTATATAAATAAAAATGAATTGTTGTTCGTTAGTCTGATTAAAACTCGAGAACGGCTGAACGGATTTATCTAATCTTAGTCTTGAAATGTTCGTGGAGGTCTAGGGAAGGTTTAAAAGGCGAGAAAAAATCGAATAATTTCCGGGAAAACCCTAAAAACAGCCCTTTTCTATTTCCCATACAAACGTTTTCAATTTAATTATATAATTTCGAAGCCAAAATTGTGGCAGAACAACGTCTGCGGGGTCCACTAGTTCGTTAATAAAAAAAAATAAAAAAAGAACTTGCGAAAAGGTCATTGGTATGGAATTTCAAATGATTTCTCATACAACTGACAGATGGACGATTCGAATACTTTTTCGATAGTCGTTCGTGATAGGCCCTCAGCGGTTATATATATTATTGTTCATTTTTGAGATCAAAATTGTTAAAGTTTCAACTTAAATTATTTTATTTTCTTTTATATACTTGAAAGGGTGTTAATCATATAATAAGGGCGTATCATTTCATTAGTGTTTTTTGATAAGGAATAAACAATTTTTATTTTAATTAATATAACAGATAAATGGATTAATATAACTTGTGATCCACGCATGCCCTTAAAACTTAAGGGAAAAGTCTATAAGTCCGTGATAAGACCCGTCTTGATGTATGGTTCTGAATGTTGGGCAAGTAAGCTGATGTATGAAAAACGTTTGCATGTAGCTGAGATGAGAATGATGAAGTGGATGTGTGGAGTGACAAGATTAGATAAGATAAGAAATTACTATATCAGAGGAAGTTTGAGAGTATGTGAATGAAAAATTGAAAGGTAATCGTTTGGATTGGTATGGGCATGTTATGAGGAGAGATGAAGGGCATGTGTTTAAAAAAGTTTTGAATATGAAAGTGGATGGGTATAGCAGAGGGAGGCAAAAAAAACATGGATTGACTGTGTGAAGAATTATATGTGTTTGAGAGGTGTGACTGATGGCGAGTGAAAGGAGAGAATCGAAAAAGAGAACATACTGCACCGACTCCAATAAAAAAACTTGGAACAGGGCAGGAAGAAGAAGATAACAGATAGATGGATAGATAAAATAGAACACTGTACAATAAACACATACACAATACCAACACACACATATTTTATGTTGCGTTCACGATGCTGTAATATTTTTCTATAAATAGTAGAGTTCTTTATTGGTTAAAATTAACAGACATACATTGTAACTGCTTTAAATATATTTGTATTGCTGTGTGACTTTACTAATTCAATCGTTCTATCTTTACATCCCCCTTTATTCATATATTTCGTGTATGTAAATCTCAATATCGATGCCGCATCCAAAGTATGCAATGATTTCCCTCCTCCTTTTAGGTTAAATAATAATTCCTGGACTTTTATAACCTTCAAAAAGAATCTCAGAAAATTCCTCCTTGGAAACCAGAGGAAAGTAGGAATCTAAACAACTAGGTTAATCTTAAAAACACACAACTTCTGTTTACTTATTATTTTTATTTTTTAGTATGTTTTTAATATTATCTTTTCTTTATTTAATTTAATATAAGTCTTACACTAGATACATATTTCTTTGTTAGTATTTTTTATTTTTATTGTTTTATTATTCTTAATTCACTGTTAAGCGTACGAACCGCGGTCACCGGACCAGTCAGAATACCAGCGCTGTTCGAATGCCTGGCTCGCCATCATTCGACAGCATAAAGCTGAGACTGGTGCCGTTGCCAAGAACCTTTTTACTTGCTTATTATTTAAGTTAAATTTAAGTTTTTTTGGCAATAAATCGTTTTTTACTTTACTTTACTTTAAATATTCATCTGTACTGAAACGGCTTAAGGGCCTATGTCGATGAGGCTCGCAGGCCGACAAATCGCTCTATTGAAAGTAAGCGAGCAAGATTGAAATAATTACTTGAGACATGTACAAAAAGAGATAGCTGTAGCTTGAACGCGCTCGGAATAAAACAACGTATGTGCCAAAACTAATTCATTTCATAACTTTACAATACTTTATTTGATTAAAAAACGGTTTTGAGCAATCTTAAAGACATTTATTCTACATCCTTTAAAATAAATAAAATGAAATAATTCTTTGCCGTTATGCCTTGGGATCCAAAAAAGTGTAAAAATAGACATAACTTCACATTTTTTTTCTATCGAGAAAATTTCATTGAAACATGTTTTCCTTTTGAGCGACATTACAAAGTATAGTCAAAAAACAAATTCCAAAATTTCATATCAATAATAAACCTCATTTATCTCAACATATATTTAACTAGATGAGTCAAACATACGGATGCGAGAGCACAGAGCGTGAAAAATCATATCTCTACATCAAAACAGTGAGCTCGTTTCCTAGATCGCGGGATGTAAACGATACGATCTATCTATTGAGGAACGGGAAATTCATTTCACGTATTCATTCTAAATGCTTATACGTTGCGACACTTATACGATACGACTTTATTCTACTTACAAAAACATTGAGACTATATTTTGACGTGCTCGTTGGCAGCTTGCATTGCGATGGGTCGCGGGTTCCACCAGAACGATATTTGTAATTTTCTGTTTCCACTTCAGCCGGCCTAGCATGACCGCCACGAGATATCTCGCGGACGAGAGAAGACAAATCGTCTCCATAAGACTACTGTTACTATTTTTAAAGAATATTGTTAGTAGAAAGTACCTAAATAAAGATTTGACACTTAAATTTTTGTACCAGTAGGAAAAACTTTTGTTTGCAAATAATTTCAATAACAAACACTAGTTTCCTCGCTATTGTAGCGCGTCTAGCATGTTCGGCACAGCCAGAGTTCCTGATTTCTTTGCGATCATAAGATCGCGGGTTGCATCATTCTGGAGTCGCATTAATACGTCAACAAATGCTATCGTTGCAGGACTGTCCGAGTACGTGAACAATCCCATTTTGAGGTACTGGGCGTCAGTGCAGAGCGAAGAAAACCGAAAATAATGATTAATTATAGTTTCTCTTTTTTTATTATGAAAGCTCTTGTTTTGTTTTATTTAATTTTTTTTTTCTGTAACTTTTTAACTATGGATGTTTTTACCTGAAAATAAAGAATTATTATTATTATATTAAATGGACTTGTAGACTGGAGGACGCGAATCGCGCAAAATACTAATTTGCAGCCTGCAAATTAGTATTTTGCGCGATTCACGCTCATTGTATAGCGTTATAATATAATTATAATAATTGACTGCTATAGCTCAACAAACGACTAGATACTGGATAAACGCAAATAAAACTACATTAATTTCTATGACAAAACACTTCTCGTAGTCATATAAGACAAATACATCACATCAATGTGTCAAAAGTAAGTAGTTTGGTGCGTCATGTTAGGATTCATAGACAAAATATCTCGATCGACAAATATCTCTATTTTTGACATAAGAAGTCGAGTAAAGGGCAATTATGTTGGACCCAGAAGACATAGAGAGATAATCGATTAAAACACGAGAAAACGGGTCCACAAAATTTTGTCGTGGTTGTCATGGCCGGCTGTAAAGCACTTAACATGTCGAGTTAAAAATCTGTAATCACGCTAATTATAAATATTACTTAAATTGATAAAAAATATATTGCATTTAACAGTGGCGGGACCACCATATAAGCCAAAAGCCAATGTAACCATACAAAGAAAATAATAATGGACTTAGCGTAATTATATGAGTCATATACTTATAACTTATATTACGTTAAAGTCGGCAAGCCGGGCTTTTAGGCTTATGGTGGTCCAGACACTGGCATTTAATCCGATAATAGTTATTTCATTTAGAAACTTGAAATGCCACTAGAAAAGTTAATTACACCAGACTGGTACTGGAAAAGTTAAAAATAACCCGTTCTGAAGGTGTTTAACGTAACATTATAATATTTTCAATATTGCATAATCTATCATCAAGTTTTGGTTATACACATTCGAACGAGTAAGTACTTTCGCTGCGGTTTCGTAATTTAGAAAACATCAAAGCGACCTATAGATTTGGGACATGTCAATATTGTGATTAATTGAGATGAAATTCAGTATTGGCTTATATAATTATTATATTACATTTTATGTTAGATATCGATAGACGAGCATGAGGTTCACTTGATGGTAGGTGATTCCTTAGCCACAGAAGTCAGAACATCAGTCTATGATGCGCTGTCGACCTACTTTTTACTTCGAGCATTCGGAAATCCATATTCTGAAACCAAAACGCGCAATGAGCACGGTTTTTCCATATATGATAGGTGGTTCGTTACCCGGTCGGAATTTCGATATTCCTCCCATCCCATCAATGCCCGAAGTTACACGACGTGGGGAAAACATGCTCACGGAAAACTATAAACATGGCTTGGTCGTGGGTTCGAATCCCACCGGAGGCACATGCTTATAATTTTCTGTAAGCATGTTTTCCCCACGTCTGGTAACTTCGGGCATTGATCGGGTGGGAGGAATATCTAAATTCCGACCGGGTAACGAACCACTGTTCATAGATGGAAAAACCGTGAAGTGCATATTGCGCGTTTCGGTTTCAGTCTATGGATTTCCGAATGCTCGAAGTAAAAATTAGGTCGACAGCGCATCATTGACTGATGTTCTGTGGCTGAGGTATCACCCACCATCAAGTGAACCTCATGCTCGTCTGTCGATATCTGTCATAAAAAAAAATACTGTAGTATTAATTTCTTTCAAATCCTCATCCGAGAAAAATATTTTCAAGTTATTATAAAACACCAACAATGGTAAAAAATCATAAAAAAAAAACTAATTAGAAAGAAAAGAAAGAAAGAAAGAAAAACATTTATTTCACAAAACACTCACAGGATACACTTAATAAAATAAAACAAAGTACAAAAAAAAAATCAATAACTAAAACCAGCTATTATTAAATATTCCTATTTCTAAAATAAAGCATTTAAACAATAATTATGCTTAAAACTAGAGAGTTCCTGTGCAGTGCCGGAAATGGGTCACCGACTCAGGATTATCTGTGACACAGCCGCGGCTATGACACAGCACTGATTTTCAGCGGTGCCCGTTTAACTCTGGAGATACAGTGCGCTCTACATAAACTACTACTAATAAAAATAACATATATACTACAATCTTAAATAATGGTCATTAATAATATAAATATTTTGAAATAAACAGTAATAAATAAACATATAGCGTATTTTAATAATAATAGATTATACATATATTTTCACCACCAATGCAACCAAAGCTGATTTTGTTTTTGACGTTCTAACAGTAGTAACTTACATTTCCGACGAAAATTTTCGACGGTTTGTAATTAGTATAGCAAATGTTTAACCCCCAGTGGTTTTTGTCGCTATTCTTAATGTAACTTTTGAATTTGGATTTTTAAATCAAGTGAGTTCAAATTCCACCGGGATATGTTTATAATTTTCTGTAAATATGTTTCCCATACATCAGACATTAAGTTTATTGTCAATTCTTCTCCTCCGTTCTACGTCCTTGATTTGAGAACTGGCCGTAAATGTATGAAGAAGTTTTATTTTTTATATGACGTTCATACGTACATTGTGTTACCTGATTGATAAATAATAATTTGATTTGATTTCAAACTGGTAAGACGATTATCTAAATTCAGACGAAAAAAAATACAAAAGCAGTGAAGGTAGACATAAATATAATAGTTCAAAATTTCGCAGCACGGTGTGTGGTTTTGTTTGAACGGCCGACATTTTGAAAGCCTCACCCTTCGCCACTAGTCACTATGAAACGTATTTACAAAGATAACATTGACAAAATTCAAAATCATTTATTCATTTAGGTAACACATTACACAATGTACACTTACGAACGTCAATAAAAAATTAAAAATAAATCCTTCAAATTTTACATTTACTGCCAGTACTCAAATCAAGGGCGTAGAACGGACAAGAAGAACTGGCAAGAAACTCTCCGCCACTCTTTTTGGTTCAAATAATTACCTAATCTCTATAGCTATAGCATCAACATATTTCCCGACATAACAGTTCGTAAAAGGTTTAGCTTTGACGTAACTTTACAAACAATAAATTCTAAATCTCCATTCATTCTCACATCTCGTAAAGTTTATGTTTATTGTTATTGTATTGAATAACAGAATTTCTCTAACCGCTGGAGAAAATGGCCTTTACTGATGAAGAGGTTTACATATGTGTTATTGGTGTTAACTATAATCGGAATGTGGTAAACGGTGACCTCTATCTTACTGTTAGGAAAGGGTTTGATGTTAAAACAATACGAGTAGGTACCTACACCAAAAAATAAAAAAGTATTCCTATGAAATATCTCTTAACCCTATCGTTAATGGGTTATTTTGAGTTTTTCAAAATTTATCGTTTTTAACGAATAACGCAATAACTTTCCGAAAAAAAAAATAGAGGAAGTTGGAGCTTCTACATTCCTTTTCTTTTTTTTAAACAAGAAAATTAAAAAAAAAAAAAATACATTTCCTTAAATTATGCGACTGATTTGAGATGGTTGTGAAACCAAAGACCGTAACGGGTCGAAAAAAATCAAAAAAGATAATTAAATAGAGTAAATTGAAGCCTGATCTATCCTTTCTTATCTAAAACACCGCTTTGTAAATTCGAATATCTTTTTATTTGCTAGAGTTATCCAATGATCGGCAATAAATATCGACTGGTGTATCCAAACTTTTGACATAGTGTATACTTACTGTAAAAGTCCAAACTTCGTTAAATCTTAAGATTTAACAACTCATACGGCTGCAACTTATTTTTGTGAAATGTTAGTTTAGTTTAGGTTTCATTTTAAGCTGAGCAAGCAGTCAAGCTATTTAAGAAGATAACTTTTCTTCTCGACATTCGATTTCGATGAAAAAAAGTTCTGATGTTGACCCAGACTAAGCTCAACCTGAAGGCTTTAACTGTTATGTTAAAACTACATGACATCAGTTCAGTATCTTCGGAAATTAGCGTGAATAAACAGACAGACAAAAGATTTTGATGTATTCAGTTTCCTTTAATCGTCCCCTCACTATTACTGGTAATTTTTTTCAATTTACAGAAATTTTGATTCTACTGATATACAATAAATTACATACATACATAATATAGATCTCAGGTATAGATATAATAAACTCTAGATATATAATTTTTTTGATTAATTAACCTTATTTAGTTTATAACTTAATTAACATATTCAAATACGATCTTAAAATATTTAAAGATTTTTTATGTATTTTTTACATTTTTTATATACAAAATCATTATTAGAATGCAATGTCTTGATTAGTAGATACGTTTAATCATCGGTTAATTTTAGTATTGGTGTTATTAATCCCTATTCAATTTTATAATCAGTTCTCTCTCAAATATTAGGGTTACCTGGAAAAAACCACCAGGTACAAATAAATGTACAATAATTTTAAGTTTTTTAAAATTATGTACCTATTTATTTGACTACGACTAGACAAACGGTCATGTGTTTTTGTAAGAGTTGGAGTTTTCGTTATTTGTACGGATATTGGATGTCACTTTGTTAGATAATTAATCAAGTAACATTTAACAAACAGTAAAATCTCTTACATAATTGTAATACAACATAACTCGTTGGTGTAAGGAAATGAAGAAAGTATAGAGGTATTCTCTTTGTGTTTACACGCGCGTGTGTAACTTCCTTGTTTCCAATAATTTTTACGCACGTGTTTACTTACTATGAAAATTTATTATATTCTTATCCCGGTCAGTCTATTATAAAGTTTCAAAGTGGCGTTAGATAGAAGGTCATAGCAACTTAATGTGTCAATGCAGTCCTTTTGAGTTGAGGCTTTATGAGGAAAATTACTGAATTCGAAATAGAACTTGTGTCTGTGTAAAAAAAATGTATTTTGTATTTCACGTGTTATTACTCAAACTTAACATTTTTATGTAGAAGTCAATAAAATATTAAGAAAGAAGAAAGAAAGAAGAAAGAAAAACATTTATTTCACAAAACACTCACAGGATACACTTAATGATAATAAAAATAAAATAAAGGTACAAAAAAAAAAGAAACAAAACTATACATCGTAATTAAACTATTAATTAACTTAAATTAAGCATTCCTGTGCAGTGCAGGAAATGGGTCACCGACTCAGGATTATCTGTGACACAGCCGCGGCTATGTCACAGCACTGATTTTCAGCGGTGCCCGTTTAAGTCTGGAGATACAGTGCGCTCTACATAAACATATATAATAATAAATATGTTTAAATAAAATACGTCCTATATATATATTATACTAATAATTGTGTTTTTGCAAGGTGTAATTTTGTCTCCAACTAGAGTTATCTTAATACTTCCATAACTAGTTCATATCGCATTCACAGACACAAATATCATCTTACCACCTCATAAATACGAGTATTTTGACCTATTAAACTATAGGGTACCTAATCTAGGTCATTTTCAACCTGTTACGGGCATTTGCTATGTATTCAACTTTCATCAAACTGGAAAATTTTAGAATATAGCTTTTGCCTCTATTAATAACTAGCGATCCGCCCCGGTTTTGCACGGGTGCAATGTAGAAGTACTATACAAAAATGGTCGAGTAGTTCTTGAGTTAAATCACAAACAAACAAACAAAAAAAAAATCTTTCCTCTTTATAATATTAGTATCTAGATATTAAACATTCAATGTATATGGCAAATAGCTCTACTGGTTCTGGAGCTCAGTGCTAAGCTTTTTGTCCTGGATGTCCTAAGTTCAATTTCCGGGAAAAAAAAATATTTTGGTTTAGTAGTTGAGGCGCTGAACGCTATTTCCGTAGTAGAAGCAACACTAATTTGCCTTTAAAAATAGTGAAACAGTCACAGCCTAATATGATACGAAGAAATTTCCCCCTCAAAGGCCGGCAACGCATCAGAGAATCTGGTTTTGCAGTTGCATGGGCCTCGGTTTTCGCTTTCCAGCTGGTGAACAGTATGCACATCCTCCCATATTTTATAAAAAAATCTCTATTGAATGAATGAATGAATGAAAGATTTTTATTGGACTTCCACACAAGATATTGTGAACAAGAATAGGAAATAAAAACTTAAATCAATACCTACATTTAAATAAAATACTGTATACCGGATTAAAACGCGATTTATTATTTCTATTGTTTAAATTATTTATCGCGACGTTTTGGATGCTTTTCAGCAACCGTGGTCGCGGGGAGACAAATCGCGTTTTAATCCGGTATACAGTATTTTATTTAAATGTGTGATACTCGCGTTAATAAAAGACAATATTATTCAATACCTACAGCTAAAAATGTATAAACTAAACAACAAAAGCTGTATGGCCGCTCAAAGGGTAGTGACTCAGCTTCAGCTGATAGACAGCACTGGTTTTCAGTCACCCCCTTGTGACTCTTGGAGCATCCTAACTTAATTAACTTATAAAGGTGGGTACTGACCAAAGTTACGAGGTGTAATGTAACATGTTATACAGCGAGCATTCGTGCAGTCAGTACGTCGTGTTACGGGGAAACCAGCGACCAACGAGCCGCTCGTTGCTCGCTTTGAGTGCTCCACACGGCTGTCGGTTTTTTGGCGAATCCTTTGAGTGTTACGCGGTTCGGTAGGTACGCTCTTGCAAGTCGTCGCGACTTTTGACGAGCATGTTATGCCGATTATAAAACACAGCGTAACATGCTCGATGCGTAACACGCTCGATGCGAATGTTACATTACACCTCGAACGTTGGTCAGTACCCACCTTAATAGAAACATGAAAATTTTGAAAATTACACACAAGTTGTACCAAAACAATAATTTACTACGGTATTTCACTAGTCGTTATAAAATTTGCATCTTAGGACCTATTTGAGCAGACTGGTTGAGTTAATTAAATATGTTAATATGGAAATTATACAGAACGAAATCTAGAAATGCGCTAAACAAGAAACGTATTAAATATAACAATGAAAATTAATCTAATAAAGTCGAATACAGTTTGTTGAGATCAAACAATGTTATCACAAAGTCTTTCCCACGCAATCGTAGGAAAGTTGTTGCGTAAACAACGAGATTTTTTACCATTGTTGGTGTTTTATAATAACTTGAAAATATTTTTCTCGGATGAGGATTTGAAAGAAATTAATACTTCAGTATTTTTTTTTTCATATCAGATATCGACAGACGAGCATGAGGGTCACTTGATGGTAGGTGATACCTCAGCCATAGAACATCAGTCAATGATGCGCTGTCGACCTAAATTTTACTTCGAGCATTCGGAAATCCATAGACTGAAACCGAAACGTGCAATATGCACTTCACAGTTTTTCCATCTATGAACGGTGGTTCGTTACTCGGTCGGGATTTAGATATTCCTCCCACCCGATCAATGCCCGAAATTACCAGACGTGGGGAAGACATGCGTACAGAAAATTATAAACATGTCGTCCCGGTATTAATTTCTCATTTTGGTCGCTACTAATATGCGCGGATTTCGAATACTGGGAAACAAAACTTTTGACCAGCTCGTTGGCGCGTTCGGTAGAACACCTGCAGCGCATCGATGGGTCGTCGGTTCGAATCCCAGCGGGACCACACGTTTATAATTTTCTGTAAGCATTTTTTCCCTACGTCTGGTAACTTCGGGCAATATCGAAATTCCGACCGGCTAACGAACCACCTATCATATATGGTAAAACCGTGCTCATTACGCGTTTTGGTTTCAGTCTATGAATTTCCGAATGCTCGAAGTAAAAAGTAGGTTGATGGCGCATCTTTGACTGATGTTCTGTGACTGAGGTATCACCTACAATCAAGGGAACCTCAGGCTCGTCTGTCGATAACTAACATAACAAAATTGTTAGACGTTCATTCCTTAAAACATGATTAACTTTCAGACCAGTCGCTGGTGTCCTGATGAGCTATTCTCGCGGATGTGCAGCAGTCCTATCGCAGATGAACGAGATCCAGGCGCCTGTTGAGACACCCAGGTCACCCACTGACTCCGCAAGTGACGGCTATCATTCAGACAGTGACGATTCTCCTCAGCATCCTGACAGGTAGAAACATTTTCGATGAAATCTTTATTTCTGCCGATATCTTGAATAATTATCGTCATATTTAAATGAATTAACATAAAATTATACACATAAATCTTTCTATCTATTGATGAAAACTCCATTAAAATCTGTTACGTAATTTAAAAGATCTAAGCGTACATACTTATATGGTGGGAAGCGAGTTTGTTTTATACTATGTCGAGATGTATGCGAATTCCCTAATTTCCATGGAGTAGACGAATTTCTATATTATTGGTTAACGCGACACGTTTAGCAGCGAACATCCTGGGTTCGATTCCCGGGGAGACAAGATTAAAAAAAAAACTATTTCGGTTGGGCTGAATACAGACCCGTCGATATGGTATTTTCCTAATATTGTCTTTTATTAACGCGAGTATCACACATTTAAATAAAATACTGTATACCAGATTAAAACGCGACTTATTATTTATGTTGTTTAAATTATTTATCCCGACGTTTCGGATGCTTTTTGACCACGGTTGCTGTAAAGCATCCGAAACGTCGGGATAAATAATTTAAACAACATAAATAATTAATCGCGTTTTAATCCGGTATACAGTATTTTATTTAAATGGTATTTTCCTTTTTTATGTTAGATATCGACAGAGAAGTGTGAGGTTCACTTGATGATAGGTGATACCCCAGCCACAGAAAATCAGTCAATGATGCGATGTCGACCTATTTTTTTCCTTCGAGCATTCGGAAATCCATAGACTGAAACCGAAACGCGCAATAATCACTTTACGGTTTTTCCATATATAAATTATTCCTTCCACCCGTTCAACGCGGGAAGTTACAAGACGTGGGAAAGATATCCTTACAGAAAATTATAATCATGTGGTCTCGGTTGTATTCGAACCCACGACCCATCGATGGCAGGTGTTCTACCGAACGCGCACACGAGCCCGTCAATTTTTTTTTCTAAGAATTAAGTCTACTTTTTCCAGAAGCAAGCTAGTATCTCAGTACGCGGCTGTTTGGTCGTTGGCGATGGAAGAGACTCTCCCCGCACTCAGTTTGCTTGAAGACTTGAAGCAAACTCCTCAGCTTAAATATAAGATCGTTTTCTCCGTTGTTGTAGTAAGTTTTTTACCTAATTAACCATCCTAAGTATCAAAAATTGGAAAAAAAACCTTTTACCGGATAAAAAAGCAAGAAAATCCCAAGGCAACCTTTAACCTAATATTGTCTTCTATTTATTAACGCGAGTATCAAATATTTATAAAAAAATAATTTTTACTGAGTTAGAATGTGAAAAAAAAATAGAGTGGACCACCCCTATCACTTAGGGATATGAAACGTTCTATTCTCAGACCTAATGAATATACACACAAAATTTCATAATAATCGGTCAAGTCATTTCGGAGAGTTTTGTTACAAACAATGTGACACGAGAAGATTATACCCATAATGTATAACCAATAATAAAAATATTGTATTAAAGTGTCCAAGACGCAATATAAAACAATATGAGGGTCGAAGAGCACTATCTTAAATTATTATTAACCTGCTAATTTTTTCATTTTTCACAATTTTAATTGTTTCTCTTATTTTTCTTTATGTGAGAAAATAGTTTTTAATTTTTTCCATTTTCTTATTTTATTTACCATTGCACTGCCTACGCACCTCTCCACAAAGCCAAGGTTAACTGGCAGAAAATGCCTTTAGGCATTAAATAAAGAGTTTAAAATAAAATAAAATGAGGTCTATGTATGTGTGTGAGTTGTTTATACGCCTCCTGATTTTAATATGCTTTAAAAATCGAAAGTTCATTAAAGCTCATCAAGTAATACATTTCATAAAGATTAAAGACCCATCAGGAGAAACAATACAAACAAACAAACTTACAAAAATAGGAAGTCCAAAGTCCAAACCATTGTCAGTTCAGTAAGAAAACTCATGTTGTTTATTAATTTAACTTATTTTTTGGGTCTTTGCCATAGGAGTTAGGCGTATTTATCGTAACAGATATTAATCACAGGTATTCAACGATAACAGATAACAGTTGTACCTACGATTGTGAAATATCTGTTATTGAAAATATCATGCAATAGGTACTAAATAACAACTGTTCAACAAATACTAGTAATGGTCAAGCCAATTCATAACAACTGTGATTGTTACCTGTCTCATTTAAACATATATGATTGTCGCGTGATAAAACGAGATGCACCAAGAATTTATTATCCAACAAAATACAATTGGACATTTCACAGGAAGGAAATCACATTGAAAAGTTACTCCTAAATTAGGTCGTATTATCCGTAATTCCTTTAGTATCTGTGTCAATAACAGACTGTTATTTAAGAACAGATATTTTCATCTGTGATAATTG
Organism: Anthocharis cardamines; assembly: GCA_905404175.1. NCBI lineage: Eukaryota > Metazoa > Arthropoda > Insecta > Lepidoptera > Pieridae > Anthocharis > Anthocharis cardamines. The sequence goes on along the minus strand of FR989972.1, from coordinate 2,054,291 downwards.
AGTAGCAATCACAGGTAGAACAGATATCATGTTTGACCTGTGATCACCCATGTCTACTTTGCCATACTTCCTATTTGTTCAAATTATATTCTGTCCTGAATAGTTAATCTTGACTGTTATTTGTTTATTAAAGACAAACTGTGTTACTGTTGTAACCCCTTAACAAGTTTAAAATCAAAAATCCGCGTTTTTGCTCCTAAAAAAATTCAGGCGATTTGTATCTAATAAATATTATGAGATTCCGAATAATATGAAATTTGTTTTAAAGAAATCGTGAATCTTTTGTTGGTATATTTTTAAAATAGAAAGGCAAAGCAACATGTGGCTTGTTGAGAGGAAACACCGCCATAAACATCCGCAACACCAGAGAAAATGCTGATGTGTTGCAGACATTTGCACAAATAACAAAACAAAATGTTTTAGTTATCATTCCGAGCGGCGATAAGTCTCCGTGAACGGCGCGTCAATGAAGTGAAATCTCTCCTCGGCTGTGAGAGTGAGAGTGAGAACTCTCCGGCACTCTCCAGCTTCGTGTCTTCGGCTATGCGGCTGATGCGGACCACAGCTCATAACTTTCCACTGGGGGATGCTGAGAGGACTGTTATCAATCAGGTCAGTATTTAATAACTTATTATATATCGTCATGATCGTAGAACAGCGGCGGATCTGCAAAACGGCTACTTTACAGGAGAGCGTTTTAAAGATTGATAAGTCGTTTTTATGCATAATTAAAACACGGGTAATCGATTCGGGTTCAAACTCGGCAATATTATGTTTGGTGTCTTTTTAATATTAACTTTATACTGATTACCGAGGGGACGACGTAGAACAATGAAGGTATAATACGCGTTCTTGTACTGCGTTGAAAAAGCAGTACCGCTGGTATTCTAGGCAGTAACTTGATTGTTTTTATCAAACTTAAATTTTTTGTTTGTTCTGTTGAGAATTGACATTTTTTAAAGATTTTTATATAATAAAACTAAAATCGTAAAAAATCAGAACCGTCGTTGTTCTACGATCATGACGATATACTAAACCATAACGTATGTATAGGTATCGACGGAAGTAACTTAAAATTTGTTTGGATTGATTATTAAATTACAAAGATATAGACTTTATTTGATCGAATAACATAAAAACCACTCCAACATTGCACACACACACACACACATATGTATACACACGCACACCCATACATATTACATAAACAAAATCGCTTTTTTTTATTTAAATTTTTCGGTTAATTTTTAGTTATAATACGATAAGAAATTTTCTATGGAAGAGCGGAGACATCTTGGCACAATTATTGTATGTGCAAAAACTTTTATTTTTTTAATTTTTCATGTATAAAGCTTCGAAGAAGTACACCAATAACAAACAAATTGTTTTTATTTTGAGGAACAGATAGCATTAAGATGAAGTGAGCTTTGGTTTTTTTATAAAACTTTAAATATTAAACTACCTTTTTACGAGCATGAGGTTCACTTGATGGTAGGTGAAACCTCAGCCACAGAATATCGGTCAATGAAGCGCTGTGGACCTATGTTTTTTTTATGTCAGATATCGACAGACGAGCATGAGGTTCACTTGATGGTAGGTGATACCTCAGCCACAGAACATCGGTCAATGATGCTCTGTAGACCCACTTTTTACTTCAAGCATCCGGCAAGGTTTTTACATCTATGAACGGTGGTTCGTTACCCGGTCGTCAAATATGATGGTCTTATTGTTATAGGTCGTAAAAACTCTAAGCGAATACCGCAGTCTGACGTCGTGCGGCGCGCTCCACGCGCTAGTAGCGGCCTCGTGTCGCGCCGCGTGGGCGCTCTCCCTCCACTCTCCCCCCCTACGTATTGACACTGACTTCACTCCAGGTAATTACAGTCATATACACTTACTTACTAATACTAATACTGATACTTTTACTGATACTAATATACTAATCTATACTCTATAGTAGTATTATAAATAGGAAAGTTTTGTATTTTTGAAATTTTCTATTTTTGTATGTTATGAATAAACTCAAAAATTACTCGACCAATTTCAAAATTTCAGTTTAGGAGTAAATTTTCTTATTGGAGTAATATTCCCATTTCCACCTGCAAAAGAACGACGTGCTTACCTAATAAAGATTTTACCGAAGACATTAATATATTTTAAATAAAACCACTATTATATAAAATATGTGTGTAAACCAATTTGAAGCACCAATTCTTAGTAAGGATTAAGCCACGATCTCTTTACATATAATACAATACAGTATTATGTGGTATGAATACACTCTGATAACAAAACCAGTTCGCCTCAATTAGATTACCTGTCTATTAGATAAGCCTTTTGTGCCGAGGCTTAATAATCCTTAAGCTCCGGATATCGCAAGGGTCTGGGTCTCTATTACTTATTACATTTACAGTGTTGTCATATACATATTTGATTCGAATTTGAAATTGGAAGGGATCGTAGGAACTAGTTTTTGGTGGAATTGGATAAAATAAGTGGATGAGATTTTTTTATGAGTCTGACCCGGCTGATTCTCTCGCTTTAAGACAGGTTAAAGAGAACATCGGTTTGCGCACAGAACAGGGAAAAATAAGTCTGTTCTGTGGGTTTGCGTATACAAATTGTCATATTATATGCACGGCTGAAAAACAGCGTGGTGAGTTTGTCAAAACCTCACCACACCATGCTGAGTCCAGTGGGCTTTTCATAAGAAGTGTATATATGTTACGGTTAATCTGATTAATTGAAAATTATTAATATTTTTACAAAATTATTAATAATAAACACATGTTTTGGTAAATGTGAATAAACGATATTAATAATTCACGACACATATTGGTAAAAGTTATAAAATAAATAAAAACCCAATGTTTTTTGACCAGCAGGTATGTATTTATAATATTTTACTTTAAAACAATTTTATGAAGCCAAGTAAAATAAGTAGGATTCGGTTCTGGCACTCGTCGGCCGCGGCCGCGGCACAGTGACTCGTGCGCGGTGGTCACCATACCAACATAACCTAACCTAGAACTTCAAAACCCTTTAGTGACCACCGCGCCACCACCGTATATCCTTTTGTTTGAGTTTGCGTGCATTTTTTTTCTATGGAGTTTTATGGAGTCCTTTATGATTCATAAGGACTCGTATTTATTCCTGAATAGAAAGCTTTGTGTTTCATAAACTGTATGAATCTTCGACCTACTGACCGACAAATGTGATTAATTTATCACTTTACCTCGACTTTCGGTAATTGTTAATAATAATAGATAATTATTAATAATCTTCAATTATTCACTCTTACCGTGACATATGTATATATTTGAAAGAAACATTTATTAAAAACACACACACAATTTACAAAAAATAAGAAACAAATTAATAAGAAATAAAAATATACGTGTGATGTCTAAAAAGGAAGCCACTCAGCATGTGTTACAACACAGACGTGTTGCAATATTCTGTGGCCCCCTCGTGACGCACTACCTCAAGGGTGACACCTCGTCTGAGTCAAATTATTCTATACTATTTAATATCTTTATTTTATACTGTACTATGTATGTTTCTTTCTGTTGAATAAATGTATTCTAATTCAGTGGCGGGACCACCATACGAGCCCAAATTCCGGTTTCCTCTAAGCAACATAAAACAATGCCCTTAATGAAATTATATAAGTCTCATATAACGTATATATGATTACGTAATAACATACGTTATATATTGTTATACGTGTTCGTATTACATTAAAGTGGGCAAGCCGGGCTTTTGGGCTTGTATGGTAGTCCGCCACTGATTATATGTAACATCTGTCACTGATTATGCAAAGTTAATATACATTGCGGCAACTAAATTTTCTATACACCCACTTTTTATTCACGTTTTATTTATTTATTTATACAATAGAATACGTTTATTCATCAGAAAGTACATAGTAAAGTATAAAATAAAAACATTAAATATAAATACACTTCTGATGAAAAGGCCACTGGACTCAGCATGGTGTGGTGAGGTTTTGGCAAACTCACCACGCTGTTTTCCAGCCGTGGCCTATTCACCTCACGGATGTTAAAACGCTAGTTAAATATTAACAAAAAAACAAAAAGTAATTAAAAAACAAACGGTAATTAAAACTATAAAAAACATCTACAGAAAAAAAGTAAACTTACAAAATATCGACACAATATCAGAGCACATAAAGAGGAAAGAAGCTTAACGGGATAAAAAAATTAGTAATCAAAAATAATAAACACACATACCACAAACATACATATAGATTAGACATATACATATATTAACATACATGCATACGTTTCATCCTGACCTTAGTAATAAAGAGGCGCACATTTCTTGTTAATAAAAGAAAATATTTCTCTTTCCCAGTGGTAATGAATCCAGAGAAGCACGTGAGGTACAGTGGGGCCGGCGATCGGCGATCGGATCTTATAAAGTCGTTCGTGTGGCCCGCGCTTATGGACCACAATCGTTGTGTATTCAGAGCCGTTGTATTGACATAGGTCGAAGTTAAACCCCTTAGTACCCTTTTTCAAACTTGTTGACACCACTCATGTTAGTTATCCACCTATTAGCCGTCTGCCCAGGTTTCAAACTTCCACCACAATTTATGTTATCCACCCTTCCGGGTTTCCAACATCCCTCAAGTTTCTCAAACATTGATCACAATTTATTATAACACTTTTAAAAGCGAATAACACATAGTGACCAACCCGGGAATCGAACCCAGGACGTATGCTCTTACGGATGAACGTGCGACCGCAAGGCTACATACGCTGTTAACCCCTTAGTACCCTAGTGGGGCATGGGGCAGACACTTTTTTAAATTTCTGAGGCACTGGACCCTAGTGGGGTTGGGGGCAAACTCATTTCTGGGTGTGTCACTGAATATTTTCCTTTACAGGCAAGTAGGTATTTCTGTGCGAAACGAAACATTTTTTTTAATGTTGTTTCCTTGGGATTTTAACCCGGGACAAGCGCGGTTGAAAGACATTTATTTAAAAAAAAACAAAAGAGATAACCCGTAAGGTAAAAGATATGTTTTGTTTGTTTTCAAACATTAAACATGTTATAAGATTTTTTAAGGAAATCTGTATCTTTAACGAATATCTTAAATCTTTAAGGTACAAAAAAATAAACGCTATGATTGTTCTTAGTTTTATTTAAACTTAATATAATTTATATTATATAATCTAATTAAAATAACCCAAGGAGTAATTTATTACGTGTAATATATTTAAATATTAAATTTATTTTTGCAAAATACTTTTGTATTTATTTACATACTATGCTAGTATCCTACGTGATAATAGATATCTCTATATCATTCCCATTTTCAATACATATTATAATACGAGAATCTTATTTTTCATCGTAATCCATATCTAAACTTCTATACTAATATTATAAAGAGGAAAGATTTGTATTTTTGTATGTTTTGAATAAACTCAAAAACTACACCACCTATTTTAAAAATTCTTTCACCAATAGAAAGCTACATTATCAGCGAGTAACATAGGCTATTTTTGTGTATAGTACATCTACATTGCACCCGTGTGAAGCCGGAGCGCGTTGCTAGTAATATTATATGCTAAATATAAGTTGTGGTTTTTTATTAATTACCAGCAACATGCTCCGGCCATAGCAAAAAAAGTTAGCCTTTCTATTGGTGGAATATTTAAGATAGGTCTAGTAGTTTTTGAGTTAAATCGTATCAAATAAACACACAATTCATTGCTCATTATAATATTAGTATAGAAATTCAATGATTCATAAATATATATTAAGATCTAAACATTACGAAACCATTAAAAACAAAACAATAGAATCATTAATACATTTTCAATATGATTCACCTCATATCGTATCGGGAGAGATTAGATTAATTCATCTATCAATATAAACGAGGTGTCAATATGTTTTACGCAGTAGTTCATTGTGCCTTACGTGTTAAAAGAACTGTTGAAAATCAACATTAAAAGATTTTATCTTGCATAAAAATTGTGTTACAGTGGACTATATCAATTTTCAAAAAAAGTGATAACATAGTGCAAGATTGAGTGCTCTTAGGATTTTAAACCTAGTTTTTTACTTTATCTAAAGAAATATTTTCAATATTAATATGAGCTATCCACCTCAAGGCCCTCCGCCATACTACGGACAGCCGACTTGGTCTGGTCAGCCTGCGCTCTCTGGAAACAATCCCATGCCATATCAACCTGAACACCCAAACCCATACCCATACTACGTTCCAGGCACCGTTATGGTACCGGTGCCAATGATGCCTATGCCCACGATGCCTATGCCAGCTATGCCAATGCCTGGCCCAACTCCACCAATGCCAGACGGCCAACCAACTTACATAACCAATTATATATACCACGGTGAAACTTCCAACCAACCGGATAAAGTGCAGATTGCTGAAGTATCAGGGGAATTCAACTGGGTACCGACCACGACGACAACAGCCGGGCATTTGTCTGGGAAGGCTGTCCTTGGTGGTCACGAAGGATGGGATGGAAGTCCTCTATGGGTGATACGAGCTTGGCACAATGGGGATTTAATACCTGGGAAGCTCTCGGTGAGACATCAGGCAGCATCTGTTATGTATAATGGCAAAGAAGTGCCTGTTCAGAATATCGAAGTACTGTGTTCGAAACCGGAGAGTTTAAGATGGGTTCCTGCTTCCAATGGAAGCGTTCCTCCAGGAGCAATTCCCGGTGGAAAGACAGCAACTGGAGAAGTCTTGTATGTAGGAAGAGCGAGACACCAACTCTCTATTACGCCGGGAAAGATTCATCCAAGTCATCATTGCTGTTATATAAGTTTTGGTGGATCTGAAGTATCGCATAAGATGTATGATGTTCTTTGTAGGATAAGTTAAGATATGTAGTTTGGTAATTTTGTATTGGAATTTTTAGACTTTTGGAAACTAAACTAGGTTTATCAAAAGATATCAAAGATTCATAAAGAATCGATACATTATCTGACTTGCAACGGCTGAAATAGTTTGCTTATCTATTTTCTTTTGATTGTAATAAGAGATTTGCAAGTGAACAGACAAATTACAATAAAATCGAGTAAATTATGAATGTGTTCTTTTTTATTTTATTATATTCTTTTGTGTAACTGAATTAGTTATCTATGAAAAAATATTTCAGATAAGTGTATGTGTATCGCACGTTGAAAACCAAACTGACACAATTACAAATTCTAAAGATTCAGAAACGTAGTTTAAGCGTGATATAGTTGAAGAATGTTTTGTTTCTTTCGTTCTGTAATCTTTTTATATTCGATAGAGCGAGACAAAACATATTTTAACTATATCAAGCTAATATTACGTTTGTGAATAAGATCGTTAGATTTTAAAGCCTCACTTGTTTCTTGCATTTTACACTAGGTACATAAAACACGTACCAACTGCAGTTGTCACATATCGCATTCCATTCTTGTATTATTCATACAAACAACTTGATGGTAGGTGATACCTCAGCCACAGAACATCGGTCAATGATGCGCTGTCGGCCTACTTATCGAGCATTCGGAAGTCCACAGACTAAAAGAGAAACGCGCATTATGCACTTTACGGATTTTTCATCTATGAACGGTGGTTCGTTACCCGGTCGAAATTTCGATATTCTTCTCACCCGTTCAATGTTCGAAGTTACCACTACTGCGCCGATCCCAAATAAAAAAAGGAAACAGGGCAGGAAGAAGAAGAAGAGAGCGAGACAAAACATATTTTAACTATATCAAGTTTATACTACGTTTGTGAATAAGATCGTTAGATTTTAAAGGCCGGCAACGCACTTACAAGCCCTCTGGTGTTGCGGATGTCAATGGGTGGCGGTAATCACTTACCATCACGTGAGCCACCTGCCCGTTTGCCCCCTATACAATAAAAAACAAACATTTTAAAGCTTCACTTGTTTTTTTTACATTTTACTAGGTACATAACATACGTACCAACTGCAGTTGTCACATTTCGCATTCCATTCTCGTATTATTCATACACATCTTCACGACTTTAATTCTCAGACGTTCAATTAAATGACCTCACAGTTCCAATTGACTCACGTCTTATCTGCTTATAGACGGTGGTTAGTGACAAAGTACAATAACAAAATGAATAATATTATTTTATTTATTTACTAGTAACTAGGAGTGGGTGTTAATTCAACAAGCAGCTTTTTTAGCCACTTTTCTAATGTTAACGAATTAGCTGCTTTTTGTTTACCACAAAAGCCGCTAAATATATAATATATTAAGTGGGCCCAACCCGTCTTACTTTCCATACAAAAGCTCGTACGTGATTATGGCAATGTAACCGATTATTCTTTGAAACTTTTGAACTAATAGGTATCTCCTGCACTATATCTAGGTTTCTATCGAAACAAAATCTCTAAATTTTCAGAAATAAATTCAGTATGAGCCTCCAAAAATCAGCTTTTTTGCAAAAAAAATACCTAAACTTTGGGCGTTCATAATGTACTCATAAATTGTGAAAGAAAATATTTTGTTATGATAGAATAATTGCAACTATAATGGGGATTCTAAATTACAAAAATATATTTCATAAACTTGTAAAGACTACTGAAAAACACGTATTTCCTAGAACAAGTTTTATGAAAATTCCGATGATGGTAAGTAATCACCACCGCCCATAGACATCCGTGACTTAAAAGTCTCAGATGCGTTGTCGGCCTTTCAAGAATTTATAGGCTCGCTTTTTAAAACCAGCGAGGTCGTAGTCGGATGGAAATACAGAGGGTGGTAATTCATTCCATAGTTTGGTGGTGCGTGGAATGAAGTTGCGCGTGAACCTTAGCGTGGTCGACTTCCATTCATCGAGGTGATTTTCAATAGTAGTTGGTTATCAGTTTGTAATTAACAGTTTAATTTCGTTAACACAAAAACCGTCAACGACCCACCTCAACTAGTAACAAGCCCCGGCTTGAAACGGGTGCAATGTAGATGTACTATACACAAACAACCCTATGTGACTCGCTGATAATGTAGCTTTCTATTGGTGAAAGAAGTTCGGAATTTCGATATTCCTCCCACAAGTTCAATACCCGAAGTTACTAAACGTAGGGAATGCTTACAGATAATTGGACGCTATTAAGTAATACAGTGCCAATCCATAAAATGATAAATTTTGATACCGATCGCTTCCTTATGAGCTGGAGCACATATTTTAAAAGAGATTATATCATTTAAATCGTTTTAATAGGAAAAATATTGAAAAAACTAGCGGGCATGAAACCCTAAAATATTTAACAATAAATGCACTATTATTTTGATTGTTACCAAGGAAACCGATATATACCTATTTAGTGTAATAATAATAATTACAATTTGTTTAAAAGAAATTTAATAAAACTTAATTAAAACTTCAAACTCAATTTTCAATTATATCATGTCATCCCGGTGGGATTCGAACCCATAACCATCGATGCGCACGGCAGGGGCCGAATGCGCCATATTTGTTATATATATATGCATTATATATTAGTATTGTACGTATAGACGAGGTTGACTCAAGGTAACCAGTACAATGATAATACTACACAGGATGTATGTTTCTCAATAGCACTGCCTATTGTTATAAGCAGGCCTATCGCTTCACATCAGTTGAACATCCTGTTTAATTTATCATACTTTGGATCAAAATGCATAGACAATGGGTAATATTAAAAAAAACTGGCAAAATGCGAGTCTGACTCCCTACATGTTTATAATTTTCTGTAAGCATGTTTTCCCCATGTCTGGTAATTTTTGGCATTGATCGGGTGGGAGGAATATCGAAATTCCGAGCGGGTAGCGAACCACCGTTCGGATGGAGAACCCGTGAAGTGCATATTGCGCGTGATGTTATGTCTATGGATTTCCGAATGCTCAAAGTAAAAAGTAAGTCGACAGTGCATCATTGACTGATGTTCTGTGGCTGGGGTATACCTACCATCAAGTGAGAATCATGCTCGTCTGTCGATATCTAACAAAAATCAGAGGGTTGTTTTTTATGTTAGAAATCGACAGACGAGCATGATTCTCACTTGATGGTAGGTGATACCTCAGCCATTCTACCGAACGCGCCAACGAGCCTGTCAAAAACAGCAGATGCACAGAACATAGAATATTATATGCTCTGTGGGCAGGTGATTCTAGTGTCCTGGGAAATTGGCCAGCTTCTCAAATACCGGTTATTCTGTGATTTGGTCTCCTGACGAGGTACACCCAACATACATAGCTTTATGAACTTTTCCCACCAACCAAATGTTTGGTCTTTTACTCTTTTGCCACTTGATGGGGTGAAATTCCGGATGAAAATCAATCCTGATATTGATTTAAATAAATCAATATCAGAAATTAATACTAAAATACGATTAATAATGCAAATAAAAGCGAGATGAATCTTATTAATATTCAGCATTGAGCCCCAACTTTCCCGCCAATTATATATAAATGAGCGATGGAAATTCATTTGCATGGATTTTAAATGTTTTCAGGCGAGATGAGAATCTGTGATAAATCTCTATTGACTTTTGATTATTGGCTGCAATTTATTAATTTCCAAGTTTTGATACTGAATTCTATATCAATTATATTCGTAGTTATGGAATAAGTAACTAAAAGCATGTAAAATATTTATTTATATACATAGATTTCCTAAAACACTTTTATTATTTAGTTCTTTTTAATATTTTATTTATAAGTCAACTTCATTTAAATAAAATATAAAGGATTGAAACGTGATTTATTATTTTTATTACTTATCCCGAAGGATGCTTTTCAGCAACCGTGATCACGGGCAGACTGAAAGCTGACAGCTGTCTGATTTGAAATACCACAAAGTTGCCATATTAACGCCATCTATTTCTACGGAGTGGATATTTACGAAGTTAAGTTTCTATATTACCACGCCTACTTCGCAATTCTACTTATTTTTAACCGACTTCAAAAAAGGAGGAGGTTCTCAATTCGTCTGTATGTTTTTTTTTTGTATGTTTGTTACGCGATAACTCCGCAAGTTATGGATGGATTTGGATGATTCTTGTTTTGTTTGGTAGGGGATATTTCAGAGGTGGTCCCATATAATTTATCGACTTTTTTAGAAAATCAACAATAACGAAAATTTTCATATACGTAGATGATGTTTTGCTTTGTTGTTCCTTTCACGGTGCTTTGAGCAGCACGTTTAGTGGTAGGTCTACTAATTTATTATCTAATGAACTTAAATACATGCACTTCCTACAACATTTTTGAAAAAAAAATATTTTTAAGCAAAAAAATAAAAACCGACTTCAAAACTACAACATGCACTAAAAAGTAAAAAATAATATTTCAATTACTTCAAAGCATTATTTATTAACAGTTATTTTTGGAGTCGGTGCCAGCCAAGAAGGACAGTTTATTCCTGCTTTTGCAACAAATTTTCAAAAGGTACGGAGCGGCACCGATTTCAAAAGTAACTGTTAATAAATAATGCGTTGAAGTAATTGAAATATTATTTTTTACTTTTTAGTGCGAGTTGTAGTTTTGAAGTCGGTTTTTGTTTTTTGCTTTAAAATAATTCCTGTTCTGTGGTTCTATCCTTATCCGGAAGCGAAAACAAATAGTCTTTCTAGACATATACTAATTAAGTTGAAGTTATATTTGGAAGTACTGTAATTAGTCAGTAGCTAAATAAACAGTACAAGACATGAACCAATCAAGCTAATTGCCTCATGGAGCGCCTTCTCACTCGTTTGAAGTCCAATAGCAACCTAGCGTTACAGTGCATAGAATATATAGTGGAGAAATTTTGAAAGATGAATGAAATGAAAGATTTTTATTGGGCTTCCACACAAGATATTATGAACAAGAATAGAAAAATAAAAACTTAAATCAATATATACGGCTTATTTTAAATTAAACAACAACAGCTGTGTGACCGCTCAAAGGGTAGTGACTCAGCTTCAGCTTAAAATCATAATTAATTAATTGAAATAAGAAAAAAAAAACCTTGGGCCTCCGATCAGTGACGAAATGCCAACTAAACGTTTTTGTATCATGCAGGTAATCAATACTGAGCCGTTGACAAAATGATCTGGTTCGTAGGACCCGTTTAATCAATTGATTATTTATTTTTATTTATAAATACTCTTTATTTGGCAATGAATTGTTTACAATTGTGATACACCACTAGTGTACATTAAAAGCCTTTTACAAGTAAGCAAAACTTATACAAAACATTTACACAGTACATTTTTATCAGATGATTGAAATATTACAATAAGCTACCTTATAAAGGTAGCTTTAAGAATCGAATAATTATACACAATATAAGTTAAAAGTGTGAATGCGAAGTCGACGAACAGCAAGCAACGATTAATCAATTGACAATATATTCAATTTCAAATGACCGAACAAAGCAAAGCAATCAATAGTAAATATTGATTGAGATCTGTGATCATCAATCGTTCGTTTCTCTTACTCTCCTTTCGGATCGCCGCGACCGTAATCGAACGAAATAATCTTTATCAACAAAGTATTTTTTTTTTTTTTTATGTCAGATATCGACAGACGAGCATGAGGTTCACTTGATGGTAGGTGACTTTTACTTCGAAAATTCGGAAATCCATAGACTGAAACCGAAACGCGCATTATGCACTTCACGGCTTTTCCATCTATGAACGGTGGTTCGTTACCCGGTCGGAATTTAGATATTCCTCCCACCCGATCAATGCCCGAAGTTACCAGACGTGGGGAAAACATGCTTACAGAAAATTATAAGCATGTGCTCCCGGTGGGATTCAAACCCACGACCCATCGATGCGCACGGCAGGTGTTCTACCGAACGCGCCAACGAGCCCGTCAAAAAGTAGTATCCCATTCGATTGCGCAAATTTGAAGATCTGGTTCTTTTGGATCATTCAATCATGAACGACACTTAACTTAGTATCTTGCGAACACTATTTCACCAAATATATTATTATTGTATGACTACATTGGTAAGTAGACTGTAGAATACGCTTCTCAGTCGCGACATTCAATTAGCATTAGAACAAGATAGAATCTGTTTTGTATGTGTGAGTGAGAAAATACATCAACTATTCGTTTCTTTGTGGTTTGAAGATGTATTGCTCTGTCTTTAGCAGACCTTTTACTGTCTTTCATTAACGCGAGTATCACACATTTAAATAAAATACTGTATGTAAAACGTGATTTATTATTTATATTGTTTAAATTATTTATCCCGACGTTTCGGATGCTTTTCAGCAACCGTGGTCGCGGGGAGACAGAAAGATGACAGTTGTCTGATTTTTGAAATGTCACAAAGTTGCCATATTAACGTCATCTATTCCTACGGAGTTGATATTTACTGTAATTTTCTATATTATGACATTATGTTTTTTAGTATGCCAAATCAAACATTCTAAAAAACAAGAGGACAATAATTTAAACAATATAAATAATAAATCGAGTTTTAATCCGGTATACAGTATTTTATTTAGATCTTTTACTTGCATTATTTTTATACGTGGTTACTTTTGAAAGCGATTATTATACTCAAGATATATTTTTTTAATATCAGTTATGGAGAAGAGCTTGAGGTTCACTTGATGGTAGGTACCTCGGTAACAAAATATCAGAGAATGATGTGCTGTTGTTATGTACTTTGACTATTAGGAATTTAAAACGCAATATGGTCGGAATTTCTATAATCCTCTCACCTGTTAAATGCCCGAAGCGACCAGAGACAAAGGTTATGTTTACAGACAATTATAACCAGGCGGGATTCGAACTCACGACCCATCGGAATGCAGCGTTGGTGTACTATCTAATGCGAAAACAATTCAACATTTACATAATAATCAGACATAATAGCCGTACGCATCCCAAATGGGTTATGACTCAGCTTTTGCTGCATCACAGCGTATGTTCAGTCAATCCCATGTAACTATTAGAGTACCTATAAATCCTATAATCAAGTTACGAGTATATCTAATAAATAAAATTCTCGTGTCACAATGTTCGTTCCCATACTCCTCCGAAACGGCTCGAGCGATTATTATGAAAATTTTTATGCATATTCAGTAAGCCTGAGAATCGGCTACTATCTATTTTCCATACCCCTAAGTGATAAGGGTTGTTCACCCTTAATTTTTTTTTATTTTTGGACAAAATTTTTGTTTTTATTTTTTTATAAAGTGGCATTAAAAATACATACAACCCTATATTTTCACTCTTCAACCCCTGCTTTTGTTTGTCAAAAAATTTAGACACGTGCGAAGCCGGGGCGGGTCGCTAGTGAATCATATATACGAGGGTGAATCAAAAAATTCTTGGAATCAATATTAAAAAATGCAAAGATTTAAATAATAATATTTTATTTTTCTACATAATCTCCCTCCAATGCAATGCATTTAGAATAACGCGTTTCTAACTTCCTTATTCCTTGTGAAAAAAAATTATTTTCTTGACTCTCGAAAAAGTCCTCTACGGCAGCTATAACCGCGTCATTATCGTGAAATTTTGTTCCACGAATTTCCTCTTTTAATTTTGGAAATAAGTGAAAATCACTTGGGGCTAAGTCCGGAGAATATGGTGGGTGGTCAAGGAGATTGAAGCCAGCACAGCGGATTGCGTTGAGCGCAACTTCCGATCGATGAGCAGGAGCGTTATCTTGAAGGAACAACACGCCCAACGACAGTTTTCCACGACGTTTTTCTTTAATCGCTTCACGCACTTTCGGGATTAAATTTGCATAATAGGGTCCAGTAATCGTCTGGCCTTTTGGCATGTAATCAATAAAAAGGATTCCTTCACTATCCCAGAACACAGAGGCCATAACTTTGCCAGCGGTAGGAGCAACTCGAAATTTCTTGATGGATGGAGAGGATGGTCGTTTCCAAGACATGCTTTGTCTTTTAGTTTCAGGATCAAAATGGTGGACCCACGTTTCATCCATGGTAACAAGACGACGGTAAAAATTATCCGAATCACGCTGGAACATTTCGAGATTACGCTTGGAAATTTCCAAACGTCGCTTTTTGTTTTCGTCGGTTAACATTCGTGGCACCCATCTTGCAGACACTTTTTTGAACCCCAGTGAATCAATTAAAATGGATTGAACGCTATCAAAAGATATCTTTAGGATCTCAGCTATATGTTTTATAGTCATTCTTCTGTCTTCCAAAACCAGATTCTCAACCTTTTTGACATTTTCTTCTGTAACGGAGGTTGAAGGCCGCCCAGAACGCGGGTCATCTTTACAGCTTGATCTACCTCTTTTAAATTCAGCCACCCAGTACGCAACCGTAGAATAGGGTACAGCATCACTCCCTAATGTCTGCTGAATGTCCAAAAAAAATTCCTTCGTAGACATTTTTTTCAAACTGAGATATTTTATCACCGCACGTAACTCACTTTTATCCATAATTTTGACTTTTTAGCAACTCGTTGCACAAAAAAATTTATTACATGCGAACGAACTGACAAAAACAAGTGACAGTCTGCATAAATGTAGTGTGATAGACACTCTTTAATTTGAATATCGAACTTGATCCAAAAAGGTTTCATATATATGCACTTCTAAGAACTTTTTGATTCACCCTGGTATTTGCGACTTGTAACTTTTAGTAACTTGTAAGGCATTCGTTTAAATTGTAAGGGACAAATTTGATTAAAATTAATTGCTTAATGTAATTAGTACTTAATTGGATAAGGATTGATGACAAGAGCAGACAATTTATTTCATAAAAACTATGATGTTCAGTCTCCAATGTCAAAAGATCGTCGCTGAGTAATTCTTATTTTATTTTTTTTATTTGGGCACGGGAAACACGCGAATAAAAAAAATAAAAATCAATGTATACGTGTATTATGTGTAGTGCAACAAATGGTAGTTACTGATAGTAGAAAATCAAGATCTATTTTGAGACGTCATAAGTCTCACCTGTGATTAGATTAACGTATTCCAAGTTAGCAAATATGTAACACTGTTGATTTTTCTTATATTTATTCTACATTTGTTATTGACTTTTAGGGTTCCGTAAGAACGTTTCGCACAACGCAGTGCATGAGGTCATAATCGCATACTATACTTAGGGGCCGTCCATTAATCACGTGAGGTCGTTTTTCTCATTTTTTGACCCCCCCAACCCCCTGATGATATTTGGTGAGGTTTGGGACCACTCCCCCCCCCTCCCCCTGGATCACGTGTATTTTTTTGGAAGTCTATCTAAAGGCTATTTTTGACTGGAAAAAAATATTTAACAAATGGCGTTTTGATTCGAAAAACATTTATATGTATTTGCAATAAAATTAATGAATAATTAATTAATTAATTAATAAATTTTCGCGCCGTTCAAAATTTCGGTTCATAAATAGCGCTTTTTGACAAAAAATAAATAAAATTAATACACGTGATGTCTAACGAGACCCCCCCTCCCCCCTCGTGATGTTTCGTGATGTTTTCCGTACCCCCTCCCCCCCTTTTGAGCATCACGTGATTAATGGAAGGCCCCTTATTTACAATGCAGTATAAAATAAAAATGTGATTTCTTTTCGGCCAGGAATCTTTGCATGTATGCAGCCGAACTCACAAAAGTTTCATTATAAATGGATAAATGGTCATATCTATAGCTCATAGAGGACAAACACATAGATTTATTTATATTTTGATAATATTATAAAGCATGTTACATATGACTTACATCTTTTTTTAGTAGTAATGTGGTCTACTAAACTTAGTTTAGTAATGTGGTCGCTTTTTTATTTCTGTAAATGTTCACGTTATAATATTAATATTATATAATTTAGTATTATTTTTTAATTTAAAAGATTTGGGTAATGTTTATAACATACATATTACAAAAAAGAACTGAACTCAGATCTTGCTTGATTTTGATGAAAACACAGCAAAATTGAAAGTATTTAAAAGTCAGTAAAATTTAAATACCTACATAGTTTTGTTCAACTCACTTAAATATAATAGAAGTATGAATATGAAAATGTGGATGTTTGTAACTCATTCGAGCTTTAACGGCTGAATGGATATTGATGAAGTTAATTTACCAAAATGCAGAAATACTGGGCTTTGACTTAACCATTTTTTTCAAGCTGCTTTTAGTAAAATATAGGTAAATATATAATTAATTATTAGTAGTGCTTGTATATTTAGCACTGGATTATGTCCTCATACATAAGTACGGGGCAGGCATATTTCTGTAGGTATCTGTTACACTGATCATTTTTATTTTCAGACAAGTGGATGATCATGTTATGTCCCCTACCTGACTGAAACAATTTTGTATCTTGTTTCCTCAGTATTCGAATCTGGAACATCCAGTGCATAACGCATCGGACCTTCCACTGCGCCATGGCGGTAACAAAACAAACAT
This sequence comes from Anthocharis cardamines, assembly GCA_905404175.1. Lineage (NCBI taxonomy): Eukaryota > Metazoa > Arthropoda > Insecta > Lepidoptera > Pieridae > Anthocharis > Anthocharis cardamines. The sequence continues at coordinate 2,036,895 of FR989972.1, read as the reverse complement.
CCTAAGCGCTAACAAAAATCATCTACGGAACCATCAAATTATAAAAGATAACACGCTTCGCCCGTTTGTAAATTACAAGGCACGTATTGTTAAACCATGGCGGTATTACTCACTTGGTCAGACGTCTATTTGTGCATGTAATTTTAAAATCTCAAGTGTACGTGTCCTATGTTGTGTTAAGATCAAGGTTTTACAAATAATGGCTTTGAAAATAGAATCATTGAGTGTTAGTGATGTGGTCAAAATATTACAGACGTGCGATAAAAGCGAATTTGTTGATTTCGTTATTGAAAAGAAGGTTGATGGACGGAAGTTATTGGTGAGTTTAAAAGTTTTTTTTTTTATGAGAAAAGGCAAAGGCATTTTAATGAGATGCCCAACAATTTCCTGTAAGAAACTCTCGATTGTGGTATCTAACAGAGGTAGCAAGGATACAATATGTCGATTTGATGATTCTCAAATATTTACTAACTGTTTTTTTTTGTAAATCACAAGATCAAATTTATTCGAAAAAATATTTGTCCTACAAAATCTATGGTTTGATCAAAGAGTCCTCTCTTTCCAACATGTATCAATAACGAGATCATCTTAAATGATTATTATAACCAACAGATTTTTTTTACTTAGCTAATATTTATATAATTTAACAGTCACACCTACAAATTGCGTGGTACGTTGTACTCTTTTTTCACGCCACGGTTGCTGAAAAGCATCCGAAACGTCGGGATAAATAATTTAAATAATAAATCGCGTTTTAATCCGGTATACAGTATTTTATTTATACTCGCGTTAATAAAAGACAATATTATCTAATTATATATTAACGCCAAGGAAAACATCCTTCTGTATTTAAGTTAACAATAAAAAAAAAATAATAAGCTTCATACGTCCGTAAACTCTTTGAACGAAAATAAGTCTTCTTTATAATAACAATATAAGTTAAGATAATTATTCATACCAAGTATGCGCAGTCTGTATCTTTAAATCTCAAACAATACCATAAATTTTGTCACAAATTTAATAGGTAAACTTTGACACTTATCTAAGTCGTAATTTTCAGGAAATCTCTGAAGGAATCGTGAAGTTATGGCGCCCAAAAGCCGATGCCAAACACTTCATATTATTTATTGAAAATATGAAAAATGATCCAAATAAATATCTTAAATGTTTAAATGATGATATAATAATTAAAGAAACTAATTTGAGTGATAGTCAGTACCAAACTGTAAGTGTTAGAAAAATAAGTCAACAGGAATCAAACCAGTTTACAAGTGTCGAAGATATTTTAAAAAAAATTGTAGCTCCGAAGAGCTTCTTGTATAGAAACAAAAACAAAACATCGTCTTATGTACCAATGGATGGTACAGGAAAGAAAACAAAAAAGTTCTTCAGACTAAGTTCGTACGATTATCCAATTTTCGATCTTAAGTCTAGGTTATCTAAAGGCGATAATTGCGATCGAGGGTATTACTCTGTTAAAACAAATAAGAGTTATGTACAAAGACCAAAGAAACAAGATACGAGAACAAAATACAAATCATTACCCACACCAGACGAAATCAATGAAAAGTTTTCCGAAGACCATTTGTATGAAGATTTGTGCTATCCTGACGTAGAAACGAGAAAGAATGGTGATTCAAATCAACCAGTTAAGCCTTGTATGAGTAAAATACAAGAATTATTCCAATCTTTTAGGTTCCCATTTTTTAAGAAGATAGAAGATACATCTGTAGAAAATAAAAAGGAGATCAATAAAATTGAAAAAGACTTACATATATATGAAAATAATGATAGTATCGGCGATATGTATGATTCTGTTCACGTACAAAAGGAGGATACGAGTAAAGATACGGTAAGATATTTTATGTCAAGAAAATATTTTATTTGCAAGAGAGCAAAGATCTTGCTTTCTTTAAAAGCACTCGAAAAATGATAAATAATAAGGAGTAAATCTCGTTTTGTTCATTTCCCTTTTTTTATGTTAGATATCGACAGACGAGTATGATGTTCACTTGATGGTAGATGATACCTCAGTCACAGAACATCAGTCAAAGATGCGCTATCGACCTACTTCGAGCATTCGGAAATCCATAGACTTAGACGAAACGAACGTCAGTCTACGAACGGTGGTCGTTACCTGGTCCGAATTTCGATTTTCTTTCCACCCGTTTAGTGCCCAACGGTATGTTTACAGAAAATTATAGACGTCATGTCGTACACGGATTCGAACCCGTAACACATCCAACATCTGTTAAATCTAATCAGTTTACTAAGAATAAATTAATTTAGGGTGCTACACAAACCTTTTGATATGAAGCAAAATAAATTAGATTAAGCAAGATCACATGACTAATGCAAAAGACAAAATTAATTAAACGCGCAATTACTTACATCAAAGCCATCTCATGGCTTCAGGTTAAGGAGATTAAATAAGTTTAATAGGCAACTCTCTGAGGTTACATCTTGTTATTAATTATGAATAGGGTAACCCCAAATGATAAACGTTTGAGGTGTGATTTAAGTTGGAACTAGACTGGGTAATAACAGGTCAAAACTCAAACATGATATCTGTTATACCTGTTACTGTTATTCAATAATAACAGAAGTAAATATGTGTTATTAAATAACAATCTGTTATTTAGATACTATGGGAATTACAGATAATACAATCTAATTTAGGAGTGACTTTTCAAGGTGATTTCCTTCCTGAGAAACGTCCAATTGTATTTTTTTGGATAATAAATACTAGGTGTATCCCGTTTTAGCACATGACAATCATAAATGTTTAACTGAGACAGGTAACAATCATAGTTTATTTGTAATGGTTTGGCTGTTACTAGTATTTGTTGAACAGTTGTTATTTAGTAGGTATTGCATGATATTTTCAATAACAGATAATTATATCATAACCGCAGGAACAACTGTTATCTGTTATCTTTGAATACCTGTGATTTATATCTGTTACGATAAATACGTCTCACTAATTTGAACCTTGCTTTGAGTTTTATTGTTTTTTTACAGTATTGAAATGTTTTAGGCAACCCTAGCAGTGGAAGAATACTTAGTACCAGTGAATATAGAGAAGGACTACTGCGATGTATGTCTTAAGCAGAAAGAAGAATCTCTTCTGAGCTTCATCATGAATTACTTCGAATCCCGATTTGGCAGGCGAGGTTCGTTTAATTTTTATTTTTTAATGTTGACATACGAGCGTGTAAGTCATTTGGCCTCAACCAGCAGTCGGTGATACGCTGTTGACCTATTTTTTACTTCTACCATACATAAATCCATAGGAAACCGTCGCGAGCAATTTGCACTACAAGGCTTTTACATGAACGGTGGTTCGCTACTCGGTCCGAATTTCGATATATCTCCCACCCGTTTAACACTCGAAGTAACGTACGGAAAATTGCAGAATACACATGTCACCACGGCGTAATTCGAACCTGCGACCCATCATTCAACATAAAGGATACAAGTACAGTATAACATACATAAATAATCCTACTAATATTATAAAATTTAAAGTTTGGTACTCTTTTACGCAAAAACTTCTGAATGGATTTTGATGACACTTTAAAGTATTATTGTTTATACGTCAGAATAACATATAAGCATAATTTATAAATATACTGAAATAATTGGCCAAAGAGAGCTATTTCTTCCAGCGAAGTGGGCACTGGTAAGCTAGTACAATCAATAATTCGCATTTTAAATACCTAAAATATTCTTTTCATTTGAAAAATAAGTACTCTCATAACAAAAGCCTATTATTTGACAAACCTGCCGGCCTAGCATGACAACCGCGACAAAATTTTGTCGACAGTTTTCTCGGGTTTTAATCGATTATACCTTTATTTCTTCCGGGTCTAACACGACAATTACACTTAAAACTCGACTTTTAATGTCAAAAATATATTTATATTTATATATTATAGATATATTTGTCGGTCGAGATATCTTTTCTATCAAAATTGTCGATGTCGAGATATAAAATAGATATCTTACATCTTAGTTTGTCTTCACTCGTTCGCGAGATATCTCGCCATGGTCATGCTAGGCGGGCATATTGCTCTAGAATATTTTGAAAACTTTATTATATCTGTGTATTGGCTCCTATGGGAAGCTTCGACTCATTTACGTGATACATTTTTTTTTGCCTATTCCATACAATGAAATTGAAGCAATAAATGACTTGCATGGTCTAAACAACACCTAACACTCTTGATCTGTCATACAAGTTTTCAATACTTTTCTTGGTGTAACCAGCACATAATATCCGCGTGTAAACAGTTGTTTACAATTATTGCATTTAATTATTGCTCTCGTATGTACAAAAAAATGGCATCGTGTAAATTGGTCATTATTTTAGTTGAAAATAAATAGTTGAATAGTGATGGGCGCGATAAAAGCTAATAATATCGAAAAGTGATAAAATTTCAAACATTACGATCGTAGCTCGTTATCGCATTCAACATGAATTCGGAAACTATTGAAAATGGAAGCTTGTTAAACCCTAGTGTATTATTGTAATATTAAATAGTAAAGCATTATTCGTATTAAAGCGGACTCGTCACCTCACCGCGTACAGTGAATTCCACTCGGCTTGACTCATCTCTTCAGACCCGCGTACAGCACCTTCGCCGACGGGCTTGTTAGACAACACCCACCTTGTACTCCGATGGGTCGCAGGTTCGAATCCCGCCGGGACGACATGTGTATAATATTCTATAAGTAAGTCTTCCCGTATCGTCACTTCAGGCATTAAGCGAGTGTGAATATCGAAATTCCAACCGGGTAACGAACCACCGTTTATATATGGAAACACCGTGACATTGTTCGTTTTGGTCTCAGTTAATGGATTTCTGAATGCTCCAAGTAAAAATAAGTCGACAGTACATCATTGACAGATGTTATGTGGTTGGGGTATCACCTACCATCAAGTGAGCCTCATGCTCGTCTGTCGATATCTAACATAAAAAAGCCAGTCACAGTACTTACACTTGAAGTAGAAGGTCACTTAAGTAGAAATTCTTTTTTTTTTTTTATGTCAGATATCGACACACGAGCATGAGGTTCACTTGATGGTAGGTGACACCCCAGCCACAGTACATCAGTCAATGATGCGCTGTAGACCTAATTTTTACTTCGAGCATTCGGTGTGATATGCAGTCATATCGTAATGAACAATGCAATAAGCAAATCCAATAAGTTCCTCTGCATACTGCGATTGATTCACGCATTAATTACTTCATGAAGGCTGATTGACATGATTTTAAATTAAAGCTGTAATATTTTACCCGGCTTCGCACGGGTGCAATTTAGATGTACTCTACACAAAAATAGCCTATGTTAGTCGCTGATAATGTAGCTTTCTATTGGTGAAAGAATTTTTATAATTGGTCCAGTAGTTTTTGAGCTAAGTCGTAACAAACAAACAAATATTTCCTCTTTATAATATTATTATAGCCTAGAGCTTCTGAGCAAGCTATTTGAAAAAATTGTCTTCTCGACATCCGATTCTCCAAATGAAAGTCTAATATTGTCTTTTACGCGAGTATCACACATTTAAATATATTAATAATTTTAATCCGGTATACAGTATTTTATTTAAATTAAACTCTTCAAAAAAAAGTATTAATAAGTTTTTTAGATCTTTTTGAGAGAAGCAACATTACCATATATTTTTTCGTCTAACTTACTTGACACCTTATAATTTGGCCAATTAACACAATATCATTATAAATTATAGCCTATGTGTTATTCTGATGTATAAACCCTAATACTGTTAAAAGTTTCATCGAAATCCGTGAATCTTTTTGCGTGAAAGAGTAACAATAACAAACACATTTATAATACGTATTAGTAGGACTAGTTGAAAGTTACTCACGGGTCACGACTACTGTGCAATATATTCAACACATTCCCGTTTTTGCCTCTCCAGCCATCTTCATATCTTAAAACAATTCATAATCATATATTTATATTACAATAATTTTGATTTGACCAGGATTTGAACTCAACACCTCAAATCTTATCACTACGCACTCGACCTTGTCGTTCATAACTAAAATATGTTTACACACAAACTTGTTAGTTTCTCAGCATTTATTGTGCTTTTTTTGTCGAACTTGTGTCATATGGAGAACATGTGTATAGGGAGGTGACAGAATATTTCATCGATAAAAGAAAGTTATTAAACTTTTTCCTACTACTCATTTTTTATTTATACATACATATATTATTATTATTAACTTGTATATAAAATGTTCTTATAATGAAAAAGAAATAGCTAACTATACAAATACTCTAAAATAAATTATTAAATGTATATATTAGAACTATTAACATTAAATATATTTTTTTATATACAAAGAAAAAAACACGATTAGAAACATCGGTATTTGAAATAATCGTAAAGATTTTTTAGAAAAAGTTAAAAAAGGACAAGTTAAAAAAGCTTAACAGACATTTTTAAATATATCCATATATTATGATGATATAGATTAGTTAATTAGATAATATTTTTTATCTATTTAAGTGTTATTTTTAGTAGATATTCAGCGGTTCTTCGTACTCAAAGGTGGAGTGAACTCCATTCTGCCTAACAGCTTACACAAAGATTAAAGTTTCTAAGTATATATCGAAAAACTATCGATGAAGTCCACACATCACTATTTATTCCCACGTTTTATTCTTTTATCGATGAAATTAAAAAAATAATAGGGGGAGGATGCGTTACTGTCAGTTAACTTATGTCCAACTGAAGAGGAACTATCTTTACAATTATTATAATAAGATTAATATTTGAATTTTAAAAAGTTTCGCATAGATTTAAGTGAAAAAGTGAAGTGAAGTGCTATGAAGAAATACTATTTAGATAATTCGGAACTATTTGCTACCGTTATTGTTGATTTTTTATGGAGGTAGATTAAAAAAAACTAACGGGGTGATTAGAAAAGTGTATTTACGTAATAAAAGGCCAGTTCTTAGTAAACTTAGTTTCCAACAATATCTGGTACTTGTGCTCTGTAACACTAGCTCCTTTATTGTTTTTTTTTATGGTACATGTCGACAGACGAGCATGAGGTTCACTTGATGGTAGGTGATACCTCAGCCACAGAACACCACTCAATGATGCGCTGTCGACCTATTTTTTCGAGTATTCGGAAATCCATAGACTGAAACCGAAACGCGCAATATGCACTTCCTGGTTGTTTGTGAACTGTTTTGATGTGTTTGTGTTTTGTTCCCATGAACGGCGGTTCATTACCCGGTCAGAATGTCGATATTCCTCCCACCCGATCAATGCTCGAAGTTACCAGATGTGGGGAAGATATGCTTACAGAAAATTATAAACATGTCGTCCCGGTGGGATTCGAACCCACGACTCATCGATGCGCACGGCAATTGTTCTACCGAACGTGCCAACGAGCCCGTTAAAGTCATAATGCAGATTGATCACCGGATCCAAAAGATTTTCGTAATAGTGAAATAGTACGATTCGTCTACCACAACTTTTTGTTTGGTAATAGGCCTCCAGCCTGCTTAGCATGACCATCTAAACTTAGAGATATCTCGCGGACGAGTGAAGACAAACTAAGATTTAAGATATCTCGACATCGACAACTTTGATAGATAAGATATTTCGATCGAAAAATATCTCTTTTGATCGACTTTGACTTTAGAAGTCGCGTTTTAAGTGTAAGTGCCATGTAAGACAAGGAAGACAAAATTCAAAATCATTTATTCATTTAGGTAGCATAATGTACACATATTAACGTCAATAAAAAATACATATTAAATGCTTCTAATTTTACATTTACTAGGCGTAGAACGGACGAGAAGCATTGGCAATAAACTCTCTGCTACTCTTTTTAATTGCCAAGTTTTTTGTTTTACAAAATTTTTGTAAGGAGCTGCAACCATTACACCATGTTTCACATGACATCTTTAAGTAATTAAGTTTAATAATAAACAAAAAAAATATAAAAAAACATAAATTTGTCCTCTATCAGCACTAGTCATGGTAAAATAGGAGTACACATTTACATTCTCGTTGGAACAACACGCAAATACATAGTCGAAATAACTAACATCACCGCATACACGAATTCATAAGAGATAAAAAAAGAGGAGAAAACGGTCGACAAAAATTTGTCGTGGTTGTCATGCTAGGCCGGCTGATTCGTTATAAAATATTAAAAGCTTCTCACTAGAAGTCGTTGTTATTGCAAAAAGTGATCTTTCAATTTAGGCTGAAAGTCACGCACTCTGAGTCACACTGACTCACCCGCCTGCGTATAATTAATAATAATTCACTGACTTTTGACACGCTTCGTCCATCTTACAACTTACAACATTGCTTTGTTTTTATTTCGCCAGTGAATGAAAAATTGAAAGGTAATCGTTTGGCTTGGTATAGGCATGTTTTGAGGAGAGATGAAGGGCGTGTATCTAAAAAAGTTTTGAATATGAATGTGGATATAGGGGAAGAGGGAGGCCAAAAAAACATGGATTGACTGTGTGAAGAATGATGTGTTTGAGAGGTGTGACTGATGATATGGCGAGTGAAGAATAGAAAGGAAAATGAGAACATACTGCGCCGAACCCAAATAAAAAAAAGGGAACAGGGCAGGAAGAAGAAGACAAGATATTTCTTACACTGCCAATACTAATTAGAGTGTAGTAAATATTTCCTGGAATATTTCTATTACAACATTGAAGACAGTGGACATATACCTTCGTATGTGTGTCATATTTTGTAAGCAGTTTGGTTTCGTTTGGTAAAACACCTACAATGCACTCCGATGGGTCAAATCTCGTCTGGACGACATGTTTAGAATTTTCCGTGGATATGTTTTTCCTACATCTGGTCACTTTGGGCGCTACACGGTGGGAGGAATATCGAAATTCCGATTGGGTAAAGAACCATCCTTCCTAGATTGAAAAACCGTGAAAAGCATTGGACGTTTCGTTCTCAGAAAAGAGTAGGTCAACAGCACATCATTGACTGATGTTCTGTAGCTGGGTTATCACATTCGAGTTTAATTACCGATATAAGCGTCTTATAAGCGAAATTAATTCTAAGGGCTCATGTTTAGACTATAAAGAGACCTTCAATGAAATCCCTTTGCAATATGTATTTAAGGTCAAAGGCCAACGTGCGTGCAATAAATGTTATTGGAGTAATTGCGTTGACTGTCTAATTAGGATTAATTTAACTATTATTGCGATTCAGGGCTGTCAAAAGTTAAAACAAAACTTGATACTAGTTCAATGAATAACATACATCGCGTTTTCATCCGTTATAAAGTATTTTATTTTAACGTGTGATTAGTAGAAGACACTATTTAAAAAAATCATATAAAAATTAGCATGGTGTTTTTGGGATTTTTCACCTTGTATGTTACCTAACTTATGTGTCTACCTACATATAAAATTCCATCTATCTCAGGGCATCGCCGAGTCATTCACATCTATTTTAATTCAAATATTTTTTTATAGGTATAAATGTCAAATAATCATTCGAAATTGAATAGCTCGCATTATTCCGCCAACTGTGTCATCTCAAAAATATAATATGTTCTCTGATAATACAGATGATGTGTGCGAAATAATCTTTATATATATATAAATTATAATTATAAAAATAGCTTGAATTACTTCACCACTAAGTCCTAATTAATAAATGAATAAATAAATAAATAATTACCGTTCAATTAAAATATCATAGTATTTGTTTACCATTCATTTTTCTCGGTTATTATGTCTAGATAATCCGACAGCAAAATTTCACAATTTATTGAACTGATGAGAAAAATTATACATACGAACCATAGTAAATACCTTGATTGTTAAAAAATTATGACCTCTTTATTTAAGTGAATTTTTATCTCACATCAGTGTAAAAAGTGACTTATTAAAACATGAATTTAAGTGAAGTCTTATATTTTAGTTTAAAAACATGACTTATGTGAAGACATAAACGATGTGTTGGTGGTTAAAAGTTAGTGTACCTTTAGTGTATAATCTTGGTTTAAGAGTGGGGAATGTCGTAGCCGACGTATTTTTTAAGACTTTTCATTGTCTTACTGATGTTATTGCAGGTAAGAATTTCTCTTTGGAGTTTTCATGTTTTTTTTTATGTCAGATATCGACAGACGAGCATGAGGTTCACTTGATGTTAGGTGATATCTCAGCCACAGAACATCAGTCAATGATGCGCTGTTGACCTAATTTTTACTTCAAGCATTTGGAAATTCATAGACTGAAACCGAAACGCGCAATATGCACTTCACGGTTTTTCATCTACCGCACTCGCCAACGAACCCGAAAATAGATTAGGAAAATGGTACTAGGTACTTACAAACATACAATATTTAGATTCAGGATTATTGTCCTTTCATGTAATTGGTTTGGCCGATCTACTAAAAATATATAATTAAATAAATAAATTGCAGGCATATAGCCCTAATCTCCTTTTAAATATCCTTTTCATGGAGGTAACTCTACCCAACAATGTTAAGATCAAGAAGGAAATTTTTAAAATGCATAATGTTTTTCTTCCAAAGAACTAAAATGACACACAAATGTGTTTATAACATATTCACGTTAATTAATACTATTAATTTCAGAAACGAACGAAACGCAGTCAGACATATCGGAAGTGGAGCCATCTTGTGACGAGTCGAAATGGGAACGCAAGCCCAACATGGCGGCGCGGCCGCTTCCGGTTCCAGTGGAGAACGAACCGTTTTATATGAATATTGATAGACAGGAAGCGGAGAATTTATTGCTGGGACAGCCAGATGGAACGTTTATATTGCGACCTTCTAGTCAGGTGAGAATTGTCTTTAATTTAGTGTGAATGTGAGTGGGTGGTGGGGTAAAATAGCACTTCAATTTCAATAGATTTCAGCGACTCTGAAGCGCTCGGTATAATCTGTGGTTTACATAATAACTATTTTGACACTTTCCATTGGAAGAAATTGGTGTTCGAGTGCTAAAAACCTCGTTGAACATAGATTTGTAATGGGGAACTAAACATATGAACAAACTTTTACGATATTCATATACAATCAGTATGTGTACTAGAGCTCTATTTCTTCCCTCAAAACCATTTCTTCTTCTTTATATGAGTCGTATAGAATCTAAGGCGGCTATCTGACTTATGGCTGATTGTTAGCAATTTAAAAAAGAAAGAGTTTTTCTCCTTTATTTTGCTATTAGGTATCATTCATTGCATGTTTTAGGTATCTATTAATATTAACAATTAAAGATAAAACCAAATAAAAATGTCAGATAGCCGCCTTTGATTCTATACGACTCATATATATTAATAATTTTTACATTTTTGTGTTAGCTAAATAATCACACAACTTTACATCATAACAACCTCACACACTTTCACATAATATTACTGGTATTATCTTTCAGCCTAACCACGCTTACACGCTAAGCGTGTCATGCGCAAACGCAGTCCATAACGTAGGCGTTCGGCGGCGATCGGACGGTCGCCTCGCACTCGGCTTCGCTCGTCGCGGCGAACGAAGCTTTGCGAGCGTGACGTCATTACTACAGCACCACAAGAAGCGCCGCTTGTTACTGGTAGCGGCTGGCGACTTGATCGGTGCGACAACCCTAACCGACACGCCACAGTACTATCAGACTCCGAAGAATATCCCTATTGGTTGTAAAGTGGCATTATAATTGAACTTTACCACAAATACGTATGTAACATAGAAATGTAAAGTCGAGTCCCCTAGTTGGGCATGGGGCATACCCATTTCTATATCAGTTTCACTGATCTATCTTTATAGGCAAGTAGGTGATCAGCCTTCTGTCCTCTGCTCAACGGGAACAAATTTTTTTAAATGGTACTTCCCCGGTATTCGAACCCAGGATCTCCGGTGCAAAACTAATCACGCTTGCCACTGAGCCACTGAGGCGGTCAATATATGTAACATAATATAATCAAGTACAAACGATCTACACAAAATGGCATATTTACAATGTATCCAAATAAGCCTAGAAGCCATCGTGAAAAGAATAAGTTATTCGGATGAAACTTAAAGCTCTTGTTGGTTGCAACTGGCAACTTGATTGACAAACCTCATATGCCGTAGTACTGTAGTTTGTTAAGTATTATAGTATTCGTATAAGCGAAAATACATATTATACACACTTATTCAATAAAATCAAGAATATTGAATTGTTTTATTACTAAAAATTTGTATTACTAAAGAGTCTTGGCTGTTGAACAATTTAAAAGACTATATCACTATATTTTAAATAATAGATATGTGTATAAACGAGCTTGAATTACGATATTTCAATTCAGGATAAGATAAAAAAAATATTTTTGTAGAATATAAAAAATTAAAAATTTATCAGTCACGATTTAACTTCAATTTAAAAGAAATCTTTCACCAATAGAAAGCTACATTATCAGCGAGTAACATAGGCTATTTATTTTAGTACATCTATTATAATAATAATTATTTATATTGACACGTGTGAAGCGGGGCGGGAGAATCGCTTCTAATGTTCGCTATTAAGGATGAGTTTGTATACAATATTATATGCTTTTTTTCAAGGCTAGAGGTGATAACACTATTTTTTCATGTTCAGGAAGGTTCAAGCTACAATCAAAAAAAAGAAACGTAAGTTTGATCTGGGTAGAAAACTACGAAAATGATTTACACTTAGTGTTGGCTGCCGCCGCCACTGACAGAGCAGACTGGTATTTCTTTAAAGCACTCAACCTCCCCTATCGATTGGCACTAATTTTAATCATAAGTCTTATCCGGGTAGCAGACCCCTAAAAAATTGACCGGAAGTGGCCTTTTTATCAACTCTTCGTTCAAGATACAGGGCAACCATATCACCACTACATTCTCCATCGAATCGTATATATGTTATTCATCCGTAAGTCCGACTGGGGTAGAAATCTTGCAATGTGCTCTCCTACTATCTGTCTCTTTGTAATGTAATGCAAAAAGCTAATCAGTTCAGCGAGTTAAATATACAAGCACAAATCTTCAATGACCTAAATACTGCGAACACAGGGTTTTATTCGGTCGCCGCCTAAATAGCATTGTATTAGCAGATAAAAGACAAGTACAAATCTTCAATGACCTAAATAGCATTGTTTTAGCGCCATAATATTAGCAGATAATAGCATCTGAACGATGGTAGTCATAAGAATCATTAACTTCAGTCATTTGGCTCCAAATTAGCAATTTAAGTTAGGTCTTTCAGCTAAGTTGAAAGGAAGTAGGCTAATTACCGTATTTGAGGCGGCATGATTTTAATGTTTGCTCATAATTGTTTTCTATTTATGAAAGAGCCTGTTTTAACCACAGCTTTATATTAATCGGACGAAAATATCGGGGAATAACCGTAAAATGGTCAGATAACTTTGATGAAATAAATTTTATCTTAATTATTATGACTCAAGTATTTATTATGTACTTATATGAGTTAAATCTTATATTTCTATTGAATACTAGAAACACGCCCCGAAGATACATGGGTGCAATGTAGATGTTCTATAAAAAATCTTACTCGCTGATAATTTAACTTTCTATTGATGAATTAATTTTGAAAATCGGTCCAGTAGTTTTTTAGTTAAATCGTAAAAAACGAATCTTACCTCTTTATAATATTTTTTTTTAATTAATAAATTTAAATTTTGTATTTGCTCGTAGTATTTAATACATTTTTTTTTTTAATATAATTAAAAAGTGAGATGAAGAGTTTGTTTGTGTAATAATTGTTATACACATTTTATTTATAAAATGAAAATTTTCCTTTTATAGTTGCATTAATAGGCGAAGCCGGGCTTTTAGGCTTGTATGGTGGTCCCGCTACTGTATGCAATGAACATGTTACGGATATGCATTAATCATGTTATTATCTAACATTAATATAGCCTTCGAAGCCTTTTCTGACAATATCACTTGATGGATGGTGGAACGGTGAGCGTGCGTTTTTGAACATATGGAATATTTTTTAAATTTTCCTTCATAATTTAGTATGACCCAGTTATTTGACGGGCTTGTTGGCGCGTTCAAAACGTGCGAACTGATAGGTCGTGGGTTTGAATCCCACCAGTACGATATGTTTATAAAATGGGTGGGAGGAATATCGAAATTTCGACCGGGTAACGAACCACCGTTCATAGATGGAAAAACCCTGAAATTGTGCATTTCGGTTTCAGTCTGGATTTTCGAATGCTCGAAGTAAAAAGTAGGTCGACAGCGCATGATTGACTGATGTTCTGTGGCTCAGGTATCATCTACCATCAAGTGAACCTCATGCTCGTCTGTCGATATCTAAAATAAAAAATGAGGTTATTAACTTATTATGTCCTTATAGGCCGGCAACGCACTTGCAAACCCTCTAGTGTTGCGGATGTCTATGGGCGGCGGTGATCACTTACCATCGCGTAAGGCCTTTTTACCACTTATTCTATAAACAAATTATATTTTCTTTTATTTCCCAAATAATATTGAACTTTTCCACGTAACAATGTATTTGTGTATCCAATTTCAACAGAGAGTCATTGCTATCGGGTGTGAATTTATTTAATGCAGTGTCAATAGTCACATTTATTTGTCTGTGACTTAACAAAGACATATAGATCTGGAATTAAGAATTTGATATACTTATAATAACAGAAATTATATGTATATTTCACGCCTCTTTCCCATTGGGGTAAGCAGAGATTACGGAATTCCATATCATGTCAACTTTGTGATATTTAAAATCAGACAGCTGTCAGCTTTCAGTCTGCCGTGACCACGGTTGCTGAAAAGCATCCGAAACGTCGGCATAAATAATAAATCGCGTTTAAATCCGTTATAAAATATTTTATTTAAGTGTGTATTCGCGTATAATAAAATACAATAGTACCTTTAAACTGGCCCTTTTGAAATTGAGAACACATTTTTAAGAATTTTTTCCCAACGGTAAAGAGACGTGATGTATGTAAGTATGTATATTTGAGTATCAAATTAGGGTGAACTTCCGAAAAGCCAAAACTGAATTATGACTTCAAATTTGGTACACACGTTCCAATTGGTGCCCCAAGAGTCCCCGTGAAAGGATTTTTGGGGACTCGTAATATTTTGCAAAAAAATTATAACACGTAGAACCAGATTGTTGAATTGCCGTCTTCGGTTGATTCAACTACTAATTAGGACCTCATTTCAAAAAAGGAAGGATCATTTTTTAAAGGCCGACAACGCAATGAATCTTAAGGCGTGGATGTCCATGGATGGTGGTGAGTGTTCATCAACAGGTAAGTCACCTGTTCTGTTGTCTGCTCCTAAATAATAAAAAAAGGTATGTGTGTACTTATGTAAATGTAAAATTAGAAGCATTTAATATGTATTTTTTACTGCCGTTCATAAGTGTACATTGTGTTACCTAAATGAATAAATGATTTTGAATTTGAATTTGTACACGCGTTAGAAGTTATAGGTACTTCTTTGGCGTCTGAAGAAAAATTTTAAAAAACAAAACTGCAGTAAATATCGAAGAAAAATGTTAAAATCAATCAAATTCTATTCTGTAGCCAACTTAATCATGTCGTTTTTTTGGGACATCGTGCGCGTGCAGGTCATGAATTCACTCTCATCCAAACGCGCCAAAAGAAAAAACTTCAAAAAACTTATATATTTTTATACTAGCCTTTAAAAAAAATAAAAGTATCACTAGGGTGTGCTTGAGACTTCCTTTCAGCTTCATTATACTATCAAATAATTTAAAAGGTATGTGGAGGAAGGTGGCTGAATCACGTCGGGGTCACCAATGTGGAGGAAGGGAGGTGTGGTCTTCCTCCAACCTAAAGGGAGGATCCTCGACCAGTCGAACCACTGACTGGCCGGCCCTAAGGCCCCAGTGGTTGATGTCGAGATGTTGTATATATACTCAGCGCGCACAGAAACTTTGATAGCGCGATTCAGGAATGGACGTATTTGTATTGATTCTTGTAGCGGATCATAGGTGTCGCTACAGTACTCCCCCCCGAAGACCGGAGGTCGATCGAGTAGTTGAAACAGCTGTGTTGAGTGTTACTTGCCAGTGCCAGGATGTCCGAGATTCCAGTGAGTCGGAATCGGATGTCGCAGAGTTCGCGGTGAGTCGGAACTGTGTGCGATGATGCTGCATGATGCTCCAGTGAGTCGGAGTGCTGCAGGGTTTGAAGCTGGCTGCTGCGTCGACCAGGAGAGATGTGCTCTGCTTGCTGACCGGCCGAAGTGCAGTGTGCTGTGCTGAGGTGGCTGAGGGATTTGACCAGGCATACGCGCTCGCTGCATGCTAGTGGACAGGATACCCGTTGTAGCCGAAGGTGCTGGCTGGCTGTGACTTGATTGCTGCTGATGTTGTAGGAAGGAGTGATGACGTCAGGCTTCATGATGTTCAGAAGTAGGTGTTCTTCTGCGGGGTCACCAATGTGGAGGAAGGTGGCTAAAATCACGTCGGGGTCACCAATGTGGAGGAAGGTGGCTGAATCACGTCGGGGTCACCAATGTGGAGGAAGGGAGGTGTGGTCTTCCTCCAACCTAAAGGGAGGATCCTCGACCAGTCGAACCACTGACTGGCCGGCCCTAAGGCCCCAGTGGTTGATGTCGAGATGTTGTATATATACTCAGCGCGCACAGAAACTTTGATAGCGCGATTCAGGAATGGACGTATTTGTATTGATTCTTGTAGCGGATCATAGGTGTCGCTACAGGTATATCTAGCAAAGAACGACTTTAACTCTATGTACGAAAACGATTTGAACTTTCATTTTGGCGATGCGTGAATTTATAGCTATTGTTTGGAAATTGAGTTTTATGGAAACAACATTGAATGTTGTTTTATTAGATAAAAACAAACACTATTGTTTAGTTCTACGAGTATACGTAATTTATCTACATAAGATGGAAAAACAAATAGCGATCGGCTAATTATTTGGTATGTAAATAATTATTTGACGGGCTCGTTGGCGCGTTAAGTAGAACACCTACCGTGCGCATCGATGGGTCGTGGGTTCGAATCCCACCGGGACGACGTAATGGCTAGTAATAATAGACTTGATCAATTCTTTTTATGTTAGATATCGACAGGCAAGCATGAGGTTCACTTGATGGGAGGTGATACCTCAGCCACAGAACATCAGTCAATGATGCGTTGTTGACCTACTTTTTACTTCGAGCATTCGGAAATCCATAGACTGAAACCGAAACGCCCAAATATGCACTTCACGGTTTTAGCATCTATGAACGGTGGTTCGTTACCCGGTCGGTTTTTTTAGTTACCAGTCGTGGAGAGGACAAGCTTACAGAAAATTATAAACACGTCGTCCCGGTGGGATTCGAACCCACGACTCATCGATGCGCACGGCAGGTGTTCTACCGAACGCTCCAACGAGCACGTCAAATGAATCAATCTCTATATCTAGCCCGCCGATATCTAACATAAATAGGGATAATTAGTTTATTAGTAGGTATGAATGAGCCGGTAGGAATCAGTTCATTAGGTTCACAAAAAAAAACATTCATTCAAAGAAGATTAAATTTAGGAATTGTTCAAATGAGTCCATCACATCCAAATAACTGCCTTCTAAACGGTCAACACCCTCTTATCACTCACAACATCATTCCTCCAGGAAGAGTTTCCGTGTACTCGTAAAATGTTAAGAGCTATCGTTTAGATAAGCTGGTATCAGTACTGATTAAGTATCAAATCAGAGGGCCTGATTTACTTGCTTTAAGGGATCAGTGGCGTAGTTAGGTGGATAAGGGCTCCCGCCTCCACCATATCGGCAAAATGTCTTCAGCAACTGCACAAAATATTGTCTTTTATGAACGCGAGTTTCACACATTTAAATAAAATACTTTAAATCGCGATTTATGTATACTAATATTATAAAGAGGAAGGATTTGTTTTTTTGTTATGATTTAATTCAAAAACTATTGGAACGATTATAAAAATTGAATCATCAATGGAAAGCTACATTATCAGTGAGTAATTTACTTATGCTTTTTTTGTGTATAGTTCATCTATATTGCATCGTGGGGCTAAGGGCTAAGTGTTATTAGTTATTTATATTATTTAAATCGTTTTGGAGTGCTTTTCAGCAACCGTGGTCATGGGCAGACTGAAAGGTAACAGCTGTCTGATTTGAAATATCACAAAGTTGCCATATTAACGGCAACTATATGGCAACTTTGTGATATTTCAAATCAGACAACTACACCGACGAAGATATCATGAGGTACGTGGTGTAATGGTTGCAGCTCCTTACAAAAAAAAATTGTAAAAGAAAAAGCTTGGCGATTAAAAAGAGTGGCGGAGAGTTTATTGCCAGTTCTTCTCGTCCGCTCTACGCCCTTGAATAGAAAACTGGCAGTATATTAGAAGCATTTTTTTTAATGTTAGATATCGACAGACGAGCATGAGGTTCATTTGATGGTAGGTGATAACTCAGCCACAGAACATCAGTTAATGATGCGCTGTCGACTATTTTTTACTGGAGCATTCGGAAATCCATAGACTGAAACCGAAACGCGCAATATGCACTTCACGGTTTTTCCATCTATGAATGGTGGTTCGTTTCCCGGTCGGAAATTCGATATTCCTCCCACCCGATCAATGCCCAAAGTTACCAGACGTGGAGAAAACATGCTTACAGTAAATTATAAACATGTCGTCCCGGTGGGATTCGAACCCACGACCCATCGATGCGCACGGCAGGTGTTCTACCGAACGCGCCAACGAGCCCTTCAATGTTTTTTGTATTGACGTTCATAAGTGTACACTGTGTTACCTAAATGAAGAAATGATAATTATCTGATTTTGAAACGGAAATGCGGAATTATCATGCGTAGTAAAGGCCAAGGTCCAGATATTAGACTAAACATGCGATTTATTATCGTATTTACCCGCTATCAAAGGTGAGTTTAAGATCAAACTGTTTATCGAACTTTAATTACTACACAGCGTTTTGTAAATATAATCAATGAAATTTAATAGAAATTAGACAAAAAAAAACATGGATTGATTGTGTGAAGAATGTGTGAGAGGTGTGACTGATGATATGGCGAGTGAAAGGAGAGTATGGAAAAAGAGAACATACTGCGTCGACCCCAAATAAAAAAAAGGGAACAGGGCAGGAAGAAAAAGATAGTTCATTATACCACGAAAATGTTTCTGTTTTAAAATAATATGTCGGCAACGCATCGCTGACTATGCATCACTTACCATAGTTATACTTACGCTCATTTGTCGATATAGGGTAAAACACTCACTGCGCAGCCGGCCTAGCATGACCGCCACGAGATATGTCGCGGACGAGAAAAGACAAACTAAGATGTAAGATATCTCGATATATTATATCTCGACATCGACAATTTTGATAGAAAAGATATCTCGATCGACAATTATATCTATTTTTGATATTAAAAGTCGAGTTTTAAGTGTAATTGTCATGTTAGACCCGAAAGAAATAAAGCGATAATCGATTAAAACACAAGAAAACGGTCGACATGTCGCGGTTGTATTGCTAGGCCGGCTGAGCAGTTAAAAATATCGCTCAGCAGTCGGTCTCTGCCTATCTTTCCTACGCGTGGGAAGAGCACGAAACTCTTCACACTCCTATTTCGTACTCTTCACACTCCTATACGGCTAATATTGCCTGGCGGATTATTATCGGGTATTTTACCCTATGAGCTAAAAAAACAAAAAATGACTTCAAAACTATACCTACACATAGTAAATATATGTATAAGTATGAATAATTTTGTCGATTGTCCTTTAAAAGGCTCTTGCTTTGATGTAATTAAAACCTTTTTTTTTTATTTTTTAGCTAAATTTTGTACATACTATGTCTAGGTATAGTTTTGAATAAAATTTATATGGGACCACCTCTGAAATATGACCTACCAAACAAAAAAGGTATGGAAGTAGGAAGGAGTTATCGCGTAACAAACATATAAAAAATAAAAAAAAAACTATACAGTTGAATTGAGAACCTCCTCCTTTTTTGAAGTCGGTTAAAAATATTCATTGATTTCAGCGATCATGTCAACTTTAAAAATGGATCTTGATAAAAATAATTAATTACTTTTTAAGTTACAATTATAATGAGAATAACTTATTATCAGAAGAAATAATAATTAAAATTAATTACTTAATGCTCCCCGTTACTACTATCATGATGATATTTAATTTATTTATTTAAAACTTTATTGCACTAGAAATACAGAAATAAACAAACAACACATAGGAAAAGTACAATTAGCTTATCGCTAAGCGGTGCTCCCAGGCAACTAGTTATATGGTACAAGTGAGACAAAATAGAAGAAGGAACATAAAATATAAGCATAAATAAATTTTATTTAATAATAGGAATACTTAAATTTTATATATATACAAGCTGATGCCAGCGACTTCGTTCGCGTAGGCTTTACGTAAATAGTAAATTGGCGAAATAATCAAACTATTTCATTTACATATCAAACTGTTAAGACATCTGATAATTCGAAAAAGTTCGACGCGAGTCATGTTTGTTTGCATTGCAATTTGTTGATATGGTAATTTGTTGGATGATAACTTTTCTTTCCGACAACCGATTTCGAAGCGGAATAAGTAAATTATCTTTGGCCGTTTAATTATTATTCCAAATTTAATTTTATTCCTCCTTCTCCCACGGGGGAAGTACCTAACTAACTCTTGGTTATTAGAATTTTTTCTCTGGTCACTCGATGTTTCAAATTATTGAGAGTCAACTGCATTACTTTTCTATACTTTATACTAATATTATAAAGAGGGGAGATTTGTATTTTTGTATGTTATGAATAAACTCAAAAATTACTGGACTTATTTCAAAAATTATTTCACCAATAGAAAGGTACATAATCAGCGAGAGTTTGTACATTGTGTATTACATACATCTATATTGCACCCATGTGAAGCCCGGGCGCGTTCCTAGTTAAAAATAAACAGATGTTTGATGTATCTAAAGTTTTAAAAAAAGCAGATAATGTATCTATTTGACGGGATGTTGATAAAAGACAACATTTGAGCACAATTATACAACAACAGCTCAGTTCAAATTGTTACTTCGTGATCGTTCATACCAAAGCCTTTTAAAGATTCATTCTTATTGATTAGGGAGAAACTGCATCAGAGCTGAAACTACTCGACTACTTGGATTAACAGTAGTGTCATGAAGATTCTACTGAATTGGCTACCACGGGTACTGGAGAGACAAGGTAGGTACTTGTATTTAATGAATATCTATGGATGGCGATGTTTATAAAAATTCACTTATGTGTGGGAGTCCTAATTTTTCTTTTATGTATCAGCTACCCAGCGGTAATCTTGTTTGTGAGACTAATACTACTTGGGGGTCTGCCTAAGGAAGGGGTAACATCTTGAAGCACGGGAAAATAGGCGTAAAAATGTTTTTTTTAAGCAGTTACTAACATTTGCATACTAGTTAATAATATTATAAAAATTTGAAAAAACAAAAAATGCCGTACAAACAAATACAAACAAGAGCCACACCTGTCTATAAAAGCCACCTTTTTGAAAACTACAGTGTCCCAGTAATAGTTATTATTGTAAGTCACGCACAGAACGCTATTACTACTCATTTCCTTACGTCTCAAGAATATTCCTGAAAGTTTTGTTATATCTTTTTCCTTTTATATTATTTTATTTTTAACGATCTCGTTGGGGCGCGTCGGGTAAATTCTTTCTTATGGGTCGCAGGTAGGTCGATCGTAGGTCGAATACATACATATTACATACATACAGTGGCGGGACTTCCATACAAGCCCAAAAGCCCCACGACTTTAACATAATACGTGTTTATATATTTATATAACTTATATAATTACGTTACCGTATAAGTTATATATGACTTTATGACATTATTATATTTCTTTTTAATGCTTTAATAAGGCAAAACAGGCGTTTGGGCTTGTATGGTGGTCCCGCCACAGCATACATATATCAAGCCTCTTTCCCATTGGGGTAGGCAGAGATAACGGAATTCCGTATTCTCCGATCCTTGTATATCACTTTCGCTTTTTCCACTTTCATCAATGCTTTCATAGGTTTCGAGTACTTTTGACCTGGCCCTTTTGAAGAACGTCCCCGATCTGATTGAGGTACGTTACGTTCGCCTAGGTCGGCCTCTCCCGACTCTACTCTTATTTCCACCATCACTTCCCTACTTTCATCCATTATTTCTATTCAGGTTTGAAGATAACATGTTTATAATTAACTGTGAAGTGTGAACATGTTTTGTCTGGTCCTTATGGGGAGTAAACGGGTAAGGGAAACATTTAAATTCCGCATTTTGAACTATCGATCATAGATGCAAAAACCGAGAATGGATTTTCAACATGGAGAACATTTACCATAGTAATGTATATTTTTTATACCATCAGAAAGTAGAGATTTCAACGAACAAAAAGACCTTCGACTTTTTAAAAAAAGGACGCGATGATGTGCGAAAGATGAACGTCTGTTCCACAGCATAATGCTGAGTCAGGGCCATTTAAAACCGCTGTGTAATTATAAAAATGTCGATTAGACCGCTGTGTAATAATAAAAATGTACCTACTTCATTTTGTCTTCCCTATATTTTTTATTTTTCTCTTTTTGATGATTATTAATATTATTATGTCTATGTCTTTAATAATGCTATTGTTTCCAGTATGATGGCGAAGAGCTTTAAATCTATCACATGAACAATTTGCCCGCATTAAATGGTAGTCTGATAACAATATTAGGGAATCATCTCCGCGGGATCCATCATCATCCCTTATCTATTACCACGTTATCATATTTTGTACGTGAACAATGTTTTAAATTTGTTTTTTTTTTGTTTTTTACTTTTTTTCCTAAGTATTATGTATTCGTTCCATTAGCTATCTGAAGTCTAGAAGTTTTAGATACACTTCTCAAACTAATTCGTCTGACCATGTTAAGTTTATTTGCTATGTCACTTTTATTTAAAACTAGCAACATGCCCCGGCTTTGCACGCTTGCCATGTACTATACACAAAACAAAATAGTATAATGTAGCAGCTTTATATTGGTGAAATCATTTTTAAAATCGGTCGAGTAGTTTTTGACTTTATTGGTTATAATCATACAAATATACAATTATTTCCTCTTTTAATCATTGAAGATGACGTATTTTAACATACTCGTATCTTCGAAGTTTGAACTAATGTATACATAATTAATTTAGGATTTAGGAACTTAGAAAAAAGGGAACAAATTTCCCGTTTAGGGACATACATATAATACAGAGTTACTATATATGCCTATTATGCTATACAAATGTCTGTATCGCGTCTATGGAAGTGGGTTACGAAAAACGAACAACTTGAATGAAATTATCATTTGAAGTCATTGATAAATATACTATTATTAATTGGTTATAGAGTAAACTGAGGAGTGAGGCTTAAGGCAATTTCCTATTTTTATTAAGCAAGTGTGTTGTTATGACCATAGGAAGCTGTTTTTTATGTTACATATCGACAGACGAGCATGAGGTTCACTTGATGGTAGCTGACCAGCCACAGAACATCAATCAATGATGCGTTGTCGACCCATTTTTACATCAAGCATTCGGAAATCTATAGACTGAAACCGAAACGCTCAATATATGCACTTCACGGTTTTTCCATGTACGAACGGTGGTTCGTTACCCAGTCGGAATTTCGTTTTTCTCCCACTCGGAGCTACCAGAGGTGGGGGAGATATGCTTACAGAAAACTATGAACATGTCGTCCCCACGACCCATCGATGCGCACGGCAGGTGTTCTACGGAACGCGCCAACGAACCCGTCAAATAGTAAGATAAACAACCCCCTCCCCTCCCTAAAACCCTCACGTTATCATACTTTAATATACGCCCCCTTTTATCTTTAAAGCTACATTTTGGTTTCACTATAATTATATTTGAAATGCATTTAATTATTCTATGAATATAGTAGACAAACATTCTTATCTTTTAGAATTAAAAATATAAGTACCTATAATTTATTTCTCTTTATGGGATAATCGTTCTTAACCAGTACAAGATAGAGAACGGATTGGCGTCTTACTTTATTGTAGACAGTGTGTTTACTAGGTTGTAATTATGAGCTTAGCGCCAAATAGGGTTGCGACACGGGCGAAAGGTTATCAAAGCCAGGGTTGATGAAATGTGGTTCTTTTAGAATATTTTATATTGTGTTTTATTTTGTACTTAAAGTGAATCGAGGCTATTTTGGTTTTTTATAGAATACTAGCAACACGCCGCGGCTTCACTCGAGTGCAATGTAGATGTACTATGCACAAAACCTATGCTACTCGGTGATAATGTAGCTTTTTATTGGTGAAAGAATTTTTAAAATCGGTCCAGTAGTTTATGAGTTTATTCATAACATTCAAAAATACAAATCTTTCATATTTATAATATTAGTATAGATAGTTTTTATTCCAAAAAAAAAGCTAAATTAGCCTCTTTTAAATAAAATACTGTATACCGGATTAAAACGCGATTTATTATTTATATTGTTTAAATTATTAACCCGACGT
The DNA here is from genome assembly GCA_905404175.1 of Anthocharis cardamines. Taxonomy (NCBI): domain Eukaryota; kingdom Metazoa; phylum Arthropoda; class Insecta; order Lepidoptera; family Pieridae; genus Anthocharis; species Anthocharis cardamines. The sequence goes on along the minus strand of FR989972.1, from coordinate 2,012,292 downwards.
TTCGGATGCTTTACAGCAACCGTGGTCGCGGGAAGACAGAAAGATGACAGTTGTCTGATATTTGAATTGTCACAAAGTTGCCATATTTAATTCAATTAAATTAAAAAATAATCTATTAATTTAGGTAACACAATGTACATCTATGAACGTCAATAAAAAATAATACATATTAAATGCTTCTAATTTTACATTTACTACCAGTTCACAAATCAAGGGCGTAGAGCGGACGAGAAGAACTGGCAAGAAACTCGCCGCCACTCTTTTTAATCGCCAAGTTTTTGTTTTACAAATGTTTTTGTTTTACAAATGTTTTTGTTTTACTTTACATATTAACGCCATCTATTCCTACGGAGTTGATATTTACTATATTGACTAACCGTTAGTCAATATGGCATAATATAGAAAATTACATTTTTAATTTTTAATTTTGCCCTTATAACATATACTAAAAAGTATTGGATTAATATGTAATCCAAAGATAAATCATTTAACTAAACCGAAACACATTTTTCTAAACAGCTTCAAACAAAGAGCGTTAATCTATTCCAATATTATAAAGAGGAAAGATATCTTGGTTGGTTACGACTTAACTCAAAACTACTTGACTAATTTTAAAAATTATTTCACCGTTAGAAAGCTACATTTTCACCGAGTAATATAGGCTATATTTATAATAAGGGATCCCTACTAAAACTTGAATAATGTAACCCAAGGTGTAAAACAAGGTTGTAGGGAGTAATCTCTGGATCTACTGAATCGATTTTAAAAATTCTTACACCAATAGAAAGCTACATTATCAGCGAGTAAAATAGGCATTTTGTGTATAGTAAATCTACATTGCACCCGGGTGAAGCCAGGGCATGTTACTATTGAAGTATAGACATACTTCTATATATTTATTACTAGTATTGCTATTTTATTTATTACTATTATTATTTATTTATTATTATTATTGATTTGTATTTTTGGATTTTTGTATGTTTGAGTAAACTCAAAAACTACTGGATCGATTTTAAAAATGCTTTCGCCAATAGAAAGCTACATTATCAGCGAGTAACGTATGCTAGTATATAATAAAGTAAATACACTGAGATTCCGAATTCTAATTGAATTATAATCACAATCAACAAGTAACTACACAACCCGTATTTGCTTACTGCATCTTCTAGGCAGTGGACAGATAGACATTTTCGATATTATGTCAAAAATGGAAAGATTTGTGATGATATCTTAGAAATTACCAAAAGAAAGAGAAGAAGGCAACGTGATTAACGCTATTATTATGAATAGTAGGTTTAGATGAATATTGTTAAGTTCTGAACATAGATTATTATTATCAATAATCTATGTTCAGAACTTAACAATATTCATCTAAATCTATTATAGATCCGGGAGCTACGGTAGTCCTAGGTTCGAGGAGTCAGTTCCTAGGCGTATAATGTTATTACTACATTTATTTATTTGATAAAGTTTATTATTACATTAGATGGGCTCGTTGGTGCGTTCGGTAGAAACCCTGCCGTGCGCATCGATGGGTCGTCGCTTCGAATCCCACCGGGACGACATGTTTATAATTTTCTGTTATCATATCTTCCCCATGCTTGGTAACTTCGGAAATTGATCAGGTGGGAGGGATATCGAAATTCCGACCGGGTAACGAACCACAGTTCATAGATGGATAAACCGTGAAGTGCATATTGCGCGTTTCGGTTTCAGTCTATGGATTTCCGAATGCTCGAAGTAAAAATTAGGTCGGAGCGCATTATTGACTGATGTTCTGAGGTATCACCTACCATCAAGTGAACCTTAAGCTCGTCTGTCGATATCAAACATAAAAAAGTCTATATGAGGTAGCTTAATATGTAATTAATATCAGGAGAGCGACAAAGTGATGAGTTCATCTGTCGAACTTCTAATATTATATCTCATAACTTTTCTTAGCCAAAGAAGGTTGGCTAAAGTTTTTCAGAACTAATTAAGGACAGCCAGCTTCGGCGTTCTACTTGGAAGTAGTAATAAGATGCAACTGGAATGAAAGGCTTGACGGGCTCGTTGGCGCGTTTTGATGGTCGCGGGTTCGAATCTAGGTTATAATTTTCTGTTAACTAGCTTTTTAAGTTTGGTCAATGGATATATCGAATTTCCGACCGGGTAAAAACCATAAATGGAAAAGCAATGAAGTGGGTCTGATGCAGTTTTTGGATTTCCGAATGCTTGATAAAAAAGGCGACAACACATCACAGACTGTTGTTAGATCGTAATCTAATTTACGCTCGTCTGTTGATATCTGACAAAAAATTATTTTTAAGCAAAAAACAAAAACCGACTTCAAAACTAAAACTAAAAAGTAAAAAATAATATTTTAATTACTACAAAGCATTATTTATTAACAGTTATTTTTGAAGTCGGTGCCACCCAGCCGATGCCGCTCCATACCGTTCGAAAAGTTGCAAAAGCAGGATTAAACAGTCCTTCTTTGCTGGCACCGACTCCAAAAATAACTGTTAATAAATAATGCTTTGTAGTAATTAAAATATTATTTTTTACTTTTTAGTTTTAGTTTTGAAGTCGGTTTTTGTTTTTTGCTTAAAAATAATTTTTTTTTCAAATTTTTTGTAGGTAGTGTATTTTTTAAGTTCATTAATCCTTACATAATAATTTAGTAGACCTACCACTAAACATGCTGCTCAAATGAGACAGCGCCGTGAAAGGAACTACAAACCATAATATCATCCACGTATAAGATTTTTTTTGTTATTGTTGATTTTCTAAAAAAGCACTAAACCAATTTCGATAAAAATTATATGGGACCACCTCTGAAATATCCCCTACCAAACAAAAGAAGAATCATCCAAATCCATCCATAACTTGCGGAGTTATCGCGTAACAAACATACAAAAAAAAAAAAAAAAAAACAACATACAGACGAATTGAGAACCTCCTCCTTTTTTGAAGTCGGTTAATTAAAAAATGACTTAGATTATTTCTAATACAAATTTCTAAATATCTAAATATTTGCTCTAAATTCATACTTCTCACAGTAAAGTAGCTTTCGAGTTAATTTCTTCTATGTGGCTAAAGCGCTGTACTGATTTCTATAAAATTTTATATCCCGGAGAATTCCCAAGCTTTCCCAACAAATACTTCCATGACAATTATTTCAAATGTTTGTCTATAAAACGGGCTCTTTGACTGGCTGTTTGGCGCGTTCGGTAGAACACCTGCCGTACGCATCGATGAGTCATGGGTTCGAATCCCACCGGGACCACATGTTTATAGTTTTCTGTAAGAATATTTTCCCCACGTCTGTTAACTTCAGGGATTGATCGGATGGAGGAATATCGAATATTCCGGGTAACAAACTACCATTTATAGATGGAAAAACCGTGAGTGCACATTGCGCGTTTCGGTTTCAGTCTATGGATTTCCGAATGCTCAAAGCAAAATGTAGGTCGACAGGGCATCATTCACTGATGTTCTGTGGCTGAGGTATCAACTACCATCAAGTGAACCTCATGCTCGTCTGTCGATATCTAACATAAAAAAAAGCGTTTCCATTTAGTATGTTACAGTGTATACTGAGCTTCTAAAGCGTTTGTGCAAATAGTTCTAGAACAATCAATAGATTGGAATGGAGTATTGATTTCAACTATGCGTAGGTGTATTAGATGTTTTAGTCCTGACGAGAATCGTGGGATGTAGTTGCATTACTACATACGTCCATGGCCTGGTTTATGCATTAAAAAGGAATATAATAATGTCATTAGTCATAATATATAACTTATACGATTACGTAAATATATAAGTTATATAAATATACTAGCAATTGACCCCCACCCCCCTTGTGGGTGGAATTTCGTAAAATGCGTTCTTAACTGACCTCTACTCGGCGAAAGGAATATTCCTACCATATTTCAAGTCGCTACGCCTTATGGTTCCAGAGATATCGTGATGAGTCAATATATAGGTGGGAATCTCTTTTATATATACATATAGATAAACACGTATTATGTTAAATCGGCAAGACGGGCTTTTGGGCTTGTATGGTAGTCTCGCCACTGATCCATGGTACCTAACTCAAACGGATGGACGGATAATAATGTGATTTTTAAAGTGAATGATGAAAAGTTGACAGATTTGTTAGCAGATGATTATGACGGGTGCAGGTCTATAATTTCTATTTACGGATACCAATTTTTCAGTGAAGTAAAAAATTACTAATAATACTTTAAATAACTTAATACAAATTAAATAAGAAAAAACTTTAAAAAAACTAAAATTAAAAAAGAGGCCGCTCAATATCCGTTGCTGAATAAACTCAAAAACCGATTAAAAAAAATATTTCACCATTAAAATGAAACATTATCCCTTCCTTTATTCATTACAAAAAAAATTGAGATCCCTTCTGAAACTTCAAAAACTCTAAAAATGTCTATAGTACACTGCACCCGTGCGAAGCGTATTGCTCAGTGACGTAGCTATCATATGGCAAAGTGGATCAGTGCACCAGGGCCCTGAAGCTGAGAGGCCCCCCTGGGCTTTGGAAAGAGGGGGAGGCAGCTCTTTAATCTATACTAATATTATAAAGAGGAAAGATTTGTATGTTACTGTTAACTGTTATTGCGATATTTTTTTCTCTCTGCACCGGAGCCCTTGTCCACCTAGTTACGCCACTGGTATTGCTAGTGAAAAAAAAAATCTACGTAAACAATCTTCTAGACATGGGTAACTCAGCGAAATTCCCTGCGCCAACTCAGCAACTCAGGCGCAGTGTAGTGCGTCGGCTCCTTGAGTCAACTCAAAATTGCGCCACGACGCAACAAAATGGGACGCGCAAAGCGAGCAGTGAAACCTCCGAAACGCACGCAACGCCACGCACATAGTTCACTCAGTGAGTGAGGTACTGCGCCGTGCGCCAACACATTATGAACGTGTGAGCTGACTCACCCTGTGCAGTGAAGCGTGCCGGCGCAATTGCGCGGCGCAGCGCAGTGTTACCCATGTCTAGAATCTTCAATATTTTATTTAAAATATATTTTTGATAATGAACCACACTTGAGCACCCCTGGCTCTGTCGATAACTCTCGGAGGCAGTTAATCACGAACCGTGTATATAGACAAACATTTTTTTAATAGTTAGTGCAACATATCAATAGCAGTAGGTACTTTTTGTCGTTTTTTTTCTAGTAATAATCAAAGTAATTAGTTATAAGATTATAAAGTTGGAAGAAGTGAGTTCAAATTGGTGATTAAACGTTTTATTTAGTTGGTAATTTACAAGTATATTTTTTATAGCATTAAAGTCCAATCTATACTAATACTAGTGGACCCCGCAGACGTTGTTCTGCCACAATTTTGGCTTCGAAATTATTATAATTATTCTTAAATTTGAATATGCCCATTTACCCACTATAATTGTCTAATATGTCACTGATTTGCAGTGGACATCTGTTATTCCAAAAAAGCTTAGAATGCATGACGTGAGCTGTCAAGATGGCGGAGTTTCGAATCTAATTTATTTTATAATTATTTTTATGCATAATTTTTTTCCTGGTTTTTTCCAATATTTTAATAGCCTATATCTTATTCCCGACATAGAGGAATCCAACAAATAAGATATCATTAAAATCGGTACAGCCGTTCTTGAGTTATAAATGGTGTAACTAACACAACTTTTTTTTATATATATAGATTATAAAGAGGTAAAGTTTGTGAGGTTGTAGGGGGTAATCTGGATCCACTAAAATGATTTCAAAAATTCTTTCAACAATAGAAATTTCTTTTTTATTTTATTAGCTTTTTGTGTATAGTACATAGTTGCACCCGTGTGAAGCCGGGGCGTGTTGCTAGTATATAAATAAGTTGAAATTAAGTGATTTGATTTTCGTCAGAATTTTTGACAGAATTGTTGAAAAAATTTAATATCTATTTTATAAAAGTCAACTATTTTTCAGGGAAACTATTTATGTTAAAATAAAGCCTTGTTAGGGTATTGCAACACAATCTTTATTTATAAATAGATGTTTGTATACATATATGAAATCGTTAAATTTCAACCGGGTTTTTCCGATTAACATATTTATATTATATCTATATCAATATAAATCTATGCACTTCTCAACAATTCATCTGATTATAAAGAAAATAATAACAATTTGTGAGTTGTTCTACAAACAAATATACGCCCACCAACTGTTTTATTTTACGTGGCATTCCAACGCATACCACGGTTCTCTTCGCGGTCATTTTTCATAAAATAAGTAGAAACAGCTGTAGCTAGCATAACTTTAAGGATTCTATGGAATGCATTATCTGTCAACTTATTTTTTTGGTTATTAGGGCAGTTTATTTAAAAAAATCTATACCTATAGTGCGCTTCCCTTGTATACATTTCAACTTTAGGTTCTGCCGCATAAATCAAGTTTTTTCGCTAATCGGATTTTTCGAAATTTCGTGAAGAAAACTTCAGGGAGTTTCATTGACTATATAAAGGTTTCTAACAAACATTGCTGCTTCTAGAATGTATATACCAAAATATAGTTTAATGTATCAATCGATATATGATAATATGACGTGGCGTCGCGTCGCGTTGTATTGCGGTTGATAACAATATTGTACGACGCATTATCGATAAAAAGTTTGTTTATTTTTCAGACACTATATTTCATATATTTAAATACCTTCTTAGCTAGGTAGTTTTAATAACAACATCGAGGATAATGAATTGAATGAAATGAGTGTATGAAAGCTGAAGTTCAGTTTGACTTATTATAGCCTTCCTATAAATAAATAGACTATCACTATTCATAGGGAGCTCTAATATCTTTAGGTATATATATACAGAATACAACTTATATTGAATATAAGAGATGGCGCTAGATATTTTTTGTAATATGGGGGGGGGGGGTGCGGTTCACTTGATGGTGGGTGTCCATACCAGAGGAGCAGATGCGTTGCCGGTAGGGAATACAATCCCGAGCATCTTTTTCAATTCCGGGATTACGGGATTTTTGATGCGTAATCCCGGGATTAGACTATGTGGTTTCTTATTGGGCTCAAATGAAAAATAATGTATAATTTCTTTAAAAAATAGTTTTTAATATAGTTGCACACTAATCACAATAAATGTAGTAAGAAAATAAAATAGACAAAACAATAAAAACTGTCCTTTTGCAAGAAATCAAAAAGACAACACAAAAAAATATTTAGAATTTTAAAATACGATTGAATCATCATGCATCCAATTTTTAGTAGCCTGCCTAGTAGTTGATTCCCGGGTGATTCCCCTGTTGGTCTGTTAGGTAATTACCTAAAGATTATTGTACTGAAGTATTCTGAGATGGAGAGTCCCTTATAAGTTCTACGACGAACACATTATTAGGGCTGGACCTGTGTGGTACATACATACGTATTTTACGGCGTATCTAATGGTTATTTTAAGTCGTTATGTAATAAATGCTATTAATATAATCTAGGCAAGGTTAATGTAAAGGTGCAATGGACTACGTTATGCGAACTAGACCTGTTTGTTGCAATCCCGAAAATCCCGGGATTAGCCAAGTACAGTCCCGGGATTTACGGGACCAGAAATAGTCCGGGATCCCGGGATCCCAGGATTGTGATCCCTAGTTGCCGGCCTACTGAATTAACTCACTGCTGAAATCGAGTTGCCTTGATAGATCTTTGTATTTTATGACAATAAAAACATACATATACATCACGCCTTTTTCCCATCGGGGTAGGCAGAGATCACGGAATTCCATATGCTCCGATCCTTGTATACCAATTTCGCTTCTTCCACTTTTATCAATAAAAATACTTGAAATAAGCTTAAACAAGTTTTTTCAAGTATTACTTAAGATCTATATATATTCGCCTTGCGTCGTTAAAACTTGGAATCATATTCAAGAAACGAACTTATTAATTAGTTTCAACATGGCGACGAACTCACGCACCAAGGAGAAATTATCAAGGGTTATTGCCAGGATTTAGTTAAAAGTTACGTAGTTTGAGGTTAAATATAAAATCTGAATTATGTCTTCAGCCTAGCATGACCATCAAGAGATATCTCGCGGACGAGTGAAGACAAACTAAGATAAAAGATCGAGATATATTACATTCCGACATCGACAATTTTGACAGACAAGATATCTTGATCGTCAAATATATGTATAGTGTTAGTGTGCTTGTTATCACATACCCACTACAATTATATATAATTACTTAAAGATGTCATGTGGAACATGGTGTAATGGTTGCAGCTCCTTACAAAACATTTGTAAAACAAAAACTTGGCGATTAAAAAAGAGTGGCGGCGAGTTTCTTGCCAGTTCTTCTCGTCCGCTCTACGCCCTTGATTTGAGAACTGGCAGTAAATGTAAAATTAGAAGCATTTAATATGTATTTCTTATTGACGTTCATAAGTGTACATTGTGTTACCTAAATGAATAAATGATTTTTGAATTTTGAATTAAAATTGTTTATTAGTTAAACTACCCAGAGGTAGAGTTAGAGATCGCATTATGCTATAAGGCCGACCGTATATTGTACATGGATTAAATTTTTATTTCTGTAACCTAGTTTTCATCACTTTATGTTTTCTGGTGTACAATAAAGAATTTATCTATCTATCTATCTCTACTTTTGACATTAGAAGCCGAGTTTTAAGTGCTGTGTCATGTTAGACCCGGAAGTCATAAATAGATAATCGATTAAAACACGAGAAAACGGTCGACAAAAATTTGTCGTGGTTGTCATGCTAGGTCGGCTGTTCACGTTCAAAATAGCGAGGGTGGAGAAACATCGGCGGGTGTTTTCTCTAGTAATTTTCAATAGGTAGAGTAGTTTCGGGTATTATGGCCTAGTCGGCCAATATGGCCTATATTATTTTCTCCGAAACTAGCAAACACTAGCGGCGCTTGTACCTGTCGTATTGGCGCGACTCTTCCCTCCACCCCGTCAGTCCATCCCTGCGTCGCGGCGAGTGCGCGTTTGTCGAGAGCGTATGACTATCTAAATTTATCGATTTTGATGTTATTTTTTGGTAAGTTTAACTCATTCTATTTCGTCGAATGATCTTTTTTTTGTATTAACAGCGTACAGTGTTAAAGTTTAACTATTTCTTTAGAGTGTGGTTATATTTTAGAAGCACATTATTCATTACTTTTTAGGTTAGATTTTTTCTTATCTAAAACGTGCCTGCGACCAATATGGCTCACTAGGTAGATGGCCAATATGGCCTACTAGGCCATATTGGCCGCCTGTAACATAATTTTTCTACAAGTACAGTTTTTTTTCTTTTAAGGCAATGGCTCCACGAAAACCACTTCCACAAAGACAGCGGCAAACATGGTGCCAGGAGTCAATGAAAAAAGCTATCGAAGATGTGCGAAATAAGAAAATGGGCTCACTAAAAGCTTCCAAACTATATAATGTACCCCGAACAACCTTAAGATGTTTGTCAGCTAAATTAAATGTATCACCTGAAGAAGCGACTTGCGCGAAATTGGGAAGAAAACCAACATTGCCACAACAACTAGAAAAACAATTAGTGCAGTACGTTTTGGCCATGGAAGCTAAATTGTTCGGCTTAGTTCGAAAGGATGTTATGAGTTTAGCTTATCAGTTGGCATTAAAAAATAATATCACTCATAACTTTTCAACAAAAAATGAAAGCGCCAGTAAAGATTGGCTTAAGTCATTTTTAGAAAGATATCCAGAACTTTCTTTTCGCCGTCCAACAGGTACATCTTTTGCTAGAGCTAGGGGGTTTAATAAAGAAAGTGTAAGCCATTTCTTTGATCTCTATGAAAAATTGATGGATGACTATAAATTTGGCTATTGGGCTCATGAAGAGTGCTCAGGAGTGGAAACCGATGTTTTCTTCTGCGAATTTTGTTCTGCTAAGTAATTCAAAGTTTATTATTGTCAATTTTTGATTTTAATTGTTATGGTGGACAATATGGCTCACCTCAATTGTGGCCAATATGGCCTTAGGCCGTATTAACCTACCATTTTTATAATTTATTGATTTTTTAAGTTTAAAAAAATTTGTTTATTAAAGCTATTTTGGATGCTATTAATCTTAAAATTATAATTGTTGATTAGTATTAAGTTCAAAGAACTGATTTAACTAATAAAGACTGTCTGATCTCATAAATCTTGTTATTTATTTCCAAAAACACTTATGATGTGCCATAATACCCGAAATTACTCTACATATATTACATTTTATATATAGGCAGCAATGAAAAGATTATTTTTTATTTCTTATAATAAAAGTTTCATCATAATTGAATAAATAGTTTGGAAGTATATAGAGGACATACACACATTGATTTTTATTTATATAAGATATATATAACATTAGGTGTATCTTCAAGTAATTGTCCTCAATATAACCTACAAAGTGACCTGCCTTTTGTTATTATGAGTTTAATTTCTTATTGCAATTATCATATAGGTACTTTGCAAATGCGATTGAATTGATTTTTATATTAATTATATAAATATAAATGAGATAATTAGTTGTTTAAGTAAACACGGATTGATTATGTAAGGTGGGTCAGAGGTTACAGTAATATTATGGACTCAGATGGCAAGTAAACACATTTCTTTACGTATAAAGTGATAACATAATATAGATATTAATTATTATAAAAAATACCGTCCCTTATAAATAATTTTGTAACCAAGCCTATAAATATAAAAAAATAATATCCCGGGAATCGAACCCAAGACCTCCGGTGCTGAACACATCTCACTACTACTGAGCCACGGAACTCGGGCTACAGTAAATTATTCAATCCTAGCGACCCGCTTCGGCTTCGTACTGGTAGTAGAGCATATTATGCCTAGGTACCTACATAATACATATATACTCGTACTTATATGTTTTGTCTGTCATAGGGTCGCAATCGCGCGCGTTAAGGGCCTATGTCGATGAGGCTCGTAGGTCGACAAATCGCTCTATTGAATGTGAGCGAGCGAGATTGAAATAATTACTTAAGACATGTAAAAAAAAGAGATAGCTGTAGCTTGAAAGCGCTCAGAATAAAACAACGTATGTGCCAAAACTAATTCATTTCATAACTTTACAATACTTTATTTGATTAAAAAACGGTTTTGAGCAATCTTAAAGACATTTATTCTACATCCTTTAAAATAAATTAAATTAAATAACTCTTTGCCGTTATGTCCTGGGATCCAAAAAAGTGTAAAAATAGACGTAACTTCACATTTTTTTTCTATCGAGAAAATTTCATTGAAACATGTTTTCCTTTTGAGCGACACTGCAAAGTATAGTCAAAAAAATAAATTCCAAAATTTCATATGAATAATCCACAGCCTGAACAAGTTACACGTAATAGAAAAACCGCATTTTTCTCAACATATCCTCTTAATTGCGATAACTCCTAAGATATTCATTTAATTTATATGGTGTAAGAGATTATAATAACGTGCATTAAATGCTTAAGTAAATTACGTATTTAAATTGATAAGTGTTAATATTGTATACATTTAAATAGCATTACAATTACCGCATTATACGTGATCATTTTTTTTGGCTCCTATTAATGACACCCCATGAAATCCGTTCAGTATTTTTTGAGTTTATCGTGAACATACAGACAGACAGACGCGGCGGAGAACTTTGTTTTATAATATGTAGTGATTTCGGTACAGTTTCAATAATATTTGAAGTTCCACTCATGAGTTTTGATATAATTTTTCACATCCAAAATGCTTGATTGTATAAACTTCATAGAACTCAAGTGCACTTAATATCAATTTAAAGTTCTAAAGTTTTGGACCTCCGTGATCCTTTAATACCGTTTGGACCCTCGGCTGTCTAAGTTTTGAAGAGTACGGTTGAAATGTATGTCACGGTATTAAACTATGCAACAACTAATAAGATTACCGAAATCCTTTGTAAGTTCTAGATTCTCCCGTATAATATTTATTAAATTTAATTAAACTTTATATTGCCTTTTATTAATATCACACATTTAAATAATATATTTTATAACAGATTAAAAGGCGGTTTATTATTTACTAGCAATCCGCCCCGGCTTCGCACGGGTGAAATGTATCAGATGTACTAAACACAAAAAAATTTGGGTAACTTGAACCGTTTACGCAGCGCACGCAACGGAAGCCCTCAAATATGGATAATTTTCCCCGTTTTTGCACTGATGCTTCACTCCTATTGGTCGCAGCGTGATGTTATATAGCCTAAAGCCTTCCTCGATAATTGGACTATCCAACACAAAAATAATTTTTCAATTCGAATCAGTAGTTCCTGAGATTAGCGCGTTCAAACAAATAAACTCTTCAGTTTTATAATATTATAGTATAGATATTATTTATGCCGACGTTTTGGATGCTTTTCACTAACCGTGGTCGCCGGGAGACAGAAAGATGACAGTTGTCTGATTTTTGAAATGTCACAAAGTTGCCATATTAACGCCATCTATTCCTACGGAGTTGATTTCTTGCGGAAGATGTCTTGCGTCGGCATAAATAATATATGGTTTTCAGCATCTGTCTGGGTAACTGTTGGTGTGCCAGTAAACACATAAGAGAATTTAAAAAAGAAATGATTGAAAATCTTTTAAATAAAATACGGTATACTGGATTAAAACGCGATTTATTATTTATATTGTTTAAATTATTTATCCCGACGTTTCGGATGATTTTCAGCAACCGTGTTCGCGGCGAGACAGAAAAATGACAGTTGTCTGATTTTTGAAATGTCACAAAGTTGCCATATTAACGCCATCTATTCCTACGGAGTTGATATTTACTGTAATTTTCTATATTATGACAATATTGACTAACAGTGTCCTCTTGTTTTTTAGTATGTTTCATTTGGGGTTTTAGATTTTTAATTACTGGTGTCATCACATACATATTTCTGTGTACCCGTGACCATGGTTGCTGAAAAGCATCCGAAACGTCGGGATAAATAATTTAAACAAAATAAATAATAAATCGCGTTTTAATCCGGTATACAGTATTTTATTTAAATGTGTGATACTCGCGTTAATAAAAGACAATATTAGAATGAAAATTCTTAAAAAAACTACATTAAATACAATTATATGTCCGCCATCTTTAATATAAAAAAACAATGTTAATATATACGTATTTCTTATTCTAAATATAATTTTATAAGCCTCTGTCATAAAATCCTTCACTTCTATTTCATATTTTAGTGGATGAGTTTTCGCCAAATGATTCAGAAGCGGGCGGATCCCAAATAGAAGAGACTAAGAATGGCCATTCCAAGATCCTCACACGACTGGAGACAGTTCCAGATATCAAGAGGGATAGTTCAGGAATTACCACACAGTACATCGCTACGGGAATCGGTGAGATGATTGAAATGTTTTTAATGATTTTACGATCGAAACTTGGTTACAAAAAATTGGTTTTAACGTTCTAAATTTAAAAAATGTTTATTTTTTTCTGTAAGCATGTTTCCCCTCGTCTGGTAACGTCGGGCATTGCAAGGGTGGGAGGCACGTTGAAATTCCGATCGGGTAACGAACTACCGTTCATAGATGGAGAAACCGTGAGGTGCATATGCGTGTTTCGGATTCAGTCTATGGATTCCCGAATGCTCGAAAAATTAGGTCGACAGCGCATCATTGACTGATGTTCTGTGGCTGAGGTATCACCTACCATCAAGTGAACCTCATGCTCGTCTGTCGATATAAAAAAAAACATGAGCCTTCTGAGAATGTATTAAAAACCCTTTTGGAGATTTTTATGCTAGCCTTTAAAGGCTCACCTTTATATAAGTGTTTCTGTACAAAAAAATACATGAATTTTTGAATGTTAATAAGTATTTTATGTGGATGATATTATTACAGTGAATCTTGGAGCGTTTGCATCAGGAGTATGCGTCGCGTGGACATCGTCAGCTTTGCCCCTAATGATCACTGGACAATATGAGGTAAATATTATGATATATATACTACTTTTTATATAGCTATAATTTCAAAACCTTATATAATCTTAAATCTATTCTAATATTATAATGAAGAAAGATTTGTATGTTTGTTTGTCTATAACGATTTAACTCAAAAGCTACTCCACCGATTTTAAAAATTCTTTCACCGTTAGAACATCATCATAGAGTAACATAGGCTATATTTTTTTGTGTACAGTTAGTACATCTACATTGCACCCGTGTGAAGCCGGGGCGCGTTGCTAGTATAGCTATAATATAAAAGGTCGGCAACGCACCCGCGAGCCCTCTGGTGTTGCGGTTGTCTATGGGCGGCGTTGATCACTTGCCATCACGTGGCCACCTGCCATACTATAAATAAAATAACAGTTAGGGACTTTATTTTTTCACAAAACACACACAAACACTTAAAACATATTTTATTAATTCCGTATTGTTTATCGAGAAATATGCATTTGATTGTTATACAGCACGCACGGCACGGATCAGACACATATTTACGTTTGTTTTACTGTTTGTTTTTGTTTAAAACTAATCAGTTTTCTTCAGGATTCGAACCTGGGGACCTCGAAAATTAAAAAGTACCGTTAAATTCTTTTCTAATGTCTGAGTATTATTTATTCAAAACCTTATAATCTAAAATTTCTGATGAATACATAATTTCGCCATTTTAATTTATCACAATTCAAAAATCAGAAAAGTTCCAAAGCCCTTAAACGCCTTCCACGCCTCATAAACTTTCACGAGGGTATAAATATATCTGTCAGCGATGGAATATTAAAACATTTTCATTAATAGTCTCATAAATAACTTTGTACCTACTTTTGGTTACGTTTTTAGAAGAAATGGAAAGGAATTCTCTACCTCGGTAGTTACGTATATGTCTTCAATGCCAGAGTAAATAGGCTTCTTCTAAGTAAGCATGCATTTAGATCGCATCCGCGCTTACCATCAGCCAGAATTGCGGTCAAATGCTTTCTTATTCTTCATAAAAAAAAATGATTCCATGGCATTACTACCGATTTTCAGAGTTTTGTGCCGTACTCTGTATAAACATATATATGCTATGGTATATAATATAAGCTTTGTTATTAATCTATGCAATCACAGAACTCGAAGGGGTCGAATTTTGGAAAAAAATTGTTTAGCCTTTTTAACCCGTTCGGTACCAGGGTCTCCCGGTGAAAACTACCACCACAGCACATTTTCAGGACTATATGAAACTAATTGAAATGAATTTAACGTATGTGTATTTAGAACAATCTAAAAAACAAAATAAACATTATCCTTAGATTATTTATAAAATAATCAAAGACATTATCTTAAAATGACACAAATTATCTTTAACGGGCTCGTTGGCGCGTTCGGTAGAACACCTGCCGTGCGCATCGATGGGTCGTGGGTTCGATTCCCACCGGGAGCACATGCTTATAATTTTCTGTAAGCATGTTTTCCCCACGTCTGGTAACTTCGGGCATTGATCGGGTGGGAGGAATATCTAAATTCCGACCGGGTAACGAACCACCGTTCATAGATGGAAAAACCGTGAAGTGCATATTGCGCGTTTCGGTTTCAGTCTATGGATTTCCGAATGCTCGAAGTAAAAATTAGGTCGACAGCGCATCATTGACTGATGTTCTGTGGCTGAGGTATCACCTACCATCAAGTGAACCTCATGCTCGTCTGTCGATATCTAACATAAAAAAAAAAATATGCGACGCTTGATATCTTTAATCTTTAATCATCTTTATCACTATATCAAGCTTATACGTTTATGAATAAGGTCAGTGTTAATTAGGTAAGTTTGTCCCTAAACTTTTAAAATTGAATTTAACTTACAACTTTAAAATTCGTGCTTTTGGGTTTTAGCACTCAAGCCTCGATATATTTTAAGTAATTTAAAGGTACAACTTGAGTTTGTTTTTTTGAATAATTCATTCAATTTTGTATAATTCTTGTCTTTTACAGATCCAATCAGCTCAGTCATCAGAAGCATTCACACTTAATAATGGAACTCATACTAAAATCATGGTGAGTAGGAATGGTTTTTAAAACTGCTCGTGATTTTACTTGCGACATTTTGTGTAGTCATAATATATGTAGATATTATATTATAATTATTTTTTTATCTTTACTTTGTCGCTGAGCGACTATGTCGGTCTATAAGTTCTCCTTTACAAACTATCTTATTACTATATTATTACAATTACTACATCTAAATTTAATGAATTAACTTCGAGGCTATTCTGTAGTGTTCTAGCATCCGACGACATGGGGAATGCTAGAACACTGTTACAAAGGGATAATATGTATACTCAATATTACAATTCTTACGATATTCGTTTTTCCGAACACACTCCATTAAAACGCTGATGGGTCGCGGGTTCGAATCCTATCAGGACTACTTGTTTATATTTATATTTTCTGTAGACACGTCTAGTCACCAAAGAAGTTACGGGTGAGAGAAATACCGAAATTAAAACCAGTTAACGTGGTACGTTACCTGGTCGTTCACAGACTGTAACTTCGTTTAGTGCACATTGCGCATGTCAGTTTTGAATTTCCGAATGCAGTAACGCCGTAAGTAATGCCGAACGAAGTAAACAGTAGGTCGACAGCACACCATTGACTGATGTTCTGTGGCCTCAGTATCATACCATCAAGTGAACCACGTGCTTGTCTGTCGATATATGACACAAAAAAAAACAACTTATAAACAATGTACGTTCTTAAACTCTTAATTGTCATCTTTTTATCTTTTCTGTTTTTGTTTTTTAAAAAAACATACATACATACATATACATCACTTTCCCATTGGGGTACCACTATCGCTTCTTCCACTTACATCAACGCTTTCATACACTTTTTGAGTAGTTTAATTGTACATATAGAAACAGATATTATTATTTCGTT
The DNA here is from genome assembly GCA_905404175.1 of Anthocharis cardamines. Lineage (NCBI taxonomy): Eukaryota > Metazoa > Arthropoda > Insecta > Lepidoptera > Pieridae > Anthocharis > Anthocharis cardamines. The sequence goes on along the minus strand of FR989972.1, from coordinate 1,995,404 downwards.
TTACAGTTGACTGAATCTGAAGCATCATGGGTAGCGTCTTTGCTATGTTTAGGAGCGTTATTCGGAGCTGTTCCATCCGGTCTCATCTCGGAATACTTCGGAAGAAAGAAAACGTTACTGTACTTAGCGTTACCATTAGTGGTCTCGTGGATTCTTGTAGCATCGAGGTAAGGTAATTTAAATAATCAACAAAAACTGCCTTTTCTTATTTCATAATCTTATCATATTTGACGGGCGCGTTTAATATAACACTCGGATGGGTCGTGGGTTCGAATCCCACCGGGATGAGTGGTTTATAATTTTCTATAAGCATGTCTTCTTTAAAGGCGCGGGGAGTTTCTTGCCAGTTCTTCTCGTCCGTTCTACGCCCTTGATTTGAGAACTGGCAGTAAATGTAAAATTAGAAGCATTTAATATGTATTTTTTATTGACGTTCATAAGTGTACATTATGTTACCTAAATGAATAAATAATTTGACTTTCGCCGTCTGGTCATTTCGGGCATTCAACGGATGGAGGAATATTAAAAATTCCGACCGGGTAACGAACCACCATTCATAGATGGAAATACCGTGAAGTGCATATTGCGCGTTTCGATTTCAGTCTATGGATTTCGGAATGCTCGAAGTAAAAATTTTGGTCGAAAGCGCATCATTGACTGATGTTCTGTGGCTGAGGTATCACCTACCATCAAGTGAACCTCATGCTCGTCTGTCGATATCTAACATAAAAAAAAGTGGTTAAGGATCTAAACTAAATTTGTTCATATGTTTTCAGTCCAAACGTTTACGGCCTATATGTGGGGCGTTTTGTCAGTGGCTTGGCAGTAGGAGCATTCAGCGTAGCAATCCCACCGTATGTGGAAGACATTGCTGAGAAACAGACGCTACCAGCGTTAGCCAACTTCTATCACGTGCACTTTGCTGGTGGGGTGCTGTTTGGATATGTTATTGGTATGTTTAAGCTTTTTGATATATGCAAAAAAAATCGTTTAATTTAATATTTATTGGACATATTAATAATCTCCATGTAGATGTAATGATGTAAGCCTATGTTACTCGCTGATCTGATAATGTAGCTTTCTATTGGTGAAAGAATTTTTAAAATCGGTTTAGTAGATCCATAGATTAACCTCTACAAACTCACAAACTTCACCTCTTTATAATATAAGTAAATATAGTATAGACAACAATCTGAAGTCAATACGGATAATTTGTTCCTAATGGCTTTTCTGTTGATCTTTACTCTGGCAACATTTTGATAAACCAGCAGAATGAATAACATAGCGTAATTAACGCGAGAATTAGGGAAAATTGTGTTTACAGAATACCATAGGCATGTTAGAATTGGCAAAATCAATATCTGCCCGCGAAGGATGCTTTAAGTTGGTGCAAATTAACTTTTCCACCAAATGCCCGCCAAATAATTAATAAATCGTTCTAGGATTTTTCTTACAAATAACTTAAACAATGAAAAAGTAAATTAAGATATGATATTTTAATTACTTCAAGGCAAGAACCTTAAAGGACAATCAACCAAATTATTCCAATATATGCCAAGAAGGGCAGTTATCCGTGCATAATTGGCGAAACAAACATACAAAAAAAAATTGAATTGAGAACCTCTTCCACTTTTTCAATGTTAATCAGTAAAAACTATGTTAACAGAGTACAAATATGTCTTCTTTTTTTCAGGACTAGTTCAGAGTACGTCGTGGCTGTCAGTGCTGTGTGCAAGCATACCTATTTCATTTTTCATTGGTTTCATCTTTCTCCCGGAATCACCAGCGTATCTCATATCACAAGGACAATTTCCCGAAGCAAAGGCATCATTGAGATACTTCAGAGGAATCGATAACGATATCGACACAGAGATAAACGAATTAAAAGAATATGTTAGAAATTACGGAAAGAATAAGGTAACCTTCAAGCAGCTTTTTACCACAAGGACTACTGTCAAGCCTTTGATTGTCTCATTTGGGCTCATGATATTTCAGCAAATGAGCGGTATTTATCCGATTCTTTTCTACGCGGAGAAAATTTTAAAGAACTTCTCCATTTCTTTGAACCTAGCCAGCGCTACAATTATTCTTGGGTTTTGCTTTGTAACATCAACGTACTTTTCAACAATGTTTTTGAAGAAAGCCAGGCGAAGAGTACTACTGCTGATATCATTTACTTTAATGGCGCTCAGCTTGGGTGTATTAGCTATGTTTTATCACTTGAAAGCATCGAATCTATCAGCTCATAATACTTGGGTGCCTTTGTCCAGTCTATGTATATTTGTATCTGTGTACGCTATTGGGGCAGGTCCAATTCCTTGGTTGATGTTACGAGAAATTTTTGCTCCAAATGTTAGACGGCGAGCGACGGCGATTACGGCTGGTTTTCATTGGTTCCTAGCTTTTGGAGTTACAAAGTTGTATCAGAATTTGGTGCACATGGTGAGTTCGGGTTGGACATTATGGCACTTCGCTGTGACATGCCTGATAGCAACGATCTTCATTTATTTCTTCGTTCCCGAAACAAAAGGACGGTCTCTGGAAGACATCCAAAACGAATTTGATGGGATTCATAAAAGGAAAAGGCATCGACATGTCATCGAAGTAGAAACTGTTTCAGTAAATTAGTTTTCTACGATTTCTTACAATAATGTCTATATAACTTCAGTGGCGATACTACCACACAAGCCCAAAAGCCAAGCTTGTATATACGTAATTATGTCATATAAAACTTATATGATTATGTAATCTTAATCTTAATATATATTATTATTATTATATAAAATGCTAATGTTCGTACGTGTGTCCACGGTTTGTTCTATCTTACGCTACTTTGATCAACTTCCCCTTGGGATGGCAAATACCCCTTGGTCTCTAGGTGTGCATAAGGGAGTTTGGTCGGGGTGGGTGGAAGTGGGTGGTTGTGGGTGGCAAAAATGTGGAATAATATTTATCTGTCCTTTTCTAACTAATGTAATCTTCCGTAAAATTCTGAAAATCTTGGAAATGATCTAAAAACTTCCAGAATGTGTGCAACTGATAAAATCAATCTAGAAAGTTCTAAAACTTTCTGGAATGATCTAGAAAGCTCCAACAAGCAGTGCAGTTATTGTAATCGATCTATAATATTTCAGAAAGTTTCTGGAAAGATCTAGAAAGTTCCAAAATGTGTGCAATCGCTTAAATTGATCTGAAATTATCTAGAAAATTCTAAAAATTTCTGAAATGATCTAGAAAGTTTTAAAATGGTTTCAATTGTTGTAATCGATTTAGAATGTTTTAGAAAGCTTCTGGAAAGATCTAGAAAGTTCCAAAATGTGTGCAATCGATAAAATTGATCTGAAATGATCTAGAAAATTCTAAAAATTTCTAAAATGGTCTAAAAACTTCCAAGATGCCTACAACTTGAAGATCATTCAAAGTACGAGCGAACAGTTATTAAAGAAATGCAAGTAATTTCGAGAAACGATAACGATCAAACTATTTGAATATTCTAGAAAGTTTTGATCCTAGAAATTACGATATTTGACGATATATAAACCGAAATCCAGTGACCTTTCGTCAGTTTTAAAGTATTCTCAGTCTTATTATTTAAGATAGAAATCTAAAATATTTATCTACTCTAGAAAATGGATCCTTAAATATTTCTTATACCATTTAACATGCGATGTATTTTAACCCGAGCAACGCCGGGTTTCGCTGCTAGTTATATTATGTTAAATTACGGGAATTTGGGCTTGTATGGTCTCGCCGCTGTATAACTTAAATACCTTATAATAATTGAACATTTGATAGAAGATTTATTTATATCTATTAGTATATAAGCCAATTTTCACATAGAATATGCGTGTTTTGTTAAGCGATGCAATTATTTATGAAAATCTTAAACACGATCCAAGGCTCGTTTACCTTAGCTTTAAGGGCTTTTGAAATATACTTGTTGATAGGCTTTCGAACATAGCTCTAAATATTTTATATCTTGCTGATAAACTGTCTGATACATATAAAACATACTAGATATACATTACCATATATATAAAACATACTGGGTGCGTTGCAATGCACGTGACAATTGACCAGGAACCTTCGCGTATGACTGTTCGTCCAAAGTTTCATCATAATTGGATGAATGGTTTACGATTGCATAGACGACAAATATACATATATTGATTTTTATTTATGTAGATATCAAATTCAGTTTAAAAGAAACAGATATCAATTTAAATACAATATCTAAAATATGGTAAATGTTCAACTTTTAGAATTTGACGGGTCACAAGAACAAAAAAATGTATCGGTAAAATTGTCTAATTACAGTATGAAGCTTAGAAATTCTGTGACAATAACAATGATAACTATTAATTCAAATAAAAACGAATCTAAGACTACCAAACTATGGAATGAATTAGCGCCTTCAGTGTCTGTCTACGACCTCGCTGGTTTTAAAAAGCCTATAAATTTTTTTTTTGGCCGACAACGCATCTGAGACTTTTAAGTCGCGGTTGTCCATTAGCGGTGGTGATTTCTTACCATCAGGTAACCTACCTGCTCTGTTGCCCGCCCTGTTATTAAAAAAAAAATAAAAGAACTTTTGAGCTTCATACTGTAATTAGACAATTTCACAGATTCATAGTAGTTTATCACTAAGCGTCTTAACAAAAGTAGTAAGTAGTTTTATAAGGTATGTGTAGCATCAGTATTTGAGTGAAAAATATAATGTAAGTAGGAATACGAGTAGAATGTCGTTATAGCGGTTAATTGGTACATAAGGAAAGAGATATATTTATTTATTTAAGTTTCAATAAAGCCTTGTTAGGGCATGGCAACACAATAGTACTTTACAATTACATAATTAAAAGAAATTTTAAGATTTAATATAAGTGTATTATTATATTTATTTATTAAATAGATATTTAATTTTTTCATTTGTTTAGTTTTATTTTTTACAATTTCGTTTGTTGTCAGTGTTATATCCGGTTATACGAGTAATAATCGTCGCGTGGTGTTATATAATATGTATATGGCTTTATTCATAAACGTATTATAAGCTAAAATATAAAAAATATAAAATAGTTAAAATATGTTTTGTTTCTTTCGTTCTACAGTCTTTTTATATTCAATAGAGCGAGACAAAACATATTTTTTAACTAAATCAAGCTTAGTAAGTTTATGAATAAGGGTGATAGACTTTAGCCTTCTTCGATAAATGGGCAATCCAACAAAAATCAATTCGAACCAGTAGTTCCTGAGATAAGCGCGTTCAACCAAACAGATTTAAATGTAAAATTAGAAGGATTTTATCCTTTTTTTATTGATGTTCATTAGTGTACATTGTGTTACCTAAATTAATAAATGATTTGAATTTGAAATATTTGATAGATATAATACTAGCGGACGTGACAGATTTTTTCAACCGTTGGCTTCTAAAAATAAAAATTTAATTTAATAGAAATCTGGGGGTGTGCTTCCAAATCTAAACTAGCCTTAGTAGAATTACAAATAACACAAAATAAAATAATTAAACTTCTATTCAATTTTCCTTACCTAACATCTACAAATATTTTATACCAGAAAACTAAATTAATGAATATTAAACAACTTTACAATTATAGCTTATGTATTCTTGTTCGTAAAATTATTGATAGAACTATTCACACCAATATTTCCTTCAGTATGAGGAATATTAATAATATCGTAACTCGTAGTTCTCATAAACTTTCCATTCCTAAAGCCCGCACTAATTACGGGAAAAAAATAATAACTTTCGAGGGAGCACAGCTTTTCAATAAATTACCAAAAAATATTAAAAATGCTAAATCTTTTGGTATGTTTAAGACTGAGCTAGCTAAGCATATTTTAAACGATCATTCCTTATTAAAATAGTGTCTCAAAATATGATGTTTTCCCTTCTTCTATATGTATTTTGTCAAAAGTTTTGTGTTAATCTATTTGTATTCGTTCTTGCATGCATATTTTATATTCAGGTCGCCGTAGATTTCATAGTTTATGTAAGTGTAAGTTTTTCATGTAAGTGACTGTATATTTCAGTCTTAATGAAAATAAATTCTTTAAACCTAAAATAAAATATTCCTGGAATCATCCAGGAATCCACTGAATCATACACAACTCATTTAGAAGGAGTTCAGAGACGTACGTATATAGATACGAATTCAGTGGCGGATTTACCAGCAGGCTGAGTAGGCTTCAGCCTAGGGAGGCAGATTTTAGGAGCGGCAAATTTGAGGATACTTTTAGCTATCTTATAGAAATCAAGTCTTACTTTTCTTACTTTTAAGACAGTCTTCTGTACTTTACAGAGTATAGTCTAAAAGTAAGACTTACTGAGAACTGTACTTACAAGACAATTCCTATCATTGTATTTTAGAAAAATTAGGAACTTACATTTATAGAGGCTAGGGCGGCAAAATTTTGATAGCCTATACGCCGAAAATGTGTTAATCCGCCACTGTACGAATAGGGAATATGCATGCATTTTTTTTATATTTTTTATTGACTTGTTACATCATTTTAACCTAATAAAAAATATAAATACTCTTGGCAATGTCCAAATTATTTTTTAAAATTACTTTGAAAACATCGATAAAATTTGATCTGTTTAAACGCGGCCATATTTCGCGGGCTTTGGATGACATCACATTACACGCTCAGTGACGCATAGAGTGAGGTAACTATGGTAACCAGTGTTTGACGCCATCTTCGATGTCAATGGACGCCATAGATAAATCGATGCCTATAAATGACAGAATGTGTAAGGTGACGTCACGTTTTGTTTCGACCAATGGTGATGCGTTTTGCAAACTTGAATTTCTCTCCCTTATTTTACACATTTTAATTAATATTTTTTGCAATTAAACACGAACTAAATAAGAAAATAATTGTTTAGGCATAATATCTGGGCCATAAGGATTCAAGGGAAAAAATATCAAGTAAATTTAAACAACATGCATATTCCCTATTATTTATAAAAACACTAGAATTTCACTGAAAATACTGGTTAAAGGTAAGCTTGAAAGGGTAAACAGAAAAGCATTTGGGACGGTTTCTACGTGACCGCAATCTAAAAGTAGTGATTTTAGTTGCTGTTTCTCGTGTAGTTCTATTGTACATGAAAGTTTTGCCTTAATCAGGACGCGGTGGGTTTATATAGAAGGTCATTTCATATAACTAGTGATTAAAAATACCTACTCGTATATATATTGAATTGGGTGTTATCTGATTAAAAGAGGTTTTTTTTTATATTAGATATTGACAGACGAGCATGAGGTTCAATTGATGGTAGGTGATAGCCATAGAAGATCAGTCAATGATGCGCTGTCGACCTACTTTATACTTCGAGCATTCGAAAATCTATAGACTGAAACCGAAACGCGCTATAAGCACTTCACGATTTTTCCATTTATGAATGGTGGTTCGTTACCCAGTCGGAATTTCGATATTCCTCCCACCCGTTCAATGCCCGCATTTATCAGACTTGGGGAAGACATGCTTACAGAAAATTAAAAACGTGTCGTCCCGGTGGGATTCGAACCCACGACCAATCGATGCTCATGGTAGCTGTACTAACGAACGCGCCAACGATCCCGTCGTATACATGAAAAAATAATATACAAATAAATGAAATTAACGGGAAATACACTAAGTAATTAAGTATCGTTTATCTTTTACACTCATATACAAAAAAGGAGACTCCAAACTAATAGATAATTACCGCCCAATAAGCTTACTTCCAACTCTATATAAACTTTTCTCATCACTTCTACTCTTCCGAATTAGCAAAAGCTTAGACGAACAGCAACCACGAGAGCAAGCAGGATTTAGAAAGGGATTCTCAACTGTCGACCATATCTTTACATTGACACAGTGCATTGAAAAGTGCAGAGAATACAACAAACCTATCTACCTAGCATTCGTTGATTATACTAAAGCGTTTGATTCGATCTTACAAACACATCTATGGAAAGCATTACAAGAACAAGGAATTAATAATAAAATTATTAGAATATTAAAACTTATTTATGACGACTATAATGCCAAAATTAAATTAGAGAGTTATGGGCCACTGTTTCGAATTAATCGCGGAGTCAAACAAGGCGACCCTATCTCACCAAAACTTTTTACAGCTCTATTAGAATCAATGTTCAGAAAACTACATTGGGACAATTGCGGACTTAACATAAATGGAGAACACCTGTCACATTTACGCTTTGCCGATGACATCGTAATACTGGCGAATAGTCATCAAAACCTACAAATCATGCTTTCAACATTAAACAGTGAAAGTAAAAATATAGGCTTACAAATGAATATGACAAAAACAAAAATTATGACCAACGACGACCGTATACCTATAAAAATAGATTCATCTGTAATAGAATACGTAAATGAGTACATTTATTTAGGCCAACTCATTTCCCTTGACGATCTCACAGAAAAAGAGTTGAGTCGACGAATTGCTATGTCATGGAAAAAATTCTGGGCAAACAAAGATATATTCAAAAATAAAAAATTGCCAATGCACTTGAAGAAAAAACTATACGACAGCACGATCCTACCATGCCTCCTATATGGCTGCCAGACATGGGCTCTAACAAAAAAACAAATAAAAAAACTGTCAGTATTCCAAAGAGCAACAGAGAGATCGATACTGGGTATACGACTAAGTGATAGGGTAAAAAATATAGAGATCCGGAAACAAACCAAATTAATAGATGCCGCCGAAATGTACTGCAAACTCAAGTGGAAATGGGCTGGACACATAATAAGAGTAAATGACGGAAGATGGAGCGAACGTGTACTACACTGGTATCCCAGAGACGGCCGACGGAACAGAGGTCATCCCGTTATGAGGTGGAGAGATGATATCCATGAAGTGGCCGGCAACACCTGGACGAGGGATGCCCAGAACAGGCACAGATGGCAATATATGGAGGAGGCCTTTACCCGTAATCGGGTACCCAACCAATAAAAACTATTTTTATTTTATTTACTTTTTTTAATATCAATATTTCACTGTAACACTAACAATAGATTAAGGAAACTAATTACTAACATAACCACAAAAATGTTACTTAAGGTTGGCAATAAAAGGCTTTTGAATTTGAATTTATCTTTTACACTCATATAATTTTATTATTAATTAGCACACTAGCTTCAAACGAATAATTTACATATCCGTATGCGATCATGCGATGATAAACGTTTTTGTTTTTTATTATAGATATCAAAAGGCGAGCGTAAGGTCTCGAATCTGTGGATTTTTCGTTTTTTTTAACTATTAGTTTAATAATATGATTGATGAGTAAAATAACATTTCTATTTTAAAATAAAGAGATTTTATAAATTAATTGTTTTTGTTTTTATTTAGCGGTTTTTGGTCCAAATACCCATTTTCTTGATTTCACATTTTGACTTTCGCGCGACGGTGAGACTCACTTCATGGTAAGGTTCTGTGGCTGAGGTATCACCTACCATCAAGTGAACCTCATGCTCGTCTGTCGATATCTGACATAAAAAATATGTCAAGAGCTACTTGTACAAAATAAATGATCAAAATAATACTATATACTAGCCACGTAGTAAATTAACTAGATTTGGTTTCACGGGTATGAACATACTCGGTAAGAAACTGTCACTGAATACAAATAGGGTAAGGACCGCTAATTTGGTAAATTCTGAAATGGATAGACTCTACGCCTACTATAATTAGTATTTTTTATGTTTTATACTTTACTATGTACTTTCTGATGAATAAACGTATTCTATTCTATTCTATTCTAATAGTGTCATATAAATGTACAATTTTTACCCAGTCATCAGTCAATGATATGCTGTCGACCTAATTTTTACTTCTACTTTTAAATCTAGCACTGTGCGCTTTATGCGCAATTTTCTACCACGCACAACGCTATTGTGGAATGAGTTGTTGCCAGCGATTTTTCCGAACCGGTACGACTTGGGGACCTTCAAGAAGAGAGCCTATTCCTACCTTAAAGGCCGGCAACGCATCTGCAAGTCCTCAGGTGTTGCAGATGTTCATGGGCGGCGGTGTTCACTTTCCATCAGGTGAGCCGCAGGCTCGTTTGCCCCCTATATTATAAAAAAAAAAAAAAACTTCGAGCATTCGGAAATCCATAGACTGAGACTGAAAAGCGCAATATGCACGTCACGGTTTTTCTATCTATGAACGGTGGTTCGTTACCCGATCGGAATTTAGATATTCCTCCCAACCGATCAATGCCCGAAGTTACCAGACGTGGGGAAGACATGCTTACAGAAAATTATAAGCGTGTCGTCCTGGTGGGATTCGAACCCACGACCCATCGATGCGCACGGCAGGTGATCTACCGAACGCGCCAACGAGCTCGTAAAAATTATGTTTAATTATATTTTTGCCAAAGGTGTCTTTTAACTTTATATTGTTTTCTAGGTTTAATATATTTTTTCTCAATTCATGTTTCGACTTTTCATATAATAATTGTAAAACTTATTTAGCGGTATAATTTTCCGTACATTCAAACGTAAAGGTATCCAATACCTTTTGGTTCAAATAGGTATACACAAAATCGTAGTAAAATAGTATTAAAGAGTTTCTTCTAGAGTTTATTGCCAGTTCTTCTCGTCCGCTCTACGCCCTTGATTTGAGAACTAGCAGTAAATGTAAAATTAGAAGCATATAATATGTATTTTTTATTGACGTTCATTAGTGTACATTGTGTTACCTAAATGAATAAATGATTTTTGAATTTTGAATTTTGAATTAAAAAATACCTACTCTTTATCTTCAACGCAATGTTTGTATAGAAATTCTATCTCACCATTCGTTTAGCTATGAATGTTGTCAAGCGTGCTCATATAGATTGTTTTAGTGTGCGCAAAAATTATAAGTATGTACTTCATGAGACTTCATGAGATAGCATATTTATAACTCTAATTTTGTGTAATTATTATTTTGTGTGCTTCTATGTGTGTGTTTCGTTTGTAATAAATGTTATGTCTATATTAAATTTTGGTGAAGAAATTCCAAAATATTTTTGGCCTTCAAATTTTTTTTTTAAAATCAATTTAGTAAACGTTATTTACATATTTTTTACACGAAAATCTATGAAATAAAAGTATGCAATATTAAATATTATTTTATTGTAAATAAGTACCTATTTAAATAAAATACTGTATACCGGATTCCCTCTGCCTCTGTCTCCCCGCGACCACGGTTGCTGAAAAGCATCCGTAACGTCGGGATAAATAATTTAAACAATATAAATAATAAATCGCGTTTTAATCCGGTATACAGTATTTTATTTAAATGTGTGATACTCGCGTTAATAAAAGACAATAATAAGTACCTAATTAATAAAATATATTTTCTTAAATTGAGTGACCTCAAATAAATATATACTTGAAATAAAAATATAAAGAGTAATATTTCATTGTCCTGATTATGACATTCCCGAAGGCGAGGCATTAATTGGCTCTTTGATTTCATTCTTAAGGATTTGAAGCAAATGGCTCAAAGGGTAAGCCATTAGCATTTCTTTGCATAAAGCTCCTAATGATATCTGTTTTAGTTGTAATGCTTTCATTCACAGAACACGATTTCCTTTGCATAGCTTTAATTATACTACAAATCACAGATTTAAATTTATTTCCAAAACAGCAGAAAGATTTTCGTTGTATTTGTTTTTAATTTAATGACACTGTAATAATTATGCGACTTTTTACAAGGAATATTGACTTTGCTCGTATAAAAGTGACAGGCGTCTTAAATAATGAGCAGATGACAGAGATGTAATATTTATTCGGAAATAAAACTATAAAAGGAAATGAAACATAAAAATATATAAATTAGTACATAAAGTCTATTTTAAAATGTAATATTTTAAGAATATTATAATAACGCAGTGACGGATTTACACATTACCAAAATGTTGGCTATTTACTAATGCCGCAACCAAGAGGACTTGCGAATGCGATACCGGCCTATAAGTGGCATATTATCCCAACATTATACCACCGAGCACCTGAACCTACCCTAAATAATGATGTATTGTATTTGGTTATGTGGCTTTTACCACGTTACACCACTCCAATTTTCTATAGAGATACTTGGTTTTTGTATTTAAGTTAAAAGCAGAGTTGCCAGATAATCCCCGACTACGAATTACTCTTACGATATCATTTTAAGGCGTAGAGTTAACAGGCTGAGTGAGTTAGAGCCGGGGGAAGCTAATTTCCTCAAGGTATTTGTTAACACGTCAGCAAGTTCTCGCAGTCCCGTCACGTCTCGCAAAGGCCCAATCAATTGTTCCGAACTAGTTTGTTTGAACCGAGATACAGAAGATTTTACTTTTTACCATGTAAGTGAAAGTTTTAAGACTTATTTCTTAGTTGTGTACCAGCGATTCACTCAGGCTTAGCGCAGACTCATTTTTATGTTAGACTAGTGACCCGCCCCGGCTTCGCATGTATGTAATTCACAAAACTGTGCCTATGTTACTCGCTGATAATGTTGCTTTCTATTGGTGTAAGAATTTCTAAAATTGGTAGAGTAGGTTTTGAGTTAAATCGTAACAAGCAAATATTTTCTCTTTATAATATTATCATAGATTACATGTGACAAGGATATAACTATACTTTTTGTTATTTTACAAAAGAGCCATCTTACATTATATATCGTATTATTCATCTCTGCATGTGCGGCTTCCCTGGCAACTTGCGCTGTGCAAGTGTGTGTATCTCATTTTACACTAATAGTAAAAACTCAATTTTCTTTTGCATTGTATAGAATCTCTGTATACCTAGCATTATATAAACTTCTCAGCCGATTATTACTATTGTAACCGAGTCTTTGTAAGCTAAACCATTGTTGAAAAGAGTGTCCATGGAGTTTCTTGCCGGTTCTTCTCCATGAGACCCACTTTTGGAACCCTGCAACTAGACGTTTCATAAGAGCCTGCAAAGGCCTATTTGAAATAAAAAACTTTTGATTTTGATTCCACCTACAACCGTGCGAAGCCTTTTTGCTAGTAATGAAATAAAATAAAATGTTAAATATATTCAGAATTCAGAACCAGATTCAGTCGAAACGTGTAAATTATTACATAAATTAATAATAATAATCAGATTTCCTAATCGTATTGAGCTGTTCCCGATGGATGCGCCGATTTTCTTCACGTACTTAACTACTTAGTCAAAGTAGGCCGGCGGATATTCCTATCACGTGCCGAAGTCCAATCAATTAATGTAAACAAGTTCCTGGACTTCGAATTTACATAGATATTTTATGGATTGCTCGATTAATTTTAAGTGAATTCCTTAAAATCCTTTAATAAAAAAAAAAAACATACATATCTGTATGTTTAAGTGGTCATTTTTCAACTGATCAGATGCATCAACTCTTTCAACTTCTTTGATTTTGCCAACTGAAACTTTAAAAAAAAATTCTCCGGGGTCGAACCCGAGAGCACCGATTCTAAACGTAACGCGCATATCACTGAACCAAGGACGGTTGCTTTAGTCTTTGTCTATAGTAGGTACATTGTCAGATTTAAATGCATCTTGAATTGACCGCCCTTGTGGCTCAGTGGTAAGCGCGGTGCACTTAGTACCGGAGGTCCTGGGTTGGAATCCCAGGGAAACACGAGTTAAAAAAGTTGTTTCGGTTGGGCAGGGCACAGAATGCTGATCACCTACTTGCCTGAAAAAAAGCGTCAGTGAAACAGACACAGAAATGTGTCTGCCTGATGCCCCACTAGGCGACTCAGGACTTCATTTGTATAAAGTTTAAATAAAATAAAACGCATTTTATTCATTATATCATTTATCCAGAAGTTACGATTACAGAAATAATGCAGTCTACCCACAAAATTTTATATCTAATTCTCGAGGAAATCTTACTAAGTACAGATAAGACACGTAGGAGCCGTGATATTTTCCGTTTCAATTTTCCCCGTTTTCGAGTTGCAGTCGTGTCGCCGCTGCGATTACGTACCATGTGGGTACAGTCGTACACAAAAGTGGTTTGTGGAATTAATTTTTATCAAATTCCTTCCTTTTCGTGGCAGTGCAAGGCTGCTTAGGTTATTTGTTTGTATAAGGTAGGATTAATCCTAAACTTAAGTTTATAAACTTTAAATTGTTAATTTCACACACACATTTCTTCAAACACACAATACCTGCATACAAAAAGAAAATACTGAAAAATAAAAAGCAACTTTTAGAATTATGAGGCCGTTTACAAATAATATAAAATACATCAATAAAAACAGTTTTTCTGCCTAACTGTACTTGTGAAATGCAGCTCGTAGGAACAATACACCCGTTCTTAGCTTTAAATCCTTATATAAAGCTGTATTATGTTATACGTTCGTGAAAAGCGCACTACTTAAAATTAGTTCAGCTTGTATTATTTTGTGATTCACGCGGATATTATGTGCTGTACCAAAAAACGTATTGCATTATAACTTGTATGATAGATAGGGAACACAATCCCGAGCATGTTTTTCAATCCCGGGATTACGGGATTTTTGATTCGTAATCCCGGGATCCCGGGATTAGACTATGTGCTTTCTAATTGGGCTCAAATGAAAAAAAAATGTGTAATTTCTTAAATAAAAGTAGTAGTAAGAAAATAAGATAGATCAAACAATAAGAGAATTTTTGCAAGAAATCAAAAAGAACACAAAAATTTTTTTAGAATTTTAAAATACATAAAATAAAATCGCAGAAATATCAAAGTATCCAATGTTTGACTTCCAAGCCTACGAATAGTATATATACAATATTATGATATTATGAGGTGATCGGGTGATTACCCTGTTCGCCCGTTGGGTAATGAACTAAAGAATATCATATTGAAGTATTCCGATACGAGGAGTCCCTTCTTAGTTCTACGACAAACATATTATTAGGGCTGTAGGTACCTGTGTAGTAGGTATGTATCGTACGGCGTATCAGAGTTGTTTTTGTCTTTATGTAATAAATGCTATTGATTTAATCTCGGCAAGGTTATTGTCAAGGCGCAACGGACTACGGAATGCAAAATAAACCTGTTTGTGGCAATCCCGAAATTCCCGGGACTGTACTTGGCCAATTTACTGGCCCAGAAAATGGCCGGGATCATTAGGGAATTGGTTTCCCTAATGATAGATCAAGATACTACGTGTTGTTTAGAATATGTAAGTCATGTACGAGGGTGAATCAAAAAATTCTTGGAATCAATATTAAAAAATGCAAAGATTTAAATAATAATAGTTTATTTTTCTACATAATCTCCCTCCAGTGCAATGCATTTAGAATAACGCGTTTCTAACTTCCTTATTCCTTGTGAAAAAAAATTATTTTCTTGACTCTCGAAAAAGTCCTCTACGGCAGCTATAACCGCGACATTATCGTGAAATTTTGTTCCACGAATCTCCTCTTTTAATTTTGGAAATAAGTGAAAATCACTTGGGGCTAAGTCCGGAGAATATGGTGGGTGGTCAAGGAGATTGAAGCCAGCACAGCGGATTGCGTTGAGCGCAACTTCCGATCGATGAGCAGGAGCGTTATCTTGAAGGAACAACACGCCCAACGACAGTTTTCCACGACGTTTTTCTTTAATCGCTTCACTCACTTTCGGGATTAAATTTGCATAATAGGGTCCAGTAATCGTCTGGCCTTTTGGCATGTAATCAATAAAAAGGATTCCTTCACTATCCCAGAACACAGAGGCCATAACTTTGCCAGCGGTAGGAGCAACTCGAAATTTCTTGATGGATGGAGAGGATGGTCGTTTCCAAGACATGCTTTGTCTTTTAGTTTCAGGATCAAAATGGTGGACCCACGTTTCATCCATGGTGACAAGACGACGGCAAAAATTATCTGAATCACGCTGGAACATTTCGAGATTACGCTTGGAAATTTCCAAACGTCGCTTTTTGTTTTCGTCGGTTAACATTCGTGGCACCCATCTTGCAGACACTTTTTTGAACCCCAGTGAATCAATTAAAATGGATTGAACGCTACCAAAAGATATCTTTAGGATCTCAGCTATATGTTTTATAGTCATTCTTCTGTCTTCCAAAACCAGATTCTCAACCTTTTTGACATTTTCTTCTGTAACGGAGGTTGAAGGCCGCCCAGAACGCGGGTCATCTTTACAGCTTGATCTACCTCTTTTAAATTCAGCCACCCAGTACGCAACCGTAGAATAGGGTACAGCATCACCCCCTAATGTCTGCTGAATGTCCAAAAAAATTTCCTTCGTAGACATTTTTTTCAAACTGAGATATTTTATCACCGCACGTAACTCACTTTTATCCATAATTTTGACTTTTTAGCAACTCGTTACACAAAAAAATTTATTACATGCGAACGAACTGACAAAAACAAATGACAGTCTGCATAAATATAGTGTGATAGACACTCTTTAATTTGAATATCGAACTTGATCCAAAAAGGTTTCATATATATGCACTTCTAAGAACTTTTTGATTCACCCTGGTACTTTCATTTAATTGTATGCAACAGGCTTTGACATAGTATTTGATCGAAGGCAACAGGCAAGCAACTTGCATCGTGAAAATAGAGTTTAAGCCTGTAACTTTTATAGCCAGATTAAGTAGGACGACCATTTAATTTTTTTTCATCTATGAAATGGTTCGTTACCCGGTCGGAATTTAAATATACCTCCCACCCGTTCAATGCCCGAATTTAACAGACGGGGGAAAGATGTCTTACAAAAAATTATAAAAATGTTGTTCTGGTGGGATTCGAACCCACGACCCATCGCATGGCAGGTGTTCTACCGAACGCGCCAACGAGCCCGTCAAATAGCATCGATAGCTTCAACATTTCCTTGGCCGTTTGAAACTTTGAAGTTTACATTTCAACGCAACAACTAAGTTACCCGCTTACATGCTGGAAACACAATCTAATATTCCCTCAGTCTCATAAGATATACAAGTTGCCTATGTCTGGCATTTATTACGTAATATGTATACGGAGAAGCGCAATTTAGAGCTTTAATATATCTGCTGTAGTGTCCCAACTTGAGCGTACCTAATCACATATGAAAATATTTTATTGAGGCATATTGGTTTACGGTAATATTGTCTTTTATTAACGCGAGTATCACACATTTAAATAAAATACTGTATACCGGATTAAAACGCGATTTATTATTTAAATTATTTATCCCGACGTTTCGGATGCTTTTCAGCAACCGTGGTCGCGGGAGACTGAAAGATGTCAATAATTTAAATAATAAATCGCGTTTTAATCCGGTATACAGTATTTTATTTAAATGGTTTACGGTAAATGAACGTTATGAAAAATTCTATATGACAAGTATTTGTACGTTACTTTTTCAATAAAAAGCTACCGAGAATCTTGAGTTGAATATTATATTATACTCATGTATGTATTTGCAGGAACGATTGGTAAGTAGCAATAAAATGTTAGATCTGGTTCATAATGATCTTCGATTGTATCTCCGAAGGAACTTACAAATATATGGCTGGTATAGTGTTTCTCGCTAAAAAATAGATTTGAATTACGAAGTCTAGTTTATTGTTGTAGAACCCTGGGGATCAAAGGCGACTATGGTTCTAGACTCTTGGATTTACTACTCTGAAGACACCGGCTCGAAAGACCAGCATATTATATTCTTGATAATTATTGTTGTTGGATTTAAATTATCTTCTTTTTCCTGCCTTTTTCCTTTTTTATTTGGGACGCAGTCAGTGGCGGGACCACCATACAAGCCCAAAAGCCTGTTTTGCCTTATTAATGCATTAAAAAGAAATAAAATAATGTCATTAGTCATATATAACTTATACGATTACGTAATTATAATATATAAGTTATATAAATATATAAACACGTGTTATGTTAAAATCGGCAAGATGGGCTTTTGGGCCTGTATGGTAGTCCCGCCACTGGACGCAGTGTGTTCGTTTTTTGCCATTCTCTCCTTTCACTCGCCATATCATCAGTCACACCTCTCAAACACATCATTCTTCACACAGTCAATCCATGTATTTTTGGCCAAAAAACATGGATTTTTTGACAGTGATCAGTATTACAATTTGCGCGATATGAAAAAGTGAATGTAAATCCTTACCGTCAGGTGGAAAAGTGGTCAAACAACTGTCTATAATTAGGTAAAAAAGAAACAAAGAATTACATCACCACAACTCTAAAATCCAGATGATTAAAACCTTAACCCTTTTAAAGAGGCCATCAATAATTCAACACAATTCAATGGGCACTTTATCCCTATTGAAATAAGTTAAAACGGAGCATTTGAAGGCCGATGAATTTTTAACTAGTTAGTTTTTGCAAGTGTAACTTTAAATAGCCGAATTAAGCAATTAAACAGACTGGGTTTAATTATTAATTCATGTGTAATTAGGTAAAGGCTTTCCATTATAGGTTTTTTTATAGAATAGGGGGCAGGGTGGTACAAGTGATGATAAGTGATCCCATAGACACCCCATATAAATCCGCATTACACTGGTCTTGCGGTAGTTTTAATAATGTAATTGGTGTGTAAAATAACATTCCTAGTTTAAAATGATGAGATTTGATCAAAATTGATTTTTTTTTCATTTATCAATTTTATTTTTTAAACTTAAGTAAATACTAGTTTTGCTTAACGGACCCGTGAAAATACTCGTCCATTTCTCGTATTGACTGTTACGCATAAAATAAAAAATAAAATATTTTTAATTGATCAATTTGTTATCTATTTGTGTAGCCATTTTCATGACTTTAAACTGAAAATAACAATTATATCTGTGTATAGAAGTACAAAGTTAATGAAGCGAGCCTTAAGCACTACCTGTAACTGCAAGAAATTGAAAGAACGAGTCTTCCCACGTTTAAGAGGGTCCATTAAAGTATTGCTTAAGGGGAAGTTGTCAATTCCTGAAATCTTTGTTTATTTAACTGTTAATTTATTAATAAAATGTATTGCAATATATAAAAAATTGAGGTTCGGATATTTTTTTATATTTGTATTTTTGACTTTTTGGTTTTTGTATGGTATGAATAAACTCAAAAACTACTGGACCGATTTTGAAAATTATTTCACCAATAGAAAGTTACATTATCAGCGAGTAGCATAGGCTATGTTTTGTGTATAGCACATCTACATTGCACACGTGTGAAGTCGGGGCGCGTTGCTAGTTTATTATATTAATACAATAATGTTGAGAACTTTGCCTTTTTGCCGATATGGTGTACTGAGTTATATTATTATTGGATCAGAAGGTCGGCAAATGAAAATGCGTGTTGTTTGCTTGGCGTTTAATGGACGACTCTCGTAGCAACGAATTACATTCTTATATATACTACTATCTTACATCCACGTAGCAAGGTTACACATGCGTAGCTATATTGCTACGTGAACTGAAGTGTTGGTGGCCTACGCGCCACACCTTCAAGGCTAATAGGGCCAACAGCGAGATTCCATAACAAAAAATAACCTGGCCTTAAGTGTTTTAGTTAAACCACAAAATTAATTACTTAGAAGAACTGTTTCCTCACGTCGCGTGGGTTTAACACATGAGGAAAACTACCGGCTCCTTATTTCTTATTCAGAATGAACTTATCTTCGTTTGAACTTCCTGTTAATCAATGTTGAAGGCAATACATAAATAATTATTTACGAATTCGTACTGTGAATTCCCAAGTTTTTGACGGGCTCGTTGGCGCGTTCGGAACACCTGCCTTACGCATCGATAGGTCGTGGGTTTGAATCCCATCGGGCGACATGTTTGTAATTTTCTGTAAGCATTTTTTCCCCACGTCTTGTTTCTTCGGGCATTGAACTGGTGGGAGAATTATCGAAATTCCGACCGGGTAACGAACCACCGTTCACAGACGGAAAACCCGCGAAATTCATATTGCGCGTTTCGGTTTCAGTCCATGGATTTCCGAATGCTCGAAGTAAAAGTAGGTCGACAGCGCATAATTGACTGATGTTCTGTGGCTGAGGTATCTGATCTATCTAAGTAATTATATGTACATAAACATAAAGTGTATTTTTTTATTATTATTTAATTTTGGTTTCGAAATTTAAATATTTGTAAAAAAGTGAAGTGATGACCTACCTAATATAAAAATATTATCCGATAAAAAAGGTTTCACTTGCATATTGAAGCTACTATAAACGTTTAAACTTAGCTATTATTTAGTTTTAGTTATTAGCTAGTCAAAGATAAAGTGAATTCCCGTGTTCATTAGTTTACTATCGGACAGACATAATTCTGTGTCTGTTTCACTGATCAATTTCTTAATTGCTAAGTGGATAATCATGTTGCCACTCGAACGACCTGGTTATCTTAGGTTAGATATCAATAGACGAGTATGACGTTAGCTTGATGATAGGTGACATATACCACAAGACCATTTTGTAGATGCGTTGTTGGCCTTTTCAAAATTTATAGGCTCGTTTTTTGACGAGGACATAACTTATTTTTATAGAGGGGAAAAAGACTCCTTATATCCATGAGTAAGAGATAGATCTCTCGAAATATATGCAGGGGGTATTTTTATTTATTTATGTTAGATATCGACATACGAGCATGAGGTAGGTGATACCTCAGCCACAGAACATCAGTCAATAATGCGCTGTCGACCTACTTTTTACTTCGAGCATCTCAAATCCATAGACTGAAACCGAAACACGCAATGTGCACTTCACGGTTTTACCACCTACGAACGGTGGTTCGTTACCCGGTCGGAATTTCGATTTTCCTCCCACCCGATCAATGCCCGAAGTTACCAGACGTGGAGTAAATATGCTTACATAAAACTATAAACATATTGTCCCGGTGGGATTCGAAACGACGACCCATCGTTGCGCACGGCAGGTGATCTACCGAACGCACCAACGAGCCCGTTAAATGCAATGTGGGAAGAGTTATGTGTGCAATGTGGTTCTGATCAAACGGTGACTCTCTGCTAATCAGGGAGCCTGGTGATCCATATCCACTAAAACCCTCTTGACCCTCAGTTCTCGCCATTTCACTCAGTGTCCCCGGCGGAATGAGGTCATAACTATCTTGCCGATAACTAAGATAAAAAAACTTCTGAAGGCCTAGACGAACAACTTGCGAAAAAGTATTCATATCATCATTTGTATGGATATCTCATACAACTGACAGATGAACGTTTCGAATACTTTCTCGATTGACGTTCCTGCTCTGGTGCTAACATGCTATGTATGTACCACACGTGTAACACAAGCAATCGTCGCAGACAATAATTCGATAATATATAAAAAAGCTTTCAAATACATATCTCTTTAAAAAGATAAAAACACAAACCCTAGATAACTTCAACCAGTGCGCAATGTATCACACTTTTGCCTTTAATATCGCCATATTCAACAGTGAATGGTCACAAATTATCTGCAAAAATCGCTCGTGAACTCGGAACCGTTTTCAAAAGTGCGACTTTTAATTATCGTTTCGAGTTGAAAACGGTTTCATTCAGTTATTTATGGACGTTGAGGGCGTTACGTCATACCAGATATCATTGTGAATTCTGTTATGAAGAGGAGCTTTTGTAAATTATCTTGGATATATTGTAGGTATAATAGTTTATTATTTTGGTTGAAATGTTTCTTATAAATACGCGTATAAAAAAATCAAGGGTTGAGTGCTAAAACCTAACATGTATGAAATTAAAAGTTGTAAATTAAATTTTAAAAAGTCTCTGTAAAAAAAAGTCTATGTATTTTTTTTAATGCTAGATGACAGACGAGCCACAGTAGATCAGACTGCGCTGTCGACTTATTTTTCTATTTCTTAAATTTTATGGACAATGGAAATTCATAGACAGATACCGAAACGCGCAATAAGTATTACACGATTTTTCCATCGATGAACAGC
This sequence comes from Anthocharis cardamines, assembly GCA_905404175.1. Taxonomy (NCBI): domain Eukaryota; kingdom Metazoa; phylum Arthropoda; class Insecta; order Lepidoptera; family Pieridae; genus Anthocharis; species Anthocharis cardamines. The sequence goes on along the minus strand of FR989972.1, from coordinate 1,973,505 downwards.
GATTCGTTAATTTGTCGGAATTTCAATATTCCTCCCACCCGTTTAATATCCTAAGCTACTATATGTAGAATAAAAATATATAAATATGTCATCCCAGCGGGATTAGATCCCGGGAACGCACGGTAAGTAATTGAAACAACCTGTGTCCCCAGAGAAGATTACTAATCCTCCTTCAATGAAAAATAAATTGTGTCCTATAGCTGCTATTTCACCGAAATTTTTCCATCTGGCTCGCGGCCAGAACCACAGCTTAGCGTAAAGTGAAACCAAGTGGAACGGCTCAATTATGGGCACAAGTTCACTTGAAACAGGACTGGACTTTCTACCATGGACATAATTTATTCTGTTTTTATAGTTTTTTTTATGTCAGATATCGACAAACGAGCATGAGGTTCACTTGGTTGGTGATACCATAGCCATAGGACATCAGTCAATGATGCGCTGTCGACCTAATTTTTACTTCGAGCATTCGGAAATCCATACACTGAGTTCGAAACGCGCGATGTGCACTTTACGGGTTTTCCATCTATGAACGGTGGTTCGTTGCCCGGCCGGAATTTCGATATTACTCCCAGCCGTTACCCGAAGTGACGTGGAAAAGATATGCTTATAGATAATTATAATCATATCGTCCCGACGGGATTTGAACACGCGATCAATCGGAACGAAAGGTAGGTGTTCTACCAAATGCGCCAACGAGCCCGTCAATCGGATACTGTCTCTTTTTAACTCTTTTTTTTTGTACGTTTCTTATGTGATAACTCCGCCAATTATGCATGGATTTTGATGATTCTTTTTTGTTTTTTAGATTCTATTTCAGAGGTATTCCCGTATAATAATATCGAAATTGATTGCTTATTGAGAACAAAAAAAACAATACAACCAGTGGCGTAGGCAAAGTGGTGCAGTGCACCAGGGCCCTGAAGCTGAGAGGGTTCCCTGAGCTTTGGAAAGAGGGGGAGGCAGCTCTTGAAACTAGAAAAAGTTAATTTCTTTCAAGATTTTAAACGCCGATAATGGAAGCGCCCTTGATTAGTAATCATTTGCAATTAATTTTGTGTAGTTACTGAAATAAATTGTCGGAAGTGGGGAGGATTGTGATTATTTCTTTGCACCGGGGCCCTTGTCCATCTAACTACAACACAGATAATGTTTTGGTTTGTGGTTTCAGCAAAAGTTTTTTCTTTCTTTTAACTGGCATCACAGAAACATTAACAATATATTGTATGATTTTAACATCATATCACAGTATTTCTTGATAGACATTAAAAGTAGTTTCGGAAAAATATTGAAAAGATAAATTTCGCGAGGCGCCGAGACGGCTGGCTCTAGATTTGCTTACTACAAACACGAAAACTTTTGACTTGTTCCATTTGCAGGTATTTTGGTTTGGTATAATGTTTTTTTTAATTTCTTTTAATGTTGCCTAGACAGATGCTGTAGCCAATACAGGCTGAGCGTCTGCCTTATTTTTCGTCACAAAACACATTTAGATTAAAGTAGTTTTAAGAATATTTTGCACTATTTGTAATGTATGTATGTAGATTTATTGTAAATAATTAATTCAATAATGTTCATAATATATTGTATATACAATTGTTCATTAAATATTGTATGTTCATACAATTGAACCGTGCCAGGCACCGATATACCCCATTTAAACAGCCTTTATTAGGACTGTTGTCAGAGACAAGACCAGTGGCGGGGAAATACGGGGGCTACGCCACCAGTGATCCGCCTATCTCGGGACTCTCAAGGGAGGTCTGTGACACAAACATTAAGCACTATTAATTATGGTATATAATTGAATATTTTTGTAAGTTATTAAGTTTAAGTTTAAAACTGGGCGCGTTTCGGTCTAAGCCAATGGATTTTAGAATGTTCGAATCAAAAATAGTACGACAACAGCGCATCATTGACTGATGTTCTGTGGCTGAGGTATCACCTACCATCAAGTGAACCTCATGTTTGCCTTCTGTCGATATCTGACATAAAAAAAAACTAATGTAAGTACTTAAATTTATATTAATAAAAAGATGTGGTAGTTCAAATTTTATGTGGTTAAAAAGTTTTTCTATTGGAAGTATGCCCGAAGGTTGATTTCACGGCACTAAAATAACATCCATTGATCTTTATCACTCGAAAACTTATTCTCCAATGTTACCTTTGGATGGAAAACAATATTATTCTTCTATTAGTCAAAAGAAATGTATAGCATCAAAATAACCTTATTATCTTTGATATCATAGTAGTGTTGAGTAGTACAGGACTTTAAAAAGAGTTTGTAAGAGTAGCCTCTTTTTCACTCTGAGCCAGTACAATGTCCCACTTCAAATGAGGCGAGGCGTATGAAGCTCGGAGCGTCATTTGTACTAGCGAGTATTAATATGACATTTGATGTTTATTTTTGTGATGAAACAATAAAAATATTTTTTATTTGTTTAACTCTAAAATATTATTTCAATGATTTCGGACCCAAATACATCGAGAAAAAAACGAGCGCGACATAAAATTTGAAGTAGTACATTTTATATTTTCGAGCCGCTCTTATATTCTGACGTCATGTCCGGGACAAATGTACCGCCTTTTGTATGTCCTACTCAACACTATATCCTAGCCAGTTGCGTAGCATAGGTCACTAGGCTGCACCCGGTGCGGACCCAAAGCCGCCCCCTTATTTTTGCAACTGAATATATTTTGAGACATGGCAAAATTGGTACTATTCTTGAATAGCACGTGCCTAACGAACAACTCTGTTATTACGGTGAACTAACAACAACAAAAAAATTACGAAAAAAAAAGCGTTCAACGAAGTCAATTTTTTTACCGTTAGCTGTGATATGCCGCCCCCGCCAAAATGCCGCCCGGGGCCGCACCCTCCCCCCCCCCATGCTACGCCGCTGATCATAGAAATTATCATAGAAATCATAAAACGAACGTGTCTATCGAATCTTCTAGAACTTATCCCTCTTAACATAATCAATTTAAGACTCCGTATTCAATTTAACTTCCATATGGATATCTCAATATATCAGCAACGGTCGGTAAACTTGGAAAAAAATAACTTCTGAAAAGTTTAATGGATTTACAAGTGTGGGGATTATACGCATTTAAGGCGAAGTTTTTCTTAAAATCCATTCTTTAAGTCCTGTGGTTATGGCATCAGGCGATATACAGATTAAAGTTTTATGATATACGACTCAATTAAGATATCGCTTTATCCGGGACTAGTAATCCGCCCTGGCTTTGCACGGGTGCAATGTAGATGTAATATACCCTATAAAATTGTTGATAACGTACCTTTGTGTCGGTGAACGAATTTTTAAAATCGTTCGAGTCGTTTTTGATATAGTGTAACAAACAAACAAATATTTCCTCTTTATAATATTTGTATAGATAAGGGTGAAAGAAATTACTAATAAGCAATAAGGCCTCCATTTATGTTGGAAATCCAGGTGCAAATCATGTGTCTATTATATCCTTTCACTCTACACAAGACAAAAAGCCTCCTCTTTCATCATGCGATCTGCTAAGGATCGGAACTCCCTCCCAGTGTCTGTCTTCCTTCAACAATTGGGCCTATTTGTGTTTAAAGAAGTTTATTTCAAATAATTATACAATTCACTTATTTTAAATATGTCTTAGATGTAAATGATTTTAATATTAATTAGCACCTTAACTGAAAATCATTAATTCGGGTGAACGAAAAATTACTTGTGTTAATATCTTCAAATTGACGGTACGCGCTGCGCTCGTTCGGGCAAATTACACGAAATTAATAAATAAACGATATTGCATCGCGATAACCATTATAACGTAATATTTTTTGTATTCATTCAAATTCAAATCATTTATACATTTAGGTAACACAATGTACACTTATGAACGTCAATAAGAAATACATATTAAATCTACTTTTACATTTACCGCCAGTTCTCAAATCAAGGGCGTAGAACGGACGAGAAGAACTGGCAATAAACTCGCCGCCACTCTTTTTAATCGCCAAGTTTTTCGTTTTAAAAAATTTTTGTAAGGAGCTAACCATTACACCATGTTCCACATGACAACTTTAAGTAATTAACAATAATAATTATAAATAATATATATAATATATAAACGAAAAAATAAAATAAAAAACAAAGAATTGTCCTTTATCAGCAGTAGGCATGGTCAAATAGGAGCACGTACTTACATTCTCGTGGGAACAACACGCAAATACATAGTCGAAATGATTTTAGTTCTTTAGATTAAATTTAAAAGGGCTTTGTTAGTTGTAATTATTTATTTCATATATAAAAGTATAGTAAACAGGCACCGTCTAGGCTGTTGTGATTTCCCATCCTGACCGCTTCACATCATCAGATGGGGAAGTGGTCAAACAACTGCCAATTAAGTTGTAAAAAAAGTAAGCTTAGTTCATAAATTACGTTTGTTTTATATTTTGTTTTGGTGAAATAAAGAGTTAAATAAATATTACTTAAGACACTAACGCTTTTGGTATAAATTTATCGCTTATTCGGGATAAAATACTGGGGAAATGGAATTATCGGGGAATGGTACTGGGGAAACACTGACATAATTGTGAATTAGTAATGTCTGTGGATGGGGTATCACCAACTAGCAAGTCAACCTCATGCTCGTCTGTCAATATCTGACATTAAAAAATACAGTTTCATAGTTTTATTATTTATTAATAGTGTCATGTGAGTGTGAGAAAACATATTTTTCTCTATTTATATATGTATTTAATATACATACGTTTCAAAAAGTTTCGAACAACATCGCCTTAAGAAGGGCGCCTAAAGGGTGGGCGAGAATTTCTAAAGAACTCTGTAAAGAAAATATTAAGGCTTGGATTTTTATCGTATTACTTTTGATTGTAGAAATTTGATATAAGGGTTTTGTTGCTTAACGAGTTTAATTCTAGAAAATACGAGTGTTTGACGTCTATCTAAATATTTTTTTAAGAAATAATGAAACTAAAATAAATAGTGAACAGAATTTTATAGATATTTGTTCATGCAATAGTAATATTGATCTATATCTATATTCTATACTAATATTATAATGATAATATTATAAAGAGGAAAGATTTGTATATTTGTATGTTATGAATAAACTCAAAAACTAGTGGACCGATTTTAGAAATTCTTTCATCAATAGAAAGCTACATTATCAGCGAGTGTTACTATGTGTATAGTATATCTACATTGCACCCGTGTGAAGCCAGGGTGCTTTGCTTGTATTAAATATAGATGAATATAATACAATCATTTCAGACAATCTACATAAAATATAAATATGTATTTGGGTATTTCTACCGTTTCGTGCAAAACACGTGTCAGTAAGAATAAAAGCTAAACTAAGTAAGCCTAATTTACCAAATATTTTTTATATTCTAGGTATGTGGCATATGTATATCTGCCACTGGAAAATAATAATGCCAGGTACTTTGAAAAAAATATATAAATAAAATATACGCCTAAATATCATTACCAACACTGGTCAGAAATCGATTTTTGGTAGTTGAAAGCTAATACCACAAAAAATTGGTGCATTACTATGTATTATTGTTTTGTTATGTATAAAATACATATGAAGCAATAAAAAATTTAAATAAAAAATCGTTTACTATTTGTTATTTACAATTGCTCTGATGAAATAAGTTTGACCAAAAAAAATAATCATTACCGTCAGCTGAACTTGAAGTAAAAAAATTATCCTGTTTGAACGCGCACATGATGTTCTCTACCCCTTTCCCCTTTACGTGATTCTCGCCCAATCCACCAGTGAACAGAGACCGGGTCTAGCGTCTTGCAGTTTGTTGATAAAGAACGATGAAGGTGAGAATATTATGCGTGGTAAGTTTTTTTTTCATTACCATTAGTGCTATTTTGAGATATAGAGTAATTTTTGTTTTGATATATGGTGAATGTTAACATAATAACCTTCGAGTTTATGTAGTTTATGATCTTAATGCTTAACATTTTACAGTTATTTACGGAGTATTTTTAAAAAACTGCTAGAATATCATTACCATTACTTTCATTACCATGATTTACCATCAGCTATTTGAAAAATGGTAATGATCATAAAATGATGGTAATGAAGATTAATGTAACAACAGATTTTACTTGTTCTAGATCAGTGATGACGAACCAATGGCTTGCGTGCCATTGTTTTGACAGGAATTTAGGTACTTATCTCGTCAGCAATTTTTTTTTCTGTGTCAGTAGGAAGTTATAGATTTCGCAAATAAAATACTGTAAGTTGAATTGGTACAAAAATTGTGTTTTAATTCTGATTTCTGTTCTAGATTCATATGGAGCCATTTAAAATATGTGCTTTATTGCTGATGGCGATAGAATAGATTTATGCTGTGACGTCTATAATGAAAAATGCTTGAACAGAACTTGTGAGAGTTTTAGTAATTAATAATGTAGAGTTTGATTATGAGTATTGACTATTACGTAGGATTCCATATCTTTAAAAGTATTTTGAAAGTTTTTTGTTACACGATTGATTGTGAAATTACTTTTGAATGAAACTATTAAGTGAATAACACTCAATTGAAGTACTTATATAATTGTTATTAAAAGAAAAACGAATTTTAATTACATTTTTTATTTACATTCTCATTACCCATAGTATTTTCTCATTACCATTGTCCCTCATATCATTACCAAATTTCTTTCCTCATTACCATATCTACGAAAAAATTATAAAGCCCATTTTTTGCCAATTTTAGGTATAATTTAATAATATTCAAATAGCTGGTTTATTTTTCAAGTAGCTATGCAATGGCACTGAAAAATATAAATTCTATTTTTTTCTCACAAATTCTTTTAATTTGCACGAAATGCGAGAATTACCCATTTCAATATATGTTTTTTTTAGTGTCAATTTATCAATAACTTATTTAATATTGGGGCCGAAACACTGAATTTGAAACGTGAAATCAGTAGTTTATGATATTTCCATCTATGAACGGTGGTTTGATATCCGAGAATATGTTTTTTAAAGTTTCATATGGACATACAGCATTCAGCCTCAGAACATAATTCAAGGATGTGCTGTCGATCTATTTTTTGTTCTTTTTACCATGATACATCTTGAAGATTCCTAGACTTTTTATCTGCGACTGTGAATAACAGAGACTTCAAAAAGAAAAATAAACCTTTCCGCCACATTTCCCTCAGAGCATAAGAGAAAAACAAAGCGTACGTTTAGCATAACTAGATACATAGTCAGCTAAAAACCTGAATACATTCGTTTGTTTGAAGAAACATCGCATTGCGCTGCGAATCTATAATCTACGAATGATTTGAGGTGGTATATTAAAAACAGAATTTTAGATCGCCTCTGGTATTAAGGCAATTCTGTATTTATTACAAGACAAACATATTTTGTTTCCCTCAGGCAGGGCATAGAAGGTCCTACTTGCCTGTAAATTAAAATGATCAGTGAAGAAATATGCCCCATGCCGCAATGAGGGACTTGGTAGTACACTTATATTAAAAAATAATAGAAATAGTTCCAAATTCGTTTTACTAGAAAAACTTCGGCTCATCTAACGGTATATTATGCTGTTTCGATTACATGTTCGCGTCTCTTGATATCCCATAAAACCCGTACAGGTAATCACAATGTTTATAAAATATGTTCTCATGTAAGCGATTTAGTTAGAATAAATAATGTTTATACCAAATGTTAACACTATAGTGCTGTCACTGAAGTAATTTGGGATGTTTTTACTCCATAGTGAGTAGCGATAGCAGTGACTGAATGGAAAGGGACTGTAATACTCGTATATTTGGAAAAATCATCATAGTTCCTCTACTGTATTGAAAGCCACACTTACTGAAAAGCATATCAAATATCAGGATAAATAATATAATTAATAAATCGTGTGTAATTCGGTAAAAGTGATTTTATTTAAATGTTATATATAACGTATATGTGAAATGTAACTTGCGTTAATAAAAGACAATATTATTTATTAGAATATTTCGTAATTTATTTAACCAATTGTCGAAAGAAATATATATTTTTTTTTAGTAAATTTATTCACACCTTTGTGATTACATTAAGTTTATATCAGTTTACTTAGCATTCTACTCACTAAAGGTAGATCACAGACAATAAAGCAACTCATAGTATGTAAATAAACTAATACTTACGTACTTGGAATTATGTGTGGAATTTGTGGGTAGAATAAGAATGAGTAAAAAAACAATGTTATCTCAGTTACAGAGGTTTATGCATATAAAATTTACTCATTGTCTCCGTTATAGAGGTAACTATGATGATAAATCGAAAGAACAAATCCCAGATATAGAGGCTTACCTCGTCCCACTAACAGAGGTAATTCAGTGCTAAAGTGTTGGGACCTCAGCATGAGTTCCAGTTATGGAGGTTTCTCACTTATCCAGGTCCCACTTAACCAAGTTTCACTGTAGTACAAGGTTAATACCGCGTAACTAATATACCGTATCCATTTCTTCGTATTTCTCTCTCCATTACGAGTGAAGCTTTTTCACGGGACCACAACAAACACGGATATTTCACTTGCGGTGTTTGACTGTTTGCGCCATAATACGTTCATGTTACATATTATTGTCTATATCTATACTTCTATATTTATAATATAAAGAGAAACGATTTGTATTTTTGTAAATTATAAATAAACTGGACCTTTTTCTAAACATTCTTTCACCAATAGAAAGTTACATTATCTGCGAGTAACATGGGCTTTATGTATAGTACATCTATATTACACCCGTGTGAAGCCGCTTTGCTTGTTTTATATAAACCCCTAAAGCGGCAGACATATTTTAATGTCTGTTTCACTAACCTCTTAATAATAATATATTTTAAATTATCATGTATTAATAACAGAACTCTCAAGAGTTCGGACTCTCAACAAAAGCTCCGACAGTGGTACCTACCGTCGAAATATTGATTTTCAGTCTAATCCACCGTTGCCGGCCTTTGATTTGATGACCAATATTCCAAGAGGTAAACTATTACCTATTTAAAACTATCCAAATTTTAACAAATCTTAAAACTAGATTCAAACCTGAGTGTCGTCTTGGAATACCTTAATCTCCAAAATATATCAACAATTTAGCCAATTTCCTCAAGACTATGAATTCCTTTCTTTTATGTATTGTAGGTAAGAATAAGAAATACCTGTTTACCTTTCTAGAGAAAATCAACCTGGTTGAATTAAAAAAAAAATACTTACAAAGCTTTCCTGTCATTATTGATTATGTGTTAACAATTCTCTCTTTGAAAACGCATAGTTATGACTCCTGACTGCTTTCATGATTAGATTCTAATTTTCATTCATCATGGGCTACTTAGAAAAGCTGTGGCGCGCTGAGTTTTTCCTACGTGACTGGAAATTTAACATTAAGGTGGTTTTACATTGTTTAAGCGAAAGCGATTTGTGTGTTTTTTTTATCAACAGACGAGCATGTATCTCACTAGATGATAACTACATCTGAGAGGGTTATAAACACAGTACAGGTACTTCTTCTGTTCTGTGGGTATAAACAATGTCAGTGATGTGATTTTGATGTACCTACTGGGAAATTGAAAGATATTTTTTTTTATATATTTTTCACGTTTTAAAGTAAAAGTGCCCAAAAAATTAAACATTTTAAAAATAATTATTATACATCAGTTACGCGGGAATGTAATTCGTAAAACTTATGTTCACTTAAAGGGGAATCCCGGTGAAGTAATTCAGTGTCTTTCCTTATTTTAAAAATTGATATAAAATTCATTATTGCAAATTAGAAATTGTCCGGTCAAAATAGACCTTCAAAGTTACAAAAAATCGCGTAGAGCTATAAATCTGTACGAATGTTGGGAAAATCATTATAAATGAATTCGGAAAACTCTCTTTAAAATCTGCAAAAAAAAATATTCAAGGTCAAAGTTCGCAAATGTTTTTTTTTGCATTTTTTCATCTATTTTATTGTTCAATTTTATAAGTTGTTTTTGATTGAATATCGCTTATCGCCCCGCTTACTCTCATGCGCATAACCACGTCTTAATCCTAGCGCTAGAAATTATTTTCCTCTACCGACAGAGCTGACAAAGGAATACGTTTTAACTTATATAATGAACTTTGGACCAACTGTTTTTGCCGAAATATTTCTTTTTCGCAAGACGTGTGTTGAAATCCTGAAAAATATTTGAAGAAAATAACCTAGAGTGTGAGTAAGAAAATGTAAGGTATATTTTGAGGAAAGCTTCTCACCTTGAATATAATAAGAGGTATGAAACTGAATTTTGTTGCGATAATATTTTGGTAACTTCTCGCAATATTGAATAATGAAAATATATGCTTTTAAAAAATGCGATACGGTTTTTCCAACAGTTGACTATATTATATTATATTGCTGAAAATTATTAATATATTTGTATATGTCAAATATAAGATATATTTTTTTATGAAACGAAATATATTGTGTATTAAATCATAAAAGGTACCTTTTTGGATTTTACAAATTCCTCATTATTCATTCATTCATTCTTCTAAAGAGGTAAATAAAAATTGCTAAAAGTGTTAATATTTCAGGACTTCGAGCATTCGGAAATCCATAGACTGAAACCGAAACCCGCGATATGCAATTCAGGGTTTTTCGATCTACGAACCGTTCCTTAATCTGTCGGAATTTCGATATTGCTCCCACCCATTTAATGTCCAAAGTTACCAGACGTGGGGAAACACGTCCCGGTGGGAATTGAACCCACGACCCATCGATGCGTACGGCAGGTGTTCTAATGAACGCGCCAAGGATCCCGTAAAAATTATTCTCATACCTTTCTGTGATATTCACGTTAATAAAAGACAATATTATGTATATTTCTTTTGTTTTGTGAGCAATAAATAATGTTATTACTATAATTATTTTGATTAAATATTAATTTTCTACTTACGCTGAGTTTAATATATTTCTTACATCCAATGGGAATGGAGGTCAAAGAAGTGGCTACTTTAAGAAACTGTACCTATAATATACATATTATATGTGAGCTTAAGTTCTTTATCCATTTTACGACAATAACGTAAGCTGAACAAAATGTAGGACCGCAATATTTGACATTTAAAATATGCATAGATCTAATAAGCTTTAGACAGTACTGAGATTACACCATGATCCCTAAGAGCATTACTGCCGTCTTACTTTGCACACCAAACTGCGAATAGCTGCGATGCGAATTCGCAACGTAGAAAACTACGACGCGATTTTGTGTCTCCCGTTTACAGTTCGGGTAACCTTTCCTTCTACTACCGTTCTGTTAGTGAGATAGATTGGAAAAACAGTTGCGTACTTCTGTTATTGATACGAAGATAGATATAGAAGAAAGAAACTTAGGAGATTTTGGACTCGTTCATTTAGCCGCACAAAATCCAATGGCAGCAACTCGCATCACAGTTTTCTGTTTTTTTTTTTATGAGAATATGGTGGCTTAACATTTTATCTATCTCTCTCGATTAGTCAAGGTCAAATTCTGCTTTAAGAGAAGGTAATGGTAATTTCGGTGGTCATCACCGCGCCCTGTACCTTCTGGAAAATGGCTGAGCTGGGAATAATACTTATGGTAATGATGCATATGACTAAATAATACTCGTAAATACAGCAAATTACAATGTTTTTGTATAATTATAATAAGGTATTGATTTTAGTTATATTAAAAATAATCATAATATTAGCCTGACTGGCTGTTCACATTAATAAAAACTATGTGACATCCTACATTAAATGTTGTTATTAATTGTTTTAATTACACTTATAGTTTTTGAAGAAAAAGTCATGTTCATATTATACTAACAATGTAGTACGTTGAAACGTTACAGACGGCCAATATTAATTAAATTACCTGACATTAGCATTAATTAGGCTTACGAGGTTTATTTTAACAAAATATACACGGCATACGTTTTGTCGTCCGACAATTTCTACACGAGCGGTCTATGGGCTACCTATACAGGCAGATCGCTTAATGCTTTGCGCATCCTTTATAATAATGCTTTTAGGATGATGTTAAAACTGCCACGTTTCTGTAGTGCCTCAGGTATATTCGCTGAAGCCCATACTGATGACTTTTGGGCAGTTCAGCGCAAAAAAACAGCATCCCTTTTAGGTAGGGTATGAGACGAGCATTTTCATTCATGAGCATTCATGAGGCACTTTGTGGGTATACTTGTCGGTGCAAATCGGCGTGTGTACGCATAGACTGCCTCTTGATATTTACATAGATTTTAGAATAGATTTAGGTACTAACATTAGAATTAAGCTCTTACTAACAACTTATGGATCTGTGTAATCTGATAATTAAATAATAATAATAATAATAATATAAACATTACGTATATTGTCGGTACGTTTAAATAGTGTGTTGCAGGGTCATGTTACAGGTATGTAATTGGCCGCATTAGCAGGGCAGCTGAAGAATCGGGGCTGGAACTAGTGGATCATCCTCCTTACGATCCTGACTACCACTAGCACCATGAGCCTTCCCCATTGCCATGCCAATTTTCCCCATGTGATGCTAAAATTATAAGGCCTAAGAATCCGTACTGATGACGAGTTAGTTGCATGGAACAGAATTTGCGATTCTATAGAAAAGCATCAATGGAAGCACTGCTTCGATGAGTGGTTTGTACGTATGAAAAAGCGTTTCGTGTCATGGAAGCTTCTTTGAAAAACTATAAATACTATCAGTACGACAAAACTTTTGCCGTGAGCTTCGTATTATGTGCCTATTTTCAAGGTGTCTGAACAATCATAGCTCTACGTAAACGGGACGAGGTTGTAGCAATATTGAAAACTTGGTATTGAAAGCGAGCGAATTTTATATTCAAATCGGTTTATTTCCAAAGATACTCACCACAATACAAAATAAAGTACCTACCTATATCGTGCTGAATACATATGTATGTATTATAAACATATACATATTTATGTAATAAATACGTTAGTCTTTCAAAACCTTAATCTGTTGTCTGTTTAGATGTATTTTTTGGTTTTAAATTATTTATTATAATCTGGTCTATATATTACTTTCTATTTTTTTACACTCTACTCTAACTTCTTATTGTATTCCTCTCTATCCTATTCATGCGGTAAGATATAGCTAAAGAACTATCTCTTACCACAGGAATAGGATAGAGCCGCTTAATCCGCCGATTTTTTTATTTTTTATTGTAGATATCGGTAGACGAGCATAAGGTTCACTGTATGATGCGCTATCGACCTACTTTTTTACTTTGAGCATTCGAAAATCCATAGACTGAAACCGAAACGCGCAATGTGCCCTTCACGGTTTTTCCATCTATAAACGGTGGTTCGTTATCCGGTCGGAATTCAGATATTCCTCCCACCCGATCAATGCCCGAAGTAACCAGACGTGGGGAATCATGCTTCGAACATGATTCGAACCCACGATCCATTGATGCGCACGGCAAGTGCAGGTGGTCTCAATGAACATTGTATGCAAGGGTATAGTACTTTTCCTTACTTATTGTATGATTAGTACCTTGATTAAATCCGACTGAAGAATTATATGAAAAAAAAAAAATTGCATAATTAAAACGTGGTTTATTATACCAATTATATTATTTATCTCTTGTGATAAATAACATAATAAATACAGCAATTTTAGTCACGGACAAGACTGCGCGCCTATGACCACAACGTTGGTATAAATAATATAATCAATTCACCGTGTTATAGATTTTCATTTAAATGTTTACTCGCATCTACGAGGCAACATATAATTTTAATATTTAATTATTTGACTATATTCTTCCATTTTTTATTTGGGGTCTCTTCTTTCACACGTTATAAAACAAACACATCATTCTTCACACAATCAATCCATATTTTCTTGCCCTTTCTCTTACCTTATACCCATCCACTATCCTATTCATAACTTTTTTGTTTTGCCTGTTTTATTGCCTCTTAATTTAATATTTTGTCTAATGTACCGGCACGGCATAATAATTATGTGAAGAGGTAACTTTTGCGTGACTGCGCATGGAATGTTTATCTAATTATATTCAAGACATGCTTCTAATGAAACATCTTGCATCTGAGTTTAGTTCTAGAATTACGAGAATATCATCCTAACTTTGCTAAAGTTATAGTAGAGTATAGTAGAGTTTCGTTTTGAAGAGAAGAGACCTCTTCAATTCAGTGGAAACCAGTTTAATTCAGTGGAACCATTGAACTGTTGGTTGCTCAGAGCGAAGATTTCAGAAGAAACGTAAGTTATATTTTTTATAAGAAATCATTTTGTTTTAAATAATCTCAAGTTTATATATTTTATATGTATAATTAATAATCAATAGATTGGTACCAAAAACAAAACTAAAAACATTTCTTTTATATTTTGGCGTTTAGTTGAGCCAAAATCTAAAATAAATTATAATGTTTTACTCAACCCATCGGCCAATGTAGGGTTTTGGTTGGTACACTCGCGACGTTTTAACCCGTCGCCGCCCTCAAGATGACAGGTATCTTTGATCATTACCCCACAAAAAAATCGCGATCTCATTTTAATGCAATTATGCAAGTATTGGTATCCTCAAACTATCATTCGTATGCAATTTAGATTGAGAGTCAAAGAAAACCCTTAAAGGTGGTGGTGGTTAAAGTTTCTATGACGTTTTTTATCGATATATATAAAACAAAGTCGTGTTAGTTACACCATTTGTAACTCAAGAACGGTGCTCCGATTTTAATGGTCTCTTATTTGTTGGATTCGCTGTCGTCCCGAATAACAGAATAACTATTAAAATATAGGAAAATTCAGGGGAAAAATATGAATAAAATTAATTTTCAAATAAATGAGTTTCAGACCTCCGCCATCTTCCGCAATTGACAGCTCACGTCACGCACGCTTATAGCTTTTTTTGTAATATGTCTACTGCAAATCTATATACTAGCATATAATAAAAATAGCACGTAATTTTTCATTATGTCGGCATAAATATTTTATTACTTTTTAAATAAAGTTAATTCTCTATTTATAAATATCTTATTATTTTCTAATAAAAGTCAGTAGAAATCATCTTATTTCTTTAACGTGGACGAAGACGTTGGCATTTATTAATGTTCTAATTCTATGATAAGATTTGGTATCAAAATCAAATTTCTCGTAGCACCCGCAAGCTGTGGTGTAATTCGAATATTACTGAGTTATAATTAAAATTTTCCCAAACAAATTGGATTACGGCAAATTGGTAATTTGAAACGTCGCGAGAGATAGCTGTATAATTGGGAAATCCTATAAGTGAATTCCCGTTTCCTCTATTGAGACACGGGGCAGACTAATAAATTTTGTCTGTTTCACTGATCATTTTTCTTTACAGGCTAGTAGGTGATCTGTCTTCTGTACTCTGCCCGACCGAAACATTATTTTTTCTTGTTTCCCCGGAATTCGAACCTAGGACCTCCAGTGCTACACGCTTACCATTGATTTGCGGTGGATTTGGAAATCCTACTTATTAAATAATCATAGTATTTTTCAGACTTTAAAAAAATTAAAGCCCCTTCTTAATCACTATATCAATAAATTAATATTATAATTATTTTCTTATGTCACCGCTGTATTGACGGACCTAAGTCAAGTGAAAATTTTGCTCAGTTTGTCTAGTAAGTGCTAGGATAAGGACACATGAACAAAGTGCCTCTGAAAATAATTATGGACACTAAGAAAAGTCACTGGACATTATCTTAGTTTTTAAGTAAAGTAATACTGTAGTATTTTAAGCTAGATGTAAATTACTCATTAGTCATTATTAATTATTAATAATCTATATATATAAAAGAGATTCCCACCTATATAGACACTCATCACGATATCTCTGGAACCATAAGGCGTAGCAACTTGAAATATGGTAGGAATATTCCTTTCGCCGAGTAGAGGTCAGCTAAGAACGGATTTTACGAAATTCAACCCACAAGGGGGGTTGCGGGGGCAATTGCTAGTTAATTATAATTGGCTAGATTGTAATAGCATAAAGTTTTTACAACATGTATTGTAGAGCTAAATACAAAAAAAAAAAATATTATAATTTTCTTATGTCACCGCTGTATTGACGAACCTAACACAAGTGCAAAATTTTTCTCAGTTTGTACAAATCCTGACGATTCTGCACGTATGTAATATGACAGTTTTTGTGGGATTTCGGATGATCGACCCAATAGTGGATAGTTCAATTAATAAATTCCTATTACTACTTTGCATTGATTCCTAATTGTTTTTTGTGTTGTATTATTGGTTCATTAAATACAAATTGTAAACTCACCGTTGGTAATTGTTCGTTTATAAATTCCGGGAAACGTATAAATGAAAAGTTCATACATTAATCCATATATGTATTTTTTTTTGATAATAAATTATATATTTAAAATAAAATACGTGACTTAGCTAGTAGTCCAGTCATTATATACATTTATAAATGCATGTCAATCAAGAAGGCTAAATTTTGGATATTTAGCGAGACCTAATTAATTTATATTAAATTTTCGATAAGGATTCCTTTTTTTTTATATTAGAGGATATCCTATATATACATTTTCCGCCATCTTGAAAGAAGGGTTATAATACTTTTTTGTAGCTTCTTTTAAGATTACAATTGAGTTCCTTTACATTGTTTACTTACTGGGTACCTACGCGTTGCAATTAAAACATCGATTAATACAAATGGTCTATGCAAAAGACGGCCGGAACTGCGTAGGATTTAAGACGATGAAATAAAACAATTCCGGCTTAAGGAAGGTGGCACATACCTTTATATGATGCTGGAGAGCCTTCGATCCTCACACACCACTTGCACAAGACCACAATGAGAGCACGGGGTTTTCTATATACAGTTTTAGGTAGGAGATGCACGACAACTATCACTCACGGCGCCATATTTTTCTACAATCCCAAAGTCAATGCGATAGGTGGCGCTGGCAGATTGCAGCGCATTCGACGTCATAGCCTTAAGGTATGTGCGGGAGAAGGATGGGTGATAGGATTTTACATAGACCATTAAACTAAAACCTAATCGGCGCAACCACTTACCGTTTATCGTTACTGAGATATCGATCGAAAAAGCCAAAAATTTCGTTAATGATTTTTTTTTATTACGTAATATTCAAAACTAGCTGATGCCAGCGACTTCGTTCGCGTGGGCTTCATCTTAACCTGAGCTTTTGAGCAAGGTTTCTTCATAATATGATATATTCATAAATTTATATTATTGAAAGTGGCGAAATAATTAAACTATTTCATTTCCATATGAAACTGTTATCTGACGGAAATTATCTGACATCTGATAATTCGAAAAAGTTCGACGCAAGGACTTTATATATACTACTCTGTCAAGAAAGTACCGGGAAAAGATCAATAAAACACAAACTGTTTGTTATTCATCCAAATTTATTTTATCACCTTCAAAGTATGCTCCTTCAGAAACGATAAACTTACGCCAACAAATAATTCAATCATCAAAACATTTTTTAAACGTTGTTTCCGGAATTGAGTTCAGTTCTCGCCGCGAATTCTCCTTCATGTCTTTAACCGATTGAAAACGGGTGCCTCGAAGTGGTAATTTGAGTTCAGGAATAAGAAAGTAGTCGGCTGGAGCCATATCTGGTGAATATGGTGGTTACTCGATGGTATTTGTTGAGTGTTTGGTAAAAAAATCGATCACAATGATGGCCTTGTGCGAAGGCGCATTATCATGGTGCAAGATCCAAGAATTTTCTTTCCACAAATCAGGCCTTTTTCGTCGAATTTGCTCTCTTAAACGCCGAAAAACGCTCAAATAATATTTCTTATTTACCGTTTGACCTTCGGGCAGGAATTCATTCACTTTTGCGATGTTAACTTCAGTTGCACACGTTGATGGCCTACCAGAGCGAGGCAAATCTTCCATCACAACTTGACCACTTTTGAACGCTTTGTACCACTCAATAAGCACGAGTTTTTGATAAACTCGATTCACCGTAAGCCTTCTGTAACATTTTCAGTGACTCCGAACACGAAATTCCATTGGCGATGCAAAGTTTAAGACAAACTCTTTGTTCGATGTTTTTGTCCATTATGAAATTCGCAATACACACTAGATATGATATAACTAAAAACATCACTGTATTTAATATAAATAACAGATGCAACTCAAACTCCGCGCCAAAATGGAAAACAGTTGTTCAAATCTGACAACAACAAAAAAAACAAAAAAAATAATTTAGAAACATAAACAAATAATCCATTCCCGATACTTTCTTGACTGAATGTATAAAGTCCTTGGTTCGACGCGAGTCAGTTTGCATTGCAATTTGTTGATATGGTGTCATGATGATAAATTTTCTTTCCGACAACCGATTTCGATGAAACAAAGCCTATGTTGCCCCGGGCTTTGCTTAATATATTTGTGTAAATTGCATGAAATCAGTTCAGTCTGTTTGTCTGTTTGTATGGGCTAATCTCCGAAGATTCAAATAGATAAACAGACAAACAGACAGAGAAACAAAAAAATAAAAAATCTGGGATTTTTCTATTTCTCTTCTTACATCCCCCTGACTCGATTTTTAGCATATTTTTTTCTATGTACAGACATTTGACCTCTACAGTTTTATTATATGTATAGATTTGGTATTCTCGGTTCACATATATTTCTAACCCGTTTTTTACTGGACTATATACCAATCACTGCCTTTAACATGAACGTTAGGAACTGCTATAAATATACCATTATATATTAAATGTACCTTTCCATTCAAAAATATATATTTCCTGTAAGATACCAAGGACGCATGTAACATGACAGACAGGTAAAATACTATAAAACATCTCCAACCAATTCTGATCTCTACTAATATGCAAATAGAGGTTGCTTTACCTTATATCATTACCAGCTTTTATAGGTCATTTCCGTGCCTAAATTACTTGTTACAATAATAATATCCCGTAGGAAATTATGTGAAAATTTGGGACTAAAATTTATTTTGTAACGCGTTTCTGGCAAGGCTGGTACATAGTAACACTAGATGTACATATTTAGTGTATTGTAGAGTATAAAAATGAGATTAGTATTAGTATGAGTATGAGCATAGTATACCGATGGGTCGCGGGTTCGAATCCGGCCGGGAAGACATATTTAAATTTTTCTGTGAAAATTTTCTTTATTGCATTTAGTTACTTCGGGAATTAAACTCGAGGAAATCGGTATTCTGACCGATATGACTTGAAAACACTTTCTACACTCTACACCTACACGTATCTCAAAGGTCAGCAACGTAATTCTGGTGTTACAGTTCCACCCGGGTGGAATTTTCATCTCAGACCCGCGTACAGCACCTTCGCCGGACCCTTGTTACGCGCATCCCTCACACATGTAAGCTACTGCCCTACAGGCTCCCTCCCTCTTCGAGTGGTGACCACATTCGAGTAACACCTATAATTGGTGTCACGTGGTCTGAATGCTCGAAGTAAAAAGTAAGTCGACAGCGCATCATTGACTGATGTTCTGTGGCTGAGGTATCAACTACCATCAAGTGAACCTCATGCTCGTCTGTCGATATCTAACATAAAAAAATTGCTGTGGTATCACCTACCATCAAGTGTACCTATTACTTGTCTGCTTATATCTAACATAAAAAAAAACTAACTACTCAAATGTCGGGAGTAAATTAGTTAAAAATAGATTTATTAATCCACGTGTCGTCGGCATGAATATCAAAATAGTACTGGGAACTTTCAAAGTAAATTAAACTGTTTGCACTAATGTGGGTAGTTATGAACTGAGTCAACTCAGTCTCTGAATAAACTTTGGTACAATGGCTTATTTCCTCAAACTTCATCCTAACTATAGGTATGAAGAATGGATTTGGATTACGGTTTGTTTGGAATGAATCCCTGAGTCTAGAGGGAGTTATTGTGTGTAACAGACATCTCATAATCTATGTAATAGTAAGATGAACGCCAATTTTGAAGAACATTATCCATAAAATACATACAAATTTTGTTTGATGTCAAGATCACGTAGGCAAGAAACAAACATAAAAAAATTAATTACCACTATAGTATAGACCGCCTCCGTGGCTTAGCGGTAAGCGCGATGCGTTTAGCACCGGAGGTCCTGGGTTCGAATACAGGGGATACACGATAAAAAAAATGTTTCGGTCAGGCATAGAAGGCTAATCACCTACTTGCCTTCAAAGAAAAGTGACCATTGAAAGATACACAGAATTGGGTCTGCCCTATGCCCCACTAGGGGAATCAAGAAATCACTATACTTTGATTACTATTTTTATTATTTTTCTACCCTCTTTTTGTGTGAGGTGAAAGTCGCGGAGGCTCAACGGTTGCGCCGCGCACCGAGCAGTGCACGTCTGACGTTCGTGCCGAAGAGTATGGAGGACCCTCCATACCGAAGAGTTCTCCTGCTATCTATATCTATACTGTAGTGTTTCCTGTTTGTGTCTAACAGCGTGGTGTCCAACAGCATGGTGTCACAGGCTAAGATAATATTAAAGCGAGACAGCTACATAATATCATAAAAGGGAGATGAAACATCAAACGCATCAGCAACATTTTGGTCGAGAAATACCCATACGAAATCGACTCGCTACTTTTATTTCTCTATGGTTTAGGCGTCTGACACACCACCAGTATATAATACGCATTTCATCTTGGTTGCTAACTTATATCTAGTACTAAAATCTAGCGGATTCTGATGCAAGCTCGTTTGCGCTAGATTCCGCTAGATATTTTTAGCGCATAGTTCTGAGTAAAAAAAAGCGCTAAAGACTCTAAAATTGCTCTAGATCTAGAGACAAATCCGCTAAAAATGCACCAGAGACAGTGTATATCTGGGGGCACGGCAGTGCCCCCGCCAAGTCGAGCAAAAAGCGGCACGGCCGTACTATCCTTTTCTCGAAGTAGTTCGGGCCATTTTCGACCCCCTATAACTTCGTTGTGGATAAAACTAGAATCCTGAATTTTCAGTCACTAAGCAGGCATTGTATAAACTCGGTATATTTCAAATATCATTCTGTTTGAACCAGTAGTTTAAGAATTATAACTAGTCAAAGTTTGATAATTTGTCACTCACTCACTCACTCACTGACTGACCGATCATCAAAACTCTAAGGCACTTCTAGCAGACATAGAAACTTGAAATTTAGAATACAATTAGTGTTTAGTCTATAAATCAAGGAAAAACTACAATATTTTGAAATTTCGGTCCAGTTTTCTAGATATACAATTTTTTTTTGTATTTCTGTATGTAATGAATAACTTAAAAACTACTGGACCGATTTTAAAAATTCTTTTACCGTTAGAAAGCTACATTATCACTGAGTAACTTAGGGTATTTATTACTAGAAAAAAATAAAGATCCTTAGAAATTCCTACTAAAAACAACCCAAGGTGTAAAAAAATTAGCCATAAAATGTCTTTCATCGCATGTGCTGCGGAAAGTATTGATGCTAGAGCAAAAAAACGTTCCACAATATTATAGAACATATCAAAATCTACAAAAAAATTCACGAGACCATATGTCCAACTATTGTAGTTATGTCACTATAACTACTTTTTTACATTAAAAAGTTAATAAAAATGCCGATCAAAATCAGACTGTTATCCATAGCTTTATCTTAATTCTTATCCAAATAAACTAAGAAAAGAAATATCTACAAAAAGAAATGAGATGCCATCAAAAACATAAATTGTAAAAAAAGCCAAGTCTTGCAACTCAGTTCTCTCGTAAAAAGTTGTGAGATCCATATAATACCAAGTCGGTCAATTTATTCAGTCTCTACTGAAGGATCCTTCTGTCTTAAGTTATTACGTAATTAGGTAACCTAACAACATCTTATAGTGATCATATCAATACCAATATTAAAAAGCTTTGATGTTTAAAATAAAAAGGTTGACTTGGCAATCGCACTAAACAATCTAATTTAATATAATATGTGTTAGTTGTGATACACATTGTGTTTTTAATAAAATTAAAAAGATACATTGTGTTTTCATGCGATAGCCGAGTCAATCTATTTATTTAAAACATCAAAGATTTTTAATATTGGTATTGATATGGTCACTATAAGATGTTGTTAGGTTAGCTAATTACGTAATAACTTAAGACAGAAGGATCCTTCAGTAGAGACTGAATAAATTGACCGACTTGGTATTATATGGATCTCACAACTTTTTACGAGAGAACTGAGTTGCAAGACTTGGCTTTTTTTACAATTTATGTTTTTGGTGGCATATAGACTTTGTGGAAGCTCTATATATGTGTACTAGCAAAACGCCCCGGCTTCGCACGGGTGCAAATAGATGAAAAAAAAGCAAAGCCTTTGTTACTCGCTGATAATATAGCTTTCTATTATTGAAAGAATTTATAAAATCGGTTGAGTAGTTTTTGAGTTAAATCGTAACAAAACCGCAAAAATTTAACAAAATAACATAGTAAAGGGTCTTCCAACAAGAACGGGTCGATGTTAAAAGTGAATAAAACAAGCTGTGTGTGAGATATTAATGAAATTATTTTTTTATTTAAAAGGCCTATTTATGCCATTATTTATGAAATATGTCATCGTTAAAATATCCACGGCGGCTTCGAACGGTGGCACGGATCCGAGAAGTCCAATTTTCGATAACTCTACTGCATAGATCCGGCTGAATCTGAGCGATGGCCTGTGTTATGTTGACTTTCAGGGAACCCGTCGATTGCGGCTTATTCATAGACCTGCTGTGTCGTCCCAGAAACGGCAATTTTGCTTATTTACATATCCATTTAACTAAAACATTTAAAAAATTGTGTAAATGTAGTATTAGTGTATTTGCCATGCCAAGGCTTTATTGTAATTTTGTAACGTTTAAATTAAATTAAATTAAATGCGCTTCGTCGCTAAAGATGATTTTCCGGCCAAAATCGGGGTCCTCTTCCAAACGTGCCGAAGCCCACTTAGCGAACAAACGGCGTTGTCTATGGTCATTGAATTTGACCTCCTGGGTCAGTTGGATCTTATACGGGCGCAGTCCCAAGTGTCGACGTAAAATTCGCCAAGTTGAAGTCTGCGGAAGGCCGAGTCCTTGTGCACGGCGAGAAATCGACTGACTCGGAGTCTCCTCACGAACAGCGACAATGTTCCTTGCCGATCTGGCGTTCTTTTGACATAAGGGTATTGGTTGATTGTTCACCGAGCCGGTCGTCTCGAATTTAGCCACCAAACGTTGACTTTGAAGGGTCACTACGTTTGCCGTAAAATTTACATAATGCGCGCAACGTTTGCCCTACCGAACACTGATTTTGATATTTCTCAAGTTTTATCATTTGGACGTGCTGCTCAATCTTGTAACTTGCCATGGTGATTTGGCATCAATGACTGAATAAAAAAACCAAAGTTTGACAATTGCCGCCAAAACAACTTGGCCGCCACAAACTGTCAACATCGGCCCGCCCTTATTGAAAGACCCTTTACTACCCCTCGCCGTATTGCTCGATGCGCTGCGTGGAGCCACAGCGATGGCGCGTAATTTTTGTTTATATCGATATTTTTATTTCGTAATATCTTTTGAATGGAATGTCCGATTTCAATATTTCAAAAAGTAATCAACAGGTATTGAAACAGTCTTAAATATGAAACAATTTATTTGGATAAGAATTAATACAAAGGTATGGATAGCAAGGTCTGATTTTGATCGGCATTTCTATCCACTTTTAAAATGTAAAAAAATAGTTATAGTAACATAACTACAATAGTTAGACATATGGTCTCGCGAAGTTTTTTGTAGATATTTATATGTTCTATAATATTGTAGAACTTTATTTTGTTCTATCATCAATACTTTTCGCAGCGCATGAGACGAACCACATTTTTTGGCAAAGTTTTTTACACCTCGGGTTGGTTTTAGTAGGAAATTCTAAGGATCTCTATTTTTTTCTAGTAATAAATATATTACTCAGCGATAATGTAGCTTTCTACTGGTGAAAGAATTTTTGAAATCGGTCCATTAGTTTTTAAGTTTATTCAATACATACAAAAATATAAATCTTTCCTCTTTATAATATTAGTATAGATTATATGACTGTGTGTCAGTGTTAAGGTGAACAGTTGATAGAATTATAGATATAATTCTACAAACACTACATATCTTTATATATATAAAAATTTCGTGTCACGTGTTTGTCCGCGATGGACTCCTAAACTACCGAACCGATTTTTATCAAATTTTGTAAGCATTTGTAATTTGGTCCAACTTGGGAGATAGGGTAGTTTTTATCTCAATTATTGATCTCAATATTTGTTATTGCAAATTAAAAGTAATAGGTTCGGAACTCCGCCATCTTGACAGCTCACGTCATGCATTCTTAGCTTTTTTGGAATAACAGATGTCCACTGCAAATCAGTGACATATTAATAGACAATTATATAAAAAAGTGGGTAAATGGGCATATTCAAATTTAAGAATAATTATATAATTTCGAAGCCAACATTGTGGCAGAACAACGTCTGCCGGGTCCACTAGTACTAATATAATAAAGGGGAAAGATTTGTATTTTTGAATTTTTGTATGTTATGAATAAACTCAAAAACTACTGGACCGATTTTAAAAAATTATTTCGCCAATAGAAAGCTACATTATCAGCGAGTATAGTGAGTATAGTACATCTATATTGCTCCCGTGTGAAGCCGGGGCGTGTTGCTAGTATTTAATATTTGTTATTGACTAGTTGACGGCAGAGTCCTTTTAAGTGACGAAAATTGAAGCTAAAGGACTGGATCCAAAGCAGAAAAGGAGGAGGAGAATAAAGGTTAGTGGTACCAAACTCTGATCATTTTTAATATTAAGATTTTTTGATTTTTAAAAAGTCCATTTTTTCAAATAACTTATTTATTAGCCCCAGCTATTTTATACAATAAATTTATTAATTACGTCACTTCCATTGAGTGAAATTGGTTGGTTGGCACAACATACATATAATAGTAACACAAAATAATATACCTACAACGATAGCATTGATTACATTCAAAGTTAGTAATATAAGGTATATCTAATATATAAAATTTCCATGTCACAATGTTAGTTACCGTACTCCTCCTTTTTTACCAAATTTTATATATATTTTTTTTTACAATGTGGCATTAAAAAATACATACAACCCTATATTTTCACTCTTCTATTACCAACCCCTACTTCTTTTTGTCAAAAAATCTAGACCTGTACGAAGCCGGGTCGCTAGTATATAAGAAAAAAAATTTTTATTAACGCGAATATCACACATTTAAATAAAATACTTTACTGGATTAAAACGTGGCAATAAATCGACATCCCAAGATTACGTAAATTAATGTTATCGTATGCAAATGCCCCCATATTATGCTTGGATTATTTTATAAATAGCCTGAGAGCTGAGGACTAAAAATTGTATTGCTATTCCTTAAGAAACATGACGACAATGCGATAGTGGCAGTTATTTTCTTTCAATAATTTTCTTCCACGAATTAGCCAAAGAACTGCGCCGACCCCAGATAAAAAAGGGAACAGGGCAGGAAGAAAAAGAAAATTACCCAAACTACATTAGTTTCATAAATTTGATATGAAAAACCTCAGTGAAAAACGATATTTGCTAAGATTTTTTTACAATAATTAAATCGAACAAAAGGTTGGCTCGATCTGTAGCTTATATGCGTGTAGGGCGTCAAGAAAAGGTCCAGCTTGATTGTTTTCAAATTGCGTATATTGTTAATAGAATTTTACAATTATTTCGATTTCGTATAACGTATATTAACAGGAGTAGAATGCGAATCGACCGTTAATTTTCGTTTAGACGTTTTGTATATTGAATGACACTTGCTGTCATGTATGATTCGAAATTGTCATTGTCAATTATGGCCGCGACACGATCATCTTCAAGAAGATAGGTAGCTCAGCTCCTTGCGTTCACTCAGAAACTCAGGCGCAGTGTACTGCGTCGGCTCTTTGCGTTAACTCAAAACTGCGCCAAGACGCAAGAAAATGAGACGCGCCAAGTGAGCAGCTAAACTTCCGAAACGCATGCCAAAGTTTGCTCAGTGAGTGAGGTCTTGCGCCGTGCGCCAACATATTTTGAATGTTTGAGTTGACACACCCGGCGCAGAGTATTGAAGCAATTGCGCGGTGCAGCGCAGTGTTAGGTACACATGTCTATCTTCAAGCAGTTTTTTTGATAAAATATTGGCTAATCAATTTTAGACTCATTGGTTTTGTATGATATGACCAGTTTTGTCGTCATATGGAACAAATACGTGTCTATCATTTCATCTAAAATTAAGTATCTATATTTTCAGATTCTGGGTAGTTGCATAGGTACTATTATTTCCCCAGTACAAATACATATAAGCTTTTTTAACGTAACTTACTTTAACGTAGATTAACGTAGATTATTTTGCAAATAATATCTAAAGTATATGTTTTTAATAAAAAAAAACAGTTATATAATAATAAATGGAAAATACTTTTTCATGTGACATGCTGCAATTAAAGATTTTATTTAATTTATCATTAGACTAAAAACGGAATTCTGTTAATAACGGTAAAATAAAATATTATGTTAACTGACTATGTAAAATATTATATTCATTTCATTATGAATAAAGATTCGGAGGCGACCACAAAAACCCGAGTTATTATATAAACATTATTGAGGATTCTGTTTTAAATCGGATATACGAAACCCATTAAAACAGATTGTACACACAAACAAACACTCTTTCTTTCCGTGCTAATGCTATAAATGTCAGAGGTATTTTACCTCCATATCTAAAATGTTTTCTCGACTGCCGAACCACTAATCTAATTTTTAGGAAAGCTTTATCTTTACCTCTGAAGAAAATCTGCGTTGATTTTAATAAAAAATGTTTTTATACACCTTCAAAATGGTTACTTTACTATTAGGTATAGATATTCTATATCACTCAATAAATGTATACGACAAGATTCATAGCCAAACGGACTTAGTGAGATAGAATATTTATACTAATATTATAAAAAGGAATGATTTCTTTGTTTCTTACGATTTAACTCAAAAACTACTGGAACGATTTTAAAAATTTCATCTACAACAAGCTACATCTTCACCGAGTAACATAGGCTATATTTATTATTTCTGATAAAGGATCCCTACTAAAACTTGAATAGTGTAACCCAAGGTGTAAAAAAAGGTTGTAGGGAGTAATCTCTGAATCTACTGAACCGATTTTAAAAATTATTTCACCAATAGAAAGCTACACTATCAGCAAGTAACATAGAACTACTATATTCTTTGTGTAGGTATATAGTATATAGTTAGTACGTCTACTTTGCATCCGTGCGAATCCTATATATTACTAGCGACCCGCCCCGGCTTCGCACGGGTCTAGATTTTTTGACAAAAAAAGCAGGGGTTGTATGTATTTTTTAATGCCACATAATAAAAAAATTGTCCAAAAAATTAAAAAAAAAATTTGGGGTTTGAAAGATAGATAGTAGCTGATTATCAAACTTACTGAATATGTATAAAAAAATTCACAAGAATCGGTCGAGCCGTTTCGGAGGAGTATGGGAACGAACATTGCAACACGAGAATTTTATATATTAGATTATAATATATATCGGAGAATTTGAGATAGATTCTTGTATGTGAATAATAATAATCCAATCTTCTTGTCTTGTAATCAATATTTATTTCCATCGTCCAGTTTTCACAATAATCACAATAATAAGTAATTCAGACGTGATCCATAACACAACTAGGAATAGTTGACGGACTGAGCGCCACGAATAAACTGTCCTCAAAGGCACAGAACACGGAGTTATATAGTGCCGGCGACCGGTCTGCCCCCTCCTCGCCTGATTTACGTAGTGGTGGTTTGATGACATCATCGTTCACAACCGTAACAGTGACAATGACATTATTTCACTGTTACTCGCGCCGACACGGCCATCCTGCATACAGGTCGCCTCTGACCTAAAAACAAAATAACAAACAGTACATCTGTTCACATCTACATCATTGAAGTAACGGAACTAATCTTTCCACACAAGTAAGGAGGCCCCTGTCCTCAACTTACACACATTTAATCAAGTAAGGAGGCCCCTGTCCTCAACTTACACACATTCACTCAAGTAAGGAGGCCCCTGTCCTCAACTTACACACAACAACACACGTAAGGAGGCCCCTGTCCTCAACTTACAACAACTCACGTAAGGAGGCCCCTGTCCTCAACTTACACACAACAACTCACGTAAGGAGGCCTCTGCCCTCAACTTACACACAACAACTCACGTAAGGAGGCCCCTGTCCTCAACTTACACACAACACACGTAAGGAGGCCCCTGTCCTCAACTTACGGTTAGTCAAGAACAAGTAATATTGTCTTTCATTAATGCGAGCATCATACATCCAAATAAAACAACCTCCACCGAACTATTATCTGTCAAACACCTGTCTGATTTGAATTATCAGAAAGTTGCTATTTCAATTTTAATCCGGTAAAAGTCATCCCACTCGAAAGTACAACTACTTGCGACACATAAAACGATACACGAAATAAATGAATTATGTTACGTACGCTCTGTTATCTTCTGATACACACAGCGCCGACATGATGTCTCATATAAGCAACCATATGCCGCTCGGCCGTCCTGTCATTATAAGAGCTCTTGCTTCTCACGTATTAAGTTTCCACTGGCATCGACTACATTCAAGCAGCTACGAGTTGCTCAATATTTCCAATAGATGGCGCTATAGTACTGACGCTGCAACACGGCCATCTTGACGACTCACACGTCCTCGTGTGTGATATCTAAAACAAGGATAACTTTGCACAGTAAAAATTCTTTCACTTGGCCTCCCTGGCCCGCAACTGATTTCCATAAATCCCCACTCCAATTTACATAATTTTTTTTTTTTTTTTTAGATTTCTTGAGGGTGTGTTATAATTAGTTAAGGATCTAAGTTATTGTTTTATTTTTATAATATTTTTAAGATTTTTGTAACCTAAATTTATTCAAAAGAACTTTACCATAGATAACAAGATTATAATTACTTTAATCAGTTTTCGTAAAAGTTAGTCCCGTTCGTCAGCGTTGTATATCAGTATACAATACTGTAACCGTACCGCACTGTGACGGGAAATCAAGCCCGATTTCACGTCTATCACTACGAATGACTGAAGGTACAAGTTATCAAGCGAATCACCTACTCCAATATACAACTCATGACACTAAGGTCCAACCATTTTTGAAAGGACCTCTATAATTGGGATCAAGCTTTATTTGATTGCGCTTTTTTAACAAGACAAAGTCAAATGCACAGGAGGACTTTTTTTTTTTTTTAATTTGCTGAAATGAAATCGCCTTTTGGGAGAAACCTTCTCAATATTCTCTACGGATTGTGGCTTCACCTAGTTAATATCAGGTTCATCGCTATTGGACAGTAACGTCTAAAGGTTTAGCAAATTTGCCTATGAGTGAACTCATAACTCTTTCAACTTGCCCGTTAACACAGCTTGATACTGTCGCAGTCAAGTGCAAAGTTGAATTCAATCATGAAATTCACAAGAATTAAAGCCCTAACTGGCGATGCATCGACCCTGGTCGAAAATAACGTGAGTCGGTGATCCGAACAAGGAGATAGTTCTAGTTGAAATGGCTGAATCGATGCGAAGAGTAAGATACTATGGATAAATGTGAAATCATCAATTATAACGGTGAGCTTGCCATATCAGCATGAACTGTATACGGGACACTAATCTTGGGGATCGGATCAAGTTCAGCCTGTACACGTTCCGAACGAAATTTGAATAATTTACAGGTCATCCATCGACAAACATTTTTAGCCATATGTTTGAACCAGTAGATTCCGCGTATGCACAATACCTACCAAGAATCTTTTCCTATCCAATACGCATAAATGACTCGTAGATATGGTTGATAATTGACTACCTGAAAGCTCGTGGGACTGTATGGAGGCAGCCTGTGCTGCTCTACGTTACAATACACCTGAGCGTAATTCATAAGTTTGAGCAACGTCTGGGGGAGACAGATTTTCTTTGAGATTAGTTACCTCGACGTTTATTGTCTATTTTGCCAAATTGTGATTTAACTAAACGTTATTAACATCTATCTAAGGATAAGGCTACCACCTAAGGCTAATAAATCGCATCTTATCAAAATTTAATCACTCAAAAAGCCATGAGACATGAAATAAAATTTGTTCGTCATTATTACAAAGAATAAATTAAACCATTTGTAAATCACACAACACTAAATCGGTCTATGCAATCTACCAACACATTTTTGAGAGTACTCTCTTTAATTAGGGAATAATTAATCAACACCAGAATCAAATCATTTCTTTTGTTGCTTGTCAGTAGCTGTATATTACGATCTCCGAAGCATATATCCGCACTTGCTGGCCAGTAGGTCTATTACGAAAATCGGAACGCAACGAATGGAACGAAACGAAAGAATAAACAACTTCGTATTTTAACTTATTAAGAAAACATTTTCAATTCTATTTATGATGGTATGTATAATATCAACTATTTTTTGGAATGCATCACAATATATTACACTCGATCAAAATTTAAAATATCTTCCTTGTAAATAATGTCAAAAATCTTTACAGAGTTCGCTACAGCCACAGTTTTCAGTTCATCACGTGTGCGGGTAGACCGTTAATTATTAAAACTATGGATTATTCATTACTACCTTTACCGGATTTACACGGGCGCAATGTACATAGATACTATGTAGAGATTTTTTTTTATTTTGCATATCGATATCGATAACCACTACAGGGTTTAGTTTATAACTTCAAGACGATACACATTTTTGTTTAGAAATAAACAAGGAAGCTAACCATGTTGATTGTGACATTTTGTTTTCATATTTCGCGACCGATCATTACATCATATTTCAAACAGTTATTTGAATAACAAGATAGCACGTGAAAACAATGACCATTTAAATGAAAATACCGCAAAGATTCGGTACAGCCTACACAACCAATACCTTTTATACGGACTATAGAATAGAAATGACGACCTTTAAAGTATCGGTTAATAGATTACTTGACAAGAAAGCTTTCAACACACAAAAAAACATAATACGACTCACCGGATTGTTCCAATTGTCGGTAAACACTCGCTTTTTTTTATTGACGTTAAAATCAGGAGGCTTCTTAAACTTGGAACGATAATCCGCCGCTTTATGGCTCGGTTTTCCGCACGTAGATGCTCCGGATTGATTTATGGCAGCGTGGTCTTAGGTGCCGTTGGGGGGGTGCTGATGGCTTCTATCAACAGCATCAACAGCATCAATATATTTTCTGCTGCATCTCGAACATAGCACGCGAGTCCAGATTCCGCTTCTGATATCGGAGAATTTGAGATAGATTCTTGTATGTGAATAATAATAATCCAATCTTCTTGTCTTGTAATCAATATTTATTTCCATCGTCCAGTTTTCACAATAATCACAATAATAAGTAATTCAGACGTGATCCATAACACAACTAGGAATAGTTGACGGACTGAGCGCCACGAATAAACTGTCCTCAAAGGCACAGAACACGGAGTTATATAGTGCCGGCGACCGGTCTGCCCCCTCCTCGCCTGATTTACGTAGTGGTGGTTTGATGACATCATCGTTCACAACCGTAACAGTGACAATGACATTATTTCACTGTTACTCGCGCCGACATATATAAGAATAAATAACGCATTTTATTTGGTGAATTTTCTTCTCCCCGCCCTGTTTCCTTTAAATTTGGGATCACTTATTCTATCATTAGTCACACTCCTCAAATACATCATTCTTCACACAATCAATCATCAATCCATCTAACTTTTGAGAATATTATATTAAAAATTATAACTGATTTAAGGTAGTCAGCTCTTGGCCTATTAAACTTTGCTACAAAGCTGCTTATATTAGTTTACCCAAACTTTGAAACGCCTAATAACTTAGAAACTTCAGCAGCTTTCGCAAGGAAAATAAAATTTTGAATCAAAGGTCATTAAATTCTGTTAGCCGAAGAGGGAAAGAGATGAAGGGCAAGTGTTTTTTCAACTAATCCCGTATTATACTGAGTGGTGTAGTGAGTAATTAATTTAATTTATAATCTATATATAAATAGCTGACCCGTGTCACTGGGACTTACTTGAATCTCGTCTTTATAATTTGACCAAACAACTCATTATAAATTATGTATAAATAAGCCTATATGTCATTCTGATCTATCTAATACGAGTAGTATATAAAATTCTTGTGTCACAGTTTTCGTTGCCATACTCCTCCGAAACGGCTCGACCGATTCTTACCAAATTTTATATGCGTATTCAGTAGGTCTGAGAATTTTTTTTTCATCCCCCTAAATGTTAAGGGTAATCCACCCCTAATTTTTTTTTTTAATTTTTGGACGAATTTTTTTGTTTTTATTTTTTTATAATGTGGCATTAAAAAATACATACAACCCCTTCTTTTTTTGCCAAGAAATCTAGACCCGTGCGAAGCCGGGGCGGGTCGCTAGTTAACAATAATACTCTAAAGTTTCATTCATTCCGTAGTTTTTGCGTGAAAGAGAAACAAACTTCCTCAAAAGCTTTGACATTTATAAGAGGACGTGCACAAGATGGAAGGTATGGAGTCAATGTCGTTTTTCTTCTTTTTTAATATGAATTGTTAAACAAAGCAAAACAATAAAGGTATGGTCTGCAAATAAAAATACTCAATTACAGCAATCTCTCGAGAGATACAAATAGTAATTGCTTTTGTTTCCAAAGTTCACTAAATTTCTCTGCCTTTTTTATGAGATACCTACAAGTCTTCGATTAATTCAATTGAACAATTTTATAAACGTTTTGGCTATGGTATCCACTAACTTCACTGTTTTTAATTTGTTAGAAGATAAGTTATTGTTTATATGTAAATCTAAATCAAAACTAATAATTTTAAAAAGAAACGATTTGTACGTCTGGTTTTATTGATTTAACTCAAAAACTACTGGACCGATTTTAAAAATTCTTTCACCAATAGAAAGCTACATTATCAGCGAGTAACATAGGCTATTTCCTATACTACATCTACATTGCGTCCATATGAAGCCAGGGCGTGTTGCTAGTAATTTTTCTATCATGTAGGTAACTATGATAAAAAAAAACTTGACTGAGGCACCTCCTGCGACTTGGCCAGCCTTACTCTATAAAAAATCAATAATCACTGTGTAAGTATCTGTCAGATATCGACAGACGAGCATGAGGTTCACTTGATGGTAGGTGATACCTCAGCCACAGAACATCAGTCAATGATGCGCCATCGACCTACTTTTTACTTCGAGCATTCGGATATTCATAGATTGAAACAGAAACGCGCAATGTGCACTTCACGATTTTACCATCTATGAACGGTGGTTCGTTACCCGGTCGGAATTTAGATATTACTCCCACCCGATCAATACCCGAAGTTACTAGAAGTGGGGAAAACATGCTTACATGAAAATTATAAACATGTCGTCCCGGTGGGATTTGAACATCGAACATCGATGCGCACGGCAGGTGTTCTACCGAACGCGCCAACGAGCCCGTCAAATTTTGTCGCTTTGTAGGTATGAGCGGAAGCGGAAGCGGGATCTGAAGCGGAAGTTGAAGCGGGAATGGAAACGTCAGCGGGAGCGGGAGCTGAAGCGTGAGCGGGAGCGGTTTTTATAATAACTTTATTTTTTTAAATAACTATATAATGCATTGGTGTATAAAAAAATAAATAAATAAAGAATCACTGTGTAAATATCGTTCGTAGACATCGAGTAAATAAACGATAAGAAATCAAAGTTAATAATTCAATAGCATTCATATCAACTTGTTGCGAAGTTAAAATTTTTGTTACGGATCTTGAGAATTGTAAATAACTTGGGGATTAATTTGAAACTTAAAGGACAAATTAATCAAAGTTTCGCGAAAGATGTTAATTTATCAATTCGTTTTGTATTTCGGAGTATTCTTTTGCGCGGCCCTTCGTTAAAACTCAATTACGCTATCTCGAAATATAACTGAGTGGACTTGAAATAAGTGTGGCTATAATATTAACGAATCTTTTTCTTTACAAAATTTATTTCTTCCTTATTTTTTTCAAACAACACAAACGCAAAATTAACACAAAAATAATCTAAAGAAAATTATTTTTCTTTTTTTTAAACAGTTGGAAGAAAATATCGTCAACACCTTTTTTAAAATTATGAAAGCTTTTTATTCTTTTCTCTTTATATATTTTTATGTTTTTTTGGACTTTTCGACTTAATCACCTCCTCTTGGTACCTTTTTTGTTTTGTGTTGAATTTAGCTGAAAGTAGTAAAAAAACTCAACTTGTGAAAAAATTACTATAAAATATAGACGAAAAATAACGCATATACTAATTAAATATTAACATTTCTTGATATTTAATTAGTATACTTCACGAAAGCTTAAAAAAATAACAAATGATTGATTTCTTTAATACAAGTTTCTAAAGATAGTAAATCATTATACTTTTTTTATGACAGATATCGACAGACGAGCATGAGGTTCACTTGGTGGAAGATGATACCCGGTCGGAATTTCGATATTCCTCCCACCCGATCAATGTCCGAAGTTACCAGACTTGGGGAAAACATGTTTACAGAAAAGTATAAACATGTTGTCCCGGGTGGGATTCGAACCCACAACCCATCGATGCGAACGGCATTCTACCGAACGTACCAACGAGCCCGTCAAAGTAATACTTTATAGTATTACTTACTAAGTTATATAAGTGTTACATTCTAATCTAATGTTTCTGAGCGTACATATCAAAAGTCCCTTTTACGTAAATCATAAAGCCGAGCTTTTATTTTCACATACATTCTAAACCATGAAATATTCAGTTCCACTGAACACGTGAAGTGAAGTAATTTGGGGCCCCAAAGTTCGGACTCCAACTTTACTAGTCGTCTTATAATGATGATGATCTGTAAGATTTTTTTGTTCTAGTTTATTGGCGACTTTTACTCGTAAAATCAAAATCAAAAGTTTTTTATTTCAAAAAGGCCTTTGCAGGCTCTTATGAAACGTCTAGTTGGAGAAATGGAGAAGAACCGGCAAGAAACTCCATGGACACTCTTTTCAACAATGGTTTAGCTTACAAAGACTCGGTTACAATAGTAATAATCGGCTGAGAAGTTTATATAATGCAAGGTATACAGAGATTCTATACAATGCAAAAGAAAATTGAGTTTTTACTATTAGTGTAAAATGAGATACACACACTTGCACAGCGCAAGTTGCCAGGGAAGCCGCACATGCAGAGATGAATTAGCGCCATACATCTTTATCGTCGTAGAGAGGTATCAAAAACCCTAACAGGTAATATATTAATATTTTACTAACTTTGTTCTTCTACTTAGAATAAGAAAAAAATCTACTAAGCGGTATTTTCCTATATGTGTGTTTTCTATGAGGAGTTAGAAGGCTTTTCGTTTTATTTAGTATTGGACAAATGTTTAGGCTCTTTAGTTTAATCAAGTTTTCTCTTTGTATCAATAAAAATAAGTTTCGCTATCTAATCAGTAATATTTTAATCCAGTCGCAGCATCTAATTTGAAGAGTAAAACGGTTGATAATATTGTCTTTTATTAACGCGAGTATCACACATTTAAATAAAATACTGTATACCGGATTAAACGCGATTTATTATTTATATTGTTTAAATTATTTATCCCGACTCTCAGTATTTTATTTAAAAACGGTTGATACCAAATTCTCCATCACTCCGAATCCATTAGCACACATTTTATGTTGGATTCGTTGATCATTTTTCATTATAGATGAGTGAGTAATCAGTTTTCTGTGCGAAACATCGAAACTATTACTTGAATAAGTTCTCGTTTTCACAAATAACTAAATTAATCATAATACCAAGTTGCAAACCTGATGACGCCTTAATCATACTGTAATTATAAATATTACTTTGTATCCTGGTATTGGTTATTTTGGGGCCCGGAGTAGCTTAGGGCCTCTAATTATCTCAACCAAGCTCAGCCCTGTTATTTGCGAGAGCACTCACATTTGCGGTGAGCGGAATCGAACGGACCCTTTCCATCTACCTACATAAATAATGTAGCGTTTGAGTACGTCTATTATGGTTCTATGGTTCTTTTGTTGAATACTATTTTAATACTAAGTATTATTTTTCGAGTACTTTCTTTTTCTCCCGTCAAGAGGGGTAAACTTACCTTCTGTACCGAGCATAATAATTTTGAATTTGGTTAGGGAATTATTGAGGATATTTCAGAGGTCAGTAAGCTCGTGACCTCGATTGCTGAAAAGTGCTCGATAAGTAGCGATAAATAATAATAATTAATAAATCGCGTTTAAATCCGGTAAAATATTTGTATTTAAATGTGCCATACTCGCATTAATAAAATACAATATTATCCTTATTTCTGGAGATATCGATGGTTTTCACTGAATTTATGGTACCAACATAGAACTTAATGTTTTACGGTTTTTAAATTATACCGTCTGATTTCATATACATATTTAAATAAAATTTAATAAAAGACAATATCATATACATATTTTCTATGTTCTCAATAAAAAAAATCAAACATATTTAATTTTTTTATGTACTTACAAGACTTATAAGGTTGTATCATAATGTAACTAACTTACAAACATTTTTTTAAAACAAAAAACTTGGCGATTAAAAAGAGTGGCGGAGAGTTTATTGCCAGTTCTTCTCGTCCGTTCTACGCCCTTGATTTGAGAACTGTCAGTAAATGTAAAAATTAGGAGCATTTAATATGTGTATTTTTATTGACCTTCATAAGTGTACATTATGTTACCTAAATGAATAAATGTTTTTGAATTTGAAACATTAGATAAAAACGGACACTATAGTTCAAAAAACGTAATATAATGTAGTAAACTAACTTTATTGGTTATCATAATTTACGTAGAAGACATAGATCCCACCAAAACATAAATGTAAAAATGGGAGCCAAGTTCAATATTATGATATGGTGTGGTTTTCGACTTCACTGACAAAATAATTAAGATCTAAATGGGTGCCAAGTTCTGTAGGCAATCCCAAAATTGATTTATAAGAACGTATGTATGATCTATTGAATCTCAACAATGACTTGGCTATACCAACAACGTATGAGCCGAATTTGACATATTTATGCGAAATAGTTTTTGAGTTAATATTGTCTTTTACTAACGCGAATATCACACAGTTAAATAAAATACTGTATACCGGATTAAAACGCGATTTATTATTTATATTGTTTAAATTATTTATCCCGACGTTTCGGATGATTTCCGAACTCCGTAGGAATAGATGGCGTTAATATGGCAACTTTGTGACATTTCAAAAATCAGACAACTGTCATCTTTCTGTCTGCCCGTGACCACGGTTGCTGAAAAGCATCCGAAACGTCGGGATAAATAATTTAAACAATATAAATAATAAATCGCGTTTTAATTCGGTATATTTTATTAAATAGTTTTTGAGTTATGAAGCTGTCAAAAGTGTCTCCAATTGGTTCCTATAATATGACCCACGGTGCTGCATGCCAGTACTTTTTTTTAACTTGGCTTGACACTTGACTTTATGCTAAAATAATTTCAGTAAATAGCGACAAAAGTCACAAACATACAAAGCTATTTCAATTATGTCTGAAGACGCTGAAGCCGAAAATTCGCCGCGCATTTAGCACAAATATATTCCTTCAAATTATTTAATTAATTCTGTATTTCTTAACGAAGATCTTATTATTGAATTCATTACAAATGTACTTTACTAAGGTTAAAAACCTTTAATATCTTTAGACAGATTGCCATGTGTACGTTGAGTTGAAAATATTGGCTCATTGGCGCGTTCGGTAGAACACCTACCGTGCGCATCGATGGGTCGTGGATTCGAATCCCACAGGGACTACATGTTTATAATTTTCTGTAAGCATGTCTTCCCCACGTCTGGTAACTTCGGGCATTAAACGGGTGGGAGGAATATCGAATTTCCGACCAGGTAACGAACCACCGTTCATGAAGTGCATATTGCGTGTTTCGGTTTCAGTCTATGGATTTCCGAATGCTCGAAGTAAAAAGTAGCTCGATAGCGCATCATTGACTGATGTTCTTTGGAGGTATCACCTACCATCAAGTCAACCTCATGCTCGTCTGTCGATATCTGACATAAAAAACTCCCAATAAAAATAATAATAAAATGTTTAAGAGGTTTGCAGGGTAAGCATTATATTATATAACTTGCGTTCAAACAGTCACAGGTTCGAATCCGGCTCACCGACTCTAACATGTTTATAGAAATAGAAATAGATTTTGTTTCTAAGTAAACTTAAGAAAATTACTGAGGTTTTGTCGAAGCTCAAATTTTATTTTTGGCCTACAATTTATATTAAATTTCCAAACTTTGGTAATCCACATAGTATACTAAATTTAATAAAAATTAATAAAAACATTAGTTTACTCCAACAGGCCGAGATGCGAAGTGTTATACTTACATTAGCTATCACTGCGGCCATCTTGTAGTATTTATTTAAACAAAAATGCTTTTATAAATACAATTTTGCCATTCAAATAAAATCTGGCTGGGATCAGCTGTAAGAAGTTAATAATTTGAAAATTGTGGAGTATTTGCTCAGCGAGAAATATCAAATAAATACAGAATTGAGTATAATTTATTACTAGAGTTCGTGCTTTCGAATATGAACCATAGAAAGCATTGACATATTATGTATTGTTGATCGAAGATAGAAAGTAAACAAGATGATATAATTTAAATAAATAACTTCTTTTTTTTTATGTCAGATATCGACAGACGAGCATGAGGTTCACTTGATGGTAGGTGATGCCTCAGCCACAGACCATCAGTCAATGATGCGCAGTCGACCTAATTTTTACTTCGAGCATTCGGAAATCCATAGACTGAAACCGAAACGCGCAATATGCACTTCACGGTTTTTCCATCTATGAACGGTGGTTCGTTACCCGGTCGGAATTTTAATACGTTTTAATACGGTATACGTTTTTTTTTACATATGTGATACCTATTTGCATTCGTGAAATACAATATTACGACGATTTTGACGGGCTAGTTGGCGCGTTCGCTAGAACACCTGCCGTGCGCATCGAGGTTTGAATCCCACCGGGACAACGTATTTATTATTTTCTATAAGCATGTCTTCCCAACGTCTAGTAACTTCTGGCATTAAACGGGTGGGAATATCGATATTCCGACTGGGAACGAATCATCGCTACAGATGGAAAAAACGTGAAGACTCATTGCGCGTTTCGGTCTCAGTCTATGGATTTCCGAATGCTCGAAGTAAAAAGTAGATCGACAGCGCATCATTGACTGTTGTGGCTGAGGTATCACCTACTATCAAGTGAACCTGTCTATCGATATAGTCTAATATTAAAAAAAGGATGAAGAATTTAGAATTGTGGCTACGAGCAGTGCGCGCGCTCTATGCGTCATATATTGAGGCAGGGCTGATTCTCGGATCGCTGGCCGCTCCTGTGTTATTTAGGTAAACATAATTTTACGAGACTACAAATGTTTAAAAAAATTAAAATATTTATTTCTGAGCTTAATATTAGTATAAATATTCTATCTCTCAAAGTCTGTTTGGCTATGAATGTTGTCAAGCGTGCACATATACATTGTAGGAGTGTGCGTAATCTCGGCAGCTGTGAATAAGCTTGATATAGTTAAAATATGTTTTGTTTCTTTCTTTCTGTAGTCTTTTTATATTCGATAGAGCGAGACAAAACATATTTTAACTATATATAGCTTATAATACGTTTATGAATAAAGCCGTAAATGTATATTATGAGCACACTTCACAACAATCTACAACTATTCTAAACGGACTTTGTGAGATAGAATATCTATAATTTGTTTTTGTATTTGTAGCTTTTTTTCCAGGAATTAAAACTCTAACATGACCAAGATGAATATAGTAGTATTGTCTTTTAAACCACCAAGATCTTCTTACCTATATAAATTTTGAATCGGTTTTCGCCATCACTTAAAGGAAGGGATTCCAGAAGATTTAAAATAGTTGACATTTTAATACTAATTCTTGTTAATTATTTTTCACTTAATAATATGTTTTGTTTTATATTTAGAATAGATTAAATTTTAGATTAGAAACTATACAATTTTTGATGCAGTTTTCGCCATAACTTTTAGCCGCACGCCACACATTTATTTGGTTTTGCCAGAGATTAGTAAAATTGCTAAACTGAATATTATGTTCATAAAATATTTTTTATTTCGGTTCTAAAGGTTCAGGGATAAGCTTTTACAAACAAAACAAACAATCACTTTATATTAGGGTAGACTGAAGATACACACTCGCGTAAACATTTTTCCTGTCCAAAGAACAAAAACCTGATCGCTTTGTCCCATAAAACAATTTGGGGCTCATTTATAGTCGCTGTAAGAAATATCGGCTACGCGCACTGTGTTTTTACGATATGAAAGTTTCTCGTGAATCTTTTATTAGTATTTTAGGATAGTTCTCTTCGAACTACCCACATAAAAGTAAGTCTATGGACAGTTGATAAGAAATATTTCTGCAGATGAACGAGTAAAGGAAAAGATAAGTGACGTTGTTTTACATAAAAAATCGTGGGTTCCCTTGAAAGTTTCGGTTGTTATGTACGGAGAGAGTTTTACTGTTTCTAGATTGCTTATTTCATTAATTTCTTCATTGAAATATTAGACATAGACATAGACATACTTTATTCGAAAAAAGAAAACACAATATTTAATACAATTTTAAACTTACTTACTACATACAATAAAATATATATTGTGTATCTAATGCCGAAAAGGACCCTTCATCAGCATTTGTTGCAGTTATAAGCTGCAACCTTAGATTAAAATAATCAAAGGCTGCAACGCTGGTTTTCAGAAGGGGCCCCTGTCGAACTGTCAAACAGCCCGAAATGATTAATGTGTTTTTTTTTTTAATATATCACTACAAAAAAGATAACATAAAATAAATAAATAATAGTTGTAGTATTTCTTTTGTATGTATTATTTTATGTTTTTTCTTTATATTTATTTTATATTTAATGTTTTTAATTGTTATCTCTTAGGAAATATGTAAAGTTTTACTGTACCTTTTGTCATTTTTAGCTGATGCCTCAACATTGGTGAGGTTCTGAAAACCAGCGCTATGGCAAGTGTATTGACATAGCACAAGCTGAGTAACCTCACCTCAGGTAGCTAGCAAATAAATTTTTCTTTTTTTGTTTTACTGATTTTGTATTTTTATCCCTTCTCATTGTTTGTTTGTTTTGTGCCTAATAAATCTATTATTTTTCTTATATTATACAAAGGTAAAGTTTGTGAGGTTGTAGGAGGTAATCTCTGGATCTACTGAAGCAATTATAAAAATTATTTCACCAATAGAAAGCTACATTATCAACGAGTGATATAGGCCTTTTGGGTGAAGTACATCTATATCGCACCCGTGTGAAGCCGGGGCGTATTGCTATTTTATTATATGTATTCTATATGTAAGAGCAAAAAAACGCATATAATCATATGGTGCGTACATGCGTTTAGCCCGTCAAAATCAAAATCTGCTAAAAAACCCTTGCTTCGAAACTCAGGATGAAGTCCGCGCGTAAGAAGTCGGGGGTGGGGGGGGGGGGGGGGGTGTAATAATTAAAACTTTTAAATTTCTATGATTTATAAATTCTACTTAAAGGGAGGAGTCCTAACAAGCCGATTCCTTCCGGCTCCTCTTTATATATTAAACCCAATAACTAATCTACTCGTGGGCGCGTTCGGTAGAACACCTGCCGTACGCACCGATAGGTCATGGGTTCGAATCCCACTAGGACGACATGTTTATAATTTTCTTTAAACATGTCTTCCCCACGTCTGGTAACTTCCGGCATTGAATGGGTGGAAGGAATATCGAAATTCCGTCCGGGTAACGAACCACCGTTCATAGATGGAAAAACCGTGAAGTGCATATAACGCGTTTCGGTTTCATGGATTTCCGAATGCTCAAAGTAAAAGGTAGGTCGATAGCGCATCATTGACTGATCTTCTGTGGCTAAAAAACACTTATCATCAAGTGAACCTCATGCTCGTCTGTCGATATCAAACATAAAAAAATACTAATAAACTAAAAACAGTGACGGTGAACGGCCTTTCGCGTTACTTTGGGTCTTCCTCGCACTGTATGAACGGCTTACGATTTGAAAATGTTCACCCTTCGCTGCTGGTAATTAGATATTCTCATTTTACTCAGGCTCAGACTATTATTTTTTAATTAAAAATTAAATTATTTTATCTTTTTGACAGTTTTACACAATAAAATTGAAATTAAAAAAATATCTTTATATACCTATATAATTCTTCTGTGAGTGTGTATGTCACTGAACTTCTCTCAAACGACTGGACCGATTTTGATGAATTTTTTTGTGTGTGTTCAAGGGGATTTGGGAATGGTTTAGATTCACAAAAAAGTTTGAAATTTTCAAATTAAAGACGTGTAGACAGGACAACGTCTGTCGGGGCCACTAATATATATATGTATTTACACATCTCTCTTTTGCCTCTGCCTCCGTTTCCGGTTCCGAAAAATCAAATTTAAAAAATCCGATCCCGAAGGTTTCGATAAAACTATCTTCTTAACATCTTTAATACCTACTACATACATATTATGGACGTATGTAATGAATTTAATGTATTTTAAAACCTTTGACATCGTGTCAAAAACGTGCCAAAGTAATTCACCTTGACACGCCCGCCAGCTGCCAAAGTATTCGATTATTCTAAGACCTACCAATACATTCGTTACCGATAGTAAAAAACGGAATGAAAAATTTACTTTCTTTTGTAACATTATCATCTTATACCATGGGTTTTTCATTTAAATGAAGTATTTTTTAACGGATTTCAACGTGATTGATTCGACTGTGCTTTAATATTTTGGTTGAGATATATACTGTCAAAACAAAGCTGAGTGATGTAGGATGTAGGATGTCTTGAAAGGCTACATCGTGAAATTTGGTAAAGATGAGCTTGACTTGGACTGCACTTCCGTGCCCTCAGATAGCTATCATCAATGCTGTCACTTGAGCTTTATGTTTGGATGACAGTTTACATATATGATTATCGGCACACTTATAAAAAGAAAAATAAATTCTAATCCTTAAAATATGCTTAAAAATGTTTAATCATAATACTAATAGGTTGAGTCGAAAAATATATTCAAACTAGCTGACCCGGCAATCGTTGTTTTGCCATGTAAATAATTTCTAAAAAGCAGGGGTTGGTGATAAAAAGTAAAAATTTAGGGTTGTATGTATTTTTAATGCCACATTATAAAAAAATAAAAACAAAAAATTTCGTCCAAAAATTAAGGGTGAACAACCTTATCACTTAGGGGGATGAAAAATAGATGTTGTCCGATTCTCAGACCTACCCAATATGGTAGCGCCAAATACATAAATTAATTTAAATAATATAAATTCATTCCCATTTCCATTCCAATATTTTTTACCTTGTAACACCGCAACCGCCGCTGTAGCAACACTGAAGACTACGGCGCCATATTGTTTTTCGCTTCCTGTTCGAACCTCCGCACGAGCAACACTACGTGTTCTCTATAAATTAATTAAAGCCCGACGATTAAGTCGTTTATAACTAAACAAAGGGCGCGCGCCCCCGCGAGTGTGGAAATAAGCGAAAGTGACAGTGCAAGGACTGAGTGCTGCAGGAGAAGAGAGTTGCAGGTATTGTTTCCCTTCTTCCTATCCGTCCCAGTCCGATCCTGTCCTTCTTCCTTTATCCGCCCTTGTCTCCACACACCCCGCATACAGTCCACTTATTTTATTTTGAAGAT
Organism: Anthocharis cardamines; assembly: GCA_905404175.1. NCBI lineage: Eukaryota > Metazoa > Arthropoda > Insecta > Lepidoptera > Pieridae > Anthocharis > Anthocharis cardamines. The sequence continues at coordinate 1,929,538 of FR989972.1, read as the reverse complement.
TTTAATAATATACTTGGCGCGTCCATTGTTAGTGGTCTCTTCGAGCCGCATATTTTGTTACCTTTTAACCACTATAAAACCGTTCGAACGGGAATCATCCAACCGCCCTTATTAGTTACCTTATTGTTAGGCCCTAATAAGCGATATATATATAATAAATCATATTTTTACAGTATTTTTTAATATATTTTACCGCAGGGTTGATATTGCATCATCCTATATTTCTCTTCAAAAAATACTGTAAAAACCGCCCGTAACATTAGTTACGTGTTTTACCGCCTAGATATAATATATATCTAAGTATTTAAGTATATTCCGCATTTAAAATCATCATATTTCAACGAAAATTATATAGATTTACATTTTTTATATTGTAGGGTAGATCACCGATCGCCGTTACTTGTTAATTTTGTTTCGTCGAACATTCTAGTTGCTACGTCATACACTCCGCAGCACAGCTGCTTAGTGCGACCACAGTGCATTGAACTTCTATAGTTATACAACTGTTATATTGTATTTTGTTTTATCGTACTTTAATTTTCTTTATAATAATTTATTGATCTTTTATTTTGATATTTCATTTATAACTATACATAATGTCTAAAACACGAAATACAGATAGCACATCAGAGGACACATGTCATGATCATCAATTAATAATTTTAACCGCAAAGCGCGAAGCTTATTTTGAGATAATACAAAATATTTACGATGTTTCTGCACATATAAAGTCGAACGACTCGATGCTAGAACGATTTTTAGATGAGAGTAATAACATTGAGTCACTGCGCGCTGAGTTCAGACTGGTTTTAGACGAATATAATTCACATTTGTTAAAATTGAATCCTGCCGCTACACCAGATTACAAAAGTCTTATATCTTTCGAGTCTTTATATGGGAGAATTAAAAGAATTCAGTGTGAATGTAATAAAAATAATAATAATTCGCATTCTACACAAGATACCGTTAATATTAAAGCCAGACCTACGTTGCCACCTATAGAATTAATGTCTTTTTCAGGTGATATTCGTTCTTGGCCTTTATTTTATGCCAGTTTTAAATCAACAGTGCACGATAATCCATCCCTCACGGACTCAGAAAAATTATATTATCTGTTAGGTAAATTAACAGACAAAGCCCTGTCTGTATGTGCAGGCATATCGCCTTGTTCAGAAAATTATAATTTAATTTTACAAGCCCTTATAGATAAATATGAGGATAAGCGTATGCTCGCTACCTCATACTTAGATCAGATGTTCGAGTCCAAACCTATACAATCTGCGTCCGCATCTAGCTTTGAATCATTTCTCGACAGTTTCACAACTGCAGTAAGCGCGTTGAAAAATTTAAAGTTAGACAATCTTACTGACTTAATTATACTTCATATCGCATTAAAGAAAATGGATTCGGATACTGTTCGTACTTTCGAATTAAGTTGTAAATCTAATCAAATACCTACTTTTGATAATTTAGTCGATTTTATAAAAATACGCGCTAAAGTTTTCGAACGTACACAAGTACATAATAATAATAATAGTTCACATTATAGTCGACGGACTATAAATAATAATAAACCGCCGCCTAAGTACAATACTTATGTGAGTACTTTGGTTGATTCAACCCGCAAGTGTCTTTGCACTAATATAATTCATCAACATTTATTTAAATGTCCTAAATTTAATAAATTATCGACACCTCAGGAGCGATTTAATTACATTAAAGATATAGGTGGGTGTTTAAATTGTCTTAGTTTAAAACATAAAGTGTCTCGTTGTTCGTCAACTTCAAACTGTCGCGTCTGTCATGCACGACACCACACGTTGTTGCATTTCCAGCGCACTGAACTCGCTGACCGGCCGGCTGCGCCTGCGCCGCCGTCCGCCACTGAACCTACGCGTGCGCTCCCCGCGTCCCCCACACCTCCACAACCTCACACGGGTGTCCCGCGTTCCGACATCGCTTTGTGTACAACAGCCACTAATAATACTGTTTTGTTATCGACCGCGCAGGTTGTTGTGTACGATGCGCATGGAACTGAACATATTTTACGCGTATTATTGGATTCCGCTTCACAAACACACTTTATTACTAAAAGATGTTGTGATTTATTAAATATAAAACTACAAAATACCGAATGTACTATTATTAAGGGATTCGGTGGCTTAGAAAAAAGTATAAATAGTAGTCAGATTAATTTAAAATTTTATTCCCGCTTTAATAAAAATATTCATTTTAATATTTCACCGCTGGTCGTTGATCAAATCACCGACTTACTGCCTACCGCTGTGGTTGACTCTTCAGTCTTATCACATTTATCTGGCTTACCGCTTGCGGATGAGAACTTCGGTGTACCTGGTCACATTGACATTCTTATAGGTGCATCTCTCTTCCCTCACTTACTTCTTCCCGACGTAGTCCGCGCATCTCGCGACTCGTTTGCGCCTACCGCTTTGAATACCGTATTAGGGTATGTTATTATGGGTTCCGTACCTACGATACCTACACGTAATTCGCACCAGGTCTTGTTGTGCTGCCTAGCACAAGAGCCTACCGCCCTTGACAGCTTAGTCAAGAGATTTTGGGAGCTCGAAGAGCTTTCCTACGCCCCGCCCATTCAGCATCCCACTGATGTTGAGTGTGAACAATTTTATAAGAATACCACAACCCGCGATCCTGTAACTGGTAGATACGTTGTCGGCCTGCCATTCAGCGATGATATTTATACACTTGGAAATTCTTATGAAACCGCTCGCAGACGATTTATGTGCCTTGAAAGAAAGCTTGTAGCTTCACCTAAGTTGAGGTCGGCATATGATGACGTCATTAAAGAATATCTTTCTAAAAATTATATCTCTCTTGCACCGCGATACGACCCTACTGATCCTACACCTTTATACGTCATACCGCACCATGGGGTTATACGCGAAGACAAAGCTTCTACTCGTCTCCGTATTGTGCTGGATGCCAGTTGTAAAACTTCTTCTGGTCGATCATTGAACGATATTCTGCATTCAGGTCCGAATCTGCAAGGTGATTTATTTCAAATCATTTTGAACTTCCGCTTATACGCTGTTGCTATGACTGCCGATTGTCGTCAACAATTTTTACAAATTATTATGCGAGAAGCAGACCGTCGTTTTCAGTGTTTTTTATATCGTTTCCATCCAGAAGATCCTCTCACGATGTACAACTTCAATCGTGTGTGTTTCGGACTGTCGTCTAGTCCATATCATGCGCTTCGCACAGTGAAACAGCTGATTACAGACCATGGTGCTAATTACCCGCTCGCGAGTAGTATTGCATCTACTTCGTTGTTTATGGATGACATTGCTTTCTCTATTCCCAGTGAATCAGAAGCTATCACCGCGTCACAACAGCTGATTGATCTGTTTAAATGTGCACAGTGGGAACTCGTCGAATGGCACAGTAATCACAAATCCGCTTTAAATGATATTCCAGCTTCGTATAAAGTATCTAATGAGGTCGAATTTGATAAATCCGTGCAACATAAAATACTGGGTTTGCATTGGTCTACAGATAGAGATATATTTTATTTTAAAATTACCGCTCCCGCCGATGTAACGTGCACTAAGCGCGTTATATTGTCAACTGTCGCTCGCCTGTGGGACATCATGGGATTTGTTGCTCCCACAGTCTTGTTTGTCAAGCTGTTAATAAAACAACTTTGGAATCTTAACTTAGATTGGGATGATACACCACCGTCACATATTATCAAAGTGTGGAAGCAGTTCTGCAACGAGTTACCAGCTCTCAATAATTTACGTATCCCACGTCATGTGGGTGTGACTGATAGTTGTACTGTTACCCTTCTCGGTTTCTCGGATGCCAGTGAGCAGGCGTACGGCGCAGTAATTTACCTGCACGTAAGCACCCGCACTGGTAATACCGTTGAGTTGGTTTGTGCTAAATCTAAAGTCGCGCCGACCAAGCCGATGTCAATCGCTCGTCTGGAGCTCTGTGGAGCACTATTGCTTTCGAAATTGCTTCGCAAAGTTCATGATAATTATAGTCATCATCTCTCAATCAAAGTATACACCTTTATCGATTCTAAAGTCGCTCTTTATTGGATTAAGAGTTCGCCTCACAGGTGGCAAACCTTTGTCGCAAACCGCGTTGTTCAGATTACTGAAAATATTTCAGCTGATAACTTTTATCATGTTGCGGGTATTAAAAACCCCGCAGATATATTATCGCGTGGTATCATGCCACATAAATTAATTTCACACCCTCTGTGGCTCCACGGGCCTCCGTGGGCTTCACAAGATCCGTCTCAGTGGCCGCTTCGTGCTCTGAACGATCAGTCTATTATAGACATACCTGAACAAAAGGTTTTAACGCACACTGTGTGCACGTCTTCAAAGCATTGCGCTTTGAATGATCTTTCATAAAAAATCTCCTCTTGGAGTAAGTTACTTAGTATTATTGTTTATGTATATAGGTTTATTAAGTTACTTCCCCGCCGCAGCACTACCGCAGTGACTGTTGATGATTTAAACTTCTCAGAAGTTAAAGTTCTTCGCCCTCTGCAAAGTAAATATTTTGCAGAGGAATATTATAATTTATTAAATAATAAGTCTTGTTCCCCGGTCTTCGACCGCTTGAAGCTATTCATCGATAATCACGGCCTACGAATTCGAGTAGGTTGTCGACTGGCTAACTCCGCACTGGACTATGCACATTAGCATCCAGTTATTTTACCGCGCAATGATCATATTATTATAGTAAACGCGATCATTGATGATATTACTTATTACTATATTACTTATTATTTTATAAAGAATTTAACCGCGCCGGAAATCAACAGTAATACCAGTTTGATTCATAGGCATTCGCTATTGGACAAGTTAGTTCAATCTTTTTGGGACCGCTGGAGGATGGAATATCTGCACGGTTTACAGGTTAGGCAGAAATGGAACTCGCCTTCTGTACCTATCTCTGAAGGTACAGTTGTAATTGTTATTAATGATAATTCACCGCCTCTTTCCTGGCCACTTGCTATTGTAGAAAAGGTGCATCCGTCTAAGGATGGCATCATACGCGTTGTAACCGTGAGAACTACGAAAGGAACGTATCTGCGTCCAGTCGTTCGTTTATGTCCTCTGCCTAAACAATAAGTTATTTTTATATATTATACATTTATACCGCTTTATGTTTAGTTTATAATTAGTTATAATTCCGCTTTGTTTTGGTACGTTTTTTACATTCCCGCATCACCATAACTTTACGAGTTATTGTATTTTATTTATCACACCTTATGATAAGTTTCTTTAAAGGTGACCCTTTAAGGGCGGGTGGAAATGGTAGCGCCAAATACATAAATTAATTTAAATAATATAAATTCATTCCCATTTCCATTCCAATATTTTTTACCTTGTAACACCGCAACCGCCGCTGTAGCAACACTGAAGACTACGGCGCCATATTGTTTTTCGCTTCCTGTTCGAACCTCCGCACGAGCAACACTACGTGTTCTCTATAAATTAATTAAAGCCCGACGATTAAGTCGTTTATAACTAAACAAAGGGCGCGCGCCCCCGCGAGTGTGGAAATAAGCGAAAGTGACAGTGCAAGGACTGAGTGCTGCAGGAGAAGAGAGTTGCAGGTATTGTTTCCCTTCTTCCTATCCGTCCCAGTCCGATCCTGTCCTTCTTCCTTTATCCGCCCTTGTCTCCACACACCCCGCATACAGTCCACTTATTTTATTTTGAAGATTTTAATAATATACTTGGCGCGTCCACAATATGCACACAAAATTTCATGAGAATCGGTCGAGCCGTTTCGGAGGAGTTCGGTCCCGCACACCGTGACACGAGAATTTTATAATATATTAGATATGAGGGATATAAAAAAAAAGTTAATGATTTCTTCAGAAAGATATTTGTCTAGACAGTGACAAAGGTTTATTAACACTTTCTTTTTATCATAGAAACATTAAATAAAAAAAATATAATATAATACAATAAAAGCATAATAAAGGCTTGTAGGGTTGTACAATTTTCTTTTGTAAAAAATTAACTATTGAATTTTTTACGGCTATTCTCGGTAAAAGGAACATTTTGAACGGTTTTGGAAAAGGTTTTGTTAAAGTTTACTCGAGTGAAGTTATATTTTAATTTGACGGGCCCGTTGGCGCTTTCGGTAGAACACCTGCTTATATTTAAAAATTTTCACCATTCCAAAAATTGATGCCTGTCGTTTGAAGACGTTTGTTTGTCAGTTTGTTTAAATTGACAGTTTTGCTATTTCGTCATATTCCTAACCCATTACTTTCCTTGTTTGCAATTTTTTTATTAAGCTAATTTTGGTAAAAAACATCATGCGCCATCTTAAAATTGCTTTCTCTCATGTTCTTTATGCATAAAAAGCACAAAAAAAAAAAATTTTACCCCCATTTTCGCAGGAGCCCCACTTCCGAATAATTGCCTAATTTTTTTATCCGTAAATAAAGGAACCGTGAATAAAGAGCTATTACTGTACTTTAAAGTAAAAAAAGGCAAAATCTACAATAGAAAAAAGTTTGGAAATCGGTAAACAGTCTACCAATGAAGATTTTGCACATAAATATCTACTCTTCTGTGACTTCGATAGCTAATTATAACTTATCTTTATTGTTAGTAAAAGGTGGAAGCAATTATTCATACAGAAAAGTGAAAAATTGTCAACGCACTGCGCATGCGTGGTACGTGTTGCTGTACATTTCAGACTTGAGAGTAATTCAGTAGCGAACAGGTCATCGAAAGGGGTGAGCGCTTTTCCGGCGTTTCGTTTTAAGTTCGTAAACCGTTGAAAGTTATTTGAGTGAAAGTGAAGTGTTATGTGATAGTGATTTTGCTTTGGCTGAATGTGATTTTGGTAATGTATCGATTTTAAATTACAATATAATACAATTAGTAGTAAATATCGTACTTGTAGAATTGAAGTGGCGTGTGTGGTCCAAATTTTTTTTTTGGTAAACGCTTAAATATGCTCTGGGATTTAGACAATTGTATTTCGTTTATATATTAATTTGAAACTGAGTAGTTAATTGATGTTCATGATTTAATCTAAGGAAGATATTGTTCTCATGGTAAGAAAGTTTTTTAGGTCGTTCTATGAAGAAAAATATTTTTGCCAAAATTATAAGTATTGTTTCACCTCTAGGTGGGATATGCTTTACGTATATATGTATAAATATAAAGTATATTGCTAAGTAGATTTATATGTCCTAACTGGGTCATATAATTATAATTTTTATCTATTTTTATTTACAAAAATGAATTCTTAAGTAGGTATTTGTATCACTCTAAGCAAACAATATACAAGATCTTACCATCAAGAACGGCTGAATGTCGAGTTTGATTAACTGGGCGAAACAGGTCTGGACTCTCGGCTCCCAAATAGGTAGTAGGTTTTTTGCCAAGGGATCAAACCACTACTTTTAAAGTGAGGTACGTCACTCGAGATTTAAATAATGTCTCTACTTTTTCAACTCTATGAGAAAATTAGTAAGTGCAACTCATGAATTAGGATTTCGTTTTTCTGAATTTGCAATAGGTACGCAACAATGACAAAAGAAAGAATGCGTTTCGCGCGTTTTTACTTTTACAGATTTTTTTTTTAATTCGCGCGCGACAATTTTTTTGACAGCCAGTAACATTTTCATACAATGTGCGTGATGGATCTCTTTATTATTTGAAAAATTTATATCCACGTTCCAAATTCAAATCACTTTTACTCCATAGGTTTTAAAAAGCTATTTTGCTCCCTGTTTGCAGAGAACAAACTAGCTCTTTTTGAATAGATGTGATATAAATATTATTAATATCTTAGCAACTATTTTTTAAAACCGTTATTAAATTTTCAGAAAACATACGTTTCTAATGCTTTGCCCGTTCAATGCCCGAAGTTACTAGGCAGGGAACGTAGTTACTGTCCCAGGGTCCCTGGTGGACAGGATTATATAAAATTATAAATATGTCGTCCCGGTGGGATTCGAATCCACGAATCATCGATGCGCACGGCAGGTATTCTACTGAAGAGCCCATCTAGATGAGATCAAATGCCTGACCGTTTGGCTCCACTAATAAAAATAATAATAAATAAAATTTTAAAAATGTGAATAAATATAACATTGAAAGTAATTACAATTATTTAACAAGTCAAGTAATTAGGAGTTTATTAGTACAAAATCGAATTGAAAACATTGAAAAAATGGAGAGAAGAATATATAAAAATCATTTTGAACATTTTCACGCTAATCTCATAAACTATAACTGATTTTCATGTAGTTTTCACAGACAATCATGTCCGAGCAACAACATAAATTGTCGAGTAGAACAAACAAACAAATCTTTCCTATTTATAATAAATCTTATCTTAGTAGATAGAAGTACCGACGACTTTACTCACTGAATATATTTATTATATCTGTCTGTTCACGCTAATCTCCGAAGATACTGAACCAATTTTCATGCAAGTTTCACACATGGATTAAGCAAAGTCTGGAGCAACATATTGGTATAAAACCGAGATTGAATACCGGTTAATTTACTATGGGAGCTTAACCGAAATAATAAAGATTTTTGTTAATATTTTTTTGTTTTTAGATATATTTACAGAAAAAAATAGTGTGGTAAGTTCATTGTGTATTACTTATTAAAACTAATATCACGGTATCTCAGTCAGACACGTATTTTGGAAAATAAAAATTAACCGGTTTCAATCCTTGGTATAAATTAAAAAATAAGATAGTGCTACTTATTTAGAAGAACTTAGCTAATAACAATATTAATAAAAATTTGTGCTATATATTTACTAAAAAAAAAAAAAACAATAATAACCTAATTTGGCTGAAACCTTTCATGTTATCTAATGGTCCATTTCCATAATTGTCCAATAACACTTCCAGTCGATAGAAGGCCAGCAATTTCCAACACGTTTCAATGTGAAGAGCGTAATCCTAGTACTGCGCTGAATTTGATATTTTAAAGCACTGGGTTTATTTTTATTGGCATCTCTTTCATACGCCTACAATAAAGGCTCTTCTTTTTTTTTTAGTATAAGGGGCAAACGGGCAGGCGGCTCACGTGATGGTAAGTGATCACCGCCGCCCATAGACATTCGCTATACCAGAGGGCTTGCAGGTGCGTTGCCGGCCTTTAAGAAAGATGTAGGCTCGCTTCTTGAAGGTTTCCAAGTCGTATCGGTTCGGAAACACCGCCGGCGAAAGCTGATTCCACAGAGTGGTTGTGCGAGGCAAGAATTGTCTCAGGAATCGCGCAGTTGTGGACTTCCAGACATCAAGATGGTATGCGTGGTATTTTTGACGCGATGACCGATGGCGAAATTCAGCGGCCGATCTTCTCATTAGGCAATTTATTGTTTTTTCCACAGAGTTATGTCCGCACATGGGGAATCACAAAACAGAAGAATTAAGTAGAAGTGTAATGTGTCATAATTTGTACCGGATCGATTGTCGCCAAATTCACACAAATGAATGGAGTATTTGCACACAGTTACAATTTTTTTTCGATTCGTTGATTATATTTAACTCAAAACTATCTTAATTACACAGGTCCTACAATTGATAATATATCTCAATGCTTGGCGTGACATACGATGTTTTGTAATATTAAAACAAACTAATATATAATTACTAAACTAAACTTTATGTGAAAGATAATATGAGGATGATTTTGGCTAACTGTTATCGATTTAGCGCCACCGTGCTAAATTGTGACGCGCGTGCCACGCCTACTTCGCACTTCTTCTTATATTTTCTGTTCTATACGTGGAATACATCCCATTTTTATATCAGATTTCAACATAATATGAGCTTGATGCTCACTTGATCAATTAATGATGCGCTAGCGACCTTCTTTTTCTTCGGGCATTCAAATATCCATAGACTGAAACCGATGTGTAACATTATATTTATTTTCTTTTTTATAAAGTGTACTATTTGTCTGACATTCTGTAGCGAAAAACCAGCGTGGTGAATACTAATACAGATTTTTACCACAATATGCTGAGCCCTCTGTGTTTTAGTATCATTTTAAATAAACATTAGTATTACCAACTGTTTTATGTTTTTGTGACAGGGAAAAAATGTTTTTCTCTCTGTCTCTCAATCTGCATTTTACACGTCTTTTCCAACTATGAACGGTGGACCGCTACCCGGTTGGTATTTCGATATATGGTCGTTAAATGGTCGAAGTAGTAGTTCGAAACCACGACAATCGAATCGACTTTTTTATTTTTACTTTCTCGCAAGTCATTCATGCCTCAGTAAAATATAATATTTTGTCGACAATTATTTAATTCAGGCATTCAAAAATCCATAGACTGAATCAACCATATAAGTGAATTACTAGTGGGGCATGGAGCAGACCCATTTCTGTGTCTGTTTCACTGATCATTTATCTTAACCCACAATAGCCTATCATAAAAACCACGAAGGTCGTATTTTTATTGAGACATTTATCAATTGTGCCTTTTAAATGTCTCTCAGCACCCTCGGGGAATCTTCCAGTTTAGAACAAAACCATTAACTTTGCACGGCGGTTGAATGTATCATTTTTTGAATTTTATTTTTTTCCACGACCTCAATACACCGCTATTTTTATCTCAAAGAGGTTTTCTTTTCTATTAATATTTTTTGTGCGCAGATCGTTTAAATGGTTTTTTTTTATGTTAGACATCGACAGTCGAACATGAGGTTCACTTGATGGTAGGTGATACCTCAGCCACAGAACATCAGTCAATGATGCGCTGTCGACCTACTTTTGACTTCGAGCATTCGGAAATCCATAGACTGAAACCGAAACGTGCAATGTGCACTTCACAGGTTTTACATATAGAGTAGATTACAAACAGCATAGTCACCATAATATCATTAATTCATCATCAGGTCAACCAATTCTGGATTCTGAACCGATACGACTTGGGAACTTTTAAGAAATGAGCCTTAAAGGCCGGCAACACACCTGCGAGACCTCTGGTGTCGCGGATGTCTATGTGATCACATGCCTTCAGTTTTTCAATTAATTATGACCTTGTTGGTTTCCAAAAACGAGCCTTTAAATTTTTAAAAGACCAATAACACATCTGTGAATTTTAAATTTTTGGATGTCCATGGGCGGTGGTATTTACTTACCGGGTAGCCCATGTGCTTAGTTGTTTGCTCTGTCTATATATTCATACTAATATTATAAAGGGGATAGATTTGTTTGTTTGTTTGTTAAGATTTAACTCAAAAACTATTAGACCGATTTTAAAAATTTCACCAATACAAAGTTACTTTATCTGCGAGTAACATTTTTGTATAGTAATTACATCTACATTGCACCCGTGCGAAGCTAGTAATAAATAAACCATCAAGAGATCCTGCCCGTTGGTACCTATTCCAGATAAAAAAAATTGAGAAAAATTGATCATGTATATAATAAAATATTGCATTCAATATTTGCTCTTGTATGAACATGAAAATGACATCATAAATGAGCCTTAATACCCCAGTACTTAATACTAAGGGACCTGGCATGATAGGAATTGTACTAGCGACCCTTGGATAAAAAAAAATATTTTTAAACAAAAAACAAAAACCGACTTCAATACTACAACTACATATAGTATGTACAAACTTACTAACTTACTTTAAAAATAATATTTTAATTACTTCAAAGCATTATTTATTAACAGTTATTTTGAAGTCGGTGCCAGCCAAGAAGGACAGTTTATTCTTGCTTTTGTAACAAACTTTCGAACAGTACGGAGCGGCATCGGTTGGGTGGCACCTCCTCCTTTTTTGAAGTCGGTTAAAAAGATGCATTTACACTTTTGGGTACGTAATGTAGGTACATAATGTAAGTACTGATATTATTTCTGTTGACTGAAGGATCTTTGAGACATTAGATAATCTCAGTCCAACTAAACATTTGCCTTCGCTATGAAAGATCTTTGTGAATTGGAACATCTGTTTGCATAAGCGTTTTACTTAAAAACACATTTACCAAATAAGATTAAGAAATTGTGTAGCTCCATCTAGATAACCGATTTTTTATCAGTTAAATGACTCACGAAATCGGACTGATTCGCTCACAGTATGTAAACGCAAACAGTAACGAAAGAGAACTTGATTTTGAAAGAGAAAGTGGTAATAACTATCGGAGCACAACGTATTCTATCCAACGTGCCACAAACTAGTTAAATCAATATAGTTTAGTTTATGGTTAAATACACTAGTGTGTGTAGTAATAAATAAAATGCTAAATGTAAAAAAAAACTAGCGCTCCACCTTGGCTTCGCACTGGTACAATGTAGATGTACTATACTAAAAAAAGCCTAGCCTATGTTACTCGCTGATAACCTAGCTTTCTATTGGTGAAATAATTTTTAAAAACGTCAGTCAAAATATACATGGTATATTAAATGCTTCTAATTTTACATTTACCGCCAGTTCTCCAAACAACATAGAAACAAACAAATATTTCCTCTTAATTATATTAGTACTAGTGACCCGCCCCGGCTTCGCACGGGTCTAGATTTTTTGCCAAAAAAAGCAGGGGTTGTATGTATTTTTTAATGCCACATTATAAAAAACACAAAAAATTTCGTCCAAAAATTAAAAAAAAAATAAGGGTGAACAACCCTTATCACTTAGGGGTATGAAAAATAGATAGTAGCCGATTCTCAGACTTACTGAATATGCACAGAAATTTTCATAAGAATCGATCGAGCCGTTTCGGAGGAGTATGGGAACGAACATTGTGACATGAGAATTTTATATATTAGATAGACGAAGACTTTAAAATAAATTAATTTAATCCTCCGTAAGCTCCGATCCAAAAATATCAGACTCGATATAAAAATCTATCCGTAACCGTAGCCGAATCCTCTATTATTAATCGTTTCGAATAATTTCAGATATGGCGGAGTCTAAACAGACATGTTATTGTACATATTTTTGTTTTCGCCCAGCCGAGCCGATACACTAGCCACGTAGCTTGCAATATTATTTATATTGCTCTCATAACTTATTAGTAATTGTGGGTTATTATTTGTTACAATATCTAATATCCGTTACCGACACTATCCGAAATTCATGGATAATCCGAAATAAATATATTCTATTCTATTCTAAATAATTTCATAACCGTAACTGAAACCGGTATGATATTATTCCTATATCCATATCTGTATCTACATCCGAAACATAATATCCATAACATCTCTAGTTTGTATTAGGGATGTTACGGAGGTGGTTTTAATGGAAAGGTATACGGTAAACGGAATCAGAGTTTTCAAATTTGGTTTGTTAGAATCGGAACCGGAATCGGAGGCAAATGCTAAAGAGAGATGTGTAATAAAATACCAGGTTAAAAAATAAAACATCTTACTAGGTGTTGAAAATAAAAATAAAAGAAATAATAATTTAAGTAAATTAAATGAAATGGCACTGACCGCGGCAATTGCCGCCGATGTGCTTTGACCTCCGTTTATAACCTCAAATTCAAATTTATCGGAACCGAAATCAGAATCGGAGGTGCAAAATCGATCTGAAGTTCCGACCGGAGTCGAAGCTCCGTTACATTCCTAGTTCCTTTTTAGTATGGAACTGAAAGGACATCTCTACGTAAACTTTGAGTTACTGTTTTAATTATATAAACTGTAACCATGCCGTCTTAAATGGTGATAAAGACTTAAATGTTTTACTAGTTCTAGATAAATAAGGCAACTCGCCTGTTTCGTCGTTGATTTACGATTAAAGTAAATAATGTTGCTAGAATGGATTTTAATAGCCTTACAAATACTTTAAAACGGATTAAAAATTTAGATTATTAATACTTTAAAAAAGTAATATGGTTTTTCTTTGTATGATCGAATTAGCCAGCTTCAGGGAACATGTTAACCCTTTAACAAGTAATGTTGAAAATACTCAACATTCTAAAGAAAAAAATTCTGTGTTTACAACGGACATAAAATATAAATAATAAATCGCGTTTAATCCGGTAAAAAGTATCTTATTTAAATGTGTGATTCTAGCGTTAATAAAAGACAAAACGAAATTTTTTTTCATAATAGAAGTCAAATAATTATTTTTTTTGTTTTGCGCATTAAAGGGTTAATGCGGGAATCGAACCCATTACCAATGATTACAAAATGAAAACATTAAATTACATCTTCCTATAGTTGGCCTGAATAACCCCGATATGTAGATAGGACTTGAGTTTTCCAAGACCTTATTATTGGAAACTTCCAGAAAATTCAGCTTATCTTAATTCTATTTACCTCACTAAAATCAAGACCAGATATTGTCTACTAAAAAGCCTTACCTTACCTTATTTAAGGGGAAAACTACGGTTAAACGCGTCATACAGAATGTAGACAATTATTCCTAAACTCAGGCTGTCTCTCTAACAAACTTCAGGATGTAAGTAATAAAATGTAGTAACCCAAATACAATTAATTTAATTCAACATAATATAATATAAATTTACTAAAATCAAAGAATTATTATTATTATTTGTAGAAAAACATCGATGAATAACATTAGAAAGTAATATTGAATTATTTTTTGGATATTCGTGAAACTTCATTAAGTTTAATTTTTGCTTACTATATCTTGTTTGTATTAACTTTTGTAAAAGGATAGCTTTTGGTAGATTACTGGAAGTCTAGACCAAATAATTAACGCTAGTAGTTCTCTTAAATTTATTATCCAAAAGTACCTTATTGAATAATAATTATGCTACAAGAACACTTAGCGCCTCCTGTCAGACACTGCAGGGCAACTTTTATGTAGCGACTTCTTAAACAAGCGATAAAAAGGCTAATGCATATTGTTGCATACATAAAACCAGGTTTACGGTATCAAAAACTATTATGATGTCGATTTGTCTTAAGGTGTTTGAGGAATGTGTCATGCCGAGTATGCTACAAGTTACATTTGCTAATTATACATAGAAATTTACCGAAATGAATATATCTATACATATAATAAAAGAGTAGGATCGAAATTACGCTTCACTAAATATTTTTACCAGAAATTAAGAGGGGTGATAAAAGAAGGGTAGCAGAATGCATAAATGCAATTTTTGAGATTCTTGTCTGTCTGTCTGTCTGTCCGTCTGTCTGTCTGTCTGTCTGTTTGTTCACGCTAATCTCCGAAGATATTGAACGGATTTTCATGCAATTTACACAAATATATTAAGTAAAGCCCGGGGCAACATATAGGCTTTGTTTCATCGAAATCGGTTATCGGAAAGAAAAGTTATCATCATTTAAAAATAATTATAAAGGCACCATATCACCAAATTGCAATGCAAACTGACTCGCGTTGAACTTTTTCGAATTGTCAGATGTCAATCACAGTTTGATATGTAAATGAAATACTTTGATTATTTCGCCATTTCCGATATGTAATCGTAGAATAGTGGATATGCAGGCCCATTGCGTAACTTCAGATGCGAGTTCGAATCTGAACATGAACGGAAATATTTTTTTTTGTATTTTTTTTTTTTAAAGAACTATTTTATAACAATAGAAAATGTATTATTGAAATATTATATGAAAAAGTATTTCTTATGAGATCGTTTATTTCACCTTTTCATCCATCCTTTCTCTACAGAATTATGATTATTCGACATTGCTTTTATTGCTTCTTAAGGACTGTCTTCGTATCTTAGAGGTTTCCGCATTTAGCACCGGAAACCCGAGTAGGAATCCCGGGAAAAGGGAATTTAAAAAAAATGTCTCAAAATGAAAATGATCAATTAAATGAAATAAATTTCGAGGTGGATACAGTATCTTCACCACTAATTAAATTTATAAAAAAAATAAGTAATTTAAAGTCAGGTTCATTTTTTCAACAATGGTATTTCTATTGAATTTCAAATCATACTTCGAACCCCAATCTCAACCACCATTAAACGTGTCGATAATATGATGCAAAAGCAACCGTAAATGACTAATTTGATAGCTCTCTCCCAAAAGAAATCACCAAGTACAGAGGATGGAGGATATGTCATTTGAAGAAAGCTTGCTCAAAAGCTAAGCTTAAAGTGCCCCACGCGAACGAAGTCGCGGGCATCAGCTAGTATATAATATTACCTCGACATAAGCATTAAGTAATAAAAAATAAAATAAAATACCAATAGATAAAAGATAAAATAAAATACCAATAGATAAAAGTGGGTTGCTTTAACTACCAGTATGTCATGACAAAATGGAGTAACATCTTTTGCACATACATATTTATTAAAAATAATTATTATAGAGATTAATTTTAGTATTTAAAAATATGTAAAACTTAGATCAAATTACGCAAAAAGTGCCAAATAATAAGAAAGAAAAGCTAAAAAACAAAAAAAAAGTCTATTTTTTCTAAAAAATGTTGCCTATCACATTTTGGGTGTTAGCCACCGATATAATTATCTCTGTAACGAAAATATATGCTATATCATACATGGTCTCGTAACGAACTCAATGTACAGCGAGCTTTATACCTTTTCAACGCAAACTCAATAACGCTGTATAATTAAGTTAATACATCAAGTGTCTATAGTACAGTAATAGTAATATAATAAAGGTTTCATAAACGCTGTTTAGTGGAAAATATAATGAATGATGCTTGTATCTGAATTTCATGAAGGTTAATTGATTTTAGAAATAGTTTCATTTATCTTAGACTAATGATCCGCCCCGGCTTCGCACCAGCAATATGGGTATAGAAAAACCTATGTTACTCGCTGATAATGTAACTTTGCATTGGTGAAATAATTATTAAAATCGGTTTATTAGTTTTTGAGTTAAAACGTAACAAACAAACAAATCTTTCCTCTTTATAATATTAGTACACTCGTAGAAGTATAAATATAGACAGACAAGCATGTGATGGTAGGTTTTTATTGACTTGGAGCTTTCAAAAATCCATAGATAGACCGAAACGCAATATGTATACACAATACGTCTTTTCCATCTATGATGCACCATCAGGATCTTCACGAACATTTTTTCAACAACAACGCGCTCCGGCTTCACACGGGTGCAATGTAGATGTACTGTAGACAAAAAATAGCCTATGTTACTCGCTGATAAAGTAGCTTTCTATTGGTGAAAGAATAATAAAATTGGTCCAGTAGTTGTTGAGTTTATTCATAACATACAAAAATTTAAATCTTTCCTCTTTATAATATTAGTTTAGATATAGAAGTATAGGTTTTTAATCATTTGTACTCAATATAATAGGTAACCGTAATCCACAGTCCGTTTCAACAATAGCAAATAGTTCGTTTGTGGTTTCAACAGAGGTGACGTTGTACGTGAGTGACATGGTAAATTCATTTGTGGAAATGTAATCATATCCACGATGTTACCAAAATTATTTTGAGCCATGTGGAGAAATCTTTTGAAAAATCCTTTATTTTATACTATTTACTTAAAGTTCGTAAACAAATGAAAGATGGAAGACGTTCATTGTAACCTTCTATTGTTGATCGAAGCAAATAAAAAAGGAAACAATATAATATTACATACACAATTACAATAGGTATATTCATTATTAATCATAGATGGAAAAACCGTGAAGTGCATATTGCGCGTTTCGGTTTCAGTCTATGGATTTCCGAATGCTCGAAGTAAAAATTAGGTCGACAGCGTATCATTGACTTATGTTCTGTGGCTGAGATATCACCTACCATCAAGTGAACCTCATGCTCGTCTGTCGATATCTGACATAAAAAAGGTATATCTTCTTCTCCTTCCTGCCATGTTCACTTATTTTTTTTTATTTGGGGTCAGCGCAGTGTGTTCTCTTTTTTCCATTCTCTCCTTTCACTCGCCATATCATCACTCAAATAGGATACTCAGTTTTTGTACTAGATAAGATAAACATATCGCTGATTTTAATCAATCCTACGCTACTCACCTTTAAATTTTGTTTAATATAATAATCATGAAAATTTGGACTAAAACATATCACAAGAAAAATAAGAAAATAAAAACAATTAATTATACTTGTTATCACAATAATCTATATATTATAGGATACATATATAAAATAAAGACGTGTTAGTTACACCATTTATAACTTAAGAACGGCTGCACCGAATTTAATTATTTCTTATGTGTTGGTTTCGTATCCGCCCCGAATAGTAAAATAAAAATTATATACAAAATACGTGTTGTCTCTATCTATTAACATAAGGGCATGATGTCTGAAGGTCTTTTAGCATACCTACGTACTATCATATATAATATATATATCAATGTAAACTGTTCAAATCAAAGTTATATCGAAGGAGACTTCTAAATTACTTCGAGCGCTTGATAAAAATCGATTTTTACTGTGTGCGTCGACAGTCATGTACGTATACTATCTAATAATAATACTTGGTAGATACTTTATAAAGCTTTTAGGGTTGTCACTTAGCTATTAATATATACTTAATATTATACAGAGGAAAGATTTGTATGTTTGTTACGATTTAACACAAAAACTACTCGAATGATTTCTGTCACCATTAGAAAGCTACATTTTCACCGAGTAATAAAGACTATATTATTTCCAGACATAATTAGGGATCCCTACTAAAACTTGAATAATGTAACCCAAGGTGTTAAAAAGGTTGTAGGGAAAATGTCTTGATCTACTGAAAATTTAAAAAAAAAATTACCAAAAAAAGCTACATTATCAGCAATATAGGCTATATTTTTTTGTGTACAGTACATCTACATTGCACCCGTGCGAAGCCAGGGCGTGTTACTAGTCCAATTATAAAGTAGACAATTATTTAAAAAAAAATCAATAATAATAATATTTTTTTTACTACTATCCGCAAAAAATAATAGACATGACAGATGCTGTCTAAGGATGGGGATTAGAAAATCGAATAGTAAATAAAACAAAATAATTATGTACTTATTTAGTTATTTTCAACTCCAAAGCTTTTTTATGCGTCGTTACGTAGTATAGCTTCGTACCTTTAATCTAATCTTTTCGAAAAGTTATAGGCTGATGCCGAAACATACTATATATCTCACGGAAATTTTATATCTTATACCTTTAAACGAGCAATTCTTGTATATATATATATAATTGGAATCTCGGAATCGGCTCCAACGATTTTCATGAAATTTAGTATACGGGGGGTTTCGGGGGCGAAAAATCGATCTAGCTAGGAATCATTTCTAAAAAATGTCATTTTATTAGTGTTTTATCAACTTAAAGGAAAAATTACTTTTTCTGACATCTATCGGCGAATAGTAATACTATTATGACTCTTCCTGACATCTATCGGCGAAAAGTAATACTATTTTTTTTAATTTCTTTAACGACACAACAACAATAAAGCTATTCCAGCAGATGGCGTTGTTAAGTAACACGAAGTCAATGATTGTTTGCTTTGAGGTTAGACTAAGAAAATCAATTGTTTACTGACATTACGCGCGCAGAAAGGTCTTATGATTTAGATGTTTCACGAGAGCGTGCGGCCCAACGTGTAGCTAATGAAAATAACGAACAACTTTCCAAAAAACACAATTTATAAAAAAAAAAATACCGAGCAAAGCTCGGTCATCCAGGTACTATGAATCTATGTAAAACCAAATACAACACACAGGAGAAGTATAATTGGCCTTATCGTTAAGTAGCGATTTCTTCCAGGCAGCCACATAAAACAAGTGAAGAAAGAGAAAAAAAAATTGTACGTTAAATCTATTTTCTTTTCCTTACTTACCACAACCCTGAAAATATAGGGCAAAATCAGTCACGGACATCGTACATTCAACGAGAAAAGTTATATTCGAGTTTAACTTTCCTGCTGACTGTACCTAATTAGAGCTCGAATACCTAATAAAATAGAAAGTAACAGTGATTGATTATGCTAGCTGAATGGGTGAATTCTGGCCCTGATTAACATCTAATAATTATGTAGAGCCTTTTTTAGTGTTCCGTACTCCGTACCAAAAACGGAACAAACAAACAGACGCCTGTCTGTCCGTCTGTTAGTCAAGATCCTTTTTCTCAGTAACGCGTGGAGGTATCAAGTTGAAATTAATCAAATACTCAGATCTGCAATCCCTTGCAAAAGTGAAAAAATGAAACTTCTAAGATTCTGACGCAAACAAAAAATACTTACGGCCCTTTATGCTCCTTTGATGCCGCATATTTTGTTATTATTACTGTATTTTATCTAATTATTAATATTATCAAGATAGTTAAAAATATATTATTACTAACACTAGTTTGTAAGCTTGCAAATTTTACTAACAAATATGGATGTAATCTCAGGATCTCAGGTCGGAAGGGAATCCAAACCCGTTGTGCTAGAATCATGGGCATGAAGCAATGACATGTAGCACATGTTTATAATTTTCTGTAAGCATGTCTACCCCACGTCTGATAACTGCGGGCATTGATCGGGTGGGACGAATATCTAAATTCCGACCGGGTAACGAACCACCGTTCATAAATGGAAAAACCGTGAAGTGCATATTACGCGTTTTGGTTTCAGTCTATGGATTTTCGAATGCTCGAAATAAAAAGTAGGTCGACAGCGCATCATTGACTGATGTGGCTGTGGTGTCACCTACCATCAAGTGTACCTCATGCTCGCCTGTCGAAATCTGACATAAAAAAAACAAGTAAAGGAAAAATAGAGAAAATCGTTTTTTTTTTTAAATGTAAAAATCTTTACTTAATTAAAAAAATGTACGGAACCCTCGGTGCGCGAATACGACTCGCACTTTTATTTACACAATTTCTATGAAACTAGGTTGGAACTATTCTTCAAGTGTGATTAATCGTTTTTTAATAACTATGTATAGAGAGGTAACTGTTACTCGTAGCCTTGCTATGAGTAGGCAAGGGTGCTTTTTTATTTAAAGCCATCGTGTGCTTATGTATAGGGTGAAATCAAGTGCTCAATTATACCACAAAGCATTATATACGACTTACATAATAATAGAGAAGTTATTTATAAACTGTCAAAGACGATGGGCTCATCGATGGGTCGCGGGTTTGGATCCCGCTGGGACGACATGTTTATAATTTTCTGTATGCATGTCTTCCCCACGTCTGGTCACTTCGGGTATTAAACGGGTGGGAGGAATATCGAAATTCCGATGAGTTTATTAAACACTATTCATAGATGGAAAAACCGTGAAGTGAATGCTTGATGTAAAAACTAGGTCAACAGCGCATCATTGACTGATGTTTTGTGGCTGGGGTATCACCTATCATAAAGTGAACCTCATGGTCCATATCTAATATATATATATTTTTTAATTTTACTATAACTTACATACGTATTTTTAATTTCAGATCAAACGATTTACGGGAAGTGTCAAGTAAGTCAAATCTGTCTAGGAACTACTGCTGTTCTAATATGAAACCTACGATTCTTCTTGTATACCCTTCTTTTTTATTTAATTGATTACTTACATTTGATTCGATGATCAAAAAAAATAATAAAATACCTTAATTTTTACATCTATTTGCCTTCTCTGAACACATATGACTTGATATTGTAAAATATACCAAGAACGGGCAACAGTTTTGCCAAAAATAATATTTCAATTAACTGAACAGTATGCTGTGAATTAGAAAACATAGTTTTGGCACTTACGACTTTTACTATCAAGCAATTGAGGGGCTTTTGCGCGGTGAGAGGGGATGATCCGTCGGCCGTCAGTCTATGCTACTCATATTTTACTACATGAAGGATGGTGTGGTCGACCAGTCGAACCACTGACTGGCCGGGCCTAAGGCCCCAGTGGTTGATGTCGAGATGTTGTATATATACTCAGCGCTCGGAAACATTCATATAGCGCGATTCAGTATTAAACGTATTTGTATTGATTCTTTTAGCAATTATAGATGTCGCTACAGATCTGTCCTGCTTCTACATTTTGAAGGTTATTGGCGTTATCAGGCGCCTTAAGCTAAACAAATGTAAAAATTTGTTTGGGCTCGTTGTCACACAGTCCAGTACCTTCGGCCGCTAAATGGGTGTCGTCAGTTGCGGATCAAATATCAATGGCGCCATAGGCAAGCCCCACATCGGCGCCTTTATCCATTTCTTAAAAATTTCTTCGTCTTCATTTTTTTCTGGTGAAATTGTCAATAATATCATAGTCAAATAGTTCTAGAGAAAGTAAAATATTTTTTTATACTTTTTTCGTCGAAAAATTCTGTCCGCCGCCCCTTTGTAATATCGCACCCCCAGGCACTTGCTTAGTTTGCCTTAAGGATAATCTGGCACTGAATGAGAGTAATATCAGTTCCGACCGGGTAAAGAACCAACGGTTATTGATTTTTTTTATGTTAGATATCAACAGACGAGCATGAGGTTCACTTGATGGTAGGTGATACCTCATCCACACTTTTTAATTCGAGCATTATCACGGTTTTCCATCTATGAACGGTCGTTAGTTACACGGTCGGAATTTCGATTCAATGACCGAATTTACCAGACATGCTTACAGAAATTTATAAACCTTTCGTCCTGGTGGGATTCGAACCCACGTGCCATCTATGTGCACGGCAGGTGTTCTACCGACCGTGCAAACGAGCCCGTTTAAATTAATGAGAAAACCGTAAAAATAGAGAGAGAGATATTTTTTTAACTTCAAAAACAACAACACACTAACCACTTGACAAAGATTACTAACAAAACTAAACTTAACAAATAAACAATAAAAAAAAAGAAACACTAGCAAGTGCCCCCGCAACCCTCCTTGTGGGTTGAATTTCGTAAAATGCGTTCTTAGCTGACCTCTACTCGGCGAAAGGAATATTCCTACCATATTTCAAGTCGCTACGCCTTATGGTTCCAGAGATATCGTGATGAGTCAATAAATAGGTGGGAATCTCTTTTATATATATAGATTATAGATATATCATGTTAGGCAGTTAAAAGGCCGCAGTCTCAGCATTGTGTATTACGCCTATTAGTTTCATTCTGTGGATTTTCTAATGTCTGAGGTATCACCTACAATCAAGTAAATCGATAATTGACATAAAAAACTGACGTTCAATTGAGAATTACAAATTTTGGAAAACATGAAACGTCAAAGAAGCTGTTTTCAATGACTTGAAAGAATTGGCTTCACCCTATGAATGATGTAAGAAGTCATCAACTCCACTAAAGTTGAATGAATCTTTAAAAATTCGTTCAAAAGATTCAAAGCTCTCTAGCTGAATTTTAATAATCATTCAAAAAGCTTGTTAATGAGCTTGAAGAATAATTTTAACAGCGGAAGCTTCGTTAAATTTTGCTGCAGTTTCATATTTTCTGACGTTAACTCTTAATTTTTATTTATTTTCTTATTAATTTACTGCTGATAGAGGACAAATCTTTGTTTTTTATTTTATTTTTTCGTTTATATATATGATTTTAATTATTATAGTTAATTACTTAAAGATGTCATGTGGAACATGGTGGTCATAAAATGGTTGCAGCTCCTTACAAAAAATTTTAAAACAAAAAACTTTGCGATTAAAAAGAGTGGCGGCGAGTTTATTGCCAGAGGGGTGAGCACGAACAAGTATCGAAAGAGTATTCGTATCGTCGACTGTCATTTGTATGAAATTTCTCATACAATTGACATTTGACGATTCGAATTCGATGTCGATAGTCGTTCGTGCTAGGCCCCCAGTTCTTCTCGTCCGTTCGACGCCCTTGATTTGAGAACTGGCAGTAAATGTAAAATTAGAAGCATTTAATATGTATTTTTTATTGACATAAGTGTACATTATGTTACCTAAATGAATAAATGATTTTGAATTTGAATTTAGTTCGCCAATGTCAAAATTATACATCCTATACTCGAGAAAATGAGACTAAATCATTTTTTTTTAGTAAAAGTTTAGTACTGAGCCATGGAGGAGGTCATCATATATCTATATATACTAATATTATAAAGAGGAAAGATTTTATATATTTTATTATTTGTTACGATTTAACTCAAAAACTACTCACCCATTTTAAAAATTATATCACCAATTATAGAAAGCTACATTATCAGCGAGTAACATAGGCTAGTTAGTACATCTATATTGCACCCGTGCGAAGCCGGGGCGGATGGCGAGTATCTTATAAAACGCGTGAAAACAATATATTTTAATCTTAGATTATTTATATGTATTAATCAAAGATTTTAATATTGTCTTTTATTAACGCGAGTATCACACATTTAAATAAAATACTGTATACCGGGTTAAAACGCGATTTATTATTTATATTGTTTAAATTATTTATCCCGACGTTTCGGATGCTTTTCAGCAACCGTGGTCGCGGGGAGAGAGTCCTGTCCAGACGGTTGCTGAAAAGCATCCGAAACGTCGGGATAAATAATAATTTAAACAATATAAATAATAAATCGCGTTTTAATTCGGTATACAGTATTTTATTTAAACAATATATTTTATTATATCATGATTATGTTATGCCACGAACAGTAATCAAAGAGTCAAAGATCGGTAACACATCTGCAAACCCTCTGGTGTTGCGGATGTCTAAGGCGGCGGCGATCGCTTACCAAGTGAGCCCCCTATGCTATAATAAAAATTTCACATTTATGCCATAATCAGAACAGTACCAAGCTGGAACTTCCATAAATTACCCGAAAAACATTAATGTTTCCATTACAATTGAAAGGTTGTTATTCCGCTCAGTACATTAAGC
The DNA here is from genome assembly GCA_905404175.1 of Anthocharis cardamines. Classification (NCBI taxonomy): domain Eukaryota; kingdom Metazoa; phylum Arthropoda; class Insecta; order Lepidoptera; family Pieridae; genus Anthocharis; species Anthocharis cardamines. The sequence goes on along the minus strand of FR989972.1, from coordinate 1,904,852 downwards.
TTGCAATTTAGATCAGATAGCGGCAACATTCTGGCGCATTGCCTATTTCATACATGGCAACACTGATACATTTACTATTTACTTGGCAAAAGGCACCCATGAACTACGTAAACTGCTGTATTTGCTTTGAGTAAAGAGCACTAACGAGCGAATTGGACACGGTCAAAGACTTTAGTGTTCTTTATAAGTTTACGTTTTATTTAGCTGTATAAAGTATTAACGTTGTAGAAAATCCAATTAAATTAATATAAATGTTTTGATGCACTCAACACATATCCACAACACACACACAACACCCACAAGCTTTGTTTTTTTTATTTTTTATGTTAGATATCGACAGACGAGCATGAGGTTCACTTTGTGGTAGGTGATACCACAGCCACAGAACATCAGTCAATGACCTACTTTTTACTTCAAGCATTCGGAAATCCATAGACCGAAACCGAAACGCGCAATGTGCACTTCACGGTTTTTCCATCTATGAACGGTGGTTCATTACCCGGTCGGAATTTCGATATTCCTCCCACCCGATCAATGCCTGAAGTTATCAGACGTGGGGAAAACATGCTTACAGGCAAAATTATAAACATGTCGTCACGGTGGGATTCGAACCCACGACCAATCGATGCGCACGGCAGGTGTTCTACCGAACGCGCCAACGCCTACTGGACCGATTTTAAATTTTCTTTCACCAATAGAAAGCTACATTATCAGCGAGTAACATTGGATTGGATTTTTTGTATACAGTACATCTAAATTGCACCCGTGCGAAGCCGGTGTTGCTAGTGGGGGATCAAAGTATAACACACCTTAATATTAAAGGCCCACGATGCAAGTTTCTTGCCTATTGCATACAATTAAATTGAAGCAATAAATGACTTGTATATTTTTTCATTTTTCATTCATTTTTTTGTGTACCGTACATTGCACCCGTGCGAAGCCGGAGGGGATCGCCACTATATAATTCATATTCTCTATGACTTGGCCAATGGCCATCTCATATTCTGGCTGGAAAAATCTTAGTATATAAATAAATAATTTTAAAAGTTTCTGTCTGTCTGTCTGTTTGTTTGTTTACGAATCCAGCAATTCTCCGAAGATACTGATTGTCATATAGCATACACACAATCTACACTTAGTTTAGGCAACAAACCTTTGTTTCATCGAAATCGGATTACGGAAAAAAAGTTATCTTCATATTAATAGGTTGCTTTGATGAATTCGACGCGAACTAAAAGTTTTAGATTCATAATAAAAAAATAAAAGTACGGATTGCATAATATCATCTGGCCCAGCCAACCTCGAAAAATATAATGCTATCTTTAAAATATGACGACGCCAAAAGATTGCCAAAAAGATTAAAAGGCAAAAGCTAATTAGGGTTTTCCAACAAATTGAAACAAAGCTTGTGAGAAAAAATTCAAAGAGACTTCAAATTACTCAAACTGAATTAGAAGTGAAAATCTATGGCAAAAATAGCGGTAACATTTTGGCCGAAATTCGATATTTTGTGGGAGTATTCGTGTAATATAAGAGTCGTAAATAAGGTGATATTCTGATGGCTCGGGCCATTAAGATGGGGCGATTTAACATTATTTTTCCTTCGCTAATAAAAAACAAAAAACAATTTTCAAAGCGCCGATTTTTCTTTGTTTGTAGCCCAAACCTACTCTAGGCGGCTTTTTTAACTTTGATACTACGATTATATTACGATGTTATTTTTGCGTTTTGATAATAATTAGTGGACGCTTTGCTTTGATTACACCCTTATAAGAAAAAACACTAAAGTCAAAGATACTGTTGTAGTGATCAGGACTTCACCGAATGAGTTATAAAACAAAGTCTTGCACTTGAGAACTGGATTTATTTAACACTGAATAAATAATTTTGAGACAATATAATTACAAGATGGTTAAATAATAAAGCGTGAGCATGCCGTTCGCAGCGGCAGTTACTGGTCGACTGAATTGACATTGACACATATTTGACTGGTAAAAACTTAACATTATGAAAAACAATAGACTATATTATGCGTCGCTTACATAGCCCCACCCTAGTGCTGCTGATGCAGCACTTTCTATTCCAAATGAAGTTTAGCGACGCGAGCAACAGATCTCTTAAAGCTACCCAATTGCGTTCGAACTTGAACCACTCGCACCCTTCCGTCCTTGCCGGGGAAAATCGCCTCTATGATTCCTCGCGGCCACACGTTACGAGGAGCATCAGGATCGATGATAAAAACTAAGTCACCGACTTGAAGAGGTTGTTGTGCCTCTTGGGTCCACTTTTGACGCGGAATCAATTCTGGCAGTACCTCAATAACCCACCTCTTCCAGAACATATCGGCCAACCGCTGCGCTATCCGCCATTGTCGACGCCGGAATAGATCAGAATCATCGAAGCTGCCCATCTGCGGTGAAACGGATGATGAACCAAGCAAGAAGTGATTGGGTGTTAACGATTCCTTGCTGTTGGCATCGACGGACACGTGACTCAGTGGTCTTCCATTAACAATGGCTTCTACTTCTGCCAACAGCGTATTGAGCACCTCTTCCCTCGGCGCTCTCTCCTTAAGGACAACCTTTAAGGCTACTTTGACGCTTCGGATTAAGCGTTCCCACGCCCCACCCCAGTGAGGACTGGCTGGTGGTATAAAAGTCCAACGGGTACCATGGACACTGACACTGGTCTGCAAGAATTGCTCATCGAGCTCTTCAACATACTTCCTAAGCTCTGCGTCTGCACCCCGTAAGTTTGTCCCATTGTCAGAATAGATATGCGCAGGCCATCCACGTCGTGAAGCCATCCTACGAAGAGCCATAATCAACGAATCGGTACTTAGCGATGGCACCGTCTCCAAATGTATAGCCCGAACGGTGAGACAGGTAAAAAGGACTCCGTACCGTTTCTCTCTTCGTCTCCCAATCGTGACCTCAATTGGACCAAACAAATCGATTCCACAATGGGTAAAGGGTCTTTGGTGATGAGCTACTCTGCAAGCAGGTAAGTCACCCATTTTGGGCATCTGAGGTTTTACTTTTTTTATTCTACATAACATGCATTTATTTATTATTTCTTTTACAGTAGGTCTTAATCTTATTAACCAATATTTTTGTTTCAGGTCATTTACAACCATCTCCTGATTGCCGTGGCCTGCCTTCACGTGGTAATATCTTACAATCAATTTAGCTACTTGACTTCTTCCGTCTAAAATTGCAGGGTACTTCACACTGTAAGGAACATCAACAGCAGCACCTATGCGCCCACCTACACGTAAAATATCCTGCTGATCCAGAAAAGGCGTCAATGTAAGTAACTTACTACTTTTATCTAAATATTTTCCATGTTTTAATACAGATATATCCGTATTAAATGATTCCCTTTGAGCGTATCGTAAAACCTCAATCTCAGCGCGGCTCATAGCGGTGCAATCATCGATTTCCTTTCTTCTACATTTATATATAAATTTCAGTACTACCGATGTACTTCGCAACAGCCGTATCCATGAAGAGAACCGCATCGGATTCGGTATAGGCGCGTGCTCAGGTATGTCATGTACGATATTCGTTATATATTCCATGTCACATTCCTTTACACTAGGTATAACTGTACTCGTCGGCCATGAAGATTTCGACTCGTACAGAAATGAAGGTCCATTAAGCCACTCACCAGTCAAGTGAAGACAATCATAGTTCTCCCTAGTGGCCATATCTGCAATATTCAAAGACGTAGGTACATATCTCCATTCCTTTATTTGTGTTAATTCGTCGATTTCACCCAAGCGGTGAGCTACATAAGGTTTATAACTCCGTGTATTGTTCCGTATCCACTGTAACACCGTCGTGGAATCGCACCAAAAATATCGATCAGCTGTTTTAATTCGATGTGTGGACTGTATTGTGTTAGCTAATCTGGCAGCTATTATTGCCGCCTGTAATTCCAGTCTGGGCACGGTGGTGGCTTTTACGGGAGTAACTCGACACTTACTAGCAACAAAACAAACCCTTATTTGTTTATTACTATCTAACCAACGCCAATAAGCAACCGCACACATAGCTTGAATCGACGCATCACAAAAAATATGTAGTTGTAAACAATTATATTCGGTTTCGCTAATGACCCGTTCCACCGGTGTGTTATATAGATGCGTAGACGCAACTATGTCGTTCCTTATCAGCTGTGAGTCACCCCTCCCGCTACCTGTGTTCGCCGATGCCGCTCGGTCTGCACTCGGGTTCCGTAATGTCGATCCATTCATTAGCCGGTAGCATCGTGGTATTCGAATTGTATTAATTGTATTTAATAATTTTAACCATTTGACCCAGTTTATATAAATATCCTCCGTGACATTTTCGTCCCAACCTATATTTAATTTCCAAGTTTCCTGGAGCAATATTTTACCATTAATAGTAAATGGCGAAAGGAATCCGTAAACATCAAACAATGACATTATGACCTTTAATAATTCACGTTTCGTGGGACATTTTGACCCATTAATTATTTCCTTAGGTATCCTTTTAAAGGAGGTGTCGAAACCTAGGGTATCGTCTACTGGGTACCATATGATTCCTAAAGCGCGCTCACCCTCTTGTGGTGCTCCGATCTTAACGGTCGCAGCCGTAGGCGCGAGCGAATCTTCAGGCAAGCTCTTTAAAACAATCGCGCTGTTACTAAGCCAGTTTCGAATTTCTAAGCTCCCTTTTCTATGTATGTACGAAATATCGCGCGCAAGTTTAATACATGTTTTTTCATTCGGTAAACTATCTATATAATCGTCCATATAATGCTGATTGTGAATAGCTTGAACGGCTTCAGGCATGGTCGATTCGTAACCCTGCGCGTTTTTATTTTTAATAAACTGTGCAATGAACGGTGCACAGTTCGCCCCAAAAATTAAAGATGTCATTTTATAAGTTTTTATACATTCGTTAGGATTATCGCGCCATAAAAATCTTAATGAATCCTGATCGTTAGGTAAAATCTTAACCCTTAAAAACATGTCCTTTATGTCACCCACTATGGCGATCTCGTATTCGCGAAAACGTAACATTATTCCTAATAATGATTTTAATAAATCGGGACCCGTTAGTAAGTAATCGTTAAGTGAAACGTTACATGTTTTGGCAGCCGCGTCGAAAACTAAGCGTAGTTTGTTTTTATAAGGGTTGTCGACCCCAAAGTGTGGTAAGTACCATGTCTTATTTACTTTTGTCGTGTCTAAAATTTCCTTAGCAAAATTATTATCTAATAAATGCTTTATACGATCTCGATACCTTTGTGCGTATTGTTTGTTACAGGCCATTTTTTTCTCCAAGTTACGTAGCCTGGACAAAGCAGTACGTTCCGAATCAGGCATCTTACAGTTGACATCTTTCCACGGTAGACTAACGTACCATTGACCATCTATTAATTTTGCCGTTTGTTCCAGGTGTTCCAGAGCGCGCAGATCATCGGAGTTCTGGCGAGGTTTCCCTGATATCCCCATAGACTCTATAGTAAATGACTTTTTTACCATCTCGTGCAGGTCTTCCATGGAAGTGTCTGCCGACCCAGATTGAACCTCGGTAACGTGCAGTGTGGAATAACTCGCGTAAGTTGAGAGTGACGTAGGTACTAGGCCGTGAACGCACCATCCCAGAGGAGTACGAGTGGCACAAGGTTCGTTACATTTCCCTACTTTAATCTCTAAAGGTAACATTAAATTATAATTATCCTGACCAATAAGAATTTCAGGCTTTTTATTTGTATAACAAAATTCATTTTTAATATTACATAAGTGTGCATATTTATTAAAATTAACTAAACTATAATTTTGAACAGGTACATTAAAATTCTCAAGACTACGTAAAGAAACATTGTATCTCTCACCGATATTGTTTGCTATACAAACATTAAGGATGTCCGCGTCACACACAAGCGCGCTATTGTCCCAGGCGCCGCGCACCTGCAGCGTCTCGCGTCGCCCGCGCAGGCCCGCCCGTGAGGCTAGCGATCTACTGATAAGGGACACTGTAGACCCGTCGTCTAATAATGCACTAGTATGAAAAATACCATTAGGTCCGTGAACACTTACGGGCACTACTTTTAATAACACTTTGCACTCACTATTTTTAATATGGGCCACTGTTTCAGAGGGTGTCGCCGTGGGTTCAGCGACGGTATTGTAACTACACTGACTATCGTCGTTCACTGTTTGGGGCAAGTTATAATGCAATAACTTATGATGAGGTTTTCCGCAGTTCTCGACGTCACACGCTGCCGCCGGACATGTTGCCCGGTCGTGAACTGAATCTATGCATTTATAGCATAAACGATTCCGTTTGACAAAACTCCATCGATCCTTGCGTAATGATTTACGGAATTTTTTACAATCCTGTAATTTATGTTTTGATAAGCGACAGTACTTACATTTTTCATTATTATCGCTATTTTTATTTAATAACACTGTATATGTACCTTCTGTGTGTTTCTTCCTATTATAGTAGCTATTAGTATCATTTTTAAAGTTTAATAAAGCCAATGATGATACTTTAGTAGCTTCTTCATTTAAAAATTCCGATATATTAATCCATGTCGGTCTTTTACCTTGTTTTATAAATGTGTAACTGTAATCCGCCCACTTTGAGAGCAAAATCGGTGGTAACTTAGACAATATACATGTAGTCATATTTATACAATTCAGATATTCATCTTGACCTATCACTTTAACAGCAGCTACACAATTTCGCACTTTTATTGAAAAAGACACAATATCTTTGTGATATTCCTCTGATACTGGATGTAATTTCTTTATGTCTACCAGGATGCGTGACAGTATAATGTCAGGATTTCCAAACTGTAGCTCAAGTGTGGACATTACCGTCTCAGGCGAGGTTGCACTTATCAGCAGGGCCGAGACAGCTTCGCGAGCTGATCCCTTCAGACATTTTCTTAAACGCCACATATTTTCATTATCACTAAACTGACATACTCTAGAAGATTCTTCATAGGCTTGTTTAAAATGAAGCCATTCCATGGGGTCACCACAAAATAATGGTAAGTCCTTTGGTGTACAAATTCTACTCAAAAGGTTTGAGTTGAGACCATTACTAGTAGAAGCGGCTGCTAAGTCCTTCAGTGCGGTAGCCAAAAGGTGAACTGTTCCCTCAGTGCCGGCATTCTGCGTGGCCGGCGGGCACGGCATGTCCGAAGTTTGACCCTTGTCGTGGACAGGCTGTGCTTCCAGTTCTTGATGGCTTTGTTCCAGCCACTTTTCTACTTCCTTCCGTGTGTGATCCGATTGTACGCTACACTCATCGTCGACCTCCGCTAAGTCCGCCGCTAAACGCCTTTCTATTAATTCCAGCTGTATTTGAGCCCTTGCTTCTGCAGCTTCCAGTTCTAATTTTTTCTTACGTGCAATAACTGATGACGAAGTTGACCTCGCTTTGGATATTTGATGTGACGTCGAAGGCATTCCAGAAGTTTCCATTCTTTGTAACGGCGGTTCCGATTTTATTCCGCTACCTTCATTTTTACTTTTTATTAGAAAAGTTTTATTGCGCCTGAGATTATCCTCTGTTATTTCGTCATGCGGTGGAATTTCCGACGCCTCCTTCTGTTCCTCGTCCTTCTTAACGGTTCGGCGAGTGTTCACCATGCTTTTTGGCGAGTGGAACATGAATTATGCGGCTCGAAGTGACCAGCTGTAGTGGTCAGGATTTCACCGAATGAGTTTTAAAAACAAAGTCTTGCACTTGAGAACTGGATTTATTTAACACTGAATAAATAATTTTGAGACAATATAATTACAAGATGGTTAAATGCAGAGCGCGTGAGCATGCCGTTCGCAGCGGCAGTTACTAGACGACTGAATTGACATTGACACATATTTGACTGGTAAAAACTTAACATTATGAAAAACAATAGACTATATTATGCGTCGCTTACAACTGTTAAAAGAGTTCTTAAGTTATAAATGGCGAAGGGCAGGACACATTACAATAAGATTAGTTTTTTTTTTATGTTAAATATCGACAGACGAGCATGAGGTTCACTTGATGGTAGGTGATACCTCAGCCACAGGACATCAGTCAATGATACACTGTCGACCTAGTTTTGTCTTTGAACATTCGGAAATCCATAGACTGAAACCGAAACGAGTAAACACTTCACGGTTTTTCCATCTATCCATTCTATCATAAACGGTGGTTCGTTACCCGGTCGGAATTTCGATACTCCTCCCACCCGTTCAATACCCGAAGTTATTGTCAAGTAATTGTGTATTAAAACGTGGGAAAGTCATGCTTACAGGGCATTATAAACAAATCGTCCTGGTGGGATTCGAACCCACGACCCACCGATGCGCACGGCAGATGTTCTACCGAACGCGCCAACGAGCCCGTCCTTATAATTGAACTGTGTAAATACTAAGGAAACAATAAAATATTTTTTATTATTTGGTTTGATTATAGCTCTTTTTGAGGTATCCAAATACCTCATCGTTATAAAGGCCGGCAACGCTTCCTCAAGACCCATGGTGTTGCGGATGTCCATGGGCGGCGGTAGTCACTTACCATCAGGTGAGCCACCTGCCCGTTTGCCTCCTCTAATAAAAAAAACCTTTCTCCTATCTCTTCATTTCCTTATGTCCCATTTCCGTCCCAATCACTTTTACGCACTTATAGAGGTATTATGTGTTGTCATTTGCCTATGATACCCAAAGGATATCTTTATATCACCTTCTATCACGACACCAGCATTTTAATAAAATATTTAATGAATTGGACAAATCCCATTGGGCCAAAGCTTTTATGATCGAAAGCTTTGATGCTTTTTTCCAAATATATAAATGCAGCGTGCTATAAATCGTAATATAGTCGTTACGGGACTCATCTCGATATCCAGAGTCTTAAGTATATATTAATCAATCAATCAAAAACACTTTATTGAACACCACACGTGAAAATAATAAAAAGATACAATATAGTAAAAAAATATAGTAAAACGTAAAATATAGTACCTATATATTATATAGGTATAATTATAATAAGTTTTTATTTCAGGCAATGCCTATAGAAATTTAAATACAATAAATATCCGACGGGCTCGTTGGCGCGTTCGGTAGAACACCTGCCGTGCGCATCGATGGGTCGTGGGTTCGAATCCCACCGGGACCATATGTTTATAATTTTCTGCAAGCATGTTTTCCCCACGTCTGGTAACTTCGGGCATTGATCGGGTGGGAGGAATATCTAAATTCCGACCGGGTAACGAACCACCGTTCATAGATAGAAAAGCCGTGAAGTGCATATTGCGCGTTTCGGTTTCAGTCTATGGATTTCCGAATGCTCGAAGTAAAAATTAGGTCGACAGCGCATTATTGACTGATGTTCTGTGGCTGAGGTATCACCTACCATCAAGTGAACCTCATGCTCGTCTGTCGATATCTGACATAAAAAAAAAAATAAAGAATAACGACGGGTTCGTTGGCGCGTTCTGTAGAACAACCGTGCGCATCGATGGGTCATGGGTTCGAATCTCACTAGGTCGATTTGTTTATAACTTTCTGTAAGCATATGTTCCCCACGTCTGTTAACTTCGGGTATTGAACGGGTGGGAGGAATATCGAAATTCCGACCGGGTAACGTTAGATAAAATAAAATAACGTTAAGGGAATATTTTATATATTTTATTAGTTTTTTTTTGCATTAATTTACATAATCCCGCCACTGTATATACCTATACTTTTTTCATATATTTTGTATTTATTACTATTTCTTTCATTCTTCTGTATGTATGTTTCGTTTTTAATAATTATTTGTTTTTTTAACGCTTAATTGTTCTGGTCCAAATGGACGTAAAAAGTTCCTTTTAATACAAATGTTAGGTGACTGTGTATTATATAGTTATATTTTTTATAGATTTTACTCCAAAGCCGCCTTCACTTTATGACTTGTAGTCCCATAAACGCCATAAACCGTCAGAGTCATTAACGTCTCGTACACGATTGGTATCAATTTCGGTTAGAGTTTCGCCCCAAGATTTAATGCGCCTATATTAAGGGCACTTGCAGTAGTTATGAAGGCAGATATTGCCAGGGTTTTAATTAATAAACCTTCGTGATTCAGTGGCGTCACGATGTGCTAAATACTAGAGAGTTCGATGTCCAGATAAAAAAACGAACTAATAAAAAGAAGCCACATATGTAAAGAAAAGTTTCAGTGAAGCAGGGCCCCCAGCACGAACGACCATCGACAAATTATTCATATCGTCAAACTGTCAGTTGACAGTTCGACGATACGAATGACAGTTCGACGATACGAATACTCTTTCGATACTTGTTCGTGCTCACCCCTCTGGTATCATATATATGCCTCATTTTTTTATTGAGGGGAAATGCAGTTTACGCACCCGCTGCGGGGTAGTGCAAGGACGAGGGTAGTGTGGGACTCACCCTACCAGTCAAGCTGATATAAGCCCTCTGCTCCAAGCAGCTGGGTCACTGGGAGCTACTCACTAAAACCTCTCACACCTCAATCCGCCATAATGGGGCCCATGGGATAGTGATATCATTATAACGGAAGCCCCAGTGGTCAGGACAAACAACCCCATCAACGTCCCGCTTATACATCCTTCCCATGCTCAACATGGGAGGAGTCCGCGGGAACGTATCTGCCCCATACTCCATGATGAGAAGGGAATTTAGTTTTTTTTCTGTTAATATCGACAGACGAGCGTGAGGTTCACTTGATGGTGTGTGTCATAGGACGTCAGTCAATAATGTGCTGTTGAACTCATTTTTTACTGAGACCGAAATGCGCAATGTGCATTTCACAGTTTTTTCATCTGTGTACGGTCGTTCGTTACCCGGTTGGAATTTTGATTTTCCTTTGATATTTCGTTCCGACAAGGACTAGAAATACCCCACTGCTTTCAATTCCTCTTACATTTTTCAAACACACTAAATACTCATTATTTAATCGATCAAAATATAAAAGAAAACCTAGTTTTGAAACCAACCTAAATGGTGAGATTACGTAGCCTGTGCTATGTCAATGCTAGGTATAGTGCTGGTGTTCAGAACCTCACCAATACTGAGGCATCAGCCAAAAATGACAGCTAAAATCGTATTACTTAAAATTATCTGAATTACCTGAAGATAATAATAACAACATTAAATAGAATTTAAAAAAGTGCCTAAAAATTCATTTTTTTTCTTATTTTTATATAATAGAGGGCAAACGGGCAGGTGGCTCAAGTGATGGCAGAGGGCTTTCAAGTGTGTTGCCGACCTTTTAAACTTCTTTAAGACTTGTAATACATTTTTATTCTCTTTACGAGACGATAGTGCACAGTAGAGGCACAAATAAATTACCTAGACTGATATTAAACCCGATGAAGTGTGAAATAGCTCTCGTTCGCACCAACTGGTAACAGCACGTATCGCGCAAATAGAATTTTGTCCTATATTTCTTTATCTACTGCACGACGTAAAATCAATGATGCGCTGTCTACTCATTTTTCAGTATTCGGAAATGCATCTACGGTTATCCTATATCGACTTGACCGTGACCTTAATCTATGGAATTCTCTTCCCACTGAAATCAGAAAGGTTCAAACTCTTCAATCTTTCATAACTATGCTCTTTAAGTATTATTTATTACTGTGACAAATTTATTAGTTATTTTATTGTATTAATTGCCAGAAATATAGATGTACTATACACAAAAAAAATCGGTTCTGTAGATCCAGATATTACTCCCTTCAAACTATTTTACACCTTGGGTTACATGATTCAAGTTTTAGTCGGGATCCCTAATTATTTCTGGAAATAAATATACCTATGTCACTCGGTGAAGATGTAGCTTTCTAACGGTGAAAGAATTTTTAAAATCGGTTGAGTAGTTTTAAATTAAATCGTAACAAACAAACATACAAATCTTTAATCTTTATATTATAAGTACGACGAGCATGAGATTCACTTGATGGTACTTCAGCCACAGAATATTAATCAATAATGCGCTGTGGACCTACTTTTTACTTTGAACATTCGAAAATCCATAGCCTGAAATCGAAACGCGCAATAAGCTTTTCACGGTTTTTCCATCTATGAACGGTGGTAAATTACCCGGTCGGAATTTCGATATTCCTTCTACCCGTTTAATGCCCGTTGTTACCCGACTTGAGGAAGACATGCTTACAGAAAATAATAAACATGTCGTCCCGGCAGGATTCGAACCCACGATCCATTGGAGCGCACGGCAGGTGTTCTACCGAACGCACCAACGAGACCATCAATCCCGAAGTCATTTATAGAAATGTATTAATATTACAAATGCGAAGGAAATCGAAATCGAACTGTCAATCGTCCTTTTTCCTTGCTTTAGTGAATTTACTTCCATACAAAAATCCTCTCATAATCTAAGATTACCAAAGAAACCCAGTTTAGCAATTTATCACACTCCAGTGACTTCAATAACTAGAATTTTTGAGCTAAAATAACGTTACGCCTACACGCCACTTTCGTTATATCTGCGCTAAAAGGAAATTTGCCCGTTTTCCCAAGATAATAACAACTTAGAGTCACCGCAGATACGATAAGATAGTTTTAAATGTTAACATATCGATAGGTCCTATGAATAAGAGCCAAAATGCAAATCACATAATTATGTACAAGAGAGGCTTTGGAAGTTTAAATTTACAGACATACAAATATTCATTCTATATAGACCGTTATACTGTGATAATTTTTTTATTTATTTTTTATGTCAGATATCGACAGACGAGCGTTAGGTTCACTTGATGGTAGGTGATACCTCAGCCACAGAACATCAGTCAATGATGCGCTGTCGACCTAATTTTTACTTGGAGCATTCGGTAATCAATAGACTGAAACCGAAACGCGCAAGCACTTCACGGTTTTTCCATCTATGAACGGTGGTTCGTTACCCGGTCGGAATTCCGATATTCCTCCCGCCCGATCAATGATAAATCACTTGTTTAATAACTTACATGACTAATTATAACATATGTGTTTACCATAAAAAAGTCAAAATTACCAAATTGTTAGATTAGCCCATATACATACATATACCATACCATAGATATAGCTCAATTTTGCTTGATCTTTCGTATACTGGGAATGAATGAAAAGAATGGGAAAGATACGTTTTATTAACTTAGGCATTTTATTTACCCTTAGAAAATGCTATGTTTTTAAACTAAATAATGTTTATTCGTATATTATAGAAAAATGTCAATCACAGAATATAATAACTATTATTATTATAATAAAATCACCGGTGTACAGTCCTTTGTATATTCGATACTAGCGACCCGCCCCGGCTTCGCACCGGTGCAATGCTGATACTAAATACACTACAGAAAAACTGTTATTATTATACATATAAACCTTCCTCTTGAATCACTCTATCTATTAAAAAAAACCGCATCAAAATCCGTTGCGTAGTTTCAAAGATTTAAGCATACAAAGGGACAGAGAAAGCGACTTTGTTTTATACTATGTAGTGATAGACTTAATTTCTTGTACATGAATATGTATATTCAACTACCAACACATATACACTTTATAAAAATATATATTTTCACTTTGAATATACGATAATTCAAATTCAAAATCATTTATTCATATAGGTAACACAATGTACACTTATGAACGTCAGTAAAAAATAATATTTTTATAGCATTTAATATATATTATATATTAAATGCTTCTAATTTTACATTTACCGACACATAATTACATACATTCCGACAAATTGACAATATTTCCTTGTAATAACTAGAACTTAACTGTAGCACGACTGTAGACAGAAATACCCTTTTCTTATACTTTACCTAACTAGACATTAGTCAATACAGTTTCTCGAAACAAACATACCAAAAAAATCAAACATCTTTCAACAGAGATCAAAATTTAATCTTGATCTAGGTAGATGACCTAACGTATCCCAATGTCATACGACTCCTATAAGGACACACACAGCTTAGAAACTCGTTGAAATTCACAAAAACTTTCCAAACCTTTCCAATTAAATGTCTACGAACATTTTCCAATAAAAATTTCATCAGATTGTGAAATTTGATTAATGTAATATTACTAGACTAATACAACCTAATATCGCAATGTCAGTTATTTTCTTAAAATCATTCTTTGATTATGTTTTATATTAAACTAGCTATCCTAGCGAACTTTGTACCGCTTAACATCATACTCTATATATTTGTTTACATTTCAATTCATACATCACGCCTCTTTCCCATTGGGGTAGACAGAGATCACGGACTTCCATATGCTCCGATCCTTGCATACCACTTACGCTATTTCCACTGTCATCAGTGCTTTCATACTCGCTCATGGGCTTTTAGTACTTTTGACCTGGCCATTTTGAAGAACATCTCCGATCTGATCGAGGTAAGTTCGCCTAGGTCAACTACTCCCGATTCTAGTTTTTCTATATATTTCAATATCTTTGAGCACTGGTGCCAAATTATTTTCCAAATAAAATGATTTTTTTTTAAATAATTATCATGTTTGTACAAAATACACGGATAAAGGTAAAACATCGAAACAAAAGATAAAAAGAAAAATTGTTAAATCTTATAATTTAGGAATTTGACAGATTTTTACCGAAGTCTCTTGTGGCCCCAGGGCCGTGGGTCCCCTAAATCCAGCCCTGTATTTTCCTATACTATCTGAGAAACACGTAATGTGATAAGCGTTATCAGGTTTTCTTTTATCCACATTTTCCTCGTTATAGGTATCATTCAGCATTTGTTTGTTTTGTTTCTCACTGAAAGTATTTTAATACTGTTATTTTAAATACCTGTCTTCAGAAAACCGTCTTCTATTTAACATAGCTTATAGTCCGGGAGCCAGGTGCAAATTTGGTTAATTATTTCCTCTCGAGAGATAATTCGTCAGACGCATCAGAGTATAGTATTATAAAGCCTCGTGAACGTCAGCTGGCGCTCGGGTGGGGGGATGAGCAGTTGTAGAAAAAAATACATTCATTCATTTCCTCTCAGCTAAAAATTTGTCAAATTGTAGTTAATCCAATATTTCAACGAAAAAAAATAATCAGCTGGTTACAACATAGTGTATTATACGTCAGCTGGTGTCTCGAACATGAAAAAAAAAAATATTTTCCGTGATTTCCTCTCAAACAAAAATTTACCTGATGATAGCTTATATGTAACTGTGGATAAATATATAGATCAGCTGGCTGTATCTTGGTGGAAAAACCGTCAGCTGATACTTTGAAAGTAATTTTTTTTTTTTTTTTGGTATAAATTTAAATATTTGAAGCCCTATTTATTTATCGAGTAACTAATTCATTTATACTAAGCTAATGTATTATTTAATTATTTAAATATATAAAATTATTTGATTACATACTTATTCGTTTCAAAAATATTGATACTGAATGTTTATTTCAACTCAACTATCATATTGAAGCGCAATATCGAATAATTAAAGATACGTCATTTCCTCTCAGATGAAAATTTGTGAGCTGATTGTTAATATACTGATGCGATAAATAAAAAAAATCAGCTAGCAATAAGTCGAGGAAAACCTAGTCAGCTGATGCATATAAATTGGCAGTAGATGCTTCTGCCTAACTCCTATGTAATAACTTTCAAAGTATCAGCTGACGGTTTTTCCACCAAGATACAGCCAGCTGATCTATATATTTATCCACAGTTACATATAAGCTATCATCAGGTAAATTTTTGTTTGAGAGGAAATCACGGAAAATAATTTTTTTTTTTCATTTTCGAGACACCAGCTGACGTATAATACACTATGTTGTAACCAGCTGATTATTTTTTTTCGTTGAAATATTGGATTAACTACAATTTGACAAATTTTTAGCTGAGAGGAAATGAATGAATGTATTTTTTTTTCCTTCGTGCGTGGGAGGCTACAACCGCTCATCCCCCCACCCGAGCGCCAGCTGACGTTCACGAGGCTTCATAATACTATACTCTGATGCATTTTACTAATTACCGCTTGAGAGGAACTTGGTCATGAAAACCTGTTGCTGGCTCCCGGACCATTACCCTAATTTACGAAGACTTTAAAGCGAACTGGGGAATTTGAGATAAGCAAGTCATTACTTTATAAATACACAGACAAATTGGTCTAAATCAGTAATTACCTATTCCAAGAATCCGGCGAAACCTCAATTTATCGTTGAATTACAATAAAAGGTGCCGCTAATGAATTAAAAGCCGCCAATTTGTGATGATACTGTTTCATTTTTGGCTTATAATGCTCTAGATATTTTTTTTAAATTCGGAGAAACGGGTATGTGGCTCACGTGATGGTAAGTGGCTCACAGGATGGTAAGTTTTCACCACCGCCCATAGACATCCGCAACACCAGAGGTCTTGAGAATATATCAGAGTCCTTCAATGAATGGATAGGCGCGTTTCTTAAATATTCCTAAGTCGTTTGGTAGAACATCTGCCGTGCATCGATGGATCGTAGGTTCGAATCCCACCGGGATGACGTGTTTATAAATTTCTGTTAGCATGTCTTCCCCTCGTCTGGTTACTTCGGGCATAGAATGGGTGGGAGGAATATCGAAATTCCAACCGGGTAACGAACCACCGTTAATGGATGGAAAAACCGTGAAGTGCACATCGCGCATTTTGGTTTCATTCTATGGATTTCCGAATGCTCGAAGTAAAAAGTAGGTCGACAGCGCATGATTGACTGATTTTCTGTGGCTGAGGTATCACCTATCATCAAGTTAACCTCATGCTCGTCTGTCGATATCTGACATAAAAAATAAATAAGCGGGAATAGAATTCATTACTTACTCGTACTTACGCCGATACGCCGATACGCCGATACGGCTTTACGGCAAATTTCAATACTTCAAGAATTTTAACTACAAAATACATTTTGATTATTATATATTAACATTTACACTACGATCATTAATCGAACGATTAACGATACGACCTTTCTAATTTGAAATTCGATTTTCTTCCCAACCGTTCTTGATGTAGCCTCAATCATCACTTCCGGCGGAAGTGAAATCACGATTCGTCCCAACGCAAACCTTTCACGCCAGCAACTTTCTCCAAACCATTTACGAGTATTGATAAAAAGTTTTAATACTGAATACCCACAAAAATGAAGGCAAAAGCTAATGGTTTATATTATATTCCATACTTTAATAAAAAAATGATGTCTTTAAGACAGACTTTTTTTTAATTTTTTAGTTAATTATGCACTAATATATATTTTGTCTCGGCGCCTAACTAGTCGAATAAAGTACGCTTGCAGTGGTACTAAATAATAGACACAAAAATTTAAACATCTATCATATATATACTTTTATATACTCCCTATCTTCATACATATATCTTAAGCTTCAATTCCTTTCTATCCAGGTTGCCTGGAAGAAATTGCTTTGAGCAATAAAGCAATTTTTTTTCTTTAGGTTAAGTTTTTGATGTATAAGTGTAAATAAATAAATATAGACTGAGTTTATATATTTTAATAAAAAACAGGAATAAAAATAAGATATGTCTACGGCGCGCTTCCGGCGCACCAGGGCGCCGCGCCGGAACCGGAAGCCCTGCTTTATGAAATTAATAGGTCAACAGCGCATTGATCCTGTGATTGAGAAATCAACTACCATGTAGGAAGCCTCAATCTGTCAATATTCAAGAAACAGTTTGTTAAATTTTGAATTACGTAAGAAGTCGTATCGATAGATAGTTATCTACATAATAATATTTCATAAATTCCTATATTTTCCTATTCCTATATGCCTCATGTGATAGAAATACTTTCTATAACTAATAACGTCACTATTTCTACTAAAATCTTTACTAATATTATAATGAGGAACACAAAAACTACTGAACCGATTTTAAAAATTCTTTATGTTTTGTGTATAGTAAAATAAATAAATATACTACATCTTAATTGCGCCCATGTGAGACATGTTGTTATCCTATATAATTTTGCACACACGTTATATCGTTTGTGGCACTCCTCCGAAATGGCTCCACCGATTTTTATGTATATTTGGTAGATACGAGAATGAGTCTTATAGTATATTTTATACCGCTAGGTAATTAGGGTCCCGTTCCAAAAAAAATATGTCATTATTTTTTTGATTTACCATCTTAAAATACCTATAATTCCAAATATTCATTTGTCCAGCGGAGAGGTGGTCAACTATTAATGTATAGGTATATTTTACATGTAATAATGACATCATGCATTCATAATGTGTTGTGAATTCTGTGAAGAAAGAAGAATAAGAAGAAATTTAAAATTCGCAGCGCTTGCGTTAAGCTGGCTTCCCACGGTCCACAATTCTACGGATGATCACGGACAGCCGACGACCACGGACGGCAACGCACACAGACAGGGCTCTTCCAACGGCGCGTGTCGGTCTGTGTAGATCTTTTGATAGCTTCATTTCACAGTAAAAGAGATTTCAAGTGATTTCGAATACCTTCTGAATAAAATTGGTCCAGTTATATCAAGGAATGATACCAAGAGCGAAAATATATTCCCATTCAAGAACGGTTTGCAATTGCACTCAGATTTTTTCACCGCACCTTTGAAGTTACCGCCTCGCGACGGATACCGGCGCACCGCCACAGTCAACCTGTGCTACCACGGACGAGACCCTTCCCACGGTGTGTCGTGCGAGCTGGTCCGCGTCCGTCCGCAATATCACCGACCGTGGGAAGCTAGCTTTAGACGCGGCGCGGCATCCCGTTACAATATTTTTTATAAATTTGATTCTCCAGGATTCGAACTCGGAACCTCCGGTGAAAGATGCAATTTATTGGACTGAACCACGGGGGCGATTAATAGATAGTGACATAATAATACAAGAATAAAAAATTATCACTTTTTGATCCAAGCAAAAAAGCATTTAATTGTAGTCATGTCTTAGAATTGACTACGTGCTCTTAACGTTAACAGGCATTCCATTGTGTCGTAGAAGTGGACTGGACATGGGCACAGTTGAAATAAAAACAGTTGTTCATCGAACTAATGTTTTGTTTCTAGGTCAACTCTGATGACGTTTGAATGTGTTTTTTTTATAAAATAGGACAAACGGACATTTAGTTTCAGTCTATGGATCATTGACTAATGTACTGTGGCTGAGATATCACCTACAATGTGAACCTCATGTTTTTCTCTACATATACTTTTTTTTTATGGAAAACTACATATACGGAAAACTACCAGTTATATCAGTTGCGTTGTCGAACTTTTAGGAATAAATAGGCACTTTCCATGAATGTTCCCAAGTAGTGTTCTATATTTCTTCAATATATAATATTTCATCTGATCTTCATATTTGTTCAATAACAAATCAAATAACTTAGTCAAACTACTAGAAAAGTAAGTTTCATATATTGATCTCTACAAATTATCTTGGAAACTCTAATGAACCAAATCATTACAAAATAATGATTTTTTCACAAAACATGGTAGGAGACCACTCAGCTAGAGACCACGCTAGAGCGGTGTAGCGCCGATTTTCAGTTGTCCTTTGGTGTTTGATATCCATAATGACAGAAAAAACTATATGAGGTGATTTGAGAAGTAATACTCAAACCACATCATTATGATATATTTTTTTTTTACCTGTAAAGGAACAACTGGTAATATTAGTCTACTGTACCATGAAAAATAGTCTCACTTTAGAAGAAACTTTGCATTACTTTCGTAAAATAAATCTCTACGCCTGAAGCCAATAAAATATTCAAAGTATATATATTTTTAAGCCAAAATCATACCTAAGAAATACATGGCGTTAGTAGTATAGGTTATTAGTATATGTTTGTTACTTTTTTACGCAAAAACCAATCGACAAGACTTGATTTTTTAGAAAGAAAATTACTTATGTTTTAATACCAGAAACAGCCGATTGTTATCATCATCATCACATCGATAGCTGGAAGTCAATGTGCTCTTTACGAGAAATTCTCTTTCATGTACAGATAGCGGCACGAGTCGTGAGCACAATTTTCATTGGTCGATATGACGTTAACTACGCTGACGTGGAGCGTGATTGGTTCGGCAGTCGATGCTCGTCGTCTATTGGGTCCGCGCGTAACATTCGACTATCGTACACTTGAGTGCAATTTTAGTGGCAACTTTTTAATTAGTGTATTTTTGTTCTTTTTCTTACCGATTTGATTAAACCTTAAAAATAAAATATGCAGAGCAGAAAGAATTCTATGTTAAATAGATAATCCCGACCAATGATCTTCTCAGTGTTTTCTTCCATGAAATTAATACGTATTACGAAAAACATGATGTAACTTTATTAACAAACTGCACAGGCGACTAATGCAATTTAATCAATTAATTAATGTAATTTTCAATTACCGATTGAAATAATAAAAGTGCCAAATAATTTTGACCGAGGGTGTACTCAATCCCCACCACGGTTCATCTGTGCTCACGACTCGTGCCGCTATCTGTACAAGCATCATGGAATCAGCTGCCGGCTATGGTTGCTCCGAACCAATACGACTTGGTAAATCAAGTAGACCGCAGTTCCGCTTTAAAGGCCGGTAACAGACTGGCGTCTTCTGGAGATACGGGTGCTTATGTGCACCGGTTTTCATTTCATATCGGATGAACCACAGGCTCGTTTACATCTTTTTACTAAATCCACTGATAACTATCAAGAAACGTACTACCATCCGATAGCCCGGTAACACACGGGTGGTATTTGGTGGTAATCATTCTATACCAGCTGGCCTAGCATGACCGCCACGAGATATGTCGCGGACGAGAGAAGACAAACTAAGATGTAAGATATCTCGATATATTATATATTATATCTCGACATCGACAATTTTGATAGAAAAGTTATCTCGATCGACGAATATATCTATTTTTGATATTAAAATTCAAGTTTTAAATGTAATTGTCATGTTAGACTCGAAAGAAATAAAGCGATAATCGATTAAAACACGAGAAATCGACAAAATTTTGTCGCGGTTATCATGCTAGGTCGGCAGATAAACCGTAGTATCGTTTTGAGGCATATAATATAAGAAAAAGCAATTTGTCCACGCGTGCAAAACCGCGGTTTCGTAAAAAATAAGATAATATAAAATTGTATTGTGTATTTCTGAGCTTAATTTGTATTCATTGTTATAATGACGGAATATAACGAGGGTCCGGTGCAAAATAAAAAAATATATTCAAGTTTCGCTTATGGCGCATGATTTATGGAAGGACTGTCGGGATTCAGAGTTGTTAAGACGCACTTGAGGATTATCAAATTATTTTATACTAGCAACGCGCCTCGGCTTCACACGGGTGCAATATGGATGTAGTATACATAAAAAATAAAGCCTATGTTACTCGCTGATAATGTCTCTCGCTCGTATGATAAGAAAGAATGGTCCAGTAGTTTTTGAGTTTATTCATAACATACAGAAATACAAAATTTCAAAAATACAAATCTTTTCTCTTTATAATATTATTAGTGCAGTGTAGATGTACTATACACAAAAAATCATTGTTCGTTTGTTACGATTTAACCCAAAACTACTCGACCGATTTAAAAAAATCTTTCACCAATAGAAAGCTAAATTATCAGCGAGTAACGTAGGCTTTTTTATTTTTTGTGTATAGTTACTATCTACATTAAACCCGTGATTAACCGGGGCAGATCACTAGTATAATTATAAGCATGTATTCGAACCCGTGACCCATCGTAATCTAACATACCGTGAGCCCGTCAAAAATGTACTAAAGAAAGTTGTATTTGCTTTTTATTTTCAAATATTGGCAAAATATTTAGGAAAATGTCTAGATTTGCTATTTTCTCACAGTTTTATGGAATTCTTTCAATATTTGTAGCATAGGTGAAATATTTCTGCATCGCGGAAGGCTGAAAATTGCGATAGGTATTCATGGCTTATTACCAGCAAAAGTATGCGATATTTCCTTACTGTCGGGACTTAAGTCGGGAATTGCAATTTTTTAAATCTTTGTTTAAAAAAAACAAATGGTATTACAATGGGAAGAGATTTACGATATACTGCTTCGAGCTATTATTGTTAGGTTGAGAAGAGTAAAAATTTACGGTATAGTGCTTTGAGTTACTAGTATTAGATTGGGAAGTGTAAGAATTTACGGTATACTACCTCGAGTTACTATAAGTAATAAGGATTCGAAATGTAAGAATTTATGGTATACTGCTTCTAATTACTAGTATTAGGCTGAAAATTGTAAGAATTTACTGAATACTACCAGGGTGAATCAAAAAGTTCTTAGAAGTGCATATATATGAAACCTTTTTGGATCAAGTTCGATATTCAAATTAAAGAGTGTCTATCACACTATATTTATGCAGACTGTTACTTGTTTTTGTCAGTTCGTTCGCATGTAATAAATTTTTTTGTGCAACGAGTTGCTAAAAAGTCAAAATTATGGATAAAAGTGAGTTACGTGCGGTGATAAAATATCTCACTTTGAAAAAAATGTCTACGAAGGAAATTTTTTTGGACATTCAGCAGACATTAGGGGGTGATGCTGTACCCTATTCTACGGTTGCGTACTGGGTGGCTGAATTTAAAAGAGGTAGATCAAGCTGTAAAGATGACCGTTCTGGGCGGCCTTCAACCTCCGTTACAGAAGAAAATGTCAAAAAGCTTGAGAATCTGGTTTTGGAAGACAGAAGAATGACTATAAAACATATAGCTGAGATCCTAAAGATATCTTTTGGTAGCGTTCAATCCATTTTAATTGATTCACTGGGGTTCAAAAAAGTGTCTGCAAGATGGGTGCCACGAATGTTAACCGACGAAAACAAAAAGCGACGTTTGGAAATTTCCAAGCGTAATCTCGAAATGTTCCAGCGTGATTCGGATAATTTTTGCCGTCGTCTTGTCACCATGGATGAAACGTGGGTCCACCATTTTGATCCTGAAACTAAAAGACAAAGCATGTCTTGGAAACGACCATCCTCTCCATCAATCAAGAAATTTCGAGTTGCTCCTACCGCTGGCAAAGTTATGGCCTCTGTGTTCTGGGATAGTGAAGGAATCCTTTTTATTGATTACATGCCAAAAGGCCAGACGATTACTGGACCCTATTATGCAAGTTTAATCCCGAAAGTGCGTGAAGCGATTAAAGAAAAACGTCGTGGAAAACTGTCGTTGGGCGTGTTGTTCCTTCAAGATAACGCTCCTGCTCATCGATCGGAAGTTGCGCTCAACGCAATCCGCTGTGCTGGCTTCAATCTCCTTGACCACCCACCATATTCTCCGGACTTAGCCCCAAGTGATTTTCACTTATTTCCAAAATTAAAAGAGGAAATTCGTGGAACAAAATTTCACGATAATGACGCGGTTATAGCTGCCGTAGAGGACTTTTTCGAGAGTCAAGAAAATAAATTTTGTTCACAAGGAATAAGGAAGTTAGAAACGCGTTATTCTAAATGCATTGCATTGGAGGGAGATTATGTAGAAAAATAAAATATTATTATTTAAATCTTTGCATTTTTTAATATTGATTCCAAGAATTTTTTGATTCACCCTCGTATATTGTGGTGATAAAAATCCAATAACCTTGCCAAAAATAATTTTAACTGTGTGTTATATATGTATTATTATCGTTGAAAATAAAATAGATTTATTTCAAGAACTGTGCTATGTCATCCTCGCCTTATGATACTAATATTTCTTTATTTTTGAAGTTATACTTCTTTTGGCGCGTTTGGATGAGAGTGAAGTCATGACCTGCGCGCGCACGATGTCCCATAAAAACGACATGATGAAGTTGGCTACAGAATAGAATTCGATTGATTTTAACATTTTTCTTCGATATTTACTGCAATTTCGTTTTTTATATTTTTTCTTCAGACGCCAAAGAAGTATAACTTCTAACGCGTGTACATAAGTACCTACACACATACCTTTTTTGGTTATGTTAAAGCTCATATTTTGTGGTGGAGATATAATATTTTACATTTGGCAAATCTTTTCTGTTTTAAATTAATAATCTAATTCTGCGCGGCAGTCGTGGGTAGAAGCTAGTTTTTTCCATACTCTTCAAATAAAAGCCCTGCTACAGGTAGAGAATCGAGGATGGTTTAAAACAATAAAACCTCTAACGAAGCGTATTATCTGAAGAGTGACGTCGGTATGAAGTGCTCTTATGTTCTTTACATCTATTACTGTACCTTTGGAAAATAGAAAGCAAGAAAGCAGTAAAATGGGATGATATTGTAAAAAAAGGCAGGAAGGAAATGGATGAAGGAAGCAAAAGACAGAATGTAATGGAGAAAGCCCTCGCCCTCTTATTACCCCCTTGCCTATTATTATACTTAATTATAAATCTGACACTGTAAAAATACCAAAATTAATTACATTATTTTGATACTAATTGAAAATGTATTTTAACGTTAATTTATTTTAATGTATTCATTTTTTAAATAAAATACTGTATACCGGATTAAGACGCGATTTATTATTTATATTGTTTAAATTATTTATCCCGACGTTTCGGATGCTTTTCAGCAACCGTGGTCGCGGGGAGACAGAAAGATTTGAAATGTCACAAAGTTGCCATATTAATCAAAAATAAAAATAATCTATTAAATTAAGTAAGATTATTTTTGAATTTAATTGAATTAAATATTGAAACTTTGTGACATTTCAAATATCAGACAACTGTCATCTTTCTGTCTCCCCGCGACCACGGTTGCTGAAAAGCATCCGAAACGTCGGGATAAATAATTTAAACAATATAAATAATAAATCACGTTTAAATCCGGTATACAGTATTTTATTTAAATGTGTGATACTCGCGTTAATAAAAGACAATATTAAATTCATTTTTTATTTTTTTTAAATAAATAAGTTCATGTCATTTTTTTCTCGTTTGAAATATTTTATAATCTATTCAATGTTCTTTTCTTTACAATTATAACTGTATTATGTAATGTGACTGTAAAAGAATAAAAAGCTTTTTTAATTATTTATTTTATTTACTTTACATTCCGTGGGCAAAAATATGTAGTAACATTATTCGCGTCACTCGCGTGTATAGTTTTTCCGCGTCTACCAATTTGTAAAGACCGTTGAAATACAAAATGTGACCAACCTCACAAATTGCTGATTTAAAAGTTTTAATAATACCAATTTAAATTTTATAACAAGGCTTCAGAAATATTGCTCGTAACAACATTATACTTTTCGTGTATCTGTGGCTGAAAGTGTATACCGAAAGTGGCTGCGCAAATTTTTCCAAAATTAATGGCGTCGATTCATTGTCTCTGTAATAAGTTTATTTTTTTATAGAATAGCGGCCGGTGTCTTACCTGATGGTAGTGGCGGGAGCACCAGAAAATTATAAACATGTCATCCCGGTGGGATTCGAACCCACGACCCATCGATGCGCACGGCAGGTGTTCTACCGAACGCGCCAACGAGCCCGTCATTTGTACGACTTGCGGAATATTCCTTACATACTTACTTACTCCTCTGACTTCGTAAGGAGGAGATCTTCCACTGGGTTCTGTCTTGCACCATTTTCTGTTATTACATGGATAGTCATAACTCTGATAAATTCTTAGGCGTTTGACCGCGACCCCAACTAATATGAAGTAGTGATGCGATCGAAGGGCACATCTCGGAAAAACCTATTCACCCTGGCAAATTAAATCAAATCATATTTTATTCATTTAGGTCACACAATGTACACTTATGAACATCAATAAAAAATACATATTAAATGCTTCTAATTTTACATTTACTGCCAGTTCTCAAATCAAGGGCGTAGAACGGACGAGAAGAACTGGCAATGAACTCTCTGCCACTCTTTTTAATCGCCAAGTTTTTTGTTTTACAAAATGTTGGTTAGGAGCTGCAAACATTACACCATGCTCAACATGCCATCTTGAAGTAATTAATTAGGTAATTGGCCTTAAAGATATCCAAGTTATTATGGTCCGGAAAGATAGAGACCAGCGGGGAATTCCATTCTTTCGTAGTTTTAATCAGAAATGACGAAGCTACTCGTAGCTGTACTAATTAAAAACCGTAAAACAAATATATTAAAAAAAACTTTACCGATTTTAAAAAATTTTCCACCAATAGAAAGCTAAATTATCAGCGAGTAACATATACGTATACTATTTTTTATAGTACATCTACGTTGTACCCGTGCGAAGCCGGGGCGTGTTTTAAAATTGGTCGAGTACTTTTAGAGTCAAATCGTAACAAACAAATCTTTCCTGTTTATAATATTAGTTTAGATCAGGGTTGTCTAAAAATGATTTAGTCATTTGAGTTGAGTTGATCGGTAGTTTGAGGGTCCGCAACATATTTACAATTTACAAAAAAATCGAATAAAAAGTGTAAAACGCAAATTTTGTTATTTAAGCAATACAAAAAGAAATAAGAAAAAAAGATTTTGCGGGCCGCATGTGGACAGCTCTGGTTTAGATAAGGGAATATTCTTCCCAAAAGGTTCCCGACTACATATTATAATAATATATAGTATGTACTATGTTATATGGTGATTACAATGCTATTCAAGTACCATTCAATTAGTTCTAATGTATGGTAATGGCTAGGTCGTGGCAACTGTCGTCAATCAAGATCGATCCGGAAGCTCGAAGTCCTGGAAACCTCTCTATAAAGCAATCACCACACGTTTGTTATCGGACTTTGTGAACTAATATAATACCTTGATAATATTAGTATAACTCATACTAATATTAAATAATAGCAAAGCAACGGCTTCACATGGGTGCAATGTAGATGTACTATACACAAAAATATAGGTACCCTATTACCTTGACGAAAAAATTGACCGGAAGTGGCCTTTTTACCAACCCTTCGGTCAAGATACAGGGTTTATCATGTCCGGCAACCCTATCACCACTACATTAGTGGTTTGCCGGACCGGACGTGATAAACCCATCGCCCACCCAACGCCATCGAATCGTATATGTCTAATTTGTCCGTAAGTCCGTTTTGGTTAAAAATCTTGCAGTCGGCTCCCATTCTATATGTTACTCGCTGATAATAATGTATCTTTCTATTGGAGAAGAATTTTTAAAATCAGTAGATTAGTTTTTGAGTTAAATAGCTAGTATTTTTTTTATCTCTAGTAAATAATAAAGCGCGTTTTAATCCGTTACAAAGTATTTAATTAAATGTCTGATTCTCGCGTTAATAAAAGACAAATAGTTTCATTTATATATATTACTAGCCGTCCCCGCCCGCCCGCTTTGCTGGGCGAATTGTAAAGGATAGACGAATATGAACTATCCACATAAATTTGAAAAAAAAATGGTAAAGGGTTGATGGAATTCAAAAAATGAATAGCCTAAAACCTTCTACAATTAATTCCGCGTCGAATGGTCATGGTATCATGCCGATCGGTCCAGTAGTTTTCAAATTTATCGATAACAAAGAAAAAAAAAGTTACTTATATATATATAGATAAATAGAAGCCAATAATGTGTTATACACACGCGGACTTCCATAAAGTAATTTAAAAGCAATTTATATGAAAAGTAAAATATTAGACTCAAGGAAACGTATTATCTTAAACGCACTTGGTTAAGTACTCTTCCTGCTTACATTATTGAAATATTATAATGTTCCACCTGAGAAACATATATCTTGTTTTGACAGTGATGTATGTATGTACTTGCTTGATGTAGGTAACTGTTTTGCATTTAATATTGGAACCGTCAGCTTTTTAGGAAAGTCTAAAAATATTTTATTCACCAAAACTGTAGAGGCATGCTGTATAGGCATTTTCAGGTGCGTTGACGACTTCTTACGTACGCATGTGTCATTGATTTCCTCCTAAACCGCTCGACCGACTTTGATGCATATTTATGTGTGTTCGAGTGGGTTGGTTGATTTAGATTCACTTGACCCTGTAGGTGGCGCTGCGTAGGTTCCAAGTTTTTTTTGAAGCCAACGTACGGGTAGGACCACACTTAACCATTAATATTCATCTTTTCCGCACCGCTACATGCTATTTATCTTTTCGACTTTGATGTGGGACGAATTCATTCTGCCGGTCCGACCTGTGGGACAGAAGGGTATGGGACATAGTACAGTACTAGTTTATATTGTTTCATCTAAAATCAGTGCGATTAGAAAACTGACTAACTGAACACATAGTTTTTATTATGGATTATGGGGAAAACGGGCTTTTGGCTTACATGATGGTAAGTGATTACAGGCGCTCATAGACATCTGCAACACCAGGGGACTTGCAGGTGCATTGCTGGCAAAAATTTAAGGAATGAGTAGAAATTTTTGAAGGTATCTAAGTCGTATCAGTTCGGAAATACCGCTGACAACAACTGCTTCCACAGTGTGCGAGGCAGAAAATTCCTAAGATAACGCAGGCCTTGCGTTCGAACCAAATATTTTTTTATAATTCTTATCAATTTACTCATTTTAGAACAATAAATATCGCTAACCTCGCATTCCACTTGCTTAAAAATCACAGATTACTGATTCGGTTTCAGTCTATGGATTTCTGAAAGATCGAAGTAAAAAATAGGTCTCCAGCGCACAACTGACTGATGTTCTGTGGCTGAGGTATCACCCACCATCAAGTAAACCTCATGCTATGAAGAAAAGTATCTAGTTTTACAAAAAAATTAAGTTAGGTCACATTAAATCTAAAGTTCTTATGTTTTAGAGGCTAAAGTACGCATCACTTATAAGAAAGTATACGTAACGTCAGTTGCATAAGGACCCAGTCGAAAATGAATAAACCTTTGATTTCTAAATAAATATAAATATCAGAGACGACCATAATGAACCTATGAATAGCAAGATCACGTAAACATAATTTCCAGTGCAAGTTGTAAGAGGTCTGTGGGATGACGTTTCAGCTATCACATGTAAGTTGTCAATGTCAAGTATCAGTCAGTTGTACGTTGGTCTCTCATTCGAGCTTGAGTTGCTCTCGAGACAGCGACCACGCTGGGTGTGCGCACTGAGTGGTTAGGAAAACCAAAGAACATACATTTAAATAGAAGCACAGGCCTTATAGACGTGCTTGGCATGGTTTCTCTGGGGTAAGACTAGTTCTTACCCCAGCCACCGCAGCGCTGCTAGTATCCGTGTGAACGCATAATTTGACGCTGGAGTCATAGCGCGCACTCTCTCGCACCCAGCCGCTTTTCCGTGCTCTCAAACGTTTGATAATGCTCGGGGTGCTTCGGGTCCGATGCCTAAGACTGCGAGAGGGCGTTATTGCCGTTCGCTCGTAAGAGCAAGCGAGACAACGCGAGGGGAGGAGTCAGCGGACTGCTTAGATGAGTGTGTCACACCGATACATTGCTGCGCGCTCCGGTCCGGTCCGGTCAAAAGTAGAACTACTTTTTCTGCGAATACCATCACGTGGATACAAATCCGCCTGAATCTCCGACATATAGTCATCATGACAGTTATAAATAGGTTCCTAATACCGTTAATCCATCTACAGTGTACATTCGGTCTCCTTTGCCAATTTTTCAATCATGGTCGTAAAAAACTTAAAAATAACCTATAACGACTTTCAAGTCGATGGATTTTTAACATAATTTCCTATGGTATAGAGTTGAAATTAATTCAAAACGATATTGCAGGTCGATTGTTTTTGCGTAATGGGATTTCATCTGTCGTCTTTCAAATCTATCTTCTCTATATATATAAAAGAGATTCCCACCTATATAGTCACTCATCACGATATCTCTGGAACCATAAGGCGTAGCGACTTGAAATATGGTAGGAATATTCCTTTCGCCGAGTAGAGGTCAGCTAAGAACGGATTTTACGAAATTCAACCCACAAGGGGGGTTGCGGGGGCAATTGCTAGTATCTGATAAATTATTATTTATTCTGCTCAACCTTGAAAACTGTTTTTTTTTAATTTAATCGATTTTCTTCTAAGGCAAATAAAATTTATTTATTATTTTGTAGGATGCGTAAATGTGGTACAATGGCCGGACAACGATTCATATCTTCTAAAATATGTTACTTTCCCTTTAGGAAGTTATAATATTTTTAAAGGCACAGCTATCAAATTAGTTGAGATGAGATGTGAGATGTCGAGATGTTTTACTATTTATCACCCAGGATTCGAAACCAGGACTCCACTTGCTACACATACTTAATTAAAGCCAAAAAATATTGTCTTTTATTAACGCGAGTATCACACTCACAAAAAAATAAAATGAGACTGTCTCCCGCGACCACGGTTGCTGAAAAGCATCCGAAACGTCGGGATAAATAATTTAAATAATAAATCGCGTTTTAATCCGGTATACAGTATTTTATTTAAAGCCAAAAAAGTTTTTTTTTCATTTCAATTCAATTTTAAAAATTAAATTAATTCACATCAAAAGAGCCAGGAAGCACAGACACATTATATCGTCGTGATCGTAGAACAATGTTGTTGTTATACAGGTATTTTTCTTTTTTTTGGCATTTTTTATTTATTTCTGCTTTCTATACGTATAGTTAATTTATCTTATAGTTAATTTTATAGTTAACTAGTGACCCGCCCCGGCTTCGCACGGGTCTAGATTTTTTGACAAAAAAGCAGGGGTTGTATGTATTTTTAATGCCACATTATAAAAAAATAAAAACAAAAAATTTCGTCTAAAAAATAAAAAATAAAAATTTAGGGGTGGATTACCCTTAACATTTAGGGGGATGAAAAATAGATGTTGTCCGATTCTCATACCTACCCAATATGCACACAAAATTTCATGAGAATCGGTCGAGCCGTTTCGGAGGAGTATGGCAACGAAAACTGTGACACGAGAAATTTATATATTAGACTAGCGACCCGCCCCGGCTTCGCACGGGTCAAGATTTTTTGACAAAAAAACCAGGGGTTGTATGTATTTTTTAATGCCACATTATAAAAAAATAAAAACAAAAAATTTCGTCCAAAAATTAGGGGTGGACCACCCTTATTATTTAGGGGTGTGAAAAATAGATGTTAGCCGATTCTCAGACCTACCCAATATGCTTACCAAATTTCAGAGGAATCGGTCAAGCCGTTTCGGAGGAGTATGCAGACTAACATTGTGACACGAGAATTTTATATATAAGATTTAGTAGGGTGTAGTTGATAGACATTGTGTGCTGTGACATAACTTATCTCAACGGAAGGTCAGCGCTGGTTGCTTACCAAAGTACTGAGTGTTTTATATTTTAGATATCGACAGACGAGCATGAGGTTCACTTGATAGTAGGTGATACCTCAGCCACAGAACATCAGTCAATGATGCGTTGTCAACCTACTTTACTTCGAGCATTCGGAAATTCATAGACTGAAACCGAAATGCGCAATATGCACTTCACGGTGATTCGTTACCCGGTCGGAATTTCGATATTCCTCCCACCCGATCAATGCCCGAAGTTACCAGACGTGGGGAAAACATGCTTACAGAAAATTATAAACATGTCGTCCCGGTGGGATTCGAACCCACGACCCATCGATCGCACGGCAGGTGTTATACCGAACGCGTCAACGAGCCCGTCAAAAAAGTTAGGGCTCTTTTTGTAACACTTTCACATAAATAATTAAATCATTTCCTTTTCATTTCCATTACACCTAACGTTTATCAGTTACGAACGTGGATAAATTCCAGTAACTAAACCAAAGCATTCGTCTTAACGAACTTTACTGTTTCCATAAATTTGCATAGCAATGTAGGCCATATAAAGATAACATTAAGCTTTGAGTAGCGTCTGATAAATTGTATTAGGCGTATCTCTTTACTGGGCTACATACATGAAACGCTAAGGCTACGGCTTATGTGAAGAGCTCAGCTGTGCGGGCAACTGAGCGGGCAATGTATTTTTTTTATGTTATACTAGCAAAACGCCCCGGCTTCGCACGGGTGCAAAGTAGATGAAAAAACCAGCCTATGTTACTCGCTGATAATATAGCTTTTGGTGAAAGAATTTTTTTAATCTTTTTTTTTCTTTTTTTTAATTTTTTTACATACAAACCTTCTCCTAAAAATTCTGAAGACAACAAAAAAAAATTAGCTCAATCGGTCCAGCCGTTCTCAAGTGATGCGACATACATGCGGCATTTTATTTTTATTTATATAGAAGATATCGACAGACGAGCATGGGGTTCACTTGATGGTACCTGAATGGATATACCTCAGCCACGAAACAAACAGACAGTGTTGCGCTGTCGACTGACTTTTTACTTGATTAGGAAATCCGAGACCGAAACGCGTGATGTGCACTTCACACTTTTTCCTTCTAAGAACGGTGGTTCGTTACCCCGTTGAAATTTCGCTATTCCTCCCACCCGTTTAATGTCCGTTTTGACCACATGTGTATAAAGTAACATTAATTATAAAGAACACTGTGACTATATAGTAACATAAAGTTAAAAGTATAAAATACACGTACACTAGAGAAAAGAAGCAATTACAAAACTAAAAAAAATATATTTATTCAATCCAATAGCCGGTACTTACCAAACTCGACTTTACAGTTTTAAAGTGAAATTCTTAGTGGTCTAGCGGAAACTAAATCCACCGAGTTTCAAAGTTTCAGTGGTTCGAAACTATTCAAAGTGAAAAACTTTTCAACGGGATTATAAACGGTTGCGATATTTTCCCCGTTCTTTTAAACAAAGCCTAGTTTAGCCTAGCAAAGGAAAGCATAATTTGCCTTTAAATCTTTTTTTAGCAATCTTTCTGGCAGTTTTAGTTTAGTTTTCAGTATTTTTTGTGACTAAAGCAGTATTGGCAAAAAGTTAATCAAATTAACGATTAAAAATTAATCATGATTGGCGATTGGCTTGGTATTTTTTCAAATTCAAATTCAAAAATCATTTATTCATTTAGGTAACACAATGTACACTTATGAACGTCAATAAAAAATACATATTAAATGCTTCTAGTTTTACATTTACTGCCAGTTCTCAAATCAAGGGCGTAGAACGGACGAGAAGAACTGGCAAGAAACTCGCCGCCACTCTTTTTTAATCGCCAAGTTTTTGTTTTACAAATGTTTTGTAAGGAGCTGCAACCATTACACCATATGGTCATGTTATGAGGAGAGATGTAGGTCATGTGTCTAAAAAAGTTTTGAATATGAAAGTGGATGGGTGTATCGGAAGAGGGAGGCCAAAAAAAACATGGATTGACTGTGTGAAGAATTATATGTGTTTGAGAGGTGTGACTGATGATATGGCGTGTGAAAGGAGAGAATGGAAAAAGAGAACATACTGCGCCGACCCCAAATAAAAAAAGGTAACAGGGCAGGAAGAAGTATCGTAATCGAAACTTTAGTGATTATCATAATTTTAATCACGATTTAAAATAATATGTTGCATAAAAAAATTAACATATATTTTTTTTTGAAACAACACAGAAGTAGGGGCAATTTACTTT
The DNA here is from genome assembly GCA_905404175.1 of Anthocharis cardamines. Taxonomy (NCBI): domain Eukaryota; kingdom Metazoa; phylum Arthropoda; class Insecta; order Lepidoptera; family Pieridae; genus Anthocharis; species Anthocharis cardamines. The sequence continues at coordinate 1,871,433 of FR989972.1, read as the reverse complement.
TTTTATAAATATTAAATGAAGCGTAACAGTACATAAAAATATAGTAAATCATATTTTGGGTCAAAGCCAAATAGTATCTTCAACTAGTGACTCTCCATACGCGTAATTTATTTCGTGTCTAAGCTCCCCATATCTGTCATTCCAGTCCACTGAATCTCATCATAGGATGTTACGTCACGGAAATGATGTAATTTCGAGATTCCGGAAGTTCCGCTATATTACATATAGACATATAAGTGGATATAGGAAATTATAACTTGGAGTTTGTAGCTCTCTGATTGAGTTTCGAATATGGATATTTAACGTACTTTGAATTAAATATTATTATTTTAACTAACTTTAAAAAACTAGTGTGAAATGTTAATAAGTTTCTTATTTTTTTTTTGTAAAAAAATCTCAAACTCAGCTTTCAAAGTATATCAATATGTCAAAGTTTCTAAGTAACACGTGGGCCTGATAAATAGCCAAAAATGATCATAGAATATATGAAAAAACACCGAAATAAGAAATATATTATATTTAATATTTGTCTTTTATTAACGCGAGTATCACACATTTAAATAAAATACTGTATACCGGATTAAAACGCGATTTATTATTTATATTGTTTAAATTATTTATCCCGACGTTTCGGATGCATTTTGAGCAACCGTGGTCACAGAAACCGGGGAGACAGAAAGATGACAGTTGTCTGATTTTTGAAATGTCACAAAGTTGCCATATTAACGCCTTCTATTCCTATGAAGTTGATATTTACCACAGAACTGTTCTGTGATATTTACTGTAATTTTCTATATTATGACAATATTGAATAACGGTGTCCTCTTGTGTAAACCTACCTTAAACTAAATAGTAATATATTTTGTGTGGCGAAAGAAAAGGCTGATGCTCAGCATCTGCCTATGTAACTGATGAAGTGCCAGAGAATTTAAAAAAAGAAAGAAAATAAAACTAAATTAAAAACAATTACGATTAAATGTTTAAAATTTACCACGCAAATACATCAACTGCGCATCACTGAAAGATGTCTTTTGGCTCGTCTATCTATATGATATACCTACAAGTAACACTCCCCGGCTTCGTACGGGTGCAATGTAGATGTACTATACAAAAACAAGATAGATTTTAGACGCTTAAAATGTAGCTTTCTATTGGTGAAATAATTTTTAAAATCGATTCAGTAGATCCATAGATCCAGAGATTACTCCATACAACCTCACAAACTTTACCTCTTTATAAAATTATTGGTATTAGTATAGAAAAAGTATTCAGGTTACTAATTACGATAAAATCGATTGCTCTATTTTATATCGTCTATTCATTGGTTCAAACGCTGAGGCATTACCAGTGGCTAATTCAAATTCTATTTTATGAATGATTTAAACAATCAATTACAGACCCGCTTTCAAAGGTTATTTATAAAAAATATATCCACGCGAATTCATAGATGGTAAAACCGTGAAGTGTATTATTACGTGTTTCGTTTTAGTCTGTGGATTTCCGAATGCTCGAAGTAAAAAGTAGGTCGACAGCGCATCATTGACTGATGTTCTGTGGCTTAGGTATCACCTACTATCAAGTGAACCTCATGCTCGTCTGCCGATATCTAACATAAAACAATACCGTCGTTATGTCTGTTTAAATATTTTTTAGTTACACATGCGATACTAGAGTTTACAAAACGCTAAATAATTCACTAAAAGCGTCTAATTTCCTAGCAAGTATACTTCAGATTCACGAACAAAGCACTCAACTCTCACAGTATATCAAACATGACAAAGTTTCTAAGTAAAATACCTCAACATGTGTCGAATACCCGCGAAGATCAAGTGTGAAGCGTAAATTCCTTTTAAGAAATTTCGCAGACACATTTTTGTGTCTGTTTTATTAGGTAAAATATGTATACAAAAATAAATAAATACATATTTTTTTTATAAATCATAGAGATAGCAGTAGATAGAGCACAGTTACAAGAACACATTTATTTTTTATTTTTTAAGTATTGTTATCTTTTTGTAGGGAATAAAAGGCTTTTTTATTTTTTATTTTATTTATTTATTATATAAATACAGTATAAGAAACCGATGACCGTTGATGAAAGTGGAGGAAGCCAAAGACGGAGCAAGTATCGGAATTTATTATTTTGACGGGCTCGTTGGCGCGTTCTGTAGAATAACTGCCGTGCTCACCGATGGCTCGTGGGTTCGAATCCCACTGGGACAACATGTTTATAGATTTCTGTAAGCCTGTTTTCCCCACGTCTAGTAACTTCTGGTGGAAGGAATATTGAAATTCCGGCCGGGTAACGAACTACCGTTCGTAGATGGAGAAACCATAAGGTGCGTATTGCGCGTTTCGGTTCAGTCTATGGACTTCCAAATGCTCTAAGTAAAAAGTAGGTAGACAGCGCATCATTGACTGATATTCTGTGGCTAGGGTATCACCTACCATCAAGTGAACCTCATGCTGGTCTGTCGATATCTTCTACTATATAAAAATAAGTCGGGTTTTTCTTCCTGACGCTCTAACTCCAGAACGCACGAACCGATTTCCACGGTTTTGCATTCGTTGGAAAGGTCTCGGGCTCCGTGATGAAAATTTCCGTCAGGAAAATTTTCAAAAGAAAAGACGGAACATCTTTTTTCACATACAGCGGTGGGCAAATGGGCATATTCCAATCTAAGAATAATTGTATAATTTCGAAGCCAATATTTTGGCAGAACAACGTCTGCGGGGTCCACTAGTCTAACATAAAAATATATATATGAAAATTCGTGATCACTTTCTATCCGAATGGGAAAGAGGCATAAAATAGATTTATGTATATTTCAATCAGTTACTCTTCAAAATTTTGAACAAAATTTATTGTATATTATTTTCAATAGCGACAAAATCTTTGCCTTGTAAATCTGATACACTTTTCCAAAATATTTTTAGATTTTAGTCGCTTTTACGAAACTGTATATAATTTAATAGAACATCTAAGTAAGAGCCACTCTAATTTATAATGGACTCGATGGATGTTGTCCTGTCTGAAGGCTGGCTTTTATATTAATATTCCACATAACATAATTTAATACTTAGGTATACATACAAAATACAATCTTGTACCGGGTGTACTCAATATTGAATTCCTCTTGATAGGAATACGTTAGGTAAAATTAAACAACGATAGTTACATAAAAGGATAATATTAAAATGAAGAGGTTTTTTGATGACATTCGACAGCATAAAGCTGAGACTGGTGCCGTTTCCAAGAACCTTTTTACTTGTTTATTATTTAAGTTAGATTTAAGTTAAATTTAAGTTTTTTTGGCAATAAATCGTTTTTTACTTTTTACTTACTTACTTATGAGAGGAAAATGTCAAAATATTTAATAATTATAAAATTTAGTGTGAAAATAACTTAATAAACTGAGTCAGTACCATTGACATAGTATATTGTTGATCGAAGGTCAGTACAATTCACCAAAAAGTTTATCAAAATTCGTCCAGAGCTTTAGGCAGAGTTCAGTAACATACACACGTACAGAATAATTAAACATATAAAAATACTATAAACAACAAATTGCCTTTAAATTCTAAATAAAGGCAATTCTTTTCCGAAGTAGCGCGTGGGCGTCAATATTAATAAGCTATTTCGGTATTGGTCCGGGAGCCAGCAACAGATTTTCATGACCAAGTTCCTCTCAAGCGGTAATTAGTAAAATGCATCAGAATATAGTATTATGAAGCCTCGTGAACGTCAGCTGGCGCTCGGGTGGGGGGATGAGTGGTTGTAGCCTCCTTCCTTAAGTGGAGCAGCTGACGGTTTTTCCACCAAGATACAGCCAGCTGACCTATATATTTATCCACAGTTACATATAAGCTATCATCAGGTAAATTTTTGTTTGAGAGGAAATCACGGAAAATAATTTTTTTTTTCATGTTCGAGACACCAGCTGACGTCTAATACACTATGTTGTAAGCAGCTGATTATTTTTTTTCGTTGAGATATTGGATTAGCTACAATTTGACAAATTTTTAGCTGAGAGGAAATGAATGAATGTATTTTTTTTTCCTTCGTGCGTGGGACCGCTCATCCCCCCACCCGAGCGCCAGCTGACGTTCACGAGGCTTTATAATACTATACTCTGATGCGTCTGACGAATTATCTCTCGAGAGGAAATAATTAACCAAATTTGCACCTGGCTCCCGGACTATATTAATCACTTTCCGAGGAAGGAATGGTTTTGACACCTAACAGAATGATAATGAATTTAAAAATGGAATATTTTTTTCTTGCCTTACATTTTAAATTTCTTTTTCTAATATATAAAATTTCCATGTCCGGTATGTAAGTTACCGTACTCCTCCGAAACGGCTTTACCGATTTTTACCAAATTTTATATACGTATTATGTAGGTCTGAGAATCGGCTACTATCTATTTTTCATACCCCTAAGTGATAAGGGTTGTTCACCCTTAAATTTTTTTATTTTTATTTTTTTATAATGTGGCATTAAAAAATACATACAACCCTAAATTTTTTATCACCAAGCCCTGCTTTTTAGAAATTATTTACATGGCAAATCAACGTTTGCCGGGTCAGCTAGGTATTTTATAAATTGCATGAATATGGATTATAGTCCTTCGGTTAATAATAAATGCTATAATTATTGTAACGAATAACGGACAATTGCTATTGATCCGTAATGACATAGTATTGTCAATGTTGCCTTATAATAATTGTAGGTAATATGTAAATTACAAGTTTCCTCGTATTATTTAGAATTTTATTTTGTACTAGCGACGCTTCGCAAGAGTAGAACATATTATGCCTATATGTTTCAGACCTTTTTTTTCTATAAAAAAAAAAACAATATCCCTTGCATTTTTTTATTGTATATCAAAGGGGGCTGCGTTTTCAATGAAAGCTCCCAGGATTTGACTTTTTCCGAAACTGTTGGAAATTTGACGGGTTCGTTAGCGCGTTCGGTAGAACACCTGCCGTGCGCATCGATGGTTTGTGGTTCGAATCTCACCGGGACGACATGTTTATAATTTTCTGTAAGCATGTCTTCCCCGCGTCTGGTAACTTCCCGCATTGATCGGGTTAGAGTAATATCGAAATTCCGACCGTGTAACGAACCTCCGTTCATAGATGGAAAAACCGTTACGTGCATTTTGCGCGTTTCGGTTTCAGTGTATGGATTGCCGAATGCTCGAAGTAAAATGTTCGACAGCGCATCATTGACTGATGTTCTGTGGCTAAGGTATCACCTACCATCAAGTGAACCTCATGCTCGTCTGTCGATATCTAACATAAAAAAAACTCTTACTCGTTTAAACTCGTTCGGGTAAAATAATGTAGCATTAGGGTTATTGTTCTGTAGGATGTTGTTCTTCAGTAATTACATTGAGCTAGCATAAATGGCTTGAACGTTTGAAACTTTGCCGCGAAATGGGCTACTTTCGAAGTTTGTTGTTTGTTTGATGAGCATCGTATTATGACTTTCGCCAACTGTGATTTTTTTGTGATAGTTATCTTTAGACATGTGTGAGGCTCATTTGATAGGTTCGTTGGGTCGTGGGTTCGAATCCCACCGGGACTACATGATTATAATTTTCTGTAAGCATGTCTTGTAACGTCTGGTAACTGGTATTGAATGGGTTGGAGGTATATTGAAATTCCGACCGGGTAACGAACCACCGTTCATGGATCGAGAAACCGTGAAGTGCATAATGCGCGTTTCGGTTTCAGTCTATGGATTTCCGAATGCTCGAAGTAAAATGTAGGTCGACAGCGCATCATTGACTGATGTTCTGTGGCTACGGTATCGGTATGTAATTTGGAGTTCAGTTGCGATGTCCGATGGTGGAATTCAGCGGCAGGAAACAATCCAAATAATTTTTCAGATCACTCCCCATGGTATTAGCGATTTCCGTTTCAATTTTCAATCTTATCTAGGCCGAATTTTCACAGACTTCCACCAATTATGTAAGTGATTATTTCCAGCTGTGGAAAGCCTTGTAGCCTATATACATAAAAAAAATTTCACGCAAAACCATATCTAAAACTTCAGAAGAAGTACTATTTTAATTCAAAGGCTTACGTTTTCTTCGATGCAAAGAATTCGATAAAAATAGCAAGTTATTATTTCCTCTGGAATGCTATTAAATGTTATGAAGTATAAATTGCCATGATATGAAAATAAGAAGTTATTTTTTATTTAATAATCTCAGTAGCTTGCAATTTAATATGGAGCGTATTAGGAATGTAATACAAATGTTCGTAAACAAAAATTTTACGAACGTTTCTACTCTTAGAGCGTTATTTTAGCTAAGTTAAATTTTAAATGTGTTAGTTTTAAGGACAAGTGTATTTTTATGTATTTTTCGTTGTGACTAAATAAAGCAAATTTTTTTTTTTTTTTTTTTTCAAAATCTTATCGTCGTTTGAAATACTCATTGGTGTGGACATATAGTCCGTTCATATAGTACGTTGGTTCAAAAATCAAAAGTAAAACTAATTAAATGTAATTTTGGATAAAAATAAATATGTCTGTTATAGCTTATTTTAAGCGTACAGAATAGAACCAATTATTAACTACGTATTGCGTTTGATAGTGTTATTAGGGACCACAATACGCATTTATTGCAGTTTACGCTTAAAATAACCAATTAGTAAGAAATATTTTTATTCAAAATGACACTTAGTGAATTTTATAATAGAACCGACGATATGTGTATTGGTCATGGATTCGACTTCCACAGGGTGTATATTTATATATTTGAGTTGAAATATTTTCTAACGTTTTATAAAAAATTGTATGGGTTTCATCTCAGCTTAGAAGGTGAGGCGGTCAAATGACAATTTGCGTTTATATAAGAACTGACAAATTATTCAACTTTGGGTAATTCTGTGGCGGAACATAGATAGAGGTCTCGTTGTTTACAAAACTGATTCCTATGAGAATTCAACAGGTAGTTGATATATCGAAATACCAGTTGCGTAAAAACACTTTTCATCATTGAGTGTAAGCTTTCTTGTGAGAATGATGGGATTCATAGTTTATACTATCCCCTTATTTATATATTTACTAGCTGATGCCCGCGACTTCGTTCGCGTGGGGTTCACTTTAAACTGAGCTTTTGAGCAAGCTTTCTTCAAATGACATATCCTCCTCCACCCTCTGTACTTGGTGATTTCTTTTGGGAAAGAGCTATCAAATTAGTCATTGACGGTTGCTTTTGCATCATTTTATCGACATGTTTAATGGTGGTTGAGATTGGGGTTCGAAGGATGATTTGATATTCAATAGTTGAAATAATTAACCTGACTTTAAAGAAACATTAGGGAAATTCATATTAATTAAATTTTCAATACATTTTCTGTCTTAAATAGATGCGTGCGTTCATTTAATTGGTTATTTTCATTTTCGGAATTTTTTTTAAATTCCCGGGATTCCTGCCCGGGTTTCCGGTGCTAAATGCGGAAACCTCCAAGATACGGAAGCAAAAAAGCAATGTCGAATAATCGTAATTCTCTTTAAGAGAAAGGATTGATGAAAAGGTGAAATAAATGATCTCATAAGAAATACTTTTTCATATATTATTTCAATAATACATTTTCTATTTTTGTTATAATATAGTTCTTTCAAAAAATAAATAAATAAATACAAAAAAATATTTCGATTCGAACTCGCATCATAAGCTACGCTATGGGACTGCATATCCACTATTCTACGAATACATATTGGAAATGGCGAAATAATCAAACTATTTCATTTACATATCAGACTGTGATTGACATCTGACAATTCGAAAAAGTTCAACGCGAGTCAGTTTGCATTGAAATTTGGTGATATGGTGCCTTTAAAATAATATTTAAATGATGATAACTTTTCTTTCCGACAACCGATTTCGATAAAACAAAGCCTATATGTTGCCCCGGGCTTTCCTTAATATATTTGTGTAAATTGCATGATAATCGGTTCAGTATCTTCGGAGATTAGCGTGAACAAACAGACAGACAGACAGACAGACGGACAGACAGACAGACAGACAAGAATCTTAAAAATTGCATTTATGCATTCTGCTACCCTTCTTTTATCACCCCTCTTAATTTCTGGTAAAAATATTTAGTGAAGCGTAATTTCGATCCTACTCTTTTATTATATGTATAGATTAAGGAAAACAAACAACAGTTTTGACACAAATACAAAAAAAAACAAATACGCAATAATGTCATCAAGAGATATCTCGCGGAAGAGTAAGATAAACTAAGACATATCTCGATATATTTTATCTCAACATCGACAATTTTGATAGACAAGATATCTCGATCGATAAATATCTCTACTTTTGACATTAGAAGTCGAGTTTTAAGTGTCATGTTACACCCGGAAAACATAAAGAGACAATCGATTAAAACACGAGAAAACGGTCGACAAAATTGACGTGGTTGTTTTGGAATACCAGTTTTTTCTTTAATGTTAGATGTCGACAGAAGAGCATGAGGTTCACTTAATGGTAGGTGATACCTCAGCCACAGAACATCAGTCAATGATGCGCTGTCGACCTACTTTTTACTTCGAGTATTTGGAAAGCCACAGACTGAGACCGAAATGCGCAATATGCACTTCACGGTTTTTCCATCTATGAATGGTGGTTCGTTACCCGGTCGGGATTTCGATATTCCTCCCACTCGATCAATGCCCGAATTTACCAGACGTGGGGAAAACATGCTTACAGAAAATTATAAACATGTTGTCCTGGTGAGATTCGAACCCACGACCCATCGATGCGCACGGCAGGTGTTCTACCGAACGCGCCAATGAGTCCGTCAAAATTATCAAAACCACGTGTTTCCAACGATATGATTGTCCATATTTCCATAAGGCTGAGCTTCAATAACTATTTGATAATAGAACGGGATTTCAGTGACCTTCATGAAATCTAAACTTGACCTTTCAGTAAGTTAAAGTGGCTTAGCAAGTATTTACTGAAGACAATAATCATGACTGTTGATTGTCTAAATAGAGCAAAGTATTATAAATTGCTGAGTTCCTTAGTCTGGCATCAAGCAGACATATTTCTGTGTCTGATACCCTGATTATTATTCTGTACAGCCAAGTACCTGATCAGTCTTCTGAGCCCAGATCGACTGAATTTTTTTTTGTATAACTGGGATTCGAACCTCCAGTAGGTACTAACTAAACGCAAATTTTATTTATTTAGGATGGAGCAATATTGACGGACTGGTTGTTAGGTTTAGTAGAATACCTTCCTTGCGCACCGATGGGTTGCCTGTTCGCATCCCGCCGGGACTACATATTTATAATTTATTTTAAGCCTCTTCCCCATCATTGATTGTCTGGGGCTAAGGTATCAATTCACATCAAATGACCCTCATGTTCGTTTGTCGATATCTAACATAAAAAAATTGCACAAGAAATTCCCTTTTGCAAATTGCAAAAAACAAAGCCTTTCCCATCTGTCCCTTACGCTTAGTTCTTTTAAACTACGCAACACATTATAATGCGGCTTATTCAAGAGGAAGGTTGATACGTAAGTTTATTTCAAATCATTGATCAGAAGCAAATAAGACTGAGTACATAATTATTAATTACATACATATACATCACGCCTCTTTCCCATTGCGGTAGGCAGAGATCACGGAATTCCATATGCTCCGATCCTTACATACCACTTTCGCTTCTTCCACTTTCATCGATGCTTTCATACACGCTCGTCAGTTTCGAGAACTTTAGACCTGGCCCTTTTGAAGAACGTCACCGATCTGATCGAAATACGTTCGCCTAGGCCACTTTCGACTCTACCACACACACCAGCTTCATAAATATTTTTCGTTTCCCTACTTTCATCTATCTACGTGCCCAAACCAACTCCACATGTCTTTTTCAATTCTCGTCGCTGTATAATTAATTAATTATTGTTATTTAACAACCATACAAAAGCACTAAAAAACAATATCCTAGATAAAATTAATATATACAATAGGTATGTTATGAATTCAAGTGGAACTTCGTGAAACAGTAGCTCTATTCATAGACACAAAGGCGGTTTTACAACGTGAATTCAAAATAGGTTAGCGCCTAGATCTAGCCGGATTTCCTAAACAATACTTGGCTGGCTTCGAACATGCGATTGGGTTTATATAAACGATTATAGCGACTGCTGTTTCATTTTCATATGATTTCGAAAGCTTTGTCAGTTGTTTTATTAAACAGTAGTAGAATTATTCATAACATTCTACTCTAATGTCGAATAGTATGGTATATGATTAACTAGGCTTCACACGGGTGCAATGTGGACAGATGTACTATACACACAATTTTTTTTTATCAGCGAGCATAATATATCCTATGTTACTCGCTGATAATGTAGCTTTCTATTGGTGAAATAATTTTTTGAATAGGTAGAGTATTTTTTGAGTTAAATCGTAACAAAAAAACAAATCTTTATAATATTATTAAAGATAAGCCATTTATTTATTCCTATTCTTAATTATAATATTACGTAACGCCTCTATGTGAAACAGACAGAAAATCTACCCTAAGCCGCGCTAGCGGATTTGAGTATTCACTTTTCAAACGATTTCATTTGATATTTGAAAATATTTTGTACTAGCAAAACGCCCCGGCTTCGCACGGGTGCAAATAGATGAAAAAAGGCAAAGCCTATGTTACTCGCTGATAATTTAGCTTTCTATTGGTGAAATAATTTTTAAAATCGGTTGAGTAGTTTTTGAGTTAAATCGTAACAAAACCGCAAAAATTGAACAAAATGACATAGTAGGTACTACCCCTCGTCGCGTCGTATTGCTCGATGCCCTGCGTGGAGCCACGCGCGGTGCGAAGCGGACGGCGTGTATTTTTTGCTTATATATATTTTTAATTTCGTAATATCTTTTGAATGGAATGTCCGATTTCAATATTTCAAAAAGTATTTAACATGTATTGAAACAGTCTTAAATATGAAATAATTTATTTGGATAAGAATTAATACAAAGGTATGGATAGCAAGGTCTGATTTTGATCGGCATTTCTGTCAACTTTTAAAATGTAAAAAAGTAGTTATAGTAACATAACTACAATAGTTAGCCATATGGTCTCGCGAAGTTTTTTGTAGATATTTATGTATTCTATAATATTGTAGAACTTTATTTTGCTCTATCATCAATACTTTTCGCAGCGCATGCGACGAACAAAACTTTTTGGCTATTTTTTTTACGCCTCGGGTTGGTTTTAGTAGGAAATTCTAAGGATCTCTATTTTTTTCTAGTACTAAATATAGCCTATGTTACTCAGGGATAATGTAGCTTTCTATTGGTGAAAGAATTTTTGAATTCGGTCCAGTAGTTTTTAAGTTTATTCAATACATACAAAAATACAAAAATACAAATCTTTCCTCTTTATAATATTAGTATAGATAAACATAATTTGTTCCTTACAAATTCAACAATATAATACTTTGAGTTTTATGATAATTTTTGTTATTATTCATACTTAAACTTAATCTATATTCTATATATATAAAAATGAATTGCTGTTCGTTAGTCTCACTAAAACTCGAGAACGGCTGAACGGATTTATCTTATCTTAGTCTTGAAATGTTCGTGGAGGTCTAGGGAAGGTTTAAAAGGCGAGAAAAAATCGAATAATTTCCGGGAAAACCGCCCTTTTCTATTTCCCATACAAACGTCTACGTCAATTTAATTATATAATTTCGAAGCCAAAATTGTGGCAGAACAACGTCTGCGGGGTCCACTAGTTTAGAATAAATAAAAGAATGTGTTGATACATAATATGTTAAAATAATAAATAGATTTTTATATTTAAAAAAAACATTTCAATGATCCCGATTCCCAAACGTCATTCCCACTACAGGTACCAGGGTAGCATAATGGAAGTGTAGGTATGCGGAGTTTTCAATTAAAGCCACAATTAATAGACACGACGCTCGGCTGCCTCCGCTATTCATATATTTTGTTTGATCCCATTTGATACGAGCAATTGACTAGCTATTCAGACGAAATAAACCGAATCAAGGACTTTTGTGTTACAAAAACCTTTATACACTAGTCCTATTTTATTTTAGAAACAGGCACCACGCCACGGCTTCGCACGGGTGCAATATAGATGTACTAAAAAACTCGCTAATAATGTAGCTTTCTATTGGTGAAAGAATTTTTAAAATTGGTCGAGTAATTTCTGAGTTTAATTGTAACAAATAAACAAACAAAATCTTTCCTCTTTATAACATAAGTTTAGATAATTAAGACAAGGAAACTTAGCTTAATCGCTTAATTTTGACGGGCTCGTTGGCGCGTTCGGTAGAGCACCTGCCGTGCGCATCGATGGGTCGTGGGTTCGAATCCCACCGGGAGCACATGCTTATGATTTTCTGAAAGCATGTTTTCTCCACGTCTGGTAACTTAGGGCATTGATCGGGTGGGAGGAATATCGAAATTCCGACCGAGTAACGAACCACCGTTCATAGATGGATAAACCGTGAAGTGCATATTGCGCGTTTCGGTCTCAGTCTATGGATTTGCGAATGCTCGAAGTAAAAATTAGGTCGATAGCGCATCATTGACTGATGTTCTGTGGCTGAGGTATCACCTACCATCAAGTGAACCTCATGCTCGTCTGTCGATATCTGACATAAAAAAAACTGGGTCAAAAATAAATATAAAGCTCATAGTATAAAACTTCATATATATTTAGCAGCGCAGACGCATATTTAACGGGTGAAATGACTTCCTGAAAATTCGGTAATTTTTCCTTTTTTTGTATTAGAGAAGGGGACAAGCATACCTTATGATAAGCGATTACCATTCATAAACATCCGTAACACTTAGGTCTTAAAGTAAATATAGGGTCGTTTCTTGAAGATTTTCAAGTCGTACCGGAAAAACCTCCGGCGACACATAGTTCCACAGAGTGGTCATGCGTGGTAAAAGTGTCTTAGGAAATGCGCAGTCATCGAAGTGGTGGTTGGATTTTCGCTGATATTTTTGAAACTATAATTGATTTCGCAAAAGTTAAACATTATTACTCATTTATAAGTGGTCTAAGTTTATCACATATCTACACTAATATCATAATGAGGAAAGATATGTATTTTTGTATGTTTGTAATGAATAAACTCAAAAACTACTGGAACGATTTTAAACATTATTTCACCAATAGAATGCTACATTATCAGCGAGTAACATAGGCAATTTTTATGTATAGTTCATCTGTGCGAAGTGTGTATTGCTAGTCTAATATAAAAAAGAAAAAGTCATGAAAATACTTCACGGTTTTTCGATAAAACATGTATACAGATAATTATTTAAAACATATCAATCAAGCGGGATTCAAACCCGTACCAGCACGCTAGTTCAAACTCAATTTCGCATTTCCAATACTAGTAAAATACAAATAATACTAATTGTATAGTGTATGCGGTCTTAACAGCTATACACGTATAATAATTTACTCCTTAATTAGCAGATCTCGTATACGAAGCTAATGTTTATTGTTCCCTAAACGCAGGTGTTTATCTTCAGAATTAGTTTATTTTATTGCAAAACATATGGTTAAGATACTGTTTATTAGCACCTTGTCTAATGCTGTCTGCATATTGTATTGTTATCTATTATCTAATTAATATATAAAATTCTCGTGTCACAATGTTCGTTCCCATACTCCTCTGAAATGGCTCGACCGATTTTTACCAAATTTTATATGCGTATTCAGTAGGTCTGAGAAAAGCCGAGGCCGATGGCTACTATCTATTTTTCATACCTCTAAGTGATAAGGGTTGTTCACCCTTAATTTTTTAATTTTTGGACGAATTTTTTTGTTTTTATTTTTTTATAATGTGGCATTAAAAATACATACAACCCTATATTTTCACTCTTCTATTACCAACCCTTGCTTTTTAGAAATTATTTACATGGCAAAACAACGATTGCCGGGTCAGCTAGTCTATCTATATAAAATAAATGTAGGTATGTTTCTCATCTATGTACTCCTTAGCTATTCATCCGATTATGGTGAAACTTTGGTAATCTGCATACGACCGCGAAGGTTTCTGAAAACATAGGTAACTATTTTCAATATGACTTTAAGCGAAGATACATTATTTAAGCGGAATTATAAGTACATATATCTTCTACTTTTTCCTGCCATGTTCCCTTTTTTTATTTGGGGTCGGCGTAGTATGTTCTCTTTTGACATTCTCTCCTTTCACTCGCCATACTATCAGTCACACCTTTCAAACACATATAATTCTTCACACAGTCAATCAATTTTTTTTGGCCTCCCTCTTCCACTTTCATATTCAAAACTTTTTTAGATACATGCCCTTCATCTCTCCTCATAAGCCAAACGATTACCTTTTACTCTTATAAGTACATAATATAATATGATATTAAAGTCCACTTATCTCTATCTATTGCTGCAATTATATAATACATACATACATATACATCACGCCTCTTTCCCATTGCGGTAGGTAGAGATCACGGACTTCCATATGCTCCGATCCTTACATACCACTTTCGCTTCTTCTACTTTCATCAATGCTTTCATACACACTCGTCGGTTACGAGTACTTTTGACCTGGCCCTTTTGCAGAACGTCCCCAATCTGATCGAGGTACCTACGTTCGCCTAAGTCGACCACTCCCGACTCTACCACGCATACCTTATGTAATACCTCTTAATAATTCGTATTTGTTATCAACAGGTCGGTACACAAAATGTCCGCAACGTAACGAAAGCTAGGCGATGCGCGGCGTGCGCGCGTTACGTGCCCTGCGCGTAACATGCGCTCACTAAACGTCACCGCTTGCGCGGCGCTGCTTGAAGATGTGCGCTGGGACGAGCCCACAAGCGTCGCGAGCCTTGCTGTCCTCGCCTTGATCGACGTGCTGGTGATCACAGGTAACATGCGCTCATTAGACATGACCACGTATATGACGCGCTTGAAGATACGAGTTGAGACCAGCCCACTAGCATGGCGAGCCTTGCCGTCCTTGCATTGATCGACGTGCTAGTGATCGCAGGTAACATGCGCTCATTTTCACGTACATGACGCGCTTGAAGATACTAGTTGAGACCAGCCCACTAGCATAGCGAGCCTTGCCGTCCTCACCTTGATCGACATGCTGGTGATGACATTACCACGTGCATGACGCGCTTGGTAATACGAGTTGAGATAAGCCCACTAGCATCGCGAGCCTTGCCGTCCTTGCATTGATCGACGTGCTAGTGATCACAGGTAACCACTTGCGTGACGCTGAAATAGACACTAATTACTTTATGCTAACAACGGGGGTATCAAACATGGCCGTCATGGATTTCGACGAAATTGATATATTATGTTGTAGAGTTTGATACCCCTCTTGTAAGCATTTCTAGAGGGTGAATAGGTTTTTGAATAGAAAAGGTAGAGATCTATCTATCACACGAAGTACGTTGGCAATGTTGTCAAGCGTGCACATATATAAGTTTTGTTAAAACAGTCTACTAATCTAAATGCTTATTCAACTAAATATCATATACTACAAGTTTCACTCGGAATATTTCATACAAAATCAAGTCTCAAAAATCAGGCTGGACTAAACGCCAATCGTCGCGTCAACACTCGTGCAAATTGCTGGAAACAGTTTTCAAAGCCGACTGTAGGTACGTAGGTACCTCACTGTAAGCGTATTCATTTATTCCAAAGTGAGAGAACCATTAGCAAATTACATTAGACTGTTTGTACGCGTCTATAGCGAGATACGGCTATAGAAACACTTTGATGATGAATTCTGCACAGGTATGTTTGATATAGATTTTCTTATTGTTTGGTGGGTTTAAAAAAATTGTTAGATTAGGGCATACTAAAAAAAACAAGAGAACACCTTTAATAATTGCCATAATATAGAAAATTACATCAAATATCAACTCCGTAGGAATATATGGCGATAATATGGCAACTTTATGAAAAATCAGATATCTAATATCTATCTAAAATCAGATAGCTCTCGCCTTAAATAATATAAAACCAAATAATATAAATATTAAATCGCGTGTTATACAGGTATAAAGGTATAAAAAATTATTTCATTTAAGTATGGTATTTTTTTTCAACTGGACTGTGAGTACTGGCACGGTGATAGAGCCATAAACTCCATAATATACGCATTTACTTCAATATATTGTTAGTGGTATATGTACGATGATTCAATCATGTCATGAGTCAATCAAAATTCGGCCATCTTTGCCCTGGGCGTAATACCTAACCTTTGTGAACACAATTCGCATAAGAAAAATAAATTCATAATCTATACTTCTGTACTTAATATTATATAGAGAAAAGATTTGTATTTTTTGATTTTTGTAATTTTGTATTATATGAATAAACTCAAAACTACTACCGATTTTAAAAATTCATTCACCAACAGAAAGCTACATTATCAGCGAGTAACATACGCTTTATTTGTGTGTACATCTATATTGCACCTGTGTGAAGCCAGGGCGTGATGCCAGAATCTAATAAAAAATTAATATAATAACATAAATAGTCCCTAAATACGCAGTGAAAGCATTTAATTTCAAAATATTTACAAACTTCCGAATCTCAAATTTGAATCTGAAGCTACTTCTAATATTATATCAGAAGTTACCATAAATCATCTTTAACTTTGGTAAAGTCTACCGAAATTCCACGATTCTAAGCGACTCCTTAAGAAACAAACTTCGCAACTACCCACGTATATTTATTACTAGACATGGGTAACACTGCGCTGCGCCGCACAATTGCGCCGGCACACTTCACTGCGCAGGGTGAGTCAGCTCACACATTCATAATGTGTTGGCGCACGGCGCGCAGTACCCCACTCACTGAGTGAACTGAGCGTGGCGTTGCGTGCGTTTCGGAGGTTTCACTCATAGAGCAACACGGGCCACCGGCGAACCGGAGGGGAGTAGCCATACGCAGGCGTTCCCCTCTGTCAAAGTACAAGTCCAAATGGTCCTATGCGTACAATAAAACTAGTTGTAGCCACACTTTTCACTAGACTAAATCCAGATGCGCGACTGAATCGACCTCCTAAAAAAATGCCGAATTGTTTGTGTTTCTTGTTGCCAAAAAATATCTGCCACGTCAAATTTACAAAAAGATAGCGTTATCTTTCATATGTAGGTATTTTTTAATCATATTATTACTATTTACTTCTTTAAAACTTAAAAAATTACAATATTATCGGTTGTGTTGTTTCGGATTTTTTTACCAACACAGTCGCTCGACAGATCCGCGTATTGTATGAGCCCTCATACAATACACGGATCTGTCGAGCGACTGATCCGAGTTTATTTCCGAGAAGTCGCTGTCACCGAGCGATAGTGTTGTTGTCGGATTGTTTTAAGTTATCGAAAAAAAATGGCAAAGGAGTCTTCTATACAGAGACAGTTTTGAGATTAAATTTTCTGATTCAAATATTATATTGTGATAATATAGTTAAATTGTTAAAATATAATATAATACTTACGCGCGTTAGCACATTTATTAAAATCACTTAGTGTAAACTTCAACCGTAATGTTTTTTTTATTTCCTAAAAATCCAAAGGATATGGAAAATTGTGTAACCCAAAGGAGTTCAACCAAATTGGTACTGAGTTGTACATTTATATATTTTATATATTATATTCTGCATTAATTTACGAATAAAATGAGATAAAATGGAGAGCCGTAGCTAGTAGAAAAATACTAATAATATGATTCAAAAATAATTGTTCTATTAATTTGTTGATTGTCATTTAAAAAAAAAAAATGAAGCGACAGGATGCCCGACGGGGCGTCATGTGATCATGTGGCAATGTATGCACGCATTTATTATTCCTTTACCTACCCATAGAATCAGCAAACACATATTATTATTTCAATTATGGTAATCAATCGATGTGGTTGATGATAAAATGTAAAATCGATATCATCTGTTGATTGTCAATGTCACGTCTTTGTTTGACATTTGCCAAAATGGCAGCTACACCTACAATATTGAGATATGTCAGAATATTGAAAGGATGGGGTGTGATGTGTCACATTTAAAGTTATTTTAACGAAAATGATCGTTTATTGAGAGCTAAGTCAAGGCATCATACATGCAAGGTATATTTTGTATATATTAGCTCTAATGCTGCTCTGAGCTAATCTCAGAGCTCTGTAGACAGTATAGAACCCGAATCCATCAATAATTTAATAAAAGGGTATTCCTGGATTGTTTTATACCTTTAGACATTTATTTGGTATCAATTAATAACAAAATATGACTGATTGTGTTATTAATTGCAAAAAATCAGGTTCTTATGAAGTAATGGAGTGCCTTTTTTATAAATATATAAATGAAGATATCTCATTAAGGACTATAATGAATATAATGGCATATGTTTTGTGGCTGTACAAAGAACTTTGTATCAGTACCAATGTCCCATAGAAAGTGGTTGATGACCTTTAATAATTGCGATATGATCTAGAAAAATGACATATTTTTAATCTTATAATATAAAAAATCAGCTCAATTCTCAATCTGGGAGATGAGAAATATGAGAAATATAGTTTTCCTGAGATTCTCGATTAATTGAATCGATTACACAATCACAAAAAAAAACCTTTGGACAAGGTAACTAACTCAAAAGTAATTAAATGCACTTTAAATACAATATATTGCATATAATTACAGTTATGTTATTAAATCAAATATAAATTATTAATTAAAGAAAATTAATATACATAATTATCGATTAAAATCGATCTTTTATTTTAGTCTGTCATTAGCATGCCGCATGACAGTTGTTTACTCTGTGCTAATTCGTTTCGTGTTTTCAACGTTTTGAGTCTGAGTGCTTTCCCGATTGTAGTCATTTAGGAATTGTTACGATTTGACAACTACAAATATCATTGGTCACAGATTTATGATATATTTATGTCAGTTATTGATTGTAACATAACCTTACTTTTACTACTTAAAACTCTAATAACTCGGCTCTCAGATTGTCAAAACTAATAGAATTTTCATCGAAGGACTGTTAAGTCTCAATCTATTAATTCACATCAATTTCATATTGTAACATTGGGGGCCCAAAGTTTTATGTAATCGTTTCCATCTCCTGTAAGGGATAAATGAAATAAATATAATAACGAAGTATTTTTCAAATTATTTCGAATATTTTATTATGTACCAACTCATGGTCCACTCTCCGTGACCTGCTACGTGCGCATTATCCGACAAGTTCATTTTTTATTATTGTAGTACGTAATAAATTAAGTCCTTTGTATCACTTATAAACCTAATTTCCCTAACCCAGTTCTTGAAATTATCGATACTGCGTATCGACAGTTGTTGCAACTACGACTAAAAGGACTTGTCAGTGTAGTTACGCCATTTATTTATACTGTTATGACACGGAATGTTTAAATGTGTGTGTGAAATTGTTAGTGTATTTTTTAATTGTCACGGTGTGAGTTTCGTAGTGACAGACGATTGCTTGTGTGTGCGAACTTGAGTACGCACACATAGCGCAGGTTTCCCCCCGCAAAAAATGGCAGATTGTTTGGTATCGGTAACGAACGCTATGGCTACTCCCCTCCGGTTCGCCGGTGGCCCGTGTTGCTCTATGGTTTCACTGTACATTTTGTTGCGTCGTGGCGCAATTTTGAGTTGACTCAAGGAGCCGACGCACTACACTGCGCCTGAGTTGCTGAGTTGGCGCAGATAATTTCGCTGAGTTACCCACGTATATTTATTACGAATTTCCTTTCGTTAACTTTTCGCTGTGGTTTTAGTTGAACGTTCAAACTTTCGCAATACTATAATACTTTTGATATTTATGAGTGTATTTGCAGGGGTAAATTTGTTTTATTTGCAAATGAGAATAGTTCTTGCTAATTAAGTTTTGAATGTACCGCGATACAAATTTGAAATAAAGCTTTTGATTATTAAAAAAAAAAATAGACAAAATGGTCATGGTCACGGTTTATTGCCAGTTCTTCTCTTCCGTTGTACGCCCTTGATTTGGGTGGGAACTGGCGGTAAATGTAAAATTAGAAGCGTATTAATATTGTCTTTTATTAACGCGAGTATCACACATTTAAATAAAATACTGTATACCGGATTAAAACGCGATTTATTGTTTAAATTATTTATCCCGACGTTTCGGATGCTTTTCAGCAACCGTGGTCGCGGGAGACTGAAAGATGACAGTTGTCTTATATTTGAAATGTCACAAAGTTGCCATATTTAATTCAATTAAATTAAAAAATAATCTATTAATTTAGGTAACACAATGTACATCTATGAACGTCAATAAAAAATAATACATATTAAATTACTAATATTACTAATATTAAATGCTTCTAATTTTACATTTACTACCAGTTCACAAATCAAGGGCGTAGAGCGGACGAGAAGAACTGGCAAGAAACTCGCCGCCACTCTTTTTAATCGCCAAGTTATTGTTTTACAATCATTACATATTAACGCCATCTATTCCTACGGAGTTGATATTTACTGTAATTTTCTATATTATGACAATATTGACTAACGGTGTCCTCTTGTTTTTTAGTATGTTGGATTTGGGGCTTTAGATTTTTAATTACTGGATCCCAGGTGTTGGAAAGTCTCAAACCATCTTCTCTATTGAAGTTAGGATGTTTTTTAATTTCAATAGCCTCACGTACTAGTCTGGGAAAGAATCTACTTTCTTTTGCAAGGATTTTTGGTTGGTCGAAACGTATGTAGTGGTTTGGTTTATCCAGAGTGTGTTCACATACTGCTGATTTAGAGTGACGTCTGTTTTTGATATCCGCAATGTGTTCCTTAAGTCGGTTTGAAATGCTACGTTTAGTTTGCCCAATGTAGGATAAACCACAGTCACAATCCAGTTTATATACACCTGAATCTTGCAAAGGAATATTACTTTTTATTGGTCAACGGGGAACTGCAGCATGTTAAGCAAGTACTCCGTGACAACAAGCTGCGGGTGCCTCCACAGCATCACAGAAACAGGAATAAACCACAAAGAGTACAACGTCAACCAGCCTACCTGCCTTATGTGAAGGGTGTTACAGACAGGATTGGAAGAATCTTAAAACGAGCTTCTATTAATACAATTCCACACAAGAAGATTCAACAGTTCTTGAGACCAATAAAAAGTAATATTCCTTTGCAAGATTCAGGTGTATATAAACTGTATTGTGACTGTGGTTTATCCTACATTGGGCAAACTAAACGTAGCATTTCAAACCGACTTAAGGAACACATTGCGGATATCAAAAACAGACGTCACTCTAAATCAGCAGTATGTGAACACACTCTGGATAAACCAAACCACTACATACGTTTCGACCAACCAAAAATCCTTGCAAAAGAAAGTAGATTCTTTCCCAGACTAGTACGTGAGGCTATTGAAATTAAAAAACATCCTAACTTCAATAGAGAAGATGGTTTGAGACTTTCCAACACCTGGGATCCAGTAATTAAAAATCTAAAGCCCCAAATCCAACATACTAAAAAACAAGAGGACACCGTTAGTCAATATTGTCATAATATAGAAAATTACAGTAAATATCAACTCCGTAGGAATAGATGGCGTTAATATGTAATGATTGTAAAACAATAACTTGGCGATTAAAAAGAGTGGCGGCGAGTTTCTTGCCAGTTCTTCTCGTCCGCTCTACGCCCTTGATTTGTGAACTGGTAGTAAATGTAAAATTAGAAGCATTTAATATTAGTAATATTAGTAATTTAATATGTATTATTTTTTATTGACGTTCATAGATGTACATTGTGTTACCTAAATTAATAGATTATTTTTTAATTTAATTGAATTAAATATGGCAACTTTGTGACATTTCAAATATAAGACAACTGTCATCTTTCAGTCTCCCGCGACCACGGTTGCTGAAAAGCATCCGAAACGTCGGGATAAATAATTTAAACAATAAATCGCGTTTTAATCCGGTATACAGTATTTTATTTAAATAGAAGCGTATTTTTTATTGACGTTGTGGATAGCCTACTGGGTATATCAAATCAAAAACTAATCCACATATTATAACAACTGTATTTACGATTTTACAATATTATTTGATATAAAAATTAATTATTAAATACGAATTTACGAGCACATTAAACAGAGTACAGAGCAAAAGATATGACATGCATTCGCCGTGAGATCTAGCCGCGCAGTGTCCCCGCCGCGGCGACCAAGTATTTTAGAAAGTTGTTTTAGCGGCGGCGGGGCGCGGGGTGAAGAGGCGGTGGTACAGCGCACCACTCGCGCGCTGAATTTGCTGCGTCATTTTCAATATTATTTTGTTTTGCGAAGATTCTTCTGACGCCACACTACTCCCCCACCGAGACCGGAGCCAGCTACGGTCGATAGTAGTCAGGAAAACGAACCACACGACCACTTCTTGTCTTGATTGGCTCCGCGTTACTTGCTGGATGGTAGGCTGTAGTTGGGCGATGCACTGCGCCTAGCAGAGCAGCGATGTTGTGAAACAGGTGGGACTCAAACTGCCTGCCTCTGTCTGTCGTAATCTTCTCAGGGCAGCCAAAGCGTGCAACCCAGCCGGAGATGAAAGCTCGGGCACACGTTTCTGCCGAGATGTCTGGTAAAGGAATTGCCTCAGGCCAACGTGTAAAGCGATCGATGATCGTGAGACAATATCTGAAACCAGAAGAATAAGGTAACGGGCCCACGATGTCCATGTGGACGTGGGAAAAACGTTGAGTTGGGCTTGAAAAAGGAGTTAAAGGAGAGGAAGTATGGCGGAAGACTTTGTTACGTTGGCATTCTGTGCATGAATTTGCCATGCGGCGACAATCTCTTTTCATTCCAGGCCAAACAAATCTTTGGGAAATCAATTTAATGCTTGCCCTGGCTCCAGGATGACTAAATCCATGAAAATAATTAAAAACTTGCTCTCGTAAATTCTTAGTTATAAAAGGTCTCGAGTTTGCCATTGATACGTCACAATAAATGTAACTTGAAGAATTTGGTAAATTTACTTTTTCTAATTTAAGTGAAGTTTCTTTCTTTAAAAGTTTTTGCAGTTCAGTATCTGTAACCTGAGTTCGTGCAAGCTCTTCAAAATTAATTACATCTGCGATCTCATTTATTCTAGACAGTGCGTCGGCTACCACATTATCTGTACCGGCCACGTACCTGATATCAGTAGTGAATTGAGATATAAAATCTAAATAGCGAAACTGACGAGGTGAGCATTTATCTCGATTTGAATTAAAAACATATGTAAGTGGTTTATGATCTGTATAAACGGCAAAAACTCTTGCTTCTAGCATATGACGAAAATATCGAATAGCATCATAAATAGCTAAAAGCTCTCGATCATATGGGCTATACTTAACTTGACATGGCTTAAGTTTACGTGAGAAGAAAGCTAAAGGTTGCCAGGTGTCATTCACACGTTGTTGTAAAACAGCCCCAATCGCATTGTCTGATGCATCCGTATGAATTGCGATATCACAATCAGTTCTAGGATGTGCTAGCGTGGTCGCTTTAGAAAGAGCCAACTTACATGCGTTAAAAGATTCCATTTCTACTGGGGTCATCTCAATAGCTTGTTTGCTTTTCTTTTTGGGTCCGGCAAGAGCTAAACTGAGTGGAGCTTGGATAGATGATGCGCCTGGGATAAAACGTCTATAAAAGTTAAACATACCCAGAAAACGACGGAGTTCTTGAATATTCTTCGGAACTGGAAAGTCCATCACTGCTTGTACTTTCTCTTGCACCGGACATATTCCAGTTGATGAAACCTTATGACCCAAAAAAGTTATATTAGATACACCAAACTCACACTTAGCGGAATTTATTAAGATGCCAAAATCTGATAGTCTCTGGAACAATTGATGCAGGTGATCCAGGTGCTCATCATAGTTCTGAGAAAATACTAAAATGTCATCTAAGTATCCATAACAAAAATGAAATCCTTTGAGCATTTCGTCAATAAAACGCTGAAATGTTTGCGCTGCATTTCGAAGACCAAATGTCATATATGAAAATTCAAATAATCCAAACGGTGTAGTAATAGCAGTCTTCGGTATATCGTCTTTAAAAACCGGTATCTGATTGTACGCTCGTACCAAATCGATTTTTGAAAAGATTGTGCTACCTGCTATCAAATGTGTAAAATCTTGGATATGCCTGATTGGATAGCAGTCGGGCAATGTTCTCGCGTTCAAAGCTCTGTAGTCACCACAAGGTCTCCAGCTGTTATCCTTCTTGGGAGCTAAATGAAGAGGAGAAGACCATGGACTATCTGACCTGCGTGCTATTCCAGCTTGTAGCATATCTTCAAACTCCTTCTGTGCAACCTTCAATCGATCAGGAGGAAGTCTACGAGGTCGAGATGAAACTGGCGGACCTGGTGTTGTCCGAATATGATGCACGGTATTATGCTTTGGCTCCTTATAAGTACCTGCTGGGCGCGTTATATCTGGATACCGACGTAAGATTTGATGGTAAATAGAATCTCCAGAAATTACCTTGATAGAAGTCACGTCACTTTCAGATGCCTTTTCAATTGATGTTGAAACTGCGAGTGATGTCAATCCGTCAATAAGGCGTTGCTGACGACAATCTACTAACAGATTATAAAAAGAAAGAAAATCAACACCAATTATCGGTTTAGAAATGTCGGCAACTACAAATCTCCATTTAAAATCACGTCGCAATCCTAAATTAATATGAATCTGAACCCAACCATAAGTAGTGATTATTGAGCCATTAGCTGCAAACAGCTGGTAGTCAGTCTTCGTTCGATGCTCTCTCAATGCTCTGCGTGGATAAACACATAAATCAGAACCTGTATCAATAAGAAATTTCATTTTAGTTATTTTATCCACAATAAAAATGCGGCCTGGTGAAATTTGGCAGTCGGTTGCCGCTAATTCCGGCTGCTCATGCCGTTTTCCGACTGTGAATTATAATTGCATGGCTTAATGCATTTATGTGCTCGATTTCTAAATCTCTGATGATACCAACAAAAATCTAAATTTCGAGACCTCGATCTCGATCTAGATCTGTGACGGTGATTATTGTCACGTGATGGGGTACGTGGCCGCGGTTTATGGAATTTACTTTTCAATGAAGCTACTTCTTTCGTTAAACTTTCTAATTGTTTACTCAATTCTGAAATTTCATTATTTTTAATATTATTATTTAAAGTGCAAACTTGTTGGGAGGGTTGTACAATATCGTGAACAGAATCTGCCAAATCAGCAATTGCTTCTAAACTGAGACTTTTTTGTGAAGCTATTATTGTTTGAATATTTAATGGTAACCGACCTGTCCATAATGTCCGTAGAAATTCCTCTGGAACTGCTGGACCTGCCAAGTTCTGTAAATGTCTCAAAAATTGAGACGGCTTCCTATCTCCCAATTCCTCTTGAGCTAAAAGCTGCTGGATACGCTTTTCTTGAGAAGCTGTAAGCCTTTTTATTAACTCGGTCTTCAATTTGAGGTACTTGTTTTCCGAGGGAGGACTTTTAATAATATCTTTTACCTCCTGCGCAAATCGTTGTTCCAGTTGAGAGGATATGTGGTAAAACTTCGTCGTATCCGATGTTATTCCGGCTAAATAAAATTGTCCCTCAATCTGAGCAAACCATAATGCGGGATCATCTGGCCAAAACGGAGGTAGCCGCACTCCAACTTTGCTAACCTCATTGTCTGTAGAAGCTTCTTGCGCCATCTTGTTCTCGAATGTTCTCGAACGTCGGGGTCACCAATTATGTGGATAGCCTACTGGGTATATCAAATCAAAAACTAATCCACATATTATAACAACTGTATTTACGATTTTACAATATTATTTGATATAAAAATTAATTATTAAATACGAATTTACGAGCACATTAAACAGAGTACAGAGCAAAAGATATGACATGCATTCGCCGTGAGATCTAGCCGCGCAGTGTCCCCGCCGCGGCGACCAAGTATTTTAGAAAGTTGTTTTAGCGGCGGCGGGGCGCGGGGTGAAGAGGCGGTGGTACAGCGCACCACTCGCGCGCTGAATTTGCTGCGTCATTTTCAATATTATTTTGTTTTGCGAAGATTCTTCTGACGCCACAACGTTCATAAGCGTACATTGTGTTACCTAAATGAATAAATGATTTTTGAATTTGAATTTGGTTATGAGCTCAGCATAAAGTAGATGGGCTTTGGCTAATTAGCCAAATCCTACCACGATAATTGGAGTATTGGATGTCCATATTTAGCTTACCAGCTACCAATCGATCGCCTTTCTTATCATACAAAGGGAAAGCAGGTGAATCGCGAAATTCAGCCATAAATTCGTAAACGTGACAGGTCACGCGTAAAATTGCGATCCATACCTGTGAAACCTTTTTCTGTTTGTTCTGACTATACTTAGACGGGTTTTTGTTTATACCAGCGATATATTGTGAAAAAGGCGTTGTTGACGGTTGTGGTTATGGATTAGTTCATCGAAATATTAATGTACTAGTAACACGCCCGGCTTCGCACGGGAACAATGTAAATGTACTATACACAAAAAAAAACTGTAAACTATGCATCTTTCTATTGGTTAATTTTTTTTTACATTTGAGAGCATAATATGCGACATCTACATATTGCGGCTACAAGACGGCAATAATCCTAAATCGCGCTATCGAAGTGTTTTCGAGCAGTGAGTACTTATATTATATGTACAACACCCACTGGGGCCCTACGGCCAATCAGTCAGTGGTTCGACTGGTCGAGAATCCTATTTTCTGCCACACTCACAGACCGAGGGTTGGAGACAATGCCTCAAAATTTTGACGGGCTCGTTGGCGCGTTCGGTAGAACACCTGCCGTGCGCATCGATGGGTCGTGGGTTCGAATCCCACCGGGACAAAATATTTATAGTTTTCTGTAAGCATGTTTTCCCCACGTCTGGTAACTTCAGGCATTGATCGGGTGGGAGAAATATCGAAACTCCGACCAGGTAATGAACCACCGTTCATAAATGGAAAAACCGTGAAGTGCACATTGCACGTTTCGGTTTCAGTAGGTTTCAGCTCGAAGTAAAAAGTAGGTCGACAGCGCATCATTGACTGATGTTCTGTGGCTGTGGTATCACCTACCATCAACATGCTCGTCTGTCGATATCTAACATAAAAAATAGGGTTAGGAAGTATAGGGTTAAAGTACGTAATACTTGGCTACTATCCTTTGAAGCCATAATAAAATTACAACATACGACTTTACATTATAAAGTACCAAGTCGTAATTAAAATTCAGTTCTCCAACAAAAGGCCTCGCAACAAAGCCATAGTAATCAAAATGTTCTGTTTGGATAGTACTTCAAACGCACAAGTTTTTTTCTCTTTCTTTCTCCTAATGGCTTATGTGCGGTTTATTTAAATAAGGTTCGTTATACAAGAACGTTTATACTATAGCGTGTTATAGCGATCAGATCGGGAACGTTCTGCAAAAGGGCCAGGTCAAAAGTACTCGTAACCGTCCAGTGTGTATGAAAGCATTGATGAAAGTAGAAGAAGCGAAAGTGGTATGTAAGGGTCGGAGCATATGGAATTCCGTGATCTCTGCCTACCCTACCACTACTGGGAAGAGGCGTGGTGTATATGTATGTATGTGTTTTAGCGTCCATTTTGTGAGGAAATTATGGAGCGATAAAGCAGTGAATGGGGCTATGGTTGTATTCGTTTCCCTATGTATACCACCTTTTTGAGTCTTCAAAAAGGTGCTCCAGTGATTTAAGGTCGAAAAGGGCGCCATCGCTCACTTGAGAAAACTGTACCTAGGAGTAAATAATACGGGGTGGCTTGAAGTGATTGACTCCTCGTTGGATAAAGCGATGATTATTCGTCTACATAGAATTTGTATTATGGGTAGCGTATTTATTATCCGAGCTGATTTTTCACCAATCTCCTTACTATTTAAATATACTTATCGCGGCTAGACAATATTTATGTATCTACGACATATTAATATTACAGTGGTATGTATAGATACAAGTATGTTATACAAAGATCCTTCAAAACTTAAAACCCATTTTTTTATTAACCTGATTGATCGAAAGTACAGAAACATATCACTGACACTGTTCATCGTAATAAAAAGAGTGGCGGCGAGTTTCTTGCCAGTTCTTCTCGTCCGCTCTACGCCCTTGATTTGTGAACTGGTAGTAAATGTAAAATTAGAAGCATTTAATATGTATTATTTTTTATTGACGTTCATAGATGTACATTGTGTTACCTAAATTAATAGATTATTTTTTAATTTAATTGAATTAAATATGGCAACTTTGTGACATTTCAAATATAAGACAACTGTCATCTTTCAGTCTCCCGCGACCACGGTTGCTGAAAAGCATCCGAAACGTCGGGATAAATAATTTAAACAATATAAATAATAAATCGCGTTTTAATCCGGTATACAGTATTTTATTTAAACGTAATAATTTGGTCAATTAACTGAATATCGTTATTGGCCTATTTTATATATTATATAAACAATAATACTGTAAAATTTTCTCAAAATTCGTTCAGTAGTTTTCATGTGAAAGAGTCACAAACATTCCATATCCCACAGGGTATGTACCTATACATACTTTCTTTAATTAAACAATGATCAATTTTAGACGGCTGAGTTTGCCACGCTCGTTTATGAAAGCACTAACAGTTTCTATTTTATTTAAAGCGAAATAATGGAGTCCAGCGTCTGCTGTTTTTGCTCTCGAGAATTCAAGTGGTTTTGTTTTGAAGTAAATATATCTTGCAAAATTGCCTTCTTGGTCGAATTAAATAAAACGTCGCTGGTTCGATTGGAGTTAAAAAAAAACTTCAGTTTGACAATGTACATTATCACTACATATTACGTTTCGACCAGCAGAAAATCCTTGTAACATTAGATTCTTTCCCGAGGCTACGCGAGGCTATTGAAATTAAAAAAAAATATCCTTAATTCAATAGAGAAGATTGTTTGAGACTTTCCAACACCTGGGATCCAGTAATTAAAAATCTAAAACCCCAAATTAAACATACTAAAAAACAAGAGGACACCGTTAGTCAATATTGTCATAATCTCAGATTAAATAAAATATTTAATCTGAGGTCATAATATAGAAAATTACAGTAAATATCAACTCCATAGGAATAGATGGCAATTTTGTGACATTTCAAAAATCAACTGTCATCTTTCTGTCTGCCCGTGACCACGGTTGCTGAAAAGCACCCGAAACGTCGGGATAAATAATTTAAACAATATAAATAATAAATCGCGTTTTAATGCTATTTGAGCTATGTAAATATTTGTTGTGTAGGTAATATGAATATTAATTAAGTTTAGTTTTTTCCTTTTTCTTTATGTTCCAATTTTATTTTATTATTTATGAGAATGATCTTAGCCATTTTGAAAACCAATGCTGCAGGAACTCCAATAAATACTGACGAAGGATAAATTTCGGCTTTACACAATCTGCAACCAAATTTTAGTTTAGTCCCAAATGGCATTTCAATTGGGTGAATGACAAATAAAGAACGTCTATGTTATATAATAAAAACGACATTCACTTTTAAATGAAATAGGAGACAGTCTCCCCGTGACCACGGTTGCTGAAGAGCATCCGAAACGTCGGGATAAATAATTTAAACAATATAGATAATAATTGGCGTTTTAATCCGGTATACAGTATTTTATTTAAATGTGTGATACTCGCGTTAATAAATTTTTTTCCAAATCTCCAAATCTTCTTCGGTTGTTATAGCCGCTGGGGGAGATTTTTCGTTGATGCGCATATATATAGTGCAGTTTTTTATCCAGATGAACTTTATGTTATTTTCTTTAGCTCGTAGACGATATTTGTTGAGGAGAATTTTGTTTGCAATTGTTAAATGTTCATTAATAAATATCTTAGATGAGTTTCCTTCAAACCCAAGGTCAGTTGATGTTAGACCCTTGTGTTTGTTCGCTTTGCAGAAATTTGCTATGATATTGTCTTTGGTACTTCTGCTCTTTAATTTAGCTATAATTCTCCTGGGTTTGCTAGAGTTAGAGTGGAGAGGTTGAAAGACAATATTATGACATTCACTTGTTCGGAAAACGTTGAATTCCAACAGTTATTGATTCGATAAGTCTATGAATAGAGGTTTTAATTATATATGCCGTCAGAATGCACACTAACAACAAATGGAGCCGAATAGCCTTCGGGAAAGATTAAAGATTTACACTGACATTGTCATAATATGACGGTATATTTGGCGCTTTGAACAAATTGCGTTCTGATGGATCGCGGGTTTGAATCCCGCTCTGATGAAATGTTTTTCTATACTAATACTAGTGGACCCCGCAGACGTTGTTCTGCCACAATTTTGGATTCGAAATTATATAATTATTCTTAAATTTGTATATGCCCATTTGCCCACTTTTTTATATAATATGTCACTGATTTGCAGTGGAAATCTGTTATTCCAAAAAAGCTAAGAATGCATGACGTGAGCTGTCAAGATGGCGGAGTTCCGTACCTAATTTATTTTCAAATTAATTTTGCATATATTTTAATAGCTATTCTTTTATTCGGGACATAGAGGAATCCAACAAATAAGATATCGTTAAAATCGGTACAGCCGTTCTTGAGTTATAAACGGTGTAACTAACACAACTTTCTTTTATATATATAGATTATAAAGTGGAAAGACGTTTTTCGTTACGTTGGTTGTTAAAAATTAATCAATTAATCTTAAAAAACTCTTACCTAAATATAATTTAAAACAAAATCGTCCATTAATCCTATTATCTATAATCAATATTATTGGACGGAAAGAGCATTTTCAATTACATTTCATCTTGTTTACTTTCAAGATAGCACAGCGATAAAAATAGAAAGTTCTATTTTCACAACTTTATTGGTTTTGCTATTACGTCAACTTAAGCTATTATTAAATGTACTTATAATAGAATTACTCATAACATTTTATAGCTTACTAGCTTCTGCTCGCGACTTCGTCTGCGTAGAATTAGTACTACGGGTACCTTGTTTTTTAACCGAGCTGTTTTTTCATCAATCTCCGCTTAATGGCGCTCCACTCGCTTCAATCTTATCGTTATATTTTTTAAACTATTCGTCCGACTTACTTAGTGTAAAAGACAAAGTTCATCTATATTAAATACTAAAAGCGGAAAATGTATCAATTTTGATAAGAATTAGCTAAATACTCTAAAAATTGCAATTGAAAAAATGAATCAAATTTCAATATTTGTGGCTCATAGTTTAGGGTATATTGGCTTCCACATAAAAGGTAGATATATGCTATCGCGGACTTTTATTTAGAACTATTTAAAACAAACAATCCCATGATATATTATATTCTTGTAACTCCAACCGTTTAGGCAGCGCACGCCAAGATAGCCCTCAGAAGGCAGGAATTTTTACTTGATACTTATCGTTATATTATGGCCAATATACAAATACTGTTTATAAATTTTAGCCTATATGTTATTATGATATATAAGCTACATTACTGTAAAGTTTCATCAAAATCCGTTCCGTAGTTTTTGCGTGAAAGAGTAACAAACATCCATCCATCCATCCATCCTCACAAACTTTCGCATTTATAATATTAGTAAGATTTACATTCTGACAATGTCATCCATTCTAATCTATATCTAACTCATTGACATATATTGTTGATCGAAGATCTAACTATACTAATATAATAAAGAGGAAAGATTTGTACTTTTGTATGTTAAGAATACACTCAAAAACTATTGGACCGATTTTAAAAATTCTTTCACCAATAGAATTCTACATCATCAGCGAGTAACATAGGCTATATTTTTGTGTAAATTACATCTACATTGCACCCGTGTGATGCCGGGGCGCGTTGCTAGTTTATTATAAAGTAATTGTAATTTTAAGATAGTTTACACCAATATTTTTTTACAGGCAACTGTTTAGTGATAGCAGCGGTCCTTTGTTCCTCAAAGCTGCGCAGTGTCACCAACTTATTCATCGTGTCGCTAGCCGTCGCGGATCTGTTGGTGGGTCTTGCTGTGCTACCTTTCTCCGCTACGAGAGAGGTTTTTAAGGTACTGTATGTCTATTGTCTAAGGTATCATTGATTACTAGAGTAATCAATAGACTAATTCCCATTTTTTTTGGACAAGTATCTATCTTCGATAATTAACTAAATTATTTTTTAACCTATTCCTGTGCAAACTATTTTTTTTTTAATGTCAGATATCGACAGACGCGCATGAGGTTCACTTGATGGTAGGTGATACCTCAGCCACAGAACATCAGTCAATGATGCGCTGTCGACATACTTCTTACTTCGAGCATTCGGAAATCCATAGACTGAAACCGAAACGCGCAATATGAACATCACGGTTTTCCGTCTATGATCGGTGGTTCGTTGCCCGGTCGGATTTTCGATGTTTCTTCCACTCGATCAATGCCTGAAGTTACCAGACGTGGGGAAGACATGCTTACAGAAAATTATAAACATGTCGTTCCGGTGAGATTCGAACCCACGACCCATCACGAAAAAAACACCACACAATTCATCATAATTCGGCTCACGGGTTCTAACAATATGCCACTGCGAGGCCCCGGCGGATAGGTTACCTACCTACCTACTATCCACCTAGATACTGGAGACTTTATGTAGTATAATGGAGTCGCAAATTCGATCGCTTGACGCTGTTTCGGTTTCAACAAGATCAATTTACTCTGAATTCGATTTAATTCTTTATTTCCAAGTAAAAGATCAAGACTTAATTAAACTATCAATCGCTTTTATAAGGCTTTTATTTGTATCGGTTTCCTCGTTTTAAAGATAACGATGCTTGGAATTGAGACTTGAAATAGAGCACGGGATCGCAATCTTGTGGTTGAGGACTTTTGAACTGGTTCTATTTATACTATATCTTGTATTGATTCGTACAAGTTTTATTGAAAGATAGGAAAATAATTGGCTCCATAAAATACGTTAGTAAAGATTTGAAATAAAAACACTTTTATCGAATTTAACGCGTTTAATTAATTATTTACGAGTATCCCGACGCCACGCGACGTTTCGACTTTCGAATGCTTCCCAGCCGGCCTAGCATGACCGCTACGAGATATCTCGCGGACGAGACAAGACAAACTAAGATGCAAGATATCTCGATATATTATACCTCGACCTCGAGAATTTTGATGGAAAATATATGTATCTCGATCGACAAATCGATCGATATCTATTTTCGATATTAAAAGTCGAGTTTTATGTTAGACCCGGAAGAAATAAAGAGATAATCGATTAAAACACGAGTCGAAACGGTCGACAAAATTTTGTCGCGTTTGTCATGCTAGGCCGGCAGCGCACGTGGTCACGGGCAGACTGAAAGGTGACAGTTGTTTTGTTTGAACGTTCACAAAGTTTCCATACTAACGCCATCTATTGCTACGGAGTTGAAACTTGCTGTAATTTTCTATATTATGACTTAGAGTTCTAGATTTTAAATTCAAATCAGACAGTTGTCATCTTTCAGTTTGCTCCTGACCATATTTGCAGTTGAAACATCAGTATACAATATTATTCATACATGTAAAAGAAAAACTTGCAAGCTTAGCTAACAATAATAACTTCATCTTCTTCTTCCTGCCCTGTTCCCTTTTTTTTATTTGGGGTCGGCACGGTATGTTCTCTTTTTCCATTCACTTCTTTCACTCGCCATATCATCAGTCACACCTCTCAAACACATAACTTTTGTTTTAGTTAGTTTTTATTAGTTTTTTGTTGTTTTTATTAGTTTTTTTGGCCTCCCTCTTCCCCTATACCCATCCACTTTCATATTTAAAACTTTTTTAGATACATGTTTTTCATCTCTCCTCAAAACATGCCCATACCAAGCTAAATGAACAATGATAACTTCATAAAATTTGTAAAATGTTGGTCGTTTAAAAAGGAACTATCGATTATGAAGCGGGATTAATTTAAAAAAAAAGTAGACGATCATAATTTTATTTTGAGCTTATTTGAATGAAGATTATGTTTTCGAACACCACTCCGCCATAGTTAACTTAAATGTTCATAAGTTTTAGGTCAACCCTCAAATTTATTAACTGTCAGAATATGGCCATTATATTTTGAAACTTATTGCCCTAAACCCAAGGGCAATAAGTTTAAGGCTTACGACCCTTATTAAGTGGTAAACGTGATATTTGCCTTCGGTAAGGTTAATTATCGTGTGTTGATATATTTTGTATGATATAGAGGAAAAGCTAAATGTGGAAGTTCTTCGAGGAAATATCGTGGGCTTTTGTTTGTAATTTAGAGAAATAAAGTTGCATCCCTACAGCATGTGTTAAGACAAGATAGGTACGATCTTTTGCAACATATCATAATGGGAAAGGGATAGGAATAGGAAAGAAAAGTGTTGGTCGTAGAAAAAGTCGTGACTCCGCAATATTCCAATCGTGGATATTCCACCACTTTGCACTTCTCATTTTGCTTCTTCCTTTTTAATAAAAACTGCAAAGGAGTGGAACTCTCTTCCAGCGACTGTTTTCCCGGATCACTATAATTTGGATCTTTTTAAGGCGCGGGTGATTAGGCTTCTTCTAGGTCGGCGTTCTCTACCTTAGATCACATCACCACTTTCCATCAGGTGGGATTGTGGTCAAACGCCTGTTTATTATTAATAAAATAAATAAATAAAAGGAAATGGACGGGAATAACCTGTGCCGCAGAACTGTTCGTTTAGCCAGGGATAGAAACAAAATCAAGTCGCTGACCTTAATTTATTGGACAACACCAGCAGGAGCAGAAGAAGACATAATAATCTAATTTTAAAATTTTAATTAGTTATTTTTGTAAGTCAGATATCGACAGGTGAACGTGAATGATAGGCGATGGGTACATTATAACAGTTACAACCGATCCGCTCCGGCTTCGCACATGTGCAGTGTAGATGTACTATACACAAAAATGCCTAAAAGGCACCGGAAGAAGAAGACATACGAGTAATAATCTAACTTTAAAATTATAGTTATTTTTGTATGCCAAATATCGATTGTGAATCGGTTGAGACTGTTAGAGTGACCGAGAAAAAAGACTGGTCGGATAAGTGGGAACGGGCTCTAAAACCTTTTGGATGATAGGCGATATGCACAGTACATCAATTGATCAATGATGTGCTATCGACCTATTTTATTTTACTTCGAGTGGTCGCAATCCGTAGGCAGAAGATGATTGCGCAATCTGTACTTCACGATATTTTTATTTAAGAACCGTGAATACTGGTACTGGTAGGGTTATCCAGACGGAATATCGATATTCCCCCCCATTCGTCCTAACCCTAGAAATAATATATTTAAAGAAAATTACATGACCCAACGGGAATTGAACCAGTGACCCGTCGAAAGCTGCCAAGCAGGTGCAGCATCAATTATGCCAAACAATACAGAAAATATTGAATTGACATAATACAAAAAAAACGTTCAATTCTTTACCTTTCAAATATTTTACAATATCTTAGTGTGAAGGTAACGTAGTATGATGGGGTGGCTATTATATAATCAAAGGTTGTGTCGATTCTGACTCACCCTCACTGTAATTTGAAGGGAGGAAAGATTATGACGTCACAAAAAAATCCATATCATACTGACCGAATCATGAACGGAAATTATACGCACACACACACAATACAATAAAGGTTTTTTTGGCTTATTTACCAGGGTGAATCAAAAAGTTCTTAGAAGTGCATATATATGAAACCTTTTTGGATCAAGTTCGATATTCAAATTAAAGAGTGTCTATCACACTATATTTATGCAGACTGTCACTTGTTTTTGTCAGTTCGTTCGCATGTAATAAATTTTTTTGTGCAACGAGTTGCTAAAAAGTCAAAATTATGGATAAAAGTGAGTTACGTGCGGTGATAAAATATCTCAGTTTGAAAAAAATGTCTACGAAGGAAATTTTTTTGGACATTCAGCAGACATTAGGGGGTGATGCTGTACCCTATTCTATGGTTGCGTACTGGGTGGCTGAATTTAAAAGAGGTAGATCAAGCTGTAAAGATGACCCGCGTTCTGGGCGGCCTTCAACCTCCGTTACAGAAGAAAATGTCAAAAAGGTTGAGAATCTGGTTTTGGAAGACAGAAGAATGACTATAAAACATATAGCTGAGATCCTAAAGATATCTTTTGGTAGCGTTAAATCCATTTTAATTGATTCACTGGGGTTCAAAAAAGTGTCTGCAAGATGGGTGCCACGAATATTAACCGACGAAAACAAAAAGCGACGTTTGGAAATTTCCAAGCGTAATCTCGAAATGTTCCAGCGTGATTCGGATAATTTTTGCCGTCGTCTTGTCACCATGGATGAAACGTGGGTCCACCATTTTGATCCTGAAACTAAAGGACAAAGCATGTCTTGGAAACGACCATCCTCTCCATCCATCAAGAAATTTCGAGTTGCTCCTACCGCTGGCAAAGTTATGGCCTCTGTGTTCTGGGATAGTGAAGGAATCCTTTTTATTGATTACATGCCAAAAGGCCAGACGATTACTGGACCCTATTATGCAAATTTAATCCCGAAAGTGCGTGAAGCGATTAAAGAAAAACGTCGTGGAAAACTGTCGTTGGGCGTGTTGTTCCTTCAAGATAACGCTCCTGCTCATCGATCGGAAGTTGCGCTCAACGCAATCCGCTGTGCTGGCTTCAATCTCCTTGACCACCCACCATATTCTCCGGACTTAGCCCCAAGTGATTTTCACTTATTTCCAAAATTAAAAGAGGAAATTCGTGGAACAAAACTTCACGATAATGACGCGGTTATAGCTGCCGTAGAGGACTTTTTCGAGAGTCAAGAAAATAATTTTTTTTCACAAGGAATAAGGAAGTTAGAAACGCGTTATTCTAAATGCATTACATTGGAGGGAGATTATGTAGAAAAATAAAATATTATTATTTAAATCTTTGCATTTTTTAATATTGATTCCAAGAATTTTTTGATTCACCCTCGTATGTTAGATATCGACAGACGAGCATGAGGTTCACTTGATGTTAGGTGACAGCACAGCCATATAACATCAGTCGATGATGCGCTGTCGGCCTAATTTTTACTTCGAGAATCCGGAAATCTATAGACTGAAACCGAAACGCGCAATATGCACTTCACGGTTTTTTCCATCTATGAACGATGGTTCTTCACCCGGTTGGAATTTAGATATTCGTCCCACGACGTCCCAGACGTGGGGAAGACATATTTACAGAAAATTATAAATATGTCGTCCCGGTGGGATTCAAACCCACGACCTGCACCTGCGACATGCATGGCAAGTATTCTACTGAACGCGCCAAATTATGTTTTTTGAAGAAAAAAAACGTAGGTATTTTATGCATATGTAGCCAGGGCCGTTATAAATGGCCGTTAAAAATACCGTTCCAGTATTTTGCCATAAGAAAAAAAAAATACTTCGGGACGTTCAAAATAATAATTTCTTTTAAATAAAATACTGTATACCGGATTAAAACGCGATTTATTGTTTAAATTATTTATCCCGACGTTTCGGATGCTTTTCAGCAACCGTGGTCGCGGGAGACTGCAACGGTGCAGACGGTTGCTGAAAAGCATCCGAAACGTCGGGATAAATAATTTAAACAATAAATCGCGTTTTAATCCGGTATACAGTATTTTATTTAAATGTGTGATACTCGCGTTAATAAAAGACAATATTATAATAATTTCTTAAAGGCCGGCAACTCACCTGCAAGTCCTTTGATGTTACGGATATCTACAGGCGCCGGTTATCACTTAGGTGAGGCGACACCTCGTTTACACCCTATTCCATCAAAAAAAAAAAAACTCAAACAAAGACCAAGGCTTTTCAGGATCTTCTTATGGTGACACAAATATACATGTGCTGCCATTTGTATTTAACTTCAACTGATTTTTTAAACGGTTTTATTTAGCTCACCCCGTTTGTTTTATTTATTATTCTTGGGTCAAATTTAGTAATTCAAATTTCACCCTCTTCCTGTCAACCGATTAATCTGAAATTTTGTATACACTTTGGATTTTGGTGACAATACAATTATGTTTATTCATTATCATTTATCTTAAACATTGCAATGTATGTTTAACATAAAACCGTTTAACTTAAAAAGTTTTTTTACCTATTTTTTTTTTCAGACAACTTACAAATTAACGACATGAATATTTTCGCAAGTTCATGCTTAGGCCTCAAATCGATTGTATTACGTAACCAGCCGGCCTAGCATGACCGCCACGAGATATCTCGCGGACGAGAGAAGACAAACTAAGATGTAAGATATCTAGATATATAATATCTCGACATCGACAATTTTGACAGAAAAGATATCTCGATCGACAAATATATCTATTTTTGATATTAAAAGTCGAATTTTAAGTGTAATTGTCATGTTAGACCCGGAAGAAGAAATAAAGGGATAATCGATTAAAACGCGAGAAAATGGTCGACAACATTTTGTCGCGGTTGTCATGCTAGGCCGGCAGGAGACGTACGAGACTGAGTAATACAAATAAATAGACAAGTATATTCTAGGCAGTCGTCTCACTAAAGCTGGCTTCCCACGGTCCGCAATTCTACGGATGATCACGGACAGCCGACGACCACGGACGGCAACGCACACAGACAGGGCTCTTCCAACGGCGCGTGTCGGTCTGTGTAGATCTTTTGATAGCTTCATTTCAAAATGCAAAGTGAAAGAGATTTCAAGTGATTTCGAATACTTTCTGAATAAAATTGGTCCAGTTATATCAAGGAATGATACCAAAAGCGAAAATATATTCCTGTTCAAGAACGGTTTGCAATTGCACTCAGCTTCTTTCACCGCACCTTTGAAGTTACCGCCTCGTGACGGATACCGGCGCACCGCCACAGACAACCTGTGCTACCACGGACGAGACCCTTCCCACGGTGCGTCGTGCGAGCTCGTCCGCGTCCTTCCGCGATATCACCGACCGTGGGAAGCTAGCTTAACAAAGAGCTGATTCTCACAGGCGGAAACGTTTTGCTTTATCTGTCTGTGACGACAATGCAAATGGTTAAGAAGCCATGACGCGTGGTACAAGTTAAATAAAACATAAAGTCACAATTTCTGTATTTTAAAAAAAATATCAGAAATGGACAGGAAGGGGTATTCCTGTATATTTTTATGTATACTTTGTTTACATAATCCCAATTGGAATTATCATATATGGTTCACGCTAATCTCTGAAGATACTGAATTGATTTTCATGTAGCTTGACATTAAAACTTTGGGAAGAAAGGTTATCTTCATATAGCTTGCTTAGAAGCTCAGCTTAAAATGAAGCGGATCTGACGATCATAATTTTTTTTAGGTATAACATAAAATTCTTGGCACCACCTCCGAAAATAATTTGCTTGGTTGCTTGATCTATACTGTTATTATAAAGAGGAAAGATTTGTTTGTTACGATGTACCTAAAAAAAATTATTTCACCAATAGAACGCTACATTATCAAAAAGTAACATAATGCTCTATTTTTGTGTATAGTACATCTATATTACACCCGTGCGAAGCCGGGGCGGATCACTAGTCGAATAAAAAGAAAAACTTAACGCTCATCTTTCATAATAGGTATATCTGCTTAGTATGACTTCAGTTTGGAAGTTCTGGCGACCTCTGTGTCTGCTACAATTAGCTTTAAGCTTATTACTTAAACTTTTGTATGGATATGGGTGGCGAACAAGAGCATGATGGCATGGCATTCAGTTTAATTTTGGTAGTTAATTAATAAAAAAAACATTAAAGATCATTTAACCAATACCAAGGCTTTAATATTGGACTCATTGGTTCATGGGGTAGAACATCTGTCTAGCATTCCGGCGATTCACAGAACATACTTTGTATTTTTGGATTTTTGTATTTTTGAATGTTATGAATAAATTCAAAAACTATTCGACCGATTTTAAAAATTCTTTTACCAATAGAAAGCTACATTATTATTTATTAGCGAGTAACAAAGCCTACTTTTTGTATAGTACATCTACATTGCACCCGTGTGAAGCCGAGGCGTGTTGCTAGTAATAAATAATTAGGCCTTAATTTAAAGTAGAAGAGCAAAGTTATCTATCTTAACCCCCGGCTAAAGTAAAGTAACCCGTAATAAATCTTTGAGAATTTATAGTTTCGCAAGATAAAGGGTATTTTTGGACCCGTACGATTTTCTTACATCCAATCTCTTTATATTACAAATCCATTACTTTTTTATGTCATTTATAGGGAAGCTTGGAGCTAGTGGCGGTACCACCATAAAAGCCCAAAAGCCCGGCTTGCCCTAATAATGCAACTATAAAAAGAAAAATAGTAATGCCCTTATTACTATTTCTCTCTGTTTGATAATTTAATTTTGATTATTTTATTATATTCAAACGTCTGATAGTCCGTGGCATGACTGAGGCTGCAGCTGAAAATCAGCGTAGTAAGTTTCTGCTTAAATGTCTAAGTTTTTAATTAAGGACAATGAATAAATCAATCAGTTACATCAATACTGTGTCAATGGTCACAACTAACAATAATTATAAGCCTTTATAACTTTGAAATAAATGATAATTATTATAAGTCTGGTTTAATGTAAAACATTTAAATAAAATACTGTATACCGGATTAAAACGCGATTTATTATTTATATTATTTATCCCGACGTTTCGGATGCTTTTCAGCAACCGTGGTCGCGGGGTGACAGGATAAATAATTTAAACAATATAAATAATAAATCGCGTTTTAATCCGGTATACAGTATTTTATTTAAAGGTGTGATACTCGCGTTAATAAAAGACAATATTAATGTAAAAATTTTTTTTTTTTTGAAAATTCATTGCATTTTCAAGATATTATCATATCTATATTTATATAAAAGAAAGTTGTGTTAGTTACACCGTTTATAACTCAAGAACGCCTGCACCGATTTTAACGATATCTTATTTGTTGGATTCCTCTATGTTGGGAATAAGATATAGCCTATTAAAATATTGGAAAAAATCAGGAAAAAAATATATGCATAAAATTAATTATAAAATAAATTAGATTCGAAACTCCGCCATCTTGACAGCTCACGTCATGCATTCTTAGCTATTTTTGAAATAACAGATGTCTACTGCAAATCAGTGACATATTATTATTAGACAATTATAGTGGGTAAATGGGCATAGAAATAATTATATTATAATTTCGAAGCCAAAATTGTGACAGAACAACGTCTGCGGGGTCCACTAGTTATTAATAAAAGCCAACATACAATATTGTGTCCACTTTTACTAAATTATATTTAATTATTGAATATTATCACGTTATTTCAATAAGGATTTCGCTAGTTAATCGTAACTCAATCAAAACAACGTTGCTACGCGAACTTTGCTACGCATCGCAAACTGCTCCGCAAATAGTTAGCTACGAAACGCAAACTTTGCTACGCAATACAAACCGCTACGCAATGCAAACATTGATACACAGTGAAAAATGTAATTAGAAACATCTACTGAGATAATATTACCAAAATAAAAAAGAGAGTTATTATTTTATAGCCATAAACAATAACGGAAATACGTATAGTTTACTAGATAATAAGAGATTTTTTTATTAATCTCATGCATTGACGTATGGAACCGAAGCTACGGCCTACGAACCAAACTTTTTTAAGAAAATATAATTAATTATCTTCATTACAGAGAAACTCCAAACGATTGCAATATCTTATACCTTTAAACGAGCAATTCTATATATAATTGGAATCTCGGAATCGGCTCCAACGATTTTCATGAAATTTAGTATATTGTGGGTTCCGGGGGCGATAAATCGATCTAGCTAGGAATCATTTCTAGAAAATATCATTTTATTCGTGTTTTATCAATTTAAATTGAAAAATGACTTACTGACATCTATCGGCGAATAGTAATACTATTATGACTCTTCCTGACATCTATCGGCGAATAGTAATACTATTATCACTCTTCCTGGCATCTATCGGCGAATAGTAATACTATTTTTTTTAAATTGCTTTAACGACACAACACAACACTAAAGCTATTCCAGCAGATGGCGTTGTTAAGTAACACGAAGTCAATGAGTGTTGGCTTTGAGGTTAGACTTGATTTTATTAGTATGTAATTCGTACTTTATAATTTTCAAAAAACACAATTTATAAAAAAAAAAAATACCGAGCAAAGCTCGGTCATCCAGGTACTAATTCCATTATATAGTGTGTAAGGAGTTCTTAAAGCGGGAATGCTATACAAGTCTTATATAAATATTCCTTAACCGATTGAGTCAATATTCATATGGAATTCCGTGATCTCTGCCTACCCCAATGGGAAAGAGGCGTGATGTATATGTATGTATGTATGATTGAGTCACTGCTTGAGATCGATCGAACTGTTGAGATTACATCGAAAAAACCCAGCGAATTTCTAGCATTGTAGACAACTAACTGTGCCGTAGATTGTCGAAGTCGCGCGCTCTTTACTGACGCAAGTACATCACATAGTACGTTCCTTTTAATGTAAATACTAGATTTAACCATAGGAAAATAATACTAAAACAATGCAAAAGTACATAACAAAATAAAAATAATATTTCATTATTATCTTCTCAATCATTTTTATCGAACAAAACTTGCAATATCTATAAATTTACAGTATGTATATATATATACATATATAATGGATGCCCTCACACACTGATTAATACAATTCAAATCATGGTTTAAAATGCCAATGGACTACCTCAATACCACTATAAGCTGCAAGCAGTCCTACTGCTGGAATATATATATCGAAATTCCGACCGGGTAACGAACCACCGATAAATAGAAAAACCGTGAGGTGCATAGTGCGCGTTTCGGTTTCAGTTTATGGATTTCCGAATGCTCGATGTAATAAGACGGCGCATCATTGGCTGATGTTTTTTTTTTTTTTTTTCTCTAGTCCTACTCCCTCGGCAACATTGTTCCGGGGTCGTGTGACTACTAATTGGTCTCCGTTTTGGATAACGGATCTTAATTTTCTTTTTTGTAAATACAGTACATACATTTAATTATGTTAACAATTTTTGTGATTAGTAAAAGAAAAGAACAAATAACCATTTGTTGCAGATAATTATTTGTTCTTTTCTTTTACTATTTTACCTATGTTTTGGCATAGCTGATCGAAGCTTTTTAGGAAAGTTTCGTCCTCGATTATGTGGTAGAGGTTGTCAAGGTTTACTTTAGTGTTTATTTTGCATTCTAGGTTATACCTGCTCGTGGTAAATCGATCACACTCTGTTATGAGGTGTATAGATGTTTGTGGAGTACCACTTACCATCAAGTGAACCTTACGTTCGTCTGTCAATATCTAGTATAAAAAAAATACAGTTTCAGGCTAAAGATCTAACTATTCTAACTCAAATCTTTTATAACTTTTTCACGTATCTCTTATATCTAAATAAAATGTCTGCTTTGAAACTGAATCAAACATTTTGTCATCTTTACAGTGAAATGTAAACAGGAAAGCGTGCTTGACGTCATCGCAAAGCTTAACTGTAACTGAATTTCTATTCGAGTTCTCGTGGTTAGGGTGAATCTGATTAAGTTGTTCGACTGAATGTTTGTTCCTAGTCGCGTGCCATTCCGTCTCCCCTGAAACATGTGCTGAGTGGTTTATACAGCGTATTGTCTTTAGTGGAATATTTATTTATAGTCGCTTTAGGGTGTTCCTACTTACGGTACGAGTGGATGTGCTGTAGACCTATATTTTATTGGAGTAAAATATAGGTCGACAGCACATTCGGAAATCCATAAACTGAAACTGAAATGCGCAATATACACT
The DNA here is from genome assembly GCA_905404175.1 of Anthocharis cardamines. NCBI lineage: Eukaryota > Metazoa > Arthropoda > Insecta > Lepidoptera > Pieridae > Anthocharis > Anthocharis cardamines. Next base: position 1,827,535 of record FR989972.1, on the reverse strand, counting down.
TCACGGTTTTCCATCTATGAACGGTGGTTCCTGATATTCATATAGAAATACACATGGCATTCCGGCGGGATTTGAAACAACTAACCATTCCTATGGGTAGGTGTACTAACCGTTGCGCCAACGCGCCCGTCAAAATTACGCAAACTGTTTTTATATAAATATATTATAGATACAAATTTGTTATTATATACCTTTTCTTTTACGTAAAATTTAGGATACTCATCTATACTACGTATAATATTATAAATGTTTTGTGTATAGTACAGCTACATTGCACCCGTGTGAAGCCGGGGCACGTTGCTAATAATAAATAAAAAAGCTTTTATTTTTTCCTTACTACTTACATACAGGTAAATTAAGAGACTATTCTAATATCAAAAGTATTAAGTAAAAAAAATCTTATCTAAGGACCTGTTGCGGTTTTCGGATCATTTCGGATACTTATTACGCAATTAATAGTTCACATTACAAAAAAAAAACAAATCCATATCCATTTTTCTCAATCAATGTTTCTTGACGCTTTTGACTCTGTATTGTATGTGTAATTTATGTATTCAGGTATGGATATTCGGAGACGTCTGGTGCTCCGTGTGGCTAGCAGTCGACGTGTGGATGTGCACAGCATCTATCCTGAACCTGTGCGCCATCTCGCTGGACCGCTACGTGGCTGTGACCAGGCCTGTCAGCTACCCTTCCATCATGAGCAAGAAGAGAGCCAAGGCACTTATAGCTGGCGTTTGGGTACTGTCCTTTGTGATATGTTTCCCACCGCTGGTAGGCTGGAAGGATAAAAGGGTAAGTGTCGAGAAGGTAATTTAAAGAGGGGTTTTTATACATATATATAGTATGACGGACTTGTTGGCGCGTTCGGTAGAACACCTACCGTGCGCATCGATGGGTCGTGGGTTCGAATCCCACCGGGACGATGTTTATAATTTTGTGTAAGCATGTCTTCCCCACGTTTGGTTACTTCGGGCATTGAACGGGTGGGAGGAATATTGAAATTCCGACCGGGTAACCACCGTTCTTAGATGGAAAAACTGTTAAGTGCATATTGCGCGTTGCGTTGAGTAAAAAGGAGGTTATCAGTGCATCATTGACTGATGTTATGTGGCTGAGGTACTCGTCTGTCGATATCTAACAACGCTCTCTGCAATTCTAGATGGCTTCTAGGTGCATTGCTTTAATGGAATGAGCAGGCTCTTCTTGAAATTCTGTTTTTTTAATATTAGATATCGATAGACGAGCATGAGGTTCACTTGCTGGTAGATGATACCTTAGCAACGGAACATCAGTCAATGATACGCCGTTGACCTACTTTTTACTTCGAACATTCGGAAATCCACAGATTTAAACCGTAACGCGCACGGTTATTTCATCTATGAACGGTGGTTCATTACCCGGTCGGAATTTAGAAAAAAAACAAACAAACAAATATTTCCTTTTTATAATATTAGTATAGAAAACATATACACTGTAATATATTATACATACACCTTCGACGGGCTCGTTGGCGCGTTCGGTAGAACACCTGCCGTGCGCATCGATAGGTTGTAGGTTCGAATCCCACCGGGAGCACATGCTTATAATTTTCTGTAAGCATGTTTTCCCCACGTCTGGTAACTTCGGGTACTGATCGGGTAATACCTAAATTCCGACCGGGTAACGAACCACCGTTCATAGATGGAAAAACCGTGAAGTTCGGTTCGGTTTCAGTCTATGGATTTCCGAATGCTCGAAGTAAAATTAGGTCGACAGCGCATCATTGACTGATGTTCTGTGGCTGAGGTATCACCTACCATCAAGTGAACCTCATGCTCTTCTGTCGATAATTAACATAAAAAATAAAAAAATACACCTATCCTCTACTCGAGAGTTGCATCTATTATAATATTTATGTTTAGGCAATCTGATGAAAACAGTACCATAATATTAAAATGTTAATGACAGGATTTAAACACGAAACATCTCGTTAATTCAAAATGAGGAATAACGATATAAATAATTCATGAAAAATTTCGTAATACTGTTTTATCTTTTCATTGTGATATGGCCGCGAAAATCCTGGATAATCCCCTTTCTTTGTGTTTGAATAAACAGCTTTAGTAAAAATGTGTTTAGTGAAATATATCTAGAGAGAAACCACTGACACTAAAGGCCGGCAACGCACCTGCGAGTATATACTTGTAGCCCGCCTAGCATGACCATTAAGAGATATGAAGACAAACTAAGATATATCTCGATATCGACAACTTTGATAGACAAGATATCTCGATCGAAAAATATCTCTACATTTGACTGGCACCTATACATAAACAGGCGGGATTTATCTCTGCCTATCATATTCACGTTTTCAAATTTAGAAAAAAAAATATTATTTTTAAAACGCATTGTGTGACTAAATTGAAATACGTTATAAGACAAATATTCATATCAAGTTGGAAGTAAATAGTTGTATATAATCATGCTAGACTCTACAAAGGTTGGCGATTGTTGAAATTAATCCTGTATTATCTTACTTAAAACTATAAGCCTTTTAAATACGGAACATCTTAAAAAAATAATAAAAGTGACCGGTATATTTTTCTTCTGTCTTCAAAGAAGCATATTCTCCAAAGAACTGTGTCAAACAATAGCTTACAAGGAAATACAAAAGCCTCTAACTTTTAATCGGCATAGTGAAAATTAATTGCCATATCAAATATAATGCGCCTGGTATATTGTAATAGCAAATTCTTCTATAGACATATTGTCTGTTGAAGTTCTTTAGGTGTTTATAATTGTCATAACTGAAGACATGCATAATTTTTGTCAACAATTAAAAATATGGCAAGAAAACAAACAAAAAAAACATCTCATTTTAATGAGGTTTTAATATTCATTTTCAGATTTGTTTTAAATATCCGTCAAATATGATAATTCGTAATATAAAAAGTGAATTCCCTTAGTGGGGCATGGGGTAAACACACTTCTGTTTGTTTCACCGCTCATTTTTCTTTACAGACAATTTGGTGATAAGCCTTCTGTTCCCTGTCCTATCAAAACTTTTTTTTTAATTTGTATCCCTGGAATTCGAAGCTGGGACCTCTGGAACTAAACTCATCGGCTTATAACTGAGCCACGCAGACAGTTACATGAGTGAAAATATTTTTTTACCTACCTTTTCGACTAATTAAAAAAATACTTCTCAATGACAGCGATAATTTATGAACTTATATTCGTTTAAAATTAAAATAAAAGGTTTACTTTGAGTTTGTGGCAAATTGAAAAAAATAATATTTTTCTCAATTATGGCAACTACGATCGTAATGGAATGAAAGTTTTTATATAATTTAGAGTTACATCAGCAAAATATAAAAACAAGGTCGAATATTGAAAACAACGATGATTTAAATTATATTAAAATCATTTTTGGCCATTATAACATAATAATATAGCCAACTTTGATTTTATACGACTCGTTTATATTGGTAGAATCTGAGCTATAGGTCACTACTATGAACCAGTGAAGGTAGGATTAACTAGATAATATTCATTTTACTGTTTTAAAACGCGATAAATAATATAATTAATAAGTTATAATGTCTTAATCCGATAAAAGATATTTTATTTAATCGCCTTAATAAAAGAAAATATTAAAGTTATCATTATTATTCTTTCAGCCAGCAGACTCCCTCAAAGATGTGCAGGAGATCCATCCTCCGTGCCCTTGGACTTGTGAACTGACCAATGACGCTGGCTACGTGGTCTACTCAGCATTGGGCTCCTTCTACATACCAATGTTTGTCATGCTCTTCTTCTATTGGAGAATTTACAAAGCCGCTGTGAGGACTACGAAAGCTATCAATCAGGGCTTTAGAACTACTAAGGGTGAGTGCTATTGTCAATTTAAACATTCGAATAGGCGCCTCTCCTTAGTGTATTTCTATTCTATCCAAACGTACTCCAGGTTTATGAGTTTATGACAGAGTACAAGCATTGAAGCTGTTCTCAAAATTCAATAACTTCCTCTTTTTCTTTTTTTTTTTCCTTATACGGAGGGTATTTTATACCAGAATACCGTATACAGTGGCGTAGCATAGGTAACTAGCACCAGGTGCGGTTCCCGTATTTGCCGCCCCCTTATTTTTGCAATTGATTATAAAACATTGGGCTGCGGTGAAAATGGTACTCTTATTGAATAATACTAAGCTAAAGTGAAACTCTGTTATTAAGGTGATATAATGACAAAAAATAAATAAAAAAAGAATGTTGAAGGAAGCCATTTTTTTACCGTTACCGGTTAAATGCCGCCCCCGTCAAAGTGCCGCACGGGGCGGCCGGGCCCTCCCACCCTGCTATGCCACTGACCATATACAACGGTAATTGTGTATAGTGAATAAATATGGTCACAAAATGAGAGCACAGATCCGATATATCGTATATTAATTTAGAGAGAGTAACAAGTTGTGGACGTGAGTGCTACAGGTTATAATATTAGAATCTTATTAATATTCCGGTGCGTTTGAAGGTCTGTAAGTAACTGACAGACTGCAGGAACACAGTTGTAGGCGTGTCCTGTTTATACATAGCCATGTGGTTACAATATAGGGCTGCCTACATCCTTATGAAAGTGAATAATTTCTGATTAAAATTTTCCAGGTTTGGGCAACCGTTTTGATGACAACCGCCTAACTCTGAGGATACACCGTGGCAGGGGATCAGCTAGACCGCATGGATCTCCGCTGTCAACCGCCTCCAACCATTCCACTAGCACTTCTTTGAGTGCTTCTCCGGAACGATTAAGAAGGTGAGGAATATTCACTGGAGCTACGTTTTTGCCATAGAGAAAGACCCATTTAAGACTTGAGCATAATCTACTTATGAGAAAGCATTCATATCAGTAATAAAGCTTACATATTATTATCGTCAATCTCTCAATTGTATAGGAGAAAATTCCATACAAATTATTGATGATACGAATACTACTAATATCGCAAATTTTTGTGCTTGGCCGTCTAATTACAAATGGATTTATGGAGAGACATCTGGGCCACTTTTATCTAATCATAATACACCGCTTGATTCGTATAATATTATTATAAGTAATCTCCGTGTAAAACTTTTTCTCTATCCAAGCTTTGTGTTTTGGTAAGGCGGGAGCCAGACCTGATTTCTTAACACTATAATAATATATAGTAAATCCATCTGACTCACTATATTAAATAAGAAAATTTTAATTACATTTTTAGATTGCACCCAAATATTATATAGTTTTGTGTAATATATTATTTTGATAAATTATATAGGATTCTTCCTGCATACAATAAATACGCATTAGCCTAAATAAACAAGTCTTGTATATAATATCATCTTATAAAGTAGCTTACTAGTTTAGAAGAGCCTACAACTGTATGGGTTTTTTGCCTGATTAAATAAAATCATTCATATTATTCTAATATATGGAGTAGCAAACAATGTTCATTTATTTGTTTAGATATTGCAAAAAAAAATATTTATCCGTGTGTGCGATTTTTGTGACTCAGTCGTAATTCGTAAAATAAATAAGTAATTGTACGAAATCTTAATACTCTCCTACAATTTATTATGACAATACTTCTGTGCAAAATGTCATTTTGTTTTTAATATCCCTAGAAAGAGATTAAATAGGGCATTATAATATTAAATCACCATTATGATCTATGCTTCGCTAAGCTGAGGTATCACCCGTTTACAGACACTCGAGTGCAAGACGAGCTCATGAGAAAATCAAGATTTCAATCTCATACCCATCTTCAGAACAAATCTGCCCAGCATTAGAGAACTCTAGGTCTCCAAGCAGATCACCTAGCCCGTCGCTATATGCAGTGCATTACGAGAGAGATGGAAGAGAGCTCACTGAAAGCAGACTGAGGGTGCGCCCTCATCACCTCTCGCCTGGAACGCTGTATGATGAGCTGGAAGATAAGCCCAGAACCAGACGGATGGGGAAGAGGAATATCAAGGCTCAGGTAGAGTTCTAGTTAGTGATAAGCAAGTATTTTAGCTAATTATGAAGTATTTTTAGTCTAGCATTTGTACCCACTTGATGTTATATTGATCTAAAATACTGAGGTATCTCAGGACCTAATATGAAAGTAGATCCCGGATTTAGTACGTGGGCTCCAAAGACATAGACATAGACATTCTTTATTCGACATAAAACACAAATACGATTTTATTTTTTCCAAAATTTTGAATGAAGTCTCATTAATTCTATAAGTGCGAAATGGGAAGGAAAATTGCATTCAGAATGTGTCGATTTAGAGTTTTAGATTTATTGAAATACTTTTAACATCAGACAATATATATATAATTAACATATACAATATTATGTAGACGATGAGACAGATAATGAAAGACTATAGATAATTGTATGATATTAAATTTTTTCTTTATTGATACACAGACACTGTAGAAAATATTTAATATTGTTATTTAATACGCCTGCAATAAATTTAATAGCAATAGTGCTTGAATATGTTTGTCGTCACAAGTTCATAGGCGCTCTTTTGTCCATATGCGTTGTCGTTTCACTTAACTAAAAAATAGTTATACAGTTCTAATGGCCTTTTTCTATAATTTCATCAAATATCATGAAACTTTTTTCCAGGTGAAAAGATTTAGAATGGAGACGAAAGCAGCCAAGACCCTGGGCATAATCGTTGGAGGGTTCGTTTTCTGCTGGCTGCCCTTCTTCAGTGTGTATGTTGTTCGAGCCTTCTGTGGTGACTGCGTGACTCCTATCATCTTCTCTATTCTGTTCTGGCTGGGGTACTGCAACTCAGCCATCAATCCTCTGATTTATGCGTTGTTTTCTAAAGATTTTAGGTAAGTTATCGTCAAATTTTGTTTATTACTCGACCATTTTTAAGACACCTGTGAAATCCCACCAAAATTGGCAGACAGAATCAAGCTAAACGAAGATCGACCGCCTTCGTGGTGTATGTTTTGCGTTTGTCACCAGAGATCCCGGGTTCGAGTCCCGGGAAAACTAATTTAATTTTTGTCGGTCGGACAGGACCTTATGATCACCTACTTGTCTGTGAAGAAAAAATATCAATGAAACAGTCAATATTTTTTTACGACAGGCTCGTTGGCGTGGTCGGTAAAACACCTGCCGTGCGCATCGATGAGTCGTGGGTTCGAATCCCACCGGGACGATATGTTTATAATTTTCTGTAAATTTGTCATGTAACTTCGGATATTGAACGGGTGGAAGGAATAACGAAATTCCGACCGGGTAACGCACCGTTCAAAGATGGAAAAACCTGCGCATATTGCGTTTCGATTTCAGTCAATGAATATACGAATGCTTGAAGTAAATCGAATCGACATCACATCATTGACTGATGTTCTGTGGCTGAGGTATCACCTACCATCAAAAAAGGTTAAATGCATAATCTATATGCAATCATCGCTTCTTCCAGATTCGCTTTCAAGAGGATAATATGTAAGTGCTTCTGCGCCGGAGGTGGGTCAAGGCGGGAGTCGGACGGAGCTGATACTGCCGTTACGATCCGACGAACGAGGCCTGTACACACACACTCACACTCGTTGGACGATGATTCGCACACACCCAACAACGATAGGTATACATATTATAAAACAGTTGAATCTAAATGTATGTACATTCAAAATTATTATTGTACTGGGGGTCCAAGATACAAGCTTGCTTAGTGGGCCCAAGCCCCAAATCTATTATATAAATAAATTGTAATTGTAAATGGCGAAATTCGAGAGCGTTGTGGAGTAAAAGACGATGTAGTGACGAGAATTGAGAAAGGTATGTTGAGGTGGTTTGGGCATGTAGAAAGGATAGACGAAAGTTGGGAGGCGAAAAAGATTTATGAAACTGGTGTGAGTGGTAGTCGGGAGTGGTCGACCTAGGCGAACCTACCTCGATCTGATCGGGGACGTTCTGCAAAAGGGCCAGATCAAAAGTAGTCGTAACCGTCGAGTGTGTATGAAAGCATTGATGAAAGTAGAATTAGCGAAAGTGGTATGTAAGGATCGGAGCATATGGAATTCCGTGATCTCTGCCTACCCCAATGGGAAAGAGGCGTGATGTATATGTATGTAATTGTAAATATGATAAATAAAAAAAAACATTTTATTAATTTAAATTAATTAAAAGTCATTTTGAAAATGTCTCTGTTCACGCTAATCTTCGAAAACAGTGAGCTTATTTTTATGTATTTTTCGAAGCTTAACCGGAGCTTGTATACAAGTCCACAACTGCGCGATTCCTGAGACACTTCTTGCCTCGCACAACCACTCTGTGGAATCAGCTTTCGCCGGCGGTTTTTCCGAACCGATACGACTTGGAAACCTTCAAGAAGCGAGCCTACATCTTTCTTAAAGGCCGGCAACGCACCTGCAAGCCCTCTGGTGTTGCGGATGTCTATGGGCGGCGGTGATCACTTACCATCACGTGAGCCGTCTGCCCGTTTGCCCCCTATACTATAAAAAAAAAAAAAAAATACAAGAAAGACCATTTTAACTATGGCTGCTATTTTATTTAACTAAGCACAAAGTTATCTTCTCAATGGTGTTTGAAAGTCAGAGTCCGAAATATATTTTGTGTAGCAATGCTGAAGTCCCAGATATTGTACACATTTTTTATCAAACATCGTTTATCTTTATATATCTTTAAATTTCTCCAAATTATATATTAATTTTCCGAGTAAAATACCAGTAAAACTAAACGATAACATTATTATCTAATTTTATCGAAAATATACTATTTATTAAAGATTTTACCAATTTTACGCGCAATTTCACCGGAAATTCGTTTGCTACCTTTTATTATATATTTTATTATTATTATAGTCTATGGTTAGTAGCAATCAAATCTCCTTTGAAAATATTATGTATACCTCAAAGTATATAGACATGCAAAATCGAATATTAATTATTTTGATTTTTCAGGTGACGTCAGCCACTGCGACGGCAAAATGCTCAATTTCAAACGTCCGTCGCATGTGTATAGTTCCCGTAATGTAGTTAATATATTTTGTAAATAGAATAGTTAGTAATCTATCATTAGTTAAATATGTCTAATGTACTATATAAAATTTATGTAATGAAATGTAAAGCACTATTCTAAATGTTGTAGTTATTTTAGGAAATGGCTGTTAGATATTTATTAAGGAAAAGTATTTTATGTTGATTTCAAATCTACGCTTACGAGGCATAATTAATATTAATCATAATAAGATATAAAATATATTTAAAAAACCTTTTATTTATAATATATTATTGATGCTATTGAAAATGGCATATAAAATATAAATTTTAATTTCTAAAGCAGATAAATATAGTATTTATCTGAATATTTTACTCATTTCTTCTAAGCAAAGAAATTTGTTGATGTTTTAATAAAATTTTGGATAATTTCTTCTCATAAAATCAAATATCATAATTTTTATACTTTTATATCGACATTAAAATATTTCAAGATATCGTAAGAATACGCTTTCAGGGTTTGTACAGTTTACGCTGACTAAACTTATAAGAGATTAATGTTCCAAAAAAAATATGGTATTGCTAATCTTTATTTAATTAAAAACGTTTATATTAAGTCGTATTTATGAAAAATAAAATAATATTATACCTGACACCATAACAGATAACTGAAATTACTATTAAAAGTTTACACATGCTAAAATAATCACAAAACTAATATATTATAAAATGTATTAAAATAAATGATAAAAATAAACTTTAAGCATTCTGTATCGTTTATTGAGCATGGTGCTGTGATCCAACTTACTAAACGAAAAAAGCTGTATTAACCATAACACTACCCACTCATGACAGAGATCTAGTCAAAGTTTGGTTTAAGTTTCTAGTCTAGCGATCTAAAATGTAAATTTTTTTTTTTTTTTTTTCATGATAATTTATTTTATGATATTATTAAGTACAAACTGTCTGAATCTTGGATTGGTATTCCGATGGAATATGCGAACTATTATTAACATTGTAACTTAAACCAAATAAGTAATAAAGTTCATAGTAACATTTTTATTGCGGTAATAATATTTCTTAAGCCACGTAAGAATGAACTTGATACATTGGTAATATAAATTAAAATGTACCTCCATGAACTGCAAACAAAGTGTTAATAATTACTTTCGAAAATGCTCCTTAGTAGAATATTACCTACATCAAAATCATAACTTATGTAACCTTCCCCTGTTCCAGTTAATTGGAATCGCCATAATATGTTTATTTAATTTTTCAGACGTCTCTTTCATAAGCCAGTTAGAAAACCATAAAATAGAATTAATATTATCCTTATCTTCTAAGAAAATTTAACTAAAGCAATACTGTTGAATTTCTATCATTTAATAAAAAAAGTATTTACCATGATTGTGAATTATCATCATGATACAAATAAGTATCATATTTTTATCAAACTACTATAATGAAAAGACTGTTGTGATGTAATTATTTTTAAGTTAAATGATGTTTGTATGACATACTAATGTAAAAAGTTAGGAAGACTTGTTAGAATGTTTGTATTTCAGTGTCTTATGCTAATAATATAACAATTTACACATTTTATTTCTTTCTGGAATAATATACCCTATAATATAACTGAATTCGTTAAAAAATACATGCTCAATGTTTTATTTTATGTCAACTATAAAAACTGTATTCTAGCCCACATTAATTTATTATGTATAAATATAAAAGTTAATACGCATTGCATTGGCACACAATACTTAATATTTTAAATGTTGTGATATTGTATGTCCCATCGTTATAAATAAGGTGTAGATGTAATAATAATTTGTGTCCATGAAATACCTGAAATATTGTACAGAAATATATTATCCAATGTTACTATAATTTTTTATTTTCATGTCAATCCTTTTGACGTTTTTTGTTTTAAATTCACTATTTTGTTACATTTATACTGTGTAACAAAATAGTAATTATTTTTTTTAATTAACAGATCGAAATCAAATATAAATTTATTTTTATAGATGGAATTCGTATTTGCTAAAATGCAATTGAGTGGGAAACATTATTCCTACATAATAATAAAATAAGTTTAGAAAGAAACAATAAAATATGTCAGAATGAGGAAATCTATAATAAAATCTTCAAAAAAAATAAAAAAGGAAATCTATATAGTTTTTAGTCTATGGACGTAAGTGTCAATTCCAACCATTGTCAATTGTCAGTTATATGACAATGTCGAAAGTCAAAACATGTGTATATTTTTTTAGTTTAGTCTGACACCGTATTCGTGGCATGTAGTTGTGTTGTCTTTTATAATATTTATTATTATTTACCGCGAATTACTGTGTTGTTACTTTGATACACCTATATTTTTCTGTCGTTGTTTTTAAACTATGAACGGAGTGAAGCTATTTGGCGGTGTTGAGGGGTAAGTTATTCGTATTGAAAGTTAAAATTTTACTTATTGTGATACTATGGAAAGTAGAAAGGCTGCCTTGAAGTCTTAGCTATTTCGAAATCGTCGAATTATCAGAACAACCATTATTAATATCTGTTTATTATTAATTATAAATCACACTATAATTTTACGTGGAAAATTAAATTAATAGTTTAATGTTCAGAGCCTCTAATCCTACACTATTAAATTGAAATTAAAAAGTAAATAATGCCGGTTATAAAGTTTTCTAAATGTAAAATATGTATATAGTATTAACTTCGAAAATCAATGACAGGTGTACGGTTTAAGAATGCCAAGAATTTGCTGCACTCGATAGCCTTGAAGATTTTTCGCGCTTACTTTTCTAGTTAATATAATCTATATTGATATTATGTGATATTCAATTATTTCCATTTATTACTGGACGTTTTTTATGGACTTTGAATAATTCTTTAAAAAAATATTATATGCATTTTTACAAAGAAGTTGTAAAAATTAGTCCTTTTTAATTTATCACTTCTGGTTTTTATAATTTATATTACAGATTTTATTTAAAAATTAATGTTATTAACTAGTACATATTGGTAATGCAGATTTTAATTGTTATTTTAAACAGAGCGAAGAACCCTGTAAATAGAAAAATCTCACACTACTATTGTGTACTTAGGCTATTTGAATTGACCGGTAGTTTTTTATTGAACTAAAAATGTATCTAAGGTTATTATGAAAAATCATGATTTCTATTAAATATAAACTTGTTATTCTTTGTATTAACACAGTTTATGACCAAGTAGTATATTCATTCCATACATTTTATTTATTTATTTTATTTAGCACTCTTTATTGCACTTTAAAATATAACTAAAACAATAATAAAATCCTTAGAAATAAATTAAATGTACAATAGGCGGCCTTATCACTCTCAGCGATCTCTTCCAGGCAACCCTAAACAATAAAAAGAAATGAGAGTATTTGTGCAGGTAGTACTACTTATTACATTTATGCATTAAACTTTAATGAACTTCAACAGAAAGGGAAAGTTAAGATCTCATTTTCTATTGAGAATAAACTTATTAGAATCGCTGTACACATCACTCAACAAATAGATGCATAGTCTTGCCTTTTCAATGGCATTGACAGCATTTCCAATGTCAAGAAAGACCCTTGCCTTAAAACACTCGGGTTTGACCTTAAATGGAGAGCAAGTTTATTTATAAACACTAAATATAGATGAAATCTAAACAATTTGCTACCTCATTGGCTTAAGGCCATGCACATTGCAATTTGTGTTGGAGCGGCCATAGAGAAATGCTCATCTTTTTGTCTGTAAAGGTCACTTAAACAGACACAGAACTGTGTCCACCTCACTAGATGACTCAGGAATTTGATATACTGTCATTAAAAACAATAAAACTATTCCTACTACAATTTGGGTATACCTATTTCGACTAAAAGGTTTTTGACACCTTTGCATTTGAATGTAAAGAAATTGATACCACTAAATGAAGACAATTATTTTTTTCAAGTAATTTTTTTAAAGGTGTGCTTAAAATAGTGATAATCAACATATTATGTTTAATAATTTTTTTATGACATCTATAATAATATACTTTTTATGATAAAGAAAAGTCCCCTTATATTTATCGTGAAGATGGTTTAACTAACGCGATAAACGTATTAAACGTTACTTCCTTGATCCCAAGATATAACCTGTGTAATACATTTAACTGGTGTGAGTGGGAGAGTCGGGAGTGGTCGACCTAGGCGAACGTACCTCGATCAGATCGGGGACGTTCTGCAAAAGGGCCAGATCAAAAGTACTCGTAACCGTCGAGTGTGTATGAAAGCATTGATGAAAGTAGAAGAAACGAAAGTGGTATGTAAGGATCGGAGCATATGGAATTCCGTGATCTCTGCCTACCCCAATGGGAATGAGGCGTGATGTATATGTATGTATGTAATACATTTAAAAACTACTAATAAATAAATAAACGATGAACAGCGCTTGATTGGCTTGGGAGTGTATTGCAGTAAGTAGAAAAGGCCTAAAAAGTTGCGCGGACGAAGTTGCGGGTAGAAAGTAGTATAATTAATAGTAAAATATAATTAATAGTAAAATATAATTAATAATTAGTCTCACGCTTGTAAAATATATGTGCATAGTGCAATTAAACAAAGTCGGTATGTACGCTTAGCTCTTTTAAACTACGCACCGGATTTCAATGTGGTTTTTATCAATAGATAGAGCTATTCAAGGAAGCTGTAGACGTATAGTTTAATATTGTTGGGGAAATATAACGATTAACGATACATGTTCAATATGGCGGAAGAAATCAAGCTGATTGAGAGCTTTCATCCAAAATTAAAAAAGCGTATTATAAAATCCAAGACTATGTTGACGATAAAGATGTATGGCGCTAATTCATCTCTGCATGTGCGGCTTCCCTGGCAACTTGCGCTGTGCAAGTGTGTGTATCTCATTTTACACTAATAGTAAAAACTCAATTTTCTTTTGCATTGTATAGAATCTCTGTATACCTTGCATTATATAAACTTCTCAGCCGATTATTACTATTGTAACCGAGTCTTTGTAAGCTAAACCATTGTTGAAAAGAGTGTCCATGGAGTTTCTTGCCGGTTCTTCTCCATGAGACCCACTTTTTGGAACCGTGCAACTAGACGTTTCATAAGAGCCTGCAAAAGCCTATTTGAAATAAAAAACTTTTGATTTTGACTTTTCGTTATTACGTGCGAAGCCGGGGTGAGTCGCTAGTCTGATAAAAAAGTATTTCTAGAATGAGAAATGTTTTATCTAAGTAACGAATGGGTATCGAATTCATGACCTCCTTGTAACTTGTTACACTATCGCTCTAACAGTAGGCCAAGGAGCCGGGAAGCAATTACTTTGTTAAATTTTAAATATATTTTAAAGACATTTCGATACCATTTAAGTAATTGACGAAATAAATAAATTAACTAAATTACGAGGCTATATTATCTATTAGTTTTTATATGAATATATTTGGATATAATATAATAGAGGGTGGAGTATTATCGTTAGAAATTATGTCGAAGGACAAGGGAATAAATTATTTGTATTTTTTTTATGTTAGATATTGACAGACGAGCATGAGGTTCACTTGATGTTAGGTGATATCTCAGCCACAGAACATTAGTCAATGATGCGCTGTCGACCTAATTTTTACTCCGAGCATTCGGAAATCCATAGACTGAAGCCGAAACGCGCAATATGCACTTCACGGTTTTTATGACCGGTGGTTCGTTACCCGGTCGAAATTTCGAAATTCCTCCCACGTTCAATGCCCGAAAGTACCAGACGTGAGGAAAAATTATAAAATTATAAACATGTCGTCCCGGTGGGATTCGAACTCACGAGCCATCGATGCGCCGTGTTCTACCGAACGCGCCAACGAGCCCGTCAAAAGCCTGTTTACGAAGCCTAGTGATTGTTATTCAAGCAACGTTATCATTCGCAATGGAATGCTCGCCTGCACGACCTTTATCAACAGACACACCCACGGAACGCGTCAATGGAAGACAACTTTTATTTAAAAACTTTATATTAACTAGCTTACTCTGTCCCAGGGACTGAAACCGGCTAATTTTTATTTTACAAAATACGTGTCTGACTGTAATACCTTGATATTAGTTTTAAAGAGTACACACTAAACTTACCATAGTAATTTTTTTTCAGTATTATGAATACCTAAAAACGAAAGAATATCAACAAAAACCTTTATTATACCGGTATAACTCCCATAGTAAATTAACCGGTGTTCAGTACTTGCTCTGTCCCGTAAGTTCGACCGCATGGATTATGATGTTTTAAACTACCCTCCGTAAGGGTGGTATTTTCAAACGTATTTGGCAGTAGGTATATCTTTTTTTTTTATTTCAGAGCAGACAACTGAGCATGTGGGTTACCTGATAATAAGTAATCACCGACTCTCATGTACATAAGTGAATCAAGGGTCTTAGATATGCGTTGTCGGCCTTTTAAAATTTTATAGGCTCGTTTTTTAAAACTAACGAGGTCGTAATCAGATGGAAGCACAGATGGCGGTAGTTCATTCCACAGTTTTGTTGTACGTGGAATGAAGTTGCGCGTGAACCGTATCGTGCTCGACTTCCATTCATCGAGGTGATGAGGGTGATAGGACTGTTTATCTTATCTTACTTCTTATCTTACTAATATTATAAATGCGAAAGTTTGTGAGGATGGATGGATGGATGTTTGTTACTCTTTCACGCAAAAACTACCGAACGGATTTTGATGAAACTTTACAGTATTATACCTTATATACCAGAATAACACATAGGCTACAATTTATAAACAGTTTTTGTATATTGGCCATAATATAATGATAAGTATCAAGTAACTCGGAAAAATTCCTGCCTTCTGAGGGCTATCTTGGCGTGCGCTGCTTAAACGGTTGGAGTTACAAGAATATAATATATGATGGGATTGTTTGTTTTAAATAGTTCTAAATAAAAGTCCGCGATAGCATAATATATCTACCTTTTATGTGGAAGCCAATATACCCTAAACTATGAGCCATAAATACATTTAAATTTGATTCATTTTTTCAATTGCAATTTTTAGAGTATTTAGCTAATTCTTTTCAAAATTGATACATTTTTCGCTTTCAGTATTTAATATAGATGAACTTTGTCTTTTACACTAAGTAATTTGGACGAACGGTATTATTGACTTGAGTGCAGCGCCATTAAGCGGAGATTGATGAAAAAATAGCTCGGTTCAAAAATAAGCTACCCTTAGTACCAATTCTACGCAGACGAAGTCGCGGGCAGAAGCTAGTTATATATATATATTTTTATGTTAGTGGCATGTTCTCTTGCACGACTTTTATCGATTAACTAGTAACACGACCCGGCTTCGTAAGGGTGCAATGTAGATGTATGTACTAAACTATGTTACTTGCTGATGTAGCTTTCTATTGGTGAAAGAATTTTTAGAATCGGTCGAGTAGTTTTTGAGTTAAATCGTAACAAACAAACAAATCTTTCCTCTTTATAATTAGTAAAGATATAGATTTAGTTTTTTGCCAGTTCTTCTCTTCCGTTCTACGCCCTTGATTTGAGAACTGGCGGTAAATGTAAAATTAGAAGCATTTAATATGTATTTTTTACTGACGTTCATAAGTGTACATTGTGTTACCTAAATGAATAAATGATTTTGAATTTGAATTTCACGGATTTTCCACCTATATATTATGATTGATGGTTTTTACGATTTTTTCCGAAATATTACAATGATTTGGATTAAAAAAACTTTAATATACGTATATTAATTACTATAAGAAAAATACGTACCTACTTCTATTTAAAAAAAAGACGCGTAGAGAAACTAGATTTGTGTATCCTAAGAGCTAAATAAATATTTTACTGATACTAATAAATAGTACCTACGTCATTAAATTTGTATCGATTGCGGAAGATAACGGTTTATAGTTGAATTTAATCTTTATTACAGCCGGCCTAGCATGACCGCCACGAGATATGTCGCGGACGAGAGAAGACAAACTAAGATGTAAGATATGGAGATATATTATATCTCGACATCGACAATTTTGATAGAAAAGATATCTCGATCGACAAATATGATTTAAATTTTTGATATTAAAAGTCGAGTTTTAAGTGTAATTGTCATGTTAGACC
Organism: Anthocharis cardamines; assembly: GCA_905404175.1. Classification (NCBI taxonomy): domain Eukaryota; kingdom Metazoa; phylum Arthropoda; class Insecta; order Lepidoptera; family Pieridae; genus Anthocharis; species Anthocharis cardamines. Next base: position 1,810,407 of record FR989972.1, on the reverse strand, counting down.
CGAAAGAAATAAAGCGATAGTCGATTAAAACACGAGAAAACGGTAGACAAAATTTTGTCGCGCTTGTCATGCTAGCCCGGCATGAAACAAAAACAGTAGATTCCTTTGTATGTACGTTGTTAAACCATAATACCTCATTTTGAAAACTAATAATTATTCTTTTCTGCTTTGAAAGTAGCGTTGAGATATACTTGCCAAATTCAATACAAGGGCTTTCAAATATGAGTCCCTAAAATACCAGGGTCGAAAAAAACCAGGTCTTTTAAATGCTATACCTACCTATTACAAAAAAATTGCCTCTAACTCGTTTAATTATATCTTTGACTTCATAATAAATGTAATAATTATACATTGGGTCTTCTTTAAGAAGACGTAACACAATATTCGGTGTGGTGAAATCATTGCTATCATGTAGTAAATACTGTTTATTAATTGTCATAGTCAATTCGGTTTCTTTGTTTATTGTCTGGTTTGATAGGCTTATCAGTAGTGATGCAACGATACGAATATTCGTATTCGACGAATATCATGAAGATATTCGTATTCGAAGATAATATGTAATGATATTCATCATGATTTTCTTACAAAAATGTAAAACTGTATTTGAATAGTTTTCAGTAGTTAAATCGAGATTCACGTATTTAAAAATATAAAATAATTGAGACATGTATACCCAAACGTTGTTGCGCGAGTTTTTTAGTTAGAAACATTTTTAACTATATCAGGAGTCTGGGTTTAAATTGTTTTATGTGAAAATAGCAAAAATTAATAAAGATTATTATTATTAATTAGTAGGTAATATTCTTGTTTTATTGTTGAAAATGTTGCGAAAACTAGAAAAAAGTGATATTTGGAAATATTTTGATAAAAAATCAGGTAAATACATAATGCCTAATACTTATTGTATGAATTCATAATAATAGTTGGAGTAACAAACTTATAGTAGGTATAACTATTCTCACTTTTAGACGTAATAATTTGTCATATGATGATGATGAAAATAAAGTAATGTATAAAAAATAAATGTATGTAAATATTGCGCGAATAGACTATAGAATATTAAAAAAAAATGAAAATAGGCAACTCTTTATATACAGTTTTTTTAATAAGTTTTTATAAGAGGAATATCAGGTTTCGACCAAAATAAAAGGCTGAAAAGTGAAATAAAATAAAATAGTTTTTTTTTCTTTTTATTTATAGTATAAGTACTTAAATTCGTATTCGCCGAATAGTAGAAGCACTATTCGTATTCGTAAAAATGGTATTCGTTGCATCACTACTTATCAGTGATAACTGATTATTATCAATTGACTTTTACCTTGCACTTGAATATAATATGAATTCCTGTTTTCGACCTATACAAAGAAAATTGGATGTGATTATGATACCAGAATGTTTTCTTTTTGTAAGGGTTAACTATATATAAAAGAAAGCAATATCGCTCTATCTGTAAACGGAAAAATTTCCATTGCGTAAATTATTTAGTAACTAAATGTATCTATTTGTCTATAATGTTCATAGTTTAAACACAAGTACATAATAAGGAGAAAGGTAGCTACATTAGATATAGCTCTCTTCTATATCTAATAGACTACCAACTCGCTCCGGCTTCGACCGTTAAGAAAAATCCAAACGTAGTGAAAAATCATTTTCGATGAAAGCTCACAGTCGGCTTGATTGCTTTCGATATCTTCAACAAATTAACATATTTCAATAAATTAACACAAAACCTATTAAATTACGTATAAATCTTTCTCTTGAATCACTCTATCTATTTATCAACCGCATTACAATCCGTTGCGTAGTTTACAAAGATCTAACATACATACGACGGGAAGCGACTTTGTTTAATACTATGAAAAGAAATGAAATACGGGACACAACAGTAAATATAAGTACAACGATATTTTACTGGTTTGAATTCCTCAATTGGCCGGGCTCGTTGGATTTACTATCAAACTTGCGTTCAAGGGTCACGAGTTCAGTCATGTCCCATCGTCAGTCAATCAAATATTAAACCACAGAAAAACGAACAGGAAATGTGTTTGTTTAATAAAACTTGTCCTCCAGTATGATTGAAAGGACTTGGAATAATAAATAAGCGTTGACAGAATATAAATTAAAAAAAGACAATGATTAATGAAGACATTCTACTTATAGTATTATGTTTGTTTTTTATCGACTTTCAACTACAACTGACTTTGTGGTAATCGAACTCATCTCTCGATATATAAGAATAGTAATACGCCCCAGCTTCGTACGGGTGCAATGTAGATGTACTATAATATACAAAAAATGTACTCGCTGATAATGTAGCTTTCTATTGGTGAAATAAATAATTTATAATATACTAGTAACGGGCTACGGCTTCGCACGGGTGCAATGTAGATGTACTATACACAAAAAAGCCTATAAGTTCAGTAGATCCAGAGATACAACCTTTTTTTACACCTTGGGTTACATTATTCAAGTTTTAGTAGGGATCCCTAATTATTTCTGGAATCCCTAATTTATTCTTACCCTATGTTACTCGGTGAAGATAAAGCTTTGTAATGGTGAAAGAATTTTTAAAATCGGTCGAGTAGTTTGGAATTAATCGTAAAAAACAAACAATTCTTTCCTCTTTATAAGTATGGCATAGTATGGCATATAATATATGGTATAAGTATGGTATTCAAATTCAAAATTATTTATTCATTTAGGTAACACAATGAACGTCAGTAAAAAAATACATATTAAATGCTTCTAATTTTACATTTACCGCCAGTTCTCAAATCAAGGGCGTAGAACGGAAGAGAAGAACTGGCAATAAACTCTTCGTCACTCTTTTTAATCGCCAAATTTTTGTTTTTTGTAAGGCGCTGCAACCATTACACCATGTTCCATATGACATCTTTAAGTAATTAACTATAATAATTAAAAAATATAAACGAGAAAAAATAAAAAACAAAGATTTGTCCTCTATCAGCAGTAGGCATGGTGAAATAGGAGCACGCACATACATTCTTGTGGGAACAACACGCAAATACATAGTCGAATGAAGGTCATTATAGTATATGTTTTTTTCATTTTCAGAGGCGCAACACACTCCAACTTAGTGATATGTGATGGGACCGGAAACGTTGTCAGCAGATCAAAAGGTCTTGGCACTAACCACTGGAATCTTGGGATCGACGAATGTGCGAGGAGAATTATACAGATGCTGCATGTAGCTAAGGATGAAGCTGGTATATCGCGGGACAAACCTTTAGATTCCTTGGTGAGGCAACCCAGACTTCTATCTTATGAAAAACTAGCAACGCGCCCCGACTTCACACGGGTGCAATGTAGATGTACTATACACAATGTATAGCCTGTGTTACTCGTTGGTAATGTAGCTTTCTAGAGGAAGTTTTAAAATCGGTTCAGTAGTTTTTGAGTTTATTCATAACATACAAAAATACAAATCTTTATAATTACATATAATAATAACATACAAAAATACACTCTTTATAATTTTAGTATAGAGTATAGATTAGCTAATCCGTTACTATTACGCTGGGCGTCAAATATTTTTGACTCGTTCGGTATCGGGTTCGAATTCCATCGGGGCCACATGTTTATAATTTTCCTATGTTACATACATTTGTAGACTCCCGATATGGTTAAAACTGTGTTTTCTGAGATACTCCTGAAAATCCTTACTCCTCCTGTTTGCCTTCCCAAGTTTACCAGTAATTAGAAAGTGACTGCAAAAATACACTAATTGCATAAATTAAAGGATCAAAAAGAATTCAAAATCTTTAGCATCTCCAATTGGTTTTAACCACGGAACAAGAAAAATAAGGGGAAGTGCGAAGTAGGCGTGGTACGCGTGTCACAATTAAGTATGTTGACGCTAAATCGATCACAGTCAGCCAAAATCAACCTTATATCTATATAAGCAACTTTTTTTTTCTTTGTTATCGATAAACTTGAAAACTACTGGACCGATCGGCATGATACCATGACCATTCGACGCGGAATTAATTGTAGAAGGTTTTAGGCTATTCATTTTTTGAATTCCATCAACCCTTTACCATTTTTTTTCAAATTTATGTGGATAGTTCATATTCGTCTATCCTTTACAATTCGCCCAGCAAAGCGGGCGGGCGGGGACGACTAGTCTTTCACATAAAGTTTAGTTTAGTAATTAATAATTATATATTAGTTTATTTTAATATTACAGAACGTCGTATGTACTTTGTGCGCTAAGACAAAGTAACCGTTATCACAAAGCACTAAGATATATTACAAATTGTAGGACCAGTGTGATTTAGCTAGTTATGAGTTAAATAAAAACAACGAATTGAAAAAAAATTGTAACTGTGTGCAGTATTAAATACTCCATTCATTTGTGTGAATTTGGCGACGGTCGATCCGGTACAAATTATGACACATTGCATTTCTACTTACTTCTTCTGTTCTGTGGTTTTAACTCATTAACTTCCCAGGGTTTGACGCTATCCGGGTGTGAGCAAGAGAGCAGTAATGCAGATTTAGCAAGACGGGTCAAGGAGATTGATGAAAACAGCGCTGAAGCCATCTATGTAGGTTCGGACACCGCTGGATCACTCTTCACTGGCGCCCCCAATGGTGGGATGGTGCTTATTGCTGGTAAGTTAATAAAGATTTTTTCCATAAAAACTCAAAATATTTATTATAGTAACAGAATTACATATCCAATTTGGCGTTGTCGTTCGAAAGTAGGTACATAATACACATTTCGTCGACTTTGTTTTATATATGTGTATGTATTTATGCATAATATGTATAGTAAATAAAATCTTATTGTATACACATTTTATATACGAGTATGTATGTGAAAAAAAATAGAGAGAGATTAAAATTATTGCACTTTTACAAATAGCTGTGTCTTTGTTAAAAATATACCTATTTTAAAAAAATATACCATAAAACAAGAAATTTTATGCTTGAAGTTTAGTTTTAAGATATTGGGATTTTTTTCAAGCAACAAGTTTCGCGAAATTCTTATTATTATAATATAAAGCATTACCCAAGCTTAACATAACATGTACACTACTTTAGGTATTGCTATATAATAAGCCCCTACAAAATTCTGCCGTCGTACGGGTAAACGCAGTACTTGCAAAATGGCGGTTTCTGGTAAAGCACGATAAAAGGACTTAAAAGACTATTAACTTCAACTGTATTTTTATTAATGTATTTTTTAAGAAATTGTATTTAAATTTAGTTAAAATATTGTGTATGTACAATTCGCACTTATTTTTAAATTTAAAAAAAAGGAAAATTCATATTTTGTCAAATACTGCGTTCTTTATTACGACGGCAGAAATGTATAAGTCATGTTCAATTGCATAAACGGCTCCTAGACGCTATAAATTGAGCAATTTTTTTATTGCTTTGATTGTTGTCGTATTTTAAGAATGATTTTGACCTTAAATATTTAAAGAAGTCAAGGGGAAATTATTTTTTTACAAAGCTAAGGAATGTCTAAAGTTTTGTTTGTAGGACATAGAAATATTAATTACCACAAGAAAAGGTAGTACGTACGTAGTAGGAAATATTTTTTTTATGTCTGATATCGATAGAAGAGCATGAGGTTCACTTGATGGTAGGTGACACCCCAGCCACAGGACATCAGTCAATGATGCGCTGTCGACCCAATTTTTACTTCGAGCATTCGGAAATCCATAGATTGAAACCGAAACGCGCAATATGCACTTCACGGCTTTTCCATCTATGAACGGTGGTTCGTTACCCGGTCGGAATTTAGATATTCCTCCCACCCGATCGATGCTCGAAGTTACCAGACGTGGGGAAAACATGCTTACAGAAAATTATAAGCATGTGCTCCCGGTGGGATTCGAACCCACGACCCATCGATGCGCACGGCAGGTGTTCTACCGAACGCGCCAACGAGCCCGTCAAAAGCCATTAGCTTTCCTATAGATCGCGTAATCGATTCGTTTCAGGTCTTACATGGCAGACAGACAGAATTGTCTAGGTATAAACATATTTTCCCCTATCACTTCTTCGAATAATGTTGAAATCCCAGATTTGAAATATATAGGTGAAAAAGAAGCGTTTCTACAGTTTGATTGGAAATAAAAATAAGTCGCCAGTGTATTATTGATAAATTAATTTCCGTATTTCACAGACGAGCATGAGGTCATTGCTCCATCAAAATAAGAGATTGTGAAAATTGCGAGGTCATTGCTCCATCAAAATAAGAGATTGTGAAAATTGCGAGGTCATTGCTCCATCAAAATAAGAGATTGCGAAAATTGCGAGGTCATTGCTCCATCAAAATAAGAGATTGTGAAAATTTCTAGAGAAAACTATATATTTAGTTATTTACCTATAAAATTTAATTTAAGGTCTGATTCAAAATCACTACATTCATACGTATACATTACGCCTCTTTCCCATTGGGGTAGGCAGAGATCACGGAATTCCATATGCTCCGATCCTTACATACCACTTTCGCTTCTTTCATCAACACTTATACACGCTCGTCAGTTTCGAGTACTGTGTTTCATCTCCGATTTGATACGTTCGCCTAGGTCGATCTCACCAGACTCTCCCGATTCACATCAGATAGATATTTTTCGTTTCCCTACTTTCATCCATCCTAAACTATTAATAATACACCCTAAGATCTGAAACAACTAAAGACATGAATGGACTGTCAATGGAAAGTCCTTAAAAAAAGGTCTGAATTAATAATGTACTCTAATTTATGGATTTTCATAGACAGTTAATTTAGTTAACAGTGAAAATCCTAAATAAAGAAAGCATGAAATATATATAATCTTCCTCCAAAAAGGCAGACCAGTCGAACCACTGACTGGCCGGCCATAAGGCCCCAGTGGTTGATGTCGAGCTGTTGTTTAGATACTCAGCGCTCAGAAACACTTCGATAGCGTGATTCAGGATTATTGTCGTTTTCGTACGGGTTGTAGTCGCAGATTCAGTGGTGGCGTAAGGCGTGGGCGACGTGGGCCACCGCCTACGGCCTCGTTTATGCTTAAAAGCCGCGAACACACCAAAAAAAGCCATTTTTTTGCGCTGGCAGAGGGCCTCTCAAAATTAATCTTTATCCTACATAAAATTTAGGTCTTACGCCGCCACTGCGCAGATTGTAGATGTCGTTACAATATATGCAAACAAGAGTTTAGAAATCGGAAGCGCAAAGTGCTATAGCAATGTAATGAACCTTGATAACATGCTCTCGTTTCAATATAGGACATCTGATAACCTCGCCCCCTGATGAGTGCTTTGAATACGTAAATAATATATGAGGGCGTCATTTAGCTAGTCTAATTAGATCCTTAGATTATCTTGCTTCTAAGGTATAAATGAAAATTTTATTTGATAGAAACAAATAACTATTAAAAACCACAATAAAAATATTCTGTCAAAAAGGAGGCCGCGAGAATGAGGAATGAACTGTGGGAATGAACCTGTAATATCTAATATATAAAATTCTCGTGTCACAGTTTTCGTTGCCATACTCCTCCGAATTAACGGCTTGACCGATTTTGATGAATTTTTTTGTGCTTATCCGGTATCTATGAGAATCGGCCAACATCTATTTTTCATCCCCCTAAATGTTAGGGGTAGTCCACCCCTAAAAATTTTTTTTATTTTTTAGACGAAATTTTTTGTTTTTATTTTTTTATAATGTGGCATTAAGAAATACATACAACCCCTGCTTTTTTTGTCAAAAAATCTAGACCCGTGCGAAGCCGGGCGGGCCGCTAGTAATAATTATTTTTCAATGGTTTTGCATCTCAGTAAGCCTGAAAGACTAAGAGAAATTGACTGTCTTAGAATTTTTTTTTTTTTATTTATGTCTGTCTTAAAATGTCTGTATATACCTACTAATTTTATAAAGCAGAAGAATTTGTTTGTTCGTAACGGGCTGACGGGCTCGTTGGCGCATTCGGTAGAACACCTGCCGTACGCATCGATGGAGCGTGGGTTCGAATCCCACCCGGGACAACATGATTATAGTTTTCTGTAAACATGTTTTCCCCACGTCTGGTAACTTCGGACATTGATCGGGTGGGAGGAATATCGAAATTCCGACCGGGTAACGAACCACCGTTCATAGATGGAAAAATCGTGAAGTGCATTGCGCGTTTCGGTTTCAGTGTATGGAGTTCCGAATGCTCGAAGTAAAAATTAGGTCGACAGCGCATCATTGAATGATGTTCTGTGGCTGAGGTATTACCTACCATCAAGTGAACCTCATGTTCGTCTGTCGATATCTAACATAAAAAAAAACGATTTAACTCAAAAACTACTTGACCGATTTTAAAAATTCTTTCACCAATAGAAAGCTATATTAATATAGTCTATTTTTATTATATTGCACCCGTGTGAAGCCAGGGCGTGTTACTAGTAGGTAATAAACCTTTTGACGAATCGAAAGAGGTGTTGTTGGAAAATGATTATAGAATATAGAGCAATGTTATTGTTAACCCTTAACGTTTATTGATAATAAATTGCATATAATATATAATATATCGTTGTGGCCGACTATAAATTGATAATAATATTATATAATTAATTTATTATTATATATTTATTATATTATTATCTTAGTCTGAACTTTTTTAAAATCGTTAAAAATTCTGTGGAGGAAGGGAGGTGTGGGACCTCCAACCTAAAGGGAGGATCCTCGTCCAGTCGAAACACTGACTGGCCAGCCCTAAGGCCCCAGTGGTTGATGTCGAGATGTTGTATATATACTTAGCGCTCGGAAACATTTATATAGCGCGATTCAAGATTAGACGTCTTCGAATTGTTTCTTGGCGCAGATTATAGATGTCGCTACAAATCTAAAACCAAAATTTAGCTGAAACTATCTAGAGTGCGATAGGAATAAATAAAATCATCAATGCAGTCTTTTTTTTAAATTATAACTCCATTAATTTTATAGATAACAAGCGATACTAAAAAAATAACCTATGTTACTCGCTGATAATGTAGCTTTCTATTAACTCAACCAAACTTTGATGGGCTCGTGGCGTTGGCGCGTTCGGTAGAACACCTGCCGTGTGCATCGATGGGTCGTGAGTTCGAATCCCACCGGGACGACATGTTTATAATTTTCTGCAAAAATGTCTTCCCCACGTCTGGTAACTTCGGACATTGATTGGGTGGGAGGAATATCGAAATTCCGATCTGGTAACGAAACACTGTAGATGCAAAAACCGCGCGTTTCGGGTTCAGTCTATGGCAAAAGCTATGGCATAATTAAAAATTACGTAGACAGCGCATCATTGACTGATGTTCTATGGCTGAGGTATCACCTACCATCAAGTGAACCTCATGCTCGTCTGTCGATATCTAACATAAAAAAGCGCATCATTGACTGATGGTCTACATTTTAGCGACGGGTTTATATTATCATGTTATTTGAAACTTGTCTTGGATTCCGATGGGTCGCGAGTTCGAATCTAACATGTTTCTATTATTAATATTTGATAAGAGGAGCGATCGTGCCATATCTTAACTTGTAAATTGATAGTAATATCAGGTAATATGATAACTTTATTACAGGTGTAGTTATGTCATAATTATCAAACCACAAGTAAATAAGATATGCTTTCATTTATTAAGTACTAGCTGATGACCGCGACTCCGTTCGCATGGACTTAAATGAGTCGTATAGAATCAAAGGCGGCTATCTGACTTATGGCTGATTGTTAGCAATTTAAAAAAGATAACGTTTTTCTCCTTTATTTTTGTACTAGCAATTGCCCCCGCAACCCCCCTTGTGGGTTGAATTTCGTAAAATCCGTTCTTAGCTGACCTCTACTCGGCGAAAGGAATATTCCTACCATATTTCAAGTCGCTACGCCTTATGGTTCCAGAGATATCGTGATGAGTGACTATATAGGTGGAAATCTCTTTTATATATATAGATTAGGTATCATTCATTGCATGTTTAAGGTATCTATTAATATTAACAATTAAAGATAAAACCAGAAATATAAAAAAAACATAACAGTCTAAACGACAAGAACTTATTTTATTTTGGTAGATTGCCGGACTAAAAATGTCAGATAGCCGCCTTTGATTCTATACGACTCAAATATTAGCGCTGCCGCACCAGTGGCGTAGATTAAGTAACTAGCACCCGGTGCGGATCCCATATTTGCCGCCCCCTTATTTTTGCCATTGATTATAAAACATTGGGGCGTGGTGAAATAGGTACTCTTATTGAGTAATACTATCCTATGGAGTGGAGTGACAGAAGCGACTATGGTAGAGGTAAGGAGCACTCTCTCCGTATTTTTTTTTTTTTTTCAGATATCGACAGACGAGCATGAGGTTCACTTGATGGTAGGTGATACCTCAGCCACAGAACATCAGTCAATGATGCGCTGTCGACCTAATTTTTACTTCGAGCATAAGGAAATCCATAGACTGAAACCGAAACGCGCAATATGCACTTCACGGTTTTTCCATCTATGAACGGTGGTTCGTTACCCGGTCGGAATTTTGATATTCCTCCCACCCGATCAATGCCCGAAGTTACCAGACGTGGGGTAAAACTGCTTACAGAAAATTATAAGCATGTGCTCCCGGTGGGAATCGAACCCACGACCCATCGATGCGCACGGCAGGTGTTCTACCGAACGCGCCAACGAGCCCGTCAAAAGTATATTAGAAGTGTCCATAAAGTCATGTGAAATTATGATGGCGCTGCTGTAAGCTGATGACTGCATTTGAAAGATATATATCCGGTCCGTAAACGCGCGACTTTCAAAAATTTAGTTGTAAAATTTTTGAATGCCGAGATAGTAAAGTACATTCTTACATTGATTAAATATATAACAATAATTTTAAAAATTTCAGATTTTTTTTAATAATGACGTTTTCAATTGCATACTCATTTACTTTATTTTTATAAACTACTCTATTCAGTACAACTACTTCTGTACTTTACTATTTCCGTTTGGCATACTTCACTTCATTAATAATCGCTAAATTCACATCGAACCATCAGTGGTCATCAGCGCCTTTTTAGTTGGTTTTGGAACTATAATCTAACAGCTTATCATGGACACTTTTGAAAGTAAAGCCCCATATGAGAGAGTGCTCCTTATCTCTACCCTCCATAGAAGCGACTTTGCTGTATAATATTTAGTTGTATATGTATATTAGAGATGCACAGATACGTCAATTCAACTGATTAAAGATATTAATGACATTCAAGAGACCTTAGTTGTAGAATAATAAATTAATCTAGTATATTACTGTTTACATTAACAATCTAATACGTTAGCGAAATTGTATGACCCGTCTGATAAAACTCTATCAAATGATTGCAGCTTGCGTCATGTGTTTTTACTGCGCATTTAATACGACCGCCTCGATGGCCCAGTGGTAACTCCGTTGTATTTAGCACCGGAGGTTGCGGGTTCGAATCTCGGGGAAACAAGATGAAAAATATTTCGATCGAGCAGGGCACAGAAGACTTTGCCTGTAAAATGAGAAGCTAGATTATAGCTATTTTTTCTAAATTATAAATATTAAGTTCCGTAGTCGTAGTTAGGGTTCCGTAGTCGGTACCAAAAATCGGAAACCTTATAGGATCACTTCGTTGTCCGTCTATCTGTCTGTCTGTCCGTATGTCAAGACCCTTTTTCTCAGGAACGAGTGGAGGTATCAATTGAAATTATATCAGTCTTCTTCTAAGTCGACGCAATCAAAAGATACGGTCTTTTATGCTCCGTTTATGCCGCATATTTTGACACTCGCAAGGAAATCAAAACCTACAGGGTACTTCCCGTTGACCTAGAATCATGAAATTTGTCATGAAGCAATGTCATGTAGCACAAATAAAGGAAAAAATCGTAAATTTGTTGTTGTTTTTTTTTATTATTGGAAAATTTTTACGGAACCCTCGCCAATACAAAGAAGTAGGTATGTTATGATTATTAAGTATCACAAAAAGTATATCATAGATTGGTACATCTCAATTAGTACGAAGCTGTCAATAATCCTGAATCGCGCTATATAAATATTTCCGAGCGCTGAGTATATACGGTAGCAGATAAAACTAAACCACGAGGTGGGCCTACATGTTATATCTGCGGGGAGGTAGGGCATATGAGGTTTTCATGCCCCAAGAAAGAATATCGAGGCAATATGGAACGTAGACGTCGAGAATCTCCTGCTTCTCCTGCAGCAGATGTGTCAGGAGCTGCCGCTCTTCTATACAACATCTCGACATCAACCACTGGGGCCTTAGGGCCGGCTAGTTAGTGGTTGGACTGGTCGAGGTTCCCCCCTTTAGGTTGGAGGAAGAACACACCTTTCTTCCTAGATTTGTCTGGATGCCTGAACTTTCACTTATTAATCCACAATTATAATTCTTATAAGTATACTAGCGACTCGCCCCGGCTTCTCACGGATACAATGTAGATATTGATGTGGTTTCAGTATTTATTAACCGACTTTAAAAAAGGAGGAGGTTCTTAATTCGTCTGTATGTTCCTTTATTTTTTTAATATTGTTCATATAACAATACTGCAATCGCGATGAAAAAATAGGGGTTGGTGGTAGAAGGGTGAACATTTTGGGTTGTATGTATTTTTAATGCCGAATCATATGAATAAATATTGTCCAAAAATATTTTTGTTTTTTGGGATGGACCACTTAGGAGTATGAAAATATACTAATGAATATACACACAAAATTTCATAAGAATCTGTCAAGCCGTTTCGGAAGAGTTTTGTTACAAATATTGTGACACGAGAATTTTATATAAGTTGTTTGTTTATGTTGCTGATATATAGTAGGTACACTAGCTGATGCCAGTGACTTCGTTTGCGTAGGCTTCACTTAAATAGTAAAGTGGCGAAATAGTTAAACTATTTCATTTACATATCAAACTGTTATTGACATCTGATAATTCGAAAATTTCGACGCGAGAGTTTGCATTGCAATTTGTTGATATGGTGCCTTTAAAATAATATTTAAATGATGATAACTTTTCTTTCCGACAACCGATTTTGATGAAACAAAGCCTATATGTTGCCCCGGGCTTTGCACAATTTGAAAACTGCATGATCGGTTCAGTATCTTCGGAGATTAGCCCGTACAAACAGACAAACAGACAGAGACACAAAAAAAATCTGGGTTTGTCCTATGTCTTTTCTTACATAGACTACTCCCCTGACTAGGTTTTTAGCATTTTTTTCTATGTACAGACATTTGACCTCTACAGTTCTGGGGGCACGGCAGTGCCCCCGCCAAGTCGAGCAAAAAGCGGCACGGCCGTACTATCCTTTTCTCGAAGTAGTTCGGGCCATTTTCGACCCCCTATAACTTCGTTGTGGATAAAACTAGAATCCTGAATTTTCAGTCACTAAGCAGGCATTGTATAAACTCGGCATATTTCAAATATCATTCTGTTTGAACCAGTAGTTTAAGAATTATAACTAGTCAAAGTTTGATAATTTGTCACTCACTCACTCACTCACTGACTGACCGATCATCAAAACTCTAAGGCACTTCTAGCAGACATAGAAACTTGAAATTTAGAATACAATTAGTGTTTAGTCTATAAATCAAGGAAAAACTACAATATTTTGAAATTTCGGTCCAGTTTTCTAGATATACAATTTTTTTTTGTATTTCTGTATGTAATGAATAACTTAAAAACTACTGGACCGATTTTAAAAATTCTTTTACCGTTAGAAAGCTACATTATCACTGAGTAACTTAGGGTATTTATTACTAGAAAAAAATAGAGATCTTTAGAAATCTCTACTAAAAACAACCCATGGTGTAAAAAAATTAGCCATAAAATGTCTTTCATCGCATGTGTTGCGGAAAGTATTTATGCTAGAACAAAAAAACGTTCCACAATATTATAGAACATATCAAAATCTACAAAAAAATTCACTAGACCATATTATGTCCAACTATTGTAGTTATGTCACTATAACTACTTTTTTACATTAAAAAGTTAATAAAAATGCCGATCAAAATCAGACTGTTATCCATAGCTTTATATTAATTCTTATCCAAATAAACTAAGAAAAGGAATATCTACAAAAAGAAATGAGATGCCATCAAAAACATAAATTGTAAAAAAAGCCAAGTCTTGCAACTCAGTTCTCTCGTAAAAAGTTGTGAGATCCATATAATACCAAGTCGGTCAATTTATTCAGTCTCTACTGAAGGATCCTTCTGTCTTAAGTTATTACGTAATTAGGTAACCTAACAACATCTTATAGTGATCATATCAATACCAATATCAAAAAGCTTTGATGTTTAAAATAAAAAGGTTGACTTGGCAATCGCACTAAACTAACGTAACTTGTGATACACATTGTGTTTTTAATAAAATTAAAAAGATACATTGTGTTTTCATGCGATAGCCGAGTCAATCTATTTATTTAAAACATCAAAGATTTTTAATATTGGTATTGATATGATCACTATAAGATGTTGTTAGGTTACCTAATTACGTAATAACTTAAGACAGAAGGATCCTTCAGTAGAGACTGAATAAATTGACCGACTTGGTATTATATGGATCTCACAACTTTTTACGAGAGAACTGAGTTGCAAGACTTGGCTTTTTTTACAATTTATGTTTTTGATGGCATTTATTATATGTATAATGTATATATGTATATAAATACCTATAATGTACATAATGAGGAAAATTAATGTGTATTAACTTGCAGGCACCGGTTCAAATGCGCTGTTGAGGACGCCCGATGGCCAGCAATACGGTTGTGGTGGTTGGGGATACCTTCTGGGCGACGAAGGAGGTGGTATGTTACACAGATTACTTAAACACACTATACACTTATACAGGCTGCTCTTGTCGAAGATTTTGTTCTATTTGACGGGCTCTTTGGCGCGTTCGGTATAACACCTGCCGTGCGCATCGATGGGTCATGGGTTCGAATCCCACCGGTTGTTTATAATTTTCTGTAAGCATCTTTTCCCCACGTCTGGTAACTTCGGGCATTGATCGGGTAGGAGGAATATCGAAATTCCGACCGGGTAACGAACCACCGTTTATAAATTGAAAAACACAAGTAAAAATTAATCGACAGCGCATCATTGACTGATGTTCTGTGGCTGGGGATCTACAATCAAGTGAACCTCATGCTCGTCTGTCAATATCTAACATAAAAATTTAATATAAATGTTTTTTGTGTGTGAAACCTTCCAGCGTACTGGATCGCTCATCGCGCCATCAAAATAATCTTTGATGACTGCGACGGTATCCGGCCAGCTCCTCACCCAACTAGCAAGCTCTGGGAAGCAATCAGGAGTTACTTCAAAGCCGAGACGAGAGCTGATCTTTTGCCGCACGCGTATAAGCACTTTGAGAAGTCGTTCTTCGCTGGTGAGTTATCGACTTTGTTTATTTACTTACAAGAAAGGTTCCCAGGTGTCCGCCTCCGATTTCAATGGCGCTGAAATATGTTATTCTACGTCAAAATGTAAGAGATACGTATTTTTTTTATCGGCGAAAAAACATTTTAGGGGGTGAAATCAACCTCCGAAGTTCACCCCCTTACGGTCAGCCGGGCTAGCATGACCGCCACGAGATATGTCGCGGACGAGAGAAGACAAACTAAGATGTAAGATATCTCGACATCGACAATTTTGATAGAAAATATCTCTCGTTCGACAAATATATCTATTTTTGATATTAAAAGTCGAATTTTAAGTGTAATTGTCATGTTAGACCCGAAAGAAATAAAGCGATAGTCGATTAAAACACGAGAAAACGGTAGACAAAATTTTGTCGCGCTTGTCATGCTAGGCCGGCTGATCAGGTTTCGGATACTTTTAGTCAATACTTTTACAAACGACCACTGGTCATAAACTAACTAAAATGAAACTCGCTGATAATGTAGCTTTATAGTGATAAAACAATTTTTAAAATCGGTTCAGTAGATCCAGGGATCTCCCTCCTAGAGAGCCCTACAACCTTTTTTTACACCTTGGGTTACATTATTCAAGTTTTAGTAGGGATCCCTAATTATTTCCGGAAAGAAACATAGCCTATGTTATTCGGCGAAGATGTAGCTTTCCAACTGTGAAATATTTTTTTAAAAGCGGTAGAGTAGTTTTTGAGTTAATTCGCTTGTTAAGCAGACAAACAAACAAATAATTCCTCTTTGTAATATTATGGTAGATATAAACCAAGACGACATAATTATAATTTTCGATAAGGATGTTTTCCCCACGTCTGGTAGTGGGCATTTACATCGAAATTCTTCGACCGGGTAACGAACCACCATTCATAGATGGAAAAACTGTTAAGTACACAAGCGCTTCGGTCTCAGTTTATAGATTTCCGAATGCTCGAAGTAAAAATTAGGTCGACAGCGCATCATTGACTGATGTTCTGTGGCTGAGGTATCACCTACCATCAAGTGAACCTCATGCTCGTCTGTCGATATCTAACATAAAATAGTAACTACCGATGGAGCACTTATTTTGTACATTAATTTAAATTCAGCCATAAAATGATAATTTAAAACAGTATTAGGTCATGAGATATGATAAAAACAAAATGGAAAACTTCCAGTATATATTATTTAAACAATTAAACATGATACATACTAATTGAATAATTAATTATTGATAATGTTTATCCAACATTATTGGAAAGACGAAAATAATTTACAACTATCATTACTTTTTGTATGTAAGTAATCGAATTGTTTTTTAGGCTATTTTTTTATCTTAGATATCGATAGACCAGCATGAGGTTCACTTGATGGTGATACCTCAGCCACAGAACATAAATCAGTGATGCGCTGTCGACATACTTTGTACTTCGAGCATTCGGAAATCGAGACCGAAACCGAAACGCGCAATGTGCACTTCGCAGTTTTTCCATCTATGAACGGTGGTTCGTTACCCGGTCAGAATTTCGAAATTCCTCCCAACCAATCAATGCCCGAAGTTACCAGACGTGGGGAAAACATGTTTACAGAAAATGATAAACATGTCGACACGACCCATCGATACGCACGGCAGGTGTTCCGCGGTAAACCTATTATTCCATTTCAGGTCTAACAGCAGAGCTATCAGTCCTCGCGGACCAAGGCGATGCGTTATCCCAGCACATATTCGCGGACGCCGGCGCTGCGCTAGCGTCGCACGTCGCTGCGCTAGCGAAGCGCAGTCAGAACGGGACGCGGCCGTTCGAGAGCGGTCTGAGAATAGTCTGTGTGGGCTCCGTGTGGAAGAGTTGGCACGCGCTCAGTCCCGGCGCCTTGAGTGTACTAGCTGCGAGGCGGGTGAGTGTGAGACTAGTTACACGCCCCGGCTTCGCACGGGTGCATTTAGATGCACTATACACAAAAAAATCGCTGATAATGTAACTTTTCAAATTCAAAATCATTTATTCATTTGGGTAACACAATGTACACTTATGAACGTCAATAAAAAATAATTAATTAAATAATTTTACATTTACTGCCAGTTCTCAAATCAAGGGCGTAGAACGGAAGAGAAGAACTGGCAAGAAACTCTTCGTCACTCTTTTTAATCGCCAAATTTTTTTTTTACAAAATATTTGTAAGGCGCTGCAACCATTACACCATGTTCCACAGGACATCTTTATGTAATTAACTATAATAATAAAAAATATAAACCAGAAAAAAAAGAAAGATTTGTCCTCTATCAGCAGTAGGCATGGTGAAACAGGAGCACGCACTTACATTCTCGTGGGAACAACACGCAAATACATAGACGAAATAACTAATATCACCGCATACACGAATTCAAGTCCGACCTGTCACCACAAGTAGCACCCGTTCACGATACCTAGGATTAATAAATGTTTTCTATATACATAAAAATCAATGTATGTTTGGCTTCTATGCAAACATCCAATTATGAAAACACGGTATGTTAGCCCAAAAAAAACATATTTTTATTTCACGTGGCATTTCAACGCTTGCTGGGTACAGCAAAAAATTCAGGCCTGCCGGCCTAACATGACCGCCACGAGATATATCGCGGACGAGAGAAGACAAACTAAGATGTAAGATATCTCGACATCGACAATTTTGATAGAAACGATATCTCGATCGACAAATCTATTTTTGATAATAAAAGTCGAGTTTTAAGTGTAATTGTCATGTTAGACCCGGAAGAAATAAAGATAAAATCGATTAAAACACGAGAAAACGATCGACAAAATTTTGTCGCGGTTGTCATGCTAGGCGAATGTCACGAATAAAAAGTTCAAAAACGTCATCAAAGGAATCTTAATTAAAAAAGCGTATTATAAAATCCAATCGTCAACATACGATAAAGATGTATGGCGCTAATTCATCTCTGCATGTGCGGCTTCCCTGGCAACTTGCGCTGTGCAAGTGTGTGTATCTCATTTTACACTAATAGTAAAAACTCAATTTTCTTTTGCATTGTATAGAACCCCTGTATACCTTGCAATATATAAACTTCTCAGCCGATTATTACTATTGTAACCGAGTCTTTGTTAGCTAAACCATTGTTGAAAAGAGTGTCCATGGAGTTTCTTGCCGGTTCTTCTCCATGAGACCCACTTTTTGGAACCGTGCAACTAGACGTTTCATAAGGGCCTGCAAAGGCCTATTTGAAATAAAAAACTTTTGACTTTGACTTTGACTTGAGGCCGGCTGGACAGTGCAAGATAGTCGAAATTCTCAGGATATGATGTCAATAAAGTACCTATTAATTTACTCTTTCTTCCAGCTCAATATTAACCTGGAGCTAGTCCGCCTCAGAGTATCCAGCGCTATGGGCGCGGCGTGGCTCGCGGCCAAACATGTGAACTACGCTTTACCACGGGACGATACGGCCTTCTGCGAGGTGTTCTACACTTACCGTTATCCGGATAACGGTAAAATTAACGGTAACGGGGATGGATATGGCTGCGGTTGTGGCGAGTTTTGGAGTTAGGGTCGGGGGGTAGATAGCGATAGGGTTAACTAGTACTGCCCTTCTATTAGGCCTGTTGCACATTAGGCCACCAGCCGCTACAAGGCGCGACAAATATCAAGAATTTATCAAGTGGGCGTGCATGGCCAAATCCGAAACTAACCTCTCATATGTGGACGGCCGCCATCTTGAATGTGATGTCGTTTACAGTTTACTTTTGGCGATTTATCATAGAAAATATTTTTCTTATTATAACGAATTCCAATAAGTTTGAACAAGATAGCATTATATTCCATATAAATTTTGGCTCGCAAAGTTAAAAGTACGCAAATCTGCATCTTTGGTTTGAATAATCAATATTCTTAGCCAGGAATCGAACCCATTTAGTATAAAAAAACCCATACTGTGTTATTATATATATTCGATAGTGTCGCTAATAAGGATCGAGCTTTGCGAAGTAATAATATATATGCGGATATTTAGTATCAGCGCACACACGGCCACAATCACCGACTTCTCCTATATATATTTAGTGGCCGCGTCTAGTGGCTTAATGTGCGTCAGCACTAAATTATTTGTGGTCTATTTGCCACCAAGATTTTTCTGCTTTTTGTAGGATAAGGCAAACGAACAGGCTCACGCGATAGTAAGGCATCACCGCCGCCCATAGACATTCGTTAGCCCTCTGGCTTGGAGGTGCGTTGCCGGCCTATAAGGAATGAATAGGCTCGTTTTGGCTGTAAGGCACAAAAAGTTTATTTTCATTTAAATGTTCATGTTAACAAATATATTTTTAAATGGAAGGGCTCGCGAGTTTAATTCACGTAAAATATGTGCCAAATATTATGTGACAAACGATGTATAAAATATTGAATTTTAAGCACTTGAGTGAATAATAAAATTGTAAGCTAGAAGACTTGCCGTAAGTTGTTAAGGAGAAGTTGTTGGTTGATAGATTTTATGTACAAAAACTATCTTAAAACTTCACTTCAAATTATTCCTCGAAAGTCATTTAAATCTGTGCTATTTTATTATAATATACTGTAACGAGTATCAGTTTTGACTCCTGTTTCTGAAACATCGATAATAAAATATATGCGATAATTGATTAATCAACTGTCAAATTTTAATATCCTGTGATGCATTTTTGACCAAATAACTCTGTTTTTTTAACAAAACTGAATTTCAAAGCTGAGAAAATATTCTAAAATATTAATATCACATTTAATGGAAAATCACTAAAATGTAAAATAAAGGGGTCTTAGCCTAATTCTTGCGTCAAAGCTCTCAAATCTAGTCTCCCGGTCCTGGGAATTATATTGATTAGTTATAGAATTTAACTTCTTCCTGGGCTGTTACCTTTTAATTTGGTTTAGGTGTAGTATGTTCTCTTCTTTGATTCCACTATATATCGTCAGCCCTCTAACATATAATTCTTATCGAATTTACCGTGAGTGAATACGAACGACTAATGAAAAAGTATTCGAAACGTTCATCTGTCAGTTGTATGAGAAACCATTTGAAATTTGATACAAATGACAGCTCGACGATACGAATACTTTTTCGCAAGTTGTTCATGATAGGCCTTCAGCATACACCGGATTACAAGCGGACAACTTTTCATAGAGTTGATTAAACAATTGTGTTGACCAAACTTTCAGAAACCGGTCCTTAACTTAAACCAAAGTAGAAAAATTAAGTTTCCATAATGACTTATAACTTGAATCTGATTTATCGACTTAGATCTGAAACGAATTATTTATAAAATAATAGTTTATAAGAATATATTTTATACATTAAGATTCAATATGTATGTGGATTTCATACATTTTAATCTATTAAGGAAGGCTAGCTTACTGTTCCGCACAATCTGGATCAAAAAAAGTACGATGTAGTCACCTTTATAAATTAACAGCGCTGTCGCTTATTTAAGGGGTGAAATATTTCTTGAAAATATTTTGTTTTTAGCTGATATCTTCAAAACCGAAATAAATATGGCAAAAGTTAATTTCTAAGTTATTCATTTTTAGTGAAGGAAAGAAAGCTATTTGCAATACAATACTTATATAGCTATACTAACAAAATCGGTTCAAAATTGACGGATATCGCGTAACATAAAATAATCTTCTTTTTTTGAAGTCGGTTAAAAAGTCTTTTACTCAGCATAAGCTAGGACATGGTACGTCCTGGTGCTGAATTTCAGTAATGGATGGAAGTTGTTGCTCTATATTTTGTAAAAAAATGTAACTGTTTTTTTTTTTCAGTAAAAAAACATATTTTCAGGAATTAATTTCAGCCCTTAAAACTCATCGCCCGTTTGTGAGTTCATACTTTGATGTGAAATACAAAATATATTTTTTTGACCCAGATTGTAGGATTATAGTATTTACCTTCCCCTTAAGTGATAGAGTATAATATTTTTTGATGATGTTTTCATAGAAATATAATATAGTTCCTAATATTTTGTTTGTGTTATATAATCATAGATTATGTGTTAAATGTAAATATATTTAATCAGTTATTCAGTGTTACCCTTATCTGTATAAGGGTTTTATAGAAAAAATCAATATAAAATTTGTATTTTTTTATCAATGTGGGACCAATGTTTTTACATATCATATTTTATTTGGACCTCATTTAGTATTAGAACAAGTCTAGATATACGTATATTTCGTCTAAATCATGTTATTAGATGTGTTATTATTAATATTGAAATAAATTATATTTTATCAATTTCTTGTTTTTTATTTTAATATTTCTACACTATATCATGGCGTTGTGATTTCGCATTTCTATCTTAGAAAATAATACTAAACAAAATCGCAAGCATGAACAGTGAACACACTGTGAAATATACCGATCTTGAAAATGAGCTCAATGAGAGAAATCAAATATGTCTACTTAATGATATAAAAGGTCTAAAAATAACAGATCTAAGACGGTTCTGAGATAGTTAATATACGAACTCTGTGGCATTTATGATATCCTAGTACTTTGTTTCATTATTTTTCCTATATTTAAGATGATTTTGAAGTAATTAATACGAACTCTGTGGCATTTATGTTACCCTAGTACATTTTTTCATTATTATTCCTATATTTGAGACGGTTCTGAGGATACGAACTCTCTGGCATTTATGTTATCCTAGTACTTTGTTTCATTTTTTTTTTTTTTTTTTTATAGTATAGGGGGCAAACGGGCAGACGGCTCACGTGATGGTAAGTGACCACCGCCGCCCATAGACATCCGCAACACCAGAGGGCTTGCAGGTGCGTTGCCGGCCTTTAAATTTTAAATTATTTTCCCTATATTTTAAATGATTTTGAAGTAGGTAATATACGAACTCTGTGGCATTTATGTTACCCTAGTAGCTTTTTTCAATATTATTCCCATATTTGAGACGGTTCTGAGGATACGAACTCTGTGGCATTTATGTTACCCTAGTACATTGTTTCATTATTATTCCTATATTTGAGACGGTTCTGAGGATACGAACTCTCTGGCATTTATGTTATCCTAGTAATTTGTTTCATTATTTTCCCTATATTTTAGATGATTTTGAAGTAACATACGAACTCTTTGGCATTTATGTTATCCTAGTACTTTGTTTCATTATTTTTCCTATATTTTAAAAGGTTTTGAAGTAATATACGAACTCTGTGGAATTTATGTTACCCTAGTACCTTTTTTTTCAATATTATTCCCATATTTGAGACGGTTCTGAGGATACGAACTCTGTGGCATTTATGTCACCCTAGTACTTTTTTCATTATTATTCCTATATTTGAGACGGTTCTGAGGATACGAACTTTCTGGCATAGTACTTGGTTTCATTATTTTCCCTATATTTTAGATGATTTTGAAGTAACATACGAACTCTTTTGCATTTATAAATAGTGAAGTAGTAAATAGCGAAGTAGTAAATAGTGTAGTAGTAAATAGTAAAGTAGTAAATAGTGTAGTAATAAATAGCGAAATAATAATGAATTCTGGAATTCCCTAAAATTCACTATTTCCTACTAAATTAATCACTAATAAAAAATAAAAAACAAATCAACAGATAAACATTTAATGTATTTCCGGTGCAATTACAACAGTAGTTCGTAATCGTCCTCGTACTATTTGCATAGTAATCTTCCCGGTCGAATTCTCCAGTACCGAATATAGATCCGTCGCGCTCGTCACCGGAGTGCCATTTATGTGTGTCACTATGTCTCCTGGCTGCAGTCCTCCACTGGAATACACAAAGAAAATTTTTTTAAATAAAATACTGTATACCGGATTAAAACGCCATTTATATCTATATATATAAAAGAGATTTCCACCTATATAGTCACTCATCACGATATCTCTGGAACCATAAGGCGTAGCGACTTGAAATATGGTAGGAATATTCCTTTCGCCGAGTAGAGGTCAGCTAAGAACGGATTTTACGAAATTCAACCCACAAGGGGGGTTGCGGGGGCAATTGCTAGTTATTGTTTTAATTATTTATCCCGACGTTTCGGACGCTTTTCAGCAACCGTGGTCGCGGGGAGCGTTTTAATCCGGTATACAGTATTTTATTTAAATGTGTGATACTCGCGTTAATAAAAGACAACAATAAGTATTTTGCCAAAAAATGTCACTTATCCCTTTTTGGTGGGCGATATTTGGCGATACGGGCTCGTTGGTGCCGAGAACAACTGCCGTGCGCATCGATGGGTCGTGGGTTCGAATCCCACCGGGACCACATGTTTATAAGAATGTTTTCCCCACGTCTGGTAACTTCGGACATTGATCGGGTGGGAGGAATATCGACCGGGTAACGAACCACCGTTCATAGATGAAAAAAACGTCTATGGATTTCCGAAAGTAAATTAGGTTGAGAGCACATCATTGACTGATGTTCTGTGGCTGAGGTATCACCTACCATCAAATTAACCTCATGCTCGTCTGACAATATCTAGCATAAATAGGAAATGCTGACTTTACCACTCTGACCACTTACCACCAGATGGGACAGCGGTCAAAGAACTGTTTATTAAGATAAAAACTCTGCTACTTTCCGAGCATTGAAAAGATATTTTTCTTCAAATCTTTAAAATAAGACAGAAACATAAAATAATTAAAAAAAATTGATTGCTGTTTCAACCTATTGTTATTTTATATACATATATTCAGTTAATTTCTAGTTTTTATTATCTTTGAAATATTTTTTTCATATTATGAACAATTACAGGGTGATTTTTTCAAGTGGGCGTGGCCAAAACTATAAGGAACAGCGAAACGTACTCAAAGGAGTCCCTATGAAAACTAAAACTTTTGAAAAATCTATATTTCTATCCCGGTATCGAAACCGTTGATTTTTAAAAATAAAATACACTGTTATTAAAACACCATGCTTGTCGCTAATCAGAAACGAAAGGGAAATGATATACGACACTTTGAAAAAATCATCTGTAACCATTAAAATTAACGTAATAAAAGTGATTAAACAAATAGCCGAAACAGACAGGTCGAACTTGAATTCGTGTATGCGGTGATATTAGTTATTTCGTCTATATGTTTGCGTGTTGTTCCCACGAGAATGTAAGTGCGTGCTCCTATTTCACCATGCTTACTGCTGATAGAGGACAAATATTTGTTTTTTTTTCTTGTTTATATTTTTTTTAATTATTATATTTAATTACACAAAGATGTCATGTGGAACATGGTGTAATGGTTGCAGCGCCTTACAAATATTTTGTAAAACAAAAACTTGGCGATTAAAAAGAGTGACGAAGAGTTTCTTGCCAGTTCTTCTCTTCCGTTCTACGCCCTTGATTTGAGAACTGGCATTAAATGTAAAATTAGAAGCATTAATTATGTATTTTCTATTGACGTTCATAAGTGTACATTATGTTACCTAAATGAATAAATGATTTTGAATTTGAATTTGAGCCTTACTTGTAAGCTGGAGATCCGATTATCACTTTCCAAACAAGAATACCATGTTGAATGTCACTCGGCATCTGAAAACCAATGTTTCTTTTTTAATAGGGGGCCAAGGGGGGAGGTTGATCACGTGTTTTTTTTTTAATTTTATTGATTACTAGTAAGTTTAGTTTTGTAAGTAATCTTTGTTAATTTGTTGTTGTTTGTGCAGTAAATAAACTCTCTCTCTCTGATGGTAAGTGACCATCGCTACCCAAAGAGTCCTGCTGCAACAGAGGTGCCTTTCTGACCTAAATTTAAGGAATAAGTATGGTCTTTCCTAGAAGGTCCCTAAGTCCCTAGGTCCCTAAGACCGCCCTAAGTCGTATCAGTTCGGAATACCGGTAGCAACTGGTTCCATAGATGAGTCTGCGAGTCATACGGTTGTCGATTTCCAGAAAGGAAGTAACGAGGATGAATTTTAATGCTATTAAAAAGACATACATACATATACATCACGCCACTTTCCCATTGCGGTAGGCAGAGGTCACGGAATTCCATATGCTCCGATCCTTACATACCACTTTCGCTTCTTCTACTTTCATCAATGCTTTCATACACACTCGACGGTTTCGAGTACTTTTGACCTGGCCCTTTTGAAGAACGTCCCCGATCTGATCGAAGAATTTATTAAATTCAATAGACAAGTCTGTTGAATTTAATAAATACTCCGTATCTTAAAAAAAATCATTGAAATTCTTACTTCTGGGTTTCTCATACGCAACTCCAATAGAATATTAGGCGTTAGAGACAGCATAGTTATGCCGAGGTATCGCCGAGACACTTGTGGTGACTTCGTTTTTCCTGAAATTCATGAGAAAATCGATTATAAATTACTGAAAACATTTGAATTTGAAACCCATTTGACGCACACAAACACAGCTAATACACATTATCATCAATATCTAAGTATATTTTAAACTTACTTAATTTTCTGAATAAAATAAAGAAAAAAAAGCCAACTAAAAAAAATTACTTTGAGAAACTCCAATTCTAATTCCCGAGTTTTTTTTAGTTTTTTTTATTTATACTTCAATAGAAGAGACAAATGAGGTTTTATTGTATTCAAAATCAGAATAAAAATGAATATAGCTAAAAACTCTATCTAATCTATCATCTACACTTTTTTTATGTCAGATATCGACAGACGAGCATGAGGTTCACTTGATGGTAGGTGATACCTCAGCCACAGAACATCAGTCAATGATGCACTATCGACCTAATTTATCTTCGAGGATTTTTTAAGAACGACGGTTCGTTACCCGGTTGGAATTTCGATAATCCTCGCACCCGATCAATGCCCGAAGTTACCAGACGTGGGGAAGACATGCTTACAGAAAATTATAAGCATGTCGTCCCAGTGTGATTCGAACCCACGACCCATCGATGCCCCTCTTTTTTGGAGGCCCCGGGCCCCTGTCCCTCCCCTAAATCCACCCCTCTTAAATGACCCCTAAATCAAGGCCCCTAGAAACAGGGTATCCTAGTTTGGAAGTTAGTCAATATATTATTTTACCTTATCTATTTCTTTAAAACAACTTACTTTTAGCCAAAAACTCCTTGACATAGTCTATGGGTATCGCGAAGGAGATCCCAGATGTGACCTTCATACTGTTGATTCCGATGGCCTCTCCATCCAAGTTCACGAGTGGACCGCCGCTGTTACCGAATGTTATTGGTGCATCAGTTTGTATGTATACCATGTCCTTGCCTGAAAGAAATTATCTACTATTTAGACATTAAATAAGTGTTTATGGTGCTAATACATATATCATCTATATCTATAATAAAGATTTTTTTTTTTTAATATCTAAGCACTTACCAAGTAAGCACTTAAAATACATGCAATCTAGCCTAACACTTAAGGCTAATAAACTGTTTATTTCTATCCTAAACTACCTAGATTTTATGTTCTTACTAAGATAGTGTCCTTTAACACTTTTCTTATTGTCTCTATCATAGGGGGACACTTTTTTGTTGTGTTCCTTGCACAGCACTAAACTTTTTCACTATCACTATACACTAACTCGAAGGGTTTAGTGCTTTTAAGCCTTCTCACTAGGTCTGTGTGGTCAAGGAGCTGGATATTATAAAGATGAAAAATTTGTATTTTTGAATTTTTGTACGTTATGAATAAACTCAAAAAGTACTGGACCGATTTTAAAAATTCCTTGAACGCTACATTATCAGCGAGTGACATAGAATATTTTTTGTGTAAAGTACATCTACATTGCGACCGTGCGAAGCCAGGGCGGTTCGCTAGTATTTTTAGGGTGTAGCGATTTTACATCTATCTACTCTACTGGAAACAAAGGAACAAGAAATTTTCCTCATTTTTTCACCAAAGTTTGGAAGGCTTCAAAATGATTTTTTTTTAAATCTCAATATGACTATTTTTCACTGAGGTACTAATGTTTTACCTTCCAAACTTTGGTACAAAATGAGGAAAATTTCTTGTTCCTTTCATTTTTTCCAGTACTATACATAAACCTATATCTCAACCAAAGGGGCTATCCTTATAGGCATAGAAAGAATAATTTTATCTTTTATCTTTAACTAACTACTAATAAGAATAAAACGAATGGAAATATCAAAAAATATACTTGTCGAAAAAATACTACCTACTTAGTATATGCCTACTTAGTATATTGTTCACTTGCGGTAGGTCGCAGGTTCGAATCTCGACGGGCTGACATGTTTACGATTTCCTAAAACAAGGTTACTTCAGGCAATGGCAATGAAATCGGTAAGAGGAATATCGAAAAATCCGATCAGGTAACAAACTGCAAAGATGAGAAACCCGTAAAGTGCATATTACGCGTTTTGATTATAATCTACCGATTTCAAAATGCTCGAAATAAAAAAATAGGTCGACACCACATCATTAATTTCACTCCTGCGGCTAATGTATTACCTATTAATTATCAAGACTTCGCTTATCTGTCATAATCTAACAAAAGAAATCCTGTAGTGAAACAAATAAAAAAAATCTAAACTAATATTATAAAGAGGTAAGATTTGTTTGTTTGTTACGATTTAACTCAAAAACTACTCGACCGATTATAAAAATTCTTTCACCAATAGACAGCTACAAGCGAGTATTGTACATATTTTTTTGTGTATAGTACATGTACATTGCACCCGTGCGAAGTCGGGACGGATCACTACTAACTGATAAAAAAGATGATGATACACTATGATTAAAGTTAATTGTAATGCATTATGTAGACATTATTACCCTGTATTCCCAGCTCTTTACTGGCTCTCTGGGTAGAACTGACTACTCCAGCGGTGACTGTGTTACTCAGTGCCAGTGGGCTACCCATCGCTACAACCTAAAAATATCAATTATTGATTAGAAAATCTAGCGCTATGCTAATCTTGAGGCTTTTATTATTATTTTTATGAATATAAGCCTTTTACGTCATACGTCAAAACCGGCATCAGCCTGACACTCTATAACTACAACTTTATTTTAAATTTTGCATTTCAATCAATATTTACTGGAGATATGATGCCAACCATGGAGGAACTTTTTTTCTTAGTGTTGCGGATTAGGTCATTTTTATATAGTAATTTTATAAAAATAAAGTGATTTTTTTTATAGTTTACTAAAAAAAGTTACTTTTATAGTCCACTAAAAAAAAATGATTTTTATAGCATTTTTGGGCAGTGCTAGCATATGTAAGGAATTAAAGCCTTTATTGTGGCTTCAAACTTATAAAAATAGAAGATATAGTGGCAAGGCAATGAATATGTAGAGCAGGTGCCAGAATGGCACACTTTAGGGGGCACCTACGTCCAGCGGTGGATATACACAGGCTGAAGAATAGTGGTGGAAACACCACACAAGCGCAAAAGCCCAGCCAGCCCCAATACAACCATAAAAAGAAAAATAATAATACCCTTAACATCACTACATATTATAAAAAAAGAGATAAACTCAAACTATACCTGTGATTTAAAATGATTTATGTTAACTGATGTGGCATGGGGCAAACAAATTTTTGTTTATGTAAATTGTAAACAAAATTTCAAACTTTCATTAAGATGAATTAATGTTTAGCCGGACTATCATGACCGCCACGAGATATGTCGCGAACGAGAGAAGACAAACTAAGATGTATGATATCTTGATATATTATATATCAACATCGATAATTTTGATAGAAAAGATATTTCGATCGACATATATATGTATTTTTGATATTAAAAGTCGATTTTTAAGTGTAATTGTCATTTTAGACCTGGAAGAAATAAAGAGATCGATTAAAACACGAGAAAACGGTCGACAACATTTTGTTGCGGTTGTCATGCTAGGCCGGCAGGAAAATATGAAATGCACCGACTCAACATATCATTTATAAGATACACATGATTTTATTATATTTCCCTCACAAACTAACTACTTAACTAAGCTAAGTTTATCTGTAGTCCCAATAATTTCAAATAATAAAAGAAAATATTACTTAAAGGCATTACTTAAGTCTACTTATCGATTGTCTGGAATTTAAATTACAAACCCACTCGCCAGGGCGCAAATCAGCTGATGAGCCCAACTTCATTACAGGCAGTTTGTTGACAGGAATCCTTAATGTTGCCAGATCTGATTTTATGTCGAAATCCTCTACTAGACCTATGTGTGTTGATCCATCCTGTAATTACACAATTAATTTATTGCTATTTATCTCTTAATGTTATTGATGGAGGTCCTTTATAAAAAAACCTTTATACAAACTAAAAAAATATGTAAAGCGAAATTATTGCACAGTATACTCGCCATAAGCCGAACATTCACCACCGCATTAGGTTTATTCACCACAACGTGAGCATTGGTTAAAATTAACCCATCTTCATTTACAATAAACCCAGAACCATTCGATATTGTTATTGGTCTGCCAGAAAATAAGTCCAGACGTCTTCCATCCTGTATCTCGATATATACAACAGATGGTGCTGATACAGCCACGACATCAGCTATAAAGTTATATTTCTCCCGTCTACCTGATAAAGTTATCGTTGCTGCACTAATCTTCTCTTTTAGAGTCACATAACCAAATACGCCAGCTGCGACCGCTAAAACACCTCCAAAATAGCGGCTACTCTGAAATCTGTCATCACTGTTTCGATTTGAGAACTTAAACGTAGATAAAAAATGACTAGAACATCTTAAATTAATATGTTTTACTGAATTTTTAGTAAAAAATCGAGATACAATCTTTATCATTTTGTTGACAAAATGAAGAACTTTGAATTTTGACAATTTCTTTAGACAGTTGACAATTTGACATATTATGCATTGAGATCACAGACTAGAAAAAAAGATCAGAGACAATAATAAAAGCTTACCGATTTAAGACCTTATGAAGTAAATAATATTTAAATCGGTTTTTTAATAATTATACCGGAGTAGTGGGAGCCAAGGTGTAAGGAGAGCTGTTATTTAATCCCAATTAGTCCAAACATAATTTAGTAGAGTTTTGATACGAATTACCCGTTTTTCAAAAACAATCAAAACTTATTATACAAAAACAAACTTATAATAGGTACTTGAGAAACATCAATATGCGGTGTATTTGTGCGTGTAAAATCAACTACGTATCGATGCGACGAGATAGGCATATTAAATACCTCTTCTATGCGTCTCTATACTATGTATATCGAAACAAAACACGATCTTAAGTGTTTAATTAGTGTTTAGTAATAATTATTACAGCAAAAATACATTACAGTTCAGAGTGGTTCTCACTACCCCGTAGCTCTAATTTGACGGACCTTTCATATTTTGTTTTTTTAAATCATCGTAGCAAAAATAAATATTTTTTAGAACTAGTTAAGGTCAATGACGTTATAATCAGAATTAAATAATTTTATTTCAATTCTTTTATTTTCGTAATCTTACAGTTACAAATGTTTTGAAATAGTAACAGTTTTGGATATCTTTATTTATCATCTTCATCGGTATGTTTGCGTTCTGAAAACATTAAATTATGTTTTTTAATTGGTCCCAATTTATCAAATGCAGATATTTCAAAGTGAAGTGAACCCCCAACTTAATTCAGACTGCAATCATTGGGTCTACACAGTACGATCACTTTCGATTCGACTTAAACTTACTTTTCTTTTTGTTTTTCCTTTTCCTTGAACCTGTGAATATATTATATTTTTAAATATAAATTATAGAATCGTTATATAAAAAAATAAAAATTATTTGTACTTGGTTATTAGGTACTGATTTGTAAAAAAATACTGTAAATCATGGAGTTTTTAATGGATCAACTCTCGTATAGTTTTGGATATGCTCTAGTTACTATGAGTATTATCCTATAATGATGTTCGCAAGGAGCCCAAATAAGTGAATTACATATATCTAATGATTTACATTCCTATCAAATGAAAATATTAAAATCTAATATTTTACATATTAAAATCTTTGGTTAACCTAAAAAACTAGCCCATGTTTACTAAAAGTGCTATGCTCGAAGCAAGCTGCATCTACCAGGAGATGTCAATTCGCTAGTACTGCACTTAAAAAAAAACACAACTACAAGCCCTCTAGTATTTCAGATGTTCATAGGTAGCGACCATATATCATCAGATAAGCCAACTGGCCGAATTATGGAAACGTTACGGTGGTTTAGTTTTATGTACGTACCTTTATTTATTACAGGAAATAAATCAGAGAGCAAAAAATAATGTTGCATTTACTTGCCTGTTTTCGGCGCGGTTAGGTCTTGATAATGTATAATGACTTCACCTATTAGACATCAAATTATAGTTAGCTGTCACAGTGTTAATTGTGAAATCCCTTATGTACGAGAGAATGTGAACGGGTTATTTCCCTTGCTACTGCCAATCGCTCTGCCCGAAAGCGAACATGTATACAGTATGTATATGCATGTAATTATATTAGCATCCAGAGTCAGATGAAGGGCGGGCGAAGGCCCCGGGAATTCATAATAATGTCTAATCCTTGATTTCAGGTACTAGCAATGCACCCCGGCTACACACGTGTGTAATGTAGATGTACTAAAAATAGCTTATGTTACTCGCTTGAAATGTAGCTTTCTATTGGTAAAAGAATTTTTCAAATCGGTCCAGTAGTTTTTGAGTTTTTTCATAACATACAAAAATACAAATCTTTCCTCTTTATAATGTAAGTATAGATCAAGGACTTTATTTATTTATATAAAGTCCTTGGTATAAATATAGATAATCTTTTAAAACTGAATTTAACTTACAACTTATTTTTTTTACTTATTGGGTATACCTATAGATATATCTATACTCTATACTATACTACAATAATATTATACAGAGGAAAGATTTGTATTATTTTATGTTATGAATAAACTCAAAAACTACTGACCGATTTTAAAAATTACTTCACCAATAGAAAACTACATTATCAGTGGTAACATAGGCTATTTTTGTATATAGTACATCTACACTCTGCCCGTATGAAGCTGGGGTGCGTTGCTAGTAGTAGATAATTTAATGGTGAGTTATATCACGATGTGAAATATTGTATGCAACTAACTTTGCTTACGCTTTGTGGGAATTCCGCTGCATGTCGGAAAGCGATAAGGCTATTTCGCTTTCAATAAAGGCCGTATTTGAAAATATATTTCAATATTCGTACATCTTACTGATTCGAAAATCTTATGTGCATTTTCCTACGTTATTTATAGACTTTTACCGTATTTTGTTATTTTTTTTTACTATAGACGAATAGACAAGTCTAGGAGATGCCTATCTATTCTAGATTTGAAGTGGATCATATTGTACTGCTCAGAAAAGGGGGGCAGAATTTCAGTCCTTAGCCATTGATGAAGTTTAGCGAAAAGATCTAACCCACAAAGAAGCAAGTATAGTATAAATTATAAAAAATAAAACTAATTTGTATTTAAAAGCTCATTTTAAATCGTTGAGATCCCAAATTGAGGTGGATTTTAATTTTTTGATACAAACAATAACTGTAAATATTTATTACTTAGTCAAAAGCAGTAATAATGATGGGTAGGGACAGTAAAATATTTCGATTATTGTTTCAGAATTAAAAATGAAAAATAGAATTTGATATGATTTTTTTTTATGAACCGTTGTAATTCAGGCAAGTCCTTTGTTGTACATTTGTTTCACAGTATTAAACTATTTGGAGCATTCATATAAGGAAAAGTATTGTTCATATGAAGCAGTGAGTCGTTGTGGATGAAGTATCAAGAAAGGTGTGCTCTTCCTCCAACCTAAAGGGAGTATCCTCGACCAGTCTAACCAGTGTCTGGCCAGCAGTTGTTGATGTCGAGAGGTATATAAGTAAGTATACTCAGCGCTCGCAGGATCTTTGATAGCGCGATTCAGGATTATTTATTATTATCTTCGTGATTGTCGTCTTGTAAATATCGCTACAGTGTATAGTGCGTTTCGGTATCAGTGTCTGTATTTTTAAATATATATAAAGAAAAATAAGTCAGTAACACATCATTGCCTGATCTATAGTGGTGCAGATATAACCTACAATTAAGCCTTATACTTTTATCCATAACGATACAAAAACTATGATAAATGATACTTACCCACTTCGTTAACTGTAAAATGTTTAATAAGTATAAAACACTAGGTTTGTGGCAAAATAATTTCAAATCAAAAAGGAATACAAAATACTAAGTCACTTTAAATATTAATAAGACTATTCAAACGAGTCCAAATTCAGTGGTGTGGCAAAACTAACTAATTTCTGTCTACATGTACACCTCCTCCTTTATCCTCCGAACCGCCAAGGAATGGAACTCTCTACCTGGGTCTGTATTTCCCAATTCTTACAATCTTGACTTCTTCAAAGCCAGAGTGAATAGGCTTCTTCTAAGTAAGCATGCTCCCATTTAGATCGCATCCGTGCTTACCATCAGGCAGGATTGCGGTCAAATGTTTACTTATTCTTCATTAAAAAAAAGAAAAAACCTAAAATCTTTCTTATTTTATTGGAAATGTTCTCATGTAATAAAGGTAATAATGCTCTGAGAGTTATACTGACATGCAAAATCCATCACCAGAGGTTCTGGGTTCGACTCCCGGAGAAACAATATTATGAAAAGTTCACTTTGAATATATTTGATTGATGTATTTTATACTTACTATCTATATCTTCTATTATAACGTTGTGTTTGAATTCGATAGCTGAAAATATATTATCATTAGCCTATACTTTTTTATAAAATACTACCTATCACTATATAAATTTGATAAAATTGTATATAGAGAAAGACTGGTATATAAAACATACTTCCTTACATTTAATGTATGGCTGCAGTCTGTGAGTTACCAATGGTCCGCCAGTCTCGAACAACATTTTGATGTATTTCTTTAGGTCTTTCAACCATTCTGGCTCGGGGGGTACTGCAAGAAATATGCATGTGTGTTTATTTGTTCGTCATTTACTTCAAGGCTCTCCAAACTAGATGGGATAGTTAATAAAAATGACTAAATAGATAAATATATACATATACATCACGCCTCTTTCCCATTGGGCGAAAGTGGTATGTAAGGATCGGAGCATATGAAATGCCAATAGATAAATAATTACAAAACGACCGCAAAATATTAAGAATTAATATTGTCTTTTATTAACGCGAGTATCACACATTTAAATAAAATAGTAAGTGGTCGCGGGAGACTGCACGGTTGCTGAAAAGCATCCGAAACGTCGGGATAAATAATTTAAACAATATAAATAATAAATCGCGTTTTAATCCGGTATACAGTATTTTATTTAAATATTAAGAATTTACAAAAAATCGAATAATAAATGTAAAACGCAAATTTTCTAAATGTTGTTATTCAAACAATACAAAAAGTCATTTTGTCTATTCATCAACTTCCGTATTTAAAATTAGATGTTTTAAACTTAAAAGATTTGAAACGTGCTTTATCTTATATCTTTGCTAAAGTTACGAAGCTTTGAGGCATGCACCTTGCTCGATACCATCTCACACTGACGACTTTCTATAAAATGAAAATGAAATGAAAATGTTTATTTAGAAACCGACCCGGCTTCGTACGGTTATACTAAAAAAAATAGACCTAATCAATTTTTTTTCAAAAATAGAATAATACAGAATTTATAGGATAGGTGCACCCTAATAACCTAACCTATATCTACCAAGTATGTAGCAAAGTTTCATAAAAACCGATCGAGCCGTTTCGGAGGAGTGCGACCAAAAACGGGTTAAAAATTTTTTTATTGACCATTGTATAGCTGCCAGACAATATTGCGTAGGCATATACTATGTACGAGTATATTGTATATTGCGCGCTAAAATATCTTTGCTATCTTGTATCTATTGAAATTCGTTTTAATAAGAAAGGTATATCTAATATAACCTACAAAAATCAACTGTATAGTCGTAATATTCAAGATGGCGGCTGTTGACGCATGAGAGATAATGAAGTTTCCTGTGACTTGTCGTTTATTATCACTTCTTGTTTTCCTTTAAAACAGTCATTGAAGGAATAAAAAATATTTATAAGTTAATTTACCTTCAGTTCCAGTCCTGGATTTCATTACTGGTACATGTTCAACGCTAACTTGCCCTGTAAAAAGAGAATTTATTTCAATTTCATATAAATAATAAAAGTATGTAAAATTTTACATAAACGTCTAGTTACTTTGGGTAGGAATATCGTAATTCCTACCGGGTAACATTACGCGTTTCGGTCTCAGTCTATGGATTTCCGAATGTTCAAAGTAAAAAGTAGGTCGACAGCGCATCATTGACTAATTTTCTGTTTTTTATAGGACAAACGGGCACGGGGTAGGTGGCTCACGTGATGGTAAGTCACCGTCGCCATAGATATCCTCAACACCAAAAGGCTTGCAGGTGTGTTGCCGGCCTTAAAGAAAGATGTAGGCTCATTTCTTAAAGGTTTCCAAGTCGTATTCTATGGCTATGGTATCACCATCTTGTGGCCTCACGCTCTCTTATGTCGATATCTAACATAAGAAATAGTGAAGCAAGAAAGGTGTGCTCTTCCTAGTTCCTCCAAACCAAACAAGCAGCTTTTTTTAGCCGCTTTTCTAATGTTAACGAATTAGCTGCTTTTCGTTTACTACAAAAGCCGCTAAATATATTAACTGTTTCATTCTCAGATTAAGTAGTTTCATTCAACGATCTTCGAACGCAACGCGCGGATTAGCTAAACGAACATTCAATGCGTAGTCGCTAACTGCAAACCAGCTAATAAAAATAGCTGCTTTTTTAACAGGTTATCAGTTTGTAATTAACAGTTTCATTTCGTTAACACAAAAACCGTCAACGACCCACTTCTACAAACCAAAGGGATGATCTACCATCAGTTGAACCACTGACTGGCCGGCCGCAGTACCCCAGCTGTTGTTGATATCCAGTAGGGGTATTCACGATCATTCGAAATCGTTCCGCCCAGAAAGCTACGCTCTCCCACTGAAAGTGTTTGTAGCCGCAGATTGTAGATGTCGCTATAATATATCAAATTACATACCTTCCGGATTAACTGAAACAGCAATAAAATAAAACGATGGATATGTATGAAAATATTATTATTATGTCTAGACTGAAACCGATTGGGACAGCTCACGAATAGTAAATGTTTTTTTTTATTATATCGTTTTTATATTATAAATTATCAATGTAGATACTGATGTGGTGTCAGTATTTTTTGGATATTGTTTATGCAAAAATACTTCAATAGCGATTAAAAAATAGGGGTTGGTTGTTGAAGGGTGTCATGTAGTATTTATTGTATTTGTATGTATTTTTTAATGCCGAATCATAAAAAAAAAAAAAAAATTGGGTTGACCAACCTTATCACATTTAGGGGTAGGAATATACACAAAATTTCATAAGAATCGGTCAAGCTGTTTCGGAACAGTTTTGTTACAAACACTGTGAAATGAGAATTTTTCATATTCGATTATTTAAATTTTATATATTACTAGCTGTAACAGGCATGTGATGCAATGCCAAGTAAAGGAAAAGGGTATTTTTAGCCAGAAATCTTCATGGACTTCATAATCTTCTCTCACCATAATCGGTTGAATAGTTGGTTTTTTTATAGATATACATATAATTGTAATTTAATTTCAAACAGCTATATTTTCTTATTTATGTAGTGTTGTGTTTCAGTGCAATTTGTGTGAAATTGCTTAGTTCTAATGTCTATATACTTGCGTGTAATTACTTTTATTTACTTTAATAATATAAATAAGTATATTTTGAAAATCTACTGTAGCGACACCTATGATCCGCTACAAGAATCAATACAAATACGTCCATTCCTGAATCGCGCTATCAAAGTTTCTGTGCGCGCTAAGTATATATACAACACCTCGACATCAACCACTGGGGCCTTAGGGCCGGCCAGTCAGTGGTTCGACTGGTCGAGGATCCTCCCTTTAGGTTGGAGGAAGAGCACACCTCCCTTCCTCCACATTGGTGACCCCGACGTGATCTTCACCGTCCCGACGTGATTCAGCCACCATCCTCCACATTGGTGACCCCGCAGAAGAACACCTACTTCTGAACATCATGAAGCCTGACGTCATCACTCCTTCCCACAACATCAATTAGCAGCAATCAAGTCACAGCCAGCCAGCACCTTCGGCTACAACGGGTATCCTGTCCACTAGCATGCAGCGAGCGCGTATGCCTGGTCAACACCCTCAGCCACCTTCAGCACAGCACACTGCACTTCGGCCGGTCAGCAAGCAGAGCACATCTCTCCTGGTCGACGCAGCAGCCAGCTTTCAAACACTGCAGCACTCCGACTCACTGGAGCATCATGCAGCATCATCGCACTCAGTTCCGACTCACCGCGAACTCTGCGACATCCGATTCCGACTCACTGGAATCTCGGACATCCTGGCACTGGCAAGCAACACTCAACACAGCTGTTTCAACTACTCGATCGACCTCCGGTCTTCGGGGGGGAGTACTGTAGCGACACCTATGATCCGCTACAAGAATCAATACAAATACGTCCATTCCTGAATCGCGCTATCAAAGTTTCTGTGCGCGCTGAGTATATATACAACACCTCGACATCAACCACTGGGGCCTTAGGGCCGGCCAGTCAGTGGTTCGACTGGTCGAGGATCCTCCCTTTAGCTTGGAGGAAGACCACACCTCCCTTCCTCCACACTACCTTTAACATGCAGCAATACGCTTGAATTCTTTTCTGTTTCTGTAATAGTAATCATAATAATATTATATTATACTAGCTGACCCGGCAATCGTTGTTTTGCGATGTAAATAATTTCTCAAAAGCAGGGGTTGGTGATAAAAAAGTAAAAATTTAGGGTTGTATGTATTTTTTAATGCCACATTATAAAAAAATAAAAACAAAAAATTTCGTCCAAAAATTAAAAAAAAAAATTAGAGGTGGATTACCCTTAACATTTAGGGGGATGAAAAATAGATGTTGGCCGATTCTCATAGATACCGGATAAGCACAAAAAATTTCATCAAAATCGGTCAAGCCGTTTCGGAGGAGTATGGCAACGAAAACTGTGACACGAGAATTTTATATATTAGATAAAGACGATTTTTTTATTTAAAATAAATCAAACATTTTTTTCCTGACCGCATCTAGTGAAAGGACTGCTCTATTCTACTTAATATTATAAAGAAGTAGTTCATATAAGTTTGTGAGGATGTTTGTTACTTCTTCACGTAAAAACAACAGAACGGATTTTTAAATAAAATACGTAGTCGCGGGAGACTGCAGTCCACGACCGCGACCTAAGACCACGGTTGCTGAAAAGCATCCGAAACGTCGGGATAAATAATTTAAATAATAAATCGCGTTTTAATCCGGTATACAGTATTTTATTTAAATGTGTGATACTCGCGTTAATAAAAGAACGGATTTTGATGAAATTTTACAGTATTTTTGTTTATACATCAGAATAACATATATTTAAATTTATAACAATAATTGTAATTGTCCCCCCGCTATCTGAGAGCTATTTCGGCCAACAAAGAGAGCAAAGGTCAGCCAGTCATTCATATAAAAAAACCATAATATTATGTTACCTTCAACATATTTTTCTATGTATTTCTTGGCGTTTTTACTCCCGTAGAGATTAACAGCTTCTAGAATTTTTCTCCGAAGAGCAGTTAACCAGTCAGGTTCCAATGTTGTGACTAAAAAATAAATAAATACGTATTAACAAAAGAACTGTTTCCGCCCGGGATCGAACCGGGGGCCTTGTGCGTGTGAAGCACACGTGATAACCGCTACACTACGGAAACTTATGTGCTTTAATCTAAATTAATAATCGTGTTTTATGTTAGATATTGACTTGAGGCTTAATCGATGAGGTTAAGTTGTATAGTGACCCCATGGTGGGAACACAATACAAGCCCAAAAGCCCGGCTTGCCGGCTTTAACGTAATAAGATATTTTATATTTGCATTGGATGGGAGCATCAGTCTCGGAACGTAAATTTACTTAGTTTTATTGTATTTTCTTTGTCATTATCTTTCATATTTTTATCACTTTTTGTATGACTGGGTCATACCTGAATAAATAAAAATAATTATTATATAACTCATTTAATTACGTATTCATATCTATACTTATATTATAAAAAGGAAAGATTTGTTTTTTATTACGATTTAACTCAAAAACTACTCGACCGATTTAAAAAAAATCGTGAAGACAAACTAAGATAATATAAATATTATGTCGATCGACAAATATCTCTACTTTTGACATTAGAAGTCGAGTTTTAAGCGTGCGTTTAACCCAGAAGACATAAAGAGATAATCGATTAAAACACGAGAAATCGGTCGACAAAATTTTGTCGTGGTTGTCGACAAAATTTTGTCGACCGATTGTACCTACTAGGCCAGCTGAATTGACTAGATGAATAGAAAACATATTTTGCATAATTACAAATATGTCGTATCAGCGGGATTCGAACCCGTGATCCACATGAGCGATATATAGGTGTACCATCCGTACAGTCCATCAAAAATGAAATAAATTGTGACTTGAAATAAAAAAATTTAAAAACTCACATGAATTATTATTAGTTGTCTCCTGTAATCTTAATATAGGTTTACCGTCTTCAATAAGACCTGTAAAATAAAAGTTACAGCTGAAGTCAATCATACTTTTTATAACCTTTATTTAGTCTGTCTATAAAAAATCATATACAACACGTTTAATTTGACTTAATTCCCGAAATTTTAAACAAAACCGGATTTATCGAGTATTTTTTGTAGAGAAAAAATTTATAAAATATAAAGTAAGTATAAAAAAATCAGTGCAAAATCGAGTTTATAAACATGAATGTATTCAGAATGTAAATTTTACATTACAAACAACATTTAAATTAAAAAATATTACTATTAGAAATAAATAAAATAAAAAACAATCTCAGATTTAACCACAGTCTTCTGTGCCCTGCCCATACATGTTTCTCCGGGATTCGAACCCAGAATCTCTGGTGATTTACGCAACGCGTATACCACTAAGCTACGGAGGCGGTCACAGTAGTCCCTTCGCAGTTGATTAGCTTTGCAGTTTGCATTAATGAGATAGAAATTAAATTTACTTGAAGGATGGCTGTATCCGTGTGTAGTTTGTGAGTTAAATAACAGGATCTGAAACAATTCTAGTTATTATTACAGATACCACCTTTGCTACTTATTTTAGTCGAGACGAACGTAACTCGATCAGCCGGCCTAGCATGACCACCGCGACAAAAAAAAATCGACCATTTTCTCGTATTATTTCTTCCGGATCTAAAATGACAATTACACTTAAAACTCGACTTTTAATATCAAAAATAGATATCTTTGCTATCAAAAATCTATAGTCTATGTCGAGGTATAATATATCGAGATATCTTACATTTTAGTTTGTCTTCTCTCGTCTGCGAGATATCTCGTAGCGGTCATGCTAGGCCGGCTTATATATATATATATGTATGTATCACCTCCCTGTTTAAGTGGTATGTGCATTGCGATTAGCATCAAAGCCCCGGGTTCAAATTCCGGCGACGCAATGAGAAAGGAATCGTTTCGGTTGGGCAGAGCACATACTGAACACTTACTTGCCTGTAAAATTATCAGTGTTTACAGGCAAGTAAGTGCGTCTTCCCCATACTCATGATGCATGGAAATACCAGCAGTTTTTTAACTTAAAATTTGTTCTATCAAATATCTCGAACCTGATTATCACAGTCTATATATGGGCATGTTAAACTCAATGCACTTTTTAAATAAAATACTTTATACCGGATTAAAACGCGATTTATTATTTATAGTGTATAAATTATTTACCCCAACGTTTTCCGAAGTTAATATGGCAACTTTGTGACATTTAAAAAATCAGACAACTGTCCGTGACCATGGTTGCTGAAAAGCGTCCGAAACGTCATAAAAAGTCCGAAACAATATAATTAATAAATTGCGTTTTAATCCGGTATACAGTATTTTATTTAAATGTGTGATACTCGCGTTTATAAAAGACATTGTTTATGCACTTTGTTATAATAGAAGTGTTTTTTGTACAGAGAAAGGTTTTAATTGTGGAATGTTTCAATCTTTTTGAAAAAAAATTCACTAATAGAAAGCTACGCTATGAATGAAACACACACTCATACATATATATGTGTGTGTTAATCAATAGAACACCTGCCGTGCGCACCGATGGGTCGTGGGTTCGAATACCACCGGGACGACATAATCATAATTGTCTTGTAACTTCGGGCATTGAGCGGGTGGAAGGAATATCGAAATTCCGAACGGGTAGCGAACCACCGTTCATAGATGGAAATACCTTGAAGTGCATATTACGCGTTTTGGTTTCAGCAAAAAGTAGGTCGACAACGCATTATTGACCGATGTTCTAAGGCTGAGGTCTCACCATGTGACCACCATGAAGTGAACCTCATGCTCATGTTTTTATATATTTATCGTACTTTAAAAGTATTATTAATTGAATAACATAGCAATTATTATTTGCTCACCAAATGTGAAAATATTACATGTCGATAGTACATTGCCAGTTCCGTTTAGTATCTACAAATGTAATAATATTTTTATTACTCAATCAAGAAATCCCAATTATTTTCTGAATAATAAAATCTTTATACTTACTATTTTTAATCAAACTTGCAAATGATTTTATTGTTTCCCTACTGAAAACTCTATAAAGAATATACAAGAAGAAAAAAATCCCAAAATACTGGAAAATAATGAGTTTATGTTCTTTGATAGCGGATACAAATCCTGCCAGGTTTGGCATTTTTTTAAAAAATATATTACCTTTACTCTCCCTTCATTAATATATTAATGATTCCAACAAGTAATGAACCATTGTATTTAGACGTACAACCGTACAAGACACACAGATTTAAGGGATCAATCCATATATTTTTTGTAGAATATTTTAATGAACGAGCAAATTATGGCCCATATTTATTCCAGAACCCCTTAATGGGGCAAGGGGCAGATTCAGTTTCACTGATCATTTTTCCTTACACCCAACTAGGTAATTAGTCTTTTGTGCCTTGTCGGACCGATTTTTTAAATTTTGTTTCCTCCACTTCGAACACAGGACCTCCGGTATTCAATGAGATGAGCACAGTACTTAGTCACTGAGGCAGTCGATTTTGCCATTTCATCGAACATTGTTCTATTAGATAAAAAAGATTTATTTGTCCCAAAAACAAGGTAAAAATTGGTGTAGCCCTAGCTCCCACACTAGGATTCCTTGTGTGATGGGCAGCTAGGTTCTTCCAAGTACATCAATAAATTAAGTAAACTAAACAAAATTCATATCAACTAATATCAACTATATATATAAACTAATTATTAAGTAAACATTACATAATATACCAGTTAATAAATGAAATGTCAGTATTCGGAGTCATCCATTCTTGTTTGTTACCTGAACGGAGTTTAATAAAACTTTTCACGGTCTGAAGCCAACTTCCAGCTCAAACTAAAGCTATTTCGGTTAGTTTTCTCCTTAAAACGTCTTTATTGAGTATATATGCTAATCATTAAATAGTACAGTCAGTATCAAAATATCGTATATGTAAAGCATTTTTTTGATGGAGGAAAGCATATAATAGTCATATGTTGCTTCAGCCTAAGAATTTATGTACCTGCGAAAACTGCATGAGAATGCTTTCAGTAGTTTCAAAGATAAGTGTGAAAAGATAAACCTAACAATTATAATTTTAACATGTTCGGTCCTTTTTATCTTTTTTTTCTCTCTTTTATAAATACTTTTTTTTTAAATATTCAATGTATATAATATATAATAATATATGGTCTTTTATTAACGGGAGTATCACACATTTAAATAAAATACTGTATACCAAGTCTTAAATACCAGTCTGGACCGTGACCACGGTTGCTGAAAGGATCCGAAACGTCGGGACAAATAATTTAAACAATATAAATAATAAATCGCATTTTAATCCGGTATACAGACAGTATTTTATTTAAATATTCAATGTACTATATAGACATATTATAATATGTTACTTGTACCCGCGTCTTCGTGTGTAAATATAATAGTTGGTAGAACACCTGCTGTGCGCTCCGATGGGTCGTGGGTTCGAATCCCACCGGACGACATGTTTATAATTTTCTGTAAGCATGTCTTCCCCACGTCTGGCATTTAATGGGTAGGAGGAGTCGAAAGCGCATCATTGATGTACTGTGATGACCTACTATCAAGTGAAACTCATGCTCGACTGTCGATATCTAATACTAGCAATGCGCCCCGGCTTCACACGGCACACACAATGCAATGCAAAATACAGCTTTCTATTGGTGAAATAATTTTTAAAATCGGTCCAGTAGTTTTTGAGTTTATTCATAACATACAAAAATACAAATCTTTCCTCTTGATAATTTTAGTATAGATAAAAAAATGTAATGTTTGTAGAGGCTCATAATATGTAGAGTTATTTGTTATACATATATGCTACAGTCAAAAGCACTTAGAGGTATATACTTTGGGAACAAGCCTCTTAAAAGATACGTAGCAATCTTCTAGATCGTTCAAACTTTTTGATTCTTAATATTGAAACCATTATAAAATTCTGAGTCTTAGCAACAAACTTTACATGTATTTGGAGTA
This sequence comes from Anthocharis cardamines, assembly GCA_905404175.1. Taxonomy (NCBI): domain Eukaryota; kingdom Metazoa; phylum Arthropoda; class Insecta; order Lepidoptera; family Pieridae; genus Anthocharis; species Anthocharis cardamines. The sequence continues at coordinate 1,766,367 of FR989972.1, read as the reverse complement.
TTATACGTATATATATAGACATATATAATAGACCAGCGATCCGCCCCGGCTTCACTCGGGTGCAATATAGATTTACCTTACTTTTATTTTATTTACACAATAAAATAACCTATGTTACTAGCTTATAATGTAGCTATATAGCTTTCTATTGATGAAAGAATTTTAAAATCGGCCAAGTATTCTTATCTAATATATAAAATTCTCGTGTCACAGTTTTCGTTGCCATACTCCTCCGAAACGGCTTGACCGATTTTGATGAAATTTTTTGTGCTTATCCGGTATCTATGAGAATCGGCCAACATCTATTTTTCATCCCCCTAAATGTTAGGGGTAGTCCACTCCTAATTTTATCCAAGTCCTCAATTTTCACCCTTCTACAATCAACCCCTGCTTTTTAGAAATTATTTACATGGCAAAACAACGATTGCCGGGTCAGCTAGTAATCTATACTAATATTATAAAGAGGAAAGATTTGTATTTTTGTATGTTATGAATAAACTCAAAAACTACTGGACCGATTTTGAAAATTCTTTCACCAATAGAAAGCTACATTATCAGCGAGTAACATAGGCTATGTTTTGTGTATAGTACATCTACATTGCACCCGTGTGAAGCCGGTTCGCGTTGCTACTTGATAGTATTAATAATCTAAGAGTATTAGTATAAAAAATATAGATTAGTATTAGCTATAGTATAGATATAAATTAGGGGAATAATAACCCAAATCACGTAGCAATCGTTTGAAAAGGACTCCACTTTGATGTACCGACCAAGTGTTTAGGTCTATTTTACAAACAAAGGGCGAATATTTACTGACGATGCGCTGTTTGCTTTACAATATTGTTTAAGTTGTTTAGAAATTGTCTTATTTCATAGATAATATTGGTCAACATATTTTTGGGATATATTTAAAGGTTTTATCCACTTGTAAAGGAAATGGAAAGGATCGTGTGTACTTTTCTTATGTCTTTTTTTTTGTCATTTTGAAATAAACGCAAGATTAAATCTTTTATACGACACTAGCAACATGCCCTGGCTTCACATGGGTGCAATGTAAATATACTATACAAAAAAGCCTATGTTACTCGCTGATAATGTAGCTTTCTATTGGTGAAATAATTTTTAAAATCGGTCCAGTAGTTTTTGAGTTTATTCATGACATACAAAAATAAAAATCTTTTCTCTTTATAATATTAGTATAATATAATATAGATATGAAATGCAACGAATTTCCTGAACACGTCGGTAAATGAAAGTCAAGATGTCTGGACGGACTAGGGCGGAAATTACACAGGTATGAAATGAAATATAACATAAATATAGCTGTTATTACAGAAGCTTCAATAATCATAATATAATAAACTAGCAATTGACCCCGCAACCCCCCTTGTGGGTTGAATTTCGTAAAATCCGTTCTTAGCTGACCTCTACTCGGCGAAAGGAATATTCCTACCATATTTCAAGTTGCTACGCCTTATGGTTCCAGAGATATCGTGATGAGTATCTATATAGGTGGGAATCTCTTTTATATATATAGACTAGCAACATGTCCTGGCTTCACATGGGCGCAATGTAGATATACTATACAAAAAAAGCCTATATTACTCGCTGATAATGTAGCTTTCTATTGGTGAAATAATTTTTAAATCGGTCCAGTAGTTTTTGAGTTTATTCATAACAAACAAAAATACAAATCTTTTCTCTATGTAATATTAATATAATATAATATAGATATGAAATGCAACGAATTTCCTGGACACGTCGGTAAATGAAAGTCAAGATGTCTGGACGGACTAGGGCGGAAATTACACAGGTATGAAATGAAATATAACATAAATATAGCTGTTATTACAGAAGCTTCAATAATCATAATATAATAAACTAGCAATTGACCCCGCAACCCCCCTTGTGGGTTGAATTTCGTAAAATCCGTTCTTAGCTGACCTCTACTCGGCGAAAGGAATATTCCTACTATATTTCAAGTTGCTACGCCTTATGGTTCCAGAGATATCGTGATGAGTATCTATATATAGGTGGGAATCTCTTTTATATATATAGATAATCTGATTCAAATAATATTAATTAATACTAATGTTATATTGTTAAGCTTGTAATTAATTAGGATTTGAAAGTTATTCTTGTTCCAAAATTTTGAAAAACATCCTTTTTTGAAAAGTAAGTCATACTTACTTTTCCGTCTTCCCTTTGGAAGGGTTTGTTGCCTAGTTAAGCCCTTTACTTCCGATGGGTTACAGCTTCTTAATGAATTTTAGTTTTTTTGAATGGTATTAGATATCGACAGATGAGCATGAGGTTCACTTGATGGTAGGTGATACCTCAGATACAGAACATCAGTCAATGATGCGCTGTCTGATTTCGATTTACTTCGAGCCTTCGGAAATCCATAGACTTAAACCGAAACGCGCAATATGCACTTCAGGGTTTTTCCATCAATGAACGGTCGCGGTGGTTCGTTACCCGGTCGGAATTTCAATATTACCAGACGTTGAGGAGACATGTTCATAGAAAATTATAAGCATGTCGCCCCGGTGGGATGCAAACCCACGACCCATCGATGCTCACGACAGGTGTTCTGCCGAACGTGTCAAGGAGCCTGTCGAAATTGGTACACTGTTTCTCGATTGGAAATTAGCTGATATTCCTACCACCTGCAAAATTCTCCGAAATAACCAGACTTAGTGAACATGCTTACAGAAAATTGTAGACATGTCAAAAACCGTGGGATTCGAACCCATGATCTTTCAAAGTGCCTGTCAAAATGATAATAATATGTATGTTGCTCTGTACCTACACACAGTCATATTATATACTGTTTTTGTATACTAAGGGAAATACTGAGTCACCTAGAGGCATACGGTAAACACCTTTTCCTTTACAGGCAATTAGGTTCGAGCCATGCCCGACTGAAAAATATTTTTATCTTGTTTCACCGGGATTCGAACCCAGTGCCTGTCTACTAAGCAGGGACTGAATACCGGTTAATTTACTATGGGAGTTATACCGGTATAATAAAGGTTTTTGTTAATATTCTTTCGTTTTTATTCATATTTACCTACTGAAAAAAATTGCTATGGTAAGTTTAGTGTGTATTACTCTAAAACTAATATCATGGTATCTCAGTCAGACACGTATTTTGGAAAATAAAAATTAACCGGTTTCGGTCCCTGCTACTAAGGGTTGAGTATATTATCCCAAGATGAATGTTATGAATGTTATTCCTTGACATAGAAAATCGCTAAGAGTAGGGTCTCTGTGATGTATTATAGCAATCTTTTCAAAACACGCCGACCGTCTGTCGTAATTAAGGAAGTTAGGTTAGGGATTTTGCACAATTGACATGGTTAGTTTTTCCTGATTTGAAGTGTCTCGATAGTAACTGTAGAGAAATCTATAATCTGCGGCTATAATTAGTACGAATACGTAAATAATTCTGAAAAGTGCTATCAAAGTGTTTCCGAACGCTTATTATATAATAATAATAATAATACGTCCCGGCTTCGCACGGGTGCGATGTAGATGTACTATATACATGCCTATGTTACTCCCTAATAATGTAGCTTTCTATTGGTGAGAGGATTTTTAAAATCGGTTGAGTAGTTTTTGAGTTAAATCGTGACAAACAAACAAATCTTTCCTTTTATAATATATTGTATACATTTAGATAACATTTTTATTTAAAAAAAAAAATATTTTCTTGTGACAAATGGCATGAAAATTACTGACTTGACTCAAGTATTCTTGCAATTTTTTAAAACGACTGTAACGACTTGTGTTTTACGTATTAACTTTTTTTTGAAACTAAATTAATTTCCTTAATCCCATTACTAATCTAGTTAATGTGTATTGACCCTAATTTAACAAACGACCGAATCGTTGGTTTAACCCGGTTCCGTAACACCGTAAACACAGTTCTGCGAATCAGAGAAAGAGTCAGTTTTTGTCTACACAAGGCATGTTTCTTGCACATACAAGAACAATAATTGAAGCGCAATAATTTTAGGCAACTGTTTACACGCGGATATAATGTGCTGTATATACATTCAATTTTTTTCAAAAACGAAAAGTATTGAAAAAAAATTGAATAACTGATCAAGAATGTTACGTGTTTTGAACCATGCAAGTAATTTATTGTTTCAATTTAATTATATGCAACAGTCAAGAAACTTAAGGAAGGAAGGTAAATGGGCCTTTACAATATTTATTTTATTGGAAAATCATCGTATACGAGGTGCGAATTGGTGTGATTTCTGTGTCTGTTTCACTGATCATTTTTATTTAAAAGAATGTAAAAAACCGCAACATTTTTCAAAAACATTTTAAAAAATTGTGCTAAAAGGATCGCGCTTACAACTGAGCCTCGGAAAAAAATAATTACCGAGTAATAGTGAGGCATGGGGCAGACATGTTTATGTGTCTTTTTCACTGATTATATCTCTGTACAGGCAAAGTATGATCTTTCAAAGCCTTGCCCGACCGAAACATTCTTTTAAATCTTGTTTTCCCGGGATTCGAACTCAGGACCGGTGCTTAACGCATCGTGCTTACCACTAAGCCTCGGAGGCGGTCCAGATATTCTGAAGCCAAATTAATTATTTCCCTCTACAATAATTCAACGCAAACGGGTCTTCCGGTTGACGGAATTTACTAAATAGCCTTATAATAAACAAGGCACCTGGAAATCATTCGGATTGAATCAAAAAGGTTTCATGACCAGCGTAGTATGATCTGTCACACCCCTTTAATTTAGACGCTAATTGGGAAAGTGGGTAATAGTGGACGCGCGGTATATCAAGGTATATTTGCTGTACTTGCCGTATCAGCAACTTTAAGTGTTGCCAACTTAAAATGAACTCACCTAGTTTTAGGGAAATTGTATTTAATGATGGTAAAAGTTTTTTGATACAGTCTTTTAGAATTTGTATGATAAAAGGAATAAAAATACTTTAGGAAGTTGCTTGTCAGGTCGAGGTTTTGAAAAATAAAACATCCCAATAAAGTACATAAAAAAAGCAAATTATATTTCCTAAGAGCTGATTTTCAACTTCTTAACTATACAAGATATCGGCTTTTAGGCTTTGAAAAAAGAAATAATTATTAATGAAATTTATGGGGTATTTTTATTATGAGATAAACCCAGTGTTTTTTCATAATCAGCGCAAAATTAACTTATATGTACATTTATATGGAGGGTTTTACTGCATTGTAGGGAAAAATAAATTCAGTGTGACAACACTGCAACTTTCAGATTGCTTTCAGACTTCAGAAGGCAGTAGCGTTGTGGCTGTCATCCCGGGAGGACCTTCGTCCCTATTTCAGGCTTACGTATTCGTATTTACGTAACTTCGGAAGTCTTCAGAAGTTGTGTTTTGAGTCTGTGTTGATATTGGTTCCTGTGTACAAATACTACAAATAAACTTGGTAAGTTTCATAAAAATTTTTCCTGTATTTTTAAAAAAGATAAATAATTTATGAAAGAGAAAATAATAAATTACTGCAATTCATAATAATGTGACTATTTAGTAAGAATTATACGTAAAACATAATTAAATTAAGAAGACACTGACCTTTAAATTAGCGCGCTTATTTAAATGTGTAATAAGCAAAAAAAAAACTTTTAATAACTATTATGCGATTTATTCATTACAAGCATGACGCCCTGGATTCACACGGGCGCAATGTAGATGTACTATACACAAAAATAGCCCTAGCCTGATAATGTAGCTTTCCATTGATGAAATAATTTTTAAAATCGGTCGAGTAGTTTTTGAGCTGAATCGTAACAAACAAACAAATCTTTCCTCTTTATAATATAAGTATCAACTACTGCCGCGCTAATTAAAATAGCCTTATGTGCACTTTTCCTTATTTTGAGTAAATGGCGTTTAAAGTTTCCAAAAAATTTTAAAAATCACACCTATAAAGACTTTTGTTATTTTGACTTTTATGTTTTTTTTTTATAGAAAACATTTAAATTTTTGTACCTGTGGGTAAATTATATTATAAATACAACAGTTAGTTACTATTGGGTTTAATTATATGTCATAGAGTCAAGTACATTTACGGCTGTAATTTTAAGTAAAAATTATCAAATGTGTATTTACTACGTTTATAAAAATAAAAATTCCAGTTTAGAGCGCGATATTTAAAAAACTGTCAAAGTAAAAGTTATAGATCTCCACACGGTGATTTGAAATATGGTATTAACTCAATTTCGACAAAATTTTCGTTAGCGCGGCAGAGATTATAGTAATGTGCAGAATGGGCTTAACGTAGACGCATAATAAATATATACTACATCTTGCAGGAAAATCCTGTAGGTATATTATTTCATGTACATCTCCAATAAGCTCCCAGGGCTTCTCTAACGTAAAAGGATTTCCAAATGCTTGAAGTAAAAAGTTAGTTGACGGCCCATCATTGACTGATGTACTGTGGCTGAAGTACCACCTACCATCAAGTGAACCTCATGTTCCTCTGTCGATATCTATACTTCTATACTAATATTATAAAGAGGAAAGTTTTGTATTTTTGTATGTTATGAATAAACTCAAAAACTACTGGACCAATTTTGAAAATTCTTTCACCAATAGAAAGCTACATTATCAGCGAGTAACATAGGCTATTATTATAGGTGTTTTGTATATAGTACATCTACATTGCACCCGTGTGAAGCCGGGGCGCGTTGCTAGTCTGACATAAAATCGACGTACCGTATAACCACAGAACAGGAAAAATATCTTCTGTTCTGTAACAAAGTTACATCTGCATGACGGTCAACTTGACACTTGACCTTATTCTTAGGAGATATGACGTATTAACTTCATGGACCATTATTCGACTGTCTTTGAAAATATGCTGTTTTTTTAAATTTAGATTTTACTATTAAATTAAATAAATAAGTTAAGCCTTACAAATATCAAAAAGCAACTTGGTATCATAATCTAATCCGACTTTGTTCTACGGATTCGTCGATATATCTTTGACAAAGTCCTCCGCAGCGTCTGTCTGTCTGTTCGCGATAAACTCAAAAACTACTGAACGGATTTTTATTCAATTTACACGACTAGATCTCAGATTAAATAAAAAAAGACAGATTGAACCTACGGAACAAAATTATACGGCCGCTTGACATTTCATGTGTGCTTGACAACTGTCAGCGGCACTGTAGGGACACGTGCATTTGTGTGCGTGTAATGATACCACAAACAGTAAAAACTCCCCGTATTTTTTAAATCTTATTTTTTATAAAAGTAGTATTTGGATAGATAAATAGCAAAATAAATATTTACATGTTTTATGTTTGTTTTTATATTTATAAATTAAGTTTAAAAGTATAAAATATATGTAAAATATTACTACTTAGCCATTACCTTATATTAATTAATAATATAAATATTTTAAATATCTTGTCAGTTTATTATAAAGTTTTATTTAATTTTAATGTAAAATATCGATTAACATTGGTCTGATATAAATAAATTAATATTTATACGAGACAAGAAAAATCCTTGAGTTTTTTTTCCCTTTTTTTACATATTTATTTATTTATAGGGGAATTTCAAATTTAAAATCATAGGTAATTCATTTTTTATTACATATATAAAACTCTTTTAAAACATATTTAAAATTCTTAACAACCTTTATTTAGCACTAATTTCTTATAATATTGTCATTTAGCGTCTAAATGTCGAGAATTAGTCTCTAATTTTGCTAGATGGTGCAATCGTACCATTAAATACTTTTCTATTAATAACTTAATCAGATTCACTCTGTGATCAAATCTGTGTGAAGAACATCAGTCGGCAATCTGAAAAATCATAAAATTCTTGTAAATATAATAATATATAAGTCTTATACCGTTCCAATAATTCGGTCACGTATATAACAAAGAAGTTTATAATCACCATGAAAAACCATTCACTTTCGTATAAATAATATAATTAAACTACCACATTACTTTATTCATTAATCCTCAAATTACAGATTTCGGAATTACAAACGAAAATGATATACAGACTTAGAACAATATTTTGCACACAAATTCCTTCATAAAGCAGTCAGCAACACTAAAAGCAAAAATAATGCCTACATTGTTTGCCTAATTGAGGGGAAAAATATTTCGATGAAAGCTGGCAACACAGACGAACTATTGTTGAGGTTTTGTTTCCATGACAACCGTAAATTTTTCGAGTTATTAAATAATAAAAAAACAGTCCAATAATCGATAGTTACCTGTGAAATGTTATTCCATCTTCTTTTTTTTGTTTTTGGGAACAATTTTTGCAATGTTTAAAAACACAAGACAGCATTTTTTATCATAAAATAACGAATCACTTGTGACGTGTACACAATACGACGGTTCGTTTAGCACTGCCGCGAGATTGTATTATGTTTTGATTTTGTATTATCTTTGATTCCCTCACTCGCGTGTTCGGTGCGCTCCATCTGCCTTTTTTTATTTAATCTGAGGACTAGATAAAGTGATTCATGAGGAAGGTATGTATATAATTTGTCAAGGATTTGTGTAAATTACACGTGTAGCGCGCACTTTCGGTCACCCGTACACCCCGCCAGGCCTGGAATTTTCCGTTATGCCGGCGCCGCCTGCGCGGCGCGAGTTACTATAAAACAGTCGGCCGAGAGGCATCCAAGTGGTTAGACGCGTCGTAGTCTTCCCCGTGCGCCGAGCCGCGTATGCGCGTTACGTACAAAATTCGTAGTTTCCTTTGTCACCCACGACCTTTTACCATCTCCACCTTAGGGACGCATAAGCGTCACCTTATATTGGCGCCCAGCTTAGTGGCCAGGGAAATCACAGTTCAATCACGTACGTATCGAGTATGCCGAGACGGTTACGCAAGGACGCGAAGGCCGTTGACGACATGGAGAACGTCGAGAGCGACGTAGACACCGTTGACAGCGAAGATGACGTCACAGAAAAAAGACCAGCTCCTTCATCAACCCCCGCGACTTCTTACATCACTATGACGCAAGATCAACTCGAAAACGTTATCGCTACTATAACCAGGACACAGGCAGAAAGTAACCGTCTCCTGATCGAGGGCCTGATGAGCAGGAACCAGCCTGCACCAACCTCGCCGGCGAGTAGTGATGAGATCAACAGGATTACACCGGGAAGTTACTGTGAACCCAGATCTGGAAACTTTTCTAAGTGTACTGCACGCTTCGACGGCTTAACCCGAGATGCAGACCGACTAGAGGCTTTCATCGATGAAATTCAAACCTACAAGGAATGTGCGAACGTGACCGATGCACACGCACTGCGAGGTTTGCCGATGCTGCTAGTGGACGACGCTGGCGTGTGGTGGCGCAGCGTAAAGCACAGCGTTGCGACGTGGAACGAGGCCATACAACGCTTACGTGGCATGTACGGAGTGCCACGCCCACCATATAAAATATGGAGAGACATTTTTTCGTGCGAACAAAGTGAGACCGACCGTGCGGACGTTTTCGTTAATAAAATTTGTGCGCGTTTCGCGAAGTTACCGTATGTGATAGAAGAATGTATGAAACTCGACATAGTGTATGGTTTATTGCATAGAAAAATAAAAAAGCGCATATGTCGCGACACGGTACACGGGTTAGAACAACTACTTCTAAAAGTAAGGTTAGTGGAAGAGGCGCTGGCGGAGGTGAGTAGTTTTAATAATAACAACACTTCCAACTTAAGTAACCGCGTTGATACATCCTTTCCTTTAACTCATAAAAATGTTAACCCTTCAAATGCCGTATGGGGTCAGAGTAACACTCAGCGTCCCGCGACGGGGCAAGTTGGGACTATGTCTATTACTGAAGGGGGGCAAGTTGCACCATCGCATACACTAGCTTCACAGCCAAGTTCGTATTCTAAGCGCACCCGTCCTAAATGCTCTTTTTGTAAAATGTTCGGTCACACCGCGAATGATTGTCGTAAACTAAAGAATAATGAAAGTAAAAAGGAGACGTCTGAGCTCCGTTGCTACGGATGTGGTCAGTTGGGGGTGATTAGGGCTAAATGTCTAAACTGCAGGGAGACGTCAACTTCCTCAGAGTTACACAGCGTGCGTATAGGTGATACGGAAACCCGCCCAATAGTGCGAATTATGATTGAGGGTCAACATAGAACAGCGATTCTAGATACAGGTTCAACCCATTCTATAGCGAGCAGAGATCTATATAAGCTTCTAGTGGACATAGGCGTTGAGTTCACGACAACACAGCGCGCCGTATCCCTCGCTGACGGTTCGCAAAAGGTAAGGACCGCACTATCGTGTACTACAACTGTTAACTTGAATGGACGTCACTCACCTGTTTCCTTCTTAGTGTTTCCCAATGCTGACAGCCAGACGCTTCTTGGACAAGACTTCATAGCACGAGCAGGTATATTGCTCGATCTCCAACATGGGTGTTGGTATTTTTCTGACTTACCTGAGCAGAAGTTTTCTTTTGTACGCCCCTACAGCCTGACACAAACAGACGATACAGAGCTGATGCAGATGGACGTTACCAGCCTCTCACTCAGAGGAGACGAAGGATCGAAACTTACTCCGGCTCAGCGAATACAGTTAAACCAGTTCATAGTTGATAGAACTGAGCGCCTCGCCACTGAAGGTCCAGCTACGACTTATGTTAAACATTATATCAAGGTTGGCGAAAGGCAGGAACCAACTGCTTCACCACCCTATAGGATGACACCAGGTAAGGTGAACGTCATTGCAGACTCGCTAAGTCGTCCCGCTTGCTGCGAAGGCGATGTAGGCAGCTGCGAGGTATGTCTGATCTCTGTCGACATACCACAGAGAACGCCCGTCGATATACGCGAGAACCAACTCAAGGACCCCGAACTAAAGAACATCGTCGAGGGTTTGGAGTCAGCCGACGATTCGTTCAGGGGGAGAGGTTGGTCAGACCGCGGATATTTGATCTGCGATGGAATTTTATATAGATGCATGCCCGAGTCGGATGAAGACTCCGCATGTCTCGTGGTACCAGCGCATGAGAGGAAGAGCATCCTAGAAGAGCTACATGACGCTCCAACAGCCGGACATCTCGGAGTAGAACGTACTCTAAGCCGTATCAGGTCAAGGTACTTTTGGCCTGGTATGAGATCATTCGTTACGGAATATATTAAAAATTGCGTAGCTTGCCAGAGATTTAAGGTAGATAACAGGAAACCTACAGGATTATTACAGACGCCAGCAACGACAAGGAGGTTTGAAGTGTTATCCGTAGATCTGTTCGGACCCCTGCCAAAAACACCAGGAGGTAAGAAATGGATTCTTATAGCCGAGGATGTATGTTCACAGTGGATAGAACTCTTCGCCCTAGAAGCCGCTACCAGCAAGGAATGTGCCGAAGTATTGATTAGCGAGGTATTCTTGAGGTTCGGAGTCCCGCGCAGAATGATCAGTGATAACGGCGTGCAATTTGTCGCTGAAATTATGCAACAAGTCTGTCACGTCATGGGTATCAAACAGTCACTGACCCCATTGTACCATCCAGAGGCGAACCCCGTTGAACGGAAGAATCGAGACTTAAAGCCACAACTGTCGATACTTGTAGGTAAAGATCACGCATCCTGGGATATACATCTCGCAGCTATAAGGTTTGCAATGAATTCCGCCGTAACGGTAGGTACAGGTTTTTCGCCAGCGTATCTCACTTTCGGTCGAGAGCTCCGCGCACCTTCAGACGTTGTAGGAGATATGAAGAAAATCGTGGATAACGATAATTTCGTGGCTAATATCACACCTTACCTTCGTAAGTTAGCATCAGCGCTTGCAGACGCTCGAGACGTGCATGAGCACGCTCAGTTAGTGCAAAAGAAATACGCAGATGAAGGCCGACGCCCGGCACCAAGCTACAAGGTAGGAGACCTCGTGTTGGTTAAAACTCAAGGGCTGAACGATGTAGGGCGGGGTCAAACAGTAAAGTTTATACCCCGAAGAGATGGGCCTTACCCGATACACGCAATTATTAGTCCTACAAGTTACGAAGTGAGGATTGAGGAAGGGCAAGTGGCCCGTTATCACTCGTCCCAACTGACCCCATTCGTAGGTGAGTTGCAACCGCCAATTAGGGGTAAACGAGGAAGAGGTAGACCTAAAAAGTACTAACCCTCGTGCGGGGCGCTTTTGAGGGTTAGAGGGGGAGGATGTAGCGCGCACTTTCGGTCACCCGTACACCCCGCCAGGCCTGGAATTTTCCGTTATGCCGGCGCCGCCTGCGCGGCGCGAGTTACTATAAAACAGTCGGCCGAGAGGCATCCAAGTGGTTAGACGCGTCGTAGTCTTCCCCGTGCGCCGAGCCGCGTATGCGCGTTACGTACAAAATTCGTAGTTTCCTTTGTCACCCACGACCTTTTACCATCTCCACCTTAGGGACGCATAAGCGTCACCTTATACACGTGTATTGTTGATTGAAGGTAAATTAATTGAAAAATAAAGATAATTGTTGGAAAATGTCAAACCACCTGGGAGCTTTCATCGAAAACGCTGCCTCAATAATTTGAGATATAACAAAACAATGTATGTTAGGATATTCCTCTTTTACAGATTTACAAAAAAGTCCGCAATATATCTTAAGGATAGCTTACTATAGCTTACTTTTAGAATATATATATATATATATTAGAATATATATATAATAATATCGATCGCTTATACTGGGAATAAATAAGGCGCAACTGCGTTTCTCTGTGAATACAAAAGTTTTATTTATAAAAGAAATATCTATTAATTTACATTTAATTTAAAAATATTTACAAATTATTCACTCACCTGTGAATACAAAAGAAACAACATTTAAAGCCTATATTCTAGGTTTTATAAATTAAAATAATATAATGAAAAAAATAAAATATTTTACACATATGTCAAGTGACATAAATTAAACATCGTCGATTAGACGGCAAAGACAATATTACAAAAGAGTTTTATATACAATACAATATAGCAAGAGTTTGTATAGGAAAATATATTATGTTTTCCTTACATCTCCCCCCCTACAGAGAGTAACAATTACATGTAACTGTTACTCATCGACAATTACAGGGGATAATTTTGTAATGTGGTAGAAATTTGATTCCGCTTTCTTGCGTCCGGTATCAACTTCAAATATTGAATTGGAAATCCTCTTCAGTATTTTGTATGGACCAATCCTCAATTCATCCATTTTCTTCCTATTTAGTCGATTTCCATTTTCCACGTAGACTCTATCTCCCACTTCCAATTTATAATCTTCCCTGTGCCGGTCGTATAATTTTTTATTATAATTGTGAGATTTTATTGTGTTCTCCAGAGCTAGTTCCCTATCTCTTTTCAAATCTTTTTCTGTGCATCTTGATTTCAATTCGCATGGTAGGATATTCACATTCTCGCCTTCCAGAAGGTATTTTGGAGCAAATTTCGTAACTGTGTGTTCCGTTTCGTTATATTTTTCCACACATTTCTGTGCAATAGTAGTCCATGCTATCTTTTTATCACTTTCATTTATTTTACATCTTATCTTATTGACTAAAGTTTGATTAAGCCTTTCATTAAGTCCATTTGAAAACGGTGAATCCACAGCAGTGAAAACCATTCGTATATTTTCATTTATTAGGAATTCTTTAAATTCTTTAGAATTTATGCCAGGATATTGATCGGTTAGTACCATATTAATATTATAGCTCTGTGTCACATTTTTAATTAGTTTAATAAAATCACTGGAGCTTTGATTTCTTGATGTTAATATAAAAGCATATCTTGTAAAATGATCGACCAAAAGGTGTAAGTATTTTTTTGTCGACCGTGATCCTCCAAAGCCTCCAATGGTATCAATAGAAATAATTTCAAACGGGCGGGTTGGTGGACCCAGATGTGACATTAAGCCATATTTCGACTTCCTCCTTGATTTGTTTTTTATACAAATTTCACATTCATCACACATTTTTTTAATGTTTGCGATGATATTCTTCGCTGTGTAGAATGGTGTTATTTTACTTATCATCTGAGTCCTCCCAATGTGGCAGTAGGTGTCGTGGACATCTTTTATAAGATTCTTGCTAAGTTCTTCAGATAGTATAATTTTTTTACTTTTTGAATTCTTTTTGTAGTAAATTTCATTTTCAAATATAAGTTTTTCTTTTTCTATATCTAGATTTATGTTTTGGTCATTTTTTATATCTTCTAAATTTATTATATTGACTACTTTTAAAAAATCATCATTATTATCATAAGGTTCTAGAACTGGGTTTCTGCTTAAACAATCTGCTTCTTGATTTGACTTTCCTGGGTTATATTTAATTTTAAAATTATATTGGGATAAATAATATGTCAAATCGCCTAATTCTTCATCGGTTCTAGACTTGATGTTCATATTTTCTAAGGGTTTATGATCGGAGTATACTATAAATTCTTTTCCCATAAGCCAGTGCTGCCAATATTTCACAGCTTCTTTTATTGCTAAACATTCTAGATAAATCGCCTTCTTCTTTTTTTGAACTTCGTTTAATTTTTTTGAAAAATAAGCAACCGGTCTATTGTCCCCGTTTTTATCTTCTTGTTTTAAAACCGCTCCCACTCCTTTTATACTAGCATCTGTGTAAATTTTTATTGGGAGATCGGGATCATAGATATTCAATATTGGTTCTGAACATAACAATGTTTTTATTTTTTCAAATGATTCCTGACATTCTGTGGACCATATAAATTTCACATCTTTTCTTAATAGATTGTGTAACGGGTCCAGAATAATTGCACTGTGTGGTACAAACTTATGATGAAAATTTACTTTTCCTAGAAATTGTCGTATATTTTTCTTTGTCTTAGGAACTGGAAAGTTTCTGACAGCGGTTAAATAATCTTTCAGAGGTCTGATTGAGTTGTTTTCTATTATATGACCTAAATATTTAGCGTGATTATTTGCAAAAGAACATTTTGAAAATTTAAGTCTAAAGCCTTCTGTTAGTATTGCCTCCATTAATCTTGATAGATGTACTAAATGTTCTTGAAAAGTTTTAGAAAAAATTAATATGTCATCAATAAAATTGACTGCAAAACTAGAAAGTTCGTATTTTCTAATGATGTTTCCCAATATTCTTTGGAATATGGCTGGAGCAGTCTTTAACCCAAATGGTAGACATGTCCATTGAAAATGACCTTCTTGTGTAACAAATGCAGTTTTGTATCGATCTTGAATCTTTAAAGGAATTGACCAAAATGCTGAATTTATATCCAAACTAGTAAAATATTTACAATTTACTGTCTTTATCATTAAATCCTCAATCAACGGAAAAGGTTGTGATTGAGGAACGACAATTTTATTCAGTTCTCTGAAATCTATACACAGTCTTGTTTTTCTATCATCTTCTTTCTTATATGCCAGAGTTACTGGGGCAGCAAACGGGCTATAAGAATCCTCAATCAAATTATTCTTTAAAAGTTTTAATATTTGGTTTTCTATTTCTCTTCTATCTTCAGGTGTGCATCTGTAAGGACGTTTGTAACAATATTTATCTACCATTAAGTCAATATGAGCTTCATAATCTCGTACAGTGCCGATGTCATATTTATCCTTAGCGAAGACTGGTTTATATTTTTCTATCAACTTATTAATTTTTGATTGTTGGTATAAATCTAGATGGTTTACTAATATTTCAAATCTATTCGAGTCCATCTGATCATTGAAATTTATATCACATTTATTCGTGTGTTTTATTCCATTTTTTAATACCTCAGAATATAAAAGAAAGTCTTCTTTATTTTTGTCACCTAGTACATCAGGAATTTTGACATTTGTTATCTTTGAAGTATCATTTTTTGATAAGTTTTCTTTTTTTATATCCTCTTCATTTAAGGCTATTTTCTTTTCTCTTGGGTTCTTACATTGAATGATCTCTAATTTTTCATTTTGCATTAATTTAAATTGTTTGATGCAATCCAAACCAATTAGAAAATCATAGTTAAAATTTTCATTATCTACTACAAAAATATTCATATTTCTTGCAATATCGAAGATTTTTATTTTTAGTGTCACCATACCTTTTGTTTTCTTCTCACCATTAATAGTTCTCAAGTTAACTTTTTGTTTGTTACTTTCATTTTCTTTTGGCTGTATATTCAATAATCTTGCATTGATTAATGACACATTTGAACCTGAATCATAAATTCCAGTAACATTTAAAGTATCATTTAATAGTAACTTGACTTTTATTAATGGTGGCACCTCTAGTTTTTTGGATTCTCTTCATTCAGTTCAATTTCCAATTCTGAGTTATTTACAGATTTGATAAATGCTTTTTGATTTTTCTCTTTAAACCAGCAATTTTCCTCAGGATGGTAACGTTTCCCTCTTTTCTCGAAGATACAGATTTGGCATGGCTTTTTTTCTTCATTTTTTTTTGATTTAGTGTCAAAATGTATTGTATCTTTTTTATCATATATTTTTTTTCTAACAAGATGTTCCAGTTTTCCTAGTTCATGGTAGAGATCTTCCGTTCCTTTTAAACTTTCTCTGTCAATTTTATCAGCCACATTATTAGGTAAGCCAAATGCTATAATATCTATGAGTGTCCCAGTATCAATTGATTTTCTTACTTCCAGTAACAGTTTTTCTTTTTTTAAAGCATACTCAAGTAATGCACCTGTTTGATATTTAAAAGCTAGAGCATACCTAATGGGTGACCATCCTTTGTTTGCAAACGTCTCACAAAAGTTTTTCTCCCAATTGATCCATTCTGAATCCACTGTTAGTTTTATTAGCATGCAACTGTACCAATCTATACTACAATATTCCAAAAAAAAATTTAGTATTTCAATTTTCTTTTTGTCTTCATTGATTTGGAAACGTTCACACTCCTTATTAAAAATTTTTATCCACTGGTTAGCATTTGAGTTCTTACCAGTAAATTTCTCAATCATAAATTCCTTTGCAATTTTCCCTAAATTTGGAGTTTCAGATTTTGTTTGTTTTTTTTCAATCAATTTCTCTAAAAGTTTTTCCAACGATTCATTTGAGCCACTAGGTATAGGTTCAGCATTATCTGCTTTTTCCAAAATTTCTTCTAGGTAAAAATCATTAAACTGTATGTTCTGCTCCTCATCTAAATATATATTTGATAACTCTTCTGTAATGGTTATCCATACTTTTCTAGTTTGATATCTCTTATTTAAAGATTTTTTTACTTTAATGTAGTTGGGAGTTTTTATTACAGCTTGGTGTAAATTTGCAGGCTGAAACTCGGCCGGAATGGCAAAAACCTGTCCACCAGTTGTAGCGATCGTGTCTATGCAAATGATGTTTGATTTTCCATCTTCTGACGGTTTCACAATAAAATCAAACCTCAATTTTTCCATATTTCGTGAAATAAGCGCAGAAAATGTTGTTTTATAATAATATCGATCGCTTATACTGGGAATAAATAAGGCGCAACTGCGTTTCTCTGTGAATACAAAAGTTTTATTTATAAAAGAAATATCTATTAATTTACATTTAATTTAAAAATATTTACAAATTATTCACTCACCTGTGAATACAAAAGAAACAACATTTAAAGCCTATATTCTAGGTTTTATAAATTAAAATAATATAATGAAAAAAATAAAATATTTTACACATATGTCAAGTGACATAAATTAAACATCGTCGATTAGACGGCAAAGACAATATTACAAAAGAGTTTTATATACAATACAATATAGCAAGAGTTTGTATAGGAAAATATATTATGTTTTCCTTACATATATATATATATATTCTAAAAAATGGTCGCGTACAATGCGGTCATTGGAAGGCTTTGTAGCGTATATGCGTGAAGGGCGCCAAGAAAAAGGTCCAGCTTGGTTGTATTAAATTGCGTATATTATAAATGAACTTTACAATTAGTTTCGTTTTCGTATAACGTATTTTTACAGGAGTATAATGCGAATCGACCGTTAATTTTCGTATAACGTTTTTGTGTGTTCTAATTGACACTTGCTGTCATGTACTTGTATTCGAATTGTCATTGTCAATTATGGCCGCGACATGCCCCCGGCCTTGAAATCGCCTCGTTGATTTCAAAAATGTAGTCTCGTTCAGGTCAACCAGGGAAGATCTTGATGATACTCTTCTGATGATGTGCGAAGATCAGCTATGCAAGAGACGCCGTCATCGTCCGGGACAATGTTGATGATACGCCCAGTAGCACTTCAGAGAAGGGAGATCGTCGTCCTTGATAACAACCAGTGTGTTGAGATCTATTGTATCGCAGTTTTCCCTCCACTTTGCTTCTTGTTTATAAGCTTGAAACGTATTTCTGCGTCGATCGGGATAAGAAGTGATGACGGATCTGCTCCACTGCTACTGTTTTAAGACATCGTTTAATAGGGTCGTCGTGTTTGTCTCACATGCCTTGATATACGTATTAGCGCAGTAAGTGTACGAACAACAAAATGTACAGGAGTCAGGGAAAGGTATGGTTCGGTTAAAAGGGTGACAGAGGAGTGGAAGGGCAGGAATAGTGAGTCTTTCCGAAGACACGCAGCAAGTGATACTTGCAAGCCTCCACTCCAGCCTCGCACAAGCCGTCGCAATGAGTAGCATGAAATAAAATCAATGAAATTGAATCGTATCGTATACGCGTTTAATAATAATATAAGGACAACTACTTGAATACCGTAAAATTCGTTCATAGCGCCCACGAAATTATTTTCTAAATTGGAAAATATTTTTATATGTTTACCGTGTCGTAACGTATATCATTTGTATGTATGTTCCGGTAGATAAGTCACTTACAAGCTCTAAGTGAATATAACGTGCAACGAAACAAATACATAAGCGTTCGTATGATTTATCGTTTAAAACCTCTGCCTTTGCGGTTAAAATGAGCATTGGTTTAGCGTAGTCGACCAGAGAAGTGGAAAGGATTAGAGCGTTTATTCGATAACTTACCTATAATAGGACGGATCGTTTTATGCTTTAAATGCTAGTAACGTAACAGATGCGTTTAGAAGAAAAAAGATCGTATGTATTCGTATTTGAATTCGTTTGAATACTCAAACCTACCATTAACACGAATAAAGAATAATCATTAAATAAATAAATAAATTTAAATTTGAAAAATTAGATATTTTGCGAATATTGTTTAAAAACTTAATGCGTATGAGACGATTAAAAATACTGAATGGAATTGTATTTTATTTACCTACATGAGAATAAAAATATAGACGAATTAGACTTCACCTCGGGTGAATTATTTGCGTAATATTTTATTGTAACTTATTATTGTCGTTTATAATACACGATAAGAATCGAACCCGGGTTACGGGACTATCCACACTGCACGAACATACACTCATGCGCCATAAGCAGAATGAATATATGAGTTCACATTGCTTATGATTATTATATATCGCGGTATGCGTATAAGTGGCGAGTATAGATAAGCCTGCAGTAACAAACCGGTTCCTAGTCGCTATAGTCTATTTTAAATATTTTTCGTAACATGATATAGTGCGTTTATTAATTTAATTTACTAAAATGCGTTTTATTAACATATTCTCTATAAGAATCCTTATAGGAAGGATTCCGTTTTAAATGCCCTTTTAATCTTCGTTCCGTTTGTGAATATGTTTTACGTTTATTTTTATTGTTTGCGAATATGGATGAAAAATTACAAGATATCGTATCCTGTGATAATTGCGTGTTCGTTTTATGTACGATAGGACCGGACACAATCCAGCCTAGCTTTGTATTTTGAAGATAAGGTCCGTTCGATAGGCGCATCTTACCTTCAAGTAAAAGATCCCAAAAATGATCTGCCCTTATTAACATGTCGATAGGTTGACATTCATTAAATATAGGATCTGCTAAATTAATGTGCATAGGTATACTAAATTTATTTTTAGGAATATTAAAAACAGGTAAATTTGAAGTGATTTGTGGCAGCACTAAACATGAAATGCGCATGGAAAATGGACCACAAATCGATTTAATATCTAAGTCACAATTTCGCGTGCTATTTGTGACGATATTACCAACCCCGTTTATTTGTAAAGTGGACTGTATATTTTTAATTTGCAATTTATCGCATAAAGACTGCGTAATAAAGCTGCGTTCGCTTCCGCTATCTAGTATTGCACGAATTTTATGAAATGAACCAGCTTGATCGGCTAATTCAACTATAGCAGTTGATAAATAAACGTATTGCTTAGACGAGTGTATGTGTAATGTATGTATAGGTTCGTATAGATGCGCGTCACAGTTTACCTGAGTGGCCCGCTCGTCCTGCGTAGGCGCACTGCGAGCCGCCCTTTCACTTACCGACGGCAGTGACACGGTGCGGATGTCATCATTATTGTGAATTAATGTGTTATGTTTCTTATCACATTTTCTGCAGGGACCGTATCGACATTCATTTATTGGATGATATGAATGTAAACAGTTCTCACATAAGTTCTTATCCTGTATAAATTTAAGTTTATCGTGTAGATCTAAGTTTAAGAATTGTGAACAAGAATATAGTGAGTGATTTGCGTTACAAAGTATGCAAGTTTTTGTGCGTGAATTGATTGTGTTATGCTGTTGCGGTGTAGAATATTTACTGTTTACAATGTTGCAGTGTATCTTTGAGTGTGTTTGAATGTTAGCGGATGAACGTCTGTGATCGAATGGATGCGTTGTAGTAGGTTTTGAATGAGATACTGACAATGTTTCTAAAATATCTGATTTATCCCTGAGAAATTTAATTAAATCGTTTAAGGTTATTTTAACTGATTGATCATTAGATGATAATAAAGTATTTTTATACTGTTCCCACTCTCGTTCCGTGGTGCAATCTAGTTTCGACACTACTAAATAAACGATTATAGTATCCCAATACTCAGTAGGTTCACCTAGTAATTTTAATGCGCGTATATTTTTTAATATGATGTCTATAAGGTGTCGGTAAGTAGCTGACGATTCTTTGTTTACCGAAGGAATGCTAAATAGGGATTTAACATGATTATGTATTAAAAGTCTGCTATTATTATATCTGTTTAGTAATAGTTCCCAGGCTATGCTGTAGTTATGCGCTGAAAATTCGACTGAGTCTATTACTAATGCTGCACTACCCTTTAGGGACGACTTCAGATAATGGAATTTCTGTATATTTGATATTTTATTAGAATTATGAACTAAAGCTAGGTACGTATCTCGAAATTCCAACCACTGCTCATAGTTCCCGCTAAAGGTAGGAAGTGAAATTGTTGGTAATTTGATAGCATCGTTTGAACACTGGTTAGAACTGGAAGTGCTCTCATCACCGCTGATCATACATTCAGCATGAGACAGTGCACTGTAGTAGCACTCCTCAAACTGATCACGAATTTGGAATTGACCTTCGAGGTCTGTTTCGGAAACATTTTCCTCTATATGCGATTGAATAATGTTAAATTCAGAGAATAATTCCGTGGCGCTTTTTATTCTTAATTTTAAATCTATCGTGGATTGCATTGATTTTTGAAAACCGTTTATGGAATTCAAGTAGTTGCTGAAACGGGTTAAACGACCTTTGATTATAGATCGTTTCTTAGTTAATTCGCGTATTAATTGATTTACAGCATCATCATCGTTTATTTTAAGCGAAGGCGATTTCGAACGCTCACTCATTTTGACAAAATGCTATGATAAAGGATGAAGCTAAGGTATTGCGATCACGGATTGACTAGGAATAAACGGAAGGGAACGGAATACGTATGGATAGAATATGGATAGCTGGTCGTACCTTATTCTTTTGCGCAGACGTCTTTTTCTTTGTTCTTTGATCCAACTTGATTTCGGTTGATGGTTCAAATTCATGAATCCGGCTGAAGGTCCAAAATATGTAGCGTATATGCGTGAAGGGCGCCAAGAAAAAGGTCCAGCTTGGTTGTATTAAATTGCGTATATTATAAATGAACTTTACAATTAGTTTCGTTTTCGTATAACGTATTTTTACAGGAGTATAATGCGAATCGACCGTTAATTTTCGTATAACGTTTTTGTGTGTTCTAATTGACACTTGCTGTCATGTACTTGTATTCGAATTGTCATTGTCAATTATGGCCGCGACAGGCTTTTAAGATGGATACAGTATTAATCCTTATCAATTTAAATACGTTAGTTTGATTTTTTGATGCACATTAATATAATCTTATTCACCATATAATTTAAATGAATATCTTAGGTCCTAAGACTTAGGAGCTATCGCATTTTTTTTAACGCGCGACCCTATGACTGACAAAACATATACCTAGGCATAATAATATCGACTAATACTAGCTAGACTAATATAGCGACTTTAAGACCTCTTATGTGTAAAAAACAATTTATTTATTTATTATGAGAAAATCGATAAAAACCGTCTATCTACTGAAAAAATATAATGAAACCAACTACAATAAAACATACAGGTATAAGCCACATGATTTCCTGCTTTTTACTTTGCTATTATTAACTGAAAGCAAAACTAGAATCATTGTAAAAAAAAGTTAGCAAGTTAGTTAGCAAGCACATAGGAGATTTTGAAATTGGTAAATAAAATACGATTGTAACGTCATATACAGATGAGAGTTTTTGTATTCGATAGAGATTCAAAATGTAAAATGGTCTGGCGTAAAAAAGTGGTTTTGCCAAAGGTGACACATAGCAAGGACTGAATACCGATTAATTTACTATGGGAGTTATACCGGTATAATAAAGATTTTCTGTTAAAATTCTTTCGTTTTTATTCATATTTACTGAAAAAAATTACTGTGGTAAGTTTAGTGTGTATAACACTTTAAAACTAATATCATGGTATCTCAGTCAGACACGTATTTTGGAAAATAAAAAATTAACCGGTTTCAGTCCCTGATACATAGGAGGTCTTAAAGTCGCAACGGCGGTCGCTAGTTAAAAATAAGTAAATTATCAATTTTCTGCTTTCTTACGAAATATTTTTCGTCAGTCTCCTAGCCTTATCGAATGATGATAGAAATAAACAGACTCTAATGTTCTGTTTCATTCGTGAACGCCTCATTTATCAGAAACTATAAAATAAATGCAAGATTCAGGGTTTTCAGCAAATCGAATGTTATTAAGGAGATTGGTTGGAAGGAATTTTAATATATTTTGATCTATGGCAATGTCAGAACCTTTTTAACCGACTTCAAAAATAACTGTTAATAAATAATGCTTTGAAGTAATTAAAATATTATTTTTTACTTTTTTGTGCAAGTTTGTACATACAACATGTAGTTGTAGTTTTGAAGTCGGTTTTTGTTTTTTGCTTAAAATAATTTTTACACGTCTTATTTTTTACACCTTGCACTCCGATGGGTCGTAGGTTCGAATCAAGCTCGGACGATATGTTTTATATAATTTTCTGTAAGCATATCTTCCCCGAGTGTGGTTTATTCGGGAATTAAACGGATGTAAGGAATATCAAGTTTCAACCGGGTAACGAAGCACCGTATATAGAAAAAACTGTGAAGTGTGCGCGTTTCGATTTCAGTCTATGGATTTCCGAATGCTCGAAGTAAAACGTAGGTCGACAGCGCATCATTGATTTATGTTCTGAGGCTGAGGTATCACCATCAAGTGAACCTCATGCCCTTCTGTCAACGTCTATCATAAAAAAATATGTTTGTCTGGAATACACAGTACCTATATACGTATGCTTTGCCAACAATTCTTTTGTTAATGAAGTGCCTTCATCTATATAATATGTATATAAAAGAAAGTTGTGTTAGTTACACCGTTTATAACTCAAGAACGGCTGTACCGATTTTAAAGATATCTTATTTGTTGGATGTCCGGAATAAGAGATAAGCTATTAAAATATTGAAAAAAAAAATCAGGAAAAAAAATATATGCATAAAATTAATTATAAAATAAATTAGATTCGGAACTCCGCCATCTTGACAGCTCACGTCATGCATTCTTAGCTTTTTTGGAATAACAGATGTCCACTGCAAATCAGTGACATATTAGACAATTATAGTGGGTAAATGGGCATATTCAAATTTAAGAATAATTATATAATTTCAAAGCCAAAATTGTGGCAGAATAACGTCTGCGGGGTCCACTAGTAGTAATATAAATAAGAGTATTTTATTTGACACACAAACCTATTAGGTACAATTAAAAGAAAATAAGATCAAAACTATCGTTGATTAAAATAAACCCAGGCATAATCT
Source organism: Anthocharis cardamines (assembly GCA_905404175.1). NCBI lineage: Eukaryota > Metazoa > Arthropoda > Insecta > Lepidoptera > Pieridae > Anthocharis > Anthocharis cardamines. The sequence continues at coordinate 1,742,185 of FR989972.1, read as the reverse complement.
TTGTGGTGATACCTCTTTCAGATTTCAATCCCATCTGAGATGGTTGATAGCCCTAAGGCAGGCTCTAGTTTATAGTTGGACTTACATATTTTATCTGGAGACAATCCAAGAAATACAAATTAATAGGCAATGAAACATGTATATAAAAAATATTGGTTTTAATAAATTATTATTAACACATACAAATTTGTACACAATTTTATAGCAATGTTTTCTTCTAAGAGTCTTCCCTTATTGCATAATGTATTTTGCACTTATTAATACATGTTTGAATTTGATGCTGGGTTATATTATACATAAAAAGTAATTATAATTAAAGATACATATAATAATATTAAATTATTTTTTTCAAGTTTTATATATATTACCTGCATTATAATGACAATTAATAAAATATTTAAGACTGATCTTTGACTAACATGTTTTAAAAACAAGTATTGTTATGTATCTGTGTGTATTTTAATTATCTTTGTAAACTAAACATAATAAAAGAAAATTTATTATTAATAGATTACAAATTAAAATATGAAAAGTGAGTTTCAAAGAACTGCCGCCTCCTTATATTCCCACTATTATTGGATTTGCATCATACTGTTGTACTGGTATATTATGTTCAGTATGAACATGATCATTACTTTCACCACCACTTTAAACATGCAACAATAGTCTGATCTTGGTTATCCGAAGTAGTAGGCATCTTTATATATCTTTAAGAAAGGCTTGCAATACTGGGATACTCCATGCAAGTGAATAGTATCGTCTTGAATCTGTGAATAATACAATAATATTAGTATTTCAGCGTTTGAGACATGTTAGCATTGTTTTCAATTTGAATTAGATATCACTTTTATACTTACTACATAACGACCCCAGTGCGCAAAGTACTCAACTCAGGACTGAGGGCCTGTCCTCGAGGGTCGTCGGCTAAATCCACACGTAGTTAATCTAATATTTTTAATTCAACCTTTTGTTGATATATTAATATAATAGTAGAATTCTTCATCATTTTAATCAAATGGAATCACGCGATTACGAGGTCTGTTAAATCGCCAGTATATTTCCATCACTTCCAAATCTTCCAAATCCATGAAATCAATCGAGTTCACGTCCATTTTTCTACTCTTGTTTATTTTTAATTAAAATATAATACAAATACGACGCTAATGACAACTGAGAAATTGACGTTTTGAGGTTAGTACCGAAGTTAAACTAGGGGTCACAGAGTTTTAACTTTAGTACTATAGATAATCCTCAGACTAGCGATAAACTCGTTTTTGTAATATCGTTTATTGAAGTCCAAGTTTTAAAGCTGGTATTAAACTCAGTACTATATTTAGTCTTGGTTTTGGAATAAGGCGGTGGAAGTTTATCTTACTAACATACACCACGTTAACTAAGTTAAGTTATATGTATATATATATATATATACATACGAGTATATACTTTTATTCAGTTCCGTTCATATGAAAATTATTTTGAAGAAACAAAAACCGACTTCTAAACTACAACTACATAATATAGTATGTACCTTATACTAAAAAGTAAAAAAATAATATTTTAATTAGTTCAAACCAGGAGTCTTTTTATATGATGGCACTGAAAACGAGTGTTGTGTTATAGATAGCACAACAAAACCTGAGCTGATTTATTTTTCAAGTTCCCTCTAACATCTCCTTCTAATATTTTTTAAGCTGGTCTTTTGTGCTTATATGTTGATATACATAGCTATAATATATCGTATATACTGAGGCCGTTATCACTCAGAGAAAGGTTTAAACGGCCCCAAAATGTTCTCAAAACCATACAATTGAGTGAACGTGGCCTACAGCGGTGTTCTTTGTAGCGATCGTAAAATATTCAGTCCGCAGGCAGCCTGCGTTTTGTATGGCCCAGATCTTAAGAACTGTTTGTGTAAGACGAACTACACGAAATTCGTGAATTTCGGGTGCTTTTACCTTTTTAAATCTTATTTATTTACTAGTTAACCTTCGCCAACTTCTTAGGACAAAGTGAAAATTTGGGGTTAAATAAATAAAATAAGTTAAATAAAATATGTACTTTATACCGGATTAAATCGCGATTTGATAAAAGAAAATATTAATTTAGGGTTATATAAACACCAATTGATATATTATATATTGCCATTGGGGATTCATGCCAAATAAAAAAAAAATCAAAAAAATAGAAAAAGTTCTGGATCACCCTAATCACCTTGTGTACCTAACAAATATACATAAAAGAAATCATAAAAATCGGTCTAGCCGTTTTGGAGGAGTGCGATCACAAAAACCATGATAGACTTTTTTTAAAATGAATAAATTAAACACTAACTAATGAAATATCGGATTAAAGCGTTTCAAGTGCTTTTCAGCAACCGTGGTTACGGGCCAGACTGAAAGATGACAGCTGTCTGGTTTGAAATATCACAATATTAACGCCATCTATTCCTACGTAGTTTATATTTACTGTAATTTTCTATATTATGACAATATTGATATTGACTAACGGTGTACTCTTTTTTGTAGAATGTTTGACTTGGGGTTTTAAGTTTTTAATTTATGATACAAATAATAAATCGCGTTTTAATCCAATATAAAGTATTTTATTTAAATCTATACTATAATATTGTATTAAAGAGGTAAAGTTTGTGAGGTTGTAGGGGGTAATCTCTGGATCTACTGAACTTATTTTAAAAATTCTTTCAACAATAGAAAGTTACATTTCTTTGTACAGTACATCTACACTCAAAATTAAATTCGACCTACCAAACAATCATACAAAAACACCATACACTGGAATTGAAAACCTCCTCCTTTTTTGGAGTCGGTTAAAAAGTAGGTCGACAGCGCATCACTGACCGATGTTCTGTGGTTGAGGCATCACCAAGTGAACCTCATGCATGTCTGTCGATTTGTAACATAAAAAAATCTGTATATGTATCTATAAGTATATTGACCATTATACATTGGGCACAGAAGGCTGATCACCTACTTGCCTGTAAAGACAAATTATCAGTAAAACAGACACAGAAATGTGTCTGCCCCATACCCCATTAGGGGACTCGGGAATTATTTTTTTTATTCAAAGACTGCGCTACCATCCAGTTCGGAATGAAAACATTTATCATTTACACAAATAGGTACGAAAATTTTATATTAAACCACAAATACATTCTCTAATATTTCTTTTCCCGGGACAGGAAAAAATATACCCGTATTATAAATAAATACCCCCATTATTTAACACCTTGACATTTATCTTCAGGAATATTAAACTTTTTATGGACAATAAACGGAGCAGAAATTAATTTTGTCTGTCACCAAATTATTATATTGCTTGGCTGAGTCTTTGGTTCGTATCTCTTGACTTTTAGTGCCTTTAATATTTATGTATCGTGGTTATACGTTTTTAAACAATTTATTTAATTAATTAAGTGTATCCGCAAATACAATGATAGAGGACAAATATTTGTTTTTTATTTTATTTTTTCGTTTATATATACGAGTATATTTAATTATTATAGTTAATTACTTAAAGATGTCATGTGGAACATGGTGTAATGGTTAGGCTCCTTACTAAAATTTTGTAAAACGAAAAATTTGGCGATTAAAAAGAGTGGCGGCGAGTTTATTGCCAGTTCATCTCGTCCGTTCTACGCCCTTGATTTGAGAACTGGCAGTAAATGTAAAATTAGAAGCATTTAATATGTATTTTTTTATTGACGTTCATAAGTGTACATTATGTTACCTAAATGATTTTGAATTTGAATACAGTAAGTTAGCGTTTTTTATTATTGTGTGGAGGAAGGAAGGTGTGGTCTTCCCCCAACCTAAAGGAAGGTTCCTCGACCAGTCGAACACTGACTGGCCGGCCCTAAGGCCCCAGTGGTTGATGTCGAGATGTTGTATATATACGTATATTATATACTCAACACTCGGAAACATTTATATAGCGCGATTCAGGATTAGACGTCTTCGTATTGATTCTAGTGGCAGATCATAGATGTCGCTACAATTGTACTTGCTTTTTTAATTTTGATTATTTTTGAACGATTTTCCACCCCGTAATGCTTGATGTGACCAGGCACAGAAAATTACGCATATAAACATAAAATCTTGGCCAGTGGCGGACCACCATACAAACCTAAAAGCCCGGCTTGCTTACACATAATACGTGTTTATATATTACTTACTAGCGACCGCCTTGGCCTCGCACGGGGGCAATGTAGATGAAAAAATAGCTTATGTAGCTTTGTATTGGTCTTCGATAATACTATGTCAATGGTATTGGTGAAAGAATTTTTAAAATCTGTCCAGTACTTTTTGAGTTAAATCGTAACAAAAAAACAAATTTTTCCTCTTTATAAAATTAGTACAGATATAATTACGTAATCATATAATACTAACGTTAAGGGCTTTTTCATAGTTGCATTAAGTCCAGCCGGCTTTTGGGCTTATATGGTATCCCACCACTGATCTCGGCGTTCGATTTCTTGTTCCAACTTAAGGTGCAAAAATAATGAACAATTATCGAGTTTTCGAAGGCCTTTAACCACAGTGTTTAACTAACGTTATAACTTGTGAATTTTGTGGTGTCAGACGAGGCACAAATGTCACATTCCCGTGGAAATTCTAGAATTATCCATTTTCAGTTGAATGTCAAAAGTTACGAGGTGATGCTAATTAAGTTTATCTTTGATATAATATTTGCTGAGTTCACTTTAAATAGAGTTAAATTAAACCACGACACTTCAGTTACTTAATAATATTTTATAGTTATCTCTTTCTTCGGTTTTTCATTTAGATAGAAAACTATTTTCGATCGGACAGGGAATTGACTGATCACCCAATGTATACTAATATTATAAAGAGGAAAGATTTGTTTTTTGTTATGATTTAACTCAAAAACAGTATTTTAGACCGATTTTAGATCTTTCGAATTCTTTGAATAATAGAAGGCTACAGTATCAGCCAGTAATATAGGCTAATTTTTGTGTATAGTACAGATGTACTGTACTGTACTGTACGGCTTCGAAGCCGGGTCGTTACTAGTTGTCTATAAAGAAAATGATCAGCTAAATAGACATAGAAATATGTCTGAAATATGAAATATGGATTCACAACATGTAAAGTCGACTATATTTAAAGCGTATTATAAATGTTTAAGTAAGAAAGTTTGTCATTCGACCACGCTTTAACGACTTAATAGATTTAGATGAAATTTGCGTAGATTCGGAATAAATACATAGGATACTTTTATTTCAGACTAGTAACACGTCCCGGCTTCGCACGGGTGAATTGTAGATGTACTAGCTATACACAAAAATAATATTTTTTAAAATCGTTCCAGTAGTTTTTGAGTTAAATCATAGCAAACAAACACGTCTTTCCTCTTTATAATATAAGTATTAAGTATAGATAGCGCTTAAACGAGTCGAAACAATTCGATTGAAAGAAATTTGCTTGCATCGCAACTCTATTTTTCAGCGATTTCCCTCAGTGGACGAAAGCAAATACGTTCTGTAGCGAATAGACAATTCAGTGAATGGAAATGTTCATGTGGGAATCGATCTTCGCCATGCACCCAAGTTGATCAACACGAGCTCATTGATGCGATAGGTAGAAATCTAAAAGCACAAATCAAACAAACTAAAAAACAAGAGGACACTGTTAGTCAATATTGCCATAATTTGGAAAATTACAGTAAATATCAACCCCGTAGGAATAGACAGCGTTAATATGGTAACTTTGTGAAAATTTAAATAAGAAAGCTGTCACGTTTCACACTGCCTGTGACCACGGGTGCTGAAAAGCACTCGAAACGTCGCGTCGGGATTAATAATACAAATAAAAAATCCTTTATAAAGTACTAGCAACGCGCCCCGGCCTTCGTACGGGCGCAATGTAGATGTACTATACACAAAGCATAGCCTATATTACTCGCTGATAATGTAGCTTTCTATTGGTGAAATAATTTTCAAAATCGGTCCAGTAGTTTTTGAATTTATTCATAACATACAAAAATAGAAATCTTTCCTCTTTATAATATTAAGTATAGATATAGATTTTATTAAAACGTGTGATACTCGCGTTGATAAAATACAATAAGAGTACCACCAGAATACCACCTTACCTTGAGTTTCGAGTTCAAATTCGGCCTTTTGACTAACAGTTTTTAAGTGAAAGTCATAATTTCGTAAACTAGGGTAATTTCGGTGTAAATAGCGTGTTATAGAGCGAAACCTCGAACACCTTTTTTTACATGAAATATCAATAAAATGAGGAAAATTGATTTAATTTTTAAAAGGATTATCTTTTGTGTTCGTTTTAAAACATTTTGAGGGTAAAATGTTTTAAAACTAACACAAAAGAAATTACTAAATTTGCTAAAGTTATACTAAAAAATTACAAGTTAAATTCTATTTTAAAAGTTGAGGGCCACAATAACCTAACATTTATACAAATAATATCGTCGTATTTAAATAAAATACTGTATACCGGATTAAAGCGCGATTTATTATTTATATTGTTTAAATTATTTATACCGACGTTTCGGATGCTTTACAGCAACAATATAAATAATAAATCGCGTTTTAATCCGGTATACAGTATTTTATTTAAATGTGTGATACTCGCGTTAATAAAAGACAATATTAATATCGTCGTAATCAAGGTAATGAGCCTTTAACCTAATAGCTAAAATAGCTAATACCCGTCTCAATTCGAGGATATTACTAACAAAATAATCAGACAAAGATTAAAGGACTAAAGAGAGAGATAGTTGGATTATAACAGTGAAGCTAAATATTTTGCAACAACGACTTAATCCCCTTGTTAGTAAGCCTCCATTTATTGTTAAGAGCTTCTTGAAATCGAGCCAAATCGTATCGAAAACACCTTACATAACTGCACCAGGAGTCAGGAAATTATTGACATTCTGTATTTGGCTTTGAGAAAACATTTTACAATTAAACTGGAGACAGAAGCAATAATTTAAAAAATATGATAAACAATAATTATAGATTACTAGCGGACCCGACAGACGTTGTCCTGTCTTAACTATGAATATTGATTACAATCCTCTTTGACGATATTTGCAGCACGCATTCTGTCAATGTTATGTCAAACGCAATTAGGTTACATCAAAAATGTTTGAATTGTAAAAGCGCTACATTAGACATAATTTAATATGGTATTCTAAAATTTTCAAATTTTCCGCACAATTTCTTATTTTTTTCTTTCATAAGAACCTTCTCCTGACAATAACAAATACAACAAAAATAATTAGCGAAATCGGTCCAGCCGTTTTTGTATACGGCCATATATTTCCCCAAATACCCTTAAATATTCGCTTCACTGCGGATTCGAATAAATTTTTAAATTTCGAATAAGATTTAATGGATTTTATATTGAATGCGCGGATTGGTTTTATTTTAATCAAACCGACCTATAAATCTGCAAATCATTATGGGAAATTGTATAAGGGATTTTGAATTCTCATTAAGAGATGTTATTTCATGACGGAAAAATAAACAACATGAGAATTTATTAAATTTTGTAGGTACGTACAAATTGTATGAATACATTTATTTTTAACGTTTTAGTAAGAATTACAACTCTCGAATAAGCATAATATTATCGAATATTAAAACTTGTTAAAACCAGCGCAAACAAAAAACTCAAAGATGAGAGCGTATGGTTCGCGCACAATAGTTTGCACATTTAGTTAATATATAATATACTATACTTCTATATCTATATCTATGTATACTATAATATTATAAAGAGGAAATATTTTATTTTATTTTTGGATTTTTCTATGTTATGAATAAACTCAAAAACTACTGAACCTATTTTAAAAAATCTTTCACCAATAGAAAGCTACATTATCAGCGAGTAACATATGTTTGTGTATAGTAATCTACACTGCACCCGTGTGAAGCAGGGGCGTGTTGCCAGTTTTTAATAAAAGGTATATATGAATATTGTAATTTTTCTTGTAGAAATACAAAAAAGATTTGAGAATTAATTTCTAGGAAAAGCTATATATTATTTTCGTAGTAGGGTATATAAAAAGTACCTTTTACCCGTACTCGTACAAGGTACCGTAAAAGTACTCGTGTTAGGGTACTGTTTTCGTAGTACCTTACTACGAAACACAATTTCATTTTGGCATTTTAATTGGAGCTTGTTGAGGGATCAGGGTATAATTTTAGTATTTTTTCTGAGGGGAAGATCCTCACATTATGCCTTATTAAAAGAAATAAGATTTCTTATAGGAGGATGTATTTTTTAGAACTGTCAACTTTGTATTTTCTTTTGATAAACGAAAAATCCTAGTTTCGACAAAAACCTATCAGTTTTTTATTACTATCTCAAAGGAAAGTCATAAAATTATATTTATTAAACATTAATTATATTGAAAGTATAGTAACTTTAGTTGAGATATCACTCTTTGGCTTATGGCATACATCGCCTCTTTCCCATTGCGGTAGGCAGAGATCACGGAATTTATGCTCCGATCGTTACATACCACTTTCGCTTCTTCCACTTTCATCAATGCTTTCATACACACTCGTCGGTTACGAGTATTTTTGACCTGGCCCTAATGAATAACGTCCCTGATCGAGGTACGTTTGGCTTATGAAGGCAGCAATAATCTCCCTCATCAACTGTTAAGGTTTAGTGGTGCATATTTTTGTATTTATTCAAACCTGGTTTATCCACAATCGTTCTTCACTATACCAAAGCCTCAGTTAACCAATTTAAAATGCCAGACCAATTTGGGAAATGAACGAAAACTATAGAAGTGAGACCAATTCAATTTCATATCGGTTTTCAAGTGGCTTCGCGCTAAAAGCGACCGCTGATTCGAATGTGCGGTGAATTTTAAATTCCCATTTAAACGTCTAACGTCAAGTATTCTATAAGGAAAATATATTGAATAGTTTATATATATATATTTATGTTAGATTTCGACAGATGAGCTTGAAGTTCACTTGATGGTAGATGGTACCCCGACCACAGAATATGACTGATATAACGGCGGTACGCGTTGTCGATCTACTTTTTACTTCAAGCATTTGGAAATCCATAGACTGAGACCGAAACGCGCAATGTGAACTTCACGGTTTTTCCATCTATGGACATTACCCGGTCGAAATTTCGATATTCCTCGCACCCGTTTAATCCCCGAAGTGACCAGACGTGTGGAAGACTTGCTTATAGAAAATTAGCGATCCGTCGCGGCTTCGCACGACCTTTTACCAAATGCTCCAACGAGCCTGTCAAAATATGTATATATATATATATGCTTTTATTTTCAATATTTATATAATTTTATTTCCTGGTGAATTTTCTTTATTAAAATGAAAAACCGTTAGATTAGTTAGATACCTCAACCACATCATGGTGAATTTATGTTCAACAGTCGCTGCAAAAGTTATTGGGAATTATAAACAGCGGGATTCGAACCTGCGATCTCTAAAATAACCTATCGCAAACGATCCCATCAGCCCATGCTGGTTATCATCCGGAATTTACTAAGTGACAAACAGTAAACGGGAAATGTGCAAAACTGTGCAAATATTTGTCCCAATATAGAAACAGGCTGCCGTCAATGTGTGTTGTGCAAATTGGACAAATATGTTCCGTTACAAGGGTAAATTAAGGTAAGAGACCAACCTAAGTAACTTGTAAACCTTTTTGTATCGAATCTCGCGTTAAGATGTCAAGGCAAAGGCCCTTTAGGAGCACGGTGGTTCAGCTGTGAAACTTGGGGTTGTGCTACAACACGCCTTTTTTTTTAAAGAGGGGAATGCATTTACGCACTGGGTACTCCCCCACGAGATGTTATGCGGGGGGAGTGTGAGACTCAAGCTCACCCGGTGATACTCTGAAAGCTGGGCGAGTGATACCCACTAAACCCCTCTTGACCCTCAGGTCCGCCGATATGAGGTTTCTGGGATGCTACAACACGCCTAAGGTCGACTCCTGCGAGTCACGCACCTCGTCTTTGAAAGGGCCTGAAAGGCTAGTAGGCCTTCGACGGGTTCATTGGCACGTTTGATTGACCTTTACGTTTGAATGGGTCGTGGATTCGAATCCCACCGGGACATAATGTGTATGTGCATTTCGGACTCTGTCTATAGAATTCTGTGTGCGCGAAGTAAAAAGTAGGTCGACAGCGCATCATTGACTGATGTTCTGTGGATGAGGTATCACCTACCGTTAAGTGAAACTCATGCTCGTCTGTTGATATCTAACGCAGAAAAAACCTTTTTTTTCTCAAACTCAAACTGAGGGCCTAGCACGAACGACCATCGAAAAAGTATTCAAATCGTTCATCTGTGTTTTCATACAATATGGCCATATTTCATACAGTTTGGCGATTCGAATATAATACTTTATTGATAGTCGTTCGTGCTAGGCCCTCTGGTCGATTATATTGCTTCATTAAAGGAAGGGTTTTTCATATAATCCCTCCCTACCTCTCCAGGTTTAACAAAACTGTATATATATATTTTTTTTTTTTATTTTTAATTTATTTGGTCCACAACTTGAGATTAACACTATACATACATAATAGAACAAACACTCATGCAACATGCGCAATGTTACCTCTGATATCAGTGGGCACTGCTCGCAATAAAATATTAACACGAAGTCGTGGACAAAAGCTATTAATTTCATACTCTACTATCAGGGTGATACCTAATCGATACCTTGCAGATATTCAAGAACTGGTACGAATTATAGCCATCTTATTGTTAAACTAGCATTGTACAGTATATGTACTTAGACATAAAAAAGTAATAAGCTGATAATGTAGCTTTCTATTGGTGAAAGGATTTTAAAAATCTGTCGAGTAGTTTTTGAGTTAAATCGTAACAAACAAATCTTCCTTTTATAATAATACATTAGTATTGATAAACACGTTAATACATTTATTTATTTGAATATTAGCATACGAGTAGTTATAAAAAAATTCTCTACAGTCTATACAACTAAGGTGCTTCTAACTTTAAATTAACTTAAGAAATTAAATTATATTGATGTTAAATTTTAAGTACTAACTTAGCTACGGTTTGAAATATAGATATTTAATTTGAAGGAGCACGGATATATAATAGTCTCCCAAATCATTGAAAAGATTCAGAAGATGTTCCTGTGTCTCCGTGACGCAGTGGTCAGCGCGATACGTTAGTAACGGAGGTTCTGTATTCAAATCCCGGGGATACAAGTTAAAAAAAAAAAATTTGTAGGCTGCCGGGCTAGCATGACAAGCGCGACAAAATTTTGTCTACCGTTTTCTCGTGTTTTAATCGACTATCGCTTTATTTCTTTCGGGTCTAACATGACAATTACACTTAAAACTCGACTTTTAATATCAAAAATACATACATTTGTCGATCGAGATATCATCTTTTCAATCAAAATTGTCGATGTCGAGATATAATATATCGAGATATTTAACATTTTAGTTTGTCTTCTCTCGCGCGAGATATATCTCGTGGCGGTCATGCTAGCCCGGCTGATCACCTACCTGAGCCTGTAAAGAAAAATTATCAATGGAAAAGACACAGAAATGTGTCTGCCCCATGCCCCACTAGGGGACTCGGGAATTCACTTATTTACTTCTTATTTTCTCTTCCGTTCTACGCCCTTGATTTGAGAACTGGCGGTAAATGTAAAATTAGAAGCATTTAATATGTACTTTTTACTGACGTTCATAAGTGTACATTGTGTTACCTAAATGAATAAATGATTTTGAATTTGAATTTGAATTTACTATGTAGTGTGATAATGTTAATTGCTACTTATTTTAAGTGAATTTCTGTTCTTATAGCAATAAAGTTATAAACATAGTTTTGTCTGTTTTTGTATCTAAATCATTTGGTATACTATGTTATTTAGTAAAACTAGTAGTCCCGGTGAACTGCGTACCACTTAAAAGTATTATCTATGTCTCTATATTTTCTATCAGTTATTACAAATAAGCTATAAGCGTGACGTGAGCTGTCAGTTGCGGAAGATGGCGGAGTTTCGAACCTTATTTCTTTAAAAAAAAAATATTTTGCTATTCGGAGCGGATACGAAACCAACAAATAAGAAATCATTAAAATTGGTGCAACCGTTCTTGAGTTTTAAATGGTGTAACTAGCCCGACTTTGTTTGATTTAGATATTTAAAATAAGAAGATTTAAAAGCTACTTTAGTAAGGAGACAAGTTAGAACCTTTATATCTAATATACTTATACTGAGTGGTCTTCCGCTTCAGGCACCACTTATGTTTTGTTTTTTTTTACTTATTACAACTTTAATATCTTGAATTTCATATAGTATATATTTTCAGAACTGTTTTTATGTTTGTAATATTGTTTTATAACTTGTAATATTTTAAGCGGTAAACTGAATAAACTTATTCTATTCTATTCTATTCTAATATAATATAAAATTTCCATGTCACAATGTTAGTTACCGGACTTCTCCGAAACGGCTTTACCGATTTTTACCAAATTTTATATGCGTATTCAATAGGTCTGAGAATCGGACTCGAATTTTTCATACCCCTAAGTGATAAGGGTTGTTCACCATTAAAATTTGTTTTTTAATTTTTTGACGAAATTTTTTGTTTTTATTTTTTTATAATGTGGCATTAAACAATACATACAACCCTATATTTTCACTCTTCTATTATCAACCTCTGCTTTTTAGAAATTATTAACATGGCAAAACAACGATTGCCCGGTCAGCTAGTATTATATAATACTAGTGGAACCCGCAGACGTTGTTCAGCCACAATTTTGGCTTCGAAATTATATAATTATTCTTAAATTTGAATATGCCCATTTACCCACTATAATTGTCTAATATGTCACTGATTTGCAGTGGACATCTGTTATTCCAAAAAAACTAAGAATGCATGACGTGAGCTGTCAAGATGGCGGAGTTCCGAATCTAATTTATTTTATAATTAATTTGATGCATATATTTTTTTCCAATATTTTAATGGCTTATATCTTATTCCGGACGTAGAGTAATCCTACAAATAAGATTTCGTTCAAATCGGTACAGCCGTTCTTGAGTTATAAACGGTGTAACTAACACAACTTTCTTTTATATATATATATATATATATATTATTTGCTCAAGCAACCTCCGTAAGAGATAAGACAGCTTTTTACAGTAATACCAGAGATTTGGCTTTATAATAAGATAGAAGCCATTCGTTAATTAAATATTCTCAAAACTTACTCTGCGGTATAATAAGTCCATTAGTCGCAAGAAACTCATAAAGAGTTTATATTTGTTCATAATTTCAAGAGAAATATCCGGGAAAATTATGACCAAAGTTTTATATTACCTGTTACTTTGCTTAGAACTAAATTATGGTTTTGATGAAAGAAATAAATTCTAGAAACTAAAAGAAGATTTTTCTACTTCATTGAAAATATGGACGCATATCATTCTTCTGGAAGAAATTATCAAAAACATGGTGACACATCAAAATCCAGTATCATGAAGGTAAATAAATATATGGATTTTTGTTCTAAACAGAAATGTCACGCAGTACAGCCGGCCTAGCATGAGCATCACGAGATATCTCGCGGACGAGTAAAGACAAACTAAAATATAAGATTGTCTTTTATTAACGCGAGTATCACACATTTAAATAAAATACTGTATACCGGATTAAAACGCGATTTATTATTTAAATTATTTATCCCGACGTTTCGGATGCTTTTCAGCAACCGTGGTCGCGGGAGACCGCGAATAATAAATCGCGTTTTAATCCGGTATACAGTATTTTATTTAAAATATAAGATATCTATATTATTTATATATCTCGACATCGACAACTTTGATAGAAAATATATCTCAACCGACAAATATGTCTACATTTGACATTAGAAGTCGAGTTTTATGTGTAATTGTCATGTTAGTCGCGATAAAGCGATAATCGATTAAAACATGAGAAAACGGTCGACAAAATTTTGTCGCGGTTGTCATGCTAGGCCGGCTGGAAACCTTAAGTGTGCCTTGAGGTTTCACTTAAGGTTTTGTAAACGCAACGCGCTCCGGCCAGTAAACCAAAAATACAAATCTTTCCTCTTTATAATATTAGTATATAGATAACGGTAGGTACACACGTAATGCTACAATATGCTTTGATATGCAAGTGAATGTAGGTGTAATGCCGGTTACACACGACTACAAATTGTCGTAACGATTATGTACCCACATCAAATCGTTTCGCCTCATCTTTTATAATGCGAACCGCTAAATCTGGAACACTCTCTCCCTGCCCTGTCCTAAATTTATAACTAGGTTCTCCTCAAGGCAATAGGCACCTTCTCTTCTTCAAAATAAAATAATCGTTTATGTCATATTATGTTTGTGAATTTGTTATACTGCACGTCTAATATTCGTACGCCGCGCCGTTCAGAGGCACAATTAGAAGTATTATCGTGCATATCGTATGTATCGTATCGTATATTTAAACATATGCAAAAAATATAATTATTTCTGTATCACTTACCATCAAGGGAACTTCACGCTCATTTGTCGCCATGTGATATAACAAATCAAGTACCTAATAGCAGTGGCTGGACCACCATACAAGCCCAAAAGTCTAGTTCGCCGGCTTTATCGTAATACTCGTTAATATATAACATATAATTAAGTAATCATATAATTTATATGTTTTTATTTATGTCAGATATCGACAGACGAGCTTGAGGTTCACTTGATGGTAGGTGATACCTCAGCCAATAATGCGCTATCGACATACTTTTTACTTCGAGCATTCGGTAAAAAACCGTAAAGTGCACCGAAACGCGCAATGTGCACTTTACGGTTTTTCCATATATGAACGGTTTACCATTCGTAACCCGGTCGGAATTTTGATATTCATTCCACCCCATCAATGCCCGAAGTTACCAGACGTGGGGAAAACATGTTTACAGAAAATTATAAACATGTCGCCCGGTGAGATTCGAACCCGTGCACGGCAGGTGTTCTACTGAACGCACCAACGAGCCCGTCAAATGTATATGACTTATATAATTACTTCAAGAATATTAGGTTAGATTAGAGAAAGTCGGGCCTTTTTACTTGTATGGTAGTCCCGCCTCTAATTCTAGCGTAGCTTCTCGTATTGCATCCCCAATATGTTCACAAAAACCTTTATGAACTTTCGGCAACGCATTAAAATTTTACTCTGGCCTATCGCTTCCTTCAATTTGGCTACAATCCAGAATTTTATATACTCAATTCTGACCCCTATTGTTACAGAGTTAAGAATGTTTTTACAGACTAAAAGCCTTTGAGCAATCTAAGTAAAGTGATTGCTAGTTTGAAGTGAGCAGCTGCTTTGTCGTATCTGATTAATGTGGGTAGTCGGAAATTGATAGCTTTTGAAAATTTTAATGATTGTCATCTCTCTAATGGACCCACCTAGAACACGCTTCATTAAGGACTGATTATCTTAGGTAATAACATGTGACCACTAATTTATTTTATTTATATAAGACAATATCTGTAATTAATTGCAGGTGTTGTGAATTGTAAATAAACGATATCGTTGCTCTGTAAATAAAGTTTTATTTTAGAATTTGTACACAAACAATGCTTCAATTTTAGTATTTTAATTACACTATTCTCACCTGACCTGGATTTTCAACAATTATACTAAGAAAAAAATTTAAACATGTCAAAGAGCAATGGAGAGGAGCATTCTCAATTTAAAACTTAAAGATAGGGTACAAAATAAGGTTATAAGAGAAAAGACAAAGGTTATAGATGCTTTGACACACTGTCAAAGATTAAAATGGAAATGGGCCGGCCATACAGCACTTATAAACAACGAAAAATGGACAAAAACCCCTAGAGAGATGGGCAGACGAAATAAAAAAGATTGGAGGGGACGTTTGGACAATAACAGCCCAGGACAGAGGGAAATGGAGCAAGCCTTCACTCGTAGAGAGGTCCTTAACACAAAAACTTAGTTACGTACTTAAACTTAATTTAATTTAAGAAATATAACTAATACTTAATTTAAATTTTTTTTTCCCGAATTGGCAACACTGGTGACAAGTCGTAAAAAAACGGCTCCGTATTTTAATTTTTTAGAAAAACAGTTGTTTAATGATAATTTCGTTTTAAATTCCTATATTATTGTGAAACATAGTAAATAAGTGCTGCTCACGGTGTTAGTCATATGTTTTTGTCGTAATTTATTGAAAATTCGAAGCAAATATTACCTACTCAGTGAACCAGCTGTCAAACGGACGGATTTTCAAATCAACCGAACTGGGGAGTATTTTGTTTTATTTCAATTACCTATATTGTTTTCTCTTTGTAAAATACACTAAACAAACATACTATACTTCTCATTACTATGAGAAACGTCCATAAACACACATCGGCTTAGTTACTGTCTCCTTCTGTTTGACAATATTGTGGAAGCAGAATCGACGACGTTAACGTTCGCCCCAGACATTGAAACACTTCACTAACTACTACACAGAGCTACTTAATTACCTTTATTATATTAAGTACTATTAATCGCTTCTTAATTTCTAATATAATATATTTCCCTTTACTTAAATTTCACTTCACTTACTTTTTTTTTTTTTTTTTTGTCTTTGTTTTGTTTGTCTCATCTTGATAATTATATTTCCTATCTTTAGCTCCCTTCTTGTGTTCTAAGAAACATATTTGCCAGCCACTTAGCTGTCCGCTTTGACATTTCAGATAACTGAACATCAAGTTACATAATGATGACCCGCAGAACCACAGCTGTCAAAGACCTAGAGGACAAGCTGAGGGCCACCCTAAAGGAACTGGAGGCTTCAAAGAAGTTTTGTAACCAGTTACTACAGGAGAGGGAAGACAGCGAGGTGGAAGTCAAAAATGTTGTCGACAAAAACAAAGGGCTAAAAGTTGAACTGGCTGAGCTACATATTCAACACATGGACCTCCTCGACCAACACAACCAACTAAAGGAATTTGTGTCATCATTTCATGAGTGCAGTGAAACTCATGAACTTACATTGAAGCGTATAACTGATCTTGAGCTTGAATTAAGCGAGTCCTATAAGACTATATCTTTGTATGAGTCCGCTAAAGCTAGGGATCAAACATCTGACACACAAAACCTCTTTGCTGAGTTGGTGGGAAGCACCACAGCAATGTGTAGCTCAGCAGAAATTATTGACCTGACTGGTGATGATACCAAAATGCAATGTCCATTAGTGTTAAGTAATAATAAATTTAAAAAATATATGAAATATAAAAAAATAATTAGGAAGTATTATCTTACATTAAAGAAACAGAATAGGGTTAGAAAAAGCATTAATCTTAGGAGAGACCGTATGAATCTAGTTAAGGAGTTAAATACTTGTTCTCTCGAACTTGAACAGTGCAGAGCCACCTATGACCTGGATATACAAGAGTTGCATGACCAAATAACTGTGAAAGAAAATATGTTATCTTATATTTTCAGTAAATATGAGGAATCTCAAAAAGAACTGAGTGACCGCTTGCTGCAGGCTGGTGAGCTAGTGGACCTCGTGAAGTGCAGTGCGGAGAGGTATGAGGCACTGGCCAATAACCTCTCTTGCAACTGTGCACACCCTGGTCCGCTTCCTGAACCCCAGCTTGCTGCAAACTTATCAGAGTCCCCTCATATTGTCCAGGGCCGTAATAACATTAAGAAACACAAGTCAGTCCTATTTACAGACAGATTTGGTAAAGGTATAGGCTCCTACATTCAACACTCACTCTCACAATCACACAGTATAACCAGTCACTGCTACCCTGACTTACATTTCAATTATATAATAAAAAATATTGCTAATAATCAATTTGACGCTGACACCACATTAGTTCTTTTAATAGGTAATAGCCTTGATTTAATGAAAAGTGACATTGCAAATGGTATCAATACCTTATCAAAATTAGATTTAAAAAATATAATAATTTGTGCTCTTCCCTATTCTGACTGTTTTTCGGAAGAACAAAATAACTATGTTTATAGTTTGAACAATTTAATGTCTCTGATATGTTGTCATAGCGACAAATTATTGTTTTTTGATACTAACAAGTTTGTTAGTAATTTTCATTTGACGAGGGAATGTATGTATTTTCCTAATAAATATAAGGATGTGATAGCTACTTTGTTAGCATATAATATTAACATTGTCATAGATAATAATATGACAAAATCTAGGTTAAGTGACGAATCAGTATTGTCTAGTTATCCTAACAATACTGTGATTGAATGTTTAAACTAGATTATATGACAACAGAAAAGCGTTGCAATAACTTAATCCTCTTTCATCAGAACATAAACCGCTTTTCTGGCAAAATACTTGATGTAGAATTACTAGTTGATAAATATTCAGTAGATATAATATGTTTCTGTGAGACTTGGTTAAAGCCTGACAAAATGTCATTCAATGTTAATAATTTTATGGTTGCCAGCGTGTTCAACAGAGTTTCAGCAGAGGGTGGAGGTACAATAATATTATCTAAAAACAACTTAAAATTTAAAGATAGAATAGACATTACTTCCTGCTCTGTTGATCACTTATGTGAGGTAGCATGCGCAGAGATAGAAAGCCATATAATACTATGTGTTTACAGACCACCAGCTTCAAACTTTTCCTCATTTTTAATAAATATGGAAGATATTCTAATTAAAGTTCTTAAATCCAATAAATTAGTCTATGTCTGTGGTGATTTCAACATTGATATACTCACTAAATCACCTGAGAAAATAAAGCTCTTAGCATTATTTAATTCATATAATTTAAAATATTTATTTAGTGAACCAACAAGAATAACAGCTTTCTCTAGTACATGTATAGATAATATTTTCACTAACTGTAGCATTGAACAGTCTTCCATAATACCTGGGGTAAGGTCAGACCACAAGGGACAGCTTGTTAGTTTTAAATTAAATAAAATAAATCCGCCAAATAAAAAAATTACACTTAGACCATTAAATGAAGAAAAAAATTTACAAAAATTTAAAAATAATGTTTTAAATAAACTATGCTCTTCTAGCTTAAATACCAAAAATCCAAATAGAAAATTTGATAATCTATTTAGTATACTCTGCCATGAATTTAATAAGGCATGTCCAAAAAAGAGTATAAAAATAACTCACAAGTTTAAATTTAATGAATGGTCTACTAAAGGGATAAGGATAAGCAGGGATGTCTTATATAACTTGTACCATGAAAAGCCACTGACGTCTGATCTATCATTTCACACTTATGTAAGAAACTACTCGAAGATATTCAAAAGGGTATGTATTTTTGCCAAATCGAAATCAATTAGTAATAAAATTGCTAAATCCGATAATAAAGTAAAAACTGTTTGGAATATTATTAACTGCGAAACTGGTCAGACTAAAATGAGAGATGCTGACCCGCGACTACTTATTGATAATGTTATCATCTCGGATAAGGTAGAAGTAGCCAACGCATTCGACACCTTTTTCTCAAACATCCCTGTAGAGGTTACCAAAACACTTCATTCATCCTCTGCACAAGCGGTATCATTACTAAAAGAGAATTTCAGTAGGGAAATACCGCATTTTAAATTTCAATATATAAATGCTTTCACTATTAAAAGATCATTTAAGACTCTAAATCTTAAGAACACAGAGGATTTATGGGGCTTTTCTGTTAAAGTCATTGAATCCATTATAGAGTATGTCGCCCCCATACTTAGTGAAATATTTAACCTCTGTATCGACAACGGTGTCTTCCCTGACTTGATGAAACACAGCAAAGTTATTCCCATCTTTAAATCAGGTTGTAAGAAGAACCCTTCACACTATAGACCTATCTCAATTCTTCCAGCTTTCAGTAAAATCTTCGAAAGAATCATCCTAGATCAGATGCTAAGACACTTTAATATTAACAACATATTACATGACCGTCAGTTCGGCTTTACAAAGGGTAGGTCTACTACTGACGCAAGTGCAAGATTGATTACCCAAATCTTAAGCGCCTGGGAGGACTCGCAAGATGCCGTAGGCATTTTCTGCGACCTATCCAAGGCGTTTGACTGCGTTGACCACGATACTCTCATTTGTAAGTTGAGCCACTATGGTGTTCGTGGTAAAGCTCTCGCGCTTGTCCTTTCCTATCTTTCAGACAGACAGCAAAAAGTAGAAATTAGTGGTTCGAGATCATCTGGATCAATAGTGAAAATGGGTGTGCCGCAGGGTTCCATATTGGGTCCCTTTTTGTTCCTTGTTTATATTAATGATCTCCCGCATATGATGTCTGAGATATCGGAAATTATCTTATTTGCTGATGACACTTCCCTCGTTTTTAAAATTAATAGGAAAGATTCCAGTCCAGTAAACGTCAATGATAGCTTAGTAACTCTATCGAAATGGTTTGCCGCGAATAATTTACTCCTCAATTCTGCTAAAACTAAATGTATTAAATTCTCGCTGCCTAATGTCACCCCAGTAGGGCTTAACGTAACTCTCGACGGTGACAAACTTGAAGTCATCACTGAAACCGTTTTCCTGGGCATAACCATTGACAGTAAATTACAATGGGGAGCTCACATCGCAGCATTATCAGGTAGACTAAGTTCTGCAGCTTATGCAGTCAGAAAAATAAGACAGCTTACTGACGTTGCTACAGCTAGGCTTGTATATTTTGCTTATTTTCATAGCATAATGTCCTATGGTATTCTACTGTGGGGCGCAGCGGCTGACGTAGATGCCATATTCATTCTCCAGAAAAGGGCAATTCGTGCAATTTATAATCTTGGCCCCCGCGAGTCTCTGAGAGAATTATTTAAAGAAATTAATATACTCACGTTGCCTTCCCTTTACATTCTAGAGAATATCATGT
This sequence comes from Anthocharis cardamines, assembly GCA_905404175.1. Classification (NCBI taxonomy): domain Eukaryota; kingdom Metazoa; phylum Arthropoda; class Insecta; order Lepidoptera; family Pieridae; genus Anthocharis; species Anthocharis cardamines. The sequence continues at coordinate 1,721,295 of FR989972.1, read as the reverse complement.
TTGTTCGTAAAAATTTGCATCAATTCACTGTCAAAAGTGATATTCATTCTATAAATACCAGGAATAAGCATAAAATAGTAGTCCCAAAATATAGATTAGCAAAATCGAATAAATCGTTTCTTGGGAATTGTGTCAGATTCTACAACAGGCTACCGAAGTGTGTAACTGATCTTACGAATAAAAAGTTCAAAAACGTCATCAAAGGAATCTTAATTAAAAAAGCGTATTATAAAATCCAAGACTATGTTGACGATAAAGATGTATGGTGCTAATTCATCTCTGCATGTGCGCCTTCCCTGGCAACTTGCGCTGTGCAAGTGTGTGTATCTCATTTTACACTAATAGTAAAAACTCAATTTTCTTTTGCATTGTATAGAATCTCTGTATACCTTGCATTATATAAACTTCTCAGCCGATTATTACTATTGTAACCGAGTCCTTGTAAGCTAAACCATTGTTGAAAAGAGTGTCCATGGAGTTTCTTGCCGGTTCTTCTCCATGAGACCCACTTTTTGGAACCGTGCAACTAGACGTTTCATAAGAGCCTGCAAAGGCCTATTTGAAATAAAAAACTTTTGATTTTGATTTTGATTTTGAAATATTGTGTTGTGTTGTATAATTTTCGTTGTATAAGGAATTAAAAGGATTTTTTACTCACCTGTAAATAAAGAAACGACATTTAAAGTCTATTACAAAACTTATCAATTCCTTTTTCAATTTCTATTAAGAAATTAGGCTCACATAATATATTAGGTTATAAAAAATGCGTTAATTCACAGGTAAGAGCGAAAGTGGTATGTAAGGATCGGAGCATATGGAATTCCGTGATCTCTGCCTACCCCAATGGGAAAGAGGCGTGATGTATATGTATGTATGTATGTAAGATCGATCTGTCAACTTTCAAACCCGTCACTACTTTTAGCGCCATCTATGCAACACACAAGGAATTACAATCGACCTAGTAAAGCGCGGTAAAATTAAAACTAAAGAAACATAACAATGTTTCTTTACATTTATTTATTTAAGGTTACTAGGTAGGCCTTGGCATGACAATTACACTGGTACTCCAATACAATTTAGAAAAATGATGGATCAAACAAATAATAATATTAAATTGTCGATATACCCAGTAAATACTTGCTTTTTTTTTTTTATTCAATTTATAACCACAACACATACATACATTTACACCCGTGGACTTCAACGCATATAATATAATCTGTAAAAAAAAGAAATACATAATATTATATCGCAGATGTGGTAAATACTATGTATTTACTTTTGTGTTATTTTTTTCCATATTTTCTTTTTTTATAATGATTTTGCATTCTTTTGTGTGTGTATTTCGTTTGTAATGTTAGGTCTGTGTTTAATTCGGTAAAAGTTTAAATAATGGAAAAAATATACAGCATAAATACGTTTACGGCTGCTTAAATACATAACATTAATTTAAAGGGCCTACAAATGAAACGAATATAACCTTTTTCCCTAAAAAGCGGGCTAAATTCGACAAACATTTCCACCGGGGTTGGAGTTTTTTTTAACTGCCTCGGGCTGGTCATTAAATACCCCACATACCAACCTCAAAATAGGAGATACGATAAATATATTTTTAAGTCTTTGAGGAAATGTTGACGGGCTCTTTGGCTTTTAAATGTAAAAAAATTACAATTTTTTACATTATTTTGGTCTTCAACCGCGAAGATATGATAAAAATTTGAAATTAGAACATTATGTGAAAATGACGCGTTCTGTAGACCACCTGCCGTGCGCATCAATGGGTCGTGGGTTCAAATCCCACCGGGAGGATAGGTTTATAATTTTCTGTAAACATGTTTTCCTTACGTCTGGTAACTTCGGGCATTGAACGGGTGGGAGGAATATCGAAATTCTGACCGGGTAACGAAACACCAACGAACACGTTCATAAATGGATAATTATGGATTTCCGAATGCTCATAGTAAAAAGTAGGTTGACAGCGCATCACGGACTCATGTTCTGTGGCTGAGTTATCTATCACCTACCATCTACAACCTCATGCACGTCTGTCGATATCTAATATAAAAAAAATTAAGTCAAACACAAAATGTCATCATAATCAGTTCAGTGGTTTAGGAGAAGTTTAGGGACATACACGCGTAAAGTAGAAACACAGCTTTCTCAAAACTTTAACTAATTAAGATCAACCCAGTGTAGCCAATTTCAAATCACTGAAAAGTTTTCATTATCAAAGCTATTATTCAATTTTTCAAAACATCTAATGGTTGGTTCATTCAGAGTGAGTAATGATTGCAAAATGATTGATAACTCCGTTGAGTGTCGCCTTTGTAATAGGAGTAATTCGAGAAGGAATTCTCGCAAAGGTTCTCATTATATTTTGTAAGATGAGAAATGTCTCCCAGTATTCAAATGCAAAGTGGACTCGATGGCGCGTTGGAATCCACCTACATAACATCGCTGGTTCGAAACTCGCTGGGGTATTTTTTGAGGCGAATCAAATCCAATCAATCTTTATTTGCGAAAATAAGTACATGTGGTGTTAACTATTATATATATTGGATCCATGATTTTCCGCCAAGTGCTATAGCATGCAAATATTAAATTAACTAACTAATAATTAAAGTTAGTCATACACACTTATTTCTAAAACATCAAAAAAATGAATCTATTTATTGAGTTTAAAATAATAAAAATCACAACTAAATTATATAATACATTCATCGGAGAAAAAATCAGTTATACCTACTATAATAACAATTATCACTAAATATATTGTTTAGTTTTTTTTTAATAGTTTTAAAGGGACTTTTCAATGCGAGGCGAGTTCAATGGCGCGTGTGTAATACACCTATGTAAGGTCGCCGGTTCGAATATCAATGGGATTTATTTATTTCTTTAAGCTTCATTAGTTATAGTAATACGCCCCGGCTTCGCACGGGTGCAATGTAGATGTACTATACACAAAAAAACTAACTAGCCTATGTTACTCGCTGATAATGTAGCTTTCTATTGGTGAAAGAATTTTTAAAGTCGATCTAGTAGTGTTTGAGTTTATTCATAACATACAAAAATACAAATTTTTCCTCTTTATAATATTATTAGTATAGATATAGATATATACATATATAGTTTTAATTACTACGCGATAACTAAGAAGAGATTAATGTTGAAATGATGATGAATGAAAAATGATAAAGAGTATATTATACTAAACGGTGATGCATTTAAAATTTGACCATTCAGTAAAATATAATATTTGAGTATACATAATATATCTGATTCTAATCTAATATATAAAATTCTCGTGTCAGTGTTTATAACAAAACTCCTCCGAAACGGCTTAATCAATTCTTATGATATTTTTGTTTATATTCAGTTGGTCTGAGAATAGGACGTATATTTTTCATACCCCTAAGTAATAAGGGTGGTCCAGCCCAAAAAATATATTTTATTTTTTTTGGACAATTTTTTTTATGACTTGGCATTTAAAAACATGTATACAACCCTAAATTTTTACCCTTCTACCACCAACCTTTATTTTTTAATCGTGATTGTAGTATTATTGTATGAAAAATATCCAAATAATATTTATTTATTTACAACACATGTCAACATGCCATTACAGGTATCTCTAATGCGGCAGTGACGTACAGAAAAATACTAATAAAATTGAAGTTATAAGCAACATTCTAAATTGCCAAAAATAAAAAATTTAAACATTAAACATTATACTAAAAAAATGTAACTAAAACTACTACACAGGTATAGGTACCAAAAACAAAAAAACAGTGCCATTGCGAGTTCACTCCACGTACCTTGGAAAATGACCACTTTGTTGTGGACATTTTCCAAGGTACATGGATATAACTCCACATCAGTATCTACATTGTATCCGTGCGAAGCCGAGGCTAGTTTCTAGTACATAATATATATAATTTGATTCTGTAACGCCTCCGGTTTTTATCGATTATCCAATTATACGGATATCCGTAACATCACTATGTGTAACAAAATATCGGCTTTGACATGCTCGTTGTTTGCGAAGTTAATGAAGTCGTGCTATAATATTTGAACAAGATGATTAAGTATCGCCGCAAACACTCGAAAAACTGTATATACCGAAACAAAAATGATATAACTTTCTGTACCTCTATGTACTGCTCTCTATGAGTGCTCACCGTATTCGGTGGGTCCTGAATTCCCACTGGGACCACGTGCTTATAAATTTCTGTAAGCCTGTCTTCCCTACGTCTGGTAACGTCTGGTAAAATATTTGGAAGTTACAAAACTATATCTTTTTTATGTTAGATATCGACAGACGAGCCTGAGGTTCACTTGATGGTAGGTCAGCCACAGAATATCAGTCAGTGATGCGCTGTCGATCTACTTTTTATTTCGAGCATTCGAAAATCCATAGACTGAAACCGAAACGCGCACTATGCACTTCACGGTTTTTCCATGTATAAACGGAGGTTCGTTACCCGGTCGAAATTTCGATATTCCTCCCACCCGATCAATTCCCAAAGTTACCAGGTGTGAGGAAAACGTGCTTACAGAAAACTATGTATAAACATGTTGTCCCGGTGGGATTCGAACCCACGACCCATCGATGCGCACGGCAGGTGTTCTACCGAACGCGCCAACGAGCCCGTCAAAATATATTCGCGATACTCGCATTAATAAAATACAATATTAAAGTGAACTCCACTAAAAATAAATAAATATCAATAACAGTATATGATTTCAATGCATTTATTGAAAAGTATTTAGTCTCATTTGCCAATATTTCTTATTATCACAGTCGAAGATAATTAATATTAACAAATATTAATTAAAATAAAATATTATGTAAGACAAAAAAGGCTCTAGTATTTATGACTTGCGAGAAAGTATTCGTATCGCTAAGTCGTACGAAAAATAGTGCTCATTTAAAAAAAACATTTAAATCACACTACCCGACTTTAAGTTTATAATTTATGTCGCTAATAACATTACACCATAATAAATAGGTATTATTTTCTATTTTCCCTTGCTATAATCAAGTTAACTGTCAAGTGACTCTTAAGTGCCGGCTTAAAGAAAAGATAAGTCAACACGTCACGGATTATATTCCGTTATTTTATTCGCTTTTAGTGACTTTACTTTGATAATAACACAGATTATATACTAAGTGGAGTCCCGTTTGACATGCACGACATTTCGAAAAAATAATCATACCAAAAACATTTTATGTAAAGTAACGCCAAGACGGTATGTAGGTAGTAGGTACATATTGCTTGTACTGTAAAAAGACATTCGATGTTATGGTGAGCCAAGCTCATAAGTTTTCTACAAACACTACACCCAGTGGTGGATTTACACATTTTCAAGGTTTAGGCTATTAACTATCCCCCCCCCCCCCCTACAATTGCCTATTCTTAATAATTATTCGGGGTGGCGAACTGAGTGTTATGCTATAGGATATACAAGTTTGATATTTCATTGAATGACGTCATAAAAACGTTCTACAGAATTATTTTTGATTTCCCTAAGACACGTAAAAATAATACTTACTCAGCATGCTGGTAAATCCGCCACTACCAACACCTTATTCAAAATGTGCGTCTTGGAAATTTCGTTAGTCAGAGACCTTTTGGCACAAAACTAACGCCTAGTTAGTGAATTACTTATATTTAGGTAAATATATATTAATACCTTTGTACCACATTAATTCTTCTAAACCTTTCATATTTTGTATATTTATCTTTTCACATTAAAATTAAAATCTAGGTCACAGGTAAGCTTGATAAGTAGTCCCTCACGTATGCAGCAATGCTTTAAAGCCAGTTACGTCTTTACCTAAGAACAAAAGGTCCTAAGATCTCAATGGGAGCCCCAAATTCCATTGTGGAGAATGGAAGGTGTGCTCTTCCTCCAACCTTAAATGAGGATCCTCGACCAGTCGAACAAACGTGTCCGTAAAACAATGCTCGTTCTACATAACGCTCTACTTTACAATTGACTTTATTCTTTGGAGAAATTAACTTCATGAACCATTATTAGACTGCTATCTTCGAAAACGTGTTTTTTTTTTAAATTTGATTTTACCAATGTTTTTTTTAATCTATACTATTATAAAGAGATCTTTCCTCTTTGTTGTTTGTTTGAATGTTTGTTTTTTTATTGTTTACTAGCTGATGCCAGCGACTTCGTTCGCGTGGGCTTCATCTTAAGCTGAGCTTTTGAGCAAAAAAAGTGGCGAAATAATCAAACTATTTCATTTCCATATCAATCTGTTATTGACATCTGATAATTCGAAAAAAATCGACGCGAGTTAGTTTGCATTGCAATTTGATGATATGATGCCTTAGTGATAACTTTTCTTTCCGACAACCGATTTCAATGAAACAAAGTCTATATGTTGCCCCGGGATTTGCTTAATATATTTGTTTAAATTGCATGAAAATCGGTTCAGTATCTTCGGAGATTAGCCCGTACAAACAGACAAATAGATAAACAGACAAACAGACAGAGAAGCAAAAAATTTAAAAAAATCCGGGTTTGTTCTATTTCTCTTCTTACATCCCCCTGACTCGGTTTTTAGCATTTTTTTTCTTTGTACAGAAATTTGACCTCTACAGTTTTATTATATGTATAGATGACTCTACTTATATATACTTATGACTTTATGACTATTTTATTATTTAACTCAAAAACTACTGGACCGATTTTAAAAACTCTTGCACCAATAGAAAGCTACATTATCAGCGAGTATTATAGTAAATACAAATAGTATGGAAATTGCCAACCGTGAGTTTACAATTTCTTTTATGAAGACAAGTGAAATAAGTATGATTTGTTTCTGGTCAATAACTCGAATATTTTTGAAAACTTGAAAACACCATAAATTTATGGGAAATGTTAGCTTTTCGACGAAAATTTTTTTGAAAAGCCCCCAAACTGCATAATTATCTAAAGTAATATTGTCTTTTATTAACACTAGTTTCACACATTTAAGTAAAATACTTTATAACGGATTAAAACGCAGAAAATCATTCGAAACGTCGGCATAAATAATATAAATAATAAACCGCGTTTTAATCTGTTATAAAGTATTTTATTTAAATTAAAGTATTTATACACCTGCTATCTTAATTCATACCACATGAAGACCAAGTTATATCTTTACGTATACATCCCAGTGCCTGCTATTCGTGACGGCTCTGTATGGAGCCCGAGATGTTTTGTTTCTCCATGAGCATGACAACGAGACTGTTATAACAATGGCGAAACAATGCCCTGTTTACTTTGCACAAATCTTGGATTTTAGGAATATTTTTCTTAACTATTTTGAGATTCTTGACATTAAAAATATATGAACGGTGTTGGAGTTGTATATTGAGAACTAAGCCATCTTGTGAAATTCAGTCATTCACCTTTTAGTCTCTCTGTGACCACTCTTAATATTGTTTTTATGACCAGTAATGCTTTATGGAATGGAATATGTATGTTTGCAATTGAAGATAGGGCCTTCACCAATACCAAGTCAAGCTTTGCGAGAGCTTTTTAAAGGAAACAGTGATCTATACTAATATTATAAAAAGAAAAGATTTGTTTGTTTGTTACAATTTAACTCAAAAATGATTTTTTTTTTTCACTAATAGAAAGCAACATTATCAGCGAGTAATATAAGCTATTTTTTTGTGTATTGCGCCCGTTTGCATTTTATACAACTATTTTAACTTGTGTATTTTTTTCCGTGAAATCTATCACGGAAAAAAATACATGAATGCTATGAGGTTTGCTGAAAACCATCTTAAATATAGATCATCAAAAATGTACGACTATTCTCGCCTATTCAAACTTACTATTCGTCATCTTTGTGCCATTAGAGGCACCATTAGGGCTACCCCGATGAATTGAATGCGATAGCCATCTCAAAAGTCCGACTGTGTGAGCGTATGTATGTTGTATACTAATGCGTTCTCAGACGGTTAAGCGGTTAAGCATTCTCGCTAACTGTACGCTGTTAAACAGCCTTCATTTCTCTTTTGCAGAAAATGAAATCAACACTTCTAACATTAGCAGTTCTGGTGATGATGGTGGCAGCGGCCAGCGGCATCCATTGCTGGAGATGCGGGCAGTACAGTGACGGAGTTGGGTCTATCACTCCCTGTAATAACAGAAGTGCCACTCGCTTAGAACAGTGTTCACCTAACGCTAAATATTGCATAGTGAGTATACGTTTTATGGTTAATATTCTTTATACAAACCCTTCTTAAAATCATTTCTACAATTGAATTCCTCCATCTCCTTTTAACCTTTCCTTTGTAATTTTACCTTTTTTGATAGCTATCAGCCAAGCATGACATCAAGAGATATCTCGCGGACGAGTAAAGACAAACTAAGATATAAGATATGATATTTCATTCATTATCTCGATCGAACTATCTCTACTTTTGACACTAGAAGTCGAGTTTTAAGTGTAAGTGTCATGTTATAATCGATTAAAACACGAGAAAACGGTCGACAAAAATATGTAAAATATAGGTATACAGTCATTTCACAGGTGAAAATTTAAAACTATTGACTTTAAAAATAATAGAAGTATTCAGATACCGCAGCCATTTTATACCCATCTAGGTGCTATTTCGTAAAATTGTAATAATTGTAATAATGCAAAATAATTATGTGACTACGAATTGTACGAATTTTTCATCACTGCATTCGAATAGTCTTCATAAACTATTGTGGTTTATGAAATACACCAAGATCATCCAAAAATAAACAAATCTTTATGACATCTAAGATAGGCGGCCATTTTGAGAAGGTCGGACGTCACAAAATGGCGGATAAGGGAATTCGCGCGGAAATTGACGCGTGACTCGGTCCTAAATCCTTATCTCAAATGTACCCAAACGTCAGCTTGTTTCCGATTTCGGGAGCATTTACCGTTTGATATTAGGCCACATTTATTTTATTGAGAGCTAGCGTGAGTTATTGAGTCGGAAATTTATAAGACTAATGGCCGGATACTGAAATGCTAAACAAATTGAGTTGTCTTTAAATGTATTACTGTAAACCCACAGAGAAAAGTATTTTTAGGTTAGGTTAGTTTTTCATGTTATTCGGTATTAAGTCTATATAAGTAACGATTTGTAGCGTATTCTTACTTTGTGTTAACAAACATTAACAAGTCCTGAGGGGTGAGCACGAACAAGTATCAAAAGAGTATTCGTATCGTCGAACTGTCATTCGTATGAAATTTCAAATGATTTTTCATACAACTGACAGTTTAACGATTCGAATACTTTGTCGATAGTCATTCGTGCTATGCCCCCTGATGTCCATCGCATCCATAAAACCCATTTAATGTGGTGTTAATCTATACTAATATTACCTACACTACTCACAAAAATTAAAGGATATTGGAATAAAATCCAAATTTTGAGGTGATTTTGAACAAGGGATAATTCCCGAGTTCCCTAGTGGGGCATGGGGCAGACCCATTTCTGTGTCTGTTTCACTGATCATTTATATTTACAGGAAAGTAGGTGATCAGCCTTCTGTGCCCTGCCTGATCAAAATATTTTTTTAATCTCGTTTCCCCGGGATTCGAACGCATCGCGCTTACCACTAAGCCACGGAGGCGGAATAAGGGATAACTCGGAGAAAAATGGTCGTACGGAAAATAAAAAATAATTCAAGTGTCTACTCGTAGTTTTCAGATGTGGGATTTAATTTTTTTTAACCTCGGCGGTTATCAACTCATCATCTAAAAACCAAAGAAAAAAATCTCTCAATTTTTTTATTGATATATTATAATTGACTAACACAAAATAGACAGACTAAATAAAATAAAATTCAAGATCAAGCGCTTATTATTCCTTCATGCATTTAATTAAAGGACTGAAACTGAAACGCGCAATCTGTAATTCTAGGTTTTGCATTTACGACTTCCACATGCCGGAATTGTTTAGACGGGTTTACAGAAAATTATGAGGGTCCTGGAGGTTTTTGAACCCATGACCCATCGAAATGAAATGAATGAAAAATGAAATGCAAAAAGTTTATTTCAAGGTTTACACAAAAATCAAGTTACATACTAAACAAATTATAAAATATTACAAAAAATTTATTAAGAGACAGTGTACCTTGAAAAAGGAGGTTGTTGTGCTATCTATCGACTGGTTTTCAGTGACGCCATACAAAAAAAAAAAACAAAAACATAAAACAAATAAATACATGGAATGCAATCCGTAGCAACCAACGCGTCAATGAGCCCTTTAGTATATTTTAAAATTTATTTGTTTTACGGTCATGATTGCTTATCGCGTTATATTTTCCGCATTCGAACTACTGACTCTCACAAATTGCTCGCATAATGAACGTGTCAATGTTATGGAGTGAATAAATTAACGTTTCTGACCATATCGGCGGCCATTAAGTACATGCAACCACAAATTGCATGCGAGCACGCGTCATAATCACTTAATATTATTTACAACTAGCGACCCGCCCCGGCTTCGCACGGGTGCAATGTATATGTACTATAGACAAAAAATAGCCTATGTTACTTGCTGATAATTTAGCATTCTATTATTTGTATAGTGTTGTTTGTCAATTTGTCGAATTGTCGTCAAATTGTCAATGTTATGTCAAACGCCATAAGGTTACATCACAAAAGTTTGAATTGTAAAAGCGCTATGGTTACATTCGAAATAATTGAATAATTAATAATTTTTTTCTTTCATAACAACCTTCTCCTGACAACAACAAACACAACAAAAAAGAATTAGCGAAATCGGTCCAGCCGTTCACGCGTGATGCCGTGACCAAGGGAAATAGGGATTCATTTTTATATATATATATAGATATATACATATACAGTGAAACCGGTTTAACTGGAATCTCAAGGGACCTAGATCTTTTCATTACTAGCGGACGCAACAGATTTTGTCCTGCCAGTATGTTGGCTACAAAAAAAATAAAGAAATCTCGATTTTAATATGCTATTTTCCCACTTTTATTATACAATGTCTTGTATAAATAACTGATTTGCAGTTAATATTGCATTAATTATTACAAATAAGCTATAAACGTGCATGACGTGACCGACCAATAGGGAATATGCATGTTGTTTAAATTTACTTGATATTTTTTCCCTTGAATCCTTATGGCCCAGATATTATGCCTAAACAATTATTTTCTTATTTAGTTCGTGTTTAATTGCAAAAAATATTAATTAAAATGTGTAAAATAAGGGAGAGAAATTCAAGTTTGCAAAACGCATCACCATTGGTCGAAACAAAACGTGACGTCACCTTACACATTCTGTCATTTATCGGCAGCGATTTATCAATGGCGTCCATTGACATCGAAGATGGCGTCAAACACTGGTTACCATAGTTACCTCACTCTATCCGTCACTGAGCGTGTAATGTGATATCATCCAAAGCCCGCGAAATATGGCCGCGTTTAAACAGATCAAATTTTATCGATGTTTTCAAAGTAATTTTAAAAAATAATTTGGACATTGCCAAGAGTATTTATATTTTTTATTAGGGTAAAATGATGTAACAAGTCGATAAAAAATATGCCATCAAAAACATAAATTGTAAAAAAGGCCAAGTCTTGCAACTCAGTTCTTCTATCGTAAAAAGTTGTGAGATCCATATAGGTAATACCAAGTCGGTCAATTTATTCAGTCTCTACTGAAGGATCCTTCTGTCTTAAGTAATTACATAATAAGCTAACCTAACAATATCTTATAGTGATCATATCAATGCCAATATGAAAAATCTTTGATGTTTAAAATAAATAGATTGGCTCGGCTATCGTATGAAATCACAATGTATCTTTTTTTATTATTTTATTAAAAACATAATGTATCTCACAAGTAATACATATTATATTAAATTAGATTGTTTAGTGCGATTGCCAAGTCAATCTTTTTATTTTAAACATCAAAGATTTTTAATATTGGTATTGATATGATCACTATAAGATATTGTTAGGTTAGCTTATTATGTAATTACTTAAGACAGAAGGATCCTTCAGTAGAGACTGAATAAATTGACCGACTTGGTATTACCTATATGGATCTCACAACTTTTTACGATAGAAGAACTGAGTTGCAAGACTTGGCCTTTTTTACAATTTATGTTTTTGATGGCATCTCATTTCTTTTTGTAGATAGTCCTTTTCTTAGTTTATATGGATAAGAATTAATACAAAGCTATGGATAACAGTCTGATTTTGATCGGCATTTTTATCAACTTTTTAATGTAAAAAAGTAGTTATAGTGACATAACTACAATAGTTGGACATATGGTCTCGTTAAGTTTTTTGTAGATTTTGATATGTTCTATAATATTGTAGGCGTTTTTTTTGTTCTATCATCAATACATTCCGCAGCACATGCGATGAAAGACATTTTATGGCTATTTTTTTTACACCTTGGGTTGTTTTTAGTAGGGATTTCTAAGGATCTCTATTTTTTTCTAGTAATAATAATGTATACTCAGTGATAATGTAGCTTTCTAACGGTAAAAGAATTTTTAAAATCGGTCCAGTAGTTTTTAAGTTATTCATTACATACAAAAATACAAAAAAAAATTGTATATCTAGAAAACTGGACCGAAATTTCAAAATATTGTAGTTTTTCCTTGATTTATAGACTAAACACTAATTGTATTCTAAATTTCAAGTTTCTATGTCTGCTAGAAGTGCCTTAGAGTTTTGATGATCGGTCAGTCAGTGAGTGAGTGACAAATTATCAAATTTTGACTAGTTATAATTCTTAAACTACTGGTTCAAACAGAATGATATTTGAAATATACCGAGATTATACAATGCCTGCTTAGTGACTGAAAATTCAGGATTCTAGTTTTATCCACAACGAAGTTATAGGGGGTCGAAAATGGCCCGAACTACTTCGAGAAAAGTATAGTACGGCCGTGCCGCTTTTTGCTCGACTTGGCGGGGGCACTACCGTGCCCCCAGATAAAAAAAATGCATGCATATTCCCTATTGCGGATAATGGCGGAGTTCCGAACCTAATTTTAACAAATACAAAAATCTGTAAGAAATTTTGTTTTTTAAATTTATATGCTTATTACTTGAATGGAGGATACGATTAAAATACTGAATAAAATTATTCACGCTAAATTAGTAGTCACGTCACGGATTACGACTATATCTGATTATAAAGTTAGTTGAAATAGCTCTGTTACCCGCCACGCTACACGCTACGCTATACGCCACGCTACGCTATACGCCACGCTACGCTACATGCCACGCTACACGCTATGCTAGATGTCACGCTACACGCTACGCTATACGCCACGCTACACGCCACGCGACACGCTGCGCTACATGCCACGCTACACGCTACGCTATACGCCACGCTACACGCCACGCTAAACGCCTTACACTAACCAACTGGGCGTGTAACAGACGCTAAATTAATGACTGTCGTTAAACACAATGTAATCGTTGTATTGTCGTTCGTTAATGGCGGCATGAAACAAACACCAAGAGTGAATCGGACTCGACTGCTAGCGGTTCTGTATTTTACGATTTTCAGACAACACAGAAAAAATTGACTGTTTATCTATATATATAAAAGAGATTCCCACCTATATAGTCACTCATCACGATATCTCTGGAACCATAAGGCGTAGCGACTTGAAATATGGTAGGAATATTCCTTTCGCCGAGTAGAGGTCAGCTAAGAACGGATTTTACGAAATTCCACCCACAAGGGGGGTTGCGGGGGCAATTGCTAGTTTATTATATTTTCTTTTATATAATAATAATTGAGTTTGCAAGAACCAGTCATGTCATTCTGTCCGATACAGTAAGTAAAGAAACATAGGTTTTTCTAGATTCAACGGCTTTTATGAACTATTGTTATATTAAAATAATATGAGCTAACTGGGTACTGATATATAGTATATTAATATTATAAAGAAAAAGTATGAAATATTTATTTGTTTGTTTGTTATGATTTAACTCAAAAACTACTCGATCGATTTTAAAATTCTTTCACCAATAGAAAGATACATTATCACCGAATAATAAAGCCGTGATAAAGCATAAAGGACATATGTATACATAGAACAATAACCTAAAAATAATTAATTCGTTTAAATAAAATACTGTATACCGGATTAAAACGCAAATTATTATTTATAATGTTTAAATTATTTATCTCGATGTTTCGGATGCTTTTCACCGTGGTCACGGGCAGACAGAAATATGACAGTACATACAGTATTTTATTTAAACGTGTGATACTTGCGTTAAAAGACAATATTATAATTAATTCTTTCATTCCATAACTCACTAAATATTAATTGTCATTTCCGCGATCATTTATGATTATAAGCATTCAATTACATTGGCATTTCATGTAATTTTCGTACACAAGACGCGCTATGACGAATGAAAACTCGTAATATCGCTGTATGAAAATAAATGGGTCAATGGGATATGAGAGAAAACTCTTTGAGCTATTGTCATAGCCGTCTGTGCTGTAGGCTATCTGTTAAAAATATCACGGGTTTGTGCTTAGGTCTTAGATGTTGATGGGACGGTTAGGTCTGACTTTTTACTAAACTCACTCGTTGAGGTTTCTTTGTTGAATTATATAAGTTAAGAAAAAATAAAAATAGTTTTCCTAGTATTATTAAAAGCGCCAAACTACGACAATATTATTATCTATAATAAGATAATCAGTCCTGCCAGCCTAGCATGACCGCCACGATCTCGCGAACGAGAGAAGACTCTGTCGATGACGAAATACGAGTATATGACGTTTTCCCTAACAAATTAATAAAAATTGTCGATGTCTGGATATCGAGATATCTTAGTTTGTCTTCATTCATCCGCGAGATATCTCTTGATGGTAAGCGTTTACCTCCGCCCGTAGACATCCACCATCTGAGGTTGAACATGCGTTGCCCACCTTTGTAAGAATTTGCTCCTGTCTTGAAGATTTCCAAGTATCGGTTCTGAAAAACCGCCTGCGAGAGAAAATAGTAAAGAAATTTAATATATTTTCTGAAAATTTATTTTTTATTCAACAATGCTTTTTATCTACAGAAAGCGGTTTAGATAGCACAAGTAGAGTATGAACTAAATTGAAAAATATCATGTCTTGGCTGAGCCGGAAATTTCATAGTTCAATATGGATCTGAATAAGGTTTTTGGGGCTATATAAACCGGTTCGAATATTCTGGATGCTAAACAAGACGCTTCAAAGTTGTCAATATGAAATATATTTTCTACTTTAATTTGTTTTATCTAAAGGCGAGCGTTAAGGTACATATATATAATGCCATATTCTACTGCGACTACAAGAGCAATAATTGAATGCAATTTTTGAAATTATCTTCTTCTTCCTGCCCTGTTCCTTTTTTTTCATTTGGGGGCGCAGTATATTCGCTTTTGACATCCAAGAATTATAAGCAATTGCTAAGACGCGAATATTATGTGCTGTTTACACCAAGAAAAGTATTGAAACAAATTTTTTATAACAAATTCGGAATGTCACGTGTTGTTTAGACTATGTATGTAATTTATTGCTTCAACTTAATTGTATGCAACAGGCAATAATCTTGCATCGTGTAAATGGGTTTTTAGTCACAGAACATTAGTTAATAATGCGTCGTCGATCTACTTTTTACTTAAAGCATTCGAAAATTCATAGACTGAAACCGAAACGCGCAATGCACTCAAGGTTTTTCTATCAATGAACGGTGGTTTATTACCTGGTCGGAATATGTAGTATGCTTACAGAATCTATGAGTAGTCCATCGGTATGTTCCTAGGTTCCACAATTATAATTCAGCTTCCACTTGCATAATATCATCTGTATATATCCGCAGTGCGACATCGATCGCAAAACAATACTGTCACAATAAAGGTTAAGTAATTGCTAATTATGTTGAGATGTCTTTTCTATTATCAACGCTTTTTCTTCTAGTCTTCAATGTAGTAAGTGGTAGTGAAATAATTCTTCTTTCATTCTACTAGATGCTAGTTTTTCTAATACTATTTAAACACTGCCACTATATTCCTCGCTAACGTAAATATTTCCGGGAATAAATCTGTGGCTTCACAGGCATTAGAAACGAAATTCTAACCGTAAAAGTTACCAAGAGTTCATAGATTTCGACAACAGTACCATGCAAGCGAGTTGTAAAAAAATCGATACGTTGGGATAAACAATATAATTGTAACATATAGTTAATTTTACTAATAGATTAGATGAGATATTTTATGGTTTGGGTTCTTTTCTTATTTTATTATGTCAGATATCGACAGACGAGCATGAGGTTCACTTGATGGAAGGTGATACCTCAGCCACAGAACATCAGTCAATGATGCGCTGTCGACCTAATTTTTACTTCAAGCATTCGAAAATCCATAGACTGAAACCGAAACGCGCAATATGCACTTCACGGTTTTTCCATCGATGAGTATATTATTATTTTATATCGGGTGTTTGTTAATGTTGCAGTATATAAGTTGCTTGTCGCATTGGTTCTGCTGTAAACACAGGTGACGTTTTTCTTTATAAATAAATAATGTTTCAATTCAGATGAAGGGTTTTATATCTAATATAATACAAACTTATTCGATAGGCCGATATTTAATGTAGAGCTACCACTTTTTCGCCTGTTCGGCCTACCCGGACTGCTCGGACCCGTCTCATTCGACACTTCAAGCCCGGCCGCCCGAACTGTTCGAACAGTTCGCGTACCCGAGTACCTAAATTTACGAATTACCCGAACTCCCCGAGCTCTTCAAACAGTTCGAGTAATTATATATTTTTATGTATGTATGAAACATACTAGTTTCATACATACACGTAGAAAATACGTAGGTATTGCGTTAAGATTCACCTTAAAATTAATTCCAACAGAAATACGAAATACTACGATAAAATACTGACGTTGCCTAACCTGACTAACTTCTTTCTATTCTGTAATACAATTCGTGCGTAGGTATGTAGCTTGTTAAATGCATTAACAATCTTCTTTTTTATTTCCTCGTCACTATCACATTCACGGTCAAATACTCTTTCTTTTGCATAACCCCACAGAAAAAAGTCCAGTGCGGTCATAAAAAAACTAAAATTTCATAACTAGATACTAAATTAAAACTATTAACAAAACACTTATCTAACTTAATTCTCGAGACGCGTACCGGTATAATACGGAGAGAGCGCAGTCTCATATGCAAGCGCGGCAAACAAGCAATTGACTAAGGCAACCGACATTGATACATTTGATATATCACCTTTGTATTAAACCGACTTCGCGCGTGCAATTTTTTTCAAAAGAAGCCGATTTTAGTCAAAACATACCGCGTCAACACAAAGGACGCCGCGAGCGGCCGTGAAGGCCATACCATAGGGATGTGAAAATACCTATCGATAGTTATGATTATCGATAAGTTATACTTTTGCTAACATTACATTACTTACATAAAAGGGATTTTATTTATCTAAAACCATAGTTATTTTTAGCAATAAACAATCAAACTGTTTGCGCTCTCTTTAATTTTTTTATAAAAACCTCTTCTATGAATTAAAGTTTATTCATCGTTCAATAAAATATATTCCATATTTTTTGTCTTTAAAAATCTGTCTAAAACAAGTCTATTTAAAAAAATAATATTAATTAAAATGATAAATAAATATGCACACACAAATTGCTGATTAAGGCGAATTATTGTAAACCTTTTTGACACCTATAATACGGAAAAAACCACAGAACAGATAAAAATGTTAGAATGACCATCACGCATTATTCGTATGGGAACCAGTGTCGCCACTCTCCCTTTCTTGATGATTTTACTACACGCGCATATCAAATAAACACAAGCATTTGCACACATACGCAACCTCTTACGCAGTCCTGTCATTGGTCCACACATAGATAAGTAGAGTCCGCGTCCCGTGTGTGCTGTACAAAAGCAAATAAAACACGTACGTAGTAGTGGTGGTATGAATAAATGTTATCGATATTTTTGTCGATAATTTGTATCCGCGTATTAAAATAAATTTATGTAATATTTGTTTATTTACAGTTATGAAAAACAAATTTTATAAATGGAATAAATTTAAAAATAAAATAAAACTTAAATAATTAATAATTAATGTAACATACGTGGTAAGTGAATTTTTAAGTAAATGTTATAACAAAATTAAAATATGCAGTACCAATTTATTATTTAAGTAATTTGTTTTCTTTTAAGAACGGTGTATTATTTATTTAATTGCAACATTTTTTTTTATAAACAAGTAAGTCTCACTAAAATGCAAAATCCAAATGGTATATTATAAATCATAATTATTCTAAAAAAATATTTTTTATTTAGTTTTATGAATATGAATAATGACACTACGTGACTTAAACGCGTGAATTTGAATTTAGTAGCCGTGGTTGTTTGGGAAACCTAAAAGTATCTTTTTGAGATTACCAAATCATGCACGAGATATTTTAAGGTAATAATATTATATAAAATTGATTTTTTCTTATTTTTAAAATGAACCTGTATAGAAACTTTATATAAGCCAAAGAAAGTGTTCAATCATATTATTACACAAAAAATAATTGTCCTATCGAGCACAACACTATTAGAATATACAAAAGTGAATCACCGCAAAGCAATGAAAGAGCTGTGGCAGTGTGTTTCGCAGTGAGGCTATCCATTGCGGACAATGATCGCGCGTTACTTTGATTATGCGCATCCATAGCGAGCGGTGTATATTGTTTTTTAGCCTTTTTCAATAGTATCGTTTGTTTTGAATTTTGTAGTCGTTCCTACATTTTTGTAAATAAAGAGATATACCTACTTCCCTACTAATATAATATTATAAATGCGAAAATAACTCTGTCTGTCTGTCTGTTACGCTTTCACGCCTAAACCACTGAACCGATTTTGTTGAAATTTGGTACAGAAGTAGACTAGAGGTTGGGAAAGGACATAGACTTTATCGCGAATATAGGTTTGGAGGGGTTGAAATAGGGGATGAAAAATTGTATGGAAGTTCGTTTAATATCGAAGATGATACCATGAAACGTTATATTTAGATTTTAGGCACTTGATAAGATATAAATAAATATGTGTTCTTGCATTTTTGAAATTTCCAACTATGTGGGGATGAAATAAGGGATGAAAGTTCGCAAGCAAGTCCAACCAAATCTATTAATATATTTACTATACGTATATTTATTGGAATCATTTACATATGATTAGAAAAAAATCCCGTACAGTCAAAGATTTCAAAGTAACCAGGGTATCATGAGAGGGATGGTGGTAGTTTTAGAAACAAAAAACGTAGTTTATAAAAATGTATTAAAATAAGCAATTTACAGTTAATCATAGCAGTTTGTATGTGTATTATTGTATATATTATGTGTATTTATCCTAAAAAATAATATAATAATATTATATTATAAATGTGAAACTTTGTGAGAATGTGTGTTTGTTAATCTTTCACGCAAAAACGTCTGAACGGAATTTGATGAAACTTTACAGTATTAATTTTTATTCATCAGAATATTATTTAAGCTATAAAATTGGCCAAATTATAACGACGTGTTTCTGCATTTTCGATCAATCAGATTAATTAGAGGTGATTTCGTTTATTTAAGATTTATTTTAATTTAAATTAATTTAACAACCATTACCGTATACCATATACCGTATTTACAGTCTAATACCTAACTCTACTATCACTGAGAGATTAATATGTAAATGATGAGAGATGAATATAGCCGCGATCAGAATATTGAAATAGTAAGGAGATTGATGAAAATTTAAAAAAAACTAAAAAACACGCTTTTTATTTTTTTATTACTACTACGTACTAAAAAATAGAAAATAAATTTAAATTTAAAATATATTTTATTTTAAAAAAAGCGTGGAGTGCATGGTGTCAATAGTTATAAATATTTTATTAGCACCCCACGCTTTTTTTTAAATAAAATATATTTTAAATTTAAATTTATTTTCTATTTTTTAGTACGGTTTTTTATAAAAAGCGTGTTTTTTAGTTTTTTTTAAACTATTATTTATTTTCTACTTTTTAGTATGGTTTATTTGTAATAGCTTGTTTTTTTAATTTTAAACTATTAAAATTAAAATTAAGTTTATGGAATAATATAGTATTAAGTACAGCGCCACCTTGTGACAGTAGCCAGAATGCGCGTGGCGTGACCGATAGTTTATACAACGCAGTGTTTTAAATGCCGCTTAATATCAATTTCTAGTCATTTTATAACTTAAAGATTATTTTTTGCTTATTCGATAGTGCTGATTATTTGTATGAGTTTAGAGTTCGTTTTTCTATGCAAATATTTTTTGCAAATACGATTGTGCTCCTTATTTCTAAAATATTACAAGTATTTTCAATTTAAATTATATTTCATAAATTAATTATGAGGCGATCGCAGTGCCATACGCAAAAATACGGATGTTTGTTGTTATTTTTGAAGTACGTAGTAGACTGCATTTTGAATATGAATGATTAATAGGTACGGAAGATTTTGAAATTGTCATTTAAGTAGCTATTTGGTAGCTAATTAACAGTTTATGTACATAGATAGTTCTTTGTATTTTTCGAACGGCTTAAAGAATCAATACGAAACAGTAAGACTCAGACTTAATACAGTTTTTATTTAATCTTAGCAGTTAGGTATCTAAATAAAAGTACATACGAAAGCTTGAGACGATATTTTCAAGATATCCTGGGAATTAAGTGGTCAATTACGTTAGACATTTTGGCATGTTTTGGACTGCATCGAGATATCCGAACTACTCGAGCACCCGAGCTATCCGGCTATCCGAACTACTCGGGTACGCGAACTAAACGGATACCCGAACTATCCGGATTTGAAGTTTCAGTCTCACGGATACCCGGTATCACACATACCCGAGTAGTCGGATAGTTCGAACAAAAACACGAGCCCTAATTTAATGTGCTAGGCTCTGATGAGTTACTATTATGTTTATTTTATACACCTGATCTTAAGTGTTGATGCAAACTTAGGTGGTAAATCACGCTGACCTATGAAAGCCTATTTACTACCCTTGACTCGAAGAGCCCAATATTATAGGTTTCTGGAAAGACAGACGACGGTAAGTAAGTAAGGTCGTCTGTTCTGATATTTTGATCACATTTCTATAATCATTTCAAAAAATATATTTCCTTTTTTTTAAATAATTAATTATTAAACAAAAGCATTGCAAATTATATGATTTGTAGATGAAATAATATTTAAAGTGCTCTACATATGCTAAGATTTTTGAATAACCAAGTTTCGTAGACTGGCTACGCCTCCTATAATGTCTACGATGCTACGGCGTAGAAGTAAAAGTTTATAATACACTCAGCGGCACGGAATCTTGGCCAAGCTCTTAATTTGCGATAACAAAAAATTCAAGTGTTTCTAATGACTGATGTTTATAGAGAGTAGATCAAAATATATTTATTTTTGTTCTAAAGGGTAATTCATAACTACTAAATGCCCCTTCACACCACTTATGGATGTTTAGTCTAAACGGGTCATTTATGCGACTTATGCGGTTCCAAACGTTGTGTGTTTTGAAAAATTTGGTTCAAAGATAATTCATTTTTGAGGTATTGTGGTTATTTCTGATCTCTTAAACGTCCTCTAGAATAAAAAATAATGCCATTAACAGCAGAATAGGTCGCTCAAACTGTTGTATTGGTTAACCAAGGCTTGACACAAAGGTAAGTGGCTATGGTTTTGAAATTTACCACGTTCATTTATGCAGTATACCTTGAAACGGTATCAGGAGACTGGAAGCTACACTTGCAGACCAGGTAGTGGACGCATAAGCTGCACTTCGACTCGAGACGACCGGTTAATTGTCATGGAGATATTGAGAAACCTCTTTTTTACATCCGTTGAGATACGGCAATGTCTCCAAAACATTAGAGACATAAATGTAAGCGAACGTACGATAAGAAGAGGAATGGAGGAGATAAATAACAGATATCGTAGACCAGCACGAGGCCCAGAACTCCTCAGAGAGCACCGTGTAGCTCGTCTTCGATTCGCTCGAGAGCATGCGAACTTTACACACGAGCAATGGGCTAGAGTGATTTTTATTAATGAGTGCCGAATCGCTTTACGAGCTCCAGACGGTCGCAAAAGGGTGTAGAGAAGAAGTGGAAAGCGGTACCTACACATAATCACTACATAAATTGAGTTTTCACAGCGGCTCTATCATGGTTTAGAGAGGAATCAGTTCCGATTCTCATACGGAGTTAGTGGTCGTCGATAATCGGCTAAATACCACACGGTACATTGATGCGATCCTTCAGGACCATGTTATGCCCTACCCGTGTTTTATTTGGTTGAATGATTTTATTTTAAAGCAAGATTACGCACGTCCCCACGTCACTCTGAGTGTATGAGCGTATCTGCAAGAGCCTTTCATTCAGATTTTGCAATAGCCAGCTCGTAGCCCGGACTTAAACCTGATAGAGCACATCTGGGACATGCTCAAAAGAAAGATACGGTCCGGTACTAATCCACCACAAACTCTGAACGAGCTCCGTAATGCAGCACAGAACGCTTGGGAAGCAATGCCGTAAATTGCCGCTAAAAACATAATCCAAAGCAAGCCAGACCGGGTGCAGACAGTCATCAGGGCTAGAGGAGGAAATTCCCGCTTTTAAAACAAGTGAAAGTTTTAAAAAAAATATGGTATTTCAGTTTTTGGCTCAATCAAAACTAGTGTTAAAATTCTTCATTAACGATTAATTTTAATAAAACTGATATTGAGAAGTTATTTTAGTGTTTAAACCCATTAAAATCTTTTTGAATCATAAACGATGTTAAACTTTAGTTAAGCTACCCTTTAAATTAATCAAAAAGTCATAAAAACGTAAACTATTACAAAATTCGTAAGTGGCCAAGATTCCGTGCCGCTCAGTGTACATGGCGTATTTCAATAAAAAGTATATTACTAATGTAATGTGGACAAATAAGACTTAAATAAATGCGCACTGCAGGTGTTCTACCGAATGCGCTAACGATCCCGTCAGAATACAATAAAAAAAACAAACCATACATACAACAAAAAATAACAATATCATTGAAAAAGTTTGTAAAGAGACCTAAAAGGTGAAATTACTCAGCTTTTGCATATGTCAATATTATTGGCATAGCGCTGGTTTCAATACCTCGCCAATATTATACTGAAGCATCAGTCAAAAATGGCAGTAAAAAACTTAACCTATTACCTAAAAAAATGGAATAGTAATAATAAAACATTAAATAGAAATAAAAAAAAAATGCATAAAAGGATACCAGTAAATATGTATGTGTGGTGGTGAGCGTACAGGTTTATGTGTGCGTATTTTCATTATGTAAAGCATAAAATAATGTTAAAATCAGTTATTTTAATAATGCAAATATTGACGGCGTGTGTAATCATTGTACTATGCAAATAGTCTCACTTTAAAGCGACCAATCATAGTGACGGCCTCAATTCATTAGGGGTCGATTCATTCTCAATAGGCCTCAAAATTAGGGCTGTCACATTTAAATACCGAGACTATAAAAATATACAGATATTTTTTAAAAATTACATTATATTGAAATTTTGGTTATTAATTCATTTTTCTTTCATTTTTTTTATGTTATATATCGACAGACGAGCATGAGGTTCACTTGATGGAAGGTGATACCTCAGCCACAGAACATCAGTCAATGATGCGCTGTCGACCTAATTTTTACTTCGAGCATTCGGAAATCCATAGACTGAAACCGAAACGCGCAATATGCACTTCACGGTTTTTCCATCTATGAACGGTGGTTCGTTACGCGGTCGGAATTTAGATATTCCTCCCACCCGATCAATGCCCGAAGTTACCAGACGTGGGGAAAACATGCTTACAGAAAATTATAAGCATGTACTCCCGGTGGTTTCGCTATATAATTACGTATTCACATACGTAATTTCATTGTTGGGAAGTGTTTTTTCGTGTGGTTTCGTCCAGGTTGTCGCTGAAACTCGCAAGAGTGGAAGTGTCGGTGTTGGACAAACTAACAATTAAAGTGTTCTTGTGTTGTTAGTGTGGTTTTAGTGTGTTTTTGTGTTGTTCCGGTTTTGGATTTATATGTTGGGTTTTTTCTGGTATGTACTGTTGTGTGTTTACTAGATAAGTGTAGGTTATAACAATAAATTAGCATTAGATATAGGTTATTACTAATTAGTAATAAGTCTTTTTTCTTTTTGTTTAATTTTTGTTGTTTTTAATTTTGTAGGTTAATTTGTTTTTACAAATGTTTTCTTGTAGGTATATTTTCATTCACTTAATTTGTTTCCCTTTATAATAGGTTTAGAAATAAGTTTAGGTGATAATGGAAAGTGGGGGCTCGGAATCGGGCGCCTCGGCGGCGAGCGGTCCTCGTAAGAGGTCGTTCTTCAAACATCCTGCGGAAGTTTTTGTTTTTTCGTCCGATTCGGATGCGGAGACGAGCGGGGCTGTCAGTAAAGGCAGTCCTAAACCCAAGAAGGTGCTGAGACACACAGCGGGTCTAGCAAAGGCGCAAAAGGCGTTAGAGGAGATGAAGTCGGCGACGGCGGACGTCGCTATGAGACAGTTACGGTCGCGTTCGTACCGTAAGGAGACGGCAGCGGGGACGTCGACTGCGTCCACCGCTAAAGAAGAAAAAGCTAAAGAACCAGAGGTGGGAGAGCTGAATGCTCTCGATTTGAAGGATAGGGCCGCGAAACGCGCGGATAGGATTGTTGAGATTGCGATCAAGTCGGGGAATCTCAAGGGCGAGTTCGTCAGGGACTTGAAGGTGGCTGCCAAGGACCTGAAGGAGATCGTCATGTCTCTCTCGGACCGAACGGCTGAGGAGGAGATGAGGAGGTTGCAGGTGGACAACTCCAGAATGAGGACGCGCATTGCGGACTTGGAGATGGAGTTGAAGGCCATCAGACGGGACTTTTCCGAAAGGACGGCGCAACCCGCGCCTGTAGTTAAAGAGATCGGCGCGCCGGAGAGGGAGGCGCTGCGGATCCTTGCGGAGGAAATGCAGAGTGGCATTCTAAGGGCGGTCGGCAATATGATCGACGCGAAGATCGACGGTCTGAAGGACCGTCTGTTGCCGGTGCCGATTTTGCGCCCTCCGTTGGCGTCATCGGCGAGAAGGGAGCGCGCGGACTCACCTGGAGTGGCGGCGAGACGTAGCGTGGCGATGGCCCCTGTGCCCGTGCCATTGCCGGCGCAGCGGTTTGTCGTGCCGGAGCCGCCAAAACCAGTGGCGGTAAAGGCAGTGAAGGGGAAGACCCCTAAGGCGAAGGCGCCAGCTCAGCCGGTTGCTGAGGCTGTGCTCCCACCACCGCCGACTAGCTCCCAGGAGCAGGCCGGAACGTGGGCTACAGTTGTGGCCAGGAAGGGGAAGGGGAAGGGCAAGAAGGCCGCCCCGGTGGTGCCCTCTGCGGCGGTAGCCGGACCGCCGCAGAAGAAAGCGGTGGCCAAATCGAGGCCAAAGGCCCCGGTTCTGAGGACCCCTCGAGCCCCAGCGGTAGTGATGACGCTGCGGAAGGAGGCGGTTGAGAAGGGCGTCACCTATGGTGAGGCAATCGCGAAGGCGAAGGCCAATGTGAAGCTGGCTGACTTGGGGATCAGCCAGCTGAAGATTCGTCAGACGCGCACGGGGGCTCGCATTATGGAGCTCCCGTCTGCGTTGGAAGGGGAGAAGGCCGATGCGCTGGCCGACAAATTGAGAGGGGTGTTGTCGGACATCGCCGATATCGAACGGCCGGTGAAATTGGCGGACTTGAGGGTGCTGGGTCTTGATGACTCAGCCACTGTGGAGGAGGTAGTGGCTGCGATCGCCGCTAAGGGGGGATGCGAGCCCGGCGCGCTGAAAACGGGCTCAATTAATAGGGAGGAGGAAAGCTTCGGGACACTGTTTGTTAAGTGTCCCGTCGCTGCGGCCAAAAGGGTGGTAGCTGGCAGGCTGTTGGTCGGGTGGAGCTCGGTGCAGGTTGTCGCGCTGGAGGATAAGCCCCTGCGTTGTTTCCGTTGCATGGGGCTTAAACATACGGGGGCGAAGTGCCCCTCGAATGTGGACCGCACTGGTCTTTGTTTCAGGTGCGGTATGGAGGGCCATCGCATTGCTACATGCACGGCGGCCGCACATTGCGCGGTCTGTAGGGACGCTGGTAGACCGGCGGGACACGTCATGGGGGGGAAGGAATGCCGACCCCCAGCGATCAAGTCGAGGAAGGGTGCGCGCAAGACCGCGGGGCCAACCGGTTCTGTCCGGGAGGCCCAGAAGGATAACACAATGTCGGAGTAATGGTTAGGTCCCTCAAATTTTTACAAGGGAATATCAACCACTCCGTCGCGGCTCAGGATCTTTTCCTCCAGGCCATGGCGGAGTGGGAAGTCGACATTGCGGTCGCTGCGGAGCCATATTTCGTGGCTCCGCAGCCACACTGGGCGGGGGATGTTGGTGGTCGTGTCGCTATCACCGTTCGTCCCGGCGGCTTGCCGCTGGTTGTAAAGGAGAGGGGGGACGGGTTCGTTGTGGTCGAGCGGGAGAGGTGGACGGTGATCGGCGTCTACTTCTCCCCCAGTAGACCGAGGTCGGAATTCGAGGGCTTCCTTGACGATCTCGGCCAGGCAGCGCGTCGTGCGCTGCCATCGCCGATCGTCGTCATGGGGGACCTCAATGCCCGGTCAAGGGCATGGGGGGACGTGAGGTCGAATCGAAGGGGCGAGTGGCTGGAAGAGTGGTTGGTAGAGGTAGGGCTCGTTCCAGCAAACGTAGGTGGCGTCCCGACGTGTGTGCGACCGCAGGGCGAATCGAGGGTAGACATTACGCTCGTCTCGCCTGCGGCCGCACGGATGGTAAGAAACTGGAGGGTGGAGGATGCGGAGACCCTATCGGACCACATGTATATTAGGTTTGAGGTCTCCGCATCCGGGAGGGCGCAGGACGTGTCCAGAAGTGCTCTGCGCCACTTCCCGAGATGGGCAATTGGTCGCCTCGATCGTGATCTGGCGGAGGAGGCGGCCATCGTGCACGCGTGGTGTACTTCCGGCTCGAGTGCAGGGAGTGTCGACGAGGGGGCTGCCAGGGTGCGTGCGGCGTTGGTCGGCATTTGCGATGCGGCGATGCCACGAATGGTGCGGCGCTGCGAAGCGAGGAGGGCCACCTACTGGTGGAGTGCAGAGATCGCGGACTTGCGGTCCGTCAGCGACGTAGCACGGAGGGAGTACCGCCGCTATCGTCGTAGGAGGCGGCGGGACCCCGAAGAGGAGGAGGTGTTGCGGGTCGCTTATGCGGAACGAAAAAAGGCGCTCCAGGCCGCCATTAGCGAGGCCAAGGAGAGCGCGAGGGAGGCGATCCTGGAGGGCCTCAACAGAGACCCATGGGGGAGGCCGTTCAAAGCGGCCCGGAAGAAACTCCAGACGGCGGGGCCCCCGCTGACGGAGACTCTACAGCCGGAGTTCGTCGGTGGGGTCATGAGGCAGCTGTTCCCGGAGGCTTCGCCTTTAGAAGTCCCGAGAATGGCGCCGCTGGTGGTGGCAGAGGTGGAGGAAATACCTCCAATTTCAGACGGGGAGATGGAGCTCGCAAAGGACCGTCTGAAGACGCGGTGGAAGGCGCCAGGCCCAGATGGGGTGCCCGGTAAGGTGCTGGCGATAGCGCTGGAGCACGTGGAAGGGGAGTTGCGGGGACTGTTCGACCAGTGTTTGGTGGAAGGACGGTTCCCGGAACTGTGGAAGGAGGGCCGTGTCTGTCTCCTTCCTAAGGCGGGGCGTCCCCCCGACTCACCTTCGGCTTACCGGCCAATAGTCCTTTTGGATGAGGTCGGTAAGACGTTCGAGAAGATGGTGAGTCGGAGGATAGTAGGACATTTGGAGGAGGGGGGTCCGGGGCTATCGAAGTTTCAGTACGGCTTCAGGGCCGGTAGATCGACAATTGATGCGATCCTGGCCCTGAAAGCCCATACAGAGGAGGTTGTCGGGAGGGGAGGAAAGGCATTGGCGGTATCACTCGATATCGCCAATGCTTTTAATAGCTTACCCTTTGCGGTCATCGCGGAGGCGCTGCGGGCGCACGAGACGCCGTTGTATTTGAGGCGGCTCGTAGCCGATTACCTTTCAGGTAGGGTCGTCGGCTACGTGGACGGTACGGGCGGCTTGGTACGTCGTCGCCTGGAGTGCGGGGTCCCGCAAGGTTCCGTGCTGGGTCCCCTCCTGTGGAACATCAGCTACGACTGGGTGCTCAGGGGCGCGCTTCTTCGCGGATTGCGCGTCCTCTGTTTCGCCGATGACACTCTGGTCGTAGCCCAGGGGGGGACATTCGGGGAGGTGTCGACGTTGGCGTCGGTAGGGGCAACTCTGGTGGTCGAGAGGATTAGGGCCCTCGGACTGGAGGTGGCTCTGGGGAAGACTGAGGCCATAGTTTTCCACGGTCCGAGGGGGGGGGCTCCAACGGGGTCTGTCATCAGCGTGGGCGGAGTTGTTGTGAGGGTGAGTCCCAGTATGCGTTATCTGGGGCTCATCCTGGATGGTAGATGGGGTTTTGGGGACCATTTCAGGGCGCTGGAGCCAAGGCTTGTTTCGGCGGCTGGCGCGTTGGGGCGACTTCTCCCTAATTTAGGTGGTCCGGATCAGGGGGTCCGCAAGCTGTACTGCGGCATCGTGCGGAGTATGGCGATGTACGGGGCGCCGGTTTGGGTAGGTGCGCTCACGCGCAGTAACAGAAGGGTATTGCGCAGGCCGCAGCGGATCATTGCGGCGAGGGCGACAAGGTGTTACAGGACGGTGTCGTTCACTGCGGCCTGTGCTTTGGCGGGTACTCCGCCCTGGGAGTGGGAGGCGGAAATCCTGGCCTCCGCCTATCGCTTCCGGGTGGAGAGGAGAAGGGAGGGCGAAGTCGCGACTGCGGAGCAGCTGAGGGCGGTTCGCAGGAGGGTGGAGGAGGCGGTGATGGACCGCTGGAAGCGAGAGCTGGAGGAGCCTCAGGCGGGCCATAGGCTGGTTGCTGCGATTCGCCCTATCCTGAGGGAGTGGGCAACTCGCAAAAAGGGAAGGTTAACGTACAGGGTGGTGCAGGTGCTGACCGGACATGGGTGTTTCGGTCGGTACCTACATAAGATAGCGAGAAGGGAGCAGTCGCCAGCGTGTCAGGAGTGTGATGAGGGCGTAGAAGACACGGCCCATCACACTCTGGCGGTCTGCTCAAGGTGGTCAAGGGAGAGGCACGACCTAAGATCTGTGGTCGGTGCCAACTTGGATCTCCCCGTACTGATGGGGGAGATGGTGAGGAGTTCCGAGTCGTGGAACGCGGTGGTCTCCTTCTGCGAACGAGTAATGTTGCAGAAGGAGACCGCCGAGAGGCGAAGAGAGTGCGCCGCTCCAGCGGGCACTATAAGAGCGAGGAGGAGAGGGGAGCGTAGGAGAAGGTTCGCCCATCTCCTTCGCTCTCCATAATGTGTTTCTTTTAGGGACACGGTAGTGCCATCGTGGCAAGTCGCCGAGGTCGCGGTAGTTTACACTGTTATCCCGCGGCCTCAACACGGCGAAAAGAGGGGCCAGAGGGGGTTTAGTGGGTCGGGTCACCAGGCTGTCTGGTTAGCAGACAGTCGCGAGTGACTCAACCCCACACTCTCCCGGCAGTTTCAAAAGAGCCCCGCTGGTGAGGTAAGGTTTGTTGAAACTTCCCCCTCTATAAAAAAAAAAAAAAAAAAAGGCGAACGTACCTCGATCAGATCGGGGTCGTTCTTCAAAAGGACCAGGTCAAAAGTACTCGAAACCGACGAGCGTGTATGAAAGCATTGATGAAAGTGGTATGCAAGGATCGGAGCATATGGAATTCCGTGATCTCTGCCTACCCCAATGGGAAGGAGGCGTGATGTATATGTATGTATGTATGTATTATTAAACTATCCCCAAAAACATAAATTGTTGCCAAGTCTTGAAATACTCGGACTTGAACATCTCGGTAAATCTTAAGTGATTTATACACCATAGAATCGTCAGTAAGCCACTTCATAAATTATCTCGAGAGTGACAACCCTAGCCTGTGATTTCGGTAGAGTTAATCCATTTTGCCAGGGCACAGGCAAGGCTTTTGTTTGGCAAACATACAATTAATCTTGTTGCTACATCTGAGGTATTCGCTTGTGCATAAAGTAAACATACTATTAGTATGTTCAAAGCGTGCCTCTTACCAATTGGTAGACTTTTCTTCCTTTTGAGGTATGAAACTCTAAAAAGGTTTAAAATAATATTTTATAACGTAATATCATTCATCATCATCACATAAAAATGACGAATAATACTGAAAACGGGAATATGTGTAATTTTTAATCATACTAATGATGAAGAACCAGTTGCATTTTGTTTCGTTCTATGTATAAAAAAAGTGTAAAATATAGAATTGGTAAGAATCGTGATAGTAACATAATTATTTTTAAAAAGGAGCCGGTTGAGAGTGGGATTCGCGCAACGATAGTTTCGTACAAATTTTTAGTTAAGTTAACATTTTCCCAATAAAAAAACTACAAAACAGTGTTTGGATTTGTTGCTTGCTCATCGAGGTACGTTCACCTAGGTCGACCACTACATAGTACTACTTAATACGTATGTATATAATATCTTAAGTCCAGTAAATCTCGCAAAGTATAAATTATATTGCAGGAACCCTTGACCCGACAGCACTTACGCGGTAACTCGACCCCTATTTATATAAAACATGAAGGAAATCTTTATTCATATTAACTCTTACGTGGAATACTTTAGCGTCTTTTCTTTTTAATTTTAGCATCAACATTCTCGTTGAAAGCACGAACTATTTGTATGTTTTATCTATCATGCGTGTGTTATTTCAACTCGTTTCTCAGACGTATTCGAAAGATATTTAGAGATTTACGGCCTTATCATAAAGTTAAAATATGTTTTGTTTCTTTCGTTCTGTAGTCTTTTTATAGTCGATAGAGCGAGACAAAACATATTTTTAACTATATCAAGCTTAAAATACGTTTATGAATAAGGCCGTTAATATATATCTATATTATCTATACTAATATTATAAAGAGGAAAAAATGTAATTTTGTATGTTACGAATAAATTCAAAAACTACTCGACCAATTTTAAAAATTCTTTCGACAATAGAAAGCTACATTATCAACAAGTAACATAGTGTATATAGTACATCTACATTGCACCCAAGTAAAGCCGGGTTTTGTTACTTTTAGTAAAACTTGACTTCATTTTAAAGCTTTCAAACAACCGTACTGGAAGTACTATCATTGTATATTTCCTGTTAAAGCATCAACGAAAACCGTTTCAATTCCCTAATTAACGACTACGAAAAGTTTAAGCGGAAGCAAAGTTCGCTTAGAGTGTAATTTAGCCGGAAATTTGAAAATAGAATGTTACACCTTTTATCTCCGTGTCTACAGAGCAATAAAATTCAGAGACATGCCTCGCGATATATCAAACGTTTCGAAGATGCCAGAAGCTCGCCACTTTACGTCGTAGACAGGAACAAACGATCTTTCCGGCTGTTTGATAAGATTGGTTTAAAGAAAACAGGTTCTTATTTTAATAGACTTAAAATCGATTGTTACTCAATTTTTGGTCACTGGGTTCACTTTACCACTATTTTAGGTACTTGACGGTGAAGAAAATTCGCTATATATAGCATTACTTCGATTTAAAGAATTTGTAGTCGGTACTGTGGAACTTTTATGAATCTAGTTATTGTTTTCTATAAAAAAACGACGTACTTGTTTTTCGATTTTCGAAAATACAATTTTCATATTGTCAAAGATTTTTTCTATTCCCAGATGATTTACTTACAACAAAATATTTGCGCGTGGGTACAAATTTCTTATTTATAAATAAAAAAATATTTTTGAGGTGATATATTATGCAATTTTATATGTAAAATTTAATTAATTGGTTTTCAATTTAAATAAAATAACTTTTCGCGATTTCTTATTTATCCGAGGTTTCGAATGCAGCTGTATGATATTGTCTATCATTTTCTATATTATGGCATTCGAAACGTTGCGTCAGGATTAATAATATAAATAATAAATTGGGTTTTAATACGATACAGGTTATTTTATTTAAATGTGTGATATTGGAGTTAATAATATTTTAAGTTAAAACTTAATTAAATCAGAAGAAAATACTCTATCGACGTGAATATTATAACAATTTTGTCTTACTTGGGTCGGTAAACATTTTATCTTTTATATTGAAGGCCCTCATGATGTAAATTAGATGTAAACTGGCTTTTGTATGGAATTTCATATTATCCAAAAAAAAAATATAATTAATTGTAGGCATTACATGAATCCACAAATATGTTAGAACACAGGATTATATTTGTATAAAATTTAGCATAGTGGTCCAATATTCCTAGTGTAACTTTTCCAAGTCAACTTCGTAAAACGAATACGTATTAAAGAGTAATGAAAACTGACACAGTCACAAATATGTATATACACAATACACATACACAACTAACCATATGGCGACGACCCAATAGATTTGAATGCAAAACAAACATACATTATATGCATTACTTATATCTAAATAGTTCTACAGCTCTAAAAAAATCTCGAATATTTTCTTACGCCAGAAATAAATCTTCATTCAATCCCGATGCGATAGTGGGCTGTTTCTGAAAGTTATAATTGAAAAACTTCTGTCGTGACCAGTTCAGCCTCACTGACTGCCCGATAACCGTTCACTTCTATTTCGTATTTTTTTTTGAAGGCCTTCGTTTTAATTTTTATATTTTAAGATTTGATACGAGATATCTGTATGTAAGGTTTTTTTTTTTTTTAAATTCGCTTTTTGAATCGTTAATTATTTTTAGGCTTTGATGCTAAACGCAATGCATACCGCTTAAACAGGGATCTGATACATACATATACATCAGCCGGCCTAGCATGACCGCCACGAGATATGTCATGGACGGGAGAAGATAAACTAAGATATAAGATAACTCGATGTATTATATCTCGACATCGACAACTTTGATAGACAAGATATCTCGATCGACAAATATATCTACTTTTGATATTAGAAGTCGAGTTTTAAGCGTAAGTGTCATGTTAGACCCGGAAGACAAAGAGATATATTCGATTAAAACACGAGAAAACGGTCGACAAAATTTAGTCGCGGTTGTCATGCTAAGCCAGCTGGTAACATTTGAAGAGTGAGCATATATCTAAACAGTTGGAAACACACTCGCGACACTTGAGGTTGCTCGTGCTTATTAGCGGTGAAATCATTTTGTATTTTTGAATTTCCGAATCTTCCCACGCGTTAGGCATAGAGATTTCAAGTTCTCCTATCACTGATCATTTTAAAATTAATGATAGATTTATTTAAAAAAAATATACATAGAAATAATTGTTTTTAAATCCCGTGTAAATAGAAGTCAATATACTCTACCGATCATAAAATATCTCCGTAGCACTTAAACAGGCGTAATATAGGCAGTAAAGTTTAAAAAAGTAAATTCTTCTTTGCCCTACCCGATCGAAACATTTTTTTTTTTTAAACTTAATAGGCAGTTGTTTGACCACTAACCCACCTGGTGGTAAGTGGTGTTGCGGTCAAGGTGGTAAATCTTTTGTACTGGATTTGAACCTGGGATCTCCAATGCTAAGCGCAACGCACCATGGAGTCAGTCAAAGAAGTTTGTTTTTTTCCTTCATTATGAAAATGATTCCAGAAATGGGCATAAATATTCTATGATGTTAGGCTGAGTTTCGTAGACGTGCTACGCATGATGCAACATTATCGTCTACGAGGCTACGGCGTAGATGATAAATATTTATATTCCGTGACGTGTTATGATAAAAAGATATGGGCTAAAGTGCAAAAATAATTTCAAGGCGAATTTTTCTAGTTTTATCCGACTCCATCAAGAAATAAATTTAATATTTTTAAAAGGTTTTCTTAAAAGACCTCGTCTTTGTACGTTAATTTTGCGTACATTTAAATCAAAACGTATATTTTACTTAATATACTTATATTTTAGTCAAGTATTAATTTTGTATTAACAAAGAAACAAATCTTTCCTCTTTATAAAATTTGTATAAATACTTTGCGAAAAACACTATAAAAAAAGCATATAATCTTTCACAAGTTATAGGTCGTCGAGGTATTTTGAGTACTTTACCTTAATTAATTAACTTTAAATTATAAAGTTATTCCGAGCGCGTAATTTTCTCTAGGATCATAAAATTATTATTAAACACAGCAAACTCCTAATTTGAATACATTATAAAGGTCCCTTTATATAAGACCTTATTAAAACTGGTACATATTCTACAGGGTCAAAGTACTTTTTTAAGAACTTTTTTATACAATAACTAACCTCCGACTTTGTTTACTTGTATATTTTGGGAATGGAGTAAAAACTTTGTTATTTTTTTATGTTAGATATCGACAGACGAGCATGAGGTTCACTTTATGGTAGGTGATAGCCACAGAACATCAATCAATGATGCGCTGTCAACCTACTTTTTACTTCAAGCATTCGGAAGTCCATAGACTGAAATCAAAACGCGCAGTGTACACTATCGAACCTACCACATAAATTATTTTAAACAAATTGTGCCATTCGGGCAATCTAATTAAAAAGCAATTTACGAAGCATATTGCATACATTTCCCGAAATATAAAAGTTATTGCAAATAGGGTAACCATGTGTTCTGTACTCCCGGATAATTGGGAAACTTTGATAGCCTTTAGAAACTCGGCTCGTTGAAAGCCAAGGGACTTTGGTAATGGCAAACATAACCCACTCGACGCTTTCTAAATAGTACTTTGATCATCAATGTGTAGCTATATCAAGTGAACCTTACGCTCGTCTGTTTTTGGGGCTTTTTGTATAAATTATGAAAATAATTATCTAACTACGGAAAAAATATCCCCGCATTAGCAACATTTGGTTGCCCTACTTGCCAAATTTTTGGGAGTATATTTCTGCTTCACGAGGGTACCAATTACGGTATAATTGGGTTCTTGTGCTGGCATAATATATAAGACCGCATAATAAATATAACAAGCTATCGTAAAACCTTACTAATAAAACAAAATTGCTATATGTATTTTATTATTCCTATTAATTTATTATCATACCTTTTTAATATTTAGACATAATTATTGTGACGTGAAAATATCACAGCATATGCTGAGCTATACATTCACAACCCCAGTGCACTGCGAGATGACTGTAATAGCTTAATTTATATTTTTAGTTAAATAAAATAACTTTTACCGGGATAAAATGCGATTTATTATTTAAAATATAAAATACAAAAATGACAGTAAATATGAACTCCGTAGGAGTAGATAGCGTGAATATGGAAACTTTGTGATAATTCAAATCGAACAGCTGTCACCTTTCAGTCTGCCCGTGACCACGGTTGCTGTAAAACGTTGATGTCGGGATAAATAATATAAATAATGTAGATGTAATATATGCAAAATCCCTATGTCGCTGATAATGTTATTTTTCTATTGGTGAAAGATTTTTTAAAATCGGGCCAATAGTTTTTGACTTAAATCGTAACAAACAAACAAATAAATCTTTCTCTTTATTATATTAGTTATATAAGTCGCGTATTAATCCGGTAATAGTATTTAAATGTGTGATATTCACGTTAATAAATTAAAATACTGGTTTTAGTTGTTGTCATGTTGTACTTTATTTTTTCTGTTTACTAGCGGACCCAATAAACGTTGTCCTGACGGAAGGTTGGCTTCAAAAATATAAACAAAAATCATTTCTAGAATAGATCCGGTCACGGATACATAAGAGAAAGTTTATTGATATGAATTTCTTTTGTTTCAGAAATACGTCAGCGAATTGACCGTGGTTCGAGATTGTGTAGAGTCGTGCAGTGAAAAAGGTACACATTTTTTTGTGATAGTAGACGAGCGTGAGTCTCATTTTATGGCGGTCATACTATAGCCACAGGACATCTATCAGTTATGCGCTGTTAAAGCTGTATTTTTTTCTAACTTCAGAGATAGATTAGGAAATATATAAACTAATTAAAGTTGTGATACTCGTAAAAGGTCCTTTTGGACTTATCATTCATATAGAAAATTATCTCTATTCGCCGGATCTAACACATACATATATACGTGTTAAACCCGACGTGACTTGAACCCTTTCAAATACTGAGCAGAGATACTATAATTTATAAGAAAAAAATGAACATAGACATTTTCTTTTACTCTGCAAACGAATAAAATAATTAAACGTAGAAAAGTAATTTGTATTTAAAAAAAATATTAGTTCAGCCTAAAATGTGATTTCTGTAAAGTAATATCAATTATAATAATAATAGCCTTTATTTAACAATCTTACATATTATATGATAAAAAAACTTAAATAGTAATTAATTATTTGACACCGGTTTTGCGGTCAAGATTGTCTTGCTTTCCAGCATAGGCCTCCTCTAAGGCTTTCCATTTTTGACGATTATTCGTCTCCCTTCTCCAGGTAATACCCGCTATTGTTTTGATATCGTCCTCCCATCTGCGACGTTGTCTCTTATCGAATATCAATTACCATTTATCAAATAGTTTATCAACTAACGTTGAAACGGACACGCCTCAGTGTGAGAAAGTTTTAAAAAGTTGTAGACCGCATTATTTGCTCGCGAATGTAGGTATAATGGTGTAATTGTATGACACACTTCAAACAAAATTGCCTTTCTTGTCGACATTTTAACCTAGTTTTATGGTGTCGTGCATTACTTCCATTTTAAATGTATATATTACATTTATATAATGATGTGTAAGGCCTTGTTATGTAAGTCATAATTGTTATTGAATTGAAATTCAAAATCATTTATTAATTTAGGTAACACAATGAACACTTATGAACGTCAATAAATAATATCCAGTTTCAAATCGAGAGCGTAGAACGGACG
The DNA here is from genome assembly GCA_905404175.1 of Anthocharis cardamines. Classification (NCBI taxonomy): domain Eukaryota; kingdom Metazoa; phylum Arthropoda; class Insecta; order Lepidoptera; family Pieridae; genus Anthocharis; species Anthocharis cardamines. Next base: position 1,684,305 of record FR989972.1, on the reverse strand, counting down.
AGATGAACTGGCAATAAACACTCCGCCACTCTTTTTAATCGCCAAGTTTTTTGTTTTACAAATGTATGTAAGGAGCTGCAACCATTACACCGTGTTCCACTTGACATCTTTAAGTAATTAACTGTAATAATAAAATATATATACATAAACCAAAAATATAAAAAAATACAAGATTTGTCCTATATCAGCTTGCAGTCATGATGAAATAGGAGCACACACTTACATACTAGTGGGAACAATACGCAAATACATAGTCGAATTAATCCATAGTTCTGTTTAAATCTATTTTTATATATTGTGTTAATATCTAATAATTTTTTTCTAAGTCTTAAATCTAATATTAAACTCCCATTGTCTGTGATTTAATCACAATATTTTAAAAAAAATATTTCGTAAGACACCCATAGTACACATAAAACATTTTATATTGAGATTGTTTTTAAACCGTGAGGTTAATCATATCTACATACATACTAAAAAACATACTTCATCTTTGGAAGTCGGTTAAAACCTCTCATATTCAGTTAGGAGCACTTTTATTTAACCACTTTTACGCTAGCTCAAGCATTCTTCTTCAAGTATGAAAGTGTTGAGGGAAATAGTTGCTAGTTTTTCGTGAATTACGTAACCACCCTCGTATTTATTTCAGAACATTAAGGTGAACACGCTACATTATAGTCCATTTGTTATCTGAAGCCTGAACTCTTTTGTTTTGGGAAAATTATTTCTAGTTTTCTTTTCTGTTTTAGTCTTTACAAGAGTTCGCGTATATTTTCATTCCTTTTCATACAAATCAAATTTCAATTTGCCCCTGGATAACAACCACTCTGTGGAACCAGCTGTTACCAACTCATACGATATGGGAACCTTCTAAAAAAAACTAAAAGGCCGACAACGCATATATGACGTTTAAGCCACGGACGTCCATCGGTTAATTACTTACCATCAGGTAACACACGTGTTCAATTATCTGCTTTTTTTATAAAAAAAAAAATTTATCGAACCTACACTTTTCTTAAAGGCCGGCAACGCGCCTGCAAGCCCTCTGATGTTGCGGATGTATATGGGCGGCGGTGATCACTTACCATCACGAGAACTACCTGCAAATTTGCTTTACATAAAAAACCTGCCTACTTTATGCATAAAACAACTAGGAGTGAGGCGTATTTATCGTAACAGTTATAAATCACAGGTAGTCAAAGATAACAGATAACAGTTGTTCCTGCGGTTGTGATATATCTGTTGTTGAAAATATCATGCAATACTATATAACAACTTTTCAACAAATACTAGTAACAGCCAAGCCATTACAAAACAACTGTGATTGTTACCTGTCTCAGTTAAACATTTATATGATTGTCGCGTGCTAAATCGAAATGCATCTAGTATTTATTATCACATTGAAAAGTCACTCCTAAATTAGATCGTATTATAGTATTCCTTTAGTATCTAACAGACTTTTATTTAATAAAAGATATTTACCTGTTATTATGGAGTAACCGATATCATGTTTGACCTATTATCTCCCTTGTCTATTAGTAAGTAGGCTTCGCACGGGTGCAAGGTTACTCGCTGATAATGTAGCTAATTGCGGCTATTTTTTATTGGCAACCCGTCACTAATGCATTACATACTCATTAATTATTCATCGAAAAAACCGATAGCTAGTATTTCTTATTTATTTATTTAAGGTTACAAAAAATTACAGTAAAGCCTTGGCATGACAATTACTACTACACAATTTAGAAAAATGATGGACGAAACAAATCATAATATTAAAATTTCGATATTGAGCAGTAGGATCTTAGACCATTACGTTCTATATTAAGGTTTCAAAGTGTTCATTAGAGTCTAATACAAGTGGTAATGATTATAAATGATATATTTGTATGTTTTATTCATATCTGCACTATTGGAGAATTGTAAAGGAAACTCCAAGCACAGCATTGTTCGCTTGGCATTTCGCCACAAGCAAGATTCTACGCTGAATATTTGCCGATTGGAATATAAATAATCGATAGGAAATGTCTTTTGGGAGGTTTAGAATTTTATATTGTCTACAGGAATGAGGATTATGTATAAGTTTGTGCTGTCAGCTGAATTTGAAAGAATCTGAAATGAAACATTTATACCTACATAGTATAAAACAGTCGCTTCCCGCCATCTGCAAAATACGCTTAGATCTTTTATGCTATGCAATGGATTTAATGCAGTTTTTAGCAATAAATAGAGTTATTCAAGAGGAAGGTTTATCCATTATATTGTTTTCTAAATTTTTTTGTAATTAATGGTCCACAAAACAGAATTTAATACATAATATATAACATAAAGTGACAGTGTTATACACATCGTATGTAATATTAAATTCTTCTAGATGGGAACACAGCATGCGAAATTAAACTATTGAGCAAGATCACGTCAACTGGACCCCCCATTTTCCACTTGATCATAAAAATTAAGTTCATGTACCTTTTTTATAAGTACATACCATGATAAAATCATCCCCCAAACGATTTTTAAAAATTTCGATTTTAACAATATTTTCTTTTACAATGAAAATTTTAGGTACTTTTAATTAAAAAATGGATTGTAAATCAACCGTTAAAGTTAAATTAATGGGACTTGGATGATTTATTTTTAAAATGTTTATATTTTAATAAAATATTAATAACTAAAAATTATTTGTTTATTATCATATTATTAATTAACTTTTAAGTTAACAAATGAAAATTTAATCGACTTCTCGGTGACTAAATGAAGTTTTATTTTATCGGTTACACGCGTTATTTATTAAAATTTAAGATTTCAAAAAAAAAATTCACTGCTCGCGATTAGTTTAAACAATATGAATTTATTTATCACAGCGCGCCGAGCGCCAGGCGCTATCAGAATACCGCGCCGTCGAGCGACAGACTACGTTGCAGCTTCGAATAATTATAATTAAAAATGACAATTCAAAATATAATTATCGAACAAATTTTATTATTATTCGCATCAGTACTTGGATTGTTATTTACAGGTTTTTCGCGAGAATTTTCAGGTATTCCAGACTTGCGGCCTAGATAAATTGCTCTCTCACAAGAATTGCACATGTAATATCCGATAAAATCTTTAAAGTCGCTAGCTCGGTTGGTTGTAATTAGAACTAATTTTTTCATTACGTATTTATGATTCTTTTTATTTAATGGATTGCAAAATTTATTTACTCGGCCCATTTTAAATCACAAAAATTATTATGAATATAAATAAAAATTATAATTTTAATAGATAAAGAAATAACTAAATTTACACAACTAAAACTACAAACTTCAGTTCTTGTTTTTGATAATTATATACCTACTCGTATTTAACTCACTTACGAATGAACTTATTCAACGAATAAATTGAAATGACTACTAAAATTCTTTTGTTATTTAACTGGAGACGCAAATAATAAATTAAAAAATACACGCTTTTGTAAAATTTTTAATTGATTATTTATTAATTTTCCCTGTTTAATGTATAAATAAAAAATGATTTAATTGCATTGTTCATGACATTTTTACATGAATAAAATTTGTTTAATAATAACAATAATAGGATAATAATAATAAAATTTGTTCGATAATTATATTTTGAATTGTCATTTTTAATTATAATAATTAATCGAAGCTGCAACGTAGTCTGTCGCTCGACGGCGCGGTAATCTGATAGCGCCTGGCGCTCGGCGCGCTGTGATAAATAAATTCATATTGTTTAAACTAATCGCGAGCAGTGGAATTTTTTTTTGAAATCTTAAATTTTAATAAATAACGCATGTAACCGATAAAATAAAACTTCATTTAGTCACCGAGAAGTTGATTAAATTTTCATTTGTTAAATTAAAAGTTAATTAATAATATGATTATAAACAAATAATTTTTAGTTATTAATATTTTATTAAAATATAAACATTTTAAAAATAAATCATCCAAGTCCCATTAATTTAACTTTAACGGTTGATTTACAATCCATTTTTTAATTAAAAGTACCTAAAATTTTCATTGTAAAAGAAAATATTGTTAAAATCGAAATTTTTAAAAATCGTTTGGGGGATAATTTTATCATGGTATGTACTTATAAAAAAGGTACATGAACTTAATTTTTATGATCAAGTGGAAAATGGGGGGTCCAGTTGACGTGATCTTGCTCTATTACAATTACAAAAAAAAAAAACAACATTTTAAAGAAGAACTATTAAGCACGATTTTAATATATAAATAGTTTCGGATAAGAAGAAAATGTCGGCCGCTTCGCGTATAAATTCGCGGAGTGAGCCGGCGACCGCCTGTTGGCGCTATAACTGCGCCTCACGCACAACAGACCGCCCTATTTTTATAGGGCGCGACCCCGCTGTCCCCAGCAAACGATTTCATCTGTCATCTGGGTCCGACGAAGAATTCCTGTAGCGAGAAAATGTCGAGGTCCTTACAATACCTATTGTGCAAGTAACACATTCGGTACAGCTGCAGCGCCGAGTGTTGACCGAAGTTAGTTCGACAACAAGGAAGAGCGAATGTCACAATATTTTTATGTTATCTTTTTTTTTAGTTGTTTTTTGTATTTTAATTTCCCTTTTGTATTTTTTCGTTTTTTTTTTGTTAATATTTAATTAGCGTTTGAACATCCGTGAGGTGACTAGGCCACGGCTGAAAAACAGCGTGGTGAGTTTGCCAAAACCTCACCACACCATGCTGAGTCCAGTGGCCTTTTCATCAGAAGTGTATATATATATTTAATATTTTTATTTTATACTGTACTTTGTATTTACTTTCTGTTGAATAAACGTATTAACTAGTCTATTCAATATTGTGGAGACGGCTACATGACGTGGGAACTGAGACTGATCTTTTTAATTAAGTTTCTAATCATAATAGTAATATTATTCATCATTCCACTTCACCACCTAAGTGTATTGCACCCGTGTGAAGCCGGGGCGGTTCGCTAGTTTATACTAATATTATAAAGAGGAAAGATTGGTTTATTACGATTTAACTCAAAAACTACTCGACCAATTTTAAAAATTCTTTCGCCCATAGAAAGCTACATTATCAGTGAGTAATAAAGGCTAATGTGTATAGTACATCTACATTACACCCGTGAGAAGCCGGATCGCTGGTTCTAATATAAAAATATATTTAAAAAACAATCCATTAACTGATTAGATATTCTTTTCATATTTCTTAGTAAAAAATGTAAGCATACCTGTGTTTTGGATAATTTGAAAGCTAAAATTTTTCTTCTTCTTCTTTTTAAATTCTCTTTTGTGTTTACTGGCACACAAACAGTTACCCAGGCAGATGCTGAAAATCAGCGCTGTAGCCTGTACTGGTTTACAGCACAAGCTGAGCATCGGCCTTTTCTTTCGCCACACAGCATATTTAGTGTAGGATTAAGAGTGTAATTGTTAAGAATGTAGTGTAAATATTAAGAATGTTATGTTTTGTGTGTGGCATCGAATAAATGTTTCTTATTTATTTAAAATCAATTAAAACTGTGCCAATGCTTTTATTTTTGCTTAGATCTATATTTTTCTAGAATTCTGAACAGACGCCACCTAGCTTATGAATTCGTATCAAAATAAACTTGACTGACAAAATTCACAAACAAAATGGCGATTGCAAGTGACAATAAAAAAGATTTAACATATAAATGAAACGCCCAAATTGCTCTTTTATAGCTAATTCAGTAATCAAATGTAATAGCGTGTCTATAAAAGTAAGAATTACTGTATTTGGTCAGTCTAAATCGAATGCGATGTACAGCGATTTCGTTACGTTGACCTTTGTTTTATGTCAGCTTAAAACTAATTCTAATAAAACATTGATATACATATATTATCAATATCAAGTGAACCTCATACTCAACGGTCGATATGTAATGGTGCGACTAATGGCGGCACAGCGTGCGCTCTAGTGTGCATAATTACACTTCCGTCAAATGCGTGTACTCACTCCAAGTGTACACGTGTTAAAAGTAGCGTGAAGAAATTTTAAATTATTAGAATATTCCGAGGCCAAACGTCGTATACGTGACATACATTACCCTCGCTATTTTCATAGATTTAATATGAAAAATTATTCCGTCCACGCTCCACGTTTTGGGGCGTTTTGTCTGCAATCTACGTGTACTAGATCTGAGGAGGCATTGATAGTGACTTGTTAGTATTGAATCTTTTGGTACGGATATATTAGAATTAGAATACGACCGCATTCGTGGGAAGTACGTATCTCGCGTTTAGAATAAATAAAAGTATATTTTTGTGACAGTGAAAAAATTAATATTTAATAAATCTCTCTCTGTCTTACTAATAATACTAATATTATAAAGAGGAAAGATTTGTTTGTTTGTTACGATTTACTCAAAAACTACTCGACCGATTAAAAAAAATCTTTCACCGTTAGAAAGCTACATCTTCACCGAGTAATATTTTTATAGATATGTCTCCAGAAATAATTAGGGATCCCAACTAAAACTTGAATAATATAACCCAAGGTGTAAAACAAGGGAGTAATCTCTGGATCTACTGAACCGATTTTAAAAATTCTTTCACCAATAGAAAGCTACATTATCAACGAGCTACATAGGCTATTTTTTGTGTAAAGTACATCTACATTGCAACCGTGCGAAACCGGGGCATGTTCCTAGTGAATAATATAACTAATTCCCGACTTCCAAAACAATTGTCTTTAATTATTATTTTTGTTGTTGTCTTTAATTATTATTTTTCTTTGTTCACAGAATGGTGGGGTGCCCGCACGTTTTGCTGCGAAACGGACGAATGTAATGGCGCATTCTCAACATATCCCACTATATCCTTAATCATTGTCATCGCCACTGCAGCTTTTTACCTACACTGACTATATCCCCCATACAGTAAACTTTAAGATCCTATTTGACGATGTACAGAAAGTCTTGGCGAGACCATAAGCTTTTAAATATCGATATTAAGTTAATTTTTAATAAAGGTGAGTTGTATTGGTTTTTGTGAAGCCTTGGGACCGTCATCTTTTAAAGCAGCTATTGCAGGAGTCTTTGACGACAGAAAGAGACAGAGATACTATATGTATATAGCTGTCATCTTCTCTCGTAAATTATGACTGCAATAATACTACAATGAAAGCTCGTGGTGCAGCTGTCCTTATTGTTTTACTTTTAAATGACTTGTTTCACTTATGTGAGTTATTAATATGCTAAGGTCTCGCCAAGTTACTATAACATTCCGAAATGTATCGAGCCAAAGTAAGGTATACTTTACATTTGTGCCTCTGAAGATATCCGCCTAGCATGACCATCAAGAGATATCTCGCGGACGAGTGAAGATAAACTAAGATGTAAGATATCGAGATAAATCTCGACATCAGCAACTTTGATAGACAAAATGTCTCGATCGATAAATACTTTGGATATTAGAAGTCGAGTTTTAAGTGTAAATTTAATTTGAGACCCGGAAGACATAGAGATAATCGATTAAAACATAAAACGGTCGACAAAATTTTGTCGTGGTTGTCACGCTAGGCCGGCTGCAATATATTAAAAATCTTAAAACACGTCTGTGGGACAAAACTTAAGTAGATAAAATAAATTATTTTATTTACTTAAAACATGAACATTCTAACTTCAGATAAGAAAAATAGTATATTTAAATAAAATTGACAAATCCTACGGTTATTTGGTTTATGTGTAATAATTTATTTTTAAGTAACTACCTACTCGTGATTTATAATATGTAACGTATTTCCTTTTTTCATATTAGATATCGACAGATGAGCACGAGGTTCACTTGATGGTAGGTGATACCTCAGCCACAGAACATCAGTCAAAGATGCGCTGTCTACCTAAGTTTAATTTCGAGCATTCGGAAATCCATAGACTGAGACCGAAAGGTTTTTCATCTATGAACGGTGGTTCGTTACCCGGTCGGAATTTCAATATTTCTCCCACCCGTTTAATGCCCGAAGTGACCAGATGTGGGAAAAATATAATTATAAAAAAATATAAACATGTCTTCTCGGAGATTCGAACCCGCGACCCACGTTGTTAAAAAAAATAATATTCGTTAAAAATAAATAACGTAGTTTATTTTAAATTTAAAATGTTTTAATCAGCAACTTCCATAATTAAAATAATATTTTAACAAGGCCAGCACCCGTTCATAGCTGGCGTAAAAATGAAAGAGGGCGTCGGGTTGCTAGAATAATTTATAAAACTCCCGTGCTTAGTATTGCTGCTTAATTGTATAAATAACTAGCAACGCGCCCCGGCTTCACACGGGTGCAGTTTAGATATAATACTATGTTACTCGCTGATAATGTAGCTTTCTATTGGTGAAAGAATTTTAAAAATCGGTCCAGTAGTTTTTGAGTTTATTCATAACATACAAAAATACAAATCTCTGATCTTTATTATATTTAGTATAGAAAGTATAGATTACATTTTCCGCAATTCCGATGAATAAACGCAATTAACTTTTTATTATAAGTATTATAATATTATTATTTAAACAGTTGCCATATATAAAAATCCCTTTTTCTAACGGCTACTCTCTTAGTTTAGGGTAAAATACCAGTGTTTTGTCTATTCAGTAATTTTCATATTAATACAAACCCCCAACTTTTTCATCGGCTCAATAATATAATTGTTTGGATTGTAACAGCCCTTATTATCACTTATTTTTTTATTTTTTTTATTTTTTTATTTTTATTTTTTTTTTTATAACAGAGCGGACAACCGATCAGGTGGGTTACCTGATGGTAAGTAATCACCACTGCCCATAGACATCCGTGACTTAAAAGTCTCAGATGCGTTGTCGGCCTTTCAAGAATTTATAGGCTCGCTTTTTAATGGTATGATTTAATTTATGGTATGATTTAATTTTTTCGAATGATCAATGAATATAGATAGATATATATCATATCTATATATTTTAGCGTTGATGTAAAGTTACTTGCCGTTTATTTTAGAGCGTTTATTAAAACATATATTCGCAGTCCAATAAAGTATTTCTTGAACAATGTATATACTTATAATATTAGTATTTTGAATACAGTTTTCGCTTTGAAAGGCGTTTGCCCACTACACTGTATCATACCATGATCGTGCTACATATTAGTAAAAAAAACTATGAGACTATTGTCTTTTATTAACGCGAGTATCACACATTTAAATAAAATACTGTATACCGGATTAAAACGCGATTTATTATTTAAATTATTTATCCCGACGTTTCGGATGCTTTTCAGCAACCGTGGTCGCGGGAGACTGTCAGTCTGTCAGTCTCCCGCGACCACGGTTGCTGAAAAGCATCCGAAACGTCGGGATAAATAATTTAAATAATAAATCGCGTTTTAATCCGGTATACAGTATTTTATTTAAACTATGAGACTACTAGCGGACAGATTTGCAGATGACATAAATGATTACGACGATCGGATCGAAAGACGGATCGATCATCGGATTCCTAATAGAAAAATGTATGATCCGTCAGCCGAACTTTCGGATAATAGCCCTCTTACGTAGGGTCTTACGTACGATAGGGTGTAGTGAGCAGACCTCTTTAAAGAAATAAAAAGATAATTTCAGTCTGCTTTAGACAAAGGCAGAGACAATAGCGCTAATGTTTCAATAGCGCATTATTTTACTCATTGTTCTCTGTTGCGGAATTATTTTCGCTTTCAAGTAAATGTGACCAATCTTCAAGTGCTTAATTACCCATTTTTGGGCATAATTGCCAGCTTACAATAAAATTAAATGAAGAATTGGTCGTCAGGTGTAGACTTTTTCAATGTTTGCAATGGAATTATTCCCACAATAATATTGAGTATTTTTACTTGTAATTAGCGTTTGAAGTCTAGTCACATTGTGTAGAGAAAGATAGGGAGTGCATTTATAAGAAAATAATTATTATTAATAGTTAGTGGAATAAGTAAGTTAAGTTAAATTTTCCAAAAATTTAATCAAATTAAGTTTGGAAATTTTTGAGGTTTTAAAAAAGATCTCATTTATCATTTTTTAGAATGAATAGAACTTTAATAATAACTATAGTTCTAAAATATATCCTTTTTATAGAATTACGCTCTTATTCATAAACGTATTATAAGCTTTAATAGTTAAATTATGTTCTGTTTCTTTCGTTTTAAAGTCGATAGAGTGAGACAAAACACAATTTATTTTCAGCTTCATTATAATACGTTTATGAATAAGACCTTTACAATATTAGTAGATAAGATCAATAACATACGAAGTAGTAAGTGCGCACCGGAAGTCCAGTATTCGAATCCTGGTGAAACAAGATTAAAAGATTTTCGGGCAGGATTTAGAACTGAAGGTAATTTACTTTGCCTGTAAAGAAAATTGTTCAGTGAAACAGACACTTGTCTACTCCTTATGCCACCAAGGAACTTTGAATTCCTTACTTTTATAATTTGAATTTTTAAAAAATTATAAAAAGCTCTGTTATGAAGCTTTCTAGGAAAACTGAAAGTCAATTAGTAACTCCTCATTTATTTAAAATGTAAAGTACGGATAATTCAAAAAGGCAATTAAAAGATTCGACTATCTTAGCAGCAGTTAAATGTTTCAAACAAAATGGCGACAAAGGAGTAATACGAATAACTATTACAGATAACTCACTGTATTTAAATTGCATCTTTAGTTTATTTTATTATTATAAAAAAGCATTAAAGTGACCTCACTCAAAATTTCATCAATTTTTTTTTATAAAACGGCCTTCAAACAACAGGAAGGTAGACAGCACATCATTGACTGATGTTCTGTGGCTGGGGTATCTTCTACCATCAAGTTAACCTCATGTCTGTAATGTATTAACATTTAAAAAAAAAAACTATCTAACCACGAACATTTAAGAATCGGAAATTCATGGGCGGTGGTGATTACTTACCATCATCCTGATGGTACCATTGAGTGGTCTCGAAAGTCAAATGCAAAATTATATGGCCCATAAATCGATAAATGAAAAAAAATTGATCAAATCTCTTGATTTTAAACTAGGAATGTTATTTTATTCGCTAATGATATTATTAAAGCTACCGAAAAATCGGTAGATTCGAGACCGAATCTGGTAACCCACTTGTAATATAATAAAAAAAAAAACAATATCAGCCTTTAATTTTTACATTTAATCATTTTTTACTTCAAAAATAGTTTATAATTATAAAAATATTTTAGTTTTAAATTATACAAACAAAAACCTACAAAAAAAAAAATTAGTTACGTCACTACAATTCTAAATATCGCATCCTATATTATTTCGTGATTTTTCTATTAGATTTATGGCTAATACATATTTGTTAAATAATATGAATTTGTTAGCTTATTATGTTAATTTTTTGGTTTAAATTTGTAATATAAATTAAAATGTATTTACTTAGTTGTATAGGTATATGTTTATTTTATAATCGACTTAAATAATTACCTACTTAATTATAATTACATATTATAATAATGATAAATAAATTTTAATGAGATTATTTATGATTTATAATATTTTACGATTGGACGAGAAAATGTTCGCTTTATTTACGAATAAAATGAATTTAATTTTCTTAAGAAAATAAGAGTTTTCTTTTAAAATATGTATTTTGCTTGGATTTTGTTTAAAGTGCAGAAATAGAGGAATTGATTTGTTAACAATTAAACACTATCTTAAATATTTAAAATTAAGGTATGTACACACATTGTTTTGTCTTTTTTTTAAGAAAACAATATTTTTTACTTCTTTTAACTCAAAATGTTTTTGGCATCTATGGTTCGTTTTTACGCCATTTGTTGAATTAAGACCCCACCAGCATGTTAACATCTCGAGACTCCACCAGCAGTATTGTAAATGCATTATGCATAATGTTGTCAAGACATTAGGCTCAATTCACACTGATGGGTCAGCGCACACGTGTATTGCGCACTTACCCTAAAATGTAATATCTAAGTTTGCTTTGTAATAGAGATATATAAAAATAAACGCTTTATAGATTTATCATGTAAACATCAAAACTGAATAATTCTAAATTATAATAAAATTCTATTTAATAGACGAGAATTAATATAAGTCACGTAGTTTTAGGAAAATTGAATGTTTTAAAATTTAATAGCTAATTGTATTTCAAATTATATTAATTCATAGAAATAGAATTAAAATTAAAATCATGTACAATTTTTATTAGTTTGTTAATTTATTGGTAGCATAGTTTGTTAAGAACAGTTTCTGCTAACACGAAATCGGACACAGAACAATGCTTCTATTCCAAGACCGGAAAACCAAACCAAAAAAAGACCGGTAACACACCTGCAAATGTATGGTCAAATAGATGTAAATGCGCGTCGGCAATCACTTACCAACAGGTAAGCAGTTTACATTGTGTTTGCCCCCTATTTCATAAAAAAAAGAAACGCGAATATCAAACATTTAAATGATCAAAACTTAACCAATTACAACGCGTTTTGTTATTTTTTTACGGCCTTATTCATAAACATATTATAAGTTGGATATAGTTATAATATGTTTTATCTCTCTCTATCAAATATAAAAAGACTACAGAATGAAAGAAACAAAACATATTTTAACTATATCAAGCTTATAATACGTTTATGTCGTCTGTCGTAGACTCGTAGTTCGTAGTCTGCGCGTGAGCACGTTTGCTGCAAGGCACTCAAAACGCAGTAAATAATACAATTAAATCGCGTTTTAATTCGTTAAGTTTCTTTTAATTTAAAATAATAAAGAGTAAGACGTTTGATTTGGTTTTCAATTTCTAGTATGCTTCTTTTTTGAAGCATTTTACTGTCAGACATAAATATAATTATGAAAGAAATAAGTAGAGTTAAATACAATTTTGTTGTTCCACTGTAAAACTAATAGTATAGTTGTGCTATTTTAGATTTTGTTCCTAGCGAAATAAAGACCAATTTATGACTCATTCGTGTTGTGAATTTTTCCCTTTAAATATCATATGTGACCCCATACAAGAATGCATATTCCATTGATTTATGAAAATACGAGTACAAGGGTCTATCATAAGCTTGCAAAAAATATGAAAATCTTTTTCTCATTTCACTATAAAATTAATTTTATAGGTCTAGCTTTTATAGGTATATAACTGTTTTCAAGCTACATCACAATTATTTTGTTTAGCTTTGTATGTTTCTGTAATTATTATGGTAAGTTTCAGATACTTATTTTTATACACCACTAGTGGACCCCGCAGACGTTGTTCTGCCACAATTTTGGCTTTCTTAAAGAAAAAAGATATTCCCGCTTTTCTGTTGAAATTTTTCCTGAATTTTCTTTGCTATAAACCTCAGGACCCCGAGACCTTTCCAACGAATGCAAAACCGTGGAAATCGGTTCGTGCGTTCTGGAGTTATAGCGTCAGGAAGGAAAACCCGACTTATTTTTATATAGTAGAAGATTAAGTACACGTCTTTATTCATTTTAACAATATTCAAAAGTAGAACGAAATTCGTCAGACCGTATATTCCAGCGTCATGGTATCATTTGGCCAAACCTAAATGGTGATATGTCCGAATGACAAATGTTTTGACATGATGTAGGATATTGTTAGTTCGTTTGGCATCGTTTCATCTTAGATCAACGTGTCATTTGTACGATGTGTAATGCATATCGCATCTTTGGACATAAAATGACGAAACTCGTAATATTCCAAATGTGGAAAATATCTTTGCGTAGTGATAAGGCCAATTGGACGCTGTTAAGCAATACAGTGTCAACCCACATGGTTGCCAATTTGAGAAAATTGAGTTTGAAGGAAGGTTTTATTAAATTTATTTTAAAAAATTAACAGAAATAATGGTAATTATTCGGAAGTAGGGCTCCTGCGAAAATGGTGGTAAAAAATTTTTTTTTTTGTGTTTTTTATGCTTAAAGAACATGAAAGAAAGCAATTTCAAGATGGCGCGTGATGTTATTTTCAAAAAAAAAAATTTTTTTTCACCATTCCAAAAATTGATGCCTGTCGTTTGAAGACGTTTGTTTGTCAGTTTGTTTAAATTGACAGTTTTACTATTTCGTCATATTCCTAACCCATGACTTTCCTTGTTTACAATTTTTTTTATTAAGCTAATTGAAATGAGTAGGAATCGGTTCTGGCACTCGTCGGCCGCTGCCGCGGCACCGCTCGCTACGCTCGCTCGACTCGTGCGCGGTGGTCACCATACTAACATAACCTAACCTATGAGGTAGCTAACCCTACTAGTTTCACTCTTAAAAGGAGCCACCATCTAGGTTAGGTTATGTTGGTATAGTGACCACCGCACACGAGTCGAGCGAGCGAAGCGAGCGATGCCGCGGTAGCTGCCGACGAGTGCCAGAAGTCCAGAACCGATTCCTATTCTCCGTTTTAGAGTCTTCTCCTCGCTCGCTCGAAATATGTGTTATCAGCACTAAATTATCACTAAATTATGCTCCGATTATGCCGCATACTTTGACACGCAAGAATATCAAAACTTATGGGGTGTTCCCGTTGATCTAGAATCATGAAAGGCATGAAGCAATGTCATATAGCACAAGTAAAGGAAATAATCCGAAAACTGTAAATTTTTTATTATTTTTTATTTTTTATTGGGAAAATTTTTGCTGGTGCGCGAGTCCGACTCGCCCTTTGGTTATTTTTTTATTCTTTACTCATATATTTCCAATGTACAAAGAATTAATACAATATAACCTCTACCTATTTTGGAAGACAATAATAGGATTATTCCCATGAACAAGGAGTCTTTTAATGTAGGAGTTCTCTATAGCTATAAAAGTAAGAACATTTTTCCTTCAGATGCGTGTTATCTTATCAGTTCAGGGAAAATAGACGTACTAGGCAACGAACAATGAAGGTAAGACTTCTATGGGGAAACGCATTTAAGGGGAAAAACACGTACACCTTAGGGATATTTTCATAGCATTATTATTTAAATACCGAAAAATAGTATCGATATTCTTCGATATTAATGTACTATATTAGTTTAGTTGAATTATATTATAACAAGGTAATGTTTTTAGGAAATAATCTCTGGAATTACTGAACTAATTTTGGTTTTTTTTTTCACCAGTAAAACCTGAATGATATTTTATTTGTTGTGATTAATAATATTTTTAATGTGAACTCACAATACATATTTGTCAATAAATTCCGAGAAAAAGGGATGAATCGTTGTCTTATCGGTGTTCGCTGACAAACTAGGTGATTATTATACTCGTTAACGCCTCGTCTGTTATAACTATGTAGTTTATGCGCATTTCGCATCAACATCCACGCCTTTAAATAATTAATCTGGGAAAATAAAAAGTGTATATCTGGCCGCACTATATCTGTAGCTGTGGCAACACTGAGCTCTGACATTCATTATGACGTTTCGTGTCACTGTACGCGCCACGATGTTTTTGTTTCTTAAGTTATTTTTAGGAAAAATAATGGTGAAAAGTAAAAATCAAATACTAAAGAAGCTAAAAAAGCTTATTTTATTATCATCTTATGGTAAGTTATAAGTTTTTACATTAAATTTCAAGTCGATTGAGTCCTCAAAAATGTGTTATTAAACTTCAATCGTTTCATGATCGAATATCAATCAAACGTAATTTAAAACGTTACGGACATAACTGTTCCCTAGTTAATTATACATTCTCGAATTCATTCACATAAATATATTATTGTATCAAATTTTTGATACTCAAACTGTTCCGTCAAGATGGACGCCGGTGACAACAAACAACAAATAACAATGACCGGCGACCGATGTTTTCTGTGTTCGCAGACAATGATCTTGCGATACGTAGGTAAACTAACCTACTGTAAAAATACATATTATTATAAAGGACCTATGATGAATGATTTTTGAATTTGATAATATGCGATAAGACGAGCGGTTTTACTTGGTCAAATAATAAAATAATAGTAATAGAAAAAAGCATTATGTACAAAATTACTACTGCCATTATAGGACGAACGCATATACCTTATGGTATTTACATGGTAAAATTTATGAAATTATTCAATTAATGTAATATAACATGTACATGTGACCCTCGCGATAGGACGAGCGCCTATACGTGGTCTAAATTATGAAATTATTTACTGCAATGTGTGATACACATATGACCCATGCGATAGGACGAGCGCCTATACGTGGTCCAAATTATGAAATTATTTACTGCAGTGTGTGATACACATATGACCCATGCGATAGGACGAGCGCCTATACGTGGTCCAAATTATGAAATTATTTACTGCAGTGTGTGATACACATATGACCCATGCGATAGGACGAGCGCCTATACGTGGTCTAAATTATGAAATTATTTACTGCAATGTGTGATACACATATGACCCATGCGATAGGACGAGCGCCTATACGTGGTCCAAATTATGAAATTATTTACTGCAGTGTGTGATACACATATGACCCATGCGATAGGACGAGCGCCTATACGTGGTCCAAATTACGAAATTATTTACTGCAATGTGTGATACACATATGACCCATGCGATAGGACGGGCGCCTATACGTGGTCCAAATTATGAAATTATTTACTGCAATGTGTGATACACATATGACCCATGCGATAGGACGGGCGCCTATACGTGGTCTAAATTAAGAAATTATTTACTGAAATGTGTGATACACATATGACCCATGCGATAGGACGAGCGCCTATACGTGGTCCAAATTATGAAATTATTCACTGCAATGTATGACACACATATGACCCATGCGATAGGACGGGCGCCTATACGTGGTCTAAATTAAGAAATTATTTACTGCAATGTGTGATACACATATGACCCATGCGATAGGACGAGCGCCTATACGTGGTCCAAATTATGAAATTATTCACTGCAATGTATGACACACATATGACCCATGCGATAGGACGGGCGCCTATACGTGGTCCAAATTATGAAATTATTTGCTTTATGTAATGTATCATGAACATATGACCCCTGCGATAGGACGAGCGCCTATACGTGGTCAAAATTATGAAATTATTCACTTTATGTAATGTATCATACACATATGAACCCTTGCGATAGAAAAAACACATATACATGGCTAAAAATAATTCGTTCAATGTTATGTTAAATGTATCATATACATATGGTCTTTTTCGATAGGATGAGTACCTATACATGGTTTAATTATGAAATTATTAATTTAAAGTAATGTATCATGTACATATGACCACTGCAATAGGATGAACAGCCTAAACATGATCCTAATAATGAATGTATTCACTTAATGTAATGTATTATTCATATAACCTCTGTGATAGGACGAGGGCCTATATTG
This sequence comes from Anthocharis cardamines, assembly GCA_905404175.1. Taxonomy (NCBI): domain Eukaryota; kingdom Metazoa; phylum Arthropoda; class Insecta; order Lepidoptera; family Pieridae; genus Anthocharis; species Anthocharis cardamines. The sequence continues at coordinate 1,666,977 of FR989972.1, read as the reverse complement.
GTAAAAATATTCAGATGAAGGAAGTCCTCCTAATAGGATTAGGATAATGTTTTGAGAATCTGAAGAGAAGCAACACAATATATCATCACTGATTTTTAAAGAAAATTGATTATTATTAAAACAATATTTCCATTAATGATGACAAATAAAAAGATTAGAGTGGTCATGTGTGAGCTAAACAAAACATTGGACACTGTACTATCTAAATCAGATAATGAAGTGGCTAGACCTCTATCTAACTCTATCCATGTGTTGTGTGATGTACACCAAAGGAATCACTGATTAGGTGTGCAGTGATTTTAACAGATGTAAAGAAATATATGATATTTTAAAAAATAAAAAACTGATAAACTATTTGGGTAAAATGTAGCTAAAGAAATTAAAGACACTAAGTCTATTCTACAAGCATCAAAATAACTAAAATCTTTTACCCCTGACCTGTCCTGGAATAGGAAACATGAGGGGGGGGGAGCAAATCGCGTAAAGGAAGATACAAGCCAACCAACAACAGCAAGATCAAAATCACCCATATTAATCGCTGACAAGAAAAAAGAAAAGAGTAGGATTTGCACACCAAGCCATCACAGAAAATTCACTACAAGTAGCGGCAAGTTATGCCAGCAGACTCAATGTTTTCTCTACTGCTACAATTGACACCAATATAGCCAAATATAATAATTTAAAATAGGTGCATTAACATAATATATTATTATTATTGTGATCAATATCTATTTGAAATGTTTATTGTACCAAAACCAGAGGGATCTTCTATGCTTCAATTAAAACAACTAAATATAATTCTTCCAAACACATATTTTAAACTTGAAGGTATTAGAAATTCATTAAATTTCTCAAATAAAAATTATTATATGGCAGTTTAAATGATATTTAACTTTGCCAAAGAATTATGAGTTCAAAATATTATTTCTTGTAATTTCTACAGTACCTCATATTATATACATATGTAAATATAATTATAATTTAGGATCAAAACAAATTATCCTTTAATTTATATTAATCACATTCTGAAAGCAAATGTAGAATAAATGTTAAAATTGCTTGTGAGCATTTAGAATCATTTAGATTTATTATCAATTTTGAAAAAAGCAAATGAATTCCTAACAGGTGTTTGGGATTTATTTTAAATAGTGAACATTTTACACTTAGTCTTCCAAACAACAAAAAGGAAAAATTGTATCACTCTTAAGTTCTCTTGTATCAATTTGTACTGCAGTACCATATTGTTATTTATATACTAAAATATTAGGACAATATAAATATTATGTAATTATTTTAAAAATCTCATGGAAATTATGATGCCAAAATGAGCATAACCACTGAGGTTATTTTTGAACTCACTAACTTCAAGCTCACTGAAGATTCAAGAGATCATAAATAATTGTTTTGCAAGTTATTGTCTATACTTATATATTATATTACAATAGCTTCCGTTAATAAAATGGACAGTGTATAGTTAGTTCCTCACTTAAATAAACCAAGAAATTTTGTGTATTAAGAAAAATATATATTTTGCATTATAGAGTACATTATATAAATTATTGGAACTTAATATTAAAACCGAATTCCAATCTAAAATATGTATTGAAATTGAGTGGGAACTAGCACATTATGCTTAAAATAATATTATACACATATATTTAGTTAGATCAGAAATAGACTACTTTGCTACTAAAGCCAAACAAAAAGTGTAAACAAATTTGTTTCATGGCATAGTAAACCAGGTTGTAAGTCCATTGATATGTTTACAATTTCATGGAAAGAAGTAAAATTCTATGCATTCCAACTGAAAGCAGAGGATATTTTTATTATATTGGAAAAGCCCTTATTAGCTTGGTACTAAATTTTTCAATGCCCTGTTTGATTCTGAAATCAATATTTTTTTTTATTTATTTAAAGGCATAATTTATTTCATTATCTTTCAAAACAACTCACCCTCTGCATAAAATCATATACTAATTGCAGATAAAATTAATTATCAGCAATATAAATATGTATGATAATAATTTCAAATACTCTTTAGAATCTATTTAACATGGCCAAGAAAAAGTATTCTGTATATAAAAGTATGCAACAATATAGATCATATAATAAACAATTATGTGTATTCTGTCATAAAAATGATTTCAATTTGCTGTTATAATCAGTATATGTTATTTTTAAATTTCTGACAAATTTAAAATTGCACCAACTTGTGGTATACTTAATAATATAATTTCTGCCTTGTGTTGTAATTAAATACAGATCTAAGCACTAACAAATATTTATGGAGATATTTTCAAAGGTATACTTAAACTTAGACCTAAAGTTAAACTTGGGATCCAAGTATTGTATTTATTTATATTAAAAACCTTTTACCCTAGGTTATTATATTATATACAAACTCCAACATAGGTAATTATATTAACTAAAGGTTTAATTAAGAAATAATAATATATAAATAATATTACTTGTATTGACCACGTTACAAATATTCTCATTAGATTTAGACTACTCCAAACAAGTAAAACTATAACTGTGAATAGTTTTTAAACAAACAAAAACATTTATCTAACACTGTGATTATTTGGAAGTTACAAAATGACTTAAATCAAATCATAAAACCTATTATTTACTACTGCTTATCAATAAGGACTTAACATTCTCTTAATTAAGTCTACTGCAGGATGATTACTAAGATATGGCAATTAGATCCATGTGTAATACTATATTAAAGTGGAAAATAAAACGCACTATGATTATAAATTTTTATTATTGTTTCGAACTTCTTTTAACATCTACATAGTTATAACAGACGAGGCGTTAACGAGTATAATAGAATGATCAAAGTAACTTACCTGTAAGTGAACTTCGATCATTATTATACGAAGTTAACGCCTCGTCTGTGCAACCCTCCCTTGCAGTTATACCCAACCCAGCTCAACAATAATAAAAATTCTTATATATTATTCTTTAAACTAAATGAATGTCAGAGCTCAGTGTTGCCACAGCTACAGATATAGTGCGGCCAGATATACACTTTTTATTTTCCCAGATTAATTATTTAAAGGCGTGGATGTTGATGCGAAATGCGCATAAACTACATAGTTATAACAGACGAGGCGTTAACTTCGTATAATAATGATCGAAGTTCACTTACAGGTAAGTTACTTTGATCATTCTATAATATTCAACAAAAAAAAAATCAAAACACTCGTGAAAATGTTAAATATAAAATAAAACCTTGTGAATGTTCAAGCCCTAGTTCGAGTCTTGCAGAAAATAATTAGATTGACCCTCTTACGGGAATTATGATTAACTAACAGCGTAGGTAGATATTATGAAAGTATCCTCATGAGATAAAGGTATATTAATTAATGATGGTAATTAAGTAATGTATTATGTTGATCGATATAACAACGTAATATTTTACAAGGGTCTCATTCGGACTTCAATACGTATCAGCTTTTGAGCGAATGAAAAATTATTTATGTAAAAGGGTAACTTTTTTTTATGTTAGATATCGACAGACGAGCATGAGGTTCACTTGATGGTAGGTGATACCTCAGCCACAGAACATCAGTCAATGATGCGCTGTCGACCTACTTTCTACTTCGACCATTCGGAAATCCATAGACTGAAACCGAAACGCGCAACGTGCACTTCAGGGTTTTTCCATCTATGAACGATGATTCGTTACCCGGTCGGAATTTCGATATTTCTCCCATCCGATCAATGCCCGAAGTTACCAGATGTGGGTAAAACATGCTTACAGAAAATTGTAAACATCTCGTCCCGGTGGGATTCGAACCCACGACCCATCGATGAGCACGGTAGGTGTTCCTCCGAACGTGCCAACGAGCCCGTCAAAGTTTAACGTTATGTTGATGCTTATTTAGTTACAACATTTTACAAGGGTCTCACTCGGACTTCAATACGTAATCTCGGCTTTTGAACTAATGAAAAAGTATTTACGTTAAAGGGAAACGTTTACTTTCAATATAAATAGTATGTTAAGTAATCTTGTTTTAATTATTGATCAAATAACATGGAAATATACTAAAATTTAGAATTTGAGTAGAAAATAATATACTAATTTGAACTAAAATAAAATAAAAAATTATTTCTTTTGCAGTCAGTCAGTTAATAAATTATTATTACTTAGAGACTACTGGTAGCGTTCTATTTTCTACAGCTCAAAAAAGAATCCAAATGAAGACAGAATGCAGTGCCAATATTAGAATCAGTTCGCTTTGTCGTCACTTGCTCGTGTACTCACAAAACGAACTGATTCTTTTCTTGGCACTGGCTAAGTATCTTCTAGAAGACAAAATAAGACATAGTTGCCATTGAAGCACAGGTAAGATATGATTTTAATGGCCGTAGAGTACTTTGAGGTGTCCCGTAGGCAGTCATCAAAGGGGGTATCACAAGTCACAATGACGAGTGATTTAGTATGGGTATGATTTTTTCATACGTATGTATGTAAAAATGTGAGGCGGTATGATTTTTACATACATACGTATGTAAAAATCATACCGCCTCACATATTATATATACATCACGCCTCTTTCCCACACAGGGTAGACAGAAATCACGGAATTCTATATGCTCCGATCCTTACACACCACTTTCGCTTCTTCTACTTTCATCAATGCTTTCATACACACTCGTCGGTAACGAGCACTTTTTTAACTTTCACTTTTTCATAAAAAAAATTTTCCCTACTTTTCATCCATCCATCCTTATGATGATTTTTATTTACTCAAATGTTAAAATCTTCATATTGAAGAAAAGTATAATACTTTCCTTCCTCCATTATACAAAATGAGTATAGCGAAATCTACAATCAGCGGCTGCAATTACTATGAACACGTCAATAATCCTGGATAGCGCTATCGAAGTGTTTCGAGAGCTGAGTGTATATAGAACACCTTGCATCAACCATCAGGTCCATAGCCAGTCAGCGGTTCGACTGGTTGAGAATCCTCCTTCTAGATTGTCCTTCCACCACAAAATAACTGTGCCCTTTTTTATGTTAGATGTCGACATGAGGTTCACTTGATGATAGGTGTTCCGTGATTCCTCAGCCACAGAACATTAGTCAATACTGCGCCGTCGAACTACATTTTACTTCGAGCATTCGGATATTAACAGAATAGCATAGACTGTTACTGAAACGCGCAATATGCACTTTTTCTATCTATGAAATGTTTTATGGTAATAAATAAACACAACACCAAACATTTTTCACGTGTTAAGTCATTCAAAACTCCATTAATCTTTAAAACGGTGATTTAATCGAATAGTTGCAAGCGATTTAGCAAAAACCGCATGGATTATGCAGCCATTTGCATTTTATTGACACAAGCGACGAAATTGGAAAGCCGCTTTCAAACGGATTATACTTGCGAATGAGTGACGTGAACACTGAACAGTCTGCCCGTGACCACGCTTGCTGAAAAGCATTCGAAACGTCGGTATAAATATTATCTATATCTATACTAATATTATAAAGAGAAAAGATTTGTATCTTTGTTTGTTATGAATAAACTCAAAAACTACTGGACCGATTTTGAAAATTCTTTCACCAATAGAAAGCTACATTATCAGCGAGTAACATAGGTATATAGTAGGTGTTTTGTGTATAGTACATCTACATTGCACCCGTGTGAAGCCGGGGCGCGCTGCTAGTAATTAATAAATCGCATTTTAATCCGGTAAGTTATTTTACTTAAAGGTCTGATATGCTATATCTCAGGATAAACTTCCGAATAGCTGCTACCTCCAATTTGACTTAGTACATACCTTCTTCTTGACGATACTAGAAAGTGTGCCAAGGAATTTTTGGCGCATTTCAATATTTTCCGTGAAATTGAATTAGGATTTTTTTTATTTCTAAATAACTGTTAGCTCTGATTTGGTACATATCTTTATTTTCGACGATACAAGAAAGTGACGGAAACGAAAGGGAAGTTCACGGAAAACATTGAGATGCGCCAAAAATCCCTTGGCACATTTTCTTGTATCGTCAAAAAGAGGGTCTCTGCTAAATTTGAGCCAAATTGGAGGTAACAGCTATTCGGAAGTGCACCCATATTTCACACAAAAGAATCTTGGCAAAAGTGCATGCTTAAATTTTTTGAAAATCGATACGTTATATCGTATCGTAGTGATTAAAAACACCCAATTTATTCGACTATGTGTTTGCGTGTTGTTCCCACGATAATGTAAGTGCGTGCTCCTCTTTCACTATGCCTACTGCTGACAAATCTGTGTTTTTTATTTTTTTCGTTTATTTTTTTATTATATTATTATAGTTAATTACTTCAAGATGTCATGTGGAACAGGGTGTAATGGTTGCAGCTCCTTACAAACATTTTGAAAAACAAAAAGCTTGGCGATTAAAATGAGTGGCGGAGAGTTTATTGCATAAAACTAGAAGCATTTTATTTTTTTTTTATTTTTACTGTCGTTCATAAGTGTACATTATGTTACCTAAATGAATAGATGATTTTGAATTTGAATTGGCCCCTAAGTGTTTTATATGGATCAAATGTTCATTTAATGTATAATGAGGTAAAAACCATACTACGCCTCTTTCCCATCGGAGAAGGCAGAGATCACGGAATTCCACATGCATATTATGAAAATTGCTGCTGCGAGAAGTTGCTAGTTACTTTTATTTTAGTTGGGATGACTTCAGCCTCATTACTTGAAGTTCTCACAAAGGATACTTGTATAATACGCGATGAGACGTCTTCACACTTATGATACTCATTTGTAGCTTTGCTTCTTGGAGTTTGCATAAACTAAAACTACGAGAGTCTAAAAGTGATCGAGCTTATAATTAAAGTATTTGAAACGTTAGGATGATAGAAATTTAATTTCAATTACAAGTAATCTTTTTTTTAAAATTAGGCTTAATAACGAGCATTGGTAAAAGTAGCAAGGATATGAAATTCCATGATCTTTTTCCAAGTGGAAAAAGGCGTGATGTATATGTGTGTGTATGTATGTTTGACTTAATATACTTTGAGTATAGATTTTTTATAGAAATGCCACAATCCAGTTTTTAAAGTCTCTACTCTTCCAAAAACATGTGTCCGCTTTGCAACTCATAAATTGCATTGCGTTCCGGGTTTATTAGCTAGTAAAAATATCGAGTATCGAACCACCGTTCGCGTTCTTATATTATGGAAGGAAAGTGCCCATTAAGTGTATATTACGAGATTTTGTCGAATTCTCGAAGTAAAAATTAGGTTGACAGAGCAGCATTAATTGATGATTGAGCGCCCTTTCCTCTTTGTTAAACATTTCTTCGTCTACATTTTCTGGCGAAGTTGTTAATAATATCATAGTCCAAAAGTTCTAGAGCAAGTATAATTTTTTTAGGTAGTTAATTTTTTCGTCAAAAAAATCTATCCGCGCGCGCCACGTTGTAATGTTTGCCAAGGATAATCCGTTCACTAGTTCTGTGAGTAGGGTTGCCAGGTCTTAAAACCAAAAAGCCGGACAGACCAGCCAGTTTAGCCGGACCTTTGGGTAAAAAGGCCGGACACCCGTATTTTTTTTGGTCTAAGTATAACACGATTTTTTTAAAGTAAAACATTGCTTTTTCTTCATTTACCAAAAATATTCGTAAATTCTAATGAAAAATCAATAAAATTTAATTAATCAGTCTTCATCTTCATTATTTATATTATTCAATATTATTTTTTTGTTTTAATTTTCAACAAATTAAAACATAATGTTTTTTTACCAAAAAACCTTCTTATATTTAAATTTAACAAGCCTTACAAAAGTCGTGATATATATTTACAATCAAGTGAGCGTCAGACTTGTTTGTCGATATCTATACTAATCTATATCTATATCTATACTTACTATCTATATATATACTTCTATACTTATTACTTATTTACTTATATAATATAATATATAATCTATACTTCTAGACTATTATAAAGTGGAAAGATATGTATGTTATGAATAAACTCAAAAACTACTGGACCGATTTTAAAAATTCTTTCACCAATAGAAAGCTACATTTTCAGCGAGTAACATTGGCTATTTTGTGTATAGTAGATGGTACTCGTGTGAAGCCGGGGCGCGTTGCTTGTATACCATAAAACAAGTTATTCTTTACTCCAACTGATCAATAGCTTCAATTCATACGGTGCACGTATAATTGACTCCAAGCCGCCAATAAATAAAACAGAAATCTCAAACTTTGTCTATTTTAAACTAAAATATAAATATTTATTTTCTAGAGCCTGAGTCGGTGACTTATTGCCAGCTTCCTCACCGACAAATAGCTCAATTTCATACCTTGAATATTATGCATTAGAAAATAAACTCTAACAGAAAGGTGAAAGGTTTAAAATTCTGTATGTACTGCATAGTGGGTTTTCTTTTTGGCTGAAATATGGTTACACTGAGCTGTATTGAAACGGAATGCGAAGATAATATCCCTTTTAAACCTCTTTTGCTACTTTGCGGTTACGTTGTGGGCACAGCTTTATCCCATAAAGATGAGACAAATACCTCAAAGCGAGGCGAAATCTTTTCTTCATAACATTTCAGAGTTTATCACCCGATTTAACAAAGGTTAAAAATTACGTTTGTGGAAGAAGGAAGGTGTGCTCTTCCTCTAAATTAAAGGCAGGATCCTCGACCAGTCGACCACTGACTGGCCGGCCCTAAGGCCCTTATGATATACACAGCGCTGGGAAACACTTTGATAGCGCGATTTAGGATGACGGTTTTTTACTGATTGTAGTCCCAGATAATAGATCAGTTGTGGCGTACTAACTCAAATAACAAATAGCCTGTGTTACTAGCTTTCTATCGGTAAAATATTCTTTTAAATCGGTCCAGTAGTTTTTCGTTTGAGTTTATTCGATACAAATATACAAATCTTTTCTCTTTATAATATTAGTCTAATTTAACTAACAACACTTAAATTAAATTAAATTATGTAATTATTGAAATTAAAATAGAATAGAATAAGAATACAATAAATAAATGAGTAATTACTAAATATTGTCTTTTATTAACGCGAGTATCACACATTTAAATAAAATACTGTCTCCCCGCGACCACGGTTGCTGAAAAGCATCCGAAATGTCGGGATAAATAATTTAAACAATATAAATAATAAATCGCGTTTTAATCCGGTATACAGTATTTTATTTAAAAGAGTAATTACTAATTCGAGTGAGCACAGTCGCGTTAGCTTACATAATTCCGTTTTCAATTCATCAGTTTGTTATTCTCTCTAAAATCAATATCATGGACGATAAAATACAAGCAATCAATTTTCCTCGTCTTTCTGGTATGTTTGGAATAATAATATTGGTTTTAAATATCTTATGAGATTAAGTAATAGTCCACGACATCATATGCCATTTATATAAAAGAGATTTTATCTGTTTCATGAGGTAAAAATAGCGAAATTATCTTATAGTATTCGTATATACTTTTAAAGACTTACGGCCATATTCATAAAATATTATACGATATAGTTAAAATATGCGGTGATATTAGTTATTTCGTCTATGTATTTGCGTGTTGTTCCCACGAGAATGTAAGTGAGTGCTCCTATTTCACCATACATTCTGCTGATAGAGGACAAATCTTTGTTTTTATTTATTTTTATTTTTTCGTTTATATATATATTTTTCGATTATTATAGTTAATTACTTAAAGATGTCATGTGGAACATGGTGTAATGGTTGCAGCTCCTTACAAAACATTTGTAAAACAAAAACTTGGCGATTAAAAAGAGTGGCGGCGAGTTTCTTGCCAGTTTTTCTCTTCCGCTCTACGCCCTTGATTTGAGAACTGGCGGTAAATGTAAAATTAGAAGCATTTAATATGTATTTTTTATTGACGTTCATAAGTGTACATTGTGTTACCTAAATGAATAAATGATTTTTGAATTTGAATATGTTTTGTCTCGCTCTATCGAATATAAAATGACTACAGAACGAAAGAAACAAAACATATTTTAACTATATCAAGCTTATAATACGTTTATGAATAAGTTAGTTTAAAGATACATATTGAATAGATTAAGCGGTTTTTAATTTAATCCTATATACTTCCAGTCCCTATCCTGCTTAACATAATATGTCTGACAATGTGCAACAAAATGCGCCGTCAACATGTCGGCGATGATTTCCATGATGCAGGTCTCAATACTCTAATCACCCAGGATCCAAATGCTGCAGCACAAGCAGCTCATAGGTAATTTCTTGAATATGGAATTTTATCCGGATCGAAGGACCAATGAAATCGGCGATGAAAAAGACTTCTAGATAATCTATATATATAAAAGAGATTACCACCTATATATTGACTCATCACGATATCTCTGGAAACAAGGCGTAGCGACTTGAAATATGGTAGGAATATTCCTTTCGCCGAGTAGAGGTCAGCTAAGAACGGATTTTACGAAATTCCACCCACAAGGGGGTTCGGGGAGCAATTGCTAGTTAGCTATATAAGGAATATTTTAATTTAAATTCAATCTATACTATTCGCATATAAATTACGTATATGCGGTTATCAATAACCACCTTTGTTTTTTCCATACTTTACTTATTTACTCCGTGCTCCTATTTCACCATACATTCTGCTGATAGAGGACAAATCTTTGTTTTTATTTTTTTTTATTTTTTGTTACTATATATATTTTTCGATTATTATAGATAATTACTTAAATATGTCATGTGGAACATGGTGTAATGGTTGCAGCTCCTTACAAAACATTTGAAAACAAAAACTTGGCGATTAAAAAGAGTGGCGGCGAGTTTCTTGCCAGTTCTTCTCGTCCGCTCTACGCCCTTGATTTGAGAACTGGCAGTAAATGTAAAATTAGAAGCATTTAATATGTATTTTTATTGACGTTCATAAGGGTACATTGTGTTACCTAAATGAATAAATGATTTTTGAATTTGAATTTGAATTCCGTTGGCTCAGAGTGCCAAAATAATGATTGGTCTCCGAAACGTGTTTTCTACTGGGCGCTATCCACTCAGACTATGAAATTTCATAATTAAATACTTTGAAATAGGTATATAGGGGGATAGTTTTGTAAAGTCTAGGTACATGTAAATAGGTCAAAGGCCGACAACACATCTGAGACTATTATGTCACAGAGGTTATTACTTACCATCAGGTAACCCACTTGCTCGGTTGTCTGCTCTGTAAAAAAAAATATCAATCAAAACAAAAGGCTCAGTGGTATATGCTGTATTTAGCGCCAGAAGTTCAAGGTTCGAGTTCCGGGTAAACAAGAAATGTTTCAGTCAAACTGACTAAAAAAATTTATCAACGAAAGATTCAGAAATGTTGCTACCCAATGTCCCACAACAGGGCCCCAACACTATATGCTTCGCCAGTCGATATAGGGGGATAGGGAAATGGCAGAATAAACAGCGTTGTGGCGTGAAAATGTCACAGCATATGCTGAGCCAGCTCCTATTCGCAACCGCAGTACACACTGTGACTTGACTGTACTAGAATAGATTTAGTTATAGTTAGTGTAATGTCACGAATTTGTACTGTGTTTTATGAATAAACAGTTCATCTATCTACTTATCTATCTATCTATAAACGAAAACGATAAGCGATGTCTATGCCACCAACATATTTATTTCAGGTTCACACTACCGACAACCACGACGAGGAAACTTCTTCGAACGACACCGTACCGGATATCGTTCGCGGAAGATTGCGATTACCTTGTCCATTATTGCCTTCGTGCATATACGTATGTATTAAACCATGCCAATGTGCATGGAAAGCATTCCATGAGTAAGAATATTTCTATAATAAGATCCGCACTATAAGTAGGTAGGTATATATAATCAATATTAAATTATATATATTATAATTATATATAATTATAATTTAATATTGATATTTATATAGTGCTGATTTATATAGTGCAAATATTAAGTATACTAATATTATAAAGAGGAAAGATTTATTTGTTTGTTACGATTTAACTCAAAAACTACTCGACCGATTTTAAAAATTATTTCATCAATAGAAAGCTACATTATCAGCAAGTAACATGTTATATGGTACATCTACATTGTACCCGTGCGAAGCCGGACATGTAACTAGCAGTGACGGGACTACCATACAAGCCCAAAAGCCCGTTTTGCCGATTTTAACATAATATGTGGTTATATTTTAAAAATTGATCTGGGCCCATAACTCCCTTCAAGTGAGCACACGCAGTGAATCACAAAAACGGTTGGCTATTCCTAAGCATAGAACAACTGGATTCAAGGGAAGTTTTAAATATGCAGCCTCCAAAATATGGAATGACTTGCCTCCACCCTTACAGTTAAATCTAGCCTATATTACTTTCAAACGCAAATTAAAAGTTATTCTTTTTCAGAGGCAACTGGAAGAGTGAACCCAATAGATTATCCATGTGGCTGGGATATAAATTTCATAATGTCTTTTCTTTAATTATTATTGTTTATTTATTTTTTAATTGTATTTAATTTTTTTTTTATTTATTCTATACATCTTATAAGTGAGGCGTGTACACTTCTGTTTCATGGGACAAATATTTTTTGTATGCTATTTATATTGTTTTTTTTTTTCTTTTTTTGATATAATTTTATAGTTAGATTAAGGTTTATTTTAGATTAATTTTTAATATAGTTGATGCTGTAGACATCAAACAAATGGCCCAGGCTGAAAATCAGCGCTGTATGGTTGTGGCACCCACACCCGCAGCACAAAAGCTGAGCCTGGACCAATTGCTCACCAAATGCAAAGTGTTATAAAAATTGTTTGTTTTCCTTGTTTATTTTTATTGTATAGTACTTGCTGTTGTGTGTGCAATAAATGATTTTATTATTATTATTATTATATATTTATATAACTTATATAATTACATAATCGTATAAGTAATATATGACTAATGACATAATTTTATTTCTTTTTAATGCACTAATAAGGCAAAACAGGCGTTTGGGCTTGTATGGTGGTCCCGCCACTGGTAACTAGTATTATATAAAAGTATTACACAAGAAACTAAATCCTAATATTAAACAATGCGGTTATAATATAGGCTTCCTTTTTAAAATTTCAGCGATATATGATTTCCTTATCATCCACTGTTGACATTTATCTGGCAATATATCAGTGACTTATATGACGGATACCTCTGGACCATAATATTACAAAACCCTATAAAACCGTCCGTAATTTTCAAGATCAATAACTTTATTACCTTAGATTGTACATAATCAACCTAAGCTTATTATGTAACTGTCGTATTTAGGACTGGAAATCTCTGCGCTAGAACGCTGTACTACACGTATCACACGTTCAAGAATTATTGTCTTATGGACTTCGTTAACTGCATGGAGAGATATGAAGGTATAAATCGACAGGTCCCAAGAACAAAATCGTATTTGCAAATAAACGATTTCACAGATACGATTTTATTCTTGGGACCCGTCGAAATGTAAAATTTATCTGTCAATATATAAATTTTTATGTCAGATATCGACAGACGAGCATGAGGTTCACTTGATGGTTGATGGTAGGTGATATCTCAGCCAGAGAACATCGTTAATACATAGACTGAAACCGAAACTCGCAATAACTTCACGGTTTTTCCATCTATTAACGGTGGGTCGTTACCCGGTCGGAATTTCGCAGTTATGATCGAATATGTCCTGATGTGGGGATATTCGATCGACACATTTTTTTAAAATCTTGTTTCCCCGCGTTTTGAACCCGGGACCTCCGATGCTAAACGCACTGAGCCACTTAGTAAGAAATTGAACATAAACGCCTTTCAGTGGAAATATTTATTAGTATGGTATTCTATAGGTAATGAAGAAAATGAGACCAAATCAAATTATCAATTAATTCTGGATAATTCTTGACGTCGGGATGTGACGACCCCATCATCGGCTGGTGGAATAACCTTTGTGACAGAGATTATTCCACCAGTGCAGTCAGTCAACCCTAGTGGTAGTGCCATGATGTACTCCTTACAGCCGAATGGGCCAGCACGACCGGGGAAATACCACTCTCTCACTTGACACTGACGTCAAGTAACGGCGTTGCTGTTGCGTTTCGTTCGGTCTGTGAGTCCCGGACTATTCAAAATTTTATCAAAATTGTTTCAGCTGTGTAAATCTTATAAGTAGGGTACTTTTTAATTATAACGTGGAAGCTCCTGTTTATAATCTCTTGTATTAAAAATACAAAATCAATTTCAGTATGGCAAGTCGTTCACATGGGACCATGTTTCAACATTACTCCTTTAACGGAATATTTACGTAAGAAAAATTATTATTAAGTAATAATCTATTGTAGTAGTCAAGATTATATATGAAAAATGAGTTGCATCTGTACTAATAAAGAGGAAAGATTTGTTTGTTTGTTAAGATTTAACTCAAAAACTACTCAACCAATTTATTCTATTCTATTCTATTCTATTCTATTCTATACGTATAATATATTGTAATATGTCCATTGCGCAAATTGTATGAATCACGACGTGACATATTGAGTAGCAAAACGATTATTACATCGGCTTTTATTTTCTTATAGTTATTATGTCTAAAACCTAAACTAACACTAAACGAAAAATCGCCAGCTCCGGAGAGCAAAATGATAACTGCTTTACATTTATATGGCAATTATCATTTTGTTCTCCGGAACCGGCGAAATGTGTTTTTGGGAAATCCCGTTTAAGTTTTCGTAACGTGTACGAGTTCCTAATACTGACATAGTGACACTACCGCCATCTAGCGGTATACAGTTGACATTTTGAAGTTATTTCTTTGTATTTTGAAGAAGAACAATAATCTCACAAGATGGCGCTGATGGTAGAAGATCATCAGTTTTCGTTTAGTGACAGGTACAAGGTACGATATTATGACAACCTATTTTACTTGTGCTTCAGGTCTTTTGAATTTCATGAGTGAATTCCCGAGTCCCCTAGTGGGGTATGGCACAGTATTTCGGGTATAATATAGTAGTATTATGTCTTTTAGGTCTATTCGTATAATATAGAAGTACTATTTTTCAGTATACCCCTATGATGATGACTACTTCCTCGATCAGTATTATGTGGTGGAAGATCACTGAGGATAACATTAAGGACAAATAAATAAATTAATAATATTATAAATAAACTAGTTTTTATTTCGACATAGATTAGACTTTTAATATTGCAATGTGAAGTCACGAAACTAAGGACTTGTTACACAAGTCACCGTTAGTCAATATTGTCAATAGAAAATTACAGTAAATATCAACTCCGTAGGACTCCTTCAAAAATCAGACAACTGTCATCTTTCTGTCTGACGTCTGTCCGTGACCATGGTTGCTGAAAAGCATCCGAAACGTCGGAAAAAATAATAAATCGCGTTTTAATCAGGTATACAGTATTTTAATTAAAAATTTGTAAACAATGTCACACTTCGTAGACACTAACGTGTGACGTAATTTATGGATGACCAAGAACATATTTTTTTTAAATGTAAACAAAGTTAAACAAAACCCATAATGTACGTTGTGTTAGAAATACAATTTCATTATTTTCTTGTAGCATGATATAGCGCAGGTGTCCGTTTCACAAATCATTTTTCTCTAGAGGGTGATCAGTCTTTTGTAACCGAATATATTTTTTATTATAAGCTATAAAAAATAAATATATTTGTTTCTTTTCTGGTGTGTACGTGTTCACAGCTCTTGCTGAAACCGCTGTGTGGATTTTATTTAATAACCTGGCATCCCATTGAGACACCACACATGTTCAACGCATTTTTATGAGGGTTTGTACTGTTTTTTTGACCCAGTACTGTACCCCACAGTAAGATGAGTACTTGTAAGCAGGAACTGAAACCGGTTAATTTTTATTTTCCAAAATACGTGTCTGACTGAGATACCATGTTATTAGTTTTAAAGAGTAATACACACTAAACTTACCACAGTAATTTTTTTCAGTAAATATGAATAAAAACGAAAGAATATTAACAAAAACCTTTATTATACCGGTATAACTCCCATAGTACGAGTAAATTAACCGGTATTCAGTCCTTGCTTGTAAGAGACCAGGTATCTAATGCATGCATCATGTTTAATTTTAATTATTTTATTCGAAGAGAGCAATGAAAAATGTACAATACAATATATTTATCATTCTGGATCTTGTATTTAAGTTCCCTGAGGCTTTGAAAGATTAAATAATGAAATTAGGGTACGATTTTGATACCCTCGGGGAATCTGAGAAATTGCAGAACCTTTTTGTTGTTACCTACATCTATTTTACCCTTTTCTTTTAATACTTTATAATATCCCAATGAATTTTAGAGTTCTGAATGGGCCACATTCTCATTAAAAAGTCTATTTTGTCAAAATGTGTTTATGTAAAAAAAAATTGTTTGACAGGTACTGAAACCATGGATGAAACTAATTTCATACAAATAACATATCGACGATTTTGAATAATTTCCCGATAGTTGTTCTTGCTAGACGGCGACCGAATACTAATCCCTCTGATATATATTAATTCCGTTCGTGAATGAAAAACCCGTGAACCGTATTGCGCGTTTTGGTTTCAATCTAGTTCGTTACTCAGTCAGGATTAGACATGAGTTCGATATATAAAAGTAGTATAAAAGAATATGGCGTAACTTTTAACTCTGTTTTTTAGTAATTGTTGTTATAGCGGCAACAGAAATACATCATCTGCGAAAATTTCAACTGTCTATCATGGTTCATGAGATACAGTCTAGCGACAGACGGAGAGACAGACAGCGGAGTCTTAGTAATAGGATCCCGCTTTACCCTTTCATATTAAAAATTCAAATTCAAAATCATTTATTCATTTAGGTAACATAATGGACACTTAATTATTATGAACGTCAATAAAAAAATACATATTAAATGCTTCTAATTTTACATTTACTGCCAGTTTTCAAATCACGGGCGTAGAACGGACGAGAAGAACTGGCAATAAACTCGCCGCCACTCTTTTTAATCGCCAAGTTTTTTGTTTTACAACATTTTTGTAATGAGCTGCAACCATTACACCATGTTCCACATGACATCTTTAAAACGAAAAAATAAAAATAATTTGTCCTCTATCAGCAGTAGGCATGGTGAAATAGGAGCACGCACTTACATTCTCGTGGGAACAACACGCAAATACATACGACGATTTGGGTACGAAACCCTAAAAAAACACTCATTCGCTTATCACAGACCTACTAATACAAACACAAGATCACCACTAACATATCTAATGCCCCAATTCGCTTTATCTATTTACATGAACACAATAGTATATTCATTTGCATAATTCCTGTCAACTCCGAACGTTGCATACATTTAAGCCGATTTAAACGTGGATTTGGGTTAAATATACTGACTTCAGCAGATACTAAGCAAATATTTTGACGGGCGTGATTTCGTTTGTGTGCGATTCATTTTTGCAATTTATTTATGTAGTGAGTTAAACATAATCTTAATTTTTACAGTTCTTAATCTTTGATTGTTGAATACTTAAAAATGTTAAAAAATATAATATGTTAATTTGAATTATCAAATAATAAATAATATATAAATAAATATCTATCTATCTATCTATCTATCTATCTATCTATTAAGATAGATAGATAGATAGATAAAACATTTATTCACAAACACAGTACAACATTACAATAGCTTAAACTAACTATAACTAAATCTATGCTGGTACAATCAAGTCGCAATGTGCACTGCGGTTGCGAATAGGAACTGGCTCAGCATATGCTGTGACACTTTCATGCCACAGCGCTGTTAATTCTGCCAGTCCCCTTTGGAGCGTAAGGCAACTGCGCCAGCTACGTTCAATTTATAATAAATATTTAAATACGAGTATGCTTATAAATTTATAGGAGCCATAAAGAATAAAAAGAAATAATAAATAAAACTAAATACAAATAATATAATTAAGTGATTGATATATATTAATAGATAAGAGAAAGATATTAATAGATTTTAAAAATAAATAAGATAAAAGGTAAATAGAACATTATGGAGGAGGTTTTTGAGAAGACAGCAACAGTGACCTATATGCTAGTTTGAAACCCAGTCTCGATGTCATTTTTTGGAGGGGAGTGGGTAGGTCATTCCAACATTTAGTAGCCTGGAATTTAAAACAACCCCTAAAAGATGCAGTTTTGTGAATGTGAAGATAATATGTATAATGTTATGAATATCTAATATACTACAATGGAACAGTAAAGTGACTACACCAGATTCAGCATTCACCAGAATATTATCAGCGATTAACATAGGCTTTTTTTGAGAATAGTACATATCTACATATATTGCATCCGTGCAAAGCCTTAGCTAATTCTATTCTTTTTGTACGTTTTGATAGTGGAAAAAATTTAATAAAAAATATATTTTTTACATCGTTTTTTTAAGATTCGTTCTATTTGTTGCTCGTAAATTTATAATTTCTTCATAAATTTTATTCCGTAGGCGCAAAATAGCAATTAAACCTTTAATCCACTTCTTATTTGTTTCCAGAGTTTGCTCCGAAACAAGACGGCAAACAGATTAATCATACATTACTGAACTTTGAAATTCTCAAGAACCTCGCCTGAGTAAATCCAATTATTAGGAGATTAATTTTTGGTACAGGTAATGTCGTTTTTTAGGAGATTTTCGCCTTTATTATGCCTTGTTTTTTCATAGTATAGCGGTTCAAATGGTTACCTATGAACATCCACCACCAAAGGATCTACTGATGCGTTGCCGGCTTTATAGGTATCTCTTTCTTATATTAAACACTAGCAAAACGCCCCGGCTTCGCACGGGTGCAATTTAGATGAAAATAAGTTACACGCTGATAATGTAGCTTTCTAATGGTGAAAGAATTTTTAAAATCGGTCAAGTATTTTTTGTATTAAATCGTAACAAAACCACAAAAATTGAAGAAAATGACAAAGTATATACAATACTACCCCTCGCAGCATTGCTCGCTGCGCTGCGCTGCTTGAAGCCGCACCGGCCGTAAACATAACGGTGACATGACTGTAATAGTTAGAGATATGCTGCCGCTGTTTTTTTGTAGATAATGGTGTGTTCTAAAAAAATGTAGTATATCATTTTGTTCTATCATCAATAGTTTTCGCAGCGCACGCGATGTAAGGTAGTTTTTTGATATTTTTTTCACACCTTGGATTACGTTATCGTAATTTTAGTAAGGATGCCTATTTTTTTTGAAAATGAAATATAGCCTATGTCACTCAGAAATGATGTAGCTTTCCAACAGTGAAAGAATTTTTCAAATCTGCCAAGTAGTTTCGGAGCCTATTCAATTCATACAAACAAACAAACAAACAAAAAATCAAACCTTTCCTCTTTATAATATTTTTATTTATTAAACATCGATAGACGAGCATTTTTTACTTTAAGTTTGTACATACTATATGTAGTTGTAGTTTTGAAGTCGGTTTTTGTTTTTAGCTTAAAAATAATTTTATTTTGAAAATTTTGTAATGAAGTGTATTTTTAAGTTCATTTATCCTTACATAATAATTTATTAGACCTTCCACTAAACGTGCTGAAACCAATTTTGATAGTCGATTCGAATGTATGGGATCACCTCTGCAATATGGCCTACCAAACAAAAAAAAATCATCCAAATCCATCCATAACTTGCGCGTTATTGCGTAACAAAAAAAAAACAAAAAAAAGCAACATACAGACGAATTGAGAACCTTCTCCTTTTTTGAAGTCGGTTAAAAAAATATTAAATGTGCATCTTAAAATTGAGAAATCTCTAACATCCTACTACTCAATCTTCACTAATATATTAATTAGTATTTATGTATATGTATAACATTCTTACTTACCACCTTAATATGTACCTATATAAGATGTTTTATTGGTCTATACGAAATCGCTAAACTCCAACGGTTTTTGACCAATCACTTTTGTTGTATAAAACAACTGTCGCCGATAAATAATTTTTGTCTTTGATAGTGGACTGTATCAAAAGAATAATAATATAATATAATATTATTTAATCGAAGTGAGGCACGTTGAAAAAATGTGAACAGTTGAACAAAGAAACTGTTACCACTAACCTTAATTCTCCTCTTCGTTTCCAGTCCTTCAGTTTTGATGCACGGCACTTCCACTTTCAAGGATTCGTTACGAACGAAAAAAAGAAATTATTGCAAATTTAATATGTAGCAGGAGAACAGTTTGAGTGATCCGGATATCGACACCTCTTCAGTACGAACATCGAACGTTCACTGGTTGGTGCGCGCGGCAGAGCCGTTGAGCTTCCGCGACTTTCACCTCACACAAGAAGAGGGTAGAAAATAATAGACCAAATAACTAACATAACTAACAAATTGCGTGTTGTTCCCACGAGAATGTAATACGTGCTCCTGCCTACTGCTGATAGAGGACAAATCTTTGTTTTTTTTATTTTTTATTATACTTAATTACTTAAAGATGTCATGTGGAACATGGTGTAATGGTTGCAGCTCCTTACAAACATTTTGTAAAACAAAAAACTTGGCGATTAAAAAGAGTGGCGGCTATTTAAATAAAATACTGTATACCGGATTAAAACGCGATTTATTATTTATATTGTTTAAATTATTTATCCCGACGTTTCGGATGCTTTTCAGCAACCGTGGTCGCGTTTTAATCCGGTATACAGTATTTTATTTAAATGTGTGATACTCGCGTTAATAAAAGACAATATTAAGAGTGGCGGCGTTTATTGCCAGTTCTTCTCGTCCGTTCTACGCCCTTGATTTGAGAACTGGCAGTAAATGTAAAATTAGAAGCATTTAATATGTTCATAAGTGTAGGTACATTATGTTACCTAAATGTATAAATGATTTTGAATTTGAATTGAATCAAAGTATTGTGGCACTCCATTTCTTGTCAAAGTTCACACATTGATCAAACAACCTTGAAAATCGGCATTATATGGATATTTTTTTCATAGAGAAAGTTTTTTATGCTATCTTAAACTTATTTTTCTTAGCTTTTTTAAGCTTTTTTAATCTTAGCAGTTATCTAGTAATAAGATAGTCATAAGATTTTTGTCTAATTAACAATTAAATTAGAGTACTTTAAATTTTTACGTTATTTCTTAAGAGATATTAGATGACGAAATTGTATTTTAGACAGCGTGTCTATTCCTACGTAGATACATATCTATGTACTCGTATGTTACTGCTGTTATTCAGAAAAATAACAACTCAAATACAGTGAACAAAAAAAACTAGAATTCAATTACAACCTTTGTCAATCAGCCATCTGTGTGAAACTAGAGCAAAATATAAAATATTGAAGCGTAAATTTTGAAAAATAACAAATATCAAAAGCATTGTTGTGGCAAAACTTTATCGTCATTTCAAACAAACAACCGCTATTTACATTGATTCGTAATGTCTATACAAAAACGTACAACGCTATAAACATTTCCAAAATAAAATAAATAATAATATGTACTGCCTCCGTGGCAAGATCCAGAGGTCCAGAATTCGATTTTTTTTACAAACACTATTTTTTTTTATGAAAGTGGATAAAACTTAACAACTTAACTGTTCCCATATAACAAAGTTTGCAACTACCCCGCGTCGATCGTTTTTAGGTTCTTTGCTATACGTTCATAACTTTTAAGGTTCCGTACTAAGTACCAAAAACGGAACCCTTATAGGATCACTTCGTTGTCCGTCTCTCTGTCTGTCTGTCCCTTTTTCTCAGGAACGCGTGAAGGTATCAATATGAAATTAATTTCAAATACTCAGGTCTGAAATCCCTTGCAGCAGTGAAAAAGATCAAAATATACTTTTATGCTCCGTTTATACTGCATATTTTGACACTCGCAAGAGAATTAAAACCTATAGAGTACTTTTCGTTGACCTAACATGAAAGGCATAAAGCATGTCATTTAACACAAGTAAATGAAAATATCCAAAAACCTAATTTTTTTATGTTTTTTTTATTTTTATTGGAACTAATTACTTAACTTATAGTTTTTTTATTGGGAAAATCTTTACTTAACTAAAAGCTTATACAGAACCCTCGGTGTGCGAGTCCAACTCGCACTTGACTAGTTTTATTAGTTCATTATGCCACGCTCGTAGCAAAAATATATCCCAAAGTTTCATCAAATATGAGTCACCTGTGACTCATGAACTTATTTCCAGTTCCTCATGAGTCATATATGACTCATTGGACAGTGAAATTGTTAATATTGTAAAAGAAAAGATATGTATTTATTAAAAGGTTAAACAGCCTTCAAAACATAATAATTTAAACATACAAATTCAGATGCGTTGTCGGCTTTTTAAAAATGTATAGGCTCGCGCTCGAAACCAATATGTATTTATTTTATTAATAATCTATAAAATCTCTTGGGATTCCTTTTACAATATAAAAATCTTTTCGGGGTGCTATAAAAAGCATTGGGGTAACAATATACAAAAATCTTTACAACTGAAACGGACCTTTATTTCTCACACAATAAATCTGTATGAAGAATATTTTTTGCCCACATTATTACATCATTTATCACGGAATATAACTAATGAACGCGAATAACAACCGTATCTCTTATACATAGGAGCTAATTCTGCATAATAAATAGTTTCAAAAGGTGAGGGTAGCAAAAAATCGTCAATCATTTATTGTGCAAATTGCTTTCGCTTCGAATGCAGTCCTCTAATAAATAATACGTAAATAAGCTCTTCTATTAAGGTGTTACCCGACCTTGGTGTTCATAGATGGAAAAACCGAAGAATTAATTTCGTTCGCTTAGATAATAATTGGTCTCCGCGCGCTACGACTAGATACCGTCGGAGTACTTGAAAAATGCGGGAACAAATACTACGTATTCGGCGTACCCGCGCCACGCCTAATAATTATTGGTATATAATTTAAGAATCCCTATATCTCAATAAAAAGGATTTTTTGATTTACTAATATTAATCAATTACAAGACCTCAGCAACTGAACATTTTGTCCATTGATCGGGCACCAGTCAAGTAGCTGGCAACACAATTATTGACGCACACTACAATCTTTGCGCATTGTTTTACACCATAGAGCAACACGGGCCACCGGTGAACCGGAGGGGAGTAGCCATACGCAGGCGTTCCCCTCTGTCAAAGTACAAGTCCAAATGGTCCTATGCGTACAATAAAACTAGTTGTAGCCGCACTTTTCACTAGACTAAATCCACATGCGCGACTGAATCGACCTCCTAAAAAAATGCCGAATTGTTTGTGTTTCTTGTTGCCAAAAAATATCTGCCACGTCAAATTTACAAAAAGATAGCGTTACCTTTCATATGTAGGTATTTTTTAATCATATTATTACTATTTACTTCTTTAAAACTTAAAATATTACAATATTATCGGTCGTGTTGTTTCGGATTTTTTTACCAACACAGTCGCTCGACAGATCCGAGTATTGTATGAGCCCTCATACAATACACGGATCTGTCGAGCGACTGATCCGAGTTTATTTCCGAGAAGTCGCTGTCACCGAGCAATAGTGTTGTTATCGGGTTGTTTTAAGTTATCGAAAAAATGGCAAAGGAGTCTTCTATACAGAGACAGTTTTGAGATTAAATTTTCTGATTCAAATATTATATTGTGATAATATACATTGTTAAAATATAATATAATACTTACGCGCGTTAGCACATTTATTAAAATCACTTAGTGTAAACTTCAACCATAATGTTTTTTTTATTTCCTAAAAATCCAAAGGATATGGAAAATTGTGGGCCCAAATTTAATAATTGCGATATGATCTAAAAAATGACATATTTTTAATCTTATCATATAAAAAATCAACTCAATTCTCAATCTGGGAGAGGAGAAATATGAGAAATGTAGTTTTCCTGAGATTCTCGATTAATTGAATCGATTACACAATCACAAAAAAAACCTTTGGACAAGGTAATTAACTCAAAAGTAATTAAATGCACTTTAAATACAATATATTGCATATAATTACAGTTATGTTATTAAATAAAATATAAATTATTAATTAAAGAATATGCATGATTATCGATTAAAATCGATCTTTTATTTTAGTCTGTCGTTGGCATACCGCATGACAGTTGTTTACTCTGTGCTAATTCGTTTCATGTTTTCTACGTTTTGAGTCTGAGTGCTTTTCCGATTGTCGTCATTTAGGAATTGTTACGATTTGACAACTACAAATATCATTGATCACAGATTTATGATATATATGTCAGTTATTGATTGTAACATAACCTTACTTTTACTCAGTGGCGGGACTACCATACAAGCCCAAAAGCCCGTCTTGCCGATTTTAACATAATATGTGTTTATATATTTATATAGCTTATATAATTACGTTATCGTTTTTCAAATTATTTCTAAGATTTTATTATGTACCAACTCATGGTCCACTCTCCGTGACCTGCTACGTGCGCATTACCCGACAAGTTCATTTGTATTACGTAATAAATTAACTCCATCTTTAAAATAAATAAATTAAGTCGAACTTATAAAACTAATTTTCCAAACCCAGTTCTTGAAATTATCGATACTGCGTATCGACAGTTGTTGCAACTACGGCTAAAAGGACTTGTCAGTGTAGTTGCGCCATTTAATTATACTGTTATGACACGGAATGTTTAAATGTGTGTGTGAAATTGTTAGTGTATTTTTTAATTGTCACGGTGTGAGTTTCGTAGTGACAGACGATTGCTTGTGTGTGCGAACTTGAGTACGCACACATAGCGCAGGTTTCCCCCCGCAAAAAATGACAGATTGTTTGGTATCGGTAACGAACGCTATGGCTACTCCCCTCCGGTTCGCCGGTGGCCCGTGTTGCTCTATGTTTTACACATACTAAAATATTAAGTTGCCGCATTCAGGAACCTGCCAGAGAAAATTATTGTTCATATACATGCTTAGAGAAAATTGTTAACATGTCCCACATCCCGATAGGATTCGAACACACGACCCACCGGTGAGCACAGCAGTTTTTTATTTCTTTTTTTTATAATACAACCGAACAGGTGGTATACCTGATGGTAAGTAATCACCACCGCCACTTAACATCCGCGACTTAAAAGTCTCAGATGTGTTGTCGGCCTTTAAAAAGAATTATATACTCGCTTTGTCAGATGTAATTTTGTTGTGAGTGGAATGAAGTTGCGCGTGAACCTTACCGTGCTCAACTTCCATTCACCGAGGTGATGAGGGTGATAGGACTGTTTGTGACCTGTGGTGCGACGATGAAAGTGTTCTACCAAATGCGCCAACGATTAAATGGATAAATCTTTTGGTTTTACACCATACGCGGTATTCAGAGGCTTGCTGTAAAGCACTTGAAACATCCGATAAATTATGTAATGAATCGTGTTTCGATCTGTTAAAAGGTTTTTCATTTAAAATTCTCTCTTTTGATCGTGATACGAAGCGCCTTTAAATTTTCATAGAATATATATTATGTATATACTGGATGTCTTAACAAATAAAAAAGCGTAGGAAGGTCTTATACAAGGGCGTACTTACCATTGACAGGCCTTGTATTAATATTTGTTGGGGACCTTTTTTCTAAATGCGGTGAAGCCTTCCTTTAGGCTTAGCGTAAGTTTTCGGGAGTTCGGGGCCCCTGTGGCTAGGAGGCCCCGTATATTTGATACGGTTGATGCAGCATTAGGTATATCCTCTGGTCTTATATCTAAAAATGCAAAAATGTCATAAACTAATTTATAAAAAATTGACGATCAAACGCTACATTTCGATAAACTAAACAAATCAGTGAAACCTATGACAGGAAACAGGATGATGACCAGCAGTTTATCCGATACAACTTAGGAACCTTCCAAAAGAGCCTAATCATTTTTTAAAGGCCGGCAACGTACCTCCAAGTTCTCTGGTGTTGCAGATGTTACCATGACCACCATTAAATTACCATCAGGTGAGCCGATAGCTGGTTTGCCACCAATCCCATAAAAAAATAAGAACTTGAAAAGATCTTGCAAAAGCAAAGTGAAATAATCTTCCTAGAAAATATTCACAGAAAATATCGACAGACGAGCATGAGGTTCACTTGATAGTAGGTGATACCTCAGCCTCAGAACATCAGTCAATGATGCGCTGTCGACCTATTTTTACTTCGAGCATTCAGAAAACCATAGACTGAAACCGAAACGAGCAATGTGCACTTCACGGTTTTTACATCTCACCCGATCAATACCCGAAGTTACCAGACGTGAGGAAAACATGCTTACAGAAAATTATAAACATGTCATCCCGGTGAGAGTCAAACCCACGACCCATCGATGCGCACGGCAGGTGTTCTACCGAATGCGCTGACGAGCCCGTTAAAATAAATACATTTAATATTATAATAATATTGAATAAGTAACAATTTAATTAATTTTATTTCTGCCAATAATCGACTCTTCTACGTAATACGAATAAAGTACGCCTCATGTACTTTACATAAAAAATACCTGCAATATTAGAGAAATTAATATGGAACGGACTTCAAATAAAATTTAATTTGCTGGAGTCTAATTGCCCGATATAGTCAATTGTCTCCATAGTCCGGGAGCCAGGTGCAAATTTGGTTAATTATTTCCTCTCGAGAGATAATTCGTCAGACGCATCAGAGTATAGTATTATAAAGCCTCGTGAACGTCAGCTGGCGCTCGGGTGGGGGGATGAGCGGTCCCACGCACGAAGGAAAAAAAATACATTCATTCATTTCCTCTCAGCTAAAAATTTGTCAAATTGTAGCTAATCCAATATCTCAACGAAAAAAAATAATCAGCTGCTTACAACATAGTGTATTACAACAGCTGGTGTCTCGAACATGAAAAAGAAAAATTATTTTCCGTGATTTCCTCTCAAACAAAAATTTACCTGATGATAGCTTATATGTAACTGTGGATAAATATATAGGTCAGCTGGCTGTATCTTGGTGGAAAACCCGTCAGCTGCTCCACTTAAGGAAGGAGGCTACAACCGCTCATCCCCCCACCCGAGCGCCAGCTGACGTTCACGAGGCTTCATAATACTATACTCTGATGCATTTTACTAATTACCGCTTGAGAGGAACTTGGTCATGAAAATCTGTTGCTGGCTCCCGGACCAATATTTCTGCATAAAATCGTAATACTCTTCGATCGTTATTGCATTACTTATGAATAATGATTTTTGTAGAGTTCATGAGAGGTTAATTTGTTTGAGATATTATGAATAGGTTTGACTTGTGTTAGTTATAGGAAAATTTACTTCGTATGTAACGTAGTGGTCGTGACGCAAGTAATGACCCGGGTTCGATTCCCAGATTAATGATTTAGATTTTTGTAATTATTTATCGATCGGAGTTTGAGAGTGAAGCATTTCCAGACGGCATGTAAGATGTAAAATAACTGATTCAAATAAAATGTTTCCGTTTTTAAACCCAAATAAATCGTTTAAAACGTTGAAAACTCGCCTATAACAATAAAATTACTGAGTTTTACACTTCACTATGGGCAATTTATGATCATCTGACGTCATTCTATCATAAGCGGCAGCGGAAGCATAAGCGGGAGCGATATCATAA
Source organism: Anthocharis cardamines (assembly GCA_905404175.1). Lineage (NCBI taxonomy): Eukaryota > Metazoa > Arthropoda > Insecta > Lepidoptera > Pieridae > Anthocharis > Anthocharis cardamines. The sequence goes on along the minus strand of FR989972.1, from coordinate 1,639,350 downwards.
GCGGCAGCGGAAGCATAAGCGGGAGCGGAAACAGGCGGGAGCAAAATCATACGCGGCAGCGGAAGCATAAGCGGCAGTGGTATCGTAAGCGGGAGTGGAATGAGCTTTTTCATATGTAGTGCAAGCAAATCCGAATTTTTATTTTCAAGGCTGCTAATAAAAAATAACAGAGTTTGAGATTTAATGAAGTACGTGTTATATTTTATGACTTGCGGCCGTAACTCCGTCGCAAAGAAAACAACTTGATGGGATAGGAGTTTATTGCGTTCAGTAATAAATTTTTGGATATAGAAAACCAATTATTTTCTAGGTGCAGTTTGTTTTGAAACTAAGCATTGAACTGTGAGGCCAAGAAATGGATGGGTTAGGTTTTTAAATGGATCGAGGTTAAATATTTTTAATAAATTGGATTATTGACTGATGTTCTGTGGTATCACCTATATGCAGTGAACCTCATGCTCGTCTGTCAAAATGTTCAAATCATATTCATTTTACTTTTTTTGTTTATTCGTGATTATAGATAAACAAAACGCCCCGGCTTCCCACGGGTGCAATGTAGACGTGCTACACACATAAAATAATTCGTTACTCGCTGATAATGTAGCTTTCCATAGGTGAAATAATTTTTAAAATCGATCCAGTAGTTTTTGAGTTAAATCGTTACAAACAAACAAGCATTCAAACAAACATATCTTTCCTCTTTATAATATTAGTATAGATAAAATAAAAACGATAAAACTTTAAATCGTATTAATTTTACTTTTTTTTGTTTATTCGATCTCATTATACATTTGCTTCGAAATATTTGTATACCATGTTATTAATTATATTCACTGGAACCTTGACTGGAACCTAGAAATTTATAATGAATACATCTTCGTCTAGTGATGGGATTAATTAAGCCATGTCTCATTTTCAACACTTCGTAAACAGACCAAAATAATGTTTAAGCTGAGTATACACGAGTTATTCACATTAACTAATACAAAAAAAAATGTCTGACTATATATATCGCTTCCGTGACGTGTGGTCGAGTGGTCAGCTCGATGCATCGGAGGTCCAAGGTTCGAATCCCGCAAAGCACAGAATGCTGATCACTCACTTGCCTGTAAATAAAAATTATCAGTAAAACAAACACAGAAATGAGTCTGCCCCATGCCGCGTAAGGGGACTCGGGAATTTACTGTCTGTATATTTATGAAATATTAAAACTATATTAAAACGACTCAGGATATACTTTTTTTTTTAATTTTGCGATTTTTTTTTTTAATTTTTAACATCTTAAGACGACTCGAGTTTGTAGAATGCCATATAAATAAGCTTCTTATAAGACGAGCATTTGGTTCACTTGATAGCAATTAATGATACCATGGCCACAGAAAATCGGTCAATGTTGACTTACTTTTTTTTACTTTGAAACACGGTCAATAGTGCACTCACGTTTTTCCATTTATGAACGGTGATTCGTTACCCGGTCGGAATTTCGAAATTCATCCCACCCGTTTAATATCTGAAATGACCAGACGTGGGAAAGACATGCTTATTGAAAATTAAAAACAAGTCCTCCCGGCAGGATTCGAATCCGCAATCCATCGGTCGTAGGTCCTACCTAGCGCAAAACCTACAAAACCCACAACGAGCCCATTAAGACACTTCTTTTAGAAAAAAATGCTACGTTCGCGTGTAAACTGCCTTAATCATACAATATTACGCTTCATCCCTCAAAGTTGTAGGTATTATGCAAATCGGTTGTTTGGTCTCAAGCTATTCATTCTAATTCTATTCATGGGATTTAATTAAGAAATGTTATTAAATACTCGACACAAATAATGAAAAATCACCACCTATATACATATTTTCGAAGAGCAAAACTGAAACTAGTCAATTTTGAAATAACTAGCAATTGCCCCCGCAACCCTTGTGGGTTGAATTTCGTAAAATCCGTTCTTAGCTGACCTCTACTCGGCGAAAGGAATATTCCTACCATATTTCAAGTCGCTACGCCTTATGGTTCCAGAGATATCGTGATGAGTCAATATAATATAGGTGGGAATCTCTTATCTAATATATAAAATTCTCGTGTCACAGTTTTCGTTGCCATACTCCTCCGAAACGGCTCGACCGATTCTTATGAAATTTTTTATGCATATTCGGTTAGTCTGAGAATCCGCCAACATCTATTTTTCATCCCCCTAAATGTTAGGGGTAGTCCACCCCTAAAAATTTTTTAAAAATTTTTGGACGAAATTTTTTGTTTTTATTTTTTTATAATGTGGCATTAAAAAATACATACAACCCATGCTTTTTTTGTCAAAAAATCTAGACCCGTGCGAAGCCGGGGCGGGTCGCTAGTATATATATAGATATGTCATGAATTAACTGAATTTGAACGAATAAAGAAATCATTGATAGAAAAACCGCGAAGAACATTTAAATAAAAACTTTATAACGGATTAAAACGTGATTTAATATTTATGTTATTTATCCCGGCGTTTCGGATGCTTTTCAGCAACCGTGGTCTGAAAGATGAGAGTCGTCTGATTTGAAATGTCACAAAGTTGCCATATTAACGCCATCTATTCCTACGGAGTTGATATTCACTGTAATTTTTTATATTATGATAATATTGACTAACGGTTTTTTTAGTATGATTTGGGGTTTTAGATTTTTAATTACATTCCAACACCTGGGATATGTTGGAATGTCTCAAACTATCTTCTTTATTGAATTAAGCCTCGCGTACCTACTAGTATTTCTATAGAATTTAAAAAAAAAACAGCTTAACTTCAATAAATAATATAGTTTGACTTTCCAACTGATGTATCACCTATTTATACTATCAAGTTAACCTCATGCTCATCCATTTTATGACCTTATTTTTTAAAAATCTGTTTTTTTTTTCATTGATAAAATCACCGATTCAACAAAATAGCAAACCGAGTACTCGGACAAATAACTGTATGCACCCCGCGTTATTGAATCTGTATAAAAAATAAAACAAACTTCGTATCGACAACTTTGTAGAAACAAAAAGGCCTTAGTATTTTGAGGCATTTAAAAGTTTACTCTTAGAATAGCGGTTCCACGAATACCGCGTGGCTAGAGAAAGTTTTAAACCGCAATAATTCAGTCTCCATACTCAACTCTGTGGCTACAAGTTAGGAATTTGCCAGTTTCATCGATGAAATGCAATTCTACTGCATTGTGCGGTTTTTAAAATAGCTGACAAAAGAGTTGTGGAATTTTTGTGCGATAATGGATGTGAAGAATTAAATGAAGTAAATAATGTTCTGTTACATGGAAGTGAGAAGTGACTATCTCTGTTAAACTATTGTATAGACCATTTCCTGGGGGGTGAGCACGAACAAGTATCGAAAGAGTATTCGTATCGTTGAACTGTCATTTGTATGAAATGTTTCATACAACTGACAGTTTGACGATTCGATTACTTTGTCGATAGTCGTTCGTGCTAGGCCCCCTGAACGTTCCCAAGTCGTATCGGTTCGGGAATACCGAAAATACGGATTTATTAGCCTTATTATATTGCATGTTATAGGAAGCCTTACAAAAATCTTTAGGGATTTACGTACTAATTCTTTTCTTACAAAGCTAAAAATATTTGCTAATGGGAAATAAAACAGCTACCCAAGAGTCCATTTCATCACGGAGCACTTCATTGAAAGCCTTTGAGGCTGTCCGTTTCCGGTAAAATACCTCGCTCTAATTCGACAAATGGAACCTCCGCTATACACTAGTTTGCTGGTTGATTGCAGTCGTGTTTATGACAGTGTATTTGATTCTTAAAGTGAAGTGTTCATTCAGTGTGAAAAGCGTAATGTTCAAGACGATGGCTACCGAAGTTTGTAGACGGAAAATATATTAGGAGTAAGTATATAGAAATTTTTAGTAAGTATTCTAACAGTAAGGATTTAATTTAATGTATTTCTATATATCAATCCAATCTGATGTCGGCAAGAAAAGTTATCTTCATTTAAACACCTTGCTTAGCGAACGAAGTTGCGGGGGACAGCAAGTACTCTTTATTCAACTAAGGTTGGTATGTTTTTAATATTTTTTTATATTAAATATTAAAATTTCTAGCCGTACAGAGTTCTTGGTATAGACAGGTTGTTCCAGGCTTCCAGCACTTAGTAACATTATATTTAACAGATCGTAAGCTGACCTCACGGTTTATTCAGTTTCAAGTTCCCTTGTCACATTAGCTTTTTGTAGAGATATTGGGGCATTTTAGAGACTCGTATTAATTAGAAAAGTAGTGTCATATATTATAGAGCACTGTTAAGATTATGAGATTTCTGGATGTGATATCCCAACAAAAACCCAAAACTCTAAAATAAACACTAATTTGTATAATTTTCGTACACAGCTTCCATGCCAGATTTATATTACTGGAAAATAACGTATGGAAATCTTCTTATCTATATATATAAAAGAGATTTCCACCTATATAGTCACTCATCACGATATCTCTGGAACCATAAGGCGTAGCGACTTGAAATATGGTAGGAATATTCCTTTCGCCGAGTAGAGGTCAGCTAAGAACGGATTTTACGAAATTCAACCCACAAGGGGGGTTGCGGGGGCACTTGCTAGTTATATAATAAGGGGAGATTGGGCTAGGCACATGCCATAATATTGTCTTTTATAAACGCGAATATCACACATTCAAATAAAATACTTTATAATGGACTAAAACGCGATTTATTATTTTGATACGACAACTTTGTGATATTTCAAATCAGATAGCTGTCATCTTTTAGTCTGCCGTGACCACCGTTGCTGAAAAGCATCCGAAACGTCGTCATAAATAATAAAACGCGTTTTAATCTGTTATAAAGTATTTTATTTATAGTCTTACATAATAATTATTTGACTGTCCTATGGAAATGTACTTATTTAACTCATACTACAACGTATTTATCAAGTGCACATTAACGATTAAGAAGCACGTGTAGCCGATTTATTTAAGTTATATACAAGCTCAAAGTTTTGTGCGTTTCAACTATCACAGACTAACTAAATTTAATTTGACTGCATTTAGTGTTTCCACGCTGTCCGAATATATTCAGCAGTCAGCACCTTATTCAGTATCATAGTGTAGGAATTCTAAGCGTTATGAATTTATCAATTAAGAAAATAAAGACAAAACGATTTGAACGCTTCAGAAATCGGGGATATACTTCCGAAAGCGACTTTGTTTAATTACGCAACTTTTGCATGTAACGTAAAGAGGGAGTTGAAAAGAGATCACTCTAAAAATTTCAACCGCGACAAATATTGTTTTCGATTTTTGTGTAAATATGCCGAACCAGTAGGGTTATTCACGATCATTCGAAAACTTTCCGTTCCGATATTACAAGATTTCGTACCGATATATCAAGCTTTCTATCATTTTATACTAAGATTCTAATCGGAAACTCCCGAAGAATGCTGATGCTCAATCCTATGGAAATTGTGAATACCATTTTCATATCCGGTAAATATGAACAACATTCAATGGGAGAGCGTAGCTTTCCGGGCGGATCGATTTCGAATGATCGTGAATAGCCCTACAGGTCTGCATCTCAAAAGTGCTCCAATTTATTTTCTACCATTCTTTACCATTAGTATGTAGTATCCCAAGTAATATTAAGGAGTCGCATGGCTTTGGATCCCTTTAAAAAATTAAAAAGTTTGTTCCTTTCGGAAGAACAGCTGAAATCTGAAGAAGGAGGTAAATATCGTATTTATTGTTCGAAATTAGTGTCTCTACAATCTGGTATCTTATATTTCGACCTTTAGCCTAACTGCACATGTCATATCGGAAGTAATCCACGTTTTCAAAACATCTCATACGTCTGTAGCGTCACGTATAACATTGGAGATCGCGCGCTAATCACGAGCTTGATTCATCGCCAGTCGAAAAATAAATGAAATCTACCCTCTATTTCATAGTGGCTTTAATATTTTTTTACTTGACTTAGAAACACGTAAATCTGACAGACGCGTTAAGATGGCGTTATTCTTTTGAACGTATAGTTTAATGATGCTATTTTGTTTTTTATTGTTTAACAAATTTTTAAAACAATAGGTATTTCAGTCAACGATAAGTCTTCAACTACCTATAATTCGCCGGTTCCGGAGAACAAAATGATAAATACCATATAAATCTAAAGCAGTTATCATTTTGTTCTCCGGAACCGGTGATACGTTATTTAACTGCACATAGTCACAGTTATCAGCTCGTATTTAAATCTAAGTCATTATAAATATGCAATGTCTTGTCTCAAACCACATAAGAAGTATAATCAAAACCCGTGTCTCCCCAAGCATTATAACCAGTGCTGGATTTAGGGGATCTGGGGCTACAGCCCCGGGGCCTCCACAATAGAGGGGCCCCACAATAGATAATTCGGAAAAAATCTTACAAATTTCGACGAGTAAACAACTTTTTCTTTGATATTTTTTTTCGCTGTTTTAATTTTTTCTACTGAACTTTGTATGAACATTATTATATTGTTAACATGAAAATAATTTGGGGCCAAGGGGCTCCACTCCTTTGCTGTTCCAAGGCCTTCATACTTCTCATTATTTTCACGCTAAACATTGTACATTCAGCCGTAGTGAATGTGGAATACGTAAATGGTTCGGTTAGTGCAGGCGCAAAGTAAGAAACTGAATTTTAAAACCTTCTGCCTTCGATTCTGCTAACGAACGGACTCAATGAAGTAATGGTACCTGGTTTCTTTTAGCAGGTTCTGATGAGTTTATTTGTTGTTATTGAAGATGTGGTGCAATTGTATCACATAGTAATCTATTGGTCTATAGGTAGGTATATACATAATTAATTTTGATGGGCTCGTTGGCGCGTTCGGTAGCATCGCTGTGCGCATCGATGGGTCGTGGGTCCGAATCCCACCGGGAGCACATGCTTATAATTTTCTGTAAGCATGTTTTCCCCACGTCTGGTAACTTCGGGCATTGATCGGTTGGGAGGAATATCTAAATTCCGACCGGGTAACGAACCACCGTTCATAGATGGAAACACCGTGAAGTGCATATTGCGCGTTTCGGTTTCAGTCTATGGATTTCCGAATACTCGAAGTAAAAATTAGGTCGACAGCGCATCATTGACTGATGTTCTGTCGCTGAGGTATCACCTACCATCAAGTGAACCTCATGCTTGTCTGTCTATATCTGACATAAAAAAATTAAAAAATTCGGAACTGCGTAAAAGTTTTCGCAGTGAAGAGTGCAATTTCAAGTTAGCATACCTTCAAAGCTGAAGAGTCCACGATCTTTAATTACAATTACACAATTCAAGTTAAAAACATGATTTAAAAAATATAATATACTAATTTTATAAATGCGAAAGTTTGTGAGGATGGATGGATGGATGGATGGATGTTTGTTACTCTTTCACGCAAAAACTACCGAACGGATTACGATGAAACTTTACAGTAATATTGCTTATATATCAGAATAACACATAGGCTATAATTTATAAACAGTTTTTGTATATTGGCCATAATATTACGATAACTATCAAGTAACTCGGAAAAATTCCTGCCTTCTGAGAGTTATCTTGGCGTGCGCTGCCTAAACCGTTGGAGTTAATAAAATGTATGGTGGGATTGTTTGTTTTAAATAGTTGTAAATAAAAGTTCGCGATAGCATATATTATCTACCTTTTATGTATATATGTTATACCCTAAACTATGAGCCATAAATACATTTAAATTTGATTCATTTTTCAATTGCAATTTCGCTTCGATCGCTTTCAGTATTTAATATAGATGAACTTTGTCTTTTAGGATGAACGGTTTAAAAAATATCACGATATTATTGACTTGAGTGCAGCGTCATTAAGCGGAGATTAGCGAAAGCAAAAAAAAAGCGAAACGCCCCGGATTCACACGGGTGCAATGTCGACGTACTATACACATAAAATAATTCGTTACTCGCTGATAATGTAGCTTTCTATAGGTGAAATAATTTTTAAAATCGATCCAGTAGTTTTTGAGTTAAATCGTAAAACGTAAACGTTAAACTTTCAAATCGTATTAATTTTACTTTTTTTGTTTATTCGATCTCATTATACATAGATACATTTGCTTCGAAATAATTGCATACCATGTTTTTAATTATATTCACTGGAACCTAGAAATTTATAATGAATACATCTTCGTCTAGTGATGGGATTAATTAAGCTATGTCTCATTTTCAACACTTCGTAAACAGACCAAAATAATGTTTAAGCTGAGTATACACGACTCACATTTCCTAATACAAAAAATAATAATGATTTTCTGACTGTATAGACCGCCTCCGTGACTCAGTGGTCAGCTCGATGCGTCTAGCTTCAGAGTTCCAAGATTCGAATCCCGTGAAAACAATATTAAAAATAAAGTTTCGGTCGAGCAGGGCACAGAATACTGATCACCTACTTGCCTGTAAATAAAAATGATCAGTGAAACGGGCACAGAAACGAGTCTGGCCCATGCTCCACTAGGGTATTCGGGAATTTACTGTCTGTATGTTTATAAAATATTAAAACTTATAAGATAACTACATTAAAACGATTTAGGATATACTTTTTTTTTAATTTTGCGATTTTTTTTTATATTTAAACTTCTTAAGACGACTCGAGTTTGTAGAATGCCATATAAATAAGCTTCTTATAAGACGAGCATTTGGTTCACTTGATAGCAAATGATACCATGGCCACAGAACATCGGTCAATGTTGACTTACTTTTTTTTTACTTCCAAACACGGTCAATAATGCACTCACGCTTTTTCGATCTATGAACGGTGATTCGTTCGTTACCCGGTCGGAATTTGGAAATTCATCCCACCCGTTTAATATCTTAAATGACCAGACGTGGGGAAGATATGCTTATAGAAAATTAAAAACAAGTTGTCCAGGCAGAATTTGACCCGCGTCCCATCGGTGCGTAAGGTTCTACAAAACCCACCAATGAGCCCTTCAAGACACTTCTTCTAGAAAGAAATGCCACGGTCGTGTGTAAACTGCCTTAATCATACAATATTACGCTTCATCCCTCAAAGTTGTAGGTATTATGCAAATCGGTTGTTTGGTCTCAAGCTATTCATTCTAATTCTATTCATGGGATTTAATTAAGAAATGTTATTAAATATGAAATGAAAAAATATTTCAACTTATGTACCTACTAATACAAATTATAAAATATAACAACAAAAATTATTAGGAGGAGATGTGTGTAGGGAACACAATCCCGAGCATGATTTTCAATCCCGGGACTATCCCGGGATTAGACTATGTGGTTTTTAATTGGGCTCAAATGAAGAAAAATGTGTAATTTCTTAAAAAAAACTATAAAAACTATACTTTTGTAAGAAATCAAAATGACAACAAAAAAAAACTATTTAGAATTTTAAAATACATAAAATAAAACGGCCGGGATCCCGGGATTCGGGATCCCATTGTAATCCCTAGATGTGTGGCAGTAGTATTTTGTAAAGAGTCACTTCAGTTTTTATTGTGCTATCTATCGATAACACAACACTGGTTTACAGTGAAACCATAGAAAAAAAACAAATATAACATTTAATAAAGTTTATTATTTATTATTATTAAGATTTTATGGCCTGGTAACGAGACCTTTAAGCCAAGACTTACTAAAGAATTAAAAACAAAGCGGCAAGTTTGAAACAGACAACCTAATACTATACAATCTACATATTTTGGGACAGCATCTCTGAAAACTATTCAATTTTGTTTCGATTTCAGTTTATGGATTTCCAAATGCTCGAAGTAAAAAGTAGGTCGACAGCGCATCATTGACTGATGTTCTGTGGCCACAGAACAGAAGAACTTTTGCTGTTCTGTCTGTGGCTGACAGGCACACCTACAATAAAGTGAACTTCATGCTTGTCTGTCATCTGATATTTCTTTAAAAAAACTGTACGCACCTCGCGTTACTGAATATGTATAAAAAACAAAACAAAAAAACTTCGTATCGACAACTTTGTAGAAACAAAAAGGCCTTAGTATTTTGAGGCATTTAAAAGTTTACTCTTAGAATAGCGGTTCCACGAATACCGCGTGGCTAGAGAAAGTTTTAAACCGCAATAATTCAGTCTCCATACTCAACTTTGTGGCTACAAGTTAGAAATTTGCCAGTTTCATCGACGAAATGCAATTCTGGAGCATTGTGCGGTTTTTAAAACAGCTGACAAAAGAGTTGTGGAATTTTTGTGCGAATAGATGCGAAGAATTAAATGAAGTAAATAATGTTCCATTACATGACATTGAGAAGTGACTATCTCTGTTAAGCTATTGTATAGACCATTTTCTGAACGTTCCCAAGTCGTATCGGTTCGGGAATACCGAAAATACGGATTTATTAGCCTTATTATATTGCATGTTATTCTGGTAGGCTTCCTTAAAAAAATCTTTAGGGATTTACGTACTAATTCTTTTCTTACAAAGCTAAAAATATTTGCTAATGGGAAATAAAACAGCTACCCAAGAGTCCATTTCATCACGGAGCACTTCATTGAAAGCCTTTGAGGCTGTCCGTTTCCGGTAAAATACCTCGCTCTAATTCGACAAATGGAACCTCCGCTATACACTAGTTTGCTGGTTGATTGTAGTCATGTTTATGACAGTGTATTTGGTTCTTAAAGTGAAGTAAAGCGTAATGTTCAAGACGATGGCTACCGAAGTTTGTAGACGGAAAATATATTAGGAGTAAGTATATAGAAATTTTTAGTAAGTATTCTAATAGTAAGGATTTAATTTATGTATTTCTATATATCAGTCGGATTGGATGTCGGGAAGAAAATTAAACACCTTGCTTAGAAGGTCAGCTTAAGATGAAGCCCACGCGAACGATTTTGCGGGGGACAGCAAGTACTTTTTATTCAACTAAGGTTGGTATGTTATTAATATTTTTTTATATTAAATATTAAAATTTCTAGCCGCACAGAGTTCTTGGTATAGACAGGTTGTTCCAGGCTTCCAGCACTTAGTAACATTATATTTAACAGATCGTACAATGCTGACCTCACGGTTTATTCAGTTTCAATTTCCCTTGTCACATTAGCTTTTTGTAGAGATATTGGGGCACTTTAGAGACTCGTATTAATTAGAAAAGTAGTGTCATATATTATAGGGCACTGTTAAGATTATGAGATTTCTGGATGTGATATCCCAACAAAAACCCAAAATTCTAAAAATAAACACTTTGTATAATTTTCGTACACAGCTTCCATACCAGATTTATATTACTGGATTATATAATAAGGGGAGATTGGGCACATGCCATAATATTGTCGTTTATAAACGCGATTCAAATAAAATACTATATAATGTACTAGAACGCGATTTATTATTTTAATATGGCAACTTTGTGATATTTCAGATCAGACAATTACTGTCATCTTTAAGTCTGCCGTGACTACGGTTGCTGAAAAGCATCCGAAACGTAGGCATAAATAATAAATCGCATTTTAATCTTTTATAAAGTATTTTATTTATAGTCTTACATAATTATTTGACTGTCCTATGGAAATGTACTTATTTAACTCATACTACAACGTATTTATCAAGTGCACATTAACGATTAAGAAGCACGTGTAGCCGATTTATTTAAGTTATATACAAGCTCAAAGTTTTGTGCGTTTCAACTATCACAGACTAACTAAATTTAATTTGACTGCATTTAGTGTTTCCACGCTGTCCGAATATATTCAGCAGTCAGCACCTTATTCAGTATCATAGTGTAGGAATTCTAAGCGTTATGAATTTATCAATTAAGAAAATAAAGACAAAACGATTTGAACGCTTCAGAAATCGGGGATATACTTCCGAAAGCGACTTTGTTTAATTACGCAACTTTTGCATGTAACGTAAAGAGGGAGTTGAAAAGAGATCACTCTAAAAATTTCAACCGCGACAAATATTGTTTTCGATTTTTGTGTAAATATGCCGAACCAGTAGGGTTATTCACGATCATTCGAAAACTTTCCGTTCCGATATTACAAGATTTCGTACCGATATATCAAGCTTTCTATCATTTTATACTAAGATTCTAATCGGAAACTCCCGAAGAATGCTGATGCTCAATCCTATGGAAATTGTGAATACCATTTTCATATCCGGTAAATATGAACAACATTCAATGGGAGAGCGTAGCTTTCCGGGCGGATCGATTTCGAATGATCGTGAATAGCCCTACAGGTCTGCATCTCAAAAGTGCTCCAATTTATTTTCTACCATTCTTTACCATTAGTATGTAGTATCCCAAGTAATATTAAGGAGTCGCATGGCTTTGGATCCCTTTAAAAAATTAAAAAGTTTGTTCCTTTCGGAAGAACAGCTGAAATCTGAAGAAGGAGGTAAATATCGTATTTATTGTTCGAAATTAGTGTCTCTACAATCTGGTATCTTATATTTCGACCTTTAGCCTAACTGCACATGTCATATCGGAAGTAATCCACGTTTTCAAAACATCTCATACGTCTGTAGCGTCACGTATAACATTGGAGATCGCGCGCTAATCACGAGCTTGATTCATCGCCAGTCGAAAAATAAATGAAATCTACCCTCTATTTCATAGTGGCTTTAATATTTTTTTACTTGACTTAGAAACACGTAAATCTGACAGACGCGTTAAGATGGCGTTATTCTTTTGAACGTATAGTTTAATGATGCTATTTTGTTTTTTATTGTTTAACAAATTTTTAAAACAATAGGTATTTCAGTCAACGATAAGTCTTCAACTACCTATAATTCGCCGGTTCCGGAGAACAAAATGATAAATACCATATAAATCTAAAGCAGTTATCATTTTGTTCTCCGGAACCGGTGATACGTTATTTAACTGCACATAGTCACAGTTATCAGCTCGTATTTAAATCTAAGTCATTATAAATATGCAATGTCTTGTCTCAAACCACATAAGAAGTATAATCAAAACCCGTGTCTCCCCAAGCATTATAACCAGTGCTGGATTTAGGGGATCTGGGGCTACAGCCCCGGGGCCTCCACAATAGAGGGGCCCCACAATAGATAATTCGGAAAAAATCTTACAAATTTCGACGAGTAAACAACTTTTTCTTTGATATTTTTTTTCGCTGTTTTAATTTTTTCTACTGAACTTTGTATGAACATTATTATATTGTTAACATGAAAATAATTTGGGGCCAAGGGGCTCCACTCCTTTGCTGTTCCAAGGCCTTCATACTTCTCATTATTTTCACGCTAAACATTGTACATTCAGCCGTAGTGAATGTGGAATACGTAAATGGTTCGGTTAGTGCAGGCGCAAAGTAAGAAACTGAATTTTAAAACCTTCTGCCTTCGATTCTGCTAACGAACGGACTCAATGAAGTAATGGTACCTGGTTTCTTTTAGCAGGTTCTGATGAGTTTATTTGTTGTTATTGAAGATGTGGTGCAATTGTATCACATAGTAATCTATTGGTCTATAGGTAGGTATATACATAATTAATTTTGATGGGCTCGTTGGCGCGTTCGGTAGCATCGCTGTGCGCATCGATGGGTCGTGGGTCCGAATCCCACCGGGAGCACATGCTTATAATTTTCTGTAAGCATGTTTTCCCCACGTCTGGTAACTTCGGGCATTGATCGGTTGGGAGGAATATCTAAATTCCGACCGGGTAACGAACCACCGTTCATAGATGGAAACACCGTGAAGTGCATATTGCGCGTTTCGGTTTCAGTCTATGGATTTCCGAATACTCGAAGTAAAAATTAGGTCGACAGCGCATCATTGACTGATGTTCTGTCGCTGAGGTATCACCTACCATCAAGTGAACCTCATGCTTGTCTGTCTATATCTGACATAAAAAAATTAAAAAATTCGGAACTGCGTAAAAGTTTTCGCAGTGAAGAGTGCAATTTCAAGTTAGCATACCTTCAAAGCTGAAGAGTCCACGATCTTTAATTACAATTACACAATTCAAGTTAAAAACATGATTTAAAAAATATAATATACTAATTTAAACGCTGGTAATGTAAATAAAACAAAAAAAATCAACGCACCTGCGGCTGCGAGCGCTCTAGTTTTACAAACGTAGGGCAGGGGTAATCACTTACCATCACGTGAGCCATCTGTGATTTTATTTATTTGTCTATTAATATCCGGGTAAGTAAAACAGAAATGCAAAAATAATATTTTGGTATTAAATAAAAAAAATTATAACATGACATAATTATTCTTCATTGATAAAATATTATATACTAAATACCTTAGTCGATATCGAATATAAAAAAGATGGCTGAATGTAACGGAACTCAATGCGGATCTTTACTAACACTATAAAGATTTATTTGTTTGTAACAATTTAACTCAAAAAGTACTCGACCGATTATAAAAATTATTTCACTTGTTTATGAACATCTGCACCCGTGCGAAGCCGGGGCTGTTCTCTAGTTTAAATATATTATATTTTTATTAAAACTTTTACAAGTACACATTTGAGTTTCAGTTTTTTAAAGTAACGTATCGAAATATTATTTTATCCAAGAAGAGCCAGCAAGAAAGTGACAAATCACATAATCGTCAAGCATATTTAAAAAAGAGCATATTTTGCACATAAAAATCTCTACAAAGCTGGAACAGCAAGAGACACAATAAAAGATGTCGTATAACAGAACTTTGTTTAATTTATTCTTGCCACTACGCTTTTGGTAGACAATTGCATAATGACGGCAGTTGAGAACTTTTTGATTACACAACAGCCACTAAGCATTTGTGAATCAGAACAACTCCGGTAAAGTTAGATGTTATATCAATTTATGTAAATCAAGACGAAAAAATAACTTTATATGCAGTGGCGGCGTAAGAGCTAAATTTTATGTGGGCAAGATTCATTTTGCGAGGCCCTCTGCCAGCGCAAAAAAATGGCCTTTTTTGGCAAAATTTTTTGGTGCGTTCGCGCTTTTAAGTACCTAATGCATTTCGGGGCGCGAGGCCCCCTGGGCCGCGAGGCCGTAGGCGGTGGCCCACATCGCCCACGCCTTACGCCGCCACTGTTTATATGGACCCATTATATAATAATATTTCTTCGGATACGTGTTAAATCAGCCACTACTCGTGCTATGTATTGTTTCGCTGTTTATTGTTGCCCTGTGTTGTTGTGCTGTGTTGTTGCTCCGTGTTGTTGCGCTGTATATTATTGCGCTATGTATTGTTGCGTTATTTATTGTTGCCCTGTGTTGTTGTGCTGTGTTGTTGTGCTGTGTTGTTGTGCTGTGTTGTTGCTCTGTGTTGTCGCGTTGTATATTATTGCGCTATGTATTGTTGCGTTATTTATTGTTGCCCTGTGTTGTTGTGCTGTGTTGTTGTGCTGTGTTGTTGTGCTGTGTTGTTGCTCTGTGTTGTTGCGCTGTATATTATTGCGCTATGTATTGTTGCGTTATTTATTGTTGCGTTATTTATTGTTGCCCTGTGTTGTTGTGCCTTGTTGTTGCACTGTGTTGTTGCGCTGTATATTATTGCGCTATGTATTGTTGCGTTATTTATTGTTGCACTCTGTTGTTGCGCTGTATATTGAAGCGCTATCTATTGTTGCGATGTGTATTATTGCGCTATGTATTTTTGCGCTATTTATTGTTGCGCTGTGTTGTTGCGCTATGTATTGTTGCGCTGTGTTGTTGCGTTATGTATTGTTGCGATATGTTTTGTTTCACTTTGTATTGTTGCGCTATGTATTCTTTAGGAAAAACAGTCACAAATGAAATTCAATAATTAATGTATAAACTGAAAGTATATGATAGTGAAAAGGTAAAGGACAGAGCATATTGTGGTAAAAAACTTTAACAATATTTACCACGCTGGTTTTCAGCATCTGTTGAAAAGTAGCCACGCCATAGAATGTCAGACGTATTAAGTTCTTATATTTGTTAAACATTTGGGGTGGTAAATGAGTCTCCGATACTGAACTGATTTAAATAACCAATAGAAAGCTACATTACCAACCTGACCTGCTACTTATTGATTGAATTGGATGAAATTATTTTTTTATTATATTTAAATATTACTAACACTAGTTCGTAAGCTCGCAAAAACACTACTACTACTTTGTACTAACAAATGTTTATAATCTCAGGATGAAACTGAAATAAATTATTTATTATTATAATAAGTTTGTATTTTATGTTGGAAAGCTAAATTTACACTAGTCATTATTTACATCATTATGTGATTACGGATATTATTAAAAATTAAAGTTGGTTGGTTGCCAAGTCAGTAGACAACCTTAATTTTGCAGTCCGCTTGGGACATACTGTGGAAGTCCGCAAAATATGCAAGAGTAACATGCTAAATGTTGTGAGAGTATCCGCAACACAGGTCTAAGAATATTATCTAGCACTTTTTGCTTCCGCCTTCGTAGCTTAGCGGTTGCATTTTGCAGCGGAGGTCTCGAATTCAGGACCCGGTGGATTAAAAGAAATGTAACGACATGTTTTAAAATATACAATTATTATAAATTTTCTTAAATTTGCTTTAATAAAAATAAAGGCTTTCTCTTCAAATAATGGTTTATTTTATTTTTTAATATACACAGATAATTTTTAAAATCAGTAGTAGTTTTTGAGTTTAATCGTAACAAACAAACAAATCTTTCCTCTTTATAATATAAAAATAAAAATGGACGGGCTCGTTGGCGCGTTCGGTAGAACACCTGCCGTGCGCATCGATGGGTCGTGGGTTCGAATCCCGCCGGGAGCACATGTTTAAAATTTTCTGTAAGCATGTTTTCCCCACGTCTGGTAACTTCGGGCATTGATCGAGTGGGAGGAATATCTAAATTCCGACCGGGTAACGAACCACCGTTCATAGATGGAAAAACCGAGAAGTGAAATATTGCGCGTTTCGGTTTCAGTCTATGGATTTCCGAATGCTCGAAGTAAAAATTAGGTCGTTGACTGATGTTCTGTGGCTGAGGTATCACCTACCATCAAGTGAACCTCATACTCGTCTGTCGATGTCATAAAAAACAATATTGTAATGTTAAATGATATTTTAATAACTTCAAAAATAATTGTCAGTTAAATAAATTATAAAATAATGCCATTGAACATTATACAATAGAATCAACAATCAGCAACACTATGTTATAAAAAACGCCCTATTATAAAAAAATATGCCTTAATTTTAAGGAAAAGTAAAGTTCTATGATTGGTAGTTCTCTCGCGATGAACGACATGCAAATCACTCAGATATATCAAACATATCTCATTCAATTAGAAATGTTCTGAATATCCTTTGCTTAGATATTCAATCACAATGATTTAATATTCATCACGTTTCGACAATTCTGGTGACGTAATTTCGCCAACATTGACTCAGAATATAGTCCGAGAATCTAATACTAGATTAAAGTACACAGTTTATTTTTTTAATGCCAGATATCATAGGAGTAATGCTTACTGGATCGTAGATGATATGCAACTTGGGAATCACAGATTCCAGAGGCGAAGGGTGAAAAAAAAAAAGGTAACCCATTCCAAAATGTCCTGCGAAATTTCCGAAAAAAAAACTGAAATCGTCCTCCAGCCTTTTTCCTGGAATTTTTTTTGTGCAATAAACAGTTATAAATGAATATATAATAAAACAAGAAACGTTTTCAAAACTATACAATAAATAAAAATAATATTTTAATTACTGCAAAGCAAGAGCTTATTGTTACTTATATATCTATTTAATATTTATTAATAGTTATTTTTGAACTCGGTGCCAGCCAATCGCCGCCGCTCCGTACCGTTCGTAGCAAAGTTTGTTGTTGCAAAGGCAGGATTAAACTATACTTCTTGACTGGCACCGATTCCAAAAATAACTGTTAATAAATATTAAATAGATATAATATATACCAACTCTGAAATATGACCTACCAAACATAAAAGAATCATAAAAACCAATGCATAATTAGCGAAATTATCGCGTAACATACAAAATAGTCGAATTGAAAACCTCCGCCTTTTTTGATGTCGGTTAATAAGTCAAATGCAAGGATATCTATTTTTAAAAGACTTCAAAAAAGGAGGAGGTTCTCAATTCATCTGTATGCTGCTGTTTTTTGTATGTTTGTTACGCGATAACTCCGCAAGTTATGGATGAATTTGGATGATCCTTTTTTTGTTTGTAGCATATAATATGGTCGACTTCAAAAATAACTGTTAATAAATAATGGTTTGAAGTAATTAAAATATTATTTTTTACTTTTTAGTTTAAGTTTGTACATAGGTACTATAATATGTAGTTGTAGTTTTGAAGTCGGTTTTTGTTTTTTGCTTAAAAATAATTTTTATTGTGGCAAAAGGCACTGTGATAAAGCCCTTCCACCAATAAGCTAATAAACAAATGTAATAAATAAATAAATTCGCAATTATCCCCTCTGTGATAAAACCGTTATAATAGGCAGTGTAGCGTGGCTCCTGACACGTTGGCGACTTGCCAAATTGAACACCACGTAGATACAGTTCATATTATATTCACAGTAACTACATTTTAAAACGCCTTTTCGGTGTTTACGATCGAGAAAATTCAGGAATAAAATTTAAATTTAAAATATGCAGAAATTAAATTTTAAAATTTTGCTTCGGAGTTCCGCCATCTTCCGCAATTGACAGCTCAGCTCACGCACGCTTATAGCTTTTTGTAATAATTGATATATATAAAGTCCTTGAATAATTGATGTTCACTGCATATCTTTAGAAGTGTGAAAAAGCATAGAGCAAAGAGTGTCCATGGAGTTTCTTGCCGGTTCTTCTCCATGAGACCCACTTTTTGGAACCGTGCAACTAGACGTTTCATAAGAGCCAGCAAAGGCCTATTTGAAATAAAAAACTTTTGACTTTGACTTTGACTTTGCATATTTAAAACTAGTTTTTTTTTTAAAGCCAAATATAAAAATATATTTCTATAAAATCATCTACCTGTGCCTACTATCAAGTAAACCTCAGATGACGTTAAATGATACAGTTGTTCACATATAAATATTGTATACGAAAAGCTGCGACAATGTGTTTTAACGCAACGTTTTCCCTTCTTGTCATACTGTTCCAATCTCACTATACCTCTAGAGGCAGTATTATGCACGTATGTCGACCACTGCGCTCGAATATTTAATATATTAATATATCTTTAGTTACCTTGACTGTCTTGTGAAGATTTGAAGCCGACGTTTTAAAGGCTACAGTGCAGTGCTCTAGTGTTATAAGTATGAAGCTGGTCAATAATTCTCCCGAAAAACTCTAATAATCGCCAAGATCGCCTCACGTTACTAATGGACGCCTAATAAACATCGAAATATAAGTGTAAAATAAGTCCATAACGCATCGTTCCAAGTGACCCCTTGCAATGATGCGTTATCGACCTATTTTTTTTTATTTCAGAAAGACTGGAACCGAAACATGCACAGAACAAAGAACTTTTTGCAACTCCACGACTCCTCCACTTCATCTTTGTTCTGTAGGGCTCGTTGGCGCGTTTGGTAAAACACCTACCTTACGCATCAATGGGTCGTAGGTTCGAATCCTGGCGGGATGACATTTTCTATAAGCAAGTCTTCCCCACGTCTGGTCACTTCGGACATTAAATGGGTGGGAAGAATATCAAAATTCCGACCGGGTAACGTACGACCATTCATAGGTGGAAAATCGTAAAGTGCATATTGCGCGCTTTTAATATCTCAGGGTATGGATTTCCCAATGTTCGAAGTACAAAATAGGTCGACAGCGCATCATGGACTGATGTTCTGTAGCTGGGGTATCACCTATCAAGTGAACTTCATGCTTGTCTGTTGATATCTAACATTTAAAAAAAATCTTTCCTAGTAATATTAATATTAAGTTAAATTGTTTCATCTCTATTTTACTTCCAAATTCAATTCTAATTCCAATTCGACCCAAAAATTCCTCTTAATTTCCAAACTTTTGGGAAGTCGTTGAATAAACCAAAACAAATAGGGAAGGGTCTTATGGGACAAACACAGTTAAATTAAAGTAAATAAAGGATTTTTGAACTTCCTATTAAGAATTTAAGGCACGAGTTTCAAGTTTGGCATCGCATATTCTGGCTTCCTGCCACCAGAACCGTCTTGAAACCTTTCACCTAATTTAAGTATTTTGTAAGATATCTGCAGACTTTATGCTTACCTATAGAAATATAACACCTATATAATCTGTAAATAATGTATTTCAAAACATTCGAGAATTCCTATGCAGGGCAGGCAATAGTTCAACGACTCAGGATTATCTGTGACTCTACTTAAATAAAAAAATGCTATTCGGAACTAAGAGATTATTAAAATCGGTGCAGCCGTTCTTATATAAGTTATGAATTGTGTAACTAACACGAATTTGTTTTATTTATTTTTAACATAGGATACAATAAAGCCATGTTGGGCCATAGCAACACAATAATTACGATATAATTTAATTCGTAAAATATAATTTAAATTAATATTATAGATTAATAATTAAAAGCATTTCGAATATTGTGTGAATAAGATATTAACTAATAAACGTAATTATCTGAGTTAATAGTTTAATAAGTAACCTTTAATATTACAGTATTGGTGTATTTAATACCAATATCTATTAACCATCGCGTTTAAATATTTCAAACCAATTGTTAAATGTTAAACTTGTGGTCACAACTCATTTGCATAATTTAATTCGGACACAAACCACAGATCAGAATGAATAAATTCATTTTGAAATAGTTATTACTATATTATATTTAAACATCATTTTTCTTTATCGGAGATGTTCTTCAAAAACACCAGGTCAAAAGTACTTGAAATCGATGAGCGTATGAAAGCATTGATGAAAGTGGAAGAAGCGAAGGTGGTCTGAAAGGATCTGAGCATATGGAATTCCGTGATCTTTGCCTACCCCAATGGGAAAGAGGCGTGATGTATTTTTCAGTGGCGAAGCTACCTAGGGGCTAGGCGGGTCAGTGCCCCGTGGTTCTCAAGCTCAGGGGGCCCTCGAATCCTTACCAGAAATCTCGATCGAACTGAACTTTTGGAAATTTTTCCCATTTTCAAAATAAATATGACAGGTTGCAACCCCACTTTAATGACAACTCAGTTAAAAGAAATTCAAAAGTTATGCCTAGGGAATTCCCCTAAATTCTTTCTGTAGGTTGGCAGTGTTGTCAATTTGACGAATAGTGATATGTGCGTTTTGTTATTCATCGATGTGCGTTTTATTGTGAATTCGAGTCAAACGCACGCATAAAACCGCATCAAGTCTGGATTTAAACGTAGTCATTAATACTTTTGCGAAAACTAAAGCTAGAAAAATTGTAAATATAATTTTTATTTAGTCAGTTGGTAGCTCGACCTTTATATAATAAACCTATTATTTATTACCTGCCCTGCAGTGCACAAAAAGAGCTTAAGTAGCTTAGCATTTTTAAAGTATCTGTATATTTCATATTTTTATTTGATAAAACCTAATCAGTTTACATAGCAGTGGGGCCCCATTTTGAAATTTGCCTCAGGGCCCTTGGTTACCTAGCTACGCCACTGGTATTTTTGTATGGATTTTTTCAAATCCGATACCAAGGAAGCCCAAAGCTTGCACCTTAAGGTTAAGTGAAGAACTGCTATTAGATGCTAAATATATGCAAGTTTAGTTTTTATAAGTATAGTGAACGAATACCTACAGTGATCAAATAATTATATTTGCTCAATTTCCTAAAATGTTACCGTAATTTATTTGTTAATAAACTAATGTTAAATTTATTTATTTTATAATTAATTTAATATCTTATATTGTATTAGTTGTGTTATGATTTGAATTAATTTAACTTTTCTTTTTATTCGATTTTTTTAATCGAATTTTTGATGAAATGAAATTTTTAGATTTTAGTTTTAGTTTTAGTTTTAACAATGTCGAGTCTATTAGTTATTGTTAGTATTCAAGTCAAATTCAAAATCATGTATTCATTTAGGTAATATAAGGTACACTTATGAACGTCAATAAAAAAAACATATTAAATGCTTCTAATTTTACATTTACTGCCAATTCTCAAATCAAGGGCGTAGAACGGACGTGAAGAACTGGTAAATTATTAAGGTTAATAATATAATATTTAGTAAGTTAATAATTATGGCACACATTGGGTTCACGTATAATTGTTTGAGCATAATTGCAATTTAAATTAGTAAAAATGCTAATGTAATTATTGGAAATCTTAATATATACATATAAATCTCCTGTCACGATGTTTGTCCGCGATGGACTCCTAAAATACTTAACCGATTTTAAATTAAATTGGCACACCGAGAGCAGTCAGATCTATAGTCGCAATATACAACAACATAGGCTATTCTTTTTACTCTCACCCGTGCGAAGCCGGGGCGGATTGCTAGTATATTATATAATTTGACCAACAATGTACGTCATTGTTCTTCAAATTATCGTTATTTTTCATTGTCCTTAGTGGTGTGCTTACTACAAACAGATCCGTCGGAAATGTATATCCGAAAACAAATAGTTTGATGTAGAAATATAGAATATAAATATCTTTAAAATTCGTGTATTTTAGTATTTAAGTCGCGTTACAATGTCGCTTGAGACGTAAGCCCTGTCTACTGAAACGGGATCATTCCGACCGATTGCACTCAATACACGTATTGGAGAAGCTTTTAAGAAGGTTGGAAACAGTATTTGAATCCGTTTTACTATAAATAGGTTGAAAAATCCACTAAAAGTTGTATACAATTAAATGATTGTTACCTATACTAATATTATGTATATTACTAATATTATTATAAAAAGGTAAAGTTTGTCAGGTTCTAGGGAGTAATTTCAGAAACTACTGAACCGACTTTAAAAATTCTTTCACTAATAGAAAGCTACATTATCAGCGAGTACCTGGGCTTTTGTATAGTAGGGAAAAATGGGGTATTACCGGTCACTTAAGGAAAAATCAGTACACAGCAATTATAAACCAAACTTTCTGTATGAAAGTTTTCATAAACGTAAATATAATTATTCTTCTAACTTTGGAACACTAATTGATATCAATCATATTGACCATTTTAATGAAATAAACGATTCTTTTCAAGACTTGTTTGACCGGTACTTTACACAAGAGAAGGTAAAACCGGTCAGTTACATTTTATAATCTTTACCAGCTCATTCTGAAATTTTACTGAAACTGTGTTTAATTATATTATTAGCTTCTGTGTATTAAAAGCTATCCCTCCTATAGTAGGGTAGCATCTGCATCCTGGTAGTTGCAGTGCATTACAAGAATCGGCCATTTCTTCTTCTTGTTCTTTGGTGTAATTCGCATTTCTTTCTAATAGTGAATTTTATAAATCGTCGTGCTTTGTTTGGTTTTGACATTCTTAAACAAACCTGAAATAATAAAACAATATCATTAGTACTCAAAACTATCTTAATAAATTGTTGCGGCTTATACCTGTCACGAACGGCATTGCCCGCATAACAATGACCGGTAAAAAACAAAGACGGTTCATTTTAAAAAATGCTAGTTACTATTATTTTTGAATTATATATACATACATACATAAATAATAAATATATATCACTCCTCTTTCCCATTGAGGTAGGCAGAGAATGTAATTATGTACTCGTATATTACGTTAGTAGCTTACCGATTTTAACGAAATATGTATAAATATATAATTACGTAATAATATTATATACGTAAGTTATTCATGTTTTATATAATTACGTTAAGGGCATTAATATTTTTCCTTTTATTGTTGCATGAATAGAGTCCAGTCTTTTGAGTTTGTATGGTGGTCCCGCTACCGGTATAACATTTTAAAGTTCGGGTAAAATCAATTTTCCTTATAGGTCACAGAGGTAAGATCAGTGGCGGATTTGCCAGCAGGCTGAGTAGGCTTGAGCCTAGGGCGGCAGATTTTAGGGGCGGAAAATTTGGGGACCAATTTTATTTTTATGTGTCTCATGAAAATCAAAAAGAATTCTGTAGAACGTTCTTATGATGTCCTTCAACGAAATATCAAACTTTACTTGTATATCCTATAGCAAAACACCCAGTTCGCCGTCGCGAACTAGTAATCGGACTCTATAATTATATTAATTTAAGAATAGACAATTATAGACGGGGGGGGGGGGGGGGGGGGGGTAGTTAATAGCCTACACCTTGGAAATGTATAAATTCGCCACTGGGTAAGATAAATGATAAGGTTAGGAACCTCTGCCTTAATACTGATTATATTTCGCACGAAAGGTATTATGTTATACGACTGTTGTTAAATATTCAAACTTATGAATTTTGATGTTCCAAAATTCTTAGTTTAGCATAAAATCCTGAAAAATTTCTCGGTAAAGGAAAATAAAGTCAACTCTATGAATGCATATTTAATGAGATAGGAGGGAAAATATGAAAATATAGTCGACATGAAAATGTTGGTAGGTAATTTCAGAAGTGTCTCGCGAGAATACGTGATATTATACAAAAATGTTTTTTTATAGAAACTTTTAATAAAGATTCGACTACGTTTTTACTACGTTTACCTTACGTAGGTACCTAGAAATGTGAGGTCTGTAAAGCGCATTAACGTGGCCAATAGCGTAATATTTTGAGTCACATGATGTCAGAAGAGGATGAAGCTTGATTCGATCTGTTAGCGTAATTCGTTTTCCATCTTGAATACAAAACTGACACTAATCGAAAAATGTGTTTTTTTTTTGGAAATCCCATTTAAAGTTATCGTAACGTGTACGTGTTCCTAATTGGACACTGTTAACAAAACAGTGTCAACCCACATGGTTGCCATTTTGAGAAAATTGAAAGAAGTTTAAAACTTAGGTTTTATTAAATTTCTTTTAAAAAATAACAGAAATAATAGTTTTGTGTAATTATTATTATAAAACTAAATGTAGGTATTTCGCTTTTCTTGGTAGCAATCAAAGTAATAGAATTTAGTGCATTATTGTTCAATATTTTAAACATTTTAAGGTTTCGTGCCCACTTGATTTTTCAATATTCCAGCTCATAAGGAAGCAATTGGTATCAAAATTCACATTTTTATTATTTTGTGGGTTAGCACTCTATTGCTTAACAGCGTCCAATTATGACATAGAGTCACTTGCCCCATCTAGCGGCATAAAGTTGACCTTTTGAAGTTGTGCCTTTGCTTTTGAAGACGAACAATAATCTCACAAGATGGCGTTGATATTTGAAAATCGTTAGATTTCTTTTAGTGACGTTTTTCACGGTGTGATATTATGCCGGCCTAGCATGACAACCACGACAAAATTTTGTCGACCGTTTTCTCGTGTTTTAATCGATTATCTGTTTATTTCTTTCGGGTCTAACATGACAATTACACTTAAAACTCGATTTTTAATATCAAAAATAGATATATTTGTCGATCGATATATATTTTCTATCAAAATTGTCGATGTCGAGATATCTTACATCTTAGTTTGTCTTCTCTCGTCCACGACATATCTCGTGGCGGTCATGCTAGGCTGGATGGACGGACTTTTCAGCACTTCTTCCACCCGTTCAATGCACGAAGTAGATAGATAACTTTATAACATCAGTATCGGAAAAAAAATTAAGAATAAGACATTTAATTTAATTTAAAACTAATTGTTGTTAAACAATATTATAATTCACCAAAATTGCGTTTCTTAATTGAATATGAAAAGTAAGAAAAAAGACGATTCAATTACTTTAAGGTATAATTGAATTCAAACTATTTGGCGGCTGTGAACATCGTGCGTTTCGATGCGCAGAACGCTATAATAAGGTGGACGTGGAAGTGACGCGCAGCGGAGGAATCGCCCTGCGCGCCCTCTCTTTTCCCCGCAGTCGCCTCATGCGTCTTAAGTCTTTGTGTGAGTGACATCGGTATACTGCACACACGCGCACATTTCTATCTAACTACAGTCGAGCTCTTAAGAGTTAATTATTAATTATATTGTTATTGTTTCGTTTTTATTGTTATTGAATGTTTAGTTTCATCAGTTATTTATTTATGTTACATTTTTGTTGTGTTAGCTTGATTGATTAATAAAAAAGATAGAGAATAAGAAGACAAATTTGATTCAAGCCAAGAAAAAGAAGGAAGTTCTATGGAATGTATAAATATAATGAATACAATAATTAATAATAGTTTGTATATCTCATAAAATGTTTTTTTTTCTTGCATCCTTTGATTTAAGGACTATATTCATCTAATTCAGTATTTTAAACAATTCTTCAGATACGAATCTATAAGTAACACATTTCGTAATTTAATAGAAATTCAAATAGAGCTAAATAATTTTGGACTTGATTATACCTGCGCGCACTTGTACTTGCTACTAATTTCCAGCCGCCAATAAGTTTGCATCGGACTATACAAACGACTTTGAAGAATGAGAGCATATTTTGAAATTATGATAACAGATATATTTTCCACTTAGCATTTATATGATACGATTATTATGTTTATGCCAGGCCTTAGACTACATCATTACAAAATATAGCTAGGAGAAGAAGAAGAAAAACGTTTATTTCACAAAACACAGGATAAACTTAAATAAAAGTACAAAAACTACTAAAGTACTACGTACGTATATTTAATGCGATATTATGTAATAATAGAGTTCCTGTGCAGTGCCGGAAATGGGTTACCGAATCAGGATTATCTGTGGTACTATGTACAGACACTAAATTATTTATATTAATAAAAATCGTACCATAATCGTATGCTGTAAAACTTCCTATTCGGTTGATTGTATGAAACGAACTTGCGATTGTATTAAGTTTCATTCGAATGATGTTGCATGGATTTAGGATTCGTATTTTAGATAAATCACAGTTCATTTGATTTGAGAACTGGCGGTAAATGTAAAATTAGAAGCATTTAATATGTATTTTTTATTGACGTTCATAATTAGTGTACATTATGTTACCTAAATGAATTTTGAATTTGAATTTGAATCATTGAGCATTGTTACAGTATCCTAAATAGAAGGAATATTCGAAGATATTTTATATATTTTATTTGGTCATACAAATTGTAATACTTTTCTTTGTAATCAAGTTTTATCTTCGATTTTATCATCCTAAAAATAAAGTATTATACAGAGTTTATAGAGGACTGCAATTGATACTGTATATCAGATATCGATAGAGAAGATGAGAATTAAACATAATTAATAGAAATCATGACTTATTTTTACAAGTATTCTGACTGAATCAACATCTACACTTCATAAAGGTCCACCTAGAAACAGGTTCTTGACCTTCTTGCCATAACATCTCTACGTAAAGTAACGATTGCAAATGCAACTGCATTAAACAATCTAATTTAATATAATATGTATTACTTGTGAGATACATTGTGTTTTAATAAAATAATAAAAAATATATTGATATGGTCATTATAAGATGTTGTTAGGTTAGCTAATTACTAACTTAAGACAGAAGGATCCTTAAGTTGAGACTGAATAAATTGACCGACTTGTTATTATATAGATCTCACAACTTTTTACGATAGACGAACTGAGTTGCAAGACTTGTTTTTTTTTACAATTAATTATGTTTTTGATGGCATATTATATTCGACTTAAAAAACAATACAATTATTATAGTTAAAAAGAAAAGTGTATTTTGAGCATAAGATGAGACTGAACAATTAATTCTCTGAATTGCATTTACGCAAGTGCTAAAAAAAACGGATTAATTCTTTAAATTAATTATCTTTTTCGATTATTTAACTGAATACATACAGGGCAGACCAATAAATTGCAAATCACTGTGGAGGAAGGGAGGTGTGGTCTTCACCAACCTAAAGGGAGGATCCTCGACCAGTCGAACCACTGACTGGCTGGCCCTAAAATATACAAAATAATATGTTACAATACATACATACTAAAGAATCAAATTGAATATTGATCGAGTTTCTTGTGACGTACTAACAAGTAATATATAACTTTATTAGTTATCAATATTCCATAGTTTCCATTACATTAACACATTCACTCATTGGGTCTATAAGAGCCAAGGGTTTACGACTTTCAGTAAACACACTAAAACTTATTTTACGTAGTCAATGCTAACGTAAAAAGTATTTTATGTGTGGATATTGTCAGAGCAGTTTTACGGTGTAAGTAATTAATTGTTATTTTATTAGTACTCTCATATTATAATAAAAAATATTATGTGGATTAGTATTGATACTATGGGCCATTTTCATAAATCAGACCAATTCATCGTTATTAAAAAAAATAAAAAAAAAATTCTAGTGAATAGGTAAACTTAATATTTTTTTTATTTTCTTAATTAATTATTTTTTAGACAAAATTAGATGATAAAATTATAAAGAATTCTTCTAGAAACCGGTATATTTGTATCCATATAAACCAGCACTATTTAAATCGGCAAGTATCATAATCGGAGGTACAACACTAACGTCACTACGCCCGACCATAGACAACGTGTTTTGACAAAGTTGAAAAAGTTTTGACCGTGATAAAAATGACGAGCGCTACAATTATTTAGAAAATTTGTTTAATAAAATTGTGATTTTTATAAATATGACTGTTTGGCGTAAACTAGAAAATGAGGAATGTTACGCTGTTGGTAAGTGTTTATTTGTTTTTATTAGAAGTTTGAGCAATTGAAGTCGTCCGTTGAATTCTCTCCCACTGAGCGATAAATATAAACATTGTCTCATATCCTAGCGTTATTATCAGCTTCATCCTGATATCAATTGAATCCATGTACACTTTTACACTTCCACTTATAAAATATATCTTATATAAATATTTTGATGATCTGGTGAGATATTGAACTTTTTTATCTTTTTGTTATCATTTTATTATTATGAAATGATATGATATTATTCGTTAACAATGTGTAATTGGAATACGATGCATATTAGCAAAGATTTCTAAGATCACAGACAGATCTTCTTGGGTGGTGCTTTTCCAGAGACCCAGAAATCAGTATCAATTTGTAATACTAAGATACATAAGAAGTGTGTGAATGGCTCCATTATATTAGTATTCCTTTTAAGTTATTCACCTCTAATTATATCCTAAGGAAAACCCATTAAAAATTGTGTCAAGGAACAATGACATGTTTATAAGTTATAACTATTGCTGTCACACCATCTAATTTGTTTGAGAAGTAACCATTAAGACCTTATATTTAATTCTGAGACTTTCTTATTAAGTTTTTATTTAAATAAAAAAACTTTTACATGATTAAAATTTTATTTGATTTATTGGTGGATTATTATTATTTTAATTAAATGTGTGATACTTGCGTTAATAAAAGACAATATTAAGTCTTTATATGTTAATGATAATAATTGTGATGTTGTGATCGAGATCTTACTAGACTATTTTTATTTATTGATTATTTATTAGATCACAAGGCACACCAATATATAAAGCAATTATTAGAAACTATGTCCATTAGTCAAAGTCAATTAAGGACTTTACTTTTCTTAC
Organism: Anthocharis cardamines; assembly: GCA_905404175.1. Lineage (NCBI taxonomy): Eukaryota > Metazoa > Arthropoda > Insecta > Lepidoptera > Pieridae > Anthocharis > Anthocharis cardamines. Next base: position 1,609,862 of record FR989972.1, on the reverse strand, counting down.
AAAAAAGTACAGTGTTGTATATATAATTTAAAACAATATAAAGCGAATTGTGAGTGTCAGTACGTTCTTATTGAATAAGTAAATTTAGTTCTAATTAATACACAAAGCTTCCATTCAAGCAAATTTCTTATCATTAATTTTAAACTATTAAAATCTGTTTCCTCCTCTAATATTAAAAAAAGTAAAGAAATCTTTCCGTCTACATATCCTGTCTTTTGCAAGTTAGCAAAAATAATGATTTTGGTGAAGACAACACTATGATAACCAATAGTCAAATTAAATGAGAGACTTGTATATCTGTTGGTGTTAAAATTATAGCCAGTGTTGCAATTTCACAGGTCATTTGTTACATAAACAAAGACTTGTTGGACTGAATGCATTAAACATATTTGCATATTACACAATATTATGCTTTCTTTAAAACAGTTTTTATTATACTGCAGCTGTTGGTTATATGATGTTTTGATATTAAATGTTTGTAAAATATTATGCCTCATAATAACTAAAAAAATAAAACTTACCTAACTATTCATAAACTAACTTAAGTAAGCAATGTAATATAGCCTCACTGGCTTAGTGATAAGTGTGTTACGCTTAGCACCAGAGGTATTGGATTAGATTATCAACTGTAATTGACAGGCTCATTGGCGCATTCGGTAAAACACGTGCTGTGCAAATCGATGGGTCGTGGGTTCGACTCCCATTGGGACGATATGTTTATAATTTTCTGTAAGCATGTCTTCCCCACGTCTGGTAACTTCGGTCATTGATCGGATGGAAGTAATATCAAAATTCCGATTGGGTAACATTCAAAGAATGATTTAAATAGTATCCTTTCTTTTGTCCACTCTTTCCTATCTCTGTGAAAAAATAATAAATTCTTCATTTGTCATGAATAATGGAGATATTTTAATTTAATTTTTAACATTGACATCCATTTTTTTTTTTTAATTTATTGATTTATTCTAACAGTCTCCGAATGTATAGCTTCTTAGTTTAATATATACTAGCAACGCGCCCCGGCCTCACACGGGTGCAATGTAGATGTACTATACATAAAAAATAGCCTCTGTTACTCGCTGATAATGTAGCTTTATATTGGTGAAAGGATTTTTAAAATTCGGCGAGTAATTTTTGAGTTTATTCATAACATACAAAAATTCAAAAATACAAATCTTTCCCCTTTATTATATTAGTATAGATTAATTTATATGAAGACATACATTATATGATTATAGTTTTTTATTTATATAGTACATGTACATAATAACAATTAATAAGTTAGATATCAATTCTTAATATATTAAAATGATGTTAGGCTAACAATAATATTTCCTGTTACACTTCCTTGTTGGTATACAATGGTGTAATATAATGAATAGTTCATAATTCATATTGTTTTGTATTATGCAAATCAGCTACCATATCTATATTCAATTTTTATACTGGCCTATTTTTTATACACGTTGAACGCCATGGCAGATACCATATGTCTGCCAGTATGTATTCTTAAAGGGCCAGATGAAATATTAAAAATCACTCAAAATTTGTTTGCATGATTCTCCGGTTTATATGTATGAAAAATGGGAATTATCTAATACTAGTGGACCCCACAGACGTTGTTCTGCCACAATTTTGGCTTCGAAATTATTATAATTATTCTTAAGTTTGAATATGCCCATTTACCCACTATAATTGTCTAACTATTTTTATATATATAGATTAATACAGATCGTACTGGTAGTTAAACCGTGTCTGCCGTGGTCCAATGGAACCATATCTTTGTCGGGCATATGATGTCTGCCATGGAACATGGGGCGAAGACGTATTTTTAACCAACTTCAAGAAAAGGAGGAGGTTCTCAATTTATCTGTTTTTTTGTATGTTTGTTAGCGGTGGGGTGGCAACGACTTCAAAAATAACTGTTCATAAATATTAAATAGATATATATATAAGTATCAATAATGTTGTCAATTGTCCCTTAAGTTTTTACTTTTTAGTTTAAGTTAGTACATACTATATGTAGTTATAGTTTTGAAGTCGGTTTTTGTTTTTTGTTTAAAAATAATTATCTGGGTGTTCAACTTGATAAAGAATATTAAGTCACTACAGTCGATCTACTCACACTAGGATATAGGATATAACATATTTAAAAATATATTTTTTTATACTAGCGATCCGCCCCGGCTTCGCACGGGTGCAATATAGACGTACACAATAAAAAATATCATATATATTACTCGCTGATAATGTAGCTTTCTATTGGTTAAAGAATTTTTAAAATCATACAACAAACATACAAACCAACAATTTTTTTATCATTATTATATTAGTATAGAAAAGTTATTCGTGACCTATAGCAATTTCGAAAGTGTGGTAAGAATATTGAATTTCCATTCGTGTCATGAATCACCGTTCATGGATGGAAGGAACTATGAGGTACACTTTGCGCGTTTCGGTTTCAGCCCATGGATTTCGTTTTTTGTCGTGATACTCATTAAAACGCAGTTGCGTGAAAATATCATCGATTATTTTCCTTTGTATGGCATATTCGTAATTTTAATGTTGTTTTTTCATGACTTCAAATAAATTACTATAATGTGTACATTTATACATAAGGCCTCTTTCCCATTGCGGTAGGCAGAGATCACGGAATTCCATATGCTCCGATCCTTACATACCATTTTCGCTTCTTCCATTTTTAACATTGCTTTCATACATGCTCGTCTGTTTCGAGCACATCGAGAGCTCAGGTCCAAAAAAATCTATCTAGTATCAAACATTTGTTAAAAATAACAAGGTTAATAAATCCTTCAAATATCTCATACCAGATATCTTAAGATACTCCAAAGTTTATACACGGGTCCCCTAATCAAAGAGATAAGCTGATAAGAGCTAGGATACTATGATAAAAGCAGGTTTAGGATCACTCAAATGGTGATTGAATCGGGAGAATTTGGGAATTAAATTTTGGGACTGCCATTGTTTGATCTTACCGTAGGTATTCTGAATTTAAACTTAGAAGGTAGGCTAATAATAAAGTTAGATTTGCAACACTGTGATTTCTAACTGAAACTGAATTTAACTTGTTTCCCTTAAAACGAGAAAGAAATATCATAATGATGACATTGCGATACTTTAATTCGCAAACCAGCTAACTCAATTTGAGTAAAGTTTACATAGAAGACATAAAATTGATATTTTTTATTTGTTGATTAAATAGAAAAAAAACCAAATATCCTGATGGTAGATAATATAATTAACTGTTGTTTTTAGTAATGTACAATATTTTATACTTTTAGAGCATTTTTCGTAGTTATACGTTTTTTCAAAAAGTGGAGTTGGCATGTTTGCGAATTAGGGTAACGCTTAGGTCTATTTAAACACTGTCGAATCTTACCTGTACAGATACAAGTTAAATACTCACTTTTGAAAGAATTAAGAAGACGACGGTAACCCTATCACCACTTCATTCGCCATCGAATCGTATATAATTTGTCCGTAAGTTAGATTCGGGTAGAAATCTCGCAGTGGGCTCTCCTACTATGTGTATTCGTTTTTTTTGTACGATTTTGGGTGAATATTTTACATATAAGTATCCTTTAAACTTAGTACACTCCAATTACGTTTAGTGATTCAATTTGATATGGGTCAAGTGCAAACGTCATTTGGCTGCAATTTTCTGTATAAGTCGAGGGGTGCTTAAATAGCTCGTTTAGTTTGAGGACTAATTTTAAAATTTAAGTCACTGAGTTTAAATAAAATGTCGAAATATTTAGAAAAATGTTAAGAGCGGATAAAAATAGCGACTAGCTAGCTGCTAGGATACAAATCTCGTATATAATATAATTTCTTTTAAAATCATATACACAATATCCTTACAATATTTCATCCAATTGAAAAGTTACACTAAAGAAAGTTGTAGGGGGAGGATTTTAAATCATAATATTTTTTGTTAATTTAAAAAATATATATAATTAAGTATTAAATAAATAACATGACGTTATAACACAAGCTGATTGGTGGCGAGAGTTAAAACAAAGCGGATAGCATAAGAATAATTGGATGTTTTCCGTTGTCCATAAATAAATATTAAATACATAAACCTTTTTCATGAAAAACTACATAGACAACTGGCATAGCCATGCCAATTGAGCCAATACGGTCGCATGGGGCCTGCTGATTCGAGGGGCCCTGGAGGCCAAAGATGATCAAAAAAGTGCAGTGTCCTAAATTCTAATGTTTTTTTTCCCACAGGCACTATAGTGTTGTGTGTTACTACAACTTGAGAATAAAAAACAAATGCAATTTCATTTTTAATTCACTTATCATTACAGCTTTCAGTTGTCTAACCAATTGTGTAACGAACTTTTCGTCCAACGTTCGATCGTCGTTTGTTTTCATAATAGGCAAAAGGGGAAATTGAGGCTTTTTTTATATAATTGGGGCCCGTAATTTTTTTCATTGGGACCCCAAAAGGCTAGTTACGCCACTGACATTGGCGTGTCAATTTTCATAGTGATCGGTCAAACGTCGTTGGAGTTTAGCGATTGCATTTGTAAATATCTATTATATACAGATGATTATATGAGAAAATCCCTGAATTAAATTGAATGCGAACAAATAAATCAATTGCGGACGTGAAGGCTGATTCACGTCCGCCGAGCCCCTTACCTGAGCTGAGGAAGTTCAATTATTCGCTGTCAAAACGCACGTGACGCGCCAATTACGTGATGATTACCAATGCTTTTTGTAATAAAAATGGTTTTTGACGGGCTCTTTGGCACAGTGGTCAAGCCAAAGCTTGTGATCGATAGGTCGCGGGGTTGAATCAATTGTCTGAATGTTATGTCAAGACATTTCGAGCATTATGTGGAGGAAGGGAGGTGTGGTCTTCCTCCAACCTAAAGGGAGGACCCTCGACCAGTCGAACCACTGAATGGCCGGCCCTAAGGCCTCAGTGGTTGATATCGAGATGTTGTATATATACTCAGCGCTCGGAAACATTTATATACCGCGATTCAGGATTAGACGTCTTCGTATTGATTCTTGTAGCATATCATAGATGTTGCTATAATTAAAACGGGATATCAAAAGTCACGAATCCATTATTCATAGATATAAAAAGCTTTAAGGTGTAGATTACGCGTGCCGGTTTGTCTGTGGATTTTCAAATATCGAATAATAAATAATATAGGAAAATAATCACTGGTTGATGCACTTGTAGCACTTAATAGTATGTATCTACGTACACGACACTAACGCTTTTCAATTAAGATCAAAGTTGCTTGGAAGATATCGCTTTAGATCGATGAGTGAAGTGCATATTGCACGTTTCGGTTCGATCTACGGATCGAATGCTCGAAGTAAAAAGTACGTCGACAGCGCATCATTGACTGATGTGTCGTAGCTGAGGTGTCACCTGCCATCAAGTGAACCTCATGCTCGTCTGTCGATATCTAACATAAAAGGCCGCTTGTTACATTTTACTGTATACGTATTTTATTTGTGAGCTGCATGCAATACTTTTAATATATAGAGAAATCTAGTAATTATAATTTTATCATAACTCTAATGGCCTATCTCAGCAAAATTATAACATAATTCGAATTGAATCGATTGAATCGTCAATCTAAACTAAAGCATGTAATTTAGGCCATCCAGATTTCGTCAAATTACATTAATCTCATAATATTGTCTTTTATTAACGCGAGTATCACACATTTAAATAAAATACTGTATACCGGATTAAAACGTCGGGATAAATAATTTAAATAATAAATCGCGTTTTAATCCGGTATACAGTATTTTATTTATACATTAAGGTTGAACAAGTCGCGGGCTCGAACTCACTGGTGGGCGTCGCCAAAAAGCATGCTGTTCTCCCGCACCGCACCGGGGCAGTCATTATTAAGTGAGATGCACGATAATTCATAGTAAAAGGGGCGTCTAAAAAAATACGAAATAGCCTTTGGAAAATCGAGTTTTATGAAAAAACCACTGCATAAATCAATTACAAATAAAAGTTATTGTATTCTTCGATAATCGTGCTTTGTTTGTAGCGACTTTGTTTTGAAAATTTGATACTTCTTTTATTACTAATTTAAGCCCAAAGTTGTGTTAAAAAATGGCAATAAAAACGAATCTTTGGTAGCTCGTAACTTTTTAATGGTTTTTTATTTAACCATTCTGTTTCTGCACAGACAAAATTAATAATGAGACAAAACGATATCATGTATAACTTTGCATATACGGTGCTAAATAGTGGAGTAATACCCCCCCGAAATTTGTATGGAAAAAATGTCGACTAGTGTCACCTTAATCTCAGCGATTGCTAATTAAACCCATATCTGAGAGCGCACGTTCTGTAATCTATCTCTAATATTATATCTAGTTTAGTAACAGTAGGTCTATTACGAAAAACGAACGCAACGAACGGATCGAAACGAAAGAACAAACAACTTCGTATTTTAACTTATTAAGAAAATATTTTTAATTCTATTTACGATTATTCTTACAATCATAGTAATGTGAAATGAAAGACATAATGTCTTATTGCGAAAGACGTGTCGATCATCGGATTCATAATAGTAAAATGTACGATCCGTCAGCCGAAACTTCGTATTTTGTTTTGGTAATAGGCCTCCTGGTGCGGATAGGAATCGCTCAGAGCCCAGAAACTAATAGACAGCACATGTGTGGGATTGATTGTTGGTCGTAGACTAGGTATTCCATGACCTGACTGAGGTTTGAATCTAATGTTGAGTCTTGTCAAACCATTCTTTCCCTATGGAACTTTGACATTTTGACAGTTCTCAGGAATAGATTTCGGCTTGAGTGACGCTTGTGAGGTTGTGAAAGACAATGATTGGATATTAAAAATGAATATTATAAAGATGAAAGATATGTTTGTTTGTTACGATTTAACTCATAAACTACTCGAAATTCTTTCACCAATAGAATTATGAGCCAGTAACATAAGCTGTGAGTCCATGATGTTATTTCTCTTACGACAATTGGATGTTTAAAATGTATAAGTAATTGCAGTTACGATATTATTTTGCGTAGTGAGTCTGAAGTTGATATTGAACAAGAATGAGCTGGATTTTTAATGATTTTTTGTTTTATATCAGACTAGTAACACGCCCGGCTTCGCAGGGGTGCAATGTAGATGTACTATACACAAAAAATCCTATGTTACTCGTTGATAACGTAGCTTTCTATTGGTGTAAGGATTTTAAAAATCGGTCGAGTAGTTTTTAGTTAAATAGAAACAAACAAACCAAGCTAGTAGAAAACATCTATGAAAAATACATATATTTGCCAATTTTCATGGTGTTGGGTCCAGTGTCGTTGGAGTTTTGCGATTTCATACTTATATACAAATATCATACATACATATAAATATTAATTTTTAAACCTGTGTCCCATCTATGGCCTATGCAGGTCTATGTCAGTCGATCATCATTCCCTGCGCGCGCGCATTCCATTGGTTTTGGTGCGCGCTTCGTCGTGCGAACGTGAATCACGCATTCCGCCCCTATTGTGCTTATTATTAATAATTGTGTAAGAGCTGCTGTATATTTTTATATTATTTCGTGTGCGAAGTACCTACTAACTGTGAATTTATGACTCAGATGATCTTTGGGAAGTTGGACGACTTAATTTTATAAGATGAGAGTAATTGTGCTTGATTATTTTAAATAAAGACAGGTAAAACTCTCTGTTTACCAAAAGTATGCATTATGCGTGTATTATATTTACTTGATAAAAAAAAGTATTGTTAAAAAAACTTATATAACAAACTGCAAAGATAATATGTATACAGAATAATAAATCAGCCATAGCTCTTCGTCTACATTTGAGTAAGACAATTCACATGTAAGTAGGAATGATTAAAGTTATTAATAACTTGGCGTTGACGCTAAGTAATTACATGGACATCTGGCTGTTTTTAATTCATTCCACTGTGTGACGGAAACTGTTGTTTTGTTCCATACAAAGAATTATGACTGCTCGTTTATCCCCCGTAATGGTTGTGTTACATTTTGAATTGTTTCATTATGGTTCTACTTCAACGCTTAAAATTGAACATATAGGATTAATACGCGATTTACCTCTATTTATTACTAGATAAATTACTTGCAAAAGGGCCAGATCAAAAGTACTTGTAACCGTCGAGTGTGTATGAAAGCATCGATGAAAGTAGAAGAAGCGAAAGTGGTATGTAAGGATCGGAGCATATGGAATTCCGTGATCTCTGCCTACCCCAATGGGAAAGAGGCGTGATGTATATGTATGTATGTATTACTAGATAGAGCCCGCGACTCCGTTAGCGTGGGCTGAGTTTTTTAAATGAAGATAACCTCCTGACATCCGACTATTAACCGACTTTAAAAAAGGAGGTTTTCAATTTGTCTGTTTTTTTTGTTTTTTAATGTTTGTTACGCGATAATACCGCAAGTTATGCATGGATTTGGATGATTCTTATTTTGTTTGGTAGGTCATATTTCAGAGGTAATATAAATAAAAATATAAATAAATATATACATATAAGTATCAATAACGTTGTCGATTTTCCTTTAAGGCTCTTGCTTTGAAGTAATTAAAATATTATTTTTTACTTTTTAGTTTAAGTTTGTACATATTATATGTAGTTATAATTTTGAAGTCGGTTTTTGTATTTTTTGTATAATTTTGATGAAATAAAATTGGATGTGTTTTGATGTTGCCCCAGACTAAGCTCAGTATATGTATCAAAGTTCAAAAATTTTAGGATGGGTTCGAATCCCGGGAAAACAAGATTGAAAATTTTTTCGGTCGGGCAATGCCCTGAGCATGTCGTGGGCGATGTCCTTGCATAGACAAATTATCAGTTAAACAGACTCAGAATTTAAATAAAATACTGTATACCGGATTAAAGCGCGATTTATTATTTATATTGTTTAAATTATTTATCCCGACGTTTCGGATGCTTTTCAGCAATCGTGGTCGCGGGGAGAGTCGGGATAAATAATTTAAACAATATAAATAATAAATCGCGCTTTAATCCGGTTGACAGTATTTTATTTAAATGTGTGATACTCGCGTTAATAAAAGACAATATTACAGACTCAGAATCTCTGGCCCATGCCCCACTAGGAGATTGACTTATTTACTTACTTAAATAAGCTCTAAATATTTATGACACATCGCTAAGCCTAACAATATCAAAGCTTCATGTCCTGATCCTTGATGGAGCTCTGTCTTATATAAGATATACTTGTGATCATCTTGATTATAATTTCGTACAGTGTAACTTGGTTGGGTCAAAGTTGTCGCGTTTTATTTCTGAATTTATTATGCCGAGACTACATACATTGCAAACACATTACATGAAGGAAAGCGCTCACATGGTCGTTCACCAACACGCTGAACCGACCTCATTAGTAGGGACTAGGGCCACACAGTCTACTTTAGTGCAGTGTGCTCGCAATACATGTGACCGCAAAAAATGGAGAAGCATTATACGTCAACCAGCAGCCCTTGGAAGAAATGATGATGTACGAGTGGTTCTCCAGTGTGCCATCACCCTAACCACGACCACTCTGTCAAGAGTGTCCGACTAAGAAGAAGACATACATCGCAATAAAACGAATATTCGCGAATACATCGCCTTTTCGTATGAATACGAATACGAGAGTTCAGTATCAAAGCGATGAACTTCGCTTACGCAGCCACGCTTTAGTCTGACACACGGACATCGTTCGTAGCGGATGTGTTTATGTATTTTCGAGTAACGAGAATATTTTTGAATTTATTTCCAATTGTGTAAAAAATGTACCACGTAATTCGCCGTAGATCGAACACGAAGTTAAAAGATTAATGTGGCCGGAGCATTGTAGAATGAATAAGATATTGATATTTTAGCTTATAAAATGACTGAGTATGATCGATAAACTAATGTTATAATATTTGGCATAATCTAGATAAAATCGCTTTCATTGAGAACCCACCTCCTTGAGCTTAATTTTGGTCTCTATGTGATTGTTTTACTGAATTACGAGGATATCTTTATAAAGCTCGCAGTAAGCAACATTTATTTGTTCATTACGAATTTGTAATTACATATTCTTCTGTATTAATTACTTACTAGCAACACGCCCCGGCTTCGCGCGGATGCAATGTAGATGTAATGTAAAAATATGCCTATGATAATAATAATGTCCCTTTCCATTGGTGAAAGAGTTTTTAAAATGGTTCCAATAGTTGAGTTTATTCGTTACAAACGTACAAACATACTTTTTCCTCTTTATAATATTAGGGGTATAAGTTATCTTTTAATGCCCTGATTTAATTCTCGATAGGTACCATAAATTTATCTTATACATTCGAAATGAAATGTATTATAATACATTTATCTATATATATTATATTTATACTATGTTTCCTGCTGTTATCTTACTTCGTCGGCTCATCTCGTATTTTTCTTCCATTTATTTGTTATCAGCCATCATCTCAGTACCCAAACTTTTCATACTCCTATCATTGTTCACGCAATGCATTTATACCCTATGTATAAGTGCAAATTAAATAAATTCCGCAAGGCAGACAGGTCATATAATATTATCAACGAGACTGTTCGAGACGAATTGGCGTGTTTACATCCTTTAATTTGGTCTGAGCGGATTTTCCCATAATAAGATATCATTTAACTGACTACTTGTTTAACACGAGAGCGAGAGCAGGTATCAGGGAATCAAACCATTTTGAACCTTATTAAAATGGATTTAAAGAGCTATCGATCAAGAACGCCTTGGCCGCGCAAATGCTTGGTAGACAGTTTAAGGTTGCACAAGTCGCGGGCTCGAACTCACTGGTGGGCGTCGCCAAAAAGCATGCTATTCTCTCGCACCGCACCGGGGCAGTCATTATTAAGTGAGATGCACGATAATTCATAGTAAAAGGGGCGTCTAAAAAAATACGAAAAAGCCTTTGGAAATCGAGTTTTATGAAAAAACCACTGCATAAATCAATTACAAATAAAAGTTATTGTATTCTTCGATAATCGTGCTTTGTTTGTAGCGACTTTGTTTTGAAAATTTGATACTTCTTTTATTACTAATTTAAGCCCAAAGTTGTGTTAAAAAATGGCAATAAAAACGAATCTTTGGTAGCTCGTAACTTTTTAATGGTTTTTTATTTTACCATTTTGTTTCTGCACAGACAAAATTAATAATGAGACAAAGCGATATCATGTATAACTTTGCATATACGGTGCTAAATAGTGGAGTAATACCCCCCCGAAATTTCTATGGAAAAAATGTCGACTAGTGTCACCTTAAGGCCATGAAGTTGCGCAGTATTATGGTTTATGTACAAAACTATAGGGGAGGTTTAGGCTGAGAACCAAACAATCTTCAAGAAACTAGTATTTAAACTAGGGCTGTCCAATTCAGAGCCGCATGCGACCCGCGGCCCTTGAATTTAAGTATGTGGCTCGCAAAATCTTATTATTTCTTATTTCTTTTTGTATTGTTGAAATAACAAAATTTAGAAAATTTGCGTTTTACATTTTTTATTACATGTTTTTTAAATTGTATATATTCCCCCCCCCCCCCCCCACAATATATTTTATATTTTTTATTGGAACTTGATCCCATTTAGTTTAAATAATATTAATTTAAATTTTTTCCCGACCGCGACATCCAGATTCGATGAAATGAAATAGGTCAATCTATTTGTGTGAGGTGTATGAAAATCAGTGTGTGTGTGAAAACTTTTTATTAAGTATATGTATAAATTTGTCAATCATATATCTATGTAAGATTGTTAAACAAAGGTTCATAAGTAATTAGTTGAATGAAACTTTGTCAAGGGATATAGCGACTTGGCCGGCCCATAAGGCATAACACAACTTCGAATCTAACTTTTCTTAGAAATAAATTTTAGACCTTAAATACGGGCCTGTTGTATAGAACGTTCAAGAAAGGAGTTTTAAAAATAATAATCGAACTTCTTTTGTTTGCTTATGCACAAGCACCACATGTTGGCTAAATAATACCCTAGCGCTTTGTAAGTGTTAAGTGCCCTTCATATCAAAGGGTTCAAGATGTAATCTATAGATATGAAGTACTGTTAGGGTTGTCACTAATCATTTTATTTTTATTTTTACATGAAATACAAACAGCTGTAATAAGTAACAAATAGTCGAAATAGAAGTAGTGTTAAGTGATAAACTACTGTAAATTATAATAATAAACGTACAATATCTACATTGATAATTGTAGCCGTTGAAAGAAGAAGATAATTCAAGTCAAAAATTATAAAAAAAAATTTGGAAGAAATTGTTTAAATGTGCACATTGTTCTCTTTATCCCTTAAATCTTTGTCAGATTATTTTGTTAACAATGCCCCCGAAATGAAGCAACTCTTTGTTATAAGTTTTTGCAATGCTTTCTATGGCTAAATAAGGCGAATTAGTGTCAAGCTCTGCCGCAAATTTCACGTTTCGCACATATTCCTATCGTCCGCGAGCTGTTCCCAGTTTACTGAATTAATTGCGAATGAGGCCATATCACGTTTTTAATCTAAGCGATGCCTATTTTCATTTTAGTCGTGGGAGTATCCGTAAAAAGATCTAAGACGATCTGTCCTTAATCACCGCTGTTAGTCTAGGAAGCTCATGAATTTCTAGCACCGTCTCGTTTGTGACTTTCCCTTCATAATATTCTTAAGGTGTTCCGAAAACACCGCATATGGAAGTTATATGTACCGAAACGCGCGATGTGCACTTCACGGTCGATTATATTATCGACTAGTGGACCCAGCAGACGTTGTTCTGCCACAATTTTGTCTTCGAAATTAAATAATTATTCTTAGAGAAAAAAGATTTTCCCGCTTTTCTGTTGAAATTTTTCCTAAATGCTATAAACATCACGGAGCCCGAGACCTTTCCAACGAATGCAAAACCGTGGAAATCGGTTCGTGCGTTCTGGAGTTATAGCGTCAGGAAGGAAAACCAGAATTATTTTTATATAGTAGATTATTACGAGTATATCGATTATATTATATGATATTTCTATTCTTAATAGATGTAACATTATTCAATCCATTTGTCACTACACACTACCATATAAAACATTTCTAATAAGGTTAAGTAGGCGCAATGTCTATCAAAAACTCATTATCATATAATTTACAAAAGGTTTAGATTATTTAGAACCTCATATCCGGCTTTACGATATATCGCGTTCCTATTTGCATTAAATATTATATCCGTAGAAACCCTTTTTGACTACGGAAATACGAGAGATATAAACACTGTAGTAGCCTTAAACTACTATAGTAAATAACACTTTATTATATTATACATATTTAGTTAGTTTTCATTTTTTGGGAGAATTAGAAAATTATTTAAAAAATCCGTCTAACTCTTGCATCGATTGTATTTGTCACATAATGTGTTATAAGTACTAAGTTGTAGTAGTAAGTACCATGTTTGAATTGTTTCCCTTAACTTGCTAGATAGATTACTTCTTGCCAAATATCAAAATTCTGGGTTAACCTTATAGGTAGGGTAATTAATGATTTTTAAAATATGCAGAATAAATGGTTTCCGCTTCAATAGAACGTATACCCTAAGTATTTGAAATTAATTTCAACTCGATACCGCCACGTATTCCTTAGAAAAAGTGTGGTGAGTTAGGACAATAGAGGGGTCGTATAAGAGCAATCGAAATTAAAGATGTTTATTGTATTAATGGTGTAGATTTCGGTAATCATAGGAATCACGCTTGTATAGTCTACTAGCAACAGACCCCGGCTTCACACTTGTGAATGTATATGTACTATACACAAAAATAGCCTATGTTACTCGCTGATAATGTAGCTTTCTATTGGTAAAATAATTTTTAAAATCGATCCAGTACAAACAAATACAAAAGTACAGATCTTTCCTCTTTATAATATTAGTGTAGATAACATGTTTATAATTTCATCATCCGCAGCTGTCTACAACTACACTGCCACGTCACCCAACCACCTGCAACTCGAGGTTGGCGAGTTGGTACACCTCGACAGAGAGTGCAAGGGCTGGTACTGGGGGCAGAGTCTCCGCCGCGACGCAAGAGGCGCCTTCCCCAAGAACTATGTAGTGATACGCGAGTGTCATGTCGACAGGTAAATTGTACTGCCGGCCTAGCATAACCGTCACGAGATGTGTCGCGGACGAAAGGCAAACTGAGATGTAAGATATCTCGATAATATATTATATCTCGACATCGACAATTTTAAACACGAGAAAACGGTCGACAAAATTTTGTCGCGGTTGTGATGCTAGGACGGCTGCTCATGTAGATAGAAATCTCATGTACCATCACGTGTAAGTGCAACGTACATTTACGTACGATACAAATTCGTGGACAGTGCCCTTATATTTCCCAACTTGTAACCGGAGAAAATATTGGTCACGGGAAATGCTTGATAATGGAATTGAATTGAAGTTCAGAGAAAATGAACAATCCAAAACCTTCGATTAGGTCTTGGATCAAATAATCTATTATCTATAGGTACTTATCTTATACAATTCGATAAAAAATACGGTTGGTATTATGTTAATTGCCTGTTGAATTATCGTATTTTATTGGATTTAATATTTTTCGCAATATATTTGAAAGTCGCTACTTTCCGCCCCGGCTTCGTACGGGTGCAATATATGTAGATAACTAATAAAAAAAAAAATTTAATTGGTTGAGTAGTTTTTGACTTAAATCGTAACATACAAACAAATCATTCCTCTTTATAATTTTAATATAGACAAGGCCGATAAAGGGAGTTCCCGAGTCCCCTAGTGGGGCATGAGACGGACATTCATGTGTCTGTTTTACTGATAATTTTTCATTACAGACAAGTAGGTGATCAGTCTTCTAGTCCTGCCCGATCGAAACATTTTTGTTTATTTCATTTTCCCCCAGAGTCGAATCCGAGACTTAAGGGCCCATTTAGTTGTACATACAAGAGCAATATAATATATTTTTAGAACCAGAAGAGAAATACATTTAAAAAAATAGAGAACACTTTTACATATCTCACATTTAAACTTTATTACAAAAATATCACAAAATCAAATTTAACCAAACTTCCAGCAAATCACTTACGAAAAGTACTTACAGCGTAATCACAGACAAAATAAGCACTAAGACACAAAATGACTCTCGCGAAGACAACAATTCAAAATGTAAACAATAATTGAGTTGTTGCCTGGTCGACTGACGAAAGACGAATGTGTCAGTTTGACGGAATGACACCGTATTTATAACAAGGGTGGTTCGACCGGTGGGGGTAGTGCTAACACGGCCTCTCCTGACGTAGAGTTGTCCTCAACTCCTAAGGGCTGCGTCTTCTATTCTTCATCTAGAAGGGGCATGGACAATCCAACTGTCGTGCCGGAGGGAGAAGGTTCACGACGAGGTGCGAATGTGTAGTGAAGTTTCAGGACCGGGCTGATCAATCATGGTTCGGCTCGATGAACCACCTTCGAAATCATCAGTTTCGTCATCTGCAAAGTATGAGAACATGAACAAAAGTGATTTCAAATAACTAAACAACATTTGCCATCCTTTCTCCTTTCATTTGCCTCCTTTCAGTCAATTTATACATCGCCTATCTTAAATTAAGCCATTCTCACTCTTTTCTCTCATTCATCTCACAAAAATAAGTTAATGAAATAGGCCTTTGGTCCTGTTAACACATAGCGAATTTCCAAGCTTCGCCTGGTAGTAGCTGATGTCCAGTCCCTGGATGCTTCAGCAGGCGGCGACGCTTGAGCGAATTTCCAAGCTTCTCGTAGTAGCTGATGTCCAGTCCCTGGATGCTTCAGCAGGCGGCGACGCTTGAGCGAATTTCCAAGCTCCTCGTAGTAGCTGATGTCCAGTCCCTGGATGCTTCAGCAGGTGGCGACGCTTGGAGTTCTTCATCCAGAGTGATTCCGACTATGCACATAGTGCAGACAC
The DNA here is from genome assembly GCA_905404175.1 of Anthocharis cardamines. Lineage (NCBI taxonomy): Eukaryota > Metazoa > Arthropoda > Insecta > Lepidoptera > Pieridae > Anthocharis > Anthocharis cardamines. Next base: position 1,593,870 of record FR989972.1, on the reverse strand, counting down.
GGATAATAGGCAACCAATGCCATCCCGACTATGCATCTTGTGCAGACACGGGAAGTCCAACTATGCACTTCGTGCAGACATGGACAGTCCAACTATGCACCTTGTGCAGACATGGACAAACAACCGACCCGACTATGCATCTTGTGCAGACACGGGTAGTCCGACTATGCATCTTGTGCAGACACGGACAGTCCAACTATGCACCTTGTGCAGACATGGACAAACAACCGACCCGACTATGCATCTTGTGCAGACACGGGTAGTCCGACTATGCATCTTGTGCAGACACGGACAGTCCAACTATGCACCTTGTGCAGACATGGACAAACAACCGACCCGACTATGCATCTTGTGCAGACACGGGTAGTCCGACTATGCACCTTGTGCAGACACGGACAGTCCAACTATGCATCTTGTGCAGACATGGACAAATAATGAAGCGAAGTTACACCGACTATACACGACGTGCAGACACGGGAGGTCCGACTGTGCACGACGTGTAGACACGGGAGGTCCGACTGTGCGCAACGTGTGGACCCGGGATGTCCGACTTTGCATCCCATGCAGACACGGACCTGTAACTAAAACGATAAATAGAACAAAGCGAGAAAACTCGCTGCATCCATTCGAAAATAAGCAGCATTTTGTAAACTAGACCAAGTATGAAACAATCTGATATATGTACCGATCACCCGGGGCAGTTCCCGTCGGGGGAGTGCCTCTCACGACTCGCTAGGGGTCTACGTAGATTTACGTGAGACATAGCTTTGCGTGTGTGAATCAGTTCCACATAAAGGAATGCATCAACTCAGAATAACTTCAATCTGTCACACGGACAATATATGTCACTGTCATGACTACACCATGACTCGTCAGAGGCCAACTTGTGGCATAACCCTGCATGTACTTTAACTGCAAGATCACATATTTAAAGCGTTACATATAAAGTGATACACGAAATAAATGGATAATGATACGTACGCTTATTCCATGATCTCACATAAGCAACCATACGCCGTCGGCCGTCCTGCCCTTGACAAACCAGATTGTCTCGTTGAACACCCGCGACCGTCACTCGGGGCCAGCTCACTACGCCGGGTAACACTGAAGCTGTTCGCGGTGGTGTCTACTTTCCTAGAGCTCGACCTCACCTGACCAGTACTCACTACCCTGCCTAAGTACTCAACTTCGGTTCCGAAACTCCGAACGCTTCTTAACAAAGCAGGTGAGCACTTTCTGAGTGACCCGGCTTTTTGCAAAAACTACAAACTGGGCTACTTGTATTAGATGATGCAATAGTCTGTGGAGTCGGTTTGGGTTTGCTAAAACACTCGCGACTCAAGTGATCACACTTAAGACACTTCGCAACGACGTTATTTTTATTATTTTGAAGCGAAGGCTTTTAAAAATTGTTACTAACTCTCAGATGTGGTCTTCATTGTCTCGAATAAAATATTTGAAAAATCTACTTTACTGGGGCAAAGTAGTTCATACTCGAATTTGAAATAAGTCCAGGTCCGATCGTTCGTAACCCATTCAGAAAGCTATACGCGAGCATCGCCTTAAGGCAAGAAGAAACCCGAGATAAATATTCGTGATCACTCCACCCGTCACTTTCTCTGGCGCGATCCACCTCCTCACACCCTGCATCAATATTATTGATTGAAGGGTCAAAGTTAGACACGAAATAACTCTGGGACCGATTCGGTTGTACCGACTTCAGCGCTATTAATGCATGAGTGTGGGTAGATGCCTCAGATTGCTGAAAGCTTGATGGAACAGGCTGGGACTCGTTTGTTTCACTATTAGTTACAGAGGTACTAGCGGAGGATCTGACATCTTTCGATTGCGTCGAACTTTCGTTATAAACAATAACGGACGTTTCGGGGCACTTTTTATCAGGTGACTTATCATTACGACGACCATGGTCTTTAAAAGACTGTCTAGAACGAGAACGCGACCGACATACGTTGTTACGATAATGCGAGTTCACCTGTGTGTCCCTACGTCTGAGGGTAATAGACTTCAACCAACATGTATCGTCCTGACAAAGACGACTCGTACGCTCGTCATTAGCCCTACGCACAATCGACCGTGATTAATTTCGCAGAGAGCGTTCGCAATGTGACATCACAACTACTTCGCGACGTAACGGTAGATAGGAGTGACATGGTGACTTTTTGTCACGGAAAACGTTAGGCGGTGGTGTTTGTAACCTATTTCTAGTGTCAGACCGAGAAACACACCGATTATGATCGCGAGAATTACGGTGACTATGGTGAGCACGTGTTTACATTACGAGAACGGTCTCGCGGGACTTCGGAAACTTGCCACGCGAACGATTTCGCGTACGAATTCGCGGCTTACTCCGTGAGCTATCACGCGAACAATCACGCGAGCCATTTTGTGAGCGCTCTTTAGTACTCGTCATTACGAAATTTGAGCAAAACAACAAAATAGCAAACACAAAAATTAAATTAACAAAATCACGTAAATGTGGGTAGATTTGCCTTCAGTTTTGTTCGTGGGCTTTAGTCAAGAAGTTCTTTATCCCACTTCTGATTTTAGAACCAGAAGAGAAATACATTTAAAAAAATAGAGAACACTTTTACATATCTCACATTTAAACTTTATTACAAAAATATCACAAAATCAAATTTAACCAAACTTCCAGCAAATCACTTACGAAAAGTACTTACAGCGTAATCACAGACAAAATAAGCACTAAGACACAAAATGACTCTCGCGAAGACAACAATTCAAAATGTAAACAATAATTGAGTTGTTGCCTGGTCGACTGACGAAAGACGAATGTGTCAGTTTGACGGAATGACACCGTATTTATAACAAGGGTGGTTCGACCGGTGGGGGTAGTGCTAACAATATAATATAATAGGAAAGTAGGTGAGTTCTTCCTCCAACCTAAAGGGAGGATCCTCGACGAGTCGAACCACTGACTGGCCGGCCCTAAGGCCCCGGTGGTTCATGTCGAGATGTTGTATATATACCTACTCAGCGCTCGAAAACGTTTATACGTATAGCGCGATTCAGGATTCTTCGTATTGTTTCTTGTAGCAGCCGGCCTAGCATGACAACCGCGACAATCGTCGACCGTTTTCTCGTATTTTAATCGATTATTTATCGCTCTATTTCTTTCGGGTCTAACATGACAATTACACTTAAAACTCGACTTTTAATATCAAAAATAGTGAAAAGGATGTCTTCGATCTTGACGTTGTAAAAAAACAGTGATGACTTGAAAATATCGATGATTTTTTTTATACTCATTCGAAAATTCACATTCGATGTGTTTAAAGGTCTGCTTTGGCTCCGTAATAAATAATAAAAGTTTTTGAGACCCAAACTAATAGGGTAAAAACATGTGTACCTACCGACATTTATACGTATACATGACGTATCCTAGTTATTAATATGTAAGTTATTAGTTATTAGTATATTTTATTAATTTCGTTTTGCCGTTGAATGCTACAAGCAAAACGAAATTAATAAAAAAAAATGTTATAAAAATATTTCTGAACTGGCATCATTCAAACGCAAGGCAAGTGCACAACCTATTGCGCCAACTGGTGTCAGATCGTCCCTAACAGTTGACCATATAAATTGTTTAATTGTCATTAAGTATGTCAATGAAATTAGGACAAAGTTCAGAAAGCATGGAGTTATCCCGCGGTCAAATGAATTCAGATAATAAAACTGTCGGGGTCGATGACCTATCGATAATGTAAATGAATCATGAGTCATCATGACCCAGACCTCGGTAATTGAAATATACGTGTTTTATAGTTTTATTATAATATGAATATAATGCCTAGTAAATATATGTTGAAATATATTTTACTAGGTAGGTTTTCTATTTATTTATTTTAGCATTTTATATTTTGTAAAATATATTTTAACATATATTTACTAGGCATTGGAGATAAATTTTATTTATTTATTTTAGTATTATATGCCAGGCCCGACCGATTTGAATCAAACTTGGCATATATGTAAATGGAAACCTAATAACGGACGTAAGCGAAGAATTTAGAGTACTTAAATCTACGAGGACGAAGTTTGAACAATAATTTTCTATGACGATTTTTTTAAGAAAAAAACAATTTACGATTGTGCTTTTTATCAATTGCAGATGTGGCGAGACAGTGGTGGCATCGGCTGGAGGGGGAGGCGTGGTCCATGACATAGCAGTCACTTTGAGAGAGTGGCTGCAACATTGGCAGGCACTCTATACTGTAAGTATATTTAAGGTCTGTTTTAGTTTTGGTGCTCTGATTTTCATGTGTCATATAGGAAGTTGTTGAGAGTCATTGCCGACCTCAAAACGATATCTTTCTATGTATTTTATACAAAAGTTACTGTCGGACAAAAACTTTGTTTTAACCACAGAACAGAAGAATTAAGTAGAAGGGCAATGTGTCATAATTTGTACCGGATCGTCTGTCGCCAAATTCACAAAAATGAATGGAGTATTTAATACTGCACGCAGTTACAATTTTTTTTTCGTTCGTTTGATTCGTTGTTTTTATTTAACTCAAAATTAGCTAAATCACACTGGTCCTACAATTGACAATACATCTTAGTGATTTGCGATAACGGTTACTTTGGCTTAGCGCACAAAGTAGTATTTACGACGTTTTGTAATATTAAAACAAACTAATATATAATTACTAAACTTTATATGAAATATATAAGAATTTAGCGCCACCGTGCTAAATTGTGACTCGCGCCACGCCTACTTCGCACTTCCACTTAATTTTTACCTAATCTGTGGTGTAACCCTTTGTACTCGAGGCTCTTAATGTGATTGTATCTCGCGATATTTATTGTGTAATATTAAATAAGTTGGAGATACAAGTAAGGAGTTTATTTGCACAAAACTGCAAACCTGACTAACAGAAATATCCTATCGCATATCGCAAATAAGCAGTTACAAAAGACCTTAGCACCACTCGAGTTGACACTTCAAATCAGCGTATTGCAAGGGTTTAATAACTTAAGCCTTAAGATTTTTTGTTTTAGTAATTTCGATGGCTAAATAAAAATGAGGCTCCGCATGTTTTAGCAATGGCATTTAAGTCATTAAGCGTAATAAGCATAAAATGCGGTTAATAACAGTTAATAACGAAATATTCATTTTTAACCGCTTGGTTAAAATCGTTAATAACGGGCTTAGCATCTATAGTCACACCTCTCTTCCCTAATACCCATCAGTAACATAAACTTTGCTACCGTTTCTGAATTTATTTATATATAATTTATAAAAAGACGAATACATAGAAATATCAGTATTTTTCCTCTGTTTAAATTTATGTAGAAAAGTCCTTTTTGAGTATGACAGCAGAGTATACATACATATACATCACGCCTCTTTCCCATTGCGGTAGGCAGAGATCACGGAATTCCATATGCTCCGATCCTTGCATACCACTTTCGCTTCTTCTACTTTCATCAATGCTTTCATACACTCGTCGGTTACGAGTACTTTTGACCTGGTCATTTGTAAAGTAGAGTATAATATGAACTATTTCAGAAAAACGATGAACGATTCAAATTCATGGAAGTAAGTATGCGGGCGCTATTAGAACTGCGGGGGCAGGCGGCCTCAGGCGCCTTACCGCAAGACTTGTTACGACGCGTGGCGAGGACTGCGGTCTTCACTATTGACAAGGGAAACAGGTGAAGAAATATGAATCGTAGAAAAGATAAGGAGGATAACTTTTTTTTTTATGTTGAATATCGCCAGAGAAGCATGAGGTTTACTTGATCAGCCACAGAACATCAGTCAATGATGCGCTATCGACCCACTTTTTACTTCGAGCATTCGGAAATCCATAGAATGAAACGGAAACGCGCAATGTGCATCACGACTTTTTTTATCTATAAATGGTGGTGGAATTTCGATATTCCTCCCACCCGTTCAATGCCCGAAATGGGATTCTAGTGAAAGCGCTAAGGAACGAACCTATATTAATTGAATTACTCTTCTGAATATAATTTAGCAGATATTGAGAATGGCCGATAAAATAATATGTATTAATTATTTACATTGTACAGTATTTTATTAAAATATTAAATATTTTTCATATTTTTTCTGTTTGTCTAATCTGCGAAATTACTGAACTGATTATCATGTCGTTTTCACAGGTTTCATTGAAATCGTATGTTCGAAATAAAGGTTATCATCATCAAAGGGAAATAAAATCATCAAAGGGCAATCAACGTGTGCGCCAATATCAATTGAAAACTGACTTTTTTTTTGTTTTTCAGGATATTAGGTATGGAATTAGCTGTTAGAACGATTAGCGGTCAGTTAGTGGACCCATTGGCGACGTCCACGTTCAAATTGAACGCACTACATGACGAAGCGAATTCGCGGATTGATAAGAACATGGTAAGCTTCCCTGTAGTTTATACTATGTTGTAAAGAGGAAATATTTATTTGTTACGATTTAACTCAAAAACTCTTGAAGTTATCTATACATATAATAAAACTGTAGAGGTCAAATGTTTATACTGACATATGACATACCGGGACGCCATGTTTATAATTTTCTGTAACCATGTTTCCCCACGTCTGGTAACTTCGGGCGTTGATCGGGTGGGAGGAATATCTAAATTCCGACCGGGTAACGAACCACCGTTCATATATGGAAAAACCGTGAAGTGCACATTGCGCGTTTCGGTTTCAGTCTATGAATTTTCGAATGCTCGAAGTAAAAATTAGGTCGACAGCGCAGTTGAGGTATAATCTACCATTAAGTGAATCTCATGTTCGTCTCTCGATATCTGACATAAAAAAAAACAGAAATATGCTAAAAACCGAGTCGAAAAGAAAAATAGAACAATACCTGATTTTTTTTCATTTTTTTATTTCTCTGTCTGTACGAGCTAATCTTCGAAAGTGGTGGACCGATTCACATAAAATTTTGCACCTTATATCCCGGCCAACATTTCATCGCCTTTCATCCCGGAAAATTAAAGAGTTCCCAACTTATCGAAAATAAAAGTTATCATTATTTATGAAGCCCACGTGAACGAAGTCGAGGGCATCAGCTAGTTAACTGTATATCGTCGCTGCGCCTGACAAGTTCCATTTGTGATTTTTGTATAGTTTTGGGAAACAACGAAAAACGTATTATTGATTCACATACGGAGTTTTTCTTAACGGTCAAAACACATATGGAATTAGTTAAACTCGTTTCCAGTTCGAATATCACAAAAAGGATTTTAGTAACACATAGAGAATAAAACGAAGATTATTTTTTGTGCAAAAACCAAAAATCAAAAAAATGCACATATGACATAATTTGGCAGGCGCAACGACGATATTATAATAATTAAAAATAATCTCATAGGAAACGACCCCATCCAGCCGGCCAGTGAGCCAGAGCCCGACCGGCCGCACGTACACGGTGGTGGTCAACGTGAAGAACTTCGTGTGCCGCACGAGCGACGTGGCGGAGCTGTCGCTGGCGCTGCACGACGCGGCCGGCGGCAAGCTCACCGAGAGCGTGCTGCTGCGCTGGCCGCCGCAGCATCTGGCCATCGAGCTGTTTACGGCGCCATCTCTCGTGTTTACGGTGAGTTTTTGAGACTTTTCTTCTGTTACAGCGCCATCTCTTGTGTATACGGTGAGTTTTTCTCTTGCAGCGCCATCTCTTGTGTACAGTGGCGGGACCACCATACAAGCCCAAACGCCTGTTTTGCTTTGCATTAGAAAGAAATATAATAATGTCATTAGTCATATATAACTTATAGTATTATGTAATTATATAAATATATAAACACGTATTATGTTAAAATCGGCAAGACGGGCTTTTGGGCTTGTATGGTAGTCCCGCCACAGCTGCTTTGTGTATACGCACGCCCGGATTTAGGGGAGGGCATCCAGGGCAACTGCCCCGGGGCCTCCACAAAAGAGGGGCCTCCACAATAGAGAATTTTGAAAAAACTTTCAAATTCCGACGAGTAAAAAACTTTTCGATTGATTTCTTTTTTGCTGTTTTACTTATACCTAGTACCTACTGTACTTTGCACAAACATGATTATATTTTAACATGAAAGTTATATTGGGCCAGGGGGCCTCCATTCCTTAGTTGCCCCAAGGCCTCCACACCTCTAAATCTGGCCCTGTGTATACGGTGAGTTTTTTATCTCTTACAGCGCCATTTCTCGTGTTGACGGTGAGTTTTTAAGTTTTTTCCTCTTACAGCGCCATCTCTCGTGTGTATGGTGAGTTTTTGAGTATTTTTCACATAGAACATGAAAAATAAGTCAAAGTGCGAAGTAGGCGTGGCACGCGTGTCACAATTTAGCACGGCGGCGCTTAATTGATAACATTTAAATAAAATACTTTAAAACGGATTATTATTTTTATTTTTATCCCGACGTTTCGGATGATTTTCAGCAACCGTGGTCGCGGCAGACTGAAAGGTGATAGTAGTCTCATTTAAAATATCACACGTCAGCTTAAATAATATAAATAATAAGTCGCGTTTTAATCCGTTATAAAGTATTTTGTTTAAATGATAATCGCGTTAATAAAAGACAATATTACATTGCATTTGTTAATTTAGAGAATTTGTTTGAATAAATTAAACACTTATTTATACGCTTTGCGGCTTGGGACATTTGTAAAATGAAAATTAACACTTCAACATTGAAAAGAAGAATGTAGCGATATTGTTCTTGTTTCCAGGACTTGGGCAGCGATATAAAGAAGGAGAAAATATATCTCGTCTGTCAAGTTGTAAGGATAGGCTCCATGGAATCCCAGAATGTCGATCACAGGTGAATATTAGACTTTTTTAAATAGCGGCATAAGATCAACAAATTGGGCTAATAAGGTAAATGGGTTTGTATCCATTTCTAGAGACCAGTTTGATGTTTTTATTGAAAAAAATATTTTTCTGATTGATGATGATGACATTGTCTATCAAAATCTACCCTTTTACATTAATGTAACTTTATACTTTATATTAATATAACTTTTTAAAGAAATGCCAAATTCAAACTATTGTTTACATTTGTAATGGTTCCAATGTCACTCTTCACTTGTATGTTTCCTCGCCTCACTAATAGTGTAGTGTACAGTAATATTGTAATTCTTATCGAGTGAATTTGAGATTTTTTTTAGAACAATACATATCCCATATAGAACAAAAGAAGCAAAGATCGTTTTTGGTAGGAAAATCGTCGATGATAAAACAGTTTTTATTAGCTGTAGTTTCTTTAAATAAAATAATCCTTTTATCGAACCTTGACGCATCAGTAAAATTCCCAGAAATAATGTTAAACTGCTCTATAGCATCTCTCATTCAGGATCAATCGCACACTTTGAGAAACTATATTTATAAGCGAAATATTTAATATTATCATGTAACTAGTAATTGGTGAAAATGTTTTTTTTTTCTATTTTTGTTCATTATCTTCTCTACTTTCTTTGTATTTCCAAGCTCTATAAATTTATCTCCATATATTTTTACCAAGACGCTCGACTTCTCTATATATATTCTTTCCTATCTATCCATTCTCTTCTATCTATCTCACTCAGTTTCAATGTGCTTGCGTGTGTGCCCAGACGCAACACGATCACGGGCGCGCCGCCGACCGCCACTACGGGCACGATGCGGCGCCCGTTCGGCGTGGCGCTCGCTGACGTCACTCTGCACCTGGCCAATCAGAACGCAGATAAGGAGATACAACTACCCTTCCATCCGTACGTTTAATTTTAAGATATAGACAACATTGACGGGCTCGTTGACGCGTTCGGAAGACCAACGAACAGATGGGTCGTGGGTTTGAATCCCACCGGGACGACATGTTTATAATTTTCTGTAAGCGTGTCTGGTATTCGGGCATTTAACGGGTGGGAGGAATATCGAAATTTTGAACGGGTAACGAACCACCGTTCATAGATGGAAAAACCGTGAAGTGCATATTACGCGTTTCGGTTTCAGTCTATGTATTTCCCTGTGACATAAATGGGTGATCAGACTTGTGTCCTGTTCAATTCAAAATATATTTTCAAAGAATCACCGTGTTTCTGGGGCCATACCTCTATCTACAAAATGTGATGATCATTGAATTAACTCTAGAAAATGTACCTAATTTCCATTGTGAGTGCACTGTTAGTTCTTTTGTGTGGTTGTCACATGTGTACAGAACATATAGAAGTGTTTTATAGTTAAATGGTAGAACGGTGTGGTGTTTTTGGAAGGAAAACTTTGAGAGCCTCTCTTAAATATCGCGGCCCAGCTATAGCGGGAATTTAAACTATTTATTAAACAAATAACCTTCAGACATATATTTATTTAATACTAGCAACACGCCCCAGCTTTGCACGGGTGCAATATAGATGTACTATACACAAAACAGCCACTATATAACTAATATAACACACTATAGCCTATGTTACTCGCTGATAATGTAGCTTTATATTGGTGGTTTTTTTTTTTAATCTCTTGAGTAGATCCAGAGATTACCCCCTACAACCTCACAAACATAACCTCTTTCTTTAGCTTAGATTCTTCACTTAACTATACAATTTCTTCATTCAAGTAATTTGCTTTATTTTATGAGAATTAAGTTTTAAAAGTGATTTGAGATGTTATTTCTAATATCTATTGCTAGTCTCTTCTTCTTATTATTTTTCTTCCACAATATAATCTAATAACAAAGATAAAGTTACTCTTTCAGATGTGAGAAAGACAATATGGATTCGCTCCTGAAGAAAGTGATATCAAATAGAGATCTCAAAGATCAGAAGCACACGCAGGGATTGTGGGTCTATTTACGGATGTTCGAAGGTGATTTAAAACAAGTAAGTATTGTGTATAATAATAAAAAAATAATACCATACTGTATTAAAAGAAAATTCATCAAAATGTAATCTCAACCTTTAAATATTCGTTGATGGATCCTTAGTTCTTAGTTTTTGTTATTAAGTTCCTCTAAATATTTAATGTAATTCCGATTTATATACGAAAATTACAAATTTTTTATTAAATTTAATTGTCAAAAAACTTAATTTTTATATTGATAAAGTCATAAATACTTGTTTGTACGCGACAAAGTGCTTTGATAATCATGAGTATATCATATGTCCGAGTATATTTGTATCGCGATTAATAATGAATAAGAATTAAATCTACACGAAACTTAATTTCGCAATTAAGTCCACACAAAAGCCTGAGATGTATTCGAAGCTCGATTTGTATTGCGATTGAGTCCACACAAAGCCTGAGATCTATACGAAGCTCGATTTGTATTGCGATTAAGTCCGCACAAAAGTTTGACAGCTATACGTAACTTAATCTGTATCCCGATTAAGTCCGCACAAAAGCTTGAGATACGAAGCTCGAACCTAATAGAAACGCTGCTTAACCTTAATTTCATTCCCCATCAAAGATACGCCAAGAGAACCCGCACATAGTGGTCGGGAACAGCGCGATCGCCCGCAAAATGGGATTCCCCGAAGTGATAATGCCCGGGGACGCCCGCAACGACCTCTACGTGACCTTGTGCAGCGGCGCCTTCTCGCGGGGCGGAGGGAAGTCCTCCGAGAGGAACATCGAGCTGGTGGCCAGAGTGGTGGACAAGAACGGACAGATTGTACCGGTATGTAGGAAATGGTCCTTCGTGGCGGAAGAGTGTATTTTGAATAATCCCTATGTATTATTACGGGCAGGTGGCTCACGTCCAGTGGCGTGTTTTGCCTTATTAATGCATTAAAAAGAAATATAAAAATGTCATTAGTCATATATAACTTATACGATTACGTCATTATATAAGTTATACAAATATATAAACATGTAATATGTTAAAATCGGCAAGACGGGCTTTTGGGCTTGTCTGGTAATCCCGCCACTGCTCACGTCATTGTAAGTGATTACCGCCGCCCATAGACGTGTAGCACCAGAGGGTTTGTAGGTGTGTTGCCCGCCATGGAAATAATAAACTCGTATCTTTAAGGTTCACAAGGTCGACAGCTAATCCCACGGACTCTGTCTCTTCACTGTCATATTTTTATATAGATTATATTCTTTCTCTCTCCCTCTCTCTGTCTATGTTTTTTTTATTATCAGGAATAAGGTCATTTTACCATAGAATTAATATTATGGTATCAGTTTTTCCAATTTATTATGTCCTCGCTGCCATAAATATAAAATTGGAATTGGGGTAAGCAGAGATCACGGAATTCCTTCCATAATATGCGATACAAAACAAAAACAGTTGAAACAAGTAGAACACTACTACCAAAACAGAACTAAGCTACAGTTGAGATACTCCATGTGTTTTATCTCCTACCTATACATTACAGTCTAATAGCCCTTTTCAATAGTTTTTTTTTTACAGGGAGTGATCTCAGTAGGCGCCGGCATACCTCTAGTCAATGAATATACGTCTATAGTTTACTACCACGAAGACAGGCCGCGATGGCACGAGGTATTTAAGGTAAGTTAGAAAGAAAAGGAGGAATTTGTTGGTGAGGAATTTCTTTGAGATATTATTCAGTAAGCAGTAATAATTGTAACGAAAAGTAACAAACAAAAAGCTTGAATGAAAAAAAATTTAAATGAATATAGAACTTGGTTTAATGTTTGTTTCCCTCGTGATAGAGAAAATTATAATTGTTCAACGACACTAATTACTTTTATATTATCTTAGTAAGAAATATATGATTCATTATTTAGTTCAGGATAGAAATAAACTATTTATCAGGCTTACGTGTCAGAGTATATTGCATGTATAGCATTTGCTGTCTGTGTCTAACGGTATAGTGTAGCACATCCACTCTCACTCACAGCTCTCGTGTGACTAATATAGTGCGCCAAAGACAGTGTATTATATGCCTGCGTGGGTATATCTGTATTGGTGTATTGTATGACTGTGTGTTAAGATGAATAGGTATTGGATTAAATAAGATATAAAATTATAAATATAATTCTAATCATTTAAACAAAAACACTACATTAAAATGGATAATTTAGGTATGCCTTAATATCGAGGAGTTCAAAGAGGCACACATCGTGTTCCTGTGCCGACATCGTAGCTCCAACGAGGCGAAAGATCGCAGCGAACGGCACTTTGCACTGGCCTACTTGCGTCTCATGCAGAGAGAGGGCACCACCACATCCGACACTCAGCACCATCTGGCGGTCTATAAGGTATTAGTACAGCTAAACATCTTGATCATTTCTCGTCTCTTTCGAACAGAGGTCACATATTTTTAGAATTACCTGAATAATACACTATCTAAAACAAATCTTAAGGAATTAGAATCAAATATCCATCTATATACTTCTATACTAATATTATAAAGAGGAAATATTTGTTTGTTTGAAACAAATATTTTGTTTTGAAATTAACTCAAAAACTACTAGACCGATTTTAAAAATTCTTTCACCAATAGAAAGCTACATTATCAGCGAGTAACATAGGCTTACATTAGGTGTTTTGTGTACATCTACATTGCACCCGTGTGGAGCCGGGGCGCGTTGCTTGTTATTTATATTATTTATCATCTTTTAGTCTGCCGCAACGGTTGCTGATAAGCGTCCGAAACGTCGGCATAAATAATAATCGCGTTTTAATCCGTTATAAAGTATTTTATTTAAATGTGTGATACACGCGTTAATAAAAGACAATATTTTAATCTCCTTTTCATATTAAGGAATAAAGGATTCTTAAAATGCTGAATATTGTACAAAATCGAGTTTATTTTCAGATCGACCACAAACGTTCTCAGAGTAGTGAAGTCGAGACGGAAGCGGCGGCAGCGTGTCTCGGTCTGCCGTCCCGACGCGACGAGCTGCCGGCCGGCGCGGACCGGGGCCTCACGCGGGGCCCGCTGTCCCTCATACACAGGGACACCCTCACAGTGGCCACTAAATTGTGCTCAACGAAACTGACGCAAAGAGGTAGGATTTAATATTTTAATGTGAACATCATTTGCAGTAATTTTCAAATTATTCTTGTGCCATTTGACATATTTTTTTTTCGTTGCTAAACTAGATATGCCTTATGTTATTAAGGTGGCAATCAAATGTCATATGTATTTCTTCATTCTCTTTCAGAGAAAAGATACATGGCATATTTTAGGTAGACAAGATTTTCCTTTGTATAATGAAATGACAATAGTGTGATTATGGAGGGTAGAGATAAGGAGCACTCTCTCATATGGGGCTTTACTTTCAAAAGTGTCCATGATAAGCTGTTAGATTATAGTTCCAAAACCAACTAAAAAAGTAAAAAGGCGCTGATGACCACTGATGGTTCGATGTGAATTTGGCGATTATTAATGAAGTGAAGTATGCCAAACAGAAATAGTAAAGTACAGAAGTAGTTGTACTGAATAGAGTAGTTTATAAAAATAAAGTAAATGAGTATGCAATTGAAAACGTCATTATTCAAAAGAATTCTGAAATTTTTAAAATTATTGTTATATATTTAATCAATGTAAGAAATTACTTTACTATCTTTTGAAAGTCGTTACGGGCCGGATATCTATCTTTCTTCGTTTCGTTCTGTCCTAGTCTAACAGTTTTAGGCGCTTTCTTTCAAATGCAGTCATCAGCTTACAGCAGCGCCACCTTAATATCACATGACTTTATGGACACTTCTAATATACAGAGAGAGTACTCCTTATCTCTACCCTCCATAAGTTGTGATATTTAAAATTAAAATATGCTATGTTTGTAAGAACCGGTATCCACAGGAATGTAGTTTGCTTTGGTACTTCAAGCCGGATGGTTTTATGCAATATAGTGTAATTTATTATTTTGCAGAGGAAATTCTCGGCGTACTGAAGTGGAGTACGCATCACGCAGAAGGCACACTGCGCGCGGCGCTTACAAAGTTACTGCGGGTGCCTAATGATGAACTGGTCAAATTCCTTCAGGATATATTGGATGCTCTATTCTCGATTCTGACCCAGGTTTGTAACATTGTAAGTTATGATATTATAGTTTGTAGGTAATAAGATGTCCAAGAGACTGATGTTACCTTATTTAAGCATTTTTTTTCTAAACGAAATTAATTTTTTTCCCCGACTAAACCAGTGATTAATCACTGGCCGGCCGTAAGGCCCCAGTGTTTAATAGCAAGGTGTTGTAATACTCAAGGCTCGGAGAAACTGTAATAGCCCGATTCAGGATTACTGACGTCTTCGTGCTGTTTGTAGCCGCAGATTGTAGATGTCGCTACAACGACTTCGGGCAATTTGGTGTTGTACAAACGTGGGACCTACGGGTTAATATTATATCGTCGGTTCAAAGATAATACTCACTGTGTCATTTTGAAAAGAAAATAAATTTGTCTATTTTTGTTTATTTTAAGCGTACATCTACAATAAGAACCAATTATGAAGTGCGTATTCCGCTTCATAGTTTTGTTATGGACCCCAATACGCAATAGATTCAAATTCAAAATCATTTATTCATTTAGGTAACACAATGTACACTTATGAACGTCAGTAAAAAATACATATTAAATGCTTCTAATTTTACATTTACCGCCAGTTCTCAAATCAAGGGCGTAGAACGGAAGAGAAAAACTGCGATAAACTCTTCGTCACTTTTTGCCATAAGTTTACGCTTAAAATAAGCAATAGTAGCAAAATTTATTTTTATTGAAAAATACTCTTAGTGTGTTACCTTATAACCAACGATATGTATATTTTAAAGGCCGGCAACGCACCTGCAAGTCCTCTGGTGTTGCAGATGTCCATGGGCGCCGGTAATCACTTACCATCAGGTGAACCGACTGCCCGTTTGCCCCCTATTCCATAAAAAAAAATGTATATACCAGGTGGAAGAGGACAGCAGCTCGTACACGGAGCAGAGCTACGCGGTGCTGGTGCTGGACTGCCTGCTGGTGGTCATCTCGCTGGTGGCCGACCACAAGTACCAGCACTTCCAGCCCGTGCTGCACCTCTACATCGAGCAGAGCTTCTGCGACGCGCTCGCCTACGAGTGAGTAGCGCTGACTTAACGTTAATATAAATTTGTTGGTTAACCAACCGAAATATTTTGTTTGATCTTGTTTCCCCAGGATTTGAAACTAGGTATAGCCGGAATATTGGCTTGAACTTTTTTCAAAGACCTTTTTACTGCTATATACATTATACATACATGACGTCGCTTTCCCATTGGGGTAGGCAAAGATAACGGAACTACATATGCTCCGATCTTTACATATCTCTTTCGCTTTCACTTTCATCAATGCTTTCATCGATTTGGGGTACTTTTACTTCGGCGATAGAAGGGTCGTTTTAAATTGGTGAATAATAAGTTTATTTTTTTGATTTTTTATTCTTTTAATTAATGGCTACTTCCATCACAGACGGAATCTGTCACCTTTCGGTCTGCCCGTGATCACACTTACTTTAAAGCACGTGAAACGAGATAAATAATTCCTTTTGACTTCTAAAGAAAAAATACAAATACGAACATTTCGTAGTGTTAATCCATTTACAGTTTTTATTTATTATATATTTCTAGGAAGCTAATATCGATAATGGTGTGGGCGATACGGTCTGCGGAGAACGGCGAGGTGGCGTCGAAGCGGCTGCTGCAGTGTATGAAGTGCCTGGAGAGTTTAGTGCGTGTGCTGGTGCGCTCGCGGCAGCTGCGCGCGGCGCTCGGCTCGCGGGCCACCAGTGGCGCGGGTGGGGAGCCGGAGCCCTACTGTCCGCAGCTTGAGGTGATATCTTACTCTAGTCTAGAAATCATAAAAATCTTTTTCTCCCCTGTACTCTCATGACAGTGCGAGCGGGGAATAAAACAAAATTCTATAATTTTGTCCGCGTTTTCATTCGTATTCAAATTAAGCTCATGCTCATCTGTTGATTCATAAAAAAGTCCCTACTTCGTCCGTACGATATTGGGGTCAGAGTGGGCTTCAACGTCCGTCTTTTTTACCTGAATAGAACGAGAATTTTACGTTGAAATGAGCGTTGCGTTTGTAAAGTACCAAACAGAAAGTACCAAAGTGGCCGAGGGCATTGCGGGCTTTAAGTGCAATGCACCAATGTGCTTCAAGTGGTCAAGGGCGTTGCGGGCGTTATGTGGAATGCACCAACGTGTTTCAAGTGGCCGAGGGCGTTAAGTGGAACATACCCAATACCAATGTGTTTCAATTGCAGAGTCTTCTCGAAGCGTTGGTGTGGCTGATGCGGTGCGGCGACCACGCGCTCACGTGCCAGGGGTCCGCGCTCAAGTACCTGCCGCACGCGATACCGCACATGATCAAGATCTATCCCGATACACAACTCAGGTGAGGGGAATAATCTCTTTCAGGTTCAACGAATTACTTTAATTTCCCACTGTGGTGAAACATTGGCTAGATACAATACTAATTTGTATAGTTACTCTTGTTTTATGTTCATTTTGTATTGTAAAATTTTGATTTTTAGAAAGAGCAACTACTGAGTTTTTTGCCGGCTCTTCTCGTTAGAAGCAATATTCCGAACAGGTGATAACTTTAAAAAGACGATTCTGAAATACTTGTAGATAGACATAGACATAGACATACTTTATTCGAAAAAAGAAAACACAATATTTAATACAATTTTAAACTTACTTACTACATACAATAAAAAATATATTGTGTATCTAATGCCGAAAAGGACCCTTCATCAGCATTTGTTGCAGTTATAAGCTGCAACGCTGGTTTTCAGAAGGGGCCCCTGTCGAACTGTCAAGCAGCCCGAAATGATTAATGTGTTTTTTTTTTTTAATATATCACTACAAAAAAGATAACATAATATAAATAAAACTATATAACTACTAAATAAGCATAAACTCTCTAAACTAAAATATTAAAAAAAAGACAGTATTTTAAACATAAAATTATATTAAATATGAAGGTACGACTCTGGCACCCAGCGACAAGTTCCGTTGATAATTTAATAAATGTGATTTATAATTTTTTTTAAAACAAAACACCGACAGCTGTAAGTTTTTAATCGGTGGTGGTATATTATTCCAACATTTTGTCGCTGAGTACCTGAAGCTACCCCTAAATGCTGCTGTATTATATTTTGGTATGCATAAGCCTTTACCACACAGAAATCTTGTACGAATCGCACCGCTGCACCACTCCAATTTAGTATAAAGATAACTTGGCTTTTGTATTTTTATTATACCAAAAAGCAGAGTTGCCAGATGTAGTTCCCGACGAAGTACCATTTTTAGATGGTTGTTCTGTTGGAGATATGGCGTAACATGTGTTCTAGACGGAATATTAAAACAGAATCGAGCACAAGCGTTTTGCACTCTCTGAATTGTACGCTCCGATCTAGCCAGTAGCCGAGGTCCATATACTACATCTCCATAATTGAGTTTAGATAGGACCAAGGCTTCGCACAATCGGACCCGTAACTCTACGCTCAGCAAGTCTCGCACGCCATATAAGATTTTTAATCTATATAAACAATTTCTTACTATATTTTGTACATGACCCTCAAAGCGCAAGTATGAGTCGATTTGCAGTCCGAGGCTACGCGCCTCATCCACACGCTCGATGATGTTATACTTGAATTTGAAAAAAGAAATGAATTACATCTATATTCGTGTAGATCAGGGCTGTCCAAGCTAGATGTGATCTAGAGCCAATAAAAACTATATAGATTGGTGGGCCGCAAAATATTTACAATTTACAAGAAAATCGAATAAAAAATTTTCTAAATTTTCTTATTCAAACAATACAAAATGAAATAAGAAACAAAAACAATTTTGCCTGCGGTCCGCGGGCAAAATTGACAGCTCTGGTGTAGATGTTCCTCCGGATTATTTCTCAAGGGGATACTAGTAATTGGTAAAACCAACAAGTCAAAGTAATAAATCACGTTTTAGATTTTTTGTCAGATAATCACAGACAAGAGTGAGGCTCAGTTGACTTCAATATCAATCAATGACCTATAACGCTATCGACTGACGGCCTTATAGTTAAAATATGGTTTTTTTTTTCTTTCGTTCTTTTTATATTCGATAGAGCGAGACAAAACATATTTTAACTATTACAAGCTTATAATACGTTAATAAGGCCGATAGTTTTTACGTTGAGCATATGGAAGTCCATTACTGAACCTAAATGTGCAATATGCACTTGATGGTTTTTCGACTAGTCTCAGTGGTTATTTACACACATTTAATGTCTAAATGTCTATCAAAGCTTATTTTAATTTCCAGTGAATACACAGTATGGGCACTGGAAGCTTTACCGCTCGGTCGGTTATCGAACCAGAGACTACACGCATTATTGGAACTCATCAAGGGGCCTTTGGGGACAAGTGCAGGGGCCCGAGCTAAACTGTTGCCCCATCTGGCGCAAACACTCAAAGCCTTACTTCGAGCTCCGGCTGAGGTATGTTATGGATGAGATATTTGATTTAGTGGCCTTAAATCGTGTTTATTAATAAAGTGACAAGTAAGTCAAGTAGTGACCTGTTTCTCAAACGCTGTTAGTAGGTACAGTAATTTGATGTTCGCGTAAGTCTGTGGTTATACAAAAAAAATTTAGATAGATAGATAGATAAATTCTTTATTGTACACAAGAAATAATTTACATAAATTGCTTAAAACTAGGTTACAAAAATAAAAAAAATATTTTCACTTGGGGCGGGAAGTTAAATAAAACAATAATTTAGACAAAAAATGATTGATAAAATCTAAAATAATCTCAAAAAACGTTAAAAAATCGATTATCAAGCGTTGAAAAGACGAATTGACGAGACTTGAAAATCGCGTAAGTCGAGATATTACTGAATTCGGTTTTAAAATTTTAAAATCTTCACTTTGATGAGATTGCAACAGTATTAAAACAGTATTTGTTTGTGTTATTGTTGTTTCTGTCAAATAAAGTTTTCATTTATTCATTCACTACCATTTTTAACAAATCATCGTTATGTACTTACTTGTTATTTTACGTTTAAACGCGATGTAAGACACGTTGTTTTTCAATGTACACAATTACAACATATATATGACACGAAATATCATGTTGTCTCTTTCTAAATTATAGAGTGAGTCGGCATGATTATTTATTTAGTCTTATTAGTTGTACACTTGTAACGAAATCACAAATATTACACTGTCATGGGTGGGTTTCATTAACTGGATAAATATTAACATACTTGAGGGATGAAAGTCATTAATAATAAAAAAATAAAATTTTAATTTGGTGTAAATTACTAAAGGGGGATGAATCAAATGCTTTCGGAATCACAAAGATCAAAGGGTATAATCGTAATATTTATATAACATTTAATAATATTACACTTCAGAAGTCACTCAAGTGTAATAATTATAACACATTACACAAAACACATTATACCATGTACATTTCATTATTGTTGTTGTTATTTTCACGTGGCAGTCAAATTTTTTGAAGTCTCTTTAAGGGCATAATATATTAATATTAACCGCCATCTTTTGAGAGACTGAATGCTGCCGGGCAGCATGACCGCCACGAGATATGTCGCGAACGAGAGAAGACAAACTAAGATGTAAGATATCTCGATATATTATATCTCGACATCGACAATTTTGATAGAAAAGATATCTCGATCGACAAATATATGTATTTTTGATATTAAAAGTCGAGTTTTAAGTGTAATTGTCATGTTAGACCCAGAAGAAATAGAGCGATAATCGATTAAAACACGAGAAAACGGTCGACAAAATTTTCGCGCGGTTGTCATGCTAGGCCGGCTGATCGTTAAGCAATCAGTCTATCAAAATCTAAGGTTTATTATATAAAAATCAGGGTTCCTTGACTGTAACATGAAAATACAAGGGTGTGTTAAAAGCAAAAGGTTTCTCTTTCAAATGAACAATCGCTTTGTTTTGTTTATTTAAATCCGTTTCATTAGCATTGGAAGTTTATTTTGTTGCATTTGTTTTAATAGAACTGTTAAAGCGTATTAACAAAGCGATTTTTTAAATCAGATTTTAGCACATAGTTTATAGTTTGGCTACGGTCTGATCATCAACGTTTTCAAGTAATAAAAGAGCTATTTCAACTGTGTTTTTACTTACCAAATTGCTTTCAATGTTCATTCGTGTGGTGGTTGAATCACTGTCGAATAGGTTGTTAAGAATTTTGAATTGTGTGTAAATTCCTTATATGTATGCGAACTTTTATAACTTTTTTATACTTGTATCTAATGTTTTTGATCAGACCGATCCTTTAGTAATAGACAGCGAATGATCGTATTGTGTTCGTCCGTGTTAAACACCACCCTGTGATGGTATGTATGCACTTGGCACTATGGCAATAGGTAATGTAGAGATTATCACGAGAATTTTAGTTAAAAACATATATTTGTGTACACGACAGTAAAAATGTAAAATGGTCCTTCGAACCAGAGTAATTCAGTACAGGACCAATCTTATTGATAGCCAATTCGTATTGAATCATGGCTCCTTTTTATCGGTTTCTAAATTAGAATCAATACTTAATCGTTGATGCAATTCTCGTTATAATGTCTACGTAATAAGATCGAGAGCCGGCTGGCAGGTATATGTCCTCCGCTGAACACGAGGTAAGCGCACGCTATGCATGACGCTCGTTACGCACTGTGTTTGTTTTAATGTTTCATAACAATTTGTATGCTTTCAACTAATTTTTAATTTGAATATGAATCCTCAAAAAGTCAGGCAGATTTGCAGGTTTTATAACGACCTCATTCGCAATTCTAAATATTTAAAATCTTGTTTTTTTTTATAAATTCCATTGTTATTACATTATATGTTTACGGACTTATTCATAAACGTATTATAAGCTTGATATAGTTAAAATATGGTTTGTCTCGCTCTATCGAATATAAAAAGAATACAGAAATAAAGAAACAAAACATTTTAACTATATCAAGTTAGTCTATATTAGGCGGGATATTATGGGATTATCAACCTACATAATATGATTACATTTGGAATTTTTTTATATAATTCATACATATTCGTGGGAAACTTGATTATAATATGATACTTGCTAATAATGGTGAAGAAAAAAGGGGAGACAGAAAAACTGGTTTGTTAAGGTCATTTTTCGCTTTTTGTATGTTCTTGCATGTTTTGTTTACTAATATTTTGAGATATAAAAGAATAAGATAGATATCACCTCATACTTTAAAACGTTTTAACACTCCACTCAATAGAATTTAATTTCTTTAATGTAAAAAAAACCTGTCTCAGTTTCAAGTGTACCATTTTGTCACTTACCTTTGCCCAAGACTTCGTTACCGTGAATCTCGGAACTTCCACCCCCCTACCTTACCCCTAAGGGTCTGTCAAAATGAATGTCAAAAGGTAAATACGTAGTGCTAGGTTTTTTTATGATTTTCATTCCTTTTTCTCATGGCTTTAGGTCATTCAATCTGTTATTATATCTTGACACATAAACATACTAAAAAGAGTAAATATGTGGATCTTTTTTTTTAAAGAAATGTTTTAAATTATGAGTAAACTTAACATAGGAGTAAAGGTAAAGTAAAGAAGTAGTTCTTACTGTTACTTGCAAATTATTCTAACGATTCGACTACGTTGCACCCGCATCGTGAGGTATGCACACAAATCGTAATCTTTCATGTTAATATGACTTTCCAAAATTATATACCTACTACTTAAATTGATAATAATTCACAATCTGTAAATGTCTATGTATTTAAAATATCACTTATGTGTACTTCACTATTTTTTTATGTGTGTGTGGGCATGTTCAATCACGTGTGTATTAAAGAAAGTACTGATTACAATGATATATATTAATTTTGCAGATTTTATAATAAATACTTCTTCCAACATTATACGTGAATTTTTGTTTGAGTTAATGCTCCTGTTTACTATATTAATTAATCCAGAGTATTTTTCATCAAATATAATTAATAGGAATCACGGGTAAATGAAATAATATTAACACACAATGATTTACGCGCCTTCATACCTAATCTCATTATAACCAGTACTGTGTATGTGTTGTGTGAGTGTGTTTTCACTACTAACTATATATGTGTCGTCTAGGCCGTGGCCCATTTTCACATTATTTATTTATTTTCAACACCGTTTTACACTTACAAACATAATAGTGTTACAATTTACTTTCACCACGTTTCACGTGATCCAATTACATCAACACAATATATAATATTCTATTACAGTGTATGTATTATTTGTCTTATATTTTATATAATCGATATCAAATAAGTCAACAATAATTTAAAAGTGAGATGTTAAGATTTGATTTAACAATTAATGAGATTTGATTTTTTAATAACAAGCGAGCTTTTGATGTCGCTTGCTGAATTGTGTGCAAACTCAAGATGTGTCGCATGGACACAGGGGACGTTAGCACAACATTCTAAGATCAAAATGAAGACAGAAGCATCTGTCAGTGTAGCAATAGCGACGTCTCCTGTGTAAAGCTCGTGATTGATCACTATGAATTAACTCACGAGACAAAAGAAATTATATACTTTTACAATTATTTATCTAGTGAATAAAAATGAAATGTTAATTCATTATGATTATTCATAATATTGGTGTATGCTTGTAACGAACATCCGATGTGACACAGTTTAAGGTAATCACATGTGTCAAATTATATTCAAAGCCATAAAAGTAACCAAACATTGACTTACATTTTCAAGAACATGTGGTTGCCTAAAAACCTAACAGTTAACTTACGGACATTGATCATATTTTCGTCAAAAAATAATAACATCGTCAATGTAAAATTAATTATTAACAGTGAAAATATATTCTTCAAGAGTCTTTTTACCGTTGGCATTTAGTTAATTAGTACCAATCTACGCTATTTTTTTTAAGAAACTTGTTCATTATTTTCAAAAAACAAGGA
This sequence comes from Anthocharis cardamines, assembly GCA_905404175.1. Classification (NCBI taxonomy): domain Eukaryota; kingdom Metazoa; phylum Arthropoda; class Insecta; order Lepidoptera; family Pieridae; genus Anthocharis; species Anthocharis cardamines. The sequence goes on along the minus strand of FR989972.1, from coordinate 1,569,990 downwards.
AGTTATGACTACTTGATAAAATATCGATATTTGATAATATCACGCGTTCGAATCCAATATGATCAGTGTCGGTGTAGTGTGTCGTCGGTGAGCGTTAGTGGCTGGTGTGCAGTGGGAGCGTGAAGCAGCCATAAAGTCGCGATCGGTCAGCAAGGCGGCGCGTCTGCTCGGCGCTGACACGACCCGACTCGTCGATAACAGCCAGCAACAGCAGTTTGTACGTATACGTATTCATTTGCTCTGAGTTCTTTAGCACAACAATGGTTTGTTATTGAAGCACTTGTATTCGATCGATCGATAGTTTTTTCGGGATTCTCGTTCAACATTCTTCACCCTCCACCGGAAGAAGTGTTGGATCAGACTCCCGGTGCAAAAACTGTTTAAAATGATATATATTTATTTATTCTCTGAATATGAGTACTCTTAGAATTAAACTATAAAACATACTTTTTGAATTTAATTGATATTTTATGGTTGGTGCAGCGTATTACGAATGGAATTAAAGGTTAGTCACATTAGATTTTCTATTGTAATACTCGTAATTCGTACAATGAAAGTTTTCACCTATGTTAACGATCACAAATATCATCATGATTGTTCCATCGTAAAGTATGTTGTACGATGTTCGTGGTAGCAAAGTGCTTGTTATAATCCCACATTGAATTCAGTAAGTTTACCTAGGTGGAGCTTTGCGTAGAAACATTAGGCGAAGTTGTCTCTTTGCTGGCAAGAGATGACGTAGGACCGGTTGAAGCTGATAGAGGGGTTTTAGCGAGAGCTCTACTACCGACCGTGTTGAAGATAGCTGTCACTATGATGAGGGAAAGAGGACGAGATGAGGGCATTTCAAGCGATGATCCGTTATTGGTAAGTTACTTTATATTTAGGTTCGGCTTAATTCTAATGAAAAAATCGAGGATGTTTTCAAAATTATAAACATGTCATCAGGCGGGATACGAACCCACAACACATCGAACGCAATTTTTATATATATAATATTATTTTTTTAAATTCTTGTATACACTATAATACCACATATTATAATATTTTTAAAAATTTACTGTACTATTATAAAACTTTGACTATCAATAAGTTATATAAAACTTTCAATATTTAATAAATCCTTTGAGTGTGAGGTGTTCTACCCAATGCGTCCATCAAATTTACTTAAGGTGGTTCGTTTTCCATACAAAAAGTCATGATTATTAACGAAGTCAGTTTAGAGTTTCGATTATAGATAATTAAAAGATTTATTAATAAATATTTCACGTTGTTATATGCGTGATTTCTGTATAAAATAACATTATTTTATTAACTCCGCGCAAAGAACTCCCGGAAAGTAAATAGTTGCACAAATATTTCACTTCGTTAATAATCATGACTCTTTGTATGGAAAACGAACCACCTTAACTTGGAAGTTACTACTTACATAAACTCGAACTAATCGAGTCTCCCAAAAATGCTGGACATTGGCTGAATCCGTCCTCGATGAAAGGTGCCATTAATCAAAAGAAGAAGAAGTAAACTCGAATTAATTGCAACCTCGTAATTTAGCGCAAACTGATCTGCGTGCTCTTGGACATGGTACGACAAATGTCCGAAGAACAGTACACGATGGTGATGAAAACAGTCGAAGCGGAAAGTACTGGGCGATCGGATACGCTGGTTCAAGACGCGCTGGCGTTGATGACGTCGCTGCTACAGAGACCTGTGTTCAGACCGCACTGGGCCGATATGTTGCACTTGCAACATTATGTTATGTTGCATGCGTTGAGGTGAGCCATGTGGCGTTTGTTGTAAATAAATATTAGGATAATCTAACTGCAACAGGACTCATATTACTACACTAGGGTTTAAAGAATGTTGTCGCAATGCTTTGTTTAATTTAGGATCATAATTTTGATGCCGTATGATCGTTAATGAATCTATTCGATTATCGATGATTATTCTCATAGAACATGGAATCGAAAGTTGCATGCTATATGAATACTAAACGAACTTTTTTATATAATTAGTTTAACAACAGTTGCAGTTGCAGTTTGCAAATAGTTGTAATACTTACCAAAATAGTTAACTTATTTTTTTTAATTTGTATATGTTGATTGTATATGTTCAATTACTTAAAGATGTCATGTGGAACATGGTGTAATGGTTGCAGCTCCTTACAAAACATTTGTAAAACAAAAACTTGGCGATTAAAAAGAGTGGCGGCGAGTTTCTTGCCAGTTCTTCTCGTCCGCTCTACGCCCTTGATTTGAGAACTGGCAGTAAATGTAAAATTAGAAGCATTTAATATGTATTTTTATTGACGTTCATAAGTGTACATTGTGTTACCTAAATGAATAAATGATTTTTGAATTTGAATTAATTGGTATATAGTTTGTGGTTGTTTAATGCGATAAGTGGGCGGTCAATGAAGTACGACATCATCTTCGTAGTACACTTTACTGAAAAAAAAAAGTACTACACTTCGTAGGTTTGAGCTGTCAAAATTGTCTTCCTAAATTAGATAAAGCGTGTTAATTATCACTTTCAATGTCAGACTAGTATAAATCTATGCTCCTGCATATTGACATTCTCCTTTGAATTCAAACAAATTCAGATAAAATTATATTTTAGGTGGTTCTAGTAAAATAAAACTATTTATTTTAGGTTATTATCCAGAATGCTACGCGATAATCTAGCCTCTCTAGATGAGAGTGACACGGACAGTGTGAACAGCGTTCATGCAACGCTAGCGGAATGGTTCAGTACTGTGGGTCTAGTGGCGTCGTCCACGCCACTCCAGCTCGAGAGCGTCCCCGCTACAAGGAAGCACAGGGTGGTGATGTTGTATGGTGACATCCGAAGAAGTGCTGCAACCCTGGCTGCGGAGATGTGGCATAGCTTAGGTATGAACATTAAATTAAAAAAAAAAGACAAATTATCAAACAAAAAGCTTTTACACACAATTTTTAGATCGTAATAATTTAGGCTGGCTAAGCCTTCTTTTGACGGGCTCGTTGGCGCGTTCTGTAGAACACCTGCCGTTCGCATCGATCGGTCGTGGGTTCGAATCCCACCCGGGACAACATGTTTATAATTTTCTGTAAGCATGTTTTCCCCACTTCGGGCATTGATCGGGTGGGAGGAATATCTAAATTTCGACTAGGTAACGAACCACGGTTCATAGATGTAAAACACTGTTTTTACATGCACTTCACTGCGCGTTTCGGTTTCAGTCTATGGATTTCCGAATGCTCGAAGTAAAATAGGTCGACAGCGCATCATTGACTGATGTTCTGTGGCTGAGGTATCACCTACCATCAATTGAACCTCATGATCGTCTGTCGATATCTAACATAAAAAAACTGGCACAATAGACCTACAAGTTTCGGTGCTATTGACATATTATAATTAAGTACTTTAATCAGGTTAAACTTTTTAGGTGACCACAAGCGATACTTCATTCCGCAACTGGTTGGACCGTTCTTGGAAGTGAGTTTTCTCAACGACGAAGAGGTCCGAAACACGATCATACCACTCTTTTTCGACATGATGCAAACGGACTTCAAGCGTACCCAGGAAATATACGGTAAGTGAACATTTATTTTATCTTTACTCCAAAATATTATGTTATAATATGACGTAGTCAATATCTATACTAATATTATAACGAGGAAAGGTTTGTTTTCGATTTAACTCAAAAACGACTCGACTGATTTTAAAAATTCTTTCACCAATAGAAAGCTTACGCAGCTACAGCGAGTAACATTTTTCTTTACATCCTATAGGTACATCTACATTGCACCCGTGCGAAGCCGAGGCGTGTTGTTTGTTATATTAAGTTTCCATACTTTTCTTGGGATAAACAGCACATAATATCCGTGTGTAAACAGTTTCTTACAATTTTTGGATGTCAGTTATTGCACTTAAATTATTACATGAGACTAGTGGACCCCGCAGACGTTGTTCTGCCAAAATATTGGCTTCGAAATTATACAATTATTCTTAGATTGGAATATGCGCATTTGCCCACCGCTGTATGTAAAAAAAGATTTTCCCGCTTTGCTATAAACATCACGGAGCCCGAGACCTTTCCAACGAATGCAAAACCGTGGAAATCGGCTCGTGCGTTCTGGAGTTATAGCGTCAGGAAGGAAAATCCGACTTATTTTTATATAGTAGCTCTTGTATGTGCAAGCATCATGTAAATGGGCTTTTATGCTACTATAAATTCCACACTCGAATATAATCGAGATTTAAAATAACAATGTGAAAGCTAGATGTCCAAAAGTGTTTTTATTTAAATAAAAAAAACTTTTGTCGATTGTTTTCCAAAAACTCTGTGCAATTAGGGCTTTACAGCAGTACTTACTATAAAATGGTATCCAGCCGTCCAACCATAAATTTTTGTCTAATTAACGTTTTTCAAAAGAGCCAGGACAAAAGTACTCGAAACCGCCGAGTGTGTATGAAAGCATTGGTGAAAGTAGAAGAAGCGAAAGTGGTATGCAAGGATCGGAGCATATGGAATTCCGTGATCTCTGCCTACCTCAATGGGAAAAAGGCGTGATGTATATATGGACGCTGTTAACAATACAGAGTCAACCCTCATGGTTGAGCCATTTTGAGAAAATTGAGTTTGAAGTTTCGATTAGGTTTTATTAAATTTATTTTAAAAAATAACAGAAATATTAGATTTTTTGTAATTATTATTATAACACTAAATGTATATCGTTTTTTTTTTGGTAGCAATCAAAGTAATAGAAATTAGTGCATTATTGTTAAATATTCTAAACATGTTAGGGTTTCGTGCCCACTAGTTTTTTCAATATTTTTGCTATTAAAACGATTTAAATGACATATAACTATTTTGAAATATGAACTTCAGCTCATAAGGAATCGATTGGTATCAAAATTTAAATTTTATCATTCTGTGGGTTGACACTGTATTGCTTAACAGCGTCCATATATTATGTATGTAATTTACAGGAGAAGGAAACCTCCGAACATTCGAGAACGAGCTAATCGACAAGCTAGACGTGCTGGCAGAGGCGGGGCGCGGCGACGCGGCGTGGCGCGCCCGCTTCGTGTCGCTGTGCGGCGCGCTGTGCAACCAGAGCGGCGAGTTGCGCCACTGTGGCTCCACTTTAGTGGCCGCCGCCGCGAGACAGCTGGACGCTCTGCTGCAGTATCGAGCGGCGCCGACCGCGCATAGAATGTACTTGATCACCAGCGTGTTGCGGTTCTATGAGCAGATTGAACGGCCGCATATGTATATAAGGTAGGCTGGATGGTAGCGATTTGGAAAATAATTCTTACATATCATAGAGACATATTAATCCACTTTTAGATCTGACACATTTGAGAGGGGACCCGAAGTCCATTTAATATAATGTCAATGCTATCCGCACTTAGTTCTATTGTATGATACCCAAAGTGGTATTTATCGACCCCCAGGGGTCTACAAAGATACACATCTAGAATCTGTTTTTTTTTGTATTTTAAATTCCCTTTTGTGTTTTAATATTTAATTACCGTGTGAACATCCGTGAGGTGACTAGGCTACGGCTGAAAAACAGCGTGGTGAGTTTGTCAAAACCTCACCACACCATGCTGAGTCCAGTGGCCTTTTCAACAGAAGTGTATATATACGTATATTTAATATTTTTCTTTAAACTGTGCTTTGTATTTACTTTCTGTTGAATAAATGTCTATTCTATTCTATTTTAATCATAGAAATATTTAAATTTCTAAGTGAGAAGCCCTATACTAGCTGTCTAATATACGAGTACATATTTTGCTGTCGATAAATTTGCAAAACATCAAGTGTCAATTCTTCTTAAAAGGGAAAACCAGAGCTAAAGGGTCTACAAGATGAAATAGTTTAGGGACTTTTGTTGATGTCGAGCCATATGCCTCGCTCTTGTAAACGACAAACGTCTCCAGATACGTCCACCGGCTCGCGGCGATGCACCGCGCGTCGCAGCACTGGGCGGAGGCGGGGCTCACGCTGCAGCTGCACGCCAAGCTGCTGCAGTGGGCGACTGCCGCGCTGCCCCCGCGGCTGCGGCACCCCGCCGCCTCGCACCACACGCATCTCGACCTCAAGGTTCGTACCCCGGCAGAGACCACTACATACATACAGGACCTTGCTGTACAACAACATGATAATATTTGCGGATAGATGGAAAGAACTATTATCAATATGTTTGATGTTTTGTGAAAGATCTGAATGAATGTTGTTAAATATAATTATTAATGTTATTTTTTTTTCTATGTTTTATTCTAAATTTAATTTTACATTGTAATTTTAGTAGTGTAGTGTTAACATTTACTTAGTGCTATACAATCAGAGCTGTGGTTTAAAATGTCCTCATCCTCCCATGAAACTAAGTGCTGGAACAATATACCACCGCCACAAAGGCATCTTCAAAATTTTAAATTAAAATATCACCACTACGTTTTCACTAACATCCAAAATAAGCCGTAATTTATTACTTTATTGTTATTTTTTTCTTTTTCTTTTTCGTTCTATCCTTTTACTACACTATCCCTTATCCATTTCCTTAACTAGCTCATCTTTCAACTCATGTCTTTTAATAATAATATTAATAGTTAAAAAAAACATGTAATTTTAATTTGAAAATTAGATTTTTTTCTCATTTTCATTAGTATAGCCGTACGAAGCCGCAGATAGTATATAATATATAAAAAGACCAAACACAGAACATCAGTCAATGATGCAGTGTCGTCCTAATTTTTACATCGAGCATTCGGAAATCCATAGACTGAAACCGAAACGTGCAATAAGCACTTCACGGTATTTCCATCTATTAACGATGGTTGGTTTCCCGGTCGAAATTTCGTTATCCCTCCCATCCGTTCAGTGCCCGAAGTTATCAGACGTGGCGAAGACATGCTTATAGAAAATTATAAACATGTCGTCCCGGTGGGATTCTTACTCACGACTCATCGATGCGCAAGGCAGGTGGCATAACTTATTTTAATCACCCTTACAGATATTTCTATATGAAGAGATGGCGCGGTTGCTAGAGTCGGGTCGGCAGTGGGAAGCCGCCGTGGAAGTCATCAAAGAGCTGGTGTCGGTCCACGAACAGAACGCACTGGACTACACGGCTCTGGCCGACCTACACGAGCTGTTGGCCTCGTTGTACCGCGCGACGCTGCACCAGACGAGGCTCCCGAACTCCTACTTCAGGGTGCGGTATCTGGGCAAGGGGTTTCCCCCGCATTTGCTCACTCCAAAGGTTAGTTAAAGACCGACAACGCATCTGAGACTTTTAAGTCGTGGATGTCCATGGTGGTGATTACTTACCATCAGGTAACCCACCTGATCGGTTGTCCGCTCTGTTATAAAAAAAACATGTTTTTCTGGAAATTAACTGTGATGTTTTAGTGGCTAATTTTTTTACAGTAATAAAGAGAAAACATTTCGTCGCTGCGCCTGACAAGTTCCATATGTGATTTTTGTATAGTTTTGGGAGACAACGAAAAACATATTATTGATTCACATACGGAGCTTTTCTTACCGGTCAAAACACACATGGAATTAGTTAAACTCATGTCCAGTTCGAATATCACAAAAATGATTTTAGTAACACATAGAGAATAAAACGAAGATTATTTTTTGTGCAAAAACCAAAAATCAAAAAAAAACACATATGGAATTTGGCAGGCGCAACGACGATTTGTAGTTTTGTATGTTTGTAACGAATAACTTAAACAAATTTAAATAGGGAGTTGTTTTTGTTTGTTCATCTACATTGCATCCGTGCGAAGCCGGGTATTGTTGCTAGTAATTTATAAAAAGTACCAAATTATTAATGAATGATGAATCGCATACTTAACTACAATGGGCAAGTTATGAATATGACAGCTTATGAGTGTAAGGGAGGAGGAAGGCCAAAAAAGGATGGATTGATTGTGTGAAAAATAATATGTGTTTGAGAGGTGTGACTGGTAAAATGGCGAGTGAAAGAAGAGAATGAAAAAAAGAACATACTGCGCCGAATCCAAATAAAATGGGAACAGGGCAAGAAGAAGTATTCGTACACAAATATGATTACACCTCCAATTTAACTATATATATAAACTAGCAACGCGCCCCGGCTTCACCCGGGTGCAATGTAGATTGTACTATACACAAAACATGCGAGCCTATATTACTCGCTGATAATGTAGCTTTCTATTGGTGAAGGAATTTTCAAAATCGGTCCAGTAGTTTTTGAGTTTATTCATAACATACAAAAATACAAATCTTTCCTCTTTATAATATTATTATAGTAATAGTATAGATAATATTAGTATAGATAAATATAAAATATTTATATTTTAGGGTTTCGTGTACCGTGGTAACGAGTGCGACATGTTACACAACTTCAAAGAGCGGATGTTGGACGAGTGGCCTGAGGCTGAGGTTCTGTTGAAGCTGGATGAGCCCGGCGAAGATATTACGGAATCCGATGGACAATGTATCCTTTTCTATCTTAGCAATCATTGTTGCTCTTTATTTATATTTAGTAGTGGGGATATAATATGGTTTTGCATCAATCTAATCCATGGAAGCGAATTGTCAAAGTTTAAAATAGCTAGTCATACAGTGCGAGGAACTGTTTTTAGTTTTTTTTAGTAAATTAGGTATTAGGTGAAATATATAAATATGGGCTTGTTGGGATTCCTCACCACTGCAATGACATAATGTTCCAATTGCCATTATATGGATTGTTATTAGGTAAATGTAAAATTATGCGTCTAATATTGCTGTAAATTGTTTGAAAAACAGCAGCGCTACTGACTGAATAAAAAAGACAAATTACAAACACAAACGACCGCCCTCCATGTATCTACACCCTATTTGCAGTTTATTAGTTCTATTATCGGAACGAAATTTTCAGTTGTCATACATAAGATGCTGTATACAAACCATTTTCCTTATTATGTGTATCAGATCTACAAATAAACGCGGTAACGCCCGTGATCTCAGATAAATGGTCTCATCTTGTCAACAAACAAATAGACGAGAGAATTCTTCAGTATTATGAACACAATAATGTTAATAAGTTTATTTATTCTAGACCTGTGTATAAAAATGGTGAGTAATGTGTGTGTATTCTTTTTATTTTTTTTATGTCAGATATCGACAGACGAGCATGAGGTTCACTTGATGGTAGGTGATACCTCAGCCACAGAACATCAGTCAATGATGCGCTGTCAACCTAATTTTTACTTCGAGCATAACAGTATCGTGTTTGCATTAGTGGTAGATATATTGTTCCTTAATTCAATTCACTATTAATAATAATAACATTAAAAAATTCATATTAAATAATGTAACATGGAAATTAATCTAAAAACTTGAAAACATATCTCTTAGAAGTAATCTAATATATAAAAGAGATTCCCACCTATACCACCTGGAACCATAAGGCGTAGCGACTTGAAATATGGTAGGAATATTCCTTTCGCCGAGTAGAGGTCAGCTAAGAACGGTTTTTACGAAATTCCACCCACAAGGGGGGTTGCGGGGGTAATTGCTAGTACTCAATATAAGTAAGAATAAATAAGAAGTAGAAAAAAACACTGTTGTGTCTTTACAATAAATTGGTTATTAGCCTTCTGTCTTTTCTGATTTGTTTTTATGGCAATGTCCTTTCTATTCCGTTTACCTTACTAGTGCCTTATGTTATCGGAACAATAATACAAAATTTTATTATATTACTGCTAGAAATATAAATACTAACTTGGTTGACTTTTCAGATGATGGCGATGTTATATCAGGTAACAATGTTTCGGGAGCTAAGGAGTTCGCTACGAGGTGGATAGAAAGGACTGAAGTTGAGATTAGTGATAATTTACCTGGTAAGGATTATTTTTTCATTGATATATATTATGAATATAAGCGGACCAAAACTGGTACCTTGTGAGACAGTAAAGCACTGAGTGCTCAAAATTAGCGGCTAAATTTGGGAAGATATTTAAAGTTATTATTTAAGAAAGAAAGAAAGAAAAACATTTATTTCACAAAACACTCACAGGATACACTTAATAAAATAAAACAAAGTACAAAAAAAAAATCAATAACTAAAACCTATTAACTAAAATCAATAATAAATATTATAATATAATAAATATTTAACATTAAGTACTCATTAAACTCATTATTAAGATGAATCATTTACTCAATAAATAATATTTTGGAATACAAATTTTTATCGTAATTCTCTTCGTTCTTATTTTATACTAGGTGTCTAATACTGAAAATATATTGTTCATTTATTTTATAGATATAATCCTTTGAAAAACTAATTTGTATCGGAAATATGGCAATTAATGATTTATTCTTATTGTGCTTCTAAACGTGCAATATTTTTCTGCAATACAGTACCCGGCAATCTATACAATATTTCAGTAATGTCCCGGCCATAAAGCTTTGCCAAACAATCGCTTGACATTCGAAAATACTGAAATATTTCCGGGCCTTCTGCATCTCTTTCTGATGCTTTGTTGTAGTTGTCTTTGACGCTTTGTTCTAGTAATGTTATTAAATATTTTAGTGTAATTTCGTTAGCCATTGTTGCCTGATTATGTATAGCCCGTTTACGATCACAAATCTTGGCAATCATAATAGTTGCAGATATATTGCAATACATGGCCCAGCCATAGATTGCGCCGTAGGTTTGATAGATCGTGGTTTTGAAATCCACGATATCTAACTTAAAAATAGTTTTTGGTTAATGGTTGACAATATATAGGTATTCTACGATGGTTCCCTGTCGTATCATCGCGGACGTACTCAGTATCGCCCCTGGAGGTGGCGGTCGAGACGATGTCCAACACGAACCGACAGCTCAAGCGAGTGATCTTAGAGACGAAGTCCACTAACGCGATCCTACACCCTCTCACTATGAGGCTGCAAGGTGAGTTCCGCTTTCTTTTTTTTATTATGATAGATTTTGTAGGGTATTCAGATATTTTTCTGGAACAAAAGTTATTTTTGATTACAATGAAAAACTGGTTTCCATAATATAAACACACTAGTATCACTCCCCGGCTTCGCACGGGTGCAATGTACTATACAGAAAAAAAACTACTGCACCGATTTCAAATTATTTCACGCATAGAAAGCTTAGAAACATTGCACCCGTGCGAAGCCGGGGCGTGTTGCTAGTATTAAATATAAACGCAATACAGTGTCATCCCATATGGTTGCATTTTAAGTAAATTGAGTTTGAATTTTCAATAAGGTTTTATTAAGTTTCTTTTAAAAAATAACAGAAATGATAATTTTTTGTGTAATTATTATTATTAAAATTAGTGTATATAGTTTTTCATGGTAGCAATCAAAGTTGTAGAATTTAGTGTATTATTATTAAATATTTTAAGCCTGTTAGAGTGTCATGTCAACTAGTTTTTCAGTATTTTTGCCATTAGATTTAAATGATATAAGTGTAACTCTTTTGAAAAATATACTCCAGTTCATAAGGGAGCGGTTTGTACCAATATTTACTTTTTTAGAATTTTGTGTATTGACACTGTATTGCTTAACAGCGTCCAAATATTCTAAGCCAGTTAAGGTATCATATCAACTAATTTTTCAATATTTTTGCAATTAAAACGATAAATGCATCCAACTCATAAGCGGATTCTATCAAAATTTACTTTTTTTTTTAATTTTGTGGATTGACACTGTATTGCTTATCACCGTCCAATTGTGGTCTCCAGGTATCCTCGACCCGCAAGTGCAAGGCGGCCTCGTGAACTACGAGCTGGCGTTCTTCACGGCGAGCTACGAGGCGCGGCATCCCGAGCACAGCGCGCTACTGCAGCAGCTGAAAGACCTTATTGCGGATCAAGTACCGCTACTCAAGTTTGGTGAGTGGGCTCTTATATTTTTTTTATGTCTATGTTCAAGACCAAAACCCTACATGTCAACAGCTAAGTCTCGGGTTCTTTATCTATCTATATTATATAGTCGCACCACGCCCCGGCTTCGCAAGGGTGCAATGTAGATGTACTATACATAACAACAAAAAATCCAACTTTGGTCCTGAAAATCTTTTTAACGAGGGCCCAGTTGACCCGAATATTTAGTGGTTGTAATACCCACAGAACAGGAAAAATAAATAGAAGTGCGAAGTTGTCGTGGTACGAGTGTCCCAAATTAGCACGGTGGCGCTAAATCGATCACGGTCTGCCAAAATCATACTTGTATCTTTCACATAAATGTTAGTTTAATAATCATTATAATATATTCGTTTGTTTTAATATTACAATATACTTTGTATTAAAAACAACGAATAGAAAAAAAATGTAACTGTATGCAGTGATAAATACTCCATTCATTTGTGTGAATTTGGCGACGGTCGATCCGGTACAAATTATGACAGATTGCACTTCTTTTAAATAAAATACTGTATACCGGATTAAAACGTGATTTATTATTTATATTGACAGAGACAGAGCCTGTCTCCCCGAGACCACGATTGCTGAAAAGCATCCGAAACGTCGGGATAAATAATTTAAACAATATAAATAATAAATAGCGTTTTAATCCGGTATACAGTATTTTATTTAAATGTGTGATACTCGCGTTAATAAAAGACAAGGTTGCACTTCTACTTACTTCTTCTGTTCTTCGGTTATACCCTCTACCGCCCCACATTGTAAGAAGCAATGTAACATACATAGCGCTCTTCCTCTCTCCTAAGTTTTTGCTGTGCCCTACAGGGTCCATAATGGTTCTGTATCATTTTAGTTTTAAGGCCATTTGTACATTATGGAATGCAATAAACGATTGAGTATTAAGAAGTAAGGGTTAAATAAAAGTTTTAATAGCATTATATCACGGCCTCCATCGTCCAGGTCTGGAGGTGCACGCCTCCCGCGACCCGGACAAGAAGATGCACGCGCTACTCGTGAAGCGCTTCCACGAGCTGCAGCAGAAGGTCGAACAGAACTTCGGGCGGCGGGTGAGTGCACTTTAATATGCGTCTTATAATTTACGACTGCTTTCCATACAAAAAGTCGTTTTCCATTTCCGTTTGTGGTTCGTTTTCCATACAAAAAGTCATGATTATAAACGAAGTCAGTTTAGAGTTTCGATACTAAATATTGGTGAAACTATTTACTTTCCGGGAGTTCTTTGCGCGGAGTTAATAAAATAATGTTATTTTATACAGAAATCGTGCATATAACAACGTGAAAGATTTCTTAATAAACCTGACTGACTAAATAAAATCCTACCTACCTACCAAAATCCAACCTAGCTGACTGTTTAAATAAAATACTGTATACCGGATATATATAGACAGGCTGTCGGCCCGTGACCACGGTTGCTGAAAAGCATCCGAAACGTCGGGATAAATAATTTAAACAATATAAATAATAAATCGCGTTTTAATCCGGTATACAGTATTTTATTTAAGTGTGTGATACTCGCGTTAATAAAAGACAATATTACGCTGACTGTATTGCATCATATGTATTTTTTTTTTGTTAGATTTCGACAGCGAGCAAGAAGTTCACTTGATGGTAGGTGATACCTCAGCCACCAGGGACTGAAATCGGTTAATTTTTATTTTCCAAAATACGTGTCTGACTGAGATACCACGATATTAGTTTTAAAGATTAATACACACTAAACTTACCACAGTAATTTTTTTCAGTAAATATAAATAAAAACCAGAGAATATTAACAAAAACTTATATTATACCGGTATAACTAACATAGTAAATTAACCGGTATTCAGGCGCTGTCGACCTACTTTTTACTTCGAGTATTCGGAAATCCTTAGGCTGAAACCGAAACGCGCAATGTGCACTTCATAGTTTTTCCATCTATGTCAAATTTGATACAGACAAAGACAAAATGATACGCCCTTGCATCATATGTTATGCAATCGGGTATATGATTATTTATTTGTCTGGAACTTATCCTGAAAATACCTAAAAATTTTAATTATTTGAATTGACATTATAAATTTATTATATTTTGGGTGTCAAAACAATCTACAATTTTGACGGGCTCGTTGGCGCTTTCGGTAGAATACCTGCCGTGCACATCGATGGGTGGTGGGTTCGAATCCCACCGAGACGACGTGTTAATAATTTTCTGTAAGCATGTCTTCCCCACGTCTGGTAACTTCGGGCATTGAACGACCGTTCATAGATGGAAAAGATTACACTGTATGGACTGTACATATTCTTCTTCCTGCCCTGTTCCCTTTACATATTGTTGCATAATATTTTATATTCAAGACTTGAAATAATGATATTTTTTACAGATAAGCGAATTTGACACACTGAGCGAGGCGTCATCGGAAGTACAGTTGCGGACGAACCTACGCGACAGTAGCGACATCGACTCCCGGAGTCTGGCCACTAACAGGATGTCCGACATCTCTACCGGGAATGAGTGAGTATTCGTTTATGGGATGAGAGATTTCAGAACGATGAACGGAAGGAAAATGAGTTAATTAGATATGTACATTTAACGAGTTTTTTTATGTTTGATATCGACAGACTTATGATTCAGATTGATGGTAGGTGATATCAGCCATCGAACATCAGTCTATGATGCGCTGTCGACCTATTTTTTTGTTTACTTCGAGCATTCGGAAATTATAGATTGAAACCGAAAGGCGCTATGTGCACTACACGGTTTTTCCAACTATGAACGGTGGTTCGTTACCCGGTCAGAATTACGAAATTTATCCCACCCGTATAGTCCCCGAAGTGGCCCGTAGTAGGGTAAACATTTTTAAAGAAAATTATGAACATGGCGTCCCGACGGGATTCCCGTGTCCGGGTTATTCACGATCATTCGAAAACTTTTCGTACCGATATTACAAGATTCCGTACCGACATATAAAGCTTTCTATCATTTTATACTAAGATTCTAATCGGAAACTCACGAAGAATGCCGATGTTCAATCCTATCGGAATTGTGAATGCCATTTTTCTGTTTTTGTATTTTTATAGCATTTAAGAAGTTACTGATAAAATTGGGAAGGCACAGACTCCTGTAAGACAGTTTTAACTATATCAGGAGTCTGGGTTTAAATTGTTTTATGTTAAAATAGCAGTAATTAATAAAGCTTATTATTATTATTATATACGGTAGGATACGTCTTTGTAAGCTAAATCATTGTTGATAAGAGTGTCCATGGAGTTTCTTGCCGGTTCTTCTCCATGAGACCCACTTTTTGGAACCGTGCAACTAGACGTTTCATAAGAGCCTGCAAAGGCCTATTTGAAATAAAAAACTATTGATTTTGAAACACTTCCAGTGGGAGAGCGTAGCGGGCGGAACGATTTCGAATGATCATGAATAACCTACCATGCAAATATGCATTGCGTTCTGGTAGAATCCCAGAACGCAATGCTTATTGCCCAACGCGCCAACGAGGCCGTCCAAAAGGTAAAATAATTGGGTACAAAAACTTTAAGGAATGACGAGATGTCAACCGAATATCCACGAGTCCCGAATTAGATTCCCAGGTCAATGTATTTCTAAGCATTTATCAATCGGAGTTTGAGAAATTGGTGGAGTTGTCTCAGGCTTAATCATTAATAATAATAATAATGCCATATAAAAGTATTACAGCGGCATCCCTATGTATTTACAGATCGACGTCGAAATCAAAATTCATTTCGGCATTCAACAGAACAAGGTAATTATATTTTATAATATTAATTTTATTACTATATAAGCTAATATCTCCTATTTCATCCGCTTTAATATAGATTTTATCACTTTCCCAACTTTACTGTAAAAGGTAACTTCTGCACTATTCCAGGGTATACTATTTCTATTGGGATTTTGTCTCTGGGCAAAAATTTAACCTAAAATTTCTCCAAATATTATATGGTTTAATTTACACTTAAAATCTTAAGGCCTTATTCATAAACGTATTATAAGCTTGATGTAGTTAAAATATGTTTTGTCTCGCTCTATCGAATATGAAAAAACTACAGAACGAAAGAAACAAAACATGTTTTAACTATATCAAGCTTAAAACACGTTTATGAATAAGGCCGTATATAGGAAATACATTGAATCATTATTATAGGTACAATTGAGGCCATGAGAGCCAGAGCGGCCTAATTAATTAAACAATACTTTAAAGTAATATAAAGTAAAAGAGAGGCGATAAGTTCAAATAATTTTAACTTTTATGAAAAAAAAAAATTATTTATTTATTTATAAATTGGCATTTTGACGCTACGAATTAATCGTTTACAGTAGTTTTATTAAAAAAAAATCAGTAATGAAAAAATTCAGTTAGGCCACTCTGGCTCTCATGGCCTCAATTCCTTTTGCTGTTTTAGCGTATAAAATGATTGATAATTTATAAAACATCTATTTTTATTGATATTCTTGTTTTTCGATGATTTTTTTAGAAAATTCAAATGCCTTTCTTGGTTAAATTGTAAGTTTACGAAGTGTGTATTTTTTTGTGTAACAAAGCTATAAGCATGTTGTTTTACGTTTATTTATCGGATTTTATTTTAATTGTTTATACTGTCACTTTTGGAATGTGGCGTTGGAGGCCATAAGTTACCAGCGTTGCATGGCATATGTGTTGCAACTTTTGAGTCATTACAAAATTATATACATTTTTTTTAAAGATGCTTGACTTTTTTGGTTATAATTCAATTACGTTTTCCTTTGACTATTATTCAAGCTTTCCTATCTTAGTGAGTATAGTAATACTTACTTATGTATAATGTTCACAGCAACTTAAGACATGAACATAAGATTTAATAATTTTTCATTTGTGTTTTAATATGCTTATTTCCAATATTATTGACATTTCATTTTTATTGTCTCTACATAATGTATCCAAAGCATTCAAATTTATTAATCACCTTTCAGAATCAGCAGTAGCGGTACGCTTACACCAAGACACAAGAAAAGGAGTAGAAAGGTAAACATGATAAAATGTCTGATTTAATTTTATTAACTAGGTTTTTTCACTTAATACTTAATTAATATTATAAAGAGGAAATATTTGTATTTTGTATGTTATGTATAAACTCAAAAACTACTAGTCCAATTTTAAAAATTATTTCACCAATAGAAAGCTACATTATCAGCGAGTAACAGAGGCTATGTTTTGTGTATAGTGCCACTACATTGCACCCGTGTAAAGCCGGGGCGCGTTACTAGTCAGTAATAAAGTAGGTAATCTCATCTATACTTGTATCACATTATTCTAAAAAGATGAACAGTTTTGTTTGTAGTCAGATGACGAATGATCAATCATTTGGATTAACCTCAAACATATTATGACTTCAATGATGTTTTGCGCTTTTATTATACTGTATCAAGTAATTAATACATCAGTACATAATCAACATCATTATCAATTCTCTATCAAATATCATTTTAAGTTGTACAGAAATAGCAACTCATACAACTTGTTGGTCCTTCGAACCAGATCAGTTTACACAGCGAAATTCCATAGACAGGAATAAACAAAATGTGTTTGATATCGACATGTTGTATATACACAGGGTACTATTCAGGATTATTGTCGTATTTTCACTTTTTTTTATGTCAGGTATCGACAGACGAGCATGAGGTTCACTTGATGGTAGGTGATACCTCAGCCACAGAACATCAGTCAATGATGCGCTGTCGACCTAATTTTTACTTCGAGCATTCGGAAATCCATAGACTGAAACCGAAACGCGCAATATGCACTTCACGGCTTTTCCATCTATGAAGGGTGGTTCGTTACCCGGTCGGAATTTAGATATTCCTCCCACCCGATCAATACCCTAAGTTACCAGACGTGGGGAAAACATGCTTACAGAAAATTATAAGCATATGCTCCGGGTGGGATTCGTACCCACGACCCATCGATGCGCACAGCAGGTGTTCTACCGAATGCGCCAATGAGCCCGTCAGATTGTAGCCGCAGATTATTGGTTTTGGGAAAGTTTATAGAGACATCTTGATGTCCCTATAAACTTTTAGGCTTTTTGGTAAACTTAAAACCAATTAAATATATTGACATTAACAGAGCGAAGTGAGCATACAATCGAGCTGCAGCCAATGGTACACATCGGCGACGTCTAACGGCGTCAACAACGCGATCAACAGCGCGATCACGTCCGCCATCGCGAGCGCGTTCAACAACAACACTAACAACAGCCTCAGCAGCATTAACACCAGCGTGAGCTCGCCCAACATGCTCGACACGACAGCGTCGTCGCCTCTGCGCGAACTGAGACAGGACGTAAGTTATATAGTCATTATCAACACTCACGGCCTTATTCATAAACGTATTGATAGAGGACAAATCTTTGTTTTTTATTTTATTTTTTCGTATATATATATATATATTTAATTATTATAGTTAATTACTTAAAGATGTCATGTGGAACATGGTGTAATGGTTGCAGCTCCTTACAAAAAAAATGTAAAACAAAAACTTGGCGATTAAAAAGTGTGGAGGCGAGTTTATTGCCAGTTCTTCTCGTCCGTTCTACGCCCTTGATTTGAGAACTGGCAGTAAATGCAAAATTAGAAGCATTTAATATGTATTTTTTATTGACGTTCATAAGTGTACATTGTGTTTCCTAAATGAATAAATGAATTTGAATTATAAGCTTGATATAGTTAAAATATGTTTTGTTTCTTTCGTTCTGTAGTCTTTTTTTATATTCAATAGAGCGAGACAAAACATATTTTAACTATATCAAGCTCATAATACATACATACATACATATACATCACGCCGCTTTCCCACTGTGGTAGGCAGAGATCACGGAATTCCATATGCTCCGATCCTTACATACCACTTTCGCTTCTTCTACTTTCATCAATGCTTTCATACACACTCGACGGTTACGAGTACTTTTGATCTGGCCCTTTTGCAGAACGTCCCCGATCTGATCGAGGTACGTTCGCCTAGGTCGACCACTCCCGACTCTCCCACTCACACCAGTTTCATAAATCTTTTTCGTTTCCCTACTTTCATCCATCCTTTCTACATGCCCAAACCACCTCAACATACCTTTCTCAATTCTCGTCACTACATCGTCTTTTTCTCCACAACGCTCTCGAATTTCGCCATTTCTTAATCTATCTTTCAGAGTTACACCACACATACTTCTCAAGGCCCTCATTTCCACAGCATTTATTCTACTTTCATGTTTCTTCTGCCATACCCAACATTCACTTCCGTACATCAAGGTTGGGACTAATACACCCTTATGCACTGCTAACCGTGCCTTTATGGACAGCAACTGGCTACTCATTAAGGAGTTCAATGCCCCATTCACTTGATTTCCGGCTTTCACTCTCCTTTCAATATCTCCCTCACACTTACCATCTCTAGTAAACATAGATCCCAGATATACAAACTCTTTCACTTGTTCCACTTTCACTCCGTTAATCTTAAGGTCACACTTCGTATAACTATCATCCTTTTCAAAAACCATCGCTTTCGTCTTACTCACATTTATTTTCATACCTTTCCTTTCTAAGTTCCCTTGCAATATCGTTACCATCTCTTGCAGTTCACCTTCTGATGACGCAAGTATCACTCGCTCATAATACGTTTATGAATAAGCCCGTAATATTATAAAGAGGAAAGATTTGTATTTTTGTATGTTTGTAATGAATAAACTCAAACTACTGGATCGATTTTAAAAACCATTTCACCGATAGAAAGCTACATTATCAGCGAGTAGTAGGGATTGCATCCGTACGAATCCGAGGCGTTTTGCTAGTATTAAATAAAAAAAGACTAGCGGAGCCGACGCCTAGAAGTTGTTCTGACCGAACGTTGGGTTAAAAAAATATATATATATGCCTGGAACCCTATCGCAGCGCCACCTACCGAAAGAACCACTACAGTGAAAGAATTTCTAAAATTGGTCGAATAGTTTTTGAGTTTAATCGTAACAATCAAATAAATATTTCCTCTTTTTAATATTATTGATAGATTTGTAATAAATCTCTCAAGACTATAATTTTCACGAAGTTTAATTTTCAGTTCAAAATTTGAATATTGGATTATTTTTGTAATTACATAGAATATGCTTCTTAAGCTTAACTTGTGCTTAATAAATATCTATATAAAATCAATTATTGTATCATGTGAATATTGTTATAATATTATGTACATACATAAATTTATAGCGGCATAATTATTTTCTTTGCCTAGGTATGCTTTTATTATAAACAAAACTATCATAGCTATTATTTAGCAATATTATAGAGTTCAACTCATCTATTCGCGCGGCACCATCAGTACGTGGGCTTGTAAAGCCAAGTGTCCACTGGCAAGTAGCTTCCGCAATTTCTTGCAGAGGTCAATCACGACTAGTTTCCACTGGCTGCAAGTTTTCTATTTGCAAGCCGCTTTTAGAAGTGTGTAGGTATAAGTGCCCTGCAAGTTCTTGAAGAACCGTTTCGACAGAAATTGCATACAAATTACTTGAACAAGAGCGGTCAAACAAAATGCCTAGCTGCAGAAAAATACGAGCTGCGTCTATTGTGTTGTTGTTGTTGTAGGTAAATTTTAGGAGATCAAAATATTCCCACTTCGACTTATATACTTCATCAGTACTTTGGCCACATTTTTGTTTGTTTTGTTTTTTAACCTGGCCAAATTGTGTTTTAAGATTATGTAGCTTCCGATTGAATTCAAAGCTCTTAAGTCTAATGCAACGTTTTTCTTAATTTTATTTTTATAATCTTTCCCACAATTGGGGCTCGTATAAAGATATAAGTTCCACCGTGTCTTCGCGGGACCATACCTTTTTCTCACTCATGTTAAAGTTACTAATACAAAATTTGAAATGTAGGTATAATCAAAGTTTCAAGACATTCAATTGTATCCAGGAATTACTTGAATAATTTCCAGCATAAAACATTGAACTCGCCCTAAAAATATCCAACTTTATAGTGTGAACAAAATAAAGTCTGGCAAGTCACTAAAACTTCCAGAAGTCCACTTGCGCTTGCGTTTACACATTGGAAGTCGCTTGCGCAAGTCAACTTGTGCAAGATTTATTGCTAGTGGACACTGCATAATTATACAACATTAATTTGAGTGGTAGTGGCACGGCAGTCGTCGTCCGAGCAACACGAGCAAGTCGTTAAAAAAATATAGTTAATAATCTATATAGGAAAAAATAGGACAGTATTATTTTATTTAAAAAAATAAAGAAAACCATATTTGTTATAAGATTGATTATATACTTCAGCTATATGGCATAAAAGTTCTTCGACAACTAAATCTCGTTGAAAATGTATGGAAAATTCAAACCTTAAAAACAAAATAATCTAAACTAATTTACAATAGTTACTACTCGTCACCGAGTTGTTATTATTTCATTTTAAATACTGTTTTTGTATTTTGTACTAGACTGTACCTCTTGTCACGCACACATAGTCACTGTATATATATACAAGGTTTACCCACACATAAAGCCGCGCGCACAGATGTGTTGAATGAACTATCTTAATACGAGTATATAAAGCCTATAGAAGCATTTCAGTAGATATATACGTATTCTTATACGTGTACAATATGTACTCATATAATTATGACTAGTTCTTAAAAATATAATCGGACGTTGTTACCAGCGTAATACCATGTCAACCCACAGGGTTGCCATCTTGAGTAAATTGAGTTTGAATTCATTTTTGTTTTATTAAGTTTCTTTTAAAAATTAACAGATATAGTAGATATTTTTTTATAATTATTCTTATTACATTTTTTTTTTTATTATATGTTGTATTTCTTGGTAGCAATCAGCATTATAGGATTAAGTGCGTTATCTTTAAATATTCTAAACCTGTTTAAGGTTTCGTCACACTTGGTTTTTCACTATTTATGAAATTTATTTATTATATTCATTATATTTGTTATTAACGCGATTTAAATTACTTTATTTTCGAATTTTGTGGGTTGACACTGTATTATCAGCGTCGAATTATAATAGATGATGTAAAGTGCGAGAGGATGATAGCGGATGTGTTTTAGGGGGCGTCCATAAATTACGTGAGGTGTTTAAGGGGGGGAGGGGGTCGAGTCAAATCTCATCTAATCTTACGTTGGAGAGAGGGGGGGTCTCGGCAAATATAACGCAATTTTTTTTCTGATTGAAACAAACAAAATATATACTATTTTGGTCCATTTAATTCAGACTGTATACATGTAAAAAAAAATTTCTTTTTACAATAACAATCCAACGCGTTTACGTAAGAAACCCAAATTTTGAAAAATCTCACGTGAGATTGGGGGTTAGGGGAGGGGGTTGAATAAAATCTCACGACATCTCACCAGGGGGGGAGGGAGGGACAGAAAATTTAAAAAAACACCTCACGTAATTTATGGACGCCCCCTTACGTGTACAACAAAAAGGTGTTCTGTGTGTATGTGCTATGTACACAAGGACTCGTAATACTAAGATATAAGTTTAAATGGACGCTGTTAAGCAATACAGTGTCAACCCACACAGTTGCCATTTTGAGAAAATTGAGTTTGAAGTTATAATCAGGTTTTATAAAATTTCTTTTAAAAAAGAACAGAAATAATATATTTTTTTGTAATTATTGTTATTAAATTAAATGTATATCTTTTTCTTGGTAGCAATCAAAGTATTAAAGAGTTAAGAACTTAGTGCATTATTGTTAAAAAATTTAAACATTTTAGGTTTTCGTGCCCGTTAGTTTTTTCAATATTTTTGCTATTAAAAAGATTTAAATGATATGTATATCTTTTGAAATATGTAGTTCAGCTCATAAGTAAGCGATCGGTATCAAAATTTAAATGTTTGTCATTTTGTGGGTTTACACTGTATTGCTTAACAGCGTCCAAATGACCTCGTAAAAATAAGTACAATGTATCAGCTCGTGACTGAACGACCTCTCCGGGCGGACGTCGAGCGGCGACTGTCGCAGCGGACCTCTTTCGTCACGTCTTCAGAACCCCCCTCCAACAGGGATTCGCTAGGTACATCTCGAACTAATTGTACTGCATGGGATCAATCACTTCTGTCCTTAGCAAAAGGCACCTAGACATACACATATGAATAGAATATCGAGGGTACAATGCTAAAACTTGAGCGAACCGTTTGTTCGAAACCGAAACTTTCCGCATGAATTTATCAACGTCAAATAATTGTACACAGACAATAAATCTTGCAATTTAACGTTCTCATTTGCGGGAATTTATAAACGAACAATTACCAAAAGTACAGAGCAGGAAGAAAAAGAGGTATTTTTAGTTCTTCGATTATAGTTTGAAGTTTTTCGATTATATTTTCGTAAAACATTTTTTGAGCTTGATGGATGACGCTTAACTTTTGATCCTCTGAGTCCGGATATCACAACTCTTTGCCGAAAAGTTGAGTATTCAATTGTTTTTAGACCCTGACTACATTTAAATAAATTTTCTTGGACCTCTGATCACGTTCAAATATATCTATATTTAGTAAACTCTGTTGTCTATAAAATTTTGCCAAGGACAGTGCAGAACAGTGTATTGAAGTTTTCCTATTGTGTGTAGTTTTTAGTTGTGTGGGTTTGGTGCACGTTTGCTTGGGTTTGTGTCTTGATACTGTTATGGTATATTTTATAGTTTTTCACTGCACATGATAGTTATAATAACGGCAGCTAATATAATAACAATGCATGTTTAATACAGTGGATTACGGTAGCCTTTAAAGCCCAAGAATCTTTACTCTCGCTCCGAATTTGCATACAAGCGAGCAGTTATGAATATTATGATTTTGTAATTCTAAAAGGCTGCCTCAACATTCGCTAAGAACAAAGTCGTATAGCGTTTTTTGAAGGTGGCAAGAAGTTTTTATATTTTTTTAATATTACCAAGTGGCGTAAACAAGCCTAATGGCGCCAGCAGATAACTGCAAAAAAGGAGTTTTTGAAGATTCATTCAGAAAAATTGCTGCCTTATTTCTAGCACAATAAATGAGATTTTACCAATTTGAAAGATGGTTGTATTTGTATGCTTTAACGAACTAAGTATATTTGGCGCTTTCAAATTTATTTTGAAAAGTGTAACCTTTATTATTGTTTTAACATTGAACTGAAATCGACCACGTATTAATAATATCCTCCCGTCCATATTATAATATTTATAAAATATCGTATGTGCTTTTGTCCAACAGTTACAGAACAGGAATAAAATTATGATTACATGACAATTGAAAGGATGTGTGTTTGAAATTAAGGTTAAGTTACTGTATCATATAGGTGGCAATTTGGTATAATTATTTATTTATTTATACATATTTATGCTTTATAACGTTTATGTGATGTAGTGTTGATATTTCATTTGAAGGATGTATGTAAAATCAAATCGGCAGTACATTTTTTTTTCAATCGATGCAGCGTGCTCTACTCTATCATATATTTCGTATTTATGGAAAGTTAGATGTGTTGATATATTTTACAGACATCCTTAAAATAACACGGTGTTGCTATGCTTACATAGATTTTCTAAGCAATGTATGTATCATTTTTATTAAAAATTATTGAATGCAAAAATTTTGGTAACTATGATATATAGAAATAATAATAATATTTATTATAGTTATGAGGATCTTAAAACGCAGATATTGCATATTTTAGGATCAAAATTACCATAATATGCAACATTTTCTTTATTTACAACTAAGGACTTTAATTATTATGAGTATCTCAAAATTTAACTAACAATGAATTATGAAACCTTATCTATCTTACCCTTTTTTGTAATAACTATCAATACTAGTAGGCCGTAGTCCTAGCCATAATGCTTTGCAACGGCATATTAGAGTGGAGAAAACATTACCAAAGCTACTGCATTTGAAAAAAATCTGTGGTCCTAAAATGAAAATTCGGGCTTCGATATTCTTTTCTAATTAAATAATAACTGTCCAGTTTGATTTAATTTTATTGAATTTATTTTCGAGTGTTTGATTTGTACTATCATGCTAAAATATACATTATGGTTATAGCATTCATTAATTCATCTACATAATAAAAAATTAACGTCATGCATGTTTTTGCACGGTTCAATTTTTTTATTTTTTTTTTTTTTTTTTTTAACTTTATTTTTTATAAATTCCGAATGGTACTTTGTATATAACAATAACGGCATTTTACTTGCTAAATGCGTGAAAATCGCGTATTCTTTTTTTTTATGTCAGATATCGACAGACGAGCATGAGGTTCACTTGATGGTAGGTGATACCTCAGCCATAGAACATCAGTCAATGATGCGCTGTCGACCTAATTTTTTACTTCGAGCATTCGGAAATCCATAGACTGAAACCGAAACACGCAATATGCACTTCACGGTTTTTCCATCTATGAACGGTGGTTCGTTACCCGGTCGGAATTTAGATATTCCTCCCGCGTATTCTGTGTGTAAATAATGTATATTTCAATAATTATATAGGCACTACTGACTCGAACCAAGACGAAGAGGAACCGCCGCCGCTACCTATCAAACAATCCCACCGAAGTCTAGACTTGGACAGCGAGAACAACAACCTGGAATCGAACCCGCTACCCACCAGGTACAACTACGACCTGGTGCTGTCGCCGCGCAACTCCTACCTCTATCAGTCGAAGAGGCGGAATACTTGCGAACTACCTCCCACTAACGAGAAAGCACCGACGCCTCCGCCGAAGAAAAGAAATCAACTTAATGCATAGAATTTATTTAAAGATCTAATTTGACTGAAGCCAATCGGTATGTAAAGTAGTTCAGTGTTTTTTTTTTTAAATGAACAACTTATCGCCATTTCTAGATTATATTTAACCCGTTTCGAGCGTTGTACAGCGCGCGTGCTCACGCGCAGTCTAAAAGGTGACATCTGTCTGAATTGAAATACTAGTGGCTAAACTAACGCCATCTATTTTTATCGAGTTGATATCTTCTTTTTTTAGTATGTCTTGCGTTTTTTCTTTTCTTTATTAGTGGATAGAAACGTCCGTGTAAATAATGTCCATGGGTAACAGCCAAAAAGTAAACATTTATTAGTAATTTGTATAACAATATTGGTATTCATAATATTGTCTTTTATTAACGCGAGTATCACACATTTAAATAAAATACTGTATACCGGATTAAAATTTTATTATTTATATTGTTTAAATTATTTATCCCGACGTTTCGGATGCTTTTCAGCAACCGTGGTTAATTCACAAACCACGGTTAATTTAAACAATATAAGTAATAAATCGCGTTTCAATCCGGTATACAGTGTTTTATTCAAATATTGGTATTGTCTCACTAAGCTACATTACTTCATGCGTTCTTATCTTCCAAATACTTAATAACTGTAAAAACCCCAGCACTATCTCTGAATGGGTTATATCAGTTCCTTTTACCAGTCACATAATAATATTATAAATATATTTATTATGATTATTATGACATGTAAACTTTGACAAAATGGCGGATTTACTAGCAGGCTGAGTAGGCGAATTTCAGGGGCGGCTTAGGGGAAACATTTTTTTCTTTTAGACATATTATAGAAATTCAAATATAAGACGGTATCTTATAGAGAAAACTCAATACCGATGTCTTTCCCCCCTCTCCCCTAACATTGAATTTTAGATAATTTAGGAATTAACAATTTATTAGAGGCTTTGGCGCCAAATTTTTGCCTTGAGACTGTGTAAATCCACCAGTGCTTTGACATAATGATGTAAACGTTGAATATTATGAAATGTCATACATAATTTTGATTATATAATTTGTCATATTATCGCACCTTGAAAATCAAACCGTTACTAAATGAAAACTGAAGATTTTCAACTATTAACGCCATCTTGTACGATTATTGCACGTCTTCAAAATGAAAAAAAAAGACAACTTCAATAGTTCAACTATATGCCGCTAGATGGCTCGAGTATTACCGTCATTCAAACTCGTACACGTTTAGCTTTAAACGGGATTTTCTAAAAAAAACATTTGTGTCAGTTTTTCAAGGTGCGATATGAGGACAGAAGAGCGTGAGCGTGAATGATGCGCTGTCGACCTGTTTTTTTTACTTTGTACATTTGGAAATCCATATACTGATTTTCAAACTATGCTGTTTTGCATAATCATATATTTATTTGCTTTACATACGGAGTTGTTTCTCGTGGATATCTTAGTATTCATTATTCAATCTTCACAAAAGTATGTTAAATAGGTTCTATCGCTATAGAAATATATTATATAATTACGTTAAGCGTGATAATGTACGTCTTCCGTTGTTAATAAAATGTATTAAGTAAACTACTTATATTTTTTATTAATTGATGTATTATAGTTATAATATTAATTAAAAATATTTGTAAAATTCCATAAAAAGTAGTATTTGTTGTAAGCGAGAAGTTAATGTTTTTTTTCGTTCCCCCAAATACTATATGACATGTGAACGATAGAAACAAAGATTTTACTACTGGTATACCACGTTATAAGACGTCTTAAATATTAAAAATTCTGGAAGATTTATTTTAAACAACACTAAATAGACTGCTCGGAGGCCCAAGCATGGACAACCTCGACAAATCAATCTCGATACTTCCCACGTAAATTATATTGTAGTAACTAACAAAGCTAGTATTTTATTAAATTAAACCAAAGAACGTAGAAGAACAGGCCCATACAAACTATTAGCACAGAAAAAGTAGTAAAAATTTTGATCTGTAGAGCGCGCGGCAATGTATCGGTGTGACACACACATCTAAGCAGTCCGCCGACTCCTCCCCTCGTGTTGTCTCGTTTGGTCCTACGAGCGAACGGCAATAAAATGCTGTAAAAGCGGCTGGGTGCGAGAGAGTGCGCGATATGACTCCAGTGTCAGAGTGTGCCGCGGTGAGAAAGAGAGAGAAATCGTGCCAAGAGCGCCTAAAAATAACAGGCCTTATGTCTATTATTCTATGTACATTTTATGTTCTTTGATTATACTGTCCATTTTCATCCTTGTATAATGATAAAACTTTATACGTCTCATATATTTTACACCTGTATTTCTATAATAATAATTATTATTAATATTATAAAGAGGAAAGATTTGTTTGTTTGTTACGATTTAACTCAAAAAGTAATGGACCAATTTTCAAAAATTCTTTCACCATTAGAAAGTGACATTATCAACGAGTAATATAGGTTTTGTTGTATATATACATCTACATTGCGCTCGTGCGAAGCCGGGGCATGTTGCTAGTATAAAATATAATTCACTAAGTTTGTCGGTAACCACAATTTACGAGGAAGACACCAATCTGTCAGTAGTACGCAACTTCAATTTCTCAAACTACTGACAGATTGACGAAATGCTTGGGTCTCTGGCTACTTTCTACAGAGCCGATTCTATCTATCTCTTACTATAAGCGGTAGAAGGTGAGCTAGATGTCGAGCGAAGTGGTCGACAGATTGATCAGAGAATGCCATTTTCCAAACTGTCAAAGTATTTTAACTGCCGCGGCACTATTGAATACTATCGTATCGTAGATTCGGACGTGACGTTTGTGTGATTGTGAGAGTGATTGAGTGAGTGATTGCATTGTCACTTTCCATCAGATAAGGTGGTTTTTAAATGCCTGTCCTTACAAAATAAATATACATAATAATATAGTCACCTTATTTCTATAAATTCACATAAAACTTCTTACAAACTTAAAACCATTTCAAGAACATTTCTTTTTTAAGTGAATAAACATTGATATTATTTTAGTAACGATTGAATATGCAAAAAATATTAATAAAAAGGTGGTGTTAGAGTTGATTTATTTGTATATAATATTTGGGAATGTTACTGAAGAGATTAATCATAAGGTTATAGGAGAATAAAACATTATAAACAAGCATTTCAGGTAGTTTATTAAATATTAAATTTTCAGGTCAATCAAACCAAAAATTGAAATACAATTGAAAGGTCGGCAACGCACTTGCAAATGCTCTATATCTAAATATAATTATTTGTATTTTTGTATGTTTGTAACGAATAAACTCAAAACTACTGGACCGATTTTACGTCTATATATTGCAGCCGTGCGAAGAGACGGCTTGCTGTTGCTAGTTATTAATATTTTAACTATACCTTAATTATTTTAAAAAAATACTCCAAAATATGTAATATGGGGAAAGATGTCCTATTATTTCGTGTTCTTCGGCGGTTATCTATACACGTATATATTTTGAAACCAAAAAATCGCTCATAATACATTTTGAGCTAAGAATAAGTAAACAAACAAACAGAGTGCTTAATACTACTTAGAAGATGTGATAAGAAACGCGATGCCATGATCCCAAAGCAATGTTTACCAGTAACGTGTCATATATAGGTTAGAGTTTAGTTCATTTTACTATAATACATATAATATGGAGTGTACATTGACTTATGTTTTTATATATAAAAACTTGTTTTAAATAGTTTATCTATGCTTTAGACCAGCCGGCCTAGCATGACCGCCACGAGATATCTCGCGGACGAGAGAAGACAAACTAAGATGTAAGATATCTCGATATATTATATCTCGACATCGACAATTTAGATAAAAAATATATCTCAATCGACAAATATATCTATTTTTCATATTAAAAGTCGAGTTTTAAGTGTAATTGTCATGTTAGATCCGGAAGAAATAAAGAGATAATCGATTAAAACACGAGAAAACGGTCGACAAAATTTTGTCGCGGTTGTCATGCTAGGCCGGCTGGGCTGTCCCAAACAAGGCCCGCGGGTCATATGCGGCGGCTTGCACTTATGGGGTCCGCAAATACTTTTTGTATTGTTTAAATAAGAAAATTTATGTTTTACATTTTTTATTCGATTTTTTGTAAATTGTATATGTTGTATTGGCCCTAGATCCCATCTTTGGACAACCCCGCTTTATTCAGGCCACGTAAATCTTAAGTTTTTTTTTAAGATCTACGTTACGTACGTAGATCTGCTTTAGGGGTTTTATGCATATTGTTATTTTAGATAAATTTCCGTTTAGAACATACCTCCAATCGATCTTCAATTTGGTATACTTATGTATTGTGATGTGCTGATCACGACTATCATACTCAAAATACCCGCAGATTTTACCATTTTACCACCAATTATTTTTTCCATGTCAAATCGACAAAAAAACGTTTTTTACGTTTTTTTAAAAAAATGTTTCAAACAAAAGTTGTAGCCCACTAAACGACTGATATTTTATGTTTAATACATTTTTCTAAGATCAGTATTTTCAGAGAAAATGCGATAATGAGAAAAAAAGGTTACGTTAGGTTTTATTAATCCAAGTTAAATGAGTAGGATTCGGTTCGGGCAAAGGACTTTACAAGAGGTAACAGTTTGGTGAACATATTGGGAAAGGTCATTTCAATTCTTAAGGTGCAATATATATATATATATATTTTTTATGTCAGATATCGACAGACGAGCATGAGGTTCACTTGATGGTAGGTGATACCTCAGCCACAGAACATCAGTCAATGATGCGCTGTCGACCTAATTTTTACTTCGAGCATTCGGAAATCCATAGACTGAAACCGAAACGCGCAATGCACTTCACGATTTTTCCATCTATGAACGGTGGTTCGTTACCCGGTCGGAATTTCGATATTCCTCCCACCCGATCAATGCCGAAGTTACCAGACGTGGGGAAAACATGCTTACAGAAAATTATAAGCATGTGCTCCCGGTGGGAATCGAACCCACGACCCATCGATGCGCACGGCAGGTGTTCTACCGAACGCGCCAACGAGCCCGTCAAAATAATGAATGCTTATCAGCAAGCGTGGTCACGGGTAGACGACTTTCGTAATTGAAAAATCCGTCGAGGCTTTGTGATTTAAGTATGCGATGTTCATTAACCAAATATATATTACGTAACTATAGCATTTGGCTAATCGAATTATTTTACTTGATTTTTTGATAACGAACCAAATTGATCAACCTATTATCGTGTAGTAATAATGTTGCATTTTTTACAATTTTTCTTATACAGAGTGATATTAAGGTAACGGACCAGTGGCGGATTTACCAGCAGGCTGAGTAGGCTTCAGCCTAGGGCAGCAAATTTGAGGATATTTTTAGCTATCTTATAGAAATCAAGTCTTACTTTTCTTATTTTTAAGACAGTCTTCTGTACCTTACAGAGTATAGTCTAAAAGTAAGACTTACTGAGAATTGTACTTACAAGACAATTCCTATCATTGTATTGTAGAAAATTTAGGAACTTACATTTATAGAGGCTAGGGCGGAAAAATTTTGATAGCCTATACGCCGAAAATGTGTAAAACAGCCACTGTAACGGACAAACATATATTAAGAATACACACTAGGAAATTTAACGTATTATACCCTACTTATAGGTAATCACTGTAAATAGTAGTATCATTCCAATGTAAGCGGTATAGAGGTTACCAGCAGTACCATTTAGTTTTATCATTGATTTTCTTTCAGAGGGACTAACACGAACACTTGTCAGAAAGCAGGGCTTGAAACTGGTTAATTTTTATTTTCCGAAATAAGTGTCTGACTGATATACCATGATATTAGTTTTAAAGAGTAATACACACTTTTATCACACAATTTTTTTTCAGTAGATAATATGACCAAAAACGAAAGAATATTAACAAAAACTTTTATTATTTCGGTTAAGCTCCCATAGTAAATTAACCGGTTTCCGAGCCCTGCCAGAAAGTATTCGTGTAATCAATATAATACAATGAATACAATAGATATTATATTATAATATGTTTACAAATTCAAATTAGTTCTCATACAATTGACAGGCTGACGATACGATGACTCTCGCAAGTTTGCTAGACCCTCTGAATTGGTATTGAACAGGGCCGAACTTAGAGGTCTGGTGGTCTTGGGACAATATACTCAACAAAACAAACATATAACAAAATACTCGTCGGAATTTGAAAGATTTCCCCTCTTTTGTTGAGCCCCGGATGCCCTCCCCTAAATCCTACTCTGAAGGAGATTAGATTCATCTGCCATTCGAATCACTAGATTCGTTCGTTGTAAGGCGAAGGAAAGTAAGAAGTAAATAAATAAAGTAATAAATAGTGATCGAAGAAACTAACCAGGATCGTGGGGTCGATAATAATTTTTGGCGGGAACTTTGTTATATTTAATACGTGTAGTATATTTAATTGTATCGTAATATCCGATGTTCAATATTCTATACACAGACAACGGTTGCGGTTACGGTATTTTGGTTTTCTGTTCATTTTGGTTAAATAACAGAATAATTCGTTTTTATATTAGTCTCTTATCATTTACTTCACAGGTTCAGACGTTATAGCCCATTTTAAAGTTTTAACAGCCATTAATTCTATCGCACATAAGGCCACCAGTGGCGGCCATTAGACGCAGCCACGCGTGGCTAAGCGTGGCAACAAATTGTATAATACGCGCGAACTGTTAAAATCGATTACATTTGATTTAGTACGGTTAATAAAGAGATTTCGGATTTTTTAGCATACTTATGAAAAACATAAGAGTAATTTATTTAAAAAAAAGTTTATAAATGATTAGTGAAATAAAATGAAAGTGGGTCAAAATGCCTATCCGATAATTAAAACAGGGATGAGCGAAATAGTCGTTAAGTTTTCTGAAATTATTGAATTTTCTGTATAATTTTCGTAACTTCCTTCCGTAAGAACCTTTTACGAAGTATTAGATAACTGAATTTTTTTAATGAAATCTTTCCCAAGTTATAGCGTGGCCAAGGGAAACAGGGATTTTCGAGTATTTATATATATATCGTCGGTTCAAAGGTAAAACTCATTAAGTGTAATTTTGAATAAAAATATTTTTTGCTATTATTGCTTTTTAATGTACGCTCTACGATAAGAACAAAAGTGAATCCCCCATAGTTCGCATAGCGCTTCATAGTTTTTGTTATGGAACACAATACGCAATTAGTATTTCGTTATAACCTACATACTGTTAAAATAAGCAATAATAGCAAAATTTAGTTTTATTCAAAATTACACGTTGTGAGTTTTTTTTTACCTTAGAAGCGTTAGAACGATATCGTGATCGTAGAACAACGACGGTTCTGATTTTTTTACGATGTTAGTTCTATTGTATTAGTCAACATGAAACTCCATAACATATCTATATTGTTATGGAGTTTCATGTTGACTAATCACCCTTTATCAACCCTTTATCAACAGAACAAATAAAAAAATGGAGTTTGATAATTAGTCAGATAGTTTTATGCAATAAAACTAAAACCGTAAAAAAATCAGAACCGTCGTTGTTCTACGATCACGACGATATTACCATGTTCGCATCAGTAGCCAGATGTGCGCTAGCGCTTAAGCAGTTAAATAACAAGTGCCTTGTAGTATCGGAACTATTTGTAATAAACATGTTAGTATACCTCCACCTTTATGGCCGTATTCAGATTTCAGACATATCGTAACCAGGGATGTTACGGAGCTTCGATTTCGGTTCCGAAAGGTCGGAACTTCCGATTGATTTTGCACCTCCGATTCCGATTTCGGTTCCGATAAAGAATCGGAGTTTATAATCGGAGGTCGAACCACATCGGCGGCGTTGGCCGCGGTCAGCGCCATTTGATTTAATTAACTTTTGTTTAAAATTGAAGAAAATTAGTTTATTTTTATATATCACACCCGAGAAGTGTTTACTTTTTTAAACTGATATGAAACTGATGAATAATGTTTGTAATTTTATTTTATTGCACATCTCTCTTTTGTGTCTGCATCCGATTCCGGTTCGGTTCCGATAAACCAAATTTAAAAACTCCGATTCCGTATTCGGTTCCGGTAAAACCACTTCCGTAACATCCCTAATCGTAACAATGAGTAGATAAGGTTTAGTGAAATCCTGTTAGAAAAGATGTAATGTAATGATAATTATCATTTAATATTATAATTTATACATTATAGTATAAGGTATTATGTGGGGCAATTGACACAAAATATGTTTATAAATAGAAAATGATAAGTTTCGTAATGTACTCTTGTAATATTTAAAATCATTTGTTTATGAATGTTGTTATAAGTGTTACATATTTTTGTAATAAATAATTATATTATAGAATATTTTGTTTTATTTTTATTAAATCAGCCAGCGTCAAATTTCAGAAAACATTAATTATTATGTTAACACCATTTCTACCAAAGGTGTCAAAATACACCTTCTTGAAATTGTTTTCTAAGTTTCATAATTTGTTTCGGCTATTCATACAATAATGGTTAAAATTATTGTATGGTATGTTGGTATGGTAGCGGTAGGTATAATACCAACATACCATACCATACAATAATTTTAACAATTATTGTATGGTAGCGGTAGGTATAATAATTTTCCGTAGTCATTATAATCGTATTAAGAAATGATTCCGGTAGGATTCAAACCCACGACCGATCGATTCCCACGGCAGGTGCGCCATCGAGCCCGTCAGAGCAGTTTTTCTTCGAGCATTCGGAAATCCATAGACTGAAACCGAAACGCGTAATGTGCACTTCACGAATTATCTACTTATGAACGGTGGTTTGTTACCCGTTTGGAAATGGAATTTTCCTCCCACCCGTTCAATGCCCGAAGTTACCAGACGTGGGGAAGACATGCTAACAGAAATTACATAATATGATATCAACAGTGAATTTTCTATTCGCTCCGAACAATACGATAATTTTGTAACTAAAACGTAATCAAATTAACACATAGTCATTTAATACGTAATATCAAGTTCTTAATTAACGTTTTTATCTATTGTATTGAAATTCGAGACTTACAAATGTTGTTTACTTAGTTGGCGTTGCACCGCGTCGAGTGCATACTGCGCATTTTTAAAATACTAAATCGACTTGTCCGTAAAACAACGTTACATCTGCAAGACGCTCTATTTTACATTTGACCTTATTTTTTGGTGAAATTAACTTTATGAACCATTATTTGACTGTTATCTTCGAAAACAAGTTGTGTGTTTTGAAATTTTGATTTTACTAGTAAATTATATCGATCAGTTTAGTCGTACAAATACAAAAAGGGGACTTGGTATCATAATCATATCCGACTTTGTTCTACGGATACGTCGAAATATTAAATGTCAGTCGCGTTATTTTGACTAATGCAAATGGCGCAATGTTTAGATCGAAATTCTAGATTTCAAAATTATTTCCTAAAGTGCTGAGTGATTGTACATTTCATCGTTCGTGAAAATAAGGGATTTTACTAAGCAAAGAGGTTAGTAATTATTGTTTAAAACATTAAATTTTCCAAATAGCTATAAGTAAGTCCCAGGGCATTGAACTCCTTAATGAGTAGCCAGTTGTTGTCCATAAAAGCACGGTCAGCAGTGCATAAGGGTGTATTAGTCCCAACCTTGATGTACGGAAGTGAATGTTGGGTATGGCAGAAGAAACATGAAAGTAGAATAAATGCTGTGGAAATGAGGGCCTTGAGAAGTATGTGTGGTGTAACTCTGAAAGATAGATTAAGAAATGGCGAAATTCGAGAGCGTTGTGGAGTAAAAGACGATGTAGTGACGAGAATTGAGAAAGGTATGTTGAGGTGGTTTGGGCATGTAGAAAGGATGGATGAAAGTAGGGAAACGAAAAATATTTATGAAACTGGTGTGAGTGGGAGAGTCGGGAGTGGTCGACCTAGGCGAACGTACCTCGATCAGATCGGGGACGTTCTGCAAAAGGGCCAGATCAAAAGTACTCGTAACCGTCGAGTGTGTATGAAAGCATTGATGAAAGTAGAAGAAGCGAAAGTGGTATGTAAGGATCGGAGCATATGGAATTCCGTGATCTCTGCCTACCCCAATGGGAAAGAGGCGTGATGTATATGTATGTATGTAAGTACCAGTGGCATAGCTAGGTGGACAAGGGCCCCGCCCAACAAACATTATGGCTGCAAATAGAGCTTATTTTAGAACCTAAAGTGTTATGAAGGTAGAGTAGTAGAAGCAATTATAGTTAGTGACGACACAACAGTGTTAGTAATAATATATAACGCTTATAGTGACAAAGAAAGTTTATAATAGAAATTTATGGAGGTTAAACGCGTAGAGCAGCGATTATTAACCCTAGAATACTGACCTTAGCTTTTGTGTTATAGCTTTGAGCGAATCTTACTACTATAAGGTCCATAAAAGAAATTAACATTTACTTTTACCTTCTAAAGTTTTAAGCAAGCTACCACAAACTCTTTCGGAGCGCCGATAGTTCCACAAATGGTGCAACTAACGCTACTAGCTCCACAATGTTCTTCATTAAATCTTTTACAGCACCAAACTCCTAAAGGCACACAAAACTTCCATGTATAATTTAGGGCTGAATAGTAGGGATATTTCACTCTATTAATAGAACTTATAGTGTCAAGTATAACCTCCATATTATTCAAGGTTGAATTATTGTGTTAGTTACCACTTTAGTACCCCTAATTGGTCACGTGTGCGGTCATGCATAAAAATGTCGCAACATAGCTCCTCTAACAAGCGTTTTAAAACTTGGAAAGTTCAAAGTAGAACCGGTGGAAATAGACGGAAAATCTTGAAAGATTATCATAATATTTTAAGCTACAACGTTGAAGATGCAAACTTATCACAAAATTCCCTGAATGAGAATGAAAGCATCAATAGAGGCGATCAAGTAGGAGTCTTGCTTAAAGATGAGGGTTCCGTATGTAATGGAAATGATATCGCAACAGCAAGTTTTGATATTTCCGAAGAGGATCGATGTCATTTCTCATTGAGTAGTGATGATGAGGATAATCCGAGTGAATATATTAAAAATCTTCATTTTAATGAAAAATTGAGGGCATGGGCGATTGAGAAAAATATTACACAAACTGCTATGAAAGATTTGCTGTTGATCTTAAATGACAGATTTGGCACGATTCTTCCAAAAGATCCTCGAACTCTTTTACAAACACCAAAAAATATTTTAATAAAAAAATTAGATGATGGCGAATATTGGCATAATGGAATTTCTGAACCTTTGAAATGTATTTTAAGGAAGTTAAGTAATTTACCCAATATTATTTACTTAAATTTTAACATTGATGGATTGCCAATCCACAATAGTTCTAGAAAAGAATTTTGGCCAATATTAGCAAACATTCATCAAGTAGACGCAAATCCTTTTGTGATTGGCGTGTATTTTGGTATCGGAAAGCCAAAATCTTTGAAACTTTATTTAGAAGATTTTGTAAATGAGACCAAGTGTATTTTACAAGAAGGCCTCCAAATAGAAGACAAGAACATTTCTGTAAAAATCAGATGCTTCATCTGTGATTCTCCAGCCCGAGCTTTCATTAAAGGTTTGTATCCAATACGAGTGGGTAAGTTCAGTCAGCAAATAATTACAGTAACAGAGCTGAAATCGGTAAGTTTATAATGGTTTATGTACCTATTCATATAAGTTATGTAACGATTTACTAAATGAGTCAATAAGTGTTATGCTAAATCAGTCTCTACCGGTTTCCAAAACTTCATTCTTTGGCGGACTGTTAAATCACTATCACTACATATTATAAAACAAAGTCGTCCGTAGCGTTTGTCTGTATGTTTGCGATAAACTCAAAAACTACTGCACCTATTTTCATGCTTTCTTCAACAAGGGATAGAGTGGATCTCGAGAAAGGTTTTAGCATATAATTTGTCAAGTGAACAAAGCCGCGATCATCAGCTAGTACAACACATGCAATGCAAAACAAAAATCATAAGTTTTCTCATGTTTCAGGTGTCTGCAACTTTAATGGAATGCATGGTTGTTTGAAATGCACAACTGTGGGCGAATACTCTCACCGTTCACATACAGTGTTTTTTTCTGCGCGAAAGTTTCCTACTAGAAATAATGAAGATTTTAGGGCTAAGAAATATGGAGCTCATCACAAAGCTGATTCTCCACTATTAGAATTACCAATCGACATGGTTCAAGACATTCCTGTTGGAGATTCACTACATCTGATTGATCTAGGAATCATGAAACGACTATTAGTGGGATGGCGTAATGGAAACTTTGGGATTTATACTACAAAATGGTGTGCAAGGGATATCACTAAAGTGAACGAGTTCTTGATGAAATGTAGAATGCCTTCGGAAATAC
This sequence comes from Anthocharis cardamines, assembly GCA_905404175.1. NCBI lineage: Eukaryota > Metazoa > Arthropoda > Insecta > Lepidoptera > Pieridae > Anthocharis > Anthocharis cardamines. The sequence continues at coordinate 1,531,906 of FR989972.1, read as the reverse complement.
ACCGGTCAATACGCACACTTGATTGCCTCGCGCACTGGAAAGGATCAGAATTTAGGACTTTTTTACATTATTTGAGCATAATCGTACTGATTGATGTCCTTCGTGAAGATGTGTACCAACATTTTCTAATGTTTTTCTGTGCGACAACTATATGTTCAGTAAGTAAATATACCAGGTATTTACCAATAGCTAGAGAGCTGTTTCAGTGTTTTGTGGATCAGTTTAAATTTTTTTATGGCATAGAATATGCGACCAGCAATGTTCACAATTTAATGCACGTAGTAGATGAAGTGGAGAAATTTGGGCCGCTGCTTACTTTTAACGCTTATCCATTCGAAAATAAATTATACACAATTAAAAATATGCTCAGGCAGGGCAATAAACCTTTGATACAGCTAGCGAAAAGAATCACTGAGAAAAAGATGGTTGATTCGCCTAATTTCTCTCAGATGATACATAAAAGATCTGAGAATACTGAGCCTTTTGTATCTCAGAGTCAATATCGTACAACGCTTCATTTTAATACTTATGTATTATCACCTAAACTTCAGGACAGATACTGCATGACGAATGACAGCGACATTGTGGAAATAAAAGAGATTAAGCAATTACAAGAATCTAATGTTGTGCATATTCATGGCTATAGATTTAGGAACAAACATGACATATTTCATCGTCCAATTAAATCATCATATTTGAATATGTTTGTAGTTGCAAAGGAGGCTGAAAATCGAGAAGAAATTGTAATATCATCAGGAGATGTCCAATTTAAACTTGTGTGTATTGAGCATGAAGTTTCTCTATACTTGTTTCCTTTACTTCACACTGTGTAACATTTTGAATTAAACGCAAGTAATGTTATGTCATTTTTTATTTATTTCTCGTACAAAATCAATTTGTTATTCTAAAATTGAAGATGTTAATACAAAATTAAGATCAGAAATTGTTTACGTTATTAAATAACAAATACAATAATTAAATGCGAATTAGGTACTTTTTTGCAGGAATACTGACATTGCGTATTTTTCGTGTAATTAGTTCTTGAAATAAAACATTTGCATCATGATTAGGTTCTTCAATCAACGTGAATAATTATTATATATACCTAAAATAAAATACTTATTGATAATTTTACTTGAGGGGCTTGCGGAGCCCGGCGAACGATGGCATTCCCATACAAAGTTAATACCAAAATAATTTTTATTCTGAGTACATTTCAACGTCAACATAATGTTTTTTGGAGAAAGACAGTTGTTATTTAGGTTCCTATTACAATATTTTTCTCCTTTTCAAAAATATAAGCGATAATAATATTGTATGATATAATGAAATCACTTATATTTTTGAAAAGGAGAATAATTAAAAAAAATGTTTAAGTAATTGGAACCTAAATAATTACTGTTTTTTTCCGAAAAACATGTTGGCGTTGAAATGTACTGAGAATTAAAATTATTTTGGTAGGTATTACATTTGTATGGGAAAGCCAGGCTCCACAGGCCTCTTAACAAAGAAAAACATTTCTTTTTTTAATAAAAAAATAGATACTTTATCTGCTATAAATAGGAACATGTAAGTTGCTTAGCATTTAAAGACGTAAACAGATGTTTAGGTTTTTCTCTACCTACTTGTAAAAAATGTATCTTTTAATTGGAAATAGGAATAGATATAAGTAGGTACTTAACCTAAAATATCTGTTTGTAAATGGCTAGTATTTATATTACATATTAGAATTTCTATTATAAGACTTAACACTTAGATAAGCTTAAAGTAAATAATTATTTTTTAATTTGTCTTGGTGACTAAAAGTTATAACACAATTAACAAACTATTAAATGTAGGTATAGGCTAGGTACCTACTAAGTTAAAGATTTATAAATAATATAAAATTATATTGGTTACCTATTGTAAATTGTTTGTAATAAATCAATTAAAGCAGCAATAAAAATAACTTTAGAAAAAATAAATGAATGAAATAATTAGCATAGGGACTCTTCTTCGACTTCGATTGAATCGTTATCTGAGACAATGGAATTATTTTTGATTCCAGGTATATCGCTGGGTTGTGTTTCAACATTATTTTCAGCAGTTGCTGCGAATGCTATGTTATGGTTTTTTTTAGTCTTGTTTGCGTCTTGTTCAATATTTCCGGCACTATTTTCATTATTATTAGGCTCTGTGCTACTTTCATTATTTTCAAATTTGACTCGTTTTCGTGTAGTAGATGACCTTTCTTGTTTAGCATTTTTTCTTTTGTTTGCATTCTTCAAAATGCTTTTGAAAAAATCCTCATTGTTTTGTAATGTAAAGGTCTGGTCCCAACAGAAAATCACCTCCCAAAAAAACGAAACAATATTTTTGTAGCATTTTAAACTAATTTTAACGCCATCAGAACGACTACTGCCACTCCAAGAGCACTGACACAAAAAATCGCGCGAAAACATGATATCTATTAGTTTGTAGGCACAGTTAATTCCTTTTCCACCAGAACAAATAACCGAAAATGTTTGCTTCAGTTGTTTTCTAGCAGTTTGATCAGAAAGTAAGTCATTGATTTTGTTCAAATCTTCAACAGTTGTAATTGGAGAGAAACTAAAGCGCAAGTTCTCAACTTTGTATTTAGACGTCCCCAAGGGAACAACATCCTCTTCATTAAAATTACCAAGTTGTAATTGCATATTATCAACTTGGACAGAAATGCAAGCCATCTTATGCATAATTTTTTTTTGATTTTCCAATATTGTATCCATCTTTTTATTTTGGTTTTCCAATATGAGATTTATATTGACTAATATATTCTTTAAATCACTATTAGCATGTGTTTTGTCTATAAAGTGCGTTTGGTTTTCAGCAAGCACACAGTAGGTATTTGTAGATATATCCAGGATTTGGTTATCTGAAGTCAAAATGATTTGAGAGGGAGACTCGCTGGACTCATCAGGTATAGAAATCACGGGTGATTTGTATTGGTTATTCTGAAAAAAAAAACACAAAAGTGGTTTGTGTATCGTAACAAATCTCAGTCTCTGCATTGTAAAAAAAGATTAAGTTATGCAATCATTGCTTAAAAAACGATTTTTAAGCAATGATTACATAAAAATCTGTACTATAATATTATAAAGAGGAAAAATTTATTTATTTGTTTGTTCGTAACAATTAACTCAAAAACTACTGGACCGATTTAAAAAAATCTTTCACGGTTAGAAAGTTAAATCTTTATGGAGTAGGTACATAACATAGGTTATATATATTTTCAAAAACAATTAGGGATCCCTACTAAAACTTGAATAAATGTGTAAAATTATAAGGGTACCTTTTTACCTTTTGGTACGGAACCCTAAAAATAGACAAAAATGTCTTTCATCGCATAAAAACTAAACAGCCAAAATTACGTTGTCCACGCGGGCGAAGCCACAGGCGGAAAGCTATCTTAGAGTATAAATTCAAAGAAAATCTATTCGGATCACATACCTACGTTAGTTAAGCGTTTTGAAACAAAAACTCAATATCTGATTTAAATGAAAGAGCTTGATTTCCTTAAAGTAATAATAATACATACATACCACTTGTTCCACAAGTTCGTTTATATTTTCGTTCTGTTGATCAGATGTTGTTAATTCAGAGGAAGACGCATTGGTCTCACTGGATACAGAAATCACGAGTGGTTCGTATTGGTCGGTAGTCTAAAAAAAGCAAAAGCACTCCCTGTATTGCAAAAATGTTATTGCCTATTCGTAGGTAAGTAGGTATAGATCCGAAGAGATCCATTCCCGTCCGTACCAATCCGTTCGTTATTTTTGTAACATCTTTTAGAAATTCAAGAAACTCACATAATTACTGCCTGACCGATCAATACACAGCCAAAACCAAATATCTATGGCTGATATTATAATGGTTCCAGAAAAAACTGCATGCATTCATAAACACAACTCGCACACAATGTACGCACATAAAATATGTACCTACAGCCTACACTCACATTAGGGTTCGTACCTGAGGGCCTAGTGAAAAAATATAAACGAAATATAACTAATAATCTTAAACAAATATAAAATCAACATTTAATAATTTGAAAAACTTAAAAAAATTAGTCTTATTTTCAAAAATCCTCTCAAATGGCCCTATTGTTTTTTGTTCAGGTCGAATTTGTCCTATGTGCAATGTGCATAGGTTTTTCAGAATTTTAATTGTTGTTATTCTCATAAGTTAGTTGCCATACTTTGGTACGAATAAATACGTTTATATTTTGACGTCACTAAATATTATTGTGTATGTTATCAATTTACAAAAAGGTTCAACTAAATCTTTGAGGTACCGAATTTTTTAAGTATGACACCTGAGGTCGTAAACAGCGGTCTTGCTTTTGTTATTGTTAACTTCCTAGAACACGTGCAAAGTTAACGTACAATGTATATTTGAAATAGTTTAATTACCTATTATTATTATATTAATAGTTTAATTATATATTACAAATATTAAAGATTATTGTGTTTAGTGACATTTGGTAATATTATTCTCTAATCCTACACTATGACGAAAACTTATCGGTATATTATAGGACGCGCAGCCAAAAAATCAAAATATTTTCCCTAAGTCTACCCCTATATTGAAATTTCATATGTCGCAAAAAGTCAAAAACTAATTATCGTACCTCTAAGCATTTTTCTGTTGACGGTACAAGTAGTAAAAAGTTCAAAAATAAATTAATCAAATTAATTGAAATCGGGGCCTTCCGGAACGGGGCCTCGAGGGATCGGGGCCCTCAGGTACGAACCCTCACATTATGCTCCCACTGACCTCTAGTTAGATCATTTGTAGGTACGCTCCACAATCGGTTTTATGGATACCATCTCAAGTTTTGAAACAAAAGCTTAATTTCACAAAAAAACAAATAGGAACGTTCACTACAGTGAACCTAAACGGCGACTTCTTTACACCGTTCTCGAGATGAATCATGCGGATGGTGGACAGACAGACGGACGGACAGACTGGTTATATAAGACTTCTAAGTTTTTTGTTTAGAAGTCGAGTACATACCAATTGTTCCACAAGTGCATTCAAATTAATTTCTTGTTGCTTGGACTTTGTCATTTTGTCATTTATTTGATCTTCATCAGTGTCTGTTACACACAATAAATTAGCGAGTTCTCGTTCAGCGTCGTTATAAGTTGGAATATTCTTTCGTTTTACTTGGCACTTTATTTGCTGCCAATCCGGATCTGGTAAGTAATCGTCACATTTGACAAGTTTTGAAATGTTTCTTTTAGGCCATTTTACAATGTTATTAGATTCCCATGTAGAAGGAACAATCCAGTGGCGGTATTTTCCTTTCTCTAATGTTCTTACTATTTTGAATGGCATTCTGAAATTCAAATATAATTGTGTAGTTAACAGCATTAAATTAAAATAGTAGGAACAGGTTCACTAAAGTGAACCTAAACGGCGACTTTTTTTCGGCGTTCGCCCAATGAATTTACATTCTATTGTCATCACAGAAAACAGAACTTATCTAGTTAATACCGTTCTCGAGTTGAATCGTGCGGACGGCGGCGGCGGACAGACAGACGGACAGACTCGTTATATAAGACTTCTAATATTTTTGTTTAAAAACTACAATAGTGTCTAAATCTTCTTGTATTCCTATTTATTTTAACAACCCTATGACCACATTTTTTTTTAGATAAAGAATAATGCTAATATCTACCTAGTGACACTTTTAAAACAGCGCAATCGAAGCTACTTACGTGAACAAAGATATAGCTGTACACACTTTTCGCGCGGTGTCAGATTACAGCTACGCCAAAAACAATACACATCACGTCGAACTTAGCGGTGGGCAGAGACTGAATGGTTAGCGCTTATTTGCGCGCGGACCACAGATCACGCACGGACTTGTTCTCGCTAGGTACCCACATGAATCACGATCGATTGATCTGCGAAATCATGTAGGTATTAGTATCACATACAAAGTAAAGACGCTTCGTTCTTAAAAGAGTTTAGGTATGCTGGAAATAAAGCCAATTTTGCATCAAAAAAATTACATTCCATTGCTACAAATATTCAAAGGCAGAACTTTACACAGACAGGGATGTGTAGGTATTTTAATTACAAATCTTTTCAATTGTGCAAATCATACAAAAAAACAATTAAGCACTCGTTCGGCTAGGAGATATGTGTACTAGTCGTGCGTAGGTAGTGGTTTTGGGAAATGACTACGGGACCCCAAAATCATGCGCCCACCATTTTTTAGATTATGAAGTATTTAAAAATGGTAAAACGTACGGAATGAAAACTTAACACAATGAAGGTATTTATTTTTCTAGCGTTCTAATACAAAGATTGCGACACTTTTAAGTAAATAGGCAAAGTTTTGTTAGATATTTAGTAAAAAAATGTTTTGCTCCAATTGAAGCAAAACATTATTTTAGATAAATACGCAAAAAAGAGTGGGCCCTTCAATTATTTGCTAATAATACATACACATATTCACAGTTTACTTACCTTCGCAATGAAAATTCCGCTTCAGCTTCCACTATCAATGAGCTAAACTTTTTGTACTCAACTCCGCCATTTATTTTCGTAAACACAATATGAATTGGTTTTGATAAAAAGTCATTAAAAATCTATTCTATATCACTCATATAACAACGATATAAAAAAATCACATAGCCAGCTATGAAAAAAGTAAAAAATACGGTTATATATCCAATTGTAGATCTTTACTGTAACTTAAGGTGTTACAATTTACCTTAATGCCACCCTCTAACCGCTCAAAAAGTAAGTAAGATACATCTTAGATCTACTATACTCCTTACGGAGTTTATATTCATACATATGCTCCCTTTATAGCGCTCAAAGTGTCAGTAGGTAGCGCGTAGCTCTACCGTACCGCTTGAGGAGTCACTAGTCACTTAAACTACTCTCTTACAGCGCTTTAAGTCTCAGTTAGCACTACTATACCTCCATAATTGCTCTACTATATATTTTAAATTCATTCCGTAACTCCATTACATCGCCATAGTGGAACCTAAGATCATAAGAACTTGTGCCCATTCCAGGGGTATAGTAGAGTTATAGCTCGCTATAACTCCCATGTGATAGAACTTATTGATAACCTTAGGATCCGTTTAACTCTTTTATATATCCGTCCTAACTCTTATATTAGCGCCTAATGTTAGTTGGGCGGTGCAAGGTAAAAAAATCGCAATACTGGCTAAATATCAACTACTATAAGCAACTGCACAAAATTAATTATTTGCAAATTATTACTAATCCTTGATTCGGTTCGCTCGGCGCTTCCACTGTTACTTATAAATGCTCATTTATAATCTTAAAAACAAATTCAGAGCAGGCTTGAATTTCTAGCTTCAAGAGCTGCCTCTCCTTTTCAAAGCTCAGGGGGCCCTGTCAGCTTCGGGGCCCTGGTGCACTGCACCACTTTGCCCTATGATAGCTACGCCACTGGTAAGTACGTAAAATGTAATATACAGTTTCGATTTCGTTTTCAGAGATAACTTAGCAACTCGTATCGACACATCGTAGTAGGTAAATTAATATCGACAAATTCGCCAAAAAAAGAAGGCCATCGATAAGGCCTTATTTCCGCCCCGTGTTACTATTTAATTGCTTTCACGATATGCCTAGGTATAAAGAGGTAAAATGAGGCCATATCGATCCTTTAAACTGCATATTTGTGACCTCTAGATATTTCAAAAGAACCGAGAAAATTAAGAAAGTAGATAGGAAATTTACCTTAAAAAAAATCCCCTCACCCCTCAAGCCGCCATAATGGGGCCCACGGGATCGCGATAGCGTACTGCCGCGAGCACCCGGCGGTCAGGCCAAACGACCCCCCTCCTCGTCCCACTTGTGCATCCTTCCCATGCTCAACATGGGAGGAGTCCGCTGGACGAATTTTTAGTCAAACTTGTTGACTCACCACTAGTGTTACTTTCCGCCGTACGTGCCCTCTGCACAGGTTTCAAACTTCCACCAATTTTTATGTTATCAACCCTTTCGGGCGTCAAACAACTCTAGTTCAAGTTCTCAAACTCTGATCACCAACCGTTTCCACACTTTTAAAAGCGAGTAATACTTAATGACCAACCTGGGAATCGGACCCGGGACGTATGCTCTTTCGGATGAACGTGCGACAGCAAGGCTACATACGCAGACACAGACAGAAAATTTACCTGTATTTGGTAATATAAGTGTTAAGTGTCAGCCGATTTTCCACTGAAATTAACATTTTTTTGTGTAAAATAACCATTTGACCGCAATCCTGCCTGTAAAGCGCGGATGCGGGCTAAATGGGGAAAAGCCTTACTTAGGAAAAGCCCTCTAAGTTTTGAAGACATCGAGATTGTAGGAATCGGGAAGGACATACGCAGGTAGAGAATTCCATTCGAGTTCGGAAGATAAAGGATGAATAATAATCTATTAAGTACATACAATCAAATACAAGAATCTACAGCTATGCAATGAGTATGATAGAGGACAAATCTTTGTTTTTTTTCTCGTTTATATTTTTTTATTATTATAGTTAATTACTTAAATATGTCATGGGGAACACGGTGTAGGTAATGGTTGCAGCGACTTACAAATGTTTTGTAAAACAAAAACTTGGCGATTAAAAAGAGTGGCGGAGAGTTTATTGCCAGTTCTTCTCTTCCGTTCTACGCCCTTGATTTGAGAACTGGCGGTAAATGTAAAATTAGAAGCTTTTAATATTATTTTTTATTGACGTTAAGTGTACATTGTGTTACCTAAATGAATAAATGATTTTTGAATTTGTATAATTAACAGAAATTGGGAGGTGAAGAGAATACATTAAACCCATTTTGTCCATCTACCTGTTTGTTTACGCTTACCCCGAAACTACTGAAATGATTTTCATGGCGGCAGATTAATCTTTATCGGAACAAACAAATAAGCTATTTATCATCGAAATACTAGTAAATTTCATGAAGAAACGTTACTGTCATAAAAAAAATCATGCGAACGAAGTCGCGGACACCAACTACATAGTAAAGATGTTGCAACTAGTTAATGCTGAAGACACTAATTCTTATTTATCACATAAACAAGACCCAATTCAACACAAATATTTTTAACTCCATTACGCAAATATTGACGAAAAGTATAATAATTACATCAAATAAAATTTATTTTAAGGCTTCATACATTTGGGCCTTCACCTATTAAGATAACAAAAGTCAACACTATTTTAACAGCGTCTCTCGAAGATAAGATTTTTTTTGTTCTAAACTTTTAGGGTTCCGTACTCCTTTTAAATAAAATACTGTATACCGGATTAAAACGCGATTTATTATTTATATTGTTTAAATTAATTATTTATCCCGACGTTTCGGATGCTATTCAGCAACCGTGGTCGCGGGGAGACAGAAAGATGACAGTTGTCTGATATTTGAAATGTCACAAAGTTGCCATATTTAATCGCGTTAATAAAAGACAATTTTCCGTACTCCGTAACAAAAACGGAACCCTTATAGGATCACTTCGTTGTCCGTTGTCCGTCTATCTGTCTGTCTGTCAAGATCCTTTTTCTCAGGAACGCGTGAAGGTATCAATTTGGAATTAATATCAAATACTCAGTTCTGCAATCCCTTGCACAAGTGAAATCAAACTTCTAAGTCGACGCAATCCGAAAAAATCCGAAAAATACATACCTACTGTTTTTATTGGGAAAATCTTTACGTAACTAAAAATTTGTATGAAACCTTCGGTGCGTGAGTCCGACTCGCAATTGTCAGTTTTTTTATGTCAGATATCCACAGACGATCGTAGGGACAGAACATCAATGCACTGTTAATCAATTTTACTTCGAACATTCAGCAAGCTACAGACAACTCGAAATGCCCATTGTATTTCACGATTGTCTTATCGGGCCATTATTTCGATATTAACGAGTGGGTCGTTTGACCGCCTCCTTCACTACTACCTCCAGCTCAGTAGGTTCAAATCCCGGGAAAAACAAGTTCTATTTTTTTTCGGTCAGGAAGGGCACAGAAGGTCAACTACTTGTCTGAACTAAAGAAAAGAAAAGTTATAAGATGTGAAACCGACACTCGGGAACTCACTTTGGGTGTACTTCCGATTAGTTCATACCTCCGATTGATCTGAAATTTGTATTTGTTTATGCGATGATAACGAATATCACAGTAAAAATGAGAGAGAGAGAGAGAGAAAACATTTATTCACTGCCACACATAACAATACATAATTATTCATACACAACACAGGTTTTTTTTTAGCAAAGGACTCAAGTCTCAACATATTGTGATAAACATTTGTAACAATATTTACCACATTGGTTTTCAACGTTTGCCTTAAGAGTCACGTCACGGAATGTCAGACGTAAAATCTGACTAAACATAAAAAATAAAACTAATAACAAAAAAAGAGAAAAAAAAAGTACTAAAATACAAAACACAATTATGACACATTATAAACCAAAAAAGAAAAAATTACGTGTATTTTCATATATTTTTCACGTTTATTTGGAAAAATATTGATTTTAAAGAAAAATATTTCCAACAAAAGTTGTAAGTAGCCTATAAAAAGATTGCCCAATACATTGTTATAGTAGGGCCAGTATTTTTTTCGAGAAAAATAGGATAATGTCCTAAATTTTGTACATTTTGCCAAACTTCTTTAGTTTCTATTACTTACGCATTTTACTAAAATTCAGTTCAATCGGAGGTATGGGCTATTCGGAAGTTTATCCCTTACTTTTTTCTCCCAACCCGTTTAATTACCCTTAGTTGGGAAGCCGTGACGTACATTTTAGATGTTGAAGTAGGTAATATCTACTTCAACATCCTTTAGTACCTTTATCCAAGGACTTTATATATGTTATATACTATATAAAGTCCTTGCCTTTATCTGTAAACCTGGACGCTGTCTTTAAAATAGAAGACGCTATAGAGCAGGGATACTGAAACTATTTTCAGCAAAAGCCCTTTCTCAAAAATGGTATCATTTCATTTCAGACCCCCATCGCTACATTACTTGAAAAATCCTACTTATAGTTATTTTCCTATTGATACAAAATATTTATCAAGATAAATAGACATTCAATCAATAAATATTATGTAATGTCATTTATAATAATTAATTACAATTTACGTAAAATATGTCGATGAGGCTCGCAGGCCGACAAATCGCTCTGTTGAATGTGAGCGCGCGAGATTGAAATAATTACCTGACCGCGGAATACTGAAACGATAATCAAAACTTGAGGGCTTCTTAAAATGTTTCTGTCTTTTATTTTACCTTCGTAATGAAAGGGTTAGATATACTTTTAAGTACATCTCAATGTTGATTAGCGTTCGAGAATTCGGCCATGAGACATGTAAATAAACGAGATAGCTGTACGTTGAACGCGCTCAGAATAAAACAACGTATGTGCCAAAATTAAATCATTTCATAACTTTACAATACTTTATTTGATTAAAAAACAATATTAGAGACATTTATTCTGCATCCTTTAAAATAAATTAAATAACTCTTTGCCGTTATGCCTTGGGATCCAAAAAAGTGTAAAAATAGACATAACTTCACATTTTTTTTCTATCGTTCAAATTTCATTGAAACATGTTTTCCTTTTGAGCGACACTGCGAAGTATAGTCAAAAAACAAATTCCATTTTTTTTTACATTTTACGTAATAGAAAAACCGTATTTTTCTCAACATATCCTCTTAACTTGTGTTCATTAATAGGGGTCGATTTTTAGACGGCATTGACCCTCAAAATCAGTCATTTAATTTGAACGCGAACTCTCATAAAAAAACATATTATAATAAAATATATGTATTTAAATTCAACGATGCAGAACAGTTTTTTAAATATGCAAAAATATGATTCACAGCTGACAAGACGTCCGTTGAAAATTCAAATTAATGCACTTGTTTAAATAAGTTTTGCATGCAATATTTTCTGTAGGTAAATTGTTTGAAATATAATAAAGCCAACTTTGTATAAATTGTATATTAACTAGCGACCCGCCCCGGCTTCGGCTAAATCAGGGGTTGGTGATAAAAAAGTAAAAATTTAGGGTTGTATGTATTTTTAATGCCACATTATAAAAAATAAAAACAAAAAATTTCGTCCCAAAATTAAAAAAAAGTTAAGGGTGAACAACCCTTATCACTTAGGGGTATGAAAAATAGATAGTAGCCGATGCTCAAACCTACTGAATACGCATATAAAATTTGGTAAAAATCGGTAAAGCCTTTTCGGAGGAGTACAGTAACTAACATTGTGACATGGAAATTTTATATATTAATAATATTATTATTATAAATCCGTCAACCAGCCCGTCAAAGTAAAAAGTCCTGTTAGTTTTTAAGGTCATATGTGCCAAAAACAAGTGTCCTTTCGAAAAAAAAATGAGTCCGTCAAATTGTCTCTAATATAATAAAAGAGTAGAATCATTATTTCTGTAAATTGATAAATAAATTCCGGAAATTCATGAAAGGGAACAGTATACATAAAAATCTTTAAGAACTGTCTATCTGTTTGTTCACGCTAATCTCCGAAAATACTGAACTGATTTTCATATAACTAAGCTCAGCTTAAGATGAAGCCCACGCGATTTAAAAATATGTATGTCACCTGAAAAATTACTGAGACAGAAAACTAATATTAGTTTAATATTAATTTCTTCCTCTGCACGCTATTTACTTGAGTATTAAGCAATTACTTCCTTCAAAACATTGTGTCATACACAGTACAGTCAGAAACAATTTTTGCGAAATTAAATATATTTATTCCGGACGGCACAAAATTAAATATAAGTACAACAATAATAATATCAACTTAGAAAAAAAAAAACAAGAAATGCAGAAAGTAGTGTTGCTATCAAAAGGGGAGGTACTCAGAAGAAGAGGGGGGAGGTATCATTTTGATTTTTTCTTTTTAAATAGATGTTTCACACTCACAGTAGAAACTATTTATTTGTTGTTATTTCCTATATATTTTTTTACTAATACTTGAAAATTTATTTACTAATACATGTAAATATTGCAAATGTAGGCAAATCCAGTATTGATCAGTGGCGAGAAGTCCTAACAAAAGGAATTCCTACCAGCTTCTCGCTATATATTTAACCCAATAACATATCTACTATCAAACTAAAAACAGAGAAGGCGGTGGATACCTTTAAAATAACGCACCAAAGTGATATTAGAAGATTATTTTTTGATCAGCTTACCTTTAAAAATTTTGATTTTTCGTTCATTGGTATTACAAGATAATATGTAACTTTAATAGTAAAGAATAACTAAATAAAAAAGGCAGAGCGAATCGTATGTTTTAATAAAATTAATTAAATAAAATTACTATTATAGTGAGCTTATAGTGAGCTATCGTGAGCTTGTTTGAAAAAACGAACATATTTTTTATTACAACTTTTCGTAGGTATAAAGCGTCATAAATGTGTAAAAATAAAACTGTTTTATTTATGACGCTGAGTGTACATAAGCCTCTACCATGCGCACACGTCTCGTGAGAAATGACTCACTGAACCACTGCGGTAGTGTATGTTTGCTAGTGAGACATGAATTACCCACGTGTTTATGACGCATTATGATAATCGGATTGCGGGAAGCGCCTATAGTACAATTAGAAATTACGTGGCTTTCCAGGACCTTACTGTTCCCTTATAAATTGGATCAAAAAAAATACCCTTGTTGTTCACATGAAAGTATATACCTACCCTCAAAAAAAGATAAACGATGGATATTCATAACCTTTCGGATATGGATCGGATAATGCTGTCTTGTTTTGACATATTGGAATTCATTCTAATAAGAACGAGATATTTACTACATATAAACCGCCAAAAGTCAATATAAGTCGTCATAATATTTAAGGCTTCATACGGGTGCAATGTAGATGTACTATACACAAAACATAGCCTATGTTACTCGCTGATAATATAGCTTTCTATTGGTGCAAGAATTTTTAAAATCGGTTTTTGAGTTTATTCATAACATACAAAAATACAAATCTTTCCTCTTTATAATATTATTATAGTATATAAGTATAGAAGAATGAGTGGGTCCTATACTCTGGGAACTTTTAGTAGGCTTCTGAGGTCACACACAGATAAATTTACCTAGGTCAATTAACCCAGGTAAATTTAAAAACTACAGGTGAATCGGTAATTTCATTTATGTCTTAACAATTTACTATACACTAGGTATATATAAGAAACATCAACATGAGTTAATGAAAGAGCAAAATTGTCTACGCTAGTAGCAAAATCAACAGTGACGAATGTGTGGTAGACATATCAGGTATTGTTCACTCTTTCACCATGTATGTATATAGCAAACAATATGAATATTATCTCATATTAAACACCAGCTATTATTTAAATTAATATTTATCTAAAAATCTCACATGCTACATGCGTGATGAATCAAAATTGTATTTATTTAGATTTGTATGTACCTACTGTACTTTTTACTTATGTAATTCAGACGCGTGAATAGCAAAAAACCGTTGGTTTCGAAAACGAGCATTTTTAAAAGGCAGGCAACGCAGCTGAGACTATTAATCGGTTCCTCGATCTTCTCTGTAATAAAAAAGAAGAAGAAAATAGTTACAATTCTATGATTGTTATACCAATTAGTTAGTTCATTTTTGTATTACACATTTGTATTTTATAGAAGAAATATTCCGACCCAGTGGTAGTTTTAAAAGACGATTCGAAAATGAGCATGAGGTTCACTTGATGGTAGGTGATACCTCAGCCGCAGAACATTACTCAATGATGCGCTGTCGACCTAATTTTTGTTTCGAGCATACGGAAATATAGACTGAAACTGAAATGGCCAATATGCACTTTACGGTTTTTCCATCTACCTATGAGCGGTGGTTCGTTACCCGGTCGGAATTTCGATATTCCTCCCACCCGTTCAATGCCCGAAGTTACCAGACGTGGGGAAGACATGCTTACAGAAAATTATAATATAAACAATAAACATGCCGTCCCGGTGGGGTTCGAACCCACAACCCATAGGTACGCACGGCAGGTGTTCTACCGAACGCGCCAACGAGGCCGTCAAATCGTCCTAATAAAGTAAGGCTCTAGCTTCCTAGTTGGTGGCGCAGCAGACACCACCAGGGAATGCGGAAATAGAAAAATTAAGGAATTTAAAATGCTAAGAACAGAAGCGGCCGTGTGTGTTCGAAAGTAACCTGCTAAAGGATAGCACTTACCTCCAAATCAGCTCGTCCTCGGCTCGGTTACACAAGTCACAAGCACACACGGTTATAAATTGATT
Source organism: Anthocharis cardamines (assembly GCA_905404175.1). Classification (NCBI taxonomy): domain Eukaryota; kingdom Metazoa; phylum Arthropoda; class Insecta; order Lepidoptera; family Pieridae; genus Anthocharis; species Anthocharis cardamines. Next base: position 1,516,594 of record FR989972.1, on the reverse strand, counting down.
TAAAGCGATTGTATTAATTAATTTTGCGATAAATAAGAAAGATGCGGTGCGGAAGCGTTAGAAGTCAACGAACGAATGTGTCGCGAATCGAACGTGAAGAACACTCGCAGAGGCGTTCGCGCATTGAACGATTCAGAGTGATTGTTGGTTCGTGCATCTCACAATAGGAGGCGCCACGAACACACAACGGCGTGAACACTAGTATATGAGTATATGAGCCTGTTTTAACAACAAATGAAGCCGAGTGCGCGATGACAAGGGCTGCGGCGAAGTACAAAATACCACGCATACCATCTCGATATCTGGAAGTCCACTATTGTGCGATTCCTGAGACACTTCCTACCTCACGCAACAACTGTGGCCGGCGGATTTTCCGAACCGATACGACTTGGAAACCTTCAAGAAACGAACCTACATCTTTCTTAAAGGCCGGCAACGCACCTGCAAACCCTCTGGTCTGCCGATGTCTATGGGCGGCGATGATCACTTACCATCACGTGAGCCGCCTACCCATTTACCCCCAATTCTAAAAAAAACAACACTATACAAACAAGAAATACAAATAAAAATAGTTTTTAGAGCAACTTATAAGAATGTGATAGCTTTATCTCGTTCTATCGGACGCCTGCTTTAAAGCTTTAGGAGGATACAATGTCGATGGGCCCAGTAGGGTCGAGCATAAAAGTATAGATATTATACAAACAAAATAAAAATAACGATCGAATAAGGCACAATTTACACTGCCGCGGAACGACACGGAAGCGTCAAGTTCGCCGTGTCGACTGTCGTGTCTCGCGGGAAGGCGCGCGAATTCACGAGAATGATCGCGAGTACGCCTTGATTCTTGTGGATTCACAGACGGCTTTAGAGTCGAAGCTGAAGATAGCTTCAGCTACGGGAATTCTCGAGAATGTGCGAGAATTCTCCTGCAGAGCCTTTTTTACTATTACCTACATAGTTTGTGCTTTACACAATTAACATAAAACTAATTACTATATGCAATTTCGTTACAAAAATTCCTTCCATTCCGTACCGCAGCAATGTGAATTGATCCTTAAGAACACGTGAGTCACGTTGACTTAAGAAAAATGTAAGGAAACTGTCATTTAAGATGATTCCTATTTCTGGGGACCGCTAAATAGTGCAATCTGCAGCAATAAATGACACCTACATATATACGTCATAGTGTGCGAATAAACTCAGAGCAAATAGAGCATACTGCTGTCTGCTAGTTACTTAGTTATCTACATAATAATTGAATCGGTTGTTTCAAAAAGATCATTAGTCACAATCTGCTTACTTTTCAGGAGACATAAAAAACTGATTTCGCAGAGTATTTTCTTTTGAAGTCTTGTAGATTTTTCTCACAAATTATTGAATTAATTAGTATGAAGTAGCACATCTATAGTTTTTTATTGTACTACTTGTATTTTTTGAGATATTTACATTTATGATATTTGGACTTGTGTTGTTACTGCAACTAATATGAGACTTATGTTCTTTTATCACAGTAGGTATGTAAAAACTCTAGATTTTTGGATGGACATGTGTTCTTTTGCTACTCTAGTGGATAAAAAAAGAATGTAGGTCATTTCATTTATTGTTAACTATCATATTTGATGGACTTATTATGATCTTAAGTCTTATTATGATAAATAGGGATTATGTAATGAAACTTCTTTCTGAAACTATCCAAGTTATTTATGTTGTTTCTGCAAAGTTCTTACACACCTCAGTGGGACTAATGTTGTTTCTGCATCTACTGACATTTTCAATCCCACGTAGCTCCATTGATATTCATCGGACTAATGTTCTTTCTTTAGGGATTTATAGATCTACCCTCTAGGGTACCATAGACAACAATAACTCAAAACACACAAATTTGGACTAATGTTTTTTTTGAAACTACCGATTCAATTTAACTAGTGACCTAACCAGAATTTTCGATGAAAGCTCTAAGGTTGATTTCTTCCGACATCTTGAACAATTCTTGCCATATTTCAATAAATAAACACATAATAGTATTAAACTATAAGTATAAGCCCTGCTCTTGAATCACTCTATTGACGAAAACCGCATAAAAATCCGTTGCGTAGTTTAAGAGATCTAAACGTACATAAGTAATTTTTTGTAGTTTTTTGTACATGCCTGGCCGCTTCGAGCTGTTTATCACAGGGAGTCCCACTCAATAAAGAAGCATTGTTCATGGAAGAAAAGGTATCGAGTTAATATTATGTTTGTATAAGGAATTAAATGTTATATTTATTTTGTTTTCAAACAGTGAATATTCAATTATCATGGAATTTTGATATTACTCCCACCGGATTACGCTCAGAATGACTAGAAGCAGGGAGTAACAAGAATCTAGGAAAACAAAAATATTACTACGGGAATTGATCCCGCAACTAATATCATGTGGGTTCCCCATACCCCTGACTATATTCCCCTTTCAATATGACCTGATATTAATTCAAAACATCCCCGTTTTTTGAAATTAATTTATTTATTATTAAACGCCAATATTTTCCTTGAGGAAATTCTATAAATTATCGCAACTACTGGGTATTTTCTTGTGACTTAATAATATATTGTAGTATATGAAAATAATCATGTTGTAATACATACTATTACCAGTTTTTTTATGTTATATATCGACAGACGAGCATGAGGTTCACTTGATGGTAGGTGATACCTCAGCCACAGAACATCAGTCAATGATTCGCTGGCGACCTAATTTTTATTTTGAGCATTCGGAAATCCATAAACTGAAACCGAAACGCGCAATGTGCACTTCACGGTTTTTCCATCTATGAACGGTGGATCCTTACCCGGTCGGAATTTAGATATTCCTCCCACCTGATCAATGCCCGAAGGTACCAGACGTGGGGAAAACATACTTACAGAAAATTATAAATATGTCGTCCCGGTGGGATTCGAACCCACGACCCACGACCATTCGAACCTACCATGAAATGAACCCAATGCTCGGCTGTCGATATCTGACATAAAAAAAAACGTCGAAATACCTATACGAAATTTCCTCGAAAATTTATGAGAACTTCAAGACCCCATAACTCATGGAGTGTATAGGAGATGTCAGCCTCCCCCGATGAAATATCAATTATTATGATGCAATTATCAACTTCATGGAGAAAAAAAAATGCCATCGTTTTTCGGAAATGTGACCAAATTGCATATTAATTATTAATTACCATTGATTGCATTTTTTTTCATTCTAACGGTCACACCGTCACATGTCAATTACTACCGTGTGAAGCCAGGGATGGCGGCTAGTATAGCATAAAATGACTGAGTTATAATTGAATTCAAACTATTTGGCGGCTGTGAACATCGTGCGTTTCGATGCGCAGAACGCTATAATAAGGTGTTAGCGGGACGTGGAAGTGACGCGCAGCGGAGGAATCGCCCTGCGCGCCCTCTCTTTTCCCCGCAGTCGCCTCATGCGTCTTAATTCTTTGTGTGAGTGACATCGGTATACTGCACACACGCGCACATTTCTATCTAACTACAGTCGAGCTCTTAAGAGTTAATTATTAATTATATTGTTATTGTTTCGTTTTTATTGTTATTGAATGTTTAGTTTCATCAGTTATTTATTTATGTTACATTTTTGTTGTGTTAGCTTGATTGATTAATAAAAAAGATAGAGAATAAGAAGACAAATTTGATTCAAGCCAAGAAAAAGAAGGAAGTTCTATGGAATGTATAAATATAATGAATACAATAATTAATAATAGTTTGTATATCTCATAAAATGTTTTTTTTTCTTGCATCCTTTGATTTAAGGACTATATTCATCTAATTCAGTATTTTAAACAATTCTTCAGATACGAATCTATAAGTAACACATTTCGTAATTTAATAGAAATTCAAATAGAGCTAAATAATTTTGGACTTGATTATACCTGCGCGCACTTGTACTTGCTACTAATTTCCAGCCGCCAATAAGTTTGCATCGGACTATACCTATATATTAAGAAATTAGTGTCTAATCCTAGCTATCTATAATTATAGATATATTGTTTTGTTTTGGTCGAAGTTTTCATTGCGTCGCGACGCTTTGCCTTGAGCGAACGTATTTCATCGAGTGGGTGCCAATTCTATTTTGGTTTTTACTATTTACGATTCGCGGAAGAGAATCAAATATAGTAGTGCCTTATAAAGAATATAAAAGTGATTTACGGTGCTAGTGATTAAAGTTTTTTCGGTATTACTTGCCAGTTGAAGACAGGTAACTGTTTTGTATTTCAGTAACAATATTTATTTTATAGTCCTTTTTGGACTTCAAAAACAGGAGTTTTTTTTTTCAATATTTATCGTATCTTAATAGGTAGGTTAGTTCATTGACAGTCACTATATAAATGATTATATCGAAAAAAAATGATTTTTTTTTATTCTTAGTAATTATATTCTATGTAGGTGTATATTATATGAAAAATAATAATTGAAAAAAAAGTGTTTATATAAAACATCTTGCGAATAAAAATCGTATATTGGTAGGTGGGTTTTTTACTTTATAAATCATGTAGAAAAATTCGGACTTATTTTGCAAAAAGTTCGTTTTTTGTACAGTTCTTAGTACTGACGCACGATGATATTAATTACTCGTATTACTGTGTGTTAGTATGAATCCAATTTAGTAGTTTTTATTTGAATGTTAAACATAATTAAGTAAAAGATAAGAACCAGTAACGATTTTATAATATACTGGGTAAAGCCCAGGTTATGTTAAAACATGGAATATTAACCAGGGTTCTATAATAGCCTAGGGTTAGTAGGTACTAAATTTCATCAAAAACGATTCCATAAGCCGTGACAACGTAACATTTAAAGACTTTCCTTTAACAGTTGTTATCATAATGGACATATCATTAACTTATTGACAAGGCCTACCTTCATTTAAATACAAAATAATTATGAAATAAATCGACGTATCCGTAGAACAAAATCGGATATGATTATGATACCAAGTCGCTTTTTTGTATTTGAAAGGCTAAACTGACCTATATAATTTACTAATAAGATCCAAAATTTAAAAAACGCATCGTTTTTTCAAAGATAGCAGTCGAATAATGGTCCATGATGTTGATTTCCCCTAAGAATAAGATCAAGTTTAAAGTAGAGCGTCATGCAGATGTAACTTTGTTCTACGGACACGTCGAAATGTATTCAACATTCAATACTATTATACATAATATTCAATACTAAAACCTCATTTTGCTAGAACTGCCTGGAACCCAGGAGTGATTTAAATAGAAGTTCAAAATATAATTGTCGATACTGATAATCAGATACATATGTAAATGATTCATTCTTTAATGTCATAATAATTATTTAAGATGTCAACATCGCATGGTTCAGAGGTCTGCGCGTTGACTTTATCTACATATGTAATACTAGAAACACGCCCGGGTTCGCACGGGTGCAGTATGGATGTACTATATGTTACTCGCTGATAATGTAGCTTTCTATTGGTGAAAGAATTTTTAAAATCGGTTCGTAAATACAGTGATTACTCCCTACAACCCCACAAACCATATTTCTTTATAATATTACATAGTATAGAATATAGATACGTCTATTTTTGGATATAAACTTTATTGATTGCTTCTAAACGAGTATACTTACGTTATTTAATGATATACATATATGTATGTTTGTCTATTGTTTATTGTTTAGATTTAGATGTTACTACATAATAAGATTGTATTTATTGTTTTATTATTTTTTAATCTACTTTTTTGTTATTTTTGCGGAATAGCTGGTAGTCCAGAGGTCGCTCCGGGGGCATACTGAAAACCGGCGCTTCGTCGACAAAAAATTGTTGTCGGAGCATATGCTGAGTGTGTTTCCCTTCCACATGGCTAGTGTATTTAATCTTTTAGCATTATAATTTTATGTAATATGTGGAATAAATGTTTGAGTTTGAGTTTAAAAATATCTCAGAAATTACTTGTTGGATTGAAATTATAGACTTTTTTTTGTATCTTTGAAAAGAGCAATTGCCCGGCTTACTTAGGGATCCCTACTAAAACTTGAATAAGGTAATCCAAGGTATAAAAAAAGGTTGTAGGGAGTAATCTCTCGATCTGCTGAACCGATTTTAAAAAATCTTTCACCAATAGAAAGCTACATTATAAGCGAGTAACATAGGCTAAGTAACACATAGACTAGTTTTGTGAATAGTACATCTACATTGCACCCGTGTGAAGCCGCGTGTTACAAGTATACTATAAATATAGATTTTTGTGATTTATTAAATAGATCACTGCATCTCATTGTACTTTATCCAAATCAACCTAAGTTGCTTTTCACAACCATTTACTAGTAAACTCAATTTATGAATGAATTATATAAGAAATAGTGTCACGGCACTATTATTGATTATACCCAATAGATGTTCAATTGTTTCACTTTTTCTATATAATTCGGTTCACGAAGAATCACGAATCATTAATAATAATCATGACATGAATCCGTCCGATTTGAGAGACTGTTACCTTGAACTTGAAATCATTTTAATCACGATATCTTGTTATTCATTCAAGTTATTTTTAGAATCATATATTTTTTAAAATGTGGCTTGGTTAGGAACACTTGCCTGTCTGTTACATTCATATCTCCGTCACTCATTATATTATAGTGTCCATGTACTCCTTATTATCATCCTTCGTGGCTTATTGGTATACGGACATCCAAGGTCCTGGATTCGAATCCCGGTGGAATAATGTTAAATTATTTGTTTTGGTCGAGCTACCCTTTGCTTTTTTATGTTAGATATCGACAGACGAGCATGAGGTTCACTTGATCGAAGTTACCAGACGTGGGGAAGACACACTTACAGAAAATTATAAACATGCCATCCCGGTGGCGTTCGAACCTACGACCCATAGGTGCGCACGGCAGTTGTTCTACCAAACGCGCCAACGAGCCCGTCAAAGCTTGTTAAAAAAATTATGTCAAACAGACCAAATACATATTTCCCATAATCCAATAGGGCCCAAGTTCCCCTTAGAAGGGCTATTTTAATGTGTGTCTAATTATATGTATTTATATGGACGTACTATGTGTACAGTAATAAACCACTACTACCAGCATGCTGAGCCTATGTGATGTACCAATTTATTGTCTATGGTAAAAAAAAACTATTCTTTAGAATTCCTCCAAAGAATAATTGAAAAGGTCCATATTTACGGCATACTATGTTATGAATACGTTATAGGTAACCCTATACAAGTGAGTTTGTGAGTTTGTAAGGTGTAATCTCTGGATCTACTGAACCGATTTTAAAAATTCTTTCACCAATAGAAAGCTACATTATCAGCGAGTAACATAAACTTATTATTTATTTTTGTGTTTAGTACTACATTGCAACCAATTTATTATTTATTTTTGTGTTTAGTACTACATTGCACCCAATTTATTATTTACTTTTGTGTTTAGTACTACATTGCACCCAATTTATTATTTATTTTTGTGTTTAGTACTACATTGCAACCAATTTATTATTTATTTTTGTGTTTAGTACTACATTGCACCCAATTTATCTTGCTAAAGCTTAAAAAAAATAACGATTCAAAAATACATTTAAAAGTTTACGTTTACTTGAAAATAGTTATATTCAAATTTGAAGTTGAATGAAATAATAATAAAATGATTGATGGCCAATAAAAACATTTAAATTAAAAACAAAACTGCAGTAAATATCGAAGAAAAATGTTAAAATCAATCAAATTCTATTCTGTAGCCAACTTCACATCGTGCGCGCGCCGGTCAACAATTCACTCTCATCCAAACGCGCCAAAAGAAGTATAAAGACTTAATGAGCGGTTAAGCAGACAACTTCATACTGTTAATTTTGTGTCACAGATCCGCGCGCATCTTAAAATTTCACTCTCATCATTTTTTCATAACGCGCCTAAAGAAGTATAACTTCAAAAAAACACGTGCATTACACATCATACATCTAGTGTTAAATTAATTTATATAATTTATCATCATAGTGCTCAATAATGAGTTTTTCTGACGAAGATCGAGCCAGACATTGGATCAGGTTTTCGCTTTTCAGCCGGGCTAGCATGACCGCCAAGAGATATATCTCGCGCGAGAGAAGACAAACTAAGATGTTAAATATCTCGATATATTATATCTCGACATCGACAATTTTGATAGAAAAGATATCTCGATCGACAAATGTATCTATTTTTGATATTAAAAGTCGAGTTTTAAGTGTAATTGTCATGTTAGACCCGAAAGAAATAAAGCGATAGTCGATTGAAACACGAGAAAACGGTAGAAAAAATTTTGTCGCGCTTGTCATGCTAGGCCGGCAGTTCGCGGTTCGTACGTAATGATTAATAAACAACTGTCCTGAGACTGGTATCAAGAGGTTATACAATAAATTATTAATAAATATTATGCTTGCATGTTCAGCTGTCTAATACCAAAATTCTCTGAATGTCATTGAAACCTGTTATAAAAATAAACCAACAACTAATTTGAGGCGGTCATTTTAATTAAAGTTAGTAAATCTAAAGTTTAAAAGCTGTGGCTCAAGTTTTGTTTTGAGATGGCAGAAGATTTTAAAGATAAACTCCATCCATTTGCCAGTGTAGAAATATTATTTTTTTATTTTTTATGTTAGATATCGACAGACGAGCATGAGGTTCATTTGATGGTAGGGGATACCTCAACTACAGAACATCAGTCAATGATGCGCTGTCGACCTACTTTTTTTATTTTGAGCATTCGGAAACGTTACATCCATGACACGTAATTTTTTTTAGTTATTTATTTCGTGAAATATTAATATGATCTTTATATCAGGGTTAATATTTATTTTCCAAAATACGTGTCTGACTGAGATACCATGATATTAGTTTTAAAGAGTAATACACACTAAACTTACCACAGTAATTTTTTTCAGTAAATATGAATAAAAAGGAATGAATATTAACAAAAACATTAATTATACCGGTATAACTCCCATAGTAAACCGGTATTCAGTCCCTGGTCTATATATTATGGTCTTAAAAAAAATGGGTTAAAATTTTAGTTATTAATTTACGAAAACAAGTATAAACCAATATTTATAAGAGTTGCGAAATCCCAAAGTAAAAATAAATCAGTTGGTGTAACCTTTTAAACTTGTACCACGAACAGTCGAAATTAAAATTTATTAGCAAGAAAGGTACAAAAGAAAATTCGCTTGAGGATTATATTTATTAGCCATAAAAATGTAATAAATACAAAAATATTCAATTATTTCTTAGCATTATCATTCATAAAAAAAAAAGGTATGTGTGTACTTATGTATACGCGTTAGAAGTTATACTTCTTTGGCGTCTGAAGAAAAATTTTAAAAAACAAAACTGCAGTAAATATCGAAGCAAAATGTTAAAATCAATCAAATTCTATTCTGTAGCCAACTTCATCATGTCGTTTTTTTGGGACATCGTGCGCGCGCAGCTCATCTGTAGCCAACTTCATACTGTTAATTTTGTGTCACAGATGCGCGCGCATTTTAAAATTTCACTCTCATCATTTTTTCATAACGCGCCTAAAGAAGTATAACTTCAATATGGAAAGTTATACAAAGACGATAAGAGTTATTGATTCTAGATCAGGCAATACCATGGCATCATTAATGTTAATGGGTCTTGCAATAAAAAAAAAAACTGATAATGGGTTACAAATTACCATTAATTGTAACGATCTTGGAATGCGGTGTCATTTAGTTTAAATAAATTAACAGGCTCGTTGGCGCTTTCGGTAGAACACCGATGGGTCGTGGGTTCGAATCCCATCGGGACGACATGTTTATACATTTCTGTAAGCATGTCTTCCTCACGTCTGGTAACGGGCATTTAATGTGTGGGAGGAATATCGAAATTCCGACCGGGTAACGTTCATAGATGAAAAAACTGTGAAGTGCATATTGCGCGCTTAAGTTTCAATCTATGGATTTCTGAATGCTCGAAGACAAAAGTAGGTCGACAGCGTTTATTGACTGATGTTCTATGGCTGAGGTATCACTTACCATCAAGTGAACCTCATGCTCGTCAGTCGATATCTATCATAAAAAACCTTCCCTAACCAAAGACCCCATATATAATAATTGTTTACTTCGCGAAATATATCTCATTCTTGGCACGTCATTTTTTCTCAGGGTGAATTTCATGAAAGGTCATTACTGTTTGTCACCTACATAGTGTCACCTATTGTGTAAGCAGCGTGCGTAATAATTAGTAATAATTAACATAGACGAGATTTAACACGTTATTGGTTTGGATAAGCCAATACTGATGAAATTTTTGTGAGTGTTTTCACATTTTATACCACTAACAACTTGGCACACTTTTATTCTGTAAAGTTAATATTCAAATAATCTAAAGAAAATTCTTTTAGTTCATGTAATAGAGTCTAGTTTGTTAAAATTGTAACCATCATAACATGAAATACGCACACTTTTATCATCGATAGAAAAACCGTGAAGTGCATATAGCGCGTTTCGGTTTCAGTATAGCGCATCATTGACTGATGTTCTGTGGCTGAGGTATGGAGGGTAGAGGTAAGGAGCGGAAACTTATGCTCTTCTGGGGGGTTAGAACGCAAAACGCAAAACGATTCGACTGATCGTCTCGCTTCATTGTGATTGGTGTAGAGACTCTCTCGCTTCATTGTGATTGGTGTAGAGAGTCTCTAGAGAGTCTCTACACCAATCACATTGAAGCGAGACGATCAGTCGAATCGTTTTGCGTTTTGCGTTCTAACCCCGCTGTATATCTTACATAAAAAAAACATTGACATTGACAGCTGTCAGGTGTCAATGTGATCAGCTGTCAACGGACTGATCTTTGTCTTATAGGTAAATGTCTAACTTCCTCTGGCGATCTGCGATTATTATCGTGTCATTTAGAGGACTAAGGAATAAGATGTTATTTTGTGTATTTATCTATAGGTACTAATATTATAAAGAGGAAATATATGTTTGTTTTATACGATTTATCTCGAAAAATCGACCGATTTAAAAAAAAAATATAACATTTAATAATTTTTATTTTCTCGTAAATTGACCTGTGCGAAGTCAGGGCGGATCGCTAGTAAATTATAAAAAATTAAAAAGAAGATCGATTTAAAAAATACAAGTAACAATACATTGTGCAATCGGTAGGAATTAGTATTTTATGTGGCTATAAAGGACTACTGGAGTGAAGCTCTGTCACAGCCTATTATAAATTTATACAGAAAAATAACAATGTATTTGAACTGTGACCTTACTATAGTAAATAATACCAACACGGATTGCTATTATATAAATAAATGCTCAAATTACTGCCACGTTTACTGTAATTACTATGTTGTAAGGGATCAAGAGATAAGTTTTTAAAATATTTTTACAGACAAGTTGTCACTTTAACTATTATGCCAAAAAAATCTACACAATATTGTCTTTTATTAACGCGTGTATCACACATTTAAATAAAATACTGTATACCGGATTAAAACGCCATTTATTATTTATATTCTCTCTGTCCGTGACCACGGTTGCTGAAAAGCATCCGAAACGTCGGGATAAATGATTAAAACAATATATAGTATACAGACAGTATTTTATTTAGATTCTACAGAATTTAGTCCAAAAAACAGTATATGATTCCTTACAGCTAACAGTATGTTCAAAGTAAATCTAGAGTTTTATATTAATTATAAAGAGCATCAGATTCGTATTTTTGTGTGTAACGAATAAACTCATAAACTACTGGACCAATTTTAAAAATTATTTTATAGAAAGCTACATTATCAGTGAGTAACATAGGCTATTTGTGTATAGTACATCAACATTGCACCCGTGTGAAGCTGTGTCGTGTTGCTAGTAAAAAATAGAAAAGAGTATATACGCTAATTAAAAGGAATTCTAATAAGTTCAGTGGCATGTGACAATTTTTGTAGTTTAAGACAAAAGTATATTCAGAACTAGGAGTATGGGAATATTTGTTGTACTCCTGTAATTACGTAAATGATTATATTACGCATCTAAATTCTGAAATCCCTCCGACATATAAGTAGAAAGATCGACAAGACAGCTTTAATTATAGTGCTATAATATTCTTAAGTATAATAACATATTTTATTACATGTTAAACTGACAATAGTTCATGAGTTAGGTTTGCGAATTTTAATCTTCTCAAACCAGTTTTGAATAACGAATAAACAAAAAGATCCAAACTACAATTTTTTTACCAAAACCTATAAATAAAAAAAGGTTCTCTAATTTAAATTCTAAATGAATTTGTGCATAAAAAACTATTTGTATCTAAATTTGAATAAAGTGGCGTTTTATTTAATTTAGGGCTATTACAGACGACAGATTATTCGTGACGCACTTTTTAGTCTATGAAAATAAAACTATAAGAATTATTGTCAGGAACACAAAAAGTCGCACAAAATCCTTGTTATTCCGACAGATCATCACATACAAAATGTGCACGAAAGAATGGATCGTTTGCTCATCACGCGTTCATCGCAGTTGACGTACAATAACGTCGGTAGTCTGCGCTCATTAGTGATTCGTCGATAAGATGTTGATTGACGACTTTAACGTAATATGTGTTTATATATTTATACTAATATTATAAAGAGGAAAGATTTATATTTTTGTATGTAATTAATAAACTCAAAAACTACTAGACTAATTTAAAAAAAATATTCTCCAATAGAGAGCTACATTATCAGCGAGTAACATAGGCTATTTTTGGAACGAAGTTCCTTATCGCGCGTTGTGAAAGGGGGCTAAACGGAAAAAATTCTTACGAAAAGTTGTCACGACACTTTTTGCTATAGTCCCGCGCATCTATGACGTGTATGAAAGAATAGACAGACAGAGTACATATATATAACTTCGTTCCATCCGGGTGTCCCTTGACACCTCTCAACTTTTTTTGTGTATAGTACATCTACATTATACCCGTGTGAAACAGTTGCGTTGAGGGCATTATAATTTTTCTTTTTATGGTTGTATTAATAGGGCAAGCCGGGCTTTTGGGCTTGTATGGTTGTCCCGCCTTAGACTTTATATGCGCCGTTAACTCGCACAGTCGGTCGTCCGTGATACGCCTTTAGTTACACATTGTTTAATATGCAAATTTTTTTTTATTCAGTTCCAAAGATTGGGTCGATTTCTGACATTACATAAACATTTATGCTCTACGTCCGACTACTTTAAGCTTTATGGTTGGGAGGAATATCGAAATACTGTCCGGGTAAAGGTCCGTTTACAGAATACTAGCGACACGCCCCGGCTTCGCACGGATGCATTGTAGATGTACTATACACAACTATTGTTCTTACTTATAAACGTAGTATAAGCTTGATATAGTTAAAATATGTTTTGTCCCGCTCTATTATATAAAAAGACTACAGAACAAAAGAATAAAAACACATTTTAACTATATCAAGCTTCTACTACGTTTATAAGTAAGACCGTATATTTAAATAAAATACTGTATACCGGATGCTTTACAGCAACCGTGGTCGCGGGAGACTGAAAGATGACAGTTGTCTTATATTTGAAATGTCACAATGTCAAATATAAGACAACTGTCATCTTTCAGTCTCCCGCGACCACGGTTGCTGTAAAGCATCCGAAACGTCGGGATAAATAATTTAAACAATATAAATAATAAAACGCGTTTTAATCCGGTATACAGTATTTTATTTAAATGTGTGATACTCGCGTTAATAAAAGACAATAAGACCGTATATGTATAAAAATGCCTATCTTACTCGCTGATAATATATTGGTAAAAAAGTCTTCAAATCGGTTCAGTAGTTTTGAGTTTATTCGTTACAAACATATAAAAATTCCAATCTTTCCTCTTTATAATATAAGTGTAGATATGAAATTGACTGAGAAATGTGTCTTTCCCATGGTCCACTAGAAGATTTGGGAATTTATGTTCCCTCAAATATATACCCTCGTGTTCTTACTATTTTAAACATTATATACGCATATTTTATTTCATAGTTTTGTAAAGTGCGTACCTTGTTGAGGACGTTGACGTATGTAATACTTATCATCATCATTGTACTCATTTTTTAAATATGTTTGAGTCTTGTATCAAAAGATAGATAGCACTGGAAAAATTTAATGATTAATTGTACACCTATAGTGTATCATTGTCGAACCCAAAGACGCGATACAAAACACTTTGGGTATCATCGGTTTCAATAATGAGCAGTACAAAACTAATTAAGCTAGTAAATAATTATGTAAATGTAATTTATTAAATTAAAATAATTTAATTCGACATCCTCTCCTGTTCACTGGTATGCGTGTTACTTTTAGTGCCAGAGATCCTGTGTTCGAGTTCCGGGAAAAAAATAAAAAATTGTTTCGGTCCGGCGGGTTAGAAAAGAAGGGGCAGATTCATTTCTGTATCTTCTCCGACTGAAACATTTATTTTTTAAATATTGTTTTCCCGGGACTCGAATCTAGGTCCAATGCCAAACACATCACACTTACACAGCGTCAATTGAAATCACAAGCAACCTTGATATTTCAGAAAACGTCACATAACACTTAACAATCATCTATTGTGAAAAAATTAACATAAATACATTCACTATGCATAGTTTCACCTGCATTTGTTTCTCTTTCAGATATTGGCTATTGTTGTTGAGTACTATACAGCTTCAAGACACTTGGCGTGATCTATATACGAATAATACATAATAGCTTTATATATAAAACAAAGTCGTGTTAGTTACATCATTTATAACTCAAGAACGGCCGCATCGATTTAAATGATATCTTATTTGTTGGATTCTATGTCTGAATAACAGAATAACTATTAAAATATCGGAAAATTTTAGGGAAACAAAATTGAAGAAAATTCATTAGGTTCGGAACTCCGCCATCTTTCGCAATTGACAGCTCATGTCACGCACGCTTATTTGAAATAATTGATGTCAAATGCAAGTCAGTCATAAGTAGGTTATAACCTAAACATTATAGATAGAATAGAAGTGAGTAAATAGAATTAAACATAGATTTTTTTATGTTTTAAGCCAATAAAATAAAACAGATGCTATTTTGTCTCATATTTATTGGAGTTACTCAAATGTCATTGTTGTTTGTGGCAGTGGTAAGATCGGACATTGAACGGAGGAATATCGAAATTCCGGATAAAGAACCACCGTTCGTTGTTGGAAAAACCGTCAAGTGTACATTGCGCGTTTCGGTCACTGGATTTGTGAATGCCCGAAGTAAAGGTAGGCCGACAGCGCATCACTGACTGAAGTTTTGTTGTTGACATATTACCTACCATCAAGTGAAACTCATAGTGAAACTCATGCTCATCTGTCGATATCTAACATAAAAAAATGAAAATACACGTTATAGTGTTTAAATACTTAGAACACATACTGTGGTCACCAGTGCTTACGTGTGATCGATTTTATGTTATCATGGACCATCATCATGGTGGGCAATCGTAAATGATTACATTTTTTGCAAAGATGATTCAAACAATTAATTCAAGAATGCAAATTTGTCTTGTCTGAGTACACGATAACTTTCGAGACTCATTAATTCAAAATACACTTCGATAAAATTCTAATTTAGTATATTAATTAAAAAGAAAAGTATAATAATCAACAAGTAATAATTATTATTAACCGACTTCAAAAAAGGAGGTTCTCATTTCGTCTGAATTTTGCTTCTTTTTGTATGTTGGTTACGCGATAGCTCCGCAAGCTATGCAGGATTGGATAATTTATTTTTTGTTTTGTAGGGCATATTTCAGAGGTGGTCCCGTATTATTTTTGGAGTTGGTGCCAGTACAGTTTAATCCTACTTTTGCAACAAACTTCCGAACTTTCAATATTTTAATTACGTATTTATATTTTCATTTAGATTATCATTTATCATAATTTATTAAATATTGTATTTATGCATTCTTCTACCCTTATTTTATCATCCCTCTTAAATTCTGGTAAAAATAATTAGTTAAGCGTATTTTCGATCCTACTCTTTTATTATAATATACTAGCTGATGCCCGCGACTTCGTTCGCGTGGGGTTCACTTTAAATTTTATTTTTTTATAAATTTTATTAGTGGGGAAAATACTGTATCCACCTCGATATTTATTTCATTTAATTGATCATTTTCATTTTCGGAATATTTTTAAAATTCCCTTTTCTCGGGATTCCTACCCGGCAGTCCTTTGATTAATATATTTGTATAAATTACAAGAAAATCGGTTCAGTATCTTCGGAGATTAGCGTGAACAAACAGACAGACAGACAGACGGACAGACAGACAGACAAGAATCTTAAAAATTGCATTTATGCATTCTGCTACCCTTCTTTTATCACCCCTCTTAATTTCTGGTAAAAATATTTAGTGAAGCGTAATTTCGATCCTACTCTTTTATTATATGTATGTATAATAATAATAATATGTATATATATATATGTATAAGTTGATAAAGGAGAGGGCGCGACGTAGTCACGTAACGTATCGGTTCCGCGCTAAATTGTGAATTAAATTTATAAACGGGTGAAATTCGGCACAAAAACTAAGTGCAGTGAAATTATAAATAAAGGAATTGTACATTATATTGTGGACAAAGCACCTAAACCAGTGATTAATCATCTAAATACAAGCAAAACAGTGAAGTGAAAAAACGGTATTACTATTCTGCAAGTGAATTATATGCGCATAAAAGTTGATCTCCTTAACCTACGAAGGACAGTACGTAATTCAACAGCGAATTATTCATCAATAAAGTGAAAAAAAAAAAAAAAAATCCTAACCAACAAAAAAATGGTTTGTGCAATAACACTATAATGACACATCAATATCGATCAAGGTAATAACGCCATCTAGAGGATTTACTGAAAACTAGCTTAGCTCGAGGTAGCCAGCCGTCAGCAGTCTCTAAGTCATCGTTCCGCGTGCAGTACCTAACCAAACCAATAGAGGACAGCACAAGTATCAAAACAAAAATATTTTCTTACTAGTCGAAAACATAATATCGTGCAAACCATGGAAGAAGTAATGAATATGCTCCAAAAAATACAAACCGAACTTAACGAACAAAAACTGACTATTGTGCAATCAGCAAATAACGTTACGCAACAAGTTACGCATAACATAAATATCAAACTAGAAGAAAAATTCAAAATAATGGAAGAAAAATACAATAACCTAGAAGAAAAGCTTGAAAACCAGGAGAAAAGATTATACTTCCTAGAGAAGCAATCAAGACAGAGAAACATCGTTATATTCGGCTTAGCGGAGACGGAAACATCTTATGAAAACTCAGAAAAAAACATCATAAGTTTCATAAAACGCTACTTTTCTATAGAGCTAGAGAGCAGTGAAATACAAGAAATTAGGAGAATAGGGAAGAAAGGAGAAAAACCCCGACCGATTACTGTAACATTCACTACACTGGGCACAAAAATAAGAATTTATAAACAGAAAAAAGTATTAAAAAATACTGGTTATTATATAAATGAAGACTTTCCACAACACATTCTAGAAAAAAGAAAGGAATTAATAGAACAAATGAAAATAGAAAGAGAGAAAGGAAACTATGCCACCATCAGGTATGATAAATTAATAATACGCCGCAATAACGCAGATGCATCAGGCACTAAGAAAAGAACCCTGCCAACATCACCGGGCATAAACTATCCTACAGGAACAATACAAGGTACACAAGTAAACAAAAAGAACAAAACTCAGACAAAACAAGGGCTACAAATATCGACAAGTTTATCAGATGGAGTTCTTAAACCAGGAATACTTAGTTTTTTAACCAACAAAAACCCTGGAAACCCACGAAGTGAACAAATAGATAAAAACTTAAAACAATAGCAATTACCGCCCCCCTCTCACATGGAAAACACGACAAGTACACAAATAAAGAATAAAAAACATCTTCCAAGCCGGCCGGTCACCGTGGAAGATCACGACCAAAACCCTCCAGAGAAAATAAAAACAAACAGTACAAAAAACAGTCATCATAATACCCTACACATAATAACATACAATGTTAAAACTTTGTCGACATACTCACGATTATTGGAATTAACAGAGTGTTTGAAAAATATAAAGTTTGATATTATTGGTCTATCAGAAATTAGAAAACTTGGAAACAAGATTGAAGAACACGACGAGTTTATTTTATACTACATTGGAGAAACGCCTGGATTATATGGAGTAGGATTTATTGTCAAAAAACATCTAAAACGATACATCATAAGCTTCACAGGACTATCAGAAAGAGTAGCGTTGTTAAGGATGAATATCAATAACTTAAAACTAAGTATCATTCAAGTTTACGCTCCAACGGAGGCGTCGAGCGATGAGGAGTTAGAATTCTTCTACAGTACTGTCGACAAAGCTATACAACTCTCAGATAACAATATCATAGTCATGGGAGATTTTAACGCCAAAATAGGACAAACCAATCCTAATGAAGTCGCTACTGGCAACCACGGCTACGGAGATAGAAACTGTAGAGGAGATAGACTCATTGATTTTGCGCACGAGAATAATCTGTTTATCATGAACACCTTCTTCAAAAAAAATAGTAAACAAAGATGGACTTGGAGATCTCCTAATGGCAAAATAAAAAACGAAATAGACTATATCTTGACAACTTTACATAAAAACATATGCAATATACAGTCTTTAAACATCACTTACCCCTCGGATCACAGACCTGTGAGAGCGACACTTAACATTCTTCCCATAACAAAAAGTCGGTGTATGTTCGGCCAATGCTCCAGATCCCAATTAAAAAACGAAGAAGAAATACAAGCCTACAAACAAACGCTGAATAGTTGTATAACAAACTTACTCAAGAATTGGAGAGACGAGGACACCGTTCAAAATCACTACGATAATATCATAAACGCAATAGACACCAGCCTAAAAAAAGCTTACGAGGTTTCACCCAGTACAAATCCAGGGAAAAACCAGGCACTATCAGCACGCACAAAGGCGTTAATTTACAGAAGACAAGAATTACAAAAGACAAAACCAAAATCAAGAGCCATGAAAAATGAACTAAAAGCACTCTACAAACTCATTAGTAAATGTATCTACTTAGACTACAAGGCGCACCGCACAAGAACCTTCGAAAAACACCTTAATACTACAAACAGTGTCAAGAAGGCATACAAGGAACTGAGAACACATAAACTATGGATTGAAGAGTTGAAAGACAAAACAAAAAATACCCAAAATAGATCAGAAATACTGAAAATAGCAACAAAATTCTATAAGAAACTGTACAGCACACCGAGCCAATATCGATATGAATTACCAGACACAAATAGAGGAGAGACGAGAGCAAGCATAGAAGATTCTGAAGTGATTAAAGGGATTAAAACACTAAAAACGGAGAAAAGCCCAGGCCCCGACGGTATCGCCAATGAAATCATAACAACTGGATGCGAGTTCCTGGCAAAACCACTAACTCTACTGTTTAATCAGATACTGAAAAGCTCATATACACCTCGTCAATGGTCAGAGTCAAACATTATATTGCTTTACAAAAAAGGAGACCCTAAAAGCATAAATAATTACAGGCCGATAAGCCTACTACCTTCACTATATAAACTGTTCTCCTCAATAATCGAGAAAAAAATAAAAGAAAGCACAGAAAAATACCAACCTATAGAACAGGCCGGCTTTAGAAGAAATTTTTCAACAGTGGATCACATACACTCGCTAGAGATGCTGATAGAAAAATACCAAGAGTTCAAGAGACCACTCTATATTGCCTTTATCGACTACCAAAAAGCTTTTGACTCTCTGTTCCACTCTTCAATTTGGGATACGCTACTATCTCAAGAAGTACCACTAGACTACATAAAAGCCATAAAAAATATCTATGACAACAGTACTAGCAGAGTGAAGCTAGAGACTATAGGACCACCCATACAAATAAGCAGAGGTGTACGGCAGGGAGACCCACTCTCGCCAACTATCTTCATAGCGGTGCTACAGGCCATCATTGGCAAACTAAATTGGGAAAAAGTTGGCATAAATATAAAAGGACGTTACTTGAGTCATTTGAGATTTGCTGACGACATAGTCCTACTCTCAGAAAATACAAACCAATTACAAGGAATGATAAACGCTCTATACGAAGAAAGTCGTAAAGTGGGCTTGGAAATCAACCTAACAAAAACTAATGTCATGACGAACCATACTGAAAGACCAATATACCTGGAAAACTCACCTCTAACATATGTAAACGCCTACATTTACTTGGGAAAGCAAATTTCATTTAACCAAGGAAATAACGAACAAGAAGTAGAGAGAAGAGTCAACATCACATGGAAAAAGTTCTGGAGCTTCAAGGAAATACTCAAAAGTAAAATGACCATACGAATGAAAACGAAAGTCATGAACACATGCCTACTGCCCTCTTTAACATACGCCTGCCAAACTTGGAAATTTACCAGAAAAGTAAAGAATAAAATTATATCTAGCCAAAGGAGTATGGAGAGGAGCATTCTGAAAATAAGGAAAATCCAAAAGATCCGCCACACTCATATAAGACAGAAAACTCAAGCCATTGACGCTCTCAATTACTCACAAAAGCTCAAATGGCGATGGGCTGGTCACGTAGCGAGGCTAAGCGATAATAGATGGACAAGAGAGACAACACAATGGACAGGGCCACTAGGACAGAGAAAGAGAGGAAGACCAAAGGCACGATGGGTAGACGATATCATAAAAGTAGCAGGTACTCATTGGCTACGAGCGGCAGAGAATAGAGAGTACTGGTCTTCTCTGGAGGAGGCCTTTACCTTTCATGGAGAGGGTTCTTGCTAAAAAACATTAAATTAAATATTGCTACTATGTTATGCCAATTACAACACTAACTTAAAATCAAATCATCAACTAATTAATTTACTTATATATTTTTTAAATGAAACTACAGAAATGAAATGGATTTGAATATATCATTATTATAATTCAATTATTTGTTAATCATAATCACATTAATTTTAATTTATTTATTTCTAATCAATTTTACATGCACACTGTAAATGAAATTGTACTATGGAATGCAAGAAATAAAAGGCTTTTTATTTTATTTTATTTTATTTATTTATATATATGTATAGATAGATGTATAGAATTATCTCTCTTATCTATGGTCGTGGTGGAAACGGAAGTTTGTGTTCACGGGAACCCGGATTATAAAGGCTCATTCCATTTTTGAATTTTGTTATTTAGTTAATTGGACACTGTTAAGCAATACAGTGTCAACCTACATGATTGCCATTTTGAGAAAATTGAGTTTGAATTATTAATCAGGTTTTATAAAATTTCTTTTAAAAAATAACTGAAATAATAGTTTTTTTTGGAATTATTATTATTAGACTAAATATATTATGTCGTTTTTCTTGGTAGCAATCAAAGTAATTGAATTTATTGCATTATTATTAAATATTTTAAACATTTGAGCTTTTCGTGCTCGCTAGTTTTTTTCTATATTTTTGCTATTAAAACGATTTAAATGATACATAGCTCTTTTGAAATATGTACTCCAGCTCATAATTAACGTACAAAAATGTAAATTTTGATAATTTACATTTTTGTAATTTTGTGGGTTGACTGTATTGATTAACAGCGTCAAATTGTGGTTGATGATATCTTCCATTAAATTTGAATCGTGTTGTTACAGATAACTATGAACACTGGCTGGTTAGCATGGGAGTGCATAGTATTTGCGGTGTTCATATGCGCATCATCCTGCCTACCTCTATGGAGTCGCAAGAAGGATGCCAGCGCTGGGGGGGGCGCCAAGCGTGCTTACATATTTGCAGGGGGAGGCGTTTCCGTGCTCTCCATGATGTTGTCGGTAGCACGCGGGACTTTGGGTGTGCGATCGTTTTTAGGTAAGTCTATTTTCTAAATATAATCTACTTAAAAGGAAAGAGATGAATAATAAAACCGTGGCTTACGTTATGGTACCGACTAGTGATGTACCGGATATTCGTATCCGCGGATATCCGAGGGAGAAGAAAGATCCGTATCCTTATAGATATTTTTGGTACCGATTTCACTAATTATTTTTTTGTTGTGAAAAAAATAAGAAAATTGCGCGGAAAATTAGAAAATTTAAGAATACTTAACCACCATATTAAATTATTTCTAATGTACCTAACCATAGCGCTTTTTCAATTCAAACTTTTTTGATGTAACCTTATGGCGTTTGACATAACATTGACAGAATGCGTGCTGCAAATATCGTCAAGGACAACGTCTGTCGGGTCCGCTAGTATTAGTATAAATATATATAATCAACAAAGGGTTAAGTGTTACATTCGCTTTTGCTTTTTTTAAAATTATATGCCATCAAAAACATAAATTGTAAAAAAAGCCAAGTCTTGCAACTCAGTGCTTCTATCGTAAAAAGTTGTGAGATCCATATAATACCAAGTCGGTCAATTTATTCAGTCTCTACTGAAGGATCCTTCTGTCTTAAGTTATTACATAATAAGCTATCCTAACAACATCTTATAGTGATCATATCAATGCCAATATTAAAAATCTTTGATATTTAAAATAAATAGATTGACTCGGCTATCGCATGAAATCACAATGTATCTTTTTTATTTTATTAAAAACATAATGTATCTCACAAGCAATACATATTATATTAAATTAGATTGTTAAGTGCGATTGCCAAGTCAATCTATTTATTTTAAACATCAAAGATTTTTAATATTGGCATTGATACGATCACTATAAGATATTGTTAGGTTAGCTTATTATGTAATAACTTAAGACAGAAGGATCCTTCAGTAGAGACTGAATAAATTGACCGACTTGGTATTATATGGATCTCACAACTTTTTACGATAGAAGCACTGAGTTGCAAGACTTGGCTTTTTTTACAATTTATGTTTTTGATGGCATCTCATTTCTTTTTGTAGATAGTCCTTTTCTTAGTTTATTTGGATAAGAATTAATACAAAGCTATGGATAACAGTCTGATTTTGATCGGCATTTTTATCAACTTTTTAATGTAAAAAAGTAGTTATAGTGACATAACTACAATAGTTGGACATATGGTCTCTTGAAGTTTTTTGTAGATTTTCATATGTTCTATAATATTGTAGAACGTTTTTTTGTTCTATCATCAGTACTTTCCGCAGCACATGCGGTGAAAGACATTTTATGGCTAATTTTTTTACACCTTGGGTTGTTTTTAGTAGGGATTTCTGAGGATCTCTATTTTTTCTAGTAATAAATATATGTTATATTACTCAGTGATAATGTAGCTTTCTAACGGTAAAAGAATTTTTAAAATCGGTCCAGTAGTTTTTAAGTTATTGATTACATACACAAATACAAAAAAAAATTGTATATCTAGAAAACTGGACCGAAGTTTCAAAATATTGTAGTTTTTCCTTGATTTATAGACTAAACACTAATTGTATTCTAAATTTCAAGTTTCTATGTCTGCTAGAAGTGCCTTAGAGTTTTGATGATCGGTCAGTCAGTGAGTGAGTGAGTGAGTGACAAATTATCAAACTTTGACTAGTTATAATTCTTAAACTACTGGTTCAAACAGAATGATATTTGAAATATACCGAGTTTATACAATGCCTGCTTAGTGACTGAAAATTCAGGATTCTAGTTTTATCCACAACGAAGTTATAGGGGGTCGAAAATGGCCCGAACTACTTCGAGAAAAGGATAGTACGGCCGTGCCGCTTTTTGCTCGACTTGGCGGGGGCACTACCGTGCCCCCAGATAATTATATTTTGAGGATAAGTTATAAAAATATCGAACAACACGATTATTATTTTTTTTCATAATAATACATCACATGATTGGAATCTTGCTAAATTGACTGTTATTGGCAATTATAATTAAGGGTTTTACCAGCTATGACTCATAATAATATTTATAATCTCTCACATGACTTACGAATTTTATTATTTTAATATTAATTGGTGTATATAATATATTTTATTAAGTGAATTCTCAAGTCCCCTAGCGGGGCAAGGGGCAGACCCATTTATGTATCTGTTTCACTGATAATTTTTCTTTACAAGAAAAAAGGTGTGACTTTCTATGCCCTGCCCGGCTGAAACTTTTTTTTTATATTCCCTGGGATTCGAACCCATGACTTCCGGTGCTAAACGCATCGCACTTACCATTGAGCTACGGGGGCGGATTCGAACCCGCGACCCATCGGAGTGCAAGGTAGGTTTTCTACCAAATGTAGGTACTAAAGGCCCGTCACCAAACATTATTTATTGTTTGTCAATTTTTTTCTATGTAGATCTTTTACTTTAAAAAAAATAAACTTTACTTAGCTTCCTTGGAGCGACTCGAATGGCATTTGTGTCTGTGAGTAAATCTTAGCAACCGCTTGGCTGATTTGAAAACAAAAAGGTTTTGTTTATTTTCATTTGTGGCACAGTTTTTTTTTAAAACTTTGGTAATGTTAATTCCGCTCCGATATGCCGCTACGTAGCGTTATGGTCAACTAGTCATTTCCATATCTAAATTTTAACTATTTAAGAAAGTTAAGTACGGTAGAACCTCGATCATCCGAACCCTCAATTATCCGAACGCTCAATTATCCAAACGGCGTTGGCGCGAAAGATACATTGTTGTTCGCTCGCGACTAACCGCTCAAAAACGGATTACAGTTGTTTTTTATGAAAAAAAGACTAAAAAATGCATTCGACTTTTTTCAACCTTTTAAATATAATATGTATTTCAAATTTTAATAAATATGTATGAAACTGTTATATGGTAAGGTGTTGCTTATAATCACGTGTCCCAAAAAACCCACGTTTCGACTATCCAAATTTTTGATTATCCGAACTACGTCCCAATTAGTTCGGATAACCGAGGTTCTACTGTACTTACTTCCTTTATTTAGAAATACATAGTCCTTCAAGTTATATTGTTGTGTTAAAGGAAAATTAAAAAGCTAAACAAGCCAGACAACAAACAAAGCCATCTCGATTCTTGAATGAACGAATGGAATGCAACGTCGAGTCTTTCGACGCTATATCGTCTTTTGTTCGTTTTAAAATGAATGTTTTCGTCCGATGATTTAACATCGTTCATAATTGAATCCAAAAATAAACACTCGTAGTTCATTACTTGGAAACGTGTCAAACCCCATACAGTGTTTACGGGCACTTTGACGCGTTCAGTAGGACACCTGCCGTGCGCACCGGTGGGTCGTGGGTTCGAATCCCACCGGAATTCAAATTCAAATTCAAAATTATTTATTCATTTAGGTAACACAATGTACACTTATGAACGTCAATAAAAAATACATATTAAATGCTTCTAATTTTACATTTAACGCCAGTTCTCAAATCAAGGGCGTAGAACGGAAGAGAAAAACTGGCAATAAACTCTTCGTCACTCTTTTTAATCGCCAAGTTTTTGTTTTACAAAATATTTGTAAGGCGCTGCAACTATTACACCATGTTCCACATGACATATTTAAGTAATTAACTATAATAATAAAAAAATATAAACCAGAAAAAAAAACAAAGATTTGTCCTCTATCAGCAGTAGGCATGGTGAAATAGGAGCACGCACTTACATTCTCGTGGGAACAACACGCAAATACACAGTGGAAATAACTAATATAACCGCATACACGAATGACGAATTCAAGTCCGACCTGTCACCACAAGTAGCACCCGTTCCCGTATAATTTTCTGTAAGAATATCTTCCCCACGTCTAGTAACTTTGGGCATTGAACGGGTGGGAGGTATATCGAAATTCCGACTGGGTAACGAACCACCGCACCGTTCATAGATGGAAAAACTTAAAAAACAAAGGTTTTAATCTGGTAAAAGTAAAGCGCAATACACACTGAGCCCGCCGGGCCGCCGACGAAGTCCGGCGACACAACCCGGCGGCCTGTATGAAAAGAATCATGTCGGCAACATGCGCCTGCACGTGTTACCCGCCGACATGTCGGCGGCTTGGGTACGCCTGCATTCAGTTGCCCGGCGACGCTCGACCACCAAAATTATATGACACAACCACACAAACTTTATCGACAGGCGGCAATCACTGACTGCCAAATAAATTTCTTATCTCAAGCCGCCGACATGCCGCCGACCAAATTTTCCCACTTGTAATAAGTGAAGCCGCCAACTAGACCGCCGACAAAAAGTTGCCAACATATGTCGGCGGCCCGGCGGGCTCAGTGTGTATTGCGCCTTATATATACTAAAATTATAAAGAGGAATGATTTCTTTGTTTGTTACGATTTAACTCAAAAACTACTCGACCGATTGTAAAATTTCTTTCACCAAAAGAAAGCTACATTATCATACGATAGTACATCTACATTTTACCCATGCGAAGCCAGAGATATAATCAAGTTGTATGAACTTAAGGTATTTTGCTACGTAATTCAATACACGTCAACCATTTATTACTTCTCAAAGCAGCTTTTTGTTACTACTTCAATGAACACGTATTATTTAATAAAAAGTTAAAATAATAAAAATTTATGGCCTCAACAAAAACTTGAATGAATACGCATTTTTTGCGCCAAACACGTTTTCTCATAAGGAGTCATGTGCGTATTTGTAATAAAACGTAATAGTTCGGTAGAATGTTGTTAATATAGAGATGTTAAGTTTAGAATCTTAATTATTATAATATCTATTTATTTAAAAAAAAAGGCAAAAAACAGCTACATTTTAAAATGAAACTTAGTGCTAAGAAAGTATATATATGTACATATTATTTAGTTTATTTGATTTTTTTATGTATAAGTATAATATTTTTAAACTTAAGGCTTTCATGACCAAGAGTAATACGGCACGGTATAATAATGGTTAACGTCACATAAATATGTTATAAGTCTACTTCTCATATAGTTATTTTTAGTATAGAATAGGGCAATCTAACAGTTTTTCGGCCTAGCAATCTTCTATAATGGTTCCCTGGAAGAAATTACTGTTAGTAGGTAATAAGGCCGCCTTTTGTACTAAATTTTAGAATTAAGCTCCATACCTACTATTATCGATCTATCTAATCTATGAAACGAATACTCTTTGATTATTTATATGTCTAGATAGACAGTCGAAGCTGAAAACGCGTCAAAAAATATTGTGTCCAGCTGTTAGACTCTTTATACCTTCCCCGCGCTCAGTAGCAGTTGGATACGCTCGAGTTTGTTTGTAAAATTATCTTGTTTACAATGGCGGTTTGTGTGATTAAAGTGTGCTGAAATTACAAAGGACGATCTAAAACAACAAAAAAAGTTACCTATCATCGGTAAGTAACATTATTTCGTATCAATTCCAGCCAATTAAGCCATTGTAATATTTCGAAATTAAATAATTATTTATTTCTGCCATTTTGTGTTTGACGCGTGTGCTGCCAGTTTATGAACCCAAAAATACCTTAAAAATATGACCTAGTATGTAATTCATAAAGATATTAGAAATAGATTTAGCGTCGACATGTGTGCCGTTTTTAACCGACTTTTAATAAAAAAGTATGTAGTTTAATTAAAGTCGATTGTTTGTTTTAGGTCGTTTGCAGCGCGACACTCTATCTAGACATATAAATAATCTAAGCGAATACTATTTATTTATTCAATAGAACGGCATTTTTGACGGGCTCGTTGGCGCGTTCGGTAGAACACCTGCCGTGCGCATGGATGGGTCGTGGGTTCGATTCCCACCGGGAGCACATGCTTATAATTTTCTGTAAGCATGCTTTCCCCACGTCTGGTAACTTCGGGCATTGATCGGGTGGGAGGAATATCTAAATTCCGACCGGGTAACGAACCACCGTTCATAGATGGAAAAGCCGTGAAGTGCATATTGCGCGTTTCGGTTTCAGTCTATGGATTTCCGAATGCTCGAAGTAAAAAATTAGGTCGACAGCGCATCATTGACTGATGTTCTGTGGCTGAGGTATCACCTACCATCAAGTGAACCTCATGCTCGTCTGTCGATATCTGACATAAAAAAAAACGGCAAAACAAACTACACTACGAAAATCACAATGTAAAAACAAAAAAAATATAAGAATAAAAATATCAATAGAAAAAAAATAACATAAATAATTATTGAAGACATATTATGTGGATGAAGGGGCTATGTAAAATTTTTTAGAACTCCTATTTTTTACGTTGAGTGAAGGTGTTATTTAATTATAACTAAATTTGACAAATTAAATTATTTTATATGTCAAATTTAGTTATTAAATAAACAATCAAGAAAGTTAATAATTGTCTAAATAATATGTAACAACACTGCTTTGCCCATTTTCTCGAACATTTACAAATTGTATCACGCTAATTATTAGGTATACTAATTAAACACCTAATAACCACGCACTTTCGCATTAACAGTTGCTGGCATAGACATTTACGTCATATTCGCTCTGACCAATGGCGTGGATTTTCAAATATTTGAATTCCCAAAGTTTATTTGTACTTTTTAAAAATTAATTTCTTGCTCCAAACTGAAATTGTAATAAAAATATTGATGGAAGCGTAATTCTGAAGTAATAAAGTTTATTAAAAAAAAAAATTGTGTGTGTGTACCAGAGTACACAGGTAAGAAGTGAAACTTCTTTACGACATATCATTTTTGTACTATTTGCAACTTCACGAAAATGGGGTAGATAAGGCTTAAGCCTTAAGAAAAAAGATTTTATCACTTTCAAATTAATATATTGTTATTCTTATTTCAAACCAAACTTCAAAACTAATATATTGTTGTTATTATTATAATATATTACATTATATTCTTTACGTCACTATACTAAACTTTGATAAAAAAAGCAACATGGCGCGTAACCGAAAAACGTGACGATACTTACAAAATTTCTCCCATACGTCGATAAAGAAGTTTCACTTCAATAATTGATCATTGGAATCACATGTATATCTAAAAGTAAAATACTCTACTATAATAGTACTCGTAGATAGTTACATTGTCACGCATGTATCAAGATCGCACAGCCGGGCTAGCATGACCGCCACGAGATATATCTCGCGCGAGAGAAGACAAACTAAGATGTTAAATATCTCGATATATTATATCTCGACATCGACAATTTTGATAGAAAAGATATCTCGATCGACAAATGTATCTATTTTTGATATTAAAAGTCGAGTTTTAAGTGTAATTGTCATGTTAGACCCGAAAGAAATAAAGCGATAGTCGATTGAAACACGAGAAAACGGTAGACAAAATTTTGTCGCGCTTGTCATGCTAGCCCGGCAGTAAGCATTAATGCAACTGCTACGCAGAATGCTTAGTTTCAAAGGGTTAACGACATTTATTAATCTCAAAAGAAATTACATTTCGCTTCATGAGAATTACATACATATTATAACTTATAAGTAACTTATAGGTAAAAAGCAACTTTGCACAAAAATCTTTTACATTCAACGCTACTTACATCTACAATAAATTAAATAGAGAACGAGCAGTAAAAAGATTAAATAACTATCAATTCAAAAAAAGACTTCGACTGGCTAGGAAAAATTGATTACGACGGCACTGAAAAATTAATAAGATAACTGATAGAAGAAAAAACTCACCATAAACATACTATAATACTCAAAAAATAAACAAAATAAAATAAAGATAAATACGAAAAATCCGGATTTCAGTATAAAGTTTTTGGCAACTCTATTGTGAGGTTATATATTTACATACAAACATAGATTTATATTTTTATTATCTTTTCTTTTTTTTCTTAATTAGATTCCTTGTTAAGGCATAAGTTAATGTTCTTGGTTTTTTTATTTTCTTTCTTTGTTTATTTAAGTTACAATGCATGCCACCTGTACTCTCTTATTGTTGGGAAGGAACGGGCCTCCTTAACACAGGAACTCCCTAGCTAGGAGGCCAGAGCCACACTTAATTAAGATGATTTGTATACATAAAAGTGGTGAAATAAATAAATAATTATTATTATATAACTAGGCATACAGACTTGATTTTTTTATGAAATGCAACACAACAATTAAACTAAAAGTATGTTATCTTAACTTACAATATTTCTATAGTTTCTATTATTTTATTGAATAAGGTGTTTAGTATTAAGAATGTAATGAGAATTAAAGTCAGTGTAACATCGACCGTTCTTGAGTTTTGTTCATTATTAATAGTTTTTAAAAACATAATTCTCCTCCGTTTGACTAGATTGTTTATCAAGGGAGCAAACCACTATTTTAAAGGCGTGTTTTTTGAATCCAGAAAGTGTTTTTGAACTCGAGTTTAAAATAGTGTTGCTCGCGAGATGAAAACTGTATATTTTATCACTTCTATGAGAAAATAAGTAAGTGCAAGTCATGACGTAGAATTACGTTTACTTATTGACAAACAGAAGCAATAAGAAACAGAAATAATTAGATCTTAAATTCGAATTTGAACAAACAATAACAAAAGAAATAACACTTTCACAGAAATCCTTTTTTTTTTGGTCCGCGCGAGGAGTATTTTTTGCCAGCCAGTAACGTTTTCATACAATGTTCATGATCAATCTCTTTGGTAATTGAAACATTTACTAATAATAAGCTATTTTGCTACCTGTATGCAGAGAACCAACTAGCTCTTTTCGAATAGATGTGATAAAAAAAATATTGTCTGTATTCCAGGTTTTCCATCTGAGCTGGTATACTTCGGTTCCTCAATATGGGAGACGATGTATGGAATGATACTGGCATTTCCGGTAGTCTGTTGGGTCTTCATACCGATCTTCTTCAGGCTTCATACCAACTCGGTCTACCAGTACTTAGAGGTAAATTAATAAGACTTTATATACCACGAAGTCAGTGATGCGCTGCTTGCTTTTTGCCGAGCATTAGGAACCGCTATGTGGTTCAGCGAATTAGGCATCTCTTATGGTCTATGTAAAATCCCATCACCCTTTCTACAGCCGCAGTTTGTTTGTTTGATTGATTTTGAAAGACATACTCTGAAACTGTTAAACCAATCTGAAACATTCACTATTAGAAAGTGAATTTCTTATAATTATTAAGTACCTACTCATTAGATATTTATAATATTTAGTTATCAAATGTATTATATAATTATATATAAATGTAAGGATCGGAGCATATGGAATTCCGTGATCTCTGCCTACCCCAATGGGAAAGAGGCGTGATGTATATGTATGTATGTATCAAATGTTTACAACTGCACGGCAACAAAATAGGTCGACAGCGCATAATTGACTAATGTTCTGTGGCTGATGTCCATCAATTGAACCTCATGTGAACTGAATATGAATATTTTAAAGAGGAAAGATTTGTATTTTTGTATGTAACGAATAAACTTAAAAACTACTGGACCGATTTAAATTCTTTCACATATAGAAAGCTACATTATCAGCGAGTAACATAGGCTATGTTTTGTGTATAGTATATCTACACTGCACCCGTGTGAAGCCGGGGCAGATTGCTAGTCTAACATAAAAAATAACGACTATATTCTTTCATTGATTTGATTTTTACTCATTGAAATGGGGTTTTCTACTTTTTAATTACTTATTAGATTAAATTATTAATTACTTTCACAATTATAATATATATGTCGCATCCGGGTCATGAGTATGGATCGTCAACATCACACAAACGTCAAAGTGACGACAGAGCCTAGATTTGGAGAGGGCAACGTTAATAAAAGAACGTGCATTCGGTGATCGAGATACAATCGTATGGATAATCATACGGATCGCCCACAGAGTAACGCTGGCCTAGGAACTGTATTGTGTCAATACACAATTAGTACGAGAGTGTATTTCTTGTCCGGATTCCTGATGACGCCCATAATAAGTGACAGTGTAGATAATGAAGCTCCGATATATATGTCTATCTGTGTTATTATCGGTTAAACCCAACATACTAGGAATATTCGCTTCAAGTAAATTGATCAGCCGCTGAAAATCACAATTTTTAAATAATGATGCGATAAAATCGGCCTTGACGGGCTCGTTGGCATGTTCGGTAGAACACATGCCTTACGGATCGATGGGTCGTGGGTTCGAATCCCACCGGGACGACATGTTTACAATTTTCTGTAAACATGTCTTCCCCACGTCTGATAAATTCGGGCAATGATCGGGTGGGAGAAATATCAAAATTTCGACCGGGTAACGAACCACCGTTCATAGATGGGAAAACCGTGAAGTGCATATTGTGCGTTTCGTTTTCTGTCTATGGATTTCCGAATGCTCGAAGTAAAACTTAGGTCGACAGCGTATCATTGACTGATGTTCTATAGCTGAGGTATCATCTACCATCACGTCTAAATGATACTAAAAACAAGAGGACGCTGAAAAGCATCCGAAACGTCGGGATAAATAATATATATCTATATCTATACTTAATATTATAAAGAGGAAAGATTTGCATTTTTGTATGTTATGAATAAACTCAAAAACTACTGCACCGATTTTGAAAATTCTTTCACCAATAGAAAGCTACATTATCAGCGAGTAACATAGGCTATGTTTTGTGTATAGTACATCTACATTGCACCCGTGTGAAGCCGGGGCGCGTTGCTAGTGTATAATAAATCGCGTTTTATTCAGGTATTAAGTATTTTATTTAAATAAATATCCCAATTGTTGTGGTTTAAGCACTGGCTAGATAAAATCCTAGATATAACAGTAAGATAAAACCTACACAGACATTATCTATAAAACGACTAACACTTATGTTCAGAATTAAGTATTTGATGACATAATGAAACTGAATGAAATTTAAACACTTTGTTGGCAACACTAAGCGGAAAATTGTTGCAATTCAAGGAAAATAATTAAGTAAAAATGATGTTGTTTCAAAATGGAACAACAAAATTGCTAAAAGTGCAATCATATTGTTATCTAAAACGTGAATGTTTTTACAAAACACTCCATTATTTTCATGATAATTTTTTTCATATTGTATATATTAATTGGAGACCAAAAACATGAATTGGCTGTGTGAAGAATTATATATGTTTGAGAGGTGTGACTGATGGTATGGCGAGTGAAAGAAGAGAATGGAAAAAGAGAACATACTGCGCCGACCCCAAATAAAAAAAGGAACAGGGCAGAAAGAAGAAGATATGTATATCATAGATGGAAAAACCGTGAAGTGCACATTGCGCGTTTCGGTTTCAGTCTATTGAAGGTTCGAAGGAAAAAATAGGTCGACAGCGCTAATAGATAGAGTGATTCAAGAGATATGTATAATAAAATCCATTAAATAGTGGAGAAGTACTGTTATTTTTGAGGTTTCTAATGTGATGTCGTAAATAATTACATTTTTTCCGCTTACATTGCAAACGCAGGCTGAACCCTACGAGTTTTATCAAAATAATGTACTAAGTATTGTACACATTGAAAAGGTCTACAGAAAAGTCTGTGATGGTATGTATATGTCTATCTCTTATGGATAACCCACAATAACTTTTTTTTGTCATTTACTTTTTACGACAAATAATGGCTAATTTTCGAAGCGATTTTAACCAATACAGCATTAATCCTTATCCAATAAAATACCTTAAATACATTGTTGATTTAATATAGCTCTATATGGCCCTCTACAGCATATGATTTAAATGAATATTTTCGAAGATATTACAGATTTAAAAATTGCGGGACGTAGCGTT
This sequence comes from Anthocharis cardamines, assembly GCA_905404175.1. Taxonomy (NCBI): domain Eukaryota; kingdom Metazoa; phylum Arthropoda; class Insecta; order Lepidoptera; family Pieridae; genus Anthocharis; species Anthocharis cardamines. The sequence goes on along the minus strand of FR989972.1, from coordinate 1,482,899 downwards.
TGCGGCGGTACCGGCCGGTATTTTTTTATATACAACGTTCACAGTTTTTCTGTAGTGTATTTAGTAACAGCATTGCACCCATGCGAAGCCGGGGCGGGGCGTAGTCTAACATAAAAATAAACCTACATCTACCCCTAAGGCACTATACATTCGTTTATGATTATTTGAAATTCCAGATGCGTTTCGGCTCGAAATCAGTGAGGCGGCTCGCAGCAGCAACCTTTCTTCTGCGTCAAGTGTTTAACCTGGCTGTCACAGTGTACACACCGACAGTAGCCCTACATGCTGTGCTTGGGTTGCCGCACTGGGCTTCAGCAGCTGTTTTGACTGTGGTCGCTGTTGTTTTCAACTTGCTAGGTGGATTGGCTGCTGCAATTAGGTAAAGTTCCTACTTTAATATAAAATAGCTTTAACCGGATTAAGATGCGAATTATAAAAAAATAATAATTAATCTTACAACAGTAATATTAATATAAAATACATAAAAAACATTTATTCGCTAATACACACATTCATACACTCTATATAATTTTATAAATATAAATTCCGCTATCTTCATTCACTATGGATAAGCCTTAAGAAATTATAATTCTTAACTTTTTCAATCTACCTACCAAATACGCTTACTCGCTATCAATAATTAACACAAAATAAATTTTACAAATATACCGTCAATTCGCTGCGCTAATTATATTAAGTTAAAATTGTTTTTTCTCTGTAAGTGATTTAATGTAAATCTTTTGAGAAAATAAATGTCTTTAACCGTAATTATTACCAAAAAAAAAAAACCCTCACCCCTCAAGCCGCCATAATAGGGCCCACGGGATCGCGATAGTGTACTGCCGCGAGCACCCGGCGGTCAGGACAAACGGCCTCCCTCCTCGTCCCGCTTGTGCAAACAATCCTCAAGTTCACAAACTTTGATCACCAACTATTTCCACACTTTTAAAAGCGAGAAACACTTAATAACCAACCTGGGAATCGAACCCGGGACGTATGCTCTTTCGGATGAACGTGCGACCGCAAGGCTACATTAAAATGCATAATTTTCGCGTTACTAAGACAATATAAAGTAGATTTTTTTATAAACTAGGTGTTGACAGTGACTTGTTTCGCATGTAATATAAATAATTATTATCTTTCATCTGCATAATAATAAAATGTTTAATGTCAAAACAGGAATTTAATGCTGTATACCGGATTAAAACGGGATTTATTATTTATATTGTTTAAATTATTTATCCCGACGTTTCGGATGCTTTTCAGCAACCATGGTCACGGGCAGACAGAAAGATGACAGTTTCGGATGCTGCCTGTCATTAAAACAATATAAATAATAAATCGCGTTTTAATCCGGTATACAGGATTTTATTTAAATGTGTGATACTCGCTAACAAAAGACAATACTAGGAATTTACTTGTATCCTGAATCGCGCTACCACAGTTTCTTCGAGCGCTAAGTATATAATATACAACATCTCGACATCAACCACTGGGGCCTTAGGGCCGGCCAGTCAGTGGTTCGACTGGTCGAGGATCCTCCCTTTAGGTTGGAGGAAGACCTCACCTTCGTTCCTCCACACATACTTAATAGAGGAAGAGCCTTCCTTCCTCCATGTTGGTGACCACGACTTGATCTTCACCTTCCACAAACTCAAAGAAAGTATCGATATTTTCAGAGCTGATGTTATTCAGACGTTGACTATGGTATTGGTGAGCGTTGCCTTCATCATCCAGGCTACGGTCAAGTCCGGTGGACCCGTAAAAGTCATCGAAGACAATATAGAGGGGGGTAGAATGAAATTTTTCAAGTAAGTATACCTTCCTAGTTCTATAATCTATATATATATAAAAGAAAAGTTGTGTTAGTTACACCGTTTATAACTCAAGAACGGCTGTACCGATTTTAAAGATATCTTATTTGTTGGATTCCTCTATGTCCGGAATAAGATATAAGCTATTAAAATATTGGAAAAAATCAGGAAAAAAATATAGCATAAAATTAATTATAAAATAAATTAGATTCGGAACTCCGCCATCTTGACAGCTCACGTCATGCATTCTTAGCTTTTTTGGAATAACAGATGTCCACTGCAAATCAGTGACATATTAGACAATTATAGTGGGTAAATGGGCATATTCAAATTTAAGAATAATTATATAATTTAGAAGCCAAAATTGTGGCAGTACAACGTCTGCGGGGTCCACTAGTAATGTTATAAAGAGGAAAGATTTGTTTGTTTGGAAAGATTTAACTCAAAAACTACGGGACCGATTTTAAAAATCCTTTCACCAATACAAAGCTACTTTGTCAGCGAAAATCTTTCAAATTCCGAAGATTAAACAGTAGTAAACAACTATTGATATTTTTTGCTGTTTAAGCTTTATCTACTATACTTAGTACAAACATGATTATATTGTTACCATGAAAATAATTTGGGGCCAAGGGCCTCTACTACTTTGTTGCCCTAAGGGCTCCACACTTCTAAACCCTGCTTGTGGCTAACGTATCACTTGATGGGAAGTGAGTCAATATAGACATAGACATATATTTATTCACAACAAACACACGCACATACAAAAGTAACTAACGACAAGAAGGATATTAAAAGTACATTAAACAACTTAAATTATATAAACTTAAACCTATATTGTAAACTAGCTGATGCCAGCGACTTCGTTCGTAAAATCGTAAAAAAGTGGCGAAATACTCAAACTATTTCATTTCCATATCAATCTGTTATTGACATCTGTAGGGTTATTCACGATCATTCGAAAACTTTCCGTTCCGATATTACAAGATTTCGTACCGATATATCAAGCTTTCTATCATTTTATACTAAGATTCTAATCGGAAACTCCCGAAGAATGCCGATGCTCAATCCTATGGGAATTGTGAATACCATTTTCATATCCGGTAAATACGAAAAAACTTTCAGTGGGAGAGCGTAGCTTTCCGGGCGGATCGATTTCGAATGATCGTGAATAGCCCTACTGATAATTCGAAAAAAATCGACGCGAGTCAGTTGCATTGCAATTTGTTGAAATGGTGCCTTTAAAATACTCTTTAAATGATGATAACTTTTCTTTCCGGCAACCGATTTCGATGAAACAAAGCCTATATGTTGCCCCGGGCTTTGCTTAATATATTTGTCTAAATTGCATGAAAATCGGTTCAGTATCTTCTGAGATTATCCCGTACAAACAGACAAACAGACAGAACAAAAAAAATTGAAAAAAATCCGGGTTTGTTCTATTTCTCTTCTTACATCCCCTGACTCAGTTTTTAGCATTTTTTTTCTATGTACAAAAATTTGACCTCTACAGTTTTATTATATGTATAATAGATTAACAAACAATGTACACGGCAGTGCCTGTCATGAAAAGGAAAGCTACTCAGCTTAAGTCAGGGAGATTAACACTGATTTTCAGTAGTTTCCTGGCTGACCGGTGTGTCCTGGCCATTTACGAGGCAGTTAAAAATGTGTAAAACAAGGGAAAACAAGTATATTTATAAATAAAAAACAAAATTAAAAAAGAAGGCATATAAATGATCTAAATTTAATTTAATAAGTCAGTATCAAAAAGCATTACGCAAAATAAATAAATATAAAATATCGTGATGGGTGAAGGGAATACGATTAATTAAATTTAATATTCAAAATCAAAAAAAAAACAAAAGTTTTTTATTTCAAATAGGCCTTTGCAGGCTCTTATGAAACGTCTAGTTGCACGGTTCCAAAAAGTGGGTCTCATGGAGAAGAACCGGCAAGAAACTCCATGGACACTCTTTTCAAGAATGGTTTAGCTTACAAAGATTCGGTTACAATAGTAATAATCGGCTGAGAAGTTTATATAATGCAAGGTATATAGAGATTCTATACAATGCAAAAGAAAATATTAATTTTAATATCTAACATACAAAATTATAACTTCATTATTATCCTTTAAATAAAATACTGTATACCGGATTAAAACGCGATTTATTGTTTAAATTATTTATCCCGACGTTTCGGATGCTTTTCAGCAACCGTGGTCGCGGGAGACTGAAAGATGACAGTTGTCTTATATTTGAAATGTCACAAAGTTGCCATATTTAATTCAATTAAATTAAAAAAAAAAAAAAAAATTTAATTTAATTGAATTAAATATGGCAACTTTGTGACATTTCAAATATAAGACAACTGTCATCTTTCAGTCTCCCGCGACCACGGTTGCTGAAAAGCATCCGAAACGTCGGGATAAATAATTTAAACAATAAATCGCGTTTTAATCCGGTATACAGTATTTTATTTAAATGTGTGATACTCGCGTTAATAAAAGACAATTTCATTATTATCCTTTCCAGCTTCACATGGGATCCAACAGTTCGCGTGAACACATTCTCAGCGATCATCGGACAACTCTTCATGTCAATGTCCGTTTACGGCTGTCAGCAAACCTTCGTCCAACGATACTGCTCGGTATCTAGCGAGTCCAAAATTCGAAAAATTCTTCTCACGAACATACCAGTTGTTTCGATCTTGTATAGTTTATCCTGGATTGTTGGAATGGCTTTGTACGCCTTGTATAGACAGTGCGATCCTCTCATGAGTGGCAGAATTAGTGATCCGGACGAAGTTTTGCCGTTTTACGTTCAAGATCAGTTTGGTTTTTTGCCAGGGATGTTGGGGTTATTCTTGGGCAGTATATTCAATGGGGCATTGAGGTGAGTTGATTATTTGGTACGTTTTGTGATAAGAAATAGGAACGAACATATGAGTTGTGTTAAGAATTGCCCACTAACATCTTGCGAATGCACTGCCTTTCGCAAAATGAAAGGATAACAAATACGGAAGAGTGTAAAAAAAATTTACATAGGTATTTAATGGTATCTCTTGAATACCAAACCGTTGCTTCAGAGAGTTTAATGAAAATTTAGTTTATTAAACTCTTATTTAAACAATAATCTATATACATTCCATCTTTATAAATACGCGAACCATTGGCATATTAAGTTAATGACGCGAACTAATAAATTTTCTAATGAAACCAAACAGTATTGTATGACTAAATATAAACTAAAGTCATCCCCAACATAAAACAAAATGTATTTATATTTTATCTCTTCTCAATTTACTTAATTAAAGTTCTTATGAGAATAAAGCTATTTAAATTTAGGATGCCAAATAAATATACATATAATAATATCTATATACCTTAACATACATTAATGCACTAGAAAAATATACCCCTTTTCTTTAAGACAAATATGGTTCAAATGTGACTCTTTCTATTACTGATATTTATATTTTAATCAATAACAATATTATCATTTTAGTACCTATCTACACTATAATATTATAAAGAGCTTGTATTTTTGTATGTTTGTAATGAATAAACTCAAAAACTACTGGATCGATTTTAATAATTATTTCACCAATAGAAAGTTACATCATTTTTGGTGTATAGTACATCTACATTGCGCCCGTGCAAAGCCGGGGAGTGTTGCTAGTCTTGTATAAACATGCACAAGAGTTCTTCATTATTTTGTTTAATTTTTCAGCTTCCTGGTATCAAACATAAATTCGTTGTCAACCGTAACTTGGGAGGACTTCATCTCAGCCGCACCAGCGTTTAAAGATATCACCGACAAGCAACAACTCAGAGTAATCAAGATCATTGGAATTATTTATGGTAATTATATTTATCTACAAATGATAAGGCATATAATCTGACATTGGACCAATCTGACCATCATATTTATGCGGCTCAAAAAACAAATCTAAATTCCGACCGGGTAACTTCATAAATGGAAAACCCGTGAAGTGCACATTGCGCGTTTCGGTCTCAGTCTATGGATTTCAGAAGGCTCGAAGTAAAATAAGGTCGACAGGGTTTAATTGACTGATGTTCTGTGGCTGAGGTATCACCTACCATCAAGTGAACCTGATGCTCGTCTGTCGATATCTAAATAAAAAAAATCTCAAAGGTTTTCAATAATATTTAAGGCAAGAGTGTTAGATTAGTTAAAAATATTTTTTTTGACCTACTCTTTTTGGTATACTACAGACTGTATGTATGTATATATCTATTCTAGCAATCATCATAATGGCGCTATCTTTATTCGTGAGGCTCGTGAATGGTGTCATAGAAGCGAGCATGCTGGTTACTTCTGCGACATCCGGTGCTCTTCTGGGAGTGTTTCTACTTGCGGCTCTGTTCCCAATGGCTAACGGGAAGGGCGCGCTATGTGGGATGATTCTCTCACACGTAGTTACAATATGGATGGCTATCGGGAGATTACTGTATGCGAATACTAAAGTCGATATGCTGCCGCTATCGGTGGAGGTAAGACGTTTTTACTGTATGTTAAACTATGTAGTAACTCGCACTTTCCATGGGTGCAATGCAGCTGTATTATACACAACTATGTTACTCGCTGATAATGTAGCTTTCTATTGGTGAAAGAATTTTTAAAATCGGTCCAGTAGCTTTTGAGATTATTCATAACATACAAAAATACAAATCTTTCCTCTTTAAAAGTACCTATAGAAGAACACAGATTCAGCCTCACATTTGCGATGGGTAAATGTTTTTATAGAAGATTTTTAATTAATTTATTTAAAGTTTGAAATTCTTATTTCCCTACTGGGACATGTTTTCTCTGAACATTTGAATTTACGGGCAAGTAGGTGATCAGTATTATGCCCTAATCAATTAGATTGAAACTAAACGTTCGATCTACTGTCTACACTTTTCCATCCACAAGTTTATGGAATTCGTGGATTTTTTTTTTTTTTTTTTTTTTTATGTCAGATATCGACAGACGAGCATGAGGTTCACTTGATGGTAGGTGATACCTCAGCCACAGAACATCAGTCAATGATGTGCTGTCGACCTAATTTTTACTTCGAGCATTCGGAAATCCATAGACTGAAACCGAAACGCGCAATATGCAGTTCACGGCTTTTCCATCTATGAACGGTGGTTCGTTATCCGGTCGGAATTTAGATATTCCTCCCACCCGATCAATGCCCGAAGTTACCAGACGTGGGGAAAACATGCTTACAGAAAATTATAAGCATGTGCTCCCGGTGGGATTCGAACCCACGACCCAGCGATGCGCACGGCAGGTGTTCTACCGAACGCGCCAACGAGCCCGTCAATTATTACGTTTAATATAAATGAGATAAATAGTGCAATAAAGGCAGTTTTCGCCAACAAAATGTATTCTTGTTTTAGAACTGCACTAACGGAACAGCGAGTGAACTAAATCCAAGTCCAATGGCGGTAGTCGTGAATAATACTCTCACTCAGTTCGCTTCAGTGTTCCAAACGATAGATAGCACACATATGCCTAGAGAAACTCTACCTGAAGATTTTATGTAAGTATTATATAAAATTATTATTTTTAAGCCGATGTTTCGGATGCTTTTCAGCAACCGTGGTCACGGGCAAATTGAGAGGTGACAGCCCTTGGATTCTTTATTAGTAATTGATCTACGTTATAAAACATTTTTTTAATGTTAGATATCGACTATGATGTTCACTTGAAAGTAGGTGATACCTCAGCACAGATTACCTCGATCTGTATACCTCAGCCACAGAACATCAGTCAATGATGCTCCGTCGACCTATTTTTTACTACGAGCGGTCGGAAATATATAAATGTACTAACCGAAACGCGCAATATGCAGTTCATGGTTTTTCCATCTACTCGTATGAACGGTGCTTCGTTACGAGCCCGTCAAAATAATATGTTTTTTTTTATTTAACTCTGTGTTTTCTGTTTTCAGGTACAATGGACTGATGAAATTCTACTCCATATCCTACATGTGGTATGCAGTAATAGGGACAATTATCTGCGTTATTTCTGGAGTTATCATTGGCTACCTTACTGGTAACGAAAATGATAAATTTGACGAACGCCTCCTCCATCCATTAGTGGCGAAATTCGCACCAAAGATGCCAGGGCGATCACATACGTTCCCTACGTCAGATCAAGACAAAACTTCAGAGGAAAAAGAGACTTCTGATAGGACTTGTGACACGATGGTTGATGATGAAAAACCGACTTTTTCACCAGTGTTTGCGACGAATAGTAGTAAAATGTTTGATACGCATGACAGTTCAGTAGTGCCAATGAAAACAAGACTGTGATATTAAAATTATAAACATAGATTTACTGTTAAACTTAAAAATATTTAGTTAAAGTGAGACTGTGAATATGATTAAAATATTGAGTAAAGAACTGCATAACCACTCAAACATCCCGACCGCGCGAGCGCACTTAGGAAAAAATTCCTTATCTCAGTAACTCAGGCGCAATGTACTGCGTCGGCTCTTTGCGTTAACTCAAAATTGCGCCATGACGCAACAATGTGGCGTTGTGACGCAACAACGCTTCTAGTTCACTCGTGGCCGAATTCTCGAACGCTAATGAACATTGAGTTGTACTTAAAAGTATATCTAACCCTTTCATTACGAAGGTAAAATGAAAGAAAGAAACATTTTAAGAAGCCCTCAAGTTTTGATTATCGTGTCAGTATTCCGCGGTCAGTGAGTGACGGCCTGCGCCGTGCGCCAACACATTTTGAATGTGTGAGTTGACTCACCCGGCGCAGTGTGGTGTGTTGACGCAATTGCGCGGCAGCGTAGTATTACACAATATGCTATTTTTTTGGATTCTCATGCGTTTTAGGATGGTTGAGTGGTTATTAAGTTTTGTAAAATTAGCACGAGCTTCTTGGTGTGTTAGTTAGTACCGTTCTGATGGGTTGCGGTTTCGAATCCCACCGGATATGACACGTTTATTGTTTCGTTTGAAATGAAACCCCTACGTCTGGTCACGTCGGGAATAAAACAGGAAGCAATATATAAATTTCCAACCGAGCCAAAACCAACCGTTCATATATGGAGAATTGGTGCATTTTGCGTTATATTTTATAGATTTCAGTCAGCGTCACGCTCTTTTGTAGATATCTAACACTAGTAAGACGCCCCGGCTTCGCACAAGTGCATTGTAGATGTACTATACAAAATGCCTATGTTACTCGCTATCAGCGATGTAGCTTTCTATCGGTGATTTTTTTTAAATCGGTGCAATAGTTTTTCAGTTAAATCGTAACAAATATTTCCTCTTTATGATAATATTAATATTAGTATAATATAAAGTATAGATAATATTATATATCTAAATTAAATAGCAATAGAGCCGGGTGATTAAAATAATTATTTTTCTAAAGTTTTTTTTATAAAACAAACGTGGCTCACGTGATGGTAAGTTATCACCACCACCCATAACCATCTACAACACCAGAGGTCTTGCAAATGTGTTGCCGACCTTTAAATTTAATAGATTAGTTTGTTTAAGATTAGTTGTATGTTATGACGTTATAGATTTTAAAATAATTAGAAAAATATTGAATTTAAATGAAATTGCTATGGCCATTTTGACGGTTTAACTTTTTGTCTTGTACAAAAGTTAAAACTTCCAAGATGGCCGCATTTGGTTCATAGAGTGCGGTGAATTATACTCATTATTATTAGTAAATAACAATAATAATGATTTTTCTACGTCCTTCTAGTTGTATGGATAATTTATATTTTGCCATTTCTGTAACTATTAATAATATATATGTATAAATTAAAAGTGCAATTATTAAAATGGAATGAATTAATTATATTATATATAGGCCGTGATCGTATATTGACAAAACGAAATTGTTCCGCAAAACTGATATCTTTCTATTTATAGAAATATATCAGTTTTCAGCCCAGCCTGCCTAGCATGACCATCAATAGATGTCTCGCGGACGAGTGAAGACAAACTAAGATATAAGATATCTCGACATCGACAACTTTGATAGACAAGATATCTCGATCGGCATATATCTCTACTTTTGACATTAGAGGTCGAGTTTTAAGTTTAAGTGTCATGTTAGACCCGGAAGACATAGAGACATTAAAACACGAGAAAACGGTCGACAAAATTTTGTCGTGGTTGTCATGATAGGTTGTATGTAACAAAGTTATGACAGCGATACATTTTGCTTCTAACTTAAGTAATGTCAGTTGTTATAAACAAAATGTAATTAAGTAGGACTTAATTTCAAAGTAACTTAAATGTACTTTACAGACTTCGAAGTATTTTTGTATCGAAAATTGGTTGGTTTGTGTTTATTTTGTCAAGTCTTATAATATTGAACGCATGTTTCATAAAACAAATGTTTTTGATTTTATGGTCGCGTTCCGATGGGCTGTGGTAGTTATTCTTGGTATTTCGGTTTCAGCTTATTAAATAAATGCTCAAATTAAAAGTATGATGAAAACGACAATGTTTTTGTCCTATTTCATTTACAAAATCATTATTGAAATAGAAATTCAAAATAGAAATATCATAGAAATAGAAAATTTATAATATGAGTCGTATCGAATCAAAGGCGGCTATCTGACTTATGGCTGATTGTTGGCAATTTAAAAAAGAAAACGTTATTCTCCTTTATTTTTGTATTAGGTATCATTCGTTGCATGTTTGAGGTATCTATGAATATTAACAATTAAAGATAAAACCAAATATACAAAAAACATAACAGTCTAAACAACAAGAACTTATTTTATTTTGGTAGATTGCCGGACCAAAAATGTCAGAGAGCCGCCATTGATTCTATACGACTCATATATTCCTTTTTAGAGGAAGACAAAAAAAGAGATGGATTGCTTGTGTGAAGATTGCATTCTTTAAGAAATGTTTGACATGATGAATGTTATATTGTTTTTTATTAACGTGAGTATCACACATTTAAATAAAATACACCGGATTAAAAGGCGATTTATTATTTATATTATTTGTTTAGGAATAGATGGCGTTAATATGGCAACTTTGTTATATTTCAAATCAGACAGCTGTCACCGTTCTGCCCGTGACCACGGTTGCTGAAAAGCATCCGAAACGTCGGCATAAATAATATAAATAATAAATAGCGTTTTAATCCGTTATGAAGTATTTTATTTAAATGAGGAATCTTTGAAAAGAATAGATGAAACAAACATTATTGCGCAGATCACAAATTTTATTTGATAGCTCTTCCCACATATTATGTTGAAATCTGATATAAAAATGTTAAGTCAGGATTGATTACACGTGTATAAATAAAGTTTATGATAGTCTTAGATGTCTGTGATAACATTTAATGTTGAACACTTGACAAATGTTCAACATTAAATGTTATCTGAAATAAATGAAATTTAAAATGTATTATATTTTTTATATTTGTATTGTTAGTATTAAAGAGTTATCCTACTATGACCGCACAAGGAACGTGTCAGGCAAAAATATTCTTTGTATCGAAATGTATAAGACCGTTCCATCAGCGACCAATATCGTCGCGTGCTATGCACAGAGCATCAACAATAGGGAATATGCATTTTTTTTATTCGATAGCTAACATCGTCAAAAAAGATATCTAACGCAAAAAAAAAAGTATGTTTATTTAAAAAAATTTTTGACCCTCATTGGAATCACTGCATATTCCCTAATGTCGATGAGAGTATTTTGCTCGTCCTGCCCGCATAGCATGACCATGAAGACTGAAGAAAAAGTTGTCGACTTTATATGTTGTCACATTAAAAAATAATAAAAAACAATGAGGGAACAATATTTGTTAAAAATAGCAATACCTCTATGTTTTTTCGACAAAATGTATGTCTTCTACGAGAATTTTGACGATCGTGGTGCGCATGTTATAATTTTAGACTCGGAAGACAAAGAGATAATCGATTAAAACACGAGAAAGAGGGTCGACAAATTTTGTCGTGATTGTCATGGTAGGCCGGCTGATGTGACATTCTAGTGAGCATAGTAGTCTGTGACAGGGTCGGATTAAAAGGGCTGGAGGAATTGGGGCAACAAATAAGTAAAAACCTGGCCCCAAATTATTTTCCAAATAAAATGAACATATTTTTAAATATTTAAGATCAATATAATCACGAGTGTACATCAAAGGAAAATATGTTTACGTGTCTATTGTTGGGGCCCCTCTTTTTTTAAGCCCGTTTTTAGGTGTAGCCCCAGATGCCCTAACCTAAATCCGACCCTAGTCCGTGACATGTCTTTCCGTGCCTGATACGATCATAGCGCGGCCATGGTATGATATGCCGGCCTAGCATGACAACCGCGACAAAATTTTGTCGACCGTTTTCTCGTGTTTTAATCGATTATCTCTTTATTTCTTCCGGGTCTAAAATGAAAATTACTCTTAAAACTCGACTTTTAATATCAAAAATACATATATTTGTCGATCGAGATATCTTTTCTATCAAAATTGTCGATGTCGAGATGTAATATATCGAGATATCTTACATCTTAGTTTGTCTTCTCTCGACCGCGAGATATCTCGTGGCGGTCATGTTAGGCCGGATGGTATAGTGGGCAGACACCTTTAAGTGACCTTTGAATATTTTCTATAAATCGATAAATTTTATTAAGTAGCTGATTCGTATGTATTGTATGATGTATTTAATAAATATGGTGAAGGAACCTCGCGGATTTTTGCGTTATTGCGATCACTGTATACAGGATTTGATCAAAAAAAGCGAACTTCGTCAAGTATAAAATACTGATATTAAAAAGGTATTTTTTTAGTTTTGCCTCAAATGGATTAGTATGAAAGATTACAAAGGTTTGAAAATCGGATACACTATTATATTTTGATGAATTTTTAAATAACCTTGCATTAGTGATTATTTTTTAAAAACGAAGAGTATACAACTAAATATGTATTACTTCGATGTTACCACAAAAGTATTTAGGTAAATATTTACGGTAACTTTGAGTAGAAGTGGAAAATAAAATAGAACAATTCTCTTTTCATGTGTATATCTTAGGGCTGACACGTCTTGTCCATTTATTGATTCAGGGTTGTCAAAATTTTAATTATTTATTGTTATATAAAATTGTTGCCATGCTGTTATGTACTTATATTGATCAGTATTAAAATAAATGTTATGTGACGTTTGTAAGAATTAATCAAATAAAATATTTTTATAAGAATATTTGACGTATTTAATCGTTTTATTTTATTCTACGAGTATATGAAACACACATTTTTGTGTCTGTTTTATGACCATTAAAAAAATGCGTGATGAAAAAGCCTAGTTTCGTTTTTTCTGTGTCTACAAAATTCATCAAAATCGGTTTAGAATTCTGATCGTCGAAGCATAATAGACAGAGTTACATTCGTATGTATCGTATTAATGAAAATAAAGTATGGCAGTCTGGATTGCTTAAGATCATGAACAAAGTGCGTCTAAAATTAATAATGAACACTAAGGCATTAAACGGGTGGAAGGAATATCGAAATTCCGACCGGGTAACGAACCACCATTCATAGATGGAAAAAACCGTGAAGTGCATATTGCGCGTTTCGGTTTCAGTCTATGGAATTCCGAATGCTCGAAGTAAAAAAGTAGGTCGACAGCGCATCATTGACTGATGTTCTGTGGCTGAGGTATCACCTATCAAGTGAACCTCATACTCGTCTATTGATATCTATACTAATATTATAAAGAGGAAAGATTTATTTGTTTGTTATTTAAAAAAAAATCACCAATAGAAAACTCCATTATCAGCTTTTTTTGTGTTAGTACATCTACATTGAACCCGTGCGAAGCCGGGGCGGATCGCTAGTGTAACATAAAAAATAATAATAAGAAAAGTAAGTGGACATTTTCTTAGTTTTTTAGTAAAGTAATACTGTAGTTAAATAAAATACTGTATACCGGATTAAAACGCGATTTATTATTTATATTGTTTAAATTATTTATCCCGACGCGGACGTTTCGGATGCTTTACAGCAACCGTGGTCGCGGGGAGACAGGACTTAATAAAAGACAATATAATACTGTAGTATTTTAAGTTAGATGTAAATTACTCACTAATGTATTTAAGTTAATACGTAATAAGTTGGCTAGATTGTAACACCACAAAGTTCTTATACAGTATATTAATGGAAACAAAGTATGAATTAAATAAACAATAGAGAAACATTGCTCCTACAATGCAAATATTTAAGTTTTACGGCAATATTCTGAGCCAGTACTAAGTGTAATGGGAAGCCATAAATACGCTTATAAATTGTATTTGCAAGCATTAATTCTAACAAATGGTTCTTTCCCACACCCATTTGAAGTTCGACACAATTCGCGATAAAACTTAACCTGACGAATACAGGGATGGACTCGGGACACATTTTCGTCACTGGGCAATTTGGGAATTCTTTTCCTTGTAGTAACCTTTGTCACTCTCTTTGACATATTTTTCCATAGAGTTAGTTATAAAATACAGGGCTGGAATCAGTACGCACATTCGCTCGCTGGGCAATTTGGGAATTATTTTTCTTGTACCCAGTAACTTATTTCACTCTCTTTGACATGCTTTTTCCATAGAGTTAGTTATAAAATACAGGGCTGGACTCAGTACACATATTCGCTCGCTGGGCATTTTGGGAATTATCATCAGTCAGTGCCGGTATCAAGGCCACTGACACACCGGGCAAGAATATTGTGACGACCACTTAGGGATATCAATATCGATTATTTTTAATTGAGTATCAGAGAGCATATCTTTGAGGGTAGAAAGGGAGGTAGGAGACTGCAAACGTCGGCGCCCCTCCTTTGGCGCCCTGGGTCGTTGCCACATCGCGATACCCCAACGCCGACACTGATCCTTGTACATAGTAACCTATATCACTCTCTTTGACATGTTTTTCCATAGACTTATTTATAAAAATACAGGGCCGGATTCAGTGCACACATTCGCTCGCTGGGCAATTTGTGAATAATTTTCCGTGTAATTAGTAGCCTACGTCTATCTCATTAACATGTTTTTCCATAGAGTTATAAAATTAGAAGTGAATCCGTTTTGCGTGTAAGAAAGACAAATCAATAAATTCCCGCCAAAATACAAACTGCATCTTTTCAAGGCGAATGCTGCATATTCAGCTATTAAAAAATGATCATGCTCTAATCTTGCTTGCAGCACATCATTGACTGATGTTCTGTAGGTATCACCTACCATCAATTGAACTTCATGCACGTCTGTCGATATCTAACATAAAAAAATAACATATTAAAACACTCCTCTGCGAAAATCCTAGCTACGCCCATTTAAAGAGTACTAGCAGATAAGTCCGGTCCTGTCCCCAGGCTTTGCTTATGCAAATCGCGAGAAAGGACACTTGGCAGAATTTGGTTTTCAATGAGAGATTTGGCTCGCAATGTGGCGGCGCTCTGTCTTATACTCACATTTACGGAGACGCTTCTTTGATTTTCCTTTCAAACGATATTTAAAACCTTTGAATGGAACTTGATTTTAAATATAGTTTAAATTACTACAAGATATGGGTAACCGATCCATATAAGCAGGGGTGAGACCAAAATACAAGCCCAAAAGCTTTAACGTAATTATATATCTATACTAATATTATAAAGAGGAAAGATTTGTATGTCTGTTACGATTTAGCTCAAAAACGCTATATTATCAGCGAGTAACTATTTTGTTTGTGTATAGTACATATATAGATAATAGCCTATGTTACTCGCTGGTAATGTAGCTTTCTATTGATGAAAGAATTTTTAAAATCGGTCCAGTAGTTTTTGAGTTTATTACATAGAAAACAAATCCAAAAATACAAATCTCTCCTCTTTATAATATTATTAGTATTAGTATATTATTTATTTTTATTTGTTTTATAACAGAGCGGACAACCGAGCAGGTGGGTTACCTGATGGTAAGTAATCACCACCGCCCATAGACATCCGCGACTTAAAAGTCTCAGATGCGTTGGCGGCCTTTCAAAAATTTATAGGCTCGCTTTTTATTAGTATTAGTATAGATTCCAAAATCCATATGATCGAAATACAACCGAAACGTGTTTTACACCTTTGTAGGTACATTTTAAGATGTTACGTTATAAAATCAGGCGTTTATATCGATAAAACTAAGTTCTCACTTACACAATTTTCACTACACTTTACGTGCACTTCGTTAAAAATATCTGTCACTCTCCGTGACCCAATTTAACATTAATTTGCAATTCTATTTATGTAGATCTGTATTCTCTACCTTCTATATTGTTTGAGATTTTGCATTCCGTATTGTCACTAATATAATAATTATATATTCATACAAAACATAGTTACTTTCGCTATCTATAGGTCACTTCATATTGTACATTGAAAACCAAACTGATAATATATACTAATATTATAAAGAGGAAAGATTTGTTTGCTTGTTTTTTTCGATTTAACTCAAAAACTACTCAAATCAAGTCGAAATTGATAGATTAAAAGACGCAATGAAAGATTTACATATTTAAAAAATCACTTAAATTCAAATTACTGATATGTACAACGAGTAACAGCGATGTTCAAAAATAGAAAAAGTATCACAGACAAAACATGAAAAAGGCGCGAAGTTTTACACAGATTATATCACAACTTTAACAGAATTTTTTTTTGAAGTCGGTCGAGAAGTTTTTTAGTTTATTCGTTACAAACATATAAATCTTTCCTCTTAATAATATTATAGTGTTTCTATTTGTTTCCAAGCATAAAAATAAATAAATCTAAATTATCAAGTACGTAATAATAATTGACAGTAATTTCTAAGCAGTAAAGTAAGTAAGCTTTCCCCAATAAACAATGTTGTACGTAAAAAAACTCGAAAAATAAGATAAGTAAAAAGTAACCGTTGGGGAGGTAAGAGAAAGCATCGCGATTGGCAGCAACGTCGTGATTTAAAAGTTGGGTCTCGTCGCCAATTCCAACTAGAACGTATGGCCCAAGTTATAAGAGAGCCGCGATTTACTAAAATTTAACCCAAAAAATTGTTATCAATGAATAAAAACATGATATTCGCTTTATTATTTATACCGAGCGACGCAGACGGTACAAAAAGCTTTCCAATAATCCGGTAAAAGTTATTTTATTTAAATGTGTGATACTCCCGTTAATAAAGGATAGTATTATTTTACAAAGTTGCAGTAACTCTTTAACTGTGTAGAATCGAAATATCGTAATAAATAATTATATTAAAAATTCTGCCTTAATCATCTAACAATAAAAGTTATTTCATTTAGATGAGTATAACAATTCATTAAATACCATATTAAGTGTCGCTGGATTTAAATGTTTTATTAAAATACATGTCATTCATATAGGAATGAAAAGGATATAAGACAATAAGGAATAATTACTATCATATAAATAAAGGGGAAACAAAGTCAGTCAGTCATCACTAATATGTACGTTAGGATATTATAGAATATAGATGACGATTGAAAGAAAATAATGGAAGAAAAGCGTATTACTCCACCAAAAAAAAAAAAAATAACAAGCTTAGAAGAAGAGAAATTAGTATTTAATTGAATGCTGTAGTGCAGATGAATGAAAGAAGGAAGTAAATAAAACTATTTATCTTTTTCGATCTATATCGCTCTTGAAAAATACTGGTTCAAAATCATTCACCTACTTATAAAACATGAATAACTTAATTACATAAAGCTTTAAACATAAGCACTGAAATTAATTAACGATAAACAAAAAGCTAGCAGGAAAATTTGTCGTATATGTCATGAAAGCTCTTGACTTCTACAGTGGAAAGCGCAAACGGAAATGCGGTACTTCTGAATCTAAATATAAGTTATGAGAGTCTCTCGTGTGCTCATATGAGTGCCTGATATTTTGTTTTTAATGTATGATCTCATTGGGACATATGAGAAAGGATAATATTTACAATATCTTATTACTAGGTGCTCGCAGTGCTAACCGTTTGCATATTGGTTTCGAAATTAATAAAATACCGTGTGCTAAAAATGAAAATTCGTGCTTCGACATTACTTCAGTAATTTACTAAATTATAAAATAGGCAAAGTGGCTGCTGAGATCTGCTCACAGACACAAATGCCATTTGAGTCGCTCCGATAAACTACAAATTAGAAGTCATTAAACAGAAAACTATATTAAAACTTTTATGTAAATTGCCTCCTTTCCCTATGACATAGTGAAATTGATGAAAATCCAATTGATTTTTCTGGATGGATCTTTAACGACTTTAACACCGCTGTAGTCTAAACTAATATTATAAAGAGGAAAGATTTGTTTGTTTGTTACGATTTAACTCAAAAACTCTTTTTAATTTTAAAAATTCTTTCACGAATAGAAGCTATATTATCAGCGATTTTTTCGTGTACAATACATCTACATTGCACCCGTATGAAGCCGGGGTGGATCGCTAGTTATTAGTTACATTACATATAAAAGTGGTGAAGATCTAATGAAAAAATGAAATGGAACTCTCCAACACAGCGCAGAAAGAAGTAACTTAATGTTTTCGTTGAAAATGTTTTTTTTATTTAAAGTCGCTTAATTCTTACGTTTGTTCCACAACCAACGCTCTAGTTTTTAGAGGGATCTTTATGATGACAAGGTTTCTACGACGCTGTTCTAGCTCTCAATATACACACTTGGCTATGTACAAAGAGAATATTTTCGCGATGAAAATATAATGTTCACAAAATATTGCTGCTTTTACGCGCAACATCAGGTGGGTAGTTGAGAAAAATGTATTCAGCTTAATGGCTTAACTTTCTTAGCTTTGTAATACAGCAGATGGGTCGCGTGATTTACTTATAGACCCCTGTGCGAACTCAGTACGTTAAGAGTTACTAGGGAATGAAGAAGTAGAGTAAAGGAATGCTCGAAGTAAAAAGTCGGTCGACAGCGCATCATTTACCAATGTCCTGTGGCTGAGGTATCACCTACCATCAAATGAACCTCATACTCGTCTGTCGACGTCTGACATAAAAAAGGTAAAGTTTCCGGTACCTGGGGGCACGGCAGTACCCCCGCCAAGACGAGAAAACAGAAGCTCAGAGGGGTGAGCACGAACAAGTATCAAAAGAGTATTCGTATCGTCGAACTGTCATTTGTATGAGATTATTCATACAACTGACAGTTTGACGATTCGAATACTTTGTCGATAGTCGTTCGTGCTCACCTCTCAGGGCAATTACCTTTTCTCGAAGCGTATGATTGACGAAGAACCTCATGAAGTGTTAGGTTAGGACGTGTAGAGCTAGGATCTTGGCTCTTCATAAGATCTAATTACTGTTTTACAGTGAAAGCAATATGTACCTACTCGTCTTGGCGTTATAGTAAATGTTTTTGTTAAGCGAACACAAAAATTGTTGAGCTATATTTTTGGATTTTATAATATACTCGTATAGCTTAAAAATTAATACGCTAGAAAGTTATAAGGGCACGTTCTTAATACTTTGGAGCATAAAACATGGAAACGGACTAATTCCATTACCATAAACTGTGAGATTCCGGTGTCACAGCGACTCTACGAGGAAACGAAACCGGGGCGCCTATTACATAGCAGTGTAACGTAAAATTTCTTCAAATTTTTACTCGCTAAACTTGCTTTAGAACTTGTCAAAGAGAGTAAAATGCTAAAAACATATATATGTACGATAAATTTTCTAAAAATTGATTCAGTCGTGTAGTAATTTTTACAAAGTACTCTTCAAATTTTTTCCATTTTAAAAATAACTAATTATCAAAACACTGGTGTCTTTTTCCACGCCTAATGAAACTCGAATGCCTGAAGTAAAAATTAGGTCGACAGCGCCTCCTACCATCAAGTGGATCTCATGTTCGTCTATTGACATCTAACATTAATAGCACATATATTTAATAACATATGCATAACATTTAACTTCTTTTGAATAATTCTGTATAGATGTTGAAAAATTATGAAATTACAACGATGTTTGGATAATTACAGTTCGGTGTAACGAGCGGCCAGAGAAGGAACTTATCGCGATCGCGCGACGTTTCTCGATTTATGTGCAAAGTTTATCTCTTCCGTTCGATGTTTGGGCCGGGTTACGACGAAAGGTATTCCGTAACACTATAGCCGAATAAACTTCCAAATATTGGAACTTTAAAAAACCGTACGAATAAATTTGCATACTTTTCGGGTCATATATTTTTATATGAATCTATAATAAGCAGAATTTTTCAAAGGATAAAATGTTACTTACTCTCTTAGTTTCCTTTGACCTACAAATATATATGTTGTTAGCGTATACGTGTGGCGTGAGTAAGTATTTTGTTAGGTTAGATATCGACAGACGAGCATGCGCTTCACTTGATGGTAGGTGATACCTCAGCCACAGAACATCGGTCAATGATGCGCTGTCGACCGATCAATGCCAGAAAAAACCAGGACCAGAAAGCTCATCATTGACTGATGTGCTGTGGCTGAGGTATCACCTACCATCAAGTGAACCTCATGCTCATATTCTATCGATATCTAACATTAAAAAATACGTACTATCTAATACGGATATACTTAGATAATTAAACAACATGTATTTTCTATTGAAAATTAAATCATTGTTTTGTTTAAGTCAAAATCAAAATATAATACGATTACGTTATTCGCTTTATACAATTTACAATAACAATCCAAACAATCGGAGTCCTTTGTTTGAATCGGAAAATTGTCCATTTCGATCAAAGGTGCGTCTATATTGGCCTTACATTTGATTTTATAGCCTGGCTATTATGCCCAATGAAGTCTGAAATGTATGTTCGTAAATAAGTATAAAGATATTCCCAATTTGCTTAGTAAAGAGCTGAACAGATATGTATGCGATTTTAAAAAAAAAATACATTTGGAATTTTGGATTTTGAATTTTTTTCAACATGATAATATCTGCGAACACTGTTTTATTCGGTCGCCGGATAATATATTTACATGTATATTTTACTCATGATACATTGCATTGTAAATGAGGTCGGTAAAAGGCCATCAACACACCTGCAAGACTTCTAGTGTTGCAGATGTCTTTGGGGGTTGTCGACTTTTAAGGAATGAAAGACTTCCGATAGGTTTAACATGACATTCAAAAAGGAATTATGTACATACATACTTTAATGTATATTTTGTTGTAATTTAAGAGTAAGTTGTGGAATAAGCAAAGGCTCAGGTATCCAGATAAATCGATGATGGGTTTTTTTATATCTATAAGAGGAAATATTTGTATTTGTTTGTCAAAACGACTCGACCGATTTTAAAAATTATTTCACCAATAGACAGCTACATTATCAGTTACTCAGTAATATATTATACTATTTTTGTATTTATAGTACATCTGCATTGCACCCGAGCGAAGCAGGAGTGGATCGTTTAAAATAAAATAAAACTTATTTGTAGTAAATTATATTCAAATAAATAGCGTATAACGCTCAGCTTAAGATGTCCACGCGAACAAAGTCGTGGGCACCAGCTAGTCTATTATAAAATAAAATACTTATTTTTTGGCCAATGTAGCCGAAGTTTTAGGATGGAAATAAGATAAGAACTCCATTGGGCCGTAACAGTAGGGTCCAATTAGACATTCCAAGGGCCATCAGCCTTGAGTTTTCAATTTTACTCAAAGTATATTCAACTAATGACCATTTTACTTTTGACGTTTTATATTTTGAATTGCACGATTCGTTTATGTTTCATAACAAGGGAATATCTATAAATGCACTTTGAGTACAGTTCTTTTATGTTGACGATTTTGATGGGCTCCTTTCATCTACCTTGTGCTCTGATGGGTCGCGGGTGCGAATCCCGTCAGAACGACATGATTATAATTTTTTTAAGCATGTTTATCCCACGTCTGGTCACTTCACATATCGACAGACGAGCATGAGGCTCACTTGATGGTATTCCATTACTTAGCCATAGAACATCAGTCAATAATGCGCTGTCGACCTAGGTTTTACTTCGAGCGTGTGGAAATCGAAATCCGCAATGCACTTCACGGTTTTGCTATCTATGAACGGTAGTTCGTTACATACATACATACATATACGTCAATCCATAATGAAAAAACTACGTCAAATTTTATTTTTCTATACGTTTAAATAAAAACGGTTTATTGTTACGCGATTTATTGAAGTGAAACTACTTTATCGGGGTTGGAAAAAAAAATTGTGTAACATTTTTTCGTTACGCGTCACATTTTTCCGTTACGCGCCATCTTTGAAGTGAAACTTCTTTATCGACGTATGGGAGAAATAAAATAAATTACTCATTAATTGTATGCATGTCTATAATAATAAAATAGCTTTAATTTAATACGGAAAAAAATGTTTTTCTTAAGGCTTAAGCCTTATCTACCCCATTTTCGTGAAGTTGCAAATAGTACAAAAATGATATGTCGTAAAGAAGTTTCACTTCTTACCTGTGTACTCTGGTACACACACAAATTTTTATTTCTATAATATTTAACGAAATAAATG
The DNA here is from genome assembly GCA_905404175.1 of Anthocharis cardamines. NCBI lineage: Eukaryota > Metazoa > Arthropoda > Insecta > Lepidoptera > Pieridae > Anthocharis > Anthocharis cardamines. The sequence goes on along the minus strand of FR989972.1, from coordinate 1,460,552 downwards.
GTGGTCCACAATTTTCGCACTTAGGCTAAGAACTCACGGCGCGGTTTTCACCCGCGCCCGCCGCGGTGATACAAGATAACCGCCGGTGCAGCGGGACCCGCAAACAATCGCACCCGCCGCGGGCGTAAAACGCGTCGTGAAATGTGCTTTAATTTTTTACATAAATATCTGTATTCTACAAAGGCTGCGGGCCCGCAACCGCGGCGGGCGCGGGTGAAAACCGCTTCGTGAGTCCTTAGCCTTATTACTCTACTTTTAACGTATACAAATAAAAAATAAATCTCCCAGCTTATCCTGTTATATAACATATAAAATATGAACGATCTAAACCTCGCTTCAAAAGTATTTTCGTGTATATAAGAAAATACTAAAACGTCTTTCAAAGCAAGATCGCTCCACAGCTCTCTCAATTGCTTTTCATACGTCTCCGCATGCAACAACGCTCTCAGAACATCACGGATTTAAATACCATTAATCTTTCATACTTTACCGAACTTTTATATGGAGTAAATGTGGCGAAGTAGATCCCATATTTGAATACTAGTGATCCGCCCGGCCGTGTCTGGCGAGTATAATTTTCACTCTTCGCCACTGCCACATCTATACTTATTATTAACTAGCTGATGCCCGCGACTTCGTTCGCGTGGGGTTCACTTTAAGCTTAGCTTTTGAGCAAGCTTTCTTCAAATGACATATCCTCCATCCTCTGTACTTGGTGATTTCTATTGGGAAAGAGCTATCAAATTAGTCATTGACGGTTGCTTTTGCATCATATTATATTATCGACACGTTTAATGGTGGTTGAGATTGGGGTTCGAAGTATGATTTGAAATTCAATAGAAATACCATTGTTGTAAAAATGAACCTGACTTTAAAGAAAATTACTTATTTTTTTTATAAATTTAATTAGTGGTGAAGATACTCGATATTTATTTCATTTAATTGATCATTTTCATTTTGAGACATTTTTTTTTAAATTCCCTTTTCCCGGGATTCCTACTCGGGTTTCCGGTGCTAAATGCGGAAACCTCTAAGATACGAAGACAGTCCTTAATTAAGAAGCAATAAAAGCAATGTCGAATAATCGTAATTCTGTAGAGAAAGGATGGATGAAAAGGTGAAATAAACGATCTCATAAGAAATACTTTTTCATATAATATTTCAATAATACATTTTCTATTGTTATAATATAGTTCTTTTAAAAAAAAAAAATACGAAAAAAAAATATTTCCGTTCAAGTTCAGATTCGAACTCGCATCTGAAATTACGCAATGGGCCTGCATATCCACTATTCTACGATTACATATCGGAAATGGCGAAATAATCAAAGTATTTCATTTACATATCAAACTGTGATTGACATCTGACAATTCGAAAAAGTTCAACGCGAGTCAGTTTGCATTGCAATTTGGTGATATGGTGCCTTTAAAATAATATTTAAATAATGATAACTTTTCTTTCCGATAACCGATTTCGATAAAACAAAGCCTATATGTTGCCCCGGGCTTTCCTTAATATATTTGTGTAAATTGCATGAAAATCCGTTCAGTATCTTCGGAGATTAGCGTGAACAAACAGACAGACAGACAGACGGACAGACAGACAGACAGACAGACAAGAATCTTAAAAATTGCATTTATGCATTCTGCTACCCTTCTTTTATCACCCCTCTTAATTTCTGGTAAAAATATTTAGTGAAGCGTAATTTCGATCCTACTCTTTTATTATATGTATATATATATATAGATAGATTGTTATTAATTGATTAATCTATACTTAATATTAATATTATAAAGCTGAAGAGTTTGTTTGTTTGAACGCACTAATCTCAGGAACTACTGGTTCCGATTGAAAATTCTGTTGGATAGTCCAATTATCGAGGAAGGAAAAAATACTGGACCGATTTTAAAAAACCTTTCACCAAAGCTAAATTATCAGCAATTATCATAGGCATAACATTTTTTCTACATTGTGGATCGCTAGTATTATCACTATATATTATAAAATAAAGTCCTCCGCCGCGTCTGTCTGTTTGTTCGCGATAAACTCAATAACTACTAAACGGTCATGGGGTATTTCACTAGTAGATAGAGTGATTCATGAGTATGGTTTAAATATATTATTTGTTAAGGGTTTTCTTGTAAATTGGTCGATATAACGATAATTGTTGGAAGTGTCGGAAAAGTCAAGCCACCTGGAAGCTTTCATCGAAAACGCTGCCTAATCCCTTTGAGAGATATCAAAATAATGCATGATGGCATATTCCTCTTTTATAGATCTACAAAAATGTCTGCGATGGCATGTATTTTACGTTACTTATCTTAAGCATTTCATGCACATTATTAAAGTCTTTTACATCATACAAATTAAATGAATATCTTAGGAGTTATCGCAAAAATTAATGCGCGCGAAAATATCTAAATTCAAGATGCCGCCATGACGGGATTTGCTTGACAGACAAAACATGTACCTGGGCATAATATTATGCTCTAGTAACTGTGCGAAGCCGGGGCGGGTTGCCAGTATAAAATAAAATACACACTCCTCACCGTTAAAAACATTTAAGCATAACTTAGACATCATTCTCAACTCGACTTCAATATCTTCAAAGAGCAAAATAATCAAAACTGAATTCGCAAACTATTATCATAGCGTCTGTCAACTCGTCTAGATTTATGTATGCGCTATCGAACCTCCGGAACGACGCCCCGCTTCCTGCAATGAACTATAAATCTCCAGCTACGTAACTTAGGGCTGATGTACATTGTACATGAAGACATTAGGCGTGGACTTACAACCGAACTCAATTCTTCACCAATAAGGGAAATCTAATTTTAGTATAAGTGTGGTTTTTTTGGTGTTAGAATAGGCAAATGAACGTGTTACCTGATGGCAAGCGACTGCGACTACGTACAACAGAGGTTTTGAGGATGCGTTGCAGGCCTTTAAGGTTGCACAAGTCGCGGGCTCGAACTCACTGGTGGGCGTCGCCAAAAAGCATGCTGTTCTCCCGTACCGCACTGGGGCACTCATTATTAAGTGAGATGCACGATAATTCATAGTAAAAGGGGCGTCTAAAAAAATACGAAAAAGCCTTTAGAAAATCGAGTTTTATGAAAAAACCACTGCATAAATCAATTACAAATAAAAGTTATTGTGTTCTTCGATAATCGTGCTTTGTTTGTAGCGACTGTTTTGAAAATTTGATACTTCTTTTATTACTAATTTAAGCCCAAAGTTGTGTTAAAAAATGGCAATAAAAACGAATCTTTGGTAGCTCGTAACTTTTTAATGGTTTTTTATTTTACCATTCTGTTTCTGCACAGACAAAATTAATAATGAGAAAAAACGATATCATGTATAACTTTGCATATACGGTGCTAAATAGTGGAGTAATACCCCCCCGAAATTTCTATGGAAAAAATATCGACTAGTGTCACCTTAAGGTAGGAGGCTCGTTCTTGAAGTCGTATCGGTTCGAAAAAACTAAAACTGACTATGATAAAATAAAGTACGACAAATACTTCTGGAAAAGGCTTATTACAGTGTTAAGGAATTCAATGAAGATGAAATACCATGGCAAGTACCTAAAAGTACAATATCTCAAACAAACTTCAGGCAGCCAGTACTAGTTTTTTTTAACAAATAATGTAATTCTTCTTATAGTTTGTTCTTGATAATTAACAATTGTAAAATGTTGTCTATCAATACGAGTAAGTTAGTAAAGCATTATGTAATATTGAAAAAAAAACGTTCGACGGGCTCGTTGGCGCGTTCGGTAGAACACCTGCCGTGCGCATCGATGGGTCGTGGTTTCGAATCCCACCGGGAGCACATGCTTATAATTTTCTGTAAGCATGTTTTCCCCACGTCTGGTAACTTCGGGCATTGATCGGGTGGAAGGAATATCTAAATTCCGACCGGGTAACGAACCACCGTTCATAGATGGAAAAACCGTGAAGTGCATATTGCGCGTTTCGGTTTCAGTCTATGGATTTCCGAATGCTTGAAGTAAAAATTAGGTCGACAGCGCATCATTGACTGATGTTCTGTGGCTGAGGTATCACCTACCATCTGACATAAAAAAATGAGTTTGAGTTTGAATGTTGAAAAAAAAAGGCGTATTGTTATACTTTAGCGAGTGTGCATCAACTTTAAATGTAAGACATCTAAATTCAGAAATAGCTTTGCCGTTAACTTCCTGCCGAGTTTAGTACTACTTTATTTGATACTTGTTTGTTTTACTTAATTATTTAACTTAAATTATTAGATTTATACCATGGCTTCTCTTTTTTTTATCTATACTATTACTAATATAATTATAAAGAAGAAAGATTTGTATTTTTGAATTTTTGTATGTTATGAATAAATTCAAAACTACTGGACCGATTTTAAAAGTTCTTTCAGCAATTTAAAGCTACATTATTAGCGAGTAACATAGGCTGTATGAGACATGTACATCTACATTGCACCCGTGTGAAGCCGGGGCGCATTGCTAGTTTTTAGTAATTTTCTTCAATATTTTTAAAGGGAGCAAACTTACTTCTTCTGTTCTGTGGGAGCAAACATGGGGCTCACGTGATGGTAAGTGATCACCGCCGCCCATAGACATCCGCAACACCAGATGGCTTGCAGATGCGTTGCTGGCCTTTAAACAGGACTCGGCCTATACACCATTGGTTTATTTTAGCAATTTAGGGTTAAACTAATGTTCTAATTCTACTATTTATTGCTTTGTATTCGTGAACTTTACAAGTATAATTATAGAAGAAATTTCAATTCAAAGATAGTTAATTATACATTTTAAAAATACATTTGAGTCTAGTTCATTGATATTTTTGTTCTTTGAGAAACAATGGTGACACTTTATCTTACTTGTTTTATATAGTAGTAACGATAAAATCAGTGTCTGATATAACAATTAAATTGTCTTTGTAAATGAATCTAGGTTTGATTCCCGGATTGTAAAGAAAAATGGTCAGTGAAACAGAAATGTGTCTGCCCCATGCCCCACTAGGGGACTCGGGATAACAGCGCATGTAGCCTTGCGGTCGCACGTTCATCCGTAAGAGCATACGTCCTGGGTTCGATTCCCGGGTTGGTCACTATGTGTTATTCGCTTTTAAAATTGTTATAATAAATTGTGATCAATGTTTGAGAAACTTGAGAGATGTTTGAAGCCCGGAAGGGTGAATAACATAAAATTGTGGTGGAAGTTTGAAACCTGGGCAGACGGCTAATAGGTGGATAACTAACATGAGGGGACTCGGGATGTGAACTAGTATATGAACGTGATACCTGCTAATATTTTATTTGCGCTATTCTTACAATATTAAAGTCTTGGCACATATAATAGTGTTCTTTTTATTATTTCCTCTTATTTAAAAAAAACTCGACCAAATTAAATTCCTCAATCTTTTCTTTACGATAGATCTTCCAGGCTTAACGATTATTGGCAAAGTCGTTCAGTTTTATTAAATACTCGAGTCCTTTGCTAGTGTTAGGGTTGTCAAAAGTATTTCTTTATCAGATTGTTTGTATTTCATAGAATAAATATTATTTCAACAACAATTTGTAACACGGTCTTTTCAAGGATAGACTAAATACGCACCCTGAAAGCCTAGCACGAACAACTTGCGAAAAAGTATTCGTATCGTTGAGCTGTCATTTATATGAAATTTCAAATGATTTCTCTGACCGCATCATCACTTAACATCAGTTCGGATATAATCGATTCAGATCGACCAGCTGTTGATAATGAGATAAAAAAAAACATAGGACCAGAATTCTAATGAAAAGTAAGCATAATAAAATAAAATTACAAAATATACTGAAATTATACATCGTTCGCTTAAAAAGGTCGATGTTTTCCCAGAATTAAAAGAAGCCAGGTCCCAGTGTTTCAGCTATCTCCATAAAAAAATTCATCACAATCAATTCAGTAGTTTAGCCATTTCTTTCAAAACATAATATTAGAATAGATTACAAAATTTAACTCAGTGTCAGCCCTAACTAGTACTTTCATGACAAGATGTCGTGTTCAAATTAATTAATTATATTAATAATCACGAAAAGTTAATTAATATTTATAATTACTTATTTATTTCATTCATACCTTTAATGAAATATTAATTTTGGGTATGATTTCCTGAATTTCTGCAATCTGTATGTTTACTAAGCTGAATGAATTGGCTTAATATTGTCTTTTATGAAGGCGAGTATCACGCTTTTCGAATTCGTATGCGGTGATGTTAGTTATTTCGACGATGTGTTTGCGTGTTGTTCCCACGAGAATGTAAGTGCGTACTCCTATTTCACCATGTCTACTGCTGATAGAGGACAAAGCTTTGTTTGTTGTTTTATTTTTTCGTTTATATCCATATTTTTTTATTATTATAGTTAATTACTTAAAGATGTCATGCTGAACATGGTGGAATGGTTGCAGCTCCTTACAAATATTTTGTAAAACAAAAAACTTGTCGATTAAAAACAGTGACGGCGAGTTTATTGCCAGTTCTTCTCGTCCGTTCTACGCCCTTGAATTGAAAACTGGCAGTAAATGTAAAATTAATAGCATTTAATATGTATTTTTTTATTGATGTTCATAAGTGTACATTGTGTTATCTAAATGAAAAAATGATTTTGTATTTTTCAAACATACTAAGAGGCAAGATGACACTGTTAGTTAATATTGTCATAATATAAAAAAAATACACTAAATATCAACTCCGTAGGAATAGATGCCGTTAATATGGCAACTTTATGATATTTCAAATCAGACAGCTGTCACCTTTCAGTCTGCCCGTGACCACGGTTGCTGAAAAGCATCCGAAACGTCGCGATAAATAATATAAATAATAAATCGCGTTTGAGTCAATATTGGCTAAGAATTAAAACAGTTTATGGTCCTTAGAAACAGAAGATGCATTTCTGTCTCTTTTACTAAATATTCATCTGTATTGTAAAAAAAATAAACAATATTTATATATTTTCCCGGGAATCCAACCCGGGACCTCTTTTGCTAGCGTATACTAAAGAACCGGCTTCAATAAAAATAATTAGGAGTCCATAAATTTAGAAGATGTCTGATTTTGACAGCGCTATTAAAAGACAAATTAATTTATAAAATAATGGCAATATAAGGAAATTACAGTAGCAAGGCAAATATCCAAGTTGGAGGTTATTACCGGGGAAATCACGTCTCTTCGTGACAGAAAAAAATCCTGGGGAATATAATGAAACGGCCCGCCCTAATCTCACGCTTGTGTTGGACAGATAATGATGTCACGGGATGCTGGGTGTGGTTCAATTGAAAGGAGTTTGTTTATTTTTTTATTAAACTACTCCACATCTTATAATATGTATGTATAGCACAATTTGGTACCTTGCGTTTAAATTAAAATTTGTTGTTCTAAAGTATATGACAATAAGGCTCAACTCACATTGGCGCAGAGTCGAAGCGACGCGACGCGTCATGTTTTCAGCTATAGCATATTCATTTCTATTTTTCTATCAATAAGGTTCAAATTTATGTTTTGTAAATATGGTAGCGTCGATCGCGTTGGTGCCCGCTTTCACGCGCTTCGACTGGAGTCGAGCGATTTCGCGCGTCGTCGCGTCGGGCAAAGTGACGCATCAGACGCCGACTAAAACAGATGAACAGCAGGGTTGAACTACGACGACAATGGATGAATATGAAAAAATAATTAATTTAGTACAAAAATATGAATGTCTATTTAAGTTCATGGTTACCAATGTCCAAATTCTCCGAAATGGTTCAGCCCTGCGATCCGGACGCGCCGCATACTTGAAAAACATGACATGTCGCTTCGACTCTGCGCCAGTGTGAGTTGACCCTAATGGTGAACGGTTAGGCATATCTACAAATATTCCCAAACATTGTTGATTTTGATTGGAATTCATCGCATTGCATTTCACCTGGTAAGTGACTTCATACTAAGGCTTGATAGTGGGTTATCGACATCATTCAATGATATGTCGTCGACATTTTTCGTCATTTATCTCGAGCACTCGGAAAACCAATTCAATTTCAAATTCAACGTTCAATTAATATTCCTAATATATATATATATATATATATATATATATATATTTTTTTTTTTCAATTTCAATTAATTTATTGAGTCAATATCTATTGCCTTGCACCCCACAATTATACTTCGCAAGTCATTTGTTAGCGAAGGGAGGTAATATCATTTGGTTGATTATAACCATTCCAACGTTTGTGTCATATACTACACATTGAATATGGTTCCGCCTGCATGTGTTTATGTTAAATGTCAGACGAGCATGAGAATCATTTAGTGAGGACCTAAGCCATATTCATAATTTCTGAATATTTTCTTTTAATTCGAGCATTCGGAAATCTATAGAGTGAAACTGAAACACACATTCAATTGATTCGATACCTGGATGCCTATTACGAGAACAAGATATGAAGCTTCGGCTGACGAATCGTAAAAAACCTTATTCAGATCCGATGATCGATCCGTCGTTCGCAATTAGGCATTATATTATGTATGCATTTTATTTGACATTACTATGATGATAATTATAATCGTAGCTAGATACGTTTTCTTAAAAGTTAAAATACGAAGTTGATTGTTATTTCGTTTCATTCCATTCAATTTCAAACCTACTGGTCGGCATTTCGATATTTCCCCCAAATTTAAAAGAAAATAAAAATATTACAGACCCAGCAGGATTTCAATTTGAGCCCAATCGAATTTCAAGTAGGTTGCGGCAAATAATTTATAAAAAATTTTTTTTTTTTCCCTGAGGGAAATGATTAAAAACCACACACACACTGACCATGTATTAACATATTTTAATTATAGTCGAAAAATATTGAAGTTATCGAATCCGTGCCACGCCAAGTGGGATCGTTAGTGAGTATATTAACTTTGATATTCGTATCGCAGAGTAAAATTATCTGAGGGGTGAGCACGAACAAGTATCGAAAGAGTATTCGTATCGTCGACTGTCATTTGTATGAAATTTCTCATACAATTGACATTTGACGATTCGAATTCGATGTCGATAGTCGTTCGTGCTAGGCCCCCTGTTATTTTCTCGGTTGTATTTCACAGAAGCCGTGCGTGTTTCACGATGAGGCCAATATCGTATCACGAACTACACTATATTAAAATGGCTGCTACGTTGACGCTTCTAAATATTTATAAGCGTTACTTTTTCGGCTTTTGCAAGCGTTCGCCATTTTTAAGTCGTTTTTATGGGAATGGAATATTAGATGTACTTACTTATCTCGTTGAAAACAGAAATAACTTCAATAACTGAAGAATTAAACAAATAGGTTTCCCACACGTTTTGAAAGAAAATACCAATTTTTATACTTCGAAAAATTTTTTGTCAATATCTCCCGCAAAGTCAATGTCGTATTTAACATTTGTTTCCTTGCATTTTAACGGGTCCCGAGTTCAATTCCTGCCGGGACTTACATATTATTTTTCTGTAAGCTACGAGAATTTGACATATTGGAATATAATCAAATAATATACATCCCATACAGGTCTGTAAATGAACCTAGGAACTTCAAGTTAAAGATCAACACGGCTAGTCACTAAACCACTGCTGCTAGATTACTAGCATTTTTAAATAAAATACTGTCTGTATACCGGATTAAAACGCGATTTATTATTTATATTGTTTAAATTATTTATCCCGACGTTTCGGATGCTTTTCAGCAACCGTGGTCGCGGGGAGACAGGACCGCAGGACAGCTGTCGGGATAAATAATTTAAACAATATAAATAATAAATCGTGTTTTAATCCGGTATACAGTATTTTATTTAAATGTGTGATACTCGCGTTAATAAAAGACAATATTACTAGCATTTTGTAAAGAATACTAAATATTAGTATACTAGCGATTCGCCCGAACGAACGGGTACAATGTAGTATATACAAAAAAAATTTACTCTCTGATAATGTAGGTTTCTATTGGTGAAAGAATTTTTAAAATCGGGCGAGCTATTTTTGAGTTAAATTATAACAAACAAACAAATATTTCCTCTTTATAAGATTAGTATAGTTATAAATTAGTATTAGTAGGTATTTAATACAAAAAACAATTTCAAAGTCATAAGCAAATATAGACAGCGCATGATAGGTGATACACCAGCCACAGAACATCATTGACTGATGTTCTGTGGCTGGTGTATCACCTACGAAGTGTGAATCTGATGCTCGTTAGTCGATACATTAAAGAAAACCATGTCATTTCTATTTAATAAAACTTAAGAAAAGAAAAATATGCAAAGGATTTAGAATATAATGTTACTTCATTCGAATAAAAGCGATTGCCCCGAGCGAGACGTTTTAATAATTCATTTAATGTCGTAGAAATAAAGTGGATTTATTTGATTGTAAATTGATACAAAATATCTAGATTGTTATCAACTGTCTCTATTTAAAATAGACATTTAATGTTGAATATTAAATGTCATTTATATACTTTTTTTTATGATAGATATCGACAGATGAGCATGAGGTTCACTTTGATGGTAGGTAATGCGCTGTCGACCTACTACGCGACTTCCAACTATGAACGGTGGTTCGTTACCCGGTTGGAATTTAGACATTCCTCCCACCCGTTCAATGCCCGAAGTTACCAGACGTGAGGAAGACATGCTTACAGAAAATTATAAACATGTCGTCCCAATGGGATTCGAACCCACGACCCATCGATGCGCACGGCACACGCCGAACACGCCAACGAGCCCGTCAAATAATTGTCTTCCTTGATCAGCCGGGCTAGCATGACAAGCGCGACAAAATTTTGTCTACCGTTTTCTCGTGTTTTAATCGACTATCGCTTTATTTCGTTCGGGTCTAATATGACAATTACACTTAAAACTCGACTTAATCAAAAATAGATATATTTGTCGATCGAGATATATTTTCTGTCAAAATTGTCGATGTCGAGATATAATATATCGAGATATCTTACATCTTAGTTTGTCTTCTCTCGTCCGCAACATATCTCGTGGCGGTCATGCTAGCCCGGCTGAGAGAGAAATACTGTAGTACCAATTCTGTAAAATAGATGGCGTTAGTGTAGAAACTTTGGGGAATTTTATTTAAGACATCTGTCACTTGCCAGTCTACCCGTGACCACGCGGCAAAGCACTCCAAACTTCGGGATAAATAATATAATGGATAAAACTCTATGTAATAAAAGTATTTTCATTTAAAAACTAATAGTTTATTTAAGGCTTCAGTATCTCAGAACAAAGGCGTTTCGGATAAATCGCAAAGTTTTCCTTCTTATTGGCCCCTTGATACTCTCCACCGATCCTCGAACTCAAACCCTCCTCAATTTAGAGGTTTTCCTCGCAAGATCTTTTGTAATACAAACCAGAGACGAATGAAGCACTAGACATGCCAATAAAACCATTCAGTTTGATATTTGATATTTATCTTAGTTTAAAAGACGATTCACAAAAACAATCTGGTAAATTTTTAGGCAAGCATTTTTGTTTTCGCTTTTTTAATTTTCCAATCTCATACAAATTATATTAATATTTTTACAGTTCTAAATAAAGAGATAGATCACAGATAAAATACTGCGAGTTTTGGGTTTCAGTCGATTCCTGAATGCTTGAAGCTTAAAAATGTGTGTCCATGCGCGTCTGTCAATATCTAACATAAACAATTATAATACTTAGATCGTAAATACTCATAAGATTTATGTATAAGTATATACTGTAATATTTGATCAAAACATTGTTTTAGGGTACGATGGGGCTGACATGCTCATTAAATGAACAAAGCCCTGTGAAATAAAAATAGAATAAAAAAAAAATGTATGTAAGTGATACGCCTAAGGGATTTGGCTTCGGTTTGAGATACCGAAAGAAGGAAAGGATGCTTAAAGTGTATAAAAGTGTATACATTTAATTGAATGGTCGTAGTTTTAATATAATCTGAATAACACAGACTAGTCTAAATGTAATTAGGGCTAGAAACTGCATACGTAGATAAGAGCCTCAATACGAACGACGATAAACGGCAGAGAGATTCACATTGCTTTGTTAGCGATCCAGCCTGAACGGACATAGAGCTTCTTATACATAGAGTTACCGGAACGGACGGATGTTTCATTTAAATTATATTTATTTCAAAATATCTATTTGTTTATTTTATTATATGGAAAGAATCAAAATTGTATGATTGGGAACTGAGAGCCTCGTAACCGTAGTTCAGTGAAATGGAAGAGCATAGAACTAAAAGAGAAAAGATTTGTATTTCTGTAACGAGTAAACTCAAAAACTACTGGACTGATTTTATAAATTCTATCCCCATTATACTATATTATCCCTGAGTAACACAGGCTATACTTATTACTAGATAAAATTAGGGATCCCTACTAAAACTACAATCATATAACCAAATTATAAAGAGAGAAGATTTGTATTTTTTCTTGTAACTAATGAACTCAAAAAATACTGGACTAATTTTAAAAATTCTTTCATCAATAGAAAGTTGCATTATCAGCGAGTAACACAGACTATTTTTTTGTGTAGAGAACATCTACATTGTACCAGTGTGCAGCCGGGGCGTATCGCTAGTTTTATTATTGTTCCGAATTTCCAAGTTTCCGAAACATACATATATGTGCATCTTTGTCGGTTTTAAATCTAACTGCATAAATTGTAACGGTCTTATTCATAAACGTAACATAAGCTTGAAATAGTCAAAATATTCGATAGAACGAAACATATCTCGTTCTACTGAATACTAAATTACTTTAGAACGAAATAAACTAAACATAGTTTTACTATTTCATGGTTATATAACGTTTATATATAAGACCGTAAGTTTTTTAACGGATAACGGACATTTTTTATAACGGATTTAAAAAATACTCCATTATAGCCAAACTTAGAGCGGTGAAGAAAATTAGAAACATCATAAAATTCAATTTCGGCTGAAATGACAAATTCACCATACGCAATTCCCACGAAGAAGCCATAAACTTGCCTTCCGACTGTTCGCGAAACGTTACTCTCCGGAGGCATATAAAATCTCTCTGCGGATCTAACATACAGCTGCTAAATATATCGAGCAAATAAAATATATTATTTGAATTTAACTAAATTTTCGGCACTGTATTTTTTTATTTTTTCGTTTATATATATTTTTTGATCATTATAGTTAACTACTTAAAGATGTCATATGGAACATGGTGTAATGGTTGCAGCTCCTTACAAAACATTTGTAAAACAAAATCTTGGCGATTAAAAAGAGTGGCGGCGAGTTTATTGCCAGTTCTTCTCGTCCGCTCTACGCCCTTGATTTGAACTGGTAGTAAATGTAAAATTAGAAGCATTTTATTGACGTTCATAAGTGTACATTGTGTTACCTAAATGAATAAATGATTTTGAATTTGAATTTGAGTCATAATAATCTTATTACTTACTATTAACGAATAAAAAGCTTCTTTTAACTAATTATAGATAATATAAGTGATGCAGTCAAGGTGGTCACAATAGCATAGCAGGGGCCTTTTTACCAACCTGAAGAGATCTAAGACATATAATTTTTAAAATCAGTCCAGTAGTTTTTGAGTTAAATCGTAACAAACAAACAAACAAATCGGTCCTCTTTATAATATTAATATAGATAACTAAAGGCTACTTTAGAATTGTGACAACTTCTTAAATTAGTATAAAAGTCACTATTTAGAGTCTAGGGGATAATTGAAAAACCAGCAGCTTTGTCTGATTACTTTCTATTTAAATAAAATACTGTATACCGGATTAAAACGCGATTTATTATTTAAATTATTTATCCCGACGTTTCGGATGCTTTTCAGCAACCGTGGTCGCGGGAGACTGAAAGATGACAGTTGTCTTATATTTGAAATGTCACAAAGTTGCCATATTTAATTCTATTAAATTCAAAAATAATCTATTAATTTAGGTAACACAATGTACATCTATGAACGTCATTAAAAGAATAATACATATTAAATTACTAATATTAAATGCTTCTAATTTTACATTTACTACCAGTTCACAAATCAAGGGCGTAGAGCGGACGAGAAGAACTGGCAAGAAACTCGCCGCCACTCTTTTTAATCGCCAAGTTTTTGTTTTACAATCATTACATATTAACGCCATCATCCAACAAATCAGATTTCGTTAGTTACAACAACTTACGTGGGAGGTGTCGAAATGCTTGAATGTAATATGTTGTCTAAACTTAACTCCCGTGTGTATTTTGCAAAGATGAGAAAATTTATTCACCTACTGGGTTAAAAGGTTTTATTTGGTTTCAGAGCCCCTTGCCTGATAACCTATTTAGTATTTAACTATAAATTACGTGTTTGCATACAATTTGTGAATTCGTGTGTAATAATCCTGACTGACTGGTCCTTGACTGGTCGAACTTGAATTCGTGTATGCGGTGATTTTAGTTATTTCGTCTATGTATTTGCATGTTGTTCCCACGAGAATGTAATTGAGTGCTCCTATTTCACCATACATTCTGCCGATAGAGGACAAATCTTTGTTTTTATTTTTTTTTATTTTTTCGTTTATATATATATTTTTCGATTATTATAGTTAATTACTTAAAGATGTCATGGTGTAATGGTTGCAGCTCCTTACAAAACATTTGTAAAACAAAAACTTGGCGATTAAAAAAGAGTGGCGGCGAGTTTCTTGCCAGTTCTTCTCGTCCACTCTACGCCCTTGATTTGAGAACTGGCAGTAAATGTAAAACTAGAAGCATTTAATATGTATTTTTTATTGACGTTCATAAGTGTACATTGTGTTACCTAAATGAATAAATGATTTTTGAATTTGAATTTGAATTTACTTCATGTACGAAGTACGGATATATAATCTACGAATTGCCCGCCTATCATGACCATCAAGAGATATCTCGCGGAAAAACTAAGATATAAGATATCTCGACATCGACAACTTTGATAGACCAGCCGGCCTAGCATGACCGCCACGAGATATCTCGCGGACGAGAGAAGACAAATTTGTTGATGACGAGATATATGTCGTATTTCCTAACATGCACACAACGATCGACAATTTTCTCGTAGAAGACAAATTGTCTTCAAAAGACAAAGAGATGTTGCTATTTTTAAACAATATTATTAGTAGAAAGTACCTAAATAAAGATTTGACACTTAAATGAATTTATTAGGAAGGAACTTTTGTTTGCAAATAATTTCAATAGCCGGCTGATATCTCGACCGACAAATACTCTCCTTTTGACATTAGAAGTCGAGTTTTAAGTGTGTCTGTCATGTTAGACCCGGAAGACATAAATAGATAATCGATTAAAACACGAGAAAACGGTCGACAATATTTTGTCGTGGTTGTCATGCTAGGCCGCTCTGCTCTTTGCTAGATAACTGTGGAATTAAGTTTTTTATTTTAGGTAAATACCTCAGTCGTCAGAAAGATTTATAAGATATCTAAGTAAGTAATATGTGGTGAAAGCACTTATCTCTTAGTGTATCAGTTAAAATCAATCTATAAAGGAACTTTAGTTATTGAAGATAAACAGCGCAGTAATCCACAGAGTGTGTACAAACTACAAACATGCTTCGAGCGCAATCTAGCAGATAGACTGCAGTACCTACTGTTATCAAGATTATCGTTAATCATTATATTGGTTTACGATTATATAATTAACTACTAACATGCCCTGGCTTCGCACGGGTACAATTAAGATGTTACTATACAAATATGTTACTCGCGGATAAAGTATTGTAGCTTTTTATTGATGAAATATTTTTTTTTAAATCGGTTCAGTAGATCCAGAGATTACTCCCTACGCGCACAGTGGCTTACTTCCGTAGAGTGGCGCGTAGGCACAGCGATAATGTACACGTAGCGATGTTGCTACGCATGTGACGTCGTGCTACGTAGATGTAAGCTTATACAAGAATGGAAAGTCGAGAAAATTGTTAATATTTATTTTTGTTTTTATTTTTTTTATTTGTGATATTTTGATATATAAGTCACTGCGAAGACCTGAAAGTATCTTGTTTACTATTTACTTTCTTTGTTATATCTAACGTATGCAATAAAGATCATAAAAAACGTTTTATGTTGTAAGCGAAAATAAAAATGATGATAATGTATGAGCACCAGTCTAGGACACAAATAGTATCTTAGAATCGATTATCTTTGAACTTAACTTGGCGTAACAGAATAATTACTCTACAAAGTCTGTAAATACATGTCTTAAATTCAGATACAAGAGAATACGCATCAATCTATGCTTCTTATCCATGCCCTGTTCCCATTTTTATATTTGGGGTCGGCGCAGTATGTTTTTTTTCCATTCTCTTTCACTCGCCATATCATCAGTCACACCTCTCAAACACATATCATTCTTCACACAGTCAATCCGTGTTTTTTTTGGCCTCCCTCTTCCCCTATATCACTTTCATATTCAAAAAGTTTTTTAGACATATGCCCTTCATCTCTTTAAACGATTACCTTTCAATTTTTCATTCACTGGCGCTACTCTCAAACTTCCACTTACTTATATATATAGTATTTTCGTATCTTATCTAATCCTGTCACTCCACACATCCACGCATTACTCTATCCATCGAGCATAATTGATTATCTGACGTGTGACAGTTAAGTTCCTAATTAATATAATTTACAATTCCCGTCATACTCAGATGTGACTTATCAGTGTTTAGATCCTTTGTACCAGCAGAAATTATGTATTGAAGTCGAAGGAACAATCATTTTGTATTGTTTGAGTTAATCTAATCAAATCTCAATCAATATTGATTTGATTTGAAGTCGATAAGGTATTTCCATATTTTACTGATCCAGGCTATGAAAGTTGAAGGAATTGAATAATTGGGGCGTGGATAGACTCATTTCTGTACCCATTTTAAATATATTTTTCTTCTATTTGGTATTTTTTACGAAACTGAGCAGTCAATGAGCGCCAAATGCTGAGTGGCTGTCTTTTTGAGCCACATCACCGAATGTATAACTTCTTTAAGTATCACTTTAAATTTATTTTACTCTAGTATTAATGTAAGTTAAAAATAAGTATTAAATGTAAGTGTAGATTTGTAGTAGCTAAATCAGAATATTCATTCATTATTTCAAAGAAAAATCTATCTTAACATAGTAAAAAACACGTTAATATGTTTAGTTTGAAGACGTACTAATATTATTCCGTGACTTATGATTCTAAGAAAACCATTTAAAATATAATTAGAATCGTTCAATCCACGTCTCGGGAGCAATCTATCATACTGTCTCATTTACGTTGAACAAAGTATTCTTTAGTAAGTTCCATTACGTAACGACATATAAATAAATGTATCTATATGTCGGAGATTTAGATGGATTTGTATCCACGTGATAGTATTCGCTGTCCTCATTATGATTTCCTTATAACTCAATGCGCACGTCCGGCGCAGACGCTGTCTCGAGAGCAACTGAAGCTCGAACGAGAAACCAACGCACAGCTGACTGATTATTGACACTGACAACTTACATATTTTCATAATTCATAAGTCTGACAATTATAGAGGTATATAAGTCAAAGTCGTGTTAGTTACACCCAAGGACTTTATATATATAACAGGACTGAGTACTCGCAGCCTGATAACGAGCCGAGCAGGACGTTTAGTACGGAGGAGGTGTGTCACTTTCTAATAGGGTGACCACAATATTTTTGTTACGCGGGGCTTGTAATTATTATAATATTTGTAATCACAAATCGGGAACAAACCTACAGAAACCAAGATTTAAAATAACATTTTGTATGATAATAAAGGCTACTATATCACATTTATTTTATTTTTTTGGAGGTGTTCACTCTATAATAACCCCATAAAAATGCCTAAAATATAATATAAACATATCCATTATAATTATTATTAATAACAAAGCTTGGTATGAAAAATAATATATTCTCCTGTAAGTCTACCATCACTAGAATCATTTCACAATTTTAAAAAAGTCTACTTTTTTCATATTTTGTTAAATATTTCTACAACAACTTGGTTTTAGTCCAAAATAAGTATACATATAAACTCCTTAAAACGACGGTATAGTCATGAATAGACTTTTCCATTGGGGGCAGATTGCCTGTGCTTAACCGGCTAGCCACTAGACCCTTAATTTTAAGTATGGATGATATAACAAATTCAAATAAAAGAAACTGTATTCATTGAATTTATTTTTTTCTTAAGTAATTAGATTTTGATAGAATATTCTTAAATTGAAATATGAATTACTTAATGCCTTCACTAACTGCAACTCATGGGTTCCTCATTACATTGAACAGGATGTGGAGGGCAAAATAATTTAAATTTTGTAAAAATAAATGCTTTAGTATCATCAAAATCTTATTTTTGATAGTATTTCTGAATGAGGAATACATTGTTCGACGGGTTGTCACGGGGCCTTACTCAGTACTCTTATCTGCTTATTTTGTGCCTGCAACAAAATAATAATATAACTTCATGAATTTTATACATTTGCTCAAAAAGTAGACTTTTCTGTGTTTTGCGTGCAGAAAGTTATATCAATATATGTAAGTAGGTAAGTGTCCATCAGCTAATAATGGGCTTACCGTAAAAACAGACGGTATTGCGGCTTTCAATAACTGTTGGGAATTAGCTGTACTAAAGTGAAGGCTACATACAACGGAGCTTTAAGTAATCTTTTATGACATCAGAACAACATTTAGCCATATTTTTTCTGTTTTTCATTCTTCGGAAAACTGTCAAAGAAATAAAAATAATAATACGTCATGGCATATGATAACACCAGGGATAACGGACCCTTTTTTCAAGTTGGTTAAACAAATTAAATGAATGGCTTTGCACCTTATTTTTTTTATTTGGTTTACATAACTAATAACAATATTACACGCTGATGATAGCAATCGTAGGTATAACAAACGGATCATAAGACACTCCGACCAACTAATCCCGAAATCCCGCATGATTTGGTTACCCTATTTGTTATAAATCTAAAATTACCTTTTTTCGGCTTACCTGTAAAATATTATGCTGCAAACATCATAGGATTCACTTTTACAAAATTGTACACAACACTTTTTCAATTGTACACAACCATTTCTTCGAAGAAACCTTACTAAATTACGAAAAATAAATAAAACCAACTATTATGACATTACATCGCAAAAATGCAATGACATGCCATGACACATCAGTCATCAAATGATTGATTGACATTGATTAATTTCTATCGCATGACATGTGTTAGAAAGAGCTAAACGGCCTCCGTACTAGATATCTCGCTCGGCTCGTTTTACCTCTGTCAATGTTGGAAGCCAAAATTGAGTCTTAATACCTATACCTTAAGATGTGTTTTTGTAATTTAAAATTTTGGCAGTGCTCAGTCCTGTTATATATATAAAGTCCTTGGTTACACCATCTATCCCGATAAGGCTCTCTGGAGAAGACCCAGACACGTTCTAGAGGATCCCGACGATCCTATCACTGTAGCCAATGCTAGGTTAGACTCCGCCCGGGCGGACATTTCATTTCAGACCCGCACACAGCGCCTTCGCCAACGAAGGCGAGGACCCTTGTTCCGCGCTACCGCGGCGCGGGTGAGCTACCGTCTAGCAAATCTAGAACATCAACTATCTACTATCTATTTACTATCTATTTACTATCTATTTACTAGCTGATGCCAGCGACTTCGTTCGCGAAGGCTTCACATTAAGCTGAGCTTTTGAGCAAGGTTTCTTCATATGATATCGGCAAAATAATCAAACTATTTCATTTACATATCAAACTGTTATTGACATGATAATTCGAAAAAGTTCGACGCGAGTCAGTTTGCATTGCAATTTGGTAATATGATAATCTAATAATAATCAAACAAAATAATCTTTAAATGATGATAACTTTTCTTTCCGATAACCGATTTTGATGAAACAAAGCCTATATGTTGCCCCGTGAAATAATATATTTGTGAAAATTACATGAAAATCGGTTCAGTATCTTCGGAGATTAGCCCGTTCAAACAGACAAACAGATAAACAGACAAACAGAGAAACAAAAAATTAAAAATAATCTGACTCGGTTTTTAGCATTTTTCTATGTACAGACATTTGACCTCTACAGTTTTATTATATGTAAAGATTTTTGAAGCCAAGATTCTGGCGGGTTAACGTTTATCAGATCCGCTAGTTTATTATATAAAAGTGAAGATATTTCGTAGTAGATAGAAAGGGACAAACAAGCCCAAAACAATTAAAGTCAAAACACAATTGTTAGTTAGAGTAGTACAATTATCATGAACCGGAGTCAATTAAACTTGGTGTTGTGAGAGATCGTATTTGTAACGTATCGTATGTATTCGTAACAATTAATTAGCTAGCACAGACCTAAAATTACCAAATTAATTTTGTTTTTCATCCTATCTTATCTTACTAATCTTACTAATATTATAAATGCGAAAGTTTGTGAGGATGGATGGATGGATGGATGGATGGATGTTTGTTACTCTTTCACGCAAAAACTACCAAACGGATTTTGATGAAACTTTACAGTAATATAGCTTATATATCAGAATAACACATAGGCTACAATTTATAAACAGTTTTTGTTTATTGGCCATAATATTACGATAAGTATCAAGTAACTCGGAAAAATTCCTGCCTTCTGAGAGCTATCTTGGCGTGCGCTGCCTAAACCGTTGGAGTTACAAGAATAAAATGTATGGTGGGATTGTTTGTTTTAAATAGTTCTAAATAAAAGTCCGCGATAGCATATATCTACCTTTTATGTGGAAGTCAATATACCCTAAACTATGAGCCATAAATACATTTAAATTTGATTCATTTTTTCAATTCCAATTTTTAGAGTATTTAGCTAATTCTTATCAAAATTGATACATTTTTCGCTTTTATTTAATATAGATGAACTTTGTCTTTTACACTAAGTAATTTGGACGAACGGTTTAAAAAATATCACGATATTATTGACTTGAGTGCAGCGCCATTAAGCGGAGATTGATGAAAAAACAGCTCGGTTCAAAAATAAGCTACCCTTAGTACTAATTCTACGCAGACGAAGTCGCGGGCAGACGCTAGTAATCTTATAAATATAATAAGCTCTTATTAACTATATATGTATAATGTATATTTTGTCATTGTATATGGAAGGAGCTAAATTCTTTAACACAGAATCTATCAGAGCTAAGAAGTCAGAGTACTTTTGGTAAATAAAGAATTATATTATTTAAAAAAAAATGACAGGATCGTTAGTGCAATGGGTAAAACACTTACCTTGCGTGACGATGGGTGGCGATTTCGAGTCCCGCTGGGACGAAATGTTTGGTTTCTGTAAAAAAATACTTAAAGTTAGTAACTCTCTTACGAAGCGTATATTATACACAATAAACTAAAATATAACCTTTAAACTTTTACAGGTATTGTCAAATCGTCAATTATTAAAGCTACCACCGATTCAGAAAGATACTTATACCGAATAGCTTCAACAAGACATTCGGTAGATACTCTTTAAAAAAAATCAAATTGTAGTTACTCCTTTTTTTTTCAAATTGTTAATACAAATACAATTCCGAATAGCTCCGACAAGACATTCGGTAGATACTCTTTAAAAAAAAATCAAATTGTAGTTACTCCTTTTTTTTTCAAATTGTTAATACAAATACAATTCCGAATAGCTCCGACAAGACATTCGGTAGATACTCTTTAAAAAAAAATCAAATTGTAGTTACTCCTTTTTTTTTCAAATTGTTAATACAAATACAATTCCGAATAGCTCCGACAAGACATTCGGTAGATACTCTTTAAAAAAAAATCAAATTGTAGTTACTCCTTTTTTTTTCAAATTGTTAATACAAATACAATTCCGAATAGCTCCGACAAGACATTCGGTAGATACTCTTTAAAAAAAAATCAAATTGTAGTTACTCCTTTTTTTTTCAAATTGTTAATACAAATACAATTCCGAATAGCTCCGACAAGACATTCGGTAGATACTCTTTAAAAAAAAATCAAATTGTAGTTACTCCTTTTTTTTTCAAATTGTTAATACAAATACAATTCCGAATAGCTCCGACAAGACATTCGGTAGATACTCTTTAAAAAAAAATCAAATTGTAGTTACTCCTTTTTTTTTCAAATTGTTAATACAAATACAATTCCGAATAGCTCCGACAAGACATTCGGTAGATACTCTTTAAAAAAAAATCAAATTGTAGTTACTCCTTTTTTTTTCAAATTGTTAATACAAATACAATTCCGAATAGCTCCGACAAGACATTCGGTAGATACTCTTTAAAAAAAAATCAAATTGTAGTTACTCCTTTTTTTTTCAAATTGTTAATACAAATACAATTCCGAATAGCTCCGACAAGACATTCGGTAGATACTCTTTAAAAAAAAATCAAATTGTAGTTACTCCTTTTTTTTTCAAATTGTTAATACAAATACAATTCCGAATAGCTCCGACAAGACATTCGGTAGATACTCTTTAAAAAAAAATCAAATTGTAGTTACTCCTTTTTTTTTAAATTGTTCATATAAATATAATTTGTATAACACTAATGGAACTGTCCTGCTATGCCACTGCATCTAACATATATCTATACACTAATATTATAAAGAGGATAAGTTTGTTTGTTTGTTGATACCATTTAACTCAAAAACTTCTCGACCGATTTTTTTTTATTGTGTATATAGATAAACTTTGTCTTTTACACTAAGTAATTTGGACGAACGGTAAATATCATGATATTATTGACTTGAGTGCAGCGCCATTAAGCGGAGATTGATGAAAAATAGCTCGGTTCAAAAATAAGCTACCCTTAGTACTAATTCTACGCAGACGAAGTCGCGGGCAGAAGCTAGTCTAAGATAAAAAAAGATATACAAATAATATCGCCGTAATTAATATTTGTGACATTAACCCCGTGCAAAGCTGGGGCGGTTGCTAGTACATTATATATGATTACCGGGTTTTGAACCCAGGACCACCGGTGCTAAATTCATTGCTTTTGCCACTGGGCCATAGAGGCTCATTATTCGATAGTACCTACAATATACGCGGCTCGCTGGTTCAATATAAGTAAACCCCTAGTTAATGAAATCTCCTACGGTAATAGACGTGGTATAAATAAATTATTTTTACCTGCGGAATATAAGCAAATAAAAGTATATTTTTATGAACAATACAATAATATTAAAATTCTCTTCGGATTCACTTGGACGTGTTCCGAATAAGAATTGACTTATTCTGCTTCATAATCGATATTAGGCGAATTCATTTTATCGCAGAATTACATCTGTTTGAGCGATAAAGACCTTTAGGTTAAAGTTTACTGTGCTAACTTTGTGCTAAGCAACACAGGTATTGCTTCAAATCCTGTTAAAAAAAAAAAAACACAACAACTTGTAAATTATACGGGTAAAACAGTTTTTACGTTTTACCTTACCGACGAACTCAGGTTGTTTAGTATTTTTCACGATTTCACAAATTTTAAGTTGTTAGTTATATAATTACTAGCAACGCGCCCCGGCTTCGCACGGGTGTAATGTAGATGTAATATACACAAAACATAAAACATAGCCTATGTTACTCGCTGATAATGTAGCTTTCTATTAGTGAAAGAATTTTTAAAATCGGTCCAGTAGATTTTGAGTTTATTCATAACATACAAAAATTCAAATCTTTCCTCTTTATAATATTAATATAGATATATAGATATCGCCAGACGAGCATGAGGTTCAGCCACAGTGATACCTCAGCCACAGAACATCAGTCAATGATGTGCCGTGAACCTACTTTTTACTTCGAGCATTCGGAATTCCATACACTGAAATCGAAACGCGCAATGTGCACTTTACGGTTTTTCCGCTTACGTGCTTTCAAACGTTTTGGTGAATTAATAAAATATTAAACATTCGATTTGAAGTTATTTGTATTAAGAGGTAAAATGTATGCCGTATTTTCTAATTTAACACAAGCGGATTACGATAAAACATTTTTATAGCCACTTCGCGCGATGGTTGTACACGGCGAACTGATTTATTGAACGATTTGGATCGTTCAAATCGTTCAAGCGTTCACTTCTATGTTTTTTGGATTTACAAATGTTTTGAGCTACATTCTGTTTGTTTTCTTGTTATTTTATGTTGAACTTACTAGGATTATTGTTAAATATTGGTCAAGTGTAGGACTGTGTACCTACCACATAGTAGGTATTGGTATTTTGTTGAAATATTTAATCTTCTTCTTTTAGGTTATTTTCAAATTCTAATCATTTATTCATTTAGGTAACATAATGTACACTTAATTATTAACGTCACATAAAAAAATATATTAAACGCTTCTAATTGTACATCTACTGTTAGTTCTCAAATCAACTGGCAATAAACCAAAAAAAAACAAAAAAATAAAAAACAATGATTTGTCCTCTATCGGTAGTAAGCATGGTGAAATAGGAGCACTCACTTACATTCTCGTGGGAACAACGTATCACCGCGTACACGAATTCAAGTCCGACCAGTCACCACAATTTAAATAATGGACAGAAAGATGAACGAATAGCGTCATAGCGTTGGCTTCGTAAGTTATTGATCAAGTGAGAGTCTCTGTGGATATTTGATATATGTTTTACTAGCGTGCCCTTCAGACGTTGTCCTACCAGAATATTGGCTTCAAATATAAAAAGATATTTCTCGCTTAGAATATGCTATTTTGACACTTCTATTCTTCTAGCAAAGCGCCATGACAGATTTTGGATTACTTACATTTTATTCAATAAAAAAATTACTAAATAACTTGATTTTGACATCTATTTGGATTCTCCTCTAAACCTATATATATGACTTATTGAAAATATGACATAGGACGGGCAACAGTTTTGTCAAAAAATATATGAATTACCTGACATTATTCTATGAATTAGAAAACTAGTTTTGGCGCTTACGACTTTTACTATCAAGCAAATCAAAATTGAGGATATTGGCGTTATCAACTTATCAGGAGCAGATATGTCGACGTTTCATGCAAACATTATTTTGAGTAAGATACATTCGTTGAAGCCAAGAAAGTCATTATAACTTTCCGATACAGCGCTCAAAGAACACTCGGTGGTTTTATCTCGGAATAATATTTAGTTTTTACTAGTTTTTCTTCACTGAAGTTTGTTCTCTATTAAGTTCTTATTAGACTGAGATCTGATGTTGTTTTTATAAAGAAGTTTGCGGTTGAAATGTCAGTCGTAAATAACTGGTGCAATCTCATTGCAGTTAAGGAATGTAAATTATTAGTGACTAGCAACGCGCCCCGGCTTCACACGGGTGCAATGTAGATGTATTATACACAAAACATAGCCTATGTTACTCGCTGATAATGTAGCTTTCTACTGGTAAAAGAATTTTCAAAATCGGTCCAGTAGTTTTTGAGTTTCTTCATAACATACAAAAATTCAAAAATACAAATCTTTCCTCTTTATAATACCTACTAGTATAGATAGAAAAGGCGGATTTTTTATTTTATATAATAAGTTGCAAACGGGCAGGTCGCTCACGTGATAGTTAGTGATCACCGCCTCCCATAGACATCCGCAACACCAGCGGCCTGCAGATGCGTTGCCGACCTATAAGAATAGTCGTTTCTTGAAGGTTGTATCGGTATCGGAACTTGTATCGGTTCGGAAAAACCACCAGTTGCGAGGCAGAAATAGTCTAAAATGGCGGGATTAATCCAAACAAATTTTCTGTAAGCAAATCTTTCACACGTCGTGTCACTTCGGGCATTAAACGAGTGGGAGGAATATCGAAATTTCGACCGGGTAACGAACCACCGTGCATAGGTGGAAAGCCGTGAAGTGCATAATGCACGGTCTCATTATATGGATTGACTGATGTTCTGTGGCTGAGGTATCACCTAACAATTGAAATTCATGCTCGTCTGTCGATATCTAACATAAAAAAATGCTCGTAATGTATATACGTAACTAGAGAAAGGTGGAAAATATTCCGTTTTTAATTATCAAAATGATAAATTGTAAGTAATAAGTAAGTGAGCGTGTAAGAACAATAATGCTTCGCTTCAGTAAAATATGTTACTCTCATTACTCACTAAGATATTTCTAATTATACACCTCATTTTACTTTGTAATTTATCAGGGACTTTACGTGGCTCATTATATCTTGTTCTCATTTGAGAGAAGGACAAGTTAATTATTAACTGTCAAAAACATTTATGAACTTAGAGCTAAACATAAGAAATATAAAAGAAAGATTGACAGTAAAATTGAATTTTTATAAAATTACTTTTACTTTAAAATAAAAACGCGTTTTATTATTTATATTATCTACCCCGACGCCGTGATGTCAACTCCTACAAAATGTTCCCCCTAGAACGAACTACAAATACTTCTAAATACCCCTAAAGTGTTTGTTGCACACTCGGCTAGAGAGGTAATTTCAATATTGTTGTTTCTGTCAAATAAAGTTTTCATTCATTCATTCATTCATTCAATTAAATAAAATACATTAAAGTAGTATAAAATAGCTGTTGTATTTATGTAGGTGTATTTTACTTTTTTACATATAATACATTAATAAATTACCTAATAATATTAATGATGGTAACAATGAAATTCGAGATTCGAGGCTTAATATAAATTGTATAGAATAGTGCGTTTTTTTCAAAAAAAAAATGAATAAGGTTCCCCTTAAATAATTTTACCCCGTAAAAACTCCTTGAACATCTTAATTCCCCCGAAATTTGGGGGGAAACCCCCGTTGGCATCACTGCCCCGACGCACAGTGTAACGAATGTATGGGAGAAACATTAAAAAATCATAAGTTCATTCTAAGAGCATATTTTTATTTTTAAAGTATACAAGTCTTTTCTATACCTATTCCCCTCTTCCCAGTTACAAACTAAGAAAAGAAAATCATATCATTTTTAAATAAAAATTACCTTAATAAAATTTATTCAGTATCTGAAGAAGAAGTTTCTTCGTTCGATGAACTACCTGACAGCGAAATATTGTGGTTTTCGTCAGTTTCGATGTAGGCCTCGACATCTTTACTAATTTTCTTGTATTAGATGTTATTTTCCGATACTTAGCAATACCCGGATCAGATGTTAGTAAGAGTGCCATCATGATATCCTTGTTGTATTCAATCGTGAAGTTAAAAATCTTTATGTCTGTACTACAAAGCCGTTTCTAATAAAATGCCGATTGGCACGAAGAACAATGTAATAAGAATAAGAATAAGAATTTTATGGAAACACATAGGCATATAATACCAATTATAACTTTTAAGGTATATTTTCTTAGTTTCAGTTAAAAGTGTGATAAACGTATCAATTTTAATTCTTTTACCACTTGTAATTTTTAATGTTATGGCCAAATTAGAAACAAATTAGGGTTAATTCCAGTTATAGAAGCACTTAAAGCAGGATTATCAAAAAATCTGAATACAAAGCTAATGCTTGAAGTGTTGACCTACGTTTCTTTGGAGGGTAGTAGTAGTAGGGGAGGATCAGATTTTCTTAATACCCCTGCAGCAAATTCCAACTCATCACTGGTTCTATTTTTTAGAAGATCATCTACTCTGCGCTTCTTAGACGGAGTTAAGTTCTTGAGCTTAACTCTGAAAAATCTTTCTCAGGTCTTCCACTTTGCCAACATGTACCGCTTGTCCGTGGTCTTGGTTCCAACATATATTGAAGAACTGAATCTTCCAACTTCACGTCAGTCTCTAACCAATCACTATACTTGTTTAAAAAAGTATTTTTTGTGCGGTGACTTTCATTCCACTTTCTGCTGATTTTCAATAAAATATATCGGGCAGATTTGAGTAGACTGGTTTTTAAATGATCAGGGATGGCATGCAAACCATACACATCTTGTATATGATTGGTAATCACGTCTACATTTTCATTTTTGGCGACATTTTCAGTGATTTCAAAACAAGATTTAAAAGTTACTTTCGACGTACTCGCTAAAAAATAAAATAACTATTATTTCGGCAAGATTCGGCAAATACAACTTACGTAATCTAAATGTACGATAGTATTCCTACACGTTAAAAAAAATGTAGAAAGGTATAATGAGGTGTTTTTTTTTAAAGCTTCGATAAAGTTACAAATTCTTTTTATTTTACCCTACATTCATTAAAGATCTGTACTCACCCATGGTAACAGATATTTTAACAAATAACTTAGTCAAGGCACTGAGCAATAGATAAATATTGTTAATAAAATGCGTAACTCGTAATATGTAAACACAAGAATGAACAGTAAGCCACATTCAACAACGAATTTATTTTGATGTCTAGTAAGTGATACGAAAGTGTGTACTTTGAAATAATATTTTGAACACATACCTTAATTTTTTTTTGATTTTCTGTTGCCATTATGTAGTCTGGATTATGCCTAATGATATACCATACCCTACACATGTGTAATAAATACTGCATTTTTATATTTTTGTATATGGGGCGTCACACTGTGCGACGTTTCAAATGCAAACAAAAGACAAAAGCAATTAGCGATCATATAATAAATAACAAAATAACTCGTAAAGTAGCTACTAAATGCACAAGGAAATGAAATAAATTTAAATAAAATACTGTATACCGGATTAAAACGCGATTTATTATTTAAATTATTTATCTTAGCAACTTTGTGACATTTCAAATATAAGACAACTGTCATCTTTCAGTCTCCCGCGACCACGGTTGCTGAAAAGCATCCGAAACGTCGGGATAAATAATTTAAATAATAAATCGCGTTTTAATCCGGTATACAGTATTTTATTTAAATGTGTGATACTCGCGTTAATAAAAGACAATATTATGAAATAAATTACCATGGAATCTCGAATGTATAAAAACTTATTTACTACTTGTAGCTCAAGGGTATATTATTATTTATTGTGATAATATACACTTGGGCTAATAGTATCGTCGGAAGACATATTGAATCTCGTCTGGGTAACGACCGTACAAAAATATTATATAGTATTCCGGCTTCACTTTAAAAAGTAAGACTTATAAGTCTATACTAAAAATGAAATAGATAGATACAATCATTTATTAATTCAGGTAACACAATGTGCACTTATGAACGTCATTAAAAATAAAAATTAAATCCTCCTAATTTTACATTTACTGCCAGTTCTCAAATCAAGGGCGTAGAACGGGCGAGAAGAACTGGCAAAAAGATATTATTAAAATAAAATACTTTATAACGTCCCGATGTTTTTGACACGTATTTGACTAAGGTATGTAATAGCGTCTTTCTTTTCAGAATCTCACACAGCTCTATTTATGTATTTCCTTGTCCAAGTTTGTTCCTACTATTTTCAATATCATCTTCCCATCTGCGATTGTTTATTTTTTCCTTCTTTTGTTTTGTTTCCATAGACGTAAACATTTTTGCCTCCTCTAATATAAAAAAAATAAAAAATAGACGTAAAATAAACATAGAATCGAGTTACAATAGTAGTCACTCGCATCAATGTCTTCTGTAATTAGCTCGTATGTTTGTCATTGTCATCCACAAAGCTGCGCGGTTTCATTTTGTTTTGTGGATTAAACCGTCAGTTGGTTCATTATAGTTTAGCGGTATTGTCCATCCGTTGTAGATAATATTAGAATTGTAGGACAACTTTAATCTTCTATCTATCTATCTATATAAATAAAAATAAAATGTCGCATCACTTGAGAACGGCTGGACCGATTGAGATAAAATTTTTTTTTTGTTGTCTTCAGAATTTTTAGAAGGTTTGTATGTAAAAATTTTTTTGAAAAATCTTACGAAATCCCTTTCTTCATTATAAAATAAATTAGATTCGGAACTCCGCCATATTGACAGCTGACGTCATGCATTCTTAGCTTTTTTGGAATAATAGATGTCCAATGCAAATCAGTGACATATTAGACAATTACAGTGGGTAAATGGGCATATTCAAATTTAAGAATAATTACATAATTTCGAAGCCAAAATTGTGGCAGAACAACGTCTGCGGGGTCCACTAGTTAATGAATAAATAAATTGCCTGAAAGTTTTTTTACAAGATGGCGGACTAGAGGGGGGTGAGATTTTAGTTTGGGCTTTTAGTGGTAATTGGATAAAAATCCTTTCTGTAATTTTCGTGATTACCAATTGGACGCTGTTAAGCAATACAGTGTCAACCCACATGGTTGCCATTTTATGAAAATTGAGTTTGAAGTTTAAATAAATTTTTAAAATTTTCTTTTAAAAAATAACAGAAATAATATATATTTTTGTAATTATTATAGTAGTAGTAGCAATCAAAATAACTGAATTTAGTACATTATTGTTAAATATTTAACATTTTAGGTTTACGTGCCCGTTAGATTTTTCAATATTTTTGCTATTAAAACGATTTTAATGAAATTTATCTCTTTTGAAATATGTAATCCATCTCATAAGGAAGCAATTGGTATCAAAATTTAAATTTTTGTCATTTTGTGGGTTGATACTGTATTGCTTAACAGCGTCCAATTAACGTCTGTGGCAATTTCTGCGTTTTTCGTTCAATTTTTTTTTTACTAGAAGAAGCCTATTTACTCGCTCTATGAAGAGTACTATAAAATATATCAAGATATAATGTTTTTTGAAAAGATTTCCGACATTATCCGTAACATGACTAAGTTAGAAGAAAATATAAGACTACATTGGAGTCACGTTCAAAGCTTTTACGATTAAAGAGATATAAAACTGAGATGGTAAAAATGATTTATTAGCGGATATCGCGTTAGATTCGGTCGGTTGATTTTTCCAGGGTAAGGAAATAGGCCAATAAAATGCTATCCGAATAAGTCTCCACGCCAAATTATGGTGTTGCAGATTGGCGGCGGAGATCTAGAAAAAAAATCTATAATAGGACAGTAAAAATAAAATCTTTCACCAAATTTTCCGCCCCTGAAATTCGCCGCCCTAGGCTCATGTCTACATAATCTGCTTGTAATTTCGACACGATCATTCAACATAGATAATATAAATAATAAAATATTATATATTATTTTAAAAATAGAAATATCACAATATAATATAATGCAAGCCCGGCTTCACACGGGATATAGTGATCTCGTACTCGCACCAAAATAACCATGTTACTCGCTGATAATGTTTCTATTGGTGAAAGAATTTTTAAAAATCGGACCAGTAGTTTTTGAGTTTATTCGTTACAAACATACAAAAATTCAAAAACAACAACTTTCCTCTTTACAGTATTAATGTAGGTATAAGAAATACTTAAATACAATAGATATAAAGAGTGGCGGCGAGTTTCTTGCCAGTTCTTCTCGTCCGCTCTACGCCCTTGATTTGTGAACTGGCAGTAAATGTAATATTAGAAGCATTTAATATGTATTTTTTATTGACGTTCATTGTGTTACCTAAATGAATAAATGATTTTTGAATTTTGAATTTTTTGAATATATACATTTCCTTTTACTGTTTTACAGGGTATATAAAAAGACTTACAAGGAGTACTTTGAGTTGAAATTTCTCAATAATAAAAATGAATGGCGTCTTGCCGCTTTATATATTTGTTGAGGGGACCCTGCCCTACAATATACTTAAAAGTGATGAGAATCTGTGATTCCCAAGTTTGAGACTCTCCTTGTTAGATGCAAGTTACGAGCATCAGTAAATTAATAAAATTGAATAAATCATAATCAAATTTCAAGTACTGATAAGCAAAAATTACCAGATCTATAAAATACTGCCTTAGATTTTTTAACTTACCTACATATATATATATATATATATTTTTTTAAAGAGGGGAAGTATCTACATTATATGTATCAGATAGGTTACGGTCAGTTATCAAAACTGTAAAGACAAAGAAATGGCAATTAATTCAAACTGAATTTGTTAAAACGATAAAATATCGTCAATTTTATATGAATTCCCCAAAGGCTACGAAAATAAATAGAGATTTGAAATCCAAAGCTCCAGCGTACGCTTACTCAGCTTTTGTTCAAATTATTTTTTCTACTATTATACTCTTTAATATTTCTACATTTATTTGATTAATAAACTGGACGTTAGAATTTAAAATAATGTTAATGTATATTATACTAGCAACACGCCCCGGCTTCACACGGGTGTAATGTAAATGTACAATACTATGTTACTCGCTGATATTGTAGTTTTCTATTGGCGAAATGATTTTTAAAATCGGTGCAGTAGTTTTTGAGTTTATTCATAACATACATATATTCACAAAAATCCAAATCTTTCCTCTTTATAATATTATATAAGTATAGATAATATATTACCATTGTTTTTTTATTACTGTATCACACGTTTTAATAAAATAACCAAAAATCTTAGTGAAAATTACAATCTGACAGCTGACACCTTTTAATTTGCCCAAGACCACACGCGCTGGAAATCATTCGAAATGTTGTGCTGTATAATATAATTAACTAGCAACACGCCCCGGCTTCACACGGGTGTAATGTAGATGTACCTATTATACACATTGGTGAAAAAAAATTTAAAATCCGTCCAGTAAAAAATAGGTCGACAGCACATCATTCACTGATGTTCTGTGGCTGAGGTATCACCTACCATCAAGTGAACCTCATGCTCGTCTGTCGATATCTAACATAAAAAAAAGAGTAATATTAGTATATAAATCGCGTAATAATCTAGTAAGTTATTTCATTTAAATAAATATAAACTCGTTATTTTGATATTAGTTTTAGACATAATTAGACAACTTTTTGTGTCTTAAATATTGTATTAGTAACATTTTGTTGAAATACCAATTGAAAATTAAGTGTACGCTTGAAAAACTCCTGAAAAGAAAAAATATTAGAAGTTGATCATTCCCATAGTAATATGTAAATCGAAAAGCTTGAGAATATTTACTCTACATTCGTATTTGAAATGTAGAGTCTTCGACGATAGGAAAAGTTTGATATCGAAATATGTTTTTTTTAATATTTATTACTTTAATATTGTTGGTACGTTTGATCAAAACAATACTTCATGGGACTCTCTGATATTTGGTCTTCTTTTCTTATTATTAGTGAGATCGCTTGTTCGGTTCCGGGCGGGAGTGTGTGTATCGTGATTTGTTAACTTCTTTTCTAAAAATAATCCAAATTATCTATACTAATATTATAAAGAGGAAATATTTGTTTGTTTGTATATTTGCTTGTTACGAATTATCTCGAAAATTACTGGACCGTTTTTGAAAATTCTTTCACCAATGAAAACTGCATTATCAGCATTATATATAAGTACATCTACATTGAAACCGTTCGAACCCGGGGCATGTTACTTAGTACAATAAATATTTTAATTAACAATGACATTAGGTACAAATGACGGCCTTGTCGTTGAAAAGCCTTATCCTCCAGACAGCTTGAGTAAATGGGAAACTTAATTAAAAGACAAAACATAAATAGATAAATGTAGTGCTTCAGCAAAAAAAAGAAAGAAAATGTATTGTGTACCATCAAGTTAGTCTCACGTTATTTAATTTAAAAATTACTAAGAATTCAGGCAGTACATTAACCTTTATTCTTAACAAAAAAGATATCAAACACTTTAGAAAAATACCCGAGTTCATTGTTCCGTGTTACCGGTTCGCCCATAAACCCTCTCGCTAACGTTACGGGGTAAAAATGACCCTCCCAAAATAAATCTCGTTAAATTATTACAGGGTCGGGCTAACCCGAAAATGTCCAATTATTGGTCCGTCTCTCAACGCATTTGGTTCATATTAGGATGTGGAAAGGGTCAAATTGAGTGTGTAATATTAAATATATTTTTAGAGAATGTTATTTGTAGTTATTGAGTGTTGGAATCGATGTCATAGACATGTTAGGTAAGCTGAATTGTTAGAAACAAGAGGCGCATAAATAGGCTTAATAATTATAGTATTTAAGAAAGATCTCCGTGGCTGAGTGATAAAAGCGATGTGTTTATCAGAGGTTCTGGGTTCGAAACCCAAAAAGATAAGCGAAAAATATATTTCGGTCGGGCAGGGCACAGAAGGCTGATCAACTATTGGCCTGTAAAGAAAAAAATATCAGTGAAACAGGCACAGAAATGGGTCTGCCCCATGCCCCACTAGGGGACTCGGGAATTTACTTATACGAGTATTAATAAAGATAGTAAATAGCGATGAAAATTCAAATAAGATTATATTCATTTGGTGATATTTCGGGAAATGAAAACACTATAATATTGTCTACATTATGTGTATATGAAACATATATATTATATATATGTATATTACTATTAAACATTGTTAAGGTTGTTGGCATGTAGTTAAAAGTAAAGAGGAAATGAGAAAAAGGAAGGAAATTAACTTCACTTACATAATAGCTACCTTCGCCGTGTTTTAATATCTAATTTTTCATATATTTATATATTTACTTCATTATTATATAAAGCATTTAGGGCAAGAACGTGCGCATCGATGGGTCGTAGGTTCGAATCAAACCGGGACTACTAGATTATAAATTTTTGTAAGCATGTCTTCCCCACTTTTGGTAACTTAGGGCATGGAATGGGTGGGAGTAATATCGGAATTCCGACCGGTTAACGAACCACCGTTTATAGTAGATGGAAAAACCATGAAGTGTATATTGCGCGTTTCGGTTTCAGTCTAAGGATTTCCGAATGCTCGAAGTAAAAAGTAGGTCGACAGCGCATCATTGACTGATGTTCTGTGGCTGAGGTGTCACCTACCAACAAGTGAACCTCATGCTCGTCTGTCGAGATATAACATAAAAAAAATATTCAAAATCTTATTTTTCAGAACAGCTTTAAAATTTAAAACCTGTTTTTAACAAATAACAGAACTTCACAAGCGAGTCAGTACTTAAGAAATAACATGTTACCAAATTAAATTTTTTAAATTGCGAAAAAGTAGAGGATTTTATTAAGTTCCACTTTTGCAATGTCACAACACTTTTTTGTCTACTGGGATTCATATTCAAGACATTGAAAAATCTAATTACAAATTTTTAAAAATTCATACAAAATTTTAAACAAATTATACATAAAATTTCTTCAGAATTAATCCCCGGTGTCACTCTCAAGAGAAAGGCTTAGCGAAGATTTATTTTAGCGTAAATCCAACATAAACCCTCACTTGTCACAAGAAAGGGATGGCCCTTTTTAATACGGACTAGGAATATCGCGTGGCCTCACTTGCCCAAATCAAAGCTTCAAAATCAAAACAAAGTTAAATAAAATACTTTATAACGGATTAAAAGACTTATTATTTATATTATGTATCCCGACGTTTCGGATGCTTTTCAGCAACCGTGGTCACGGGGAGGAAGAAAGATGACAGTTGTCTGATTTTTGAAATGTCACAAAGTTGCCATATTAACGCCATCTATTCCTACGCAGTTGATATTTACTGTAATTTTCTATATTATGACAATATTGATAAACGGTGTCCTCTTGTTTTTTAGTATGTTTGATTTGGGGTTTTAGATTTTTAATTACTGGAACCAATTTTATTAGAAAAGATATCTCGATCGACAAATATATCTATTTTTTATATTAAAAGTCGAGTTTTAAGTGTAATTGTCATGTTAGACCCGGAAGAAATAAAGCTATAATCGATTAAAACACGAGAAAACGGTCGACAAAATTTTGTCGCGGTTGTCATGCTAGGCCGGCAAGTGTTGGAAAGTCTCAAACCATACATCTCTATTGCAGTTAGGATATTTTTTTAATTTCAATAGCCTTACGTACTAGTCTGGAAAACTACTACTACTCTACTTTCTCTTGCAAGGATTTTCGGTTGGTCGAAACGTATGTAGTTGGCTTGTCTAGAGTGTGTTCACATATTGCTGACTTAGAGTGAAATTTTTCTAGAGTATTTTATTGAAATGTCTGATACTCGCGTGAATAAAAAACAATAAAAAGAAAAATATAGAAACAAAACTTGTATGACAGATCAAGAATGTTACCTGTTGTTAGACAATGCAAGTCATTTATCGCTTCAATTTATTTGTATGTAAGAGGCAAGAAACCTGTGTAAATGAGCCTTTATTATGTTGGCTGGCATTTTTAAAATGGATGTTTATATATTATATGAAATCGCTTACGACAACGACGTTTGACCGATCACCAAGAAAATTGGCCCGTATATGTATTTTTTCATGAAGAAAGATTTCATCCGCTATATTGTAACCTCAGCTAGTATAATATTTATAAATTAAATAACATTTATTTCAAAATAATATTCTAAAGGAATTATGTTCGACACATTATTTCATTGCATTTCTCAACCTTTTGTATGGAATTGATTTATGCAATGAACAGCCGGCCTAGCATGATAACCACGACAAAATTGTCGTGTTTTAATGGATTGTCTTCCACGTCTAACACGACACACTTAAAACTCGACTTCTAATGTCAAAAGTCGATCGAAATATCTTGTGTATCAAAGTTGTCGATATCGAGATATCTTATATCTTAGTTTGTCTTCACTCGTCCGCGAGATATCTCTTGATGGCCATGATAGACGGACGGATATAATCTTTTGATTTTCAATTTCGGTTATAGAATTGTGTGTCCGCCATCTTGGATTGTGTTTGTACTCCCCAATCAGAGTCTCTATTGACGTACTTATGTCAAAAAGACGATTCTCGTTCGTAAAATTCATTTGTATCGCACAGTGTAATGAATGAAGGAATACACCTGTATTTTGAAATTATAAAATTATCACGTCAATCTAAACTTAGACTGTCCTATATACCTAAGAATAGAGTAGGAAACCCGATGGAAAATAATTACTACTACGCCCGGGGCCCTAGGAAAAAAATAATGACCGAACAAGGTTGAAGTCATGTTAGTTAAAATTATTCCCTTCCATTACCCTTGGGTCCAGTCATATAAAATCGCACCGGGCGCATTAAAAGCTAGTTATTTGATGTACAAAAAGTTCGTTATTTGCAATTAAACAATTATTCATAAAAATTAAATAAGGTACAATTCTTATTGTATATAGTGACTATCATATTTTTACGGTTAGACTGGTCAAGAATTCTCCCTTTAGGTTGAAGGAAAAGCACATCTTCTTCTATATTGTTGGCACTTAAATATGGGTGTTTCTTTCACAAACGGAAAACCTTTTTTTAAGAACTTAAGTATTTTCACCCACGGACACGAGCAACACCATCCCCTAAAAATCCCCGTTTTTCAAATATCAATATCAGTATCAGTATCAGTATTCAAACACTTTGGCCAAAGTTAAACCCTATTCGCTTCATCTCTTTTATATGTAAAATAATATAATATAATTAGAGACAGAGGTAGGTAGGTATATCAATTGTGTAAAATTATTTTAATTTTTAACTTTCCGAAGTATACGGTGGCCAGTTATAGTTGTGAAATGTGTATTATATGATATAAATGTTAGAATTATAATTATCGACACTAATATTATAAAGACGAAAGATTTATACTTTTGTACGTTTGTATCGAATAAGCTCAAAAATTACTGGACCGATTTAAAATAAAATATTTCTCCAGTAGAAAGCTACATTATCAGCGAGTAACATAGGCAATCTTTTGTGTATAGTACATCTACACTGCACCCGTGGGAAGCCGGGGCGCGTTGCTAGTATAATATAAGTGACGACGCTAATACTGAAATAATCAAGTAGAAAATCTTCAAGCTCATCATCTAAATGAGTCTCTCAAACACAAAGTGATCTACATCCATTCAAAAAATTGGCGTCTTATTT
Organism: Anthocharis cardamines; assembly: GCA_905404175.1. Lineage (NCBI taxonomy): Eukaryota > Metazoa > Arthropoda > Insecta > Lepidoptera > Pieridae > Anthocharis > Anthocharis cardamines. Next base: position 1,422,758 of record FR989972.1, on the reverse strand, counting down.
ATAGGCAATTTACAGATTTGAAGGAAACAAATCACTTTTCAAGAGATGTTAGGAAATGTTTCGAAAATTCATTAGGAAATTGGATTCCAATTGAAATATAATGCTGTTAGCATTGACGATATTAAATGGACTTCGAGTACATCTTGGTATTTCTTGGACAATACTAATAATATTAATAGATAAATCTTCAAAGTCGGTCAAGTGTATATCTTCAGGTATAAAGAGAAAAGATTTGTTTGTCTATTACGATTTAATTCAAAAACTACTCGAGGGCGTTTGATAGAACACCTATCATGCGCACCGATTTGTCGCGGGTTTGAATTGGTTTCTGTAAGCAAGTTTTCCCTACGATACTTCGAGCATTAAACTGGTGGCAGGAATATTACCGTTTCCGACCGGGTAACGAACCACCGTTCATAGACTGAAAAACCGTAAAGTGCACATTGCGCGTTTGGTTCTCAGTAAAAACGCCTGAAATAAAAAGTCGACAGCGCATCATTGGCTGATGCTATGAACCCCATGCTCGTCTCAACTGTTGAGGTCGAATGTTTGTACATAGAAAGAAAACAGAGTTAGGGGGATGTAAGAAGAGAAATAGATCAAACCCAGATTTTTTAAATTTTTTTTGTTTCTCTGTCTGTTTGTTTGTTTATCTGTTTGTACTAATCTCCGAAGATAATAAACCCAAAAACATATAGGTTTTGTTTCATCGAAATCGGTTGTCGGAGAGAAAAGTTATATCATTTAAAGATTAAATTTAAAGGCACCATACCAATAAATTTCAATACAAACTGACTCGCGTCGAACTTTTTCGAATTGGCAGAAGTCAATAACAATTTGATATGAAAATGAAATAGTTTGATTATTTCACCACTTTCAATATGTATTCGTGGAATAGTGGATATTAATATATCATATGAAGAAACCTTGCTAAAAAGCTCAGCAAGAAGAATACCACGCCAACGACGTCGCAGGCATCTCTAAACTAAAAAAAAAACAAAACATCTGATTTTACAAATTACAATTATGTACAAGCAATAAATTGAAAACATGGAAGGATTGATGAAAACACAAATAATTCCGTACTTAATGTTTAACGATAATTTAAGATTCTAGTTGGGGTTTCAATGAATTATTCAGAGGTACATCAAACCGACTATTAAATAGCAATTCTCCATTGGTGAACCGAACCTCACCTGCGTGTGAACTGACATAATGAATACATTAAGTTTGATGAAGGCATTGTAATTGAATATTTGCCTCGAGTAAAGTAACTGGTGGTCTAATAATTTCGATAGATGTAGAAATTGAGATTGGCTCATGTTGATGTACGTCCCGATACAGTTAATTTAATTTGTATTATTTATAAAAACAATATGCAAATTGAAATCATTATTATTTATAAGTAGGATTATGGCACCCGTCAACCGCTGCTGCGGCAGCGCGCCCAGTCTGCCTAGGTTTCAAACTTCCACCACAATTTATGTTATTCACCCTTCAAGGCTTCAAACATCCCTCAAGTTTCTCAAACATTGATCACAATTTATTATAAAACTTTTAAAAGCGAATAACGCGCGCCATACCAACATAATATAACCTAGATCTTCAAAACCCTTTAGTGAACAACGCGCCACCACCCTATTACTTTGGATTTGGGTTTGCGTGCTTTTTTTTTTCTATGGGGTTTTATGGCGTCCTCCACCATAATATTCCATGGGCTAATATCTATTAGTGATAAAAATTGGACCACTTTTGGGCTTCTATCTACCTTGGGCGCCGATAGTTCGCGGCCGCTGTGATGAATGTTCATAATTTTCTATAAGCAAGTCTTCCCCATGTCTGGTCATTTACATTGCTACCGTGCGAAGCCGGAGCTTGTTACTTGTCTAACAACGGTTTAACTACAAGTGTATGCTTCACTAGTGGCTATTTCATAGATAGATATTGCTATTCATGCACTTTGTGACTCGCTATAAATATTCATGAATCGCTGACGATACTTAAAAATTCCATCGAATCGCTGTAGACCTTGTATTGAAAACAATATTGTAATATTTAAATAAAATTGATCTTGTTAACGAATTATATCTAAATTAAAGGTAGCAGATAAATAATTTATTTGATAAGGCCAATTCAAATTCAAAATCATTTATTTATTTAGGTAACATAATGTACTCTTATAAACGTCAATAAAAAATACATATTAAATGCTTCTAATTTTACATTTACTGCCAGTTCTCAAATCAAGGGCGTAGAGCGGAAGAGAAGAACTGGCATTAAACTCGCCGCCATTCTTTTTAATCGCCAAGTTTGTCGCATGGAGTACTGAGGGTCTAGTACCAACAGTGGCGGGACCATCATATAACCCCAAAACCCCAGTTTGCCCTATTGAAATAATAATGCCCTTAAATTAATTATACATTTACATGAATTTTTTAAGTGAGCGTCCATGGCCAAATCGGAAACTATGAGGAATAGAGAAAAGTACTCAAATGAGTCTTGATGGAAACTAAAACTGCATCAATGGATTCTTGAATAATTAATATTCTTAGCCAGGAATCGAACCTGTTCATTTTGAAAAAAAAAATACATACATACTTTATTATTACACCATTCGATAGTGTCGCTAATAAGACTTAAATAAAAAGAATACTTACAAAAGTCAAGAAACGAGCCTATCTTCCTTAAAGGTCGGCAACACACCTGCAAGCCCTCTGGTGTTGCGGATGTTTATGGGTGGCTGTGATCACTTACCATCACGTGAGCCATAGGCCCATTAGCTATAAAAAAAACTTAAATAATTTTGAAGTTTAGTTTTGTAAGTAATTTTTATAATCTTTCTATGACTTTTTAGTAGACTGTTAAATCTTTAAAGTTGAAAAAGGCAGTCTATAATGAAGCACGATTTTTAAAAACTAGCGATCCGCCACTGCTTTGCACAAGTGCAAAGTAAATAATATACTAAAAAAATAATAAAAATAGCCTATGTTATTCGCTGATAATGTAGCTTTCTATTGGTGAAATAATTTTTAAAATAGGGCGAGTAGTTTTTGAGTTAAATCGTACACAAACAAATTTCTCCTCTTTATAATATACTAGCAATCTGCCCCGGCGTCGCACGGGTGCAATGTATCAGATCATTATAATATAATCTGAATAATTTTCCCCGTTTTTGCAACATGTTTCACTTTTTCTTTCCTATTGGTCGCACCGTGATGTTATATAGCCTAAAGCCTTCCTCGATAATTGGACTATCCAACACAAAAATATTTTTTTCAATTCAAACCAGTAGTTCCTGAGATCAGCGCGTTCAAACAAACAAATTCTTCAGCTTTATAATATTAGTATAGATATAGATGCTTATCATCATGCAACTTATATTCGAAACATATTTCACAAAAAATCTACTATCTTTTCAAAATATCCAACCCTGACATCTTTTTCCCACTATGCAAATAAGCGCTGTTTTCGCAAAAAAATATAATCTGTCACAAAAAAGATAAAAATGGTTTTGTAAAGAACGACTGGCGCTATTAATGTAAAGCCACAGACACCCTTGTACGATTTTCTGAGTTAAAATAAAAGTTCGCGTGAAAATAACCGATGTTATATTGTATTTTATTAACGCGAGTATCACACATTTAAATAAAATACTGTATACCGGATTAAAACGCGATTTATTATTTATATTGTTTAAATTATTACTGTCTTCCCGCGACCACGGTTGCTGTAAAGCATCCGAAACGTCGGGATAAATAATTTAAACAATATAAATAATAAATCGCGTTTTAATCCGGTATACAGTATTTTATTTAAATAACCGATGTGGCGGCAAATTAGATTACCTACCTATTGAAAATTTACCTACTGAATATTTCAAGATATACTGTAAAATTTCGATATAACAAATCTGATGGAGATTAGAAAATATTCGTTATACCATGTAATTTATAACAATAAGGTTTAATATTGTCTTTTATTAACGCGAGTATCACACATTTAAATAAAATACTGTATACCGGGTTAAAACGCGATTTATTATTTATATTATTTATGCCGTAATGTTTCCATATTCACGCCTCCGTAGGAATATATTGCAAATCAGATGGCATGGCATTTGATTAATATGGCAACTTTGTGATATTTCAAATCGGACAACTATCATCTTTCAGCCTGCCGCGACCACGGTTGTTGAAAAGCATCTGAAATGTCGGGATAAATAATACAAATGATAAATCGCATTTTAATCGGTTATAAAGTATTTTATTTAAACAATAAGGGTTGTTATATAGTTAGGTTTGTCTTAGATTCGTATTAACAAGGTAATGCACTCACGCATTTATAGGAACTTACATATATTATAAGCTAGAGATGAGACGTATTTACGCTACCAGGTTTAAAAACCAGGGCTTCGCTTGGAAGAAGTGCGAGCAGAAGGCCTATTGCCACAACAAAATACGAAGTTTCGGCTGACGGATCGTACATTTTCCCATTACGATATCTATGATCAATCCGTCGTTCGCAATTAAACATTATTTCTTTCGTTTGCAACTACTATGATTGTAAGTATAATCGTAAATAGAATTGAAAATGTTTTCTTAATAAGTTAAAATACGAAATTGGTAGTTCTGTAGTGTCGTTCTGTTCGATTTTGGTAATAAACCTACTGGTACGAGCGGGAAAACCTTACAAGTATGAAAGTATTAGCTATTCGGTACGTGCAGACTTAAAATTGAAAATATTTGCATAGGAAAACGTTCCGTATAAACTTATAAATAAGGAGCACAATCGTATTTACAAAAAAAAACTTTATAAATCGTATACCTATGCAAGTATTTTTCGTATGGCGAGATCGGAGTGCGGTGGACTCGCCCGAAAAACCAGTACTAATTAGATTTTATTCTTAATACTTCCAAATACTTTCAAGTATTTAAAAAACCTAATTTTCGAACCTGGTATTTGTACAGACTCGTACTTGTTAGCCATAATTGAATTTGGCAAGTATATCTAATCTCTAAATTATAAACCAAACGTTAATTTGTTATGACAGTTTGAATCCCTGGATTGCCTTATGATAAATTATAAACTGATTCTGTCAAGACATGAATTATTGTTAGATTGGTAGAATACGTTATGCAATGGTTATAGTTGGCCAAAAGTCGCTGTACAAAGGTTAATAGGGAATATAGTTGGCTCGTTGGCGTGTTAGGTAGAACACCTGCCGTGCGTATCGATGGGTCGTGGGTTCGAATCCCACCGGGACGACATGTTTATAATTTTCTGTAAGCATGTTTCCCCATGTCTTCGGACATTGATCGGGTGGGAGGAATATCTAAATTCCCACCGGGTAACGAACCATCGTTCATAGATGGAAAAACCGTTAAGTGCATTATTGCGTTTTTCGGTTTCAGTCTATAGATTTTCGAATGCTCGAAGTAAATTCGTGTACGAGTGCATCTGTAGCCACTACATTCTGAATACGAAATGATTGATTTTTGAATACGAAAAAAAATATATTTGTTCAACAGCGCATCATCGACTCGTCATCATCGATGTTCTGTGGTTGTGGTATCACCTACCATCAAGTGAACCTCCAGCTCGCCTGTCGATATCTAACATAAAAAAAGAATATGCATGTGATGAGGGTCAACATTTTTTTATTAATATAGATTAATATTATTAATTCAGAATTACGCTTCCATCAATATTTTTATTACAATTTCAGTTTTGACCAAGAAATTTATATTTAAAAAGTGTAAATAAACTGTGGGAAATTCAAATATTGTAAAAGCCACGCCATTGGTCAGAGCGAATATTACGTAAATGTCTATGCCAGCAACTGTTAATGCGGTAGTGCGTAAATTATTAGGTGTTTCTACTTGACGTCATAGTCTATTAACAAAGCTCGTAAATTTGGCGGGCGATTAAAATGCCAATATCGGTTGGCAATTTCTAACTATTTTTAAATACTTTTAATAATTTTTTTGGCGTTGAATATTTTTTTCTATTATGTAACGATGTAAGCTACCCAATAAATATATAACAAAATAAATGCATATTCCCCTATTGTACTGTCTATGTATGTTTTGGAGTTATTGAAAGTTCGATAAAGAGATTATTACAAAAAGTATTCGTAATGTAAATATATTTTGCATGAACTTTTACGGCCAGATTAAGGGGATTATTTAGGGTTTGTTAAGTCGTGAAAATCCTTATACCTTATATTATGTTGGAAATATTTTATCAGTTTAATGATACGAGGCAAAACGTGTTTATTTTTCTTCGTCTTTCATAGGGTTTAACTAGGTTTTTTACATAGGTTAGTTTAGTTACATAGGTTAGTAAACGATTGTATAAAAACATAATATATTATTTAATAAGTGCGCACAAAGGGGGTACCATTTTGTATAAAAACGGCAAAAATATTACGTTTGTTGGGAACCCCCCCTAATTATTTCGTAATAATATTTATAATAGAGTCCCGTTTTACCCTTTGGGTACGGAACCTTAAACGAATGAAAAGTTAAACAAAGAAAACTGTACCAAAACCTTAATTCTCCTCTCCATTCCCTGGTTTGGATCCCGTCCTTCAGCTTCAATGCACAGCACTTACACTCAAAATGATACACGGAACAAATAAATACTTTCGAAATATTAAACGTTACTAATATTTTATAATATATGAGAATAGTTTCAGTAATACGAATCGTCAAGACGAACGTCGTAAGAGCACGACTGTGCGCGCTTCAAAACGACAAATAGGTAGGTGAACAATAGAATGGTAGAAAAATAATTGTGTAGAGGCACTTTATTTATTGCCAACTACCTTCATATGTTGACCAAACTCCTAATATTACTAATTAATGTTTCAAAAAATCAAAATCAAATGATGCGGTTTATCATAGAGTTTATGAAAAATGTCAGCTTCCCTCGAATACCACTTGTTAGGGTTATTAATTTTAAAGAAAATATTTAGATAATAAATCTATTGTGTTAGCGTTATTATATATTAAAACATATTTAAAAGGATAGATCTATTGATACTGTTGACTATGACGTTAGCCAATCAGAATATTTCCCGCCAAAAATATATGATTGGTCAAACGTCAACCACAAAACGAACCAATCAAAATACTTTGATTCTCCAGCTTGATGCGATTACTAAACAAAACATCGTGAGTTGTGGCAGACCGAAAGGAACCTCTCGAAGTAGACTACGAGGATCCTTTTAATCACAAGAAAAGTTTCCAAAAATTATTATACTATTTACTCACGGCTAAATCGGCTAAAGCTCAACCGGTTTTGATAAGGGTTTGAATGTTGTAAAAACCAAGACAGAATTGTTTTTTTTTTAAGTTAGATATCGACAGACGAGCATGAGGTCCATTTGATGGTAGGTCTCAGCCACAGACCATCAGTCAATGATGCGCTGTTGAGCTACTTTTTACTTCAAGTATTTGGAAATCCATAGACTGTATCCGTAACGCGCAATATGCACTTCACGGTTTTTAAATCTATAATATGGTGTTCGTATAGATGGAAAAACGATGGTTCGTTACCCGGTCGGAATTTCGATATTCTTCCCACCATTTCATGCCCGAAGTTACCAGACGTGGGGAAGACATGTTTACAGAAAGTTATAATCATGTCGTCCCGGTGGGATTCGAACCCTCGACCCATCGATGCACATGGTAGGTGTTCTACCGAACGCGCCAACGAGCCCGTTTGCATTTTTTACTTTCAGATTACCTATATCGAAATATTATATTCCATGCATTTTGAAAAATATATTCCATATATTTTGTTGTAGCTATGGAGCTTTATATGTTATGTAAAACCATATTGTATGACACTGCAGATGCACAGATTATTGAAAACAGTAGGCCCATGAAAACCATGATTTCTATAAAAAATGCTGATTTTTAATTCAGTGTATCTCTTAAACTGTATATAATTTTAAGAACCAAAAAACATGATATTTTTAAGTCTTTTTTGCATATAGTGATGGAACACAAAACATAATTAAACATACTTTTACGTGTTAAAAAAATCTTCAAACACACCTCTAAATTATGTTTTAAGACAGTTTATCTATTCATTAGCATTTGTTGTTATAATGAAAAATATTCCATAAAATTTCAAATAATAAAACGCGTTCAATCATGGATTGGATGTGATCTCGATCAACTACCTCGGTGCGGTATTACATATTATATGCCTTAAATTCGTTCGTAGATGAAAACCATATATTAATCTATAAATATTGTTTTCCAATGACAGTCCAACTGTCTATATTATTCCTTGGCACCTGAATGTGAATAACACGTTGAGAATTCCGCCATAAATGCATAGATAATGAGATTACATTTTGATTATTGTATTTTTTTTATGAAATAGGAGGCAAACGACATCACTTACCTGATAGTAAGAGATAACAGGCGCCTCTAGACATAGGCAAAACCAGAGGACTTGCATATGCGTTGCTGGCCTTTGATTCTTTTGTTTTCTTTTTATGATAGATATCGATAGACGAGCATGAGGTTCACTTGATGGTAGGTGATACCTCAGCCACAGAATATCAGTCAATGATGCGCTGTCGACCTAATTTTTACTTCAAGCATTCGGAAATCCATAAATCCATCCTTTGTTTGATGGTACCTAAGTATCGGTTCGTAAATATCGCTGGCGACAGTTCTATGTTGTACCACAGTAAGTCTACGCGAAGACTAGTGGCCGCCATCAGAATCGGCCTCTCGAGCGCCGATAATTTCAAAAGTACCTAAAATGTCGATACCTCCCTACTAAATTGTGGTAACTTCCTTATTCGAACATGGGGCGTCCTATTTCACCAAGCCTACTGCTGTTAGAGAATAAACCTTTGTTTTTTATTTGTTATTTTACTATTATTATAATTAATTACTTCAAATTGTCATGTGGAGCATGGTCTAATGGTTGCGGCTTCATACAAACATTTTGTAAAACAAAAAACTTGGCGATTTAAAACAGTGACGGCGAGTTTATTGCCCGTTCTTCTCGTCCGTTCTACGCCCTTGATTTGAGAACTGGCAGTAAATATAAAAATGGAATCATTAATTTTTTTATTGACGTTCATAGGTGTACATTGTGTTACCTAAATGAATAAATGATTTGAAAGTACAATGTACAGGATTGTCCAAATAATAGATTTAAAATCACAATCCTGAAGTAATGTTTAGTTCACAAAGTGAATAATACCAGGGTGAATCAAAAAGTTCTTAGAAGTGCATATATATGAAACCTTTTTGGATCAAGTTCGATATTCAAATTAAAGAGTGTCTATCACACTATATTTATGCAGACTGTCACTTGTTTTTGTCAGTTCGTTCGCATGTAATAAATTTTTTTGTGCAACGAGTTGCTAAAAAGTCAAAATTATGGATAAAAGTGAGTTACGTGCGGTGATAAAATATCTCAGTTTGAAAAAAATGTCAACGAAGGAAATTTTTTTGGACATTCAGCAGACATTAGGGGGTGATGCTGTACCCTATTCTACGGTTGCGTACTGGGTGGCTGAATTTAAAAGAGGTAGATCAAGCTGTAAAGATGACCCGCGTTCTGGGCGGCCTTCAACCTCCGTTACAGAAGAAAATGTCAAAAAGGTTGAGAATCTGGTTTTGGAAGACAGAAGAATGACTATAAAACATATAGCTGAGATCCTAAAGATATCTTTTGGTAGCGTTCAATCCATTTTAATTGATTCACTGGGGTTCAAAAAAGTGTCTGCAAGATGGGTGCCACGAATGTTAACCGACGAAAACAAAAAGCGACGTTTGGAAATTTCCAAGCGTAATCTCGAAATGTTCCAGCGTGATTCGGATAATTTTTGCCGTCGTCTTGTCACCATGGATGAAACGTGGGTCCACCATTTTGATCCTGAAACTAAAAGACAAAGCATGTCTTGGAAACGACCATCCTCTCCATCCATCAAGAAATTTCGAGTTGCTCCTACCGCTGGCAAAGTTATGGCCTCTGTGTTCTGGGATAGTGAAGGAATCCTTTTTATTGATTACATGCCAAAAGGCCAGACGATTACTGGACCCTATTATGCAAATTTAATCCCGAAAGTGCGTGAAGCGATTAAAGAAAAACGTCGTGGAAAACTGTCGTTGGGCGTGTTGTTCCTTCAAGATAACGCTCCTGCTCATCGATCGGAAGTTGCGCTCAACGCAATCCGCTGTGCTGGCTTCAATCTCCTTGACCACCCACCATATTCTCCGGACTTAGCCCCAAGTGATTTTCACTTATTTCCAAAATTAAAAGAGGAAATTCGTGGAACAAAATTTCACGATAATGACGCGGTTATAGCTGCCGTAGAGGACTTTTTCGAGAGTCAAGAAAATAATTTTTTTTCACAAGGAATAAGGAAGTTAGAAACGCGTTATTCTAAATGCATTGCATTGGAGGGAGATTATGTAGAAAAATAAAATATTATTATTTAAATCTTTGCATTTTTTAATATTGATTCCAAGAATTTTTTGATTCACCCTCGTATTATATGTTACAATACAGACATTTCTATTGTACAATCGAGTCGGCCAAGCGAGAAATTGACTAGGAAATACAGAATAGGACAGGTGAAAGACATACAGTATTTCTGTTATTGTATAAAACACTAGTCACACGCCCCGGATTCGCACGGGTGCAATGTAGATATACTATACAAAAAAAATTTACTCGTTGACAATATAGCTTTCTATTGGTGAAATAATTTTCCAGTAGTCTTTGACTTAAATAGTCACAAAAAAACAAACATACAAACAAACAAATCTTTCCTCTTTATCATATTATTAGTATAGATATATATGTACAATGTGTTAATAAAGTAAAATATTGAAATAGTGTTTGGTAATAGTTTGTGAGTGCAAAAACGCATCATATAAATAATCATTGCGTGTGAATGCAGTTCATATAATATTAAATGTATCAAAACTTTGTTAGACAAAAGCAATAAAAAAGCAAGATATACAATATACATAAATAATCAATTATTATTAATTACCTATAAACTAACTTAACTATAATTATATTTAAAAAAAATTGCAATTCGAGAGCGTTGGAGTAAAAGACGATTTAGTGACGAGAATTGAGAAAGGTATGTTGAGGTGGTTTGGGCATGTAGAAAGGATGGATGAAAGTAGGGAAACGAAAAAGATTTATGAAACTGGTGTGAGTGGTAAAATCGGGTGTGATCAATCTAGGCGATGGTACCTCGATCAGATCGGGGACGTTCTTCAAAAGGGTCAGGTCAAAAGTACTCGAAACCGATGAGTGTGTATGAAAGCATTGATGAAAGTGGAAGAAGCGAAAATGGTATGTAAGGATCGGAACATATGGGATTTCGTGATCTCTGTCTAACCCAATGGGAAAGAGGCGTGATGTATATATAATATGTATATTTAAAAAATAACAAAAACTTCACATACATCTGTTAGAAAAGGAGTTCGCTCAGTTTAAAATATATCGCCTCGTGTAAATCTGACGAAAGACTGCTTTTCAGCGGCTTTATATTGAATATTAACTGGGTAGTTTTCAAAACTTGATTCAAGTCGATCGTATTTCATCTAAATTATGTATTGGGGCTTTTACTAGAAATGAGTAAATAATTATTTAGGTCTAACAAAGTTTGAAATTCAATAGCCTCGCGTACGTCGACAATCACAAGAAAGAGAAACTTCAAAAATAATAACAACCCACAATTTAAACAAAGAATACGGTTTGAAACTAAAAATTGGGAAAGTAAAAATCTGCCAAGCTTACTAAAGAGATAGCCAGTGTTACCATAATCTAGAGAATTACAGCAATTTGTATTATAGCAATATGTATTAACACTTTATTTCAATTGATACAATTTCACAGACATACGTAGGTTAATCTGTCAATAGCACGCCGCACCTAAGTATTTCGACAACAATTTTGGTAATTAATTATAAGGATAAATTGGTCAGATGGTTTAGTATTTATAAAAAAAGTAATTTAGGTCTAATTAGTTTCCATATCGTCTTTAATTAAAATATTATTATTCGATATCTGGCGATCCATAACTTCGCGTTTCCTTAGGCACTTTTTTGCCACGCACTACCACTTTGTGGAACCAGCTCTCGCCGGCGGTTTTTCCGAACCGATACGACTTGGTAACCTTCAAGAAACGAGCATATATTCATCTCAAAGGCCGGCAACGCATCCTCAAGACCCCTGGTGTTGCGGATGTCCATGGGCGTCGGTAGTCACTTACCATCAGGTGAGCCGCCTGCCCGTTTGCCTCCTCTAATATAAAAAAAAAATAATAATAATTGTAATAGTTTCGTAGAAAATCGATTGTGTAATGATATTACTACTTAATAACAATAACTAATATTTTATTTTATCAACGCGAGTATCACACATTTCAATAGAATACTTTAAAACGGATTAAAACGCGATTTAAGGGGTAACCTTTATTTTCCAAAAACGAATAAAGTTAGGGATTAAAAAATTGGCCTAAAATCATTTCGTTGTGATCGTAGAACAACGATGGTTCTGATTTTTTTACGATTTTAGTTCTATTGTTACAGTTACAGTTCTATATTTATAAAAACTATTTATCAACAAAACAAATAATAAAATGGAGTTTGATAATTAGTCAGATAGTTTTATGCAATAAAACTAAAACCGTAAAAAATCAGAACAGTTGTTGTTCTACGATCATGACGATTTCGAATAACTAGCAACATAATCAATTTCAAAAAAGATGCCAGTGCCAATTAGAAAACCCTATAATTATTGTTATTGATCATATTATAATTATTTTAATTTTAGCACATTATTTATTGTGTTTGTTTATGTTTAAAATGATTCCGTAGTTAGCTATAGCCTAGTAAATATACTTTCTTTGAAGATCTCATTAATAAAAAAAGTCCTTCATTACGAGCGGTACTTGAAAACAGTTTTTGTAAACGACGTTCAAGCTAATATGAACCGTATAATATTCAGTGTTAAAGCCAAAATTGCGTAACAGAAAATAAATATTTTGTTTTACACCGAAGCGTTATATTAAAAATGAATGAGTCTAATTAAAACAAAATTGAAAAGAAATTTTATTCTTTGTGACGAAATTTTATGGCGGTATTTTTATAGAATAGGGGTAAAATAAGAGACTTAATCACTGGGGAAGGGTGAACATTTTCAAAATGTACATTTTAAAAAAACAAACCATTTTTCAAGGGTTTGTTGGCGCGTTTGGTAGAACACCTCACCTACCTTGCGCACCGATGGATCGCGGGTTTGAATCCCACCGGGACGAAATGTTTACAGTGTTCTATATTAATGTCTTCCGCACGTCTGGTCACTTCAGATATTAAACGAGTGGGAGGAATATCGAAATTCCAACCAAAAGAGAAGAAAAACCGTGAAGTGCACATTACGCCATGCTGCGAAATTACAAACTTTAATACCGTTTTTTAAGTAGATTAGTAATTAGGTTAAATATATACTTATATATTAAGTTATGTAACCTAACTATGCATACCTATATATTTAGGTAAGTATATTCAGATTGCAGAAAAAGTATTCTTCAAAATTAAGTTGGTATAAGTCGATCCGTCGCGTCGAGGCAAAGTATTACTTCCAAAGGAAATGAAAACGGAACATTTGCCGCACGAGTTTCCTTTAGACATGGGTAACTCAGCTAAATTCCCCGCGCCAACGCAGCAACTCAGGCGGAGTGTAGTGCGTCGGCTCCTTGAGTCAACTCAAAATTGCGCCACGACGCAACAAAATGTGACGCGCAAAGCGAGCAGTGAAACCTCCGAAACGCACGCAACGCCACGCTCATAGTTCACTCAGTGAGTGAGGTACTGCGCCATGCGCCAACACATTATGAATGTGTGAGCTGACTCACCCTGCGCAGTGAAGCGTGCCGACGCAATTGCGCGGCGCAGCGCAGTGTTACACATGTCTAGTTTCCTGCGACTTCTATGCTATTGTTCTAAAAGATACGTTATTTTTCTCATAAAATATTACTGCTAGGACGTAAAACAAAGGTTTTATCGTATTAGGCTAGCAAATATGGGCTGTTTTCTTTTTTATTTGTACGAGAAAACACTTTTCGTCACCATAATATCATATCGAAGACAAATATCGCGTACACGTATACACGTCAATGTGTCAAAAGTCGAAAACATTTGTTGCGATTCGTAGACAAGATATCTAGATCGACAAATATCTCTACTTTTGATATTAGAAGTCGAGTTTTAAGTGTAAATATCATTTTAGACCCGGAAGACATAAAGTGAAAAGGGGTCGACAAAATTTTGTCGTGGTTGTCATGCTAAAACACTAAAAATCAATTAAAAAAGAAAGCAAAATCATTAAATAAACTAAATTAAAAACAATTACATGCCTGCCATCTTCGATATAAAAAATAAAATTGTAAACATATACATATGAGTAAAACATATTCATATAAAATATAATAAATGTGAATTGTGAATTTCGTCTGTTACGAAGGCTATAGTAAAAGTTCTCGATGAACGACAAAGAACGATTACCGATGAACGCTCTGATGGTGTTAAAGATCCAAGGATTTTTTACGTAGCTATACACTGGGGGGAGGAGGGTGTACGTAGTGACCATTTTGCGGTAGCGAGCGAATTAAACTAACTGGAATCGACAGACGTTCTGAATGTTGGCTTCAAAAAATCGAAACAAAAATTTCCTGAAACTGTCATAGCGTCCCCTCAATCCAGAAAATTAGTCCAATACATAAAAAAAAGCTCATTAATATCGGTTCAGTGGTTTAGGAGGACATACACACGTACAGAATTAAATATACATTTATAAAGATTAAAGAGAATTCTATTTAGCAAACACACTTCCATGTATATTTCACTTATTATATAAACAATAAGTTAGCTCTGTGTTTTAAAGGAAAAGGAAAGAAAATATTAAGTTTGACTAGTGTCAACTGATTACAAAAATATGGGATAAAAAGAATTATATGTTGTGATTCAACGTTGAACCATATTTATATAGAAAAATAACAAATATTCTTGAAACAAGACAATATTTTAAAGTTACCCTACATCAAATCATATAATCCTCCGTAAAATAAGACATAGTGCTACGCCGTAGCGAGACAGCTACGACAGTATATTAAAGCGTAGCTTTTAAGCTTAAAGCTAGGATCATATATTGCAAACGTAAATTGTTACATCTTAAGTCCAATAAATATATATCAATACAGGTATTTAAAACATTGAATGCAAATGTAATAAACTCACACAATATTGAAATAAAATGAGTAACTTATACCGGATTAAAACCTCATTTATTATTAATATTATCTATCCCGGCGTGCTCTCCAGCAAACGTAGTCACGAGCAGACTGGCCATCTGATAAAAGTTATTTTATTCATTGCAATGTATACAATATTTAAATATCTGCAATAGAAAATATGTTACTGTGTATAACTTTAACATGTTAAATGCGACTTTACTATTGTATTAAAGATGCCAATAAAAAATGATATTTGTTTTTTTTTTTTTTTTTTTTTCAGAGCAGACAACCGAGCAGGTGGGTTACCTGATGGTAAGTAATCACCACCGCCCATGGACATCTAGGACTTGAAGGTCTCAGATGCGTTGTCGGCCTGTTTAAATTTTATTTATAACTATGAATATCTCTTCACAACGACATCAGTAACAGTGGACTTTATTCGTGAAAAAATCGACAAAAAAAATATATGAAATTTTTGAAATACCTTTTTTGATATTGACTACGATATATTATTTTTTATCATTTCAGTCTTAAATATTGCTTTCAAATCATTAGCTAGGTGCCTTTCAATAGTGCGAACAGCCAAGGATTGGAATTCCCTACCGTCGCGATCGTCTGAGAACTGCGAACACAGTGTTTTATTTGGTCGCTGTCTGAGACTTATAATATTAGGCTCTTCAAGTCAAGGGTAAGGGCTTTTCATAGGCAAGCGTAATTTACCAACTTAGTGTCCATCAATACTTAAGAACAAACGCTTTTCTATATAAACAATAAAAAAAACAAATGATATAAAATGGTATAGTCAATCATATACTATTTCATATTTATGGAAATTTAAGAGTTGATATATTTTTTATAAATAGTGTATAGTGAATTCCTGAGTGGGGCATGGGGCAGACCTATTTCTGTGTCTGTTTCACTGGTCATTTATCTTTACAGGCAAGTAGGTGATCAACCTTCTGTGGCCTAACTGACCGAAACAATTTTTCAAATCTTGTTTAAACCCCGGGATTCGAACCTGGGACCTCCGGTGCTAAACTGAGCCACGGAGGCACTCAATATTTTACATACATCCTTATAAAAAATCGTAATATCTCAAGAGGATAATATGATTATAAAATAGAAAACTATATTTTCTTTATATTGTACTAGCAATATGCCCCGGCTTCACACGGGTGCAATGAAGATGTACTGTACACAAAATATAAGTCAAGTAGTTTTTGAATTAAATCGTAAAAAAACAAACAAATAAATCTTTCTTCTTTATAATATTAGTATAGACCAAAAAAGGCTGTTCATTAAAGACTTTTTCAGCTATTCATTTAAAATGGCTGCTATATAATAAATATTCATAGACACCAGGACTCGAAATGGCATGATTATGGTAATTTGCGCCCATCACTGGTCTGTGGTGACCCGAAGCTATTGAGAAGGTCGGATATAACAATGCTTATAACTTATTTATGACTTTATATTAAAATATTTTTCCATTCCAAAATTTATATGAAAAAGTACACCAATGTACAAAACTATAAATTAAATACTTTATAATGGATTAAAACGCGATTTATTATTTAAATTATGTATCCCGACGGATGCTTTTCAGCAACCGTGGTTTTTCTACCTGCCCGTGACAAATAATTTAAACAATATAAATAATAAATCGCGTTTTAATCTGTATACAGTATTTTATTTAAATGTGTGATACTCGCGTTAGTAAAAGACAATATTATAAATACTTTATAATGGATTAAAACGCGATTTATTATTTATCCTGACTTATTGAAATCAAAAAATTCTAACTTCAATAGAGAAGATGATTCGAGACTTTCCAATACCTAGGATTCAATAATTGAAAGTCGAAATCCCCAAGTCAAACATACTAAAGAAACAAGATTTTTACTGTAAGTCAATATTGCCATAATATATAAAATTACAGTAAATATCAACTACGTCGGAATAGATGGCGTTAATATGGTAACTTTGTTATATTTCAAATCAGACAGCTGTCACCTTTCTGTCTGCCCGTGACCACGGTTGCTGAAATGCAACCGAAACGTCGGGATAAATAACTAAACAATAAATAGCGTTTTAATCCACTATTTTTTTAAATTTAAATAAAAATTTAAACAATATTTCCCCTAGAAAATAAGAAAGTTGGTTAGTAATCAGTGTGTCACTGCTTTGTTCCTATCTAGTATGGCCTTACTTGACCTTAGAAGGTTCTAGGCGGCACAGTAATGAAGGGTCTTGAGGGAACTAATCTTTATTAGGCAAGCCATCTGTATATAGTGCTGGAATAGAAGTTTATCATATTTTAATTTCAACCTGGTATTCCTAACAAAAAATGCCTTGTAAAGTTGCTTGATTTGAAATAAACACGACTATTCGGATATAATTATCTTCGCATATAACATGTGGCAAATATGATTATCCATAAATAATCATATCAGAAAATAACTTATCCTGAATTATATTAATCAAAACATGATTATTCCACTATACCAACACAAGAACAAAAAAAGTTTATTTCATTTTTGTATCATCATTTTCTAGGGAAGTATTAACTATAAATTTATGACATAAATAGTATTTTTTATGAATTACCGAGATTATAATTTACCATTAATACAAAATGTATTTGAACTAAATCATTTTCATTATAAACATTTTAATGTCAATGCACTTAGGTCTTCGATCAACAATATATGTCAATGACTTAGGTATTAGATAAATTCTCAAATAATATAAAATTATTTTTAAGCATAAAACAAAAACCGACTTCAAAACTACAATTAATATGTAATTACAAACTTAAACTAAAAAGCAAAAAATAATTTTATTTTTTTTTATCTTTCTATACCTCTGAAATATGCCCATACAACTAATATATACCAAACAAAAAAAGAATCATCCGAATCCATCCATAACTTAGGGAGTTATCGCGTAATAAACATACAAAAAAAGACTACAGACGAATTGAGAACCTCCTACTTTTTTGTAGTCGTTTAAAAATATAATAGAGGATAGCACGTACCGTCAAGTGAGTTTCAGGATCATCTGTCGATATCTAAAATAAAACTTTTGACGATCCCTTTTATAGTCATAAATTATCTGAGCCTAGGATCAAGAAAACTACGGGACTCGATCCGTCACGTCCCTTAGTTTGATTGATTTGTTCAAAACTTCAGATCAATCGAAACTCAAGGCAGGTACTTTCCGACACGATTTATGGACGTGAAATATTCAAGGTTTAGCGAAACCGCATATTTTATAATTTTTTTTTTTTTTTTATGTTAGATATCAACAGACGAGTATGTGGTTCACTCCAGCCAGAAAGTCAATCAATGATGCATAATCGACTTACTTTTTAACCGACTTCAAAAAAGGAGGAGGTTGGCCCACTTTAGGGCTGTATTTTTTTTAATGTTAGATATCGACAGACGAGCATGAGGTTCATTTGATAGTAGGGGATACCTCAGCCACCGAACATCAGTCAATGATGCGCTGCCGACCTAATTTTTACTTCGAGCATTCGGAAATTCATAGACTGAAACCGCAACGCGCAATATGCACTTCACGGGTTTTCCATCTACGAACGGTAGTTCGTTACCCGGTCGGAATTTTGATATTTCTCCCACACGATCAATGCCCGAAATGAACAGACGTGTGAAATGCTTCGAGAAAATTATAAATATATCGTCCCGGCGAGATTCGAACCTGCGACCCATCTGTGCATGAAACGTTTTAATCATCTATCTATTTTATAGATCATATCTAGTAATTATAGCCTTTTATATCTACAGCCTTACCTCAATAAGAGCCAGTCTTAGATAGCTTATGCGGCATCTTTGTATGAGACATGCTTAATTAGAAATTGCGATGGGCTTAAACATTATTGGACGCGGGTCTCCATCAAAACTGTCGTTCCTAACATCGTGATTTGAACGAGCGCTTTGGTAAGTAGGAAGTACCCCTTGCGTACCTACTTTATTTATTACCGGTAGTAACTGTTACTTATATCTCTTACCATCAAGTGAGCCAGTTGCCCGTGTACCTCCTCTACTATCGAAGTAACTTCTTACTGCGTCTGTTACTGATCCTTTTCTTAATATGAGAAGAATATTGAAATCCGATCGAGTAACGAACTACCGTTCATAGGTGGATGGAAATAAATAAAAAAATAAAATAAAATAAAATTATATCAATTTAATTATTTCTTTTTTTTAAAAGGGAACCATCTTCAAAAAACCGCCCGTGCCAACGAGCCCGTCAAAATAAATAAAATATAACTCTTTCGTTATATTGTCTTTTATTAACGCGAGTATCACACATTTAAATAAAACACTGTATACCGGATTAAAACGCGATTTATTATTTAAATTATTTATCCCGACGTTTCGGATGCTTTTCAGCAACTAGCAGCGCCGCAGACTACAGTCTCCCGCGACCACGGTTGCTGAAAAGCATCCGAAACGTCGGGATAAATAATTTAAATAATAAATCGCGTTTTAATCCGGTATACAGTGTTTTATTTAAACTCTTTCGTTTGCAGATAATTCCGCGAGGCACAGCTATAGTCAAAACATACCATTGGAAACCAAAGAACATTGTTTTATTTGTTCCAATATCGATGGATGTTTTAGCCAAATCAAAAATCTATCATGAATGTAGTCAATCAGTGATGAAAGCGGTATTGTGGCAGCAATCAGTTAAGTGGAGCTAGGTATATAATACCCATTTGAATGTAGAAAAAACAATACAAAGTCAGATAATGTTTTGTTGAGTAAATACAAAAATATCTTTATTTAAATAAGCATTTAATCATCGTTATTTTTAGGGTTCCATATTCCGCACCAAAAACGGAACCCGTATAGAAGAACCGCCTCCGTGGCTCAGTGGTAAGCGCGATGCGTTTAGCACCCCAGGTCCTGGGTTTGAATCCCAGGGAAACAAGATAAAAAAATATTTCTTTCGAGCAGGGCACATAATTTAAATAAAATACTGTATACCGGATTAAAACGCGATTTATTATTTAAATTATTTATCCCGACGTTTCGGATGCTTTTCAGCAACCGTGGTCGCGGGAGACTGTCTCCCGCGACCACGGTTGCTGAAAAGCATCCGAAACGTCGGGATAAATAATTTAAATAATAAATCGCGTTTTAATCCGGTATACAGTATTTTATTTAAATGTGTGATACTCGCGTTAATAAAAGACAATATTAGGGCACATAATGCTGATCACCTACTTGCTTGTAAATAAAAATGATCGGTGAAACAAATACAGAAATGGGTCTGCCCCATGAGCCACTAGGGGACTCGGGAATTATTATTTTTTATCTACTTGTGGTGACGGGTCGGACTTGAATTCGTATATGCGGTGATATTTCGACGTGTGTTTGCGTGTTGTTCCCACGAGAATGTAAGTGAGTTCTTTATATTTTATTTTTTCGTTTATATAAATCTTTTTTTTTTTAGCGCGTTCAAACAAACAAACTCTTAACTTAACAAACTTTTATATATATATATATTATTAATTATTATAGGTAATTACTTAAAGATGTCATGTGGAACATGGTGTAATGGTTAGCTCCTTACAAAAATTTTGTAAAACGAAAAAC
Organism: Anthocharis cardamines; assembly: GCA_905404175.1. Taxonomy (NCBI): domain Eukaryota; kingdom Metazoa; phylum Arthropoda; class Insecta; order Lepidoptera; family Pieridae; genus Anthocharis; species Anthocharis cardamines. The sequence continues at coordinate 1,401,842 of FR989972.1, read as the reverse complement.
TTGGCGATTAAAAAGAGTGACAGCGAGTTTATTGCCAGTTCTTCTCGTCCGTTCTACGCCCTTGATTTGAGAACTGGCAGTAAATGTAAAATTAGAAGCATTTAATATGTATTTTTATTGACGTTCATAAGTGCACATTATATTACCTAAATGAATAAATGATTTTGCATTTGAATTTGAATTTATAGGATCACTTTGTTGTCCATCTATCTGTCAAGACCCTTTTTCTCAGGAACACGTGGGGGTATCGAGAGAAATTAATATTAAATACTCAGGAATTAGCCTTATGAGGAAAATATATGCATACAAAAATACAAATCTTTCCTCTTTATAATATTAGTATAGATATATAATAGATACAAGCAACCGTCGCTAGTTTATTATGTACGATGACCCTCTCCAATTCGTAGTACCTTAGAAACTCTATATACATTCAGTCAAGAAAGTATCGGGAATGGATTATTTTTTTATGATTCTAAATTAAAATTTTTGTTTTTTTTGTTGTTTTCAGATTTGAACAACTGTTTTCCATTTTGGCGCGGAGTTTGAGTTGCATCTGTTATTTATATTAAATACAGTGATGTTTTTAGTTATATCATATCTAGTGTGTATTGCGAATTTCATAATGGACAAAAACATCGAACAAAGAGTTTGTCTTAAACTTTGCATCGCCAATGGAATTTCGTCTTCGGAGTCACTGAAAATGTTACAGAAGGCTTACGGTGAATCGAGTTTATCAAAAACTCGTGCTTATGAGTGGTGCAAAGCGTTCAAAAGTGGTCAAGTTGTGATGGAAGATTTGCCTCGCTCTGGTAGGCCATCAACGTGTGCAACTGACATAACATGGCAAAAGTGAATGAATTCCTGCCCGAAGGTCAAACGGTAAATAAGAAATATTATTTGAGCATTTTGCGGCGTTTAAGAAAGCAAATTCGACGAAAAAGGCCTGATTTGTGGAAAGAAAATTCTTGGATCTTGCACCATGATAATGCGCCTTCGCACAAGGCCATCATTGTGAACGATTTTTTACCAAACACTCAACAAATACCATCGAGTAACCACCATAGTCACCAGATATGGCTCCAGCCGACTACTTTCTTATTCCTAAACTCAAATTACCACTTCGTGGCACCCGTTTTCAATCGGTAAAAGACATGAAGGAGAATTCGCGGCGAGAACTGAACTCAATTCCGGAAACAGCGTTTAAAAAATGTTTTGATGATTGGATTATTTGTTGGCGTAAGTTTATCGTTTCTGAAAGAGCATACTTTGAAGGTGATAAAATAAATTTGGATGAATAACAAACAGTTTGTGTTTTATTGATCTTTTCCCGGTACTTTCTTGACAGAGTAGTATGTCCAACAAGTTGGTAATAGATGCCCAAAGTTTCTAAATTGGGTCCATTGTCACTGCAATTCTGAAAGTTATGTAGTTCTAGGCGAGAGTGCCCATCAAAACTTCATATTTAGGCCGTATACACATCCATAAGCACAGCATATTACTCGTACTTCATCTTTAGACGATATACACTATACTCAATAGTAAGTAAATTGTACATCAAGGCGAGAAAGTGACCGTTGAAATCGGACTTTCTTCCAAGTGATACATAGATTGTGCTTTATAGTACACCTACTAAATCTGTTTAATTTAAGTTTTAATTGAAATTATTACAGTTATTAAATACATATTATGGAATTCCGTGATCTCCGACTACCCCAATGTGAAAGAGGCGTGATGTATATGTATTAATTTATGGATGAAAAAAGAACGCAATGTTTTTCATTAATTCTTTTTTTATTCAAATGTAAGAGGCCAGTATCTTAGATATTTTCAACCACGAAATGGATTTTAACGTGGTTTTCCTCAATAGATAGATATATTCAAGAGGAAAGTTTATACGTATAGTTTAATAATTTTGTGGTTAAAATATGACGATAATTGTTCAATATATCGAATTAAATCAAGCCGAAGGAGAGTAATACTAAGTAGTAATAGTAATAAACTAGGAACACGCCCCGGCATCGCACAGCTAACTACATATATGTATATATACACATACTTGATGAAAAGAAAACGCAATTTATATTAATGCGTGAAATTACTAAAACTATTTCAAACTTTCGGTTGAAAATAAAGAAGTATGTAATGTCAAAACAAGTTAACCAACTTTGGTTGCGTAAAAATAACTGAGCACATATTATGTACCTACATATACTGTTAAATCAAAAAGTTTAAACAGTTAATCCTTTTTTATTTCCTTATCCCATTTTCCTTATTCCTTTATGTTATTTATAAGCACCGCGACGTCAAGCATCAAATAGGAGCTACTGAAAATCAGTGCTGTGGCATTACGTTACAGATATCCTGAGTAGCATCCTATTTCACGCACACTGCCACACAGCTACTGCGCAGACATTAAGTGAATGTATGTACATGTTTGTTTTAAATGATTATTTTGGTTAATGATTGACAATTGTTTTTTTTTCTGTAGGTATGCTGTGTTTTGAGTGTGTTGAATAAAGTTTATTATTATTATTATAAATTCCAAATCAGACTTGTAATTTATCAGTCCTCACTTGTAACACATTTGAAAATGTAGGGTTAAATAGTATAATGAATAAATTGAATTTGAATGCAAGAAAAGTTTGTTTAACATTCTCAACTCATCTCGACATTATTAATTTCATTCATTTCGACGTAACTTGCCACACATCAGAAGCAAAGTTAGAAATTCGAGTGAAAAGTTCAGAGATATTATTTCATGTTGAAATGGCGCCATTTCGCCGCTGAAATAATGTGAATTACATAATAGCAGTATTCGATCAAGGTATATTGAGATTTCAAAGAGATCGGAGATATTTTTCATAAGGGCCAGGTCTAATATTCGAAACCGACCAGCGTGTATGAAAGTATTTTTGAATTTGGAAGAAGCAAAGGTGGTATGTAAGGATCGGAGCATATGGAATTCCGTGATTTCTGCCTACCCCAATGGGAAAGAGGACTGATTAATTTTTTTTCAGCTCCTTGACGCGTCGATAGTGGCTTGTGTTCCAAAGGATGATGGGTTTGAATTCCGCCGTGTCCAAAATTATTATATTTAACTTTTTTTATGTCACAACAGACACGTGTGTGTTTCACTTGATGGTAGCAAAGAACAAATTATAGATGTACAATGTACATAGAAGCTTAGCCTTGCACGCGCGCTTGGCACGGTTTCTCAGGGGTAAGAGTAGTTCTTACCCCAGTCACCGCAGCGTTGCTAGTATCCGTGTGAACGCACACTCTGACGCTGGAGTCATAGCGCGCACTCTCTCGCATCCAATTTCTTTCAGGACGTTATTGCCGTAAGAGCAAGCGACACAACGCGAGGGGAGGAGTCCGCGAACTACTTAGATGTGTGTCACACCCAGTGGCGTGCCTAGGGTTTGAATGCAGGGCAAGCCCAAAAACTGGACTCCTAAAAAATTGGACAATTTTTTATATTTTATCTTACCTTTTTTGTGGTGAACTCCCAAGCCTTGTTGTATTAATAAACGATTTTAATAAAACACACAGAAGGTATTACTACTAGACAAAAAATTACACATTTAAGCTCTATTTTAATTTATGATTGAACTAGTGAATGAGGCTACTGAATGATTTATGTTATTTAGAATTTTATTTGATAAATAACTAGGTGCCGATTTGCCACTTTGTTGATGTTGCATATTATGTTGTTCTAAAACAATATCATACTTTGAAAGTAATGAAACCAATTCCGAAAAATTACCCCTGTTAAATGAATTTTTACATACATCGTGGCCTCTAAATAACAATTGTTAAAATAAATAAAATAAACTAGCTAACCTTCGAAAAATATTGCGATTATGGTTAACACGGGAGTTATGATTAGTAATTTCAATTAATAGCTGACGATATGAAGATTATGCTGAGATAATGAAGTTTCAATTCGTTTTTTACCAAAATTACAAAAATAAATTACAGAATTCAAATGTTTTTGAGAATTCTGATGTTTTTTAAAGCTCCAGATAAATTAATTAAAACGTAATAACCAGATGTATTCAAAACGTTTTTGTCATAAGAAAAAAATATGCAACACCAACAATATAGTTTATTTGTATCTGAACAACCAACAGTCCATTTATTATTATAAACTGACCTGAAATTCCTTTTATGACCTTTAATCGTTTGTGAAATACACAAGTTGGGCGTTGGTTTTGACGAAGTAAGTAGCTTTAATATTTGTTGAAATGTTAAAGATTTTACTTTATCTTGCTGCTTTAAAACTTGCACACACATCAAATCATCACACGGAACACATTCAACTACGTTATTACTCATAATAAATAATAATAAAAACAAAACAAAACTAAAATGCACCGCGTACGTTATCACTCATTCAACTAAAGCAAAAAACAATCATAACAAACTTGAAATAACACTCAACTCTTTCAATTTGGCACTAACTTCACACCGAAAGCCTGTTACGTTCTCCATACAATCGCTAGATTTGTTTATATAATTTTATAGCTTTTTATCTTGAGTTTTGTATGAAAAATTTGTCAGAAAGGCATTCCAATCCACAACCCAATATGCCAGAAAGAGAAAGAAAACGACCGAACACGACGACGCGACGAGTTGAAGCGAAACGTTTCCGCTTGAGCTCGTCGCAATTCGCAAGATATGTAGTATCGCGTGATGCATATTGAATATTGTGGGAGTCGATTCAACGCTTCTCGTAAGATGGCGCAAATATAAATATAATTTCGATATAGTTGTGCATAACATTATTAATTCAAATATTTTTTTGTTTCAATTGATATGTTATATAATTACGATAAGGGCATTCTTTTTTTCTTTCAATTGTTGAATTAATAGGGCAAGCCGGGCTTTTGGGCTTGTATGGTAGGCCCGCCACTGGTCACACCGATACATTGCCGCGCGCTCTACAGGTCAAAAGTAGAACCATTTTTTCTGTGCCAAAAGTTTGTATGAGCCTGTTCTTCTAAGTACACCTATGTTCTTTGATGGTAGCTACAGCTCTACAATCTATGTTTATTTTTCTGATGAGAAGGAATCTCTAAATTCTGACCAGTTTACCCCAATTCGTACATCGTAAAATGCATGTGCACTAGCGCATTTCGGCTTCAGTCTATAACTCTATACGGAAACGCGCATTATGCATTTATCGAGGTTTTCATCTATGAACGGAAGTTCGTTACCCGGTCGGAACTTCGATATACCTCCCAACCGTTTAGCAACTGAAGTGATCAGACGTGGGAGAGACGGAAAGACATGCTTCGGGCGCGATTCAATCCCGCGACCCATCAGAGCACAAGACAAGTGTTGTACCAAACGCGCCAACGAACCCGTTAATTCAAAATTGTTATTGATTCAATCCTAAAACTAAACTAATTTGAATTTTACTAGCAACGCGCCCCGGCTTCACACGGGTGCAATATAGATGTACTATACACAAAATTTAGCCTATGTTACTAGCTGATAATGAAACTTTCTATTGGTGACATATTTTTTAAATCGGTCCAGTACCTTTTGAGTTTATTCATAACATACAAAAATTCAAAAATATATAATACCTCTTTATAATATTAGTATAGATGGAGACTTTGACTTACTTTATATATTACTTACTTATTACTTTATATATGACGAGAGCCTTAAGAACAACACTGGCGTAAACGAAGCCAATTGATTTTCATGTCGGTAGAAGTTTATAATTAAACTAGTGACCACAGGTACTGCTGAAATGCATACTTGAAGTAGTTTCGATCCACTTATACACTAAGTTGACCGCCTACGTGACTCAGTAAACGCGAGGTTTGAATCCAGGGGAAACACGATTCAAAACAAATTGATATCGATATACGAGCATGAGGTTCAGTTGATAGTAGGTGATAACTTCGCCAGAGAAAATCAGTCAGTAATGCGCCATCTACCTTACCTTTTTTACTTCGAGCATTCGGAAATCTCTCAGGCTATAGAATAGACGAAACGCGCAATATGCACTTATCTATGAACGGTTGTTTATGACGCATGATATTCCTCCTTACAGATCAATGCCCAGACGTAGGGAAGACACGAGTAAAGATAATTATAAATATGTCATTCCGGCGGGATTCAAAACCGCGACCCATCGGTGCGCAAGGAAGCTGTTATACCAGTCGCCGCAACGAGTCCGTCAAAAATGCTGTCCGTTTACCTCCTTTAATATAAAAAAAACATGCTACCTACGTTTAAATAAAATACTGTATTAAAATACTGTAGTAAAATACCGATTAAAACGCAATATTATTTATATTGTTTAAATTATTTATCCCCACGTTTCGGATGCTTTTCAGCAACCGTGGTCACGGGCAGACTGGTCAGTCAGCTGGCATCCGAAACGTCGGGATCAATAATTTAAACAATATACACAATATATGGCATTTTAATCCGGTATAAAATATTTTATTTAAATGTGTGATACTCGCGTTAATAAAAGTCAATATTACGCTATCTATAGCAGTGGTGAAGTATGGGGGGGGGGGGGGGGGGCGGAGGGTGTGGTCCGCTCCGGGCGGCACTTTGACGGGGGCGGCATTTCACAGGTAACGGTAAAAAAATTACAGTCTTCAACGTTATTTTTAATTTTTTTTGTCAGTATATCACCTTAATAGCATAGTTTCTCTTTAAGTTAGTGTTATTCAATAAGAGCCCCAATGTTTTATAAGCAATTGCAAAAATAAGGGGCCGGAAAATTTTGGATCCGCACGGTCTATGCTAAGCCACTGATCTACAGTAAATAATGGCGAAAATTCAGAAAAAAAGAGAAATTCCTGTGCAAACTGAACATGAATTCAGCAAGTTAGCAAGGAGTACATTAATACATGTCGGAACATCGGGCGTTCTAACCCTATTTCATTAGTGTTATAGAGTACGTACTAACAGTAACGAGGAGGCCATTATATACCCTGTTTACGGCTCCTAGTAATTGAGATGGATAGTAATGTTGGTTGATTAATAACCCGGTAGACGGAAGAAAATAGGATTAATTTAAATCGTAGGCCGGCAACGCATCTGAGACATTAAAAAATGCGTAATACTCGTATATAGGCGTCTTACTCGTAATTTTATGCTATCCAAAAAGTGAGTCCCCTAGTGGGGCATGGGGCAGACCTATTTCTGTGTCTGTTTTACTGATCATTTATCTTTACAGGCAAGGTGATCAGACTTCTATGCCCTGCCCGACCGAAACATTTTTTTTTCCCGGGGTTCGAACCCAGAACTATATGCTAAACGCATCGCGCTTATCACTGAACTATGGAAGCGGTCATACCGGTTACATCAAGCGAAGCTAAGTTTATCAGATAGGGTTTTCATCGCAGATAGAATTATTAAAATTGAATCAGTAACTCTAGATATCGTCGACAAACTTCAACTCTCTATTATATTAGTCTAGAATATAAAATCTTATCTTACATTTTTAAATGTATAAAACAAAGTCGTATTAATTACACCATTTATATCTCAATATCGGATGCACCTATTTTAATCACATCTTATTTGTAGGATTAGCCTGTGTCCCGAATAACAGAATAACTAGTTGGCGCATTCGGTAGATCACTTGCCGTGCGCATCGATGGGTCGTGGGTTCGAATCCCACCGGAATGACATGTTTATAATTTACTGTAAACATGTTTTTCCCGCGCGTGATAACTTCGGGATTTGAACGGGTGGGAGGACGGAGCGGATCAAAATTCCGACCGGGTAATGAACCACCGTTCATAGATGGAAATACCGTGAAGTGCATATTGCGCGTTTCGGTTTCAGTCTATGGATTTCCGAATGCTCGAAGTAAACAGCTACTCATTGACTGATGTTCTGTGACTATCACCTACCATCAAGTGAACCTTATGTGTCGTCTGTCGATATCTAACATAAAAAACCTGTTAAAATATCGGAAAAATTCAGGAAAATAAAAATATACAGAAAATTTGTATTAAAATAAATTACTTCCGGTACTCCGCCTCATATTAGGCAAGATCTAATGTATTTCATGTATAATGTATATATATCCATTCAGAACCCGATACTTTTCTGAGATCATCTTCCCAGCGTTTGAACTGCCTTCCTAAGTACATATTTATCGCCGTTTCGTATATATTTTTTCTTTTATTATTTTTATTATTATTTTTTATATTATTTCACGACTCAACATAAATGTACAACAAAATAAAAAGAGAATTACAAACATAAAGAAATAATAAGAAAATAAGTACCTATATATTGTAAGCTCCTTTTTTCCTTGATCGTTTATTGAAACTGTTTGAAATCAAAATGTGCTATTTAGAGAACTCAAAGATGTCATTTCAATATCAGTTCGAAATGTTTGGCATTTCCTTTGAGCGCTCTACGTTCTAGTGTTGAGTAGGACATACAAGAGGCGGTACATTTGTCCCGGACATGACGTCAAAATGTACGAGCGGCTCGAAATTATAAAATGTACTACTTCAAATTTTTAGTCGCACTCGTTTTTTTCTCGATGTATTTGGGTCCTAAATAACCATTAAAAAAAAACATCAAATGTCATATTAATACTCGCTAGTACAAATTATGCTTCGAGCTTCATACGCCTCGCCTCATTTGAAGTGGGACATTGTACTGGCTCAGAGTGAAAAAGAAGCTACTCTTACAAACTCTTTTTGAAGTCCTGTACTACCCAACACTACTACGTTCATAACCGGGAGTGCTTTGGTACATATGTATTTGTAAGAGGTTATATAGGACGCTGTTAAGCAATACAGTGTCAACCGATAAAATGATAAAAATGTAAATTTTGATACCAATCGCTTCGTTGTGAGGTGGAGTACATATTTCAAAAGAGTTATATATATGTATTATATAATTTAAATCGTTTTAATAGCAAAAATATTGAAAGAGCGTGTGGGGTCCTAACATGTTAGGAATATTAAATATTTAACAATAATGCACTAAATTCTATTACTTTGATTGCTACCAAGAAAAACTATATACATTTAGTGTAATAATAATAATTACAAAAAAAAACCAAAAATTTCTGTTACTTTTTAAAATAAATTTAATAAAAACTAATAAAAACTTGAAACTCAATTTTCTCAAAATGGCAACCGTGTGGGTTGACACTGTATTGTTTAACAGTGTCCATATAGGGTGGAAGAAACCAACGGGACGAATGTGAAATTAAATACTGCATATAGTAAATTATACACAAACGAAATATTTAACTGTATTGTTATCAAATTGAATGGAAAAAACGAACACTTTTTTATTGTTTATTTTTTTTAAAGGTCGGTAACGCATCTGCAAGTCCTCTGGTGTTGCAGATGTTCATGAGCGGCGGTGCTCATCAGGTGAAAAAAAAAAAATTAAAAAAAAATTGTACCGACCGGTACACTGTATAATACAAATAAGCCGAATGGACTTTTTATATTGTAATCGAAAAACTGTACAGTAAGCGTGGTTAGTTTACACGTGACTGCTACAAAGTTCTCAAAATTTGAGTTAAATTATACAAAGATGAAGTTACTCATATAACTTAATTTTAAATACTGCCCTAGTTGCTCAATCTTCTCACATAGATGCTGCGAAATTTTGAACATTCGCACAGTGTAAGAAAAACCCAAAGTAAAGCCCCATTTACTCTCTTGTCTCTTGCATACCACTAAATTGAAGCAATAAATTACTTGCATGGTTTAAAACAACACGTTCTTGATCTGTCATATAAGTTTTGTTTCAATACCTTTCCAGCCGGCCTAGCATGACCGCCACGAGATATATCGCGGACGAGAGAAGACAAACTAAGATGTAAAATATCTCGATATATTATATCTCAACATCGTCAATATTGATATAAAAGACATCTCGATCGACAAATATATCTATTTTTGATATTAAAAGTCGAGTTTTAAGTGTAATTGTCATGTTAGACCCGGAAGAAATAAAGAGATAATCGATTAAAACAAGAGAAAACGGTCGAGAAAATTTTGTCGCGGTTGTCATGCTAGACCGGTTGGTGTAAACAGTAAATAATATCCGCATGTAAACAGTTGCTTACAATTCCTGGATATCAAGTATCGACTTTAATACTATGTACCAGGGATGTTACGGAGCTTCGATTTCAATTCCGAAAAGTTGGAACTTCCGATTGATTTTGCACCTCCGATTCCGATAAATTTGGATGGTTATAATCGAATTTCGAAGCACTGCACAGCGGCGGCCGCGGTCAGCGCCATTTGATTTAATTTACTTCCGTTTAAAATTTAAGAAAATTAGTTTATTTTTATATCACACTGAACTTGTGACTAACACTATGAACTGATATGAATGAAACTGATTAATAATGTTTTTAATTTTATTTTAGTACACATCACTCTTTTGTGTCTGCCTCCGATTCCGGTTTCGGTTCCGATTCCGGTTCAACCAATTCCGTAACATCCCTATTCCCTACTATGTACAAGAAAATGGCATCGCGTAAATGGGTCTTCAAGCGAAAGGTATCTGTTACCTTCTCTGATTTAGTTTGTTAGTACATACCTAGGTTAAATATATAAAGGGAAATCTTTGATACTCGATTAATATCATCACCATATCATAGTTTTATATTGAAGCCACAATAAAAGGTTAAAACGGAGCCGAGCTAGTTAAAAATATGCTAAGTTTCCCATCTCTGTAGACTATGAATTAAAAAAATATTCAATCGAATATTCAAATACTTCAGTGAATTTCAAACAGGACTCGCATTGAATAAACAGGATTGAAGACTGGCAAAAAGTATTCCAATACGGATTCTTAGTTAGAATTTACGTTACGAATTGCAACGTTCATTGGGTATCTCTAAGCCTCTTCCATGAAGGTTTATTTTCCCCAACGGACAAAAATGTACCAATCAGATTTCGGTAATGTAGTAAATAGTATATTATGTGAACTTCCTATACGTATATACCTATACTAATATTATAAAGAGGAAAGATTTGTATTTTTGTAGTAGTTTTTTCAGTAGTTTCAGTAGTTTTTTAGTTTATTCATAACAACAACAATAAACTAAAAAACTACTGGACCGATTTTAAAAATTATTTCACCAATAGAAAGCTACATTATCAGCGAGTAAAATATGATTTTTTGTATCTACATTACACCCGTGTGAAGCCGGGGCGCATTGCTAGTGTATAGGCATTTCAATTTAAGGTCAATTTTGAAGGAAAAATATAAATTATAAACTTAAGCGCATCTAGTGATATTACATCAAATATATTTTTCCTTATAACTTCAAAATAAATAATTTAAGCAAACTAAATAAAAGTACATCAAAATTCGTAATAACTGTCACGAGGGAATAGTAGTTAAACTCAATAAGTATGAAATTTTAATTTTAAGTTAAATTCAGTTTAAACTATTTAGGGACAAAATTATTTAAGATACTTATAAAGAATATTGCCATAATATTTTTTTATGTTAGAAATTGACAGACGGGCATGAGGTTCACTTGATGGTAGGTGATACCTCAGCCACAGAACATCAGCCAATGATGCGTTGTCGACCTACTATTTACTTCGAGCATTCGGAAAAAAATATCTTTGTGCTGTGTTATATATAAAACCTATCAGGTTTCATCACATCTTAATGTTCAAATCCTTTATCTTCAAATTTCATCCCTTCCACCTTTATTTACGTATTCCGCCTTTTTGGCGTATATTCCGAGCTGCCCATCATGAGATATCTCGCCGACGAGTGAAGACAAAATAATATATCTCGAAATATTAAATCTCGAAATCGACATCTTTGATAGACTAGATATCTCGATTGACAAGTATCTCTACTTTGGAAGTTAGAAGTCAAGTTTTAAGTGTAAGTGTCATGTTAGACCCGGAAGACATAAAGAGATAATTCATTAAAACACGAGAAAACGGTCGGCAAAATTTTGTTGTGGTTGTCACTTACCTAGCCAGCTGGTGTAGACTGTAGTATAAAGTTTTTTATCCTTTTTTCTGCTATTACTTATTATTAAATCAGTCAGCTCGTTTTCCTCAGTTTACTTTAAAAATTAATAATGCTTGTAAGAACACAATTTTATATAAGTATCATTTCAATTGTACGTAAGAAGCTTAGAAATTACTTTTAAATAAAATATTCCCTTATGATACAGTCTAGTCGGAGCAAATAAGACTTATTACTGTTGAGGTTTCTATTAAAATGGAAACTGCAATTCTATTGTATTACTGTGTACAGTCAGCATCATAGTTAAAGCCTATCAACATTACAGTTCATTGTATTTGTGAATTACTATGACTATTTGAAGGGTAGGGATACTTTAAATTTTATGTTTGTTTTTAAATAGTCTATCTTAGATTAATTCAATATTTTTAAATTCTTTTTGGCTTTTTATCTATATATATAAAAGTGATTCCCACCTATATATTGACTCATCACGATATCTCTGGAACCATAAGGCGTAGCGACTTGAAATATGGTAGGAATATTCCTTTCGCCGAGTAGAGGTCAGCTAAGAACGGATTTTACGAAATTCCACCCAAAAGGAGGGGGTGGGGGGCAATTGCTAGTTTTATATATTAGAGGAGGCAAACAGGCAGCGCACCTCATAAGCGATTATCGCTGCCCATTGCCCATGGAAATCCGCAACACCAGACGGTTTGATGATGCGTTACCGGCTTTTTTTTAACTTCAAAATTAGATTAGCGTTAGACCACTGTTCCACCTGATTTTAAGTGACAACGTGGTCTGTCATGGATCACGCTGATCCAAAAATCCTTCAGTTTTGGACTATACTTAGAGTTTAGACAATAATTATAATTATGTAAATCATTAATGTGATTTCGTATTAACTTTTGATTGTCTTAAACAATGTTATATGTACTAACTAATTGACTCCATAATGCATAATGCAAAAACGTCAAAACTACATACAATAATAAAAAGAATCGATTTAAAAATGTCACGTTTTATGATAAAATAGTAATTAAAATATAAATTAGCAACAAAGAGCATACATTGTGCAGTTTGTACGATCTTGAACCTTTTTATAATTATACGTTATTATGTATATTTGTTTTTGTGGTTTTTTATAGCAGAATGGTCAACCGAGCAGTACCAGAACCTGGTGATAAGTATTTTTTTTATTTTAAACTCTTCGTTGCACAAAAAATAGTGTACAAAAGGCGAACTTAATGCCTTAAGGCATTTTCTGCCAGTTAACCTTGGCTTTGTGGAGATTTCCGTGACCTAAATAGGCCCTTTTTGACAACGGAAAAGCGTGCGTAAAATTAGTGTTTATGTCACACGTGCTATAAAATAATGTAATGATACGCGTGACAAGTTGTCTTTTATTGCTATCTTCACGCTATGCTATAATAGACAACTTAAGTCACACGTATCGTAATGTTCTAATTTAGATGGAATATAATAGAATAAATGTTAATCATCATAAATATGTACTGCTACATTAACAAATTCCATCTATATAAAATCAAACATTGTAAATACACACCTTTGTTGAAAAGGCCACTTAACTCAGCATGGAAAAGGTTTGGCTATATCACCACTCTGTTTTTCAGCCAAGGCCTCCTCGGATGTTCACACTGTTTTATCAAATACTAGCAATTGCCCCCGCAACCCCCCTTGTGGGTTGAATTTCGTAAAATCCGTTCTTAGCTGACCTCTACTCGGCGAAAGGAATATTCCTACCATATTTCAAGTCGCTACGCCTTATGGTTCCAGAGATATCGTGATGAGTGACTATATAGGTGGAAATCTCTTTTATATATATAGATTTTGAAGAAGATTTTGATAATAATCACAACAAATCTATCCATATAATTCAAAATTGTATTAGTTTCACTATTTACAACTCAAGATCGACTGCACAGATTATAATGAATTAATTATTTGTTGGATTCTTAGTTGTCCCGAATAACAGAATAACTATTAAACTATCGGAAAAATTCATGAAAAAAATATGAAGAATTTTAAAATAAATTAGGCTCGGAACTCCGCCATCTTTCGAAATTGACAGCTCACGTAACTCACCCTTATAGCTGATTTGTAATAATTGATGTCAACTGCAAATCAGTGACATACGAGAAGGATATAATAGAAATGACAAAATAGAATATTATTCAAATCTAGTTGTGTTTTTTTTTGTAGCCAACATTCTGTCAGAACAACGTCTTAAGTATTAAATATTTGAGCAAAGTTTTTAAATTTCGAATACCAATAATCTAGTGGAGATGATGAATGATGATGTTGTTCTTTTGTAGAGTCAACACAAAAGGCATAAACGCTAAATATCGAGCTAAATTGCAGTATCCTAGTACTTGTTACTTGTGTTCAGCGTCTAACAACATTCACCTGACTTTTCAGCGGCTAAAAATATATCTGAAGTTGGGGCTTTATTGTACTAAGGGTTCAGAATCTGAACCAAGGTTTAAAAATGTACATCATTAATCATTAAAAGTTGTATAAAGTCTATAAAACGCAAGCATTTTCATTATTTATGCTAATATTTCTTCTTCTTACCCTGTTCCCTTCTTTTTTTTATTTGTGGTCGGCGTAGTATGTTCTCTTTTTCCATGCTCTCCTTTCACTCGCCATATCATCAGTCCTACCTTTCAAACACATATCATTCTTCACACAGTCAATCCATGTTTTTTTTGGCCTCTCTCTTCCCCTATACCCATCCACTTTCATATTTAATCTATTTACGTTAATATTATATTTTTAATAAATACTAAAACCTAAATAAAATAATCTGAAAACATAATCTCTAACGAACACTAATATTTCCTATTCTTTCTTAAGCTAATTTTCCAAAAACGCTATAATTATAGAACATTCAGTTTAGTAAGTCAGTTACATCAAGAAGTTTCTTGGTTATCTTATTACCAATAAAAAAATCGCCAGTCGCTCAAAATCTTACACCGAATTTTGGGTCGGTTATATTATACACATTTTTGTATAATTGATAAATAAGAATATATGAATATACCCATAAGACTTAAGTTACGTCATGGATAGTCCCTGGCGAGGCTGGAAATTGCTTGTATCAGGACATAAAAAAAAATGTCGAAGAAAAACGAAAAGAAAAACTGATATTATTTATACACAAACACTTTAATTACATAAAACAATACTCAAATTTATGATACTTCAACATAAAAACAAATAAAAAACTCATAAAATACGAATCTGTATCAATAAAAATAACAAGGATTACGTACGAATACATAGCACTGCCTCTAAAAGCCCTTCATCCCACTACGTCCCCATAAAAAAAAAGAAATTCGCGCGTTTTCTTCGTCATTTCCCGCGTTTTCACAACGGCAGCCCTGGCTGAGCTAGTCGGCGGCTGACTGTCGAACGGTCTGTACGTGTTTAATTTCGTCAATTTGTTCTGCTGACTCGTGAATTGTGGATTATAAATCATTTGTGGTGACAGTGGGTCTTAATGTTTTAGTGTGTGGATTTTTGTGAAAGTGTGTGTTTTGACTGACATTCCATCGGTATGTATTTTTCATCTCATGTAATTCTGGAATAGTTTTTTTTTTTTGGATTTGCATTGGAAACATTAGTATATTACATAAAGTATTGTTTTTTTCTGACGTAATATATATAATAATATGATTTATATAGTTCGTAATTATTTTCTGGTTATATAATATAAATTTGACTCTTAGAGTGATTTCTTGACGACTCTTCTCTCTGATTTCTCTACGAATATTGTATTGGTTTTTAAATGTATATTTTTTAAAGATTCAGCACTAGAAACTAAATATTAATTCGTCTAGCAGTGTATAATATACTGTATATTTCAAGAGTGTAAAAATCATATATCTAATAATTATTGAATGTTTGCACGAAAAACGATAAACAGGATTAAAATGTACAATAATTTTGTGCAATTTTTTAACCACAATTTTGAGTTAATTTAGGTATTTTCATACGTTTTTATGTGAAACGGTAATTATGTTAGCGACGAACAAAAGAACTATGGTCATCTCGTAATAGGCAACATTTTAACCAAACGCTTATATCGTTAATATTTAAACAGCGCAGTGACTTAACATACAACTATTGTTTAAATAAAGATTAAAATACAATTGTGTTTTAAAACATCAGTCATATATGTTACCGGAAGTGTATAGATTCAGTATTTTTATTAAATATCTAGTCAAGTTAGGTAATGTATTAAAAATTAAATGCATCTAACTATTTAATTACTAGTCATTCTATACAATAGTGGGTTAGTTAAGGATTTCCTAAATTACTATATATTTAATACATTTGTATTAAATGTATATCCAGGTGCTGAGCTTAGGCAATCTGTATAATTCCGAGGAAATTGACCTATTGATTTACCTATATGTATATCTATGAGATTAAAATGATTAACAATATAGGTACAAAAACTACTCAGACAAGTATCACACAAAAATCTTAGCTTATAGTACATGGTGATATGTCCCCACCATAGATTTCGTGATTAATTTTTCATAAATATTGGATATACCTACAAACATGCATAATATTATTTTTACATTAATTTTTGTATTAAAGATAAAAACTTATTTGAACAAAAAAAATACACATAACTGATAACTTAATACTTATATTAAAAATAAAATAAAAACAATATTTCCTTCGGAAAAAGGCCGCTCAGTATAGGTTGCGCCGTGGAAATCGAATGCACTGATTTTCATCAACTGACACCTAGAGATATCAGCCCGGATTCTTATTTTTTCGTTCCCGGTGGGATTCGAACCCGCTATCCATGGAGCGATTGGTGGCCGTTAAATTATAATATCATGGAAAAAAATCAAAATTGCCTTTTTTAGATTATTCACAGTAATTTTCTTCTAATTACCAGATTTTATCGTCTTTACTAACAACCTCAATTGTTTTCCCCCAATCATTAGCATTAATGTTATTACAATACAGACACATAAAAACCATTTTAACGATAAAAATTAACATTATAAAGTATTACTCTGGCTACCCCAATAGAAATGAGGCGTGAAATTCATATGTAGGTATATTTTATCTTCTATATATCAACATATAAAACAAAGTCGTGTTAGTTACACCAGTATAACTCAAGATCGGCTGCACTGATTTTAATGTTTTTTTGGATTCGTCTATGTCCCGAACCGAATAACTATTAAAAAATCGGAAAAATTCAGATTTTTTCCTCAGCCACAGAACATCAGTCAATGATGCGTTGTCGACCTAATTGTTACTTCGAGCATTCGGAAATCCATAGACTGAAACCGAAACGCGCAATATGCACTTCACGGTTTTTCCATCTATAAACGGTGGTTCGTTTCCCGGTCGGAATTTAGATATTCCCCCCACCCGATCAATGCCCGAAGTTACCAGACGTGGGGAAAACATATAATACAGATAAAAAATATATGCAGAACATTTATTTGAAAATAAATTAGGTTCGGAAGTCCGCCATCTTCCATAACTGACAGCTCACGTCACACACGCTTATACCTTTTTTTAATGATTGATTTTAATGATCCACTGCAAATCAGTGACATACCTACCTACTAGACATTATAGATTAGAAATGGGAAAATAGCATATTATATTGTCTTTATTAACGCGAGTATCACACATTTAATCGCGTTTTAATCCGGTATACAGTATTTTATTTAAATGTGTGATACTCGCGTTAATAAAAGACAATATTATGTGCACCAGTACGGACTGGAAAATGCTAATAAAATGGGATAAATAATTTAAACAATAAATCGCGTTTTAATCCGGTATACAGTATTTTATTTAAATGTGTGATACTCGCGTTAATAAAAGACAATATTATGTGCACCAGTACGGACTGGAAAATGCTAATAAAATGGGATAAATAATTTAAACAATAAATCGCGTTATAATCCGGTATACAGTATTTTATTTAAAAGCATATTATATTCTAGATATATTTTTTTTTACTTTTGAAGCCAAAATTCTGACAGGACAACGTCTGTCGGGTCCGCAAGTATTTAAAGAAAAGCAATATAAGTTTATCCTCTATACAGTAGATAGGTTGACAACGCATTATTGACTGATGTCGATTGAATTGATTGTTCTGCCCACGAAAGTTCCAACCTAGTTAATATCGAATATTGATATTAACTAAATCAAATCAATATCACATAATGATATTACTCGTAACTAGGTTGTAGCCATATCGGTGCAGTAATTAAGTACTGATGGATGTGGTTCAGAGTACTTATGAAAAGTTTTAAAGCCGCTACAAGTTTTACAGAATAAAGAATTTACCGTTGCAAAGTTGAAGGAGTGAGTTTTAAGCGCTTCCCACTTCTTAATATTGTAAATATGGAAACAATTCTGTAAGTAGTAAATCATGTAAACATGTAACATAAAAATCAAGCACGGAATTGAAGGAAAGGGTTTTTTTAAAGTCCCCAAGGTACCTAAACCCAAAGGTCGGCAGCATATAGTAGACGATATCAGACACACGGTTAATCAAGTATAATATATGTATATATATATATCGGGAGTGGTCGACCAAGGCGAACGTACCTCGATCAGATCGGGAACGTTCTGCAAAAGGGCCAGATCAAAAGTACTCGTAACCGTCGGGTGTGTATGAAAGCATTGATGAAAGTAGAAGAAGCGAAAGTGGTATGTAAGGATCGGAGCATATGGAATTCCGTGATCTCTGCCTACCCCAATGGGAAAGAGGCGTGATGTATGTGTATGTATGTATGTATATATGTATATACAAATGTTATTAAAATATTGCGGTTTTCGCAAATACTAAATTAGTCTATTGATCTTTTTTGGATTAGTAATACTAATACGTTAATCTTATTACCTTTGAGTCAACATCAAAGACACATGTAACGTTTTATCGAGGAAAAAATAAGGAGAAATCTAGAAAACTCGAACTATGTATATGTGAATATTTTTAAGCGTAAAATGTGCAAATAACATATTTTGTTAAACATTCGTTTACTCAATTCTTCATAGATTTTCTTTAAGAAAAACCGAGAAAGTTGAATATTTTCCTTAGTAAGGAATATATTTAATGGAGTGTTTACTTCAAACTAAATATAAAACATAGCTGGTAGCTTTCCAGCTATCGGGATGATGACGTTTTGCCATCACCAGCCACCGGAAGTATTCGAACCGACTCGAACCTTCAAGAAATTAATACATTCATTCCATAAATATCAGCAATGCACCTCCATTCTCTGCAGTTTATACACATTATGGTAGGTCTACGGTGTAGCATACGTAACTAGTACCCGGCGCGGATCCCTAATTTGCCGCCCCCTTATTTTTACAATTGAATATAAAAAATTGGGGCATGGTAAAAATGGTACTTCACTACATAGTATAAAACAAAGTCGCTTTCTCTGTCCCTATGCCTAAATCTTTAAAACTACGCAACGGATTTTGATGCGGTTTTTTTAATAGATAGAGTAATTGAAGAGGAAGGTTTATATGTATAATAATAACAGTTTTCTGTAGTGTATACTACTATGGGAAGAGATCTTTTACCATCAGATGCCCGCCATCTTTCCCAAAAAAGTATATATATTACTGTCATATTTCTGTCTCCCCGCGACCACGGTTGCTGAAAAGCATCCGAAACGTCGGGATAAATAATTTAAGCAATATAAATAATACATCGCGTTTTAATCCGGTATACAGTATTTTATTTAAATATATATATTTTTTTAATTTTGTCTAATTCGTATAGAGCTTTTTTCGAAATATTCGAGGATAAGGTAAGATACACTAGCGACTACTCTATCAAGAAGAGTCATATCAAGATACTAGCTGACCGTGCCCACTGACACGGCGAAATACATACTACATAGCTCTCAGATATAGGGGCGGATTTTGTCTATAGGCCGAGAAGGCCAGGGCCTAGGGCGGCAGAACTAGGTGAACTAATACTTCAACTTTGAGAAACTCACAAATAAAAACGGTATGCATCAGTAGTCAGTCAGTAAGTTTTGCATTGATGTAACTTTATCATATTATAATATAGACTTTACTTATATTTTACTTTAATTAAATTCTTATATTCTTACTAGCTGACCCGGCAATCGTTGTTTTGCCATGTAAATAATTTCTCAAAAGCAGGGGTTGGTGATAAAAAAGTAAAAATTTAGGGTTGTATGTATTTTTTAATGCCACATAATAAAAAAATAAAAACAAAAAAAATCGTCCAAAAATAAAAATAAAAAATTTAAGGGTGAACAACCCTTATCACTTAGGGGTATGAAAAATAGATGGTAGCCGATTCTCAGACCTACTGAATATAGTTTTTGAGTTTATTCATAACATACAAAAATTCAAAAATACAAATCTTTCCTCTTTATAATATTAGTATAGATATAGATAATAAAAATAATTAACGAAATGATAAGTAAATAAAAAAAAATGTACTTTATGAAGTACGCTCTACGAAGTTATAACAAATTAATTTTGCAAAGTATAGGAGGATAAGTTATTTGACATCAAAAAGCTATTTTGACGAATATAAAAATATTTATCAAAGGAAATAAATGATAAAGACTTAGCCCACACAAGGGGCATTACTATAATCTGTTTACGTAAAGAGCTTTTTCATTATTTCTTTTTATATTTAGAATGGTTTTAAGAAAATCACTTAAAGGAGTCTACCCACTACACCGTATCAAACATGACCGCCTTTAAATAAAAAAAATACCGAATTAGCGATTTATTTTTCATATTATTTATACCGACGTTTCGAATGCTCTCCAGCAAAGATGGTTTCGTTTAAACTTCAAACCTCGAGATTCGAAACGTTGAGATAAATGAAATAAATCACGTTTTAATCCGGTAATTTTTTTTCGGATAACTTTTACCGGATTAAAACGCGATATATTAATGTTTTATTTATCCCGACGCGGACGTTTCAAAAGCTTTTTAATCATGCGTTGTCACGGACAGACTGGCCGTGACTAATTTATTATGTCTGTTATTTTATATATATGTGTTATATATACTCGCGGCATGAAAGACAATATTGAATTGCGTATCACTTTTATTTATAGACTAGCAACGCGCCCTGGCTTCACACGGGTGCAATGTAGATGTACTATACACAAAGAGTATGCCTATGTTACTCGCTGATTATGTAGCTTTCTATTGGTGAAAGAATTTTTAAAATCGATCCAGTAGTTTTTGAGTTTATTCATAACATACAAAAAAAACAACTCTTTCCTCTTTATAATATTAGTATAGATATAGATTAAAATCAGAAACTCAGTAGTTCAGCCGTCCTATTATGACAACCATGACACTATTTTGTCGACCGTTTTCTCGTGTTTTAATCGATATATATTTATATCTTATATATTTATATCTTCCGGGTCTAACATGACACACTTTAAACTTGACTTCGATCGAGATATCTTGTCTATTAAAGTTGTCTATGTCGACATATATTACGACGTATCCGTAGAACAAAGTCGGATATGATTATTATTATTTATTTGATAGATTAATACCAAGTCGCTTTTTTGTATTTGTACGACTAAACTGACCGATATAATTTACTAATAAAATCCAAAATTTAAAAAACGCATGTTTTTTCATAGATAGCAGTCGAATAATGGTTCATAATGTTAATTTCCCCTAAGAATAAGGTCAAGTTTATAGTAGAGCGTCATGCAGATGTAACTTTGTTCTACGGACACGTCGATTATATCTTAGTTTATCTACACTCGTCGGCGAGATATCTCTTGATCATGCTAGGCGGGAAGACATAGTTAAATCGCATCTCGAAATAAACCGAAAGCAAAGTTGACAATCTTATTTTCGCTACGTACTTTGATGTCATCATTTTATTTTTGACCAACGGACGACAGTTGGTCTCGTATTTATAGACGAGAACATTTAGGAGCGAACGATTTAGTGAATGCAGTTGTTTGTTTATAAGCTGAATTTGTACGATCGTAAACAAGCCGTGTTTAAGCTGTGTTTAATAGGTTTGGGTGTTTGGCCCTATTGTGTGTTCTGTGCCTAAAATTATATGAAAATTTTAACAAGCTTTTATTGCGTATGTTTTCACTTTTTTAATCCTTTAAAGTATACATTTTCTTAACATTAGATTGGCTTGAAACTTTGTACTACGAAATTCAAGATGACGGATCTAATATGGCGGACCGATAATACAAAAAGTCGTCTGACGACAATAAAAGTTGATACTAGAGGGTTTTTGGGGTAGCTGATTACGAATCAGCGTCTTAAAATTTGGAAATTCCGAACCAAAGATAACTTGAACAGTCAATTTTATGAAGCTCATCATTTTTTCTGTATAATAGTTGATATCAGCGATATTGAATTGAATAATGCGTATTTAATATTAGATTCGTTATTAGTGACGCCAGAAACCCACTCTAACTCAAGTTATTCCCTTGGATAGATTCTGGAAAAATGTTTTTTTTCCGAAAAAACGCATTTTTTTTAGTTTTCTATTTGTAAATCTTATTAAAATCTTAATTATACCAATTAGACTGTATTTTTATCACTGAAGTAACTAAAAAGTTCAAAACACCGCATCTGAAACGTTAGAATGTAAATAAATTGGAAAAAATTCAAATAAATCGTTGAATTAATTTTAATTACTGGGCAAAATTTAGGAACCGTAGACAGTAGTTCTATTCACTATGCAACTCGACGTTGCGGCAGCGACAAGTCAAAGTTATATGTATTACATACAAGGACTTTATTATAAAGTCCTTGATTACATATAATAAACTAGCAAAACGCCCCGGCTTCGCACGGGTGCAATGTAGATGAAAAAAAGTAAAGCCTTTGTTACTCACTAATAATATATATAAGATAGCATGGTCTGATTTTGATCGGCATTTCTATCAACTTTTAAAATATAAAAAAGTCGTTATAGTAACATAACTATAATAGTTAGACATATGGTTTTTTTGTAGATATTTATATGTTCTATAATATTGTAGAACTTTTTTTGTTCTATCATCAATACTTTCAGCAGCGCATGCGACGAACAACATTTTTTAGCTATTTTTTTACACCTCGGGTTGGTTTTAGTAGGAATTGCTAAGGATAATATTATCTTTTATTAACGCGAGTATCACACATTTAAATAAGATACTGTATACCGGATACCCGCGACCACGGTTGCTGTAAAGCATCCGAAACGTCGGGATAAATAATTTAAACAATATAAATAATAAATCGCGTTTTAATCCGGTATACAGTATCTTATTTAATTGCTAAGGATCTCAATTTTGTTCTAATAATTAATATAGCCTATGTTACTCAGCGATAATGTAGCTTTATATTGGTGAAAGAATTTTTGAAATCGGTCCAGTAGTTTTTGAGTTTATTCATAACATACAAAAATACAAATCTTTCCTCTTTATAATATTAGTATAGAAGTATAGATATTAGATATGTAGTTGGACATTGCTTCTATGAATTTCATTCGTTGAGTAAAATCAAGTCGTCAATCATCTCACTCTTTAGTTTGCCGTCATGTGCAACCACGAACAATGACAGAATAGCATAGCACGAAAAGCTTGCGAAAAAGTATTCGTATCGTCGAGCTATCATTTGTGTAAGGACAAATCTTTGTTTTTATTTTTTCGTTTATATATATTTTTTGATTATTATAGTTAATTACTTAAAGATGTCATGTGGAACATAGTGTAATGGTTGCAGCTCCTTACAAAACATTTGTAAAACAAAAACTTGGCGATTAAAAAGAGTGGCGGCGAGTTTCTTGCCAGCTCTTCTCGTCCGCTCTACGCCCTTGATTTGAGAACTGGCAGTAAATGTAAAATTAGAAGCATTGAATATGTATTTATTCTTGATGTTCATAAGTGTACATTGTGTTACCTAAATGAATAAATGATTTTTGAATTTGAACATGAAATTTAAAATGATATCTCATCGACGATTCAAATACTTTCTCGATAGTCGTTCATGTTATGCCCTCAAATTATAATGATAGAGTTGACAATACTGAGACTTTTCTCAAAACAGACATTTTAGAAATGACACTTCATTTCCTCGGAAGCGATATATGGATGATTCGTGTATTTTTCGAATGAAATATCCCTTTCCTTTCCATAGCTTGAAATAACTGTAAACAATGCTTCTATGTTGTTCAAATACAGTTCAGCCATTTTTCAGTATTCGCTTTATTTGCATTGTATTTTTTTCGCACAAATATTTTTATCCCCGATGTTGACCTAGCTCATTGTTTCGTTCGTTCTGTTTATACAGGATGGGTGCTAAACAATATATTGTATACTAGTTACACACCCCGGCTTCGCACGGATGCCTTGAAGATGTACTATACACAAAAAATAGCCTATGTTACTCGCTGAAAATGTAGCTTTCTATAGGTGAAGATTTTTTTAAATCGGTCCTGTAGTTTTGAGTTTATTCGTATTAGATAGATAGATAGATAAAACGTTTATTCACAAACACAGTACAACATGACAACAGCTTAAACTAACTATAACTAAATCTATGCTAGTACAGTCAAGTCGCAATGTGCACTGCGGTTGCGAATAGGAACTGGCTCAGCATATGCTGTGACACTTTCATGCCACAACGCTGTTAATTCTGCCAGTCCCCTTTGGTGCGTAAGGCAGCTGCGCCAGCTACGTTCAGTTTATGGTAAATAATTAAATATGCTTATAAATTTATAGGAGCCAATACGAAATAAAAAGAAATAATAAATACAAGATATATAATTAAGTATTTGATATTAACGATGAAAGATATTAATAGATTTTAAAAATAAATAAGACAAAAATTAAATAGAATAAATGAGCCATATATACGATGTAGTATGATAAATGTATTATGTAATAATAAAGGCCAGAACAGAACATTATGGAGGAGGTTTTTGAGAAGACAGCAACAGTGACCTATATGCTAATTTGAAACCCAGTCTCGATGTCATTTTTTGGAGGGGAGGGGGTAGTCATTCAGTCATCAGTATTCATACCAAAATTCAAAAATACAAGTCTTTCCTCTTTATAATATTAGTATAGATAGTATAGACTAGTAACACGCCTCGGCTTTGCACGGATGCAATGTAGATGTACTATACAAAAAAAATCGTAGTATTTTTTTAGTTAAAATGTAACAAACAAAAAAATCTTTCCTCTTTATAATATTAGTCAAGACTAGCTGGTACCTGCGACTTCGTTCGCATGGGCTGAGATTCTAAGCAAGCTATGAAGCTTCGATGAATCAAAGTATTGATGTTTCCCCAGTTTCAGCTCAATATATGTATTAAAGCCACATGAAAATCAGTCACGCTAATTTCTATCTTCGGAAATTAGCGTGAATACAGATAGACAGACAAAAACGTTTAAAATATTTTGTATGTATAACGCCTAAATAATTTGTATGTAATTCTTAAAGCGTCAATTTAGCGTTTTTTTCAATGTATAGAAATTCTTATATGTATGTATGAATAAATTAACTTTATTTTGCTTTTTTTTTAATTTTATCTATAGGTACCTACTAATATTATAAAGAGGAAAGATTTGTTTGTATGTTACGATTTAACACAAAATATATTGGACCGATTTTAAAAATTCTTTCACTAATAGAAAGCTACATTATCAGCATGTAACATATTACTATTTTTGTGAATAGTACAACTACATTCCACCCGTGTAAAGTCGGGGCGTTTTGCTAGTATATCAAAATCAAAGTCAAAAGTTTTTTTATTTCAAATAGGCCTGTGCGGGCTCTTATGAAACGTCTAGTTGCACGGTTCCAAAAAGTGGGTCTCATGGAGAAGAACCGGCAAGAAACTCCATGGACACTCTTTTCAAGTATGGTTTAGCTTACAATATAATACTTAATAATAATGCTTACAATATAATATATAATATCATCATTCACTCATTCATTATCCTTCACTCAAAATGTTCTAAATATGGTCTTTTTTATGTCAGATATCGACAGACGAGTATGAGTTTCACTTGATGGTAGGTGATACCTCAGCCACAGAACATCAGTCAATGATGCACCTTCGACCTAGTTTTTACTTCGAGCATTCGAAAATCCATAGAATGAAACCGAAACGCGCAATGTGCACTTCCCGGTATTTCCATCTATGAACGGTGGTTCGTTACCCGGTCGGAATTTCGATATTCCTCCCACCCGATCAATGCCCGAAGTTACAAGACATGCTTACAGAAAACAATAAACATGTTGTCCCGGTGGGAGTCGAACCCACGACCCATCGATGCGCACGGCAGGTGTTCTACGGAACGCGCCAACGAGCCCGTAGTCAATAGTTAAGTATAGTATGCCGCAGTGCAGTGGTTTCAATCTACAGTGTGACATAGTTCACACAGCTATTTTTGAGCAGTAGATATTGAACGAGTAGTCTGCGGTAACTATCAATACTTAATTACTTCACTACGGCAAAAGGTTTATGTAATTGCATATCTGACGGGCTTATTAGCGTGTCTGGTAGAACACCTGCTGTGCGATGGGTCGTGGGTTCGATTTCCACCGGGATGACATGTTTATAAGCATGTCTGCCCCACGTCTGATTACTTGAACGGGTGGTAGGAACGTTCATATATGGAAGAACCGTGAAGTGTATATAGCGGATTTCGGTTATAGTCTATGGATTTCCGAATGCTCAATGTAAAAAGTAGGTCGCCAACGCATCATTGACTGATCTGTGGCTGAGGTATCTCCTACCATCAATTGAACCTCATGCTCGTCGATTTTAAAGTTATATTTTGGTTACTCCTAAAAAAAACTTATATTTTAAGAAAAATTAGAACTAACTTTTAAAGCTGATGTTTAAGCAGCTATATAGTCAGAATTTATTTATACTTATTGTCATTATTTTGTCCTCATATTGTAATCTATCATGACGTCATTTTATCATAATTGTATTCCACACTCCAATATCTGGCATTTATTTGAATTTGATAACGATATCCGTAGTCAATACTTATATTTATATTATCTAATATTTAAAAACTTGCAAACAAATTGTAACAAAATATATTATTAAAAAAAACAACTTGTAGGGTCTTATTACATCTGTTTACTTGAAAGCATTAGAAACGTCGGAATAAAAAATATAAATAAGTAATAAATCGCGTTTTTTTAAAAAAAAATATTTACCTAAACAAAATTATTTTTTTAAAACAACTTTAAATTAATAATATTATCGCGAGTATCACACATTTGAATAAAATACTTTATACCTTATCCTGATGTTTCGGATGCTTTTCAGCAACTTTCAAATGACAACTGTGTTCTTTCAGTCTGCCCGTGATCATGTTTGCTGAAAAGCATCCGAAACGTCGGGATAAATAATAATTCGGTAAAAATTATTTTATATAAACTTTAAAACAATAAAACTCCACTAATTTTAAAATAAAGTCTACTATTGTTTCGAGACAATTTAAAATTCAACAACGACTATTGAAACTGAAAATCAATTTACAACTTCGCTAATTCAATAACTGTTGCTTTAACAGCTCTCGATCGATACTAAGTGGATTAATTCATCAATTTCCAATGGTTGACTAACTTTATTTGATACTAGCGATCCGCCCCGGCTTCGCACGAGTGCAATGTAGATGTACCTACTAAATATTTTACTCGATGATAATGTAACTTTCTATTGGTGAAAGAAATACTGTATACCGGATTAAAACGCGATTTATTATTTATATTGTTTAAATTATTTATCCCGACGATTCGGATGCTTTTCAGCAACCGTGGTCGCGGGAGACTGGACCACGGTTGCTGAAAAGCATCCGAAACGTCGGGATAAATAATTTAAACAATATAAATAATAAATCGCGTTTTAATCCGGTATACAGTATTTTCTTTAAATTGGTGAAAGAATTTTTAAAATCGGTCGAGTTGTTTTTGAGTTAATTCGTAACAAAAAAAACTACTTTATATTAGGTACCTATGAAATTGGCCTTGTACCAACCGTCTACCACTTTTTTCGGAATTTGGATATTTTTTTTTAATTCAGATGAGGCAGTCCAAAATGCCTTCAAAGACTTTATTGATTATCGCTCCCGCAATTTTTACACCAAAGGAATCAATGAACTCCCTATAAAATGGCAAAAGTGCAGAGATAACAACGCTACATACTTTTATTGATTAAATAAAAAAAATGTTAGAAAAAAAATAGTTTTGAACTTCCACAAGCTGTCTCGTCTAAAATCCTATGTTAACATATGATCAAACATAATAAAAAAACATAAGTTATGCACCATGGTATGCTGGACTATTTTAAAACTAAAGCCTATGCCTACTTTGAGTATAAGAGCGATTTACACACGGAACAAGAAAAATATCTTCTGGTCTGTGGATTTACAATGGTCAGTCTACTTAAATTTATAAAAAAAAATATATTAGAATTGAAAGCTCCGGAAAATTCTTACCTACAGCTTTTATAGTTTACGAATAACTGTATTTTTTAAGCGAAGTTATCACTGTTAAAGCGATACAACCCAATCTATTCGTATAGGGAAATGAACTTCTGTATTGACAACAGTTTTGCGTTTATCCTGACCATTCGGTTGGGAAACGGTATGAAAATCCCAATGCCAAATTGAATTTGATATCTCCATTTATTTACGCACTGTGCGTTTCGATATCTAAGGTCTAATTCAATTCAATAAAATATAAAGAAGAATTAAAGTTCAATAGATCAAAAGTATGTACTACTACATTAAATATTACAGCTGTATAAAACTAAACAATATAAATATATGTACAGCTTCGATAAAATACTACTCTGGATTTGGTTAAATTTTTGAAAACGCTTGGTCTGATCACCTCACTGATGTATAAGTACATGTTATTTGAATAGAAAAGTTAATATTTGTCATAAGTTTTCGACTTGATTGAAATAATACTTATCCTTAAAAGTTTGTTCAAAATAAATTAAGGTCTATAAAAATATCGAATATCTAAGAAAATATTTTACGGTATTTTCATGTAGAGTTTATCTGACTGCGTTTGATATAAGTAAGTTTAAGCTTGTCCTGTTCACTTTGTAGAGAAATAATTGTGTGCTCTTCTTTCTACCTAAAGGAAATCCTCGAAGAAAAGAAGAAGAAAAAGGAATCCTCAACCAATAAAACCAAATCCGGGCAAAAGGCCCCATTGTTTGATGTTGAGGTGTTATATATGCATATCGCCGGTTCCGGAGAACAAAATGATAACTGCTTTAGATTTATATGGTATTTATCATTTTGTTTTCCGGAACCGGCGATATAAACACACTTGTAGTAGCTTTAAATCAGAAATATTGTTGTCCGTGATGATATGGTACGCATTAACAGCTTTATCAGAACGTAGAGGCGTTAACGCATTGATATCGCTCTGCGCAGTGTGTAAACCCAAAATAATCCAACGTAATCCAAACCGTGATATCTCCATTGGAAAAGGATAGACCCTCTTTCTTCACTGGCTTCTAATAAAAGGCCTCCAACGAAAAATCCGATGCGTGGAAATTGTGATATAGTAGAAGGAAATAGATTTTTGGATCTGGTGTGATATTTAAATTAGGTTTTTAGTATGGTTCAAATCTTTTGATTAATTGTTTTTGTATGTTAGATATCGATAGGAGAGCATGAGGTTCACTTCATCGTAGGCCATACTTCAGCCATAGAACATCAGTCAATGATGAGCTGTCGACCTATATTACTTCGGGCATTCGGAAATCTATAGACTGTGACCAGAACACGCAATGTGCACTTCACGGTTTTTCCATCTATGAACGGTCGTTCGTTACCCGCTCGGAATTTCAATTATGAGTTTTTAACAAGGAACACGACGCTGATGCAGTACGTGTTGTTTTGCGTTTCGATCTACCGCCGCGGCCGGTTCGACTGCCGTCGGATATATTTACTCGTATGCTGTTGTCCTAACTTTGTCTTCTCTTCTTCTAAATCTCTAAATTATTAAATTTTCTACCTGTGTAAATTAAAATCCTTTCAGTCGTTTCGGAGAGTAGTGTGAACAAATATATAGAAAAAAAAAGGTATTGTACATAATTATGTATTGTAAAAATATGTATTTTGTTACCGTTTGAATTTTGAAAAGTATATAGACTCGTTGGTTGTAGTATTTATTATTATAACTATATACACGGCTGGGGTAATATAATACACATTTTACATTGCTGTACAAATGGTTAAATCTGCTATTTATGTATTATAATCGATATAATTTTCAAAACAAATGTCAATTTAAAAAAAAATTTTTTTTTTTTAAATAACATCTATTCTAAAGTCGACTGCACAAGTGAATCATGACGTAACAGTTGTAATGAATTAAGAACAAAATAGTAGCAATTGGACGGCGGCCTTGTGAGCACACTTGACCTTTTGGCTCGTTCTAACGGATGTGACCGCTTGCGCTAGTAATGGCCGAGTGACTAGGCTAGTTGCTTGCGCTAGTTAGAATATCTATGAATAGATATGAGATATTTTTTTAAGTAAGAAAGGAAAATTCATGAGTAAAATTATATTTTATTTCTATTTTTTTGCCGAAGTTTTAATGTATAGGTACAGGTATTGTAGTAATATTCTTCGGGAATAAAAATTCATACTTCTCGACTCTTCTTGATGACATAAATGCTGTTAAATCTATAAAATTGCTAGAAGAAAGGCTTTCTCTTTATATTCAGTCCCAATTACCAAACCATATATTTTATTAAGATAATCATGGAAAGGATTTCTTTATAAAAAAAATACCTACATACATTCTGTAGCGATACCTAGGTACAACCTGCTGCTACAATTATTACGGAGACTAATAATCCTGAATCGCGCTATCAAAGTTTATTCGAGCGCTGATCATGCAACACCTCGACATCAACCACTAGGGCAGGGTTTCTTAAAGTGGGGTCCAAGCGTCATAGTGTTCGTTCACACGGATACTAGCAGCGCCGCGGTGTCTGGGATAAGAACTACTCTTACCCCAGAGAAACCGTGCCAAGCACCCCTATAAGGCCCCTATAAGGCAATACTAGCATGCTAGTTTTTGATTAAAAGTAAATAGTTCATGAGCTAACAAACAATTACAACATTGTGTAATAGTACACCTGTGATAATATCGTGTTTAGTTTTTGCTTAATATAATAATAATACTCTTAATTAAACAATCTTACATACATAATAATGAATAACATAGATAATAATTATTTTACACCAGTTTTGCGGTCAAGATTATCTTTTTCAGCCTTTGCTATATAGGTCTATGCCCCCCCGAACGCTCTGAATCTTTTACGATATAAATGTCTCCACAATAAACTTAAAATGAAGTATAGTAATTTATTTAAGAATTCAATTAAATATGTATATATTTATTGCATATCACATAAACGTAAGGAGTTTTAAGAAAATAACCTATACTTCTTTCTGGTAGACATATGTATGTCTTTTTTTATGTCGGATATTGACAGACGAGCATGAGGTTCACTTGATGGTAGGTGATACCCCAGCCACAGAACATCAGTCAATGATGCGCTGTTGACCTACTTTTTACTTCGATCATTCGGAAATCCATAGACTGAGACCGGAACGCGTAATGTGCACTTCTCGGTTTTTTCCATCTATGGACGGTGGTTCGTTACCCAGCCGGAATTTCGATATTCCTCTCACCCATTCCCGACTCCCACATATTCCCGAAGTAACCTGATGTGGGGAATACATGCTTACAGAAAATTATAAACATGTCGTCCCGGTAGGATTCGAACCCCCGACCCATCAAAGCGCACGGCAGTTGTTCTACTAAACGTGCCAACAAGACCGTCAAAAAGTCTGTGACTGTTGCATAGTTTGTATTCTATGAATGGTAAAAATGTTGTGAATCGAACCTTTGGGATTAAACTATATAATACTAGTGGACCCCGCAGACGTTGTTCTGCCACAAATTTGGCTTCGAAATTATATAATTATTCTTAAATTTGAATATGCCCATTTACCCACTATAATTGTCTCATATGTCACTGATTTGCAGTAGACATCTGTTATTCCAAAAAAGCTAAGAATGCATGACGTGAGCTGTCAAGATGGCGGAGTTTCGAATCTAATTTATTTTATAATTAATTGTATGCATATATTTTTTTCCTGATCTTTTCCAATATTTTAATAGCCTATATCTTATTCCCGACACAGAGGAATCCAACAAATAAGATATCGTTAAAATCGGTACAGCCGTTCTTGAGTTATAAATGGTGTAACTAACACAACTTTCTTTTATATATATACAGATATATATTATAAGCCATAGTGTCTTACGAAAACACCTATTTCTACTCAAGGTTTACGTGTATCTTATAGAAAAAAGGAAAACTAATTTATTAGATCCCAAGAAACTGCTTTCAAAAAGCCACCTACTTATCCGTTCATTTACATTAACCAATTCGCAGATGTGTCCGCACTCACACCCTTTTAGACCTTTTCAAAGTACACGTGGGCTAAAGCCTTGTCCAGTGTCCACATTACGTAAATATAAATCTATTTAGAGGTTAATTTATTACTTCAAAGTGAAATTCTTGTTTTTGCTAAACGCTTACGGCCTTATTCATAAACGTATTTATTATAAAATATGTTTTGTCTCGCTCTATCGAATATAAGAAGACTACAGAACGAAAGAAACAAAACATATTTTATAATAAATACGTTTATGAATAAGGCCGTCAAAATTTTATCTTAAATCTTCTTAGATGTTTCTTTTATTTAAATTTTAAACTATAAAGTAGGTATTTGATTTCACTATATTCATGACTGAATGTAAGGCAGATCTGGGGGCACGGAAGTGTCCCCGCCAAGTTGATATTTTTTTTTTGATTATAAAGTGTTTTAGGTGGTTCTACGAAGAAAAGTAATATTGTTTAAATTTTGAGTTAATCCTTAAGAGGAGTCCACGAAAAAAATAAATATTCTCTCAAAAGTATAGAGTATCCTTTGACTGGTTTTCCACCCATTATTCAATACAAAACAAAGACATCAATGATTATCAAATATGTTAACACGCCCCGACTTTGCACGGGTGAATTGTAGATGTACTAGACAAAAAACATAGCCTATGTTACTCGCTGATAATGTAGCTTTCTATTTGTGAAAGTTTTTGTTGGTGAAGTTAAATCGTAGCAAGCAAACGAACAAATCTTTCCTCTTTATAATATTAGTATAGATATACTCGTAGATAGGGTAAGTAATATCTCCTACGATTTTAAAATGTTCACTTGTCGTGGATAACCCGTGGTATATAAGATGTGGTATCGATATTTGATGAATTATTTTAATTTTAATATTGTTTTTAGACACACCGATTTATAATTTTGGTATTAAATTATTGTGTAATTATATCGTCATTGATACATCCTTTTACAACTTTGATTACTTTACTTTCTTGCCTTGAATATATAATTTTAAATTAGTTGCCAAAAAGTGTTGAAGTCGACACACGCATGTTTATTTCATTATCTGCCCACAAAAATAAAACGTATTAAAGCTTAGAAAGAATATAGACCGTTGAAGCGCGGGAGCTAGCGTCTCAACCCTTTCAACCGATAGCGCCCCCTTCGCCCTCAAAGGGGTATCGCACTTTGAGAAACTAATTAATGTATAGTCATATTATACTCTTTCCAGAATTATATAAAACAAAAAGCCTCTAAATTGGTTAAAAGGATGTAAAGTAGGGAAACGAAAAAGATTTATGAAACTGGTGTGAGTGTTAGATTCGGGAGTGGTCGACCTACCTCGATCATATCGGGGACGTTCTTCAAAAAGGCCAGGTCAAAAGTACTCGAAACCGACGAGTATATTCATACATACTGATGAAAGTGGAAGAAGCGAAAGTGGTATGTAAAGATCGGAGCATATGGAATTCCGTGATCTCTGCCTACCCAATGGGAAAGAGGCGTAATGTATATGTATGTATGTATGCAAAAAGCGTCTGTGTTGAATAAAACCAGTCCAATTAAAATATTGGAGTGAAGTGTGCACAATTAATTTTCCCTGATTAATGCTCCCACTTATCATTATTTACAATCAACTTGTTTAAAGCTATGTTTACGTGTTAAATGAACGCAGTTTTACGAATAATTCTCGTAGTTTTAATTAAAACGACCGTTTTCACTGACATCCAAAAGTAGAGGATGTTTTCATTTGAGTTGTTAACCTTATGAATACTAAGTTAAACATTAATTACTAACTATAAAACTAAATTAATCACCGATGATAAATTAGGTCATTGACGTCTGCTTATTGTGGTATGATTTAGCGGAGTTTATCCCCACTACGCTGGTTTTCAGTCATGACATAGAGTCATATCATTTATTATCCTATGCATGCTATGATCAGATACTGAATACCGGTTAATTTACTATGTGAGTTTAACCGAAATAATAAATGTTTTTGATAATATTCTTTCGTTTTACATTTTATTAACTCACAATATTACTGTGGTAAGTTTAGTGTGTATTACTCTTTAAAACTAATATCATGGTATCTCAGTCAGACACGTATTTTGGAAAATAATAATCAACCGGTCTCAAACCGTGGCTATGATCTATTTCAACCGAGTAAGAAACATATTTTGGAAAGAAGAAAGGTGTGTTCTTCCTCCAACTATCTAGCCGCGGCCATAAAGCCCTAGTGGTTGCTTTCAAGATTTTGTATATACATTCACCGCTGATAGCGCGATTCAGGATTATTGACTTCATAATGATTGTAGCTGAAGATAGTAGATGTCGCTACACCAGCCACATTGCCAGTTTTTCTCGTCCGTTCTACGCCCTTGATTTGAGAACTGGTAGTAAATGTAAAATTATAAGCATTTAATATATTATATATATTTTTTATTTTTATTTATTGACTGAACGTCAATAAATAAAATTAAAAACAAGTGAAAATTGTGTTACCTAAATGAATAAATGATTTTTGAATTGAATTTAATTGAATTTGAATTTTATCTTATTTCTTTATGCCGAACCAAATAACTCAAGTAAACAATTTTCAAATATTAACAGCAAATTGAATTGGTACAGATGGTAGAGTTCATTAGTATAATAACCTTTTTGTTTATAAACAACTAACCGCTGCCCGTAAAAAAATTACATATAGATATAATTCGATACTAAAATATACGAAAATTCACTTTTACTGATTGTTTAAAGAGAAAATAGATTACGGGATTTATGGCTGTTTCATTATATACACTGGGTTTCATCATAATATGATATTAATAACATTTAAAACGGTTTTTTTTTTATGTTAGATATCGACAGACGAGCATGAGGTTCACTTGGTGATAGGTGATACCTCAGCCACATGTCAAACATCAAACAATGATGCGCTGTCGACCTTATTTTTACTTCGAGCAATCGGAAATCGATAGATACGCAATATGCACTTCACGATTTTTTACATCTATGAACGGTGGTTCGTTATCCGCTCGAAATTTCGATATTCCTCCCACCCGTTCAATACCCGAAGTTACCAGACGTGAGGAAGACATGCTTACAGAAAATTATAAACATTTTGTCCCGGTGATTCAAACCCACGACTCATCGAAGCACACGGCTGCGCAGGTGTAATAGGGATAGGAATGTTGTATGAGATTTTGCAATATTATTGTTTATATATCAAATAATATATAGGCAGAATAATTTATTTATAGGTCAAATCATAACGATGAGTGTCAAGTAAGTCAGAAAAGATCCTGCTATCTGAGAGCCATTGCGGTGCATAAACCGTTAGAGTTACACGAAAACATATAGAACATATACATATAGAAGGAATGTATTGTAGTATGTAGAAAAGGCTCAAAAATCGATATTTGAAGTCTGCGCGGATGAAGTCGCGGGTAAAAGCGGTTAAAAAAGCATAAAACTTAAATGCCATTACTAGAATTAATTCGAAGCTAAATCTAATGTAGCAATCATCTAAATAGATTACAGAGACAGATAAAGAAAATCAACAAAAGCTAATCTAATCCATAAAAAACCCTAATCTTCTTCAGTAAATTCAAAAATATCCCCGGACAAAATGGATCAAAGGATAAGAGCCTCGCAAATAATTTTACTTTATTAAGAATGTCGGAGTACCCTACATCTATTTCAACTTTTATGTAATTATGTGGGTATCGGGTAAATATATATTTTTTAACCTTTTTAGCTCAGTAGCGTTGTGTGCTGGATCCGGGTTCGAATCTTGCAAACGTGAAATATGCGTTTACTTAACTTACTACTTCGTGACTCAGAGGTAGCTAGTTATAGTTTGTAATTAGCAAATTCCGATTAGCAACAATAGATTTAAAAAAAAATTAAATTATGCAAAATGTACATATGATGTTTTTTTTATGTTAGATATCGACAGAAGAACATGAGATTCACTTGATGGTAGGTGATACCGCAGCCACAGAACATCAGTCAATGATGCGCTGTCGACCTACTTTTTACTCAGAGCAATCGGAAATCCATAGACAGACGCGCAATGTAAAATGTAGTGTTCACTATGGAATTACAATGTGGATAATAGTTAACTTCTAAGGGGAATTTTATGATTTGACCTCATCTACATATATCCATACTGATTTTATAAAGAGGAAAGATTTGTTTGTTTGTTACGATTTAACTCAAAAATTACTGCACCGAATTTAAAAATTCATTCATCGATAGAAAGCAACATTATCAGCGAGTAACATATATGTATAGTATAGAACATCTCATATTTTTGTATAGAACATCTACATTGCACCCGTTTTTCCCCAGTAGAAAGCTACATTATTACCGAGTAACATAGGATTTTTATGTATACACACCTATGTACATTGCAGCCGTGCGAAGCCGGGCGTGTTTCTATTTTTATTTTTTTTAGTATATAGAACTCAATAACAACAGCTCACGACAATTCATGCGAAAGGAAAAATTATAATCAGTGAAACAGACAATCTTCTTCTTCCTGCCCTGTTCCCTTTGTTTATTTGGGGTCGACGCAGTATGTTCTCTTTTTCCATTATCTCCTTTCACTCGCCATATCATCAGTCACACCTCTCAAACACATATTCTTCACACAGTTGATCCACGTTATTTTGACTTCCTTCTTCTCCTATACCTTTCCGACTTTCATATTCAAAACTTTTTTAGATACATCTTTTTTATCTCTTCTCACAATAAACTGAAACAGTCATCCTCCTCTTTTCAAAGTCGGTTAAGAAGGCAACTATTCAACAGTTTATCGCTATTGTATGAATCACAATGTAAAACTACTTTACTATTGAATGTTACAGTCGAGAGTCAGTCATTGTTATCATAGTCAGTCAGTAAAGTTAGTTGAGTTAAAACTACAATGGCTTTGGGTGCATTTACTGTTTAGAGTTCCTCTATTTGGAAACTAAATTACGCTCTACATGCATAGCTTGAAAGTTTTTTAGAATTCTTTACGTTAGAAAATATTACATAATCGAGTAGTTTTTAGTAGAAATTTTAGTTGGAAATCAGTTAGTGTCATGGGTAGGTTATTTCATAATATTGTTTTTTATTCAAATTCAAAATCATTTATTCATTTAGGTAACATAATGTACACTTACGTCAATAAAAATAAAAAATTCAATGCTTCTAATTATACATTCACTGCCAGTTCTCAAATTAAGGACGTAGAACGGACGAGAAGAACTGGTAATAAACTCTCCGCCACTCTTTTTAATCGCCAAGTTTTTTGTTTTACAAAATGTTTGTAAGGCGGTGCAACCATTACCATGTTTCACATGACATCTTTAAGTAATTAGCTATAATAATAAAAAAAAAACAAAGATATGTCCTCTATCAGTAGCAGGTATGGTGAAATAGCAGGCGCTATTATTAACCCGAGTATCACACATTTAAATAAAATACATTAAAACGTGTATGACCGACATTGTATGCTTTTCAGCAACCGTGGTATAAATTAAGAAATCTCGTTTTAATCCTTTATGAACCCAAGACACCCAGTGCTAAAGGCATCGCGCTTACCACTAAGTGACGCAGGCGGTAGATGGTTTAAAATATACTGGGTGAAATTGAAGTTGTGAGCATCCTTGTAACCGAGAAAAACTCATGATTTAAATAAAATACTTTATATCGATTGCAGAGGAAACACTTGCCTGTAAAGAAAAATTGTCAGTGAAACAGACATAGAAATGGGTCTGCCTCATGCCCCACTAGGGGGCTTGGGAATTCATTTTCAAACCATCTATGGGCGGCGGTGAACATCAGGTGAGCCCAATACTATAAAAAAGAGGACACGTGTACAACGTGTAAAAATAAATTTACTCAAATATATTTTTAATGTTGACAACCCTATCGACTAGTATCTAATATCCTTTAAATCATAATAATTAATTGTCTGACGATAGTTATTTGTACGATTGTCGATATAAATTGCATCGTAAATTAGAACCAATAAATCAAGAGATATATTTCGATCTTCACTAAATATTTACGCAGGTTATACTATGATTCCCGTATAAATATAATATTGTTATTATATGCAGAATAGAGTGTTATATAGATATCATACTGGAATACTATATTTACACTTTAATTTTTGCGGATTATACCTAGGTATTATCACAGGTAAAAGCTTATGCCATCATTTTTGTTTTTTAATTTTAGACGCAGTTGAACATTGATAAATTTTTATACATTTCCGTAAGCACGAGTATTTTTCAAACTATGTACTTTACAATATTATTTTTAATAATGACACTTCAAATTCCATTATTGTTCCATCTGACTTATAATTCAAATTCATTTATTTATTTAGGTAACACAATGTACGCTTATGAACGTCAATAAAAAATACATATTAAATGCTTCTTTAAGTAATTAACTATAATAATAAATATATGTGTATATATATACACATATATTTATTATATGTATATATATATATATATATAAACGAAAAAAAAATTAAAAAAAAAGATTTGTCCTCTATCCGCAGTAGTGAAGGTGAAATAGGAGCACACAATTGGGAACAACACGCAAATACATAGTAGAAATAACTATCATCACCGCATACACGAATTCAAGCCCGACCAGTTACAAGTAAAGTAATAGTAAAAATATGTATTACGAATTCTTGTATTGAATATTTACGTAATCCTTAAAATGTTCAAAAGATATAAACTGTCAACTTTACAATGAAACATGATTTTCAACCCCTTTGTATTGTACTTAACTAACTTTTGAACAAGGTAACGTTTACAAAGGGATGGCATCTACTTGAAGTTTCTAAAATAAGAAATAGTCTTCAACATCGCTTTTTGTCTCACCCGGTTTCAATCAGATATTTTTTAATTTTTTTTTTAACAACTACCTATTAAGAGCGTGTTCAGAAATGAACTGACCATACTATCAGTACTGACGCTGGTTTTACTGGTAATTGCGCGTCCTATTTTACTGATAGTGCTGCCACCACTGTTAAATCCGAACGCATCTTTCAGAACTTTCAGTGTAGTGATGGCCATTATATATGGAATGCCGATTATTTCAATACTACGACACTCCGTATTTGCGTAAACACAAGACGCTAATTTTTAAAAAATAATTTTAATCTCATCACAGCACGGGGCGCGTATACAATACTGACTGTGTACTACCTCGGTGCTGACAGTTTCGACAGCCGGAAGTCAGTAATTATATACCAACATAACGGTGATTCATTTCAGTTGTAACAGCCGTGCTGGAAAGTATTTTAGAACGGACATCTAGTACTGATAGTACTGTCAGCTCATTTCCGAACACGCTCTAAGTTTTAAAAAAATGGCATCGTGGTTATTACGAGGATCTTCTCAATTATTTCAATCTACTTAGTTTAAGTCAACGTCGTGATCTACTTGATTCAGCTACATTAAACAAAATACTTTATAACGGATTAAAACGCGATTTATTGTAAGAAAAACATCGCAGATATCAAACACAGACGTCACTCTGAGTCAGCAGTATGTGAACACACTCTAGACAAGCCAAACCACTACATACGTTTCGACCAACCAAAATTCTTGCAAGAGTAAGGAGATTCTTTCCCAGACTAGGACGCGAGGCTTTTGAAATTAAAAAACACCCTGACTTCAATAGAAATGATTGAGGATGAGAAGATGGTTTGAGACTTTCCAACACCTGGGATCCAGTAATTAAAAATCTAAAACCCCAAATCAAGCA
Organism: Anthocharis cardamines; assembly: GCA_905404175.1. Taxonomy (NCBI): domain Eukaryota; kingdom Metazoa; phylum Arthropoda; class Insecta; order Lepidoptera; family Pieridae; genus Anthocharis; species Anthocharis cardamines. Next base: position 1,361,560 of record FR989972.1, on the reverse strand, counting down.
TACTAAAAACAAGAGGACACCGTTAGTCAATATTGTCATAATATCGAAAATTACAGTAAGTATCAACTCCTATATATATAGATGGCCTATATTTAGGCCATCTATGTCTACAGAAACTTTGTGGTAATTCTAATCAGACAATAGCTGTCTGTCTGATTAGAATTACCACAAATAGATGTTAAAATCTAGGTATTATAAATACCTTTTTAATAAAATGTAATCAATCAAAAATCTATCATAGCGCTTTGCTACAGAATGAAATGGAAAATAAGATATACAAGTATAACAATCCTAGGTTTTATATAACAACAGCAGTAGGGTCTCAAAGTTAATAGAAATGTTGGTTTTTTCGAGATAGCAGCCTTAAATGATTCTGTCCAAGATGGATAACCCTATCAGTAACTTTAATTATCTTTCTCAAGTTTCAAGTAAATATAATTCTAATGAGAAAATTTGTTAAACAAAGCAGCCTCAAAAGGATAACTTCTAAACAAATCCAGTAACTAAACCATTTCAGACACGTCAAACGTCATTTCGCATAATTTACATAAAGCGATACAAAACGGATTTTAATACAATAACGTAATAAAAACCTATTTAAATTCACGCAAATTTGACTCTTGAATAAACACAATAGGTGTTAATGTGGTGTGAATTTGTGGAGCGGAGATTTCAATGCCGAAATTAAGTGCTCACTTCTTTCGCTATGGTTGACTTAATTATCTGTATAAGTATGGAAATGTTGGGTTTGCCATGATAATTGATTTCATAAGGGATTTTTGAGTAACAAAACGAATGTTAAAACATGGACTCTTACAACTAACTTCTAAGTATTTGTTAAATATGATATTATTTGCTAGTAGCAAGTTGTTACCCGCGACATCGGCCGCGAGGATTTCGATGATTATCTGTTTTTGTGTATTTTCTACTTCTACTGCAATTTACTCATATATTATTTCGTGTTAATCTGACGGCCTTTTTTCCGATTTACATGACACTCATCGTTAAAATTTCACCAATTAACTCAATATCGTTATAAATTATAGCATCTATGTTATTCTGATGTATAAACAATAATACTGTAAAGATTTATCAAAATGCGTTCAGTAGTTTTGGCGTGAAAGTTTAACAAACAAACATCCATTTATCCATACTGCATCCTCACACACTTTCACATTTATAATATTATTAGGATATTCATCACTGGTTTCTTGTAGCTCATATTTATAGAAAATAATGAAAACGGCTTCCACCCTTACGGTTATTTTAGTATTCTGGGGATAACAGCCTCATGTCTTCTAGCCTTCTATCTCCATACAAAATTTTATCAAAACCTGTTGAGTATTACTAAACACAACTAACCAACATGAAAACATAAAAGAGATAGATTCATTTTGTACTAAACGTACCTATACATACGACATATCATCGATAACTATAAAAATATAACCCAATTATCATTTTCCAGCTCTGTAAGCGTACATACAATGTTTTTCCTACAGAAACGTTGTTATCACACCCGAAGGAGTTATAAAAGTAAATTCCAACTGTGACACAACATTCCTATTTCATTTTACGACACACTCGCGTTCGAAAAAGTTCGCCGGAAGTTAAGGAAGAGTGTCAGTTAAACGAATTACACAACGGTTTATTTAAAACAAACATGCAAAATTCTAGCGTTATCTCCATTGATATCTTCATCTACGTCTATGATACCCACAAAGAAGGGGTCCTATCTCAAAGGTCGGCAACGCATCGGTAATCCTCTGGTGTTGCGCATGTTTATGGGACCCGCATAATAATAATAAAAATATGACGTACTGACATACGCTAGTAGAAAAAGTGAAACGAATTGTAGTTACATGATTAAGCTAAAATAACTTAAGAATAAGAATACTTTGACACACAAACATAAATTGAAAAGGATAGAGTTAATTAAGAAAATAATGACTAAACAAAAATCTAAAAATTGTATTTTTAAAATTGGTCGCGTAGTTTTTGAGTCAAATTGTTACAAAGAAACAAATCTCTCCTCATTATAATAAAAGTATCTATAGATAATCACGTCGCTATAAAGGTTTGAACGTGATACACTCAGGAATCGTTAATTATAATATGTAATGCTAAGTATAGCACTCTGAGATAATAGTTCATGATATATAATGAAAGACATCCTCTCAAAGCGCTGAGGTCCCACGGTAGTTCAACATATGTGGGTAACACAATGGGTACTTAGTTTAGATCGTGCTGGGACATTAGCAAAATAGTATGTATATGACATGTCATTGTTGTATGCAATTCACTGCATGCAGTTTAGCGTACCGTGTGTGCAGTGGGATCACCATACAAGCCCAAAAGCCCGGAGTGGCTTTAACGTAATACTTGTTTTTATTATTCTAGCGATCCACCCCGGCTTCGCACGGGTAGTAGAACATATTATTATGCCTTGGTTCATGTTTTGCCTGTCGTAGGGTCGCATTCGCGCACGTTATAATTTTGCGATAACTATTTAATTTAAGAATAAGTATAAGAATAGATTTATTAAGCACAAAACAAACAAACAATGAGAAGAAATAAAAATATAAAATCAGTAAAACATAAAAAAGAAAAATTTGTTTGCCAGCTACCTAAATGGTGAGGTTACTCAGCTTGTGCTATGTCAATACTATTGGCATAGCGCTGGTTTTCAGAACCTCACCAATGTTGAGGCATCAGTAAAAATGACAAAAGCTACAGTAAAACTTAACCTATTTCCTATGACATAACAATTATTAAAAACATTAGATAAAAAATAAAAATAAAGAAAAAACATAATTTATCGCAATAAGATATAATATAACCTAAGATATTTATTTAATTTATATGGTGTATAAGATTATAATAATGTGCATCAAATGCTTTAGGTAACTAACGTATTTAAGTTGATGAGAATTATAAATAATGTATCCGTCTAAATAGCATTCCAGTTACGCATTGTACGTGACCATTTTTTTAAATTAAAAAATACATTATGTAATATAACGTTACCTTAAAACATACTCAATAGTTTGATTATGTGGAACATAGATGGTTGCAGCTCCTTACAAAAATTTTGTAAAACAAAAAACTTGGCGATTAAAAAGAGTGGCGGAGAGTTTATTGCCAGTTCTTCTCGTCCGTTCTACGCCCTTGATTTGAGAGCTGGCAGTAAATGTAAAATTAGAAGCATTTAATATGTATTTTTTTATTGACGTTCATAAGTGTACATTATGTTACCTAAATTAATAAATGATTTTGATTTATATAAAATACTAAACTAGGTCACTAACATCACCCATGCGTCCCGGGTTCGATTCCCAGGTTGATGGTTTTTTTCAATTTCTGGAGCAATCATAAAAATTGGCGGCACGTAAGGTTGATAACAAAAACTGGTGGATGTTCGAAACCTGTGAAGATGGATAGCATAAAGTGCCGGGCCACGGTTGCGTGCTAAGTGATCCTGTGAGCCCAAATCAGGCCCCCAAGGTCATTATTTTTTTTGGTATCCATTGATGAAAGTGGAAGATACGAAAGAAGTATGCAAAGTTCGAAACATATGGAATTTCGTAATTTCTACCTTAACCACTGGGAAAGAGGCGTGATGTACCTATATGTATGCATTTTCAGCATTTGTTAAAAGCTCTATCCTTTAGTTTGTCATATTCCCTTCCCAAAATTCATTCCTTATTAGCGACACTATCGAACGGTGTAATAATACAGTGTGTTTGTTTTTTATCAAAATCAACGGCTTCGATTCCTGGTTAGGAATATTGATTATTCAAGAACGCGCTAACTTATGAAATACAAAGCTTGAAAAATCACAAAACACATGGTGCCTCTACCGTTAACAATAAGCTGAAGACAAGCGTACGGGACAAGTCTCTTGACAGTCATTTTTAACAAAACGGCAGTCTCCAGTTATCAGCCGCCCGTGACAGCCGTGGTGGTGAATAATGTGTTAGCGGCTGCCACAACTTACAAGAGGAAGCGTTTAATATTAATGCTCGTGTAAAAAACTACATTTTAAATAACAATAAAAAGTAAAATATAAAATAAACATATCTTTTATATTATAATGTTTTATGTATAAAATAAATAATAACACTTAAAAGTCCGGGCGGAGGGTGCGGTCCGCCCCGGGCGGCACTTTTTCGGGGGCGACATTTCACAGGTAACGGTAAAAAATTACTTCCTTCAACGTTTTTTCGTTAATTTCGTTGTTAATACTTAATCGTAATTAGAAAACCATTTATACCATGCCCAATTTTTTTTATAATCAATTTCAAAAATAAAGGGGCGGAAAATTAGGGAACCGCAACTAGTGCTAGTGACCTATGCTGCCCCACTGCCTACAGCGTCACACAACCGTTTAACGGTTGATTATATTAACCGTCCAACAGCCACAATACGGTGGTTACTTATAAGTTCCAAATAATTAAAAAATACATCGTTTAAATTATATTAATCTCTTTCGAATGGATACAACAATGAAGGTGATAAAACGAGACGCCGGACTAATATTTATAACATACATATATTTTTACTTCATAATTAGTACAATCTACACTTTGTAAGTTTGACCATGACGCTTACCGGTATATAATTAATTTGACATTTGGGGGCTCGAGATGATAATTAAAAAAAATTTTTAAGCAAAAAACAAAAACATATCGTATGTTATATCGTATATTGTCATATAGTATGTACAAACTTCAACTAAAAAATAAAAATAATATTTTAATTACTTCAAAGCATTTTTTATTAACAGTTATTTTTGAAGTCGGTGCCAGCCCGAAATTTTTTGCATATTTCTGTATCCTTACGCCAATAAATATTATTCTATTTAATTTTTTAGTCTTTGTTTAAAACACCGTTATACAATTGAAAAATGTATTTCTGTTTATAACTTGCGCCTACACTACGTTTTGTAAAATAATTTTTCTACTGTCGTCACCTCGCGTATTGTAATTCTATTGTCTTGCGTGTAAAAGCAAATTTAATATAAGGCTATATTTGTTTTTCAATTAACTTCTTCGAAACACTTGAATAAATATAAGTTAGGTTTACAGAATTTTATTACTTACTAGCTGATGCCCGCGACTTCGTTCGCGTGGGGATCACTTTATGCTGAACTTTTGAGCAAGCTTTCTTCATATTATATATCCTCCATCCTCTGTACTTGGTGATTTCTTTTCGGAAAGAGCTATCAGAGTAGTCATTGACGGTTGCTTTTGCATCATATTATCGACATGTTTAATGGTGGTTGAGGTTGGGGTTCAAATGATGATTTGAAATTCAAAAGAAATACCATAGTAATTGAAAAAATTAACCTGACTTTAAAGAAACTTTAGGGAGATGCATATCAATCAAATTTTACGTCACCAAAATGCAGATATGTGTCTTTTTTCCACTAATCAGAGTTCAGTCGAAGATTGGATTCAATGCATTTTCCGTCTTAAATATATGCAGGGTTTGAAAATACTTGCGACACATGGAAAAAACGCCAAGAAAATGTCTAAATACGAATAAAATAAAGGTATGGAGAAATGCAACTTAAATGAATGAAAAAAAATAGTATGGCCATGTTGGCCAAATACTTAATTTTTAATAAATTTAATTAGTGTGGAAGATACTATATCCACCTCTATATTTATTTCATTTAATTGATCACTTTTAATTTCAGATATTTTTGTTTAATTCCCTTGGAAAGGAAAGGATTGATGAAAATGCGAAATAAACGATCTCATAAGAAATACATTTTTATATAATAGAATAGTTCAATAATACATTTTCTATTTTCAATATTAGTTCTTTTAAAAATATAAAAAAATAAATACAAAAAAATATTTCCATGAGTGATGATTCGAACTCGCATCTGAAATTACGTAGTACGACCGTATATCCACTATGCCACGAACACATATCGAAAAACAGCGAAATTATCAAACTATTTCATTTACATATCAAACTGTGATTGACATCTGACAATTCGAAAACGTTCAACGCGAGTCAGTTTGCATTGCAATTTGGTGATATGGTGCCTTTAAAATTATTTTTAAATGATGATAACTTTTTTTTCCGACAACCGATTTCGATGAAACAAAGCCTATATGTTGCGCCGGGCTTTACTTAATATATTTGTGTAAATTGCATGAAAATCCGTTCAGTATCTTCGGAGATTAGCGTGAACAAACAGACAGACAGACAGACAGACGGACAGACAGACAGACAGACAAGAATCTTAAAAATTGCATTTATGCATTCTGCTACCCTTCTTTTATCACCCCTTTTAATTTCTGGTAAAAATATTTAGTGAAGCGTAATTTCGATCCTACTCTTTTATTATATGTATATATATATATATAGATAAGGACATAGTTCACTTATAATGAGATATAAACATAAAAATAATTTTATTAATAAAATTTATCTTTGATTTGCAGATTAAAATTACTACTACATAAGTAATATAATTATTAAGTTTAGCTTTGTAATATTCTTAATATCACATTCTATAACTTTTATTGGTAAACTATTAAAAAACTGTGTTTCTTCATACAATATTGTTTTTTTTTTCATAATTGATTCAGGGAGTAATTAATTTTAGTCTGTCTTCGTTTCTTAAATTTCAATTTTATTTTAGGCTAGAATGAATAGAATTTTTAATTATGTTTTTTATTAGTATAGCAGTGTTGTAAGGACAAATATTTGTCATCATCGACCAACTACCGCACCCGTGCGTAAGCGATGCGCTTGCTCTCGCTACTCCTCAGTGTCGAAAGCCGTATGCCATGGATGGATTATGGAACCGATCCATTGACATACGGTGCTGCCATGGCCCATGCCAAGCCATGGTTGTAAGTTAGGTAGGGGTAGTAAAATAAAACTTTAATTATCTCTTAAGGCCGAATTCTCAAACGCTAATCAAAATTGAGGTGTACCTAAAAGTATATCTGACCCTTTCGTTACGATGGTAAAATGAAAGACAGAAACATTTTAAGAAACCCACAAGTTTTGATTATCGTTTCAGTATTCCGCGGTTAGAGTCTTTTGTTAAGGTGAACTTTAAATGGTGACTTAATTAAATATTCCAAATGGGACTTTACCAAAGAATTACGTATCAAATATGGTACATAACGAGGTTTTATATTACTTGTTATTCGTTAACTTGAAGATACCACGTGACATGTGTTGTTAGGCCAAAATGAAAAACTATAGCGAATTGAGTATTATAATAAATTCAAAATTTCTGTTAATTGAATACTCTTATCAGAAATACCATAACGTAAATCTGTCGATATCTGACTTAAATAAAACAGCATTAGCGCTGAACTAAAATTGATAAAATTTTAAGTGAGACGCAGAGTTAAATATAACCTTTAAAATCAGAATATATTGTAAAATAAGCTTTTAATCCCAGCAATATTTTGAACTGAATCCATTAAATAACATTTAACAAGCCAAGCCGTATACAGCTAAGTAATAAATAATTCAATTCGGAACTACTTAATCGCATTCGGAGTTACGGATTACAACATGTGAATGGCATTTCCGAGTACCGAAATTGGATGAAACTAATATATGGTAGAGTAGTTAGGCTACAGAGACAATTTATTTATCTTATGTATATATATATATGGGGAATGTATAAATGGGGAAAAATAGCAGATTTTTGAAGTATGGTTAATAAGTAATGAGATTTTTCTTTTTCTTCGGAGGTTTAGAAATATGTTTCAGGATTTACGAAAATTCTATCGAATCCTTGAGATTACAGGATGTAATTTCTTATATAGATAGTAAACAAATTCACGGTTAACTGCTATTAAATTTATAATTTTTTGAACTTAAATTTCTCAGTGAAAAATGAAGATCAAAATTCGGGAGTTTTGCTGAAGTATTTATGTATTTCAGTAAAATCTATATGAAAATCGAATAAAAAATGGTCCGTTTTTGAGGGCAAATTTTACAATGTGAGCAGGTGTGTTACTTGAAGTAATCACTACCGCCCATGGACATCCGCGACTGAATCTATCTTCATTTTCTTTAATAAAGAGTAAGGCGGATAATGGAGGGGCCAATCCATTGTGATATTCTAGTCTATAATTTCTGTGCCTGCCTATTCTGATCCTCATGATCGATTCAGTATTATTTGCGTTATAGGGTTTACCCTAGAACATTGTTTACAATGTTCTTACAAACTTTCGCCTTTATATTGTTGTAAGCTCTGAACTGTGACGTGGCTGGCATGGAAGTATTTTTCATAACATTAAATCGAATGACAAAAAATATGTAGCCTTTGATATTTTTTTAACCCAAAACTAAATGAAATTTATGGAAAAGGCCAACAGTCTTTGAAATTTGGATCCTTTTTTATAAACTATGCCCAAAATGCTTTGCTTTTAAATGAAATAATTTGTCAGAATGTATAGAATGTTTGTTTTTTTTTTCATATTTAAATTTCCAAAAAAAAAAACATTAATAAATTAATATATATTTTATACATGTTTTCAGTAAATGTATTTAATTGTTATCTGTTTGAAAGTAGATCGTCGGAAAATTGGAAAAAAAACTTTGAATTGCTTTTTTTGTGCAAACATGTAGGTTTACTTTTATGCTTGATAAGTTTAACTTACTCTCTACCAGATATTCTTTATATATGGTATATAATCTATAGACCGATGGATCGTTGATAAATGATCTTTATTATAAAGACACCTTCGCTGACTTGATTGGCATATTGGTCAGTGAGTGGTTAGTGGTCAGCTAAAATGATATTATATTTCACGATAATCTAGTACAATAAATAAAGATGATAATATTATCATCTATTAACATCACACATCTAAATAAAATAAATTCTACCCGTTTTTGTGAAAACTAAAATCAGACAGCTGTCACCTTTCAGTCTGTCAGTGACCATGTTTGCTGAAAAGCACTCGATACGTTGGGATAAATAACATAATTTATAAAGCGCTTTTTAATTTCATAAAAGTTGTTTTATTTAAATTAACCTTAATGTCATTTTAATGCAGATACATGTTGACAGTTATTAGGATTATTTATTTATCATTAAAATTGGAATTAAATGAAAAGCATGTCATGCATACAAACTCTTTTCAAAATCAAGTAACTTACAGTATTCAGAAAAACTTTTATATTTAGAATTACCTCACCTCGCTAACTCGCTACTGGTTTTTTTAAATATAAATCCATCATTCTTTCCATAAATTCGACTTATATTCAAAGATATTTTTAGAAAATATCGATTGTCACCTAATTTATTTTTGTCTCTGTAAATAGCTGCTCTGTAAAATATTGTCCCGAAATCAGTGCGTTTTAGTGATCCGTCGGTGGACCCAACTCAATGTGGACATGATTGGTATTAAGTCTTGAGCTCAACTGAACTTATAAGACATTTGGGGGTGAATGATATGAAATCACTATATCTATACTATCTATCTATACTTATATTATAAAGAGGAAAGATTTGTATTTTTGGATTTTGTATGTTATGAATATACTCAAAAACTACTGGACAGATTTTAAAAATTCTTTCGCCAATACAAAGCTACATTATCAGCGAGTATCATAGTGTTACATTAAGTACATCTACATTGAAGCCGGGGCGTGTTGCTAGTACTCTAATATACATATACTCTTCCATGTAACATATGCTTTTCTATGTAACTTTTTTTGTTGGGATTTGGTCAATCATTTTTTTAAAAAAAAAATAATAATTCACCTCCTCGCACTGGGCGTTTTGGGGACATATTATTTGGCAATTTTTTTTGTTGTTCCCAATATATCATACAGTATTCTATACAAGGTTTCTCGATAACTATCATATAGAATTTTTTTTTTGTTTAATTTTTTTTTGTTACATATCGACAGACGAGCATCAGGTTCACTTGATGATTGGTGATATCTAAGCCATAGAACAAAACATTCAATAATGCGCCGTCGACCTACTTTTTACTTTGAGCATTCGGAATAACAGACTGAAACAGAAATGCGCAGTATGCACTTCATGGTTTTTCCATATGAACGGTGGTTTGTTACCCGGTCGGGATTTCGATATTCCTCCTACCCATTCAATGCCCAAAGCCAGCCAGACGTGGGAAAGACATGCTTACAGAAAATTATAAACATGTCATCCCGGTGGGATTTGAACCCACAACCCATCTAAGCGCACGGCAGGTGTTCTACCGGTAGCGCGAACGAGCCCGTCAAAACGCCACGCCACTGTTCAACGTGAGTACTCAAAAAATACTACAGCCGATACGACTTTTAAATATCGTACAGAGATACAAACGGATACAGAGTAATCTTACTAAATAGGTTCGTTCTTTAGCACGAAACCATATAAATAATTGGTTCTTCAAAGACGAATCGTTCGCAAAAGTTTAAAATACGTGTAGAAGTTTCTCTTAGTGCATTTAAGGCGCTTTATCTCGGACAAAAGCGAGTTCTCTTGATGTTATTATCTGAGAACAGAGAGCGTGCTTTCAGCTTTTTGCGGGATTCACAGCTTAAATGTGGGATTCTTTTCAGAGATTTTTGGTCGTTTTTTATTGCAACTCTTTGCTGAGAACCTCCTTTGACTCTAAGAACTTTAAACACAGGGACTGAACAAAATTGTTAGCTTCGATAGAGGTCAGAATTGTATTTTCAGAAAAATACCGTGGAGTGCATATTTCGCGTTTCGGTCCCAGTCTATGGATTTCCGAATGCTTGAAATAAAAATAGGTCGACATCTTATCATTTACTGATATTCTGTGGCTGAGGTATCACCTACCCTCATGCTCGTCTGTCAAAAAAAGTCTCAAATCTGTATGTTTATATGGTCATAAGTCCATTTATGGTTTATTTGTAGATTTTCAGGCTTAAATTTTTATTAGTATAACTGTTTATTTTCGTTGTCCACTATAACGCCATAGCTAGCATGCGGTTATATATTATGGGCTATTTTGCCAGATTTGACTACCATCTCTTCAACGCTTTAGTGAAATAAAATAAAAATTAAATAAGCTTACTTCCTATTCAGTCTCTGCACTTGAGGTAACTAAAAGGTGACTGTAAACCTCTGAAATATAATTATAGTAGTAGGAAACGATTTAAATACTAAAAAGAAAAAAGGTATTACGCTGTTTTAAAATTATTAATATTTTTTATGACATCCGATCACATTATTATTATCAATAATATATTCAGTTATTAGACCAGGGTCGATAATTTTTGAAACCAAAAAAAAATATAGTAGGATGAAACCCATTAGAAAAGGAGGGGAATATGATCAAAATGAAAGGAAAAATAAATTACGGTCGATCAGAGTTCGGGAAGTGGAAGTGGGGGGGGGTTTAAGGGTAAAAAACGGTTTATCTCGTTTTCCGGCAAAACTACAAGTCCTATGGAAAAAAGTCAAATGGCAAAGTTGTAGATAATAAAAAGATCTACAACTTTTGTATTTACACTTTTTTCACATAACCTCAAAATTTATGTGAAAAATTCAAAAAACCAAGTTTTTGGTTTTTTATTTTTATCTTTTACAAAAAAAAAAATTTTTTTAACGAAATTTTGTGAAAACTTACCTTTTTATGTCCCAAATACGCTGTAATTTATTTAATTAAAAATATTTATTTTTTCACCTTATTTTGAATAAATATCGAAAAAACACCCTAATTTTCAATCGAAAATTCACCCGTCAAAATATCAGCTTTTTTCAAAAAGTTGGTGTGGTTTCTGTTCGTTGAAATCTCTACTTTCCGATGGTTTGCCATTTGACTTTTTTCCATAGGACTTGTAGTTTTGCCGGAAAACGAGATAAACCGTTTTTTACCCTTAAACCCCCCCCCCCCACTTCCACTTCCCGAACTCGGATCGACCGTAATTTATTTTTCCTTTCATTGTTATTATATTCTCTTCCTTTTCCAATAGGTTTCATTCTACTATTATTTTTTTTCACTTTTTACCATTTTTAACGGCTTCGGCACTGGTCTATATATGTGATTGGATGAAACGGATGGCTGGCATTCAATAAATAAAATAAATATATCAACATAATTATGAATAAGATATAAAACAAATTAAGTATCAAAATCCTGAAAAAACAAGTAACATAAGGCAACATTTCTTACCACAGATAATGACACATTGTTCATCTTCAAAATTCAAATATCGAATTCAATATTGCAAATTATGTTTTAGATTCCCGCCAATTTCTAATGTTATTCCATACTATGAAACAATTTCTGATCAAGAGATTCCCAATATATATGTAATTAATTTCCTTCTAAGCCATACTTAAGTTTCGTGACGTCATTACGGAGTTCATTAACTTCATTAGTTGGAATTAAGTTCATTATCAGTGAGTAAGCCTTTGAAGGGGGAGTCTTTGAGAATGATTTCCAGTCTCACAGAAGATCGGTGTAAGAGTACAAACATATCGTTGCTTCTAATTAATCTCCTTTTTAGTACAGTATTGAACCAGTATTTTCGAATAAATTTATGCCTGATGTATGTACTTATATAGAGATAATTATTGCCGTACTTACTTTATCATTATAATCTAATTATTATCGTCATTATTATGAACTTTCAACAAGCCCCGGCTTCGCACGGGTGCAATGTACCCGCTGATAATGTAGCTTTCTATTGTTGAAATAATTTTTAATAGCGGACCCGTAGTTTTTAAGTTTATTCGCTACGAACAAAAATACAAATTTTCTCAATTTTTTTTTTACATCTTGGGTTACTGGGATAACACAGTTATAATGTAGCATTCTAAAAGTTAAGGAATTTTAAATATCTATCGTGTCATACAATAATACAAACCTTAATCTTTATAATATTAGTTTAGATATAGATACAACAGCTTCTAGCATAATTTAATTTAGCTTTTTTTTTATGTCAGATATCGACAGACGAGCATGAGGTTCACTTGATGGTAGGTGATACCTCAGCCACAGAACATCAGTCAATGATACGTTGTCGAACTAATTTTTACTTCGAGCATTCGGAAATCCATAGACTGAAACCGAAACGCGCAATATGCACTTCACGGCTTTTCCATCTATGAACGGTGGTTTGTTACCCGGTCGGAATTTAGATATTCCTCCCACCCGATCAATGCCCGAAGTTACCAGACGTGGGGAAAACATGCTTACAGAAAATTATAAGCATGTGCTCACGGTGGGATTCGAACCCACGACCCATCGATGCGCACGGCAGGTGTTCCACCGAACGCGCCAACGAGCCCGTCAAAAGACTTGTTCGCCGTTTCATACAATCAATACTAAAATGTGAGAATTTCGCTAAATCACAGAACAAAATGCGATGAGATTTTATACAGAATAGTTTGAATCTTTAGATTTATACCTATTCAAAAAAACATTCATTTTCCATACAAGCCAAGCCGCAACTAATCCTCAGGGTTCCTCTGTAATAAGACGTCGGAAGAAACCCTCACTTACATATTTTCCACTCCCGTGAGTATGAAATGATACGTTAAAATTTAACGAGCGGTTTTCACTTTGTTTTCTGACTTCGTATTTTTCAAAACCAACTTTTTTTATTGCCCCTTATCTATACTTCTATATCTATATCTATCTATACTCTATACTTAATATTATAAAGAGGAAAGATTTGTATTTTTGTATGTATCGAATAAACTTAAAAACTACTGGACCGATTTCAAAAATACTTTCACCAATAGAAAGCTATATTACCAGTGAGTAACAAAGGCTTTGCTTTTTTTTCATCTACATTGCACCCGTGTGAAGCCGGGGCGTTTTGATAGTGTTATATATGACTGCAGAAAGAGGAGAATTTTTACTTTTTCTTAAAAAAAAAATGATTGACCAAATCCCAACAAATAAAGTTACATGGAAAAGCATATGTTACATGGAAGAATATATATATTAGAATACTAGCAACACGCCCCGGCTTCACACGGATGTCATGTAGATGGACTATACATTAAAGCCGGTGTTACTCGCTGATAATGTAGCTTTCTATTGATCAAAGAATTTTTAAAATCCGGCCGGTAGTTTTTGAGTTTATTCGAAACAAACATACAAAAATCAAAAAATACAATCAATATGATATTTTCTTTTTATATTATAGTGTAGATTAGATTTTTCTATTTACCATTTTTTGTAGGGCTTGCCCTGCCCTTTTCTTGTCAGTCTCATTCAAGTCAGGTGCGAATCCCTTCGGGAAGACATGTTCGGGAAGACGGGTTTTCTTCGTTACTTTCAATTATTATAATAGTTGCTTCCGGCGGTAAACAGGTGGGAGGAATATAAAAATTCCGATCGGCTAACGAACCACCGTTCTTTTACCGCACCGCATATTACGCGTTTTGTTTCCGTAATGTAAGCTGCCCGCCTACCATCAAGAGATTATCTCGCGGACTAGTGAAGACAAACTAAGATTTAAGATATCTCGATACATGATATCTCGACATCGACAACTTTGATAGACAAGATATCTCGGTCAACAATATCAGCTCTACTTTTAACATTAGAAGTCGAGTTTTAAGTGTATCATGTTAGACCCGGAAGACATAAAGAGATAATCGATTAAAACACGAGAAAACATTCGACAAAATTTTGTCGCAGTCGTCATGCTAGACCGGCTAGAGAAGAGCCATCTTAATTCCCATCAAATATAACGAACACTGCATCTCTTGTGTTAAACTCCACTTCGAGTTAAGATGAAATATTATGAAGATTGCTTCTTGAAACTTTGTGTTACAACGGAACCGTTTTCAAATGAGATATTTAGACTAACTTCCTTACTTAGCATTCTGAAAACGTCGCGGGTTGATTTCATTCCAGACATTACACGGAACGTCTTGGTTTAATATTTTTCTTGCAAGAGATTTTCATGAAAATGAAAAAAAATTGAGAAATAGAAATCCATCCATTGAATTAATGTATAAGCATTATTATTTAAAACATAATACTTCTATTTATGTTTTTTTAGGATTATTGGTAAGGTGACTTACATGCATTAAATAATATTAAAAGATTTTGTTTTGATGTTATAATTAAAACTCAGGTCAATACGACGACTTAGATTAAAAATGTACTCACTCATCCCACAATATGCCACATGCACATTTTCGTGAAGGTTTTCTATGTTTATTTTACAGGCAAGTAAGATCTCTGTGTCCTCTCCGACCAAAATACTTTTTAACTAAGACTCAACCAATGATCTCCAGTGCTAAATGTAACACGTATAATGCGGTATACAGTATTTTATTTAAATGTGTGATACTCGCGTTAATAAAAGACAATATTAAGTCTGCTGTAGGTACATAAATTGCTCGAAAAGTACAAACGACTATATTTTCAGTTTGATTCTCAAGACCTTTACCGGATTGTCAGTATTCCGCACTTGGTCAGCAACACGGATAACTTTGGAATTAAACTAATAAAGTGCAGCCGTCTCCCGGATACGTAAATATTAAAACCGCTGAGGTTTCGATGAATTGCGTTTGTTTCAGCTCCAGGTTTGTTTCGGTATCTCATGTTTTACCGTATGCAAATTACCTTATGTTCGTTCTTATCAACGATATCTAAACGACATCTATACGAGTACTAATATTATAAAGATCAAAGATTTGTTTTTTTGTTTGTAACGATTTAACTTAAAAACTACTCGGCCGATTGCAAAAATTCTATCTCCAATAGAAAGCTACATTATCAGTGAGTTTTTTGTGTGTAAAATATATCTATACGTATAGTGCACCCGTGCAAACCGGGGCGTGTTGCTTGTATATAATATTATTTAAGTCTATAGATAGCAGTGGCGAAGGGTGAAAATTATCAAAAACTAAACCGAACCAAAAAATACCACACTTCAATGCGCGAACTTTCATACAGTGCGAAGGGTTAAAGAAAAGCGAAAAGTTTTGACAAACTTCACTGTTGTTAATTTTTTAATAGATTACTCATCTATACTACTATTATAAAGAGGAAAGATTTGTTTGTTACGATTTAACTCAAAAACTACTCGACCGATTTTAAAAAAAAAATCACCAATTTATTCAAAAAAGATACATTAATTATCAGCGATTTACATATTAGGCTATTTTTTAATTAGTAGGTACATCTACATTGCATCCGTGCGAATCCGGGGCGAATCGGTAGTTGGGTTATATAAATAGAAGTCCGTAGGAATTGGCTTGTTAGAATTCCATTGATAACTGCGTCTGTATCGTAGCTCCCAAATTCCTTTTACCCTTCTCACCTTTAAGTCCTATATTTTAGTTTCTAAGATATCAGCGAACGGACAGGCTCGTTGGCGCGTTTGGTAGAACACTTGCCGTGCGCATCGGTCGTGGGTTCGAATCTCGCCGGGACGAAATGTTTATAATTTTTATTAAGCATGTTCTGCTCACGTCTGGTAACTTCAGGCATTGAACGGTTGGGATATTTATTTTTGACAAAATATTATTATTTTTTGATTTGGCATAAAAAAACCTATAACCATAATATTGTCTTTTATTAACGCGAGTATCACACATTTAAATAAAATACTGTATACCGGATTAAAACGCGATTTATTATTTATATTGTTTAAATTATTTATCCCGACGTTTCGGATGCTTGTCAGCAACCGTGGTCGCGAGGAGACAGGACTTTTATTTAAACCTATAACACATAATTTTCACTCTCCTACCAACCTCCCATTGTTTAATCGCGATTTTCGTATGAAAAATAACCAAATAATACTGACACCACATCAGTATCTACATCTCCATGCGAAGCCGGGGCGGGTCACTAGTCTATTTATAAAACTAAAGCAACAAAACAATAAAAGCCTCTTGTTTCTTTTACGAACCGAGTTTGTATCGAGCTATTGAGCTGTGAAGATTTATGGTTAGTCCGACCTAAATAGGAGCGAATGGTTTATATATGAATTACTCTTTCAGGACGATAGTCATTAGCCGTGATATATTTCAATCACTGCAAAAACCTCTTATCACCATACAAGCCCAAAAGCCCGGATTGACTGCTTTAACATAATTATACCTATAAGTATTTTTTTTTCGAAAGTTGTATGCAAGGATCGGAGTATATGTAATTCCGTGATCTCTGCCTACCCCAATGGGAAAGAGACTTATTGTATGTGTACGAGTATGTATGTAATATATATATTTTTATCTAATCTATTTTTAACTAATAAAACGAAAGACATTAAATTAATTTTTATTTTTTTTATATAATTTATAACTGTTTATTTGTATTTATATATTTTTAAACTTTTTTTTAATTTTTTTTTTTTGACATGGAAATTTTATTATAATTATTTTAATTAGTGGATAAATTGATTTATATTGTTAAATTGAAATGTATGTTTTGGTAATCTAATCTACTTATCTAACGCATTGGGTTCCTGTAATGTTAGACATAAGTATTATGAATAAATAAATAAATAAATAAATAAGATTTGTTTGTTTGTTTGTTACGATTAAACTCAAAAACTACTTGTCCGATTTTAAAAATTCTTTCACTTATAGAATGCTACATTATGTGTATGCATTACCCTTGCCGGGGCGGATTGCTAGTATGACTTATATAATAACGTTATGGCCATTATCATTTTTCTTTTCGTTGGGCTTGTATGGTTGTACTTCCACTTATGCTATAGCACACGCATGCTTTATGCTTGGAAATCTACTTTTGGATATAGTATTGCACGAGATTTTTGTGGAAACAGCGGGCATAAGTTGTTCGGAAAGGCAATTTGATTTTAAATATTTATATAGATATATTAAAAATATAGATAATAAATAAAAATGACCACTTTCCATCAAGTGAGCCATAGGCTTATACTATAAAAAAAATTGTTTCGGGATTTATGAACCCAGGACCTTCGATGTTAAAAACAACCCGCATACCACTAAGCCATGAAGGTACGGGTAGTACTTTAATGTAATATAATATATTTATCATACTAATTCTCACTACTATGAAGTATGAACATCATCAGTCTTCTGTATTCTGCCCGAGCTCAACAATTTATTATTTATCTTGATTCCCGGGATTCGAATTCAGGACCACCGATTCTTGACGCAAAACGCATACCACTGACGTCAAACCTTTTTGGAACGGCATATCTTTTGAAAATGTTTACAATTCGCTTCCATCAATAGATTGCACATTCGATTTCTATCGGATCTGATATGTTTATTGTTTATATTGTATTTTTTATGTATAGCGATTTAAAATATTAAGCAGATGGAAGAAAATAAAATAGCGAATAGCGAACGGAACAGAAATGCAATGCGCAATCTGCACTTTACAGCTGACGGCACATTTTGGCTTCAATCTATTGATTTTTCGAAGCTCAGAGAAAAAATAGGTTGACGATGCATTATAGATGTCATTATCGATATCTATCCTAATATTATAAAGAGGAAAGATTTGTTTGTTTGTTACGATTTAACTCAAAAACTACTCGACTGATTTAAAAAAATAATTCACCGTTAGAAAGCTACCTCTTCAACGAGTAACATAGGCTATTTTCCCGAAATATTTAGGGATCCCCACTAATTACCGTTTAATTACCCCCATTTAATTACCGTGTGAACATCCGTGAGGTGACTAGGCCACGGCTGAAAAACAGCGTGGTGAGTTTGTCAAAACCTCACCACACCATGCTGAGTCCAGTGGCCTTTTCAACAGAAGTGTATATATATTTAAATTTTTCTTTAAACTGTGCTTTGTATTAACTTTCTGTTGAATAAATGTCTATTCTATTCTATTCTATTCTATTCTAAAACTTGAATAATGTAACCCAAGATGTAAAAAAGGTTGTAGGGAGTAATCTCTGGATCTAATGAACCGATTTTAAAAATTCTTTCACCAATAGAAAGCTACATTATCAGCGAGTAACATAGGTTATTATTCTATATATACATTGCACCCGTGCGAAGTCGGTGACTGTTACTAGTCTGATATAAAAAACGAAAACCTCCTATATAGGCGAATGGTATTTGGTATAAAAATATTAAAGTAATATTAAGTTTCTTAATTTTATAACGGTAGGAATTAATATGAGTTAAAGTATTGAAATTTAAGTGCTTTTTTTCCACGTTTAAAAAAACTTGCGTCTTAAATTACGTAACTTTCAAAAGTTTAAGTAAAACAGCTGCTTCGAATTTCAAATAGCACCGGAGCGTACAAGTTCTTCGTAAAATCGATATTTGCCAAGCTCAGCGAGAAATCCAATTCACTTTGATGCTTGATAGGCGAAATCTATTAAAAGAAACGGGGTTATCATTATTTTAATATTTACTGTGAATAACTTTTTTTTTTTCATAGCCCACTTTGGTCGGCCCGCGACTTCAACTGGAGCTACTGAAAATCAGTGTAGGCCTATTTTATATGTCACAGCGTATACTGAGTAGCAAGGACTGAAACTACCATGATATTAGTTTTAAAGAGACACACTAAACTTACCACAGTATTTTTTTTAAGTAAATATGAATAAAAACGAAAGAATATTAACAAAAACCTTTATTATACCGGTATAACTCCCATAGTAAATTAACCGTTATTCAGTCCTTGCTGAGTAGTGTCCTTTTGGGAATTTTATTTTATTACAGAGCAGACTACAGAAAAGATGGGCTACCTGATGGTAAGAAATCACCATAGCCAATGGACATCCGCGACATAAATATCTCAAATGCGATGTCAGCCTTTCAATTTTTATAAGCAACATATCAATGTATAATTGTCATTATTACCTATTAAATATACAATTTCAATGTTTTATTTATTTTAAGCATATTTTTAACATTATGCGGTAGTAGGTGGGTATATATTGTAGTTTTTTAAGGTTATTTACAATATATTTTTTAAGCTTATTAAACAAATATCCAGAGATGGTTACTACTTACTTGCCTAGTAATAAAAAATGATCAGTGAAACAAACACAGAAATCCTAGCTGACTTGGGATGGACTTATCAAATCAAATTATCATTTATTCATTTAGGTAACACAATGTACACTTATTAACGTCAATAGAAATAAATACGTAGGTATAACAATACATATTTTAAATATTATATATTTTATTTATTTATTTAAGATTGCCTACAGAAACTACAACATACATTCCACTATAAATACACTATACATACTTAAAAAAATTGTGATTGCCTTTCTATTTACAGGCTATCAAACATGTATGAAATATTTTGTAACGTTTTTTGTCGGCTAATATATTATAGTAATAATAATTAATAATATAAATCTAAAAACATAAAACTACTTTTACATTTAAAAAAGAAAAATATATTATTATTTAACTAACCACAAAATCTTGGTGACATTTTGATATTACAACAAATATAATAATATTACAACAGAGAAAGAATACGAAAATACACAAAATTATAAGGTCTATTACAAATCAATAAAACCATACTCAAAACAATTCCGACAATTTCATTAAATACCCAGCTCAGTAATTTTAGCCAAGCGAACCGAATCATTCCGTTAATTGGAAACAGTTGCTTAATTAAACAACCAATAGGTAATCCCGAAAAGATACCTTTACCCAATTGTTTATTGTACAATAGCTTGTTAGAGAACTAGTTACGCGCCCCGGCTTTGCACGGGTCCAATGTAGATACTTATGTGGGGTCAGTGTGGAGTTATTAATAATATTAGTATTATGATTATGCTACTTACACTTTTTAATGTTAGATACGAGTATCTAAAGACGAGCAAGCACTTGATGGTAATACCTTAGCCAAAAATATCAGTCAATGATGCGCTGTCGATTTATTTTTTACCTCGAGCATTCGGAAATCCATAGACTGAGACCGAAACGCGCAATGTGCACTTTTAAAACTTTGAACGGTGTTTCGTAACCCGGTCGGAATTTCAATATTCCTTCCACCCATATAGAAAATATATACATATGTACATCACGCCTCTTTCCCACTCCGATCTTTACATATCACTTTCGCTTCTTCCACATTCATCAATGCTTTCATACATAAGGTTTCGAGAGAAAAAAATATACAGAAAATTGTCGACATATCGTTCCGGCGGGACCCACGACCCATCAGAATGGAGCACTATTCAACACGCCAACGAACCCTTCAAGTCTTCAGTCAAGTATTTTTATAAAAAAAATCATGTTCAAGTTTTTGTTTAATTTATTCTGTATTAATGGTTGGAGTATTTAGCGTTTGGCTGAGAAACGAATATTATGCAAATCGTTATGCGTTTCGGTACAGCCAACAGTTTAAGCTATTACGGGAATTATCTAGAGCTATCAATGTTATTACAACGTAATGAGATTCTTTCTACCTTATTTGCAACAGCCCCGCACGGGTACAATGTTTAAATATAGTAAATACTATACAAAAATATCGGTTCAGTAGATCCAGAGATTACCCCCTACAAACTCACAAACTTTACCTCTTTATAATATTAGTATAAATTACAGAAGTTTAATTCAACATGCTATGGGGTTTATTCCGCCCATTGCTTCCAAGTAAATTTTGTCAAAAATTTCCGTGGCACGCAATAAAAAAGGGACATAGCCATGCCCCTTTCTACAGTCTTTCTACGATTTCTACAGTCTCGATGTTTTCAAAATAGAATGCATAGCCTAGAATGCATATAAAGCATACACACATTTAGACCGCGTCCGCGCTTATCGTCAAACACTTACTAATTCTTCATAAAAAAAATCCAGATATGTGAGCTATCGTGTTAATAATCTTATATCATAAATAAATAAAGTACACTCCTATTTTAATCTCTGAAATTAAAAGTAGTATAACAAAACATTTTAATCAAACACCACAATTAAAAGACACACTTCATAATCACCTACAGACATTTAAAAATTAAAACGGCAGTTTTAACAGCTCTAGTAGATCTCGACCTAAATAATAGCTATTGTATTCCCAGCGATTGTCATGCTGTTCTATCCTTACGTTATGTTCTGCTTTAATAATGGCGTCGTATCTCTTATAACTATGAGAATTGTATGTGCTATATTACATGGCTATGATTACATCTTGATTATAGTTAGTTTTACGAAAATATAATAACATGTAGTTTCATATTCCTGCCGGCCTAGCATGACAGCCACGAGATATCTCGCGGACGAGAGAAGACAAACAAAGATGTAATATATCTCGATATATTATTTCGCGACATCGACAATATTGATAGAAAAGATATCTCGATGGACGAATATATCTATTTTTGATATTAAAAGTCGAGTTTTAAGTGTAATTGTCATGTTAGCCCCGGAAGTAATAAAGCGATAATCGATTAAAACAAGAGAAAACGGTCGACAAAATTTTGTCGCGGTTGTCATGCTAAGCCGGCTAATCAGATCTTGTGGGACACAAATATTATTGTCAAATTGATATATTTAATACTAACACTAACCACGCCCCAGCTTCGCACGAGTGCAATGGAGATGTACTATACGCAATATCTTTTGTGAAAGATTGGCTTGGTTGATTGTTAGGATTTTACTCAAAAACTACTCAACTGATTATGAAAATTCTTTCACTAATAGAAAGCTACACTATCAGCGAGTAACGTAGGCTATTTTTATGTAGAGTACATTTACATTGCATCCGTGCGAAGCCGGGATGCTACACATTGTGGAACAAGATCCGCAGTATTTTCCAAACTCAGAATTCCGGTAGCTAAGAATACCGGAAGGCTTCAAGGGTTAGTAAATACTGGTCTATACATAAAACAGTTGAATCAGCGACTCTGTTCAACGCTTGCTGAAAAGCATTAGAAATGTCGGGAAAAATATAAATAATAAACCGCGTTTTAATTCATTAGAAGTTAATTTATTTAAAAATGTGGTACTCGCCAATATACCGGATAATAAAGTGTGAGTTAAAAAATTAATTAAACGTGAAAAAAATACTTTATCAGTTGCCACAACTTACGTGAGAGTTTTAAAGCCGGCAATGCATCTTTCTTTTGTTTGTCCTCAATATACTCTAAAAAACGTGAGTGGCATGGAAATAAATGTTTTTCTTTATCTATATCTCTATCTCTACTTCTCTACTAATAATATTAGTATAATATAATAATTGTATTATAAAGAGGAAAGATTTGTATTTTTGGATTTTTATACATTTGTATGTTTTGAATAAACTCAAAAACTACTGGACTGATTTTAAAATTCTTTCGCCAATAGAAAGCTACATTATCGGCGTGTAACATAGAGTATTAAGTACATCTACATTGCACCCGTGTGAAGCAGGGGCGTGTTGCTAGTATTTTACAAATCACTAATAAATAATATCATATGGCAAGTCAACAACGTATGCGTGGAAATATGAACCACTTATACTATAAAAAGACGTTCCTTTAGTGAAAACAAATTGACCAGATCACTTATAAGTGAGTCATAACATACATGCGCAGGCGCTGTATTGTGCAGCCAACGAGATAATCGCTGGCCTCAAGTATATCCCTTTTGCTTTGAATTCATAATGCACCATACAAAGATAGATATGGTAGGAATTATATCGCGGTGTAAGAGTCAGATGGACGTATCTTCACTTTCTCAATTTTACAGGAAACTTAGGAATTCTCTGACAATCCACCATTTAAAGTTTTATCAGCTAATATGTACTTATACTTATATTATGACAGGCTCGTTGGCGCGTTCGGTAGAGCACCTGCCGTGCGCATCGATGGGTCGTGGGTTCGAATCCCACCGGGAGCACTTTTTTATTTAACCTGAGATGGTATGAGTAGTGAAATAAAACTAATTATTCGCAGTCGCATTCGTATTCTGGAATACTTAAAAAATTATATCGATATCATATTTACATCACTACCGTTCTCCACAGAGCTTGAGACGGAACAACCAATTATATTGCCTTCTGAAACCAAATACGCGAAATAAGAATAGCTTGCATTTCTGCAATGTAAGAAGGCTTTTGTTGAAAATCGCTCGTTGGTATTTTGAAATCCTTGGTCACTATTATTCCCATTTCTAAGGAGTAAGATATAAAATTCTACTTTATGGATGGAAAATATTTAATGTAAATGTTTTTTTTTTCTAAAGTAGCGTACAAATATTAAATTAAAGTGTTTCTTACATTCTAAAAAAGTTGAAATGTTACTGATAATGTACCTATTTTGTACTTATGTTACCTATTTTGAACGAAAATCACAGTTTCACCAAAGAGGCATCCCACAGGTAATTGATGTAGTTTTATTTCTCTTATAAGTATACTAGCGATCCGCCCCGGCTTTGCACGGGTCTAGACTTTTTGACAAAAAAAGCAGGGATTGATGTATTTTTTAATGCCACATTATAAAAAAATAAAAATAAAAAAAATTAGTCCAACAATTAAAAAAAATAATTTAAGGGTGAACAACCCTTATCACTTAGGGGTATGAAAAATAGATAGTAGCCGATTCTCAGACCTACTGAATATGCATATAAAATTTGGTAAAAATCGGTAAAGCCGTTTCGGAGGAGTACGGTAACGAACATTGTGACATGGTTTATATATAAGATTTTCTTATCAGACACATACATATATACTATCACGATATATAAAAAAAAACAAATCGTATGAAATTTTTCTGGTTTTTTTTATACTTCATATAGGCATTTGTTTGACCATATATTTTGTTTCTTTGTTCTGGGGCGGAAATGAGGCGTTATCGATTACCTTTTCTTTAAATGTTTAAAAACAAAAAATAACTGCGAATGCCCAATCGTAATTAAGTTTTTTTTTTATATTATATAATTTTTACGTTATGTCATCATTCATTAGCAAAACCTTAAACTTTTGTTTGTTTAAAAGTACTTACCTACATGGAGGTATATTTAAATTACTACATCGCTTGTGCCAGCGCATCACCTCACCTTGGGAACCACTGAAAATCAGTGTTGGGGTCGCATCCGGCCCCAACGCGAACGTATGCTGAGTGGTCTTCCATTTCGGAGGTCACTTATTACAGTAAAAATTGTTTTGTTATATATTCGAAATTGTTATTATATTGTATTTTGGTGACTTATTGAATAAAATATTTCTATTTCTATTATGTATAAATTTATTGATAAATAATAGAAAACACTATAAAAAATATCTAATATTGTGTACTGTTTTTTGCTTTGTAAGATTTATGAAGCTGTTGTGAATGGAAGAGTCGAGAATGGCCGTACTTCGATCAGATCGGAGATGTTCTTCAAAAAGGTCAGGTCAAAATTACTCGAAACCGACGAGCGTGTATTTCATTGATGAAAGTAGAAGAAGCGAAAGTGGTATGCAAGGATCGGAGCATATGGAATTCCGTGATCTCTGCCTACCCCAATGGGAAAGAGGCGTGATGTATGTATGTATGTATGCTCTTTGCTGGCTTTACGTTTATTTATTTATGCATCTAAAACCTCTATTTATGCAGTCCCAGTTGTCATATAAATTTGCTAAGCAGAGTATCGACGGAGCGTTAGTTAGCACAGTTAATTACCTCTACAGGGAATTTGTACCGGGAACAACCAAACTAACTTTCGAAATAGGGAACTAGTGAAATATCTCTCTGCTTTGGGAAAATAGTAAAATACAATTTGTTCGTCCTGGCTAATGTACGAAATTGATTTACGGATTAACTTAACTTTTGTGTGCTTTATTAAAGAGATATAGACTAGTATAGTGTTGTGATGGATATCTGTATCTGAAAATATCCTAGGGAGAAGAAAGATCTGTATTCGTTAGTTTTTGGCAGATCTTTCACCTTGTAATATATAGATGAAATTCTGTATTATATAGGTGATTAGTAAGCAATGAAAAACTGTTAAATTCCATTCATATAATTTTGTATATCTTAAAACCAAATATTTTGTACCTTATATAAATATATTCAAAGTTACGCGTGTCGACATCGATCGAGGCGGAAAGATAAGATCCGTATTCGGAATTCGGATCTGTATCCGACGATATACATTGTTAACGATTCGGCACATCACTATAGGCTACTTATATAAAAGTAATGTTGCCGATTATTGACTAGATACTTAAATTCGACCACTTTATTATTAAGTGAATATCTTCGTAGAAAATACTTGTATACATAAGTGTTTTTACAGTTAAAATACAAAGATATTTTTTTATGTTAGATATCGACAGTCGAGTATGGGGTTCACTTGATGGTAGGTGAAACCTCAGCCACATAACATCAGTTAATGATGCGCCGTCGACGTATTTTTTTATTTCGAGCATTCGGAAATTCATAGACTGAAATGGAAAAGCGCAATGTTTCATGGTTTTTCGATCTATGATCGGTGATTCGTTTCTGCAGGTCTATTACCAAAATCGAACGCAACGAACGGAACAAAACGAAAGAACAAACGACTTCGTATTTTAACTTATTAAGAAATCATTTTCAATTCTATTTACGATTATACTTACGATCATAGTAGGTAAGTAATGTTAAACGAAAGACATAATATTTAATTGTGAATGACGGATCGACCATCGGATTCGTAGTAGGAAAATGTACGATCCGTCAGGCGAAACTTCGTATTTTGTTTTGATAATAGGCCTCCTGGTCGGAATTTCGATACACGTCTCATGTCATTTCTGAAGTAACAATGGGGAAGACATTTTAATAGAAAATTATATATATGTTTTGGCGTGAACTGAACCCTCAACCAATCGGAGCTTAGGCTAGGTGTTCTACCAAACGCGCTAACGAGCTCGTCAAACATTATACACTTTTCTAAAGTTATATTCTTAATCGTATAGCAATTATCAGCATTTAGTATCAATTGCCCACATTAAAATAAATATAAGTCCCGTAAAAAAAAAAACTCCTTAGAATACTCAGTCTCCTTTTCTAGATTCCCTGTAATAAAACTAACTCACTTACTTCCTGGCCATTACTCCGGTAATTCCGGCTGCAAATTGAATTTGTGAAGTACTATAGTACCCCTTAGAAGTGATTTCTACTTCACAATTGCTAGAAAATGTTGGAAAGTTGCTGTAGTTTTTTATTTGAGCTATTGAAGTTAAGATGAAATTTACTGGGCAATGTTCCTACTTAACCTTGCTGAAAAGAGCTATATATAATGCTTTTTGATGTTCTTCGTTGGTCAGTGGTATGCATATTGCGTTTAGCAAGGAAGGACCATGGTTCGATTCCCAGGTAAAGCCCCTAGAGCATATTTTGTGGCTAATTATCAAATGAACGTCTCATGCTCGTCTGTCGATATCTAACATAAAAAATTAAGGTCGACAGCACATTATTGACTGATGTTCTGTGGCTGGGGTTTCACCTATCATCAAACAAACCTCATGCTCGTCTATCGATATCTAGCATAAAAAAATATAGCAAGCTTTAAATTTCGCTTTGCATTATTTTTATAATTAACAATATAATGCACTTTTATACCGAGACTGAATACCGGTTAATTTATTATGGGAGCTTAACCGAAATAATAAACGTTATTGTTGATATTATTTTGTTTTGATCGTATTTACTGAAAATAAATAAAGTATGGTATATGGTAATATGGTAAGTTTAGTGTGTATTACTCTCTTAAAACTAATATCATGCTATCTCAGTCAGACATGTATTTTGGAAAATAAAAATTAACTGCTACTAAATTAATATTGTCTTTTATTAATGCGAGTATCACACATTTAAATAAAATACTGTATACCGGATTAAAACGCGATTTATTATTTATATTGTTTAAATTATTTCGTCCGCTCTACGCCCTTCATTTGTGAACTGGCAGTAAATGTAAAATTAGAAGCATTTAATATGTATTATTTTTTATTGACGTTCATAGATGTACATTGTGTTACCTAAATGAATAGATTATTTTTTTAATTTAATTGAATTAAATATGGCAACTTTGTGACATTTCAAATATCAGACAACTGTCATCTTTCTGTCTTCCCGCGACCACGGTTGCTGTAAAGCATCCGAAACGTCGGGATAAATAATTTAAACAATATACATAATAAATCGCGTTTTAATCCGGTATACAGTATTTTATTTAAATGCTACTAAATTACTGTCGATGGCGGAGTTCCAACATATTTTTTTTATTTAGATCAGCGTTTGACCACTGTTTCACCTGATCTTAAGGTTGCACAAGTCGCGGGCTCGAACTCACTGGTGGGCGAGGCCAAAAAGCATGCTATTCTCCCGCACCGCACCGGGGCAGTCATTATTAAGTGAGATGCACGATAATTCATAGTAAAAGGGGCGTCTAAAAAAATACGAAAAAGCCTTTGGAAAATCGAGTTTTATGAAAAAACCACTGCATAAATCAATTACAAATAAAAGTTATTGTATTCTTCGATAATCGTGTTTTGTTTGTAGCGACTTTGTTTTGAAAATTTGATACTTCTTTTATTACTAATTTAAGCCCAAAGTTGTGTTAAAAAATGGCAATAAAAACGAATCTTTGGTAGCTCGTAACTTTTTAATGGTTTTTTATTTTACCATTCTGTTTCTGCACAGACAAAATTAATAATGAGACAAAACGATATCATGTATAACTTTGCATATACGGTGCTAAATAGTGGAGTAATACCCCCCCGAAATTGGTATGGAAAAAATGTCGACTAGTGTCACCTTAAGTGATAACATAGTTTGCGATGGAGCACGCTGATCTAAAAAGAGCCTATTAAATTTATTTTAAGACTAGCTGATGCCCGCGACTTCGTTCGCGTGAGTTTCACTTTAAGCTGAGCTTTTGATATGTTGCCCCGGACTTTGCTTAATATATTTGTATAAATTATTACATGAAAATCGGTTCTGTATCTTCGGAGATTAGCTTGAACAAACAGACAGTCAGACAGACAGGAATCTTAAAAATTGCATTTATGCATTCTGCTTACTCTTCTTTTATCACCTATCTACTCTTTTATTATATATTAAACTGCATGTTTTCCCCTGAATTTTAAATAGTTATTCTGTTATTCGGGACATAGACCAATCACACAAATAAAATATCATTAAAATCGGTGCAGCCGTTCTGGAGTTATAAATGGTGTACTAACACGACCTTGTTTTATATATATACATAGATAATATATTTTGTAAACACTTATAATAATAAAAATCTTCTGCTTCGTCAATTATCAAAAAAAAATATATTTCATCCTCTTTCATTTCAAGAGAATCCCGTAAACTCCAATTTAAATGAAATCACTATTTAATCCCCTCGCAGGCCAATTGTCCTTGATAAAATATCAAAGAGTACCGCGGGGAGTTAAGCTAATATTTATATAAGACTTGGAAAGGAAAGTTAAATCGCTTCTAAACTGACCTACATATACTACTGAACAATAAAATTCAAGAACAATTGAAAGTCGCCGAGGAAGCGGACGTGTGCTGAGCGGCCTCTTTTTGGACAAAAGTGTTGATTTTGTTACTTTTTTTATATATTTCAGTTAATTATCTTTATATTATGTTATTTATTATGTGTTTCGTGCTTCTGTCCTATCAAGTTTTCATTCATTCATCTACACTAAATATAATAATCCCTACTAATATTATAAATGTGAATGTATGTTTGTTTGTTACGCTTTCACGCCAATATTACTCAACCGATTATCATTAAACTTCGTAGAGGTATTAGAAAGGACAATTGATATGATAAAAAATATTTTAGCAAAAATGCACCCGTGAGAAAGAGGAAAGATTTTGTTACGAATAAACTATAAAACTACTGGACTGATTTTAAAAATTATTTCAGCAGTAGAAAGCTACATTATCAGCGAGTAACATATAAAATTTTTGTGTATAGTACATCTAGATTACACCTGGGCGCGATGGTAGTAAGTTATATAATATAATTAAAGCGGCTTTTAGGCTTCTATGGTTGTTTCGCAACTGCTATTGGTATCATAGATCTAACCCTTTCATATTTAAAAGCTAACTTCCTAAGTGTAACTATTAGAACTTCACGGTATCGGTTACTCTTAACAAATGGAATGGACGTGATGCAATTTAGAGATACTTTAATACTGTTTCAAACAGTTTAATGGAAGATTACATGAAATATGGTAGTAGAGTGGTTCATTTTATAGATTAGTAGCTAATAAGCTGTGAAGGGTATTTTTAGATATTTTATGCAATAAAACTAAAATCGTAAAAAATCATAATCATCTTTGTTCTACGATCACGATTAGTGGGAGTATATTATTAATATGTCTTTGTATTTTACAGATAAAATAGAAGCTACATATCGCCAGCTGAGGTAAGCTTTAGGAATACCATATATGCCAGAAACACACTCATATCAAATCAAATTATCATTTATTCATTTAGGTAACGCTATGTATTATGAACGTTAATAAATTCAATTCAAATTTTATTTGCCAGTTCTCAAATCAAGGGCGTAGAACGAACGAGAAGAACTCGCCGCCACTCTTTTTAATCGCCAAGTTTTTGGTTTTACAAAATGTTTGTAAGGAGCTCCAACGATTAGACCATGTTCCACATGATATCTTGAACTAATTAATTATAAAAATAAACTAATAAAATAGAAAGATTCGTCCTCTATTAGCAATAGGCATGGTGAAATAGGATCACACAATATATTTCATAGAAATACATTTGAGTGTATGAAAATAGATACAGAATAGTAGAGTTATGGAAACTACAAAACTTTAATCCAATATCATCGAATTTTGGAGTAGAGTTTTGGAAAATCTACTCTGATATATAAAAAAGATTGGAATTGAAGCTTGTATTCTAGTCTTAGATTTTGGAATACAGAATTAGTTCAAAATTGTTGAGTCATCAATATAACAGGTGCAATGTCCGATGAAAACTAAAACTGGCCCTGAATTCAGCCTTGCGTCTTCTGTCAACTGTTGACCACAGCTTACTTACTACAGTTGAGAATATTTTTTTTATTATATAAAAATGATTGTGTTAATATGACGAAAGTGTTGTTACTAAGAAAGTTTATCAGTATTTAATACGAACCTCGGGAAATATCTAGCAGAAGTATATTTTTTTATTTGAGATATTGAGACATATTTTAGCAACAAGACATAATATAATTATTTATGAAACACAGTGTTAAATTATTTATTTTATTTGTAACATACGGAAATTAAAGACTAAAGCCGAACCGCGTAATCTCCATGTTACGGCTTTTATATTGCTATTAAAACAAAGTCGATCCTGCAGCCCAGTAAAATATTAAGTATCGCATCATATCGCGTTAACAAGCCCATCAAAATTTGATGAAGATTTTGTATAGGTACACAATAGATTTACATTTAATTGAAAAGACGGCAGCGCATTCTCAATACCTGGTATTGTGGATGTCCATGGGTGGAAATTATCGCCTACCATGTCCGTTTACCTTCTCTCTTAATTAAATCTTTGTACCTATATAATAATTGTATTAATGCCAATTCAAATTAATACATTAGGCCCTTATACTCGTAATTATTTTCTCTACTGTTAGTTCTATGTACTGTAGCACAAGTAACGCTCTGAAAATAGCGTGTCCCCACTTTTAATGTATCCATGGCGGATGGCCAATTTATACTATTATCATTATATATACAAATATATAGTAAAGTGTTTGATGAATCGCGTCCGATATTTGGCATTGGTCGAGTTTTTGAATCTCTAAGGAATGTTGTTGACCCCTTTTGAAGCATTTTAAGAAATAATTTTAATGATACGAACGAAGCTCCGCTATTTTTAATGTCTATTTATACTTATTTTATAAAAGTTCGGTAAACTTTTAAATAAAATACTTTGTAACGGATTAGAACGCGATTTACGCGATACTATTTATCCGGACGTTTCGGATGCTTTTCAGCAACCATGGTCACGGGGAGACTGAAAGGTGACAGCTGTCGGAATTAAATTCGATGTCTGTCGATCCGTTCTTCAAAATGGCCAGGTCAAAAGTACTCGATACCGACGAGCATGTATGAAAACATTGATGAAGGTAGAAGAAGCGAAAGAGGTATGCAAGAATCGGAGCATATGGAATTCCGTGATCTCTGCCTACCCCAAAGAGTCGTGATGTATATGTATGTATATCAGAAATAAAAGACAATCTATACTTCTATACTAATATTATAATGAGTAAAGATTTGAATTTTTGTATTTTTGTATGTTATGAATAAACTCAAGAACACAAAAGAAAGAATTAGTATAGAAGTATAAATTAGGTTTTTTCTATTTTCTTATGTTTGTAATTCGTTGTTTAAAAATTATGGATGTGTTTAAATAAAGGCTTTTATTTTAATCATTACAAAAAAGTGTCACTACGTACATCATTACGAGCTTAGCTTATTAAATATGAATTATGGGTAGCTAAATGACATTTTAATACTACTTGTTCAAGTAAAACCTATCATTCATTTGCTTACTTACTTTCGCGGCTGAATTATTGAAAAGGTCAAAAAGTGCTCTTACAATTACTATAGCACCTTACTTAATATGAAGTATGAACACTAAGTAACGTCACTGGACATTAACTTTGGTTTTAAGTAATACAAATAAGTTATATATATATAATGTTACGATTTAACTCAAAAACTACTATATCTTCAGCGAGTAACAAAGGCTATATCTATTTTTAGAAATAATTAGGGATCTCTACTAAAACTTGAATAATGTAACCCAAGGTGTAAAAAAAAGGTTGTAGTGAGAAATCTCTGGATCTTCTGAACCATATACCGTAACCGTACTGTATAGTACATCTACATTGCACCTGTGTGAAGCCGGGGCGCGTTGCTAGTTATTTACATTATTAAGCCCGGTGTTTCTGATGCTTTCCAGCAACCGTGGTCAATAAATATCAACTCCGTAAGAATATATGGCATTAATATGGCAACTTTGTGATATTTCGCTATCAGACAACTGTCACCATTCAGTCTACCCGCGACCTTAAGGTGACACTAGTCGACATTTTTTCCATAGAAATTTGGGGGGGTATTACTCCACTATTTAGCACCGTACATGCAAAGTTAAACACGATATCGTTTTATCTCATTATTAATTTTGTCTGTACGGAAACAGAATGGTAAAATAAAAAACCATTAAAAAGTTACGAGCTACCAAAGATTCGTTTTTATTGCCATTTTTTAACACAACTTTGGGCTTAAATTAGTAATAAAAGAAGTATCAAATTTTCAAAACAAAGTCGGTACCGACAAAGCACGATTATCGAAGAATACAATAACTTTTATTTGTAATTGATTTATGCAGTGGTTTTTTCATAAAACTCGATTTTCCAAAGGCTTTTTCGTATTTTTTTAGACGCCCCTTTTACTATGAATTATCGTGCATCTCACTTAATAATGACTGCACCGGTGCGGTGCGGGAGAACAGCATGCTTTTTGGCCTCGCCCACCAGTGAGTTCGACTTGTGCAACCTTAAGCATAAATAACATTACAATAATGTAAACAGCGTCGTGCTTTCCAGGAAAAAAATACTGTCTACTACAAGAATTTTAGTAGTTTTTTTCAGGAACGATCTTTTGTTCTCTTAACAAGTGTACATACACTTTTATAATTCTTTTTATAAACCATTCACACTGTAAGTTTATTTCCATATAAAGTTATATAAGCCTAGGCCCAGAGAAATCAGGTCATTCGCTATTTTTTCTTTTAAGCCCGTGTGGGTATAGAATGGCCTAGAAACATTACGTGAATGTCGACGTAACTTTAAGGGAAAAGTTGAAATTGCAGATTTTATGAAAGAAAATCTTGCTTTTATTTCTGTACTAGCGACTCGACTTATTCACTATTTCATTTGATATTTTAAATACATTAAATAGAACATTTTTTTATGTTAGATATCGACAGACGAACATGAGGTTCACTTGATGGTAGGTGATACCTCAGCCATAGAACATCAAGATCAGTCAATGATGCGCTGTCAACCTACTTTTTACTTCGAGCATTCGGAAATCCATAGATTCAAACCGAAACGCGCAATATGCACAGAAAATCAGTTTAGTGTCTTTGAAGATTCGGGCGAACAAACATACAAATTGACGGGCTCTTTGGCGCGTTCGGTAGAACACTTGTCGATCTATTGGTGGTAAGCTTTCTATTGGTGAAAAAAAATTAAAAATCGATCTTGTATTTTTTAAATTTATTCATAACATACAAAAATTCAAAAATACAAATATTTTCTCTTTATAATCTTATATGTAAAATTTCCATGTCACAATGTTCGTTCCCATACTCCTCCGAAACGGCTTTACCGATTTTTACCAAATTTTATATGCGTATTCAGTAGGTCTGAGAATCGGCTACTATCTATTTTTCATACCCCTAAGTGATAAGGGTTGTTCACCCTCAATTTTTTTTTTTGCATGAAATATTTTGTTTTTATAATGTGGCATTAAAAAATACATACAACCCCTGCTTTTTTTGTCAAAAAATCTAGACCCGTGCGAAGCCGGGGCGGGTTGCTAGTATTATATATTAGCATATATAAAAAACTTTTAGCAGCATTTCAGTTTTCGTAGTCTGTAGTGGTGTAATCTCAACCATAATAAGAAATATAGCATCAATTTAAATGTAAATATGATTAATTTTAACGAGAAGATGTTTGTCACGATCAAAGTAGATCGCTGAAGCGGTTGTGATACTATTTAATTATGAATCTGATCAAAGTAATTATTCATGCCTTTATTTTCATGCTTAAAGGTATTTTATGCAGGGATCGGAAACCGGTTTTAACTTCGATATCGATTTCGGTTTTTAAAACGCTTTAATTCCGGTTTCAATTTTGGATTTCGGTAGTTAGATACTGGTTCCCTGGTTCCTCATTTAAAAATAAGAATTCAATTCTAAATACAGACGCGAGTTTGAATAATGTACTTATTTGATGTTTTGAGTATTTCTTGAAAAGTGATTTTACAAAATATCATACATTTTCTCGTTTCATCACAATTTTGATCTCAAGTAGAAATATCTTATTTGACGGAAAAGAAAGCCTTGGTTCCGTAAGATAAGAGAATGACATCAAATTGGCCTCTAAGCTAAGAGGACCAGTTTCACCTCTTGAATGACACCTGATACGATGTTTGGAATTAATGGTCAACCTTCATTAATACCGCCATTGTGGTAAGCTCCTAGTATTACGCACCAGGATCGAATTTCCGAAAAATCCGGAAAAATGATTTAAAAAGGTTTTCATTCGGGCAGGTCACAAAAAGTCACTTACTTGTTTGTAAAGAAAAATTAACAGTGAAACAGACACAGAAATATGTCTGCGCTATGCCAGATGAGAGGGCTCGGGAATTTCCTTTTTTCCGGTATTGTAGTATACTTTTATCTGTAATTCAAATATTTGTTATATTCCACCGTTTTTCACAAAGAAACAGTAATATACTTAATACTTAAGTATCGTTTTTTTTATAAATAATCTACTGCACAACTTTAGTTTCGTGTTTTACAAAGAAACTACTACATAACATACGTTGAGTGTTTTAGAAAGAAATTACT
Organism: Anthocharis cardamines; assembly: GCA_905404175.1. Lineage (NCBI taxonomy): Eukaryota > Metazoa > Arthropoda > Insecta > Lepidoptera > Pieridae > Anthocharis > Anthocharis cardamines. The sequence goes on along the minus strand of FR989972.1, from coordinate 1,326,049 downwards.
ACAATACATAGCATACATTTCGTGTTTTAGAAAGAAGCTACTTTATAACTTACTTTTCGTGTTTTACAAATAAACTACTGCATATCTTAATTTTCGTGTTTTATAAAGAAACTACTGCATAACTTAAATTTCTTCTTTTAAAAAGAAACTACTGTATATTTATGTTTTGATAAGTATATCATAATAAATACGTCTCTACAGACTTATTAAAATACTACACGTATTCGCCTCTATCTGTTATATAGACTAGAGGATTACATTGCACTTTTCTTGACGTCAGTTACTAACATTTGGCAAGAAGAAACCTATTGAATAATTCCTCGAATATGAAAATGACTACAATATAATACACCGGAGCTTAGCCAATTTAGATTACATACTATCAGTTGAGTTCTTGGGCTTCTTAAAGAGTAATAACAATAAATAAGGCTTATTCACACGCACTGGCGCTATCTTGATAATCTCAGAATTGAAAGTTCCGAATAACCTAGGGGTATGGCGTAGACATAACATATTATTTTTAACCTTTCTCTTACTACTTTTTTTTGCATTAACGTACTATTTTCTGAGCTTATCGTGGGTTACTCCAGATTGTGGTCTTAGAACCCAAGCGTAAAGTGTTTTTCAATTTGAAGTAGCACTTGTTGATTAGAGCTCGAAAATAATGCTGGCAACAAATAGTTATGTATGTGTAAGGCCAAAAGTCCCTTAGTTCTTCAATTTCCTTATAAAAAAAACATCAAAGTCACTGGCACTCCGACAACTAATTTTACGCCCGTCAAATTACCTGTCAGAAATAATACCTGTCAAATTGACGCTCGAGTGTTTCTTTTCATGCATAGATTTACTTGATTTTACGCCAATTTTAAGGCCTACCATACTCGAACCTTTTGGACGCCACCAAATATAGAACTAAATTCTCAGGAAACCAAAACAAAAGATTGTGATATTTCAAATCAGCTGTCAACTTTCAGTCTGCCCCTGACCACAGTTGCTGGAAACATCCGAAACGTGGAATTCTTTGTGGCTCCAAATATTCTTGTAAGTGATTCTGTCTTATTTGCTATTTTTAATCGACTTCAAAAAAGGAGGAGGTTCTCAATTCGTCTGTATGTTGCTTTTTTTTTGTATGTTTGTTACACTGAGATGTAAGGATAGATAATATAATACATATATAAACATATAATATATTGTACACCTTATTTATAGGAATGCTTTATGATATTAAATGCAGTATTCACTCAGCAGTCGTGCCTATCATTTCTCTCCCGTGTTACCACCTTACATGGCGACCCTGCCAAACGTAGTTACACGCGCGCGAGTATTTTGACACCGGCGCGGGCGGCGCGCGGCGCGGCGTCGCCGTGTCGCCGACCGATTTTACATATATGGGCAAAGAATTCAAAACATTGTGTTCTTTGAACAATGTTATATTCGATTAATAAAATGAATATTTTAAAAAGTTTTAATAGTGACAAGAATGTGCTGGAAGTTTGCTTCAAGAATGAGGAAGCAACACTCTCAAGAAGAGTAAATTGTGATTGCGCAAAATGCAGCTGTGGGCACAAATAGTGCGCTAATAGAGGAATTCCGTTTCTATCTCAAATCAATATGACAAGAAAGTACAGTTATGATGGATACGGCAGGTTGAACTGAATAAGAATGGCAGCAGGGAATGTCGGCATTCCCTTCGACGACGACGAATTTACCCCTATTTGAAGATGATGACAGTAAAGTAAAAAAGTGTAAAAAAAAAAGTGAAAGTGAAGTGAAGTGCGGTTATGCGTTGGAGGTACATCAGAGTATTGTCGGACATTACTTAGTGGACTATATTTATTAGACTATTAGTATTATTTTAATATAATGTAATCAATGTTATTATTTAAGAAAAAATGATGATGATTATCATAAATAATGTATAATCATAATATTGTGTAAAATTTTACAGTATATTGGTTCATGCGCTGAGGATCCAGGGTTCTAAGCCAAACAGGTATGATGCATTCTTATGAATATATTATATAAAAAAAAAATGTCTTCTCTCTTTGGATAATTGATTTATTTTAGAGTACTGAACCCATGGAAATATTTAAAGATATTGTACTCGTATGATGATTTGTTAGTTATAACCCTCGAGACGACAGGGTAAGATATTGTAGAAAAAGTTAAACGAAGCTACATATTTTGTTAAAGAGCAATATAATAACTATATATATAGAAAGTATTGATAGTGGAAGCTTAGATGAAGACGAGGTTTTCATTTTAGAAAAATATTGTGAGGATATTAACACTTTGTATAAGGAAATTACTCAGTTGTGTCAGTTGTCAGATATTTCTAGCTGTTTTTTAACAATGGATAAATTCGATTTGAAAGTAGCTTTGAGCTTATTGCCAATAATGAATGATGAAATTCCCAATTTACGACAGCTAATAGATGGTATAGAGTACTATAGTTTGGTTCTCAACGATGAGTCACAGACTCATTTAATTGCTTTTGTTTTGAAAAGTAGGTTGTCGCAGTCTGCTAAGCTAAAACTAGCGACAAATTATGATACCGTATCAAAGCTTTTAAATGATATGAAGCTATTATTGTTACCGAAAAAATCTACCAATGCTTTGCAAAAACAATTTTTAAACTGTAAACAGAATGATACATCTATTGATGCTTTTGGAAAAACCTTATCTGAATTATTTGTTGATCTTACAATTTCCCAGTCCGAGGGAAATGTTGAGAAATTTAATATTTTAAAATCTATAAATGAGAAACAGGCAATTCGACAATTCAGCGACGGATTGAGAAACCGTAGGATTGGCACTATTATTACGGCTCAGAAATTTGAGAATTTGAAAGATGCGATTCAAGCTGCAATTGACGAGGACGTTTCAGGTTCGGCAGTTGAAGTGTTAACACTAAGGCATAGTAATAATCGATACTTTAAAAACAATTCCAGGCATACACTACATCAGAATACTCAGAGAGGTATGTATAGCGCTGGGCGTTGGCGAAGCAGCCTCAGAAATAATTGGCAGCAGCCACATGGCAGCATTGGGCGGTGGTTCCAGCAGTCTCAGCCGCAGAGAGGAGCGCCTCGGGGTAGAGCTCAATATCGAGGTAGAACTTATAATAATAATTATACAGGTCGTAGGCAGTCTAGGAGTCAAATTAGGACAGCAGTGAGGGATGATTCACAACCTCAGTCGAGTTCATCGACACATCATTCCAGTCCAGAAAATGATTGTTTACCTACAACATATAATATATTAGCCAGCGATAGTAGCTATCATATAGAATTATTTTATAACACCATACACGCGTTTAAATGGCTCATAGATACAGGAGCTTCAATTTCGGCCATAAAATATGAGTATGTTCTAGAATTTAATATACCAATTAACAAAGAAAACATAACCATAAATGGAATAGGTGGTAAGGTTCAAGCAATCGGATATGTATGTTTACAGTTGACAATACACGGGCAGAGTATTCGTCATAAGTTTTATGTATTTGATACTTTACCTTGTAAGTCACATGGTATTCTGGGGCAGGACTTTTTAGGAAAGTATGGAGCGGTGATAGATATGAAACATAATACTCTATCATTATGGCTCAGTGAAAATAAACAAAAACGGGATGTTATTATTTTAGAAACGATTGGTCTGATCAACCAAAAGTTATAGAAATATATAATAAACCAAAATATTTCACGGAATTACGTTTTACAAGCGCTTATGAATTAAATCGATATCGTAATTTGAAAGAGATTACGCATGAGAAGGGATGTTTGAGTTATGTACCCGCAATGAGTACTATTTTTATTAATTTAGCTTCTCGATCGCAATTATCGCCAGGCGAATTTGTGAGAGAGCTGAATATATTTTGTGGGAAAATTAACATAAAAGAAGTATACTTCATTAAGAATGAGAGGAATAATATATTTGTGGAAAAATTAGTTAAAGAAGTTAAGAACATAGGTAACTGGTCCGGACCACGTATATGTATTTTAAGGGATACAAAAAGAATTACTGATAAAGATGATCAGCGTGTGATCTTAAATGATTTTCATATATTGCCCACAAGTGGTCATGCAGGTGTAAGACGAATGGTCAATAATATAAAGAAATATTATTTCTGGCCAAAATTAGAAGCTGATGTTACTGAGTTTGTAAAAAGGTGTGACAAATGTCAAAAACAAAAACATTCGTCACATCACACTAAAGAGCCTATGACAATTAGTTCAACGGCAAATTCTGCGTTTGAAAAAATATATTTAGATTTAGTAGGGCCGTTAGATAGAGATTGCTATAATTATGTGTATATTTTAACTATACAATGTGAGTTGAGTAAATATATTGAAGCTTATCCACTGACGTCAAAAAGCTCGAGTGAAGTAGCTAGAAGCTTTGTAAATAATTGGATTCTCAGGTATGGTATTCCAAAAGAGATAGCAACAGATAGGGGAACAGAGTTCATATCAAATACAATGAAAGAGGTTTGTAAACTTTTACATATTAACCAGATGCAGTCTACTGCATACCATCATCAAAGTATTGGTGCTTTGGAGAATTCACACAAACATTTAGGTAACTATTTACGAATACAGACAGAAAATCATTCGGATGTATGGAGCACATGGCTTCCATTTTGGTGTTTTTCTTATAATACTACGGTACATACAGAGACTAAATTTACTCCTTTTGAATTGGTGTTCGGTAAAAAATGTACTTTACCGTCTAATTTACAATCAGAACAAGTAGAACCTTTATATAATTCTGATAATTATCCTTTAGAATTAAAATTTAGATTACAGACGTCTCAAAAAGAAGCACGGGATAATTTGATAACTGGTAAATTAAAAAGGAAAACAAAGTATGATCGGAATATTAACCCTGTGACATATAAGCCGAATGATTTGATTTTAATAAAGAATGAGGTTGGAAATAAGTTTCAAAGCATATATTCAGGTCCATACAAAGTGATTAGAGAATGTTCACCCAATGTAGAAATTATAAAAGATAACAAAAATTATATTGTACATAAAAATAGGACAAAAATGTATTTTGAACCAATTACTTAATCTTATTAATTATTATTAGGAATTATGTTTTAAGTTTTTTGTATTACCAGATTAATGTTAAACATATGACTTTAAAAAAAAAATGGTTTAGGGAAAAATGTTATTGTTAGGTCATCATTGTTTATTGTATTAATATACTCGTACCTAAATATGTACTAAAATAAAATAAATGTTTATAGTAATTTATTTTATTTTTTTAATAGGGTGGAGATGAGATGTAAGGATAGATAATATAATACATATATAAACATATAATATATTGTACACCTTATTTATAGGAATGCTTTATGATATTAAATGCAGTATTCACTCAGCAGTCGTGCCTATCATTTCTCTCCCGTGTTACCACCTTACAACACAATAACTCCGCATGTTATGGATGGATTTGGATGATTCTTTTTTTGTTTGGTAGGGATAAATAACTGTTAATAAATAATGCTTTTGAAGTAATTAAAATATTTGTTTGTTTTTTGGTTAAAAATAATTTTTATGTTTATAATGGAAACAATTTAAATCTAAATAAAATACTGTATACCGGATTAAAACGCAATTTATTATTTAAATTATTTATCCCGACGTTTCGGATGCTTCCCAGTCTCCCGCGACCACGGTTGCTGAAAAACATCCGAAACGTCGGGATAAATAATTTAAATAATAAATCGCGTTTTAATCCGGTATACAGTATTTTATTTAAATGTGTGATGCTCGCGTTAATAAAAGACAATATTAACAATTTAAATCTTTAAAATATATTAATATTGTATTGTTTTATTATGTTTAGTTTAATTAATTTAATTTGATTATATTTAATTTGTTGAAGCCCACCCGGCCGGCGCTAGTGTTTTAAGCATTTGTACTGCCGCAGACTTCTACGTTCTTATCTTACTTGTATCATACTTAATAATAATTAATCTTCTAATAATCAGAAATAAGCACGTCATAATAACGTCTTTAACCCTAGATAGATAACCTACGTCGGATCGACGTATCCGATTTAAAAAAATCGATATTTCTCTTTCTATATATGCGCCATGGTACTGGCCTTTCCTGTCAACTCAATTCATCCAAGGAGCTTGCAGATGACACTCGTGTTGCTTAGATAAGTGCAATACTTTCGTCTATATTAACAAAATAATAACATACCGTACGTCGAAATGACGTATGGTTATCTTTAGTGTGAGTTTTTTTAACTTTTGTAATTATGAATTGTGTTGTTTTTACCGATATTAAATGTAAATTTTTTATTATTTTTTTCATACATTTTAGACCATAACAAAACCACATTATGTCATCATATAAACGAGTCCACAGATGCAGAAATCTATAAATTATTACAAGAACAAAGTGATGAAGAATGTCAGGGGTTGATTAGTAAATCCGAAGATAATCTTTTAGAAGATAATGTTCAAAGTGATGTCGAGGACTATGGATTAACTACCGCACCACTAGAAAACCCTATGGATGGATACTGAAAGCAAGCCCCTCAAAAATTAAAAGAATGACAATGTCAACGTGCGACAACTGCAAAAATCCCATTTGAGGGGAATAAGTCGAAAGCCTCAAAAAAAATGCCCGTCATTTCTGCCTATTGGGGCTCACGGGATCGCTTAGCACGCAACCGTGGTTCCGCTTTATGCTATCCACAAAAACAGTTGGATGTTGGAAGCCTGTGAAAGGCTTCCAACATCCACCAGTTTTTGTTATCAACCTTACGTGCCGCCTGTACAGGCTTCAAACATCCACCAATTTCTCAAACTCTGATTGATAAGTGTTTCAGAAATTGAAAAACACTTAACATCAACCTGGGAATCGAACCTGGGACGCATGGGTTAGCGGACGAACTCTCGGCCGTAAGACCACATACGCAGTTATAGCTTATAAGTCGAGCGCCTCTCCTAAGTAGATATATGGCTAAAATGAACAAAAAAAATTATTAGTTAAGGTTTATCATTTTATAAAAAGTATAAAAAGTTGATTTCAAAAAGGTTATTTCTTAAAATATAAGGCTGATCAAGAGACTCCATCATGATTAAGTTTTTTAGAGTTAGACGAGCTATGTTTAGTGAATTTAAGATTTTGCTAATAAAAATGTATGTTATCTTATTATTTTTTTTGTTTATCATTAAGTTAATTGCATATATTAAAGCTAACAATCACATTCATAAGCATATAATATATTAATTCTAGCATGTGCGCACTCAAACACATATACGTCGAAATGACGTATGGTTATCTTTAGTGTATAGCAAAATATGGTTATCTTTCTAGGGTTAAGCCAAGTAATTATAACTGACATCTGTTGTGTCTCAACTACCAATTATGTAATTAAAAACAAAAGACATCGAACATGTCTTAGTATCTATACATTTATATAATGAAAGGGGTCGGATGCTTCTCAAACGTTTTCTATAATGGTAAGTTTTTTTAACAAACGGTGCTTTTTTAAAGCGCTTAAAACGCTCAAAACGCCCGTTGTGGAGAGCCTTAAAATTTATACCCAGAATTTCAATGGAAATGTTATTATATTTTATTTCATCTCTGATTGTGATGTTGATGGAATTTTATTGGAAAATATTCAGCAATTTTAAAACAGAGCATTATTTTCCAACATAAAAGATTACAATACATTTCAATTTCAAATGAACATAGTTACATTAATTTCAGATTTAACGTTACATTTACTTTAATAAAAAGTTTCTAATGTGAGTTCATATTTTTGTAACTATTGTAGGTACACAAGTGTCAATGCAAATGTCTGTTTGAAACCTTTCACATCTTTAGCGTGACTACTTACTTTTAATAAAAAAAGGAATATTTAGTATACAACCCTGGCTTCGCACGAAAATAATAAGACATAGTTTTCGATGAAAGCTCTCAGTCGGCTTAATTCCTTCCGATATCTTGAAAAGTTATCGTCATATTTCAACAAATTATCACAACGTACTAAACTATACTTATAAACATACCTCTTGAATCATTATACGTATACTATCTATTGCTGAAAACCGAAAATCTGAAAGCTTAAAAGATCTAAGCGTACAGTGGGACAAACGGCGGAAAGCGTTGTTTTAGTCTATGTAGAGATTTCTTTCAAAAGTTGTCTCACGAAGATTCAGCTTTAAGACAGCTTTTAAAATGGGGTTTGGATTCCTTCTGTTTCGGAAGTCGGCGCTATCTAAAAGATTGAACGTGTTTAGTGACTAGCTCCCTTAGCTTTATTAACCAAAATTTTCTCTTGCTCTAAAAGTCCAAAAATATCCACGCTATTTCTTACGAAAAACTACGTAACTTTTAGTAAGGAATGAATGCTTAAGTAACATTTACCGTTCCCCGAAGACACAGTTCAAACATTGGTCACCACCAAATTTTAAATTAGCTGAAAATGCTGACAAAAGTGCGTGATGGAGTTGGCTCATTTAAAAAAAAATATCTCAGATACTGCTGATTTCCCTCTAGATCCGTTATTGTCTGAATTTCACATATACTTGAAAATGGTATACAGGCTTTTATGGTAATTCATATTTATTGACACTCGAACAACAACACGAAACCTCCGGACATCCAAGCATACGGCGAGTTTCCATCCATACTTGATTGTACCAACACTCCGCACAGATTATTTCGCCTCAACCCTGTTCCAATATTGATTGGAAACTTTTAATAAAGAGAAGTTTTTATAGAAACTTATGTATTGTTATATAACAATACTCAATACTCAATCATTTATTACATTCCATAATGTACATAATATGGTCTTAAAACTAAAATGATACAGAACCATTATGGACCCTGTCGGGTACAGCAAAACTTAGGAGAGAGGAAGAGTTTATTAGTACAATTATCTAAAATCTTATTTTTATATTTCTATATAGTATATTGTATAATATGTATATTGTATAATATGTATATTGTATAATATTATATAAGAAACATATTTGTATTTAATATTATATAACAATTTGAATAGAGATACGTAATTGCGTGTAGCTATGATTGTCGACCAGTCGAGAGTGTTCTTCAATATTGTGACTCGTGTTGGTCCTCGCCCAGGCCCCACCGCCCGCGCCGCCTGCCCGTCTATGGCCCATTCACTTCCACCAATAATATGAAGTTTCGTGAACAACCCTTATTTATTTCGTACTCTTTATTACCATTAAAACCTTAAAAATAACTTAGATATAGAAAGTGCAAACATAATATGACGAAGTGTTTCAAAAATGGACTTTCCATCTAGTTTTCATATAAAATAGTAATGTAATAAAATCAACGATGTACAGTCCAAACGTATATTTCTATTTTATAATACAGTTCAATACAATTAAACTTAAATTCCAACACTTCAAACACTTCCAAATATCTATATTCACTTAGTATGGACTTTAATATCTCACGATAACTTTACAATGATTCTTTTTAACAAATAGAACTTGACTGCAGCACGACTGTAGCCAGACTGATATTTTCTAATATTTTACTTCACAGCTTAACATGAGTCGATACAGTTTCTTGAAACAAACGAATGACATGAACGAATACAATATAGAATGAACTGTCGAATTAATTGAATGAATCATATTACTTCTAAAATAATATCAATTGACCATCTGAATTAAATACACTTAAAAGCATCAAAACAATAATATGTAAACTCATTATAATTAATATAAATTATTTCTTTTTAACACTAAATTTGATTACAATATACGATTTTGCCATTTAAATTTAAGAATCACAATAGTAATATACGTATAAATAAGTCGACTATTTATATAATGACACGCGACACCAGTCGTAGTCCAAAGTTCTGGCCCCGGTCCAAAACAAATATACGAGGAAAAATATGATACTATGTGATAAATGTTCATACTCGTTAGTTTTTATTATTTATTGTATGACGCGCTCGTTGGCGCGTTTGGACACCTGCCGTGCGCTTCGATGGGTTGCGGATTCGAATCCCACCGGGATGACATGTTTATAATTTTCTGTAAGCATGTCTTCCCACCTCTGGTCAAATCGGGCATTGAATGAGTGTGAGGAATATCGAAATTCCGGCCAGGTAACGAACCACCGTTTATAGATTGAAAAACCGTGAAGTTCACATCGCGCCATTCCGTCCCAGTCTATGGATTTCCGAATGCTCGAAGTAAAAAGTAGGTCGACAGCGCATCATTGACTGATGTCCTGTGACTGAGGTTTCATCTACCATCAAGTGAACCTCATGCTCGTCTGTCGATATCTATATATAAAGCCACGGAGGTGGAATAAATGAGTTTTGCACCGGAGGTCCTGCGTTCGTATCCCAGGGAAACAAGATATAAAAGCGCATTTTTTTAACAGTAGAGGCAAGTCGTCTACTTTTGCTAAACTTCTCTCTCTTTTTATTGTCCAAGCAACCTGACTCGTTAACGCTGCGTCTTCATCTCGTTACTCAGGAGTTGACCATTTCCATCTATAAAAGTCGATCATCCAGAAATATTACAAAGTTGCTGACTCAGCATTTTTATATTATCTTTTCCTTACAATACATTAAGCATTATTCCGGTTCCATAGCTGGATCAGACGGATTTAGATAAAATACGTTATTATATGAACATAAAAATTCAAAAAACTATAACTTTCGCATCTGTTTCTTGCGAAATTGTGATAAATATTGTAAATCAAAATTATGAATTCATTTATAAAAATAGGGTTTGGAAAAATGTAAAATTGTAAACTTACCATTGATAATAATTGTTCGTTTATAAATTCCCGCAAATGAGAACTTACAACTGTTAAATTACAAGATTTATTATCTGTGTATAATATATTTTTGGGCATTTATAAATTCACTCGGGAAATTATAAACGAGTGGTTCGTACAATTATTAATAGAGCATAACGTAGAAGTGCAAAGTAAAGATTATAATTATATTGGTTTGGTTCCCTTTTTTGTGCCCTTAAGCGGTAATGCAATGCGGAAAGAATGTGGGGATCAGCCCATACAAAGTTTTCTCTATTAGCCAGAGAGACGGATGTGCCATACCCACTAAACCCCTCTTGACCTTTAGGTCTCGCCGTCCTGGGACCCTTCAGGGGCCATCGGTTTAGTACCCAATGAATATGAGAGAATCATTATTGAGTCCATTTCATTGCTACTTTACAAACATCTGTGGTCACAGACAGTAATAAAAATAAAGTTTTTTTAGTAAATTGTATATTATATCATATAAAATACAAGCAAAACGCAAAGATGCAATGTAGATGTACTACAGTATACACAAAATAGCTTTCTATTGGTGAAATAATTTTTAAATTAAGTTCAGTAGATCCAGAGATTACCCCTTACAACCTCACAAACTTTAACTCTTTATAATATTATAAAATATTGTTTCTCCGGGAAACAAACCATTACATTATGTATTACCCATACCATTATATATTAATCTACTAGTAATAGAATCATCATTATAAATCGTGCAAGAAACGTTCTGTATACACGAAACTTCCATGATTAGCAGAAGTTGGTCGTTTTCGCCGAGTTGCTTTGCATGTCTTTAGATAATAACATTTTGCAATCGCGTGTCACGAAATTGGATAAAGCACTGAATATTGGATTAAATCTTAAAATATAACGTTAATAATAATAGACTAACCAAACATTATACAATGGCGTGATATTACCAAAGAACGTACATTTACATTGAAGAACATTGTATGGAAAAAGTAGTTCTACTTTTGAACTGTAGAGCGCGCGGCAGTGTATCGGTGTGACATACACATACAAGCAGTCCACTGACTTCTCCCCTCATGTTGTCTCGTTTGCTCTTACGAGCGAACGGCAATAAAGCGGCTGGGTGCGAGAGAGTGCGCGTTATGACTCCAGCGTCAGTGTGCGTTCACACGGATACTAGCAGCGCCGCGGTGGCTGGGGTAAGAAATACTCTTACCCCAGAGAAACCGTGCCAAGCGCGCCTATAAGGCCTGTGCTTCTGTGTACATCTATGTACTTTGTTATTATGTAAATCACCATCTGATGACCAAACACGAACAAAATGCGAGATACATAAACTTAAAAAAAAAGTAAACAAATTGCATACAAATTATGATTAGCGATAAGAATAATAGGTACTTTGTCGCAAATTGCTCGTGTTTGAGCCTTAGTTGTTGAAATATGAGTACGATAATCTAAATAGAGTTTTATAGACAAGTATAAACAGTAACAAAATTCCCGATGGAATACGGAAAAAAAATTTCAATATCACTCAATAAATGTGCAAAGGGTGGGGCGATAAGTAAATACTCAATCTCGTGTGCTTTTTAGACGGACTTCTTCTTTTTTTTATAGTATAGGGATAACAAATTTTAACATTAAAGATTAACATCTACAATTGATTATAGAAAACGATATAGGTTCCTAAGAGGGCAGTTTCGCCATAGAAGTATGGTTAGGCCCTTTCTCAAGAAAGAAATAATCGACAATACACACAATTTCATGAAATACCTTTGTATTTCAGTAGAAAATTAACGTTATGTCCGCACTTGCAACTAAATTGTTTCGCATAAAATTATAATAACCTAGCATTTGTGCAGCGCAACAGCGATTGAAACGTTTAATTATTTTGACGGGAAATGTGACGCCATTTTGTCCGGGATAAACACAGTGACAAATGGCACAGATAAAATACAATGCTTTTGGTATAAATTACTATGTAGGTTTATTCTACACTGGTCTCCCAAAAATACTGGACATTGGCAGAATCCGTCATTGATGGAAATTTCTTTTAATAAAAATTAGAAGAAGTAGGTTTATTCTAAGACTTCGCGTGGTTTTTTAATATTAATTCTGATAATATACCAACGATATATTTTATTCATAATATACGAAACACAATACCTAATATTGGTGGGAAATAGTAATAATAATGGAAATTAATTTATTAATATCTGCCATGTACTGAAGACAAGCCTGAATTTAGGGTGACCATATGTTTTGACTTAATTTTAATGGTGTCATTTTAACCATGACTGTCTGTTCATAGAATCTATAGAATTTTTGACAAATTAATATTACTATGCGTGTATTGACAGTGTAAGTGTTGTAGATGCCCCAAGTTTGTGCGGGAACTTTACTTTCTCTTTCTTAAAACTAACAACGACTGATTGGAATTATCTGCTTCTGTTTTCCGAAAACATAACCAAAGTTATTTTGTTGTTATTTCAGTTACGAATGAATAGAATAATTAAATCCTGATATTTCATTGTAATCTAAATCCGAACATTCCATTCAGTACCCTCTGGTTTTAAATAGTACCGGATTAGTGAGATTTTACCGTATATGTTTATTTGTTTATTATGACTTGCATACGAGCAGGTGACTCACCTGATGTTAAATGTTTTGGTGGACGGTTCTGAACTAGTAAACCTTGAATTTGTCACTATTTCAAATTAACAACTCGGCATTTTAATTGAAAATTATCGGTGACAGACAACAATTTAAAGATAGTGATAAATATTTTGCTAAAATACCAAACTTATGGACACCTTAGTCCACTGTTGACAATAGACTCCCTCGAGTCAGCAGTAATTTTTCCTATCTATGAAGAATTTTATTAATGCCTCGTCCCCTTTCTCAGCTTAATATCTCGTAAGAAGGTTGTATTCTTAGAATTCCATTTGAATTCTTGCATTCAATGAAAGAATATGACGTTCGAGTCAACAAAGGATATGAGTTATGGTCTAGGAAAAATATCTTAAAATATTTTTTTATTTTTTATGTTAGATATCGACAGACGAGCATGAGGCTCACTTGATGGTGACGTCTCAGCGACAGAACATCAGTCAATGATGCGCTGTCGACTTACTTTTTACTAGCATTCGGTTTTGAATATATATTCGCTTATTTGAATAGATTTCTTTAAAATGTTGCTTAATTAATATATGTTTTATTATTGTTTAAAGTTTTACTATAATATTATTGATTTGATAAGCATAAAAATCAAACTGACTTTGCAATGGGTGTGGGTTCGAATCCCGCCGTATTTCATATACTTGGTCCCTTCGGGTGGAAGGGAAAACTACCAAAACACATACACGAACTACCATTCATGGATGGAAAAAAAATAGGCGACAACGCAACATTGCAATGCATAACGCCACCGTATGTCAGTGGTGAGCGCGATGCGTTTAGAACCGATGGTCCTGAGTTCGAATCCCGGGGGATTTTATTATGTTAGATATTGAGACGCGAGCATGATGTTTTCACTTGATGGTAGGTACCCCAGCCACAGAACATCAGTCAATAATGTGTTAGGAATCTACTTTTTACTTCGAGCATTCGGAAATCCATAGACTGAGACCGAAACGCGCAATGTGCACATCACGGTTTAAAAAACAATGAAACAGACACAGAAATGGGCCTACCCTAGTGGGGCATGCACTAGGGGACTCGAGAATTCAGAATTAAATCTTATTGTAAAAATTACATATCCGAATAATCGCAAAACATATAAGGGGCCGTCCATTAATCACGTGAGGCTCAAAAGGGGGGGGAGGGGGTACGGAAAACATCACGAGGGGGGAGGGGGGGGTCTCGTTAGACATCACGTGTATTAATTTTATTTATTTTTTCTCAAATAGCGCTATTTATGAACCGAAATTTTGAACGGCGCGAAAATTTATTAATTAATTAATAAATTATTCATTAATTTTATTGCAAATACATATAAATGTTTTTCGAATCAAAACGCCATTTGTTAAATATTTTTTTTCAGTCAAAAATAGCCTTTACATAGACTTCCAAAAAAATACACGTGGTCCAGGGGGAGGGGGGGGGGGGGGAGTGGTCCAAAACCTCACCAAATATCATCAGGGGTGAGGGGGGGGGGGGGGGTCAAAAAATGAGAAAAACGACCTCACGTGATTAATGGACGGCCCCTAAGGCATTACTCACTATATTAATTTTGGTATTAATATGTGTAGCGCGTACTAAATTAATGTATAATATCATTCGTGACCCATTTTAACATTCTATATCGGGCCGTAATGTCTCCATAGAAGGTTGGCCGTCGAGCCAAGTCATAAAATTATCAAATGATTGTCTAATTTCTTGTTTTAATGTATTTATACATGATGTTCCAACAACACTGAAGCTATCTTCAGCCGGGCTAGCATGACCGCCACGTGATATCTCTCGCACGAGAGACAAACTAAGATGTTAAATATCTCGATATATTATATCTCGACATCGACAATTTTGATAGAAAAGATATCTCGATCGACAAATGTATCTATTTTTGATATTAAAAGTCGAGTTTTAAGTGTAATTGTCATGTTAGAACCGAAAGAAATAAAGCGATAGTCGATTGAAACACGAGAAAACGGTAGACAAAATTTTGTCGCGCTTGTCATGCTAGGCCGGCTGGTGTGTCTAACTTGTGGTGACAGGTCGGACTTGAATTCATGTATGCGGTGATATTAGTTATTTCGACTATGTATTTGCGTGTTGTTCCCACGAGAATGTAAGTGCGTGCTCCTATTTCACCATGATGATGCTGATAGAGGATAAATCTTTGTTTTTTTTCTCGTTTATATTTTTTTATTATTTTAGTTAATTACATAAAGATGTCATGTGGAATATGGTGTAATGGTTGCAGCGCCTTACAAATATTTTGTAAAACAAAAATTTGGCGATTAAAAAGAGTGGCGAAGAGTTTATTGCCAGTTCTTCTCTTCCGCTCTACGCCCCTGATTTGAGAACTGGCGGTAAATGTAAAATTAGAAGCATTTAATATGTATTTTCTACTGACGTTCATAGGTGTACATTCTGTTACCTAAATGAATAAATGATTTTGAATTGGAATTTGAATATCAATGCTGATGCTGTCAAAATCTGTTTCTTTTTAGAAGTTTGATTTTTTTTAGAACTGCTGCAAGGTATTACAGAGTACAGGTGAGTCGTTGACGGTTTTTGTGTTAACGAAATCTTTATTAATAACAAACTGATAACCTGTTAAAAAAGCAGCTAATTTTATTAACTGGTTTTCAGTAATGTCAAAAGATTTTACGTAGCAATTATTAGTTAATAAATAAATTAACAGATGGACGTTTGGGCATGTAAAAAAGATGGATGAAAGTAGGGAAACGAAAAAGATTTATGAAACTGGTGTGAGTGGTAGAGTCGGGAGTGGTCGAGCTAGGCGAACGTACCTCGATCAGATCGGGGGTCTGCAAAAAGGGCCAGGTTAAAAGTACTCGTAACCGCCGAGTGTGTATGAAAGCATTGATGAAAGTAGAAGAAGCGAGAGTGGTGTGTAAGGATCGGAGCATATGGAATTCCGTGATATCTGCCTACCCCAATGGGAAAGAGGTGTGATGTATATATTTGTGTAAATTAACAATTACTAAATTCAACTGGTTTTGCGTTAAATAAACAAGCTGCTTCGGATGATGTTAGCGACTACGCGTTGAATGTTCGTTGAGCTAATTCGCGCGTTGCGTTCGAAAATCGTTGAATGAAACAGTTATTATTTTTAATGGCTTTTTCGGTAAACGAAAAGTAGCTTATTCGTTACCATTATAATAGCGGTTTAAAAAATCTGCTTTTTGAATTAACGCCCACTCACCCATCAGGTCTGTAATAGACCTGAGTATTTGATAATAATTTCAACTTGATACATCCACGTGTTCCTGAGAAAAAGGTTGTTGACAGACAGACGGACAGACAGACAGACAGACAGAAATACGGATAACGAAGTGATCTTATAAGGGAATCTAACTGAACTCAAAAAAACGCACCAATTTTTTTTTTTTTATAGTTAAGGGGGCAAACGGGCAAGCGGCTCACGTGATGGTAAGTGATCACCGACGCCCATAGATATCCGCAACACCAGAGGGCTTGCGGGTGCGTTGCCGGCCTTTAAAAAAATACATATAAAATAATATATAATAATTAAATGCAATAAAGGAATAGCCGAAAATATCATTAGAATAAAGATAGTCATAATAGTCCTTTGTCTTTTTATCGGAGGCAAAATTCAAATTAAAATTGAAAGTGTAGTATATTAAATTGAAGCCCCAAACTTTACAACTATTCAAATTTAAAGTTTTCGAACTGATACCAAAAATTCACAAAGTTTTCATGAAAGGCTTCAACAAAATAAATTGCAATTTTATTAGTAGCTAGAATATTTAAAAAGTTTTGAGAAATATTTTAATTTAATTTGAAAATTTATCTAGAATGGGTTATGTTAAATAGCTGAATAAATTGCTTTTATACTGTCTTTTATTAACGCGAGTATCACACATTTAAATAAAATATTGTACACCGGATTAAAACGCGATTTATTATTTATATTGTTTAAATTATTTATCCCGACGTTTCGGATGCTTTTCAGCAACCATCCGAAAGCATCCGAAACGTCGGCATAAATCATTTAAACAATATAAATAATAAATCGCGTTTGAATCCGGTATAAAGTATTTTCTTTAAAGGACACTATAAGTCAATATTGCCATAATAAAGAAAATCACAGCTAGTATCAACTCCGTAGCTATAGATGCGGTTAGTATGGCAACTTTGTGAAAATTCAAATCAAACACCTGTCACCCTTCAGTCCGCCCGTGACCACGTTTGCTAAAAAGTAATCGAAATTTCGGGATAAATAATATAAATAATAAATCGCGGTTTATAGGATTAAATTTAGTATTTTATTTTTTGTTCATAACCCGGTCGGAATTTTGATATTTCTCTCTCGTTATGCGCAAAGTGATCAGATGTAAGTAAAATTGTATAAAATTAGAATTATGTTTTTTTTTATGTCAGATATCGACAGACGAGCATGAGGTTCACTTGATGGTAGGTGACACCCAGCCACAGAACATCAGTCAATGATGCGCTGTCGACCCAATTTTTGTTTCGAGCATTCGGAAATCCATAGACTGAAACCGAAACGCGCAATATGCACTTCACAGCTTTTCCATCTATGAACCCGGTGGTTCGTTACCCGGTCGGAATTTAGATATTCCTCCCACCCGATCAATGCCCGAAGTTACCAGACGTGGGGAAAACATGCTTTAGAAAATTATAAGCATGTGCTCCCGGTGGGATTCGAACCCACGAGCACGACCCATCGATGCGTACGGCAGATGTTCTACCTAACGCGCCAACGAGCCCGTCAAAATTCAAAATAGAATTATGTCATCCCGGTGGGATTCAAATCGACGACCGATCGCTCTATAGAGTACATGTAAGAACGGGCAAACCAACGCGTCAAACCTTTAGCTTGACTAGATACATAATGTTGAAAGATTTCAAACGAATGAAACTACATAACATAGTTTTAAATTATCACATTTTCATTTAATCTTTAGGTATTTTATTTTAGTGAAAAGGATTTACGTTTTTAATCCAAACATTAATTAATTTCAACGCGAAATACACCATTATTTTAACACTGAGCGTTAAATTAAACAGCTCTCACTTATAATCCACGACCGACAGCGCCATAACTGTGTTTAATGGAAAAACTGCGAGTTAAAATGTAGAGCCTTTATACCGTCCGATACGATATAGTGATACGACGTTTGCTATTATAAATGGCTTTTATTATTTTCTTATTTCAAAAACCCAAAACTTATCTATTGACTGTTTAGTTTAAGTTTTCTTATTATTGTATATTTTTATAGATTTTTAGATTGTTTACCTATCTATCCTCTACAATGTAAAGTTTGCATGCTGTTGAAGAGGATGAAAAGATAGCTAAAATGCTATCAAACCGACATTTGTCTTTTATATCTTAAGTTTCCTTTTTCTGTGTAATTTTGTGTAATAATAAAAGGTATACTACCTATTTAAATATAATTAATATTCATACATACAAACATAGTTGGGATAGGTAGGGGTATCTTTAGTTCAAAGGTAAAACACACTAAGTGTAATTTTGAATAAAAATAAATGTTTCTACAATTGCTTATTTTAACAAATTACTAAGTGTATATTTCACTAGCTTAGTTATGGACCAGAATATATAATTAGTGCTTTGTTCTTAGAGTAGGTTTATCCTTAAAATAAGCAATAGTGACAAAAATTAAAAACGAAACTTTGTGTGTACTTTTTTGTTATTTTTGCGGAATAGCTGGTAGTCCAGAGGTCGCTCCGGGGGCATACTGAAAACCGGCGCTCCGTCGACAAAAAATTGTTGTCGGAGCATATGCTGAGTGTGTTTCCCTTCCACATGGCTAGTGTATTTAATCTTTTAGCATTATAAT
The DNA here is from genome assembly GCA_905404175.1 of Anthocharis cardamines. Lineage (NCBI taxonomy): Eukaryota > Metazoa > Arthropoda > Insecta > Lepidoptera > Pieridae > Anthocharis > Anthocharis cardamines. Next base: position 1,306,731 of record FR989972.1, on the reverse strand, counting down.
TTTATGTAATATGTGGAATAAATGTTTGAGTTTGAGTTTGTTTTACTTTCGAACCGACAATATCACAAATTTCCATATACTTCAATACTTTTCAGACAACCAAAACAAATTAATTTGAGCGACTGGTGATATACATTCCATTACCTAACCCATTCAAACTAAAACTGCTGTTCTAATCAACACTCCAACAGTTATATTTCGTCATGATCGTAGAATAACGGCATATCTGCAAAACGGCTACTTTACAGGAGAGCGTTTTAAAGATTGATAAGTCGTTTTTTATGCATAATTAAAACACGGCTAATCTATTCGGGTTCAAACTCGGCAATATTATGTTTGGTGACTTTTTAATCTTAATTTTATACTGATTACCGTGAGGGGAGGCCGAGGGGACGACGTAGTACAATGAAGGTATAATACGCGTTTTTATACTGCGTTGAAAAAGCAGAACCTCTGGTATTCTAGGCAATAACTTGATTGTTTTTATCAAACTCCAATATTTTGTTTGTTCTGTTGAGAATTGACATTTTTTTAATTTTAAAGATTTTTATACCATAAAACTAAAATCGTAAAAAAATCAGAACCGTAGTTATTCTACGATCATGACGATTTGTAATGCTTTTCTGTTATTTTTTTCGTTATAAAGATATATTTGTTAAAAATATCGGATAGTGTAAAAGCGCTTTAATACACAGGAGAAATGCACTTATAAATCGGTTTACGTTGCAATATTAGAGGCTTTGTTCTTCTCTAGAAAACATTTTCTATATTGTAAATTCACTGTTATAGGGGTTTTATCCTAACTCTAGTTTTATATTATGTGTTTTATTAATTAACTAGCTACGTCTCTAAAACACTTATAATAATTAAAAAGTGGATTAAAGTACGGAAGAGGAATAAATAATTTAAATTGAAAAATCTGCATTGCAAAAGTTTTAAGTGGCATATATACATGTGCATACTTTTTGCTGAATATAGCATGCATATGGAACTTTTCATTATATGGATTATTTATTTATTTATTTAAAACTTTATTGCACTAGAAATACAGAAATATACAAACATAGAAACACACAGGAAAAGTACAACTGGCGGCCTTATCGCTAAGTAGCGATTTCTTCCAGGCAACCATATGGTGCAAGTGAGACAAAAGAGAAGAAATGGGTAGTGCAAAAAAAAAAAAGTAATACTAATAAGAAAACCTGAATTATATTCATGCATACATACACATATATTATCCAACTATACATATACATACACATACATATACATATTATACATTATACACCTACTTTTTTACGGATTGATAGTAATTGTAAATAAGTTTTTTATAAATATATTCAGTGCTGTGTATATATAGTGATAAAATAACACCTACCTTGCGTATCGATGGGTCGTGGGTTCGTATCCCACCAGGACGACATGTTTATCCTTATTTCTCATGATTGGTTTCGGGCATTGAACGGGTAGGAAGAAATACGAAAATCCGACATCCTTCTGTGCCCTGCGACCGTAGCAAATGTTTTTTTAATCTGGTTTTTCTCGGGATTCGAATCCAGGACCTCCAGAGCTAAACGCCTCGTGATTACCACTGAGCCATAGAGGCGGTCATCATCACAAATCGACGCATTTTTGTCAATATCTGCCTGCAAAAAACGTTATGTCGCAGCAAACTTGTTATCAATTTTATAGGTATTTTTCACTTTTACGACGGAAAATCTCAATTCGATCCAACTTTTAAATGGTCTTTTAATAGTTTGTGCTCGACATTGTAACAAATGGACGTGAAAATAAAAAATATTGGACTGCGAGTGAAATATGGAAAGGGTTCTGCACTTTTATGAATTTCCAGTTTATACTATAGGTACTAATATTAAAAAGAAGAAAGATTTCAATTTTTGTATGTTATGAATAAACTCAAAATATACTAGACCGAATTTAAATTTTTGTTTCACCACTAGAAAGCTACATTATCAACCAGTAACATAGGCTATAATACATCTACATTGCGCCCGTGTGACGCCGGGGCGCGTTGCTAGTATCAAATATAAAAAAACTGTTCTCAAAATGGGTTCTTATTATTATTTATTTATTTAACAGTTTACAAATATCCATTATTTTTAGTATTGTAGGCAGTCGACAGCGCATCATTGACTGATGTTCTATGGCTGAGGTATCTATCACCTACCATCAAGTGAACCTCATGCTCGTCTGTCGATATTTAACATTAAAAAAAACCCGTGCGATGCTGGTGTGGATCGCTAGTACTAAATATATATCTATTTTATTTATATTTTAAAACCCTGCAAACGAACTCCTAGTTAAAACTTTTAAACAGAGTTTCGCTGAAGTACGTAACGATATATGAACGCTCCGAGAACTTTGAAACTTGCAATTTTTACAATTTAAGCTTTTAAAAACTTCGATATTGCACAACTAATGGATTGTGAATGCGATGTCGACGTAAAGTCTATACGTATACGACCGCCTCCGTGGTTCAAAAGCACCCACCGGAGGTCCTTGGTTCGAATCCCGGGGAATCATGATCAACAAAATATTTCGGTCGGGCAGAGCACAGAATGCTGTTCACCTACTTGCCTGTAAAAATGATCAGTGAAACAGACACAGGAATAGGTCTACCCCATGCCCCGCTAAGGGACTCGGGAATTCACTATATAAAGTAAGTGCCTCTAAGACTCAATATTATTTTATTTTTATTTAAGAAGCTGATTGACTGACTAAGTGACTGACTGATCTATCAAAGTTAGTCACCCCATGTGACGGTGGGTTTTGTTATTTTTTTAGGTTTATTGACATATACACCACGCCTCTTTCCCATTGGGGTAGGTAGAGATCACAGAATTCCATATGCTCGATACTTACATACCACTTTCGCTTCTTCCACTTTCATCGATTCTTTCATACACACTCGTCGGTTACGAGTACATTTGACCTGGCCCTTTTGCAGAACGTCCCCTGGTTTATTGACGAACAATAAATATAAAGAACGTTTTGCTATATATACCTACAAACATATTATATAAACTTTTCATTAGTTATTTAAAATATCAGACCAAAATCTTCATCTGAATGAGTGTTACTAAAGACGTATAAAGTTTTTTCACTGTCTCAATGATTATATACCTTATATCCTGTGAATCACTCGAAAATTGTGCAAATTTAATTATTGTTATGTTTTTGAAATTCACTTAGAACGTAACTCTAAAAGCCTTAGTTTTCAAAAGCTTCATAAATTCATCTTTCTGACACAGTCAGTGTTCTGATATAAAAATTTAAAAATTCGACAGTAGGTATCTTATATAGTATGCATGGATGATTCCCCCAATTTTTAAATAAAATACTTTATACCGGTTTAAAATGGATGTTTAAATGGTCTGGCATGTGACTACGGTAGCTGAAAAGCATCCAAAACGTCGGGTTAAATAATTTAAACAATATAAATAATAAATCGCGTTTTAATCCGCTATACAGTATTTTATTTAAATGTGTGATACTCGCGTTAATAAAAGAGAATATTAATATATTTCCCCCAAGATGACGAAATGGGAAGGTGCTTCGAAATCCAAACGAAATCCTGGGATTATGTAAATAAGTGTTCAATCAGTACTTTGTTCCGTAGCCGAGAAGATAGGCTCATTAGCACGATTAGTGCATTGCGATTTATTGAGAGGATTTGATTCTTGGCATGTCTGATTTGATTATAATTTTCTATACAAGCTGGTACTCCGACTATCTTTTCGTACATCCGATTACGTTATTGCGTCCGACTAAGCTACACGAAACATCAGTATCTTCGAAGATTGGACTGAAAAAACAGTACTTCTACTATTTTATTTTATGTACCATATTTTAGACTAGCAATACGCCCCGGCTTCGCATGAGTACAATGTTGATGTACTAAAAAAAAAAATTGCCGTTACTCGCTGATAATGTAACTTTCTGTTACTGAAATTTTTAATATCGGTCGAGTACTTTTTGAAGTGTGTATGAAAGCATTGATGAATGTAGAAGAAGCGAAAGTGGTATGTAAGGATCGGAGCATATGGAATTCCGTGATCTCTGCCTACCCCAATGGGAAAGAGGCTTGATGTATATGTATGTATGTATGAGTACTTTTTGAGTTAAATCGTAATTTATAATATTAGTATAGATATAGATAGATAACGCTCGTCAACAACCACGACTATTTTAATATAAAGTGGGAGCAAACCTTGATCCAGTAATACTAACTATTCTGATATAATTTGTGGTACGAAATTATATCAGAATAGTTAGTATTACTATTATTATTTTCTTATGTAGCCAAGTTCACATTTCAAAGATCGTCATGCTCGCTTAAATGTCATTTCTTGTGGCGGCGTCCATGCGTCGGATTGTCTCTCTCCCTAAAATATTGCGAGGGAGCCGATGCCTGGCCATGCGCCATACTCGTGAACGGGTGCTACTTGAGATCGGTCGGACATGAATTCGTGTATGCGGTGATATTAGTTAATTCGATTATGACGTGTTTGCGTGTTGTTCCTACGATAATGTAAGTGTGTGCTCCTATCTCACCATGCATAATACTGATAGAGAACGAATCTTTGTTTATTTTAATTTTTTCGTTTATATTTTTATTATTATACTTAATTACTTCAAGATTTCATGTGGAACATGGTGTTATGGTTGCAGCTCCTTACAAACTTTGTAAAACAAAAAACTTGGCGATTAAAAAGAGTGGCGGCGAGTTTATTGCCAGTTATTCTCGTTCGTTCTACGCCTTTTGAGAACTGGCAGTAAATGTAAGATTAAAAGCATTTAATATATTTTTTTACTGACGTTCATAAGTGTTCATTGTGTTACCTAAATGAATAAATGATTTTTGAATTTGGAGTTTTAATCATTGCATATCGAACTTCCATCCGTAAATCCATCACTAAATTGACAATTATAATGCAGATGTGCGTATTCACAGCATTCAGTATATTCGAATAAAATTTAAAAAATAGGTCGACAGCATATCTATTACGCGCAGCGATTGATGTCTTACTGAAGTAGCTATTATCAAAAGAGCTTCACATTCACCGATTAATATCTGACATAGGTTAAATTTTTAGAAGCTTAATAATTCAATCTTAATTCTTTTTTTTTCAGATCGAAGGAGTTAAAATATTTTTATGGTGAGTTGAATTAATAATTATACCTTCACACCACAGCGTAACAGACAGAATCTGTCGATCGGTATCGGTCCGTTTAACTACTTGTTTACGATACAACGTCAACCGTTTGAGTTTATTAGTCATAACGCCCTTTATCGCCTGTGAACAGCGCCCCTTGGAGCCGCCTGTTACACCGATACGAGCTTGGTAATAAATAAATCTTACTTAGATTTGTCACAATAAATAAATGAGTAAATAAAAATGTTTTTTTTTTAATAATATAGGGGGCCAAAGGAGCCTGCGGCTCACCTGATGGATAGTCAACACCGCCGCCCATGAACATCTGCAACATCAGAGGACTTGCAGTTGCGTTGCCGGCCTTATTCAAGGTATTGTAGTAACATCTTAATCCGCGGCTGAATCGCGCTATCAACATTTCTCGACATCAATCACTAAGGCTTTACTGCCGGCTAGTCAGAGTATAGACTGATCGAGGATCCTCGATAAGATCCTGTTTAGGTTTGAGGTTCCTACTTCCAACTTTTCCTATTTTCTTCTTCTTTTTCTTTTTTTCTACCTCCAACCATATCCACCGATAATCTTATAAAAGTAATACAAAATGTATACAGAATAGATAAAGGAAAAAGGCATAAATAATAAATAACAATTTTTACTTGGTGGAATTTCTTTCCTATGCCCCAACAATTAAGAGCCACCTGTGAATCAAAAAAAAATCAAAAGTTTTTTATTTCAAATAGGCCTTTGCAGGCTCTTATGAAACGTCTAGTTGCACGGTTCCAAAAAGTGGGTCTCATGGAGAAGAACCGGCAAGAAACTCCATGGACACTCTTTTCAACAATGGTTTAGCTTACAAAGACGAAGAGGTTACAATAGTAATAATCGGCTGAGAAGTTTATATAATGCAAGGTATACAGAGATTCTATACAATGCAAAAGAAAATTGAGTTTTTACTATTAGTGTAAAATTATATACACACACTTGCACAGCGCAAGTTGCCAGGGAAGCCGCACATGCAGAGATGAATTAGCGTCTATATTTTATAATACGCTTTTTTAATTAGGATTCCTTTGATGACGTTTTTGAACTTTTTAGTCATAAGATCAGTTCGGTAGCCTGTTGTAGAATCTGACACAATTCCCAATATATAATATATAATAATTTATTTATATAAGAAATTGCATACAAAAACTTGGGACGCTGGACGGTTCAATATTCCACCCAATCGTGTTCATGCTTGAACTGGCCATATAAAAAATCTCAGGACTTAAAATTTCTAATATAAAGTACCTACATGTCATTGCAGCTCTTCTAAATCCTGTAGTTAAGCTGACAAGCAGTAAGTGAATGAAATGCGCTGTGGCAATTTCATGTAAAATATTGATGCGTAGTTCGCAGAAGGAGCTCTGAGAAGTAATAAAGTATTATGAAAACTAGCTACTTATATTTCTGGCTTAGTAGTATTCCTGTTGAGTTTAGCACTGTCGGTCCCTGATTCGAATCCCTGGGATACTTAAAAATACTTTCTTTTAAAGCCAGAACATACTAGACACAAACTGTTTCTCCAGCAACAGCACGGGGCACTCTGAAATTCAGTGCTGTGTCCATCATGGCCACAGCTTATAATAATGAGTGTGTGAAGAATGATATATGTTTGAGAGGTGTGACTGATGATATGGCGAGTGAAAGGAGAGAACATACTGCGCCGACTCCAAATAAAAAAATAGAAACATTGCAGCAAGAAGAAGAAATTTTAGTTAGGGAATACAACTTTACTTTTCCCAAAAAGCGGACTAGTTCTTTTGTCAGATTATAATAAAAATGGCGAGCTCATCCATCACTCATAGATAGGAAAGCCTTGAAGTTCGTATTGAAAGTTTCGGATTAGTCTATGGACTACTAATTCTTGAAGTAAAAATAAGTCGTTACCACATCATTGACTAAAGTTCTATGGCTAAGGTATGACCTACCAAGTGAGATTCAGGCTCGTCTGTCGATATCTTACATACAAAATTACACTTCGTTGTAACAGACATCCATTTTTTACACATAAATTTTATGGTTCAAAGAAAAATGATGCAAACGTTACGTAATTTACTGCCATCTCAACAGTATTACCCAAAATAATCGGTTATTCGTTTTAATTGGCTTAATTAGAAGCAATGTGTTCGAGGCAATTTAGTCTTTGTTTTCAGCTGAATACAGATCGGTAATTATTAATACAAATCTTTTAAATTTTCTACTTCAAAAATTATTTGTTATTTGTTTTTTCTGTGATTGTATAAGAGGCTACTCTGACGCAGGTAACAAAAGAAATTTAGGTCCATGCCACCATATCACACATGTAGAAACGCCTTGTGGAGCCACACCACAGGATAATAGATCGGCTGGGTAATGTTCCGTTGGCGCCATGAATTATTGTCAGTTAATTCTCTAATTGTAGCTACTTTATTGTGTGTGTTTTTAAACTTTCAGCTCAAACCGAAACGCGCAATATGCACTTCACGGTTTTTCCATCTATGAACGGAGATTCGTTATCCGGTCGAAATTTCATTATTCCTCCCACCCGATCAATGCTCGAAGTTAACAGACGTGGAGAAAACATGCTTACAGAAAACATTGTCTTTTATTAACGCGAGTATCACACATTTAAATAAAATAATGTATACCGCATTAAAACGCGATATATATCATATTATCGCGTTTTAATCATGCTTACAGAAAATTATAAAGATGTCGTCGGTGGGATTCGAACCCACGACCCATCAATGCGCACGGCAGGTGTTCTACCGAACGCGCTAACGAGCCCGTCAAAATGTCCTATAAGCCTTTAATAGAAAATTGCGCATGTTAGGAAATTTATTACTGCGACCGCATCACTGATTAAATTTGACAGTTGATTAATTAACTTTTGTATTAATCATGTTTTCGGAAACAGGAGTTTAGTATTGTTCATCCCCTTGTTTAAATTGTTTCTCAATTACCATGTTACTAACCCGGGTATCGGTCAAAACTTTTTTAATTTACTCACTTCCAGCTTATTGATTTCAAAATTTCCTCTTAAAACTCTACGAGGAAATTTCAAATTAACATGATGTTTTTCTTCCGGGCTTTACCTTAATTAAATTTACCTTATTACCTTTGCCTTAACTGAAAAACAAAATTCCAGTGATATTGATATTCTTATTTTATTTGTTAAATAACTAGCACTTACAAAGTAAGTACTAGGAGCACATGCAATCTAACCTATCACTTAAGGCTAATAAACAGTTTATTTCTATTCTAAATTAACTAGAAAATATATATTTTTACGAAGATAATGTACTTTAACACTTTTCTTATTGTCTCTATCATAGGGGGACACATATTTGTTTTGTTCCATGCAATGCACTACACTTTTTCACTGTCACTATACACTAACTCGAAGGTATATTCTATTTACTACTTATCAAGTGAACTGATATCTAACATAAAAAAGCTTGGGATAGATGCACATACCGTTTACACATAATTATATAAGGCATGAGACATACATTTCCGTCTCCAGTCTCCGAATTCAGCCTCCAGTTCAGAAGGTCACTTCAAAAATAACATTTAATAACAAAATTATATTTAAAAGTATTATTAAGCAACAGTTTACGAGTCCCATATATATAATTAAACCGCCATAACTCTACTGACAAATTATTTTTCTCAATAACTTCGTACTGTTTGATTAACGTTATCATAAAATGACTGTAAAACGTGATGGATCGTAAACTTCTAAGTAATAAAGCGAATGGACTAGCGCCAAGTGTGTCTACGCCCTTAGGGCTTTAATAAATAATTATCTGTGTTTATAGCCTTAAAATGAGTTTATGGCTGAGTGCTTTGAAACATTTTGAGTTACGAGTTGGAAGATTAAAAACTCTAATACCCGTATTCAAAGACTTGGGATAAACTCTAATACCCGTATCCCAAGACTTGAGTGAGGTTACAATTTTTTGTCATGATTAACCCTGTATCTTGACCGAAGGATGATAAAAAGGCCACTTCCGGTCAATTTTTTCGTCAAGGTTTTTTGGTCAAGGTAAGAGGTGGCTCAGGAAGATTCAAGCTACAATTAAAAATAAGAATCGTAAGTTCCATATCCGGATCTAAACCGGTAAACTACAAAAACGTTCTACGCCCTTGATTTGAGAACTGGCAGTAAATGTAAAATTAGAACCATGTAATATGTATCTTTTATTGACGTTCATAAGTGTACATTGTGTTACCTAAATGAATAAATGATTTTTGAATTTGAATTTGAATTTGAATCGTATATAATTCGTCCGTAAGTCCGATTCGGGTAAAAATTTTGCAGTGGGCTCTCCTACTATTCTATACTAACATACATTTAATATGAACTTCCGGCCTCGCTACGAGTATGTGAACTATTGAATCACAGTCTTGACCGCTTCCTTGGCCTAGTTCGAATGACTTAGGTCTTAGTGGAAACGCGATAATGTGACAAGAAATTCCACCATTGGAGACATAGTTTCGATCACGATATTCAAAGCATAAAAGAAAGGCTACCTCACAGAAACCCTTGAAAAAAGTATTTACCGTTAATTTCAGTATTTCGTTCTTTGTTGTTCGTTCGTTCCTGAGCCTTCCCTTTTTGACAGAATTGTTGTTTATTGTTTAGTGTGAAAACATAGATGGAAAAACCGTGAAGTGCACATTGCGCGTATCGGCTCCAGTCTATGGGTTTCCGAATGCTCGAAGTAAACATATCGCGACAGCGCATCATTGACTGATGTTCTGTGGCTGAGGTATCATCTACCATCAAGTGAACCTCATGCTCATATGTCTCTACCCAGAGAAGGACATAGCCGTTGCGTTGGTAATCAAGCTAACAATAGTCAAGTTCTAACTCCATAGTGAATTTCCGAGGGTATGGAGCAAAGACATTTCGGTCTGTTTCACTGATCATTATTCATTACAGGCCAGCTTTCTGTGCCATTCCCTATATTTTTTTTAAATAAACATTTTTTTTAAATATTTGTTTCGCCGGGATTGGAACCCGCGGCCCTCGGAGATTTACGCTTTGCACTTCCTACTGAGCCCTTGAGGTAGCGGATAGGTTGTGGATGTTCGAAATTCAAAATTCAAAATGATTTTCTAATACAGCATTCTTTTGTTCGGTACTTTTTGTCTAATATTGTAGTAATGGACTCCTCTTTATTTTTTATTCGAAAACTAGTAACACTTCCCGGCTTCGCACGGGTGCTATGTAGATGTACTATATAATACTTGCTGATGATGTAGCTTTCTATTGGTGAAATAATTTTTAAAATCGGTGCCATAGTTTTTGAGTTAAATCGTAAGAAACAAAGAAACAAATCTTTTTTCTTTTTAATATTAGTATAGGTTGTACCTACTCTCCTCAAGTATTCGGTTAAATATCTCCCAGCAAATACAAATACGAAAAAAACTTGACCTGAACCAGATAAAACTGCAAAGAGCTGAAATCAGGTTAAAATGGAGCTACATTTCTTTTTACAATTCTATAGAACCAACCACCTAGTTACAAATGTACTGTAATTTCGTTTTTTATACTCTATTTAGCTTTTGTATTGTATTATGTAATTGTGAGGTGAAATTAAGTGTTTACATACATTTAAATAAAATACTGTATTCCGGATTAAAACGCGATTTATTATTTATATTGTTTAAATTATTTATCCCGACGTTTCGGATGCTTTTCAGCAACCGTGGTCGCGGGAGACTGAAAGATGACAGTTGTCTTATATTTGAAATGTCACAAAGTTGCCATATTTAATTCAATTAAATTAAAAAATAATCTATTAATTTAGGTAACACAATGTACATCTATGAACGTCAATAAAAAAATAATACATATTAAATGCTTCTAATTTTACATTTACTACCAGTTCACAAATCAAGGGCGTAGAGCGGACGAGAAGAACTGGCAAGAAACTCGCCGCCACTCTTTTTAATCGCCAAGTTTTTTTTTTACAACCTTTACATATTAACGCCATCTATTCCTACGGAGTTGATATTTACTGTAATTTACTATATTATGACAATATTGACTAATGGTGTCCTCTTGTTTTTTAGTATGTTTGATTTGGGGTTTCAGATTTTTAATAACTGGATCCCAGGTGTTGGAAAGTCTCAAACCATCTTCTCTATTGAAGTTAGGATGTTTTTTAATTTCAATAGCCTCACGTACTAGTCTGGGAAAATTGGGCGGGCTCGTTGGCGCGTTCGGTAAAACACCTGCCGTACGCATTGATGGTTCGAATCCCACCGGGACCACATGTTTATAAATTTCTGTAAGCATGTCTTCCCCACGTCTGGTAACTTCGGGCATTGATCGGGTGGGAGTAATTATTCGAATTAAAATGAGGTCGACAGCGCATCATTGACTGATGTTCTGTGGCTGAGGTATCACCTACCATCAAGTGAACCTCATGCTCGTCAGTCGATATCTGACATTAAAAAGTTAAAATGTTGATATTCACATATCACTTAAATATTATTGAGGTTTTGGTGAAGTATACAGCACTCGATCGTGACAGTTAATTATTTTATCATCTTTAGATTGTGTCACTGAACTCCTTCTAAACCGCTGGACCGATTTTTATGAAATTTTTTGTTTGTGTTTGATACTTGAGTGGGTAGTTTTTGTAACCCATTCAGGTTTACCTATAGATTCAAAGTGGACCGGTGGCGCTTCGGTAGGGTAGGGATATATTTATTTTTGTTTTCTGAAGCGTTGGTCGGATCTGGTAGTTGTAAACCAGATAGGTCGCGGGTTCAATATCCGCCAGTTTGACATTTATAATTGACTGTCAACACGTTTCCCTACCATATTTTTCCATCTCGATCGCAACAGATGAGATGAATAATGAAATCGATTCCAACATCAGATTTCGATTTCTGATGTTGCATGCTGAGGTTTCACCTTTCAGTGAGTCACAAGTTTGTCCCTTGATATATGTACATTGTACTAATAATATTATAAAGAACAAAGATTTGTTTGTTTGTATGTTTGTTACGATTTAAGTCAAAAACTACTGGAACAATTTATATTTTTTCACCAATTAAAAGCTATATTATCAGCGAGTCATAGGCTATTTTGTGTTAGTACATCTACATTGGACCCGTGTGAAGCCGGGGCGGATCGCTTGTCTAACATAAAAAATAACTGTGACGAAATTTTCCACCAAAATATCCTCAAAGTGCTTCTTTACGAACTTAAACGACGTTTGCATATGGAAAAAAGTATAAAAATAGTCCCAGAGTGTATTGATTTAAAACATGAGGGCAAAGAAAAACTTCGCGCCATACACCTATCACATACTATTTTCCTTTACAGTTTAGCAATAATGTAACAAAAGATGAAAAAACAAAGCATTTTCCAGCCGAATTCACACGAAGAGACGCAAATTCAGCGCCAAAATAGGGAGTCACCTTGATGCTTAGGCTACGTATGTATATATTAGCGAAGCGGGTTATTCTTTTTTAAGATATACAATTGGGAAAATATCACTTTTTAATAAATATTATAAAGAGGAAAGATTTGTTTGTTACGATTTAACTCAAAAACTACTCGAATGATTTTAAAATTCTTTCACCAATAGAAAGCTACATTATCAGCGAGTAACAGGCTTTTTGTGTGTATAGTACCTACGTCATATATTGCACACGTGCGAAGCCGGGGTGGATCGCTAGTAAATAATAAAGAAAACTATTAAAACTGTTTAATGTGGAGTGGTGTCACCAAAAACGGAATACCACTCAGTATTTGTTGAGACGTAAGCCCCAGCACGGATTTTCAGTGGTTCCGGTGAAAGGGCCTGCTGGCACAAGCAATAAAAAAGGCAAGAACTTAAACACATACCTCTACTTACAATCTATATTTGTTTTATTTATACTAGATATCGACAGACGAGCATGAGGTTTACTTCTGAATGGTAGATGAAAGAAGTCACAGAAAATCAGTCAATGATGCGTTGTCCACCTATATTTTATACGAATAGTTGTGTTGATTCTCCCACCATACCATCAATATGTGAGATTTTTTTAAATGGTAAATTAATTCTCTGAGTCACCTACGAATGCACGACTATCGAAAAAGTATTCGAATCGTCCATCTGTCAGTTGTATGAGAAATCATTTGAAATTTCATACAAGTGACAGCTCGACGATACTTTTGCTATAAATCTCTCTTGCATACTTAAACCATAAACGTCCTATTGTGCTATTGTTTTGGTAACATAGCTGACTCAAAGTGCCTTTAAGATTATTTAAATGATGATAAAGAACATTGTTACAACTTAGATAATATATTATACTAGCAATTGCCCCCGCAACCCCCCTTGTGGGTTGAATTTCGTAAAATCCGTTCTTAGCTGACCTCTACTCGGCGAAAGGAATATTCCTACCATATTTCAAGTTGCTACGCCTTATGGTTCCAGAGATATCGTGATGAGTGACTATATAGGTGGAAATCTCTTTTATATATATAGATAATATTTCAGTTAGATAAATAGAGGAAGATATTAATCATTATTTATTTTAATTAGGGTTTACTTTACATATAATTATCGACTAGGTCCGGAATTTGAATCCCAGGGAAAAAAAAATGTTTCCGTCGGGCAGGGCACAGAATGGTGATCTCGTTCCTAATAAAAAAAATATATAAGTGAAATAGACACAGAAATGTGTCTGCCAAATGATAAAGCCAAATAGACTCAATAATTCACTTTTTATGATGGTGTAGTTTTCTTATTCTGAAGCTACGTGCCTTTGCATACTTGATCATGTTAATATTACTGAAAATATCCCATCGTATAGTGTTGTGTCAAAATACGGGCTGTCGGGCTCATTGGCGCGTTAGGTACAACACCTGCCATGCGCAGCGATGGGTCGTGGAGTTCGAATCCCACCGGGATGACACGTTTATAATTTTCTATAAGCATGTCTTCCCCACGTCAGGTAACTTCGAGCAATAAAAGGTTAGGAGAAATATTGAAATTCTGACCGGGTAACGAACCACCGTTCATAGATTGCAAAAACCGTGAATGGTATTGCGCATTTCGGTCTCAGTCTATGGATATCCGAATGCTCGAAGTAAAAAGTAGGTGGATAGCGATTCACTGACTGATGTTCTGTGGCTGAGGGATACCTCAGATGATAATCTACCATCAAATGAACCTTATGCTCGTCTGTCGATAGCTGACATAAAAAAGTATCAAAAACACCAAAACTCCATACAAATGGAAAACTTTACGTAAAACAAATATTTGAATTTATATTATCGCTACCGCTTCGCTCATGCCTATAACAGCATACCTATAACCCCAACACGAGAATGGACATGTATGCTCACGCCCTGCAGTCATTGACCTAGAAAGCGTTATTGCATAGCGAGCTAGGCTTTTAAATCTTTTTGCAATTTTTTCATCGCTTTTTCTTACCAGCTCGGGTTGTACAATGTATAATATATATTGTTTCATAGATGAAAAACCGTGAAGTGCATATGGCGCGTTTCGGTTTCGTTCTGTGGATTTCCGAATGCTCGTAGTAAAAAGTAGGTCAACAGCGCATCATTGTCTGATGTTCTGTGGCTGAGGTATCACCTACCATCAAGTGAACCTCATCTATCGATATCTAACATAAAAAAATATATTAATTCTCAGTAAGTTATCATGATTTTTGAATTATACAGTATCTGTGTTTATAATGTTGACAAAGAATTCTCCTCTTAAACTAAAAAGAGGATCTTCTAACAGCTGTTTGGCCAACTATGAGGCCTCTGTAGTAGAGTGAATTCCCGCATAGTGGGGCATGGGGCAGACCCATTTCTACATCTGTTTCACTGATCAATTTTCTTTACATACAATTAGGGGATTAACCTTTCAAATCCTCCTCCATCATTTTTAAAACCCTCGTTTTCTAGACTTTAACCTGCCAAATCTAGTTCTTGCCGTATTAGAATATTAGTTTAATATCCTGTGCATATATCAAGTAGCATTTGCGGGACAAAAGAATAAACAACGTAGGCTTAGAACGGAGGTTTACAATTTTTGCCTCTCGTAGACCCCGTTTTCCTCTTTTAATAAAGTTACCAAATATTAAATTTACGCGGTTTTATCAAAATTCTTCTCATTTTAAAATATCTAATCTATACTAATATTATAAAGAAGAAAGATTTGTTTGTTTGTTTGCTACGATTTAACTCAAAAACTACTCGACCGATTTTAAAAATTCTTTCACCAACAGAAAGCTACATTATCAGCAAGTAGGTTATATTATATTTTTTGTATAGTACAAACACATTGCACCCGTGCGAAGCCGGGGCGGGTCGCTAGTTGTGGTATAAAGTTATTGAAACTTTGGGGTTGATATAGACCAGTTTGGATAATGCTGTAGCTGCTACACATCTTCCTGCTTTCATAAGCCATTAGAAATCGATTGTTACAGTCAAACCTATTCCGGAACCGACTATCGAATGCAGTAATATATCAAGCTGTTAATTATCTTCGTCACTTGCGAAGCGATTGGGAAGCAATTAATGCTCATGTCACAGCTTGACCTAAAATTGTGGAGTGCCATTAATTTCCCAACTCTATGAAGTTAATAGGATCTACCTTTATTCGAGTTTGAACCAATGTGATAAGAACTTAGAGTCATGCATTTATTGCAATTATCTTATCATTATTTTTACAATTATTATATTCAAAATTCAAAAATCATTTATTCATTTAGCTAACACAATGTACACTTATGAATGTCAATAAGAAATACACATAAAATTTTACTCTTACTGCCAGTTCTCAAATCAAGGGCGTAGAACGAAGAGAAGAACTGGCAATAAACTCTCCGTCACTCTTTTTAATCGCCAAGTTTTTGTTTTACAAAATATTTGTAAGGCGCTGCAACCATTACACCATGTTCCACATGACATCTTGAAGGGATTAATTATATATATGTTACCAAACTCCGCCTGTATTGCTGTAGTAGTACTGACGGTTTTAACCATGGAAGATGGTTTATTGTGGGGCTAACCACTTTACATGGGAAAAATAACATGGTTTCAAATTCCAGAAACACAAAAATAAATTCCAATTTTCCCTTAATACGTCAGTTCAGCAATTTTTAAGAATAACCGATACTGCTTTGGAATAGGCGAGGCAGTGTGGCAAGGTGGAAAGATTTTGTTGAAGAAGATCTTAAAAAAATGGGAAAATACACTATCTGGAAAAAAGGGATTTGGGACCGCGACAAGTAGAAGAAGACTGTGGAGGAGGTCAAGACCAACAAGAGGTTATAGCGGCGATGGAAGAAGAAGATATTAACAAACTCTAATAAAAAACAACCACACGGATTGCTTTGTCTCTCTTAGCTTTACCCAAAAAATCACAGCTTAATATGAACGTATATCCATATTCTACATCGTATTAGTTTTTTTTTCCGTCAGATATCGACAGACGAGCATGAGGTTCGCTTGATGGTGATACCTCAGCCACAGAAGAGCAGTCAATGATGCGCTGTCGACCTAATTTTTACTTCGAGCATTCGGAAATCCATAGACTGAAACCGAAACGCGCGATATGCACTTCACGGTTTTTCCATCTATGAACGGTGGTTCGTTACCCGGTCGGAATTTAGATATTCCTCCCACCCGATCAATGCCTGAAGTTACCAGACGTGAGGAAAACATGCTTACAGAAAATTATAAACATGTAATCCCGGTGGGAATCGAACCCACAACCCATCGATGCGACCGGCAGATGTTCTACCGAAGGCGCCAACGAGCCCTTCAAAGTCCGGTAAAAATAAAACATTTTATTTTGCAAATAATAAGCTTAATGTAATTATTCAAATTATGATATCAACGAGATATTTGCAAGCCTGAGTATCCTCAAAATATCCTACGAAAATAAACACGAAATGGAATCAGCAAAAAATACATTTTCGTACGTAAATAAGGCAATAACGCGAGTCATAAAGATGATTATTTGCGCGGAAATGAGAATAAACCGACATGAAGTGGTTAAGTCAAAGCTATAACATTCCATATTAACGTACATACATATTATATGTAACGGTTGTTGTGATACATTGAAAATCATCAAAATCATTGCCTTTAAAGATATTATTATGACTTTATTTATTTTATGTGCCATATCAGTTAAATCAAAATATTACAATTATTTAAAAACATTTGTCCGTGCGGCTTGTGCATGCTTCAGGAAATCCCAGAGGTGGTACCTATTTCGTAGCCTAGAATATATTTTGAAGCCTCTACATTCGGCGAGACAATTTTAAAAAAATTCTTGTATAATGTTCGAATTTGAATTCACAATGGTCATTTAAATCAATATTTGCCTTATTCTTTATGTATCATAAATCTATTTATAAGTAGACTTCCAAATTTTTTGCACGGATTTATATGATAACATATTTGTTGGATTCGTCTATGTCCCGAATAACAGAATGTTGAAAATAAATTAGGTTCGGAACTCCGCCATCTTCCGCAACTGACAGCTCACGTCACGCATATAGCTAATTTGTAATAATTTATGTCCACTGCAAATCAGTGACATACTAGATATTATAGAATACTAGCGACCCGCCCCGGCTTCGCACGGGTCTAGATTTTTTTGACAAAAGAGCAGGGGTGTATGTATTTTTTAATGCCACATAATAAAAAAATAAAAACAAAAAAAATCGTCCAAATATAAAAAAAAAATTCACTTAGGGGTATGAAAAATAGATAGTAGCCGATTCTCAGACCTACTGAATTCGCATATAAAATTTGGTAAGAATCGGTCGAGCCGTTTCGGAGGAATATGGCAACGAAAACTGTGACACGAGAATTTTATATATTAGATAAGTGGGAAAACAGCCTATTCAAAACAAGAAATATTTAATTTTTGTTTTTGAAGCTAAGAAAATACCATAATTTATTTTATTTATATACTTTTACTAGCAGCGAAACCCGGCGTTGCTCGGGTTAAAATACATCGCATGTTTAATGGTATAAGAAATATTTAAGGATCCATTTTCTAAAGTAGATAAATATTTTAGATTTCTATCTTAAATAATAAGAAATTTATTCGAACATTTAACATACGGTGTAAAGTGTATCAAATTAATCAACTAATTATCGAATCCAAATATATGACAAACATATATCCACATTACATATTATTATTATTCCAAAACACTGTAGAATATTCAAATAGTTCGATCGTTTTCCTTTCTCGAAATTACGTGAATTTGTTTAATTACTGTTCAGTCGTACTTTCAATGATCTTCACTGGACTGAGAACACGATAAAACTGACGAAAGGTCACTGGATTTCGGTTTATATATCGTCAAATATCCATATTTTTAGTAACAAAACATTCTAGAATATTCAAATAGTTCGGTCGTTTTCGTTTCTCGAAATTACTTGCATTTGTTTAATTACTGTTCGCTCGTACTTTGAATGATCTTCAAGTTGTAGGCATCTTGGAAGTTTTTAGACCATTTTAGAAATTTTTAGAATTTTCTAGATCATTGAGGATCAATTTCACCGATTGCACACGTTTTGAAACTTTCTAGATCTTTCCAGAAGCTTTCTAAAACATTCTAAATCGATTACAACAACTGAAACCATTTTAGAACTTTCTAGAGCATTTCAGAAATATTTAGAATTTTCTAGATCATTGAGGATCAATTTTACCGATTGCACACATTTTGGAACTTTCTAGATCTTTTCAGAAGCTTTCTAAAACATTATAAATCGATTACAATAATTGAAATCATTTTAAAACTTTCTAGATCATTTCAGAAATTTTTAGAATTTTCTAGAGCATTTCGGATCAATTTTAGCGATTGTACACATTTTGGAACTTTCTAGATCTTTCCAGAAGCGTCTAAAACATTCTAAATCGATTACAACAATTGAAACCATTTTAGAACTTTCTATATCATTTCAGAAATATTTAGAATTTTCTAGATCATTGAGGATCAATTTTACCGATTGCACACATTTTGGAACTTTCTAGATCTTTCCAGAAGCTTTTTAAAACATTCTTAATCGATTACAACAATTGAAACCATTTTAGAACTTTCTAGATCATTTCAGAAATTTTTAGAATTTTCTAGATCATTTCGGATCAATTTTATCGATTGCACACATTTTTTAACTTTCTAGATCTTTCCAGAAGCGTCTAAAACATTATAAATCGATTACAACAATTGAAACCATTTTAGAACTTTCTATATCATTTCAGAAATATTTAGAATTTTCTAGATCATTGAGGATCAATTTTACCGATTGCACACATTTTGGAACTTTCTAGATCTTTCCAGAAGCTTTTTAAAACATTCTAAATTGATTACAACAATTGAATCCATTTTAGAACTTTCTAGATAATTTCGGATCAATTTTATCCATTGCACACATTTTGGAACTTTCTAGATATTTCCAGAAGCTTTCTAAAACATTCTAAATCGATTACCACAATTGAAACCATTTTAAAACTTTCTAGATCATTTCAGAAATATTTAGAATTTTCTAGATCATTTCGGATCAATTTCATCGATTGCACACGTTTTGGAACTTTCTAGATCTTTCCAGAAGCTTTTTGAAACATTCTAAATCGATTACAACAATTGAAACCATTTTAAAACTTTCTAGATCATTTCAGAAATTTTTAGAATTTTCTAGAACATTTCGGATCAATTTTAGCGATTGCACACATTTTGGAACTTTATAGATCTTTCCAGAAACTTTCTGAAATATTCTAGATCGATTACAATAATTGCACGGCTTCTCGGAACTTTCTAGATCATTCCGGAAGGTTTTAGAACTTTCTAGATTGATTTTATCAGTTGCACACATTCTGGAACTTTATTGATCATTTCCGAGATTTTCAGAATTTTACGGAAGATTACATTAGTTAGAAAAGGACAGATATATATTAGTCCACATTTTTGCCACCCACAACCACCCTCTTCCACCCACCCCGACCAAACTCCCTTATGCACACCTAGAGACCAAGGGGTATTCGCCATCCCAAGGGGAAGTTGATCAAAGTAGCGTATGATAGAAAAAACCGTGGACACACGTACGAACATTTGCATTTTATATAATATACTAGCAGCGAAACCCGGCGTTGCTCGGGTTAAAATACCTACATCGCATGTTTAATGGTATAAGAAATATTTAATGATCCATTTTCTAAAGTAGATAAATATTTTAGATTTCTATCTTAAATAATAAGACACTTATTCGACCATTTAACATACGGTGTAAAGTATCTTCAAGTTGTAGGCATCTTGGAAGTTTCTAGATCATTTCAGAAATTTTTAGATATTTCTAGATCATTTCGGATCAATTTTAGCGATTGTACACATTTTGGAACTTTCTAGATCTTTCCAGAAGCTTTTTAAAACATTCTTAATCGATTACAACAATTGTAACCATTTTAGAACTTTCTAGATCATTTCAGAAATTTTTAGAATTTTCTAGATCATTTCGGATCAATTTTATCGATTGCACACATTTTTGAACTCTCTAGATCTTTCCAGAAGCTGTCGAAAACATTCTAAATCGATTACAACAATTATTGAATCCATTTTAGAACTTTCTAGATAATTTCGGATCAATTTTATCGATTGCACACACTTTGGAACTTTCTAGATCTTTCCAGAAGCTTTCTAAAACATTCTAAATCGATTACCACAATTGAAACCATTTTCAAACTTTCTAGATCATTTCAGAAATTTTTAGAATTTTCTAGATCATTTCAGATCAATTTTAGCGATTGCACACATTTTGGAACTTTCTAGATCTTTCCAGAAGCTTTCTAGAACATTCTAGATCGATTACAACAATTGAAATCATTTAGAACTTTCTAGATCATTTCAGAATTTTTTAGAATTTTCTAGAACATTTCGGATCAATTTTAGCGATTGCACACATTTTGGAACTTTCTAGATCTTTCCAGAAACTTTCTGAAATATTCTAGATCGATTACAATAATTGCACGGCTTTCTGGAAGTTTCTAGGTCATTCCAGAAAGTTTTAGAACTTTCTAGATTGATTTTATCAGTTGCACACATTCTGGAACTTTTTAGATCATTTCCGAGATTTTCAGAATTATACGGAAGATTACATTAGTTAGAAAAGGACAGATTATTCCACATTTTTGCCACCCACAACCACCCACTTCCACCCACCCCGACCAAACTCCCTTATGCACACCTAGAGACCAAGGGGTATTTGCCATCCCAAGGGGAAGTTGATCAAAGTAGCGTATGATAGAAAAAACCGTGGACACACGTACGAACATTTGCATTTTATATAATATATTAAGATTAAGATTAAGATTGGCGATATAAAGCTATTTACTCTTTTAAAACCAAAGTAGCAGTGGATAATGGGCTTATAATAATCGTTACGTAACGAAACATTTAATATATGCAAATATGAGATATATTCCGGATGAGAAGGGAAAGACAAAGATATTCGCCTCAAAGGTAATTTATCCTTGAAGAATTTTGTGATGCAAATGTACGTAATAGACGTATTTAATTTACAGAGGCTCCGAATGACTTGCGAACAAAGGCTCAAGTACGAGAGACTTGCCAGAAAGTAATTGTATTGTCAATTTGTTTTTATGTTAGATATCGACAGACGAGCATGAGGTTCACTTGATGGTGGGTGATACCTCAGCCACAGAACATCAGTCAATGATGCGCTGTCGACCAACTTTTTACTTCGAGCATTCGGCAATCCATAGACTGAAACCGAAATGCGCAATGTGCACACGGTTTTTCCATCTATGAACGGTGGTTCGTTACCCAGTCTAAATTTCGATATTCCTCCCACACGGTCAATGCTCGAAGTTACCAGACGTGGGGAAGACATGCTTACAAAAAATTGTTAAACATGTCGTCCCGGTGAGAATCGAACCCACGACCCATCGGTGCGCACGGCCTGTGTTCTACCAAACGCGCCAACGAGCCCATCCATACGTTGAAAAGGTAGAAGATAAAAAAGGAGAGCTGATGTTGCTAGTAAAATAACATTTATTTAAAGTATAGAAAAAAAAAACAAATAAATAATATACTCGTATTTATTAATATGTGTATTTTAGTGTTTTGGACAGTTTTTTAACTTATTTAATAACACATACAGAAATTTCCACCCTCTAATTAGAACAGTTTCTATTTAGAGGGTAGAAGAAAATATCGGTGTATTTTTTGCTCACCGAGTAAATTACTAGCCAATAGTATAAAACCTTTGAATGGCAGAGCAAATAATCTGTTTTGTGGCGATAGCGTGATTCCCATTTACTCTGAGTCACGCACTAGAATCGCTACTGGGGTGCAATTACACTGTTGTGTAACAGAACAATGAGTTTTATTAATTTAGAATGGGAGGAATCACATGTGATGCAAGGGTGAATACAATTTCAATATTTTTTATTTGTCTGGTCAACTCAGTTTGTGTAAAAAATATAAGGATGATTTATAAGAATGTTAAGATAAAAGAACGAATGAAAGCAATGAGCCAATATATGTTTATACAATATTATTTGAATTTTAAGTATACCTACTTATTATATTTAGAGTGTTTAAAATTATCTACAATAGTAATAGATAAGAAATGGCGAATGGCGATTGGACAGTGACAGTGTTAATATCCCCATGAGATCTATAAATAATATATCCACGAGTATGTAACAAAAAATTTACTATTACATTTTTATAAAAACATCATTCGTTTCGGTGTAACATACGGCCGTTACGAGAACATTAATTTAGCATTAGCTACAAAATAATGGTGTAAGTTTTTGTTGTATTCAGCAGTTTAATCTGGAACACGCGACACCGTTTGTTTTACACGTTACCTACATATAGGCTTCTTGTATGGTTGTTTGACACGATATGTTCGTTACGGTGTGAAAGAACTCCTGTATTTAATTAGTCTATAGGTATTCGTACATTTATATAGATATGCCTACCCTTTGTATTATAATAAATTATGCTGATGTTTGTCAGTTAATTAGTGTAACCTTGCGCACCGATGGGTCACGGGTTCGAATCCCACCGGGATGTTTATAATTTTCTGTAAGCATACACCACGTCTAGTTACTTCGGGCATTAAAATATCCAAATTCTGACTAGGTAATGAACCAACGTTCATAGATAGAAAAACCGTGAAGTGCGTTTCGGTTTCGGTCTATGAATGCATGAATATTTCTGAATGCCCAAAAAAGTAGGTCGACAACGCATCATTGACTGATGTTCTGTGGGTGGGTTATCACCTACCATCAAGTGAACCATGAGATTTCGGGAAAATTTGGTTTTTGACTGCTAGTCCAAAAAATACAATTTTACAGCCGTGCGACTAAAAACACGTAAGCGTGTTTTTAGCACCCAAGGAAAGTTACTTTACGACTATGCGGCAAAACACGCATACATGTTACGATTGGAACTCGCCAAATATGCTGCCTTACGCATTTGGTGTGTTTTCGATTCGGCCGTAAAAACACATAGGTACGTTGTGTTTCAGCAGTCAAAGTGTTAAAAAAAATGCTTCGATCACTATGTCAATGGAAAAATGGGTTAACTATGACGACATAGTACTTGTAAAATCGAAATCTCTGTCCTTCCTAGCCTTCAAGCTTTTAACACGCAAAATTTCATCAAAATTGATACAGGGTTTAATCTTGAAAATTTTAGAGTCAGACACAATATAAGTCTTGTATTCAAATATTTATTCTTAAGTATGAAAGTATGGATAATTTTAATTATTTTGAAAAATACTGACACTCACTGAATTTTCCAACTCGATCACAGTAAGAAGAATTGCACTTAATCAACTTCTACGTTTTCATTTATTCAAAAGGTCGAGACGCGTTTCGCATTCAAAATCCGAGAAATGTCTACGAAATTTTCTGTACAGAGTAACTTTTCACAGAGAACTACTTACTACTTTGATGGTTTCATTTCAAGGAAATGTGTAAGTGAACATTTGCACAGCCTTTAGAATAAATATAAGTTATAGTGATATTCTCTTGCGTATTGACAGTAACTGCATGAAATTGCATCGTTTAACTTTGACATTTGTTGTCGATAGGATTGTGCAAGATAAATATGGTAGCTTATTCCTATTTTGGAACGTTCTTATTTTGAATTTGACACATTTACAATTAATATTGTCTTTTATTAACACGAGTAATACGGATTAAAACGTGATTCATTATTTTCTTTTCGTACGTTTAGACGTTTCGGTTGATGAAAAGCATCCGAAACGTCAGCGTAAATAATATAAATAATAAATCGCATTTTAAACCATTTTAAAGTATTTTATTTAAGCATGTACAATTTTTATTTTCAGATTACATTTTGAATTAATGAATAATTTTTTTATCGTAAATTAAATATATACAAAGGAAAAAATGAACACAGTAACTATTGAAACGTTGAATTATTTATTGTAAGGATTCCTCTGATGATAATACAACGGTCAGTTAGACGTTATCTAATCGATATTCCTTTAAGTTTTATATAATATATTTTAGCATATTAAGTCTGTTCTGTGTTCTTAAACCATATTTTATTTAATAATATTTATATAATTATTAAAACTCAAAAATTAAGGTTATAATAACTTTAATTTTCTATTTAATATTAAATACTAGCAAAACGCTCCGGCTTCGGACGGGTGCATTGTTGTTAAAATATTTTTTTTACCCTCCGTAAAAAATATATTTTTATTTTAATAAAAAGTATCTTATGTCCTTTCTTATACCTCTAAGAATATGTGTAAAGCTTCATAATAATCAGTTAAGTAGTTTTTGGCGTGAAAGCGTAACAAACAAACTTACATTCACGTTTATAATATTAGTAGATATTGTATAAAAAACTTATGCGTCAATATAAAACATGTCCCCATAAAATATGTTATCTCTGGATTTAAATTATCCTGTAGCACCTTAAATTATGGCTCTTCTCACAATGAACGGACCCTTTTTACCTTTTTTAATTCTTCACTTTAAAAGCTACTTATTTCTTTCACTCAAATTATAAGCGTCTCGGGATTAAATAAAGAGAAAGCGTATATTTATTAAGGCTAAACGTTTTGTGTAGGTTTTTAGTGAATAATAAAATATTTAGGTGAATAATAAAAATTAATTCTGAAAATCATGGGCACGACCGGGTAACGAACCACCGTACATAGATGGGAAAAACGGTAAAGTGCACATTGCGCGTTTCGGTTTCAGTCTATGGATTTCCGAATGCTCCAAGTAAAATTAGGTTAACAGCGCATCATTGACTGATGTTCTGTGGCTGAGGACCTAGTATCAAGTGAACCTCATGCTCGTCTGTCGATATCTGAGATAAAAAATGGTGCAAAGTGACAGCCATCCTTGTCACTCGAATGTTTCTGAGTCGGTGATCCATTTCCCGCACTCCACAGTAACTAAAAATTAATGTTCCCTTTTTGTTATTTTTCTTTGGATTTTTTTGTTATTTTATACGTATTTATTTTAAAAGACGTGTTTGAAATAAATGATTTTTTTTGCGCCATTTTTCTATTATATCGATCGCTTGTTTTGCTGGTACTAAGCATACAAATGTTTTTTTTTTTTAATTTTACACTTAACAATATTACAAATTGGCCGGTACCGGAGTGTCTAAAAATATTTAATATCGTAGAACCTATATTGTATTAGCCATTTTTATGGTACCATACTCCAAAACCGGATACCTAATAGGATCACTTCGTTGTCCGTCTGTCTGTTTGTCCGCCTGTCAAGACCCTTTCTAAGAAACGCGTGGAAGTATGAAGTTGAAATTAATATCAAATACTCAGGTCTGCAAACCCTTGCCCTCCCTCTAATTCGACGCAATCAAAATATACTTACAGCCATTTATGCTCCGTTTATGCAGCATATTTTGACACTCGCAAGGGAATCAAAACCTACATATCCCATTGACCTAGATTCATGTAATTTGGCATGAAGCAATAGCACAAGTAAAGAAAAAAATCCGAAAATCGTAAATTTGTAGCTTTTTTTATTTGTATTGGGAAAATCTTTACATAACTAAAAGTTTGTACGGAATCCTTGGTGCACGAGACCGACTCGCACTTACCCAAATTTTGTTAGTTGGCCCCTAAAAACCTGTTGATATAAGACATAACACATTAACCATTTATTTAACCAAGTATGAAGTAGCTGATACAACTGTATTTTAATTAAATAATGTGTCGTTTAAGATTCAACTTGTCCATTAAACACACAATTTGGATGAAATCCAAAAACACACATCTGTTTACCATAATTTTGCGATATTAATATGCTATTATTTACGCCAAAACTTATTGGTTATTAATGATTTTTCCGAGACGTCACTTTTATTTAGGTCAACTACAATCCCTCAGTTTTTATTGGCGAGCTTTTCCCCAAATCTTATAAAATGTTCACGTACAAGTCGGCCATATTTACGTGGAGTTGATTCTGTAGCTACCAAAAATGTTTTTGTGCTTCCCTGTAAGAATTTAGGTTTTCCTAAAAACTATGCCCATAGTTATTATTTTATATTTTCTTCTAAACGATAATAAGGTTTCGAATAAGAAGAATATTTTATTAACACACATAGGTACAAATATCTACATTTAACAGAAAAATAAAAACAAAACTATCGCTGTAATAAGATATATTTCATTTTTTATATCTTATACAAAGCTTATTATGTAGGTATGTCGTTGATTTTTTATTCATCTTTTAAATCATTTTTATTTAATAGAAAAAAGAACGTAAAAGACGCCTTTTACAGTTTATTTTCTACTAAAAAAACGAGAGTCTGAACCCCACCGAGATGACATGCTTATAATTTTCTGTAAGCATGTGTTCCCCACTTCTAGTCACATCGGGCATTGAACAGGTGGGAGTAATATCGAAATTCCCACCGAACAACCGTTTACAGATGGAAAAACCGTGAATTGCATATTGCGCGTTTCGGTTTCAGTCTATGAATTTCCAAATCTTCCATATAAAAAGTAGGTCGACAGCGCATCATTGACTCTTATTGGCATGTTCTGTGCCTGAGGTATTACCTACTATCAAGTGAACCTCATGCTCATCTGTCGATATCTAACATTAAAAAAGTAGATTATTGTCTTTCGTATGCTCCGTACGAAATCTTAAGAAGAAAGAGTAACTATACTAAATTCTCAAAATCATTTATACAATAATAGTCATGGCGGTGTCAAGAAGTAATGTCACATAATACATCGCCGCAATATATCATGACTGGACTGGACGGAGACTTATTGGCGGAATTTCCTTCATTGCTATGCTCGGAGCGCGGCAATATGCAATATATGTGGGATACGAAGCTATATAACGTGTCTTCATAATAATTTGACTTCCTTTGGCGCTTTAGGTAGGGTTTTACCAGTTAAAGACAGACATAGGATACAGTGTCAACCCACATGGTTGCCATTTTGAGAAAATTGAGTTTGAAGTTTTAATTAGGTTTTATTAAATTTATTTTAAAAAAACATAAATAATAGATATTTTTATAATTGTTATTACACTAAATGTATATCGTTTTTCTTGGTAGCAATCAAAGTAATAGAATTTAGTGCATTATTGTTGAATATTCTAAACATTTTAGGGTATCGTGCCCACTAGTTTTTTCAATATTTTTTCTATTAAAACGATTTAAATAACATATATCTCTTTTGAAATATGTACTCCAGCTCATAAGGAAGCGATTGGTATCAAAATTTGCATTTTTATCATTTTTTGGGTTGACACTGTATTGCATCGTCCACTTATCGTTATTGGTAGATAATACCTCAATCACAGGACATCAATGATGCGCCGTCGACCTATTAAACTCAGGGAATATACAGTTTGTCTAAAAAATAGGTTGAAACACAACAATCAAAGTAATTTTCATATTAATTACTATTAAAAATCAATTGTTGTTTTGGTTTGGAAAGTTTTGATTGGACCCAATTCTGAAAGGAAATTGCATATTACGCTGCATCCGGCAGCCGCTACAGGGAATTAGAGATACTAGAAGTGACGAACTTCTCAATATACAGAGATTTAATCATGTTTACAGAAGTGCCATGTGGGTTGGTGGGTTTTATACCATCATCCACTCGAGTAAACCACTTCATTGCTCGTTGAAGCATTATGGACCTGCTCATTGGTGATACCTTCCTTGTGTATCATCGGGGTCCCATGAGGGTCGCCGGTTCGAATCAAAATGTTCTTTTTACTTTTTAGAAAACATAATTTCCCTACATTTGGTCATTTCGGTCATTTGGAATGGATTTTTTGTGATATCAGTGAAAAACCGTGAAGTTGCGCGTTTTAATTTCAGTCTATGGATTTTCGAATGCTTAATCTAAAAAAATAGGTCGACAGCGCATCATTGACTGATGTTCAGTGTCCTAATGCTTGTCTGTCGATATCTAACAAAAAAAATACAACATGTGAGACGGAGCAATTAACGAGATGATAGCTTCTACGTAAACAAAAAATGATTCCACTTGAAAGAAAGAAAGAACTCGTTTATTTACTACAAGCAATTGCCCCCCCCCCCCCCCCCCCCCCCCTCGTGGGTGGAATTTCGTAAAATCCGTTCTTAGCTGACCTCTACTCGGCGAAAGGAATATTCCTACCATATTTCAAGTCGCTACGCCGAATCTCTTTTATATATATATATAGATAATAAAAGCTTTCCCCTCTTTCAAATAGAATACGATACTGAAATACTACAAAGGCATGATAATAACTTTATTATATTTCAAATTATTGTGGCAACATTGTTTGATGTCGAGTGAAATAGTTCTGAACTTCATATTAATAACGTAGCACTATTTTCACATAGTTAACAACATATGATTACATAATTTGCAAACTATTTGGGTATTATTTCTATCAGAGTACGGGAATTTTTAACAAACAAGTAACGAAATACATTAACCGGATCGAAATTTGATAACCCTTTAAACGCTAAATGCTCAACGAAGGGTTTGTTGTAATAAAATTACTAGTATCACGCTCCGGTTTCGCACGGGTGCAATGTACTATACTCAATAGCCTATGTTACCCGCTGATAATGTAGCTTTCTATTAGTGAAAGAATTTTTAAAATCGGTAGAATAGTTTTTGAATTAAATCTTAACAAACGAACAAATACACCTTTCCAGAATTTTTATAATCGGTCAAGTAGTTTTTGAATTAAATCGTAACTAACAAACAGACAAATCTTTCCCCTTTATAATATTAGTTTAAATGACTGTATGTTTTACCTTCGAACCGAGGATTTCTTCAGTGGTAAAATAGTATTTTGGGTAGCAATCAAAGTGTTAACTAACTATATTGGCAGTGGGATGTTCCAGTACGGTATCTCTACATCCATGTAAAGACCGGAGGACAGTTGAATAAGTTTAAATAGGATTTTCCTGTCCACAATGCGCTTGTTGTGTTTTAAAACGAATGATATTGTACGCCTTAACATTTTATTTCCATTATAATACCTATTTAATACCTATCATATCATTTTAGTTTTTTTTATATTCGAGTCTGAGGTTCACTTGATGGTAGGTGATACCTCAGCCTCAGAATATCAGTTAATGATGCACTTTCGACCTAATTTTCTTTTTTACTTCGAGCATTCGGAAATCCATAGACTGAAACCGAAACGCGAAACATGCACTTCACGGTTTTTCCATCTATGACGGTTCGTTACCCGGTCGGAATTTCGATATTCCTCCAACCTGATCAATGCTTGAAGTTACAGGACGTGGGGAGGACATGCTTATAGAAAATTATAAACATGTCGTCCTGGTGGGATTCGAACCCACGACCCATCCGCACACGGCAGGTGTTCTACCGAACGCGTCGAAAATTGATTAGACATACATATTTCTGGGTTTCACTGATTATGTTTCCTAACTAGCAAGTAGAGAGAGGAGAAAGATTTATTTATTACACACACACCTACATCTACACACATACCTACCTCTTAAATACTATTGTTAACGTACTTTACTATAACCTAGTGAATAGTAATGCTAAAAGATAATCGTTGTTATATTCCTACTAAGGCTTTTTACTTAGATTAATAATTAATTAATTGGTCTCCGCGCGTTAAAATGCCGGTTTGCGTAGACAAACTATAAAAATAATACTACCAGAAACAAGAAAGATACTGGCATCATATACCATCAGTAAGTATTGTATAAATCGTATAACTAAATAATATAACGAATCTCAGTGTTTTACACACACTACAATATTGAGTTGCCGCATTCAGGAACCTGTTTTTTTCTTTATAACGCGGTATCTAGTCATAGCGCGCGGAAACCAATTATTAATCTAAGGCTTTTTAGTTATTTTGTGATCCTATATTGGCATATTGTATAATTATTTTGTAAGTCTACTTGCTATACCTACTGCCCGTATAGATAGCCCATAGACTGCTCGTGTTGAAATTTTGGCAGTAAGCTTTAAACAATATCTAAAGATCCTAGTACAATAAGTAAACCTGCGAGCCAGTATATTACTTATGTATTTTTGGTTATTTATTTTATTATATCTATATATATAAAAGAAAGTTGTGTTAGTTACACCACTTATAACTCAAGAACGCCTGCACCGATTTTAACGATATCTTATTTGTTGGATTCCTCTATGTCGGGAATAAGATATAGCCTATTAAAATATTGGAAAAAATCAGGAAAAAAATATATGCATAAAAGTTATTATAAAATAAATTAGATTCGAAACTCCGCCATCTTGACAGCTCACGTCATGCATTCTTAGCTTTTTTGAAATAACAAATGTCTACTGCAAATCAGTGACATATTAGACAATTATAGTGGGTAAATGGGCATATTCAAATTTAAGAATAATTATATAATTTCGAAGCCAAAATTGTGGCAGAACAACGTCTGCGGGGTCCACTAGTAGGTAATAATAAAAGGAATAACCAAAAAGTGCATATAGCGTAATATTAATTAAAATTTATTATACCTATATATAATAATCTCCGTGACTCATTGGTTTGCGCTTTACCATCGAAAATCTTGGGTTCTAAGCCCGTGGAAAAAAAAGATCTGTAAAAGAGACCCAGAATCATGTCTGCCCCATACCTTATTAGACAACTAGCAAAACGTCCCGACTTCACACGGGTGTATGATAGATGGTGGATGAACGATACATAAAAATAAAAAATCGGTCGAGTAGTTTTTGAGTTAAATCGTAACAAACAAACAAACAAATCTTTCCTCTTTATAATATTAATTTAGATAATATTTCGGTCGAGCACTTGAAACTGATACAGAAGCGTGTCTGCCTCATGCGCTATTAAAAAAAATCGAAAATTCAATGTCATATTATGAAAACATAATATTCAGTGTAAAGACCACATTATGTAAATGAGATTTGAGGCGTAAACCTAAGTAAACCGCGCTCACGAGGTAATTAACTCAAAAATACAACATTTCGCTAACAAAATAAAAATTAATTATATTTCTGCTTAACAAAATTTTATGGAAAATTTGTGAAAATGCTAACATTATTAAAAAAACCATTTTCCCCTTAGATAACGTTGGACAAATTATGTATCTATTTTATTAAAATGTATAATAACCCGAATGAACATTAAGATATTCTATACTAATATTATAAAAAGAAAAAAATTGTATTTTTGTATGTTATGAATAAACTCAATAACTACTGGACCGATTTTAAAAATTCTTTCAGCATAAGAAAGCTACATTATCAGTAACATAGGCTATTTTTTGTATATATCAGTACATCTACATTGCACCCGTGTGAAGCCGGGGCGCGTTGCTAGTGTATGAATATACATATATATATTATAGTTAATTACTTAAAGATATCATGTGGAACATGGTGTAATGGTTGCAGCTCCTTACAAAAAAATTGTAAAACAAAAAACTTGGCAGTTAAAAGTATTATTATTGACAGTTCTTCTCGTCCGCTCTACGCCCTTGATTTGAGAACTGGCAGTAAATATAAAATAAGGAGCATTTAATATGTTTTTTTTTATTGACGTTCATAAGTGTACATTATGTTACCTAAATGAATGAATGGTTTGGAATTTGAATATAAAAAAATTATTGATAAGTTTCTCAGATATTTCTGGGATGTATTTTTATATTAGAGGGGTAAATCGCTTCCCAGATGGTAAGTGATTACCCCCCTCCATCCACATCCGCATCATCTGCGGTCATGAGCATACAAAATTCTTACGTATTTTTAACTAATTTATAAAAAAAATTATAAACATTAATTAATATGTTAATTGTTGCAGGTAACACATCCATCCAAAAATGAAGATAAAATAGCCAAAAATGTATAAGAGGCTCACAGAAGCAAGAACGGAAAGAGTGAAGAAGAAAAAAAATAAAATGACCCAGTGTTGAACGAGTGAACGACAATATGGTGCCAATAGACGAAACCTACGGTGTAGAAGCCACCGAGAAAGTGAAGCGGGAAAGATAAAGGTAAGTCATCCCTGAGAAAGTGAAGTGGGAAAGATAAGTCATCCCTGAGAAAGTGTAGTGGGAAAGATAATGGTAAATCATCCCTGAGAAAGTGTAGTGGGAAAGATAAAGGTAGGTCATCCCTAAGAAAGTGAAGTGGGAAAGATAAAGGTAAGTCATCCCTAAGAAAGTGAAGTGGGAAAGATTAAGATAAGTCATCCCTGGGAAAGTGAAGTGGGAAAGATAAAGGTAAGTCATCCCTAAGAAAGTGAAGTGGGAAAGATAAAGGTAAGTCATCAGTCATAGTAAAGCGGGAAGGATAAGTTAATGTCCCTTATAAAGAAAAGGTCGCCAACGTACCTGCAAAGACTATGGTGTATATATGCCCGTTTTCCCCCTATAAAAAAAAGAAAAGCCTCCTCCGTGGCTCAGTGGTAGTGAGGCCGTTTAGCACCGGAGGTCTTGCGTTCGAATCCTAGTAAAATAACATTTAAAAAATTGTTTCGTTTGGCCAGGGCATAGAAGGCTGATTAGTAGTTACTTGTCAGAAAAAATATTATCTGTGAAACGGATACAGAAATGTGTCTGCCCCATGCCCATATTTCACGTGCTTTAAAGCAAAGATGCTTTTTTTTTAGTTTTTGTACCAGAGCCCACCTTTTCAATACACTCAAAATGTCGTATCGCGAAATTTAGATCAAACCAAAATTAAATAATTCGCATTAATTAAATTGAATATGTAGCACGTTAGAATTTTAACTCTATAATTAATAATATTTTGTATTAACGTCCGTAAATATGGAATAAATTAAATTCTATTCTTATTTATGTAATGTGTAGGAGAAACTGAATTATTTTCATAATAGAATATGAATATAATTTGTCTCAGAAGCTCATTCGATTATTTGTGAAAACGAATATAGTATTTTAGTATGCTTACTAAAACTGACTGACAATTGACGGGCTCATTGACAAAACACCTACCTTGCTCATTGATGGGTCGAGCTCGAGGGTTCGAATCCCGGTGGGACGACATGTTTATTATTTTCTATAATCATGTCTACCCCACGTCATTCCGGCCTAGCATGACAACCGCGACAAAATTTTGTCGACCGTTTTCTCGTGTTTTAATCGATTATCTCTTTATTTCTTCCGGGTCTAACATGACAATTACACTTAAAACTCGACTTTTAATATCAAAAATAGATATATTTGTCGATCAAGATATCTTTTCTATCAAAATTGTCGATGTCGAGATATAATATATCGAGATATTTTACATCTTACTTTGTCTTCTCTCGTCCGCGACATATCTCGTGGGGGTCATGCTAGGTCGGCTGATCACTTTTCAATTACGACCGAATAACGTACCACTGTTCATAGATGGAAAAACCGTGAAGTACATATTGCGAGATTCGATTTCAATCTATGGATTTTCGAATGCTCAAAGTACAATGTATGGTGTTCTGTGACTGAGGTATCACCTACTATCAAGTGAAACTCATGCTCATCTGTCGATATCTAAGGCTAGCAACACGCCACAGTTTCACACGGGTACAATGTAGACACAAAAAAATAAATAGGTATGTTACTCGCTGATAATGTAGCTTTCTATTGGTGAAATAAGGTAGATCCAGAGATTACTCCCTACCTCACAGTAGTACCTTTGTAGTATTAGTATAGATAAAAAAACATAAATGTCCAAATAGAAGCAGTACTGACGATTTTATATAATTTTAGGCTAGGCCTTATGGATCAAGTAAACGTGACCGCGAACGCAACGAACAACGCGACGGGCGTCAAAGATGAAGAATGGACGGATTCGGTGGTGTTCAAGATACGAACGGCAGTGCTTCTGTTGATCGTGATAATGGCTGTGCTTGGGAACCTTCTGGTCATCGTCAGTGTTATGAGACACAGGTGAGAGGTGAAGAATGAATTAAAATTAAGGTTTCAGATTCAATAAGAACGCTTTTTAGGGTTCCGTACCCAAAGGATAAAACGGGACTCTATTACTAAGACTCCTATCCATCCGTCCATCTGTCTATCTGTCACCAGGCTGTATCTCATGAACCATGATAGGTAGACAGTTGAAATTTTCACAGATGATATATTTCTGTTGCCGCTGTAACAAATACTTACTAAAAAAACAGAATAAAATAAATATTTAAGAGGCTCCCATGTAACAAACGTGATACTTTTTGCTCATTTTTGCTCAGTATTGATAACGGCAGCTTGAAATATTCACAGAATATTTAGTTATATATTCACTTTAAACAAATTTTAAAATAAAATAAAAACAAATATTTAAGGGGGTGTCCGGGCAAAATGCCCATAATCTTAAATCACAATTACATTAAATTTATAAATACAAGACAAAGAAAAGAATAATTGAGCTTAATAACGAAATGCAGTTTTGGCCAGTGCTTTATATGTATATGGGGAGCAATGTAATGCGATATATGCGATAAGTTGTAGTAGTCTAATAGAGCTGGCTAGACATGGGTAACTCAGCAAAATTTCTTGCGTTAACTCAGTAACTCAAGCGCAGTATACTGTGTCGGCTCTTTGAGTTAACTCAATATTGCGCCATGACGCACCAAGTGAGCATCGAAACTTTCAAATCGCACACTACGTTAACAGAACCAACAACTCACAAGGCGCAAAGAGTCAGCTGGCCCGCAGTTTTTTTTTGTGAAATTAGTTTTTACCAACTCCATTTTTCACGTCAGAGTATTATAGATTGAGATTAATAGGCTGACAGATGTAGAATTTATCACTAATATTATTATTATTTGGGCTAATGTTACATCAAGGGACACACCCCTATGTACGTATCAAATTATTAATAGAATTGTCCAAAACTAACCCTGCGATATTTGTGACAACCCCTACTATTGGCATGAATCTCGAAGACCTCACGAATTCCTAATTACACTAATGAACTAACTTTGATTACTTAAGATAAATACAACTTCAAATCAAACACTTCACGGGCCTAATGGCCAGGGTCGGATTTGGAACGCTTAGGGCAACAATGGAATAGAGGCCCCCTTGCCGTAGATTATTTTCCAAATATATATTTATTTTATTTAATAATTAAGCACTTACCAAGTTATCACAAAAAGCACATGCAATCTAGGCTATCACGTAAGGCTAATGAACAGTTTCTATCCTAAACTAACTAGGTTTTGTGTTCTTACTAAGATTTTTTTTTTCATAAGCTCTAAAAGCTCATGCAAACTATCCTATCATTAAGGTTAACAACAGTTTATTTTTATCCTAAATTAACTAGAAAATATCTTCTTACTAACATAGTGTTCTTTTTAACACTATGTTAGTAAGAAGATATTTATTTATTTAGATATCTTATTGTCTCTATCATAGGGGTAACAAATAAAATGTTTTTTTTTAAATATTTAATAACGATTAATCATGTCTGTACAAATTACAGTAGATATAGGTAAAACAGCGAAAAAAATATCAAAGAAATAGTTGTTTACTAGTGTTAAGTCGTCGGAATATGAAAGATTTTTGTCCGAAATCGCTATTGTGGGGGCCTCTCCTAAATTCGACCCTGCTTATGGCCGACTCGTAGAGGATCCCTTTAGTTTTGTAGTAAGATAATATCGCGTCCGTTATCTATCTATATTTGTGACACCAGCCCACCTAGCATGACCATCAAGAGATATCTCGACTAGACTTTGATACACAAGATATCTCAATCGATATCTCTACTTTTGAGATTAGAAGTCGAGTTTTAAGTCTCATGTTAGACCCGGAAGACATAAAGAGATAATTGATTTAAACACGAGAAAACGGTCGACGAAATTTTGTCGTGGTTTTTTTTTAATTCAGAGCAGATAACCGAGCAGTTGGGTTACCTGATGGTAAGTAATCATCACCACCCATGGACATCTACGACTTCAAGGTCTCAGATGGGATGGCTCGTTTTTTGAAACCATAATAATATAATAATAATGAAGCCTTTATTACAGACAAGGTTTTTTTTTTACATACATAGTTTTACTTAAATCTAATCAATGACACCGTCATCCATTTCTACGTCTGCTTGCCCTTTGGCAAAGGCCTCCTCCAAAATCATCCATTTCTTCCGGTCCTGAGCTATCCTTGGCCACGTTCCTTCCGCTATTTCCTTAAATTGGTCCTCCCATCTTCTGTATTGTCTTCCACGATTGCGTTTGTTATACTCGGGTTTTGAAACCAGCGAGGTCATAATTAATTGGTTGTCACGCTAGGCCGGCAGTTGAGTCCATATTCTGAAAATATAATACATTTGCAGAAAACTTCGTGTTATAACCAACTACTTCGTCGTATCGCTTGCATTCGCTGACATCCTGGTAGCTATGGTGGTCATGCCGTTCAACTTCAGCGTTCAATTCTACAACGAGTGGATCTTTGGCTCGGTTATATGCGATCTGTGGAACTCCTCAGATGTATACTTATCATCAACATCTATATTGCATCTGTGTTGCATATCTGTAGACAGATACTATGCAATTGTGAAACCATTGAAGTACCCCATCAAAATGACTAAGAAGGTATGTATATTTATATGTAATTTTTAGACTGATTTCTTATACGTTTTATATGTTTAAATTATCCCATAGAAGCGGCGAAATTAATCGCCTTTAAATATATGTAAATATATGTATATTTAATAGATGTCATGTGGAGCATAGTGTAATGGTTGCAGCTCCTTACAAACTTGGCGATTAAAAAGAGTGGCGGAGAGTTTATTGCCAGTTCTTCTCGTCCGTACTACACTTGATTTGAGAACTGACTGGGTTGATGGCTGGCCATGCGTCATACTCGTGAACGGGTGCTACTTGTGGTGACTGGTCGAACTTGAATTCGTGTATGCGGTGATATTAGTTATTTCGTCTATGTATTTGCGTGTTGTTCCCACGAGAATGTAAGTGAGTGCTCCTATTTCACCATACATTCTGCT
The DNA here is from genome assembly GCA_905404175.1 of Anthocharis cardamines. Taxonomy (NCBI): domain Eukaryota; kingdom Metazoa; phylum Arthropoda; class Insecta; order Lepidoptera; family Pieridae; genus Anthocharis; species Anthocharis cardamines. The sequence continues at coordinate 1,269,036 of FR989972.1, read as the reverse complement.
GATAGAGGACAAATCTTTGTTTTTATTTATTTTTATTTTTTCGTTTATAAATATATTTTTCGATTATTATAGTTAATTACTTAAAGATGTCATGTGGAACATGGTGTAATGGTTGCAGCTCCTTACAAAACATTTGTAAAACAAAGACTTGGCGATTAAAAAAGAGTGGCGGCGAGTTTCTTGCCAGTTCTTCTCGTCCGCTCTACGCCCTTGATTTGAGAACTGGCAGTAAATGTAAAACTAGAAGCATTTAATATGTATTTTTTATTGACGTTCATAAGTGTACATTGTGTTACCTAAATGAATAAATGATTTTTGAATTTGAATTTTTAATTTGACAGTAATTATAAAATTAGAAGCATTACAATATTGACGTTCATATTTTGTATTGTCTAAATGAATAAATGATAATTTGATAAACATGTTAACTAAATTCTGTTGGGGCTTTAATTGTTTTTTTTTAACATAGAAAATGATTAATATAATATCTTCTCTTTATAGTTTTTCTATTACTAGAATTATATTTATTTATTTTTTAACCTTAATTTCTTTCTAACATTAATAAATGTGTCAACTAAAATTACTAAAATTCATATGTTTAGGTTTAAAAATATATTAATTTTATGTAATCATGTGCGTTCGTGAAGCTCATTTTATGATAGGTGATATCTAACTTACAGGAAAACAGTGTCGACCCTTTAGACTATGATTTTACTGTTTTTTTGTTTATTTATTCCTTTAGATGCAATATAGTACCACCAGTAAAAAATAACTTCAATACATATAAGTGTTAAAATAAAAATTAAATTCAAAAGCAAATAGAACTATTATTATAACAAAATTATTTATTACAAACATTTATGACTATTATAAATTAATCGAATAGATTTTCAAATACTTTGATCCACTTCCAAACATTTTGCAAAGAAATTCAAAGTTCATTTACAGCGGTTAAGGAAAACAACGTTAAGCTTTTAAACTCATGATAATTAATACATTTAAGCCTGAAGACCAACAAAGTATAATGCGCTCTTCATTATCTTGTATTTTGGAGATTTTCATAGACAATTTACAAATGTATATTTATTTAATTTACAAATAACACTTAAGTACTTTTTTGATGAATTTTCACGGATTCTTTTCGTAGTAGTTATTGCGCGTTTCGGTTCAGTCTATGGATTTCCGAATGCTCGAAGTAAAAAGTAGATGGACAGCGCATCATTTACCTATGTTCTGTGGCTGAGGTATCGCCTACTATCAAGTGAACCTCATGCTTGTCTGTCGATATCTAACATTAAAAAAATTGATTATTCTGAAACGGCCGCGGCGGTAGGTATAAAAATGGACGTTTCAAGGTGAAAATAGCAGTTATACTTAAAAAAAGCACAATTTAATTATGTTTGTTATTAAATTTAAGTAAAAATTCACTAAAATTTATTATATTTTATATTATATAATTTAGCTAAAATTCTATTTGATACAAAAATACTATTCCTCCGAGGGGAAAATATTTTCCAATGTCACTTCCCTTAGGTCCTTGGCTTAAAATCTCCTTGAATAAATGAATGAATAAAACACTTTATTGTACAAAAAATTAGAACAAATTTAACATATTTTATACACTTTCTTAAAATTATTTGTACAAAGAGCGACCTTATTGCCTCATCTCCATGTATTCTTAAGGTCTATACACACCAAAGCCGCCGGCCCGGCGGCACGAACCCGGCGGGTTAATGTCGGCTGGAAAACCCGGCGGCTTCTGAATGTTGCAATTCGGATAACTTGGCCGACGGCAAGCTTGAGGCCGCCGGCCGTGCCTGGCGGGTTATGCCGCCGGGCCGGCGGCTTTGGTGTGTATAGACCTTTACAGTCTTACAAGTAACCTATACCTATCTACCCTTAAAAAAGAAGTTCACATTCATTTATTTTTTCAGATGGCATACTTGATGTTAGCGGCAACATGGCTCAGTCCAATTACCATATCCTTTGCACCAATATTTATGGGCTGGTATACCACCAGTGAATTCATTAGAACCAGAGTAGAAAACCAATGCGAATTCAAAGTGAACAAACCATACGCGGTGATATCTAGTTCTATATCCTTCTGGATTCCTTGCACAATCATGATATTCACATACCTTGCCATCTTTAAAGAAGCAAACCGTCAAGAAAAGGCGCTACATGCAAGAGCTGGCAACGCAATGTTGATGCATCGGCATTCTAGAGAAGTGGGTGATAAAAATGGCGCCTTACATATCAACGCAACAACACCGACAAAAGATAGGAATATCCTCAAAATGAAAAGAGAGCACAAAGCGGCGAGGACCTTAGGAATCATCATGGGAGCGTTCATCCTGTGCTGGCTTCCATTCTTCCTTTTCTACGTATCCACGTCTTTGTGTGATACATGTGAATATCCCGAAGTTCTGACTGTAATCATGTTTTGGACGGGTTACTTCAATTCCGCACTGAATCCCATCATTTATGCATATTTCAATAGAGATTTCAGGAATGCTTTTAAGAACACATTAGCGTGTGCGTTTTGTAGTTTCTGTCGGCGGAACTCATTAGATTCTGATGTATTGGAAAGGTTGGACCGACGTAGTTCAGCTCAGTTAAGAGTGCCAATCCCATCTAGAAGACAGTCTGATTTAGCATCCCTTTGAGTGTCGCCAAACTTTGAAGTGACTACCGTGTAACGGGCCTAGTGAATCAACGAATAATATTACAAGTAATTAAAAATTGGTGTAAATATTATAAGTGAGTTAAATGCAAGTTCCTTATGTTTGAGAGTAATTTATTTGGTGGATTTAATATAGATTAAGAACCGTATTATGTTAAAATATAAGTGAATTATGCAGTAAAGTCAACTAAGGTTTCCTCTTTATTGTCAAATACTAGAACCTTTTTGCCTACTTTGTGATGTAAATAATACGTAAAAGTTTTATCTATTTGTGTATTTTGCTATAAATAATAGCCAGGACGATGGCTAAAAAGCAATTTTAAAATAAAGTGTATTGTAATGTATTACTGATTAGTGAGTAAGTAGACATTTATTATTTTATTTAGAAGTAAAAATAAGCAATAAGTAGACACAATGTAGTTACCGTAATGTATATGTCAAATAAATAGAAAATATTATTTTTAAAAGACTTGAAATTTGGGGTTAGTTGAACGGTCGTGTACTGAGTATAGATAATTAGATCTTTTAATACAGATTTAGGTAGACTCTCCACTATCGACTTTCATGTGAACGATTTGAGGATATTTTAAGAAGACAAAAAGGATGATAAATTCTAAAATTTGAATATGTAAATCATGATACATATACAGGGTTACCGGGCAAGTCGACCTAGATCCTTTAAGACGTTGTAGTTCCCATAATTTCTGACTGATTTGACTATGAAACACTGTATCCCAAACCTTACCGTTTTCAAGATATTGGACGTTGCAGTTTTTTTTAAAAATATCCGATTTTTTGTCTTTAGTTCTATTTTTTTGTGTTTTGTGCCTTGAATTTATTTGCGTTTGCGATTTTTGTGTAGTAAATAAGTTACTTTATTATATTCAACACTAAAATTGCAGTTAACTTTATAATATCAGAATTCTGTGAAATAAACTTTGATGAAAGCTCCCAGGTAGTAAAATGTAAAAAATTACGGTAATCCAAATAGGTACAAAATTATGTTTATTACTATTTTTATGATAGTCTACGTTTACAATTCATATTCCATATGCCCGCTTCTGTTTCTTACACATATTCTCATTCTGTTTCTTAATCCACTTTTCACTACACCTGTTGTCGAAACCCTTCTTATTTCATTTGCTGCATCGATTATTCTCTCTCTCAAAACATCAACAGATGTGATCGGATTAAGTTCGGTGTATCACATAAAATTCCATGGGGGTCAGGTCTGAACTTCTAGCTGGCCACGGTATATGCGCTTTAGTAAGTGATAAATAAAAACACTAGTATATAACATTTACGACACAATTTCAAAAATACGTATAATTCAAGTCGCTCATGTGTTAGTCTATGTAGGTTGTTATTATTTTAGTATATTTTTATATTATTTTTATGTAGATGATTTAATCAAATGAGTAAGTGAATAGATTTCTTTATTTATTCTCTTGTTAGCAAAATATTTTTGTTCGACAAGTAGTAAAATTGCTTTAACAAGCTAGTCTATAGCCAAAGGCTCTTTGTAAATATTTTTTTTATCGATACTGTAAATATTATTAGGATTATTATTGAGTATTAGATACGATTAATTGGAGATCCTTATTTATGGTAATCATATGTATTATTGACAATCTTTGTTAGTGTGTGTGCTGCAATTCTTATTTGACCATTGAATTTTCTTAGTATTTTAAATATTCAATAGTAAATTTGATATTATGATAATTAGTTAGTTCAAGAATAATTACATACATACATATACATCACGCCTCTTTCCCATTGGGGTAGGCAGAGATCACGGAATTCCATATGCTCCGATCCTTACATACCACTTTCGCTTCTTCTACTTTCATCAATGCTTTCATATACACTCGACGGTTACGAGTACTTTTGATCTGGCAAGAATAATTGATTAGGCATAAGTAATCTGATTAGCAAATTGGAGAGCGTCTATGTTAAAACATCTATGTATTTAAATATTTATAATATCAAAGGAGAATAGCACATTTTAAGCTGAGCTTTTGAGCAAGCTTTCTTCAAATGACATATCCTCCATCGTGGTGAACTTCACTTGGTGATTTCTTGAGGGATAGAGCTATCAAAGTAATCATTAAGCAATAAAAGCAAAGTTGAATAATCGTAATTCTGTTTAAGCGAAAGGATTGATGAAAAGGTGAAATGAACGATCTCATAAGAAATACTTTATAATAATAATACTTCAATAATACATTTTCTATTGTTATAATATACCTAGTTCTTTCAATAAATAAATACAAAAAATATTTGCCTTAGTGATGATTCGAACTCGCATCTGAAGTTACGTAGTGGGACCGCATATCCACTAATCCACATATCGAAAGTGGCGAAATCATCAAACTATTTCATTTACATATCAAACTGTGATTGAGATCTGACTATTCGAAAAAGTTCAACGCGAGTCAGTTTTCATTGCAATTTGTTGATATCACAGAACAGAAGAAATAGTTGATATGGTGCCGTTAAAATAATATTTAAATGATAACGTTACTTTCCGACAACTGATTTCGATGAAACAGCCTATATGCTGCCCCGGGCTTTGCTTAATATATTTGTGTAAATTGCATGAAAATCGGTTCAGTATCTTCGGAGATTAGCGTGAACAAACAGACAGACAAGAATCTTAAAAATTGTATTTATGCATTCTGTTAACCTTTTATCACCCCTTTTAATTTCAGGTAAAAATATTTAGGGAATCGTAATTTCGATTCTACTCGTTTATTGCATGTACCTACTCTTTAATTATATGTATAGATTATGTGAAAGTATAGGTGACCATAAATAAGGAACTTTAATATTTAATATAAGGGAGATACGATATAATGGGGACAAATAACGCTTCAATAGAAATGATTTAATATGAAATTGATGTTCTATTAATAACTAATAGTTTCATTAGATGTTTGGTGTCGTGTTCGAGTAATGTAATCATTGTTCTTACTTACGTTCAGTGGCAGGACCACCATACAAGCCCAAAAGTCCGTTTTGCCCTATAAATGCAACCATACAAAAGAAAAATAATAATTTTCTTAACATAATTATATGTCTTTAATAAATTACATGATTATGTAATTATATAAGTTATATATAAACGCGTATTACGTTAAAGTTGGCGCCCAGCTTTTGGGCTTGTATGGACGTCCCGCCACTGCTTACGTTCGATTTTCTACTTTATCGATAGTGAAAATTCTGCCTCCTTAGTAACTTCAGCCCTGATGATGCAACTTTATTTTATAACAAAACAAATTATGTAATATACGTTACAAAACAATGAGCTGCCTTCACTATATAATTACTTATTCACATAACAGATGAAGACTTAAGAAGAAAGCTTTCTTTAATTGGTATTTCTTTTATATTATTGGTATTATAGTTAATATTGACATACTTGAAAAATGAACTGACAACTATGGAAATTTTACAGTAATAAAGCTGTTATTAACCAGAGAAAAATCTAAAAAAAATTTTGTTTTTTTGAAATATATTCAACAGTGTGGTAGGATTATGTAACAGTGCAAAATGCAAAATGAATTCATATTACTTACATCGATTCCAAAAAAAGGTTTAAGGTAGAATATTGTATATTTCACACTTCTGAGAGAAAGGACTTTTTATATATGCCAATGTTCACCTTGATTTCCTCTACTTTCATCAATACTCGTCGGTTTTGGTACAAGAATGAGTTTATAATATTCTTCATCGTGTAACATTAATTAATTTTTCATATAAACTGTTCTTCTAAACATCATCCGTTTAGCTTTTTCGAATAAGCATTTATATAATGTGCTAGCGTTTCATTTCTATATATAAGACATCGAAGTTCAATTCTTAGGAAGACCTTAAGTTATAATATATGACGTGAAACTATCAGTTGATACTACAATATTTTAAATTGTAAAGTTATGGATTCAAAAATTTGGTCCCGTTCCAATACTACTTCGAAATCGTGATAATTAATATTCAAAAATGTATGATGCAGAATTTTTTACAATACACACTTTAAAATAGTGTCAAGTTTTTAAGGTTTTCACTGAGTATAAGAAAGCTTTTCTTTAATTTAAAATATTGTGAGGCAGCTTACATAGACGGCGACCCATTTGTTATGCTGACTCGAAAATCCGACATAGTAGGAATATTACCAAAACAAAATACGAAGTTTCGACTGACGGATCGTACATTTTCATATTATGAATCCGATGATGGATCCGTCTTTCACAATTAGATATTATGTATTTCGTTTGACATTACTATAATCGTAATTATAATCGTAAAAAGAATCGAAAATGTTTTCTTAACAGGTTAAAATACGAAGTTGTTTGTTCTTTCGTTTCGTTCCGTTCGTTGCGTTCGATTTTGGTAATAGCCCTACAGGGGGCCTAGCACGAACGACTATCGACAAAGTATTCGAATCGTCAAACTGTCAGTTGTATGAAAAATTTCATACAAATGACAGTTAGTCGATACGAATACTCTTTCGATACTTGTTCGCGCTCACCCCCCTGTACTAATTTTCTGTCGCTACCCAGTAATTCTTGGAGCAGCGTTGGTATTTATAATTAATTAAGAAAAATAGGATCAAATTCTTCGTTAATATATCTCAATACTCAACTTCACTATCGATAAACGTAGATTATTTTATTCCCTTCTCGTATTCATAAAATCTATTTGTCGATGTCCATACAACCTTCGCTTGATCTTTTCAATTATTGGGAGAAGATGTGATTGTTATCAGATGTTATACAATCTACATAGTACACACAATGTTTACAATCAGTGGCGGGACCACCATACAAGCCCAAGAGCCCGTTTTGTCCTATTAATGCAACCATACAAAAGAAAAATAATAATTTATTAACGTAATTATATAAATCTTATATAACTTACATGATTGCGTAATTATATAAGTTATATATAAACGCGTATTACGGTAAAGTCGGCAACCCGGGCTTTTGGGCTTGTATGGACGCCCCGCCACTGTTTACAATGTTATACATATGATGTTCTACAACCACGGCAAATGACGTATGATTTTAAAAATGGTGGAATAAATTTAGTCGAGTAAGATCGGAGGCTCGAGAACGAACTCGCGAGAAAGTATTATAGATATCATTAATCTGTGTTTATAATTTTAACTAATTTCTCATACAACTGATTGAAGTTACGAATACGTCGCAATTTATTCGTGTTGAAGCATCTGGTTCTGGAACATTTATAACCAAGTTTATGCATAATATATTTCGACGGGTCTTACGTATATATTTGAAATTCAGACAGTCTAAAGTACTAACTACTTTAGACCGACAAGAGCAAAATCGCAACTTTCCGTGAGCGAATTTCTAAAGGCCCGTTTATATGATGCCATTTACAAGAATAATGATTGAATGCAATATTTGAAGCGCAATAAATGACATCCAATGAAGAATTGTAACTGTTTACACACGGATATAATTTTCTTTTTACACCAAGAATAGTATAGTAACAAAACTTGCAAGACAGATCTAGAATGTTACGTGTTGTTTTGACCATGCAAGTGATTTATTGCTTCAACTTAATTGTATGTAATAGGCCTTTAAGGGCCTTAAAGCTTGTCACTTTGACATCTATACTAATCTATACTTCTATACTAATATTATAAAGAGGAAAGATTTGTATTTTTGTATTTTTGTATGTTATGAATAAACTCAAAAGCTACTGGACTGATTTTGAAAATTCTTTCACCAGTAGAAAGCTACATTATCAGCGAGTAACATACGCTATGTTTTGTGTATAGTACATCTACATTGCACCCGTGTGAAGCCGGGGCGCGTTGCTAGTAATTAAATAAAAATCTTTAAACGTTTGAGATGTACATAATACATAATAGGTAAAAGATGTACCTATAAAAAATCCAATTTTGTTTAATTATATTAAAGTTAGAAGCTTTAGAATCTCACTCTCTAGAAAGTTGCGATTTTGTAGGTACTTGTCTATCTAAAGTTAGTACTTTAGACTGTCTGAAATTCAAATATCTGAAACCTTACCAGAGTAAGACTTATCAGACAAGGTACAAGATTGGATACACTTGTCAGTATTAATAAAAACAAAATTGAAATTGACAATTTTATATGCTCCAACATTCTATGTTCATATTATTCACTTGTGTTTAGAATATCGTCATAATATGATACATTTTGATAGCAATCACATCAAACAATTATAACCTAGTTATTGTAAATTCAATGTCTTCCTTTAAATAATAATTAAGGCTCAAAATAATTATTAGTCAAATAAAAATTATAGGAAAATTATTATTACGAATTTTATTAAAATTGGTATTATAGCCTATGTGTCTATATTGTATGTGTAACCAATGTCATTTTGACTTAAAATTAGTCTGAGATACGGCTTATGACTTAATACATTCATCTGTTTTTTTATATCACTAGTATTTTGGTAAGAGTAGGTGAAAATCACGTCGAAGTCACCCATATGGGGGAGGGATGTGCTCTTTCTCATCATCTTAGTACTGATTGCCGCATATTGTAGATGTCAGTATGAAAAATGATAATACGTAATGGGCAATAAAGGTAATGGGATCTGTTTGGATGACATGAACAAAAAGTGGAATATTGTTTACATCTGTAAAAACAACGCCATTTTAAAAATACCTAAATATTATTTTATTATTGTTCAAACAGTAATTGTCTTATCATTATTTATCAAAGTTAGTGTAAAAGATTTTTCAAAATCTAAGTATGTTTATTAAAAAATTAAATTAGCTGATGAAATGTATTAAGTCATTGTCGTATCTCATGCATAGTTGATGTATTAAAAGTAATAATATAATGGTTGTGACTTCTATATTAAGTCATATGTAAAGGTATAATGTCTTATTTCTCCCCTAAGAGAGTAATGTTACCAAAGATTTCTCTGTCTTATTCTTTGCCTATTTTTCTTAAAAAACAGAACTTTTTAGTACTCAAATCGAGGTCTTCTACTTACAGATACACAGCGAAACTTGACCTATATTAAATAGTTATAGTTCTCACTTTTATAATATTTTCTCGTACAAACTTTATAGACAGATTCACGTATTCGATTTCTTACGAAGAAATTCCTCTCTATTCTATAATTGTTTAGAATTGTATTTGATTGACTGAACGTCTAGGTTTTTTGTGTAATTTTAATAGAAGAATACTTCGAAACTAGGGCGTATCCTCTAGAATTAGATATGGACCATGCGTCTTTTTTGTCCTTGTAAATTCATTGAATACTAAAATCGAAGTTAAGGATCTAATAGTAATGTATTATTTATCTTTAGTACACAGCTATACCCAGAATAAGTTATATGCGAAACTAGCCTTTATTTATATGGAGTTATAGGCCCTTTTGTAATGTACAGTATTGGAACAATTTTGTGTATATTCGCCTCCAAAATGTATTATTTAAAATAATTCTGTTACAGAATCTTAAAGGATGTATATAAATGATTTTATGGAAAGTAATATTAATAATGAAAATAAAATATCGCAAGTAAACTCAAAATCTGAAGTAAAAAGTAAGTAATACATTTCTAATACGTAATTTATATAATGGAAAAATATATAATAGTAACATCTAAAATATATTTGGGTAAAAGTTTGATACAATTGATGATATACCAAGAAATGTTCTCACAAATACATAAGTAACCTTTTTGGTGATACAGTTCTAAGATGCTTCACAGAAAATTCAGAAAATGAGATAATTAATTATTCTTCCGCAGATAACTAAACTACTAAACCTATCTTAAAATGTTTGGCCATTATATGGTTTCAATTTAAACTGAAGACATTTTCTTGATATAAGACATAATAAAACATAACAAACCAAAGATACCATAAAAAATGCTATGTAAAAAAATTATAAATTTTGTAGTTTTCATTTCAGTCCGTCCAAATAATATTTTAGTTTTGTTTAACTAAATTATTATATTCTTGATTTTGCAATACTTTAAGTAAATTGCTATGTGATTGTAATGTATTTTTGTGATTGTATTTTTTATTTAATAAAAAATAGATTTAGTTGTTACCAAGACATAGATAATAGAGTCAGAGTAGTAAAAACTAATTACGTTGTCAAAGGTTTTAGTAAGTAATACATTATGGTCCACTGGGCGAATGTAAATATTTATTAGATCTTATCTTTGGTTCAAAAGTTAATTTCATTAAGTATCATTTTGAATAAAAATATTTTAACTATAATTGTTTATTTTAAGCGTAAACCTTCTGCAAGAACAAAGCACTAATTGTGTATTGTGGTCCATAACAAAATTATGAAGCGCAATACGCACTTAGTAATTAGTTCTTATCGTAGATTTATGTTTAAAATAAGCAATAACAGATAAATTTATTTTTATTTTAAATTATACTTAGTAAGTTTTACCATTCAACCAACAAAATTATGGTCCACTGGTGAATATTATTTTTATTAGATGTTATATCAGCCATCAAGCGATTGGGATATTTTACAAAACCAAAAAAATAATTTACCAGTATTACTAAAAATCTTAAGTCATCAATATTATATGTTTTAGGAGCATTATTAATCAATGTTTTGAGACCTAAAGGGCTTTTCCATAAACCTAAGCATACGTATAAAAGGTATTTGAAACAATAGTATTATATCGCTATCAAACATAGCATGTGTTCGGTGTCTTTAAAGTATAACTTGTAAATATTATATCATTCATAGAGTGATCAACTTTAAATCTTTCTATACTTATAGTAAATAATAGTATTAAAGTCACAGCAATATGTAATAGTTAATAGGTCGATGTAAGTAGTATGGTGTATAGAATGTAGAATGCTTTTGCGTTTTTTATGATTTAAAATCAAATGTATGTTTTTCTAGTTTGATACGAGCGCTGGATTTATCAAAAATAAGCACGACACCAAAGAAGGCTTTCGGATATGTTTATAGAAGTACTAGAAATACTGCAAGTAACCAACCAGAGACAATGGCACTAACAACTTGCCAGAAAGTATTCGTATCGTATGAGAATTTGTAAAAATGCATACAAATTACAGATCCACGATATGAACACTTTCTCGTAAGTTGTTTGTGCTTGGGCCTTTGTCACATCTTCTAGAAATGCAATTATTTTGCCAAACAAAAAAAGTTCGTGTTTTTGTCGTAAAGTCGACGCCACAAGTCCCACGGCGAAGTCTGGAACTAAACGTGACAGCTGCTTTATCTTGTTGGAACTAAACGTGACAGTTCGTTAATCTTTTGGAACTAAACGTGACAGCTCCGTCATGTTGTTGTTTGTCAGGAATGCGCGATACGAGTTTATTACGCGCAAAACATTATTGGGAAGTCGAAAAATATCAAGTTAATGGGATGTAAGGAAAAGTTACAATTCTCACTAACAACATTTTGATACGCGATAGAGGCGCTGCGGCTTTTGGACTTGAGTGGTGGCGTTGACTTTACATCTCTTGTCTTTCAATTACGTCATTATAATATTTATTCCTATAAACGTATGCAACTGTGCATCATGGGGAGTCAGATAGAAAAGCATACACACATTCGAAGATCAATGAAAATGGACAAATTTTAGCCTCGTGTCAAACTTTTTATCTTTCGGTGTGAATTTTCATGGATTTTGAGATATTGGTATCGAAACTGAAGAAAAGACAGATTCGAATGATCCAACAAGGGTACTGGGGGCCTAGCACGAACGACTATCGACATCGAATTCGAATCGTCAAATGTCAATTGTATGAGAAATTTCATACAAATGACAGTCGACGATACGAATACTCTTTCGATACTTGTTCGTGCTCACCCCTCTGAGGGCCTAGCACGAACGACTATCGAAAAACTATTCGAATCGTCTATCTGTCAGTTGTATGAGAAATCATTTGTTTCGAACAAATGACAGCTCGACGATTCAAATACTTTTTCACAAGCTGTTCGTGCTAGGCCCTCAGTTTCTTTTCATATTTTGTATGGAAATAGTGTCTCCAACAGATAAATACAAACTTATATTACCAAATAAGTAAGATTTTGATTTTTAAATAGCGTTGATTCACCAAAGAAAAGTTTTTTCATTCATTCATCCATTCAAAAGGTAAATTAACATAGCTATATAAAACCACTTAAGAGATAAATAAGAATTGTAACAAAGGCCTAGATTCAGCATACGGTGAAGTTTAGAAAATAACCCAGCATTTAAATAAAATACTTTATAACAGACTAGCAATTGCCCCCGCAACCCCCCTTGTGGGTTGAATTTCGTAAAATCCGTTCTTAGCTGACCTCTACTCGGCGAAAGGAATATTCCTACCATATTTCAAGTCGCTACGCCTTATGGTTCCAGAGATATCGTGATGAGTGACTATATAGGTGGAAATCTCTTTTATACATATATTAACAGATTAAAATGTTTATATTATTCACGCCGACGTTTCGGATGACGTGCCGCTTCGCGATTCATCCGCGGAGCGAACCGGCGACCGCCTGAGAGCGCATCTTCTGCGCCCACTTCAATGACCGCCCTATTTTGATAGGGCGCGACCCCGCTTTCCCCTGCATGCCATTCTATGGCGACATCAGGGTTCCGTCTTTCCGCCCGCCGGAGGCGGCGGAAAGACGGAACCCACGTTTCGTTTCGTTTCGGATGACTCGCCAGACAACACGTTTCGTTTCGGATGACTCGCCATAGGTGGCATTAATATGACACCTTTATGATATTTCAAATCAGTCAACTGTCATCTTTCAGTATGCCGCGACCACGGTTGCTGAAAAGCGTTTTAAACATTTATAAAGTATTTTATTTAAATTAAAATATTCGTGTTAATAAAAGACAATATTAAATAAGCATTCAGTATTCAGCAGTAAATGCTGGTTTATCAGGATTGCTTCCAATATCTCAAAAATCATATAAGCGCCTTTTATATTTTGTAATTATACGTTCACCTTACCTTGACTGTGATACTTCATACATTGATTGAAAGATGACTACTGAGGGCCTAGCACGAACAACTTGCGAAAAAGTATTCGTATCGTCGAGCTGTCATTTGTATGAAACAAATGATTTCTCATACAACTGACAGAGGGACGATTCGAATACTTTTGCGATAGTCGTTCGTGCTAGGCCCCTGGTGTTTATTAACAAACTAATATATTTTAACTAGTTTGTTTGCCAACCAATAGATTATTTCATATTAAGTAGTATTATTTCTATTGTAAATATTATTTAAGCAGACATTGTATATTTTTTAATACGTAATACACACTTTTTTACTTTAGTATTTTTCTGCGACGCATGATCACTCATGGACGAATATGTCGTCAAAGGTATTTCCGGATCCGGATTGTGTTTAATTATGGAAATATGGTTTATATAATATGAAAAGAACAATCCGAGGCTCAAGCCATAGTTTTATATATTTGAAATTTCATTTCTTGGTGTTTAACAAAAAGCTCTTATTGTAAAGTTTTAAGGCGTTGTACGTTGCCGATTTTACTTAAAAGCCGTGCTTTTTTTGAAAATATACATATGTACCTACAACAATAGATTTAGCCGGTTTTGAATATTAAAAAGTGTGTATTATGTAAGACATTGGACTGTCCAAACATTTTCAAAGTCTAAAGGTAAATGTAAAAGTCAATAGATACAAATGATATTTTAATAATGTATCTATTGATTAATAATGATGCGCTGACGTCCTATTACTTTCAGTAATGGGAAAACTCCTTTTTTATCATTTACGGCTCAGTCATTTATTTTGTTTTTATTTGCTACAAAACACAAACATGACATTGTCTTGTTGAGAGGTTCTGAAACAAAAAAAAATTAAGGACGACGAAGTTTTGATAAATATAATCTGAATAAAAAAATCTCTTAGGAAAATTTTATTAGAATCATCCTTTGATTCTAAATATATGTATAGATAACAATATTTCGAAAAATTATCTTAAATATGTATTTTTTCGCCATATTAGCAGTATATACCTACCTGTTATTATTTATCAATTAGTCGGGTATTATTATTCTCACTAACTCACTAGGCAGAATTTATTGCCTATTATAATATAAAGATTGCCAGAGATAAAGATTAATTACAATAAGCATATTAACGAAAAGCAGTAATCTAAAATGAAAACCCAATTTTATTAATACTCTTTTAAATGGTTAAAAATAATTGTTAAATATACATATAAAGGCATCTACGGAAGTATTTATACGGTCGGGCATAAAAAATGATGACCTACTTGCCTGCCTCTCTTGCCTGAAAAGTCTATGTCACGACTGGACTCGGAAATCCATTATTTTTGTATACGTACTCAATAAGTGTACTATTTTTTGTATCCTCATGTTGTAAGACGCACGAATCAGCTATTTAAAAACGTTACTAAAAATTAACTTATCATGACTCCTTGTCTCCATAAGGCAGTCCAATGTTATCTTATATTATGTTTATTAAGTTAACTTTAAGTAAGTATTTAAGTAAAAAGGCAATTTAGTCAAACGATGTTTAATAATGTGCGTGTAAACAAATGCTTTTTGCAGAATAAAGGTATTGTTTCGTAAATAACATATAGTTTGTTTTATTTTATTTCCGAAGTAAAGCGCAAACGGGCAGTTGGCTCACTTGATGATATAAATATTCTGTCTCACAAAGTCCGTTTGGCTATAAATGTTATTTTAAGTGTGCGTAATCACGGGAGCGCACGCTAAATATTACGCACACTAAAAGTTTTTTTTATTTTAGATAGCGAGAGATACCATAGCCACAGAATGGGTCAATAATGTGCTATCGACCTACTTTTTACTTCGAGCATTCGGAAATCCATAGACAGAAACCGAAACGCGCAATGTGCACTTCACGGTTTTTCCATCTATGAACATTGGTGTTACAACAAGGTGGTTCGTTACCCGGTTGGAATTTCGATATCCTCCCACCCGATCAATGCTTGATGTTACCAGACGTGGGGAAAACATACTTACAGAAAATTACAAACATGTCGTCCCGGTGGGATTCGAACCCACGACCCATCCATGCGCATGGCAGGTGTTCTACCGAACACGCCAACGAACCCAAATGGCTCATTTGATGGTATAAATATTCAATCTGACAAAATCCGTTTGACTATGAATATTGTTAGGCGTGCACATATACATTTTTTTAGTGTGCGTAATCTCGGGAGCGCACGCTAAACATAACGCACACTAAAACAATGTATATGAGCACGCCTAACAACGTTCATAGTCAAACGGACATCGTGAGATAGAATATCTATGCCATGAGCCACCTGTCAAATTATAGATAAGCATATTAATCCGTAAGCTTCTGATATAATTAATTGTATGGAGTGATTTATAGTAGATTCAAACGTTAACTTGCTCCAGCAGTTATAACTAAGTTCAACTAAGTAACTTGAGTTATAATCACCTTTAAGGCTTGAGTGGTGGCTCAGTTTCAAGACTGGAGCTGAAATATAGTTTTAGAGTAATTAATAAAGCCCTATTCTCAAATTATTCAGACAAAAAAGAATACACTTGAATCTATCATAATGAAAAGGCCACTGAACTCAGCATTTTCTTTATATTATTATTAGGTGAGCATGAGGTTCACGTGATGGTAGGTGATGCCTCAGCCACAGAACATCAGTCAATGATTTATTTATTTGATAATTAAAATGGTTAAGCCAATTACGTTAATTATTATTTATACTACACAAAAATACAATATAAATTAATATAAAAAAATTAAAATACGAACAATAAAATAAAAATATACACTTTTTTTTATGTCAGACATCGACAGACGAGCATGAGGTTCACTTGATGGTAGGTGATACCTCAGCCACAGATCATCAGTCAATGATGCGCTGTCGACCTAATTTTTACTTCGAGCATTCGGAAATCCATAGACTGAAACCGAAACGCGCACTATGCACTTCACGGTTTTTCAATCTATGAACGGTGATTCGTAACCCGGTAGGAATTTAGATATTCCTCCCACCCGATCAATGCCCGAAGTTACCAGACGAAGGGAAAACATGCTTACAGAAAATTTTAAGCATGTGCTCCCGGTGGGATTTTAACCCACGACCCATCACTACACAATCTATACTAATATTATAAAAAGGAAAGATTTGTTTGTTTGTTACGATTTAACTCAAAAATTGCTCGACCGATTTTAAAAATTATTTAGAAAGCTTTTTCTTTATTTTATGTAATACTTTTGTTTTTTTACAAATAGTCACATATTGTAATAGACTAGTGTCTTTGTGTGTTTCTGAATATTTACGGCGGATGAGAGAAGACAAACTAAGATGTAAGATATCGTGATATATTACATCTCGACATCGACAATTTTGATAGAAAAGATATCTCTAAACCAATATATCTAGTTTTGATATTAAAAGTCGAGTTTTAAGTGTAATTTTCATGATTGACCCGGAAATAAAGAGATAATCGATTAAAACACGAGAAAACGGTCGACAAAATTTTGTCGCGGTTGTCATGCTAGGCCGGCTGTAAACATAAAAAAATGAGTTTCTTCCATTTATCACTTGTCATGTGCGAACTAATAAATTTAAAGGGATTCAAATGTTGACAGCGGTGCTTAATGGATCTAAAATTTCAATAAAATGATATATTACTTCTGACCGACAAAATTCAACCCAACATTTGTTGCTTTTCAGACTGTATATTTTACATTACGTTCGAAAAAATAAATATAAAAAAACACCGTATAGAATATAGGTTCATTTAAATGATGCCATTTTCTTATATAATAATAGAAGAGCAATAATAACATACAATAATTGATGCGCAATAATTGACATTCAAGTAACAGGCGGATATTATGTGCTATTTACACCAGTAAATTTATTGAAAAAAACTTATATCAAGTTGTTAGGAAGTGCTTTTAGGCCGTTTAAGAAAAGTAATTTTAGCTAAATTTTCCATTAGGTCAGTTTAGAAGCGATATGTCTTGATCTATATTCTATACTAATAGTATAAAGAGATAAAGTTTGTGAGTTTGTAATATCTGGAACTACTGAACAGATTTATAAAATTCTACATTATCAGCGAGTAACATAGTCTATTTTTGTGTACATCTACATTGCACCCGTATGAAACCGAGGTGTGTGCTTGTCTATACTTCTATATCTATACTAATCTATATCTATACTTAATATTATAAAGAGGAATGATTTGTATTTTTGTATGGTATGAATAAACTGAAAAACTACTCGACCGATTTTAAAAATTTACTAATATGAAGCTACCTTATCAGCGAGTAACATAGGCTATTTTTTGTGTATAGTATTACACCCACGTGATGCCGGGGCGCGTTGCTAGTCATAAATAAATGGAAGGGCGCTTAATAATTAGTTATCAAGTCACCTAATATTAGCCAATGTGGTTGTAATCTTGGATGGCGTCCAATCTCCGAATGGCCAGCGTTGTATAAATAACGATATTATTTACGCACTTATGAATGAGTAATTCTGCTGAATTTATATATACTAATATTATATAGTTGAAAGATTTGTATTTTTGTAAAAACTACTGGACCGATTTTAAAAATTCTTTCACCAAAAGAAAGCTACATTATCAGCGAGTAACATAGAATAGTGTATAGTACATCTACATTGCACCCGTGCGAAGCCGGGGCGTGTTACTAGTGATAAAATATAAGTGTTCGAGTATAAGTTATACATACGTATACTGGAGACCATTTTACGTCATATCTATATCTATACCAATATATACTAATATTATAAAGAGGAAAGATTTGTATTTTTGTATGTCATGAAGAAACTCAAAAACTACTCGACCGATTTTAAAACTTATTTCACCATTAGAAAGCTACATTTTCACCGAGTAACATAGACTTATTTTATTATATTTATATTATATTATTTTATATTTATTTTCAGAAATAATTAGGGATACCTACTAAAACTTGAATAATTTAACACAAGGTGTAAAGAAATTTTGTATGGAATTATCTCTAGATCTACTGAACTGTTTTTAAAAATTATTTCACCAATAGAAAGCTACATTAGTACACATAATCAGCGAGTAACATATGCTGTTTTTATCTACAGTGCGAAGCCGGGGCGGAGCACTAGTATTGTATATACGGAGACCGACGTGTTTTGAATTTAATTCCCAACATTTTAACATAAAAGGCAGAGGTTGAGGCTTAATTAGTTGGATTTCATTAAATAACAAGTTAAATTAGAAGATTACTTAATGTTCTAACATTATGCGGATTTTATTGTTCGGAAAATGGATTTTGCATACCATTGACCTGTTTGTGGTCGCTCTGTTT
Source organism: Anthocharis cardamines (assembly GCA_905404175.1). NCBI lineage: Eukaryota > Metazoa > Arthropoda > Insecta > Lepidoptera > Pieridae > Anthocharis > Anthocharis cardamines. Next base: position 1,249,998 of record FR989972.1, on the reverse strand, counting down.
CGACATATTTCAAATATTTATAGCGGTACGGGAATTATAATTTTATTGTTTGGTAGCGATCGTAATTTAAATCAGAACAGTAATTTCATATAAGTATTTTTTTCATCTATACTTATTATTATAATGAGGAAAGATCTGTATTTTTGTAAGTTATGAATAAACTCAAAAACTACTGGACCGATTTTTTTTTTTATAGCAAACGGGCAGACGGCTCACGTGATGGTAAGTGATCACCGCCGCCCATAGACATCCGCAACACCAGAAGGCTTGCAGGTGCGTTGCCGGCCTTTAAGAAAGATGTAGGATCGCTTCTTGAAGGTTTCCAAGTCGTATCGGTTCGGAAAAACCGCCGGCGAAAGCTGATTCCACAGAGTGGTTGTGCGAGGCAAGAAGTGTCTCAGGAATCGAGCAATTGTGGACTTCAAAAAGTTGTGGATTTTAAAAATTCTTTCACCAATAGAAAGCTACATTATCAGCGAGTAACATAAGCTACACTGCACCCGTGTGAAGCCTGGGCGCATGCTAGTATCTAATATATACGCATATGTTATATTGCTCTACCGGACCTAATAATCTTTGTCCTGCCTTTTTAGATTTTATGGTGGGAGAGGAATGAATTAGTTTAGTTTAGAGATAATAATGTTTTTTTTTTTACTATGATATCCATAAGTCTACAACGATACACGAAAATTCAAAATAGAATAAGTAGATAGTCGAAATTTAAATATGTCAAGTGATGGTGAAGCTTGTCTTTTAATGAAATTATGAAAAAACCCCTACATACAAATCAGATCCAAGAAAAAAGATTTAATTCGTGTGTTTTGCCCATATAGGTATGGGATGCCAAACAAAGCCTAAATAAACACAACATATTAGGTGAACGAGAGTCCTGTCAATACAGACTGGAGGGAAGTATACTCAAAATTAAATTAAAACTCTCACTGTAGAAACTTACCACGTATCAACGTCCCAATACAAACAAACATTTTTGACTACCCTCAAAAAATTAAATAAAATAATTTTATACCGGATTAAAACGCAATTTATTTTTTATCCCGACGCGGACGTTTCGAGTGCTTTTCAACAAACATAATAATTATAATTAGAAATCTAAAACCCAAGTCAAACTTACTTAAAAACAAGACAAAACACTGTTAGTCAATATTGCCATAATACAGAAAATTACACCGTAAGAATAGATCGCGTTAATATGGCAACTTTGTTAAAAAATCAAATCAGACAGTCAGTTGTTTTTTGTTGTGTTTGTTATTGTCAGGAGAAGGTTCGTAAATTATCGTAATCATAGCGCTTATACAATTCAAACTTTTTTGATGTGAATAGAACCTTATGGCATTTGACATAACATTGAGAGAATGCGTGCTGCAAATATCGTCAAAGAGGATTGAAATCAATATTCATTAACCCCTTTGATTATTTATATAAATAATCTAAGGTTAACCCATTAGCGCCCAGAGGACACAATTTTTTCTGGCGCAATTTTAACCATCATCATTCGAAAGAGCACACTCGAAAACATAGGAAACAGTAGCTCTCGATTTTTTTCTGTTCGAATTCATCACGTGGCAACAGCTCAAACTCAGATGTCAAAATTGTGTCCTCTGGGCGCTAATGGGTTAAGACAGGACAACTTCTGTCGGGTCCGCTAGTAAAAGATAACATCACCGTCATAAAGATATTTCAAAAGACAGACTGAACAATGATAACAGGAAGATATGACAACCCCGGGCAGCCAGTTAAATGTTAATTATTCGTATGAAGAAAGTTCTTGCACATTACGAGACTATGAGGATAAGTAGTCTCACGGGACAAGGCATTATGTTACATTATTATAGTCCAAGAGCTGATGACTACTTTATATTTATTTTTTATTCAGTAACAATTGAATACGGATTGAATGATTTACGGAACAAATATTAGTAATGAAAAATTTATAGGGCAGAAATAAAAGAAAAAGTAAGATAATATCAAAATAATACTATTATATAAATCAAAGGTCGGGATAAATAATATATTCCTCAGAAACGGAACGGCTTTTCAGTAATTACTTATACAATAACTCTATGAAATGCTTTCAAACTCCGTTTAATATTATTGATTTATGGTCATTCTATGATCAGAGTTCATCAAATTTTAGGGGTGTTTGTGATAACATGTATATTTTTTTATAAAATGATACACATATGTTATTACAATTTTGTATTCTCTACATCTGTTGAAATAAAGTTGTAATTTTTATGGTTTAGACCTAAAAATATAAGTTTCAAGTAATGACAGATAAAAAAATTTCATTGTCTTTAGCTGCTGTTTAATAGATACAATGTCTTGTTAAAATAATTAATTTTCAAATATATCTGACAGTTTCTTCTGTCGGTTTATATATTATTTTTAGTCTGTAATTCTAACTTCTTTAAATAAATCAGCAGTTTTTAACTAATTTTACTGTTAACACTCAGTGGCGGGACCATCATACAAGCCCAAAAGCCCGGCTTGCTCTATTAATGCAACCATAACAAGAAAAATAATAATTCCCTTAATGTAATTAAGTAGATAAAGTTTAGGTTTAAAGACATTTATTCTCATAAAGACTTACATTAGTCACTTACATGAGAACATTAAAAAGAATAACAAAATTTTAATTCGTTATGTTCGTCATTGTAATTATGTGTGTACTCAATTAACACATTCGTCTATTTTGTGTATTTTTTTAAAACGTATTCTGCTAATTTTGTTTTGAATGTGTTTTGTACATTTTTAATGTGTGCAGGTATATTATTATAAAGCTGCGCTCCTTCATATGTTAATGTTTTTCTATCATAGGACGTTTTAGTTTTAGGTAGGACTAGAAAGCTGGCTCTTCTTGTTCTTCGTTGTCTAAGGTGTTTTGCTTTTGTGAAAGTGATACTGGAATGAATGTTTTTGTCAATAATTTTCCGGATTAAAAGACATGAGTGGTAAATGTATAACTGTTGTATGGTCATAATTTTTGTTTCATTATAGATTTTTGAGGTAAGTCATATATAACTTATATGATTATAATATATAAATTATATATAAGCACGTATTACGTTAAAGTTGGTAAGTCGGGCTTGTATGTCCGGCTGCTATCACTGCGAAAAGTCCAGTTAGTTTCTAAGGCCATATGGGCCAAAAACAATAGAATAATTTCGAAAAAAAGTATAAAAAAAGGCTAAACTTTAAGATTGAGACAGTTATTTTAAAGAACCTATGTATTTGAATTAAAATTTAACGAAAGTTCATCGATAAATATGGATTAAAATTTACTTCAGCGGCTCTTGGGCTATATTCTTCGTAATCAGATTAAAGGTTCCACGAAATCCCTTAAGACATAATGTTAATTAACTTAGCTTTTGTGTAGTGTTCCAATATTACCTCTGTGCTTTTGATAAGTAGCGCAAAGAGCTTGTATTTTTAGTTGTATTCAATAGAAAGTCCATTCAATTAGAATTCAAGTCTCGTTTGTACCGTTAGGCTAGGCAGGTATGCCTTACGTTAAGATGGGTCGTGGGTTCGAATCCTCCCAATATAATGTTTTAAATTTTCTGTAAATATGTTTTCCCTACGTTTAAGACGACGTAAGTGGTAGAGAGGAATATCGAAAATTCGCCCGGGTAACGAACCATAGATAGAAAGATGTTTCAGACTTTGGATTTCTGAAATCTTTAAGTAAAAAACAGATAGGCAAAATATATTTTACCGGATTAAAACGCGATTTTTTCAACTTTTAGAATACTTTTCAGCAAACGTGGTCACAGACAGACTGTAGATGAATAATATGTATAATAAATTTTAAATAGGTTGTTATTTGACTGATGAATGACTAAGCTCCAAAACACCCTCACCATATCTAACATAAAAAATAATCATCAAAATCCATGCATAATTGGCAGAGTTATCGCGTAACAATCAAATATACAAACAAAAAAAAAACATACAGGTGAATTGAGAACCTTATCCTTTTTTGAAGTCGGTTAAAAAGAAAAGATGCTGGAAGCCTTGGAGACGGGAGGAATAATTTTTAACCTTGGAAAATATTCCAACCTCGGACAAAATCTGGATACAGAGCTAATCACCTACTTGCCTGTAAAGAAAACGGTGAAACAGACACAGAAATGGGTCTGCCCCATGCTCCACTAGGGGACTTGGGAATCCACTTTACTATTGGATTTAATTAAAATCGATTTACTGAAGGCCACAGTTACTAGAGATAAGCATCAAATATTCCAAATGGCCTGAAGATAATTAGGTGAACCCACATTAAGGAGCTTATCCCTCAAGTAATTTACAGGCGAGCGTATCTAACCTTACTGCAAAAATATACGAATATATTATAGCGGTTGTATTCATTGGATGAACGAAAATCACCATAAAACTTCAACTTCAACTTCCTTCCACGTACAACTAAACTGTGGAATGAACTACCAGCATCAGTGTTTCCATCCGATTACGACCTCGTTACTTTTAAAAAACGAGCCTATAAATTTTTAAAAGGCCGACAACGCATCTATGACCTTTGATTCACGGATGTCCATGGGCGGTAGTGATTACTTACCATCAGGTAACCCACCTGCTCTGTTGTCCGCGCTGATATAAAAAAAAAAAAAGCAGTGATGACAAATTCAGAAACACCTATTTCCTCCAATATAATGCCACACTAGTATATTACATTATTCACATATTACACCAGTTAGTGTACTAGTTGCTCGAAGTAAAAATAGGTCGAGAGCGCATCATCAACTGATGTTCTGTGGCTGAGGTATCACCTACCATCAAGTGAACCTCATGCTCGTCTGTCGATATCTAACATAAAAAAAAACTAGTTGTACTTCGATGTGTATTAGTATAAAGTATGGCACAATGACCCAAAATGAGTATTGGCCTCCGTCAATAGGAGCTTCCATTTTGATATGTCCTGAGCCATCTCCCGAAAGTTATCAATTCAGAAACAGCGCAAATCCATCTCCAACCATTGTGCCTTCCCAAATACGCACGCTTTACTACACGACCTTTTTTTATGTTAGATATCGACAGACGAGCATGAGGTTCACTTGATGGTAGATGATACCTCAGCCAAACAACATCAGTCAATGATGCGCTGTCGACCTAGTTTTTACTTCGAGCATTCGGAAATCCATAGACTGAAACTGAAACGCGCACTTCAGTTTTTCCATCTATAAACGGTGGTTCGTTACCCGATCGGAATTTCGATATTTCTCCCTCCCGATCAATGCCCGAAGTTACTAGACGTGGGAAAAATATGCTTACAATAAATTATAAACATATTATCGTCCCGGTGGGATTCGAACCCACGACCCATCGATGCGCACGCCGGGTGTTCTACCGACCGCGCCAACTAGCCCGTCATTATCGGGCCAGCTCTCAACAAACAAACACAAATACTAGGAAACTATAAAATTATATCAGTAGTCATATAAAAGAAACTCGTAATATTTCAAAGGAAATCCCTTCACAAAGCTCAAATAGCATTTTAAACTTGTTATGCGTTGCCTATGCATAACTTAAGCTTAGCACTCAAGAAACAAGGAAGCCATTGAAAGAGCACAGCGTGGGATAAACGGAATCTTCTGATCACACAGGTTGATTGCTAAGATGTGTGCTATGTAGATGTTTTTGTATGACAAACATGAGCCCCTACTATGGTTTTGTCAACGAAATTAAATACTTTTCAGAATAAGGTATTCTGGCCAGAGGGTTTAGTTTTTCGTAAGTTTCGAAAACCGGTTCACTTGATCACTTGATGGTAGGTGATACCTCAGCCACACACACATCAGTTAATGATGCGCTGTCGACCTAATTTTTTTAATTCGAGCATTTGGTATAACTTATGTATTTTAATGCGCTGATCACTATTATACTCAAAATACCCGCAAATTTGATTTTCCAGGTCAAATCGACAAAAAATATGATTTTTCGAATATTTTTCACGTTTATTTAGAAAAATATTGATTTTTAAGAAAAATGTTTCAAACAAAAGTTTTAGTTGTAAATACATGGGTACACGGTTCAGAACGATCGGAGTTATGTTCTAAATGGAAGTACACCCGTATCTCGAAAAATAAACATTCATGAAACGTAGGAATCTTATTCTTTTATACCTTATTTTCTATTTCATTCTGTAGCAAAGCCTCATGAAAGATTTTTGATTACTTACATTTTATTTTGCGTTATCACTATACCATGCTGAGTTAAGTGGCCTCTTTATATATAGCTTAAATATCTAAGTAGTTAAATAGTTTTATATGTATATAATGTAGATGTGATTGGAGCGGAATGAGCGCAGCTTCCGTGGAGCGACTCAAATGGCTTTTGGGTTTGTGGGCAGATCTGGGCAAACTTTAGGACGATTTGAAAAAAAAAGTGTCCCAATAAACTTTAGCAAATTAATGTTTTTTTTTGAAGTCTGAATTTTCATTTTTAAATGATTTTTTTTAAATGAAGAAACTTTGGAAATGTTAACTCCGCTTCAAAATGCCTAAATATATTTATTTTTATTTCTTAAGTCAACATTCTGACGGGTCCGCTAGTTCGAAAATAAATTTAAAACGTGTGATTAAAATATTCGTATATAAACGGTAGGGGTAAAATAAATAAACTAAAATAAACAATCTTGTATCGTCAGAATGTCGTAGGTAGGAATCGTAAATGGTTGAACTTACTATCTTCGTATGATTTCCCCGGGGTATCGTACGATAAAATGTAACGCCTGTTCAATATTTTCAGCATTACACATCGCGGCGTATTGTCTCTGACTTTTTTTGATGAATCTGTAATAATTTTATAAAGAGTAGTTTGAAAAGTATTGTATGTATGTAAGCCGATTTCTACCGACTTCCCTTAATATATCCATTTGTTGTGGATATTCCTCGAATCCGCACAGTTCGCTTCGCATCTTCATTCCTTGTTAAAACTGCGAAAGAATGGAACTCCCTTCCGGCTTCTATCTTTCCGGACCACTATAACTTGGGTATTTTTAAGGCCAGGGTGAATAGGCTTCTTCTAGACAGACGTGCCCCTTCTTAGATCGCATCACCACTTACCACCAGGTGGGATCGCGGTCAAACGTCTGACTATTATGCATAAAAAAAAAAAATATATATTTAACCTAAATATACTAACAAACTTTGGAATGAATTGCCTACTTCAATGTTTCCAACTAATTACAAGCTCGAGTTTTATTGAGAGCGATGGTAGAAAGGTTTGTAAAAATGAAACTTCGGAGCTGATCCATCCAAGTAATAATATATATTACTTGAAAGTACAGTGCAAAGAGTATAAAAACTATTGGTACGGTGTTAGTAGCTTATTTCTAGATGTAATAATAATGTTAAAAATCTATGGAATTTAATGTGTCCGGGTTAGCTTGGTTACAGCTATGTAACTCTCGTCGGTTTCAAAAAATGACTCTAACATTTTTAAAAGGCCGACAACGCACCTGAGTCATTTTAGTCGTGACCATGAGCGTTGGTGATTATCATCAGGTACCAACTACTCTGTAGTAAAAAAATTAAAAGCTGTGACTATGGCGGATACCTTTCGCTTTACTTTGAGTCTTTCTCGTATTGTATGAAAATTCGAAATTTCGCAGTACTCATGGTTTTTGAAATGACTAACATTTTGAAAATTTTCACCCTTCGCCAGTGATATCTATATATATCTGTCTATAGATGTCTATATAAGCGCGTAGGCACAGCGATAATTAAGTACACGTAGCGATGTAGCTACGGGCGTAGTACGTAGCGTCGTGCTACGTAGATGTAAGCTTATAATAATATGTACTCGTATATAAGAAAATGTAAACTAAGAAGTCGTTCATGAAAAACTGAACAAGCAATATGCATTTTTTTTATGTTAGATATCGACAGACGAGCAAGAGGTTCACTTGATGGTAGGTGATATCTCAGCCACAAATATCAGTCAATGATGCGTCGACTTCCTTTTTATTTCGAACATTCGGAATTCATAGACTGAAATTTAAACGCGCAATATGCACTTCACGGTTACATAACCCGGTCGGAATTTCGTTTCGTTTCTCCAACCCGTTCAATGCCCGAAGTTACCAGACGTGGGTAAGACAGTAGAAGTCGAACCCACGACACATTTATGCGCACAGCAGCCGGGCTAGCATGACCGCCACGAGATATGTCGCGGACGAGAGAAGACAAACTAAGATTTAAGATATCTCGATATATTATATCTCGACATCGACAATTTTGACAGAAAAGATATCTCGATCGACAAATATATCTATTTTTGATATTAAAAGTCGAGTTTTAACTGTAATTGTCATGTTAGACCCGAAAGAAATAAAGCGATAGTCGATTAAAACACGAGAAAACGGTAGACAAAATTTTGTCGCGCTTGTCATGCTAGCCCGGCTGGTGTTCTACCAAACGCGGCAACGAGTCCGTCAATTTTATTTCCCAAACCTTCTGATACAATAATCCAAAACACGGCATAATAGTAACATATCGGCAACATAAGTTAATACCTTAACTAGGTACACTATTTCACCCATTTTAGCCTACTTACTCAAAAAATTCAACAAGTCCCATTTAAACTGAGTCAATTAATCATCGCGGAACGGTAAATCAAAAGGTAATTACGGGAGAAATCCTTTAATTTTCCTCTGCTGATGAAACTTGAAGGACTTTATAGCTATTACTTCGGTAATTGGCAGGTAAACTGGTAGGAAAGTTGACCAAGTCGTGAAACAATCGCTTTCATTTTGGCCCACAAATGTTGCCATGTTACAAAAATCTTGACAATTTTAGGGAAAATTGCAAACATGTGTGCTGTGTTTTTTATGTATTTACTAATCATCGAACAGTTTTACATAGTAAGTTTATACCCTATATAAAGCCATAACACAGTAATAAAATGAAATAAAAATAAAAAAGACTTTTATTTTTTTGCAGTCACGTTACATAATACAGTTATACGTATAATTTATTGAAGAGAACAAAATACCAAAAATAAAATGTCAAACGACAAAAAATACCACAATAGTATAAGATAATAATATAGGATTACAAAATGTTATAAAATAATTTTTTATAGACAGTAAAATTAGGTTCGAAGAAATCACGTTATTGGTAAAATTTACTACTGTACTTTGACAACTATTTTCGATCCCACAATATCTGAATCAATTTTATATGAAACAGTTTCTGTTTACTTTATTTTCTTTTTCTTAAATTGAATTATTTATTTTATCTTTAATTATTGAATAAGGCAGTATTGATATTGTCAAATGAGCTGTTTGATTTAACTCACCTTCGTTAAATAAAATTATAACGTTATAAGCAAACAAACAAACAAAAACACTTTATTGAACATAATAATAAAAATACAAAAAGTGTTGATCCCACTGAAAATAAATGTTTAAATAAGAGCCAAGTTCAATATCATGATACGGTGTTGTTGTCGACTTCGACCGACAAAAGAAATGATATGTAAATGGGTGCCAAGTTCTGTAGACGATCCCGAAATTTATTTATAAGAACGTATGTATATCTATCGAACCTCAACAATGACTTGGCTATTTAAATAAAATACTGTATACCGGATTTATTATTTATATTGTTTAAATTATTTATCCCGACGTTTCGGATGCTTTACAGCAACCGTGGTCGCGGGGAGACAGAAAGATGACAGTTGTCTGATATTTTGGTATTTTGATATTTTAATAAATCGCGTTTTAATCCGGTATACAGTATTTTATTTAAATGTGTGATACTCGCGTTAATAAAAGACAATATAATGACTTGGCTAGTTTTCACATACTAGTCATCTTATATTTGACTAATCAACTTGTCATCTTTATGTAATACGCGAATTATTGTATTTATCTTCTTCTAAATATTTTTCTATGGATATTGTCTCCCTGATGAGGTAATTTATTTGTTTGTTTTATAATTTTTATTTATTTTTAAGGTTGTAATTTCATTGTACGTTGATATATTAGTTATATTTGTAACTAGTTTTCGTCCCACCGGAACGTCATGTTTATAATTTTCTTTAAGCATGTCTTCCCCACATCTGGTTACTTCGAGCATTCAAAGGGGTGGGAGGAATATCGAAATTCCGTCCGGGTAACGAACCACCGTTCCTAGGTGGAAAAACCGTGAAGTGCACTCAGTCTATTGATTTCTTTAACAACATTTACTAATGTTGTATGGCTGAGGTATCACCTACCATCAAGTGAAGCTCGTCTGTCGATATCTAACATAAATGCGTGCTCAAACTATTTCTTCTTTTGATAGACTGGTGAAGGAACATTACCTTTCCCTTCCTTAATCCCCAATGCGAGATACTGATAAATAAGAAATGTTGTAAATCTCTTTTAAGTATAGTTGTTTCTTGGAGACATATTACTGATTTATAGTTTAAGTGTTATTAGAATAGTGCACCAACCTAGCAGTTTTTCGGCCTAGCAATCTCCTTAAATGGTTGCCTGGAAGAAATTACTATTAGTAATAAGGCCGCCTTTTGTACAATTTTTTCTATCATTTTATTGATTTAAATTGGGTTGATCGGAAAATTCTTGCCGTTTTCATGTAAAAAATTCAAAGACCTGTTTTATGTTTTACATAACAGTTTATTTAGTAAAGTAATCTCCATCTCAATCTATGACCTACTGCCAACGATCTGGCAGACTGTGGCGTCAGAAGAATCTTCGCAAAACAAAATAATATTGAAAATGACGCAGCAAATTCAGCGCGCGAGTGGTGCGCTGTACCACCGCCTCTTCACCCCGCGCCCCGCCGCCGCTAAAACAACTTTCTAAAATACTTGGTCGCCGCGGCGGGGACACTGCGCGGCTAGATCTCACGGCGAATGCATGTCATATCTTTTGCTCTGTACTCTGTTTAATGTGCTCGTAAATTCGTATTTAATAATTAATTTTTATATCAAATAATATTGTAAAATCGTAAATACAGTTGTTATAATATGTGGATTAGTTTTTGATTTGATATACCCAGTAGGCTATCCACATAATTGGTGACCCCGACGTGATTCAGCCACCTTCCTCCACATTGGTGACCCCGACGTTCGAGAACATTCGAGAACAAGATGGCGCAAGAAGCTTCTACAGACAATGAGGTTAACAAAGTTGGAGTGCGGCTACCTCCGTTTTGGCCAGATGATCCCGCATTATGGTTTGCTCAGATTGAGGGACAATTTTATTTAGCCGGAATAACATCGGATACGACGAAGTTTTACCACATATCCTCTCAACTGGAACAACGATTTGCGCAGGAGGTAAAAGATATTATTAAAAGTCCTCCCTCGGAAAACAAGTACCTCAAATTGAAGACCGAGTTAATAAAAAGGCTTACAGCTTCTCAAGAAAAGCGTATCCAGCAGCTTTTAGCTCAAGAGGAATTGGGAGATAGGAAGCCGTCTCAATTTTTGAGACATTTACAGAACTTGGCAGGTCCAGCAGTTCCAGAGGAATTTCTACGGACATTATGGACAGGTCGGTTACCATTAAATATTCAAACAATAATAGCTTCACAAAAAAGTCTCAGTTTAGAAGCAATTGCTGATTTGGCAGATTCTGTTCACGATATTGTACAACCCTCCCAACAAGTTTGCACTTTAAATAATAATATTAAAAATAATGAAATTTCAGAATTGAGTAAACAATTAGAAAGTTTAACGAAAGAAGTAGCTTCATTGAAAAGTAAATTCCATAAATCACGGCCACGTACCCCATCACGTGACAATAATCACCGTCACAGATCTAGATCGAGATCGAGGTCTCGAAATTTAGATTTTTGTTGGTATCATCAGAGATTTAGAAATCGAGCACATAAATGCATTAAGCCATGCAATTATAATTCACAGTCGGAAAACGGCATGAGCAGCCGGAATTAGCGGCAACCGACTGCCAAATTTCACCAGGCCGCATTTTTATAGTGGATAAAATAACTAAAATGAAATTTCTTATTGATACAGGTTCTGATTTATGTGTTTATCCACGCAGAGCATTGAGAGAGCATCGAACGAAGACTGACTACCAGCTGTTTGCAGCTAATGGCTCAATAATCACTACTTATGGTTGGGTTCAGATTCATATTAATTTAGGATTGCGACGTGATTTTAAATGGAGATTTGTAGTTGCCGACATTTCTAAACCGATAATTGGTGTTGATTTTCTTTCTTTTTATAATCTGTTAGTAGATTGTCGTCAGCAACGCCTTATTGACGGATTGACATCACTCGCAGTTTCAACATCAATTGAAAAGGCATCTGAAAGTGACGTGACTTCTATCAAGGTAATTTCTGGAGATTCTATTTACCATCAAATCTTACGTCGGTATCCAGATATAACGCGCCCAGCAGGTACTTATAAGGAGCCAAAGCATAATACCGTGCATCATATTCGGACAACTCCAGGTCCGCCAGTTTCATCTCGACCTCGTAGACTTCCTCCTGATCGATTGAAGGTTGCACAGAAGGAGTTTGAAGATATGCTACAAGCTGGAATAGCACGCAGGTCAGATAGTCCATGGTCTTCTCCTCTTCATTTAGCTCCCAAGAAGGATAACAGCTGGAGACCTTGTGGTGACTACAGAGCTTTGAACGCGAGAACATTGCCCGACTGCTATCCAATCAGGCATATCCAAGATTTTACTCATTTGATAGCAGGTAGCACTATATTTTCAAAAATCGATTTAGTAAGAGCGTACAATCAGATACCGGTTTTTAAAGACGATATACCGAAGACTGCTATTACTACACCGTTTGGATTATTTGAATTTTCATATATGACATTTGGTCTTCGAAATGCAGCGCAAACATTTCAGCGTTTTATTGACGAAATGCTCAAAGGATTTCATTTTTGCTATGGATACTTAGATGACATTTTAGTATTTTCTCAGAACTATGATGAGCACCTGGATCACCTGCATCAATTGTTCCAGAGACTATCAGATTATGGCATCTTAATAAATTCCGCTAAGTGTGAGTTTGGTGTATCTAATATAACTTTTCTGGGTCATAAGGTTTCATCAACTGGAATATGTCCGGTGCAAGAGAAAGTACAGGCAGTGATGGACTTTCCAGTTCCGAAGAATATTCAAGAACTACGTCGATTTCTGGGTATGTTTAACTTTTATAGACGTTTTATCCCAGGCGCATCATCTATCCAAGCTCCACTCAGTTTAGCTCTTGCCGGACCCAAAAAGAAAAGCAAACAAGCTATTGAGATGAGCCCAGTTGAAATGGAATCTTTTAACGCATGTAAGTTGGCTCTTTCTAAAGCGACCACGCTAGCACATCCTAGAACTGATTGTGATATCGCAATTCATACGGATGCATCAGACAATGCGATTGGGGCTGTTTTACAACAACGTGTGAATGACACCTGGCAACCTTTAGCTTTCTTCTCACGTAAACTTAAGCCATGTCAAGTTAAGTATAGCCCATATGATCGAGAGCTTTTAGCTATTTATGATGCTATTCGATATTTTCGTCATATGCTAGAAGCAAGAGTTTTTGCCGTTTATACAGATCATAAACCACTTACATATGTTTTTAATTCAAATCGAGATAAATGCTCACCTCGTCAGTTTCGCTATTTAGATTTTATATCTCAATTCACTACTGATATCAGGTACGTGGCCGGTACAGATAATGTGGTAGCCGACGCACTGTCTAGAATAAATGAGATCGCAGATGTAATTAATTTTGAAGAGCTTGCACGAACTCAGGTTACAGATACTGAACTGCAAGAACTTTTAAAGAAAGAAACTTCACTTAAATTAGAAAAAGTAAATTTACCAAATTCTTCAAGTTACATTTATTGTGACGTATCAATGGCAAACTCGAGACCTTTTATAACTAAGAATTTACGAGAGCAAGTTTTTAATTATTTTCATGGATTTAGTCATCCTGGAGCCAGGGCAAGCATTAAATTGATTTCCCAAAGATTTGTTTGGCCTGGAATGAAAAGAGATTGTCGCCGCATGGCAAATTCATGCACAGAATGCCAACGTAATAAAGTCTTCCGCCATACTTCCTCTCCTTTAACTCCTTTTTCAAGCCCAACTCAACGTTTTTCCCACGTCCACATGGACATCGTGGGCCCGTTACCTTATTCTTCTGGTTTCAGATATTGTCTCACGATCATCGATCGCTTTACACGTTGGCCTGAGGCAATTTCTTTACCAGACATCTCGGCAGAAACGTGTGCCCGAGCTTTCATCTCCGGCTGGGTTGCACGCTTTGGCTGCCCTGAGAAGATTACGACAGACAGAGGCAGGCAGTTTGAGTCCCACCTGTTTCACAACATCGCTGCTCTGCTAGGCGCAGTGCATCGCCCAACTACAGCCTACCATCCAGCAAGTAACGGTATGGTGGAACGTTTTCATCGTCAGTTGAAGGCAGCTATCATGTGTCACAAAAATAATCAATGGTCAGAGGTACTTCCACTTGTTTTACTTGGTATACGCAGTGTGTGGAAAGATGATATTAAATCCTCTGCAGCTGAGCTGGTTTACGGAGAACAATTACGACTTCCTGGCGAGTTTTTCTCTTCTAAAGCTACTACTATCACAGACTTCACTGACTTTGTTTCACGCTTACGTAGCTACATTAAAAACCTTGCACCAGAGCCGGCGCATTGGCATTCCAATAAAACTTTCTATGTTCCTAAGGGCTTAGACACAGCTGAGCATGTTTTTCTTCGCAAAGGGCCTATTAAAAGATCGCTAGAATCGCCTTACTCCGGTCCGCATAAAGTACTGGAACGAGGGAAGAAAACCTTCAAGATCGACTTGTGTGGTAGACATACCTATGTCACAATCGATCGCTTAAAACCTGCTTATTTGCTTAATAATTTACAGAATGAAGTTCAAATTAATAACAGCAAGTCGTCAGCAGCGGAGCCAATCAAGACAAGAAGTGGTCGTGTGGTTCGTTTTCCTGACTACTATCGACCGTAGCTGGCTCCGGTCTCGGTGGGGGAGTAGTGTGGCGTCAGAAGAATCTTCGCAAAACAAAATAATATTGAAAATGACGCAGCAAATTCAGCGCGCGAGTGGTGCGCTGTACCACCGCCTCTTCACCCCGCGCCCCGCCGCCGCTAAAACAACTTTCTAAAATACTTGGTCGCCGCGGCGGGGACACTGCGCGGCTAGATCTCACGGCGAATGCATGTCATATCTTTTGCTCTGTACTCTGTTTAATGTGCTCGTAAATTCGTATTTAATAATTAATTTTTATATCAAATAATATTGTAAAATCGTAAATACAGTTGTTATAATATGTGGATTAGTTTTTGATTTGATATACCCAGTAGGCTATCCACAGACTGTTAATGCCATCGGCTTAGAAGCTCGGAGACAGTGAGTTAAAATAATCATTTAAGAAGTTCCTAATCTCATACTGAGTATTCAAATTTTTCTCCTGAAGAACATTACTTAGGGCCCGGAAAATATGAAACTCGGTTGGTGAAAGATATGGGCTGTAGGCTGGATGTGGTAAAACATCCCAGCCTTAATCCAAGAGTTTTTGTCTTGTTATCGTTGCGATATGTGGCCTTGCATTGTCGTGGAGAAAACGGGCTTTATGATTTTGAGGGCGTACTTTTTGTAATTGGGACCAATTTTTTATAATTAATTGCAGTAATAATGAGCGCTGATATTAGTATTTTCTGAAAGCAACTCGAATTATAAAATTCCGTGAACATCCCACCAAACACAACATGATTATGCCGGATTGTAACGGTTCAATTTCGGCTCTGGTTCTGGGCTACAATCTGCAACTATCCACTGACGCCTCCGTCGGTAATTAACATATACGACTCACTTTTCATCTCCGGTAATAATAGTGCTGAACCAGTCTTTTCTTAGACTAAAAGAGAGCAGTGATTTTCACACTTCTACTGGGCAAGTACGGTCATGGTCGGTAAATTTGCAAGGGACCTGACCTAACTTTCTCATCTTATCATTCGAAGCTAGATTTGTCACAATCTTGGATTGAACACAGTTAAATGTCACTGCCAACTCGCGCGTAGTTTGGCGAGGGTTACTCTCCACCACACGTCGTAATTCCTCATCGTCGGCCAGCCCGGACGGGGCTCTTCTTCCAGGCTATAATTTCCAGATCGAATTCGATCAAACTACCACCTGGCTGTTTTTTCATTCACAGCATCTTGACCAAACTCGGCACATGTAGGACAACAAGATTCGGCCGCCGACAACCCCAATAAAAAATTGTATAGGAGACACTGCCGCTTGCCGCCTGTGTTTAAGTTTATTTTGTCGGGCATGTTTATACGTCTATGTCCTGAAAACTAATGCGTCATAATCAAGAGCTCATAGTCTTTTATATGCCCTACTAAAAACCTTCTAGAAAGTTCCTGATTGTTCTTTCTAGAAATATATTTATAAACGGCAAGAATTTTCCGATCAACCAATACTTTATGTTTATTTAATTTCTGGTGTACAATAAAGTATTTTTCATTCATTCATACATTCATGCTCTGATTCTCTTTGATTTCTCTGCTGTAACAAAAAAAAAGATATTATTTATATAATCTAATATGGAACTTATATATTTTTAATTGGATACCGACAAACAAGTACATACATTTGATGATCACATCGGGCAATAAACGGGATTCGAACTTGCGGCCCAATCGGACGCAAAGTATATTTTCAAAAATGCCAACGACAATATTTAAATGAATAATTGAGAATATAGTAGACAAACCTCTATTGGAACGAAGTTCCTTATCGCGCGTTGTGAAAGGGGGCTAGACGGAAAAAAATCTTACGAAAAGTTGTCACGACACTTTTTGCTATAGTTCCGCGCATCTATGACGTGTATGAAAGAATAGACAGACAGAGTACATATATATATTATATATAACTTCGTTCCATCCGGGTGTCCCTTGACACCTCTCAACTTTTTATATTTAAATTTCGAACATCATATTCTATTTTCAAGTTCAAATATAAAGGTACTTTAAATAACAACACTGGCAACATTATACAGCGTAGCGCCTCGTAAAATACATTTAAGTAGGGTTCATGTCACTTTAAGTAGAGCTCTTAAGACGTGGAGGTAACTTAATTGACACTTAAAGTATAAGATTGCACATATCCTATTTAATTTCAACGATACTTGAAGGTGTCATTTTGACTAGGATTTCCGCAGTTTTAGCTTCATTCTTCAAAACTCATTAAATTCATCACATCTGTTTCAAATGATACAAGTTCAGCACTGGTGATCCAAAGTTCAATTCCCGGCGGGAAAGAGTTTAAAAAATGTTTTTCTTTCAAAAAACAAGACCTTTAAAATGTTAAACAACAACAACAACAAAATTATATACACAACGACGACATGTTTAAAATTTTCGGTAAACATGTCTTCCCAACGTTTAGTAACTTCGGGTACTGATCAGCTGGGAGGAAAATCGAAATTCCGACCAGGTCACGAACCACCGTTCATAGGTGGAAAAACCGTGAGCACAGTGTGCGTATTGGTTTCAGTCTATGGATTTCTGAATGCTCGAAGTAGAAGTAGTTCGACAGCGCATTCATTGACTGATGTTCTGTGGGTGAGGTATCGCCTTCCATCAAGTGAACCTCATGCTCGTCTGTCGATATCTGACATAATAAAAATGTTAATGTATACACACGTTAAATTCAATATATTAATGACCCCAACACGCTACGCAATATCGGACTTAATTAAAATAATGATTAAATTGTATGACCCAATTTAATCAACAAAGGTACCGTTTTACATATTCCATTAGAGCTTCGAGATTTAATATTACCGCGAAGATAGAAGTCGGGGCACAGATCACTTTGCGCAGTTGGGATAACTTAAAAACCACAGAGCAGAAGTAATAATTAGAAGTGCAATATGTCATAATGTGTACCGGATCGACTGTCGCCAAATTCACACAAATGAATGGAGTATTTAATATTGCACATCGTTACAATTTTTGATTCGTTGTTTTTATTTAACTCAAAACTAGCTAAATCACACTGGTCCGACAATTGATAATATATCTTAGTGCTTGTGTGTGAATGAGTGTGTGTGTGTGTGAGTGTGTGTGTGTCATGTCATCACTCATCACATCTACTGTGATATCTACATTTTCGTTATTGTGAGTTTTTTTGTCCATGGGGTTTTATGGCGTCCCCCACCATAATATTCCATGGGCTACCATCTATTGGTGATAAAAAGTATTAAAAAAAATTGGACCACTTTAGGGCTGCAGCCCTGGTTCGACAGATTTACCTGTTGTATTGTTCCATTCTCTTCCTTCACTCATATCGTCAGTCACAACTCACACCGCACACCGCTCAAACACACTTCAGGCGCGGATCCAGCACTCAAAAAAGGTTGTGGTCCGAAAATCGGCAAAGTACCAGGACATCAGAAATATGGAACAAGTATTCTGTCGATCTATAGGTACTTTGCTGCGTTCCGAATCACGCACGATTCATAGTTTTTTTTTTATTTTTACTTTGTTAAGGCATTGGTATATTATCAGCCTATTCATATCACTATAGCGTGAAAATGTGCTGTCAACAATCTATTTGGGTTGTGGGAATGACAATATCTCTTATTTCCATTCTTCTCTTCATTTAATTAAAAATATTAATGCCAAAAATAAATTATGAAAGTGACGACGCACAATGGATTCTCTCAGTTGGAAATATTTAATATCGTGACAATTTTTGTAAATACAAATTAAAATATCACATAATTTATAAGGATCGTTAGAAAGGAGTTAAGGTTGGTTAGTGACGTGGACACTTTATTTTGGTAAAGACACTCGGTGTTGTGGTATAAAATATATTTTGTAATTGTTTTGTAAGCAATAAAAAAACATACCGTACTAAATTTAGTAGGTATTACTCATAATATAGTTTTGAGTGAGATAAAAAATATATTATTAACGACCAATAGGTCTATTACCAAAATCGAACGGGACAAAACGAAAGAACAAACAACTTCGTATTTTAACTTATTAAGAAAACATTTTCTATACTATTTACGATTATACTTACGATCATAGTCCAACGAAAGACATAATGTCTAATTGCGAACGACGGATCGATCATCAGATTCGTAATAGGAAAATGTACGATCCGTCAGCCGAAACTTCGTATTTTGTTTTGGTAATAGGCCTCCAAGTTCAGTCTTGCTTAGAAGTAGTACTTTTCATATGTATTTTTTAATGAACTGGTCTTTAGAAATACAATTTTGAAAATGCACAGGACAGAGGTGGAATTCGATGTTGTATCTTTCTTGTTAATTATTCTCTTCGAAAATATGTATATGTGTGTACATTTTTTCATACCTAAATTTATTTTATGTATCTTTCTATATTAAAACATTTTTTTTTACTTATAGGAATGCATTTACTTTTGTCGTACCATTCCTTTATTTAATTTCAAACAGGGAGTCGCGTCGTCTGTGTTCGGCCTAATTTCAACAACGACGGGTGTCGTTAAAATTAATTTTCTGTGTCGCCACCCAAGTTAATTGCACGTTTCACGACGTCACTTCCCAATGAGTAAACACTCAGCTTTATTCCAACCAACGTTTAACTGTGTGTACGTAGATTATCACAGCAATTCTCCAAGAATGTATGCTCTCTTTTGGTAAGTCACAAAGCTATTTGGACGTTAGTTGGATAGGGGAACCGGATATGAATAGTTGTGGATTAAATAGGCAGTACTTCCGGCCCAAACAATCTAATTTTTACAGGGATTTACGACCCGGATAGGAACAGTTGCAGCTTGTGGATTTTAAAAATGCTTTCATCAACAGAAAGCTACGTTATCAGCGCGTAACATAGGCTTTTATTTTTCTTTTTGTGTACATATACATTGCACCCGTGCGAACCCGGGACGCGCTAGTATTTTATAAGGTACTAGGGACATAAGATATGATTTGTATTATGAACGATATTTTTATCGTGAACTCTGTGTTTGTCTTCCCAGAAAATTACTGAAATACTGCCATAATATGAAATGAATAGTATCTTATCCGGATATTTCTGGAATTACATGAAATATTATCAAGATAGTGATCTGAGTTTAAAAGAATATAGGTTTAATCATAATCAAGTTAATAAAAGACAAGAATGCTGGTCACTAGTACTTATGATTTAAATGATCGGAAGTTCTTGTATATATGGAAAAACCCTGAAGGCTTCAGAAAAAAATATATAATACTTGATTTGAAATTAAATAATTGAAACATCACAATTCCAAATAACTTTAAAGCCTTAAATTATCGCTGTGGTAACATATTTTCATAGAAATACCATATACAAATTTATTTACACTGCACATAATTCAAACCAAACCAAATTCAAAACCAATTTACATAATGCATTCAGTTTTTGGTTATATAAACAATTTGTTAGCTAATTTATATAGGAACCACAGTCATTACGTGATCATACGGTACAAATCTGGACTGCCTCAGCGATTCGGTTTCGATTTTCGATTTTCAAGAAAACAATATTTTTGGTCGTCACAAAATACTGATTGACCGAGTCCCCTAGTGGGGCATGGGGCAAACACATTACTGTGTCTGTTTCACTGATTCTTTACAGGCAAGTAGGCGAACAGCCTTCTGTGCCCTGCCCGACCGATTTTTTTTTATTTAGTGTTTCCCCGGGATTCGAACCTAGAACCTCCAGAGCTAAATACATCTTGCTGACTACTAAGGCACGGAGATGATCAATTTTCTATATAAGGTCCGATAAAGGTTATTTTATTCCAACGAAAGATAACAATTAGTATTCATATTAAAACCTCAATACGTTTCAATTTGTAAGTAAAATATACATTGTTGCACTTAACATGAATTGTAGAATGTTTCAATAATATTAATTTTAAATGTGGTTGAAACAAAAGTGATTTTAGTGTTATGCGAAATGTGGCTTTGAAACTGGCGTTTCAATGACGCAGTCATTTTAGCCATAATCTATACTAATACATATTATAAAGAGAAAGATTTGTATTTTTGTATGTTATGAATAAACTCAAAAACTACTGCACCGATTTTAAAAATACTTTCACCAATAGAAAGTAACATTATCAGCGAGCAACATAGGGTATAGGCATTTTTTTATATAGTATATCTACAGTTGTGGTCATATAATTAAGAACGTTTACATGAAGACAACATTTTTTACAAACAGCGTCACATAACATAACGCATGTATGTTCTTTTATTTTTTATGGTATTACAAAATATTGCCATACTATTTGTACATTCATTATGCACATGAGTAATTTAAAAAAAATCCAGATAAATTTTATAGAGTACATAAATGTAGTACCTGAACGTAGGTCGTACCCCTACTGACTGGTCATATAATTAAGAACGCTGAATAATTTTATATATTTTTAAAATTTGTATAAAGAAAACCTTTGTGCTTGGTCACTTTTAGTATAACTTTGACGCCATTAATTGTTGTAAAAATAATAAAACGTGCTTTTTTCTTATAAAACAATGGGAATAATTAAAGTTGTGATAAGTCTAGAAGAGAAGTTATAATAAAACTTCTCGAAAACAACTGGTCGTATAAAATGATAGCAGACAATCTTCAGTGCTTCAGTTTTCCATGCTGTAAAGCATTTTTGAACATATGAAACTATTTCAAATAAGCCGCGTGAGTTTAAAAAGAGGAAGTCATCTCCTTGAGTGGATAGAACGAAAGTTCGTTTGGCCAATCAGTATTCATTTAAAGGGTCCAATGAGATAAAAAAATTTTTTTTTGGCGAAAGTAACCCCCCTGCAATCTCGGCACGCACGGCACGAAGGCGTTTGGTAGAAGAAAGTTTATTCGGAAGGATAGCGTGGAAGATAACCATGTTGACACCGCGCCTTAGACATACCCGTATTGAATTTGCAAAAATATATGAGAACTGGATAGTCAGGCAATGGAAAAATATCCTTTTTCTGATGAAACTAAAGCAAATAGGGTTTGCTATGATGCAAACAATGCGTATGACGCCCTTCGAATAAAGTATTTGACCCTCGGTTCAGAAAAGTGACGTTAAAGCATGCCGGTGCAAACGTGAAAATTTGGGGGAGCTTTTCTGGCCATGGAGTCGGACCTGTTAGGCTCATAGAAGGAAACTTGGATCAATTCCAGTACAAAACTATACCGGAGTAAACAATGTTACCCTATGCTGAAGACATACTGCCTGTCATTTGGACATTCTAGCACGACGATGACCCTAAGCATACTGCACACAATAAAGGAATTCCTCGACTCACAATCTGTTTCTGTCTTAGAGTGGTCATCTTATAGCCCGGATTTAAATCCAATTGAGCACATTTGGTGTGAGTTTAAGAAAAGGGTATCTAATAGGCAGTATAGCAGTTTAAGAGAACTTTACGAGTTTTTTTAGAAGAATGGAACTCTATTTCTGTTGAAAAATGTCAAAAAATTATAGAGTCAATCATGTCGATTCAAGGCAGTAATCAAAAAGCCGTGGATATACCACTAAGTATTAATTTTAGGCTTAAAAGGTATTCACTTGCCCTCTGTATCGCAAGTGAACCTTTATAGTGTAACTTCATTAACTAAAATTTCATTTACATACTACTATCGAATAATTTATAGGTCGTTCTTAATTATTTGTCCAGTTTTGTTTCTATGTAAATTTTTACTATCTTTATTAAATGTATATAAGTCAAAAAACCTGCATGTTTTTTAATTTTTTTTTTGTAATTTAGTGAGCTTTATTCATGTGCCTTTTCCATAATTCAACGAATGACTTCTAAGTAGCATCTAATACAAAAAAATTGCACGTTTGATTAGAAATTCTCTCAAACTAAAAATCGTTCTTAATTATATGACCACAACTGTATATTGCACACGTGCGAAGCCGGGGCAGATCGCTAGTATAAAATTATGAAAAAAACACAGCAAATAAAATGTTGACGTTATTGTAAGCCACTTGCTTAACGTTGTCAGGAGTGAAATAGATTCTACAACGATATGAAAATCTTGTATTGACCCTCTGCTAACATAGCTTAAAATGATCGAAGTAATTAGACGAACACAAAAATGTTTACAGGAGATTATAAACATGTCATGTCAGTGGGATTCGAACCCTCGACCCATCTGAGGGGTGAGCACGAACAAGTATCGAAAGAGTATTCGTATCGTCGAGCTGTCATTTGTATGTACTTTCAAATGATTTCTAATACAACTGACAGGTGGACGATTCGAATACTTTCTCGATAGTCGTTCGTGCTAGGCCCTCAGTCGGCCTAGCATGACAACCGCGATAAAATTTTGTCGACTGTTTTCTCGTGTTTTAATCGATTATCTCTTTATTTATTCCGATCAAAATTGTCGATGTCGAGATATAATATAATTATCGAGATCTTAGTTTGTCTTCTCTCGTCCGCGACATATCTCGTAGCGGTCATGCTAGCTGAACTATCCAACGAGCTCATAAACATGTATATTTTACATAGATAAGTTTCAACGTAATTAATATGAAATTTAAGTGCATTTTTGTATGATCGATTAACGATTTCCAAGCAGATAAAGTCGCGGGGTAAAGCTAGTTAATATTATTCCGCCGTGTTCGTGGCTCGGATGGCACTATAGCACACGGCAGCAGCTGGATGGGAGTATCGATTAAGCAATAAGCACTTGGCTCAATGCGCGATGCATGGACTATAGCGCTTATTGGCTACGTGATTAATACACTTGGTTTTGTTCTTACCCGATTGTCTTAAGAGGAATCTCACTGCGATTATCTCTACATTACTGAATCTTCGCTAAGTCTTGGCTTAGTTTTAACACCTTTAAGCCTTTCACCTGCCCAATGGCTCTGAGGATATTACAAATATACAATGCGTATGAATACGGGATGCTGGCACTTGTGTTCAAATCATTTATTCATTTAGGTAACATAATGTACCTACACTTATGAACGTCAATAAAAATAAAAATAAAATATTAAATGCTTCAATTTTTACATTTACTGCCAGTTCTCAAATCAAGGGCGTAGAACGGACGAGAAGAACTGGCAATAAACTCTCCGCCACTCTTTTTAATCACCAAGTTTTTTGTTTTACAAAATGTTTGTAAGGATCTGCAACCATTACACCATGTTCCACATGACATCTTGAAGTAATTAACTATAATTATAAAATATTTGTCCTCTGTCAGTAGTAGCCCAGTAGGCATGGTGAAATAGGAGCACGAAAATATATTATCGTGGGAACAAACACATATTCGAAGTAACTAATATCACCGCATACACGAATTCAATTCTCGCAATATTTTACGAGACCTAATACTATCACTTACTCTTACTTTTTACCCTACTCTTGGCACTATTTCATACGAAATACATGTAGCCAGACTGTACAAATATTAAACAATAAACTCCGATTAATATAAGCTGATGTCTAAAGCATTTTGTAAATTCCCAACATCACTTAGCCAGCAGAACTTCTATACTTACTAGATATTGCGATGTAAAAGCAGATGGCTGCATCTATTGATTTTAGGCTCAGTATTCTGTTGTAGACACACTGGGAAATAAGGTAAAATATTTATTTTAATCTCATTATGCCTTCACAAACATTATCTATAGTCTATACTAAAATTATTAAGAGGAAAGATTTATTTATTTGTTACGAGTAAACTCAAAAACTACTTGACCGATTTTAAAAATTATTTCACCTGTAGACAGCTTCATTATTATATAGCATAGGCTTTTATGTGTATGATCAACATTTTACCCGTGCGAAGCCGGGGCGGATAGCTAGTCTTTAATATAATTACCGAAATAAATCATAATAATTAGCATTTAATTCCAAAATATGTCATAGATTTATTTAGATTATGGTATTTTCTATATTGGATAGATGATATGTTTAATAAACTAACCAAATGTTTATACACCTAGTTTGTTTAAAATTACCACAAGTCGTCGTCACGACTTTAAGAGCTCCTCTGGGTCACTTATGGTAAAATCACTTTATTACGCCAGTCCATTCGACATTTTGAATCTCTAACGAATGCAAAAACTCTCATCTGTATACGACGTTTCAATCGTATTTTATTTACCAATTTCAAAATCTCCTGTTTTTTTTACAATGATACTAGTTTTGCTTTCAGAGGGGTGAGCACGAACAAGTATCGAAAGAGTATTCGTATCGTCGAACTGTCATTTGAATGAAATTTCAAATGATTTTTCATACAACTGACAGTTTGACGATTCGAATACTTTGTCGATAGTCATTCGTGCGAGGCCCGCAGTTAATAATAGCAAAGTAAAAATCAGGAAATCATGTGGCTGATACCTGTATTTTTTATTGTAGTTGGTTTCATTTTATGTTTTTCAGTAGACGGTTTTTATCGATTTCCCATAATATTGATTTTTACACATAAGAGGTCTTAAAGTCGCATTACGACGAAATATAGCAACTAAATTTTGTACTTATTTTAATTCTTATAATACCATAATCCAGCTTTCAGTTATCAACTGTAGTAACTTTATGATACCCAACAAATTAGTAAGGATGATTAAAGTGGCAACATCTGAGAGTAACATGCGAGTCAGGGTTGGAGGGGAAATGACGGATGAGTTTGCGGTTAACACAGGACTCAAACAAGGGGATGCTCTGTCGCCTATGTTATTTAATTTGGTGTTAGAGCATATCCTACGAAAGGTATTAGCAATTGAAGGAGGAGTGAAGTTGGGGACCGAACATAAGGTAGCAGGGTATGCAGATGATCTCGCACTACTGGGTAATAATTGCGAAGAAGTCCAAAAATTTGCCAATACACTGGAAGAGGAAGCAAAGAAAGTTGGCCTCAGGATCAGCCAAGAAAAAACGGAGTATTTGCATATGAAGCGATACAAGAATAAACGCATTAGGCGAGATAACCTTCATGTTGGAAATACTTCCTATAAAGGAGTAGCTAAATTCCGATATTTGGGCTGCACTGTAACCGAGGACAATACAAGGGAAGAGGAGATTGATATCCGTATCCAGAACACCTTGAGATGCAGTGCGGCACTTCACAAAGTTTTGGTGTCCAAGCTCCTTAGCAGAAGTACAAAAGTCCGAATATACAATACTGTGATTCGACCAATTTTGATGTACGGGTGTGAGGCTTGGACACTAACTTTGAAGGAGGAACAAAAACTATTAGTAGCAGAACGCAAAATCATGCGTAAGATCTTGGGACCAACTAGGCGAGAGGTTGGGTCATGGAGAGTCCGAAAAAATGCCGAAATTGAAAATCTGGTTGCGCAGCCTAACATAATCGGCGAGTATAAAGCTCATCGAATTCGTTGGGTGGGTCACCTCGAGCGAATGGGAGAGGATCGTGGCGTCAAGATGGCGTACCTTGGGAAGCCGAGCGGCCGAAGGCCAGTGGGCAGACCCAGGTACCGCTGGGAAGACAGGGTGAAGGCAGACCTGCACGAACTGCAAGCTGGCAACTGGCAGGAAATGGCGCAAGACAGAACCCGGTGGAAGACTCTCGTTTCGGAGGCCAAGACTCATTTTGGGTCACTGAGCCAGCGGAGTAAGTAAGTAAGTAAGTAAGTTATCAACTGTAAAAGTAAAATGAAGCAACTGCAACGTAACGAAAGAAAAGTAAGCAACTTTTCGATCAACGCTCGACAATACATTTTCATAAAAGGCAAAGCTCCCCCCCTTCCTCCACATTCGTAAGAAAAGGCTAGTTACGCCACTGGGGGAGTAAAGAAAAGATTAACCTCGAGAGCATAAGGAGCTTCCTCTCACTATAAATCAAATCAAATCTTTTATTCATTTATGTAACACAATGTACACTTATGAACGTCAATAAAAATAAAATTTTAAATGCTTCTAATTTTACATTTACTGCCAGTTCTCAAGGGCGTAGAACGGACGAGAAGAACTGGCAATAAACTCTCCGCCACTCTTTGTAACCGCTAAGTTTTTGTTTTACAAAACGCTTGTAAGTTTTTGTTTTACAAAACGCTTGTAAAGCTGCAACATTGACATAGTATTAAACTATTAAATGATCGAAGGGCTGCAACCATTACACCATGTTCCACATGACATCTTGAAGTAATTAGACACAAGATTTAACTTCATGCGCAGTGTACCCCCAACCCAATCCACAATATCGTAACCGTGGAGCATGATTTACATTTCACTATTATTACACGGCGATATTATAAACATAAATATTCATTGCTTAAGAATTGTATTTAGTTTAGACAATTTTATTAGTCTTTACATAAGATTTCGTTTCAGGATTTATATAACAACGATTATTATAAGACCTACTTATCCCTACTAATATTATAAATGTGAATTTAAGTCGTTACGTGTTTGTTACGCTTTCACGCCAAAACTACTCAACCGATTATCATGAAACTTTATTAGAAAAGATATAGAAATCTTTTTATTTAATTTTTTTTTTATGGAGGGAAAAAAAAATATTTTAGCAACAATGCTCCGAAGCCGGAGCGTTTTGCATTACTAGCAAAACGCTATTATAAATATAAAGTTTGTGAGGATGTATACGTATGGATTTTTGTTACTCTTTCACGCAAAAAATACTGAACGGATTTTGATGAAACTTTACACTATTATTGTTTATAAATCAGTTTATCTAATAGGCTATTAAGTTAATTGGCCAAATTATAACGATGAGTGTCAAGTAAGTCCGAAAAAGTGCCGCCCGATCAATGCTCGAAGTTACCAGACGTGAGAAAAACATGCTTACAGAAAATCATTAACTTGGTAGTCTAATTGTAAATATGTAAGCTAACCTAGCTCACTCAGGCAAATTTAGGTCACAGTAATTGGTGTGTGGCTGTTGGCTGCCTCTTAACCTAACCTTCGCCTAATGATGCGGCTTCGACGGCTGAAGGGTGCGAGGTCATTTACAAGAGTTTTAAAGAGCTTTCTTTGAATCGCTCGATAGTAGAGCAAGCTATATATAGTTAATTTATTTATTTTTGGTTATTTAGCAAGGTGTAGTTAATAGATATTATGTGCCGTGAAGATCAGTGAAAAATGCTGAAATGGGAATATTTATGCCAAAATCAATTTTAAAATAAATAAGGTTCGGAACTCCACCGAAATTGACAGCTCTCGCACGCTTCCCTACTTATATTAAAATGTGCATATAAGTTTGTTTGTTACGCTTTCACGCCAAAACTACTCAACCGATTATCATGAAACTTTGTACACATATTCTTAGTGGTATTAGAAAGAATATATGACTTTTTATTTCAAAAAAATGTTTTTACGAAGGGTAAAAGAACATATTTTAGCAACAATACACTCGTGCGAAGCCGGGGCGTTTTGCTAGTAGTATTATAAAGATGAAAGACTTATTTGTTTGTTACGATTTAACTCAATAACTACTCGACCAATTTTGATAATTATTTTACCAATAGAAAGCTACATTATCAGCGAGGTACATAGGCATTTTTTTATGCCCAATTGATGCCCACTGCAAATGAGATACATACTAGACACTATTATTTATTTTTTATTTTATTTTTGAAGACAAAATTGTAACAGGACAACGTCTGTCGGTTCCACTAGTTGAAAACAAAATAATCTATTCATTTTGTCTAATGACAATTTTATTGCTATCAATATACCAATTTTGTACCTCAAATTTTTGTTACTTTTTTGCTACCGTATGTCGAAATCTATATTTTACTCCAATTTTTATATTTCGTTATAATATAAATTGGACGCTGTTAAGCAATACAGTGTCAACCCACAAAATTACAAAAATGTTAATTTTGATACCAATCGCTTCCTTATGAGCTGGAGTACATATTTCAAAAGGGATATGTATCATTTAGATCGTTTTAATAGCAAAAATATTGAAAAAACTAGCGAGTACGAAAACCTAAAATGTTTTAAATATTAATACATTAAATTCAATTACTTTGATTGCTACCAAGAAAAACGACATATATTTAGTCTAATTATAATAATTACAAAAAATCTATTATTTCAATTAGTTTTTAAAAGAAATTTTATAAAACCTGATTAAAACTTCAAACTCAATTTTCCCAAAATGGCAACCATGTGGTTTGACACTGTATTGCTTAACACCGTCCATTATCTTTCGTTTAGACGTATTAAGGAGGGATTTCTTACGTTAGCCTAAAATACTCTCCCCTTTTACATTTAGATAAAGCAAATTGCTTCTTGTTTCAGGTAAATGTGGATTTTAAAAAGAGCATTATATTTTTATCAATTCGTATATTCGGAAAATTTCGACTAGTACGTTAGGTACTAAACATCCTTTGTGTTCCTATGGGTTGTGAGTTCGAACGCCGTCCGGATGACATTATATTTTCCTATCATTTTAATTGCTTACGAGGCAACGTGAGTTGTTTTTTTAAATTTTCTGTACTTCCCTCCCCCCTGGTGAGATGTCGTGAGATTTTATTCAACCCCCTCCCCCATCCCCCAATCTCACGTGAGATTTTTCAAAATGTGGGTTTCTTACGTAAACGCGTTGGATTGTTATTGTAAAAAGAAAAAAAATGATAACGTCGAAGTATGAATGAAATTATTTCCTTTCGAACGAATTAGTGAATGATCTTAATCGTATTACGCGATGACGCTCAAGATTAAATCTTAAGCATGTACAATCTGGATTAAATGGACCAAAATTGTATATTTTTTTTGTTTCAATCAGAAAAAAAAATTGCGTGATATTTGCCGAGACCCCCCCTCTCTCCAACGTAAGATTAGATGAGATTTGACTCGACCCCCTCCCCCCCTTAAACACCTCACGTAATTTATGGACGCCCCCAAACCAGGAAAAAATTATCTTCATTTAATTAGCTAGCTTAGAAGCTTTTATGAAGAAGCCCACGCGAATGAAATAGCTAGCTAAAGTTCATTTAATAGCTTCGAGCTCTAAAGTCCACAATATAAAGTAAGAATATTCTTTCTCGAAAATTCTTGTTGAAAATTGAAAGGTTTCGAAGGATGTCTCGTATCGTTGGACTTTATTGCATGAAACCTGAAACACATTTATATGTTACCGACATGTGGATATTACATCTGGATATTACAGTACAAAGGAATGCCTTACCACCGTTCATAGATAAGAAAACCGTGAAGTGGATAAAATTAAAAAAAAAATCGATATCATTTATTCATTTAGCTAACACAATGTACACTTATGAACGTCAATAAAAAATACAAATTAAATGCTTCTAATTTTACATTTGTAATATTAGTAATATTTATAATTATAGTTTTATTTTTAGTAAATCATTTATAATTTAGTAAATTATTTTTTTATGTCAGATATCGACAGACGAGCTGAGGTTCACTTGATGGTAGGTGATACCTCAGCCACAGAACATCATTCAATGTCGACCTACTTTTTACTTCGAGCATTCGGAAATCCATAGACTGAAACCGAAACGCGCAATATGCACTTCACGGTTTTTCCATCTATGAACGGTGGTGGTTCTTTACCCGGTCGGAATTTTAATATTTCTCCCTAAATCGTAACAAACAAACAAATCTTTCCTCTTTATAATATTAGTATAGAAATCTAGGAGAAAACTACGCCATAATTTTCTCAGCCCAACATAAAACCAGTCGCGTTAATTATTCATTCAGTTTAATCGCAGTTCAAGTAGGAATTCATTATTCACATCTTGTTTTAACCGTTTTTCATTTTTCAAAACGAGATTTGCGACCATTTTAAATTTAAATAGTAAGGTATATTTCTTGAAGCCGTAATGGTAAGGGGGCGTCTATAAATTACGTGAGGTGTTTTTTTAAATTTTCTGTAGGTGAGATGTCGTGAGATTTTATTCAACCCCCTCCCCCAAGCCCCCAATCTCACGTGAGATTTTTCAAAATGTGGGTCTCTTACGTAAACGCGTTGGATTGTTATTGTAAAAAGAAAAAAAAATTACATGTATAGGTACAATCTGGATTAAATGGACCAAAATAGTATATTTTTTTTTGTTTCAATCAGAAAAAAAATTGCGTGATATTTGCCGAGACCCCCCCTCTCTCCAACGTAAGATTAGATGAGATTTGACTCGATCCCCTCCCCCCCTTAAACACCTCACGTAATTTATGGACGCCCCCTAAGCCTTATTGGCTTAAAATAACTTAAAAAATAAGTGTTTTTAGATGTTTTTAAAGTCACATGAAGTATAAAAGTATTTAAATACCGACGACCTCAAGATCAAACGGGCACTACCGCTGATCATTGATTCATCATGATCGGATAAATAGTTGAGGAGTGCATGGAAGACAAACATACGTACACAATAGATTAAATAAGTTTAGCGTATATGTAGCTTACCATTTTAACGTCACGCTCGTCTGTTGCCACATAAAAAATCTGTTTATATAAAAGAGCAACTGACTGAATGACTGACTGACTGGTTGTCTAACCGCGGAATACTGAAACGATAATCAAAATTTGAGGGCTTCTTAAAATGTTTCTGTCTTTCATTTTAGCGTTCGAGAATTCGGCCATAATTGTCTCGTAATGAGTGGTCTCACAACGCATATTCATAACCGCGTTGTCACTCTTATGATTATTTCCATGTTTCATGACAAAAATAACCTTCAATCATAAAAACCTAGCCTTTTTATCATATTAGTGTGAATTATTCATTATTCGGGTACAGATCCATATTCCAGCCATCACTACTATGATATTTACTTGGGACGCATTTTGACACCTTTCGGGAGTAAAAATGTAAATGTCAGACCCGAGGTATGGCCTCGCCTTATGAATTATTTAGTTCACTGAATAAAATTCACACCAAAATACATTCACGTGGAAAATTAATTTATTTACCCCCTCTAAGGAGATTAAAACGTATTAAGTTAGGTATATACGTAGTAGCAGTAGTTAAAATAAGGTACATTTTATTGTATTTTTCTGAAATATCAGAAAAGCTAAAAGCCTTTTCTATTCAAAGCCCTCAACCATACACATATACTTCAAAATTCGTTAAATAGATTTTTTATCAACACAGTATCAAATATATACCTTCGATCAACAATACTATGTCAATGTTTCTACCGAATGTGCCAACGAGCCCGTCAAAAAGTTGTTTGTGACTTTAAAGGCGTCATAGTAAGAGTTTAAGAGTACATGTGATTATCAGGAAGAACGCAAGAAGAAGAGAGATAGATATTGAAAAATTATGTAACTATATTTAATTTTGTTTTGATTTTTTATGATTTATATATCTTTATTATTATTGTTCAAACATCGGAGGAGGGCGTTGACTCCTGAGCAACAGTTGTACTCAGCTTTTTCAGGAGTCATCGTTTCTAAATTGTTTTTCTTTTAAATGTGTTTAAAGATTATTATTATTATTATAAAAAATCGTGTAGTTAGTTCAAGATAAATGAAAACCTTGAGTTTAACAAGTTTTATTGAAGTGTTCAGTCGGTCGAGTGAAGCGGTCAGTGTGTGCCCGCTTAGCAGTGTGAGTGAAGACAAACTAGGATATATCTCGATATATTATATCTTACGTTTTTTTTTTCATATAAGATATCTCGATCGACAAATAACTCTACTTGAGTTTTAAGTGTAAGTGTCATGTTAGACCCGGAAGTCATAAAGAGACAATCGATTAAAACACGAGAAAATGATCGAAACTTTCATAATAACCAAAATTTAGCACGGCACGTGTGCAATGTAGATATACTATACACAAGAAATATGTATATGTTACTCGCTGGAAATGTAGCTTTCTATTGGTACATTATCAGCGAGTTTCTATTCTTTGGTATTGTTTTGGCCGATTAAGTATTCTGCCAAAAAGCTGGGTTTTGCCTTTTCTTTCCTGGATAGACTATAGGCCTCGTCCGAAACGTCACCGGTCAGTGCAGAATGCATTGCTCAGCGTCCCCGCTCACCCCGCGCAGGAGCAGGCAGTTAGTTGTCGCGTAGGCTCGTTAAGGAGCGGTCATCGAACCTATTTTTCTCTTCTGCGCGTGGATTCTGAAGCTGTGTGTTGGCTTTGGGTGGACTATTGTGATTACCGAGTGCTGGCTGTGCCCTTCGAGACCTCAGAAGACTGAGTAGGTGAGTGCCTTTTAGTTTTGTCTGGGTAGTGAATTGGTGAGCCTAGCGAGTGGCAGAATCATAGTCGACCTCAACCCCGGTTTCCTTTTGAATGTGCTTATATAGGTATCATTCTTAATTTGCAAAATATTTTTACAAAACATTTTGGTCACTTCTCATCGGATTCTTCAACAGTGTTTTTAAATTACAGTCCATTATAATAAAGTTTAGTTTAATTTATATAGGCGTTTTTAATAGAAATTAATTTCTTTTTGTTCATAACAAAATATAACTTATTCAAGATTTAACATTCTTAATATTTACGTCTTATAATTAATTATATTGAGAATATGTGAATTTATTGAATGATTGGTTTCATTCATCGTAATAAATAAATATCATAGTTTATGTATTTAATATACATATGTCGTATAATTATACCATTATTTGTTTGAAATAACTTTAAACGTAAATATACATAAATAATACTTACGTTTTCGAATTGGTATAAGTATATCAATTAATTGTTAACGTTGGGGGTAGGCAGTCATAAACGTAATATACTGTATATTGCGTAATATTGCGCAACATTTTAGTGACTTCGTTTGATTTTACGCGTATGAAATTATAGAATTGCGTTTATAAGATAATTATTTGTCTTTTCTTTTAATTACGTAAAATATAAAATTAAATATGAGTAATAAATCAGATGTTCGTATTAAGATGTCAGAAGCAAAACTGCGGTCCTATTTCTCAACTATTCAAACTATTTATGATAGCTCCTTGACTTTAGATAATGAACAAAATGAGGAGCATTTTCTTATTTGTTCTAGTAATTTAGAGGTTTTACGCGAAGAGTTTATGAAGGAAGTAGAAGACTTAAATCTTCTTAAAATACAGAAAGACCCAGATTTTGAACCTACTTTTCAAAATTGGGAAGCATTTGAAACATTGTACACTAAGATACAAGGTAAAATTAAATTAATTAATGCCAAGAGTTCTGTTCAATCTGATCACCAATCATCAGAGAGGTTGCGGCTACCCAAAATAAAACTCCCACCAATAGAACTGCCTAAGTTCGGTGGCGATCAAAAGGCGTGGCCCTTATTCTTTGAATGTTATAATAATACGATACATTACAATATTCAATTATCAAATTATGAAAAGGTTTATTATTTGTGTGGTCAACTTACGGGAAAGGCGTTAGAATGCATCGCGGGTATAACACCAACGGGGGATAACTATGACTTAATTTATAATACGCTAATAGAAAAATACCAAGACGTTCGCTCCTTAGGTTCTGCATATTTAAATGAAATTTTTCAATTAAAAAAAATGCAATCACCATCAGCAGAGGGTTTAAATAAATTTATAGATAAATTCGGTGTTGCAGTTTCCGCTTTTCAAAGACTATCAATTGAAAATAAATTAGATTTTGTTTTTTTTTACATAGCTATAAACAAGCTTGACTATGAAACATCTCGCTTATTTGAGAATTCCGTAAGGGAAACACAAATACCTACATACGGTAGTTTATGTAAATTTGTCAGGGAACAAGCAAAAATTTTAGAACGCGCAGGTGATACTTTTACAAGCGTATCCAAGAACTCGCCGTTATTGGTTCCCAAACCTAGGTTTAGTTACGGAAAAAACACTAAATCCTTTGTAGCTTCTGCGGACAACTATCAATGTCCTTTATGTGGTATTGCAGGTCATAGCAATTATTCCAAATGCACGGAATTTTTGAAACTCCCTGCAAGAGATCGTTATAACCGAGTGAAAAGATTGAATGGGTGTGTACATTGTTTAAGTACATTTCATAAAACTAATGCGTGTAATATCAAGGCCAACTGTAATTCATGTCAATCCAAGACGCATCATACTTTGTTGCACTTTGGTGATAATCAGCCTAGTACATCCTTGCCTGTGTGCACTGATCGTTTTGAGGTAAGGGGTTCAGATGAGGATTGTTGTGCTAACTTTATCGAGGATAATGATACCCCACGTGACAAATCGGAGATGGGAGTTTCATTATGTTCCATGCAGAATCCGACGGCTAATTTTACGTCATATACGGTAATTTTATCTACTGCGAGAGTGCGTGTTGTAGATTCACAAGGCAAGTGCCATTTGGTCCGTTGTCTTATAGATAATGGATCACAAAACCATTTTATTACGGCTAATTGTTGTAATAGGCTAAAATTAATGCCTCGCAAGACCACATCAATAGCGGCCGTTCAAGGGTTTGGAGGTGGTTCCAACCCTGTCAAGGGAATTGTAGAAATAGAATTTTCGTCCCGTTTCAACAATCAATTGTCATATAAGATCTGCCCTTTGGTAGTGGATCATATAATTGATCAATTGCCCACTGCGAGCATAGACACTTCGCAAATGACGTACCTAGCAAGTGTCCCTCTTGCAGACGACACATTCAATACCCCGGGTGATATTGAGATGCTAATTGGTGCACAGTTATTTACAAAACTTCTCCTGCCTGGTCGTATACACGGTGTGTTGAATATGTCTCCTATAAATGGTCCTGATGCTGTACAAACAACCCTAGGGTTTATCATGATGGGAGAAGCACCAGTAACTCGAGAACAAAACATAAAAACCATTGCTTGTTGTGCTATTTCAGGGCATCGTATAGATGAAGTAGTCACTAAGTTCTGGGAGCTAGAAGAAGTTCCCACAAGTGAACAGAAGCGACTAAGTTCGGAAGAAGAAAAATGTGAATCATTTTTCAAATCAACTGTCACTCGAGATTCAACAGGACGATATACTGTTGAACTACCATTTAAAATGGATCCAAACGTTTTAGGAAGTTCCGAAGGCATTGCTGAGAAAAGGTTTTTTGCTTTAGAGCGTAAGTTTCAAGCGTCTCCACAACTACGCAATGCGTATGATAAAATTATAAAAGAATACTTAGAGAATGACTACTTAACTCCGGTGGGGGAGTTTGAGTCTCAAGATAAGGGATACATTATACCTCACCATGGTGTTATAAGAAATGATAAAGTTACCACGAAGTTAAGACTGGTACTTGATGCAAGTGCAGCCACGGATACAGGCTTGTCCTTGAATCATGTTCTTCACGCAGGTCCTAATTTGCAAAATGATATTTTCCGGATCCTTCTAAATTTTCGACTGTTCTCTGTCGCCTTCTGCGCAGATGTTAAACAAATGTATTTACAAATATTGGTCAACAATAGATATCATAAATATCTGCGTATTCTGTATCGGTTTGATTTAAACGATAAATTACAATTGTTTGAATTTCAGCGCGTGTGTTTCGGTTTGTCAGTTAGTGCCTTTTTGGCGTTACGAACAATTCAACAGTTACTTAATGATGAAGGAAAAAATTTTCCTTTAGCAGCTGACGTGATTCAGCGCGATTTATATATGGATGACGTGGTTTCCAGTGAAAAATCTGTTACAACAGCATCTGATACAGCTCTGCAATTGATCGGAATGTTTAAAGCCGGGGGTTTTGATTTAGTTAAGTGGTCCAGTAACTCTTCAGATTTGCTTGCTTCTTTACCTGAATCTCATTTACATCCACATGCCGTTCAGTTTGATGATGAAGCGAGTCAAAAAATTCTCGGCGTAAAATGGATACCGAAAGACGATTGCTTGTGTTTTGAGATTTCTCCTTGTCAAAATAAATGCACTAAAAGAACCATATTGTCTACAGTTGCCAGACTATGGGATATTTTAGGTTTAGCAGCACCTGTAATTCTATATGCCAAGTTATTAATTAAGGATCTGTGGGAACTGAAATTGGACTGGGACGAGTGTCCTCCGCAAAATATCATTGATAAGTGGATATTATTCAAAACGGAATTGCCACTTTTAACAAACTTAAATATACCTAGGCACTTAGGCGTTCTCGATGGTTGTGAAACAACTTTGTTAGCATTCGCGGATGCAAGTGAGAAGGCGTACGGAGGGGTAATATACCTGCGAGTTCGAACATCGAATGAGGTAAAAATCAATATTATCTGTGCTAAGTCGCGAGTAGCACCAATCAAGTTCGTTTCATTAGCTCGTCTTGAGTTATGTGCAGCACTGTTGCTATCCAAACTGGTAAAGACCGTTCTTGATACATATAGTGCTCGATGTAATGTTGATCGAGTTCTAGCATTCTCAGATTCCACTGTTGCGTTACACTGGATACATTCAAGTTCGCATCGATGGAAGACTTTTGTAGCCAATCGAATCGCAAAAATACAGAAAAATCTGGATGCTGCTCATTTTTATCACATTATAGGAAAGGATAATCCTGCAGATTGCTTATCACGCGGACTTACTCCATCTCAACTAGTTAAACATCCTTTGTGGTTTAAAGGCCCACTCTGGGTGTCAAAAGATATTGCACAGTGGCCGATTCAGCCATTCAAACCATGCGATACTTCCGATATCCCTGAAGCTAAGGTTATTTCTTTGCCTTCAGTAGAAATTCAAAAGCCACTAATATATACACTAGCACAGAAAATTTCGCAGTGGCCGAAATTACTTCGAATAGTGACATATATTTTACGGTTTGCTAAAAAATTAAAAACACGTGGTATTCCAACAGGTAAAGATCTAGACGAAGCTGAACTAGCGATTATTCGATCATTACAGTCAGTACATTTTGCTGACATAATTGAGAATATTATGTCGAGTAAGATACCTCGCTTCTCAATCCAAAAATTAAGACCGATATTGATAGACGGCATTCTCCGCGTAGGTGGTAGACTAGAAAGGGCAAATTTATCTTTTGATCATAAACATCCGATTTTATTACCTAAAAAGGACCACATAGTAGACATGATCGTAGATAATATGCATCGCGTGAATTGTCACACAGGGCCAAGTCTGCTGCTTTCTCTAACAAGGCAGCGTTACTGGATCCTATCTGGTCGAAATATTGTTCGATCGCGTGTTCACGCTTGCAACTTTTGTTTTCGGACACGCCCTAAAATTTGTTCTCCGCCGATCATGGCTGATCTTCCAAAATGTAGATTGCAAATATCCAAACCATTTGCTCATACGGGCTTGGATTATTGTGGTCCACTTAATATAACTCTAACACGTAAACGAGGTGTAAGAAGCCAGAAGGCTTATATTTGTGTTTTTATTTGTTTATCCACTAGAGCAGTGCATGTTGAAGTTGCATCGGATTTGAGCACAGACTCTTTCCTTAACGCCTTGAAACGTTTTTTATCTCGTAGAGGAAGTATTGAGAAATTATATTCCGATCACGGCACAAACTTTATAGGCGCTCGTGCTTATCTGGACGAGTTATACGCATTCCTTCTTTCTGATAGTCATTCTGAGAAATGGAATCACGAGCTAGCAAATCAACGAATTGCGTGGGAAATGATACCTCCTAACGCACCACACTTTGGTGGAAGCTGGGAGGCCGCCGTAAAATCCTTTAAAACTCATCTCTTGCGAGTCATAGGTGCACAGATATTAACGTATGAAGAATTGTTAACGGTTTTGTGTCAGATAGAAGCCGTCCTTAACTCACGTCCTCTGGTGCAAGGTCTTAGCCCTGATCCGTCGGAGCCAATGGCATTAACACCGGCTCATTTCCTACATAAAGTACCTTTGCAATCATTACCTTCAGCTATAATACCGGAAGAACACGGGCAACTTCTATCGAGATACTTACTGCTTGATAAATTAGTGCAATCTTACTGGCGTCGTTGGAGCACCGAATACTTGCACTCGTTGCAAGAACGACAAAAGTGGACATCCGATGCGATTGATGTAAAAGAGGGCACCGTAGTGCTCATTATGCAAAATAATACTCCGCCTTTACGCTGGCCTATAGGTATTATTACTCAAACGTTTCCGGGACCCGATAGAAAAACGCGAGTAGTTCAGGTGAAAACAATTAATGGTATACTAACGCGACCTATAGTAAAACTTTGTCCGTTACCAACTCAATGAATTCACATAAATTTCTCTATTTTTTTACTATATTTTTTTTTTTATATGTAGATTTAAGTTTTGTTTCCTTTTTATTGTATTTTAAGAATAGTTTATATTTGTTTTGTTTTTCTTATTGATTTTTTTTATATCACAGAACTCATGAGTATAGGTTCTATCCATGTTTTCTTGTTATTAACTGTTCTTTACTTTATATCTTCTTTATAGGTTTTTTGTAGATTATTAGTGATTGTAATTTGAAAGAGATCCTTTCAAGCCGGGGCAGGTGTTTTGGCCGATTAAGTATTCTGCCAAAAAGCTGGGTTTTGCCTTTTCTTTCCTGGATAGACTATAGGCCTCGTCCGAAACGTCACCGGTCAGTGCAGAATGCATTGCTCAGCGTCCCCGCTCACCCCGCGCAGGAGCAGGCAGTTAGTTGTCGCGTAGGCTCGTTAAGGAGCGGTCATCGAACCTATTTTTCTCTTCTGCGCGTGGATTCTGAAGCTGTGTGTTGGCTTTGGGTGGACTATTGTGATTACCGAGTGCTGGCTGTGCCCTTCGAGACCTCAGAAGACTGAGTAGGTGAGTGCCTTTTAGTTTTGTCTGGGTAGTGAATTGGTGAGCCTAGCGAGTGGCAGAATCATAGTCGACCTCAACCCCGGTTTCCTTTTGAATGTGCTTATATAGGTATCATTCTTAATTTGCAAAATATTTTTACAAAACAGGTATAGATATATTTTTGTACAAAGATTTTCTTGAGTGTATTTTAAAAACAAACAATAATCTTTATTGTACTTTATTAATATCTGAAACCCGAATAAAACCTTTGTATTCATAAAAAGCTTCTTACTTTTAATCAAAACATAAAACCCAACTGGGCTCTATTTTGTTTTAAGCAGTTTATTTGTACTAGACATGGGTAACTCAGCGAAATTCCCTGCGCCAACTCAGGCGCAGTGTAGTACGAGTCAACTCAAAATTGCGCCAAGCAACAAAATGGGGCGCGCGAAGCGAGCAGTGAAACCTTCGAAACGCACGCTACGCCACGCTCATAGTTCACTCAGTGAGTGAGGTACTTAGTGTTGAGCAGGACATACAAGAGGCGGTACATTTGTCCCGGACATGACGTCAAAATGTAAGAGCGGCTCGAAATTATAAAATGTACCACTTCAAATTTTATGTCGCGCTCGTTTTTTTTCGATGTATTTGGTTCCTAAATAACCATAAAAAAAACCATCAAATGTCATATTAATACTCGCTAGTACAAATTATGCTTCGAGCTTCATACGCCTCGCCTCATTTGAAGTGGGACATTGTACTGGCTCAGAGTGAACCCAACACTAGAGGTACTGCGCCGTGCGCCAACACATTATGAATGTGTGAGCTGACTCACCCTGCGCAGTGAAGCGTGCCGACTCAATTGCGCGGCGCAGCGCAGTGTTACACAAGTCTAATTTGTACCCCGACTGACCTCCGTCTAGATATTTTAAATTTAGCCGTTTGAGTGTACTCGACTACTTTGCTCTGGCGAGGGTACTTGAGGATTTGTAGTTCTGAATATCCACTTGACTTCTGCTTAATTTGTAGTTTATATCTCAGGGATTTTGAATGTTTTCGTTTGAAATCTGACGGGCTCGTTGACGCGTTCGGTAGAACTCCTTGCGCATCAATGGGTCGTGGGTTCGAATCCCGCCCGGACTACATATTTATATATTTTTTTGTAAACATGTCTCCCCACTTCTGGTTACTTCGGGCATTGAACGGGTGGGAGGAATATCGAAATTCCGACCGGGTAACGAACCACCGTTCATATGAAGTGCATTCAAAAATTCAAAATTCAAAAATCATTTATTCATTTAGGTAACACAATGTACACTTATGAACGTCAATAAAAAATACATATTAAATGCTTCTAGTTTTACATTTACTGCCAGTTCACAAATCAAGGGCGTAGAGCGGACGAGAAGAACTGGCAAGAAACTCGCCGCCACTCTTTTTTAATCGCCAAGTTTTTGTTTTACAAATGTTTTGTAAGGAGCTGCAACCATTACACCATGTTCCACATGACATCTTTAAGTAATTAACTATAATAATCGAAAAAATATACGAGTATATATAAACGAAAAAAATAAAAATAAATAAAAACAAAG
This sequence comes from Anthocharis cardamines, assembly GCA_905404175.1. Classification (NCBI taxonomy): domain Eukaryota; kingdom Metazoa; phylum Arthropoda; class Insecta; order Lepidoptera; family Pieridae; genus Anthocharis; species Anthocharis cardamines. The sequence goes on along the minus strand of FR989972.1, from coordinate 1,208,793 downwards.
ATTTGTCCTCTATCAGCAGAATGTATGGTGAAGTAGGAGCACTCACTTACATTCTCGTGGGAACAACACGCAAATACATAGACGAAATAACTAATATCACCGCATACACGAATTCAAGTTCGACCAGTCACCACAAGTAGCACCCGTTCACGAGTATGACGCATGGCCAGCATATTGCGTGTTTCGGTTCGGTTCGGTTTAAGTAAAAAGTAGGTCAACAGCGCATCATTGAATGACGTTCTGTGGCTGGGGTATCACCTACCATCAAGTGAACCTCATGCTCGTCTGACGATATCTAACATAAAAAGTATAATACAAAATGAAGATTCAAAAAAGGATTTCAGATTAAAATACAATTTTGTATCTATAATTCAAATAATTTTATCTCAATAAGTCATCTCTGATAACATCACAAATATTTATTATGGCTATATCCTTTGTATAATGTATTAAGTAATTTTGTTCCTTAACTGTTAAAAATTTAATCTAACTTATTATTTATTTTAATTTGTGAATTAAATGTTATAACAGAAAATTATAAACAAGTCGTCCCGATGGGATTCGAACTAACGACCTATCGGTGCGCTCGGCAGCCGCACGCCGCAGCCCTTCAAGACTTTTTTGAAGTATATTGTACATCTTCTTACTTATTGTGATTCAGCACTCAACACGCAATATGTCTAATTGTCAATTACAAAATAATTACTTAATTATCGATAATTGGTCAATCGATGAAAATAGATTAATTATCTTTGTAATCTCACCCTATGAATTGACTTCGAATTCACCAGGGTGTGTACTAGGGATGTTACGGAGCTTCGATTCCGGTTCCGAAAAGTCGGAACTTCCGATTGATTTTGCACCTCCGATTCCGATTTCGGTTCCGATAAATTTCAATCGGAGGTTATAATCGGAGGTCGAAGCACAGCGGCGGCGGCGACAACGATCAGTGCCATTTGATTTAATTTACTACAGTTTAAAATTTAAGTCAATTTGTTTATTTTTACTTTCAACAACTAGGAAGGTGTTTTATTTTTTGAACTGATATGAATGAAACTGATTTATTTTATTACACATCTCTTTTTTGCTTCTGCCTCCGATTCTGGTTCCGGTTCCGATTCCGGTTCCGGTTCCGATTTCGGTTCCGGCAAACCAAATTTAAAAACTCCGATTCCGAATTCGGTTCCGATAAAACCACTTCCGTTACATCCCTAGTGTGTACATAGCCATGTCTTATCGAGAAGCTTGAACACACTGATTAATCCTATACACACTAATTAAACTAATTAGGACCGCTCAGATTACATACAAATAAGACTAATTAATACATTAATATATTAAAATATTTAGTACAATGTCTTATTATCGATATTTATAATAAGCATTTGTAACAAGACGTAAGGTGCCATTTATAATTAAAGTTTGCATGACGATTGCGAAGTTTTGCTTATACGAAAATTATACCTAATATATTTTACTGCCCGTAAGCAAAAATATACAAAATTAATAAAATTAATAAATATCGACTTCAAAAATGAATGAAGAGTCACAATAAAAATATGTAATTTGAATTTGAAATATGTATTTACAGTAATTCGTTCTAAATAGTTATAATATCCTACAAATTAAATTAAATTTCTTACGTGAAAAAAATATTTTTTTTATTTTTTTATTGATGAAATAGGAAAGCGTTTGCTTGCGATCACACCTGATCTTAAGTGTTGATGCAAACTAAGGTGGTAAATCACGCTTGCCTATGAAAAGCCTATTTACCCTTGATTTAAAGAGCCCAATATTATAGGTTTCTGGAAAGACAGACGACGCGACGGTAGGGAATTCCAGTCCTTGGCTGTTTGCACTATAAAAGAGGAAGCAAAGCGTCCTGTACGAGCATTCGGTACAATTCCAACCTTTCAGTAAGCCCAACTGAATATAAAAAAATCAACATTGACGTACATAAAAAAATCGCGTAACATATTATGTATATACTCGTACAAAAACAATACGACCCACCTCCTTTTTTGAAGTCGATGAAAAAACCCGCTTGCTTTAAAGGAAACGTCAGAAGAAATAATAAGAAAATATATTTTTAATCCGTTAAAAGATTTCATTTCAATTGACTGGAATCACAGAGGAACTCTATAAGTTATAACAAATCTGAACTATTACGAGAAGGAAGTCCGCGCCCTCTAGAGATCTCTGGCGGTATCTAACTCACGAAAATAAAGTTAGCAGAAAGTTTAGGAAACTTTGTACTTTGATTCCGTAATCGCGCTTACATGAGACATGGATATTTAGCTTTTTTTCACTAAAACATAGACAAAGAAAGAAAACACAACGAACATACATAATCTTTACTAATATTATAAAGAGGAAAGGTTTGTTACGATTTAACTCAAAAACTACTCGACCGATTTTAAAAATTATTTCTATGTTAATCAGCGAGTAACATAGACTATTTTCTGTAATATGCATGTGTTTTGCACCCGGGAGCGGATAACCAGTTATGTATGTATATTTCACATCTCTTACCTATCTGGTAACACCCCACGGATTTCCATATTATGCTTCAATCCTTTCATACCACTTTCGATTCTTCCACTTTAATCAACACAACAAAATTATTTTTTATAGTGTAGGGGGGTGGAGGGAGGCAACGGAAAGAGATCACACATTAACATCTGCAACACCAGACGATTTGCATATGCGTTGCCGGCCTTAACTTGAATAGAGAAGATTTGGGACTTTCCAACACCTAGGAGTAAATAAAAATCTAAAACCCCATGTCAGATATATATAAAACAAGAGAACAATATTGCCATGATATAAAAAAACTCCGTAGGAATAAATGAAAACCTTTTGAAAATTCAAATCAGACAGCTATCATCTTTCAGTCTGCCCGTCTGCTAGCATTCGAAACGTAGGGATACGAGTAATCATAATAAATAGTTTAAAACCGATAAAAAATATTTTATTCTAATGTGTGACACTCGCGTTAATAAAAGACAATATTAAATTCTGTTTTATTTTATTCAACTGCCTATGAACGATGCCGAATGAACAATGAACATGTTGAGCGTTTTTTATGTTTGACCTATGCACCGAATTGTAGACCTAGTAACGCCACTACCACGTAGTAAACATAATAATTATAAAATTTAGAAAACAATTTAACTTTTTCATCTCGTTCGAGTAATAAATTCCCTTCAAACCAACCATTCATTACAGTTCAAACAAATACTTAAGGATCAAAGGCTCAGTAATGGTTAAGGCAAACTCATTAAGCGTTCAACTTCTCATAAATTTAAACAACACTATCCTGAAAATGTACAGTTTAGGCACTATTGCTTAGATTCAGCAGTATTATGTTCGCGAATTTAAGCTTTATGTAGTAGGATGAAGGGAGGAAATTGCGTGTTTAATAACAAATGTGGCGTTACGCGTAAGTAAATACAAAGTTTGCGGGCGAAACGATGTTACATGGTACCGATACTCGGTAGACTATAAAGTACAGGCGCGTGGAAAAGTGTACTGAAAAAAAAATTGTTTTTTTTTAAAATGTAATCCTTATTTCGCTTAAGGCTTCTAATCTAAGTCTTGTATATTAAAAAAAACACTTTAGGTCATATAAAACATCCCAGAGTCATCAACTGTCATGTGCTTCTATGGGTTCGTCTGGTATTTTGTCTTCCCCACGTCTGATCACTTCGGGTGTTAAAAGTGTGGGAGGAACATCAAAATTCCGACCGGGTATCGATGCACCGTTCATAGATGGAAAACTCGTGGAGTGCATATTGCGCATTTCGGTCTGTGTCTATTGATTTCCGAATGCTTGACGTAAAAAAGGTAAACAGCGCATCATTGAATGATCAAATGAACCTCATGCTGGTCTATCGAATCTAACAAAAACAAAATTTACATTCAATCAAATCATATTTATTTGAGAAAATTGATACATATAGGTTACCTATATCTACCTATTTTTTTATAACTATACCTATTTCGCTATTTATATTAGCTGTTTCTATATGAAAGGCCGGCAACGCATCTGCAAATCCTCTGGTGTTGCAGGCTTGTTTGTCCCTTTTTATACCATAAAAATACTTGCTATGACGTACATAGGATCCTTGATTAACTGCCAAATATTATGGCATGCAAATGTTCAATAAACTAAAATAATGTATGCAGCATTAACTATAATATTGATATTATAATTACAGAGTCACGACTAAATAATACATTCATCTGAGCGCAATTCAGTTACTATAATAACACCTTTTTCTAAGTAGATATATTAAAAAAAATATGGTAGAGTCTGAATAGAACAAGGTAATAATTAATCTGTAGTATCTATGTAAAAAAATATATTATACTTATATACTCGTATATATGAATAAAACATACAAAAATTGACGGGCTCGTTGACATGATCGTATCGATGGGTTGTGGGTTCGAATCCCAACAGGACGACATGTTTATAAATTTCTGTAAGCATGTCTTCCCCACGTCTGGTAACTTCAGGCATTGATCGGGGTGGAGGAATATCGAAAATTCCGACCGGCTAACGAACCATCGTTCATAGATGGAAAAACCGAGAAGTGCATATTGCGCGTTTCTGTTTCAGTCTAAGGATTTCCGAATGCTCGAAGTAAAAATCAGGTCGACAGCGCATCATTAACTGATGTTCTGAGGCTGCGGTATCACCTACCATCAAGTGAGCTTCATGCTCGTCTGTCGATATCTGACATAAAAAAAAACAATGAAAATTCTTGTCTCCGTAATTCATACACAACGCTATACGCTTGAAGTTGGAAGAAATAACAAGTTTAAAATAAAAATTATTTCTCATATCGAATGAAACAGTCATATTTTATGCAAACGAACAGTCGTGTTCAATTTAAAGTTTCCAAACGCAGAAACTTTTAAAAATATCTTTAATAGAGGAAATCGTCTGAATTTATTTAGAAATGGAAGAGAAATACTTTATTTTGTCCTACCTAACTTGTTTATGTTTGTATCCCATTTTAAGAGAACTATATTTTTATTAGAAATAAAATTCTTTGAACCTACTCGTAATAGAATCAAGAATAGATCGGCTTTCAAATCCTATGTTTCTTTTTTCATATACATTTAAACATTTCTTTCCATATTTATACTGTAATACCTTCAAAAAAAATATATGATACGAATTGAGGGACTTTTGTTAAGAGGTTTAGAAGTTATTCAAAGCTTTACGTTTCGAAATAACTTTTATGCCGACTCATGTTTTGAATAAATGAAAGTTAAAAAGAAAAAGAAGAAAAGTTCGAAAGCTCCATACAACTTAATGTGACGTATTTGTATGCGACCGGGCAGGAGAACTTTGCCCATAACTTTGGTAAAAACTCGTAAATATTGGTAGGTCTGTATTTAGTTTTGCGATAACATTTTATGCTATACCATTTTGTTTGGAAGTAGGTTTTATATGCAACTTTGTTCATGAAATTGGTGTCCCTAAGGGGTGTTTAGGCGTGTAGAGATTCACAACTCGCCGAGTTTTGATGTTCATAACTTTCTGGATATGGTTTGTCATTTAAATTCCGCCAAAACACCGTTAATAAATGGAAATCATGTATGCGGTGATGTTCGACTATGTATTTGCGTGTTGTTCCCACGAGAATGTGCGTGCTCCTATTTCACCATGCCTACTGCTGATAGAGAACAAATCTTTGTTTTTTATATTATTTTTTCGTTTATACATATATATTTTTTTAATTATTATAGTTAATTACTTAAAGACGTCATGTGGAATAAGGTGTAATGGTTGCAGCTCCTTGGTAATAAAACGATAAGGGTTACCTTGAGCAATTTTTAGTTTAAGCTTTATGTTTATTTTATGTATGCTATAAAGCCACTGCTTTATCATTATGTTACGGATTATTGCATCACTATGTTACGGAGTTACTACTCCGTTTCCGAAAGTTCGGACAATATTGATCTTGCATTTTCGATTCTGATTTCGGTTCCGATTAATTTGAATCGAAGGTCGAAGCACAGCGGCGGCGGTGACCACGGTTTTGACCACCATTTACTTCTGTTTAAAAATGGGGAAAATTCGTTTATTTTTATTTTCAACAGGAAGGAAATGTATTTTTCTGATAGTATGATGAAACTCACACTAACTTTATTTTATTGCACATCTCAACAGAATAAAAGATTACCTCTGCCTCAGATTCCGGTTCGGATAAAACAAATTAAAAAAAACATGGATTCGGAATTTGGTTCCGACAAAACCACCTCATCCCTATAATAAAGTACATTCTACTATTTTCTACTCTACTGTACTCTACTCTAATATGTTTTAAAGTATGCAGTATGCAAAATACCACTTTATCACTTGACTGTACACACAGACTGACACAGTGTGTACGACGAACCATGTTGATAACACAAAGAGACACGTCTGGCAATGCTCTCTCCGAATTGTGAATATTATATATGCGCTTTTGTGATTAAATAATGCAGGGAGTTTCTGCTTAGGTATTTTAATTACCAAAATCGAACTGAGTTCTATGTGTTATACTAACTATATAAATAAACAAACAAACAAATATCTTTATTTAAGCTCCACATAGGTATGATTTATTCAAATTCAAAAATCATTTATTCATTTAGGTAACACAATGTACATTGTACACTTATGAACGTCAATAAAAATAAAAAAAATATTTAATTTAAAGGCTTCTAATTTTACATTTACTGCCAGTTCTCAAAGCAAGGGCGTAGAACGGACGAGAAGAACTGGCAATAAACTCGCCGCCACTCTTTTTAATCGCCAAGTTTTGTTTTACAAATGTTTTGTAAGGAGCTGAAACCATTACACCATGTTCCACATGTTAGTAATTAACTATAACTAATATCTAATAAACCAACTTACTTATTGTGTGTCAGCTTAATTAAACACTCAGCGTATGCTGCGACTCAGCATATGCTGTGCTGCCGACGATACAACACAGCGCTGATATACTGTTGCTACCTAGTGACACTTGTGGCAGACAGTAAAACTCATTTATATATACACTTATAATTAAATAAACTCACTTGTTTTTTGAATAAATTATAATAACTATAAAAAAAATAGAATAAAAAAAAAAATAAGATTATTAAATACAATATACGAAAAACTTAAATAAACAATAAAATTAAATCTGAAGGACAAGAAATTTCCCGAATGGGCGTGGGGCAGGCACATTTCTGTGTCTGTTTTATTCATATTTTTTTACAGGCAAATATGTGATCAGTTTTCTTATTGTTAGTCCTACGAAAGTGACTCATTTTATTTTTCTTAACACGGAACATCCGGTGCTAAAGGCAACGTACCATATGGCGTTACAACCAACAAACAAACAAAATACTTTATTATATAAAAACACCACACCTGAAAATATCAATAAAAATACAAAAATTAAAAACGAAATAGCATACAAAAGGCGGCGTTATCGCTGAGAAGAATTATAAGATTAATTAAAAACATAACTTAGACGGCCCTCAACTTAAACACTTGTTTTTTCATAGAAATAAAATAAATCAACCTTTGAGACTTCGTGGCTAAGTCCTATCTATTTGCCCGAAAGCCTGCATTCATTAGTTAAGATGACCTAGATCCGAAATTGTCATTAAATACATCATTAACATCTACTGTGCCTAACGTAAATCCTCTCTATAACAAGTCTAGCCATAATTACCTACTGTTACATAAAAGTTTTCTTTTACCAATTCTTTAACACTAAACCTCTTTAAAACTTGTTAAACTACATTTTTTTAACTTACTTAAAAATTGTAATATTTCAATTTTTATATTTCTTGAACTTACTGCACTTTTCTTTTATATATACGAGTAGCTATATACTTTGAGTATTCGGAAATAGTATTATTTACCATATTATTTACTGATTCATGTCACTACATCGTATTTTGCTCGAAAAACTCTCGAATTTCAATGTTTGTTATTAATATACTTATAATAAAGCTGAAAATTTTATTTGTTTGAACGCGCTAATCTCAGGAACTACTGGTTAGAATTAAAAAATTGTGTGGGATAGTCCAATTATCGAGGAAGGCTTTAGGCTATATAACATCACGCTGCGACCAATAGGAGCGAAGCATCAGTGAAAAATGTTGCAAAAACGGGGAACATTATCCATATAAAACTACTCGACCGACTTTATTATCATTATCTGATGATACATTGCACCCGTGCGAAGCCGGGGCGGATTGCTAGTTAAGAATAAACGCAATACGCAAATACCTATGTTACTCGCTGATATTGTAACTCTCTATTGGTGAAAGAATTTCGAGTCAAAAATTCGGTCGAGTAGTTTTTGAGTTAAATCGTAACAAACATATCTTTCTTCCGTATAATATTAGTATAGAAGTATTATATAGAATATGTAATTAAATCCACAATGGCGAAGCAATCAGTGCCAGTAAATTGTATTGAATTGTATAGAATACATCAAACGTATGATCCGCTCAGAGCTGTTAGTCATAATTTAGTTATGTCTCAATTCCTCAAGCACTGAATATTAATCACTCAGTTTCTAGCTAATACCTGTATAGTTCGTACGCAGGATTGGCCCAAGTTATAGACGAATTTGACGGGCTCGTTGGCGCGTTCGGTAGAACACCTGCCGTGCGCATCGATGGGTTGTGTTTGGCATAACATGTTTATAATTTTCTTTAAGCATGTCTTCCCCACGTCTGGTAACTTTGGGCATTGAACGGGTGGGAAGAATATCGAAATTCCGACCGGATAACGAACTATCGTTCATAGATGGAAAATCCGTGAAGTGCATATTGCGCGTCTCGGTTTCAGTCTATGGATTTCCGAATGCTCGAAGTAAAAATTAGGTCGATAGCGCATCATTGACTAATGTTCTGTGGCTGAGGTATCACCTACCATCAAATAAACCTCATGCTCGTCTGTCAATATCTTACATAAAAAAAATAAAAAAAATAGGTCACAAATTAGTTGAACGAAGCATTTTGAAGTCATTAATAAAGACCGATACGACTCTAAAATCTGTCACAATGTATCTCCGTGTTAACAATTATTGCTTACAATTCTTAGATGTCCATTATTGCGCTTAAATTATTGCTCTTGTATGTACAGAAAAATGCCATCATTTTTGATGGGACTTTACGAGTATTTACTGTTTACCTTAAGAAAAACCTGTAAATATCGCAAAAACTTAAGACTTGTACCCTATTCTGTTAACCGCATCAACGTGTTAGCAACGAAGCAATTTCGGACGAGTTTCTACTTTAGACTGGATTAACTACAATGAGAGAATTTAAACGCTTAAACTTTGAGAACTGATAAAACCGAAATGTAATTGTTGTAAACTGAACATTGTCTCACACAGTACATATTACATTGTAATCAATGATGAAAATTTTGCTCATTCTGGGCTAGATTTTGCCTTTTTTCTATATAAATCTCTTCTTCTAATATAAAAAAATCAGGGCCGGATTTAGAGTCTGAAGGCCTTGGGGCAACAAAGGAGTGGAGGGCCCCGGGCCTCAAATTATTTTAAAAATAAAATGTTTGTACAAAGTACAGTAGTTAAATGTAAAACAGCGTAAAAATTACATATATAAAAGAAAAATTTGTTTACTCGTCCGAATTTTATAGATTTTTATATTGAAGGAAGCCCCTCTTTCGTGGAGGCCCGGGGCAGTAGCTCCGGATTCCCTCCCCTAAATCCAAACCCTGAAAAAAAACAATATTTATTTAGCTCCTAGGAATGGCGAGGAGAACAAACCGATTCCTACCGGCTACCAAAAAAAAGGGTCTTCGTCGCGCGATATGAAAGTTCGATTTTATTTCTGGATGGTGTGGGTTTTGGAAACAGCATAGGGACCTTTTGAAAGCTGAAATGTTTGAAATATTTAAGTCTATAAAGAATCAGAATAAAATATTTATAACAGCTGTTCAATTTATAAATGTCTTTTATTAACGCGAGTATCACACATTTAAATAAAATACTGTATACCGGATTAAAACGCGATTTATTGTTTAAATTATTTATCCCGACGTTTCGGATGCTTTTCAGCAACCGTGGTCGCGGGAGACTGAAAGATGACAGTCATCTTTCAGTCTCCCGCGACCACGGTTGCTGAAAAGCATCCGAAACGTCGGGATAAATAATTTAAACAATAAATCGCGTTTTAATCCGGTATACAGTATTTTATTTAAATTTATAAATGTCTACTGTGATTTAAATAGTAACAATATTTGTTTACATTTTTTACATTTATTTTTTTGTGTGCTTCTGGGTGTATTTCTTTTCTAACAATATTAATATTGTTTATGATTAAATGTAGAAAAAAATAAGTTATTGCTAAAATTATATAAAATAATATTTACATATATTTTGTTCTTTAGAGTTTAGGGTATGACTGGCTTATTGGGTGGTTTTTCAAATGCTCAATAGATGGCGCTGAGTACTAAGTGAATCGCGATGACTGTATATTTTACCTTTAGTACAATATAATTTGATATATCATATTTCATCAACTTTGCGCAGAGGCAATATCGTAACCAATGAGGTTAATCCGAGGTGCGATTATTGCTAGTTGAAAACTTTACCAATACCCCGCCGTGTGGACGTGAAATACCGTCCGCTATGGCAATTTTTGAACGGCCGTTGAGGCCTTATTAAAAACAGTACACTCATGGATAAGGGTTAAAAACTTAAAGTAGTGTTGCAAAACCATCGATAGTTTAACTATCGAAAGTTGACCTCGAAAACTATTCAGGATATCGATAATATCATCACGTGTCAATACTGTCGATAATATCAATCGCTCTTCATGAGCAATACTATTGATAACATCGATACTATCGACAGTAAAACATTCGATAATATTAATAGTATCGATAGTATTGCCAAAACCATTCAATTTTATCAAAAACTATCGATACTATCGATAGTATTGATAGTATCGATAGTTTTCCGTAAAAACGAATGATTTTTCCAATACTACCAATACTATCGAGCATTAATATCGATAGTATCGCTGTTACCAATAGTATTGCTCATGAAGAGCGATTGATATTATCGATAGTATCGACAGTATTGTCACGTGACGATAGTATCGATAAAAAATCGATACCATTGCTTAGACCTTAACTATCGATAGAGTATCGATTGTCTATCGATAGTGAGCTATCGATATGCAACACTACTTAAAAGTGAATGTAGCGCCGAGGAAGACTCGGGCCTCGGCGCAGCACACACTGGCGGAGTGTGTCAGGTGGGCGCGGCAACGCATCTGTCGTCGGCACGGATTTGTCCTTGCCGAGCGTTGACCGCGCCATGTTGGGGGAAGCGGCTGGGTGGGCTGTTGTAGTATCCTTCTGCGAGCTAGTGATGCTGCAGAAGGAGATTGCCGAAAGGAGAAGAGAGTGCGCCGCTGCGGCAGGCACTATCAGGGCAAGGAGAGGGGGCGTAAGAGGAGATACGCTCACCTCATCGCTTCCCCATAACTCCCCACGACGTGCCGCTAAAGCAGCAAGCGCCGGGGCCACGGAGTGAAATGCATTGCGTTCCCGTAAGCCCCACTACGCCGTATGAGCCGGATGTCAAGAGGATTAGCTTTCTATTGGTGAAAGAATTTTTAAAATTGGTCCACTAGTTTTTTAGGTTATTCATATCATACAAAAATACTAATCTTTCCTCTTTATAATATTACTAGACCGATTAGTATTACTATTAGTAATAGTATTAGTAAAGATTGAATATAGTCAAAATATAACCATCCTAAAACTACTCTCCAATATGTCAAAGTACAAATCAAACTAGTTAAACCACTGAATATCCGAGTAGTCATATCATCAGATCGTGAAAGAAATTTCATATTTACGGGTCAATAAATCGAACATGCAATATATCGAGTCTAGGAATTAATGCGAATTTCACGTACATCGTAAATGAAATCACGCAAAAGCTATCGATATTCTGATAAGCGATTTTGCGTTACTCCAATATTAATTAATTGCTGAAGCCTGAATAGGATGATCGTTATTCGCGATCGTCCGGGCGAGTTAAATCGGTACTTCGATGGATGCATAATAATTATTGGATTCTATTTTTAGAAAAGGAAATTATGTTTTTTTTTATAACAAGCTAGCGCGGTCAGGTGCGAGACGTTGTCCTATCAGAATGTTGGCTTTAAAAATTATTTCTAGATCAAATGTTATTCTCCCGCTTATATTATTAATGATTTAACTCAAAATACGAGCATGAAGGACAGTTGATAGCTAAACTACGAAAAGTTAATCGATGTTGCACTGTTGGCTTATTTTTATGTCAGAAATCCATAAACTAAACGAATTTTCTAAAGGATTTCCAAATGTCCTTCCGCCCGTTTATTACCTGCCGGGCCTAGCATGACAACCTCAACAAAATTTTGTCGACCTTTTTCTCGTGTTTTAATCGATTATCTCTTTATTTCTTCCGGGTCTAATATGATACTTACACTTAAAACTCGACTTTTAATGTCAAAGTAGAGATATTTGTCGATCGAGATATCTTGTCCATCAAAATTCTCGATGTCGAGATATCTCATAAATTAGTTTGTCTTCACTCGTCCGCGAGATATCTCTTTATGGTTATGCTAGGCGGGTTGAAGTCACTAGAAGTAAATGTGTTGTGTGGTATTCAAACCACGACCCATCGAACGCCATACACTTTAAACCAATGCACCAACGAGACCTTCCTTAAACGATTTTTAAGTCAACAGTGCGTGATTCGCGCCCAAATGGCGCCATTTCCTACAGATGCGGCCGCCATTCCTACAGATGCGGCCGCCGCGCGCATCTACGCATATGTCAATGTCAAAGAATTCTATTTGTTTTTGCTGTCATTTTTTGACGTAGTCTTTAAGGAATGACGGATTGTGTTCAGTAACTGTATTTAAATAAATGGGAATAGTTTTGGTTAAGAAAATGAAAATATAACGTAAGATATAGGCGGTATGGTCGAAAAACTTTAGCCTACCCTATGGGCGAAAATAATAATAATAATAATAAAAAAAATTTACGTCAGACTTATGGACGCGTGGACATAATGATATGATAATAACTATATTACTGGATATTGGAAGATTCCGTCTTTGACGGGGTTCGTCATTAATTAGAAGAAGAAGTACTATATTACGATTCATATAAAGGATAAGAAACGTAAGACATAAATAAGGAGAGATAAAAGGGAAAAAATCACATAAGACAAGGCGGTATGGTCGAGACTTTCGCCTGCCCTATGGGCAAAAAAAACCAAATTAAATAAATGTTATTTTTTATCTATTTTATCCATAGAGCAACACGGGCCACCGGTGAACCGGTTCGCCGGTGGCCCGTGTTGCTCTATGATTTTATCTCTCAGTTTATTATACATATAAGAACTACTATAATAGAGTAAATAGGTTTTGAAAAACATATTTTTACTGTTTTATTGTAAAATATAGTTTTTAGTGCCAATTTTAAGTCCCCATTGTGTAATACATATTGCATGGCAATTTTCATCGTCAAAGTTGCATAAAGTTAAGAATTTTTTAATACATAGTGTTATTTTTTTGTTACTAAATAAACTTTTCATTCATCCATTCAATTAACGAATCGAAAGGATATTATAATATTTTGCATAGATTTAATTGACTACTGTTTAAAATTTGTTATTTACGCGATTTGTTATTTGTATTATTTATACCGACGTTTCGGATGCTTTTCTGCAACCGAGGTCACGGCAGACTAAATATAATAAATCGCGTTTTAAAGTATTTTATTTTAATGTGCGATACTCGCATTAAATGTGTGATACTCGCGTTAATAAAAGACAATAAAATTAAAGTCAAACAAATCATTATCAAATTTTAAATTGCAATTTCAATTATTTCACAAATGAACACGGAGAATGAGTCGATTCGGACTTATAAGATACAAAAGCCAAATAAAGCTGGTAACATAACACACGTTAACATTTCGATTAAAATTCAGTTCAACAATGATTGCAAATTGTTCTGTCCCATAATGACGGTGCTTGTCGGAGTATTGAATTACCCGCCAATGTTTGTACGCGTTTCATGTCGGAATGCATATGCAATGATCCCAGTATTCATAGACGCTGGCAGCGAGGCCAAGGGAGGGTTGGTGCACTCTAGGAGTGGGCGATAATTCAACAAGCAGCTTTTTTTAGCAGCTTTTCTAATGTTAACGAATTAGCTGCTTTTCGTTTACCGCAAAAGCCGCTAACTATATTAACTGTTTTATTCAACGATTTTCGAACGCAACGCGCGGATTTGCTCAAAGAACATTCAATGCGTAGTCGCTAACTGCAAACCAGCTAATAAAGCTACTTTTTTAACAGCTTATCAATTTGTTATTAGCAGTTTCATTTAATTAACACAAAATCCATCAACGACCCACCTCTAGTGCACTCCCCCCCCTTTAAAGAAAATTTTCAGTATCTGTGATCGACGAGCGAATCGTATTCAAATACCAACGCGATTTGAATTTCATATAAACTTAAGTGAAATAACGTAATGTAAAAGTTAAAAGTAAAATAAAATAACTTGAATCCCTATCACATCGAATACCGAGTCCAATTATAAATCGAAACCATTCTCAAACACAATTTCATCAAAACCGATCCAGCGGTTTAGGAGGAATTTCTTTTTTTGTTAGATACCTATCGACATACCTACGACATACGTATCGACCTAATTTTTACTTCGAGCATTCGGAAATCTAGGACTGAAACCGAAACGCGCAATATGCACTTCACGGTTTTTCCATCTATGTACGGTGGTTCGTTACCCGATCGGAATTTAGTTATTCCTCCCACCCGATCAATGCCCGAAGTTACCAGACGTGGGGAAAACATGCTTACAGAAAATTATAAGCATGTATCTTACAGTGGCATGGGTGGCCTGACGGGGAGTTCGCTGTAAACACGCGTGGCAACTTGCGCTGTGCAAGTGTGTGTAATGTGTATCTCACTTTAAACTAATAGTAAAAACTCAATTTTCTTTTGCATTGTATAGAATCTCTGTATACCTTGCATTATATAAACTTCTCAGCCGATTATTACTATTGTAACCGAGTCTTTGTAAGCTAAACCATTGTTGAAAAGAGTGTCCATGGAGTTTCTTGCCGGTTCTTCTCCATGAGACCCACTTTTTGGAACCGTGCAACTAGACGTTTCATAAGAGCCTGCAAAGGCCTATTTGAAATAAAAAACTTTTGATTTTGATTTTGCTGTCAACGTGTTAAAAAGGTAGTAACTTAGTGGACTGCATAAAAAAATAAAAATCGTGGAATAAGAATATAATAATAATAATAACGGTTGAACCACTAACCTTAATTCACCTCTCCATTCCCTGGTTTGGATCCAGTCCTTCAGTTTCGATGCACAGCACTTACACTCAAAGGGTTCGTTATAAACGAATAAATAGTTTCGAAATATAAAATGTTAACTTTCAATATATCAGAAGAGCAGTTTTAATTATACGGATGTCCTTTTCAATACGAATGGCGGGCGTGCACTGCTCGGTGCGCGGCAAAGCGGCTTTCACCTCGCACAAGAAGAGGGTAGAAAAATAATTCGACTTGTCCGTACAACAACGTTACATCTGCAAGACGCTCTACTTTACATCTAACCTTATTTTTTGGTGAAATTAAATATATAAATATGAACCATTATTTGACTGTTATCTTCGAAAACAAGTTGTGTGTTTTAAAATTTTGATTTCACTAGTAAATTATAATATCGGTCAGTTTAGTCTTACAAATACAAAAAAGGGACTTAGTATCATAATCATATCCGACTTTGTTCTAATACGTCGAATTATTGTGTAGTGGCACTTTATTTATTAACTACCTTCACACATTGATCAAACACTGCCTTTAGAGAGCCTGAACCTGACTCTTTATAATAATATAATCACGTAAAAATATATTTTTTTGTATTTTTAAAACTAGTGATCCGACAGATTTCCTGAAAGTTGGCTTAAAAAATATATTCTAGATTTGAATATGCTAGTTTCCCACTTCAAGATAAATTTGCAGTGGACATCAATTATTACAAAAAAAGCTATAAGCATGACGTGAGCTGTCAATTGCGGATAATGGCGGAGTTCCGAACCTTATTTATTTTAAAATTAATTTTCAACATATATTTTTTTCTTGATTTTTTCCGATTTATTAATAGTTATTCTGTTATTTGGGACATAGATGAATCCAACAAATGATATATCATTAAAATCGGTGCAGCCATTCTTGGTTTATAAATGGTGTATTAAACACGACTTTTATATACATATATAAATACGAATAGATAGAGGTAGATAGATACCAATGTGATTTCAAAAAAAATCCTATGTTAATAGTTTCTTTACACTTGGAAAAATTCATTTTAATTTCGTTAAAAGGATTTCATTTTATCTAAAGGTGATCGGAGCGAGAATTTCCACAGATTTTTAATCATTTCCTTTTTTATAGACAACTCCGAGGAAGCATTTTGCTAATAGCTCAAACGGGTAAGAACTGCAGAATTTAACGTTATTAAACTTTAATAGAAAATACCGAAGCATAAATGTTTTAGAATACTCCTTTTTAACCGACTTTCATAATAGATGTTGTTCCCGGAAATTACTCACAATCTCACACATTTTTAACTTTTATTTTAAAGTATTGTATTTTGACGGGAGGTGATCAGCCTCTCTTATAGAATGAAACAATATTTCATTACTTTGGGATTTGAAGCCTGAACCTCTAGGGAAAGCCTTCCATAGCACTGTGCTATGGGGAAGGGTACTTCAAAAAAGGAGGAGGTTCTCAATTCTAGTAAATTGTATTTGATTTTTTTGTATGTTTGTTACGCGATAACTCCACCAATTTTGCATGGATTTGATGATTCTTTTTTTGTTTAGTAGGTCATTTTTCAGAGTTGGTTTTATAGGTATAACTGTTCATACATTTTAAATAGATTTATAAGTATCAATAGGCAAGAGCCTTAAAGGACAATCGACAAAATTATTGAGCAAGAGCTTTGAAGTAATTAAAATATTATTTTTTACGTTTAAGTTTGTAGGTAGGTACATACTATAATATGTAGTTATAATTTTGAAGTTTTGATTTGTTTTTTTATTTTTTCTAAAGATTCTTAACTCTAATAATATATCAATATCAATCAATAAAAAGAAAGTTCGCATCAAAATGTAATAGGTACTCGCAATTGCGGTAGCTTCAAATTTAGTGCATCAAAGTGCTGGAACGACCTCCCTCCGCCTTTACGCTGCCTTGGTTCGGTTATTAGTTTTAAAAAAATATTTAAACGACATCTTATTAATGCACAAAAAGCTTGTACACCTCAAAGCGACAAACAGCTCTTCTAGTCCTCACACTGTTCCCTATTCTGTTCTTCATGTGTTTTATGTGTTTTTCATTAGTTATTTATTGTTATATATTTTGATTTTTGGTATTGTGTTGTATTCTATATAAAAAAAAAATCCAGATCTTTCAATTCGAATTAGTTTATATGTATATTGTATACCTTTTATTATGACTATATTATCTTCCACTACTGTCTTCTGCCACACTGGGGACTACTGAAAATCAGCGTCAGAGCTTATGCTCTGACATATGCTGAGTACCTCCCCTTTTCGTGGCGGCACTTCTTGCTATATTTATTAATTGTTAGTTTATATTTTAAGTTGTATTATTTATGATGTACTTTTACTTACTTCTGTGCCGTCCCGAATAAATGTATTTCATTTCATTTCAATAAGTCTGTAACATCTTCGTAGGAATACCATTCGCAATTAAAAATAATATTCAGACTCCATTTTAAATACATTTAAATAAAAATTCTTTGAATATTTAAAATAATTATATAGCTTCAGCCCGTTTCGATTGAAGCCGCATCCCAATTAAGAAAAAAACTTTAATCTATGAATTAAGTGGATTAATGGATGTGGTATTTTTTTATTGTATTATAGTAATCCTTGTATTTATATAATACTAGCAATTGATTGTGGGTGGAATTTCGTAAAATCCGTTCTTAGCTGACATCTACTCGGCGAAAGGAATATTCCTACCATATTTCAAGTCGCTACGCCTTATTGTTCCAGAGATATCGTGATGAGTCAATATTTAGGTGGGAATCTCTTTTATATATATACTAGCAATTGCCCCCCCAACCCCCCTTGTGGGTTGAATTTCGTAAAATCCGTTCTTAGCTGACCTCTACTCGGCGAAAGGAATATTCCTACCATATTTCAAGTCGCTACGCCTTATGGTTCCAGAGATATCGTGATGAGTGACTATATAGGTGGGAATCTCTTTTATATATATAGATAGATAAAACTAGCGATCCACCCTGGCTTCCCAGGGGTGCAATGTAGATGTATTATACACAAAAAGAAACTGATAATGTAGCTTTCTATTTGTGAAAGAATTTTTAAAATCGGTGGAGTAGTCTTTGAGTTAAATCGTAACAAACAAACAAACAAATCTTTCCTTTTTATAATATTAGTTTAGATGTCTATGGACGACGATTATGATACGATTACTTACGACGGTAAGACACATGCTCGTTCGCTCCCCTATTCACTAAAAAAAAAAAAAAAATAATATGATCTTTATTGTCACAACTCACAAGTACATACATAATGTGCTATTTATAAGAATAATAAGCTTAAATACTAAATACTAGACTCGTGACAAAAGGCAGCAGGCTCAGCATAAAGCTGACAAACCGGGGTCTGTACAGCGCTGATTTTCAGCCAGTCCTTATTCCACATTTTTAAAATCAATTTTTACCGCATATCGTTAAAAAAATGAAAGAAAAAAAAAAAACAGTGCAGCAATGAAACAATAAAAATGTGACTATTGGTAAAACAAGCTGAATTTGAAATTAAAGTTAATTAAACAAAAAATAATATAAACTTTGACAAACGAGTATGTGGCGACCGCGACAGTGTAAAAATATACCACCCATATAATGCCACCGAGACAAAGCAATATAAATACCGTATCCAAAAGCAAACTTGAAATAGGATGATGAACGAAGTAAGTTCTAGGTTCATTTGTAAACAGTAAATTGGATGCGGTTTTGTGTTGCGTTCAATAGTTATCGGGATTCAACGACAGACATTTTTACAACTATAATTACAGCTTAATCCTCAACGGTTTCAAGAAAACTTTGGAAAATCACTGAGCTTTTCTAATAATATTTCATTTAACCTTATACACACATTATAGCACACTCTATAATGAGCCCTATACAAATTGATTAACTCCATCATGGCCGAATACTCAAACACTAATCAACATTGAGTTCATGATTTGTGCTTAGAAATCAGTTCCTGTAAATAACATAGAACGAAAAATGTAAAAAAACAAGTTTTTTTTTTGAGTATCGTTTTAGTATTCCGCGGTAAATCGCATAAAGATTGTTACATTAAATGCGATTTATTTTTGAGTATCCTTTCTTATTGCCAGTTCTTCTCTTCCGTCCTACGCCCTTGATTTGAGAACTGGCGGTAAATGTAAAATTAGAAGCATTTAATATGTATTTTTTACTGACGTTCATAAGTGTACATTGTGTTACCTAAATGAATAAATGATTTTGAATTTATTGATTTTATTAACTGTTAGATACAAGCACTATCTGTATTTAAGATTTCTACCGTGTTTATTTGAATTATAGTCTAGGAATTAAAAAAAAAACAACTGGTTTCAACTGGTTTGTTTTACAGAGTGAATCAATCAATGAAATGAAAATTGGCACTATATACTGAGTGAATTTTTCAAGTGAGCGTGCATGGCCAACTCTAAACTAAGAGAAAGTACAGAAAGGAGTCTCGAAACCGATTTTGATGAAAACTAAAACTGCATTATTGGATTTTTGAAAAACCAATATTCCTGGCCAAGAATCGATACCGTTGAATATGAAAAAAAAGCACATACGTATGTATTTTTAGCTATTTTACATACCTTACTAGTGGACCCCGCAGACGTTGTTCTGCCACAATTTTGGCTTCGAAATTATATAATTATTCTTAAAGATAAAAGATTTTCCCGCTTTTCTGTTGAAATTTTTCCTGAATTTTCTTTGCTATAAACCTCACGGAGCCCGAGACCTTTCCAACGAATGCAAAACCGTGCAAATATGTTCGTGCGTTCTGGAGTTATAGCGTCAGGAAGGAAAACCCGACTTATTTTTATATAGTAGATTAAAAAAACCCAGTTCTTAAGGGAATAATTTTTTAATTTTTTTAATTGGAAATAAGTTTATTTGTAAAAATACAAGAAATAAAGACTTTTTTATTTTATTATAAAAGGAAGGGCAAAGTACAAAAAGGTTATTTGAGACGAAACAAAAATCCTGAAACACGAAACACGTGGAATAAAACTTTACCACTTACTTGGATTTCTCTAACTTTCCGAGAGGATCAACATATTTAAAGAGATCTTTGTTTTTACGAAGTTCAACAAAAAAATATATTTGGATTAGCTGTTACCAACATTGTGGCAAAACAACGTCTGCTGGGTCCACTAGTAGATAGATAAATAAATTATTTATTGTACACAAGAAATAATATACATAAAGTGCTTAAATAGGTTACACAAATAAAAATTTAATCTTTGTACAACATACGGTCGACCTTATCGCATAATACAATCTCTACCAGGTAAACCTCTGGGTAGGAATTAAACTAAAAACAATTTTAACAGTAGACATAGCAAGTAACCACACCATTTAGGTTTTTTTCTTTTATATTTTTAAATTATTGTATATTTAATTGTTTATTACCCGGCGACCGATGTTTTCTGTGTTCGCAGTTGTTACCTAATAAATTTATTCTTAGTCTTATAATCACCTTTTAAAATATTATTGTTTTTTTTTATGATTGACTACAAATACCCGAGTTGAATTAATACCACGTCTAGCGACACCCTGTATATGTTAGGACTTTCTAACAAAATTAAGATGGCTTGAGGTACTTGAATTAATGAAGATACATTAACTCGAAGTCAATGGTAAAGTCAACACAAATTGAGTAAGCAATTTGATGTTTGCGAAGATATACGGAGGAAAGTTAGGATAACGAGAGGAGAGTACGAAGATAAGCGAATTTGGATGCGGTAATTTTTTTTTTTATTTCAGATGTCGACAGACGAGCATGAGGTCCACTTGATGGTAGGTGATACCTCAGCCACAGAACATCAGTCAATGATGCGCTGTCGACCTAATTTTTACTTCGAGCATTCGGAAATCCATAGACTGAAACTGAAACGCGCAATATGCTCTTCACGGTTTTTCCATCTATGAACGGTGGTTCGCTACCCGGTCGGAATTTAGACATTCCTCCCACCCGATCAATGCCCGAAGTTACCAGACGTGGGGAAAGTATGCTTACAGAAAATTATAAACATTCGAACCCACGAGCCCGCCAAAAATGTTTTCGTTGTTATTTTGGGATGAAGGACCCCATTTTTACGGTTGCGGCGGTGATCACTTACCATCACGTAAGTAACTACAGGTACACCTCGTTTGTAGCAGCCCTTATCCTATAAAAAAACTGGTAAAATTCGTATTAATTTGGTTATTCAAAATTTAAGCTCAGAATTTTGGGACCAACTTAAATTCAATGCTAAAATGTATAAATAATACCTACAGTAATTTTTATTTATTTATATATTTTTTTTTATAGTATAGGGGGCAAACGGGCAGGCGGCTCACGTGATGGCAAGTGATCACCGCCGCCCATAGACATCCGCAACACCAGAGGGCTTGCAGGTGCGTTGCCGGCTTTTAAGAAAGATGTAGGCTCGCTTCTTGAAGGTTTCCAAGTCATATCGGTTCGGAAAAACCACAGGCGAAAGCTGATTCCACAGAGTGGTTGTGCGAGGCAAGAAGTGTCTCATATTACTTTCCAATTCTCATACTAATAATTAAAAATCTCAGTATTGTAGTCAAAAACAATTCACAAGTCAAGACGATTGTCTTTTTTTGGAGGATTCTCCATACAGGTATTACAAAAACACTTATTATCAACTCGAAATTCAAAATAAGTATGCTCGCTGCCGGAAGTAGGCCGACAGCAAGATGAAAGATTACGATCGATTCAATGAACTATAGAACATACATACATATTCCAACTGGGGAAGGCAGAAATCACAGTAGTGATGGGTAGGACAAACGAAATTGAAGTGTTTGTATGTATTACCTCATTTTATGAAATGAGTTGGGACATTGTACCACCTCATTTGAGGACCTCATTTTGTACTGTTAGTTCCTTTATACGTCATACGAGTGGTTGTGACTTTTGTAGTGAGGTGAGGTGACTGGGGTTGCCACAGGACAAATGAAGTACCTAACATTTCTTTTGACATTTTAAATATATAATTTCTATAAAACGTATTTTTTTTTTCAAATCTTTATTAAATATTATTGTGTTGCTATCATTATATAAAAATATTAATTATTTATTTAAGCAATATTATTGTTCTATAATATGTAATTTATAAAGTTAAAATATGATTGCTATTAAGAAAATTTAAAATATTAAGCAACACTATTGCTACCTATATAGATAAAAACTATTAATCCTAATTACTATTATTGTACCACAGAGTACAGAATTCAAATTAGTATTAAAAATTATAATTACCTATTAATGCATACAAATTACAATAATGTCATGTCACAATCACCGTCAATTCACTCACAAATATCGCTTCGGTTCGTTATCAGTTGCTCATCAGACTCGATTGTAATTGTCATGCAAAGAGTAATTGTCATGTATGAGAAGAGCGAGTAAGACAAAACGATTCATTTCAACCGTTAACTCATTCATCTTGACGTACACCTCACCGCCTCAATCACATTCAACGCCTCGCCCGCGTCCCAAGTACCTCAACGAGTTTGAAGCGGTACAAAATGTATGTTTGAGGTGTTGCGACATTTCACAAGTTTGAGTGTGACATTTGAGGTGCCTCTTGTATGAGGTGCGCAACTCTAAATCACAGAATTCCATATGCTCCAATCCTTGCATACCACTTTCGCTTCTTCCACTTCTTTCTTATTTTCTTCTTCTATAGAACGAACGAACGAATAATAATCGATTTTAATAACATTGACTGGATAAACTAACAATAAGAGAAATGAAGATAATTAGAGCAGACACTCCGTGACCACGGTTGCTGAAAAGCATCCGAAACGTCGGGATAAATAATTTAAACAATATATATAAATAATCGCGTTTTAATCCGGTATACAGTATTTTATTTAAATGTGTGATACTCGCGTTAATAAAAGACAATATTAAAGGAAGATAATAAAAGCTAATATTATTACAATATCTTCGTACATCTGGAGTTAACACACGTCGTCAATTTATTACAAATTCGTAATTCACGTGTTAATTCTAAGTTATGATTATCACTTATTTGTCCTAGATTAACTTTGGAACATAAGGTGGTAACAGAAGTACAAATTGGAGTTGAGAACTCATCCAGTGTGCTAACTCATTAATGTTAAAACAATGAATGAATGAATGGAATAAGCTATTTATTCATTCATTTATTTACTACTAGCAATGCTCCCCGGCTTCACACGGGTCCAATGTAGACGTGCTATACACAAAAGTCTATGTTACTCGCTGATAATGTAGCTTTCTATTGATGAAAGAATTTTTGAAATCTGTCCAGTAGTTTTTGAGTTTATTCATAACATACAAAAAATCAAGTCTTTCCTTTATAATATTAGTATATATATAGATTAATACACGTTGCAGGATTTAAAAAAAAAACAATTTGTTATTTTTAGGGTTATTTATAGGTGAAATAATTATTTTTAGTCACAAATTATATAATAACGCTTACAAATATTGTAAAAAGGGAAATAAAAGTATGTATTTTCATTAAACGTGTGAACACTCTTATAATATATAATATCCGTCTACACTTTTAACAAAAAAATTATGTTAAACTAAAAAAATATTTTATACGGGACCCGCTTCATCGATTTTCAATAAGCGATTCTTTTTTTTTAAATATTGCATTACACTTCCACGCCGATAGAATACAGGCTATTATAATACATCTAAATATACTATCACTGACATCACAAATACCCACCCTTGTAATAAAAATTTCCTTTTTTAGCCGATAACATTAATGTGGGTAGTCATAAATCCACAGAGAATAGGCAGCAGAAACCGCTATCATTAATTCTTCCTTTGTGCTCGGAGGCACTCCAAATCTTATTGCGTGTATTTGAGATAAAAAGCTAGGCAAGGAACTTTTTTCAGATATTTCAACACGTTCACAGCGGCACTGATTTATCTGCACTTTCTATTCCTGCGATACGGGGCGTTTTAGACCTTGTAATAACCCCTTGGAGCCCCGAGTGCAAAAGGCTAAAACTATCATTGTAGCTGCATGAGGCTCATTGAGCGCTAAAACGTTTTATGAAACTAATGTCCTGGCTTATATAAAACAATTTATTGTTTTTTTTTTTGCACCATGACAAAATTGTATCTTTTAATCGGTTATCTCTTATCTTCGGGATCTAAGAGGACACTTACACTTAAAATTCAACTTCTAATGTCAAAAGTAGAGATATTTGTCTATCGAGATATCTTGTTCATCAAAGTTGTCGATGTCGAGATATAAATACATCGAGATATCTTCTATCTTAGTTTATCTTCACTCGTCCGCGAGATATATTTTGATGGTCATGCTAGGCGGAATGATTGATCTAAATTTATGTTTTCTTCGCCGCACCGCACCTGAGACACGTACAAGGCGACTTAGGCCCTGTTACGCATTGAACGGGTTAACCGACTTTAAAAGTGGTAAATGAGTGAAAATAATGGTTTGAAGAAAAGGTCTCCTCAATTTTTTTATCTAACACTAACCAAAATAAAATGTCGCCCGATACGCACCCATAACGACCCCCCTCCTCCCCTTCTCAGCCACTGACACTTATGTAAGTATTCTAACAAACGCACCAACGAGCCCGTCAAAATGAGAAATGAAATTGTGTGCAATTGACACTCAGAGATTGATGATACGAATACTTTCTCGCAAGTTGTTCCTGCTTGAGCGTGAGTACAAAGAAGATATTCATGGAAAATTGAATAGCTGTATCTATTTGCCCTTGTAGTCTATTCCTCCATCGGTTTTAAAGTGTGCTAGAGCGAGATAAACACGCCAGAGTGAGATGAAAGCAAACAGAGCTAGACTGTGGTAAATACTACGAGCTTCTCAAACAGTGCGCTGTTGCACTACTCAGGAAATCAAAATGCCTCTTCAAGGCGTTCCAAAGCAAACTGTTACTTAACTCGCTATTGATTAGCTATATAAGGTTAGTCTACACACGCCCCGGCTTCGAACATACTCACTAAAAAAAATAAAAATCAAAATAGCTTATGTTACTCATTGATAATTTAGCTTTTCATGGGTGAAAGAATTTTTGAAATCGGTCGAGTAGTTTTGAGTTAAATCGTAACAAACAAACAAATCTTTCCTCTATAATATTAGTTTAGATTATTACTCACCCTTGTAAATTGTATTTACATAGTTTTAATTTCTTTATTTAAAATAAAATGTTTTTACATGCGCTCCGGAAGGGAAAGGGCTCATTTAAGCTGACGTATTAGCCATAATTATACATAAATACTATATATACCGGCTTCGCACGGGTGCAATGTAGATGTACAAAAAAATAAAATGCCTATGTTACTCGCTGATAATGTAGCTTTCTATTGGTGAAATAATTTTTAAAATCGGTCCAGTAGTTTTTGAGTTTATTCATAACATACAAAAATACAAATCTTTCCTCTTTATAATATTACTATAGATATAGCAACTGTTTTCCTAAACGAAAACACTTCCTATTTACAATTCCCAAAAAAACATCAATTAACAAAGTTAATTTCCTCAGAACTTGAACGAAGTAAACGGCAATAAACAATTTTCAAAGTTTCTAAAATCCCATTAATATGCCTGATTAATCTTCGAAGCCATTACAGATCCGGAATACAGATATTATATAAACGGACAAACATATAAAAATATATTTGTAATTGATTTTGTCTGGGTTTTGTATGATAGCTTCGATTCAAGATGGGTATGTTATGTTCTATTTCTACACTAGACATGGGTGATAACAGGTAAAATATGATATCTGTTATACGTGTTAGCCTACGCGCAGACTAGAGCCAGTAGTGGCGACCACAGCATAGCCACCGGTGGCCGCCACAAGCTACGGGTAATATTTCATACATTTTAGGGCATCCGCGCAAACACGGCGCTCGAGAGGCCGCCACCGAGCTTCTAGCCACCGGTGGCCGCCTTAACGTGCGGGCAAGATATTTCATACATTTTACAGTGGCTGAAACGCGGCCACTGGTTGCCGAGTCTAGACGCCGCTTCTGTTGGCGGCCACCAGTGGCTCTAGTCTGCGCGTAGGCTTACTGTTGCTCAATAATAACAGATGTAAACATCTGTTATTAAATAACAGTCTATGATTTAGATAGTAAATGAATTACAGATAATACGATCTAGTTTAGGAGTGACTTTTCAAGGTGATTTCCTTCCTGTGAAACGTGAAATTGTATTTTTTTGGATAATAAATACTAGATGCATCTTTTAGCACGCGACAATCATAGATGTTTAACTGAGACAAGTAACAACAGTTGTTTTGTAAGTGCTATGTTACTAGTATTTGTTGAACTGTTGTTATATAGTATTGCATGATATTTTCAATAACGGATATATCACAATCGCAGGAACAACTGTAATCTGTTATCTTTGAATATCTGTTACGATAAATACGCCTCACTCGTATTCTACACTAATTTGGAATAAGGCAGTAATAATGTTTTCATTTCGAAAGTTGACTATTTATAAATGAAATCAGTAAAAAATATGAAAGGTTATAATGTGCTACAACAGTCAACCCTATTCCTCACATGTACTGTATCCTCCTAAGGACCAAGCTTAAAAATCTGCCTATATGGCCTCGTGTGAGTACATTGGTCCTTACGAAGGTATATATTATTATATTATTTGTTATATTGAATCTGAGAAGGATGTAATTTGGATGCGAATTAAGAGCGAAATTGTAATTTTTCAATTTTCCTCTTAATTATTTAGCTTTTTAGCGGAACCCTAAAAATAGCAGATCATTAAAAATTACGTGCCGTTTGAGAAAAATCTCTTCAAGCTTCACAGAAATTAATCGTCGCTTTTGTCAATAATCGAAATCCCAAACCAACGGCCCGTTTAATGGTCGAAAGCTAAAAAGTAATGTTTAATTTCGAATCGTTTGCTGATTCTTCGTGTGGAATAAAAGGTTTCTTACGCAATATAACGTCTTGTCAAGAATATAATATAATATGTTTCTCCTTTTCCTTTTTTTTTATGTCAGATATCGACAGACGAGCATGAGGTTCACTTGATGGTAGGCGATACCTCAGCCACAGAACATCAGTCAATGATGCGCTGTCCATCTACTTTTTACTTCGAGCATTCGGAAATCCATAGACTGAAACGCGCAATATGCACTTCACGGGTTTTCCATCTATGAACGGTGGTTCGGTATTCGGAATTTCGAAATTCCTCCCACCCGTTCAATACCCGAAGTTACCAGACGCGGGGAAGACATGTTTACAGAAAATTATAAACAGACATGTTTACAAAAAATATATAAAGACGTCGAATAAAGTTTTTTTTACTAGAAACCAACTAGTCTATTGATTTTTTTTGGGCGGTCATTCGTTAAATATGATACTATATAAATGTAATTCGTTGTTATATCACTTAGTTTTGACAAGGGTGTTATAGAATTTAGTAACACAAAGTGTTTTCTACCTAAATCTAGCTTCAAGAGTTATCATAAGTGACAGTTTATTGAAATGTGATAGTCATGTCCAGTCCTTGCTGCTTTGTGTAACGAAGTTCTCGTTGGTGCGTTCGGTAGAACAGCTTCCGTGCGCATCGATGGGTCGTGGGTTCGAATCCCACCGGGAAGACATGCTCATAATTTTCTGCTATATTGTCTATGATGTAAAAGTCCCCATAAACAGTAATAATGGCGTATGACATTAGAATAATATAAACATGACTTTTATTTTAATAAATAATGAATATATACTCAGATGCGAATGTGGCGTTTCGTGTCTTCAAAGTTATTACAATAAAAATGCAAAGGAATTTCGTCTTTATTACAATAAGTTACGATCTATAATGTCTTAAAGATATTTGACATTTACAATATGAATAATAATGCGTTCTTACTTATTCATTTATCATTTTGTATGTGCAAAGTCGTACGCTTCTTGGTTTAATATAATGTGATTGTGAATATTTTGTATAAGACATTTCGTATATTTAACTTTCAAAATATCAGACTGACTAGTTCTGACTATGTTTTTCTATACTATAATATTATAAAGAGGAAAGATTTGTATTTTTGTATGTTTGTATGTTATGAATAAACTCAAAAACTACTGGACCGATTTTTAAAATTCTTTCACCAATAGGACGCTACATTATCAGCGAGTAACATAGGCTATTTTTGTGTATATTGTGTATCATCTACATTGCACCCGTGTGAAGCCGGGGCGCGTTGCTAGTATTATATAAATAAATAGAAGAGTGAAAGTTTGACAGTTAAAGCTCCAGTCATAGGATATTAGTTTCAATGATGTGTTACCGACCTAATTTTAAGGTTAATTGGAAATCAATAAACTGAAGTAAATAAGCAATTTGCATTCAACGGATTCTTGAAGCCTCTCAAAATACATGTTGCTTGAAATAAACTTTGACCCGGTGAGAATCTTAGATGCAAGACTACAAACCATATATTCAAATTTGTGTGTGTTTCATTTATGTTTCTTTTTGGGTACGTAGGTGATCAATATATGCGCTGCCCGACTGAAATATTTATTTGAAATATTCTGATGCTTTCATACAAAAGTCGGCAACACACCTGCAGTGATCACTTACCGTCACATGAGCCATCTTTTGCCCCCTATTCTATAAAAAACAAGGAAAAATGAGACAGGATATTATATTTATAAAAAATCAGCATCATAAACGGCAGTCACACCAACCATTCCGTTTGTAATCGCCCTAATATTCTGAAAAGAGCTAATTAAATGTTTCCGAGTTTGTTTCTTCAAAAGGAACCGTCGCTAATGGCGTAAGAAGGTAAAAAAGTGAACGACACTCAATAAAATATAGAATTCAAAGCAAATGAAAATAATTTTCAACAGACCACGTTGTAAAGGTGCACGTCGATTAAAGTACGAAATTTCAAACCTAGGCAGGTACTTCACTACATAGTATAAAACAAAGTCGCTTTCTCTGTCCCTATGTCCCTTTGTATGCTTAAATCTTTGAAACTACGCAACGGATTTTGATGCGTTTTTTTAAATAGATAGAGTGATTGAAGAGGAAGGTTTATATCTATAATAATAACAGTTTTTCTGTAGTGTATTTAGTATCAGCATTGCACCGATGCGAAGCCGGGGCGGGTCGCTAGTAAATAATAATTTGCAAATCGTTTTTTTTTTTTGTTAAAATGTAATAATTCCGTTTTAGGTTATTTATATGTGATAAAATATATTGTGAGGCCAAAATGGATTGACTGTGTGAAGAATGATATGTGTTTGAGAGGTGTGACTCATGACGAGTGAAAGAAGAGAATGGAAAAAAAGATCATACTCTGGCGACCCAAATAAAAAAGAGGGAACAGGGCAGGAAGAAGAAGAAGATAAATATAAATATTCTAAGAATTCCGTCTTGTAATGTCAATTTTTCACAACAAAAAAAAACAGTTAACCTCTTCAGGGACGAATTTAAAATGAAAATACTTTAATTTAATTTATGGTTTATGTTATATTGGCATAAACTCAATAAATAAGTTAATAACAAAGTAAACATTTATTGAAAATAATAATTTCCAGATACGTGCCAATGAACTTGACTTATTCCTGAAGAGGTTCAATAAAAAGGTTCGTAAACGATATAAATGGAAGTAGTAGAAATCACCTTTCACCCTAATTTCTTGAAGTCAGCATCTTAAACATTATTTCAAAGGAGTCTTTGATGGGAGCCGTATTTATATGGAGATGCTGTATAAATTCAACAGTGTTTATCTGTCAACGTTTTCTATAGAGGCAACATCAAAATACGCAATGAAAAATATGACATGATTATTTTTTCCTTGATTTGGATACTATTTTGTAATGAAAAAAACAAAATGTGTGGAAATTTTCGTATTTTTGCAATAATGAAAATATTTTAAAGCCTTTTCGATATTTAAAAAAAAAGTTATTTTATAAAAATATGAGTTATTGATTAAATTCAAAAAATCACTTGGAAGTATATGCCACTTTGCTTTGCTGTAAGAAATTCGTTATTTGTTGAATATAAAATTACATGCATAAAGTGAAGAAGAGTTTTGAAATCACTACAGTTTTACTTTCGATTCATTATTGCGAGAAACACTACAATGCACTACAGTTAGAAAATAATTGTTTTTTTTTTTTATAATGAAATAAAGGCATTTTTCTGTATATGCAATTCCGAAATATTGATTTGATAACCTAATCCTCACTTCATTTCAATTAGTATGTCATAATTATGGCTAGAAAATCAATATTTATTTTCTGTATCAACAAATATAAAGTATAACGAATAGTACCATTGACATTATATATTATGTACTCGTATGTCAAAAATAAAGTACTCCTATAAATATTGTATGGACTAAAAATTTACCATTCATCTCTCAGACTACAAATTACAATTCACAAAAACCAGCTCTTAGCCTATGATTAATTATGAGTAATTGCTCATTCAAAATAAACGACCAAGTAATTACGACCAGAAGTCTTATGGCGCTCATTAGATCTGAAAAGTAAATCGGATAATAACAGTTTTAGCAAAAGTTCAAGGAATAAATCTTTTTAAATATTTCCGAGAACTACAATGGAGATAATTACTTAAAAGTACTTTTTCTAACCATATATATTTAAATATTATAGATATGTATTTTCATATTAGCAAGATTAATCCTAAACCCCGATTTCTATATCGTCGATTAGTGCCAAAAATGCCAAAATGCAAAGTGCCAAAACGACTTGCAAGAAGGTATTCGTATAGCAATACATGTTTTTAATTAGATATCAACAGACGGCGGGACTTGAACCCGCAACCCCAAGGTATTCTACCAAACGCGCCAACGAGCCGTCAAGATTGTGTTAGTATGGCAACCTGTGAAAATTCAAATCAAACAACTGTCATGGTCTTTCACTTTGCGTAAACACGCTTGCTGAGGGACTAGCACGAACAACTATCGATAAAGTATTCGTATCGTCGAGCTGTCATTTGTATGAGATCAATTGAAATTGTATGTAACAAAAAAAATAAAAATTGTTAAATCACAAAGGCACTTAGTTAAAACTAGGTTTAGCTAGAAAACATATTATGATTAAAAACGTGATTTAACTATAATGGTGGGATTCCACCAAAATCGTGTGCAGCCGGCCTAGCATGACCGCCACGAGATATGTCGCGGACGAGAGAAGACAAACTAAGATGTAAGATATATTATATCTCGACATCGACAATTTTGATAGTAAAGATATCTCGATCGACAAATATATCTGTTTTAAATATAAAAAGTCGAGTTTTAAGTGTAATTGTCATGTTAGACCCGAAAGGAATAGAGCGATAATCGATTAAAACGGTCGACAAAATTTTGTCGCGGTTGTCATGCTAGGCCGGCTGAACGTTTGTTCACAAACATTTTGTGCCGAACTCCAGCAGTGCACGTACTAAGCTAGTAACGCGTTTAGCCTCTGTCAGCAAGTTTGTGCGCAGCTTTTGTGGGCGCACAGTGCAGCACACTTGTGCACGAACATGTGCACTGAGCAGAGAACGGAACGCATAAATGTGTTCGCTTCGAAGGCGGAAGCCAGATTGAGTTCGCGAACAAAATGTGCATGTACAGTTTTGCGCGAACATACAAGAATGTTCGCGCTCAATACATATGTTACTGTGGCGAACACCGGTGAAATCGCTCTATAACATATAAATATTATATAAATAGATTGACGATATGGACACTTACACAAGTCGTTCGTGTAACTCAGATTTCAAATGCCAATGTCAACTTTTTCACTCAAAATTCAAAATCATTTATTTATTTAGGTAACACAATGTACACTTATGAACCATGGACCTAAAAAAAGAGCGGACACCACCTCTCGTTACAATAACTGAAGCACCCCTAGGAAGCCAGCTCGCTAATACAAACACGCCGGCACACACACATTCACACCATAGGAAGCCGATCGCTCGCCATTACGCTAGACATGGGTAACACTGCGCTGCGCCGCGCAATTGCGCCGGCACGCTTCACTGCGCAGTGTGAGTCAGCTCACACATTCATAATGTGTTGGCGCACGGCGCAGTACCCACCCACTGAGTGAACTATGAGCGTGGCGTTGCGTGCGTTTCGGAGGTTTCACTGCTCGCTTTGCGCGTCCAATTTTGTTGCGCCGTGGCGCAATTTTGAGTTGACTCAAGGAGCCGACGCACTATACTGCACCTGAGTTGCTGAGTTGGCGCGGGAAATTTCGCTGAGTTACCCATGTCTACATTACGCTCCCAACCACCTGCGCGTGATGTTATATGACGAAAAATAAAAGATGCCGTTCTACGTGGTGAAAAGTTGTAGAAACCATAATGGTTCCATTAAAGAAAGTCAGGGAATCACCTTTCATAAGTAAGCAAGTTATTTATTCACCATAATTCTCGTTTATACTTCAATATAATTTAGCAAAACGCAACCAAACAGTGTTGTCAGTAATTTAAATTTGCCTTAAACGTAGGAGTTAAATTATTTTTATCTTAATGTACTTAGTAAAAATATTTATAGATTGATCGATTTTTTTTAAAACTTTAATTATATTTAATATACCTAGATCAAATTGTATTTATTAGGAGATCAATATTAAAAGGCACACTTGATATAAAAACCATCAATTGTCAAAAAAGACAAATATCTAAATAAGAAGATCAAATATTATTTAGGTATACCAAATTTTATTGAGTATAAATAAAAGTTAAAAAATAATTATCATGTTACCTAGAGCTTGAATGCAGTTCATTTATAAATAATACAAACGCAATAATGAATATAAAGATTAAACAAAAAATACATCATTTATTTTAAAAGTGCTCATTTATATAAAATCAATTAGATTTTAGAGTATTACGTTGCCTTTTTGTTATTTATAATAAAATCCAAGTTCCGAGGTCACCACACCTTAAAATTGGGTAATTTATTTTCATCTGGCAATAATTTAGACACTCACACATAGTTCGCCGCCGCCATTGTGGTGCTTCAAATATTTCTTAGCGACGTTCTGTCCGCTCTTTTTTTTAGGTCCATGTTATGAACATCAATAAAAAATATATATTATATGCCGATTAAATGCTTCTAATTTTACATTTACTGCCAGTTCTCAAATCAAGGGCGTAGAACGGACGAGAAGAACTGGCAATAAACTCTCCGCCACTCTTTTTAATCGCCAAGTTTTTTGTTTTACATAATGTTTGTAAGGAGCTGCAACCATTACACTATGTTCCACATGACATCTTGAAGTAATTAACTAATTAAGTATAATAATAAATCTATATCGAGGTCCTTGATTTAATAATTAGTATACCCGAGTCTCATAGTGAGGTATGGAACAGACATATATACATATTATGTACATTTAGTTTCCGTTTCGTTTCGTTTAACCAATACAGAATTTATTTACAGGCAAATGCATATACATTATACATATTAGTGATGTGAAGCTAAATGATAATAGAGGAATAGCTTTCCTGCTTTACCGATGAATTTCTTATTATTGAACTTTGAACTACATACAGAACTACTTAAAGACATTTATAATTCAACATATCTCAGTGCTTCGAACTACTTAGTCTAAGTTAAGATCTTACTTGCTGCTTAGAAGTCTTAGAACCGCTAAATTTTAAATTCTTGAAGACTTAAGTTCGATATGTACTTGGTCTTGCTGGAAGTTTTCCAATAGAGTGTACATTTCTGTGGGTATATTTTTTTACTACCTATACATTTTTTAAATATTTTAGTTTATTAATAAGTCGATTATGATTATAATACCAAGACGTCGCTTTTTTGTATTTGAAAGTTATAACCTGATATAATTTATAAGTTGAAAGAAAGGGAAAATGTTTATTTGAAACACAAATCAAATTTTTTGACTGTTTGTGACGTGTGGTGCGATGATGGAATATATCTCTATAGAGAAATCCGCCTTATTTATACTACGAAGGAACACTCAGTAAAGTATTTTCACGTTCTCTAGAACTAGAATCAGTAAAGGAATTCGAAGTGTCACGTCGTCTTGTTTCGTTTGTAACAGAGTTTGAGATAACTTTGCCTTTGAGACAAACTTCGAAACAATTCACAACAATTATTGTTTGACTGTTTGACAAGCAGTGTTTAATATTAAGCCATATTTGTGGTCCTAAATAACATCAAATTCGCTTTTTCTTATGTAACTTCTGCTAATAAATAATCTATGCATATAATAAAACTGTAGAGGTCAAATGTCTGTACATAGAAAAAAATGCTAAAAACCGAGTCAGGGGGATATAATAAGAGATTTTTTTTTAATCTTTTGTTTCTCTGTCTGTTTGTACAGGCTAATTTGAGCATATAAACGAGTCGTGCTATTCTTTTGTTGTTGTTAGTCGCATTGCCCTAAATAAGTACATACACAACAAAAACAAAAGTATTTCCTGATATTGTCACAACATTAATAAGTCAACTCTCGGGTTGGTCCGTCCGTGGTCAGTAGTCAAACAAACAATAAAAAAATACAAATATAATAAAATTAAATTTTCCAAAATACGAAGACTACGAGCATAATATAAAAATCAATGTACATTTGTCCTCTATGTATTTCTAAACTATTCGATTTAGATGAAACTTTGGTAGTTGTTCTGCAAATGTTGCATGTATTGCGAATGTTATTGGACAAAAAGAAACAATTTTTTACTTTTCGTGGCATTGTAATTCATGCCCGAAAGATAGTTATCTAGTAGCTCCTTCTTGCCATTGACAAGCAAATATCTTTTCGCATAAAATTAGGTACTGTTTAATATGGTTCTTCGTACGGGTTGAATCAAAATTTATCTTGCATGCTTGCATGGGATATTTTTCATTGAACACAAAGGCGAGTTGATCTAAAAAAAAGCCTAAGAACTTATAATTTGCATCCAGAACGAAGGGGCGTCTTATCGGTATTCCAAAACATTTGAGATTTTAAACATTAAATAAACAAAAAAAGGGGCGAATATTTATAGATTATGATTACGGATCTCATTAAGGGTCGTAAAGAATTTTCTTTTGTCAATTATTCAGTAGATTATCACAAATTCAACCATATCTATATATTATATTAGACGGACTCGTTGGCGCGTTCGGTAGAACACCTGCCATGCGCATCGATGGGTCGTGGGTTCGAATTCCACCGGGACGACATGATAATCATTTTCTGTAAGCATGTCTTCCCCACGTCTGATAACTTCAAGCATTGATCGGGTGGGAGGAATATCGAAATTCCGACCGGGTAACAAGCCATCGTTCATAGATGGAAAAACCGTGAAGTGCGCGTTTCGGTTTCAGTCTATGGATTTCCGAATGCTCGAAGTAAAAAATTAGGTCTACAACGTATCATTGACTGAGGTTCTGTGGCTGAGGTATCGCCTACCATCAAGTGAACCTCATCCTCGTCTGTCGATATCTGACATAACATAAAAAGTATGTAATCATTATTATTTGAAAAAAGTAAGTCAAGTCACGTTTATGCTTTCTAGCATCGATATATGTATTTGTAGCAAGGCATCTAAACATAAATACCTACTTATTTCTCATAAAGGGCATTGTTGGCATCTTATGCTTAACATTCAAGCGAGCTTCGCATCAGTCAATATTTTTTATGTTAGATATTGACAGACGAGCTTGAGCTCACTTGACGGTAGGGGTGAATAAAACAACCATAATGGACTATAATTTATTTCCACAACATCCAAGAACACATAGCAAGTGACTAGAAGAAAAGGTAGTCTGAGATCTTTCATTAGATAGTTACACACTCATTTAGGAATAACGATTTAGCTATATTTAAAAAAATTATATCTTACCGCTCGAACGTTTGACCGCGCGATAGGAGTGGGTGTTAATTCAACAAGCAGAGCTATTTTTAGCAGCTTTCCTAATGTTAACGAATTAGCTGCTTTTCGTTTACCACAAAAGCCGCTAAATATATTAACTGTTTTATTCAACGATTTTCGAACGCAACGCGCGGATTAGCTCAACGAACATTCAATGCGTAGTCGCTAACTGCAAACCAGCTAATAAAATTAGCTGCTTTTTTAACAGGTTATCAGTTTGTAATTAACAGTTTCATTTCTACAGCGCGAGTGTACGTTTCTTACTTACTACTACTAGTTACTTTGGATACTAAAGCGTCCTCGGACGGTTGAGTAGTAAGGCATACTGTATGTAAATTACAGAAAATCATGAGCATTTAAAGTCCGGATTCCAGGCTGTGTACTTGTCAAACCATTTTTTTTGTTTAGAAATTTGACATTTGACAGTTCTCAAGAATATGGGCCTTAGAAGTTAGACCCAAAGAGATTCGAATAACTTATACTTGATCGGTCTTACTTATAAACGTAGTATAAGCTTGATATAGTTAGAATATGTTTTTATTCTTTTGTTCTGTAGTCTTTTACATTTAATAGAGCGGGACAAAACATATTTTAAGTATATCACGTTTATAAGACCGGATATGTTTTATTAACCAATTTAAAAAAACACTAAATAATGAGCGTATAATTTTCTAATACGGATCTCAGACTAATTATACAATAATTTTATATTATGAGTATTTTTTTTAATATAATAGGGTATATAGTTAGTTCAACTTAAATTAGATCACTTTATTTTTTTTTGTAATTTATTCATATATAGTTTAAATTGATGAAAATATATCAATTGTCTACAAGATAATATAGAACTCGTTTCACAAAGCATGGACTATAGGACAAAGGCTTTAATTTGACGAGCGCATTCTATGAACGTAATTAGATTCGGTTCCAATGCAGTAACATAATACCTTTTTCTGATCGTCTCCATGGTTCATTGGTAAGCACGTTGGCTTTAGCACCGGACGTCCTGGGTTCGAATCCCAGGGAGATTAAAAAGGAATTGTTTCGATCGGGCAGGGCACAGAAGGCTGATCAGAGAAACAGACACAGAAATGAGTCTGCCCCATGCCTCACTAGAGGACTTGGGAATTCACTACTTTACCTGTTTTTAGCATAGGTACCACAGAATATTGCTTTTCTGACCATAGATTATTTTAGAATGCGGACCATATATTTTACATACTAGCTCCTTCGTCTAAAACTTTTTTTTCAAATATGTATTAGGCTTCGTAGACAAATGTATGCTGATGACATTTTGTAGAATATTAAAATAAATAACAATGTGAAGATCTAATCGAGCGACCTATAAATTAAACTTTTAATATAATTTTATTAAGATATTTTAAACATTACACAGGGTGTTTGCGAGCTGTAACGGTGTGAGGTAAGATTATCTATTAATGGTCTGTTTTAAGAACTGATTTAAAAAAATGATGGAGCAACAGTTATATTTTTATTTCTATTAATAATTATTTAATTATTGTAATGTTTTTTTATGAATATAATATCGGTGTTATTTAATTAAATTGCACAGGGATTTAAACAAACTGAGCATACCTCAGAACTATGGAGGCAGTCAAAAAGTTATCTGCTTCATGAATAGTTAATAATCATAACACCAAAACTTCAATGATTGTGATGTCAATTTATCAATCAAGCGTCGTTTTGTTGAAACTGAAAAACTGCAAATGTAGAAATAATTAATAAAAAGTGAGTGGCTTTTAAGATTTCGATTCAAACATCAATTTTGCCACCAAAGCGAAGATGAGACGTGTTGACCAATCAGTAAAGTAATTGACTAATGACAATGTAAATGTCTATCCCGTCCCGCTTTAGAAGAAACTTTTTTATAAAATCCTCAAATAGTACTAACTGATAAACACCCTATATAATGAATATAGAATAATTACTATGGAATGAACACGTAACAAGTAATAATTAGTTTAATTAATAAATCTTTCATAGCTAAAATAATTGACGAGAAATTCAGTGCATTAATCGAAACATAGAGAACCATTTAAAAGAATTTGATAGTAGTAATATCGGGGGGCACGGGATTGCCCCCGCCAAGTCGAGTTTTTTTTAAATTTATGTTTTTGATGGCTCTATAATATTAACATTAAGATAAATATGTTCAAAATACATAATTGACGAAGTCACGAATATAACTCCCAAATAATATTTAACACTTAGCTTTAATATCTCCAGTAAGAGAAAACAGGGACACTCTTAAAATACCTACAAACGGCCATAGATTAAATTCTAAAAGTATTCAACGTACAGAACCACCAAAGGCAAATAACCAACCATACAGATAGAAAGATTACCGCTGTGCTGTCAAAATAAACTTAAAGTCAACGCTACCACTCAAGTCCGATAGCCACTGCGCATCTATCGCATAACAAAACATTAGCTAAGAACTAAGCCTAATCTTCCTTACATCCATCAACTTGATATTTCTCGACTTAATAATGTTTTGCGCATAATAAACTGGTATCGCGCATTCCTGACAAACAACAAGATTA
This sequence comes from Anthocharis cardamines, assembly GCA_905404175.1. NCBI lineage: Eukaryota > Metazoa > Arthropoda > Insecta > Lepidoptera > Pieridae > Anthocharis > Anthocharis cardamines. Next base: position 1,169,886 of record FR989972.1, on the reverse strand, counting down.
CAAAGCTGTCACGTTTAGTTCTTACAACATAACGGAGCTCTCACGTTTAGTTCCAACAAGATTACGGAACTGTCACGTTTAGTTCCAACAAGATTACGGAGCTGTCGCATTTAGTTCCAACAAGATAACGGAACTGTCACGTTTAGTTCCAACAAGATTACAAAACTGACACGTTTAGTTGCAAAAAGATTACGCATCTGTCACGTTTAGTTCCAACAAGATTACGGAACTGTCACGTTTAGTTCCAACAAGATTACAAAACTGACACGTTTAGTTGCAAAAAGATAACGCATCTGTCACGTTTAGTTCCAACAAGATTACGGAACTGTCACGTTTAGTTCCAACAAGATTATGGAACTGTCACGTTTAGTTCCAGACTTCGCCGTGGGACTTGAGTGGTGGCGTCGACTTTAAATAATTGATGCTGTAGCGACATCTACAATTAGCACGAAGAGTTTCATAATCAAATAAGCAAATCTACTCCAACCACTGAGGTTTGACTGTGGTTGAAGATCCTCCCTTAAGTTGGAAGAAGAACGTCTGCCTTCCGTTAAAATATTTTACACTATACTTAATATGTATATTTTAATAAATAAAATTTATCATAGTAATAAATAGAATTTGATAAATAATCTCCCTAAGCAGTATCAAGAACAGGTATAACAAGAATTATTTTTATAAAAAAAATAGTGATAAAATTACATTGAATATTAGTAAATAATCATAAATAATATTTGATTGAAAAGCATGAGAGTCCATTAGACCGTTCCGTGGTCGATCAACACCGTCGCGTACCATGCACGGAGCGTCAAACTTTTGTCGGCGAGAATGCTGGTGATGTCCATTCTAGGGCTATTCTAGTACTAGGGTTGCCACCTTTTTTTTTGAAGAAATATAGTATTTTTCCCAAAAATGGTGTAAAAATATAGTACTTAAGGGAAATTCAACAAAAAAAAAGTACACTCTTCGCTTTGGCTATCAATTATCTATTTCTCTTAAAATCATGCGTTTCGTTCAGACTTTCAGTCAGAGTCAATATTAAAAATCGCGACATTTAATTTAGGGACAAAAATATAATACTATTTTCTATAATATATAGTACAATTGACTGAAATATAGTACAATACTATATATTATAATACGGGTGGCAACCCTACATAGTAACCCTTGCGATGTTACTTTCTGTGTCTTATACATACCTACTCATAGTACGGTCATGGTAAGATACGGTGTCGTGGACAGACTCCTTAAAGCTACTATAAATATAATATAATTACTTATTCTAAATTAAAACTGAACGTAATTAAAATAAAATACATAGAGAAATGATATCACTTCGGCCGCACTCAGTCGTAAAAAGAAAGTAAGATATTTTGCCTCTATTCGTTACTTAACATTAGAAAGAGATATGAATATTATTAATTATCAGAGGGCCTAGCACGAACAACTTGCGAAAAAGTTTTCGTATCGTCGAGCTGTCATTTGTATGAAATTCAAATGATTTCTCATACAACTGAGGGGTGAGCACGAACAAGTATCGAAAGAGTATTCGTATCGTCGAACTGTCAGTTGTATGAGAAATAATTTGAAATTTCATACAAATGACAGTTCGACGATACAAATACTTTTTCGATAGTTGTTCGTGCTCACCCCTCTGACAGATGGACGATTCGAATACCTTTTCGATAGTTGTTCGTGCTAGTCCCCCTGTGTGGTGTTAGTTCCATCGACAACATTGTCACTAAATTCTTGTCTACCAGCCGGCCTAGCATGACCATCAAGAGATATCTCGCGGACGAGTGAAGAAAAACTAAGATATCTCGATACATTATATCTCGATATCGACAATTTTGATAGACAAAATGTCTCGATCGACAAATATCTCTACTTTTGACAGTAAAAGTAGAGTTTTAAGCGTAAATATCATGTTAGACCCGTAGACAAAGAGAAAGTCGATTGAAACACGAGGAAACGGTCGACAAAATTTTGTCGTGGTTGTCATGCTACGCCGGCTGGTAACATTACTAAATGATATGAATAATTATTAAGTAACCAATGACTGCGGTTATTTTAATCGACAACATTGTCACTAAATCCTTGTCTACTAGGGAAACAGATGTATAGAGAAGCTAAAAATATGCGGAATATACTCTTTTGTAAGGAAAATAAATATATTATAGCTGTAGAGTGGTCGGAATATTTCTCGTATAGAAAAGCGTAGCACATTTATAGTACCTAAATATTAAAAAAAAAATATGTATTATATTATAACGTATACCTAGATTTTATGTCCAGAATTCGATAAAAACATTTTTCTAAAATTTTTCAAAATTTTCCATAAGGTGTTCATCAACCAAAATCATATATACTTAAGATATTTTATATACTTAAGATACACAATAACACATACATACATACACCATTTATCGATTCTTTTTGACTAATTAACCTTCAATCAAGTGACCATAAGACAATTAGCAAAATATTGACTATTTTTATAAAACACCCCTAGAATATAATTATTATTTCTATTCTAACATTAGGTATATCTAAAATGGATGGGTTCGGTTATTTATATTTTATTCTGTATGCAGCAGAATATATGTTGTTCTGTTTCCACCGCAGATACTGTAAAGAAATAACGGAAGTACAGATAACTGTACGCTGTTAAGCAATACTGTATATTTAATGTATACAATATAGCAATATACAATATAGTAATATAGCAATACTGTATACAAAAAAATGTATATTTTGATACCAATCGCTTTCTTATGAGCTGGAGTACTTCAAGAGTTATATCATTTAAATCGTTTTTATATTTATTTATTTTTATTTTTTTATGTCATATATCGACAGACGAGCATGAGGTTCACTTGATGGTAGGTGATACCTCAGCCACAGAACATCAGTCAATGATGTCAATCTAATTTTTACTTCGAGCATTCGGAAATCTATAGACTGAAACCGAAACGCACAATGTGCACTTCACGGTTTTTCCATCTATGAATAATAGCAAACATTGAAAAAACTAGTGAGCACGAAACCGTAACATGTTTAGAATATTTGACAATAATGCACTAATTTCTATTACTTTGATTGCTACAAAAAAAACTACTATCATACATTTATTGTTATAATAATAATAACAAGAAAATCTCTTATTTCTGTTAATTTTTACAAGAATTTGAATAAAAACTAATTAAAACGTCAAAGTCAATTTTCTTAAAATGGCACTGTATTGCTTAACAGGTTCCAACTAGTGATGTGCCGGATCGTTAAATTATATCCGAATACGGATACTTGGTGTCAAGATCCGCAGATTCGGTTCTAAACTTTCTCTCAATCGGTGTCGAATACCGCGTACCTTGAATATATTAAAACCAAATCTCAATCGATCTATTTTTACAAAACGATATATATATTGCTATACAAATCTGTGCTAATCCGTAAAATACTTAATATTTTGCTATTAACATAATATTTGAACTAGGAACCTCAGTTGTTTTCTATTATGCCTTAGTATTTAGTAAATATCTATTACATTCAGTGGGATGGAAGCTTTCAAGACAGGGTTTCAGACATATGAATCTGTATACATATCAAATATCCACAAACCCAAAAAGCTGTCTTGATATTCGATGACACTACATCGACAGAACATAAACCAATGCAACATGACCAACTCCCACTCGATCAATACCAGTTACTAGACATGGGGAAAACATGCTTACAGAAAATTTTAAACATATGGTCCCGGGGGGATTCTAACCCACGAAGAACCACGACCCATCGAAGCGCACGAACTAACGAACGAAAAAAACATCTTTACTAGAGTAATTTTGAAAGTTTCCTAAACGTTTACAAATATTAGTAAATACTATGATTTAAGAGCACATACAATCAGTGGCGGGACCACCATACAAGCCCAAACGCCTGTTTTGCCTTATTAATGCATTAAAAAGAAATATAATAATGTCATTAGTCATATATAACTTATACGATTACGTAATTATATAAGTTACTAGCGACCCGCCCCGGCTTCGCACGGGTCAAGATGCAAAGCAGGGGTTGTATGTATTTTTTAATGCCACATTATAAAAAAATAAAAACAAAAAATTTCGTCTAAAAAATAAAAAATAAATTTAGGGGTGGATTACCCTTAACATTTAGGAAGATGAAAAATAGATGTTGTCCTATTCTCATACCTACCCAATATGCACACAAAATTTCATGAGAATCGGTCGAGCCGTTTTGGAGGAGTTCAAGTTCGAACCCCGTGACACGAGAATTTTATATATTAGATATAAATATATAAACACGTATTATGTTAAAATCGGCAAGTGCTTTTGGGCTTGTATGGTAGTCCCGCCACTGGATACAATAAGAGCGTTACTTACAATCTACTAATGGGAAGACTAGAATATATGTACCGTGTAATTATAAGAAAAGCCTTAACAATGGGTGGGATAAAATGAGTATTACAATTAAATCTAATGCCACAGAAAGCATCGCCTAGCATGATGGTCAAACTTTCAATGTAATAATACAGTAGGCAGAGTATTGAAGTGAAAATTCTTTATCGACGTATGGGAGAAATTTTGTAAGTATCGTCACGTTTTTCGGTTACGCGCCATGTTGCTTTTTTTATCAAAGTTTAGTATAGTGACGTAAAGAATATAATGTAATATATTATAATAATAACAACAATATATCGTCGTTGCGCCTGCCAAGTTCCATATGTGTTTTTTTTTGATTTTTGGTTTTCGCACAAAAAATACTCTTCGTTTTATTCTCTACGTGTTACTAAAATCATTTTTGTGATATTCGAACTGGATATGAGTTTAACTAATTCCATGTGTGTTTTGACCGGTAAGAAAAGCTCCGTATGTGAATCAATAATACGTTTTTCGTAGTCTCCCAAAACTATACAAAAATCACATATGGAACTTGTCAGGCGCAGCGACGATATTAGTTTTGAAGTTTGGTTTGAAATAAGAATAACAATATATTAATTTGAAGGTGATAAAATCTTTTTTCTTAAGGCTTAAGCCTTATCTACCCCATTTTCGTGAAGTTGCAAATAGTACAAAAATGATATGTCGTAAAGAAGTTTCACTTCTTACCTGTGTACTCTGGTACACACACACAATTTTTTTTTTCTAGCATATTTTCATATATCTACTTCTTCATAACCAGGATTTTTTGATATTTGGCGATAACTTTAAGTCAATTTATTATGTTTCTAATAGCTGGACAAATATTGTATACAATAGTCGTCTAATGCTATCAATTTCTTTCCTTCCTTCTATAAAGCAATAATATTGATAATTAATTATTATAGTATATCACATAATAAATAATTAATCATCTTCATAATCAAACTTCGGGATATAATATCTAATAATCGCATACAATAAACATGTATTAATATGTTCTAAGAGTATATAACATCTTCAAGTAGTGTTTCACAACAACGTTAGTTCACAATAACGACTTTGACACATAGATGGCGCTAATCAACAGTACTACAAATACTTTAGTCGTTTTTCCCGCTAATTACGGAACATTTGACATCGAGTCGACAGCAACAAAATGGCGATATAGCGACTATATGTCTGTTTCTTTGAACAAATTTGCTGGTGTGTTATTGAAGCAAATATATCGGCTATTTTGTTCAGTCGTGTCAACATTCTCATCTTCTGAGTTCACGCATTTTGTTGAGGTTTCCGTGTGAAATTCATGTCTATAAGTGCCTGAAAAAGAATATTATTATGTGTTTTAAAGGGTTTCGTCAATGTATCTTTGCCTTCTGAATCTAAAAAGCTGTTTAATAATTGTACATTTTATGCAATATTAAGCGATTCATAAGTTATTCAAAAATTCAAGATCTATCTATCTTGGTGATAATTTCTTTGACATGATTGTCTAGAGAAAATATTTAAAAACAACTCTATGATTGAACATATCTGAAAGATTTAAAACAAGTATTACTTGTCTTCAAATAACTACACCCTCACTTTTAATAGACGTTATCTCAATACTTCAAAGTTTCTCTATAGATATTTTACACTTCAAGTTAATATGTATACAACTATACAGTACTCTATTTAAAAGTTCCTTTTATATTTTATAGCATCAGCAAAACCTTTAGATCCATCAATTTAATAAATATTACAAAATATCATGTTCGTTTTAAACACGAACGCAAATTGAATGTCACTTTTGACATTATACCATATTTTTTAAATAAATACAAATCCAGAGTACATTATGATAATGTTATTGCAAATAAAACACACAAAAGCTGGAAAACACTAAATAAAGCAAATTCACTACAAAACAATCATACTTACGAACAAACATCAGAAGTGGGATACAGAACTACGAAACACTAGACAACTACGAGACACTAAGGAAAGCTCTATTTATAAAATTTAATAACACTTTTTATAAAATACGATACAGAATGTAGATAAAGGTTATATCTACATTCTGTATCAATTTTTTTTTGTTTATTTTTAATAAGTTGATGGCCAACCAGTGGCGGATTTACTTAATTTTTGCCGCCCTAGCCCTAGCTATAAATGTAAGTTCCTAAATTTTCTAAAATACAGTGATAGGAATTGTCTTGTAAGTACAATTCTCAGTAAGCCTTACTTTTAGACTATACTTTGTAAGGTACAGAAGACTGTCTTAAAAGTAAGAAAAGTAAGACATGATTTCTATAATATACCAGACAACTGTCATCTTTCTGTCTCCCCGCGACCACGGTTGCTGTAAAGCATCCGAAACGTCGGGATAAATAATTTAAACAATATAAATAATAAATCGCGTTTTAAGCCGGTATACAGTATTTTATTTAAATGTCCTCTTTGCCGCACTAGGCTGAAGCCTACTCAGCCTGCTGGTAAATCCGCCACTGTGGCCAACGACAATGAGTTAAAAATAACTAAGCATTACTTTGTTTGGGAAAAAAAAAAAAAAAGCAAATTAAATTAGGAATGTTTATTAAGCACCATTTAACAAATTTTAACAAAAAGCAAGCTACTACTGGTAAATAGTAGCAATATCTAAACAGACACAACAATGTGCGATTATACTTTCTATGGAGACGTATTCAATCAGAGAAACCTAAATTTTTTATTATATGCATTTGCGCTTATCATCAGCTAGGGTTGCACAAATGCACACTTATATATTGTTGTTTCAAAAGTAAAACTTATTCAGACACTACTATACTCGTATAAAAATAAGTCGGGTTTTCCTTCCTGACGCTATAACTCCAGAACGCACGAACCGATTTCCACGGTTTTGCATTCGTTGGAAAGGTCTTGGGCTCCGTGAGGTTTATAGCAAAGAAAATTCAGGAAAAATTTCAACAGAAAAGCGGGAAAATCTTTTTTCTTTAAGAATAATTATATAATTTCGAAGCCAAAATTGTGGCAGAACAACGTCTGCGGGGTCCACTAGTTTTGAATAAAAATTAATTTTGCTACTACATTTTAAGAGTAAACCTACGGTTAGAATGAAGAACTAATTACGTATTCTGGTCCATAACTAAACTATGAAGCGCAATACTTACCTACTTGTTAGGGATGTAACGGAAGTTGTTTTACCGGAACCGAATTCGGAATCGGAGGCAGACACAAAAGAGAGATGTGTAATAAAAAAAAATTTACAAACATTATCTTCAGTTTCATTCATATCAGTTCAAAAAAGGTAAACACTTTCCTGGGTGTGATATATAAAAATAAACTAATTTTCTTAAATTTTACACAGAAGTCAATTAAATCAAATGACGCTGAACGCGGCCACCCCCCCCGACGTGCTTCGACCTCCGATAATAGCCTCCGATTCAAATTTATCGGGACCAAAATCGGAATCGGAAGTGCAAAATCAATCGGAAGTTCCGACTATTCGGAACCAAAATCGAAGCTCCGTAACATCCCTGCTACTTATTATTTTGTTCTTATCGTAAATGAACGTTTAAAATAAGCAATAGTAGCAACATTTATTTTTATTCAAAATTACACTTAGTGAGTTTTACTTTTGAACCAACGATATATTCCTAAAAAGCACTGGTTAAAATTTTAATTAAAAAATATTAAAAGCAATTCAAAAAAATCACAAGCCAATTTTAAACTTATTTTTATCGTAATTTGATGTTAAATCGTCCAATTTGAATTAGGACCTAAAACGAACAACTTGCGTGAAATTTTTCATATTATCTGTAAGTTGTATGAGAAATTATTTGAAATTGCACCAAAATGTCAGAACGATACCAATATTCAGGCAAGTTGTTCGTTAGACATTGTCAATAGGAATCCGTTTTGACAATCAATATGACGCTTGATATGCGTTTCAAATGAGGGGATAGCAGTCTTATTGATATTTGGACCTAGTTCTGCAGAAAACAGCCATGTGCGAAAAAGTAACAAGAGAGTTATAGGCATTTTTCTGTTGATAGTTGCACTTGGGTTGTTTCGTTTTTCTTAAAATATTTAATATTTTTCAATTTTGAGATAACCATAAAAACGAAACATAACCCAAGGGCAACTATCGACAGAAAAATGCTCATAACAGTAGGATACATATAAGCTGTTGTTACTTTTTCGCACTTGGCTGTTTTCTGCAGAACTAGGTCCATTTTTCACTTGTATTTCCACTTATACTCAATAGTAAAGTAGAAGTTTGCAACTTAGTTAATATTTAAATTTCACTGGAAATAAGGACTAGAAAACTCTAATTTCATACCATTTGATATCATCAGTAGTGAGTAAAGCTATCCAATTATATCAACTCATTTGAAACGGATAAAATTTACTCGTAGATTAGATGTAAGCAGTGTCAAAACGTATTAAATTTTCTAAAAATATATTTCAAAAAAACAAAATATAAACAAGACTATTTCACAGTCAATAGATCAGAATATTGTATTCAATTAGATTAAGTACTATAATTATTTCCCACAGAATTTATCTTCGTCTTTCGTTGATGCAATGAAATTACCACATAAATGCTAAAATATATTAGCAACACTCCTGTTTATTGTCTATTAAGTGAAATAATAATTATGCTAATTATCATTTAAATAAAAATACACTAAGCCCTTTTTAAGTATTCGAAATAAGAATAGTTCTAGCCTTCTCACTATTTAAAATACATTTACATACTGGTATAGTATTTCTTCTATCCAGAATCAATTTATGTAACATTTAAAAATTATTAAGTACCATTTTAAACCGTCTAGAAAATTAAAGATATTCCTCCTACTCGGTTTATTTGTTAAATTTATATTTTATTAAAACCGTATGAGTCTGTTTATTGTTACAATTTCTCAGTTAAATTCGTTTCGAATGTATCGCAATTTGAACAAAAGTGGCAATTTAATTTTTTTTTTTTCCATTTAAGTAATCTAATCCAAAATACAAGCTTTGCTTGGTTTAGGCCCCAAAGCTATTGTATTTCATATTAACCAATTTTTTAGAAGAAATTCGAGTAATTTAAATAAATAAATTGTTAAGTACGGATATATGGGAAAGTTTAAATTCGGTTGCTATTTTATAATATTGATCACGAACCTCTACAATATCCCTGACTTCAAATGGCGATTTTAAATAAAAATAACATATAATGCCATTTTTCTCAAAGAGCAATATGTATGTCTAGTCTAGTGGCAAGACCACCATAGAAGTCCAAAAAGCCTGGCTTGCCTTATTAATGCAAACATAAAAAGTAATTATATGTCATATATAATATATATGATTACGTAATTATATACGTTATACCTATATAAACACGAATTTCGTTAAAATCGGCAAGACGAGCTTTTGGGCTTATATGGTGGTCCCACCTGGTTCAGACGCATATATGTTGTATTTAATAATGATAATGCTTATCAATATTGATAACACGACTTCCTTAGCAACCCAGTTTGCACGTAAAGGTTTTGTTTTTTTTTGTAATAATTTAATACTGTTTTCGTCAATTGACATTTAATTTAATTTTTTATTTTCTATATTTAAACAATTTAAAGCGAGAAGGCACGACTTGAGATTTATAACTTTTGGTTAAGTTAACAATTAAGAACTTTTACCGTTAAATATAATACTTACACACTGTGCGTGTGTTTTGTCTTTTTTGCACTCACTAGATATAATAGCACCAGAAAGGGACAGATCCACTAGAGCGGTACAAGACTAGAATAATAACGATTTGGTATCATTTTAACCTTAAGTAAAGCATAACTTATATCTAACTGCATTGAAATATCAGCCCCATGTTGTATCATTTCACTTAGAAAATGTCTTTAATTTATGTTTTACTACCACTCGTAAAATAACTACGATTTGTACGTTTGTTCAGTTTTCGTTGCAAAAACGCTAAATCGGTTTTGATATGCGTATATATTTTACCATAGGGAAGTTTATATAATTTCGAAAAATCTTTCATATTCTTACTTAATCTAAGCTGGCGAGATTGCGGGGAAGATAGTTCTCTACCATGGCAACGTATTAAACCCACATAAAATTTCATCAACACCGATTCAGTAGTGATGCTGTTACACCGCAGAAAACAGACATACTTGCACGGGTTTCAAAAAATAAGTAAATCAATTAGTAATCTAATACAACTTGAGGCATCTTATACTTAGTCGTGTACGATTAAAGTTAAAAATACGACATTTAGGAAAAACATTAAATGCATAAAATTCTAGGCTCGGACTTTATGGCCGGTTTATGAATCCGGTTTGACACCGATCCGGTTAACACCAAACTACAAACAAATACGCATCTCGATTTTTCTTACGAGGGTTCCAACATGGAGTAAGATTGTTTCCAATTTAAGTTCCCTTTTTTAATATTTGTATGTATCCTACTGTTATTATCAATATTTTTTTTAGAAATAACGCGTGGAGATGTATGTATTACTTATAGTGTGAATTCCCGAGTCCCCTAGTGGGGCTTGGGGCAGACCCATTTCTGTGTCTGTTTCACTGATCATTTTTCTTTACAGGCAAGTAGGTGATCAGCATTCTGTGCCCTGCCTGACCGAAACTTTTTTTTTTTTTATCTTGTTTCCCTGGGATTCGAACCTAGGACCTCCGGTGCTAAACGCATCGCGCTTACCAATGAGCCACGGAGGCGGTCTGTATATCTGTATTACTTATAGCTAAAAGCTAAAAGCCCGGATTAACATTTAAAGAGAAGAGAAAGGTAGTCAAATCTTTTTTAATGTCAATGTCTTTGTATTAGAATTTTTTCAAATTTTATTTTCAGACTATAAATAGTCTTAAAACACACATAAGCCACGTGCTACAAACATACCACGACAATACTTAGTAGTATTAGTGTGTAAGCTGATAAAAAAATACGAATAAAATGTTCTAAATGAACGGCTAGTTATGAAGCGGGTTCCAGAGAGTTACGCTTTAAATGTTTCAGTTCGGTTTCAAACCGGTGTATGAAAAACCGGTTCTGAAGTCCGAGCCTTAAGCAACGTTTTAAATATTAGCCGTGCATTTTTTCGACTAGTAATGATCAAAACTTATAAGTACACTAGCGTAAGTATCTATTGGTTCAATATTGCATTAAATGCATGCGTAGTAATGCATGCAAGTCATATGCATTAAGCGTCAAAATAAAAGTGTAACACAAGTTACAAAAACAAAATGTCTATCGCTATTTACGATTATACAGCCTTGGAAATTAAAAAAAAAACCTTTCTTGATATTTTAAATTTACTTCTCTTTAGGTAGTAAAAATTCAACAAAACATATAAGTTTTGAATCAACAGAATTTACGGATAATCCTTTCAAAGGATTAATCTCTAAAAACGTAATAATAATTATGTCATCTGTCAAACTTTGACACTGACAGATTGGAGTCATTTTTTTCTAATTTCGTAAGGCTGCGTATACATCAAGTGCATTTGAAGCAACTACATTTACAGTTCACTTTCACGCTTCGTCTACAAAACCCATAACACTTCAGAACTAAACAGCATAAGCCACCCTTTCGACTACTATCCGATTTGCAAGAATCCTTACTATCCAATCTTTGCAATTTAGGCGGATCATCCGACTCGTTTAACAGCTTATCTAATCGATGTTTCAGCTGCGTAGGCGATACGCTTCTATCTCTCGATAGCTTCGATTTTAAATCAATATTGGAAACATCGATTATATCTGTCTGCTCTTCAGACGCTTCAACATCCGACGTATGAGAATCGATACTCTCCGGAGTATACGGGTCTAAGCACTGTCTGGGACTCAATAAAGTCGTATCTATATCATTAACAAAAATGTCATTGTAACTCGAATAATCCGCGCTTGTAATTTCTACGTAAGGTATTCTAAAGATTTTCTCATTTAAAGAGCCAGTTCGCGTTCTTTTAAGTCTATATTCATCGGATAACAGTTTGTCTGGATGGCTGCTGTATAGGACTTTTGGGTTTTTGGTCAAGTCAGGGTCGGTAGGGAGCCTACGTAACGGTCTAGGGGTTAATCGTGCGCACGAGCAAATGACACAAGGGGGTCTATTCTCACAACAATCGGTACCTCGGTCGCTTTGCAGCATCACTCGTAAATATATCGGCTGGAAGAAAATAATCAAATGAGATAACTAGAGATAAAACTATGGTCTAAGAGCTAACCTAATATATCGCACCTTGAAAACCAAACTGATACTAAACAAAAAATGTGTTTTTCGGGATATCTCGTTTAAAGTAAATGGCATAGTGACACTTGCGCCATCTAGCGGCATAAAATTGACCTTTTGAGGTCTTTGCATTTTGAAGGCGGTAAAAATAATCTAACAAGATGGCGTTGATAATTTTAAATCGTCATTTTCGTTTAGTGACGTTTTGCTTTTGAAGGTGCGATATGGCTGATTTTATCTTTTAAGCAATGATTAAAATGGACGTTGCATCATTATATTTAAGTTAACGACATGATTTAAAGACGCGATTTAGGGTGTGTGTCTTATAATATAATATAATAAATAATATAATAGCAAGGTTTCTTATTCATGCATGTGCATACATTAGCAGTTCATAGCATAAATAGATTGACTCCATAAAATACAAAAGTTTAGAAATACGAATTAATTTTATTCATTTTTTTCAATAAATAATATACTTTGACATATTATGAAGCTTTCATATAACGCTGTGAATTCCTAAGTCCCCTAGTGGGGCATGGGGCCGACCCATTTATGTGTCTGTTTCGTTTTTCTTACATGCAAGAAGATTTACTTTTCTTGTTTCCCCGGGATTCGAACCCAGGACCGCCTGTGTTACGCATCGCGCTTACCACTGAGCCACGGAGGCGGTTTTCATATAACGGTATATAAAATTAATAAGAAAAAGATAGTAATATTACAACTTCTATGTGACTGGTGGCGTGTATCGATTTGTACAGTGAACGGCTTATATAATGAAGAGGAAATACTTTAATTTGTAAAAGTTGTTTACTTTTATACATAATAATATATTTATATTTACGAAAAAAAAACACTTCTATTTTAATTAAATTTGTTCAGCATAAAAACATACTATGTAAAATCTATCGATAAAGAAATCAAGTGATATGCAAGCAGTTTTTAAAATAGAAGCGAATTATTAGTTCTAGAGTATAAAGCCCTTTTCATATTAAGTATTATTAAAAGCAATAAAAAATCAGACCTATATACATATAATATTCGCCGAGACTTGATAAAACAAAATGAAATCAAGGTTTTTTGACATGAGTCGTATAGAATCAAAGGCGGCTCTGACTTATGGCTGATTGTTAGCAATTTAAAAAGGAAACGATTATCTCCTTTATTTTTGTATTAGGTATCATTCATTGCATGTTTAAAGTATCTCTTAATATAAACAATTAAAGATAAAACCAAATATATAAAAAAACATAACAATCTAAACGATAAGAACTTATTATTATTTTGTAGATTGCCGGACCAAAAATGTCAGATAGCCGTCTTTGTTTCTATACGACTCATATGATGGCCTCTTTTTCCTTATTACTGTAAACCTTTGTTTAACTAGTTACGCCGCTCTGGCTATCATGGCCTCATATAGTCTGTATATGTTTTTTTAGTAGTGTTTGGTAGAAACTAACCTTATGGTCACCCATGCACGTTGAATCTCCTATGACCCCGTATTCATTCCGTCTTCTTGGTGATTCAATAAGACGCCGCAACTCCGTAGTAGAGTCTCCGGCCTTCGGGGAACCCTCAGACTGATTGCGAACTAATTTACGACGGCCGGGGGACGCTTCCGAATCTGATACCCTGAAGATATTTTTTTATATTAGACTAGCAACGCCCCGGTTTCACACGGGTGCAATTTAGATGTACTATACACCTATATGTCTATGTTAATCGTTAGTAATGTAGCTTTCTATTGGTGAAAGAATTTTTAAAATTGGTCCAGTAGGTAGCTTTTGAGTTTATTCATAACATACAAAAATACAAATCTTTCCTCTTTATAATATTAGTATAGATATCGCCAGATGAGCATGAGGTTCATGGTAGGTGATAGCTCAGCCACAGAACATCAGTCAATGATGCGCTGTCGACCTACTTTTTACTTCGAGTATTCGGAAATCCATAGACTGAAATCGAAACGCGCAATAAGAACTCCATGGTTTTTCCATCTATGAAAGGTGGTTCGTTACCCGGTCGGAATTTCGGAGTTACCAGACGTGGGGACGACATGCTTACAGAAAATTATAAACATTTCGTCTCGGTGGGATTCGAATCCACGACACATCGATGGGCACAGCAGGTGTTCTACCGAACGCGCCAACGACCCCGTCAAAATGTCCCAGGCATTTAAAATATGTGATACTCAGCAATGACATTTATGATACAGAAGTGCACAGTTGTTTTTTTTATTTTACCAATATTTTTTATAAACACATTTAAAAAACAGTACCGATTTTGACGGGCTCGTTGGCGCGTTCGGTAGAACACCTGCCGTGCGCATCGATGGGTCGTGGGTTCGAATCCCACCGGGAGCACATGCTTATAATTTTCTGTAAGCATGTTTTCCCCACGTCTGGTAACTTCGGGCATTGATCGGGTGGGAGGAATATCTAAATTCCGACCGGGTAACGAACCACCGTTCATAGATGGAAAAACCGTGAAGTGCATATCGCGCGTTTCGGTTTCAGTCTATGGATTTCCGAATGCTCGAAGTAAAAATTAGGTCGACAGCGCATCATTGACTGATGTTCTGTGGCTGAGGTATCACCTACCATCAAGTGAACCTCATGCTCGTCTGTCGATATCTGACATAAAAAAAAAAAAAAAAAAAAAACCGATAAATACAATACAATATACCAAACCTTAAATTTGAAACAGAAAATACGTAAAACACGATATTACACCAACTAGAATACAGATTTAGAATAGAATACGTTTATTCAACAGAAAGTAAATACATAGTACAGTATGAAATAAAAATATTCAATAAAAATACACTTCTGATGAAAAGGCCACTGGACTTGGAGCATGGTGTAGTGAGGTTTTGGCTAACTCACCACGCTGTTTTTCAGCCGTGGCCTAGTCACCTCACGGATGTTCACATGGTAATTAAATATTAACAAAAAAAACAAAAGGGAATTTAAAATATAAAAAACATCTACAAAAAAAAAGATAACAAAAAATATCGACACAATATCAGAGCACATATACGGGATAAAACAATTTGTAATCAAACATTATAAATACATATACATATATACCACAAACACATATACATATATTAACATACATGCATACGCTTCATCCTGACCCTAGTGATAAAAAGACGCACACTCGTTTAGTTGTCTTTGCAGCAAATTTTTATTTAAAGGTATATATAAACTCTATATTTTATAGATTTCAATAATTTAACACTCATAACTCAGGTAATACCTTACAAATTCTACAAAAGTGTGAATTTAGGACTGTGTTTTAGTGTGTAGTTTTTAGTCTTTCGTTTTAAGAATCTCAATAAATACGCAGCAAAAATAGTTGTTTTTTTTTATATTTATAGAAAATTTTATGTTATCTAGACTGTGTTCGGAAATGAGCTGACGCTGGTTTTACTGGAAAATACGCGTCCTATTTTACTGAGAGTGCTGCCACCATTGCTAAATCCGAATGCATCTTTCAGTACTTTCAGTGTAGTGGTGGCCATTACATAGGGAATGCCGATTATTTCAATAATACGACACTCCATACCTCTTGCGTTTACACAAGACGCTATTTAAAAAAAAAAAAAACTAATCGATCATTAATCCAACTTTAATCAAACCGAACACAGCAAGTTGCGCGGCCATATACAATACTGACTGTGTACTACCTCGGTCTAACAGTCTCGACAGACGGAAGTCAGTAATTATATACCAACATAACGGTGATACGTTTCAGTTGTGCTGGAAAGTATTTTAGAACGGACATCTAGTACTGATAGTACTGTCAGCTCATTTCCGAACACGCTCCTAATAACATATATGTTTAAAAATATATTATATAGTACAGTAGAACCTCTTTAAGTCGAAAACCTTCAGGACTTGAAAATATGGTTTGTTCCTCCATAAGTCGAAATCTCAATCCTCTATAGGTCGAAATAATCAGTGAGTCCATACAAGCCATTTCAGTACATATCTTCCCTCCATAACTCGAAGAAAAAAATTGGTCAACTGCATCTCGAACATAGCAATGTTACAACTCAATCATTTGAAACTAATTTTACCGACTTTAAGAATTTGCCTTCAATTTACAAGTACATTGTTTCTTAGAAAACAATCTACAGAGTATACAGTAAATAGTGCCAATTGTATGAAATGATAAAGGATTTTATGGCTGACATTAACACGTGCTTGTTCACATCTTAGCCTCTAAGTCGGATATTTCCTAACACAATCCGCCAAGTCGAAGTCCTTCATAAGTCGAAAACTATATAACTCAAAATCTCCCTTGAATTTCGACTTACAGAGGTTCTAATGTACTAGCTGTATCCTGTAAAGTGTACAAAACAACCCATCAAAGTTTCATCAGAATCGAATAAATTTGAACATTGATTTTCATTTATATAACTTTCAATACATCAATACAATAATAAAGTACAAGACAACATATATTTTGGATCACCTCCACTAGGTTCCTACTTACTGCTTTTTCGAAAAGAATGTTTGCGATTTTATCCTGAAAATGTTCATAAAATATACGTCAATCGGATTCATAATTATAACAGTAAGATACAGCTATCAAAAAAAATATAACTAATGCAAAATTAATCATTAATTATAATACTTTAAGTTTAAATCACAAATCGTAAGTCTCTATATTAACACGCACGCACACATACGCATCCGCACGCACACACACACTCGCGCGTGCACGCACATAAACGTCATAATATTTTATAATGCGTATACAATACTGTTATATTTTTGTATCAAGACCACTATTAGCTATAATTTACGTTTTTTTTTAAGATTATATGGCCTGGTAACAAGAGCTTTAAGCCAATAATTTACGGTTACAAATTGTAACTGTCTGATTTGAAATATCACAAATTTACCATATTAACGCCATCTATCTCTGTCTCGTCTTTCAGTCTGTCCGTGACCACGGTTCCTAAAAAGCATCCGAAACGTCGGGATACATAATAAATCGCGTTTATCAATCATTAAACCGAATGGTTTAAAGTATTTTATTTAAATTCTCTCAATTTACAAAAACTTTATATGAACCTTTTACCAGACCACTATGTTTTTCAATGTCTTTAAGACAAAGAAGTGTGTATAAAGGATAGTGTATGTCAGTGAATGAGTCAGAGAGAGAAAGAGAGAGAAAGCGAGAGTTCGAGAGAGAGAACTAAGGAGAGCGCAAGTGTAGTAGTATTTTATACTATTATTTTGGTTTTTCTATTTTGAATTTTTATTCATTTATTTTTATTCTATAAGGTTATTTCAGTTAATATAAATTTTAGTTGTTTCAGTTTTAAAACAATTTTCATTTCAGAGAGGGCGCTAGAGAGAGAGACGTGTTTATTGAAAACTTTAAAACTAATTAAAGGCGTTTTTGTGGATTAAATGAGTATGAGATTGAGATGGTATGAGTATGGGAGTGAGAATGTCACCTCGCGTTGATGGCCTGCTGCACGCTGGTGGGGTCGGCGATGCTCTTCCTGCTGACGGCGCTCACGGGGACGCTCAGACCGTCTATTTCGGCAACACTGCCTTTCTTCTCCAGCTTCTTATTGGGACTCCACTGTAATATATAGTGACGGGTGAAACACTATCGAGAACATGATACGTGGCGTTCATATATGAAGAAAAAAAATATATATTGACAATTAACTTTTTTTTAATGTTGGATATCGACAGACGAGCATGAGGTTCACTTGATGGTGAGTGATAATAGCCACAGAACATCGGTCAATGATGCGCTGTCTACCTAATTTTTTGCATCGAGCATTCGGAAATCCATAGACTGAAACGCGAAATGTACACTTCACAGTTTTTCCATCTACTAGAAGAACAGGCCATATCGGCGCGCTTGTCACGGTTTCTCTAGGGTAAGAGTAGTTCTCCCCCCAGCCACCGCGGGCTGCTAGTGTCCGTGTGGACGACACTCTGACGTTGGAGTCATAGCGCGCACTCTCTCGCACCCAGCCGCTTTTAGAGCGTTATTGCTGTTCGCTCGTAAGAGCAAGCGAGACAACGCGAGAGGAGGAGACAGCGGACTGCTTAGATGTGTGTGTCACACCGATACACAGCGCTGCGCGCTCTACAGAACCTGCCAAAAGTTTGTATGGGCCTGTTCGTCTATGGGCATCTATGTTTATATTTTTTTATTATTACAGTTAATTTCTTAAAGATTTCATGTGGTACATGGTGTAATGGTTGCAGCGCCTTAGAAAAAAAATTTGTAAAACAAAAACTTGGCGATTAAAAAGAGTGGCGCAGAGTTTATTGCCAGTTCTTCTCGTCCGCTCTACGCCCTTGATTGAGAACTGGCGGTAAATGTAAAATTAGAAGCATTTAATTTGTATTTTTTATTGACGTTCATAAGTGTACATTGTGTTACCCAAATGAATAAATGATTTTTGAATATGAATTTTGTTATTTGTGTCTACATATAACATACCTGGTTGTGCCTGGCGGGCGAGGCGGACCGCGCGGGGCTGCTATCAGACGAGGAGAGCCTTCCGCTGCCGCTGTCTGTTGAATCCGTCACAGATTTCCTGTACAAAGTACAATATAACTGTCCAATAGACCTTTTTAACCGACTTCAAAAAAGGTTCTCAATTCGTCTGTATGTTGCTTTTTTATGTTTGTTTGTTACGCGATAGCTCCACGTTATGCCAGCCAAGGACTGTTTAATCCTGCTTTTGCAACAAACTTTCGAACGGTATGGAGCGGCAGCGGTTTGCTGGCACCGACTTAAAAATAACTGTTAATAAATATTAAATATATATAAGTATTAAGGCTCTTGCTATGAAGTAATTAAAATATTATTTTTTACTTTTTAGTTTAAGTTTGTACATACTATACTACGCAGAAATACGACAGAGAAAATTGATGTTTTTTTTGTTCTATTTTCTTCCTGAGAACTGCGTGGTACAACATAATCATTATCCAATAGTTTGCAGTCGGGCGCTAGGGACACGGCAGTTGATATTTGGACGCTGTTAAGCAATACAGTGTCAATCCACACGGTTGTCATTTTGATAAAATTGATGTTGAAGTTTTAATTAGGTTTTATTAAATTTATTTAAAAAAATAACAGAAATAATCATAGAGCAACACGGGCCACCGGTGAACCGGAGGGGAGTAGCCATACGCAGGCGTTCCCCTCTGTCAAAGTACAAGTCCAAATGGTCCTATGCGTACAATAAAACTAGTTGTAGCCGCACTTTTCACTAGACTAAATCCAGATGCGCGACTGAATCGACCTCCTAAAAAAATGCCGAATTGTTTGTGTTTCTTGTTGCCAAAAAATATCTGCCACGTCAAATTTACAAAAAGATAGCGTTACCTTTCATATGTAGGTATTTTTTAATCATATTATTACTATTTACTTCTTTAAAACTTAAAATATTACAATATCATCGGTCGTGTTGTTTCGGATTTTTTTACCAACACAGTCGCTCGACAGATCCGCGTATTGTATGAGCCCTCATACAATACACGGATCTGTCGAGCAACTGATCCGAGTTTATTTCCGAGAAGTCGCTGTCACCGAGCAATAGTGTTGTTGTCGGATTGTTTTAAGTTATCGAAAAAAAATGGCAAAGGAGTCTTCTATACAGAGACAGTTTTGAGATTAAATTTTCTGATTCAAATATTATATTGTGATAATATACATTGTTAAAATATAATATAATACTTACGCGCGTTAGCACATTTATTAAAATCACTTAGTGTAAACTTCAACCATAATGTTTTTTTTATTTCCTAAAAATCCAAAGGATATGGAAAATTGTGGGCCCAAATTTAATAATTACGATATGATCTAAAAAATGACATATTTTTAATCTTATCATATAAAAAATCAACTCAATTCTCAATCTGGGAGAGGAGAAATATAGTTTTCCTGAGATTCTCGATTAATTGATTCGATTACACAATCACAAAAAAACCTTTGGACAAGGTAATTAACTCAAAAGTAATTAAATGCACTTTAAATACAATATATTGCATATAATTACAGTTATGTTATTAAATAAAATATAAATTATTAATTAAAGAAAATGAATATGCATGATTATCGATTAAAATCGATCTTTTATTTTAGTCTGTCGTTGGCATGCCGCATGACAGTTGTTTACTCTGTGCTAATTCGTTTCATGTTTTCTACGTTTTGAGTCTGAGTGCTTTTCCGATTGTCGTCATTTAGGAATTGTTACGATTTGACAACTACAAATATCATTGATCACAGATTTATGATATATACCTATGTCAGTTATTGATTGTAACATAACCTTACTTTTACTCAGTGGCGGGACTACCATACAAGCCCAAAAGCCCGTCTTGCCGATTTTAACATAATATGTGTTTATATATTTATATAGCTTATATAATTACGTTATCGTTTTTCAAATTATTTCTAAGATTTTATTATGTACCAACTCATGGTCCACTCTCCGTGACCTGCTACGTGCGCATTACCCGACAAGTTCATTTGTATTACGTAATAAATTAACTCCATCTTTAAAATAAATAAATTAAGTCGAACTTATAAAACTAATTTTCCAAACCCAGTTCTTGAAATTATCGATACTGCGTATCGACAGTTGTTGCAACTATGGCTAAAAGGACTTGTCAGTGTAGTTGCGCCATTTAATTATACTGTTATGACACGGAATGTTTAAATGTGTGTGTGAAATTGTTAGTGTATTTTTTAATTGTCACGGTGTGAGTTTCGTAGTGACAGACGATTGCTTGTGTGTGCGAACTTGAGTACGCACACATAGCGCAGGTTGCCCCCCGCAAAAAATGACAGATTGTTTGGTATCGGTAACGAACGCTATGGCTACTCCCCTCCGGTTCGCCGGTGGCCCGTGTTGCTCTATGGAAATAATAGATATTTTTTGTAATTATTATTATTACACTAAATATATATCGTTTTTCTTGGTAGCATTCAAAGTAATAGAACTTAGTGCGTTATTGTTAAATATTCTAAGCTAACATGTTTCATGTCCACTAGTTTTTTCAATATTTTTGCTATTGAAACGATATAATATATATATCTTTTTTGAAATATGTACTCCATCCAGCTCATAAGGAAGCGATTGGAATCCAAATTTACATTTTTATCATTTTGTTGACACTGTATTGCTTAACAGCGTCCATTTGGCCAACCGGTTAAAAGGGGTAATATCTGGCGAGAATGTAAACCTGGAGCTGTGCACCCTGCTCTCGGGCCGGTCCTGCACCAGCAGCCGCGCGGACGGCGACAGCAGCACGCGGTCGCACCACGCCGGACACCTGG
This sequence comes from Anthocharis cardamines, assembly GCA_905404175.1. Lineage (NCBI taxonomy): Eukaryota > Metazoa > Arthropoda > Insecta > Lepidoptera > Pieridae > Anthocharis > Anthocharis cardamines. The sequence continues at coordinate 1,147,891 of FR989972.1, read as the reverse complement.
AAGTAGCTGACGGTTCAGATAACACGGGGCTGGGTGGATTGTAAGACACACACACATACAAAAAATCAGATAACACGAGGCTGGGGGGATTATAAGACACACACACATACAAAAAATCAGATAACACGAGGCTGGGGGGATTATAAGACACACACATACAAAAAATCAGATAACACGAGGTTGGGTGGATTATACGACACATACATACAAAAAATCAGATAACACGAGGCTGGGTGGATTATACGACACACACATACAAAAAATCAGATAACACGAGGCTGGGGGGATTATAAGACACACACATTCAAAAAATCAGATAACACGAGGCTGGGGGGATTATAAGACACACACACATACAAAAAATCAGATAACACGAGGTTGGGTGGATTATAAGACACACACACATAGAAAAAAAAAGGAAAAAACGAAATCGGTACTATATTAAAAATAATATAGAAGGCTAACGCCCTTTTTCATAAAAGTATTATAAACTTTATCTATGTATAATATTGTCTTTTGTTGGGATAAATAATGTAAACAATATAAATAATAAATAGCGTTTTAATTCGGTATACAGTTTTTTATTTAAATGTATATACATATAATATATATGTATGTCGTTAAAATATGTTTTGTCTCGCTCTATCGAATATAAAAAGACTATAGAACGAAAGAAACAAAACATATAATACGTTTATGAATAAGGCCGTAAGACTAATATCGACTTCTAATACTATCGCTTTTTGACGGGCTCGTTGGCGCGTTCGGTAGAACACCTGCCGTGCACTCCGATGGATCGTGGTTTCGATTCCTATCGGGTAACGAACCACAGTTCATAGATGGAAAAACCTTGAAGTGCATATTGCACGTTTCAGTTTCAGTCTATGGATTTCCGAATGCTCGAAGTAAAAGTAGGTCGACAGCGCATCATTGACTGATGCTCTGTGGCTGAGGTATCACCTACCATCAAGTGAACCACATGCTCGTCTGTCGATATCTAATATTAAAAAAATCTACATTGCACCCGTGTGAAGCCGAGGCGCGTTACTAGTGCAAAAATATAATTAAGCAGTCCTCACCTAGTTTTCATATAATGTGTGGGTAGATGCACATCTTCTTCGAATGGGTATGACGGCGGGAATTTCACAGGAAACTCGTACAAGTGAGGACGGAGGGCGTCCAACTCGCGGTCGTATTTCAATAACTGAGGGTGATTTATTAATAAATCGCTAAATAGTAAAACTAACAATAATATGTATATATATAAAAGAGATTTCCACCTATATAGTCACTCATCACGATATCTCTGGAACCATAAGGCGTAGCGACTTGAAATATGGTAGGAATATTCCTTTCGCCGAGTAGAGGTCAGCTAAGAACGGATTTTACGAAATTCAACCCACAAGGGGGGTTGCGGGGGCAATTGCTTGTATGTATATATTTTTTTAATTTATACAGCCGTCAGCAAAAAACGCATTATGTCAACTTATAATAATAATTAATCTATACTAATATAATATTATAAAGAGGAAATATTTATATTTTAGATTTTTGTATTTTTGAATATTATGAATAAACTCTAAAACTACTGGACATATTTTAAAAAATATTTCACCAATAGAAAGCTACGTTACAAAAAATAGCTCTTTACTCGCTCTACATTGCACCCGTGTGAATCCGGGGCGCGTTGCTAATTACTGATATTTTGTTAATAAATTTCATTCTACTATTAACGTAAGATAGGAAATTTGGTCATGGGGGTTTTTATTATTAAGACAAGTATTTTGGCTTAACATAATTAGTGCAGACTTCCGTTACTCAAGTTGAAATCTTTTAAATATTTTTTTACACCGGATTTATTTTTTATATCATTTATGCCGATGTTTCCACGAGTCTGCACGTGGCCTTAGTTGCCGAAACGTCGGTATAAGTAGCATTTGTTAGTTTGTTTGTTACAATTTAACTCAAAAACTACTGGACAGAATTAAAAATATTTTTTCCAATAGAAAGCTACATTATCAGCGAGTAACATAAGCATCTACATTGCACCCGTGCGAAGCCGTTGTTACTAGTTCGAAATAAATCAATTTTCAAATTGCAAGTTTGGTATCTCACCCAAGACTCCCTGAAGATCTTCTGATGGTCTACGTGGGAGAACTCCTTCTTGCCGACAGTGAGTACGGTGCGATCTCCACTCTTGGACCGGTACTGCATCTTCGAGGAGTCTACATTAGCGCCGTTTGACATTCGGCTCGCTACCAAGTTCTCCGTTACTTTCTGTAATTAAAAGTTTGTATGATATCAACAAAATATATTATTACAACAATTTTATTATTATTTGAAATTCAATGATTTATTTATTTGTGACAAAAAATATAAACGCTTCACTCAAGTCAATCTTATCGTGATATTTTGTAAATTATTCGACCAAATTACTTTGTGTAAAAGACAAAGTACATCTTCAGTAAATACTGAAAGCGATAAATGTATCAATTTTGATACATTTACGAGTATGTTATAAATGTGCATTTTAAAAAAAGTATTCAATTTAAATGTATTTATGGCTCATTTTTCATCATTTCATCATATTTCTCAGTTTAGGGTATATTGGCTTCCACATAAAGGGTAGGTATATGCTGTCGCAGACTTTTATTTAGAACTATTTAAGACAAACAATTCCATCATACATTATCTTCCTGTAACTCCAACGGTTTAGGCAGCGCACGCTAATATAGCTCTCAGAAGGCAGGAATTTTTCCGACTTACTTTAATACCTATCGTAATATTATGGCCAAATTACATAAAATCTTTATAAATTGTATCACTATAAAGTTTCTTCAAAATCCGTTCGTTAGTTTTTCCGTGAAATAATAACAACCGTCCATCCATCCATCCTCACTTTCGCATTTATAATATAAGTAGGATATATAAAAATATCCCATAATACTTAATACATATACCTACATAATAACAATACATAACATATACATAATAATAATACATAATAAAAGAAATATTTAAGATTAACCACTGAAACCACTGTCACCAATCAAATGGTAAGTTTGGCCGAGGATCCTCCCTTTAGGTTGGAAGACCACACCTACCTTCGGAAGTAAATTCCCGAATCCCCAAGTAAAGCATGGCAAGCACATATCTGTGTATCTTTCACTGATCATTTTTAATTACAGACAAGTAGGTGATCAGTCTTCTATGCCCTGCCCGATCGAAACACCATATAGGCCGTCTACGCATCCTCAAAACCTCTAATACTGCGAATATTCATGAGCGTCCACCAGTTGAGCCACCTGTCCCTTTGCCCCCTCTTATATAACCTTACGCTACGCACTTACCACTTACCACTTAACCTAGGCTAAATTACCTTAACAACAGCCCCGGTGTCGGTGCGAAAGTTAAAGTCCCCGAATATGAAGTATGGCGCCGCGTTGACGTCAGACTGCAAGTGACGTAGAGTGTGACGTAACGCGCGGCGCCGGCTGCGACAGTACACCTGCGATTTATCATGACGTCACAATCAAAACGGCTCTTATTTTTTTTTATGTGTGATATCGACAGACGAGCATGAGGTCCACTTGATGGTAGGTGATACCGTAGCCATAGAACATCAGTCAATGATGCGCTGTCGACCTAATTTTTACTTCGAGCATTCGGAAATCCATAGACTGAAACAGAAACGCGTGCACTTCACGGTTTTTCCATATATGAACAGTTACCCGGTCGGAATTTAGATATTCCTCCCACCCGATCAATGCTCGAATTTACCAGACGAGGGGAAAACAAGCTTACAGAAAATTATAAACATCTGGTCCCGGTGGGATTCGAACCCACGACCCATCGATGCGCACGGCAGGAGTTCTACCGAATGCGCCAGCGAGCCCGTCGAAACTTACGTTTTACAAGATCGAATTAATAAGTAATTCGTCGACAACGCATTTTCAAGACCTGTGTTGCCTCTTATAAATATAAATAATATAAATTACACTTACAGAAGGAAACGTCTCCATAGCAAGTAAATTAGACGCGTCGTGGAACAGATGTATGTTGACGAACTCCACCGCGGTGCCGCGGATCGACCAGCGCGTGCGCAGGAATCCTTTACGCGACCATTTACACTGGAAAATAACTATTTTCTAGAATCGATAGATATGATTTATTTATCACCACACAATAGCAACCGGTGGTAAATAATGCACATCGACCTGAAAGGATTTTTCTATTACTATTATACCTGTCCATTATTTACTTACAAATTAATACTAATATTAAATACTAGCAATTGCCCCCCGAGTGTGGGTGGAATTTCGTAAAATCCGTTCTTAGCTGACCTCTACTCGGCGAAAGGAATATTCCTACCATATTTCAAGTCGCAACGCCTTATGGTTCCAGAGATATCGTGATGAGTCAATATATAGGTGGGAATCTCTTTTATATATATAGATATGAAAATTGAATTATATAGCAACTTACTGACTAATGAATTGCAAAGAGTACAAAAATAAGACTGTAAAATGTATAGTTTTTAAACCTAACATTTTAGTACGATTTTTTTTTTCATAATATACTATTGAGGATAGTATAAAACATAGATATAAATTCTCTATATATAAATGTTTTACTGAAACATTCATAAAAATGGGAGATGAAACTAACGCTATCATACCAGGTTATCAATTAGCAACGTCGTTCTCTAGACAAAACCAACGAAGAGGTGGTTGTTGTATCTTTTGTAGAAATTATATTGAAATTAATGAACTTATACATATAGATAAATTTCATGAACGTCCGAGTTAAAGTACTATTTTATGTACTTTTTACAGTAAGTAAGTAAAAACTACAACAGGTTAAAAAACCACAGATTACCATTAATGGTTTCCCTTATACGCTGTGTGAGAAAATGTACATACAAAAATACGTATTTTTTTGCTTTTTTATGTGCCTGTGTCATAATTGTGTATTGTACTTTGCTATCTATCTTGTTAGTTTTATTTTTTGTGTTGTTTTTTAGTAGTTTAAAGTGCACATTGCACATTTCGGTTTCAGTCTATGGATTTCCGAATGCTCGAAGTATTAAGCCAAAAACAAAAACTGTTTAATCCTGTGGCATCGGTTGGGTGGCACCGTCTCCAAAAATAACTGTTAATAAATAATGCTTTGAAGTAATTAAAATATTATTTTTTACTTTTTAGTTGTAGTTGTAGTTTTGAAGTCGGTTTTTGTTTTTTGCTTAAAATAATTTTATTTTTAATTTTTGTAGGAAGTGTATGTGTTTAAGTTCATTAATCCTTTCATAATAATTTAGTAGACCTACCACTAAACGTGCTGCTCAAATGAGACAGCGCCGTGAAAGGAACCACAAACCAAAACATCATCTACGTACAAGCATATTTTTGTTCTTGTTGATTTTCTAAAAAAATACTAAACCAATTATGGATAATCATTCAAATCCATCTATAACTTGCGGAGTTATTGCGTAACAAACATACAAAAAAAAACAACATTCAGACGAATTGAGAACCTCCTCCTTTTTTGAAGTCGGTTAAAAACAGTACGATTTGAGAAAGGAAGTGACACTTTGTGCACTTTTAATATCAGGAGGAAGAAAATTAGCCTCAACTGTAAAAGAGGAATCATAAAACTTTGTTTTGTTTAATGACAGTTTATGTTATTCTCTCTCACTCTCACTCTATAATATCCAACTTACTTCGGGAAAGAAATGCTGTGGAAATTTGATTTTCTCCTTAGTGGTAACCTTTTCGATGTTGCCACTGTTCACCTCCTTGCCAGACACCTCCACGTAATTCCTCTTCTCGAAATCCCATATCTTGAGATCGGTCAACGACGTGTGAGCAAAGTACATGTTGCCTAGAGCCTGCAAAAAATAACTAACATTAAAAATATATTTCCCTAGTAGTGGTCATTAGTAATAACAAAGAACTTAGATGTATATAGAAGAACAGGCCTTATAGGGGCGCTTGGCACGATTACTCTGGGGTAAGAGTAGTTCTTACCCCAGCCACCGCGGCGCTGGTATTATCCGTGTGAACGCACATTCTGACGCTGCAGTCATAGCGCGCACTCTCTCGCACCCAGCCGCTTTTAGAGCGTTGTTGCTGTTCGCTCGTAAGAGCGAGCGAGATAACGCGAGTGGAGGAGACAGCGGACTGCTTAGATGTGTGTGTCACACCGATACATTGCCGCGCGCTCTACAGTCAAAAGTAGATCTACTTTTTGTATGGGCCTGTTCTTCTATGTTCTTTGGAAATAATAATAAATCCCACCAAAGACATTTTCATGTAAAATAACAACAAGACGATTAGGTACATATTGCTTGCACTGTAAAAAAGTTATCAGATCTTATGGAGAGCCAAGCTCCTTGCTCTACACGCCCTACTCTCATCATCTTCTTGCCTCGCACCACTCTGTAGAATCAGCTTTCGCCGACGGTTTTTCCGAACCGATACGACTTGAAAACCTTCAAGAAGCGAGCCTACATCTTTCTTAAAGGCCGGCAACGCACCTGCAAGCCCTCTGGTGTTGCGGATGTCTATGGGCGGCGGTGATCACTTACCATCACGTGCGCCGCCTGCCCGTTTGCCCCCTATACTTTAAAAAAAAAACATAGTGCATCTAAGTGATCTGCGTGAATCCTAGTCTTAAGTTTTCTACAAACCCTATGTATACTTATGACCGAATTCTCGAACGCTAATCAACATTGAGGTGTACTTAAAAGTATCTCTAACTCTTTCGTTACGAAGGTAAAATGAAAGACAGAAACATTTTAAGAAGCCCTCAAGTTTTGATTATCGTTTCAGTATTCCGCGGTTAATCAAATAATCAAAATTTGTGGCTTAGCCGTTTCGTTATTCAAGCAAACAAATTAACGACTAGTTAGTGAATTACTGTCTGTTCATAAGCCTTTACAAAGTTAAAATATATGGCTTCGTTGTTTAAATTCCATACTAATGTTCGATTTTCGATACTTTCTTGCAAGTTCTTCACTTCGAGCTTGGGTTTCTAGAGTATTTGATGAAATTATATACTTTATGTATGTTAATATTGTCTGTTATTAACGCGACTATCATATATTTCAAAATATTTTTTACGTATTAAAACTCGATTTATCATTTATTGCAACGTTTCGGATGCTTTTCAGCGACAGCTGTCTGATTTGAAATATCACAATGTTAATGCCATCAAAAACATAAATTGTAAAAAAAGCCAAGTCTTGCAACTCAGTTCTCTCGTAAAAAGTTGTGAGATCCATATAATACCAAGTCGGTCAATTTATTCAGTCTCTACTGAAGGATCCTTCTGTCTTAAGTTATTACGTAATTAAGTAACCTAACAACATCTTATAGTGATCATATCAATACCAATATTAAAAATCTTTGATGTTTTAAATAAATAGATTGACTCGGCTATCGCATGAAAACACAATATATCTTTTTAATTTTATTAAAAACACAATGTGTATCACAAGTAACACATATTATATTAAATTGGATAGTTTAGTGCGATTGCCAAGTCAACCTTTTTATTTTAAACATCAAAGCTTTTTAATATTGGTATTGATATGATCACTATAAGATGTTGTTAGGTTACTTAATTACGTAATAACTTAAGACAGAAGGATCCTTCAGTAGAGACTGAATAAATTGACCGACTTGGTATTATATGGATCTCACAACTTTTTACGAGAGAACTGAGTTGCAAGACTTGGCTTTTTTTACAATTTATGTTTTTGATGGCATCTCATTTCTTTTTGTAGATATTCCTTTTCTTAGTTTATATGGATAAGAATTAATATAAAGCTATGGATAACAGTCTGATTTTGATCGGCATTTTTATTAACTTTTTAATGTAAAAAAGTAGTTATAGTGACATAACTACAATAGTTGGACATATGGTATCGTGAAATTTTTTGTAGATTTTGATATGTTCTATAATATTGTGCAACGTTTTTTTGTTCTAGCATAAATACTTTCCGCAGCACATGCGATGAAAGACATTTTATGGCTAATTTTTTTACACCTTGGGTTGTTTTTAGTAGGGATTTCTAAGGATCTCTATTTTTTTCTAGTAATAAATACTCAGTTACTCAGTGATAATGTAGCTTTCTAACGGTAAAAGAATTTTTAAAATCGGTCCAGTAGTTTTTAAGTTATTAATTACATACAGAAATACAAAAAAAAATTGTATATCTAGAAAACTGGACCGAAATTTCAAAATATTGTAGTTTTTCCTTGATTTATAGACTAAACACTAATTGTATTCTAAATTTCAAGTTTCTATGTCTGCTAGAAGTGCCTTAGAGTTTTGATGATCGGTCAGTCAGTGAGTGAGTGAGTGAGTGACAAATTATCAAACTTTGACTAGTTATAATTCTTAAACTACTGGTTCAAACAGAATGATATTTGAAATATACCGAGTTTATACAATGCCTGCTTAGTGACTGAAAATTCAGGATTCTAGTTTTATCCACAACGAAGTTATAGGGGGTCGAAAATGGCCCGAACTACTTCGAGAAAAGGATAGTACGGCCGTGCCGCTTTTTGCTCGACTTGGCGGGGGCACTGCCGTGCCCCCAGATAATATTGTCTTTTATTAACGCGAGTTTTACACATTTAAATAAAATACTCAGACAACTGTCATCTTTCTGTGTGCCCGCGACCACGGTTGCTGAAAAGCATCCGAAACGTCGGGATAAATATTTAAACAATATAAATAATAAATCGCGTTTAAATCTCACAATGTTGTCATATTAATGCCATCTATTTCTTGGGAGTTTATATATTATGCTATTTGCTGTAATTTTCTAAACTTCAAAATTTATTTTATTTAAAAAAAAATTCGTTACTTATTTATTTTTTACAAACAATGAAATTTATAACAACGTATACCTAAAACTGACCATTTTTATCTTTCATATTACATTTATTACACTGTCGATAATAAAGCTTGATAAGGCATATAATTGCACAAGTGACCAGAGAATATTATAGTGATATTGAGAGATTGTTAAACGCTTGAAGGGTTTTTTTAAACAACTAAATTGCTGAACAAATTTTGATGGATTTCGACATGTATGACATATTATGTATAACGAAAAAAAATATGTTATTGGTAATACAACGAGCGTATTTGAAAGCATTGATGAAAGTGGAGGAAGCGAAAGTGGTATGTAAGGATCGGAGCATTTGGAATTCCGTGATCTCTGCCTACCCCAATGGGAAAGTGGCGTGATGTATATGTATGTATATTGTATATATAATAAATAAGTGAAAATAAATTTAAATTCACTATTGTCTGAGATAATGTGTTACGACAACAAATACAGACAAACAAACAAATCTTCAATTCTTCTTTATAAAATTAGTATAGATAAAGAAGAAAGATTTGTTTGTGTTTGCGCTTATACTCAAAAACTACTCGACCGATTTTAAAAAATATTTCACCAGTCCTGTAGTTTTTGAGTTAAATCATTAAACAAAAAAATATTTTCTCTTTATTATATTAGTATAGATAATCAAATATCTGAATGTATATTTGATTATTTCCTACTAACGATCTATTCAACCTTGCGTAAAAACACAATCTTTTTAAGTATCTATTATTATAGGATTATCTTGGACGTGTATCTTTTTTTTTTCTTTTGTAAAGCCTATATGATTACGTCAATACTTTACATCCAAGGAATGTTACAAAACCTAAATCTTCAGAGCCGTCTCGTCTTATAGACAAACAAAAAAAAATTTTTTTTTTTCATTTTCCGTCTTTATTTGAGTAGATAGTTGATCATAATTATTTTCCCACAACTTCTAAATGGTAAGCGCAACGCGTTTGCAACGGAGGTCCTTGGTTCGAATCCTGGGGAAACAAGGTAAAAAAAATTGTTTCGGTCAAATAGGGCACAGACAGTGGCGGCGTAAGACCTAAATTTTATGTGGGCAAGATTTATTTTGCGGGGTCCTCTGCCAAAAAATGGTTCTTTTTTAGAAAAAAAAAATTTTTGGCGCGTTCGCGACGTTAAGTAATGCATAAATTTACGGGGCGCGAGGCCCCCTGGGTCAGGAGGCCGTAGGCGGTGGCCCACGTCGCCCACGCCTTATGCCGCCACTGGGCACAGAAGGCTGATCACCTACTTGCCTGTAAAGAAATATGATCAGTGAAACAGACACAGAAATAGGTCTGCCCCATGCCCTACTAGGGGACAATGGTATTCACTTTTTCTAAGCTGTAATATTGTCTTTTATTAACGCGAGTATCACAAATTTATATAAAATACTGTATACCGGATTAAAACGCGATTTATTATTTACATTGTTTGTGTTTTTTTTAAATTATTTATCCCGACGTTACGGATGCTTTTCAGCAACCGTGGTCACGGGCAGACAGTGGGATAAATAATTTAAACAATATAAATAATAAATCGCGATTTAATTCGGTATACAGTATTTTATTTAAATTTTTCTAAGCTTCATACTTTAATTAGACAATTTCACAGATACTACAAAAAAGGCTAATTCGTTAACATATAAATATTTATGTATGTTTACATTTTAAAGGTATTTATTAATTAAAAGTGTTAATAACTTGCCATAAGTATCATATAACTCAATTAAGACGCGTGGATATAAATGAACACTTAAGGCCGTATCAAACAGTATAACTGTTCACTGACTGATGTTTAAAAGTTACATAGACACGGAGGCTTTCACTGCCCAATGCAATTCAATGAACAATTCGAAACTTCGTAAATCTATATTTAATTCAAGCTTTGATGGGATCGTTGGTGCGTTTGGTAGAACACCTACTTTGCGCACCAAAAGGTCGAGGGTTCAAATCCCGCCGGAACGAATTGTTTATAATGTTTTGTAAGTATGTCTTCTCCACGGAAACGTACCACCGTTCATAGATGGAGAACTCGAGAAGTGCACATTGCACGTTTCGGTCTCAGTCTATGGATTTCCGAATGTTGTTCCGTGGCTGAGGTATCACCTCCCAACAAGTGAACCTCATACTCGTCTGTCGTTATCTAACATAAAAATGCTCAGTATTTGGATAGTTATATAAAATCGAACATTGTATATTTTATATTTATAAACGATAAAGTTTCTATCATAAACTTCTGTTAGATATAGCCTTTAATCGATCCCTTTTAAGGGTTTTAACTTGCATTTATAATAAACCCTTTATTGCTAACTCGTGTCAATCAAAATGATTTACAGTATTCGTAACGCGAGTTAACTATCTGTTGAAGGTAGGGTTCAATTATAGTAATTAGAAGCAGTTAAAATCACGGCATAAGATGTTTTTTTGTATTATTATTTATACCGTAGTTTATCAGGGTTCGTTAAAAGGCCCAAAGAAAAGCTAGGGAGGTAGTGGCTCTCCACATTAAACCCCTTAATAAACCCCTATTATTGTCTTTTATTAACATATTTAAATAAAATACTTTATACTGGATTAAAACGTGATTTTTTTATCCCGACGTTTCGAGTGCTTTTCGGCAACCGTGGTCACGGGTAGGCAACATTAATAATATTAATAGTTGTGATACTCGTGTTAATAAAAGACAATAAATATCAAGTTTTACAAATATATGGTCAAACATATACACCAAATTACCGATACGAGGTGTTTTTTCACACTGTCCACAAAACAGAATTTAATTCTAAAAGATTAATTTGTGTAGAAGGTGAGCCGTGACGCATTTTAACCATATATACATACAAAATGCAATAGAAGCATTACCACTAGGAAAAAATTCATTTGAACGGTAATTATTAATAACGTAAGAAGTCTCGCTATGACGTCACACAAAAGCCAGACAACAGAATGCGTTCAACTTGGACCTGGAAGGGCCATATAAGTACCTTGTGACGTCAATGTTTTAACCGGTTCAGTGCGACGCTTCATTAATATTTGATTTATAAGCCAGTTTGTACACTATAATTGATTAAAGAATAATATATGAAAAGGATTTTTGTATGTCAGATATCGACGGACGACCATGAGGTTCACTTGATGGTAGGTGATACCTCAAGTGATGAGCACTTCACGGTATTTCCATCTATGAACGGTGGTTCGTTACCCGATCGGAATTTCGATATTCCTCCCACCCGTTTCATGTCCGAAGTTACCAGACGTGGGGAAGACATACTTACTTAAATTATAAACATGTTGTCCCGGTGGTATTCGAACCCACGACCTATTGATGCGCACGGCATTATACCGAACGCGACAACGAGCCCGTCAATTTAAATAGGCAGCCTTTTTTTTGCTTTGCTTTTGCTTTAAGCTCGTATGATGGTTCCACTCCCTGACATAGAGATATAAAGACTAATCTGCTATAGGAAACAGCATACTCACAGTAAACTTCTCCGGAGAACTGAAGTCTTCATCCAGAAATATCCTGATCTTGTCATAGAGCCTCAACTCGGGACAGTCCGAGAGTCTTTGGACAAAGTCCTTGACGTACTGCATGGACTTCTCGTAAGCTTTGCCCCCCACTTCCTGCAGATGTAGGGCTATGAACTTCGGGTCCATTCGGGACACCGCTTGAAGAAACTCTGACGTCCATATCGGTAACATTACGGACGGCTGTAAGGGAATTACATTTTATTAACGCGAGTAATTTATGATAATTGCGTTATAATATTATGGTAAAAGTTATTTTATTTAAAAATAGAATGAAAAATTGCTTTACTACCTCCTACCTCCATTACTTATTGAGAATGAAAACTTTGGTCTTTAATCTCTTTTCAATGAGGGTTTACAATACGTATAGCAAAAAAAGAAAAAAAAATATCACAGGAAAAGTTGTTTACGGTCATAATATTGTCTTTTATTAACGCGAGTATCACACATTTAAATAAAATACTGTTTACCGGATTAAAACGCGATTTATTATTTAAATTATTTATCCCGACGTTTCGGATGCTTTTCAGCAACCGTGGTCGCGGGAGACTGAAAGATGACAGTTGTCTTATATTTGAAATGTCACAAAGTTGCCATATTTAATTCAATTAAATTAAAAATAATCTATTAATTTAGGTAACACAATGTACATCTATGAACGTCAATAAAAAATAATACATATTAAATTACTAATATTAAATGCTTCTAATTTTACATTTACTACCAGTTCACAAATCAAGGGCGTAGAGCGGACGAGAAGAACTGGCAAGAAACTCGCCGCCACTCTTTTTAATCGCCAAGTTTTTGTTTTACAATCTTTACATATTAACGCCATCTATTCCTACGGAGTTGATATTTACTGTAATTTTCTATATTATGACAATATTGACTAACGGTGTCCTCTTGTTTTTTTCCTTATCTATATTGTGATCCCTTACTCTCTTAAAACTAATATCATCAGTATCTCAGTCAGATACGTATTTTGGAAAATAAAAATTAACCAGTTTCAGTCCCTGGTCTCGTGTCAGGATATAAGATATGCCGCGTCCAAAAAAGACCCGCACCACGTAACGTCAATAAGGCACAGACTATATATATACCATCCATTCCATAAATACCATCACATAATAATTGATGGCATAATCCTGTTAGTCACCTATATTTCCGTCACTGCCAGATTGTATGTCAACGTATATCAATTAAAACAAGGTCATCAATGACAGAGCGACTAAAATAATCACGTCATTCAACACCAATGATTTCTTTACGTGCTGAACACATCGGCAATATAATACGTGGCGAGTAATTTGAATAACTATGTATTGGAAATACGTATATTATATTCACGAATACGTCGGACTTCCCATTATGCGATAGAAATTGTTTTGCGATGACTCAGCTCACTTTAAAAGTTTTTTTTTACTAAAATAACGAAATATCGCCCAATTAGTATTAAGTTTTAAGTATTGAATTTTTGTGCTACATGACATTGCTTCGTGCCAAATTTCATGATTCTTGGTCAACGGGAAATACCCTAGGTATAGGGTTTTGATTCCAAGTGACAAAATATGCGCCATAAACGGAGTATAAAAGGACATAGCTTTTGATTGAAGTTTGATTTTCACTGCTGCAAGGGATTGCAGACCTGAGTATTTGATATTTTCAACTAGATACCTCCACGCATTCCTGAGAAAAAGGGTCTTGACGGACAGACAGACAGACAACAAAGTTATCCTATAAGTGGGTTCTGTTTTTGGTAAGGAGTACAGAACAATAAAAAATTAAATCATAATTTATTATTCAACAATAAGTTTTTACATAAAATTTTACCATTATTCAGACATCTTTATACCTGAATTTATACCTGTGCCAGGAGTAATATAATTAGGTAATTTTGTTACTAAACTTTTAAAATTGTATTTTAGCACTGTACCTTTGATATATTAAAGCCTCAAACTCAAATTCAAGCATATGTTTATTCTGATATGGTTAAATTTGTAAAGTACTAGTACTATTAATAAGACATTTCTCCAATTTTGAGCACCAGTTCGAAATGTTGCCTCTAAAACTCAACTCTGAAAAATGAAATAGGCTGTCTTTCCTGGGAAAAAGCGCAAGAGACAAAATACAAATAAACAAACTTCTTCTCTTTTTTTTTAATTTTTTGTACCATATATGCCTGAACCAACAATTGTATGGTTATTGGTTTTGTTACTATTTTTTTTTCTTTATATTAATTAATTAAATAACCATGACATTTCATTATAATTTAAATTCACCTTGTTCTAAATTTAAGTTCATAATAGACTAGTAATAAAAGTCAGCAATAAGATATAATGACAATAATATAATATTAGGCATTTGATAATATCTCTACTTTTTTATTAGATACTGTTGTTTAACTCTATTAAATTCAAAGAATGATATACAAATTTGTCACTTCATCGCTTCTGTTGCTCAGTGGTGTGATTTTGTTTAGGAGGTACCGGGTTCACTATCGGGGTATGGGGCACACTCTGGAATTCACTTCTTTTCTTTTTGTTTGTATGTACGCCAACTTCACTGAGTATACTAATTTGAATGATTTCTTTTGTTTTATATAGCCTAATCTTTTTGTTATATATATAAAACTTTAGTATTTAGGAAGATATACTTATAAAGAAAAATTAAGTAAAAAAGCATAAAAATATACCATAAATATATTATACAATGGAAATTGAGACTCAATAATGTTGCCAACATTGTTAAGGCATGAGTATTTGTTAATTTGCACTTGTATTATACAAAAACAGAGCAACAAATTGATTTTATTTTATGTATAGGCACATGCTGTACCATTATATAATGTATTGACTATTTACTATCCTGGGAAAGAAGAATAACTTACTACAGATATGTTAGTATTACCTATTAGAAGGAATATTTAAAATTAGTTTGGTTCAGACTATGATTGTATTAATATAAAAATAATAAGTATACCCATTTTTGTTTACGTACGATATAAATTCGTGTCCAATGTGCGACCGCCCTAATACTTTTCGATAAGTTTATCATATCTCAAACTGAATATTACAGACTTCAAAGTTCTAATGAAGTAAATAGTTTCAAAAAATGAATGAAGTACACACGTAAATTGAAAAAGGGTACCAATAAACAAATTAGGTCTATTACTAGTTCCATTTATTTTAAAATTAGAACACACTTATCACATGCGCAACACTTTAACGATTAAATTATCAATAGGATTCAAAATAAAGTTTTATGTGAAATACTCACTTCTTCGAATATAGATCCGACGTTCGCAGTAACTAACAGCAGCGGCACTTTATCCGAACCCATTTTTTTAAACTTCAACATAGCGAAAATCAATCAAAACAATTTTGCTTAGCAAGGGTGTATGCGGGCGGTGTGTCAAGCACGAATCACTGGGCAAATTTTACAGGATCTCATTATGATTTCTAAAGCACTGATAATTAACTAGTTATAATAATTACAACTATTTTGAAACACAATTTAAATAAAAACACGATATCGCAATATCGCCCTCCTCCGTCCTCGCCCTTTCAAATTTCAATCCTTTTGACATTTGTTTGTGAAATCAGAAATGTAAGAAGAAAATTCCATTTTACGTTTTAGTGACACAATAAATATGTAAGCATCGCTGCCGAACCGGTACCGGCACTCTTGAACAGACAAAAAAAGATGTTTAACATAATAATGAGAAGTAAAATTGATTTTTGGAATGCCTTAATTTTAGTTTTCATTTTCAATAGTATAAATGCTTTGATTTATGTAACTCATAGATTCGTAAATTGGAACGTAAATTTCAATAACAAAACGCGGTTGGGGGCCAATGACGTTGGCTTGTAGTTTTACGTCACGCCCTACTTTCAGGGACGTACTTGCTTATTTTTATCGACGTTCAACGTTAATAAATGGAATAAATCGTAAGTAAATAAATAGTTTCACTAAATGACACTTATTTACCGCATGCGTTTACTTTTTAGTATAATGTTTAACTTATATTGAAGATGAGAATAACCAGATGTTCTTATTTTAGATTAAAGCTTATTTTATAAACAATTCAGTCGTCTATTCCTAATTCGATCGAACCGGATCGGTGTTCATACTCAAATAATTATTAAGGAAATGTGTGTAAAGCTAAATATACTTACCTACATATAGATTTTTGTTAAACGGAAACACCGACATTCCGTAATCTACGGGGTTTATAGAAATCAATAGTATTTATTATTATATTTGTTGTATGCTACGAAGAATTGAGTGATCAAATGTATTGTTTTAATAACAAAATACCTACTGTTTTGACTATTGCAGGGTTGTGAATATTATTTTATTGATCATTCTTTCAAATTCTTAATAATTTTTGTTACATACCTATTTAATTGTGTGAATCTCTCTGGCTTCGAATGATCTTGAGGCACCTACTTAATACTTATTATTAACTTAGCTATTACTCTGTTAGTTTTTATTTACAACTAAGTTAAAATTATAAAGCCCTAATACCAGCTCTTTTCATTAACCTGTATTCAAGATCGGCTTGAATCTTTGAAAAAGTAGCCTAACCACGATTACTAAGAGAATATTGCCTTATTTTTCGAGAGAATAAGACAACTCTATACTTAGCGTATAAGCAATAATTCTGCGTTAAGAAATATTTAAATTATATTGATAATTGAATTTTTTTTATACTAGGTATTTATATAATAATTTTATAAAGGCGAAAGTATCTGTTGCGAAACTTTATGTCTGTTAAGTTTTCAAGCCTAAACCGCTGAACCGATTTTGATGGAATTTATAAGAATTATTTTTTCGTACGGAAAATGATGCATACTAGATAATATATTTTTTTAAAACAAAATTATCACATTATTACATACTAAGTCTGCCTATACCTAATGGTTTCTTAGATTCAAAATTGTATTTGATACTGTGTATGTAAACGTTGACAGACTTATATAAATAAAAAAAGCATAAAAGCTTACTCTTCTTTTCGGAAATATTATTTTCTCCATTCCAAATTCTCTAATTCTTCTGCCGTTATCCTCCTATGAAGGGTCAGCACACGCTTATTTTCCTTCCGTTTTCTTTTAACAGCATTCACACCTTTCGTACACATTTACTTCACGCAATCTCGTTACGTCATCACCTTGCTAATCTTATGTGACAACCCTAACATCTTTTTTTTTTTTTTTTCAGAAAATGTATTCCATTCTCTGGTTACTCTTCTTCACACACTCCGCGTTGGGGCACGAGTATAATGCTGTCGAAACAGAAATGTTTGCAATACCGATAAGCCCAAATCTCTTCAACTGGACTTTTCAAGGTAAGCTGATGTTCAGCTTATGCTTAACTATTTTATATATTACTAGCGACCCGCCCCGGCTTCGCACGGGTCAAGATTTTTTGAAAAAAAAAAGCAGGGGTTGTATGTATTTTTTAGTGCCACATTATAAAAAAATAAAAACAAAAAATTTCGTCCAAAAATTAAAGAAAAAAATTTAGGGATGGACTACCCCTAACATTTAGGGGGATGAAAAATAGATGTTGGCCGATTCTCATAGATACCGGATAAGCACAAAAAATTTCATCAAAATCGGTCAAGCCGTTTCGGAGGAGTATGGCAACGAAAACTGTGACACGAGAATTTTATATATTAGATATTTTTATTGTATATACTATTTTTATATATAGAATAAAGACCCACTTACATGATGATTTTTCTTGTACATACTCGTACATGAGCAATCAATGAATCCAATGATGTAAAATTTAAACGCAGTAATTAACATCCAAGAGTTTTATCGAAAATAAACCTATTGCTTGAGTTTAATTGTATGCAACAGGCAAGAAACTTGCCGTGAATCGTTTAAAATTTAAAGATCCATTTAAACTTTAAACTTTCTTTAGGTACATTCGATTTTCATAAGTGAAATGTGCTAAAGTATAAACGCAATTCATCGTTGCAAATAATTATTTAGCCGCACAAGACTTAGAACTTTATACGCAATACGCAAAAATTTTACATTTCCATCTTTTTTACCTTGTGCGGCGTAAAAAATACGCAAAATATTGTTTAGCCAATTTTATTCAATATAACTCGTTTAGTCCTATAACTTCCAACTTCCACACAGCTTAATCCTAATTGAAAGCATTTACGTAGGCGAACGTACCTCGATCAGATCGGGGACGTTCTGCAAAAGGGCCAGATCAAAAGTACTCGTAACCGTCGAGTGTGTATGAAAGCATTGATGAAAGTAGAAGAAGCGAAAGTGGTATGTAAGGATCGGAGCATATGGAATTATGTGATCTCTGCCTACCCCAATGGGAAAGAGGCTTGATGTATATGTATGTATGTATGTATGAAAGCATTTAAAGTGTTTTCGTTTGTGGATCCATCTTTCACAGAAAATCTAGTTTGATTTGAGGATAATAAACTTATGCTTTTCACAAATAATGAAGTTAAATATAAAATCGGGATCGGATACCACAATCTCTCGGAGCAGTAACATTGCGGACTGTACAAAATGTATCGCGCTCTCGCGTTCTAGCGTAAAGTAAGGCTAAGGACTCACGAAGCGGTTTTCACCCGCACCCGCCGCGGTTGCGGGCCCGCAGCCTTAGTAGAATACAGATATTTATGTAAAAAATTAAAGCACATTTCACGACGCGTTTTACGCCCGCGGCGGGTGCGATTGTTTGCGGGTCCCGCTGCACCGGCGGTTATCTTGTACCGGCGGGCGCGGGTCGCGGTCCCGCAGCCGCGGCGGGTTGCACCCGCGCGCTCTGCGATCGGTTGGCGGGCGATTGCAGTGGGTAGCGGGGGGGGAGGTGGTGGGGGGATGTGTATTACGATAATCAACCGCCAAGTTTGCGAGCGATAATCGCAACCGCGGCGGCTGCGAAACCGCACAAAACCCCGGTCTCATGAGTTTTGAAAATAAAACTCCATTCCGCCACCGCGGCGGGCGCGGGTGAAAACCGCGCCGTGAGTTCTTAGCCTAAGACTGCAATAATACCGCTCTAAGAGATTGTGGTACAGGCATAGTTCTTTCCATTTTAGAATTCGATCAACAATACCGGTTTCATGCCTCCCTGATCGGTAAACCGGAGTTGCCATCCTGGGTCCGATACATCTACAGTGGCAGACATCACTCGGGCTTCATATTTGGTACCCCACCTAGAGGCACCGAATCGCCCATAACGGTAACTTTGAATGACTACTACATAATATGAGTCGTATAGAATCAAAGGCGGCTATCTGACTTATGGCTGATTGTAAGCAATTTAAAAAAGAAAACGTTTTTCTCCTTTATTTTTGTATTAGGTAGGTATCATTCATTGCATGTTTAAGGTATCAATTAATATTAACAATTAAAGATAAAACCAAATATTTAAAAAAACAACAGTCTAAGGGCCAGTCTCACCGGTTCTGAATAAAGTTTCAGTTAGTTATTTGCCATTTAACACTATCTCATAGTTAAAGGTTGCTGATATATTTTTTTTGTTTCACCATCTAACTCATAGATAGATTAACTGGCAAATAAATTTATCCGCCACTTATTATTTGACGGAACGGCAACATCGCATTTTTACGTTTCGATACGACGAGCACATTATTGCTCTTTAAAATCTATTTTGAAAACTTAAATAGTATATTATTTTTTATTTAAAATGAGATATGTTTACTTTTTTAATGTTCTCAAATATGATTTTATTATATTATGATGATAATAGACAGAATGTATGTAATATAAATAATAAATATTAGTATGATTAGAAGTTTGTGTTCCAAATGTATTTACGTCAAATGGAAACGCAGATGTCATTTGTGACAAGGAATCTGACTTGTTTGGATTATTGACTAATCCATTAATTTTCAACGATTGTGTGACTATATTGTTATTTTATGTTTATTTGAAATGGAAAAACATAAGCGTGAAAGAAGCTCAATTAATTTTACTCAAGATGAAACGGATCTAGTAAGGCTTGCAGACGCAAAAAAAATACATATAATTGAAAATAAAAAGTGTTGCAACTGAGACTTGGTAAAGTAAAGAAAAAGCCTGGAAGGATCTTGAGACGGCATTTAGTTCATCATCTGGGTCAATATATTATGGCAATTACAAACACCTCAAGTTAAAATATGAGTGTGTCAAACGAGATAACAACGATGTTATGTACGAATTAGAAAAACATCTTCTTCTCAAAATAGAGTTATTAAAAAAGAATTTCGGACAAAAGTGAAAAAAAAAGTTGATTTCGGGAGTCAAACTTACAGTGTTCAATTTTAAGTGCAAATTTTAGTATTTAGTCATAATCTTTTTTACCGTCAGGATTCAGTAGTACAACAAAGTGTACATTTTTCAAATGGAAAATAAATTTACTATTGTAATAAGAGCTTTGTTTATTTTAACATTTTTGTACGTTTTCCTTAAATATTCATTAACTACTAGAAATATATATCTAATACTTTACTTACCAGTCAGTTGTAGTCTTTATATCACTTTCTATTAATTGTAGAATATTATAAAAAGCCATTTTGGTAAGGAATCGAATTCTAAAATCTTTATCGGCGAGTGATTCAAAATAATTTGGTCTACGGCAAATTAATCGATTCGTACGAGGTCGCGTAATATGTTCGTAATATTCATCAAATTCATTTTCTAAAAATTCAAACCAATTCAATTCGTGACTACAGTTTACACTGGTTAATTTGAAAATCCTAGTAGAATTTATTATACTGAAAAATACTCCAAAATTATTTCTATTCCCGCCATTTAGATGTTATCTTCCAGTTAAATACTTTAACATCCACTTGAATCGGCTGTTAAGTTACCAGCAACTTTATCTGCCAGATATTTCTATTCAAGACTTGTGAAACCGAAATTTGTAGTTTATCTTGCAGATAAGTTCCGAATAGCCTATTAGGGACTTTATCAGCAAGCGGTGAGACCGGCCCTAAACGACAAGAACTTTTTTTTTTTGTAGAATGTTGGACCAAAAATGTCAGGTTTTTTGATGATGATGATCAGATGCCGCCTTTGATTCTATACGACTCATATAGTAGTATATACGTTTTTTTAATTACTACTGTTATATAAATTGTGTGGTAGTTTAAAATCTTTCATTTGAAATAATAACGTATTTAGATTGAAATATTTCCTGCGCTTGTGTTTTTTTATCACAAGTAGTACCGTCATCAGCATTCAGTATGCCGTTGTTGGCTTTAAAAAAAAATTGTTTGGCATTTATCCCAACGTTTCCAATACTTCGCAGTTATCATGGTCACTTTGTATTGCTTAATCGAATCGAGCAGCCGGGCTAGCATGACCGCCACGACATATGTCGCGGACGAGAGAAGACAAACTAAGATGTAAGATATCTCGATATATTATATCTCGACATCGACAATTTTGACAGAAAAGATATCTCGATCGACAAATATATTTATTTTTGATATTAAAAGTCGAGTTTTAAACTTTTAAGTGTAATTGTCATGTTAGACCCGAAAGAAATTAAGCGATTGTCGATTAAAACACGAGAAAACGGTAGACAAAATTTTGTCGCGCTTGTCATGCTAGCCCGGCTGATTGAAAAATGACAGTTGATCTGGGGGCACGGCAGTGCCCCCGCCAAGTCGAGCATTTCTTTATTTTGATAAGTTACAATCATATTGTCTTTTATTAACGCGAGTATCACACATTTAAATAAAAATTTTATTTAAAAGTTACAATCAATTACAAAATGAAATACAATTACGCAAAATAAATAAAGGTTTAGAATTAGGAGTTATATTTTCTTAGTAGAGTTCTTCCAAGCTTAATTAATTTTATAGATAGAAGTTATCGGCTTAAATCGCCAAGATTACGAAACCCGACGAGTGCTTCTTACTCTGCGCATCAAGACGAAAGAAAACATGGCGACCCATGAAGTTGAACTCAAAATAGACAATCTCAATGTCGAAGACTTGCTTGATGAACATAGGTAAGAAATAAGAATAAAACTAAACAAAACACAATGTAATTCGTAAGGATTATTAAATAAAAACAATGTAGGTAATAAATATAAGTGATTAAATAAGAAACAACCATTAGTTAATAATGATTAAATAAAAAGCAAGATCTTCTTTTTCTCCTTCCTGCCCTGTTCCCTTTTTTTATTTGGTGTCGGCGCAGTATGTTCACTTTTTCCATTCTCTCCTTGTACTCGCCATATCATCAGTCACACCTCTCAAACATAATATATCATTCTTCACACAGTCAATCCATGTTTTTTTGGCATCCCTCTTCCCCACCTGTGATCTTCCCCTGTACCCATCCACTTTGCTCTTACTCTATACCCATCCACTTTCATATTCAAAACTTAAAAAAATAAAAGGCAAGATAATAAGTAAAAATTATATATTAAATAACATTTTAATTATGTTAAATATCGACAAATGCGTGTGAGGTTCGCTTGATAGTAAATACTATAGCAATAAAATTATTATATTAACTTATTTTTCACTTCGAGCCATCCATAAACCGGTAAATGAAACCGAAACCTGCTATTCACGAACCCGCAATCACCAAGATCATTTAATATTGAGACCAGTCATAAGACTAGCCAATAATGGGGCATGGGGCAGACTCATTTCTGTGTCTGTTTCAGTGATCATTTTTCTTTACAGGCAAGTAGGTGACCAGCCTTTTATGCCCTGCCCGACTGAAACAATATTTTTTAATCTTATTTCCCCAGAATTCGAACCCAGGACCTCCAGTGCTAAACGCATCGAGCTTACCACTGAGTCATGTGGTCTCTCACTATTACAATTTTTTTTTGTCAATTTCGACTTCCAGGATGACGCGTCTCAAAGACATTCTACGAACGAAATTATGGTCGGAGAGTAGTGGCGACTTGTATGCAACATTTCTAGCTTCAGCGATCGATTTGGGAGCCAGACTGCCGTTGAAACCTAGTGATGGAGAAGGGTAAGACATATAAACATATTGCTTTCTTTCAGGCCAATAGTTTTTTTTATGTCAGATATCGACTAACGATCATAAGGTTCACTTGATGGTAGGTGACACTTTAACCACAGAACATCAGTTTACCTACGTTTTACTTCGAATATTCGGAATTCCATAGACTAAAATCTCTTACAGAAAATTATAAACACGTTGTCCCGGTGGGATTCGAACCCACGGCCCAAGCAACGCACGGCAGGTGTTCTACCGAACGCGCCAACGAGCCCGTCAAAATATAAACGGTAAATATTTACTTTGGACGCTGAGACATAAATCGTTCCTAGGTTGGTGGTAAGATTAGGCAGTGCCATGCCTTTCTCAAACGAACTGAAGAGATTGCGTGAAGAAGTCCGCCCGCTGTCGCGGCTGCCGAGCTGCCCTCGGGAATTCAAACGGACCACGGTCGAGAGGCTGTTCCGAGATGCCGGACTCACTCTTGACTGGTGCAGTTTTGAATTGGTGAGTCAATAAATATAAGAAGAAGAATATTTTTTTTAGTTACAAACAAACAATAAGAAGAAAAAATACAAAATCAGTTAAACATAAAAAAGAAAAATTAATTTGCTAGCTACCTAAATGGTGACGTTACTTGCTTGTGCTTGTGCTTTTCATAACCTCACCAATGTTGAGGCATCAGCCAAAAATGACAAATGGTACAGTAAAACTAGTTAAGTTTTTCCTAAGAGATAACAATTAAAAACATTAAATAAAAAATAATAATAAAGAAAAAACGTAAATTGCCTTAAATGAATCCAGTAAACTGTGACTGCAATTGTCAGTATGCATGTTGTGTGTGTGTGTATGTATATCTCTTTTTTATTTTCTTATTGATGAACAGAATGAAAAAAAATAAGAGAAAGTCTCAGAGGATGAAAAAGTCAAATCTTGTTGTTTATTTGTGAATTAATCATTATTTATCGTTTAAATAAAATACTGTTTACCGGATTAAAAGGCGATTTATTATTTATATTGTTTAAATTATTTATCCCGACGTTTCGGATGCTTTTCAGCAACCAACAGTCACGGGCAAACAGAAAGATGACAGTTGTCTGATTTTTGAAATGTCACAAAGTTGCCATATCTACGGAGTTGATATCTACTGTAATTTTCTATATTATGACAATATTGACTAACATTTTAATCCGGTATACAATATTTTATTTAAATGTGTGATACTCGCGTTAATAAAAGACAATATCATTTATCCTCTAGTACAACACAATCTACAACGAACGCAACACAGTGCGTCTAGAATACCTAACGGAAGTGCCAAACACGAGCAAACCGGATGTGACGAACACTCTATCACGTGACACGTGGGCGGCTCCCAGTCGCAATGCATTGCCCAGGCGCAGCTACGCGCAGCAGCTGTCCGTGACTATCGCTGTTCCGATGTTGCTGCTGCTGCTGTCCGTTGCTGCCTTGAGCGCTGTTCTGTGCTTCCGTTATGCTGCCATGTGAGTTAAGCTTTTATCGCTGTCCAAGCTATATCTAAATATATTTACGACAATATTTAAAAAAAAAAAATCTAATTAAATTTGTATTGGCTTTAAAACATATTTACGTTATTAAAGCTTAATTTCTATATATCGTACAAAAGAATAAATGTACTGAAAACAATTGACTAAATATATAAAAATAAAAATTACTTACCTATATTTTTTCTTTTTGTATAACATAATTTTTTTTTACTTATTTTAAACAATTTAAAAAAAATAATGCTTGCAAAGTTGTTGATTTTATATTTGTTTGTATGAAAAAATCATAAATGGTGTGTCTAACACGAAAAAACTGTATATTTAAGTGTTAAAAAAGAAGGTCCGTGAAGATATTTCAAGTTTAATAAATAATTCACCAGAATTATTACAATTTAACAAGGACATATACGAGTATATATACGTTTTCTATTAATTTAGTAAAAAACAATTTCTCTATTTAGCAGGGATCCAGAATCTGAAGGATTTTTAAATGATATCTATCACATCTGTGCGGATTATAGAAAAAGGAGGTTCGAGTTATTTGAGTGTATTTTTTACTAACATATTTATTATTTTTAAAATTTACTACCTACGGATCTTGTCTATGTGAAGTAAAGCATTCGATTTTTGAAATTTGTGGTGTGACCATTGACATAGTATTATGTTGATCGAAGGGTGTGACCGACTAATACATAGCGGGACTGACTGATAATTTGATAAATGAAAGAATTTAAAATTGTCCGACAGTTCGAAATTTAAAAGTGTCAGACAGTTCGAAATTTAAAACTAGAGGGATTCCACGCGTAGTTTCCGATTTTAGTAAATGTAAAAATGTTATTTTAATACATATTATCCTTGACACGTACACCTAATATTTTTTCAATAGAATATTTGTATAAAGAGTTAAATATTATAAACTCTGAAATTTTGACCAACCGGTGGGCATGCAGTACTTCAAAGCCGATTAACAAGTCATAAAATTATAGATTAAAATCATTAAACCACTAGATTTAAAACTCCGTTTAGTGAGCTTTTTAACCGCATATTTGTATACTAAAAAAAAAATTATCTGCTCATAATAAACTCGTATCGCGCATTTCTGACGAACAACAAGATTACGGAGTTGTCACTTTTCCATACTTCGCCGTGGGACTTGATTCGTGGCATCGACTCTAACGGTTGATTTTTGAATCTGACAGCATGAAAAACTTGCGAGAAAGTATTCTTATAAATTCGTTTTTTAGCTGATTTCACATACATCTGATATATTTAGGGCACATAAGCTATTTTAACAGTGCTTTGTACTCGCTTTAATGAATAAAATACTATCTAAACAGTTTGCCTCTAAACTTCTGTCTAAACGGTATCAATAGTCAGTAATTATTTCTTTGATTCATAATAATCAGTAGATCTTAAGGAATAGGTGTTTATGTTTTTCATATGACATTTAAAAAGTTATAAGATCCTTCGTATAACATTATTAATACTTCATATAAATAACTTACAAATAATTTACTACCATATATCAATGTATTGTAATAAAATTTTCAGAGCTCACAAATCGACGAAAGTGGAACTTTGTCGATATGGAACTGGCAACACTGAGCAAAGTCAAATCGCCGATGATGGAAGTACAAAGAGTTTGGGAATAAGGTAAATTTTAATTCTCTAAATCTTAATATCATATTTTCCCATTGAAATATTTAAATAAT
The DNA here is from genome assembly GCA_905404175.1 of Anthocharis cardamines. Taxonomy (NCBI): domain Eukaryota; kingdom Metazoa; phylum Arthropoda; class Insecta; order Lepidoptera; family Pieridae; genus Anthocharis; species Anthocharis cardamines. Next base: position 1,121,233 of record FR989972.1, on the reverse strand, counting down.
TCTTTTATTTAAATTTGATCCAACTTATGTAAAAAAATAGGTATTTATTATATGTACCTTTATATATACTTATGCATTTTAATTTGAATAAACTGCAGCCTATCTTATCCAGCAATTTCGTTAATAACAAGTTCGTATGAAAGATTACCTTATATAATACCCCTTTTTTAATAATATGAAGTATTATTAGTCAACATTATATTTCCAGCCCCAACAACAGTCTAGTTCGACCATACAGTCCAAAATCAACAACAAACCTAGCTGGCAACTACAACCGTCCCCAACCGCCCCCATACATGGGCTCAGCTACAAACTCCCTTCACCACCGCAAGTCTGGTCACACTGAGACACCGACATGCACTCCGGAACACAACCGCCATCTTGCTTTAGAAGAATCCATAAAACTCCTCAACGAAGCCAACATCGCAAGCGAATTTGACAATTTACTCTTAAAAAACCCAATTGTCGATTTCAATGACGGCGCTGAAGATTATGTACCGATTAAACCGGATTCAACCGGTTATGTAGCGATAAAACCGGATTTTAATAATGGAGTGGACTTGGCGAAGTATGGCATCACTGGCGTTGGCGCCATTTGACAAGACGTGAATGATGGCGCGCCTCCTGTCAAGACTTGGTTTTGTTGAAATGGCGGGAAATAAGCGTGCAAACAAAATGGCCGGCATTTAAAAATATTTTATTTTACCATGGAGTTACTAAGTAATATTAACTTACGCTGTTGTCTGTGTTTAAACTAAGACTATACAATTTAGAATAGAATAAAATAGAAATCATTAGAGCTGTGGAGGAAGGGAGGTGTGGTCTTCCTCCAACCTAAAGGGAGGATCCTCGACCAGTCGAACCACTGACTGGCCGGCCCTAAGGCCCCAGTGGTTGATGTCGAGATGTTGTATATATACTGAGCGCGCACAGAAACTTTGATAGCGCGATTCAGGATTAGACGTCTTTGTATTGATTCTTGTAGCAGGTTGTAGATGTCGCTACAGTCCCATAGAGCATTTAAAATTTAAATTTTTCAAATATAGGATATCAAGCGCACAGGATACTATGGAGTATGGTCAAGTCATAAGCTGTCAGTTTGTCAAATATCACAATTTTTGTTTTTGTATGAAAATATTACTTTAACACTCACAAGACACAAACTAACACTTACCAGTGAAGTAAAATTTATAATGCACAAGCTTTTATTTAATACTAGCAAAGCGCCCCGGCTTCACACGGGTGCAATGTAGATATACAAAAAACATAGCCTATGTTACTCGCTGATAATGTAGCTTTCTATTGGTGAAAGAATTTTCAAAATCGGTCCAGTAGTTTTTGAGTTTATTCATAACATACAAAAATTCAAAAAATACAAATCTTTCCTCTTTATAATATTAGTATAGATATAGATTGCAGTTAAACTAAATTTCTGTAATCTATCGTCTGTTCAAAAGTAAAACTCACTAACTAATTTCGCTCTATTGCTTATTTTAATCGTAAACCTTTTGCAAGAACAAAGCACTAATTGCGTATTATGTTCCATAACAAAACTATGAAGCGCAATACGCACTTAAGTGGGCCCAACCCGTCTTACTTTCCATACAAAAGCTCGTACGTGATTATGGCGATGTAACCGATTTTTCTTTGAAACTTTTGAACTAATAGGTATCTCGTGCACTATATCTAGGTTTCTATCGAAACAAAATCTCAAAATTTTCAGAAATAAATTCAGTATAAGCCTCCAAAAATCAACTTTTTTGCAAAAAAAATACCTGAACTTTGGGCGTTCATAATGTACTCATAAATTGTGAAAGTAAATATTTTGTTATGATAGAAACCTTGCAAATATAATGGAGATTCTAAATTACAAAAAAATATTTCATAAACTTGTAAAGACTACTGAAAAACACGTATTTCCTAGAACAAGTTTTATGAAATTTCCGCACACTATTTTTCGTTCAATGTTATCGCGTTCTCACTCACTCGTTAGCGGTAGAGGTATGCGCTGCATGAAACAAAAAGCTTTTCAACCATGCTCGCGTTGACGATAGTCGAACCGGGAAGGGCCCTCTTAATAACTGGTTCTTATCGTAGATGTACGCTTAAAATAAGTAAATTCAAAATTACACTTAGTGAGATTTACTTTTGAACCAACGATATATTATTATTATTATTTTAAGATAGCAATATATTTAAAAAAATAGTCAATTGATGCTAGTCAAATACTGTAGTTAATGTTTATAGTATCTAGTCTAGACAATAAAGTGTTGAGAGAAAATATGTATTTTATTCAAAATATTCATGAAAAAAAAAACACCAGAATTAAATAAATTTCTTTATTATGATATTATTCAGATACAACAATTATTATGTGCGCTTATGTGTGTATTCGTTTATAGTTCGAGAGTATGTCTATGTCAAAATTAAATCCTAAGTATCACAATAGGAGATCTTAAAAATTAACTTAAAATAATTTGTACAAATCGAATCGAGGTTTTATTCTAATTGCAGATTATTTTTTAAAGAGGTTTTTTAATTTATAATGAAAAACATAATGTGAAAATTGAGACCAAATACGGCTTACAATAGAATTATTTCAACGAAACGTTAACTGAAATATTTAAACATTCTTATTATAATATAAATCTATACACATACACACCATTAATCACTGCTACGAATGTGTGAATACAATAAGAACAATCACAATCTATGAGGTTCTTTGGTTTTTGGTACGATTTTGTTAATATGTCAAGAATTTTTAATTACAACTACCTTCATGTCAGATCGCATTTTGTTTTTCATACTGATGTATGTCAAGTACGTATATTCTGGGTTTATTTGTCAAAAATTGTATTGCTTCTTTTGACAGTTGACATCATAGAAAAATATAAGAACTAGAGTCCTTTTCATATAAGAAGTCCTTTTTAGGTGTCGCTAGTGTCTATGGAGTTAAAAATACTTTCATAAAAAATATTGTAGTTCCAACATTATCCGTGGGACTTCTTTCTTGAAACGTACTCTACTTAATAATATAATATATGAATATGTTCAGGTATATTATACTAATATCTAAATATTGATAAATCAGTATTACTTACTTATTACAATGTAATATTTATACAGATTACTGTATGAGTATTATTAAAAAATACTTGTTTATCTACTTAACATAATATAAAAGTAATTTATACTAATAATACTTTAGTGTAGGTATAAATTACAGTTCTTTAAACATCTTACACTAAAAACATTAGAGAGAATTAGTATCGTAGTAAACATCTTAATACAAACACTAAAAACAATAGAGAGAAGTAATATCATAGTAACAATAAACCTTTAAAAGTTATACGCTGAGCTTTTTGTTGTTCTGTACATTTTTTATGAATGTGTAAATATCAGAGCGCCACAATTCAAGTAATTAATTATAAAAACAGTCAAAAACTTATAAACAACATACACTAAAATAGTAGAGAGAAGTTGTTGAAGGTGAGAACAATACGCTCATTACAACTTTTATGTCAAACTCTAAGTTTAAGTAAATATTTTGCAAAAAAATAAACATAATACATTAAAACAGTAGAGATAAGTTGTTTCTTAGCAACAGCAATTCTTTGAAAGAAATGAGTACTGTTCATTACAACTTCATGAATGTTTATTTATACCAAACTTAGTGATCTAGTTCAACAAAAACAAAGAACAATCAAAAAAATGAATTTAAACATCTTACACTAAAAACAGTACAGAGAAGTAATACGCTACCAAGTAATTCTTTAAAAGAAATGCTGTTAGAGTTTTTTAGTATAAAGTACAACTTTTGTGACAGTGATCAAGTAGTTATTTATGAAGAACAATCCCCTATTTCACCGGTTTCCAGCACACAACAGCCCTCATATCATCAGGTGCCTCACCAAATATCCTATCCCCATTCGAGTCTACGTACTGGTTGATTTGATAGTCCAAAAGTGTTTGGAATCCGAGCACGTCAGTTCCTAATTGCTGTAAAATAAAAACAAATTTCTTTAGTAACTTCTAGTGGTGAATCTTTTTAAATGCCCTTTGTAATATTTCATTACATAATACCAAATATCCTTTACATGACTCTACTATTATGTCAAAAGACTATATAAACACTATTTATACGACTCTACACTCACACTCTATTTATAAGACACTAACACTCTTTACAAGACTTTACTATTATGTCAAAGGACTCTATACTCCGGACTCTAGACTCTGTTTTTTCTGGTTTATATTTTTTTATTATTATAGTTAATTACATAAAGATGTCCTGTGGAACATGGTGTAATGGTTGCAGCGCCTTACAAATATTTTGTAAAACAAAAATTTGGCGATTAAAAAGAGTGACGAAGAGTTTATTGCCAGTTCTTCTCTTCCGTTCTACGCCCTTGATTTGAGAACTGGCGGTAAATGTAAAATTAGAAGCATTTAATATGTATTTTTTATTGACGTTCATAAGTGTACATTATGTTACCTAAATGAATAAAAGATTTTTGAATTTGAAGACTGCTCTTACGTGAAAATACTTTTTATAAATGCTCTTTATAACACTCTAATCTTATGTCAAAATACTTTTTAAAAACGCCGTTTATAAGACTCTACTCTTATGGCAAAAGACTCTAAGAAACTACTTTTATAAGACTACTATTATATCAAAGGACGCTATATAAACAACCTTTATAAGACTCTACTACATATTATGTCAAAATACTCTATATACGCAATCTTTAAAAGACTCTACTATTATGTCCAAGGACGCTATATAAATGGCCAGTATAAAATTAATTACCACATCCATTATTCTAAAACCCATTGTAAACTCTATTACCTGTGTCAAAGGACTCGTGTTTGTAGTGAAGACGCCTAAGAACCTTCTATTCCTCGCCACATCCATAGTAGCTACTTCCAACGCTTGTATCGCCGCTACATTATCTCCAGAGGTCAGAGAAGATGCAGTCGCCATCATGAAGGAATGGAGAATTGTACCTGTTGGTCATCATCGATGAAGTTGATGGTTAAGTGTTTTTCAATGTTTAGAGCACTTGTCGATCAAAAGAGAAGTTGGTGGATCTTTGGCACATAAGGTTGAAAATAAAATCTGGTGGATGTTTGAAACCTGTGAAGGTGGATAGCATAAAGCGCCGGGCCACAGTTTCGTGCTAAGCGATCCCGTGAGCCCCAAAAGATAGTTCTATAGGTCACAACCTACAGGAAAAGCACAATAACTTATAACGACATCGTAATTGCGCGGGCACGTACGAACATATCCAGAATAGACAATTAGTATGTAATACCTAGTTTTACGCGTCTTCTGAGAGGTTTTATTTGTGCTAGTAGTGTTCTATTCAAAAAGATCTACATACGTATTTTAAAATGAGTAAACTACTGACTTTTAAATAAAATACTTAATATCGGATTAAAACGCGATTTATTATTAATTTTATAAGCATCCGAAACGTCGGGATAAATAATAAATCGCGTTTTAATCTGTTATAAAATATTTTATTAAAATGTGCAATACTCGCTTTATAAGACAATATTAAAATATTGACTTGTCGATTTTAACAATTTGTCAGATTGACCTGGTTTATTCTCTAAATGTTAATTCATTGGCCTATATTGGTATTTAATCTCCTTGATCTTGTTACTGAAGTGATATGAATTGATGCAGAAACGATGCAAAAGGTCCCAATGTAGATATAGGTAAGGTACTCTCAAAAGATTTTATATAGTTTGTCCACTCTGTTTACATAATCTACAAATGATTCGTGCCCGCGCGATTACGATGTCTACTTATACGTACCTTTTCCCTCAGGCAGCATAGTGTCTCTGACCGAGCCCTCCACGTACTCCAAGAAGGTCATGATCTTGGCTAAGCCTCCGACCAGCTCGATGTCAGGTTCATCTCGCGCGTCGAAGTTAAGCGCTACTGCTATGGGACTGCCAGATTCTGTATATAAAGTAATTTACTTGAAATGAAAATTCAAATCATTTATACATATAGGTAACACAATGTTCACTTATGAACGTCAATAAAAAATAAAATTAAATGTAATCTCTCCTCTAACCTCTAATTTTACATTTACTGCCAGTTCTCAAATCAAGGGTGTAGAACGGACGAGAAGAACTGGCATTAAACTACTCCACTCCACTCTTAATGGGCAAGTTCTTTGTTTTACAAAATGTTTGTAAGGAGCTGCAGCTATTACACCATGTTGCAAATATATAAAAAAGAAAACTGGAGGGGGTTCCTTGGCGCGTTTTATAGACCCTACCTACCTTGCATACCGATGGGTCGCGGGTTCGAATCCCACCGGGACGACATATTTATAATTTTCTACGGGCTTGTCTTTCCCACGTCTGGTCACTTCGGCCATTAAACTCGTGGAAGGAATATCGAAATTCCAACCACCGTTTATAGTCTATGGATTTTGTAATGCTCGAAGTAAAAAGTAGGTCGACAGCACATCATTAACTTATGTTGTGTGGCTGGGGTATCGCCTACCATCAAATAAACCTTAGGCTCGTCTGTCGATATCTAACATAAAAAAATCGTTATATTGTCGGACATACTTAAAAGCAAGAGAAATAAAAATAGATTAGATCAATTAAAAGTTAAAACTAGTTCTAGAGTGTTAGATGTAATTCAAAGTAATTTTTTTTACAAATAAAAAAAAAATTATTAAAACAATAAATAACAGTTTAACAAAGAAATTGTAAATAATAATAATCTATATAACTCACTGTCCTCCAGCACTACGCTGAGATCCGCCGCCAGCAGCGGCTCCCAGCAGGCGCTGACGCAGTGCGCGTAGTCACGAGTGTTGATCTCATGCAGTAGGAACTGCTCCAACTCAGCCTTCTCGTAGAACGATGATACTATCATCCTGGGTGGTTCATCAACTTGTTAATATAATTATACTGTTATTTAGGAAATAGCAAAAAGGTTAGTCGACATCACAGGAGACCGAAGAGCTGGCAGCTACCTCGGACAAAGAATTAGTCTTGCCATTCAAAGGGGGAACGCTGCCAGTATCTTCGGAACCTTGCCTAAAGGGACTCATTTTAATAATATATTTTAGTTTTTATAGTATATATTTTAAGGTTTTTAGTTTTAGGTTCTTTATTATTAGTTATTTATACAATATGTTAGTGTGTTTTGTAATTAAGTTTTTTATCAATAAATTATACTGTTGTAGCTGAAATGAGAATTCTGAGGTGTGTGGAGTGATAAGATTAGATAAGATAAGAAATGACTTTGTAAGAGGATGCTTGAGAGAAGCACTGGCGAATGAATAAATTTTTTTAAAGGAAATTGTTTAGCTTGGTATGGGCATGTTATGAGAAGAGATGAAAAACATGTATCTAAAAGAGTTTTGAATATGAAAGTGGACAGAGGAAGAGGGAGGATAAAATATTACATAGATTGACTGTGTGAATAATGATATGTGTCACTGATATGGCGAGTGGAAAAAGATAATGGAAAAGCAGAACATACTGCTCCGACCCCGAATAAAAAAAGGGAACAGGGTAGGAAGAAGAGAGCGACTTTCAATAGAAAGGGGAAAAGTCATATCTGTCTTTTTACACCGACGCGGACGAGTGTGAACGCATTGATGAAAGTAGAAGAAGCGAAAGTGGTATGTAAGGATCGGAGCGTATGGAATTCCGTGATCTCTGCCTACCGCAATGGGAAAGAGGCGTGATGTATATGTATGTATGTCTCCTTTCTAATTATTTTTATAAATCAATAAAAAGAGCTTTTTCACATCATGACAGTAGAATTTCATAGTTCAAGATCCACTCCATTTCTACAATTCAGGGTTTGTGATATCATTACGTCAATCACTACATGTACTTACTCAATAACTCGTTCCCTGTGGTCATCCCTCATGGGCGCCACAGTGAACTTGGGTTGGTCAGTCTCTCTCCGACCATCTGGACTCGTGGTCAAATGCTGTAACACCTCTCCCAGATTCGATGCACCGATGAAGTCGCTTATTTCTGCAATATAATTTATAAGAATAAGAAAAAAAATTACATTTCACATACATACATAACATTATCCTCTTCCTGCCCTGCAGGGAAGTTTGTTTTTTCTTATTTGGGGTCGGCGCAGCTCTTTTTCCATTCTCTTCTTTCACTCGCCATATCATCAGTCACACCTCTCAAACACATATCATTCTTCACACAGTCAATCCATGTTTACATATATTTCATTATAAATAATTATATTCTTAATCCTAACTTAAACTAAATATGCGGTGTGGCGAAAGAAAAGGCCGATGCTCAGCTTGTTCTACGAACCGTGCTTTTGACGGATTCCGATCCGGTCTTGGGTTCGAATCCCGCCGAAATAACATGATTATAATGTAAAAACATGTCTTCCTTATGTCTGGTCACTTCGAGCATTAATCGAACAAACACCCTTCAAAGACGGAATAACCTTTGCACATTGCGCGTTTCGGACCCAATCTATGAATTTCCAAAGGCTCGAAGTAAAAAAGTAGGTCGACAGCACAGTATTGACAGATATTCTGTGGCTGAGGTATCGCCTACCATCAAGTGAACCTCATGCTCGTCTGTCGATATCTGACATAAAACGAACTTGTCTGTCTTGTTAAACCAAATCGGCAGCTTTTTTGCTAATATACCACTTTATTATTTGTAATTAGTTTAATATTATTATAGTAAAAAAAGCTCTTACCTATGAAATACCCTTTATCGCGAAGCCTCGTAATAGTATAGATAGAATTAAGGGAATTCCCCCCAAGCTCGTAGAAACCAGCTCGGACAGATATGGCGCCTCTTGCAGCGCGTCCCAGGACTTCGCCTACAGTCTCAAACAACGCTTGCGCAACGTTCCGGTCATCGGGATGGACGTCTGAGTAGTCTATGTCTAGGGATATAGCTGTGTCATCTGAAAAAATATTTGTTTTTTTTATATCACAACACTAGTTGACCACGCCCACTTCGCTGGATAAAGTGAAAATTTGGGGTTAGAGGTATTTTTTGATTATTTTTTATTTCTTTTTAGACATCTACATTGCACCTGTGCGAAGCCGGGGCGCTAGTTAGTAAATAAGTATCCAAAACCTAGATCTCTTCAGAATGATAATAGTTTACTTACCGTTATTATTAGTGTTCTCATACATCTTAAGCAGGGCTTGACGGTCTACTTTTCCATTTACCAGCAAAGGTATACTATCGATGACTATTACCTGGAATAATTAAAATCGAAATAAATCACTTTCTTGATGTGTATCTTATATAAATAGATTATCAAAATATTAATTGAAAAGAGCAGAAAAAGAATTGTCTTTTGCAGAGTTATTTTTGTTGATAGAAATAGCGAAATTGGAGAGCGTTGTGGAGTAAAAGACGATGTAGTGACGAGAATTGAGAAAGGTATGTTGAGGTGGTTTGGGCACGTACAAAGGCTAGATGAAAGTAGAGAAACGCAATAGATTTATGAAACTGGTGTCACGAGTGGTAGAGTCGGTAGTGGTCGACCTAGGCGAACGTACCTCTATCAAATCGAGGATGTTCTTCATAAGGGCCAGATCAAAAGTACTCGAAACCGACAAGCGAAAGAAAGAAAAATGAAAGAATGAAAGAAATTGATGAAAGTGGAAGAATCGAAAGTGGTATGTAAGACTCGGATAATATGGAATTCCGTGATCTCTGCCTACCCCTATTGGAAAGAGGCGTGATGTATATGTATGTATGTATTTTTGGTTCGAATAGTGTATACATATTTATATTTATCCAAACGTTTCGAATGCTTTCCATTAAACCTGGTTACGGGCAGACTGAAAGGTGAAAGGTGTCTGATTTTAAATTTTCTTAAAGTTACCATAGGCATTAGCCCATCTATTTCTATTTTAATACTGTATAATCAATGTTTTAATTTTAACTAATATTATAAAGAGGAAAGATATGTTTGTTTGTTTGTTACGATTTAACTCAAAAACAATTGGAGCGATTTTAAAAATTCTTTCACCAATAAAAATCTACATTATCAGCGAATAACAGGCTATTTTTGTGTATAGTACATCTACATGGCACCCGTGCGAAGCCGGAACAGATCGCTATCTATACATATAATAAAAGAGTAGGATCGAAATTACGCTTCACTAAATATTTTTACCAGAAATTAAAAGGGGTGATAAAAGAAGGGTAGCAGAATGCATAAATGCAATTTTTAAGATTCTTGTCTGTCTGTCTGTCTGTCCGTCTGTCTGTCTGTCTGTCTGTTTGTTCACGCTAATCTCCGAAGATAGTGAACCGATTTTCATGCAATTTACACAAATATATTAAGTAAAGCCCGGGGCAACATATAGGCTTTGTTTTATCGAAATCGGTTCTCGGAAAGAAAAGTTATCATCATTTAAAAATAATTTTAAAGGCACCATATCACCAAATTGCAATGCAAACTGACTCGCGTTGAACTTTTTCGAATTGTCAGATGTCAATCACAGTTTGATATGTAAATGAAATACTTTGATTATTTCGCCATTTCCGATATATGTAATTGTAGTATAGTGGATATGCAGGCCCATTGCGTAACTTCAGATGCGAGTTCGAATCTGAAGTTGGACGGAAATATTTTTTTTGTATTTATTTATTTATTTTTTTAAAGAACTATATTATAAAAATAGAAAATGTATTATTGAAATATTATATGAAAAATTATTTCTTATGAGATCGTTTATTTCACCTTTTCATCCATCCTTTCTCTACAGAATTACGATTATTCGACATTGCTTTTATCGCTTCTTAAGGACTGTCTTCGTATCTTAGAGGTTTCCGCATTTAGCACCAGAAATCCGAGTAGGAATCCAGGGAAAAGGGAATTTAAAAAAAAATTCTCAAAATTAAAATGATCAATTAAATGAAATAAATATCGAGGTGGATACAGTATCTTCACCACTAATTAAATTTATAAAAAAAATAAGTAAATTTCTTTAAAGTCAGGTTCATTTTTCAACAATGGTATTTCTATTGAATTTCAAATCATACTTCGAACCCCAATCTCAACCACCATTAAACGTGTCGATAATATGATGCAAAATCAACCGTCAGTGACTAATTTGATAGCTCTTTCCCAAAAGAAATCACCAAGTACAGAGGATGGAGGATATGTCATTTGAAGAAAGCTTGCTCAAAAGCAAACCCCACGCGAACGAAGTCGCGGGCATCAGCTAGTTAATAATATAATAGTTGAACCAAACATACCTGTGGTATCATATAATTCGTCAAAGCATTCTTTAACGAAATTTCTATATGCTGCCCGCTGAGCCTCGCATTTTGGTTTAATGTGACGAAGGCCAGGATCTCGGGGTTACCATGCTCCAGGCCGTAGCAAAGAACCACACCTAAATTTTAGAAAAATTATATTAATAATATAAGTTTTTAAAAATCTCCACTACTTACTTCAATGCCCTAATCACGCATCGTTGCAAGCGAAAGTTACTTTAGTGTGGGCACACTGATTTTTATCGTAAAATGTTCTCCTGTATGTTTTTTTTTTATGTCAGATATCGACAGACGAGCATGATATTCACTTGATGGTAGGTGATAACTCAGCCACAGAACATGGGTCAATGATGCGCTGTCGACCTAATTTTTACTTCGATCATTCGGAAATCCATATACTGAAACCGAAACGCGCAATATGCACTTTACGGTTTTGCCATCTTTGAACGGTGGTTCGTTACCCGGTCGGAATTTCGATATTCCTCCCACCCGTTCAATGCCCGAAGTTACCAGACGTGGGGAAGTCATTCTTACAGAAAATAATAAACATGTCGTCCCGTTGGGATTCGAACCCACGACCCACCTGTGTTCTACCGACAGCGCCAACGAGCCCGCCAATAGGAATGAATATTTATTTTTATGAAATACATTATTCCATAAAAATAAATACATTTAAGAAAACTTGTTTAACTAAACTTAAAATTACTTATATGTCTTTGTAAATTCCTAATCCTAAATCACTCGTCTCATTAAAGACCTACAATCTAATTCCAACAAAACCACTACAGAAGTTCACCTTTCTCAACTCCTTGTACACCCATAACAGCTCGTTCCACTTCTTGCAAATCAACTCGGTGACCTCTGATCTTCACTTGCGAGTCAGTCCTACCAGCGAATAGTATCATCCCTTTGTAAAGAACACCGAAGTCTCCAGTGCGGTACAGACGACTAAAATCTGTGAGAAAATAGGTTTATATATAGCGGGTTTATTGGTGTGATATGTGGTGAACTTTCTTTACGTTTCAAGGGATCATAAGTTGATTTTTTAATGGAACTGATATGCTTATAAAAAAATATTCTTTTTGTTGACCTGTGTTATCAATTGTAGGACCAGTGTGACTTAACTATTTTTGAGTTAAATCAAAAAAAAATGTAACTGTGTGCAGTGTTGAATACTCCATTCATTTGTGTGAATTAGGCGACAGTCGATCCGGTACAAATTATGACTACTTACTTCTTCTGTTCTGTGAGCAAAACGTCCCGGCATAGTTGCTAAAATATTTTTTTAACCCTCCGTAATTTTTTTTAATAAAAAGTATCCTATGTCCTTTAATACCTCTAAGAATATGTGTACAAAGTTTCATGATAATCGGTTGAGATGTTTTGGCGTGAAAGCGTAACAAACAAACTTTCATTCACATTATAATATTAGTAGTTTTTTATGCTACCGCTGCTTGAAATAATGTTCTTCAAAATCATTTATTACTCTTTTAAAGACCAAAATTTAGTATCTGTAATCAGTCCAAATTACCAGGATGAGCAGCATGAGGGTTGTCACAGAACTTCTCAGGAGCCTGTCCACCAACGTATCCTCGGGCCAGGTTCCGACCAGCGACCCACACCTCCCCTGGCTCTGATTCACGAGACGGATTCATTTCCTCATCCAAGAGATACACTGCGCAGTTGTCTAGAGGCGCACCTGATAAAATTAAAAAAAAATATATAGATTTGACCCATACGTTATAAAAGGCCGGCAACGTATCTGCAAGTCCCCTGGTGTTGCGGATGTTCATGGGCGGTTATGTTCACTTTCCATTAGGTGAGCCGCAAGCTCGTTTGCCCCCCTATATTATAAAAAATGTAAGTGCTTGATTTAGCACTGGATGTCCTAAATTCTAATCTCGAGGAAACAATATTCAATAAGACTTATCACCTATTTACCTGTAAAGAAAAATGACCAAAGACACAGAAATGTGGTGGCCCCATACAGCAAAAGGGGACTCCCGTTTTTCAAAAGATCTATACTAAAAAAGGAAAGATTTTTATTGTTTGTTGGTTTGTTACGACTTAACTCAAAAAGTGGTCGAACGATTTAAAAAAATATTTCACGACTTTTTTGGATAGCCGGGCGGATCGCTAGTATCAAATAAATTAAAACTCCAATATTTTATTTGTTCTGTCGATAAAGGACATTTTTTTTTGTATGCAATAAAACGAAAACCGTAAAAACCGTCAGTTGTTCTATGATCACGACGATCTCTTTGTTAGGCAACGGCCTTCCTCATCTTACTCATAATCTATGATACTGATAGCTAAAGAAATAATTTAATAAATAATTACCAATCGGTATCGTCGGAAACATATCCAACTGTTCTCCCTGCTCAATCACAAAGTACGTCACATCGCCCATAACCTCGGTACTTCCATAGAAATTAGCCAGCCTATATCCGCTCTGATCTCCGAAGTACTGGAAGAATCTAGCTGCCAGGTCCTTGCTCAGAGTCTCGCCAGAACAGATCCAGAGCTTGAGTTGCTGGAGAGGTATTTCTGATGGATTCAGCGAGAGGTACATCAGGATAGATTGGAGTAATGTTGGTACTAGAACGAGTCGTTCCACCTGGAATGGAATAACTAGTGATTAAAAACAATTGAAATTATACATCAATATACATATAATAAAGGAATAGAATCGAAATTACGCTTCACTAAATATGTATTATTACCAGAAATTAAGAGAGGTAATACAAGAAGGGTAGCAGAATGAATAAATACTATTTTTATGATTATTGTCTGTCTGTCTGTTTGTTCACGCTAATCTCCGAAGATATTAAACCGATTTTCATGCATTTACACAAATATAACAAAGCCCTGGGCAAAATATAGGCTTTGTTTCATCGACATCGGTTGTCATGTCAGAAAGAAAAGTGATCATAATTTAAATATTATCCGTAAATTGGACACAGAAATGAGTCTGCCCTATGCTCTACGAGGGGACTCGGGATTTCCTTTAATTATATTAAAAGTAATCGCCTTCACATAAGCTATATTATATTCGTTGTAAATCGTAACCATATTAAAATCGTTTTAGCAGCATACGTTAACGATTGTATTCTAAATATTATATATTAACTAGCGACCCGCCCCGGCTTCGCACGGGTCAAGATTTTTTCACAAAAAAAGCAGGGGTTGTATGTATTTTTTAATGCCACATTATAAAAAAATAAAAACAAAAAATTTCGTCCAATAAATAAAAAAAAATTTAGGGGTGGACTACCCCTAACATTTAGGGGGATGAAAAATAGATGTTGGCCGATTCTCAGACCTACTGAATACGCATATAAAATTTGGTAAAAATCGGTCAAGCCGTTTCGGAGGAGTATGGCAACGAAAACTGTGACACGAGAATTTTATATATTAGATAATACAGCTATTTATATGTATGTATACAATCTTATAGGCGATTATAAAAATATGTATGCTCGCTTTGTCATTTTTTATGTTATACATCGACGGACGAGCATGAGGTTCACTTGATGGTAGGTGATACCTCAGCCACAGAACATCAGCCAATGATGCGTTGTCGACCTACTATTTTACTTCGAGCATTCGAAATCCATAGACTGAGACAGAAACCCGCAATGTGCAATTCACGATTATTCTATCTAAACGGATAATACATAATATAATTCAAAGGTCATATTAATATCAAAAGGTCATACTTTAAATGTTCGAGTCTCATACAATCTGAACCATATCTCGATAGTATCACAACTGTGACCGCGGAAAAAAATTAAAGTCAGAAAATCTTATCTATTCAATTATACTTCATATCGCTCCGAGGAAAATGCATTCGGATACGGTTCGCGTTTTCAAATTAATACCTTATCAAAAATGCTAAATGTTCTTTTCAAATAAACATTTCTTATTCTTACCTTAATTTACCTTCGATAAATTAGTAGATTTTAAACGCAAATAATTATAATTGTCAACATTATTGTCGTCATTCTGCATATAGGTATTATTAAACTGTAGCCTTAGTATTGTAGAATACATTTGTGTGTAATTTTATTTAGTGCATTTGTACTAATAAACTAACATAAACATTAATTAATACTCAAACTCATAGATGGAAAAACCGTGAAGTGCTCATTGCGCGTTTCGGTTCCAGTCTATGAATTTCCGAATGCTCGAAGTAAAAAGTAGGTCGACAGCGCATCATTGACTGATGTTCTGTGGTATCACCTACCATCAACTGAACCTCATGCTCGTCTGTCGATATCTAACATAAAAAAGTATAATAACTCACCCGATTCTCAGCCAAAGCCCGCACCAACTTCTGCGGATCGCGTGTAGTTTCCTTAGATAGTATCAGCAGGGTTCTACCGTGTAACAGTGGGCCCCATATCTCACACACTGAGTCCACGAAGGTAAGGGCCGTTTTCCAAACGCACGTGCTTTCTGTATCTGAGTAGGGGAAGGTACGGAACTGCCACCAGAGACGATTGCAAATGGCCGTGTATGGAATACGGACTCCTGAAAACAATCGAACAAGCTATAATTTAGAATTAGATAATACTAGCAACGCGGTACAACACGCGCAAAAAATTGTATTTTAATACATTATGAATAAACTCAAAAAATACTGGACCGATTTTTTAAAAAAAAACAGCATTAGAATGCTACATTATCAGCGAGTAACATATTTTTCTATATAGTACATCTATATTAACCCGAGTGAAGCCGGGGCGCGTTGATAGTTGTCAATATCATAGCAATACTGGATAACCGTGAACTCTTTTTATAATGTTTGGGGTTTGTAGTATTTTATTAATTGGATTCCAAGGTGTTGGAAAGTCTGAAGTAATTTTTTATAGTTTAAATATTTTTAAATTTATTATTTATTACTAGCGGACCGACAGACGTCCTGTAAAATGTTGGCTTCAATAATTAAAATAGTTCTAGAATGAGGATCAGTAACGTTATAGCAAATTAAATGAAATTAGTATCCACGTTATTCTTTATGACATAACAATGATATATCTTTTTGAATTATCCAAATCGGACCTTTACTTACGAAGATATTAAGTGATAAACGTGTGCCGTTCCTGCCGCGAAAAGTAAATGTACGCGGGAGCGTGTGACGTCACTGTGACGGAACGGAGCGCAGCCTAGTACCGGCGCTCTTACTTCCCGATTTAACGAAGCTGTTAGAATGTAATTTTGTGATATTTTAAGTATAAAACATACATAAATAATATGAGTACAAATAAATTTGACGCTGGTTTTGTGCAAGCTCAATCAGATAATCTTCCAAAAGTGGATTCTTTCATGGTATTTGACTACCTAGAATGATTTCTAAGTTCCCTAGCGCTGAAATCCGTGGTTGGCAACCTCAAAGGTAAGGGTGCTGCTTATTATTTATGAACATAGGTACTATTAGTAAAATTTAGGTCTAACAAGGAGAGGAATCACAGATTTCAGATATTGTAGGGCATGGTCCCCTCAATAAATATATAAAGCGGCAAGACGCCATTCGTTTTTATTATTGAGAAATTTCAACTCAAAGTTCTATATATATAACTTAAGTAGAAGGAACCTTTTTACCGGTTGCAGCAATGGTTCCGTGGCGTAGTGGTTACGCTCTTGCTTTCTGAGCGATCGGACGGTTGTTCAAGTCCTGGTTGAGTTATTTTTTTTATTTTTATAAATCACTAGCAAAACGCCCCGGCTTCGCACGGGTGCAATGTAGATGGAAAAAGCAAAGCCTTTGTTACTCGCTGATAATATAGCTTTCTATTGGTGAAATAATTTTTAAAATCGTTAGTCGTAGAGGAGTTATATACCCCTCGCCGCAATGCTCGCTGCGCTGCGTGGAGCAGCACCGGCCGCGGCGTGTATTTTTGTTTGTATTGACATTTTTAATTTCGTAATATCTTTTGAATGGAATGTCCGATTTCAATAATTCAAAAAGTAATCAATAGGTATTGAAACAGTCTTGAATACGAAATAATTTATTTGGATAAGAATTAATACAAAGGTATGGATAACATGGTCTGATTTTGATCGGCATTTCTTTAAATTTTTTAAATGTTAAAAAGTAGTTATAGTAACATAACTACAATAGTTAGACATATGGTCTCGCGAAGTTTTTTGTCGATATTGATATGTTCTATAATATTGTAGAACGTTTTTTTGTTCTATCGTCAATACTTTCCGCAGCGCATGCGATGAAACACATTTTTTGCCAAATTTACACCTTGGGTTGGTTTTAGTAAGAATTTCTAAGGATCTCTATTTTTTTCTAGTAATAAATAGATTAGCCTATGTTACTCAGCGATAATGTAGCTTTCTATTGGTGAAAGAATTTTTGAAATCGGTCCAGTAGTTTTTGAGTTTATTCGATACATACAAAAATACAAATCTTTCCTCTTTATAATATTAGTATAGATATAGATATAGATTTGTACTTTGAGTTGAAATTTCTCAATAATAAAAACGAATGGCGTCTTGCCGCTTTTTTTTTCATTTTTTTTCCATATCTTCTTCCAACTGAAATATATATTAAATGCTTATAAAATATTGTTATTCACTCTTTGCTTTACCCGTACGTAAATAGAAACTATCTTCACACCAATGTCTTGTAGCCTGGGCAGAGGGTAGAGTTTTATCATAGGTATCTTCTTACAATGGAATACCATTTTTACGAAGTTTTGGGTTGTTCGGCACGTTAAATAGTAGTTTTTCTGGTGTTATAATATAAGTGTTTGTACATTTCAGAACTATAAAATATTAACACATAGTTTAAAGTTGAATTAAACATAAATCGGACACAAACTTAATGTTTTAGTCACAATTAACCAAAGAAAATACTGCGCGCCATACGGCTTACAGGCGGCGACCGTCACAGTGACGTCATAGCAACCGCGGCGGCCACTCAGTGAACTTCGCTAGTAATTTGGTCATAACTTCGTCAATTATTATCGTAGAACAAAAATTTTTGCACTGTATGTTAAGGATTTCTTAGATCTTTAAATCTGCATTCTCAACTAAAAACGTTACGGATCCTCATTGTATATGTTATTTTCCCACTTCTATTATAGTATAGAATCTTTGGGATTCCGCTAGAGGGCGGTGTGAAGTAAACATCTAAGAATTTAGCTCCTGTCTTTAAAAATTAAAATAAATTAAAATAACGTGAAATCAGTTATGAAAGTTTGAACAGTTTAAGAAGTAGTGACAACGAAGAGATATGAGTATTATAAACAGTGATAATCAATACAAAAATATCAATATAATCTAAAAATACAAAATCAAAAGTGACAAGCAGGCTCAGACGCGGTTGCTAAGGCCGCCATCGGTTGTCCTAGCGACGACATGCGTCGCTAGGTCTCTCCCACTGCATCGTCCAATTGCAAGACCATCCTATGACGCACCTACGTAACGACGCATGCGTATTGTTACGAAATCA
Source organism: Anthocharis cardamines (assembly GCA_905404175.1). NCBI lineage: Eukaryota > Metazoa > Arthropoda > Insecta > Lepidoptera > Pieridae > Anthocharis > Anthocharis cardamines. The sequence goes on along the minus strand of FR989972.1, from coordinate 1,102,482 downwards.
AGCAGCCGTCATATTTTGACTGACTTTCTTTTTATGTTTTCAGTGTATATTTTAAGTTACTTTATTGTGTTTTTAAATTTGTTTTAAGTTATTCTTTTTTGTGAATGTATTTAACTGTTGTGAATGCAGTCCGTGACCCAATCTTGTGTTAGCACGTCGAACGCGACGCATACATGTATACAGTGCAACAAGTCATTCAAATCTTTGAAAGGCCTCAATATACACACTACAAAAACACACAGGAAATGTTTTAGCCAAAACAGTTCACCTCTAGACATCCATCCCATTATTCCGAGTGCGCCTACTTATGTAGCCAACGATCCAACTCCTTTCCACACATATCTTAGTCATTTGAAAAATAGTACACCCATAGTTAAAAGAATCCCTCGAGGAGCTCGAATAACCGTTGCTACACATTTGTCACAATTAATCCAGAAATGTTACATAAGCAATTGTACTCAAGACTGGCAGAACCTATTTTTATTTTCATACAGCACACTACATATAATAAAAACTGATGAACCGAATTTATCCTTGACTCAAAAGATTAAAAATAACTGTGCTGTAAGCTCCTCGCCTTCTCCTGCACCTCTAATAAAACATGATGCCCCTCATAATCGCAACAAACTCATCGAAAACAAAATTTGTGACGGAGATCTCAAAGGTGCCGCTCGCCTTTTGTTCTCCAACGACGTGCTATCACCTGATACCCCTGACACCCTTCAGGCCTTACGGACGAAACATCCTCCAGCTCCAGTAAACCCATATTTTCTCGACCCACCAACAGCAGGGCAAGCATGCCTTCAAATTCAAAAGAAAGATGTCACGAATGCCATTTTATCTTTTAAACCAGGTTCGGCTGCAGGTTTGGATGGAATCTCACCCCAACATTTGAAAGACTTAACATCGCATTCTGTGGGTGATGCAGGCGAGCAACTTGTAAATTCGATCACTAAATTAATCAACTTTATGTTTTCGGGTAATGTCAATCCAGAAATTGTTCCCATTCTTTTTGGCGCGAACCTCATTGCCCTAACCAAAAAGGACGGAGGGGTGAGACCAATTGCTGTTGGATCAACACTAAGACGTCTGGCCTCCAAAATTGCAGTTCGACATATTTTACCAAAATTAAATTCGGAATTTGAACCCGTACAGTTAGGCTTCGGTGTAAAAGGAGGGTGTGAGGCAGCCGTCCATGCCTTACGCTCTTTCCTAACTTACGGCCAGCCTGACGTGTTGCTCAAAATTGATGTGAAGAATGCTTTCAATTCGGTAAATAGGGATACCCTGCTGACGGAAATAAAACAACATATACCGGAAATATACAATTATCTTCTTCTCAGTTACGCTGATCCAACAAAATTATTATATCGTTCTAATGAACTGTCCTCGGAAGTAGGATGTCAACAGGGTGATCCCCTTGGGCCTGCAATTTTTAGTTTGGCTATAAATCCGATAATCAAAAATTTAAATTCTAAATTCAACGTTTGGTATTTGGACGACTACGAACCCTAGGAGGTGATGTGGATACTGTGTTTTCGGACCTTCTTTTAATCAAAAATAAATTTGAAGCCATTGGTTTGGAACTTAATTTTAGCAAATGCGAACTTTTTATAAATAACTGCGACTTAAATTTAACTGACGTAAAACAAAAATTTAATATTTTGGCTCCAAATATTAAAATTGTTAACAGTAATTCCCTTTACCTTTTAGGTTCTCCAATTTTTGATGAATCTTTTTCTGAATATATTGATATTTCAATTACTAAATTTAAAAATTCTGCTGACCGTCTCCTTGAAATAAGTCCACATTATGCACTTTGTATCTTAAAATTCTGTCTTTTCGTCCCAAAATTTACGTATGTGCTCCGTTGCTGCTCCTTTTGGAATCACCCAGATCTTTTGAGTCAAGTAGACGACTTATTCAAAATTAGCTTAGAATCGATTCTTAATATGCAGCTGAACGAGCAATCTTGGACCCAAGCATCCCTACCCATCCGTTATGGTGGTTTAGGGATTCGCAAAATTTCCAGTGTCGCTTTACCAGCCTTCCTATCTTCTGTCCATAGTTCAGCAAATCTCATAAGTAAAATTTTAAGGGAATCCCCTTCAAACTTTGAGATTGCTGGTTTGGAAGAAGCTAGAAACGCTTTCTTAATTGCATGCCCAGGTCAAAATTTTCCAGTTTCTCCAAATTCACAGAGGAGCTGGGATGACATAAACTGTAAATTGTCTTATGAAAATCTTTTGAGCTGTAGTACAGGTTCGGCGCGTGCTAGACTTTTGGCCGTGGGTGCACATGAGGCCGGCTACTGGCTTCATGCGTATCCTTCTTCAAATACAGGAACATTTCTCGAGCCAGACACGCTCCGAATCGCAGCCTGTCTACGGCTTGGGGTTCCGGTCTGCATTCCACATAAATGTCCCTGCGGCAGTGATGTCGATAAGCTAGGACATCACGGACTGTCATGCCTAAAAAGTGCAGGCCGCTTCTCGAGACATGCCGCACTTAACGATATCATACGCAGGTCCCTTGCCACCGTCAACGTGCCAAGTCTACTTGAGCCGACTGGTATTGCAAGAGACGATGGCAAGAGACCGGACGGTATGAGTTTGATTCCATGGAAGATGGGCCGGGTGCTGGTATGGGATGCAACTTGTTCAGACACTTTGGCCCCTTCCCATCTACATGGAACCAATAACAGAGTTGGTGCGGCTTCTGAAGCGGCTGAAAAAGCTAAAACTTGCAAATACAGGGGTCTAGGCTCCGAATATGATTTTGTCCCATTCGGTGTCGAGACCCTTGGTCCGTGGGGTCCTAGCGCCATAAAGCTTTTTAAGGAAATAGCAAAAAGGTTAGTCGACATCACAGGAGACCGAAGAGCTGGCAGCTACCTCGGACAAAGAATTAGTCTTGCCATTCAAAGGGGGAACGCTGCCAGTATCTTCGGAACCTTGCCTAAAGGGACCCCTTTTATTAATATATTTTAGGTTTTATTGTATATATTTTAAGGTTTTTAGTTTTAGGTTCTTTAATCACTTGTAATATAATTAAATTAAATATTATATTATAGTATAATGTCTAGTATGTCACTGATTTCCAGTATATGATTACAAAAAAGCTATAAACGATCAATTGCGGAAGATATAGAATAGCTGATACAGATTACTTTTCTTGCGAAAAGTTTTGCTTATCTAAAGTGACTTTTCTTACAGTTTTTAATAATTAATTTTTCATTTAAAATTTTAAAGTTGTGATCCCTCTAAAATCATATCTTTTGGATTTTTTCCAAAAATTTTTTTTCCAATTATACAAAGTGTAGCTATATATTATACAAATATAAATAGTCTATATTTCCTCACTGTCACTTTTAATTATATCTTGTTTAATAATATTAATAAAAATTAAAAAATATGCTAAATTGTACCACAATTAAAATTCAACAAGCTTTAAAATATACCTACATTTTGATAAAGTAATTTCTTTAATTGACTTAAGTCAGACAGATTAAGTGGCTATTGATATGCAATCAAAATAAAAACCAAGGAAGCATCAAACAAAATGCATTAACTGGTACTATAAAATTACTTAAAGATAATTAATATGACCTTAGCCAAACTCCTTACAATTGATTCATGTTGAAATTTTGTAAGATCCTTCTCGATTTTGCAATTCCTTTCAAAGAGCCCTGAATGTTACGCTCACTTGTTAATTATTAAGTAATGCATTAGACAATAAGATGGTCTAACGAGCTACCAAGAGGGCGATAGCGAATCAATGATGAGACTAAGGAGTAATTACATATGTATGTAGTATGTACAACCGGCCTTTAATATTTTTTTTTTATTGATGAAATAGGAAGGTGTTTGCTTGCGATCACACCTGATGTTAAGTGTTGATGCAAACTAAGGTGGTAAATCGCGCTTACCTATGAAAAGCCTATTTACCCTTGACTTGAAGAGCCCAATATTATAGGTTTCTGGAAAGACAGACGACGGTAGGGAATTCCAATCCTTGACTGTTCGCACTATAAAAGAGGCGGCAAAGCGTCCTGTACGAGCTTTCGGTACATCGACCAAATTAGGATGATACCCCTCCGTACGTCTCAATGTCCGATGAGGAAAAGGAGATGGTGGAATGAGGTGGTGAAGCTCTAATTCACACTCACATTCACCGAAATGAAGTCGATAAAATACTGAAAGACTAGCTATTCTACGACGGTGCTCCAGAGGTAAAATTCGGCGATTTATGAGCACAGGATCATCAATAAGTCGTTTAGCACGTCTTTCCATCGCATCCAAGACACCGAGATGGCATTTGGCAGAACCTGTCCAAAGGTGAGAGCAATACACACGATCGGATTTGTGCTTGATACAAATTTAAAAGCTGTCCCGATGTGAAATATTGTGGCACCTTCGCCAATATGCCAAGTTTCTTAGCAGCCACCCACTTTTTATAGTATAGGGCAAACGGGCAGGCGGCTGACGTGATGGTAAATAATTACCGCCGCCCATGAACATCTGCAACACCAGAAGACTTGCAGGTGTGTTGCCGGCCTTTAAAATTACTGGATCCCAGGTGTTGGAAAGTCTCAGACCATCTTCTCTATTGAAGTTAGGGTATTTATAATTTAAATAGCCTCGCGTACTAGTCTTGGAAAGAACTACTTCTATCTACTTTTTCTTGCAAGGTCGATATGTATAAAAATCTAAAACCCAAATCAAACATACTAAAAAACAAGAGGACACCGTTAGTCGATATTGTTATAATATAGAGGATTATAGTAAGTATCAACTCCGTAGGAATAGATGGCGTTAATATGGAAACTTTGTGATATTTCAAATCCGACAGCTGTCACCTTTCAGTCTGCCGCGACCACGGTTGCTGGAAAGCATCCGAAACTTCGGCATAAATAATATAAATAAATCGCTTTTTATTCTGTTATTAAGTATTTTATTTAAATGTGTGATACTCGGGTTAATAAAAGATAATATTATGCATAAATGTATTAATTAAAAAACCCAATTACTATGTATCTTTCGCTTTATCCAAGAGTTGACCGGAAGTACGCCAATACTTTCAGCCTTGCAAATGATGCAGTCTAATGCACTCAATTAAAAATGCACATTTAGATAGGAAGTGTGAGTCAGTAAGTAATAAGGCAATAAAATAGCCTCACATATTGTTTTTACTTGAAATCAGATAATATAATAAAAACCCTCATAAATATTATATAATGTAACTACAGTAGAACTCCAATTATCCGAATTAATGGGGACCGGGACCCATTCGGATAATCAAATATTCGGATAATCGGATTTTTTAAAAAAAAATTGCCATTGGAGAGAATAAAAGCTACGTTTTGATATTGCACTATTTTTTTATTGAATTAAATGAAAGAAACATGAAATTTTCACAAGTTTTAAATATAAATAAAATGTACTTATTGAATTATTGAACAAGTTTAGAAATAAAAATCATTGTTTTTTAAACATCTCCGTTAATGTAAGCTGTTTTGCGGTTTCGATTCGATTCGGATAATCGGCGATTCGGATAGTCGGAGTTCGGATAATTGGAGTTCTACTGTATCTAAAAATTGTTTTCTTTACTTGAGCTATAAGAACTTGCTTATATGCAGTGGCGGCGTAAGACCTTTTGATGTGGGCAAGATTCATTTTGCGGGGCCCTCTGCCAGCGCAAAAGATGGTTTTTTATTGGAAAAATTTTTTTTTGGCGCGTTCGCGGCATTTAAGTAATTCATAAATTTTCGAGGCGCGAGGCCCCCTGGGTCGCGAGGCCGTAGGCGGTGACCCACGTCGCCCACGCCTTACGCCGCCACTGCTTCTATGTAAAATTTTATTTAAATGTTAGATATTGACAGACGAGCATGAGGTTTCAATGATGTGCTGTCGATCTATTTTTTACTTGGAGCATTCGGAAGGTCCATCCGAGGTCCATAGTGGCATATTTTTTGATCCCGTGGCGAATTGAGTGCGTGGGTTTGTTTAGATGTTCTACTAAACGCGCCAACGCACGTCGTAATATCGTCGTTGCGCCTGCCAAATTCCATATGTGCATTTTTTTGATTTTTGGTTTTTGCACAAAAAATAATCTTTGTTTTATTCTCTACTGTGTTTATAAAATCCTTTTTGTGATATTCGAACTGGAAAGGAGTTTAACTAATTCCATATGTGTTTAGACCGTTAAGAAAAACTCCGTATGTGAGTCAATAATACGTTTTTCGTAGTTTCCCAAAACTATACAAAAATGCACATATGGAATTTGGCAGGCGCAACGACGATATGTAGTTGTAGATGGGGTGAGTAGTAACTTTTTCAAATTACAATTTAGTTCGCTGAGTCGTTTCTCTCTCCATGAGTAGACATTTGCAATAATATATTCCGAACATAAGGATACTTTTAAAAATTTTTTTGCGTAGTGTAACTGTAGTTTTTTTTTCCTTTTAATACGAATCTGTTTACTTTTTCATTTAATTAAGTATTTTTCTAAAAAAATATATATATTATCGTATCAAATAAATATTATTGCTATTTAAACGAAACAACTTTTACTGTATCGAAACGTGATTTATTACTATTTATGCGATACTCGCGTTAATTAAAGACAATATTCTATGATAGTTAATACTTCAAAATATATTAAAAACAGTAGGGAGTAAGGCATGTTTCGTCAATAAGAAATATTATCCATCGATAATAATTAATCATTTAAAAGTGACGTGACATATTTCTTTATCGAGGCCATAATATGGCCATAATATCTCAATCTACAAAGTAAAAATAACTGTATCAAAAATATATGTTGGTTTATAAACTCGGACTAATGTTTTACTTGAATTGAAAGGCTTTATCGGCCTAGCCTTCAAAATATTTTTTTTTACATTCCTTATATATGGTTTTTAGGTTTTGCGATTGAATTTGTTTAAGGTTTACTTGTTGGAAATTATACGTATGTCATGTCTAAAGGATGCTAAAACCTTTTTGATGCATTAGAATTAACCCAGCATTAACAAATAATAATAAAGTATTTACACATAGACATTAACATATTTTGTAATACAATAATTTTGAACACTGATTTCAGAAGACCCTATCTGTCAATCTCAGCCTGAATGAGAGTATATTATTATTATTATATATAACTATCTATACAAAAAATGATCACTTATTTGTTGAATTCGTCTATGTTCCGAATAACAGAATTCCTATTAAAATATCGGAAAAACTCAGGAAAAAAACTATGCAGAAAACATAAGTCGGAACTCCGCCATCTTCCGCAATTGACAGCTCACGTCACGCATAGCTTTTTTGTAATTATTCGTGTCCACTGCAAATCAGTGACATATTCAAATAATAATATTGTCTTTTATTAACGCGAGTATCACACATTTAAATAAAATACTGTATACCGGATTAAAACGCGATTTATTATTTATATTGTTTAAATTATTTATCCCGACGTTTCGGATGCTTTTCAGCAACCGTGGTCGCAGGAGACTGAAAGATGGCAGTTGTCTTATATTTGAAATGTCACAAAGTTGCCATATTTAATTCAATTAAATTAAAAAAAAAAAAAAAAAATCTATTAATTTAGGTAACACAATGTTCACCTATGAACGTGAATAAAAAATAATACATATTAAATTACTAATATTACTAATATTAAATGCTTCTAATTTTACATTTACTACCAGTTCACAAATCAAGGGCGTAGAGCGGACGAGAAGAACTGGCAAGAAACTCGCCGCCACTCTTTTTAATCGCCAAGTTTTTGTTTTACAATCTTTAAGGTGATATCAGACGGTTCATTTTTTGTTCATTTTCACCTTTCATTCGGTACATTTCACTCGAAATGAAATGTCTGAACAAAAAATGAAACACGAGTGCCGAATGAATTCATTAGTGAACCGATCCAACAGTGTTGGATATTGGCATCCGGTATCTTTCATTCCCACTCCGAATGAACGAGAAATGAACGGTCTGAACACTGAGAGAACGTTCATTCGGATTCGGCCATTTTGTTTCGAGTCCTGTAGCCGACGGAGTCGCGTTCACGTTCATCACGTTGTCGACGAAGTTATATTTTTTATATAATATGAATCAGGATCTTCAACGGCTAGTTCTCTCAACAATGTATTGGAAGCTCCTAATAAATTTCTTCTTGCAATCCATGGTCGCACCCACCACCGTCGACGTTTTCTTTGCTTCTTTTTTGTCAACTCTTTGATTAAATGATCACAAATTAAACGAATTCCAAGACGTACGACTTCATTAGATGACATATTTAAAAGAAAGAACAATGAATGTTCATTTCTGTATCATTTCGTCTAAGCCGTGTGAACATAGAATGAAAAAAAAATGAAGCATTCACTCGAGTGAACAATCATTCGAGTGAACCGTCTGATATCACCTTTACATATTAACGCCATCTATTCCTACGGAGTTGATATTTACTGTAATTTTCTATATTACTTTGTGACATTTCAAATATAAGACAACTGTCATCTTTCAGTCTCCCGCGACCACGGTTGCTGAAAAGCATCCGAAACGTCGGGAAAAAATAATTTAAACAATATAAATAATAAATCGCGTTTTAATCCGGTATACAGTATTTTATTTAAATATTCAAATAATGTTTTTTTTAGGCCAATATTCTGATAGGACAACGTCTGTCGGGTCCGCTAGTTTAATATAACCTAATAAGGCTCAACTCACATTGGCGCAGAGTCGAAGTAACGCGACGCGTCATGTTTTTCAGCTATAGCATATTCATTTCTATTTTTTTATAATTAAGGTTCAAATTTGTGTTAAGTTAATTGGTTTCGACGACGCGCGTTGACGCTGATGACGACGATGATTACTTGGGCACCGTGACACGTCAGACGCCGACCACAACGGATCAACATCAGGGCTGAACTACGACCACAATGGACGAAGATGAAAAATGAATTGATTTAGTACAAAAATATGAATGTCTATTTAACTTCAAGGTTACCAATGTTCATAAGTCTTCGAAATGCTTCAGCCCTGTGATCGGCAGGCGTGTCAGCTAAAATAAGCAATAAGCAAACGATCAACAAACAGTTTGCAGTCAGTGGCGTACCCTCCATACAAGCCCAAAAGCCCGGGTTGCCGACTTTAACGTAATACGCGTTTATATATAACTTATATAATTACGTAATCATGTAAGTTATATAAGATTTATATAATTACATTAAGAAATTATTATTTTTCTTTTGTATGGTTGCATTAATAGGACAAAACGGGCTTTTGGGCTTGAATGGTAGTCCCGCCACTGTTTGCAGTAGGTGCGCAATAGATTGTACTCTGTCAAAAAAATCGTATTAGCTAAGTCATTGCGAACTCATTGTTTACTGATTGCAAAAAAGCAATACTTTAGCGAGAAGTGTTTGAATGTCAAGCATATGTTTTTCAAATTTTGTTGTATTCAAATTGTAAACCCAAACTTCCTATAAATATTGCACATTTTAGTTCACTGATTGTTCTATAGAGCACTGCACAGCTGTCGTTATCATGCTTTGGATTTGTTATCGCTGATACATAATACGAATTTTTGATTTGAAAGCAATTATTGCAATTATTTCGCTATTGCGGGTCGCGCTAATACGCCCGACGACGCGTGTTATATGTAGGTACTTGAAAAACATGATGCTTCGTGTCGCTTCGATCAGTGTGAGTTGAGCCTTATATGTTTATTTTATTAGTATTAAAAAAAACAATAAATTTATACAAAAAATATTTTATATTATATTATATTTGTTGAGCACCCAGATTAAATAAGAAATATTTAATCTGAGGTTGAACAATAATATTTCTGTTTAAGGATTTTACCTAGAAGATAATTATATATAATAAAAACAATCTTATAGACAAGCAAAAACAATATTTCCATCTCAGATTAAATAAAAAATTATTTAATCTGAGATATCCATAACAAACCCTGTCTCAGTAAATGTGTCATAATTCGATTCGCTACGCTATTTACAAACAACACTCCGGTATAAAGAGTAGACTGGTTATAGGTATATGAATTACCTTTAGGAATTCCAGTGCTTCCAGAAGTATACAGCACTATCGCGATGGTATCAACAGTAGGTGTCACCAGAACTTCTCTGTCATCAAGTCGGTCTGACGATAAGGAACTGGCGTCCAGGCTTAACTCTTCAAAGGAGACAGCTGGTACACCACTGCTTGCAAACATTGAGGGGTTAACTGGAAAAGTAAGATGATTCAGTACAGAATCTTCTATATAGCTCATAGACAAGTGCGATTCAGCATCTTGGATTGCATCAACACTTCGCACTCACTATTTCTAATTCACACTAGATTTCACTAGATTTTCACTAGATTTTTTATGTCAGATATCGACAGACGAGCATGAGGTTCACTTGATGGTAGGTGATACCTCAGCCACAGAACATCAGTCAATGATGCGCTGTCGACCTATTACAACGAGCATTCGGAAATCAATAGACTGAAACCGAAACGAGCAAAATGCACTTCACGGTTTTCCATCTATGATTATTCGCTACCCGGTCGGAATTTCGATATTCCTCCCACCCGTTCAATGCCCGAAGTTACAATACGTGGGGAAGAAATGTTTACAGAAAATTATAATCATGTTGTCCCGGTGGGATTCGAACCCTCAACCCAACGTATAAATTGTTTTTTAGTCTTTATTTATCTGTTTGAACGCGTTTATTTCTAAATATGTATACATATATCGACAGTGGAAAGGTAAAACTGCGTAAGCACCTAAATGATACCTGTGGGAAATGGTTTAAAGTTTTTTTTTTAAATCATATCTCTTTCATATTCATTAATTATTTATTTTAAAATAACAACATTGATAAAATTATGTCCTATCTACTTCTACAAATGAAATATAATATTTCTCTTTTTGCTTTTGCCTTTTCACTTACGATATGGTATTCTGACTGAGAAAGCCCCTAAAAGATTATTATATACTAGCAAAGTGCCCCGGCTTCACCGGGTGCAATGTAGATGTACTATACACAAAAAATAGCCATGTTACTTGCTGATAATGTAGCTTTCTATTGATGAAAGAATTTTTAAAATCGGTCGAGTAGTTTTTGAGTTTATTCATAACATACAAAAATACAAAAAATCAAAAATACAAATCTTTCCTCTTTATTATATTAGTTTAGATGGGACTACTCTTAAAATTTGTAAAACAGTGTTAATAGCAGTCATACCACTGTCATCATATATGATGAGGGAAGGCTGTGCATCCTTCAGGATGTGTGTGATCCTTGCTTGGGGGAAACTGGGTTCCATGGGCACGTAAGCAGCACCCGCCTTCCACGTAGCGAGTAGCGTCAGAATTGTGCTGGAAAATAATTAAATATAATAATAATAAAGCTCTTTAATATGATAGGATTATAAAAGTTTTACCAGGGCCAGTATAATATTCTTTATTTTATACTGCTAAGGGCCTCCATAAAAGAGGGACCCCGGAGCAGTATCCCGGGATGCCCTCAACCGAGAATTCGGACAAAAAAATCTTTCAAATTCCGACGAGTAAACACTCGTAAACGGGTGCTACTTGTGGTGACTTGAATTGTGTATGCGGTGATATTCGTTATTTCGACTATGTGTTTGCGTGCTGTTCCCACGAGAATGTAAGTGCGTGCTCCTATTTCACCATGCCTACTGCTTATAGAAGACAAATCTTTGTTTTTTATTTTATTTTTTCGTTTATATATTTTTTAATTATTATAGTTAATTACTTAAAGATGTCATGTGGAACATGGTGTAATGGTTGCAGCTCCTTGTAAAATAAAAAACTTGGCGATTAAAAAGAGTGGCGGCGAGTATATTGCCAGTTCTTCTTGTCCGTTCTACGCCCTTGATTTGAGAACTGGCGGTAAATGTAAAATTAGAAGCATTTAATATGTATTTTTATTGACGTTCATAAGTGTACATTAATTATGTTACCTAAATAAATGATTTTGAATTTGAGTAAACAACTTTTCTTCTAACGAACATCTAGACGTACGGAGGGATACCATCCTTACTTGGTCGATGTACCGAAAGCTCGTACAGGACGCTTTGCCTCCTCGTTTATAGTGCGAACAGTCTGTCTTTCCAGAAACCTATAATATTGGGCTCTTCAAGTCAAGGGTAAATAGGCCTTTCATAGGTAAGCGTGATTTACCACCATAGTTCGTTGATGCAAACTTAAGATCAGGTGTGATCGCAAGCAAACGCTTTCCTATTTAATAAATAAAAAAAAATAAAAAGGTTAAAGTATATCTTTTATTTCGTTTCGACGTTGTGCCAGAATGGTGGCTTCAAAAATAAAATAAAGAAATAGAAAAATTGATATTTTCCCACTTCTATTTTATAATGTCACTAATCAGTGATTGCAGTGGATATATTTTTTTACAGAAAAGCTATAATAAGCGTGCCTATAGAAAATGTATATTCCTCATAGAAGCGACATATTATCCCACACAAGCGAAGTCAAGCGTAACTTACTTATGTGAGGGTCGCATGCACACAGCTATGACGTAGTCGTCGTCCCGGTTGGGGCCCACCGGTCTGGCGTGATTAGCTATAGCTCTGCCCATGGAGTTGCTTCTGTCTTCAAGCTCTATGTAGCTCACGCGCACGTTGCATGTTTCATCTGTGATAAACATAATAAATATGCTATAACAAAAACATAAATAAGTACTTTATTGCTCACAAAATAAAAAGAAAAATACAAAAATCAGCGTCACAGAGAGTAGAGAAGGCGGTCTTATAGCTAAGACAGCTATTTCTTCCAGACAAGGGAGGAATATCGAAATTTTGACCGGATAACGATGAAAAATCTATGAAGTGCATATTGCGCGTTTCGGTTTCAGTCTATGGATTTCCGAATTCTCGAAGTAAAAAGGGCGACAGCGCATCATTGACAGATGGTCTGTGGCTGAGCAATCACCTACCATCAAGTGAACCTCATGCTCGTCTGACGATATTTAACATAAAACAATATGTGGCTAGAAAATTATTTATTCATCTATACTAGTTATACTAGTTAATATTATAAAGAGGTAAAGTTTGTGAGGTTGTAGGGGCTAATCTCTGGATCTACTGAACCGATTTTAAAAATACTTTCACCAATAGAAAGCTACATTATCACCGTATATTACATATACATGTATAGTATAGTATAGCATCTTCATCGCACCCGTACGAAGCTGAGGCATGTTGCTAGTTCATAATATAGTTCGCGTTCTCTTCGTTCATTCTCGTACGCACCTAGCATGCACGGGGGGGTGGCATAATATAGCAGTCTTACCTGAATATATGAGAGCAGTTCGCTCTCCTTTGGATAAGAGTTCCAGGTGTTCTGTGAGAGGTGCAGCTGGAACAGCTGTTCTGGAACCAGACACCACCGATACCCTCGGCAACGACCCCATACTGGAACAAATTTATGTATATTGTATCGCACTTTTATTATTTACAATGGTTCAGTGCTACAAGTTTATTAGAGGACCGGGGTTTGGTCCCCGAGAAAACAGAAACGAGTTTTGGACTAATACAAAAAGGTAAAAAAAATGTAAAAATAATTATTCAGCAACATTAATACAGAAATATACTGGCCCTATCTGAATTATCTATACCTCGTCTGTACCCAATTACGAGGTATAGAGTTAGGGATACAGTGCAATAACAGACATATTTCTATGACTTTATTATTGGACATTTTTAATGCAACACACTAATCGATAAAATCTACGTTTAGGATGAAATCTTTGTCATAAACATTTGGCCTTAGAAATAAAAAAGATCACTTTAAATCTTAAGGATTTAAAGTGGTTTCCCTCCAGGGCCCATTGATTCTTTCCCCCTGTATATATATACGTCTTATTTTACTCTGCATTATTTACTAGGCTAAGAGGCCTATTGGAGCTATTGACCTTAGACACACGTAAAACTAGTTAAAACCTACGTGCGACCATAATACGTAAGAGAACGTATTCAAGATTATTCATGCACGCACGGAATAGGCTCCGAAAAAAATTGAGTGCGGTTCTCATGCTAGGACGGCTGATTTCAATATATCTTACTCGTTAGATTCGTCTATCTCCCGAATAACAGCATAACTATAAACTATAACAGCAATAAGCAATATCGGTAAAATTCAAGAAAAAATGCAGAAAATTAATTTTAAAATAAATTACTTCTTCGTCAGTATTAAATTGCGTTATATTATGCACCTTTCTATTTCGAAGCCGCGACCGAGGCCTACCGGCCTAGCATGACAACCGCGACAAAATTTTGTCGACCGTTTTCTCGTGTTTTAATCGATTATTATCGCTCTATTTCTTTCGGGTCTAACATGACAATTACACCTAAAACTCGACTTTAATATCAAAAATACATATATTTGTCGATCGAGATATCTTTTCTATCAAAATTGTCGATGCCGAGATATAACATATCGAGATATCTTACATCTTAGTTTGTTTTCTCTCGTCCGCGACATATCTCGTGGCGGTCATGCTAGGCCGGTAGGTGATTAATAAATAAAACCATACACCAGCATTTGAGTATTTGTTGATGTTGAAGTTGTCTTTTTTCTAGGTTTCCGACAAAAAATGGAGCCCCAAAGCTCTAACTCCGGCACTGAGGTAACAGTAGGCCACCGGCCGTACATTTCGTAAGTGCACGTAATATTATTAAACTAAGCACGGCTAGCCTTCACTTGCGCAATGCTATTTGGGGGACGCTATCTATTAAATAGCTTAAGAGATAGAGAAAAAAATTTATCAATATAAAACAGATAATTTCTCAAAATTTGTCGGGTGTTGAATGAGAACTTAATGTCAGATAATGTCGGATTCAATATAAAGTTTTTAGTAAATTCATATATATGTATATACATATATACTGTTATATAACAATAGTACTCGTAACCGACGAGTGTGTATGAAAGCATTAATGAAAGTAGAAGAAGCGAAAGTGGTATGTAAGGATCGGAGCATATGGAATGCCGTGATCTCTGCCTACCCCAATGGGAAAGAGGCGTGATGTATATGTAAGTATGTATATAACAAAGGATCAAAAACTTTACTATATTCAACTTAGGACCTGACTCCTTTAACTAAAATCTAGGATTATAAAACGTTCTTGAAGGTGAAAAAAATGCATAAAAAACGGCTTAAGGAAAGCCGGCAATTTTACATCCTTTGACATCCTTATATGCACATTATATTTACCTAAGTATTTGTGTAATAAGTTGTGTTTTATAATTTTTGTAATTGATTTTTAAAATAAATTAATTTCAGCTGAGTTTCCTGTTTGGGCCTTTGTATTTGAAAATATTGATGGGCTTCGGTAATGACTTACCATCTATAAATTTCCCCCTTGAAGGTGTCCTGTACCACCTCCGAGACATTAGTTGTACCACTTAAATTATTCTATTAGAATGTTTCACCGTCTCTTACACTACATCGTTAGAGCAAATTTTTTGTTTAAAAATACTAAATAAACGGTTTTTCAATTGCTATTCGGATGTCAAGTTCGTGTTGCAACATTGTAATCGTTTTATAACACTCAATTACAGAACGGTTGTAAATTCGAATATTTATTTGACTTCTTACAAAATCTAATTTATAAACGTTATTTTTACTGTAACTGTTTAAGAACAACACATTAAGTATTACAAATATTTCAGTTCTTATCGAATATCGAAACAGAATGATCATATTGTCTAAACTACAAAACGGATTTTAATGCGGTTCGAAAAAAATATTACAACACGGAATCACATTTCTATTATTCACAGATCTATTTCATAATTGTATTTTTATTAAAAATATAACTGGTGTTTTAATTGAAAATAAATAAATAAAAAATTAAATATTTCAAAAGAACAATTTTATATTACCAAAAATTCTTAAAACAAAAAAAATATTTTAATATTTCAAAAAACCAATTTTTATATTGCCAAAAATTCTTAAAATGAAATGCAAATTTTGGCCAAGAGCATTACCGTATTTAGACGGTATTAAATGCTGGTATTTGACTCAGGATAGCTTGACCTCTGTATTCGATGTTGACATATAAACATTCCAAGAACTATAATTATTGTAAAGGGTTCCTTTGTCTGGGATCTAAAGGTCAGGCACTCGGGTATTCCCTATCCGTATATGGGAGACCATTGTTTGTTTTCCTGTTGTAAAAATATACAATCCCAATTGTTCCTAAAGGAAGTAGGAAGTTATGCAGCTACGATTATACTTCTGTGGTATGTTATGAGTAGACATCGTTATCGCGCAGGCACGAACGAACATGTCAAATAATATCTTTCTAGAATAGACAATTATTATGTAATACCTAGTTTTATGCGCCCTCTGAGAGTTTTTAATTTGTGCCAGTAGCGTTCGATTCAAAAAAGATCTACTTACATATTTTAAAATTAATAAAATATTGACTTGTCGATTTTGACAATTATTCAGATTGACCTGGTTTATTCTCTTAGAGATGTTAATTCATTGGCCTCCTCTTAGTGGTATTAAACCTCCTTGGCCTTAAGGATACCTGTAAGGATATGAATTGATGCAGAAACGCTGCAAAAAGTAGGCATTAAAAGGTAGTAGTAGGTACTCTCAAAAGACTTGAAACTACCTACATAATCTTCAAATCATTCGTGCCGCCGCAATAACGATGTCTAGTTATGAGACATATAGAAGATTATGTGGTGGCCTTAGCAATAGAGTTCCAGGGAAACAACATAGAAACTTTAAGTAATATTCCTAAAAGTCAACTCACACTACACTATACAATACTTACACATGTATGTGATACTGTTATATGTTTTTGTATAAAAAGTAAAGTCCATTATCCATTATTGGCTATAATTCACAGACATAAATTATGATAACTGCTTTACATAGGAATATAATTTTATTTTAATTATTTTAACTATTTTTAATTTTTTGACGTTGATTAAATATTTTTCTCACTTACTCTCAAATAGATAGAGAATAGTTGTTCCCATGCTACAATAAGATATACGTGCATTTGAGTTTAGTATTACTGTGATCTGCGACTGGGTTCGGAGAAGAGCCGGTAAGAAATTCGAAAGATACTATTTTAAAAAACTTATAAACAAAATGTGTAATACATTTCAATTGTGCCTAAATTAAAATATTCGTTGAGAAAGTGTAAGAAGGTAGAAATCAGACGCCATTTACATTTTACTTCCTACCCTCATATCTCACGCGGATCGAGTTGTCGAAGAGACGCGCCCCTCCGCCCGCACAACACCCCCGCTCGCCCCCGCGCGGGTCTCACCTAGCAGTCAGCGTCAGACGATCAGTGAAAGTGCTGTGAATTTCGTGCTTGAAGTAATACTCAAATATTAAATCGCCAAATTTATCTTTTATTTATTAATATTTACGTCCGTGATGAAACTATATAAAGGCTGTGTTTTCTGGGCCCCGCATCGTATGCTGAGATAATGGATTCAAGCAGAGACAGGAAGAGTTTCAAGGTTAGTGGTACTGATTTTCCTCTTATCAGCTAGATTCTAGAACATTCTACGACGCCCCTTTACTTAGGAAATCAAAATTGCAGTTCACTTTTTTTTTTCAATTTTCACCAGCGATTGTCGTTTTATGCGACCTATTAGCTATTAAATTACTTTTATACCTTCTCCATTTATAAATACATCAAAAAATTTAACCCAGATTCCCGATACTGGACAATATTGGAAGCGGGAAGCTAAACCATAGGTGTTTGTGGTCGCTCTCCTACGATTTTTTTATGTATGTTTGATATGAGAATAAGTCGTAAAGTAAGTATATTTCAATCCGATAGGATATCCCTAACCAGATTTTATTCCTTTTTTTGACAAAATTTAATTGTTTTTTTTTGATTTGACATTAAAAAATTCCTATAGCCCCAAATTTTCACTTTGTCCACCGAAGTGGGCACGAATCAACTAGTAAACATATATGTAGGAATGTATATTGCTGATATATATTACGAGTACAATAATTCGACACGCATTTTTATGTCAGATATCGACAGACGAGCATGAGGTTCACTTGATGGTAGGTGATACCTCAGCCACAGAACATTAGTCAATAATGCGCTGTCGACCTAATTGTTACTTCGAGCATTCGGAAATCCATAGACTGAAACCGAAACGCGCAATGTGCACTTCACGGTTTTTCTATCTATGAACGGTGGTTCGTTACCCGGTCGGAATTCAGATATTCCTCGCTGTTACCAGACGTGGCGAAAACATGCTTACAGAAAATTATAAATATGTCGTCCCGGTGGGATTAGAAACCACGACCCATCGATGCGCACGGCAGGTGTTCTACCGAACGCGCCAACGAGCCCGTCTGATCTAATACTATAGTCAAAACACGTATAACGTGATATTTCTTAAGGACTTGAGTCAAAAAGGTTTTTGACCCGACCGTGACCGAGTTTCCGAACATTGAACGGCCGTTATTTAATAGTTTGTTTTGGTTTTATTTGATGCCTCCGTGGCTCAGTAGTAGGCGTTTAACACCTGATGTAGCGGGTTCGAATCTCGGGGAAACATGATTCAAAAATTGTTTCGGGTGCTCATAGAACTGGTTACCAGTGGCGGGACCACCATATAAGCACAAAAGCCCGGCTTGCCAACTTTAGCGTAATACATATATCTTCTTATACTAATATTATAAGCAGGAAATATTTGTTTGGTTGTTACGATTTCACTCAAAAACTACTGGACCGATTTTAAAAATTCTTTCATTAATAGAAAGCTACATTTTCAGCTACAACATAGGCTATTTTCTTGTGTATAGTACATCTGCATTGAACCCGTCGCTATTATCGATCTATTGATCGCTAGTAACTTATATAATAACATTATCATATACTTAAGTTACATAATATGACTTATATAATTAAGTTAAGGGCATTTTTTTATAGTCATAGGGCAAGCCGGGCTTTCGGGTTAGTATGGAGGTCCGCCACTAATGATCACCTGATTATTTTAAACTAAACTAAGACTTTTAAACTTTGTTTGGTTTCAGTTTGAAAACTGTCAATCCTCCGATCCCAGCCATAACCTTTTATAGCTAAAATAAAAAGAAAACAGATAATATTCTGTCGACTTGCGACTCTCGAGTTAATTGACATTTTGTGAATGTCATTTTCTCACTATCACTAACCTTTGATATAGGAAATATATTCTTCCTTTTGTTATATATATGGCAATCTTTGATGACATATAAATAATCAAAGATGGCAATATATTGTCTTTTGGTTTCGTTTAATTGGTTACAACGAAGGTCCCCAATCTTTTATCTTTTAAGACGCCTTTTGCACTTTGAAGAAAACTTCAATTTTAGGGAATTCATCGGTATTAAATGTTAATAAACAGCTGTTATAGATTTCTCACTAAAAAGATTTCAATTTCAATTTATGGTGTATCATTGTAAACCCTTAGGGGTCAATTTAGACCACTTTAGGTTTCATAGGGTTAGAGAGTAATTAACAAATCTATAGATGAAAAAACTCATTCTATGGATTTCCGAATGCTCGAAGTGAAAATTAGGTCGACAGCGCATCATTGACTGATGTTCTGTGGCTGAGGTATCACCTGCTATAGAGTGAACCTCATGCTCGTCTGTCGAATTCTAACAGTTTACAGTTTACATGAACAGTTTAAATAAAGATCATTTGATCATTGATTTTCGAGTAGATTTGATATGAACAAAACATATGTTGTAAGATGATGCTTCGCGAACGAAGTCGCGGGCATCAGCTAGTTTGAAATAAACCTTTTTTGTACATAGTTTTGAGCATAAAAGAGTATAGTATGAATGGCCAGGTTCCCAGTAATTTGCTAAATATTCATGTTTAAAATAATATCCACAATTATACCGACAGCTATTAACTGCATCTAAGTCAGAAGTTGTTAACCTTTTTTCGTATTTGTTGTATTGAAAAATTATATTTATTTTTGTTTCTATTTGTATGTTAACCTACCAATAAAATCGAAAATATTCCTTATCAATTTTGTTAGACATTTTTTACAGTAGATATTATCGATAGAAATTTCATAGGTTTGTAAAGAAATCCTCAAAGAGTTTATTTAAATATATATTATCTTAATTTATTTAAAAAATTCAAATACTTACTCTTAGTTATTATTTATACGAGGGACTGCATACCGGTTAATTTACTATGGGAGTTATACCGGTATAATAAAGGTTTTTGTTCATATTCTTTCGTTTTTATTCATATTTACTGAAAAAAAATACTGTGGTAAGTTATGTGTACTCTTTAAAACTAATATCATGATATTTCAGTCAGACACGTATTTTGGAAAATAAAAATTAACCGGTTTCAGTCCCTGATTTATAATGATATAGATATTTTATATAATATTAACAATAAAGTCGGATCAAATTTCAGCTAGCTGAGCAAAATTCGGTTTTTATTTATGTATTTTTTAAATTTTTTACATACGCTTACATACTTTCCGTTGTTTTTCACTTTTGAGTAAAAATTTTCGGAAAACTGTATCCATATTTTGTCTTGATTAATGAAAGCGAGTTAAAATAATAACATGATATTGTATTGTAATATATCTACAAATATTTAAAAAAATATTGGGAATATAAATTAAAATATAATAATTACTTTGAAACAGGCTAAAATATTACCAGAATATACTGAGCAGATATTTTTCTTTTTTTTTTCAATAAACCAAAGGTTGTTAATCCCTGTTTTCAATAGAAACGACCAGTCCAAATGGACAAAAACACGAGATAACCAAAAGGTTACATAGTTCCAAGGCCTGATCACTGACACAGTTCCACGGGTCGCCGATTCGATTCTGCTTCACCGTTCACTTTGACTCAAGTATTAACAACTGTACACAGTATAGTGCTATGTATGTGCCTTAGACAATAAATAATAAATAATTCATAACTTTTTTTTTAATTATTAACTAGCAACAGGCTGTGACTTTGCACGGATACAATGAAGATATACAATAAACAAAAAATAATTGCTCGCTGATAATGCGAAAAAAAAATTCTTTCATCAATAGAATGATGAAAGATTTTTTAAAATCGGTCCAGTTTTTGACTTTATTTGTTACAAACATACAAAAATACAATTTTTTTCCTCTTTAAAATATAAGTGAAGATAAATATTTATATAAAGTTGCGTATAACCGCTTTTTTATGTCAGATATCGACAGACGAGCATGAGGTTCACTTGATGGTAGGTGACACCTCAGTCACAGAACATCAGTTAATGATGCGCTGTCGACCTACTTTTTTATGTTAGATATCGACAGACGAGCATGAGGTTCACTTGATGGTAGGTGACATCTCAGCCACAGAACATCAGACAATGATGCACTGTCGACCTATTTTCAATTCTAGACTTAACCGAAATATCCAATTTGCACTATGTTTGATCTCTGAACGGTTGTTCGTTACCCGGTTGGAATTTTGATATCCCAATCATTGTGTACATGATGTAGGAAAACGTGTTTTTTTTTTTCAATAAATCTTTAGTGAAGTTTTTCATTGTTGTAAATACCAGATGTAGAAAAACGTGTTTTTAAGCTATTGCATAGCTTCTATCACGGGCCCTGAGCGTGAAGACCGAATCCAGAAATTCCGTAACGACAATAACCTAACACCCCCCACTCCGACCGGCACAGCGGTGATACTTTTTAGTTTTGGCATCTATCGATAAATAGCAGAACTTTTAATGACTTTTTGAAATATCACGCTTGTCTCTTTAGTTCAGCAACTCGACTCTAGGTGGCATTGTATCAGCGTTACTGCGCATGCGTAATCCCCCTCTTCGCCCCGCAATCTGGTGACTCATGCCTGCTTTTTTTTTTCAATAAATCTTTAGTGAGGTTTTTATTGTTCTCACGCTATATATTATTCATAACAGGAAATAACAATATATCCTTATACCATATAGGGACTGGGAATACCTATGCTATATATTATTGCTGACTCACCGTTCTGTTGGATCTAGATTCAGCCCGTGAATTCGCGTGCGTCGAACTTAATTTTTACCCCTAATTGGACGATGTTAAGCAATACAGTGTCAAGTTAAGTTTTGAGAAAATTGAGTTTGAAGTTTTAATTCGGTTTAAGTAAATTTCTTTTAAAAAATAACAGAAATAATAGATTTTGTTGTAATTATTACCTTTACACTAAATGTATATCGTTTTTCTTGGTAGCAATCAAAGTAATAGAATTTAGTGCACTATTGTTAAATATTTTAAACATGTTAGGGTTTCGTGCCCACTAGTTTTTTCAATACTTTCGCTATTAAAACGACTTAAATGATATATATCTCCTTTGAAATATGTACTCCATCCAGCTCATAAGGAACCGATTGGTATCAAAATTTATTTTTTTATCATTTTGTGCTTAACAGCGTCAAATTTAACTTATAATTAACCAGCAACACGCTCCGACTTCACACGGAAGCAATGTAAATGTACTGTACACAAAATGCCTATGTTACTCGCTGATAATGTAGCTCTCTATTCGTGAAATAGTTTTTAAAACCGGTCCAGTAGTTTTTGAGTTTATTCGTCGATGATCAGTATTTTATACCCTTCCGAGATATAAACCTCTTTATATTCTGGCATTAACATATTTAACACTATATGTCAATGTATTCTGGCGCTAAATACAACATCGTAAATGATATTTTCGAAGTTTTCAAAAATGACCTACGATTGCTTCCGTGCAAAACGTTCATTTGTGAACAAAACCCTGACTAGTGATGGAATGCATAAACGTTAATCAATATTGAGTTGTACTTAAAAGTATCGATGTTTCTTTTTTTTATTAAACGGTTTTATTTATATAACAGAGCGGACAACCGATCAGGTGGGTTACCTGATGGTAAGTAATCACCACCGCCCATGGACATCCGCGACATAAGTCTCAGATGCGTTGTCGGCCTTTCAAAAATTTATAGGCTCGCTTTTTAAAACCAACGAGGTAGTAGTCGGATGGAAACACAGAGGGTGGTAATTCATTCCATAGTTTGGTAGTGCGTGTTTGCGTGTGCGTGTGCGTTCCATAGTTCTTATAGTAGGTAACATTAGGGAACACAATCCTGAGCATGTTTTTCAATCCCGGGATTACGGGATTTTTGTTGCGTAATCCCGGGATCCCGGGACTATCCCGGGATTAGACTATATGGTTTCTAATTGGGCTCAAATGAAAAAAAATGTGTAATTTCTTTAAAAAAAAGTATCACTAAGAAAATAAAATAGACCAAATAATAAAAATTATACTTTTGCAAGAAATCCAAACGACAACACAAAAAAACGATACATAAAATAAAATCGCAGAAATATCAAAGCATCCAATGTTTGACATCCAAGCCTGCTTCTTAGTTTATATACAATATTATAATATGATATCGGATGATCGGGTGATGCCCTGTTGGCCAGTTGGGTAATGACCTAAAGAGTATCATAATATGGAAGTATTCCGAGATGGGACGTCCCTTCTAAGGTCTACGACAAACGTATCTAAGGGTTGTTTTTATCGTTATTTTTACATTTATTACAATAAATGCTATTAATATAATCTAGGAAAGGTTATTGTCAAGGCGCAACGGACTACGGAATGCAAAATAAACCTGTTTGTGGCAATCCCGAAAATCCCGGGATTGGCCAAGTAGGTACAGTCCCGGGATTTACGGGACCAGAAAACGGCCGATATCTGACATCATGATTTTTTTTACATTTTTACGATGTAAAACGGAAACGAACATTGAACGAACGGAAACGGACGGATACCGTGAAAAAATTGCTAATAAGCAATAAAGCCTAATTTAAAATTCGTGTTTTAAGTTATTTTGGTATATTATCTAAAGAAATAAATAAAGAGTTAAATAAATAATATAGCCCCGATAAGTCACATTCGGACATTCCGATCGATTTCCAGATAATTTAATTCGACCACGGAATCAAGTATTTTAAGTTTCGTAACGTAAAATACTGGCACAAGGAAAGACATTCGTTCTAAATATATCTATGCAGTATGTATGTTACCGGTAATGTACATAATTTGGTATTTTATAGAATGACTAAAAGGTTTCGGTAATGTATTTATTTTATAATTAGTTCTGATATTTAAATTCAAGAGAATAAAAAAAGATAACAACCGGTATTCAGTCCCTGCTGCGCCGACCCCAAATAAAAAAAAGGAACAGGGCAGGAATAAGACGAAGAAGATTAAATTCAAGAGTGGAGGCAAGATCAGTAGTAGATTGATCTGAGTAGATATTTTCTTAAATTGTCCATTATTTTAGACTTTTTTGAAAATTCCATTTTTTTTTTGCATAATCCTGTATAATTAGATGGTATGTTATAGATTTCCTGATCCCAGTTTATATTTATACCAAAATATATAATATCCCCTAAATACTTGGGGCTCGACGTTGAACTAGACATCGAGCGAGCCGGTTGTCAGTTTGATTATACTTAGTGAAAACCTTTTACGAAATTAAAGAACTATCAAACTATTGAATTGAATCTGTATCTCGTCGCCACAGCTTGGATCTCAAGCTCTTTTGCTTCGAGAATAGTATTTAAGCTATATTCATATTTTATACTTTGCCTAAACTAATCATATAGAGCTAGTCATTCGTCATGATGTCAGAGTTTTACAGTTTTCCGGTAACATGTACTGTTGAAGGTTTTCCGAGATCAGTCACCCTTGCTTGGCTATTGGCTTTGGCAGTACCTTCTGGCATATAATTTAAAACCAATTTACAACCCTTTCACAAATACCTCTTTCCACTTATAATTATTATTATTATATATAAATTATTTAAAAAAAAATCGACCTTCATCTTCTGATTATTTTTGGTCCGACTAAATTTATCGTCTAAATTATATCTGCTGATTCTTGAAACATAGGTGATAACCCAGCCACAGAACTGATGTGACTGATGTCAATGATGCGCTGTCGACCTAGCTTTTACTGAGAGTATTCAGGAATCCATAGACTAAGACCGAAACGCGCAATGTGCACTTCACAGTTTTTCCATCTATGAACGGTGGTTCATTAACCGGACGAAATTTAGTTATTTCCCGTTTAATGCCCGAAGTGACCAAACGTGGGGAAGACATGCTTAAAATTATAAACATGTCGTCTCGGCAGTATGTTTGCTTAAACAATGATGTACTCGTAACATTAACACTTTGACTGCTGGAGCATATTTCAGGATTGATAAATGAAAAGTAAAATTAAAATATATTTATAATAGGAATCTACACTAATATTATAAATAGGAAAGATTTGTATTTTTGTGTTTGTAACGAATAAACTCAAATAATATTACTGGATGGATTTTAAAAATTATTTCATCAATAGAAAGCTACGTTATCAGCAAGTAACAGGCTATTTTTGTGTATAGTACATCTATGTAAGGCGGGGCGTGTTGATAAATAATCACATCCTTATCGCTATCATCTAAGGACGCTGTGTGCGAAAGAAAAGGCAGATACTCAGATTGAGCTGCAGGCCAATACTGACTACAGCGCTGATTTTCAGCATCTGCATGGGTTTTTGTTAGTACGAGTATATCGTCGTTGCGCCTGCCAAATTCCATGTGTGCATTTTTGTATAGTTTTGGGAAACAACGAAAAACGTATTATTGACTCACATACGGAGTTTTTCTTAACGGTCAAAACACATATGGAATTAGTTAAACTCCTTTCCAGTTCGAATATCACAAAAAGGATTTTAGTAACACATAGAGAATAAAACTAAGACTATTTTTTGTGCAAAAACCAAAAATCAAAAAAATGCACATATGGAATTTGGCAGGCGCAACGACGATATACTGTAAAAAAATCGCTTTTAGATAAATGACACGAAGAATTCAAAAAAAGAACGATAATATCTAAAATTATACATTACACTGGTTTACAGTGTATCTGTTGCCGATACAATTTTTGCTGTTGTCGACTACTTATGATATGCTAGTTACAAATATATAAGTAGAATTTTTTTATCAGCTCTAGTTTATGAGTTCCGGGTAGTTACGGTTAAAAATGAAAATTATATGTATTTACTAAGAAAAATTATTATTAAAAAACTTAAACAATCGTTGAGTTCCAAAAAACTTCGCTTTAAAGCTCTTCTCTTATGTGTGGACTTAGGGAAGTAACGTATATGGCACGAGCAATAGTCAGACATCCAAACAAACTCTGATAACGCTCCTCTATGACGCGTAAATCTTGATGCATAGGTACGCTCTCCCTGCTCTTCGCTCATGTCTCCTATTTTTTTTTGAAATCCTATCTAGATGTCTACGGAGGAAGTGGAATTTAATGTTTACATTGCATCTCAGAGTTTTTAATTGTAAACGCAGGTCTGTAGAAGACAGTATAATTTTCTGAAAAGTTCAGTTTTAATTTTCTGACTTTCTGTATCTGAGAAAGTTCTGCATCATCGATACGAAAGCTGTCCATGCTCTTAATTCAAGCTTACTCATAGAATTTATAAATCCAGTATCTTTGGAAGTTGTATGATATGGGGTCTGTCAAAAATACTGGCTATAATCTTTTTCATAGTGAGCTGAGAAAATTTATGGCAAATGTAGGAAAAGTAGTTCCCATTTTTATCGAGTGCATTAAAAAACTGTTTCATGATTCTCATTTGAATATGTAGTGGCGGCAAAATAATTCTATTACGAGCTACTAGTTAGTTTTAGACTAAATATTACATATTACATATTAATAATTTCATAATTATTAATATATAATATGTAATATTACATATTATAAACCATAAGTAACAGTCATTCAGATGATTTCGCGGTTCTACCCAAATGGTTGGAGTTCTTAATTTAAAACTACCTTTTTTCTGCCTTTCCATAATCTTAAATATTCAACACCCTATTTACAAATACAATCAGGAGCCCAAGACTTATAATTTTTATCCAGCGATATCCCAAAGTAGAAAAAATTGGAGTTTGTAACGCACTCTGATACACCTTTTCTATATTTTTTAGCACATATTCTCCACATATATAGCAAAAATAATTTTGGTAGATTAAACAACTTCTACTTGAACCACTCATGTCGCTAAAACTTATGAAATTAATCTTTACACACTGAAACACCCACGTTATTAACGAATAAATTAGCATAAATGATGAACGTCGAAAACAAAGATATTCGAGCTGCAGAAAATTTTCTGAGGGTATATTTGAAAAGACCATGTCATAAGTAAACAAAATCACCCACAAAATTCACGGCAACAGCCAAAAAGTTAAATTTTGTAAACTAGTGTTATCTATGGAAGAATTTCCGAGAAATTAAAATAGGAATCCGATGTTTGTGTGGAAGTTTTTTTGAAGTAAGATTCTTAGAATATTGGAAATTACAAGGTTCGAAGAACGCGAAAATAATTGTCTTTAGTGTCCTTTAGCGACAAATTTGTTTAGTTATTCAAATATTAAATCATTACATCGTACTCTAGCCGTCGCCATTTATAGTCGCATTACCATTCTGGGAGTTACGCATAGGGTTGCCACTTTTTTATTGGGACAAATAAAGTGTTTTTCATTTATTTATTTTTATACTAGAGTAGGCCGCCCTTGGACTACCGCAACACCAGAGGTCTTGAGGATACGTTGCCGGCCTTTAAAAGTAGGATCATATTTTATTCATTTACGAGTAGGTTTAAAAAAAGAACACTGCATAATTAAAGAGTACTTATTTGTCTTTAAAAACATATTTTTTTGATTCCGTTTTATTTAATCTCATACGGAGCCGATACTTGCTGTAATTTTCCATATTAAGACCAATATTACCATAATATGGAAAATTACATTGTTTGTTTTTCAGTATGTTTTACTTGGAGTTTTAGTAAACATGTGTTGGAAAGTCTCAAACCATCTTCCGTATTGAAGTTAGGGCATTTTTTAATTTCAATAGCCTCGCGTACTAGTCTGGGAAAGAATCTACTTTCTCTTGCGAGGATTTTCGGTTCGTCAAAACGTATGTAGATTGTAGATGTTTGGCTTGTCTAAAGTGTGTTTACATACTGCTGAAAGACTTTTGTGTTTATTTCATAACTGGCAACGCGCCGCGGCTTCACACGGGTGCAATGTAGATGTACTATACACAAAACATGCCTATGTTACTCGCTGATAATGTAGCTTCGGTCCAGTAGTTTTTGAGTTTATTCATAACATACAAAAATACAAATCTTTCCTCTTTATAATATTATTAGTATTAATATAGAAGTATAGATTAACCTACTTCAAGTCGAATTGTCTATGGTTATGTCTATTTATTACTGTCTTGCTTGACCACCGACAAAGGTTACATCTTTTATTTTGTAACTACTCTGACATTGACCCACTATTGTAAGCGCATGTTAAATTTAAAACCCGCCATTTTATTTCTACTACATAATAGATTGTATAATATAATTTCGCGAGAAAATAACAATGTTAATTACCATATGTTCTCTTAACATATTGATTCAAGGTTTAGACGTGACGATTATTAGATAAAATACAAGTTATATTTAAATATCTCTATTATGGGGAGCCAATGCCCTATGTTCCGATAGGTCATAGATTCTAATCTCGCCGGGTATACCAGGTTTATAATTTTCAATAAATTTATTTTTCCTATGTGTGGTTACTTTGTTTTAAACGACGGACAAATCATGAATCACAATCCATTGTTCTTAGTTGGAAGTGAACTGGTATTGGCGCGTTTCGGTTACAGCCTATAGATTACCAAATTAAAAATGAAATAGGTTTATAGGTATCTGTGATAAAAAGTTATTTGGTATATTGGCAATTAAGCTATGATGTATCATATTCGAAAATCTATAATGTGATTAAATAGGAGATGCTGTGATACACGCAGTCAAAGTAACGGTATATAATTATATTCCGTAGCTTTGTTACTGTTACTGATATAGAACACCCGTATTTTAAAATTTTGAATTATGAATATTCCCAAATATTCAGGTTTTTAAACTTAAAAAACAAATCTAAAGTTGTTTTTTTAAACCCATAGAAAAATACCATGGATTTTAACACTGACATATTTGTAAAAGTCAATGACTTTTGACATTTACATTGAACGTCAGAATCCTAACCTATCTCAATATCCGCTAAAGGTACATTTTCACACGCCTTCAAACCAGTTTAGCGTACGCAATTAATATCATGTAATACAACAGATAATAATCATTACATTGTTGATGTAGGCCATAGACACCTAACTGGTATGTTTACAATTATCTGAGGTATTTTCCTTACGTCTAGCTACAACGAACTTTGAATGGGTGGAAGGAATATCGAATCCGTCTCGTCTATATGCGGTGATGTTAGTTATTTCGACTATGTATTTGCGTGTTGTACCCACGAGAATGTAAGTGCGTGCTCCTATTTCACCATACCTACTTAAAGATGTCGTGTGGAACATGGTGTAATGGTTGCAGCTCCTTACAAAAAGAAATTGTAAAACAAAAAACTTGGCGATTTAAAAGGTGGCGGCGAGTTTATTGCCAGTTCTTCTCGTCCGTTCTACGCCCTTGATTTGAGAACTGGCAGTAAATGTAAAATTAGAAGCATTTAATATGTATTTTTTATTGACGTTCATAAGTGTACATTGTGTTACCTATTTGAATTTGAATTATAAATTTTGGAACAGATGAAGAAAGATATGACTGTGTTTAAGTACTGAGATGAATTATGATAGAAGGAAATGCTTAAAAAATATAAATTGTGCTGATTCTACATACTAACATGTACCTCAGATAAAATAGGTTTACAGCGCATCAGCCTCCTAGATTAATATGTACCTACATCAAGTGAACGTCAAGTACAAAACCCTCATAAATATTATACATATACTTAATACTTATAACTTACTTTAATTATAAAGTTAATTAAATAACATTTGTAATATGGATGTAGGAGGTCTGGAACTACTGACTTGTTTAATTTAATATTACACGTATTTATTAACTATACTAGCTGATGCCCGCGACTTCGTTCGCGTGGGGTTCACTTTAAGCTGAGCTTTTGAGCAAGCTTTCTTCAAATGACATACCCTCCATCCTCTGTACTTGGTGATTTCTTTTGGGAAAGAGCTATCAAATTAGTCATTGACGGTTGCTTTTGCATCATGTTATCGACATGTTTAATTGTGATTGAGATTGGGGTTGAAGGATGATTTGATATTCAATAGTTGAAATAATTAACCTGACTTTAAAGAAACATAAGGGAAATTCATATTAATTAAATTTTCAATACATTTTCTATCTTAAATAGATGCGTGCGTTCATTTAATTGGTTATTCTCATTTTCGGACATTTTTTTGTATTCCCGGGATTCCTGCCCGGGTTTCCGGTGCTAAATGCGGAAACCTCTAAGATACGGAAGCAAAAAAGCAATGTCGAATAATCGTAATTCTGTTTAAGAGAAAGGATTGATGAAAAGGTGAAATAAATGGTCTCATAAGAAATACTTTTTCATATATTATTTCAATAATACATTTTCTATTTTTTTTATATTATAGTTCTTTCAAAAAATAATATAAATAAATAAATACAAAAAAATATTTCTTTCATTTCAACTTCAGATTCGAACTCGCATCAAAAGCTACGCTATGGGACTGCATATCCACTATTCTATCCACTATTCTACGAATACATATTGCAAATGGCGAAATAATCAAACTATTTCATTTACATATCAAACTGTGATTGACATCTGACAATTCGAAAAAATTCAACGCGAGTCAGTTTTCATTACAATTTGTTGAAATGATGCCTTTAAAATAATATTTAAATGATGATAACTTTTTTTTCCGACAACCGATTTCGATGAAACAAAGCCTATATGTTGCCCTGGACTTTGCTTAATATATTTGTATAAATTACGCGAAAATCGGTTCAGTATCTTCGGAGATTAGCGTGAACAAACAGACAGACAGACAGACAGACAGACAGACAGACAGACAGACAAGAATCTTAAAAATTGCATTTATGCATTCTGTTACCCTTCTTTTATCACCCCTCTTAATTTCTGGTAAAAATATTTAGTGAAGCGTAATTTCGATCCTACTCTTTTATTATATGTAATATAGATAAAGATATAATACGTTATTTTCAAATTCCAGTAAAATATCTTAATATTTAAATGTAAACGTATAGATATTTGGATATTTATTACTTAGTTACGTAAAACGGATTGATCTGTACAACACCTAAGCGCAGGATTACATCAAAAATAAACAAAGAAGGATTTGATGTGTAAGTCAAACCGACCGCGACGTGACGGCGCGGCGGTTTTTGACGGGCTCGTTAGCGCGTTCGATAGAACACCTGCCGTGCGCATCGATGCGCCGTGGGTTCGAATCCCACCGGGACAACATATTTATAATTTTCTGTAAGCATGTCTTCTCCACGTCTGGTAACTTCGGGCATTGATCGGGTGGGAGGAATATCGAAATTCCGACCGGGTAACGAACCACCGTTCATAGATGGAAAAACCGTGAAGTACATATTGCGCGTTTCGGTTTCCGTCTATGAATTTCCGCATGCTCGAAGTAAAATTAGGTCGACAGCGCATCATTGACTGATGTTCTGTGGCTGAGGTATCACCTAGCATCAAGTAAGCCTCATTCTCGTCTGTCGATATCTGACAAAAAAAAGCGGGTTTCCTGATGGCCAGTAATCACCACCGCCCATTGACATCCGTGTATATCAAAAATCTATTTTGGTTCTGTAACCATAAGTTTGATCCAGGGACTGCATACCGGTTAATTTATTATGGGATTTATACCGGTATAATAAAGGTTTTTGTTAATATTCTTTCGTTTTTATTCAAATTTACTGAAAATTACTGTGGTAAGTTGAGTGTGTATTACTCTTTAAAACTAATATCATGGTATCTCAGTCAGACACGTATTTTGGAAAATAAAAATTAACCGGTTTCAGTCCCTGGCTTGATCTATTAATAGTATGTATGATTCATGAACTATTTATTAGCACGATGAATGAACGCATCAGTCACCACAGGATAATATTTAGTAATAATAATTATTACACTTACTTTTACTAGTATGTTTTTTGAACGATTTTTTATAGATATATCATCTCATTTTAATACCGGTATTTCTTAAATCTTTACACATTATAAGAAATTGCGAGGAGAATTAAAAAAGGTGAACAGTGTACATAAAAATAATTTAGAAATTTTTGGCTATATGTCTGTTTGTTCATGCTAATCTCAGAATATACTGTATTTTAGTTCCTGGGGAAACATAAAAAATTTTTTGCATCGAAATTGGTTCTCGGGAAAAAAAGTTAGTTTAAAGCTCAGCTTAAGATGAAGCTCACGCAAACGAAGTCACGGGCAATAGTTAGTAATATACTAATAAACTTACAATTTGCTTATTATATTTTTAAGTGTATATACTATATATATATAAGTTTAGAGACTATAATTTGTAATTCCAACCTTGGTTCTCCAGTTGGGTTTTAATACGATTATAATGAAATGAAATTAAATGAAATATAACTTTATTGCACACCACAAAAAATCAGATATAATATGAATATAAATAATATAAAAAGCAATAGGCGGTCTTATCGCTTAAAAGCGATTTCTTCCAGGCAACCTGAACTGGCTAAACTGAGATAAATTTAGATGATAAGCTAACAGTAGGTGGTATACATATAGTTTTAACATAAGCATATAATAGATAATTAGTGAATAGGTACAAGAAAAAAGTAATAAATTTGTCACAGTGATAAATAATACTTAAAGAGCATAGTTTTGAAAGATTGAAGAGTTTGGGCCTTTCTGATTTCAGTAGGAAGAGAATTCCATAGGTTAACAGCTTGCACAGTAAATGAATTGTTAAAGAAAGAAGTTTTATGAACAGGTGTACAAAGCAATAGATTATGGACAGAACGAAGATTTAGTTGGTGAGAACTTAAGGCTAAAAAACTTTCCTTGAGATATATAGGAGTCTTAGGATCAAACAGGACACGAAACAGAAGAATAAGGATATGGGAGTTCCGACGCAAGCGAATAGATTATATTTTGTTTATACTAACAATTTCAAACAACACAATTTCATCATAATATTATAATGTCAATATGAAAATTTAACTACCAAGGCATAATATGTAGCCCAAAAACACGTTTGTCCCATAATATGTACTACTTCTTATTATTTGTATGACTCCATGTAACTGCAGAGATGTTCAGGATCATAAATTTTCAATACTAACACTTAGAAAGCGTTTCCATTGATAAAAGTCGCAAAGTGCATATTCATTCATGATTTTGAGTGTCAAAATAGTCATCAATACTCATGAGCTTTTTTTAAATAATTTAAATTTATTATATTCAGTAACTCAGAGACATATGAGAGAAATATTCACTTTCAAATATAATAACCTAATTTAATATACATATATTTAAAAGGATTGAATTTAAGTACTACGGTACAAAACAAGACGGATTCACCCGAGGTAGAGGTATTTTGTGAAAAAAAATATAATATTACAATCTGCAAACCTGTTGCACCATTTTGACAGTGAAAACTGAAAGGACACAGAAAAATGTCTACAGCATACATTCTCTCAAACCGTTCTATTATTAAAATTATATAATATATTTCCGGATAATAAACAAACCTGAACTTTAAAGCTACGCAATATATTTAATATTAAAAATATTTTTTATTGATAATATTTTATTCAGATATAATAAATCAATATTTTAGTTACAGTTACACTTTGTTTATTTAAATATGCACAAATTTATTCTTGAATTTCAGAACCGGTTCGCTCGATCGGAAATAAATACTTATTTATTAATCTACTTGTCTACTAGCTGATATGCCCCACGGTGATAACCAAGCCAGATTTAAAACTTCTCTTATGATTTATGAATATAACCTTGACTCTGTAATAGATTTAAAATACATTATTCAGAATTTTTAGTATTCTATACAGATCATAATTAGAAATTTTAAAGTACAATTTTTTTTTTTAATTTGAAACATCATGTGTAAATTGTCACCTTTAAAAAATAATTTTTCCGATTAAATTAGTTTAGATAGGAATATTAAAAAAATCAAAATAAAATTGGATTATAAAATTAAAATTTAAAACTGATATATCCGATTTATATTTTATTTTTTTTTACAATAGAATGAGGTACTTTACTTATCATATAATATGTATTATCAAAATCAAAATAATATATTTCCACGATTTATTGAATATGTTTAATTTTACTATTGTTATTTATAATCGTCTTGGTTCTATTTTTATTTTTATATTTTTGAACGTGAACCTTGAAAAATTGAATGTACCTATTACATAAATTGCGTAAGTTTATAAATAAAATCGATTATCAATTAAAATATTGTAAAATATTGCGCAAATAATTACTATTAATTTTTGGATACATTATTAACACTAAAATAATAAAATCTAATAAAATCCCCAAAATACTCACTTTTATAAGCACAGATTAAAAACACAAAAAAATACACTTCAAACGTCTCGTTACGCACAAATGTCACTGCGCACGCGTAAAAATGGCGCGCTGTCAAAGTCCCAAATCACAATACAAGTGCAACAAGTTAACTGCGCGCGTAACCAGCCTCTTGCAATTTATATAGGAGGTAATGACTGATTGTCGGTATTGTACAGCGTGTACAGATCCTTGGCCTTTATCTTAAATATATTATGAGTAAAGAACGCTTTGACCGAGCGTAGGCAATTTGAATCGATCGCGAACCTACTGAAAGAACATAGTAGGTACCTAAAGTAAGAAACAGTTTTTGTCCAAAAAAAAATTGGGTTTACTTTCTATGTTGACGGTCTCGCGTTGGTTATATAGATAGTATAGAATACCTACCCCACGTTATGATGGGTTCCATCGGGACGACATGTTTATAATCTACATAATATACTAATAGTAATTATACTTAATATTATAAAGAGGAAAGATTTGTATTTTTGAATGTTTGTATTTTTGTACGTTATGAATAAACTTAAAAACTACTATACCGATTTTAAAATACTTTCACCAATAGAAAGCTACATTATCAGCATTGCACCCGTGTTAAGCCGGGCGCGGTGCTAGTTTTCTATAAACAAATATTCCCTATGTCTGTTCAGGAGTATCGAATTCGGAATGGGTAAACCACCGTTCATAAATAGATGGAAAATCCAAATTACGCGTTTCAGTTTCATTCTATGAATTTCCGTATGCTCGAAGTAAACATTAGGTCGACAGCGCGTTGACTAATTTTCTGTGGCTTTGGTATCACCACCAAAAAAGCTCTTTTGTCAATATCTAACATAAAAATACCTATGATATCATACAGACGGATGTTACTTTAGCACTTATGCATTTATATTACACTAGCAAAACGCCCCGGCTTCGCACGGGTGCAAATAGATGAAAAAAAAGCAAAGCCTATGTTACTCGCTGATAATATAGCTTTCTATTAGTGAAAGAATTTTTAAAATCGGTTGAGTAGTTTTTGAGTTAAATCG
The DNA here is from genome assembly GCA_905404175.1 of Anthocharis cardamines. Lineage (NCBI taxonomy): Eukaryota > Metazoa > Arthropoda > Insecta > Lepidoptera > Pieridae > Anthocharis > Anthocharis cardamines. The sequence goes on along the minus strand of FR989972.1, from coordinate 1,066,841 downwards.
TAAAAAAACCCCACAAATTGAACAAAATGACATAGTACTACCCCTCGCCGTATTGCTCGGTGCCCTGCGTGGAGCCACAGCTGCAGCGGTGCGAAGCGGACGGCGTGTATTTTTTGTTTACATTGATATTTTTAATTTCGTAATATCTTTTGAATGGAATGTCCGATTTCAATATTTCAAAAAGTAATCAACAGGTATTGAAACAGTCTTAAATATGAAATTTATTTGGATAAGAATTAATACAGAGGTATGGATAGCAGGGTCTGATTTTGATCGGCATTTCTATCAACTTTTAAAATGTACAAAAGTAGTTATAGTAACATAACTACAATAGTTAAATAATAGACATAAATCGTCAAAAATTATACCGTAACGAGAAAAAAATTAAATAAAAAATCGATTTTCGATGATTTGTGAAATTTTAAAAAATTTGGAGCGACCTCTTAAAAAAAATTTTTTGAGCTGTTTTTTAGAGAGGGTTCTTAAAACATCAAAAATAACATTTTATCAGTCGAGACTAAAAAAAAAATAGTCGGTTTTTTTGGGCCACCTAACCTAGAGCTTACATATATAACATAATTTATTATATTTACAAAATCCAATCCAAAAGCCATACATCAAAATTATAAGCAGGGATACGATACTGAAAATAAATATTGTGTTCTAAAAATAATTCAAGGAAAGTTCTACTAATTTACCTATTAGAGCCGAGATCGCAACATCGACTCAGTTTATTTTCTAAATTCGTGAACTTTTTATAATTTAAAAAAAAATTGTAAATATAATAAAACAGATTTAATTAAAACTAAAAAACTAGGTATGTTTTACTACCTTATATCTTAAAGGGTGCTGAAAATGCGGCTGTTAAAACTTTCGCCATTTCTAATTTAGTTTTGATGAAAAAAAACCTTTTTTAGGTTTTTTTTCTTCAAAAATACAAATCTTTCCTCTTCATAATATTAGTATAGATAGTATAGATTATAAACATGTCATCATTCGTTAGTTACTCTGGTTGATTGGGCTTAATCATTTATTAATAACTAGCAAAACGCCCCGGCTTCGCACGGGTGCAAAGTAGATGAAAAAACCAGCCTATGTTACTCGCTGATAATATAGCTTTTGGTGAAAGAATTTTTTTAATCTTTTTTTTTATCTTTTTTTTTTTATTTTTTTACATACAAACCTTCTCCTAAAAATTCTGAAGACAACAAAAAAAAATTTAGCTCAATCGGTCCAGCCGTTCTCAAGTGATGCGAGTACATACATGCGGCATTTTATTTTTATTTATATACTAGCTGACTGACTTCGTACCTGTCAAAATGATTTGTAATGTGTAATTTTTTTGTTCCTACATATTTTTTTTGTCACATGCAATAATTAGCGATCATAGGTAAATAAACACTGCACAAAACACTATATGAACTTTATACAATAGCAATAAAGCTCGTTTTGGTTAGAAAACGTTTGTATGGGAAAAAGAAAAGGGCTGTTTTTAGTGTTTTTCCGGCAATTATTCGAATTTTTCTCGCCGTAAAAACCATCTTTGAACTTCAACGAACATTAAAAAAAAAGAATTTGCCAAATTGGTCCAGGCGTTGTTGAGTTATGTGCTTACCAACACATTTTGCGATTCATTTTTATATTATAGATAGATTGTGACTTTTTAACAGTTCCAATTCGCTACCGCAGTACTACACTACGACACGATTTTGCAGCACAATAAGACTAATGCATGAGCCTTTTGCTCTCTGTTATATGTTTTATATTTAGTCTATTTTTCTATCTACTATTCTACCTATCTATCTGCTTACCTACCTATCTATCCTTCGCGGCAAAACAGTACTAATAACTCGGAATGATTTGCATTAATAAGTGCGACGATAATAGCATGTTCTAGGATGTCAATTTTTGTCCTAGTGTCATTCTAATAGCTAAACGACTCATTATTTTAGCTACGGTAGGATCAGGGGCGTATTTACCGTAGGGAAAGCAATGCCCTGGTAGGGCCCCGAATAATGTAGGGGCCCCGCTAGTTCTTGAAGAGAGTGAAGCAAATAGCTCTCGAGGCTCGCAGCTAAAAAACAATCCTGCTCGAAAGCGTTTTATTTCTTGATGTATGGAAATGAATGTTGGTAATGGCAGAAGAAACATGAAAGTAGGATAAATGCTGTGGAAATGAGAGCCGTATGTGTGGTGTAACGCTGAAAGATAGAATAAGAAATAGCGAAGTTCGAGATCGTTGTGGAGTAAAAGACGATGTATTGACGAGAATTGAGAAAGCTATGTTGAATTGGTTTGGGCACGTAGAAAGAATGGATGAAAGTAAGAAAATGAAAAAGGTGTTTGAAACTGGTGTGAGTGGTAGAGTCGAGAGTGGTCGACATAGGCGAACGTATCTCGATCAGATCGGGGATGTTCTTCAAAAGAGCCAGGTCAAAAGTACTCGAAACCGACGAGTGTGTATGAAAGCATTGATGAAAGTGGAAAAACGAAAGTGGTACGTAAGGATCGGAGCATATGGAATTCCGTGATCTCTGCCTACCCCAATGGGAAAGAGGCGTGATGTATATGTATGTTTATGTAATAACATAACGTTGAGATTTTTTCATCTATACCAGCCCACCTAGCATGACCATCTCGCGGACGAGTGAAGACAAACTAAGATGTAAGATATCTAGATATATTATATATCGACAATTTTGATAGAAAAGATATCTCGATCGACAAATATATCTATTTTTGACATTAAAAGTCGAGTTTTAATGTCATATAATGAAGAAATAAAGGGATAATCGATTAAAACACGAGAAAACGGTCGACAAAATTTTGTCGCGGTTGTCATGCTAGGCCGGCAGGGCCCTTGTCAACTTAGCTCCGCCACTGGATAGTATTTATCACTAATGTCGTATTTATCATTTCTAAGAAGGCAGTAATTTAGATGTATTAGCCGATTTGGGTCAATAGCAGATCCATATCACTCAAATTGTATTTAATTTATATTTTATAGTATAGTCAACTAGGTTGCAATCCGATGGGATACGGATTCGAATCTCGCCGGGTCAAATGTTTATAATTTTATATCTATTTTTTTTTACCTCTGGTCACTTTGGTAATTTTATTTAATTCCGACCGGGTAACAAACAATCATTATTAGGTGGAAAAACCGTGAAGTGCGGTTTGCGTTTTTTTGGTTTGTCAATTAATTTTGGAATGTATAAAAAATACGTCGATAGCGCATCATCGATTGATGCTGTGGCTCAACTTAAGAAATACGCTCTTCCTTCGATATCTAACATAAGAAAAAAGAAATAACTTAGCCACAGGACATCATTGATACGCTTTTGATAAAATACTTTATACCAAATTAAAAAGCGATTTATTGTTTCGAATGCTGAAAATTGTTCGAAATATCTCAAAGTTGCCATATTAATTTCGCGTTTTAATCCAGTAGAACGTATTTTATTTAAATATATATATTACAGCTTCACTAAGTGAACATGCTGTATCTACGGAAGCGTCCTCTTAACATTGGCGGGATGTAGTCCACATAGTATCAGAGTATGATTGAAAATTCATTTTATGATTCAATTACTATGCTCGGCTTACATTATTCCAGTCCAGTAATCCAGTAGCTCTGGACTGGAATGGACTGGACTGGCGATATCGTCTACATCAGCCTTTCCCAAAATGGGCTATAACGCCTCCTTGTGGGCGCTGCAGGTCTAAAGAGTAAGAAGAGAGGATAAGAGACCCAAAAAAAATTGGGGGCGTTGTGCAGAGGCTTGGGGGGTACGTTTTAATTTCAAAATCAAAATCAAAAGTTTTTATTTCAAATAGGCCTTTGCAGGCTCTTATGAAATGTCTAGTTGCACGGTTCCAAAAGGTGGGTCTCATGGAGAAGAACCGGCAAGAAACTCCATGGACACTCTTTTCAACAATGGTTTAGCTTACAAAGACTCGGTTACAATAGTAATAATCGGCTGAGAAGTTTATATAATGCAAGGTATACAGAGATTCTATACAATAATGTAATTTCATCTAGATAGGAGGACTCTTAGACACCGACTCTCGACTACAACTTGTGAACATCAACTAATATTAATTAAGAGATTGCTGAAACTCGGTTCGATATTTCTCTCCGCGAATTTCATATATTATCTGTCCTGTTTTATTAAATAAATAAAAAAAAATCATGTCAATCGGTCGGGTTGTAAGTCTCGTTTAGAATGAATATTTAATCTCCGCTAATATAGCTCACAATAATTAATTACTTTAATTTGAAAGAAGAAGAAAGAAAGAAAGAAAAACATTTATTTCACAAAACACTCACAGGATACACTTAATGATAATAAAAATAAAATAAAGGTACAAAAAAAAAGAAACAAAATTTGAAGTTATAGTGGTAGTGGTATCGTTTTAAGTAGGTGAAAAATGGGGCGCTAAAAACTAATTTATTCTCAAAGTGGGCAGTAGACAAAATAAGTTTGGGAACCTCTGGTCTACATAATTCCAATCATTTAAAAGCTATCGAATCGTCAATACTACAGTGACAATAAGTTATAGTATAAAATAATAGATACATAAATGCAAAATGTATGTATGAACTTTTCTCAGGAGACAACGTTTAGTTTGTATAACTCAGATCCTATACATTATAATTTATTATGTGTATACTAGCGACCCGCCCCGGCTTCGCACGGGTCAAGATTTTTTGACAAAAAAGCAGAGGTTGTATGTATTTTTTAATGCCACATTATAAAAAAATAAAAACAAAAATTACGTCCAAAAATTAAAAAAAAAAATTTAGGGGTGGACTACCCCTAACATTTAGGGGGATGAAAAATAGATGTTGGCCGATTCTCATAGATACCGGATAAGCACAAAAAATTTCATCAAAATCGGTCAAGCCGTTTCGGAGGAGTATGCCAACGAAAACTGTGACACGAGAATTTTACATATTAGATAACAAATATAAGTATATGAAGTGTGTACACAGTAATAAAATAATTATAATTAACTCTTAACTGTGGCTACTAAAATCCACGGTCAATAGTAAATAAATAAAATTTTTGGGAGTAAAATAACAAATTCCAACATTCAAATCAATTATTACGTATGTTTCTTGCATCTTGTGCAAATTTTGAATTTGAAATTGTGAGAAAACAATAAATATTCCTATTTTTTATTAAAGCTACATGAAAATAAACCTATTGTTTTAATTAATACTAGATTATACGCAAAACTGGCGGAGATATGACCTAATAATTTTTCCGGATATGTTAATAATGATTGTAATCTAGTAATTACATTTGTTAAAATGGTAATGAAAAATAATGAAGATTTAAATAAATATGATATCTTCTATACATATAATAAAAGAGTAGGATCGAAATTACGCTTCACTAAATATTTTTACCAGAAATTAAGAGGGGTGATAAAAGAAGGGTAGCAGAATGCATAAATGCAATTTTTAAGATTCTTGTCTGTCTGTCTGTCTGTCCGTCTGTCTGTCTGTCTGTCTGTTTGTTCACGCTAATCTCCGAAGATACTGAACGGATTTTCATGCAATTTACACAAATATATTAAGTAAAGCCCGGGGCAACATATAGGCTTTGTTTTATCGAAATCGGTTCTCGGAAAGAAAAGTTATCATCATTTAAAAATAATTTTAAAGGCACCATATCACCAAATTGCAATGCAAACTGACTCGCGTTGAACTTTTTCGAATTGTCAGATGTCAATCACAGTTTGATATGTAAATGAAATACTTTGATTATTTCGCCATTTCCGATATATGTAATCGTAGTATAGTGGATATGCAGGCCCATTGCGTAACTTCAGATGCGAGTTCGAATCTGAAGTTGGACGGAAATATTATTTTTGTATTTATTTATTTATTTTTTTAAAGAACTATATTATAAAAATAGAAAATGTATTATTGAAATACTAGCTGATGCCCGCGAGCTTTGAGCAAGCTTTCTTCAAATAACATATCCTCCATCCTCTGTACTTGGTGATTTCTTTTGGGAAAGAGCTATCAAATTAGTCACTGACGGTTGATTTTGCATCATATTATCGACACGTTTAATGGTGGTTGAGATTGGGGTTCGAAGTATGATTTGAAATTCAATAGAAATACCATTGTTGAAAAATGAACCTGACTTTAAAGAAATTTACTTATTTTTTTTATAAATTTAATTAGTGGTGAAGATACTGTATCCACCTCGATATTTATTTCATTTAATTGATCATTTTCATTTTGAGACATTTTTTTTAAATTCCCTTTTCCCTGGATTCCTACTCGGATTTCTGGTGCTAAATGCGGAAACCTCTAAGATACGAAGACAGTCCTTAAGAAGCAATAAAAGCAATGTCGAATAATCGTAATTCTGTAGAGAAAGGATGGATGAAAAGGTGAAATAAACGATCTCATAAGAAATAATTTTTCATATAATCTATATCTATACATATAATAAAAGAGTAGGATCGAAATTACGCTTCACTAAATATTTTTACCAGAAATTAAGAGGGGTGATAAAAGAAGGGTAGCAGAATGCATAAATGCAATTTTTAAGATTCTTGTCTGTCTGTCTGTCTGTCCGTCTGTCTGTCTGTCTGTCTGTTTGTTCACGCTAATCTCCGAAGATACTGAACGGATTTTCATGCAATTTACACAAATATATTAAGTAAAGCCCGGGGCAACATATAGGCTTTGTTTTATCGAAATCGGTTCTCGGAAAGAAAAGTTATCATCATTTAAAAATAATTTTAAAGGCACCATATCACCAAATTGCAATGCAAACTGACTCGCGTTGAACTTTTTCGAATTGTCAGATGTCAATCACAGTTTGATATGTAAATGAAATACTTTGATTATTTCGCCATTTCCGATATATGTAATCGTAGTATAGTGGATATGCAGGCCCATTGCGTAACTTCAGATGCGAGTTCGAATCTGAAGTTGGACGGAAATATTTTTTTTGTATTTATTTATTTATTTTTTTAAAGAACTATATTATAAAAATAGAAAATGTATTATTGAAATACTAGCTGATGCCCGCGACTTCGTTCGCGTGGGGTTTGCTTTTGAGCAAGCTTTCTTCAAATAACATATCCTCCATCCTCTGTACTTGGTGATTTCTTTTGGGAAAGAGCTATCAAATTAGTCACTGACGGTTGATTTTGCATCATATTATCGACACGTTTAATGGTGGTTGAAATTGGGGTTCGAAGTATGATTTGAAATTCAATAGAAATACCATTGTTGAAAAATGAACCTGACTTTAAAGAAATTTACTTATTTTTTTTATAAATTTAATTAGTGGTGAAGATACTGTATCCACCTCGATATTTATTTCATTTAATTGATCATTTTCATTTTGAGACATTTTTTTTAAATTCCCTTTTCCCTGGATTCCTACTCGGATTTCTGGTGCTAAATGCGGAAACCTCTAAGATACGAAGACAGTCCTTAAGAAGCAATAAAAGCAATGTCGAATAATCGTAATTCTGTAGAGAAAGGATGGATGAAAAGGTGAAATAAACGATCTCATAAGAAATAATTTTTCATATAATATTTCAATAATACATTTTCTATTTTTATAATATAGTTCTTTAAAAAAATAAATAAATAAATACAAAAATAATATTTCCGTCCAACTTCAGATTCGAACTCGCATCTGAAGTTACGCAATGGGCCTGCATATCCACTATACTACGATTACATATATCGGAAATGGCGAAATAATCAAAGTATTTCATTTACATATCAAACTGTGATTGACATCTGACAATTCGAAAAAGTTCAACGCGAGTCAGTTTGCATTGCAATTTGGTGATATGGTGCCTTTAAATTTATTTTTAAATGATGATAACTTTTCTTTCCGAGAACCGATTTCGATAAAACAAAGCCTATATGTTGCCCCGGGCTTTACTTAATATATTTGTGTAAATTGCATGAAAATCCGTTCAGTATCTTCGGAGATTAGCGTGAACAAACAGACAGACAGACAGACAGACGGACAGACAGACAGACAGACAAGAATCTTAAAAATTGCATTTATGCATTCTGCTACCCTTCTTTTATCACCCCTCTTAATTTCTGGTAAAAATATTTAGTGAAGCGTAATTTCGATCCTACTCTTTTATTATATGTATATATATAGATATAGATTATATGAAAAATTATTTCTTATGAGATCGTTTATTTCACCTTTTCATCCATCCTTTCTCTACAGAATTACGATTATTCGACATTGCTTTTATTGCTTCTTAAGGACTGTCTTCGTATCTTAGAGGTTTCCGCATTTAGCACCAGAAATCCGAGTAGGAATCCAGGGAAAAGGGAATTTAAAAAAAATGTCTCAAAATGAAAATGATCAATTAAATGAAATAAATATCGAGGTGGATACAGTATCTTCACCACTAATTAAATTTATAAAAAAAATAAGTAAATTTCTTTAAAGTCAGGTTCATTTTTCAACAATGGTATTTCTATTGAATTTCAAATCATACTTCGAACCCCAATCTCAACCACCATTAAACGTGTCGATAATATGATGCAAAATCAACCGTCAGTGACTAATTTGATAGCTCTTTCCCAAAAGAAATCACCAAGTACAGAGGATGGAGGATATGTTATTTGAAGAAAGCTTGCTCAAAAGCAAACCCCACGCGAACGAAGTCGCGGGCATCAGCTAGTTTATAAAATAAAAATAAATATCATTTTCTATATCTATCTATTATAAAGAGGAAAGATTTGTGTGTTATGGATAAACTCAAAAACTACTGGACCGATTTTAAAAATTCTTTCGCCAATAGAAAACTACATTATCACCGAGTAACATAGGCTATATTTAAATAGTACATCTACATTCCACCCGTGTGAAGCCGGGGTGCGTTGCTAGTGTAATAAGTTTGAGAATTAAATAGTATATCAATGTTGACCGTTAACTTATTTATCATCGGAGTTTTCGTGACACGTTAGTGAACCAATAAACCTTAAGATTTTCTCTAAATCCCTATTTTTTATAATCAAAAATTCTTATCTATGATCTGTATCTATGCTACGCCAATGCCCATAACACATATCTCCTCTTTAAAAAAACGTTATACCCAACAATTAAATTAAAGTAAAGCCACAATATCAACTTTTTTTTATTAATATAGCCTAAATACAAGGTTATTTGCGATAGCTTGATATTACTATAAATAATACTGAAAATTGTTTTTTTTTAATTGGAACAATATTTATTTTAAGATAGGAAGCGTTGATGGCTCGTTTCTTGAAAAATGTCGTTTAAGAACGGTTTGTCTTTAAATTTATAAATAGTTCCCTTGCAGAGCAATATTAACCTCAATTATTTAATAACTATCATATAATTATGTTTTTATAACGTTTTAATCACATCTTATTATGCCTATGTTTTAATTCCGCATTTGTACCTAAAGGCGGTATTCTTAGTACTAGCTCAAGTTGGACCTAATTACCGCCTTAGGACATAGACTATTGCGTTTTAAATAATAAAATAATACTCCGAACCTGTGTTGTTATATTTTTGATTTCGGAAATTTCCAAATTAAAATTTATACTCATATATATTATAAAGCTGAAGAGTTTGATTCTTTGAACGCGCTAATCTCAGGAACAACTGGTTCGAATTGACTTTTATAGATGGAAACGAACCACCATTTATAGATGGAAAAACTGTGAAGTCCACATTTCAAGTTTCATTCTATGGATTTCCGAATGCTGTAAAAAGTAGGTCGACAGCGCATCATTGACTGATGTTCTGTGGCTGAGGTATCACCTACCATCAAGTGAACCTCATGCTCGTCTTTGTCTTTTATTTGTTTTTATTACATGTTTAAACCCACTCCAGATGAGAAGTACAAATAATATTTAAAAACGTACCTAGTACGTAATGTAGGTACATAATGAACTATTTCTGTTTATTATAGTATTTTCACTTCAACATTCAATTTTTAATTTTAAACTTATTTTTCTACTTTTTTTTTGTTTGCTACTTATTTGGTTTGTTGTTTCTATATATATGGAAATTCTGCTGAAAACTACCTTCTCCAATATGAAATAAAATCAGGCACAAGCTTCCAAATAAAAAACATTTATCAGATCAGCATAATGTCCTTGAATACTCAGGGTATGCAAAAAACGCAACGAATTGAGAAGAGTGTGTGTCGGACTCTCGCGGTGAGGATTCCGTAATATTTTAAAATTTTCTTCGAAACAAACAATTTTATTTACGTTTTTATTACGTTCTATGAATTATTGTAAATCTTAATATGATTTAGATGCCATATACTTATAAAGTAATATATTTCTAAGTTATATGCTCACTGATTTTGGAAATAAGCAAAGAAATCTTCTAATATATAAAATTCTCGTGTCACAGTTTTCGTTGCCATACATCTCCGAAACGGCTCGACCGATTCTTCCCAAATTTTATATGCGTATTCAGTAGGTCTGAGAATCGGCTACTATCTATTTTTCATACCCCTAAGTGATAAGGGTTGTTCACCCTTAAATTTTTTTTTTTATGTTTGGACGATTTTTTTTGTTTTTATTTTTTTATTATGTGGCATTAAAAAATACATACAACCCCATTTTTTCACTCTTCTATTACCAACCCCTACTTTTTTTTGTCAAAAAATCTGGGCTGGGGCGGGTCGCTAGTTTTACCTATATATTTTGTGGCGTGCTTTAGCTCGTAGATAATAATATTAAAGCGTTTGTTTCTAACAATTTATGCACATATGTAAATATAATTAATTTATTATACACCTTATACTGCGATAAACCGCCTCTATGCTTTGTGGTGTTTAGAAGCAGAGGTCATGGGTTCGAACCCCACAATGGGACACGGAGATTAACATTTTTTTTGGCAAACGGACAGGCGTGTCACCTGATTGTAAGTGACTACCGCCGGCAATTGGCAACACCAGAGGTCTTGAGGATGCGTGGCCGGCCTTTAAAATATACCAATAAATGTGCATCAGAGCTTCAGAGAGCATCAAAGACCATCTCCTTTTCTTCATCGGACATCACGTAGGTACGGAGGTGTACCATCCTTACTTGGTCGATGTACCGAAAGCTCGTACAGGGCGCTTTGCCTCCTCTTTCATAGTGCGAACAGCCAAGGATTGGAATTCCCTACCATCGTCTGTTTTACCAGAGTCTATATTGGGCTCTTCGTCAAGGATAAATAGGCTTTTCATAGGCAAGCGTGATTTGCCTTAGTTTGCATCAACACTTAAGATACAGGTGTGATGGCAAGCAAACGCGACGACGTTTTGATGGAATCGTTGGCGCGTTCGGTAAAACACCTGCCGTGCGCATCATGGGTCGTGACTCGTAAGTTCGAATCCCACCGGGACGATATTTTTTTAATTTTTTGTTTTCCCCGTGACGTGTTATTCCAACATCTGGTAATTTCGGGCATTGATCAGGTTGGAGGAATATCGAAATTCCGACGGACAGCAAAATCCGTGAAGTGTATATTAGAAGTAGAAATTGAAGTACCAATTAGATCGACAGCGCATCATTGACTGATGTTCTGTGACTGAGGATGACTGTGATCACCTACCATCAAGTGAACCTCATGCTCGTCTGTCGATATCTGACAAAAAATCACTTTCCTATTTCAACATTAAAAAAAAGAGCGAAACCTGCCAAACAACCTTAATGTATTGTATTTTTTTCTAAGGCCGTAAATATATTTAAACAGTCCGGCAGTCTCTTATATCCTGTATACAAATTATCATATTCTCACTTCCGTGGTCACTACCGTATGAAGTATACAAAAAATTCTTCACTTCAATATATACTATATACTGTATATTAGACATGGGTAACACTGCGCTGCGCGGCGCAATTGCGTCGGCACGCTTCACTGCGCAGGGTGAGTCAGCTCACACATTCATAATGTGTTGGCGCACGGCGCAGTACCCACTCACTGAGTGAACTATGAGCGTGGCGTTGCGTGCGTTTCGAAGGTTTCACTGCTCGCTTTGCGCGTGTCATTTTGTTGCGTCGTGGCGCAATTTTGAGTTGACTCAAGGAGCGGACGCACTACACTGCGCCTGAGTTGCTGAGTTGGCGCGGGGAATTTTGCTAAGTTACCCATGTCTACTGTATATTTGTTCACTAGTAACACGCCGCGGCTTCGCACCGGTTCAATATAGATGTACTACACATGTAACAAAACTATAAAAAGCTACTCGCTGATAATGTAGCTTTCTATTGGTGAAAGAATTTTTAAAATCGGTCCATTAGTTTTTGAGTTAAATCGTAACAAACAAATTTTTCCTCTCTATATATTGTATAGGTATATACAGTTCGGTGACTTATGTTAATTGATCAAATTAAAGAACTTAAAAAAAGCAGACATATAAAACATAAGACACATAAAATTTCATCTTTGCGTTTCTTCTACATATAATCCGTCCAGCTAAGGAGTGAAATTCTTTCCATCTGCCTTCTCGGACCAATATAACATGAATCTTTTTAAGAAAATAATTATTAAGTATCTCGACACCAGGAGTCAATACTACGCTAACCTGAAAAAGTAGATTCACGCCAAAAATGCAAAATTGAGATTACTTTTAATTTTTTTTTTTTATAACAGAGCGGACAACCGAGCAGGTGGGTTACTGATGGTAAGTAATCACCACCGCCCATAGACATCCGCGACTTAAAAGTCTCAGAATTTATCCCTACTTTAATACTAAAAATGTGAATGTAAGTTTGTTTTTTACGCTTTCACGCCAAAACTACTCAACCGATTATCATGAAACTTTGTACACATCCTATTAGAGTTTTTCTTTGAAATCTTCTGACGTAAAATATACTTTTTCAAGTTAGCGTAGCATTCGTTGCTAGTGTCGATGCCTAGCATGACCATGAAGAGATATCTCACGGACGAGTGAAGACAAACTAAGATATAAGATATCTCGACATCGCCAACTTTGATAGAAAAGACATCTCGATCGACAAATATCTCTACTTTTGACATTAGAAGTCGAGTTTTAAGTGTGAATGTCATCTTAGACCCGGAAGACATAAAGAGATAATCGATTAAAACACGAGAAAACGGTCGACAAAATTTTGTCGTGGTTGTCATGCTAGGCCGGCTGATATTTATGATTCAACACCATATCTATAACGGATTGCAGGCCTTTCTATTTATAGTTAAAAAAATCATATATCTCCAATTATAGTACTGAGTGAAAAAAAAAGGTATGTGTGTACTTATGTACACGCGTTAGAAGTTATACTTCTTTGGCGTCTGAAGAAAAATTTTAAAAAACAAAACTGCAGTAAATATCGAAGAAAAATGTTAAAATCAAATTCTATTCTGTAGCCAACTTCATCATGTCGTTTTTTTGGGACATCGTGCGCGCGCAGGTCATGAATTCACTCTCATCCAAACGCGCCAAAAGAAGTATAACTTCAAAAAATTTGAAAAACAATACTAAATATAGGCTTCACATATAATAAATATAAATATTTAAGGGTTCAATCGTCAAGGAAATACAAAAACAATTTCCATATCAATTCGCCTTGCATTTCATGTATTTAGACATTGATATGGTAATTGTAACAGAATTCTACTTACAATATGTACATACCGATAGCTAACAACCATATCTAAAAGGGATATCTTTGACACAATAGACACTTTCTTTTTTTAATTCTTATTATTTGGTTTTTTCTGTACTCATCACAGTCAACAGTCGAATGATTGGTGACTCTGATCTAGTTCAAAAACAGCTACTGTCTCTTGAACATCGTCGAATGGTCGCTAGTCTGTCGGTGTTCTACAGAGGGGTGAGCACGAACAACTATCGAAAAAGTATTCGTATCGTCGAACTGTCATTTGTATGAAATTTCAAATTATTTCTCATACAACTGACAGATGGACGATACGAATACTTTTTCGATAGTCGTTCGTGCTAGGCCCCCAGGTTGCACTTCGGTGAGTCCGCGGCTGAATTGCACGAACTTATCCCTTCAGCTCCCTTTCAACATCGGACGGCCAGACACACAGTGGGATTTCATCCTTATATGGTTATATATTTCTTTTTTTATGTCAGATATCGACAGACGAGCATGAGGTTCACTTGATGGTAGGTGATACCCCAGCCTAATTAACCTAATTTTTCACGGTTTTTCCATCTATGAACGGTGGTTCGTTACCCGGTCGGAATTTAGATATTCCTCCCACCCGATCAATGCCCGAAGTTACCAGACGTGGGGAAAACATGCTTACAGAAAATTATAAACATGTGTTCCTGGTGGGTTTCGAACCCACGACCCATCAATGCGCACTGCAGGTGTTCTACCGAACGCGCCAACGGGCCGTTATACGAGTATTCGTACGAAACGGTACGCCTTTACCTTCCGAACCGCCAAGGAATGGAATTCTCTACCTGGGTCTGTCTTTCCCGATTCCTACAATCTCGATATCTTCAAAGCCAGAGTGAATAGGCTTCTTCTAAGTAAGCATGCTCCCATTTAGATCGCATCTGCGCTTACTATCAGGAAGAATTGCGGTCAAATGCTTGCTTATTCTTCATTAAAAAAAACTTGTTTTTTTGTTTATTCCGAACCTTCAATTACTTCCCTGTATAGTTATGGGATAGCGGTTAACCCGTTATGGCATTTGTGTAAATGAGTATGAAATAAATCAATAAATTATCCGTCACTATAGTTTCACTTTCTCTTGATTAACGAAATCTCTCTGTTGATATTATATAAATATACATAAGAATATCAAAAATATACGATAATATTTCTACTAACAAGTAGGTAATTAAAAGTCAAGGTATTGCACAACGTATGAATAACATAATAAATTGTTCTATTTTTAGCTCATTTAATGTATAATTTAAAAAATACTTCATGTAATTTTTATTTTTAAATTTTTGAAAAGGAGAACGCGACTTACATCGTATTTCCGTAGCTTTTGTTTTTATTTAGCAATATTTGTTGTATTGATATTACCAATTAATTATTATAATATAGTCAATTACTAAATAAAGTGATTTTTGTTGTTTCTGAATAATTCAAAATATGTGAAAGTTATCTCTACTGTTTTCTGTGACCCTGGTGTTTAAAAATAGTTTTTTATAGTACCAGGGAGTACAGAATTTAACTTGAAAATTAAATTCATAAATCCTCGCAAATTCGAATATTCTTAACTTTAGTTTAAGTCCTTATTTGTATTATTATTTCTTATTCATCCACTATTAAGCAGTCTACTTATTGTTAGTGATCTGCCTGGAAAAAAAAGTTTCAGTGCTTGGATAAGGAATCATGAACAAAGTGCCTCTAAAAATAATTATGAGCACTAAGAAAAGTCACTAGACATTATCTTCGTTTTTAAGTAAATTACTTATTAGCAGCAGTATTTAAGTTAGATGTAAATTATTATTATTTTATTAGTGAATTATTAGCCATTATTAATAAAATTATTATTGATGGCTAGATTATAATAGAATGATGTTTCTACAATATGTATTGTAGAGCTTTATATGTATTTAAAAAAAACTCGTATTAGCATCCTTCAACTTTAGCGCCCTTCAGAGACCATCTTTTGCAGTATAAATTCTATTATTGTAAGTCCTTAGTATATTTATTATGAAATATAGTTATTAAATAAAAATAAATATATCTCTCAGTAAGAAAGCCATACCAAAGGATTTTAACTCATTTCGTTCTAAATGTCCAAAACTTGTTTACGACTTTTGGCCATGTGTTTTTAACAAAAATCTCTTGAAGAAAATTAAAACACACATAGGTCGATAGCTTTTGATTCTTCCTTTCGAAAAGCCAGGTCAAAAACAGTATTCGTTTTTTTTGTAAAAAAATATGACAATTATTTCGAAAAAGAGCCGAATTTTTTCATGTTTTTTTCGCAATAATCGTATATTTTGACAATTATCGCGTATTTTTGCTTACACCTTTCATGTCGCGTTGGTTTTTTTTTTAAAAACAAAATGGCTGCTCCTAAATGGTACGTCAAAGTTATGATTGTTAATTATCTTGCACAAATCTCAATTATTTCACCGTGATTAAAGATAGAAGATAATACTTTCTATAGAATTACATCACAAATATTAATTACGTTGATATACGAGCTTTCACAGTGACATTGAATGAAACATGGCTTAAAAACTTAGTTATTCGTTCTTTAAGATCATTAAAAAAAAACATATTAATTTAAAAGATAACGAAAACTGTGTCAGACGATATAAAAGTAATTAATTAAGTAATAAAAACAATTATTATCTAAAACAACAACAAATTTTATATTCTCGAACTGTGATAATATACTGACTATCATTATTGTATTTATTATAGATATATTTTGTTATACATATATCAGGAATTAGTTTAGTTGTCTTAAGTTATTACGTACATAGCTAACCTAACAACATCTTATAGTGATCATAGAAATATCAATATCAAAAATATTTTATGTTTAAAATAAATAGATTGACTCGGCCATCGCATTCTTGCTTTTTCATTCCGTTGATGACCATTTTATTACAGGATATATCAGGTTTTCAAATATGCCAGGGCTGCAGCTCAAAAGTGCTCCATTTTTTTTTCTATCATTCTATTCCACTAGTAATAGGAGTAGTATTAATCATTTTTTTTTTTAAAGTTTAGTTTCCAGGATGGCGGATTAGGGAATGCCCCCCAGATATGCATATAGCTGGCGTGGACCAAAAAGTGGTAGGATCGGGCTGTGCCTTTGGTCTTCAGACGGTAAAACGGCCCATTGTGGGGAGCTCTTCGGGGATCAATGATCGCTGGAGAGTTCGGCACGGGGGATTGGCCGGTTTATACTTAGGGAGGCGAGGTATCTAAATGGCGTAATTCAACGGCGCCGTCGAGACCTATCAAAATCGAAAGATAAAATAATTTCGAAAAGAAAAGATCATATGGTAAAAACCATTTTAGCGGTGGGTTTGGCGTGTACGGTTTTTCAAAAATGTTAAAAAAATCAGTTACTTGGGCATTCTCGAGCGCGTCAGATATTCATACTACGTATGCCCCAAGTGCCTCTGATAACAACGGTATACTAATCTGCCGGTTTGCGTGGTGGGCGTAGGCATATAAAGTAGTCAAAAATGCAAAAAAAAAAATTTACTCGAGCGCGTCAGATTTTCGGAAGGGGTGTTACGTAGGCCCCAAGGAAGCTCCCTTTAAAAAAACTGTCGATTTAGGCGTGAAGATAAGTTACGATTAATTTTTGAAAATGCAAAAAAAAAGTTTTTTTGAAATACTCGAGCGCGTCAGATTTTTATAGGGGAGGTTTATCTCGGTATCCTGAAAGCATATTTTCTTAATCTGACAAAAATGTTGGTGGGTTCTCTTAATCTGACCGAAAAAGGTTTTTTGGTTTCTTTTTTTTCCTTTCTTTCTCCTTGAAAAAACGGGGGATAGATACAACCAACGTAACCCGTAGGACGGCATATTTCCGCGAAGCGCTGTCTGTATTACATGTTTATGGCAAATTCCTCCAATTTTTTGCTTCAATTCTTCACTTCGTTTTGCTTACGGTACGTCCAAAAAACAATTTGAGGATCAACAGGCTATTAAATAATGTACATACATGAAACTGTACATGTTAATAATACTTTTGTATACAGATACGCGTAACGTTTTCCGAGTCCACGAAAATTGTCGAGAATCTTTAGAAAAAAAAAATTGAGATATAATAAAAGTCACATAATTTAATCATCGTTATTTCATATCAAATTTTTTTAACACCCTCAGTTTTCGAGACATACTCAAAAAACCGGGAGTTTGAGTTTTTATGGTGCTTCAAGTCAAAAAGTTTTAACTTTCGACAAAAATGTAAAGAGACCTTTTTTGTGTAAAATAAAATTACCTTTTTTGTTTATTTAAACTTTTTTTTTATAAAATGTATCGTTCGCGACTTATATGCCGCAACGCGTTTTTCGGAAGACGAAATGGCTCCTCCACACTTCCGGTCATGCGGAAACCGGCAGATTTTGTATTTTTAGTAAGTTTTAGATTATATTCTTCAAAATAAAAAAATAAAAAATCGCGCTCGAGAATGCCGGATTAACGTTTTTTTTTTACAAGTTCGCGACCCTATAACTCGGCGGCGTCAAGGACTTATCGTCAGATTAGTTAAATTTAGTCTTAAAACACTAAAATCAACCCCCAATATCTTAATCTGACGCGCTCGAGTATTTCAGACTATCGATTTTTTTTACTAATCTGATCGTCTATCCTAGGCGCGCGTCACTACATATAGAGCTAAATACTTTACAAGGTTGTTCTATTAGGTCTAATAAATCTGCCACGCTCGAGTATCATCGAAAATTCACCTAATCGCCTCCTTAACTATAAAGTAAATTAACCGGTTTCCGAGCCCTGTTAAAAAGTATCTATGGCTAAAGTACCATCTATAATCAGTAAAAAACATGTCAAGAGGCAATGTTTGATTAATTTAAATATTGACCAATTAGCATATTTCAAAACATAACTCATATTTAATACGGTATATTATACTGTTGATTTAAGATATACATTACGTATATAATAATACTAGCCGTCCCCGCCCGCCCGCTTCGCTAGGCGAATTGTAAAGGATAGACGAATATGAACTATCCACATAAATTTGAAAAAAAAATGGTCTACAATTAATTCCGCGTCGAATGGTCATGGTATCATGCCGATCGGTCCAGTAGTTCTCAAGTTTATCGATAACAAAGAAAAAAAAGTTGCTTATATTATATATATAGATGTTAGTGATGGGCCGAACATCGGTTTCACCGAATACGAACATTCGGTATATTTGATTCCGTTTCGTCGCACAAATGCAGGTCTAAACTAAAATTGAAGATGTGAATTGTGATTTTTTAGGAATAATCTTCCTATATTATTATTTTACATACTTAAGTAATTAATGACATTTTGAATTTCTTATATCTCAGTAGACTATAATTAAGTTCCTAACTCTTAATGTGTAGATTAAGTGATTGATCTCTTAAATTACAACCTGAAAAGTACAAACAAATTACTTATTTTCTTTATAAAGAACTATATTGGTTGAATAGGATAGGTTTAAAAGTTTAATATCAATAAATATATTTTGCGACGCTATGCTGAGTAGAAACTAGAAAAAAATATTATTCATAATCTACTAAGGTGTTGTGATTTGATTAAGCTATTCTCTAACACAATAAAGACTGATCGAAATAAAAATCTTGTTTATTTTCCTTCAATTAAGACCTGATTATAATATATTATTCTAAAGAGTTTACACAGCAGCCTAATCCCAAAACAGCTAGATACCTATATTTTGCATTAAGTTATTATCTTTTAGTTTTTACCAACCTACTTTAATTGAAAATAAAGCTTGAGTGACGACAAAAACAGATAGCTATACTCTAAAATACTTACCTCATTACACTGTACACTCAAATCATGATAATACACGGGTCACTAACAGTAAAAACTTTGAGTATCACTTTGCCGAATATTAGGTGATTCAGCCGAATATTCGGCCGAATATGAATATTCGGTAAAGCTGCCGAATATGCCGAATACCGAATATAAAACGAATATTCGGCCCATCTCTAATAGATGTTACGAATCCCTTACAGTATACATCAAATATGTTTATGTTCATAAATATGTAACATGTTAATCAGATATTTATTAATATTCAACAATCAGTAATATATTTAAATGGAACTTACTTAAATCCACAGCCTTGTTATATTTTAACGCCCAAAAAATGTTCCTTAGTTTATTATGTATTCAATATTAGTTCCTTATTGAGAACATAAATAGATTGATGTAGTTATTTGATTTACGAGAAATGTAAATTAGTTTGTTTATCTATTGGAAAGGTTACGTTTGAATAAATAACATTTTGACGGGCTCGTTGGCGCGTGCGGTAGAACACATGCCGTGCGCATCGAATCCCACCGGGACCACATGTTTATAATTTTCTGTAAGCATTCCCCACGTCTGGTAACTTCGAGCATTGATCGGGTGGGAGGAATATCTAAATTCCGACCGGGTAACGAACCACCGTTCAAAGATGGAAAAACCGTGAAGTGAATATTGCGCGTTTCGGTTTCAGTCTATGGATTTCCGAATGCTCGAAGTAAAAAAACAAAAACCGACTTCAAAACTATAACTGAAAAGTATAAAACGTAGGAGCGGCATCGGCTGGGTGGCACCGACTCCAAAAATAACTGCTAATAAATAATGCTTTGGAGTAATTAAAATATTATTTTTTACTTTTTAGTTATAGTTTTGAAGTCGGTTTTTATTTTTTTGCTTAAAAATATTTTTTTTTCAAAATTTTTGTAGGAAGTGTATTTTTTAAGTTCATTAATCCTTACATAATAATTTAGTAGACCTACCACTAAACGTGCTGCTCAAATGAGACAGCGCCGTGAAAGGAACTACAAACCAAAACATCATCCACGTATAAGTTTTTTTTTGTTATTGTTGATTTTCTAAAAAAGCACCAAACCAATTTCGATAAAAATTATATGGGAATATAATATAATATATAATATACACCTCTGAAATATCCCCTACCAAACAAAAGAAGAATCATTCAAATCCATCCATAACTTGCAGAGTTATCGCGTAACAAACATACAAAAAAAAAAAAAAAGCAACATACAGACGAATTGAGAACCTCCTCCTTTTTTGAAGTCGGTTAAAAAGTAGGTCGACAGCGCATCATTGACTGATGTTTTGTGGCTGAGGTATCACCTACCATCAAGTGAACCTCATGCTCGTCTGTCGATATCTAACATAAAAAGGTGAGTAGTTCGAACACTTTTAAAAAAAGAATTCGGAAAAGCCTTCGGAATTTTGTATTTGCTAGTACGAAGTTCAGATTGTTGTGCCGAATTGCGGTCATACTATAATAAGTAGTACAGACATCACCTATTACGATCCTAACACAAAACCTTGGCTACAATTTTCTCCGAGGTCGCCACGGTTCATACAATTTAGCACAGTTAATTACTAATTCTTATTGAATTATAAATTGTTAGGTCAACTTTAAAAAGGTTGTTCAAAAATAAATCAGTATTTTTTTAGGTTTACTGTTTATCTTTTTGACGGTTACATTTAGAATTTACTCGTAGATAAGCTGTGATATGTTGGATCTAAGGATGTCAGAAATGATGTGTGAGGCAGGAAGTGTAACAGGAATCGCGCAGCTGTGGACTTCCAGACATCGAGATGGTATGCGTGGTATTTTTGACGCGATGTCCGATGGCGAAATTCAGCGGCCCGGATCAAACAAATCAAAAAATTCCTCCGAGAAACCCCGTGATAAATGCGATAGAAGATGCAGAGTGAGCCAACATCATCATCATCAACATTGTTAGGCTTAATACAGAGCTGCCTGACCTTCTATGCTATAATTTACACGAATAGGAATTGATGAACCTATGAGTGTGTCCCACTAAGATTTGGTTAATACTTGTCTGTGACTCACACATACACAAAGAACATCTTCCAGATATAATTGCGATTGCTTACGCTACCAATACGCCTTCTTCTGTTGTTCTATATTTGTAACTAGCCCCTACCCCTATTTCATAATTGATCATCATATCACTACGTCTATCACACAAGTCTACTGTCGGATATCTTTTTTACCACATAAATTACTCGAAGCTTCCAAGAATCTCACACAATTCTAGATAACAGTCAAGTATCTTAGTCATATAAGTCTAAATTGAATTTCTGAAAGGTTCGAGGAATCGGGGAAAACCTTTTCATTTTTACAGTTAGTAACGTTTAACCGAGTGTGACACAGAAGTACAATCTATTCAATTGCATTCCCTGCGACCTTGTGACCAACAATGCTTTGATTGATTTGATATTCTATCAATATCGTTGGCGTTTTTCGATATTTTACGCTGATAATGGAAGCTTTCAACCAAACGTTTTCAAAGTCCAATTAAAATTTTGGATTTTTATTATGCCATAGTTGGGACCTTCATGAAGAGCCTACTTCTATGTGTATTTAAATACTTCTTTGCGCACCGATGGGTTGTGGATTCGAATCCCACCGGGTCTTGTCATGTCTTCCTTACGTCTGGTAACTTAGGGCATTGATCGGTTGGGAGGAATATCTAAATTCCGACCGGGTAACGAACCACCGTTCATAGATGGAAAATTCGTGAAGTGCACCTTTCGCGTTTCGGTTTCAGTCTACGGATTTCCGAATGCTCGAAGTTAAAATTAGGTCGACAGCGCATCATTGACTGATGTTTTGTGGCTGAGGTATCATCTATCATCAAGTGAACCTCATGCTCGTGTGTCGATATCTAACATAAAAAAAAAACTTCGAATATCCGCTACGTGCGGTGGTAATAATTAACAGTTGAGCATCTAGCGACTTCTAAAATAAAATACGTGCCCTCGTCAAGGCCTACAAACATTAATAAACATAACTATAGGGAACTTGTCAATACGTCACTAGTGATTGAACTGATTGGTCCACTCATGTATCTAATTGGAGCAGGGGGCAATAATTGTGCCGTAATGAGGAAACTGACCATTTTACAAATTGCAGGGGATACTATAGGTTAAAGAAATTACGAATACGGTCACTTATCCCAAGGTGAATGTAAGTATGGTATTCAAGCGTACTAGGTACCTACTCGGTAAAATCAAAATTTTCTTAACATTGAAAAAAGTTACCAGTTACCAGAATTTAAGAAAATTACCATAATAATGTGTTTTATCTTATTTTATATTATATAGTATATATGTATATGTAATAATATATTATATTCTATGGGCTAATGTTTAGGTATATCGAGTAAAATATGAATAAAAATTTATATAACATTTATATCGAATTAAAAAAATTACTTGATTGGTATAATTTAATTTTTTTAAATAATATTTTATAGGTTGTCAAAGAAATATATATTTTTCATTATTATATTAATAGTAGCTAGTGCCGGCGACTTTTTTCGCGTGGGCTTCTTCGATGACACTGAACTGATTTCATGTAGCTTGAGAGCTTAGTTTGGGGCGACATCAAACTTTATTTCCTTGAAATTGGATTTCTGGAAAAATTAGCTTCAAATAGCTTACTTTGAAGCTTCTTGAGAAGAATAAACAAACAGTGAGGCAATTTTAATCTTCCCTTATCCATCTACATATTCTCCAAATTCTACTATTTTATTATACATATTATTATATATGTATATATAGATTGAAGATATAGATTTATTCTCTATGATTTCTTATCGAAGACAATTCACAGATAACAAAGTAGCCACAAAATTCTCATAATGGTAACCATAGCAACGCGATAAACAATCCTGGTGCCACATTTTAGACATTTGTTTTCTTCTTTAATTTTCAAGTTATTTATTAATATTTTTATTATAATTCGTTCAAAATGGATGTGCCTGATGATGAGGAGACCTTCGGTGCGGCCATCGTTATCGCTTCTGAAACTACTGAGGCGGAGAAGGAATATGAAAAAGTAAATTATTTAAAATTTTGGCCATTACGGTCGAACTAGTTTTAGATAAATCGTCTTTGTGGTCGTCGTTTCAGCCATAGGACGTTCACTGCTGAACATAGGCATCCCAAAAATACTTCCCGTACGGCCTGCACCCAGCGGTTCCCTGCTACCTTCGTCAGGACGTCCCTCTAAATCTAAATACGATCCCACCAAACACATTTTCATGTAAAGTAACGCCAAGACGAGTAGGTACATATTGCTTACACTATATATTTGTGGCGAAGTGTAACGTCTTTATGGAAGGTTCTCAAATAGTGAGCTGTTGTTGATTATGATGTCGTTTCTGATGCAGGTCTTGGAAGAAATGCGGGAGACAGAAGGCCTGAAGCTTTACAGCGATGTGTACACGAAGCTGTACGATTCGTACTTCAAGCTGAAAGAGGAGAATATCGCGCATCAAGAGAATATTTCACATCTGACGGTGAGTATTCATATATTATAAACAAACGGGCAAATGGGAGAGACTTTTTAGAGCTGTGGAGAAGGGATGTGTGGTCTTCCTCTAACCTAAAGGGAGGATCCTCGACCAGTCGAACCACTGACTGGCCGGCCCTAAGGCCCCCAGTGGTTGATGTCGAGATGTTGTATACATACTCAGCGCTCGGAAACATTTATATAGCGCGATTCAGGATTAGACTTGATTCTTAGTCTTCGTATTGATTCTAGTAGCGGATCATAGATGTCGCTACAGAAGTACAGAGCCCCCATCTCTCAACATGTTACGGGTTCTTATCACATATTCATTGTTCATGTAACCTTTTCATTTATAATTATTAATGAACACTTCGTGTACACGGAAACGTATTATGTGGACATCATTTTTTTCTGTTAACGTCGACTATTTTTTAATCTTTTTAACTTATTAAGTTGCGATCAATATGAATAACTCGCAGTGAAAGAGTGGATAAAATCAATGTTCTTTTTTTCACTTCATTCCGTTCCTGATGAGGAAAGCAATATAATTATTGTGTAAATGTTCGTAACAACGAGACAAAACTATATACAACTAGCAACGCGCCCCGGCTTAACATGGGTGCTGTGTAAATGTACTATACATAAAAAATAGCCTATGTTACTCGCTGATGTAGCTTTCTATTAGTGAAAGAATTGTTGACACTAGCGAATTGGCCACTACCTCACGGTGATTAAAATTAGTGGCGATATTTGTGCGGTGATTTTATGATAACTTTAAATCCGGGTTTGCTCGATGACAAATATCTTATTTCGAGAATCGTAGTTATATTTTTTAAATAGCAAGGTTGTTAGTTATTCAGTAAAATTGCTTTGTCATGCATATCAACAATTATTATTTTCAGAAGACTCTAGTTGATGCGTTGTATTTTTACTCATAAAGGAATATTTTGTTGTAATCGTTTTACCTTTCGGAATTAAAACGGCTGTATTATACAACGGTTTATTGATAAATTAACTAAAATTAAATTTATAACAATATTTTATGTACTTTAGCCACTATACTATAACTAATAAACCAATAAGAGAGTTTCAAACTTGTAACAAGGTTTTGTTTTTTTTTATGTTAGATATCGACAGACGAGCGTGAGATTCACTTGATGGTAGGTGATACCTCAGTCACAGAACATCAGTCAATGATGCGCTGTCGACCTACTTTTTACTTCCAGCATTCGGATAATATATAGCAGAGCATACTGTTTAAATAATATGTAAAATTTGGCCCTTTTTAGTATATATTCCTCTTATTCGAAGAGAAGATTATTGCTGGAACATTTTCCTCAATAGATCATTCCGTATTTTAAACTAATCTGCATATTTTAGACAGTCGTCCAATCCTGATTTGTAAAGCGCCTATTAGGTTTGAAGGAGATTAACTTACTTAGTTGTAAAACAAGTTTTTAATGTATACTGTTAAAAATAAGTTAATCTTTGTATGTAATTAAACTACGTGTATTTTGTAATTAGTGCCGGGAAGATGTAGTATATTTATAATATTAGAAGGTAACTTTAAATTAATCTTGATTTGAGTTGTGATTTGTCTCCATAAATCTATTATATTATCAGTTCAGTCCTTAATCTTGGATATTATACTTAAAGAATTATTGCATATATTATAAAATGTATGTATCGATAGTTTCAGAATAAGGGAAAATATAGTCAAGTTTCCTATAACTAGTTCATTCAAAATATTAATTTTAATGTCTACGAAAACTTTCATTGGTTATGTCAAAAAACAATATTTTTTAAATTAATTATTATCTATACTTACATACTTATATTATAAGAGGAAAGATTTTTTGTTTGTTTAACTCAAAAAACTACTCAATCGATTTTAAAAATTATTTCACCATTGGAAAGCTACATCTTCACCGAGTAACATATGCTATATTAATTTCCAGAAATAATTAGGGATCCCTACTAAAACTTGAATAATGTAACCCAAGGTAGAATAATTTTTTGTGTACATCTACATTGTACCCGTGTGACTGGGCGCGTTGCTAGTAATAAATAATTTTATTTACATATAAACAACTAACTGCATAGATTCGATAAACAAAACAGCACTGTCCTTGTGGCTTGTGTGCTTAAATAGCATGCACATTTTAATACCACATTAAACTAATAATACGTTATTTAAGTTTTATTATAATAGAAACACTAACTATGATTGCTTACAGCAAAAAGTGAGCCGTTACGATGGAATCATTGCAAACTACCTCAACGAAATATCGGAAACAAATCGGACGGTTGATAAGCTCAGAGTTGAAATCGGTGAGTAATAAAATACTAAATGTTATGTTTCCGGGTCTTTTGTTTAATCTATATGTTTTTGATTAACTAAATACATAATTCAGTTTCAAGTTTGCACTGATACCTAATCTTGTAATGTTTCAACGGTGTGGAATAATCATTGATCTATGTATACTATGTTGTGTTCCGCGAAACTGTTTTATTTACCTTAAGGTTGTACAAAATATAATTTAACAGGTCAAACACTTTATATTTGACCTCATTGATTGATTGTCTCTAAAGACAAATTCGAATTATATCTCCCATTTAATAAAGGGAATTCCCGAATCCTTGTGGACCATGGGGCAGACCCATTTGTGTGTTCTTTTCACTGATCATTTTCCTTTCTTCTTTGCCCTGTTCGAGTGTAGCATTTTTTTTTCTTGTTTCCCCGGTCTAGCGAATTCGAACCCAGACCCTCTGGTATTGAAGACAACACATATACCACTGAAAGCGGTTCCGTTTAAAAATACATTTAAATAAACTTTTAGCAAAACAGTCTGAGTATGCTCTTGTGTCTAAGAAGTAACTTTGAACCCACTTTGGTTTATTGCATTAGCAAAGTAAGTATGTATCTGAAACAGGATTGGATGAAACACGTCCCATGAGCTTAAGATGGGGATACACGATTATCTTCAGCCAGACAAACTCCTCTTTCAATATTTTGATGACAAGTTTTTTAGATATTAGAAGATATTAGATATCGACCCACGATGAACTGGTCCAAGGACGCAATTTTTATTTAAAAATCATTAGCCTTAAATACAAAACCCGCGCTGTCCATCCACTATCCAGTATCCATTTACCAAGTGTAATTTGAATTCATTCGTTGGTATCAAGACAGTATTCCGATATTTATCGCCTGTTTAATAATGGAAGGAACAAAATGTAGGGGAGAATTTTTAGCGTAAAAAAGCCAGTAGTTATATGATGATTTATTGATTATTTGTTTTAACAGAGGAGGCAAGAGCATTAGCTGACGCAATGCACGCACGTGAGTTAGCGAGCGTAGAGTCTCTGGAGACGATGAAGAAGACCATCACCAGGCTGGAGAAGGAACTAGACGCCAGAAAACGAGCTGGAGATGATGACGCGTATGTAGTGATATAGCTAGAGGGAAGACACATTTATTTTATGTTAGATATCGACAGACGAGCATGAGGTTCACTTGATGGTAGGTCCCTAGCCACAGAACATCAGTCAATGATACGCTGTCGACCTATTTTCTACTTCAAATATTCGGATTCATAGACTGAAACCGAAAAGCACAATATGCACTTCACGGTTTTTCCATCTATGAACGGTGGTTTGTTACCCGGCCGGAATTAGGATATTCCTCTCACCCGTTCAATGCCCGAAGTTACCAGACGTGAGGAAAATTATAATTATGTCGTCCCGGTGGGATTCGAACCCACGGCCCATCGATGCGCACGGGAAGTCTTCTACCGAAAGCGCTAACGAGCCCGTCGTAGATGTATAATTCATTTTTTTTATAAAAAATTATATAATATATCCAGAGGTGCAACATCAGCTGTGAAAGAGAAAGAGAAATTCGAAAAAGAGAAAGCCCGCCTCCAAGGTGAGCTGGACGGTGTCAAGTTGCGGTTGACGAACGCCCTCAGCTTCATTGAAGAGTTAGAGCAGAGGAACACGGCTGCTGATGAGAATATTGCCAAATTAGAAGAGCAGCTTGAGGTAGATGCTTTATAACAGTAGCTTTACCCTGAGCTTGGCAATGGCTTTACCCATTTTTAGATTGTAAGCTGAAGGACGAAATTGATTCCTCTCTTCTTGAAAGGTTATAATAAGTCTTAATAAAAGTACTGGATGCCACCCCAAGATGATGTGGAGAAGTTATTTTTATCTAAAACGAGGCATTTATTAAGAATATGCAGAGTTAATCACTAATATATCTGTACAAGTCTATAAAAAGCGGTTCATATAATATAAAATATATCCATTACGGCCGGATTAATTCGATGAAGAATGATATATGTTGGAGAGGTGTGACTGATGATATGGCGAGTGAAAGGAATGGAAAAAGAGAACATACTGCGCCGACCCCAAATAAACTTATTTTTCTTACATATTTCTTATATAATATAGGAAGCTGACAACAACGCAGTGAGACAAAACAGACTGGTGGATCACTTAAAAGGCGAGAGTGATACATTGAAGACTGAAGTAGAAAATCGTGGAAAGGAAATTTCTAGTCTTAAAGATAAAGTGAGTACTAAAATTCTTTTGACTCCTTTTACATATTAATATATATACATATAAAGAAGGTGCCACATAATAGAATCTATTTATAAAGTCCAAGTAAAAGTTCAAAATTGGTGTGTCGCAAAGCACTAAGATATATTATAAATTGTAGGACCAGTGTGATTTAACTAGTTTTGAGTTAAATAAAAACAACGAATTGAAAATATATTGTAACTTTGAGCAGTGTTAAATACTCTATTCATTTGTGTGAATTTGTTTTTTTTTTCGAAAGGACACTATTGTTTTTGGCACATATGGCCTTTTAAAACTAATCGGGCTTTTTTGGGCGAGCGCTGAAGCGCTCGCCGTGTGTCAGCAACTAGACCGAGGGTGCCCCGTGGGGGACTATAACCTCGGCTTGGACCGTCACAGATTGGGAGGGCGCTTGAGGAGCGGGACGGATTCTCACCCGGGTGAGAGGTACGCGGAGCAAGGGTCCACGCCTTCGCCGGCGAGGGCGGTGTCGGATGTGTGGTGTGTCGTTGTCGCGAGTGGCTTGGAGCCTGTGTACGGCCTTAGCTAGGTCGTCGTCGGGGTCGTTTAGAACGTTACGCGGTCTCCTCCAGCGGGGATTGTCGGATGGGGAGTAGTCAGTGGCCCGGGCCACCAGTGGGTTGGGGTGCAATGCGGCTTTCTTAAAGTAGCATTGGGACGCTTCTTTAAAGTACTGATTTAAGGTCGGGAGTTCAAGATCCGTGTGGAGGTTTGCATTGCGAATAAACCAGGGTGCTCCAGTCGCGATTCGAGTGAAACGGTTTTGATTTACCTGGAGTTTGTGGAGTGTCGTACGCGGGGCGTGAGCGAATGCGACGCTGGAATAAGACATGATCGGACGAAGTGTGAATTTGGCGACAGTCGATCCGGTACAAATTATGACACATCCCACTTCTACTTACTTCTTCTGTTCTGTGGTGTGAATGAATAATTTTCATAAATAAAAAAAAAAACCACAAAACCATACTTATTAATATGATTCCTTTTACTGCTTTTACTTCTCGCGTTTCGTAGACTCTTTTTGGCATCGAAGGCAGTGTTTAAACTTGTTACAAATGTTGAGTACCGAAATCTCTACTACCTTTACTGCGGTTGAATTAATATATGCTTTACAAAACTGGCAAATTGATTCCAGCTCTCGAAAGCAGAAAGAACAATCGATCGCCGTGACAGACAGCTAAAAGATATGGGGCACAAGCTGGAGGTGGCCCAGCAGGAACAAGAAGCTGCTTCGAACAAGGCAACTCAGTTGAGGGAGCAGCTGGACTTCACTAACGCTGAGTTCGACAAGACAAAGCAAACCCTCATTAATACTACCAAGGAACTAAAGGCAAGTATTTTCTTCTTATTTTTTTATAAGTGTTTAAAGTCGGCAACGCACCTGCAAGTCGTCGGGTTTTCAGTTCAGTTTATGGGTGGATAAATTATTTTGTGATTACTTACCATCACACTTTTTTGCCCACTATTCTAGAAAAAAAATCCGAAGGAAGGGCGTTGATATAAGATTAGGATTTTTGATGGGTTAGTTTGCGCGTTGGGAACAACACCTGACACCACATGCTGAGTCGCGGGTCTGAATTCCGCTGGGAATAGTTATAGTTTGCTATATCATTGACAGATGTTTTGTGGCCGTAAAATCGCGATATATGACATAAAAATTACATTGAAGATAATTTTGAAATTAATGCAATCTTTTAAGCTTAAAATTAACATGAAACATCTAGAGCATTAAGTACCAAAGGTTGTTTTTTAATACCATGTGATCCCCAATACTCTTCTTTCTAAAATTTCCATTTGAATCGTAATTATTATGATTTCTTTGGTCCATGTTCGATTTGGATCATACCTTCGTTTATCTTTTATCCTGTCCAACATGAAATGTTTATTGATAATCTGATAATCCAGTATAAAAATAAATAAAATGATTTTTATATTCGCTAGAACATGATAGACGACGGGAACCGCCTTCGCAACGAGGTATCGAAGCTGACGAAACAGGGCGTACAGCAGATGAAGAAATTTCAGCTCCTCGAACAGGCGAAGGCAGGCGTGGAGAACGATCGGTTTGAAACTTTACTACCGCTTATATGACTACTATAAGTTAATGGTTCATTAGTATTCTAGGTAGAGTAGCGATGAGACATACTTTCCAAATCCAGGGCTTCCGTGTCCGTAAAAAAATACTTTACTGAAAACCAGGTATTATAATACTTTACAGAGCTCCGAACTCGCCATAATACAAAATACTTGCATAGGAAAACGATCCGTATTTGCTTAATAAGAATTAGAATCGTATTTGCAAGAAAATACTTTAAAGTATCAAACGAATCAATTTCAAGTATTAAAAAAAAGTATTTTTTGTAAGTACGATTGTGCTCCTTATCAACAAACTAATACGAATCGTTTTCCTATACAAGTATTTTCAATTTCTTCTCTCCGCGCACCCGAATAGCTAATAACTTCATACTTGCAAGTTTTTCCCCCTCGCACAAGGGCGCCCTACTTCCAAAAGCGTAGCCTTGGTTTTAAAACCAGGTAGCGTAAGTACTTCTCTTCTTTAAGTTAGAGCCTCTTACATGCTATAGGTCGATTTTATTCCGTTGAATATTACCTACTGCTGATAGAGGACAAACCTTCGTTTGTTTTATTCGTTTATTTTTTTTATTATTATTAATTACTTCAATATGTGGAGCACAGTGTAATGGTTACAGCTTAGGTAAACATTTTGTAAAACCAAAAAGAGTTTATTGCCAGTTCTTCTCGTCTGTTCTACGCCCTTGGTTTGAGAACTGGCTGTACATATAAAATTAAGTAGAAGGATTTAATTTTTATTTCTATTGACGTTCATGAGTGTACCTACATTGCGTTACCTAAATGAATAAATGATTATTGAATTTCAATTACAAATCTACAATCCTTACTCAATATTGCAAATAATGTTGGTTAATTTTTTCGCGCAAAAACGAATTCGATTTTTAGATACGGCTCTTAAGGAGTAACAAAGATGATTGTCTTTCCACAGTAATAATCTAAGACAACAAGTGAGCGTGATGGAAAGGGAAATAATGTTAAACAAGAAACAGGCCGAAGCTGACAAAAGAGAGATTGAGAACCTCAACAGGGAGAAGGAGATCTTCAATAAGAATCTGCAGAAGATTCAAAGTGAGATGGATTGATAAATTCTTTGTTTGACTTTTCAAACGTCATTATTCACTGCTTCAATTCTAAACTACAACAAATAAAAATTATACTTTTTTACACTAAGAGCTAATTAAAGAAAATAATCTATTTTTTGTCTTGCTTTCTTATTTTATGTCTAATATTGTATATACGAGTATTATACTTCAGTACCTACATAGTATACATTGAAATCAGTGTCTCTGATCATTAAACTCTTAGATCTAATGCATTTTACGGAATTACTTAGCAAATATAAGTGTTTTTTTGTAAACATCTTACATCTTAACCGTATATAAATTATTTGAACACAAATAAGGCAATCATAATACACAGGTAACATAAAAATACCTCTGTACTGTGATAAACGAGATGCTGATAAGAAATACAAACAAAAATAACAGAAATAATAGTTTTTTTTTGTAATTACACTAAATGTGTATCGTTTTTATATGTAGGTATATTGCTTTTCGTTATAAATATTCTAAACATGTTAGGGTTTCGCGCCCACTAGTTTTATCAATATTTTTACTATTAAAACGATTTAAATGATATATCGCTTTTGAAATATGTACTCCATCTCATAACGAAGCGGTTGGTATCAAAATTTACATTTTTATCATTTTGTTGTTGTTAATCGTTCTCATTCTCGCTCTCGTGTTAGCTCATGTAGCCTCATGGAGTCTGGATGGGGCATAAGAACACACCAGAAAAAATGGTAATTTTGTGTTTTTTTTTAGACGAAGCGATGGAAAATCTTCTCGTGATCAGCCGCCAGGAGCAGAGACGCAAGCAGCTGGAACACGAGCTGGAGGTGAGCGCGGCGCAGGTCAATAAGCAGAGGCTCATCATACGACAGCTCGAGAAGGACAAAGACAGGTGGCTAGACTTATATTAATTACTGGCACCATATCCCGGCTTCGCAAAATCAATATCAAAAGTTTTTTATTTCAAATAGGCCTTTGCAGGCTCTTATGAAACGTCTAGTTGCACGGTTCCAAAAAGTGGGTCTCATGGAGAAGAACCGGCAAGAAACTCCATGGACACTCTTTTCAAGAATGGTTTAGCTTACGAAGACTCGGTTACAATAGTAATAATACGCACGGGTGCAATGTAGATGTATATGGATTTCCGAATACTCAAAGTAAGAAGTAGCCTAATGTTCTGTGTGAATCTACCAAAGTGAACCTCATGCTCGTCTGTCGATATCTAACATAAAAAAAAGAGTTAAGTTAGATAACACTGTCATTAACTTAGATTACTGTAACAAGTATCAAACTTTTAAGTTATGTTTTGTGAGACATTATAATTTTTTTTAACTTTAATTGTAATATATTTTTTTACAGAATGCTTGAAGAAACGATCGCCTTAAACGAGAAGATAGATGAAATATCAGGTAAGCTATAGGAATAGATCCATGGGGTCTTCTCGAATTTAATTAAGAGTAATTTGCATTTACTATACTTAAAAATACTTAAACTTGAAGTTAAAACCGGAGGATTTTGAGTCTTGAAGAGACAAAAAAAATCGGCTGGACCGACCGTAGAAGTAGGTAGATCACCCACCTGCCTGTAAAGGAAAATGTTCAGTGAAAAGACACAGAAAACAAAGACATATGTGTCCATAATATTGTCTTTTTTTAACGCGAGTATCACACATTTAAATAAAATACTGTATACTGGATTAAAACGCGATTTATTATTTATATTGTTTAAATTATTTATCCCGACGTTTCGGATGCTTTTCAGCAACCGTGGTCGCGGGGAGACAGCGTCTCCGGTATACAGTATTTTATTTAAAAATATGTGTCCATCAAAATCGATTTTTTTACAATTTTGTTGTATAATACATACTTTATTTTAAGAACTTGAGAACCTGTAATTTATTTTTACCACACACCCTTGTTTATATGAAATTGAATTAATTAAAATATATGCAAAATTACTTTAATACTGGATTCCTACGAATATTTAAGTAATACAAAAAATTTTAATTTTGGTTCAGAATTATTATAGATAATTGTTTATTTTCCATCAGAATTTTCTTAGACAATTCAACATAAAAACATAGCCGCTTTGATTTATACATATATTGTTGAGGGTTTGTGATAAAATAATCTAAATTTTACCTAGATAACTTCAATGTATTAGGATTCTATACTTTTCAAATTCGAAATCAGAATTCTACCTAAAATAAGTCATTGAACGCAGAGGAGGTGCGACTCCGTACAGCAGACATCTTGGATCTAAAGAAGGCGCTTCGAGAAGAGACGATCAAAGGTCGCAAAGTGTCCGTGGCACTCGACGCCACTCGGGCTGAGAGGAACATGCTGCACAAGAATTACACTGAAGCCCTGGACGAGATACAAGACTTAAAGCAGAAGCTCAAGGTTAGAAGCTTTCATTTCTATTTTCGTATGTGTAACACCAATTGTGCGTTTTGCCCTGTCTTTTTATTTGGAATAAAAATAGGACGACAACGCAACGCACAACTGAGAGAGAGAGACAACTTTTCATACACAATATTTAACACTAAAACACACAAAACGGTCATAGAGTCAGTTTAAAGTGACTAAGCTTTGTCTGCTGGTGGCACTTACTACAATGTCAAAAAGTAACAGGAATAATAGAGGAAAAGTCAATACAAATAAAAAAATATATTTGATTGTTATCCTTCGGCTGAGGCACAATCACACTCGTAAAAGGCATCAAATCCGGACATTACCACATTGCATTTTTTTTATGTCAGATATTGACAGACGAGCATGAGAACGAGGTTCACTTGATGGTAGGTGATACCTCAGCCACAGAACATCAGTCAATGATGCGCTGTCGACCTAATTTTTACTTCGAGCATTCGGATATCCATAGACTGAAACCGAAACGCGCAATATGCACTTCACGGTTTTTCCATATATGAACGGTGGTTCGTTACTCGGTCGGAATTTAGATATTCCTCCCACCCGATCAATGCCCGAAGTTACCAGACGTAGGGAAAACATGCTTACAGAAAATTATAAATATGTTTCCCCGGTGGGATTCGAACCCACGACCGGCTGGTGTTCTACCGAACGCGCCAACGAGCCCGTCATAATATTAAAATATTTGACTGTTCACAGATGTTAGCGTATCAGATAGAACAGCTCAAAGAGGATATAAGCGGCAAGGAGAGCGGCTTAAAGTCCTGCGAAGGGACTCTGATGAAGTGCAACAAGAAGAACGATCAGCTCCGAGCGGAAGTCCAGGCGGGACTTGTGAAGCTGTCTGAGGCGAAGGCGGATATCACGGCTTTGAGGCAGGAAGAGGCCAGGCTTAATAGAATCTTGCAGGTAAATGGCCTTCATCCAGTGGCGGAACCAAGCCCAAAAGCTACCATAAAAAGTAAAATAATAATGTCCTTAACGTTATTATGTCAGTCATACAATATGATAACGTAATTATATAAGTAATATATAAACACGTATTACGTTAGAGCCGACAATCCGGGCTTTCGGGCTTGTATGGAAGGCCCGCCACTGCCTTCATTCACATAAAATAGACAAACTGATCCTTATCAGATGAAAAGAAGATTTTTTGGTTGAACACCTGCGCTCCGATGGGTCGTGGGTTCGAATCCCACTGACATGTTTGTAATTTTCTGTAAGCACGTCTTCCTCACGTCTGGTAGCTTCGGGCATTGAACGGGTGGGATGACTATCAGATATCGACAAATGAGCATGAGGTTCACTTGATGGTAGGTAGGTAGGTCAGCCACAGAACATCAGCCAATGATGTGCTGTCGACCTACTCTTTACTTCGAGCATTCGGAAATCCATAGACTGAAACCGAAACGCGCAATGTGCACTTCACGGTTTTTCCATCTATGAACGTTGGTTCGTTACCCAGTTGGAATTTCGATATTCCTCCCACCCGATCAATGCCCGAAGTTACCATGGGGAAATCATGCTTATAGGAAATTATAAACATGTTGTCCCGGTAGTATTCGAACCCACAACCCATCAATGCGCACGGCAGGTGTTCTACCGAACGCGCCAACGAGCCCGTCAAAAGTATCCCCCTATGCTACTGTTGAGATACTTCATACGTTTTTATATTCCAGGTAATCATTTACTAGCCTTTTCAAAAATATTTTTTAACTGCTTCCTTAAATTTTGATACAGGAAATTGACATATACGTAAATTTTGAAGGATAAATATTTCGTTTTCAATTCAAAATTGGATTGTTTGTTAATGAATTCGAAAGAATGCGCTGTTTTTCGAATTTAATTATTGTATTTATCTTTGAAAAGATATCATGGGTATCATATATATTTTTTTATTTCGAAAGCAATTACAAAATATCTATGTATAATAATATTAACATAGTATAAAACAAAGTCGCTGAAATGTATGTATAACTTCCAAACGACTGGACCAAATTGGATAATATTTTTTTGTAATTGTCAGGACAACGTTTGTAGTAAAAGAAAATATTTAAAAATCTTAGGGAATTGTGAAAATTTCGATTCTAAACATTGATTCGAATTATTGAGAACATCCTCCTTTTTTGAAGTCGGTTAAAAAATACCTTTAAACATTTTGACCGATTCATTTTCATTTATTAGTACTGTAATATTGTAAAATGATAAATAATCAAAAAAAGGGGAGATTTGATTTCATTTTCTTCATAAGTAGGTATAGTATAGCCGTGCGAAACTGTATCGGAGAGCTAGTTAAATATAAATAATATATTTTCTATGAACTAATGGTATACAGTGTATTTCGAATATAAAATAAAAGAGAAATGAGATTTATGAATATTGTTTCGGTTGGGTACCTACGTGCCTGTAAAAACATTTTCAATGAAAAATACACAGAATTATGTCTGCCCCATACCCCATCCCTTTAGGACTCGAGAATTGACTTTTATCTACACTAGACACTAATATTATAAAGAGGAAAGATTTGGATTTGTTGTATGTTTGTAACGAATAAACTCAAAAATTACTGGACCGATTTAAACATTCTTTCACCAATAGAAAGCTACATTATCCTCAGGATAGGAGCTGAGGCACTTTGAGAGTACACTTGTCTCTAGATATTTACATAGATTGTAGAATAGATGGATCCTTATCTGATAATTAAATAAATAATTATTATAATTATCAGCGCGTGAGATAGGCTTTCTTTGTGTATAGTACATCTACATTGCACCCGTGTGAAGTCGTATTGTTAAATATAAAATATTGTCAGTGACACTTGCAGCTTTATATATCATTTATTTATGACTATAGGAAATCACCTATTAGTAGGTATTTATTCATTGCAAATTGATCGACTTATTTTTCTCAGTAATCATTGATATTGCCTAGTAATTTTTCTAGGAAGTAAACACTTGTAACTTTAAGCTTAATATCCCGGAAGTTAGCGGCGAGGCGCTATACTGAAATACCTACTAATATAAATTGAGACCTACTTAAAATGTGTGTTATATTATAATCAATTTTGATCATCGTTTGACTATTCGGCTATTAGTCTTGAAGGGCTCGTTGGCGCGTTCGGTAGAACACCTGTCATTCGCATTGATGGGTCGTGGGTTCGAATGTCACCGGGATGACGTGTTTATAATTTTCTGTAAACTTGTTTTCCACACGTCTGGTAACTTCGGGCATTGATCCGGTGCGAGGAATATCGAAATTCCAACCGGGTAACGAACCACGTTCATAGATGGAAAAACAGTGAAGTGCATTTGCAACAAGCATGCATTGCGCGATTCGGTTTCAGTCTATGGATTTCCGAATGCTCGAAGTAAAAAGTAGGTCGACGGCGGCGCAACATTGACTGATGTTCTGTGGCTGAGGTATCACCTACCATCAAGTGAACCTCATGCTCGTCTGTTGATACCGAACATGATGACTATTATTCTGTACTAGCAAAACGCCCGGGCTTCGCACGTATGTAGATGTACTATAGTCTATACAAACAATTTATGTTACTCGCTGATATTATAGGTTTCTATTTGTGAAAGAATGTTTAAAATCGGTCGAGTTGTTTTTGAGTTAAATCGTAAACTAACAAACAAAACTTTCCTCTTTATAATATTAGTATGTATTCAGTAAACATTTTTTTGTAAAGATTGCTTGAATTATTGAAACAGCAGTTAGGCTTAGTGGAAAGCAGGATTTTTTTAAATATGCTAATATTATTTCATACATAATTAAAATATTCATCTCAAATATTAATTTATTAAAATCCCATGATTTTAATAAATTAATATTTTTTTTAAATTGGGTCATGTCTTGGTTATAAAAAAAACAAATTTTATTTTACACAAATTATTTATTAGTATATTTATTATATATTAGTATATTATTTACGAATATCCATCGTAACAGCTGTTCCAAATAGCATGCGGGCCTCAAAAACGTCTAAGAAATTCAGCCGGTTTACATATCTATGACCATACTTACAAAGGCCACTTTTGGAAGCATTGCATCTACGTATACATTTATATAAACGTATAGTTATATATATCTAGTTATAGGTACATATAATAATCAAAATTTCTGTACATTAATAAATTTTACCAGAAAGATTAAAGAGGAAGAAGGAATTATACCTACATAAAAATCATTTAAACTATTTTTGTTTATATTTTGTCCACGCTAATTTCTGAAGATATTGAACTGATATTCATGTAACACAGATTAACATTAACACACAAAGATAGCGCTTAATCATCGGCATCACTTCATCATTTCATCATTTAAATAGCTTAGCTGTAGTTGAGACCCACACGAACAAAGTCGCCGGCACATTTTATTTATTTTTATTTTATTTCATCGTTTTATTCTTTATGGGTATTTTAAAACACTTAAATAACGTATTTTTGTTTCATTGATAATAATATAATAATT
Source organism: Anthocharis cardamines (assembly GCA_905404175.1). Classification (NCBI taxonomy): domain Eukaryota; kingdom Metazoa; phylum Arthropoda; class Insecta; order Lepidoptera; family Pieridae; genus Anthocharis; species Anthocharis cardamines. Next base: position 1,028,159 of record FR989972.1, on the reverse strand, counting down.
GCTAATGCAATTCTATCGATTCGATTCAAATTTTTATCGCTCATAATACGAGTATTTATATTTTTTTTGTTTATTCTGAACTTTAAATTATTTTCCTAATAAGTTGTGAAATGGCGGTTATATAATCCTTTCTGGCTGTTAGCCAATTTATTATGTGAATAGGAAAAAAATAAGTTTAACATATTTTTTATTCACAAATATCGAATAACAAGAGACGTTTAAATACGTGTTTATAATTTTCTGTATGTCTTCCCCACGTTTGGTAACTTCGAGCAATGATCGGGTAGAAGGAATATCGAACTTCCGACCGGGTAACGAACCACCGTTCATAGATGGAAAAACCGTGAAGTGCATATTGCGCGTTTCGGTTTCAGTCTATGGATTTCGGAATGCTCGAAGTAAAAAGAAGGCTGAGGATCTACCATCAAGTGAACCTCATGCTCGTCTGTCGATATCTAACATAAAAAAAACATGCTTTCTTTTAATTAATTAACCATTTTCCATGACTTTTCTTTCATCAGGAAAGTGACACGGCCCGCGCTAAGCTCACGAAGGAATTGGAAGGCCTGGTCAACGAGAGAGACGTGGTGGGGGCGCAACTCGTGCGCAGGAACGACGAGATATCTCTACTCTATGAGAAAATTCGTATACTGGAAGTGACTCTACATAGAGGTAAGTTCGATCACGGTGGCGCGGCGTTGAATTCCAAGCAGGGACTGAAACCGGTTAATTTTTACTTTAAAATATATTAGTTTTAAAGAGTAATACACACTAAACTAACCACAGTAATTTGTTTCAGTAAATATGAATAAAAACAAAAGAATATTAACAAAAACCTTTATTATACCGGTATAACTCCCATAGAAAATTAACCGGTATTCAGTCCCTGATTCCAAGTGTTTATATAATATGTACGTACATGCACCTGTTAAGGAATGAGAGGCCGGTATATTGTGCAGATTACGCGAGTCCATTTAGTTACGGATCCCCGAAAAAAAGGCCGACAATGGTTGATTATCACCTATCATCAAGTGAGCTAAAATGCCCATTTACACGATGAAAGTTTGAAATGATGAGAGTAAGAAAACTTGCATGGTCTAAACTCGTAACATTCTTAATCTGTCATATTAGTTTTGTTTTAATATTTTCATTGGTGTTAATGTCTGCATTTGTAAGCAATTTCAATTGATTTAATAACGGTCAAGTCATAATCAATTCCACATTCTTTTGGTCTTAAAACAAGGCCCAAACACGAACGAACTTACGAAAAACCACACGTATATTTTTTTTATATTTTTATTTATAAAAATACATTCATATCGTCAAACTCTCACTTGAATGAGAAATCAATTGAAATTGATACAAATGCAGAATTTAAGCGTGCTATGGAGCAAAATACGTTCAAACCGGACATACATAGCTCCATTTCTAATTTTCAGTAGCCTCCAATACTATTGTCTTTTATTAACGCGAGTATCACACATTTAAATAAAATACTGTATACCGGATTAAAACGCGATTTATTATTTAAATTATTTATCCCGACGTTTCGGATGCTTTTCAGCAACCGTGGTCGCGGGAGACTGAAAGATGACAGTTGTCTTATATTTAAAATGTCACAAAGTTGCCATATTTAATTCAATTAAATTAAAAAAAATATAATCTATTAATTTAGGTAACACAATGTACACCTATGAACGTGAATAAAAAATAATACATATTAAATTACTAATATTACTAATATTAAATGCTTCTAATTTTACATTTACTACCAGTTCACAAATCAAGGGCGTAGAGCGTACGAGAAGAACTGGCAAGAAACTCGCCGCCACTCTTTTTAATCGCCAAGTTTTTGTTTTACAATCTTTACATATTAACGCCATCTATTCCTACGGAGTTGATATTGACTGTAATTTTCTATATTATGACAATATTGACTAACGGTGTCCTCTTGTTTTTTAGTATGTTTGATTTGGGGCTTTAGATTTTTAATTACTGGATCCCAGGTGTTAGAAAGTCTCAAACCATCTTCTCTATTGAAGTTAGGATGTTTTTTAATTTCAATAGCCTCACGTACTAGTCTGGGAAAGAATCTACTTTCTCTTGCAAGGATTTTCGGTTGGTCGAAACGTATGTAGTGGTTTGGTTTATCCAGAGTGTGTTCACATACTGCTGATTTAGAGTGACGTCTGTGTTTGATATCCGCAATGTGTTCCTTAAGTCGGTTTGAAATGCTACGTTTAGTTTGCCCAATGTAGGATAAACCACAGTCACAATCCAGTTTATATACACCTGGATCTTGCGACCACGGTTGCTGAAAAGCATCCGAAACGTCGGGATAAATAATTTAAATAATAAATCGCGTTTTAATCCGGTATACAGTAGCCTCCAATACCTAGTAACTTCATATAAGTTATTGATAGAAATACTGATGATATATATAATTATATAATATTTCAGGCGAACGGCAGTATGAGCAGAGGGTGGAAGACATTCGTCTACTGCGGCTGGAGATAATAAGGCTTCGAAAAGAAAAAAATCTCCTCTCTAAAGGCATTGAGAATATGACTGATCTAAGATTGGAGGTGAGATTTTATCCGCATTATTTGCGCCGTAAAATTGATATCCATTGTTTGTTATTGTTAAATATAGCTCATGTAGCCTTGTGGTTTGATAATGTTAATAACGCTGAATTAAGGTGTCAGCCATTTATGGATAAACGTGATTTCCTTAAGTATGGTTGCATTGAGCATTCAAAGGGTGAGAGAAATATCAATACTGCGCTGGTAATGGACACTCATTGTTCTTAATCGAAAGCTCAAAGTAAAAATTGGACAGAGCTTCATTGATTGATGATTGCTGAGATATTACTTCATTCCCACTGAATCCCACTTACCTGTCGATTAAGGATAGGTATAAATAAAAAAAATGGTTATCAAGTAAGGTTGATAGATACAATAATAAGTTCAAACCTTTTAAAATTACTAGTTATGTCAAAAAGTGTGACATAGTATTTTTCTGGCAGTAAAATAGGCCGCTGTTTGTTCTATATCATATCGTCTTTTTGCTGAGTTTTGATATAAATGATGGAGAATAGATGAATACCCAATAATAATCATTATAATTATTTTCAGTTTTTTTTTCTGTGTGATATCCCGAGAATTTTCAATTTTTTTTTGTTTTATTATTACTAATGATGGCTTATGGCAGGTGTTCAACTTGGAACGCGAGCTCGGTCGTGAGAGGCTGCGGGTTCGAGCTCTGGAGGAGGCACTAGAGACGCCGCTCAATGTGCACCGCTGGCGGAAACTGCAGGGAACGGACCCGGAGAGTGTTCATCTCACACAGAAACTCAGGCTGACACAGAAGTAAGAGTGACTTAAAAAGTGCTCGAAGTAAAAATTAGGTCGGCAGCGCATCATTGACTGATGTTTTGTGACTGAGGTATCACCTACCATCAAGTGAACCTTATGCTCGTCTGTCGATATCAGACATAATAAAAAAATCTGTTAGGTACTTCCCCGTCTTTATATTTTTTATAGCAAACGGGCTGGTGGCTCACATTATGGTATAAGTAATCACCGTACATACAGTTGTGGTCATATAATTAAGAACGCTTACATGAAGACAACATTTTTTACAAACAGCGTCGCAAAACATAACGCATTTACGTTCTTTTATTTTTTATGGTATTGCAAAATATTGCCATACTATTTGTACATTAATTATGCACATGAGTAATTTAAAAATAATCCAGATAAGTTTTATATGGTATATAAATGTAGTACCTGAACGTAGGTCGTACCCCTACTGGCTGGTCACATAATTAAGAACGCTGAATAATTTTAAAGATTTTTGAAATTTTAATAAAGAAAACCTTTGGGCTTGGTTACCTTTAGTATCTATAACTTTGGCAACATTAATTGTTGTAAAAATAATAAATCATGCTTATTTCCTATAAAACAATGGGAAAAGTTAAAGTTGTGATAAGTCTAGAATAAGATAGTTATAATAAAACTTCGCGAGAACAACTGGTCGTATAAAAAGATAGCAGACCATCTTCAGTGCTCCAAAACCATGGTTTTCCATGCTGTTAAGCATTTTAGAACATATGAAACTATTTCAAATAAACCGCGTGGGTTTAAAAAGAGGAAGTCATCTCCTCGAGGGGATAGAAAGATAGTTCTTTTGGTCAAGCAGTTTCCATTTAAAAGGTCCAATGAGATAAAAAAATATTTTTTTGGCGAGAACAACCTCTCGGCAACCTCGACACGCACGGCACAAAGGCGTTTGTTAGAAGAATGTTTGTTTGGAAGGATAGCGCGGAAGATATTCACGTTGACATCGCGCCTTAGACATGCTCGTCTTGAATTTGCAATAAGATATGAGAACTGGACAGTCAGATAATGGAAAAATGTCCTTTTCTCTTATGAAACTAAAACAAATAGGCTTTTCTGTGATGCAACCAATGCGTCATACGCCCTTCGAATAAAGCATTTGACCCTCAATTCAGAAAAGTAACGTTAAAGCATGCCAGTCCACATGTGAATATTTGGGGGTGCTTTTCTGGCCATGGAATCGGACCTGTTAGGCTCATAGAAGGAAACACAGATCAATTCCAGTACAAAACTATACCAGAGTAAACAATATTACCCTTTGCTGAGGACGTACTGCCTGTCATTTGGACATTCCAGCACGACGATGACCCTAAACATACTGCACACAGTAAAGGAATTCCTCGACTCACAATTTGTTTTTGTCTTAGAGTGGTCATCTTATAGCCCGGATTTAAATCCCATTGAGAACATTTAGTGTGAGGTTAAGAAAAGGGTATCAAATAGGCAATGTAGCAGTTTAAGAGAGCTATACGCGGAAATTTTTAGAAGAATGGAACTCTATTTCTGTTGAAAAATGTCAAAAAATTATAGAGTCAATCATGTCGATATCAAAAGCTGTGGATATGCTAATAAGTATTAATTTTAGGCTTAAAAGGTATCCATTTGCACTATGTATCGCAAGTGATCCTGTATAGTGTAACTCTATTAACTAAAATTTAATTTGATACAATTTTATCGAATAATTTTTGGGTCGTTCTTAATTATTTGTCCAGTTTCGTTTCTATGTAAATTGTTACTATTTTTATTAAATGTACATAAGTCAAAAAATCTGCATGTTTTTTATATCGTTTTTCGTAATTTAGTGAGCTTTTTTCATATGCCTTTTCCGTAATTCAACAAATAACTTCTGGGTAGTATCTAACACAAAAATATCACACGTTTGATAAGAAATTCTCTGAAACTAAAAATCGTTCTTAATTATATGACCACAACTGTAGATATCCGCAACACCAGAAGGCTTGCAGGTGCGTTGCCAGCCTTTAAGGAAGACCCTTAATCTATTATCAACTAACTTCCATTGATAGATAATTATCATAACAGCGTTTTTATTTCTCAGTAAATTTGGGCAATAATCTATTCTATAACTTCCTTGTAAACAGTAGCATACTGGACAATATGTTAGAACAATTGTACACCTCCTATTTCCTTGCAAACATTTGTCAACTATTTCTAAAAAAGATCAATTATTATCTCGACATAAAACTATAAATGAAATTGTAGGTGCAGTTTACTTATTGTTATAAGATTATTAGTTGTCGAAATATGACTCTTATTATTATAATATAAGATATTATGTTGATGAAAGCGCACTGCATGTCCAACCTCAAAAAGGGACTGCTGAAATACAGCAATACTGAACTGAATGAAGCAGACCGAAATGGAATAGATTAAAACAGTAAATTACGAATCCGAACTACATGTGTGATCGAATCGCATCTCTAATTAATTCTTAGGCACATGAAACTTCTGCCACAATATCCAACTCTACTTTTGAATCTCAGGAAGGTGTTAGCGCAGAGTGAAATGCTGGTAGCGAAAGAGCGCGAGTTAAAAGAGACAAGGAATTTGTACGGCGCAGTCAAGGACATGCTTGCGTTACAGCCGAGTCCAGAAATACAGGTGTGTTATACGTCTTAATTAGTGATGTGTCTGATCGAATACGTATAGTACTATGGAAACGATATATAAGTGTACGAATTCAGCCGCTCAGAAAATAGATACCTACTGTTGTTGAAGTCCTATGCAAAGACTAACTTAAGAATAAGAACACTTTGAGTGCCATGGTTACAAGTAATAAGGATAAATTCTAATTAGTATTATGAACTTATTTTACAGCAAACTTTGAACAGAACACAGCGTGCCTTAGCTCAAAGGACATCTAAAATGAAATGTCTTATAGCTGGTGAGTTTCACATCTATAACATAATAGATTGTCATCCGGTAGATTCTAACCAATTCATATTTATGTAAGCAGCCATTTTTGAGATAATCGTAAACAGTTTTCGCTCGGTTTCATTCTCCCAGTCCGACTAAAACTTCGCGTGTTTTTACTGGAGGCGTCACGTACACGTCAATATCAATAATATCCCAATTAATATTTATCTATAAATGCCCATTTACATGATGCAAGTTTCTTGCCTGTTGCATACAATAAATGACTTGCATTGTCTAAACAACACGTAACATTCTCGATCTGTTAATCAAGTTTTGTTCAATACTTTTCTTGATGTAAACAGCACATAATATCCCAATGTAAACAGTTGCTTACAATTCTTAGATGTCAATTATTGCGCTTAAATTATTGCTCTTGTATGTACAAGAAAATGGCATAATCTAAATAGGCCTTTATACGGTAAGTTAATGTTTTTAGAACTAAGCATGCGTGAGAAACAAGTGACAGATCTGCGGTTAGAACTCGACAAAGTGAACGAGGAGTTGAACAACTTCAAGCAGAAGTACTACGAAATGAAGAGAGCGCTCGACGCTGACGAGGCGAGGCGGTTGAAGGTGCCCACGCCTGCCACTCCCGTCTGAGTAGTTAGAAGCATTTATATCGGTTCTTATACAAAAAAACTAAGACTGAATTAAAGGAATAAAAGTCCCGGACCTTAACATGGCTGAAGCATTATATTTGCAGGAAGCTTTCGATGACAGAGCGAGACAAAGCTAAAGCTATGCCAAGTTGTCTTTTTTTCCAATTTGATTTTGTACTGATGTTAGATTCTGGTACAACTTCTGTTTCTACGATTTTCCTAGACGTAGCAGAGTCGATTGTAGTACCCTTGCAAAAATTGAATGCTTAGTAAACTGTATTATTACAGTCAAATCAGAAAAAAATATCTAACTTTTTTCTAGTTAAATGTTTTCTATATAAATAACAGTTTTATACCATTTTATTATATAAGGGACAGTGTGCAATAATTGTTTACTTAGACTTATTGTGCCAAATCATTTTGATCTCATATTTTACAATACTTTATAGGCACAAATTCTATGGCTGTTATTAATCTTTGTAATCAAACAAAATACCAACCTCAATGGCAATTGTATTGTTGTAGATATATATCGACAGTTAAAAGGGCTTAACATTTTGGTCGAAAATGAATACCATCCTACTTAAAATGTTCTTCTCTTTCGAATGCGAAATCGAAATCTCACACCCATGGCACTACGACTTTTTTGTCACTGCCCAAACAAAAACCTACGTTTTCGAAGGGCCCTTTGAACTTAATGAACTTTAAACAGCTCTCCTGAACAATTTGGATCCCATTACCTTTTATTTATTAATTTATTACAATTTTTATAACTATATATTAACAGCTATTGGCCAAATCATGTAGTTATTATTTTTTTTAAAACTACTGGTACCTACTTATTTTCTAAAAAGGACAAACACATTTTGATAAAAATATCGGCCGTTATACCAAATATTTCAGCATTTTTATACTGAGCTACATATTTATTGAGTAACCTCAGGGCCGACTGTGTTGGAGCGTGATAAACCACCTGTTTTAACCGTCGATATGTATTCTATGGAGTATCAGGTGATTGATGAAATAAAACACAACACTAATTAATCCGAAAACAATAGTTTTATTTAAGAACTTTTTCACTTTCTCATAAAATATACACATTGTTTTTGTCATTAAACTAAACTGTAAGTAAATACTAATTTAAATACCAATTTCTCGTTCGGATCCACCAGAGATTTTGGCCCGCTATTGCGTCTCTAACTTACGATCGATTGGTGTTCGCTCATGTACAAATTACTTAAACGCTATTTAGAAAAGAAAAAAAATCAAAAATCAAAAGCATGTTTTTTGTACATTCTCAAAATAGAAAAAAAAAACACAAGAGCATCCTGTTTTCTCTTTAATAAAGTGTGATGATATTCCTACAGTCGTTTGTCTTAAAAATAATACGAATGCATGCGGCATCTCGAGCGGGATTGTATACACAAATGAGTTCAAATGCTTATCCGAGTGCTGGCCAGCGCTGGTCCACGTTGGTCCACGCTGGCCCACCCTAGTCCACGCTGGCGAGACAAGCATTGTTCGACCACAATATAGTTGTACACAAATAAATACGATACAAATCAATCAAATCACATTTTATACATCATCGTCTATATTGCAACAACCGTCTATGCAATCTTTATTATGAAACATAATAAATTATTCTAGGGACAAACACATTTCTAGACAGTGGAAATGATATTTTTGTATCAATAATTTAGTATTTTATAATAAATCAGATTATACCTATATAATAACAGCATTCTTTGATAAATCCGTGTCTCAAAATCCATCGACACACAATTTGTTTGAATCAGTCAAAAATTTTATCATCAAGATAAGTAAGTATATGCAAGTGTTGAAGATTCAAGTAATGCAAATAATGTGCCGATCATTTAGAGACCTCTACGGCTGTACTCTGTTAACAAAATTAATCATTAGAGCTCTTCTGTCTCTTTTCATTGAATAGTTATGAAAGGGACAGGTGACATACTAAATGTAAGCGACTGAATACAGCCGCTAATTTATCCAAACACTTGTCTCCGCAGCGTCGAACAAAACACAAATTGCACAGAGCGATGAATTTAACTTTGAAACGAAAACTGATCGTACACATCTCTCCGCCGGGGCCCCAATCGGGGCCCCTGAAGCTTAAGAATAATCGCCCGATATACCGCCAAGCCCAACCCTCGACACGATACGGCGATAAAAGCTCCGAAACTGATTACCAGCGGCTCCCAGAATCTCAGGGCTTATGGAGCCCCCTACATTTGTAGTGTCCTTGGATTAACTTAGCCAACTGCAAATACCCAAATTAAATAGCTATATCGGACCCCCGAAATTTACATTTATTTAACAAGTTACAGACTTTTGAATAAAATTTCTTACAAATAGCTATCGGGATCCCACACAAACACAATCCGTATTGTCTCTTAGCACATTGTGAACGGGGCCCCGAACGCGTTTCACAATAATATCGGGGCCCCTGACCACTAAGCACGGTCTCTATAACAGGGGACACCAAACATTCAATAATCCACATTCCAATTCCAAGTGGGGCCCCAACCGGCGCGCGGGGCCCGTGGGGTCCTAGAGTTCCAGCGGCCCGCGGTATACACACGCATCGATACATTCCTTGCACTTAACTAAAATCAACTATACGTTTAGAGGTCGCACACGTCATTCACTCGGTCACTGTCCCGCGCACGGCTCGGTCGGCTTACATTAAGGGGGGATATTACGCTGAATAAAACTATTGTTTGTATGTTTGTCTGTGTTCGGTGCGGTACTGTAACGTACTGCGCCTAGTGCACGTCGGAGCTCTCCTGCTTCATTTGATGGTTAGCCGGGTCTGATGTGTTTATTGGCGGCTGGGAACAAAAATTGCTTCATTAAATTATGAAAATGTCATATTAAATTAATTCTATTATTGTTGAGTATGCACGCTTCGACTGTATAAGAAAATTATCTAACTATTATCTATAATACTGCCATCAGCTTCACTCGCATAGACTAGATTTTTTAAATGATATCGTCAGACGAGCATGAGGTTCACTTGATGGTAGGTGATATCTCAGCCACATAATATCAGTCAACGATGCGTTGTCGTCCTACTCTTTACTTCGAGCATCGATTCGGAAATCCATAGGCTGAAACCGAAACGCGCAACGTGCACTTCACGGTTTTTTTCATCTATGAATGATGGTTAATACCGGTCGGAATTTCGATGGTCCCTACGTACATAATATTGTTTGTGGGTGTGTATGCATGTGTGTGCAGGATATGTGTGTGTGAGTATGCTAGCGGTGCTATGCATGTGTATAGGTGTATGATTTATATGTGTATGTGTGTGTGTGGGTGTATGAGTTGTGTGTGTGCTAGTTTAGTCTCCACTGACCAGCGAGATGGGCGGCTGCGGGTTGGAGGGCTGCGGGTTGGAGGGCTGCGGCGGGATGGCGGGCGGCTCGTGCACGGCGGTGGTGGAGTGCGCCGCCTGCGTGCCGCTGTAGTAGCCGCCGTTCATGCCCTCGCTGCTGTACGGGGCGGGCGGCGCGCTGGCGATCGGCCCGCCCGGCGCCGAGCTGCCCGCCAGGAAGTAGTCCTGTTGAAGCGACCATACGCTATTAGTTAAGTCTATTCACTATTTTTTATTAGTTAACACGTTGAACGCCAACACGGTCAGTGCTGACCGACGGTAAACTATCCCTTTAGGCCAAGCAAAAATCACAGTTCTATCCAAATTTACAAAAGCTTTTTTAATTAGATACATATATCTAATGTCCAAATTTATGATTTTATTAACAAAAGTCAACTTCAGTCATTATTTTTAACTAAAGTTGACTTGTAAACGTCACTGCACTGACCGATGTGGCCTGAACGGGAAGATGCATATTTTTTGGTGATCGTGTTAAGTCATCCGAGGCTGATTTATTTTGTGACAGCCTCCTTGTTTTTAAATGTAAGATATGTATTTCTATTTTTTGCTTTCATTCTATAACGTTTATAGCATTTACCTAAGTCTGTTGTGTTACATAAATGCCCTTAGAGAATTTGTTAAATAATGCTGTGTGAACCTATCATTGACGCATATACTGGACCTATTTCTTTCTAATATTGTTAATGTAATATGTATTGTATGTGTTCTTTGTGCACCTATTAAATAATAAATAAATTCTAGTGTCTACTAGATTCTATAACGGCTATATGTAACTTTTACCTTGTTTATAATAAATATTACTCTGCCTTGTCGATACAAATATTATAAAGAGGAAAAATTTGTTTGTCTGTTACAATTTAACTCAAAAATTCCTTCACCAATAGAAATTATCAGCGAGTAAGTTACATAGGCTATATATTTTTTGCGTATAATACATCTACATCTACATTGCACCCGTGCGAAGCTGGAGCCGAATGCTAGTTTATAATAAACAAAGGCCTTTCCCACTCATTACAATATATCCATTTAATATACCTGCCTTTTATTGTAATATTTTACCGGTGATTCCAGTAAGTACCTTGCTGTGTTTCAGCTCAATGTGTAGACCTGTTCTCTCACAAACTACAACTACAATACTCCTCTTAGAGCTCGTCGGAGAGCCCCATATAGATATCCGTTCCCACGTTACCTTATTGACACAGTTCCGCAGACAGTCGGGTATGCGGCCGACGATGGCCCGCCGTATCTCCGAGGCGGCCATCTCGCGCAACTCCTGCGCCGACGCGTCCGAGTAGAAGGCCGCGTGCGGCGTGCACAGCAGGTTGAGAGCGTCTTTCAGAGGACCCTGGAATTAAGTACAGACATCCATCAGTTAGATTTATTACGTAGATTATTTTAGAATACTGTATGGAAAATGGTTGGATCAGATGTTTTATTTAATTAGGATTTTTTTACTATGTTGAGGAAGGGTTCTAGTCCATAACACAATCCTCGTTATAATTCCTCATTTATTTTTAATATAACATCGTATTTACTCATGCTTTTTGGTGAATTGTTTGTAGCGTGTGTATTATGGTGTTTCGTGTTGTTGTGTGTGTGTGTGTGTGTCGTGTTAATGTGTGTGTGTCGTGTTAATGTGTGTGTGTTACCTGGAAGACGTTGAAGGGCTCGTTCTCGTGCACATCTAGCGCGGCGGCGCGGATGCGGCCTTGCTTGAGCGCGGCAGCGAGCGCCTCGTCGTCGACGAGACCGCCCCGAGCCGTGTTCACTAGGAACGCGCCTAGACAAACAAACAGTTACATTAAATATAGTCAATTTACTATGACTAACCAAATTTAAAAACTGCGGATTGACAATGTCTTATGCGTTTATTGCTCACTCTACTTGATTTTTACTCAATCTTAGAAAACACTATGTCGCGGTTTTTAATCATAAACTTAAAACGATGACACAAATTTTGATAACCCCAAAATATTCTAGAAATGTCTTGTCTTTATGGCAAATGGTTCGGCCTAGTTAATTGTTTAGAATTTAGATATATGATTCCCAAAGTGGTCTATATCAACCCTCAGGAGTCTAATCTTTCTAGTGAAGTACATCATCTGTCTAATAAACAATTTTAGAAAATTCATCAATATCAAAGATAACTAGAGCCAAGAGATAAAAGTTTGTAGCCAAATAAATATTTCAAACTTTAACTTTTGTCTGATTAAATGTACTGTAATTGCAGACAAGAATCTATAATACAGAATGCTTACATTCGATTCTTAAACTAAAAAACTATGCAATAACTAACCTGGACGCATTTGTTTAATAGTAAACTCATTGATAAGGTGATGATTGTGTTCATTTAAGCTGCAATGTAATGATACACAATCACTCTGGAATAAGAGGTCCTGAAACAAATAATAAAATTATTATAAAACAAATATTACATGTCGGGAAGTTGTACATAACAATATACAGTCAACCCTCCTATAACGCGGTGAGTGCGTACCGCGTTATATGGAAACCGCGCTATAAGAAACTCGGATTAACCGTACAAACCAGGCTAATTCGTAGCGCGTTCTATGGAAACCGTCTACCGCGTTGTATGGAAACCGCGCTATAAGAAACGCAGAATTAGTACAAATCACATCATTCGTACCGCGTTATATGGAGACCAATAAAGACAAGATAAATTATAAATTATTTTTATTGAATTGAAGAGTTTGTATAAAGAAACTAGTGACCCGCCCCGGCTTCGCACGTGTCTAGATTTTTTGACAAAAAAAAAATATCTTATATATAAAATTTCCATGTCACAATGTTAGTCTTCATCAGGTGAGCCGCAGGCTCGTTTGCCCCCTATATTATAAAAAAAATCAAAAATAGGAGGGCTGTCGCATTTTCAGCTCCGCGTTATATGGAAACCGCGTTCTGAGAGTACCGCGTTATAGGAGGGCTGTCGCATTTTCAGCTCCGCGTTATATGGAAACCGCGTTCTGAGAGTACCGCGTTATAGGAGGGCTGTCGCATTTTCAGCTCCGCGTTATATGGAAACCGCGTTCTGAGAGTACCGCGTTATAGGAGGGCTGTCGCATTTTCAGCTCCGCGTTATATGGAAACCGCGTTCTGAGAGTACCGCGTTATAGGAGGGCTGTCGCATTTTCACCTCCGCGTTATATGGAAACCGCGTTCTGAGAGTACCGCGTTATAGGAGGGTCGACTGTATTATGATTTGATTGAGGATATACAATTATGAGCAAAACTGAACACACTTTAATATGTTGTTATGGTTTATATTTACAAAACTGAAGGTAGATGAAAATATGATTTCAAAAATTTAATACGACATTCGATGCTTTATCTATTTATTTGAATTGGACTAATTCTTTGTCTGGCTTACCGTCCTGATACTAGAATTGTTTATACTCAGTTTTGCACTGCATTTGTAAACGCAAAGATATTACGGATAATTCCGCGTATAAGATAAAATACTGTTTAAACTATATATTCGTTATGTAGGCAGCAGATAATAATACAAATTTTAGTGTATCCAGACTTCATATACAAAAAAGTGAAAAACATGGAAATAGTTTGGGAGCCTCAGCCGTAGATCAATCAAACAGTCTCACAGTTGTCACAAGCCATACCTGTAAGGTATACACCCTGGTGAGACCGAGCGACTTCTCGATCCCGTCGGGCAGGTACGGGTCGTAGAAGATGACCGTGAAGCCGAACGCCTTCGCCCGCAACGCGACCGCCGACCCGATGCGCCCGAGCCCCACGATGCCGAGCGTGTCGCCGCGGATGCGCGCGCAGCCCGCCGCCGCCTCACGGACCTGCTCCGGACCTGCGATTGTAACAAGACTTAAGTGTCTGGACTCCTTTGTAAGGTTGAAATATATTTTTTTTATGTTTGATTTTGACAGACGAGCATGAGGTTCACTTGATGGTGACGGTGATACCTCAGCCACAGAACTTCCGTCAATGATGCGCTGTCGACCGAATTTTTACGAGCATTTGGAACATCTATTCAAGACGCATCTCATCTTGAGTATTTACAATTTAATCTAAGGCCAAAGCATGAACAAGTTGTCTCCGTTATCTTAGTGAGACTATCACAAGCCAACCTATACAACTGTTGTTGAATTAGATTGGATCTCCAAAACGAAATAGCTAGTCGTCCAAATCTACATACAAACATACATCACGCCTCTTTCCCATTGAGGTAGGGAGATATCACATTCTTTCCTTTTTATCAATGCTTTCCATTATCATTCCAAATCTATTTAGAATTATGCTTCTTACAGAAAGTTGTTTTACCGACAAAGCCAAACTACTTTGAAAGCTCCTAAGATCTCGCCGCGACAACCTGTATACTAAATGGGTATAGGAAAACCTCGTTCTGTGTCAATTTCAATTACAATACTGATAGTGTCTTATCTTTGAAATATCCCTTAAATGGCTTTAGGTAATGTTCCTCAGGCTTACAGTTTATAGCGACACTCACTTCGGCACCAAGTATTTCGTAAAAGCGTGTTTCTTGTTAAACATAATGATGACATCTAAACTTTTAACCTAATTATAATAGTTGTTTGTATATCAAAAATTGTATCTATTTCAAAAACAGATTGACATATTTTTGTTAAGTTCAAAAATTATAATTGGACGCTGTTAAGCAATACAGTGTCAACCCACATGGTTGCCATTTTCAGAAATTTGAGTTTTAAGTTTTAATTAGGTTTTATTAAACTTCTTTTAAAAAGTAACAGAAATAATAGATTTTTTTGTAATTATTATGATTACATTAAATGTATATCGTTCGTCATGGTAGCAATCAAAGTAATAGAATTTAGTGCATTATTGTTAAATATTCTAAACATGTGAGGGTTTCATGCCCACTAGTTTTTTCCATATTATTGCTATTAAAACGATTTAAATCATATATATATATTTTGAAATATGTACTCCAGGCTCCAGCTCATAAGGAAGCGATTGTTATCAAAATTTAAATTTTTATTATTTTGTGGGTTAACAGCGTCCAATAAAGATATGTATGTATCCAGGGAAAACACAACACAAATGTGTAGAGTTAGTTACCTGTGAACTTCTTGCCGTCTCGGACCATGTTCGCGAGCCAGTAGGTCCGCCGATACAGGTTCAGGATGAGACACAGCGTCGTGTCGGCCACCTCCTCCACACCGTAGCCGGGCACGTTGCATACCGCTATACCTGCAAGTGGGAACAACTCCTGTTATACTACGCTACGAGATTTAAGCCCCTATGACGCAAAGCGTGACTCAAGTTTGAATCTTATTTTAGTAATTATGAAAACACTAGTAACACCGGCTACGCAAGGGTGCAATGTAGATGTACAAACGCAAACGTACCCTCGACGCCGACGTGGGCTATGATCGACAGCAAGACAGAAAATAGCTCACAGAAAAATACAAAATTAACTATTAAATCATTACTTTACTGTGTTTTATTAAGACATCTTAAAAACTGAATCTCCAATCATTACTTTATTGTACAAAGCAAAGAAAATTTAACTTTAGTTATTCAAATATTTGATGATAAAAAACAACATAATTAATATCGATTTTCAGGCTCGACGTACAGGGCACGGAGATGCCGTTTTGACATGGCGGTCAAAAGGTTAATAAGAAATATTCAAGCCGCTTACGTCTCCGGTAAAATTTACTTGTGCCATTTTATGCAGTCAATAAATGACTTGATAACTAGAAACAAGCATTTTTACTGTAACCACAAATACACGTGTAAATTTAATTGTTTGGGAAAATATTTTCTCAGCGCAAAAACAAGTCACAACAAACAGTACTTAATTTAATAGCTGTAGCCACTTTACAATAATTATTTAATCATTCAATAAAGTAGATTAGTCATCAATAAAACTTCAATCAATAAAACGTTAATTTACTTATTCATTCAATGGAATCACTTTAAAAAACATACGTAAGAAATTAAGATTTAGTTGTCTATGTCTATAATAGAGATTAAAAATTCAACATAAAATAATTATAAGTATTATTCGATTTAGATTATATATCCGATTTTGAATTATATTTTACTCAGCTCTACATGGATGAAAATACATCCTTAAGACAAATAATGTAATTGCTATTACATTTCCATGTTATTCTTGTACTATCAAGTGTCAGACACCAACTACTTTTGGCTATGAATGTTGTTGGGCATATACATTGTATTGGGCATAGAAATTTCTTAATCTCAGGAGCGCACGCTAAGCACTACGCACACTAAAACATGTATATGTGCATGTTTGACAACATTCAGATAGAATATTATATAGTAGGAAATTCCCTCGGCGATAAACCTATATTAAGTACCTTAAAACGGCTAACAGCGCATCTGCAAATCCTCTGGACGCACTTAACCCCTAAGCACCCACTCACCTAATTCTCCAGCCGCTTTAACATCAATGTTATCGACGCCGGAGCCGATGCGCACAATAATCCTAAGCGCTTTGAATTTCTCAAGGTCCTCCTTGGTGAGTATGATGGTGTGCCACATGAGCGCACCCACCGCCTCGTTGAGGACCTTCTCGTGTATCTCCGAGGTGGACTGCGCGTCGCAGAACGCCACCGTCGCGACGTCTTTCAGTATTGGCATTTCGACGGTGCAGTCGCGACCGTCTAGTAGAGCCACTAAGGGCCTGGAAACAGAAACATACACATTAATTAATTATATTCGATAGATTCACTGTGTTCATGGCACTCGAGGTAACTTTTACCATAAAGTGCAGTTCAAACTAACATCTTACTAATAATATTTTAGATATCTACCATAAACACAATAAGAATGATTATTAACTAGGATCATTTTAAAGATGAGATCTTATAAAATTCAACCAAAACTCAACCTAGGAATAAGCTACAAGAGACAAAGTGAAGTCTAGTACTTTATTGTTTGTTGTTTATTGCAATAAAATTATAATAGTAAGAATGATTGAATCCTCTAATATAGAGTGATTTTTTAAACGGTTTTTTTCTATCTTTATTCCCCAAATTGGAAACCATAATAGCAGCAGTATTATGTTTTTTTTATGTTAGATATCGACAGACGAGCATGAGGTTCACTTGATGGTAGGTGATTGACAGAACATCAGTCAATGATGCGCTGTTGACCTACTTTTTACTTCGAGTATTCAGAAATCCATAGACTGAAACCGAAACGCGCAATATATTTCACGGTCTTTCGTTCGTTCGTTACCCGGTTGGAATTTCAGACATTCCTCCCACCCGACCAATTCCCGAAGTTAGGATTATGTGAATATGCAAATTACTTTAAGATAAAATATGCTATTCCGCGATGACAACCGACAAGTTTACATTAAGACGAAATAATATTACAAGTTTCCTTCTTCCCCTGTATATCATCGTACAAAATACATGTTTTAATTATATAAACAAAATACATACATGCACGCACACGGGTAATTAAATAAGTATACTTCAATATACCACATGATACCATACAAAACAAACATATTACAGATCACGCATCAATACGCATTGAAACACGATCTCCGCGGGGATCATTTCCATTGCAAATTAATTAAGTGGAAGGAAGTACTCCGACGGCACAAATTGCTATCGACCGGAGAGTCCTCTATGCGGACCCATTTCGCCGTTACGATGTACGTGCAGTAATTAATGGAATGAGAGATAGTTCTATCGCTCAACCACAGTCTGTTAACCATTGTAGTGGTAGAATATAACTAACTGTACAACCTGGATCAAAGTATAAACACTCACAGGAATGAGCGGCGGATATATATATTGTTTTTTTTAAAATAAAATACTAAAATCCATGATAATGCGAAATAAAATTTAAAAAAGACAACATATTAATAATTACTTATTTTTTTAACTAATTACGGAGGTAAGGTAACCTTTCTTGAAACTATGGCGGGAATATATCGTAAATCTTCAAGAACTTTTGATGTTTTAAAAAAATCATCGTTAAGAAGCATTGATTACAAGTCTTAAAACTTAGTTCGCGTCTTAAAATAATGTACTTTAGAGAACTGGTTATAAATTATTAAGAACAAACTCGTGGACCTCACGACTAACGCGATGAACGGTTTCTACATCTACGGAGTCTTAAGTGTTTCTCTCATTACGAATTGCCTACAGTCTCACAACTAGTCATCAATTCAGCAAGATTCTGCTACATTATAATAAATATTACCTCATATATCTTTTCAATACTTACAGTCCGTCTAGTTTACCTTCGTGGATTCCAATAAATTCAATACGGTTAAACAATACTTAACAATTCTGTATTTCTTTGTTTATACCTAACTATTTTTATGACTATGTGTAACATATTTTTCTTTTATCAGACAAATACAAGAACTTAACCAGATTAATTAATATATAAAAAAAAATCTTCTAGATAGGTTGAAAACAAAAACTATATTTTCTGTGTGCCAAAGCGGTAAGCCCTGGTTATTGTTTATCAAAAATTATAAACGTGTCAGAATTAACGCGTAAATAGTAAAATACGCGAAATATATAACCACACATAGTGACAACGATCTATTGTCTAGACGTATCAAGACTATACTTTACGGTCTCCTCTAACAAATAGATACAAATGCTATCTATAATCATCATGAGTAGTTGCATCTCCTCACTCGCTACTGTTATGACCCAACGTTAGAATATTCAGCAGAGAAAATACAGAAAATGCAGTAAAGCTGCATGCGATAATTATGTAAAACGTTGGTCTAATAAGCCGGATTATAGGAAGCGTACAAGCGTAGCGTCAAGTACAATGCGTTCAACCACGCACACACCAAGCCGATTAAAACTTTGCATATACGTAAAAGAAAACAACGAAGAATACAGACAGACTTGGGATTTTTACTGCATGATATAATAAAAACATATTATAATACTGTAGTGAGTAAAGTCAGCAACAAATATAGATAAGTACCATTCAAAGATAAAATTGTGAAATGCTTAACGTCCTTTTTTACTGACCGTACAAAAATATGACTAAACAAGATTCGACCCAATTAAAAGTGATGTCATAACTTTGCTATTTATAAAACAATGTGATAAGAAGTACAATACAATATTAGATTTAGGTAAAGGGCTGATTTTTAATCTTTGCAGCTAGTATTAAACAAATATTATTAATATTGACATTATGCAGATATAATTGTTTACAATTAAAAATCATACCTCGTCCACTATTATTGTACAAGTCTAATATTGTATAATTGTAATGCCTCAACAAAAAAGGATGTATAAATTAAATAAATACAAAACAATTGAAAATAAGACCCTAACATACAAAAAAAAATTGCATCAATAAATTTATTTATCCTCAAAACACGACCATTATCTAGCTCAAATTGCAAACACAAGAACCTACATTACAAGTTGGTCTACAGGCTAAAGTAATACTCCACTCCGGTTCAATAGTAGGAGTGAGGCGTATTTATCGTAACAGATATAAATAACAGGTATTCAAAGATAACAGATAACAGTTGTTCCTGCGGTTGTGATATATCTGTTGTTGAAAATATCATACAATACGAAATAACAACTGTTCAACAAATACAAGTAACAACCAAGCTATTACAAATCAACTGTGATTGTTACTGTCTCAGTTAAAGATCCATGATTGTCGCGTGTTAAAATGAGATGCACCTAGTATTTATTATCCAACAAAATACAATTGGATGTTTCACCTGAAATCACCTGGAAAAGTCACCCAGAAATTTTATCGTATTATCTGTAATTCCTTTAGTATCTAAATAACAGGCTGTTATTTAATAACAGATATTTACATCTGTTATTATTGAGTAACAGTAACAGGTATAACAGATATCATGTTTGACCTGTTATCCCATGTCTATTCAATACTACGTTTCAAATCAACAATCGATCGTTCGCGTGTGCGAGCTATAGCGAGTCGAAGCATTGACCGTTCGCCCTTCACCCGCCGCCTCCACGTATTAATTAGGCCCGACGTCACTCCGAGTCCGATCCGACTAATAATTTAAACTTTCGTCATAGCGGAGTTATTAGTGCCAGCGAAAGTTCCCGCAGACGCGGACGGAACGCGAAAGTAATTCCGAAATGGGTAGAGTTTTGCAGAAATTTCGCAAACTTCCCCCGCGGGGCACACGAAAACAGATTTGGCGTCAAACAATGGGGTGCCTCACCCCGGGTGGAAACCGACAACCCCTTCGGGCAAGTTTTGATGGAAAGCAAATAGGATTAGCGCGAGGAAAGAATAAGTTAACACAAAGCCAGTGGACGTAACGCGACTCTATCGTTTTTGTCAAACTTCGTGAAATTAGGTTGTTTGTGTGGACAGAGCTTTTAGTTTATCTTTGTCTAAATACATTCAAACTGTAACAAAGCTACGACTTTTGAATTTTTGATAAAGTTCCATACGTTATTAGTGTATGAGACTAGTTGCAATTCGAGTTTTTCTGTGTATATATAGCTGGGAAGCTTCTGAATAGTTTTAATGCAGTTTATGATTTTGTTTATTCAAGAAAGCTCTTAGGTATAAATAAGCATTATGTAAGTAGTTGTTTCTTACTTTTTAGTTAATTGTAGCAAAATTTTAATATTATGATTTGTTTGATCCATCATTTTTTTCTAAATTGTATTGTAGTATTACTGTAATTGCCATGCCAAGGCTTTATTGTAATTTTTTGTTGTAACCTTATATTAAATAAATAAAAAATACATCATATAAATATCGAAACATGATAATCGAGTGTTTGCAATCATAATATGGAAGGTTTTATTGCACTCGCCAAGACCGATCGTGCTAACCACGATTCCGTTTTAATTATTCATTGTATAAATCGTCTTCGCATCATTAAGCCTTAAAATGATATCGTAAAAAAATAAAACATTTTTGCAGTCGGAATGGCGATTTGCTCTGACTTCGCGTTTTTAACTCGACTTCTGTATTATAAAATAGCAACGAAACGCGGCAGATTTTTTTTTTACTGAATTCTAGGAATCTACGATTCTTTAACAAATTTACAATATTCTAGCTTAGTAAAGTAACATTTATTTCTGTTTATCTGATGATTAAAAGAAAAAAATGTTAAGTATTCTGTACTTGTTACATGTATTTGTTATCGATATCAATCGATACACAAGCCCGACGGAGCTACAACTGAGCCACAATAACAATGTCGAACAGCTACCGATTTCATGTAATTATATACTTCGAGCACTTAATAATGCATATTATGTTGAAATCGTTGTGGATGATAAAACTGAATTCAAATTCGAAAACTACTACTAAAACTATTTATTTTTAATATACAATATGAGGTCATAATTATACATAAAATATATGGTGTAACGCGGGGGAAGCTAATTGAGCTTTCGAGTGTATATACAGGGTCCTTGCGAACCTTTGCTGTGTATTTGCAGTTGTATAGGTTACTACTATTACACAAGAGGCCTCGTAATGGAAAACCTACATCTTGACATAAGTTTAATTGTTAACTGTATGCGTTCCGTCGTAAGTATTATTACACTATAATGAGGAGCCACTCACCTAGATTGTAGGGGTCCATTTGCGATGGGTCCCCGAATGCTATCCATGCGAGCTCTCTTTGGCAGCATCTTGCGTTTGTCCATTTAAAGCGGCAGAGCCGCTTTATTTACCGCTTCGCAGCGCGTCACCTGGAAAACACAGTTAAATACTAAGAAAATTTCCAGCGACTGAGACGTGTTTTGAAACCAGTGCTAGGTCGCACATAATGCCTTTAATAATTAACAATTATAATAAAGTAAATATGATACTCTAGAACGTAAAGTAGGTTAGATTTGATGGGTCTTTATCATTGACATAGTATTAAATGGACTTCGGGTCCGCGCTTAAATGTGTCCAAACAAAAAGAATAACAATTCTGTAAATGAGGAACAATCATCTGTCATTCTTTGTTTGATTGACTATTGTAACGCGCGCGACCAAATGACAGAATGGGCTATATATTCCTGAGTTAAGAAACTGACTCGGAGTTGAAAGCGGGCATCTTTCTTACAATAGCTATTCTTAGATGTTCTAAAGATATTTGTATGAAAATCCGCTACTTTTAACTAGAATGATCATACTATAGTATGTAAATGATAAAGGTAGCGCGCGCAGTGCTATAGCACTTCAAGTTCATTTGAAGTCTGATTCCGGGTGAATATATGGAGAGACCTTTAATGGATCTCTACTGTATCAAATGTAATGAAATCACTGTATATTAATTCACCTTTTCAATGTGGATACCGTGCATCAAGCGAGCAATACCCAACACTCGCCACGTTGTCTAGGCGTAACAAACGTTGGAACAAAGCCAACGTTACTGATAATAATTCCTAAATGAATCGTTTAACCTTTTTCCACTTATTCTATAACAAATAAGCTAGTTAGCTGAACAGCGGTGAGTTATAAACACCGAATAATGTGCATAAGCATTACCCTTACAAACGGGTAATGTGGCCCAAAAAAACCTCTCCGATCTAATAAATTCAGCTTGTATACCTTTTAGTTAACCGGATATAAAATACCCGACTCTCTGCTGCAGCGTTTAAAATATAAGGCGAGCACTGGAGCATGGCAAGATGCCATTTCGTGCTTAGTGGTACGTAGTTAAAAAAATAACTGTACATATCAAGTAAATACATGTGATACTTAGTACATTACTTATAGCGGGGAAGACAAATGTGTTTAATGCCTTCCGAAGGAATATCGGGTTAAACGACAACGGTTAAATTGACTTTGGTTGAAGAGAAAAATGTATATAAGATTGAAGCCGATTTGAGGAATTATTTCCTTTAGTATAAACTAGAAAGCACCACTGTTCCTGGTAAAATAGGCTGTTATTGATTTTCATATTTTAAATTAATTAAATGGAGTCGGGAATTTTAGGCATGCGCTGTTATCTGAAATGTGACTTTAACCGCGGAATACTGAAACGATAATCAAAATTTGAGGGCTTCTTAAAATGTTTCTGTCTTTCATTTTACCTTCGTAACGAAAGAGTTAGAGATACTTTTAAGTACACCTCAATGTTCGAGAATTAGGCCGTAAATGTTTTAATTCTATTAATACTAATAAATGTTTTAGTTCAGCGCGCCTGACATTGGGTATGATTACTACTGACACGATAAACCAAATTAAATAATTACTCACAATATCAATGTCATTAGGGTTGTTGTTTGGAAGCCGGTCGTGACGATCTCGACGCGTTCATTTTACCTGCAAAACATAATACATCTGTTAATGGTTACACTAGTCACCAGACTTGAAATTTAGTATAAGTAAAACTAGACAGGTCAGAACAGGTATGTCACAATACACTCTTAGAAATTTGAATATCCTTCTAGTATACATATAGCTTAAAATTGTGGGTTTTATTCGAATATTGAGTACATTCATTGCAATCAAAATATACCTTTAGTATATTATAACAAGTATATAGTTTATACCGACGCTTCTAATACTTTAAAATGATATTTCAAATATATAGGAGTAAACGATCTGCTCATACACTATCAATGTAAGGGCATAATGAATTGAAGAGCATAAAATGACTAGGGATTGCATGACAGTTTTCAAATAGAACAGATAATAATCTAACAAAAGAGAAACAGCGAATTAGTTGGTAAAATCTTGAAATATAAAGTACAATACATAATTAATCGGTCAGAAATAAATTAATTCCGCAAGCGGTTTTTTATTATCCGATATTTGCATTGTTTGAACTTCGTTAATATTGTTGAACAATCTTTGATAATTATTAAGTGGTTAAGTATTATTACCGACTGCGAAATAAGGACGACTATTTAAGAGGCTATGCCCCCGCATAATGCTTACCAATGTAGGCAGTTACCTCTGATAACAGTTCATATATAATCATCCTTACTTTTCTTCATTAATCGTCTTCATAAAAAGTATCTTTATTTATCTGTTTTCACGACTAAACAACTGAATCAGTTTGATGACATTAAGTATTACGAAGGAAGGATCTTTATAAGTCTTTTTTGCCCGGAACCCCCATTATCGCATGCGAGAGGAACCATAGGGAAACCCTTGTGTATAAAAACACAATTTATTCATTCACAATCAAAAGCAGAAACGAATTATGTATAAATCACATTTTAATCTGTTACAATATTTTCATTGTACTTTTTTATTTAAATATGTGATACTTATTTTCGCAAAAGACAATATTATCTATACTAATATTATAAAGATGAAAGATTTGTTTTTTTGTTACGATTAAACTCAAAAACTAGTCAACCCATTTTTTTTAGTACATCTACATTGGGCCCGTGCGAAGGCGGGGCGGATCGCTAGTATAATATATTGACCTGGCCGCATTATCGTAAGCGAAGTCCAACATTCACAAAACCCCTCAGTCACAACAATAACATATTCATTTCACTAAGTACCTACCCTATGCCACAAAATTTAATCTTTTAATTAGTATAACAAACATATACCTTCCGATACATCAATCGAACTCATTATAGCTAGTCTTAATCCACCAAACAAAACTTATTATGTAAGCTATAAATAAGGAAATCGCTATCGCTGTCTATGAAACCACACAAACACAGAGATTAGAATAAAACTATACATTTATCTATGTAGAGTGTGTATTGTATATACATAAGGATATATACTGATACATAACTTGCGCGTTGCTAAGCGATAAATTCACATATAAATCATGAATGAGGTAATACGAAATAAATTATATGAAACGGGCGTACGATTTTCATACGAGAGTAAATATTCCAACTGGGACGTGCTTCGCGTTCGCGTAAATAATATCGAGGCCATTCGGCTAATTTGACATGGGCTATGAAGACTACGTATTAATTCCTTAACTAATTAAAACGTTATGTTTTGGGCCTTTATAACTGTATTATGTTATGTGACTGCAAAAATTATTTTTTTATTATTTATTCATTTTTACGTTTCGGGTATACTATCATCAGCCGGCCTAGCATGACAACCGCGACAAAATTTTGTCGACCGTTTTCTCGTGTTTTAATCGATTATCGCTCTATTTCTTTCGGGTCTAACATGACAATTACACTTAAAACTCGACTTTCAATATCAAAAATAGATATATTTGTCGATCGAGATATCTTTTCTATCAAAATTATCGATGTCGAGATATAATATATCGAGATATCTTACATCTTAGTTTGTCTTCTCTCGTCCGCGACAGGTCTCGTGGCGGTCATGCTAGGCCGGCAGCTAGAATTAGTAGGATATCCTCGTGACAACTGGCTTACTTTACAAAGAACTAAATAAACCGTACTCTAAAGGCCAAATATTTTTGAACTTCTTATTTCTACCTTCTTCATGTAGCATCAATTCCCGAGTGTTTGTCCCGCTTTGCAACAAAAACAGTTTAATGCTTTGTAAAGTACATTCGGCCGTAGTTGCAAGTGATTTCAGTAAATGCTCAGGTGTGAGGAGGACATATTAATAAATTAACTCAAAGTGAAACATTACGTGCAAAATGAAAGGAAATGAGTACTGTACACTTAGTACGTTGAATAAGATTAAATTTCGCCGTTCAAGAGAATCGACAGCGGATACCGATATAAATTCTGGAGACTTATGCTCGACAGCTTCGATTTCAGAATAAATCGATTACGATTCGAAATCTCAATTCGTACTCTTGAACACTATCAAATCAAACTGAAACTATTGTCGATCGTAACTTGATTACAATCGAGAATTCCTTTAATTTTACTGACATCGATAAATTGAGTTTTTGGATTTGGAATTGTCAAAATACACAATTACAAAATAACTTTACTACAACTTAACGTAGAAGTAATTGTGTTGATGCATTTGTATATGACGAATTAACTTTAAACAATCGATTTTAATTTACGACTCATATCGACGATAATTACATTCAGTTTGTCAAGTATCCTAAAGCTTTATAAAAACTTATATACTCAACTAGTGCAATGGGGTAACCCATTGTGATTTTGAAAAGCACAGCATCTGTCATAATATGAGCTGTTCAGTGCACAAATCGATCTCCTTAAAATCTACACTAATATTTAAAAAAAATATTAATGGATTGTTGTTTATTTGTAATCAATAAACTCAAAAACTTCTGGACCGATTTTAAAAATTCTTTCACCAACAGAAAGCTACATTATCAACGAGTATCAGTGAAGTATAAAACTTACAACTATTAGCAACTGGTGGTACTACAACCACTCTGGGTGTGTGTGCACCCAGAGTAAATCTTATTGTTTATCATAAACGAAAAACCGGTCTCATTAACCTTAATATCGGTATACAATATACATAATATTATATACATATATACCTATATATCGTGAAATCAGGTTTTAGCCACTCATCTGTAACCTTTTTCGACATGGCAACATTGGTTGTGCTCTTTTTACGTTCAATTTAAAAGAGGGCTTACTTTCGTGACGTAAATTGAATAAATATTTCTTTTCCGTGAGCGCCTTTCCCCATTAGCGATCGAGTCTCCCTTGATAGGCGTCTCATCGAATTCCAAATTGTATTTATTAGTTTTATATGTACGTATTTCGCCTCCGCGTAATAAATTCCAACATTAATCATTCGAAAATTTATAAGAAATACGTACGACTACAATTAATAATATTATTGAATTAAAGTTTATGTCAAAATGCAAGTTTATTTGTTCTTCCTTCACGGAAAAGCGGCTACACATGAAGCAAAAATAACATAGACGAAAAGTAACAAAAATAATAGTTAAATACAATCAGTCTTCTCTTTCTAATCAGGTAATCAGAATCACCATACGTAATCTAGTAACTATAAGTAAGTAAGTAAATTTAACTAAAGTATATTTTAACATATTACTTATCTACGAATTCATTGAGATTCCCTTGACACAAGTTTCCACTTTTTGATAACCCCTTCCGGACGCTCCCCGGACGCCCTTAAATCCGGGGAAACCCGGACGAGTAGCAACCCTACCCAAACCATATTTATTTATCACTAACCCGCCGTGTGTATACTGGGTCTTTTAAGGAACAGTGAAAATTTGAAACTCGGAATACTCTCTTATGCAAGACTTCAGTTATCCCCCCTAAAAAATCTAGGTAGTAGTGGAGACTAAACGCCTGAGGGACCTCCCGGTCTCGCTGTTTACACACAGACGCCAGCGAATCCAAGTGGCTTCCGAAAGGAGGGAACCCTAAAAGGCTCAGTATACACAGCGCGTCAGTATTTTCGAAGCTAAGTGAATGATGTTATATTTTTTTTCGTGATTTTTTTATACTAAAATAATTAATGTGTTCTGTTTGTAGCTGGAGAGGCAACAAAAAACACTATATCCATAAAATATTCCCCACTTTCAGGTGCTTGAATAATTAAAGTTTTTGGAATTCACGTAAATAAATATATAGTTTTTTCTGCTTTTTAGATGATTGTTCAATTTTTATTAACAACAGTTTAGAATTTTTGAGTTTGGTAGCTGCTGATCACTTTAGACACTAAGTAACTCAGACATTTTTCAGATTATTTTAGAAGCCTGGATAGCTTTGTAAACCCGACTGTTCCCTAAAAGACCCAGTGTACACACCGTGCACTCGAAAATATAGTATACACACGGAGGGTTAAGAGAAGAAAATGCAACATTTGAATTTATGATTGAAGAACTTATATCTAAAATGTAATATAGTTCACTAAATAAGGAAATACTTATCACTAAATGTAACAAACACCACTCATTATCTATTATATTGTTTGCTTTAGTTATGATCTAACCTACTAACCTAACATGAACTTAATGTAATTGTAGTCTGAAATAATTAATTGATGACTTATTTAATTTTGTCAGACATTGGATGGTTGTAAGCACTCAGTTGTTGCTAACAAACTCTGTCAAATAGTCATGCGTATAGTTCTACATCTTATTTTTATGGTCAGCTTTTAACTTTAAATCTTCTGAAATCTCTTGACCTACGTTTTTATTTGCCCCAAATACATTTAACAGCTTCAATGTAGTTAATAAATGGCAAACGGTTTCAGTATTAAATTTGTATTGTTTCTAATCATGGAAATGGATTTACTTGTATTTTACTAAATTTTGTATGGGTTATAAAATTATATACTGCTGATAAAAATAGCTAATAAAACAACTTTTGTAACCCTCTTAATAAAAGGACGAGTCTCAATATATGTTTTTAGCATACTAGCAACACGCCCCGGCTTCGCATGGGTGCAATGTACATGTACTATATATAAAAAAATGCCTGTTACTCGCTGACAACGTAGCTTTCTACCGGTGAAAGTTTATAGATCAGTATAGATGTTCAGTAGATCCAGAGATTAGCCCCTACAACCTCACAAATTTTACCTCTTTATAATGTAGATTAGTTATAGTATGTTTTTTTTATTTACAGCAATTACTCTTGAGTTTCGTGGATCGCTTTGAAAGAATATTTTTTCGTAATAAGGTGTGATGTCCATTTGCTTATAAAATTAACGCAATCGCTGGAGTGTAGAAGCTTCGGGACAAACCTGTGCCTGACGTCGAGACTTTGTTAGCCAACTGAACCTAATTCAATTTAACTCCAAAAGACACAACTTCGTGCGTTTAACGCTATAGAGTCACCCTTATTCGTATCTCGTTTGAGGACATTCCCCGTCAGTATTGAAATACTTCGCGTCAACTTTAAGCTCCGTGGACACTTGGAAGGGAAGGCAAAATGAGCATCTAAGTAGCTTGAGGCGAGACAACCTTTTTGCAGGTTCTCTGGTAATTTATATCCTTTGGCAGTTCACTTTGTATATCGAATATAATATGACCAGAATATTGCGATGGTTTCGATTAATTCCTACCACTGAATAATAAATCAGAAACTTACTGTCTTGCATGACTGCATGCCACACTTTAGAGAATACGAGTATGTATTTTCATTTTAACTCAGATTGTAAGAAACTTATTTATATATACATATAATAAAAGAGTAGGATCGAAATTACGCTTCACTAAATATTTTTATCAGAAATTAAGGGGGGTGATAAAAGAAGGGTAGCAGAATGCATAAATGCAATTTTTAAGATTCTTGTCTGTCTGTCTGTTTGTTCACGCTAATCTCCGTGTAATTTATACAAATATATTAAGCAAAGTCCGGGGCAACATATAGGCTTTGTTTCATCGAAATCGGTTGACGGTTGAAAAAAAAGTTATCATCATTTAAGGGGTAACACCACTGTAACGGCCTAAAAAAAGGCTGTTCTTACGAAAATTTTTTTTGTTGGAAGGAAAGGTGGTACAAAAATACAATTCAAGGATATTATTGAATGTATATTGAAGTACATAAAAATATTTTATTGATCAAAAAATATTTAAAAATGGCGACGCTAGAGCCATTCTCTGGAGCCATGATGATTTCAAGGCGCACCGCGGCACGCAGCATAACTGGTGCAATTTTCGACCTAGAATAAAAAACAAAAATTCTCCGTAATATATATCGTTAAAGCTAGAGAATGACGTACGGGATTTTAAAAATATTCATATTTGTAAAATCGGCGAGCAATCAAACAGAAAGTGTCTATTTTTGCAAAGAAAAAAGACAATCATTTGTTAATAAAAAATGTTTAAATTAACTTATCGAAAATTCACTACGTAGTTCTCTTGCAAATGTTATTTTAAAGATATTGTCAAAATTTCAAATCAAAAGTATGAAAATTGTTCGAGTTATGCTGCGTGCCGTTTTGAAAAATGACATTTCGAGAAAAACGCGTTTAAAGTTTTGATGTGTGTTTTACATATGAATAAATGAAAAATTTGATGACTTAAATTTTTTTACCATTAATCTGCTATCCCAGGACCATAAAGCTGCCTTTCAAAGTTGGAAAATTTCTCCTCACTTGCTTTTCTCGACGATTTCATGACAGAGAGAGCCTCTTTTGCTGCATCCGTCAAAGTTCGTACGGCGTGTTTGATTCGCTTTGCGTCAGTTTCGAGGCAAAAATTATAGCTGGCCAGACCTGTATCCATTTGCAGAACCTTCAAAATCTTCATTAGAAGCTTTTTATTTCTTCTGACTCCTGTTGAATCGCTCTCAACCTCAAATCTCTTCAATAATGGTTTCATTGACATACTGCTCCAACGCCGCGTTGGAAACGATGTTTTTGTCCTTTTTTACCCTGGTATATTTATTTGTCACTCATTGTGATGCGTAAGCACTTCGAGAGAACGAAAATTTTTTTTCAAATTCAATACTACCTACAAAAACCTTGTTGAGTCGTCGCGGAAAGGTGCGAAATTTGATGATTTTTTTTTATTTTCTAGTAAAGACGAGTTCATCCCATATTCTAAAGGGTTCAAAGTAATTTTTAAAAGCATAAAAAAAAATTTTTTTTTTGGCCAAATTTACAGTGGTGTTATCCCTTAAATATTATTTTAAAGGCACCATTTCAACAAATTGCAATGAAAACTGACTCGCGTTGCGTTGAACTTTTTCGAATTAATATTGTATTTTATTAACGCGAGTATCACACATTTAAATAAAATACTGTATACCGGATTAAAACGTATCTCTACGCTCTACGCCCTTGATTTGTGAACTGGTAGTAAATGTAAAATTAGAAGCATTTAATATGTATTATTTTTTATTGACGTTCATAGATGTACATTGTGTTACCTAAATTATTAGATTATTTTTTTAATTTAATTTAATTAAATATGGCAACTTTGTGACATTTCAAATATAAGACAACTGTAATCTTTCAGTCTCCCGCGACCACGGTTGCTGAAAAGCATCCGAAACGTCGGGATAAATAATTTAAACAATATAAATAATAAATCGCCTTTTTCGAATTGTCAGATGTCAATCACAGTTTGATATATGTAAATGAAATAGTTTGATGTTTTCGATATGTATCCGTAGAATAGTGGATATGCAGTCCCATTGCGTAACTGAAGATTCGAGTTCGAACCTGGAGTTGAACTTTATGAAATATATTTTTTTGTATTTAATTATTTATTTTTTACAAAAACTATATTATAACAATAGAAAAAGAATTATTGAAAAGTATTTCTAATGAGATCGTTTATTTTATATTTTCATCAATCCTTTCTCTTAAGCACGATTATTCGACATTGCTTTTATTGCTTCTGACTGCCGGGTAGGAATCCCAAGAAAAGGGAATTTAAAAAATATTCCGAAAATGAAAATGGTCAATTAAATGAAATAAATATCGAGGTGGATACAGTATCTTTCCCACTAATAAAATTTATAAAAAAATAAAATTTAAAGTCAACCCCACGCGAACGAAGTCGCGGGCATCAGCTAGTAATATCATAAACGGTTCTACATCGAAGAAATATTTAACACTGAAGGGCGCGTCTAAATCAAATTTCGATCAACGGAGATTGAAAATTGAATGTTTAAATTTCGAATATCTGGGGACGACAATTGTAATTTGGAGGGATATTTCCAGGGCCGGATTTACAGGTATGAAGGCATTGAGGCTACAAAGTAGTAGAGGCCCCCTGGCCCCAAATTATTTTCATGTCAACAATATAATCATGTTTGTACAAAGTACAGTAGGTAAAGGTAAAACAGCGAAAAACTCAAAGGCTATTGTGGAGGCCCGGGGCCCCGGATGTCCTCGTCTAAATCCGGCCCTGGATATTTCATCACTAAGTCGAGTTCATGAAATGAAAATCAATTATGATGTAACACTCATTGATGCAAATGAATTAATATACCGCTTAGCATCTAGGGGGTCACGCGTCTGGCATTTTAATAAAATATTTTATACCCTACCCTGACTAGCCATTTCAAGCAATAAAACAGGTGGCAAGAATAACGAAGTACCCTCCGGTACTCTTAATCACCATTCGCAGATTCAAATCTAAGAAATCAAAGAATTGCAGATAGCGCGATTCGGGGTCAATGTAAAATAGGTAATCATAGACTGTGGAATATCTCAGTCTAACATAAGTCTAGCCTAAAGTCGTGACCCTCGCGTTCTCCTATCGATATCTAACATTATTGTGTTTCTAACGGTAATCGATCTTATGTACTGAGGGCCTAGCACGAACAACTATCAAGAAAGTAATCGCATCGTCAATCGGTTTGTTGTATGAGAAATTTCATACAAATGACAGTTCGACGATACGAATACTTTTTCGATAGTTGTTCGTTCTAGTTTTACGTTAAAAACAGTAGAGACCTTTTTGTAGAGGATAGAATTTCCCATCCCATCTGTTTCATTCTAAACTTTTTCCCCACTTGTTGATATTTTCCGAGATAATTAATAAAAAATCATATTTGTATCTCTAATTACTACATATAGTTTTATCTTCAAATGGTAATTAATTTTTGTTTATCGTTCGTTCGTCTAGTTGTCGTCGCGTCATTGAAATTCGCTCCAATGCCCTCTTTGTTAACGAACAAATCGAAGGCGATATGATGACGATATAATTTTGCAAATTGATAACACTTATCTATATATACTTCGATATACGTTATACAATTACCGTGTAAGCTATATGAACTGCAAAACAGTGTAGTGTTTGTCAAACAACTTTGAGATGGTATATTGGACTTAAAATATTTTTTTATATTATAAGAACCCTACAAGTTCAGGCCCTGGTGGAGCTTCATGGGCTCTATCAATATAATGAAGGAGAATGCTTACCAATTTTGCCGAGGCGCAATCAATCCAAGATCACCGCTCCATCGGCGCACCGGCATCGACTTTACCGGCGCCGGCGCCGCTCGGGACGCTCGGGCACACACACAACAGTATCCACTACGCACTTATATCACTGCTCACTTGTCACACACACACTGACACGGGACGTTGTCACTTATCCACACTATCCACGACACGGCACCTATAACAAAGAGAAATTTTTCATTAATATAATATATTATTTACAAGGACAGTAACTACCATAAATTACCATAGAAAATCGAATAAAATACATTGTTTTCTCGAATAACGGCAAATATTAGGGTGGCTGTTGAGACCAAAACACGTTTCCGTCACTGTATTCTGTATATTTAAAATTAGACACTGACAGACTGACACACTGACTGACTATCTACTAAATGACCTATCAATGTAAATATTTCTTTAATATAATATTGAATACATAATTTGATGGGAACGTGTGATTGTCAGTCTTTAGAACACTTCTTTTACATCGGAAGAGGGCCATTTGTTATCATAGAAAAAAAAACAACTAAATGTTAAAAAGCTAATATAATATTTTAATCATAATGAGTATGAACAAAACCGCCCCAGTAACTTCGAAATATTATCGCTGAGCGTTTGTTTACATATGCGAAACAGTTTAACGGAACCGTTGACTTTTACGAAAATATAAACACGACGCCGGAAATCGGGTGGAATGGGGAACGAGACACGACATATTATTACAATTACGTAAAGGAAAATCTTTATTCATATGGAAAAAGGATGTAAAAAAGTATCACGTGAAAAGGATATCTGAAAGTTTACATAATATTGGCTACAATTTCTAGATAAATTATTATTACAACTTACAACAGAATCCATACACACACTGCGATCTATCGGACCAACCTTGAAAACTCAACAAAGCGTTTAAGAAAAAATAAGTGGAATACGAAAGCCAACTAAAATATTTCACTCTAGTTCTAAGAGCCGGTATCCATCACGATGGCTCGACAAAGAACTTTGACCTAGTTACAGTTCGACTCGCTACATGTACACGTGCGCAACTAAACGAACATATACGTTGACACACAACTGAAGGATTTATAGTTGAATCATTACTGCCGGGCAAAATATATTTTAAATTGGAGAAAAACTATGATAATATGAAGATTTCAGATACATTCGTATTATTTTATCAGCTTCATCATATTACAGTTTCTACTCCTCACTGGTTTATGTTTTACCTACGCCCGGTTCTTCGCCTTAATATCGGAAGTATCGGAGTATTTCACCGGGATAAATAGTATCATGTGATAATTCATGGTGTAGCAATGTGTCAACTTTTCATCCAAATAATTACAGCCCTTAAAGCAAAATTGTGTAAGAAACATTAATACCTTTCTACTTAGTATTAGTTGTCAGAAAATCTTTTAACATTTGTGAATCCTGGGTCATATATGGGCAGGATTTATCAAACACGTGGTCATACTAAAGGTCTCAATACCATAGAAATGTTGCCAGAGTGATTTCACACGAAGTAAATACCCATAAAGAGAAATAAACAACAGTCTGCAATGGGAAACCTCGAATGGTTTTCGTGAGTTATTTGCGTTTGCAAAAAGCAAGCCCTCAGAACAATGCCGTGTAGCCGCGAGTCGAAGTTTTAATTGAAAGGCCCGTTGATCGTATCCGCCCGCGCCGAGCTGTGTAACAAACTCAGACGGACAATTATTTTACATTGTTACTGTAATTACTCGTAAAACAATATTTGATCATTGACAACAGTATGAAGATCGTTTACAATGTTTTATACTAAGGGTGTATAAAACGTTTAAACAAACGACTTCCAAGACATTATTCCTTGTACTTTCACAAGTATCATACTTGTACAAAAGCCTTTAAAAAACAACTGCGTACTTAATATAATTATGTAGTTTTTTTACCTTCGAGTTTAGACTAAAACTGAACGTATGTAGATACATAGATGTTATAAGTGTAACAAGTAACAAATTTCTACATTACTTCAAGGAAATATTGATATATTAATCACCTACTATGCTTAGTGATAGTTAAGCCCATTTAGTACCTGAGGTTCGAATCTATAATACCACATGTCTGAAAAAAAAATTCTATAAAGAAAAAAATGATGTAATAAAGGGCTATTTTAACGTCATAATATCTCGCTAGAGAACGCATTTGTTAATCGTACTTAGAATATTCAAATTTAGCGACGGATATAAGACTTAAGGGCGGGGTAGGGTATTTTATTTTTTATTTTTGCATTTTTTAATTATTTTTTTAATTGAATGCATAATATCTTAAGAATATTGTATCAAAATTTCAAGTCGATCGGAGTAAAATTGACGACTTTATGAGTATTTGAGCTTACGTTGCTTCGGGCCGGATTTTTATACATGTCCGGCCCGAGCGCTCTATTGTTACCTGTGAGCATCTGTTTCACTCTCTTTATACTCAAACCTATTTATCAAGATCAAAGCAAAAATATCCTCCTGCAGCGATGTGTCGGAAAGCTTTATGCAGAACAACAATGAGAGTTTGAAACAACTTATTTGGAAAATCTCACCGAAGCACTTGAGGAACCTCTGTCATCGTTGAGATTGCAGCTTATTTGGTAGCCTGCGTCTTCAATGAAAGTTTTTTTGCTTTACTCACCTTTATACAAGACATGAGAATCAATACTGGACCAAGCTCTCATGAATGGGCGCGATCAACTGACTCCATTCGTATAAGCCGAGCAGAGTACGAAGTTTAGAAACTGACTAAATAAGGTAGGAGTCGTCGTAGACAGGAGCAAAAAATAATTTAGACATCATGGATGATGGCATCGATGATTCAGTGTAAAGTAAGCCAATAAAATTCTCTTATGAACATTTTGTTCCAAATTTTTTGGTGTTCAAAACTTTAAAGCGTTTTTCCCACAACTCACATTTTCAAAGTCGGTGCCCCTCATATCTGCAAAACTACTGAACCGATCCTTTTGAAATTTTGAACAACATTTCTGTACATAATTTACGAGGTAACGCTGTAGAGATTTTTTCAAATTTGTTAATATTTTTTACTTTACAATAGCAAATTATCCGATTTTTTTTCGCAAAAATCGCGTTTTTCACTTCAAAGTGTTCCCAAAAAATGAAAAATTTAAATTTCGAAAAACCCTCCCAGCGTTACCTAGGTAAAGCAATTATCTAACGGAAGATTTTAGATTTATTGATTTCTGATGATCCAACACCGAGTTATGAGGGGCACCGCAATTCTAAATTTTTCCGAGACGCTTCCGAAGAATTGCTGCTATTGCCGTATTTTTTAATATTTCTTCATGAAAATTTTACACAATATTCTTCGAATGTTATACTTTAATATACAATTGATTTTAATAAATAGCTTTTAAATGTATCGTCAAAATAAACTAACAAAAATGTGGCTTTTTTTGCACGAATTAACCCTACCCAGCCCTTAAATATCATCGTAATATTGTCTTTTATTAACGCGAGTATCACACATTTAAATAAAATACTTTATGCCGGATTAAAACGCGATTTATCATTTATATTATTTATTATCATCGTATTATTGAAATATCATCGTATTCTATACTAAGCTATCATGTTTCGTGACCCACTAATGCATAAATGCAGTTCTGATTAAACATTCAATTTCAATTAAGATAATACCTTTTGTAGATAACTATCGACTATGAATATTGATAACGGGAATATTAGAATTAATTATAAATTTAAGTTCTATACATATTCTGCTGGAACACTGCTGCTAAGCTTATAATAGAGGTACCTATATGTATGAACGAACTTCAGCTTGCTGAATAATTATAAAGAAAAGCTATGTTGAAAATTACCACCTTTTCAAATAAAGTTATTACCGTTTATCCTAATTTCATAAAATAATATAATCTATAATTAAAAGAGGAAAGATTTGTTTGTTACGATTTTACTCAACTATTCAACAGATTTTAAAATTTATTTCACCGATAGAAAGCTACGTTATCAGCAAGTAACAAAGGCATTTTTGTATACCTAGTATTTCTACACTATACCCGTGCAAAGCCGGGGCAGATCGCTAGTATTGTTTAAAAAAACTAAATGTAAAATAGGGTATATACCTATTTAAGTTTATGTAATGTGTAGTTAATCTCTCAAATTCCATTGTTTTCATCATAACAACACAAGTTTTCCTCATTCATTTTCCTTAACTTGCCGTTACGTATGTCGAGACAACAACATCAAAACGTCAAAGGTTTCAACAAATGTTTATTTAAAAAAATTTTTTTACATAAACATGAATACAATACTTAAAGTCAAAATGACCAAATCTAATAGAGAAAAATGTCAAATCTTAATCTCATTTTGTATTAGTTTTCAATATATCCACTTGTTTAAAGAAACCTACCTATGACTGCGGTCGATTAAATGCAAGTAAACTGAACAATAATCTAATAATACTATATCTTTAACTACAAGTACCACGACATAATAACACAATAGCAACAGACCTTTACGTAACACAAGTGTCTAAACCTATTCAATATTCCTTTCCATTCAGTTATCAACTTAAAATAATCCGAATGAAAATCCCACGTCTCGAAATGCCAATTCTCAGATAGATAGCATTATGTCGCAAATCTATTTAATTAACGCTGAATACTTGTCCTATCGCTTTAACTGTCTCGGGAGAGGGCTTACAGGGAATATCTGAGCTTAGGATACAAAGATATTCCAAGGTTGTATAGAGCAACGACTTTCAACAAGAATTAAAGGCAGTATTTCCGATATTGATAAACTTCAAAGTATTTCGATAATGTAAGACGCTCTTATTATCATAGTATCATTAGAGCAACAAAATCTGTTATTTTTTTTTAAATATCCAGGGAGCAAACGAGCCTGCGACTCACCTGAAGGAAAGTGAACACCTTCGCCCAAGAATATCCGCAACACCCGAGGCCTTTAAAACTAGACTAATTTATATTTTCACGTCGCGACTAATATCATCCGTTATTCGTGACAAGCTTTAAATCTAGACGAGAATTGCAATCGTGCTATTAACTTTGCTGTCAATGCGCGGACAAGAAAATGAAAAGCATTATTAAAATAAAGGCACTGTTCACTGGAAATACCGTTGGGGGATAAATGAAAAACCGCAACCTGTCTTACTTAAAGAATGGATGATAGAACGTAATCGCAATTAAAGTACTACGCATAATTTATAATTCAAAAGGTAATTAATATATTAATTTTACTCACTGAATTAATCCTAACTATTCTCCATATCATTATAGTATATCCCAAACGATTGATTAAAAGCGAAAATCTTATAAAGCTAATTTTATTAAAAATTCTATCTCAGTGACATTTCCCGGTATCGTATTTAGGTTTTACACATATTATATATTTTACGCATATAAATATACATAAAATAAAAGGTGCATATAATTAAAAGTAAAATTGAGAAAGGTACAATTCAAACCTTCAGTTTTTCAACAATTACGAGTAGATACAACTTCTATCTTACACTTACTATACTTATAATGAATACTTCAACCGCGGAATATTCAATCTGTACATGTATAGAGTCTCCTAGCCATTGTGAGCCGTGGATAAAAAATATTTTCCATCGTGCCCATCCACTTGTATCGCAGTAGGGCGCTCGGAGACTCGACAACTCGTTACGAGAGGTCGTTGTACTATCGATTGCGCGACCCTACTGGAGATCTTCGGTAGCCAATAGCCACTATATTTCGCTGACGTGTTTAAGCTTATCTTGTTTTATATAATCTATAGACTATAAATTCTTCGAGTAAAGGAATGATTAGGTGTTTTCGTACGGTTGTAAATGTATAACACAGTTCATAGATATTGATTAGAGTACTAACTACCTATCTTAGTGGGGTACAGCCTGTGTCTACTTCACCGATTATTTTACCACAGTCTAATTAGATTTAATACAGGGTTATCAGTCTTATATACGATTTTCTTTCGTATTGTTTGCTTGGGATTCAAACGCAAGGGGGCGAGGCCACGGAGGTGGTAAGTATTTTTAAAATTTAAATTTCAAATACAAAAAATAAGATTTGCAGACGTTATCAGACAATTCCTTTATCGGACGTAAATAATAATATCGTTCCGTCTATAATTATTAATTAACACAATATTTCCCGAGATTCCTCTTTAACGCTTTATTTGCATATCAAATAACTGCTATAAGACACTGAATGAAATAACATTAGGCAATACGGGTATAAATCTCATAACACAACTGAGCCAACGCCGTGTTAGTGTCGTTGTACCGCACGAACACATTAGCATGTTCACATAGATCCAGACATTTCTCAGTTTGGTATAAATCACATTTTCTTATGCAGTTCGCGTCCAGAATGTAGGTACTCGCAGAGGCAACACTGGCACAATGCCACCCGCCCGCTATTGTCTTCACGCCGTAACTGGGGCACGCAGAAACACGACAAACGTGATAATTCACTATTCAAATACAGTTGCGGCTTTTGCTAGTGCCCGAGCCGATTCTTTATTTTTTATTTCCTCTTTTTGATTTACCGGATTTCAGATTTGGAAAACTAAAAAAATATCTAAAAAGCGCATAATAAACCAATGCACTCGCTTAAATTGTACATTTCAATGTGGTACGCGGTGTCGCCTATTGTATTGCAATTTCTACTTATCAGTGTTAAAACTAAATACGGATCTCCATATCCAAAATTAAATATATTAAATCTTCATCAATTAAATAATGCTTCTGATCTCTTCAGTATTTCAAGATATATTATAATTATTACTTGAAATATACAAACACTGACAAATTCTATAATAATTTTGGTTAAGAATTTTAATTTTCTTATATCCAAGTGTGTTTTAAGTTACTTTCGTACGTTGCCGTTGGCTTACGACCCATACATACTCCCCCATAATTGTTTAATTAATTACAAGTTTGCAATATAAAAAAAATCCAAACAGATTTTATTTATTTATTATTTATTTAAAACTTTATTGCACTAAAAATACAGAAATATACAAACATAGAAACACACAGGAAAAGTACAATTGGCGGCCTTATCGCTAAGTAGCGATTTCTTCCAGGCAACCATATGGTACAAGTGAGACAAAAGAGTAGAAATGGGTAGTGCAAATAAATAAAAAAAAAAAGTAATACTAATAATAAGAAAACCTGAATTATAATCATACATACATACCCGCATATTATCCAACTATACGTATACATACACATACAAATACATACACATATACACATACTATTACAAATTATTTATAGAGAAAAGATAATCCGAAAGCATATTCTTAAATACAACTAAACTTTGAGCTTTCTTCAGGGCAAGTGGTAGAGCATTCCAAAGCTTGATTGCCTGGACCGTAAATGACTGCTCGTAATATGTAGTCTGGTGCTTTGGCAATTCAAGACGTAAGAGCTCCGTAGATCTTACAGGTCTGTCATGATAATCTCTGAACTCAAATCTCTCCTTTAGGTAGTGAGGCGTTTTAGGGTTGAAGAGTACGCGATAGAGGTGGTGTAGGATGTGAGCATCCCGGCGAAGGCGGATAGGTAGCCACTTAAGTTTTGAACGAAACTGTGTGATGTGATCAAATTTCTTGAGGCCGAAAATAAAACGTATGCAGAAATTTTGTAGTCGCTCAAGTCTATTTAATTGTTCTTCGGTGAGATTAACATAAGTAACGTCCGCATAATCTAATAGAGGAAGGAGAAGGGATTTCGTAAGTGAGATTCTGGTTGGAAGAGGAAGAAAGTTTCTTAAGCGCCTGAGTGAACCAGCAGCAGCAAATATCTTTTTACTCAGTTCCTGGATCTGGTGAGTCCATGATAGGGTCTGATCGATAAAAATTCCTAAGCTTTTAACATGATCGCTGAAAGGTATGAGTGTTCCTGCAACATAAATAGGAGGTAGATTAACCCAATTCACTCTTGCGATTAGAGATGGACTTCCGATTATAATGGCTTGTGTCTTTATAGGATTAATCTGCAAACCATGATACGAGCTCCATTTTACAATATTGTCTAGGTCTTGATTTGTCTTCTGAATAGCCTCAGGTAAATCGTCAAGAGTGGATTGAGTGTATATCTGTACGTCGTCGGCATACATATTGTAGCGCGATTTTAAATTGTATGAGATGGAATCAATGAAAAGAGAGAAAAGCAGAGGTGACAAGACTCCCCCTTGAGGAACGCCCGAAAATATATCGCACCATGACGACATAGAATCCTCCAATCGAATTCTTTGACGGCGCCCATAAAGGTAGCTATGGAACCAATCGATAGCCGTCGCAGAAATATTGATAGATTTTAGCATGCCTAGGAGTATATCGAAATCTACGGTATTAAATGCATTTGTAAAATCTAGCAACGTTAGGACTGTGACTTTTTTATCATCCATTCCTAGCCGAATATCATCCGTTATTTTAACGAGAGCTGTGGTCGTACTATGGCCGGGACGGAAACCGGATTGATAAGGATTGAATAAATTGTGTGTATTTAGGAAAATTTCAAGTTGTTGATACACCAATTTTTCTAGAATTTTGGAAAGGTAAGGTAGTATGGAAATAGGACGGTAATCGGTAAACATAGATGGATTATTTTTCTTAGGAAGAGGTATAATGAAAGATTCTTTCCACAAATCAGGAAAAGTACAGGTCGTAATGGAATGATTGAGGATATGAGTTAGGACAGGAATTACAGTGTCAAGGATGGGCATGACCATATTACGACCAATGCAGTCGCTACCAACCGCATTCGATGAAATGGATATAATGTTCCTTCTTACTGAAACTTCATCAAATTGATCAAAGATAAAAGGTGGGTGATTTGGCGATGGAATTTCTGAGAGTGATTTTAATGTTTTTTGTTTATAATTTAGGTCAAATGCCATATTGGTTCGTGAAAAATGCTGATTAAGATGTTCAATATTTATATTAGTTGAGATGGAATCATTGCGTTGCTTACCTATCCCTAATGATTTTAAAAATCTCCATACTTTAGATGTGTCACCATTCTCAACAGAGGCATGCACATAACGTTGCTGTGCATCCCTACAGCGTGTACTGCAACGATTTCGTATCTTATGGTATTTCATTAGACTTTCTTGATTTTGATTTTATAAAAAAAAAAACTAAAGTTTTTGATCAAATAGGTAACATTATTATATCTTAACATTATTCATATTGAACTCTGCAGAGTCGTGCATAACTCGGCATAATTCTAACAAATTAGACAACAATCCTCGTTTAAAGATGTCGAGGGGCGGAAGGGCGGGCGGCAGAGGGGAGTTCGACGAAGTTATAATGGAATTCACAAGCAATAAAACTTCCCTTCCGTGCCCCGACATCTAGGGCTGCTGAGTCCGCTCTCCGCTGTATGTTAATTTGATGCCATTCACATAGATTTAAATTGTTACATAGATAGGGTCTGCACTTGACATAATTTTGGAGGTTTTCCGTTACATACTATGTTTTTCTCTAGAATAGCTGAATTGTAACGTAATAGCAGGTTTTGTT
The DNA here is from genome assembly GCA_905404175.1 of Anthocharis cardamines. Taxonomy (NCBI): domain Eukaryota; kingdom Metazoa; phylum Arthropoda; class Insecta; order Lepidoptera; family Pieridae; genus Anthocharis; species Anthocharis cardamines. Next base: position 985,522 of record FR989972.1, on the reverse strand, counting down.
TATTAATTTTCTTAATGACCGACCCGAGAGCTCATACAATATTATAGGCAATCATAACTGAGCGTACAGCAATAAATTTATGATTTTTATTTAGATAGTACAAACGTAACGCAAACAGCCATAAATATTGTCTGAATTACATTTCAACTTATGACATAAACAAATGTTTTTCGCACAAAAAACACAGTAAATTCACCTCACACATTTAGTACTAAATTTTACTGCTCTCGTCTTTTTTGAGAAACATGACACTTGTCAATGAACTTCCAGTCTTGCAAACATGCACTGAATATTTATTAAAAAAAGAGGAATCAAAAGTTGTAGAACACCTGTTATGTCCATATAGCTTGTCGTTGATGTCAAAAACACTTTATGAGCAAGTTTTTTTTTATAGGCATGTGATAGGTGAAAGTTTATAGATAACAAACAACAGTCGGTTTGGCCCCACCCCTGCAAGTTGGCAAGTAGCGAGTTATGAAAGGTAGCGGTGCGGTGCAGACGAACGAAACTTCGACAAAGACAGAGTAACTTCCATTAAATCTTTTGCAACAAACTTTCGCGTCACCGCGCCGCTGGCTTCTGTCTGTTACCTACGTACGCTAAGTTTTCGAGTTCAAGAATATCTTGTGCTAAATTATTGAAAGCGTCGTGCTTAAGTAATTACGATAATAGTTATAACTGGTAGAAATAATGCAGCTTGAAATGAAATGACTTAGCACTCGATTGGTGCTTATAACATACGCTCGTTAGGAAACAGTAATTTTGAACTGACTAATTTTATATTATTCGCCTTTGTATTGTCTTTGATGATAAAGTACACTTTAGGATGTTCGTTTGAGAAAACAGAAAATATTTTTATCAATTTGAGGAACTTGGGGGCGGTCGAATACAGTAAATATTCTCAAGAAACGAAACAAGATTGCACGTTTTTATTTCTTGAACGGACACGATATCAACGGTTGCATCTTATGTATTTGCCTACACAACACTTACATATATGCAAATACATAAGCTTTTGACCACTGTTTTATTTTCATGAACTTATTCACGTAGACGCATGTACTTCTACGCAAAGTTTATTCACACTAAGGATTTGCAATATCAAAAACTTTCCCACTTTGTTGTTTCAAACTTACTTCGGCGCTAAGTTTTGCGAAGAGAATTTTAAAGATCGTATTTCTACGTGGAGTAACATTCCTGAATTATCTTCACTTAACTCTAAGAAGCATAATACGTAAGCGTACGTATTATAACATTTATAAGCGCCATACATCGCCATATCCGTAAACAAGCTCTCTGGATGTTAATTTTTTATATATTAGTTGAAATTATGTAATAATAAATAAGTAGTGAAATATAATTTAAATTCGCTTTCTTCTATTTCGGATATAATGATAATTAAGAAATATTATAATCTTCAAACGCCCGTTATATTTGTGCCTGTCAACATATCTTTTATTTTAGTTGCGATCAAGTATGCTGGAAAAGATGATATTTTGCAAGATAAATACTGTAACGTATTCTCGATGGATTTGCGGTGAGTCTTTATTATCTAAGTTAATGATAGAAGGGCATCTGAGAAGTATTTTTTTTAAATATGCCGTTATATCTATCCCAACTGAGGGTAATGCGGTCGAGGTGGTAAAACAGCCTTTATATAACTACAGGAAAGCATCATCTGACTAAGTATCCTGTCCCGTCAGAAATATCTACGTCACCGATATGAATAGAACGACCTGCTGACCGAGTTTGCGCTATCACTAATCCGATTAAGATGCACGTTTCCAATGCATATTTAACTCCAGTAACAAATGAATGATAAAGCTCTGGACGGATTATAACATTGAATTTCTGTCAATTTTCTCTAACAAAATTTCTTCGGTAAATAAGTCGTTGCAAACAAATTCAGGCTTTTATCTATCTCCTTTTTAGATAAGCGTGAGTATCACTTGATGGTAGGTGTCTGCAGAGTATAAGTAATGATGCGGTGTCGACCTATTTTTACTTTGAGCATTCGAAAATCCATAGACTAAAACCGAAACGCGCTATATGCACTTCACGGTTTCGTCTTCTACGAATAAACTACTTATTGCATGGAATTCCAACCACGGTAACCAAACTTAGGAAAAAGATATACTGAAAATTATAAATACGAGGGTATTCTCATTCTAATTGGTAATGGCACTATACCCTGGAATATATAATCCCGGCGAGATTCGAACCCAAGACCCACTGGAACACAAAGTAGGTAAACTGCCCTACGCGCCAACGAATCGACGTCGAAATTACGCCATATTTACGTCAGTGACATCATTAAAATAAATACTAAGCGTGCAACGGCAAACATCAATCACAAGGCTACATTATATATCCATAATGTTATTCTTATCAGCAATCGTATAGCGGTATTTGTTATCAAGTACTAGATCTAAATACGTCGGCTTTGTCGCACCATTCTAGATTCTAGAAACGGTTACGAACACTGCGTTATCGCATGGAATTCACATACCTTATTTGTACTAAGTCCCTGTGAACAAGCAAGTCATTTTCGATGCTTCCGACGCCCTCGCTAACGCTCTTCGAAGGTAAATACCGCTACCGTGAAAGCTTTCCAACATCACCACGATTAACAGTGCCATAACTCAATATAAAGAGATTATTATAACAGCCAATACCGAAATCTAGCAACACAATTATTTCGTATATAATAATGATACGAGACCTGGGAATTTCCTGGCAAGTTGCGGAATATTTATCGGATGAAATAATTTCGTTAAAGTCCTCAAAATTTTCTAATACGTAATAACCGATAGAAAGATTTAAATATCCGATTGAATAATTCATGCCGGTATTAAATTGATGGTATCACCGAGAAATGATTGAATTAACATATTTATTGGGGTCTCCATACAAACGGTTCACTTGGAGCCGCGGTCGTGTAATAAATCGAGTCATTTTGTTTTGTTGCGAACCGAGATAGATGTATCGCTATTTGTGCGCGCTGTATCGGAAGTCATTTATTCTCGAGGACATAGCAACAAAACTTTGGGACTAGATATGGGTGATAACAGGTCAAACATGATATCTGTTATACCTGTTACTGTTACTCAATAATAACAGATGTGAGAAATATGCGATGCGTGTGTAATTAAAGACGGCTAATAGTACACTGAGTTTATTGAACAACGAGTAGTTCTGCGTAGATGCAACTACGCGCCATATTTATATAACTACATATACATCAAGATGCAATCTGTTATTAAATAACAGCCTGTTATTTAGATACTAAAGGAATTACAGACAATACGATCTAATTTAGGAGCGACTTTTCAAGGTGATTTCCTTTCTGTGAAACATCCAATAGAAAAATACGGACTCTGAACTCAATTTCGGAAAACAACTATCAAATCTTTTTTCCTTATGACGGTAGCATAATTATTGTGAAAGTATGTTAACCTGTTTGCGCTACATAGCTTTCACGGAAAATATAGAAGCGGAGAGTCATGAAGATTTGCGCATTTGGAGATATGGAATGTTAAAAAGCATGTTTTAAAATACAAAGCTACAAAATATTCACGCGCGCAGTTTCGAGTTTTAATTATCAATGAACATTTAGTTAAAAAGTCAACGACAGCATATTATTTGCAGTCGGGGAGAGATGTTTTTGCAGGATTACACCTCTCAAAGTTCCCTGACAAAGTTAACAAGTTGGCGAGGGTATAAACTTTCCACATAACGCTTATGTATTAGGCACTGTTTAAAACAATATCTTAACTTAACTTCAACCTTATACATGCGTGAACTCAAGTTATCTCCATTATAATGAGGCATGAATTTTCAACCATACATAATGATAATTTTATCTCGACGAATCCGTATGATTTTCAAACCTTTTCGCTATCTATGATGCGTCTTCGCCGTTATATTTTTTTTTTTTTTTCAATTATATGTGCACACTAATCGAATAAAAAAATGATTTTAAAAATAAATAATATGCAAAAGTGCTACACTTACTGTCATAATTTACCCACTATAACCCAGCTGCTGCGTCAACCTATGACGATATTTGACGTATTTGCAACATATTGTTGCTATACGTAAAAATATACGCATAGCATAAATAACAAAATCTAGAACGCAACGCGAATTGCGTATTCCAATATTAAAATATTCAGCGTACAGATGTCAAACGTATTTGAGGTTAAAAAAAGATATATTCACAACCTTACTCGATCGCCTACTTAGATATTTAGAAGAGCGCACTGCTTTGCCAAATGCAAATTTCATGCCAGCATTTTGAAGTCCTATGTAAATGGGCTCTATTTATACCGTAACTAGCGACCCGTCCCGGCTTCGCACGGGTCTAGATTTTTTGACAAAAAAAAGTAGGGGTTGGTAATAGAAGAGTGAAAATATAGGGTTGTATGTATTTTTTAATGCCACATTTAAAAAAATTTAACCAAAAAAATTCGTCCAAAAATTAAAAAAAAAATTAAGGGTGAACAACCCTTATCACTGAGGGGTATGAAAAATAGATAGTAGCCGATTCTCAGACCTACTGAATACGAATATAAAATTTGGTAAAAATCGGTAAAGCCGTTTCGGAGGAGTACGGTAACTAACATTGCGATAAAGTATAATATCATCAAAAATAAAAAAATATTCAAATCAAAATGAAAAATATGTTTTGGTTATATCTAATCTAACCTTATGCCAAACTTGTGCTCAACTAGAACTAATTAAAAATGTGTTACGCGTTTAGAGGATGAGTCCTATCAGCACACTATTTCCTATATAGTAAGGAAACCGCACAAAGCACCGCGATTAATCTTTACATTTCTTCATCTTATTAATCACATAGCGTATTTCTTTATTAGCTGTTGTAATTTCAGAAAACAAAAAATGTTGAACAACAAAGAGTTTGCAATAACAAACAAGTGATGACAGATAAACAAATGATCATTAAACGTCGCCAAAAGAACATATTATGCGTTATTCCAATTTCTTGTTCACGAAATTGGAAAATGAAAATGTTCATTCACGTAACTTCTTTAAATAATTTTGCGTATAAAGTCCTCAATATTTGATACCTACTTTTTGTCATTGAAATAATTGATATATTTGTAATCGCTTTAAGTTTAAGTGTATTATATTATAAAAAGAACCTATTGAGTGTGAACGATATTGTAATCTGTATTTAAAAAAAATACATATAGCAAGATTAATTTTGGTTTTTTAAAACTAGTTAAGGCTGGGATCAATTGACGAATCCATGTACAAAATACGCTGCATTTAAACCATAATTTGTACTATGTCACTTGTTTTTAATAAAAGTTCATAAATAATAATCATGTTTTTCTCTAATACTGTCATCAATTCAGCAACCGTCGCGGCATAATAAAAGATGACAGTTGTCTGATTTGTAATATCACAAAGTAGCCATATTAACGCCATCTATTCCTACGGAGTTGATATTTACAGCTCTCAGAGATCGTTGTGCAGCCCCAAATCTGAAATACTAGTACAGTGGTCGGCAAACCATACGGCTCCAGAGCCGCATGTGGCTCTTTGGCTCCTTAAGTGCGGCTCTGGCACAAATATCCACGGAAGGCGCAATAATATTTTAATAAAAAAAAACTTATTTTTTAAGTATGAAATTTAGTTTTATTTAGTGTAATGTTGTATTGTTCATATTTGACTCTATGGCTAATAAGTTTGCCGACCACTGTACTAGTATAATTTAGTACTTGACGAAGTGCGCGAGTGTACGCGGTGTCGAGGTCGCCAGTCGGTAAGAACAGAAAATACGGTAAACGTCTGTCGCGCAAGTGGGGCAAAGCGGACTGCGGAGGCGGCGGGCGTTCGATCGCGGGGACGCGCTCCGGTCGTTTACCTCGGCCGCGGCCGGACCGAACGCGGGGCGCTCGCACACCGCGCGATACGACTACGATATTTTACGATTATATTGATATTATTATTATTGCCTAACTAATTTGTCAAATGGAATATAAAAGGAATAAAACCTATCTTCACTACCTATTATTGTAATAATATTTTATTACTTCCAGATGTTGAAATTATATTTTCTTGTTATATGAGGAGTATGGGACTCACAAGACACGGTGGTATCTATAAATTACTACAACTTATTTATAAACTACTGTAATTTAATAATAATTGTGCTTATAAGGAACAGATACTGTAATTTAATAATAAGGAAACATCGCAAATATAATATATTTTTTATAAAAAAACTTGAAGCTATAATTAAAGTGGAAGTACAATAAATAAATTGACTGTCGGAAGTTTATCGTAAAGTATTAAGTCTTTATTTTTTAAGAGTAAATTCAAAAAGTTTAGAAATAAATCCCAATTCATCGAACGTAAATCTTCATCGGACTCCTCTCGCCGACACTAAAAGACATCTTTGCGAAGTTTAAAAGCGTTCATTCTCATCTGTGAGCTTTTCGAAGATGGCCGCCAGTGTCATCAATTATTTTTTGAACAAGTAATTATGGTTTGCTTAAATTTTTAATATTCGTTCATAGTAATGATAGCAATAAATCGTCAAGAAGTTTTTGTCTTAAGTATGAACGTTACGTAAGTACACTGTAATTAGCAAATAAACCAAAATGTATGAAAGCATCGCACTTCACATTTTAGACTCTCTGAACATCAGGATATTTTTACATATAATAAAACAGTACAATGGACGAGACCACATTGAATAACCAGAAACGATAAAGGGTATTTTTGATATAAGTGTGTTTGTTTACGCTAACCTCCGAAATTGCTGAACTGATTTCCATACAGTTTTCACATGTAGATTTAAATATTGATTGCAATTTATCGTCATTATTAAGGTGTGCGTACTAAGACGCGGCGATTAGCTGGTATCATCACATATATCAGCGAATATATTTCCGCTAAAGACGTAATTTAAACTAAGCTGGCAACTGGCTGGCAAGCCAAGACAACCAGTACGTAAGTGTGTTTCCAAGCAATAAATTAATTTTATCCACGCATCAACTCAGCAGGTGCGACATGACGCCATTTGCACGTGGTACAAACGTGTTGTCTCTCGAGCGTCACTACTCTCTCTGTTAATTTAGTGTTATTTCAATACTATACGTAAATTAAATAAAAACTGATGTTCCCTAATCCAGTTTAATATTGTAATTCCGTACATGAAAACGTATCTAGGCTAAATTCAAATATCATTTATTCATTTAGGTAACACAATGTACACTTTCAATAAAAAATACACATTAAATGCTTCTAATTATACATTTACCGCCAGTTCTCAAATCAAGGGCGTACAACGGAAGAGAAGAACTGGCAATAAACTCTCCGTCACTCTTTTTAATTGCCAGTTTTTGTTTTACAAAATATTTGTAAGGCGCTGCAACCATTACACCATGTTCCTCATGACATATCTTTAAGTAAAAAACTACAATAATAAAAACTGATATTTGCTACGAAAAACGCTTAATCACTGATACGACACTGGTTTTTTTATTCCCTGAACACGCATGCAAACCCTACGCCGTATAACACTAGGGTCTGTTTTGCACGAAAACGCCCTCATGCGTGTTTTTCAGCTTCGTGCTCAGCATCGCATAACCGTTTATCATCATGTTTAGACAATATTGGTATACTGCTTCAGAACCAGAGAAAATCACTTTTGAGGAACAAGAAACCCGAAAGTAAAGGTTTGGTTATTGTTCATCAACCTCCCTTAACATGGTTTTCTGGTTTTGTTTCTATTTCTATTCGTACTTATTAATATGATCGTGCATAAAATCGATTACACCAAAATTCAACCAACACTAATATTCACGCGTGGAAACATAGGCCAATCACACCAAGCACGATTTTTAAATGCGCATCGAATGGGGATATTGAACCTAATCATTGTCTAGGCATCATTCGCGTCGTATGCCTTTCAAGTGTCGTAAAACAAAGCTATGATACATTGCAGTTGGTGTGATGGCACGCCAGTACGGTCACGCGACAAAAGGTTCAGAGTATTGTCTAAGTTCGAATGCTTCTCACGGGTGAAACTACGTACAAAACAAAAAGACTATTTCGTGAAAATTATGTGAGCACTTTTAGCTTACTACTTGCAGTCTCCATGGTTAATTCTACTTCCTGTATAATCATTAATCACTCAAATCCACTAAAGTATATATTTAAGATGAACTTACAAACTATTTGGTATTGGAAAAAAATATACAAAAAGCAAATTGTTATATGATAAAAAGGCTATTTGCTATGGTGTCTGCTATGATGTCTATATAGCAATTATAAAACATATGACTTATATTTAACTCTCTCGCTGAATAGTTTGTTAAAAATTGAGCAATAATGCTTTATATTTTTAATCTTCATTTATATAAATTTTGCAATTTATATTTCAATATAACGAACATTTACAACAAAAATCTTCGACGGGCTCGTTGGCGCGTTCGGTAGAACACTTGCTGTGCACACCGACGGGTCGTGGATTCGAATCCCACCGAGACGACATTTTTATACTTTTCTGTATCATGTCTTCCCCATGTCTGGTAGCTTCAGGCATTGAACGGGTGGGAGGAATATCGAAATTCCGACCGGGTAATGAACCACCGTCCATAAATCCGTGAAGTGCATATTGCGTGTTTCCGTTTCAGTCTATGGATTTCCGAATGCTCGAAGTAAAAAGTAAGTCGACAGCGCATCATTGACTGATGTTTTGTGGCTGAGGTATCATCAACCATCAAGTGAACCTCATGCTCGTCCGTCGATATCTAACATAATGAAAACAACTACATTTATAACCTCAGGTAATGAAAGGATCGCGGAAAACTTTCTCCACACGCAACCGGGCGCGGCGATGTTTAACAAGTAAAATTGTGAGTAAACCAGAGCTCGTAAACAAGTTACGGTCACACATCGCTGGTCGGTGTTTTTCCAGCGCTATGCTGACTCAATCGATATTTAGATCAACACGCACGAGCGGCTCCTTTTTGTTTAATCTGGCACCCTTCGGCGTTTCGTGCTTGGGGCTACTCGGTCGATCCGCTGTCCACTTTAATAAGGGTGAATTCAATGGTTTTATTTTATTGGAAACATTTAAATACTGGAATGCAACATCTAGCATACAATTAAAGTATCGTACTTCATTAAACTGTTTCCCTGCGTACATAAATTGTTGAAACTATAGTACATTTCAGGATAAATATTATTGTTGTCACTCATAAATAAATCGGTTATATGATATCATATTTGTGATTATCGGTGTACGTTAGAAGCGTAAATCAATGTCGCTTTATATTAGGTAAATAAAGCAAAACGTCATTTTGACCAACTTATTCAAGGCTGAGAATGTATGATTTCTACGCTACTTTCCGACGTATGAATCTCACCGACATACAGACAAATTACAGTTTCTCAAGTGAAATGTGAATGTATGTATTCTTTTTGATAAACGTCTTATACGATCACTATGTACAATAGTACCTAATTGATACCTCTTCCACGATACAACAATGATAACACATAATCTATATAATAATAGTATAGTTAATTTGTTAATTAACTTGAGACTTTATTTTTCACTCTGAAGTCGAATTGCTCAAACAGCCAGTTCAATCTATGAACGGTAATTCACTATCACAACGGTATTTTAATATACCTGTCTACCTTAATGACAGACGTTGATAGGGAATCTATCTATACTATTATTATATAGAGGAAAGATTTGTTTGTTTGTTTGTTACGATTTAACTAACTACTCGACCTATTTTTAAAAATATTTTCCCAACAGAAAGCTATTTTTTTTTTGTATATAATACATGTACCGTGCGAAGCCGGGTCGTGTTACCAGTTACATATAAAAATTTCAGACCCGATGGGAATAGAATGTGCGATGGATGCAATCGAGCCAGCGAATAGCCACATAAGGAAAGCCTTATCGCTACATACCTTCTTCACCTACCGTCATAAATATTAACAAGTCTGAACGTAGTGCGAGAAGGTACGTACCGTTAAACACACAAACTGAACAAACAGTCAGTTAGAGACACACTTCGCTGCGACAATGCTAACTTTCCTTCCACACAATACTGCGAGTGCAATGCTTTGTCTTGAACAATTCTTAGAGACAAAGTATACGCATACATTCATCTTATTATTGTCCTCGCACATATTATGTTCTTGTAATTAAATTCCTGTTATTTGGACTTGAATACAAACTACTGCTAAACTAATTTTAGATAAACTTACGTTTATAGTGCCTATAAGCCGTTGGAGTTACAAAACTGTTATATGTCAAAACAAAAAAACTAAATTCAGGTTTGAAAATTAATTCGAGATTATTTCGGCACAGTCACATTGAATAAAGAACGGAAACTATTCGACCACACCTAACTGTATTACATTATATGATTTATTTAATACACGCACTTAAAAAACCTGAACTATAGTAACATAACTGTATCACACTCTCGAGTCATTCAGTACTTGTTTTGAATTGACATGAATAAGATTCTTAAAATACGAACGTTCCTTCTACATTTTTATTCATTCCATTTTTGAAATACCCGTGAATGTATTTACGGTGGTCGGTAACTGAATGATGAATGTCATTCAACACATTCGCTCACTAACTCACAGATCGGTTCGCGTCCGCGTTCCCATTTCTCCGACGTTGTGGGGTCACTCACACGAACCGCAAACTGTACATAGTCACAATTAGTATAGAACCAACTTTCCTTTTAGCAAGTCTATACTCTATTACTAATAACATCATAAGATTATATAATTTATGAGTCATATTCTTTTCAAAGCCCTTTATCAAAACGAGAACTCAGAAATTTGCTAAAGATAATAACTGCTACACAAAAGTAACGACCAACCAATTCATTATATCAAAATCGTACTCATAAACGTTTACAAGATATGGAACTCGATTTTGTCTCGATACATCCATAAATGACTCGACGTTTATTAATAAGGGCTAACCAAATTCTCGGAAACGAGCGAACATGCGAATTGTTCAACACACTTTAGAAAGATACAAGTACAAACTACACATGGTTTAAGTGGAGGGTAACAATGGCAGTGATACCATCTCGTACATAGATGTGAGGTCAACGCGGAGGTCATGTCATAATATATCTTGCCGGTACCAACTCCCATAAGATGCCTCGTGTTCTTAATCGAGGTATACAAAAACCGCAATGCTATTTTATTCATTACAAGACTGAAAAAACCTAGCTGAACCATACAAATTCCATATTATGTAGGTACATCAGAACATTTTAAATTATGTTTTTTTTTTTTTTGAGTTAATAATTATAGTTGGTAAAACCGAAAAGAATTAGGGCCTTTTTTGATCGCTAAATATTTCGATTTTGTATGAGATATGCATATGCATACTACATACTGCGTTCATAGTACGAAATTCTCCATCCTTGAAAATTCTGTAAAGCTTGAATATAATAAAATTCTAAGTAACAACAACGTATGTTGTATGCGAAATTGTTAAGATAGCTTAGCTTTAAACGCATAGTTGTATAGCAAAAGATATCGAGTCGCTGTGAAAGTATGCAGGCGAGCGCATCGGGTCAGAGGTCAATGGTAGCTCGGAGTTACTGCTTGAATTTAAAGCCCGACTAACTTTTATCCACACTATACTAACATCACAGAATATACATTCTACAAAGTACGAGTAATTGCTTATAAAATATTTAATTATTTTAACAAGTTATGAACATTTCCTTTGAATGAAATTTTCTAAATAGAAAGTAAAATCACTTTATTCACTACAAGGGTGCAATGTAGATGTTCTACATTTTATACACAAAAAAAAATTGGTGTAATAATTTTTAAAATCGGCCCTGTAATTTTTGAGTTAAATCGTAATAAACAAATAAATATTTCCCCTTTATAATAATAGTATAGGTCCGGTGTGCGTACAACATGGCGTTACAAGATAACCTAACCTTATTAGAACTGCAAAATTAAATAATAATAATAATAAATATACTCATTCCCTAATCAGACTCGAAGCAATACAAATACGAAAAAAAATTAACCTGTTTTAATTATAAGCATAAAACATCAACACCACCCCCAGCTACATACGTAACAGAGCTAATAGGAAGTGTAAAGTAGTAATTTAAGATAATTTGTGGCTGTTCAATCAATAATAATTGTTAATTATATAAAATACATAGCAGATATTCTACTAATATTCATACTGGTCGATCCCTTTTGTTAATATCAAACTGAAATATGCTCGCACGGCTGCATTCAATATTAAATTAGTATCGTCACAAAGTAAATAAAGCATTTGAACGTCGAACTAAATTAATGGCAATTGAATTTCTATAATTGGCGGAAAACTTGATGCAAACACACCACGAATGTACGAAACGTAATTAAATGTTATTTATTAAGAGGGGCAGATCGCAAAATTTAAACTATTTTCAGGACTTCAATACCTAATAATTGAGTCGTATAGAATAAAAGGCGGCTATCTGATATTTTTGGTCCGTCAATCTACCAAAATAAAATAAGTTCTTGTTGTTTAGACTGTTATGTTTTTTTATATATTTGGTTTTATCTTTAATTGTTAATATTCATAGATACCTTAAACATCCAATGAATGATACCTAATACAAAAATAAAGGTGAAAAACGTTTTCTTTTTTAAATTGCCAACAATCAACCATAAGTCAGATAGCCGCCTTTGATTCTATACGACTCAATTATCCATCGTGTATTTTTAATTGGAACCAGCGACATACGATTCTTTAATAATTATTATTAATTTATATGAGGATTTGCCTGCGGCATGACCATGTTCGTTTGTAGCACACGTAATGTCGGAATAAATAAAATAATTATTAAATCGTGATTTAATCCAGTAAGTCTTTCGAATTAAATGAATTGACAAGACAATATAGTTTCCTGGGACAATGAGCCTTTCAAGGGTTCAAGCCTTTTCTGCACCATATCATATCAAGCTCTCTGCAACAGCTTAGCCGTAAAATAGATACTTATAAGTATGATGAAGAGTGTATTTTTTTCATAAATACTGTATTAAGTTTTACCTGATTCGCCTGGGAATTAAATTAATTGGCTAAGTAACAAATTATTTACTCCATTTTCTATCATGGTAAACATGCGAACGTATGCGAACTGCTTCCATTTCCATACGTCATCTTATCAGTGTAATTCTTTCTTTCACTGAATATACTTTCAGTCCCACAGCGAGTCGGTAAATGGCACAGTGATGCATCAAGTATCCACCTGTATAGAGTGCGCAAGTTGCTTCACTAAAGACTTCAAACAGAGCGATCTTAACTACATTTCCCGAGCGACGTGCATTTTAATGGATTAGAGGCGAAGCGGTTAACGTAATAAGTGGTATATCACGATGGAGCTCAGTGCACTTGTAAAGTCAGTGGTTTTATGGTACAGAGGGGAAACTAGGCAATGGGTAATCAATGTTGCGAGTCGAGGCAATAACGTGGTGACTGCGGCATCTGTAGATCTATTACCAAAACCGAACGCAGCGAATGGAACGAAACGAAATAAAAACCAACAACGAATTTTAAAATTATTAAGAAAACATTTTCAATTCTATTTACGATTATAACTTGGTCATAGTAAAGTCAAACGTAATGTCTCATTGCTAACGACAATCATCATATTCCTAATAGAAAAATGTCCTCCTGACTCCTTCAGACTCAGCTGTGTGCCTTCATATGGCGCTCAAGAATACCAAGGCTATCATTTAAACAGTCAGCTAATTCAAGATGTATTGATTAATTCTGAAATATGTTTTACCAGCAAAATAAAAATATATGATGGTACTGTTAGCAGGTTTGTCTTGCTGAACAAATATTTAAAAAAAACATCATTTACTTGCCGAAAACAATAACAATATGAATCGACTTCTGATGGAGTAATTGGTTTGGTCATAAACATCAGTATCTATTTAATTTATATCGTATACACATAATTAATTGTGACGATGGTGCAATGAATGTCTGAGAGTTATAATTCCCAATGATTCTTAAACTTTTAAAGATAATATGTTTAGCTTAGCTAATTAGAAAGTTCGCACATGTGCTATTTATAGAATCACAAAACTATCCTGAAATTAATATTGTCTTTTATTAACGCGAGTATCACACATTTAAATAAAATACTGTATACCGGATTAAAACGCGATTTATTATTTATATTGTTTAAATTATTTATACCGACGTTTCGGATGCTTTTCAGCAACCGTGGTCGCGGGGAGACAGGAATTATTTGATCGTTTTTCAATTAACAATAAAATGTTTTAAGTACCATGAACTCTCAACGATCTCAAGAAATCACAGTGCATTCAAAACCAAACAAGCGTAAATCGTTATTTGCCATCGTACTCTCGGGGCTACTATGCGAACTTGCGACAGCAATGCGAAATACAACACAAAAGCCAACTAAATCAGAGCATGGTCGTATAAATAATGGCCAATAGATCTATTAGTGTATAATATTACCGAATTGACACCGTTTAACATCGTATCTTGTATTCATATCAGATTTACAAAAAACATCATAATATGTACTTTATATTAATACTAGCAATGCAACCCGGCTTCACACGGGAAAAATGTACACTATGTACACAAAAAGCCTATGTTTCTCGCTGATAATGTAGCTTTCTATTGGTGAAAGAATTTTTAAAATCGGTCCAGTAATTTTTGAGTTTATTCATAACATACAAAAAAACAAATCGTTCCTCTTTATAATATTAGTATAGATAGATATAGATTAAAGTAAATTTTGTTGTTTCTGAGACGATTCTAAAAAAATATCTCAATTATAGCTACACTATTCCCGATTAACGTCAACTACCATTTTGTTTTTTTTTTTAAGAGAATTCGTAATATTATATTATAGTAATTGTATGTGTTTAACCACAATGAAGGTGCCACATGGACGCTACTACTGTAATTACTTTGGTATAATAAACACAGACAAGCAACGTTTGAACTGTTATCGATATATTAATATAGATGATGTCATCTGCATTGATAAGGTGAAGCAGACTACTTAATTAATTCATTATTATTGATATCAACAGTGCAGTTATTAACAGTATGTACTTATTGTATAAATTTTAATATAATTCAATGAGCATAGCAACATGGTTTTACTAAAATAGCTCTCAATTTAGTTGAGTAAAAATATTCAAATTTTGAATTGTCCGCGAGGATTTAAGAAGTGTTTTTACAATAATTAATTTCAATATTTAACATAATAATATTTACACTAAATCATAATCAATACTACCTCTAATACCTCTGACTAAAAAATTACTGTATCTACTATTGGTCGAAGCACATTTAACTAGCGAGAAATTATTCATATCGACAAATCGTTAACTGTATGAGAAAATATTTTAAATATTTTAAATAGTTTGACGATACGAACACTCTCGCCAATTGTTCTTGCTTGGGCCTAAAAACAAAAAAGGACATACATCAATATACCACACTAGCAACACGCCCCGGCTTCGGGTGCAATGTAATGCTGATAATGTAGCTTTCCATTGTTAAAAAAAATTTATTTCGGTCTAGTATTTTTTGTGTTAAATCATAACAAACAAACAAATCTTTCCTCTTTATAATATTAGTATAGATAATAATCATAGGGTGGGTGATGATATTGTATATACGTAGTGTAGTGTTACAAAAAGTTTCCTCACAGCAAATGCACAAACTCATCTAAACTCAAGAGCGAAGTTAAGTCGATCGATCGTGCGAAACTTGCCGAGCCCTACGATGCCTAGTTTAATTTGGAGTCGAGCGAGACCGCACTCGGGCGCGTGATAAGCAGCCGAGATATCAAAGCTAAGACGATATAAACTCAATCACACGAATAACCATAGTATATTTTAGAAGCTATCTGAAGATAGCTATTATTGGTTTGGGCACGTAGAAAAGATGGATGAGAGTAGGGAAACGAAAAATATGTATGATACTGGTGTGAGTGGTATGTCACCACTGTCGTCGGGAGTGTCGGGAGTGGTCGACCTAGGCGAACGTACCTCGATCAGATCGGGGACGTTCTTCAAAAGGACTAGGTCAACTGTACTAGAAACCAACGAGTGTGTATGAAAGCATTGATGAAAGTAGAAGAAGCGAAAGTGGCATATAAGGATCGGAGCATATGGAATTCCGTGATCTCTGCCTACCCCAATGGGAAAGAGGCGGGATGTATATGTATTATGTATATATGTATCTGAAGATATAGAATATTACTAGTATCGTGTTCACGTGGTTACATTAATCCTTTTCGAGATCTAACTGAATATGTAAAAATGTTAACTCATCTATTACCAAACCTAATAAAAAACCCAATAAACTGTATTTACCATGACTTATAATTTCACTGAAGAGGATACCAATATTAAATAATAAATCCTAAAAACTTCTCTTCCCACTGAACACACGTCAAGTCGCGTCAACGAGCATGAATAAAAAGCAATTAAGAGCCTCGTAAAGGGGCATATTGAATTACAAAACGAATAAGAAATGCATCTGCGGCGCTGCATACATAATGCCATGTTCCCGGTGGCGGATGAGTGAACGTCCGTGGAACAGGTAAAACTTCCTTCACGCCACGAACCGGACGATCAATGACTGCGCCGGTGTGTTCGCGTGTAAATAACACCTCGTTTATGCCATAAGCGGAAAACGATGTTAGTCATTTTTATGTAAAATATGTTAGATATCGACATACGAGTATGAAGTTCAATTGATGGTAGGTACATAACATCAGTCAATGATGCGCAGTCGACCTCCTTTTTACTTCGAGCATTCGGAAATTCAATTTTAAGAGCCGTACAAAATAAAAAAATTGTTTTTCATCTCTAACACTCCAACAAAATTATTAAAAATTCCGCAATGATATATTTTTTATTGAAATATAATGCTTTCTAACACTGCGCGCGAATAATACCATACAGAATTGACAGTTTGAAAGATCCATCATCAACACATGCAGTTATTATTGTATAGTACCTAAGTAAATAATAAATTATCTATGGTTTTCTTAACCTTGCTTTAATGTGAATATTCCTAAGGTATTTAAACATCAATAAACAAGATCAAACTAGCAAATTAATGAACCAAGGCCTAGACCGAGAGAAAAACTAGTATCCGCTAACATGATCGTTTACACAGGCGTAACTGCACCTGTATACTGATATGTTTTTTCTTTAAATATAACTTCAACGCAGTACAAGTATATGGTTTTAACATAAAAATAAGAAATATTTCTATTTAAAATTAGGTATTTATACTACAACTAATATCTTTTCTATTGGTCAATTACTACTCGTAACAATATGAGACATGAGTTATTTAGTAGTGGACATTCAGAATACTTCCCAAAATTTTCGAATTTAATTAAAATTTCTCCAATTATTATTAATAGAGATACTATCTAGTATTGCTGCTTTTTTGTGTACACAACACTGCCAGACGGGAGGCATCCGGCAAAAAGCGGCTGATTACTAAGAAGTTTATACCTAAAGAGGAATTATATTTGTTTACGACCGACGTATAATTTGACAATATAAGTTCGTACAATCTCACTGAGGACGAACGAAAACGGCCTGTTAATCGAACTCTTAATTGGGGAGAAGGGCGAAGCATGAGGAAATACGAGACGATTAACGTTAAACGAAGTTATATTACAAATAGTACGAACTGTCGCCAACCGTTTCAGTTAGTTATGGTGTAGAAATCAAGTGCAGTTTCAATTTTTAGCGTTTTTTCTTAATATCTATATACATATATGGTTCGAAGTAAAGATTTATTAATAATAATCTATAGCACAACGTAAAACTACTGAACACTAGTGGAAAGTAACACGATCCTTGATCGATATAGTGAATTACCGAATCCCTTAGTGGGGCATGGGGCAGACCCATTTCTATGTCTGTTTCACTGATCTACCTTTACAGGCATGTAGCCTTCTGTGCCCTTTATTTAAAATCTTATTTCCCCGGGATTCGATCCTTCGATCCCAGGATCTCCGGCGCTAAACTGAATTACGGAGGCGGATCAATATAGTCTATATTTTATTAAATAATCTTATCTGTAAATATTGGGAGCTTTATTAGTTATTTATTTTACAAAGTAGTAGAAGTACAAATCAAAATTTATTTTAACTTATTTTTGTCCAACACTTCTTACAAAAAAAGCTGGAACATGAGTGATAATATCTCCATTATCCATAAAATAAATCTCAAATATCCTTTCGTATGAGATGTGATAATTACGTGATAATCCGAAAAGGTGCCACAGAACTGTATAAATGGCAATGTTTCGCTAATAAAAAGCACTAAACGCTACTCTCAAAATAAATCTTAACCAACAAAAAACAAAACAAACAAAGCTCAGTGAACAAATAAAATAAAATACTACAAAGCCCCACAATTATACAGGGTGAAATCGTGACGGCGATTGCACCGTAAATACATACGTATATACATACATACATACATATACATCACGCCTCTTTCCCATTGGGGTAGGCAGAGATCTTTTTTGTGTACACAACACTGCCAGACGGGAGGCATCCGGCAAAAAGCGGCTGATTACTAAGAAGTTTATACCTAAAGAGGAATTATATTTGTTTACGACCGACGTATAATTTGACAATATAAGTTCGTACAATCTCACTGAGGACGAACGAAAACGGCCTGTTAATCGAACTCTTAATTGGGGAGAAGGGCGAAGCATGAGGAAATACGAGACGATTAACGTTAAACGAAGTTATATTACAAATAGTACGAACTGTCGCCAACCGTTTCAGTTAGTTATGGTGTAGAAATCAAGTGCAGTTTCAATTTTTAGCGTTTTTTCTTAATATCTATATACATATATGGTTCGAAGTAAAGATTTATTAATAATAATCTATAGAACAACGTAAAACTACTGAACACTAGTGGAAAGTAACACGATCCTTGATCGATATAGTGAATTACCGAATCCCTTAGTGGGGCATGGGGCAGACCCATTTCTATGTCTGTTTCGCTGATCTATCTTTACAGGCATGTAGCCTTCTGTGCCCTTTATTTAAAATCTTATTTCCCCGGGATTCGATCCTTCGATCCCAGGATCTCCGGCGCTAAACTGAATTACGGAGGCGGATCAATATAGTCTATATTTTATTAAATAATCTTATCTGTAAATATTGGGAGCTTTATTAGTTATTTATTTTACAAAGTAGTAGAAGTACAAATCAAAATTTATTTTAACTTATTTTTGTCCAACACTTCTTACAAAAAAAGCTGGAACATGAGTGATAATATCTCCATTATCCATAAAATAAATCTCAAATATCCTTTCGTATGAGATGTGATAATTACGTGATAATCCGAAAAGGTGCCACAGAACTGTATAAATGGCAATGTTTCGCTAATAAAAAGCACTAAACGCTACTCTCAAAATAAATCTTAACCAACAAAAAACAAAACAAACAAAGCTCAGTGAACAAATAAAATAAAATACTAAAAAGCCCCACAATTATACAGGGTGAAATCGTGACGGCGATTGCACCGTAAATACATACGTATATACATACATACATATACATCACGCCTCTTTCCCATTGGGGTAGGCAGAGATCACGGAATCCCATATGCTCCGATCCTTACATACCACTTTCGCTTCTTCTACTTTCATCAATGCTTTCATACACACTCGACGGTTAATAAAAATATTAACATTAAATATTAAATTATTATTTATTAATATTACATACATATACGAGTAAATAAGCTGGTAATGAAACTAGGTTAACATTTAGGTATAAAATGACGTCATGCCTTTTTTATTAACCGCAAAACAATATATAAATAAAACTAACCCTTAAGACTCTCTCATACATTTACTAAAATAATACAAACAGAAGTCTGTTACTAAGCTCACTTGAATGAGAAAATTCTCGCCGTTTTCCCGTGAAAGAAGGACACGCCAATAAACATATTTATTAGCATCTGATTTTATGACATTAATAGGGTTTATACAAGTTTTAATTGACAGCGAAACTTTGTTTATTAAAGAAAAAAAGTCAAATAAAACTTTATCTATACTAATATTATAAAGAGGAAAGATATGATTGTTTGTTATGATTAAACTCAAAAACAACTCGACCGATTTTAAAAAGTCTTTGACCAATAGAAAGCTACATTATCAGCGAGTAACATAGGCTATTTTTTGTATATAGTAACATCTACATAGCACCCGCGCGAAGCCGGGGCGGATCGCTAGTATTAAATAAACTAAGTTCTACCTAGCATATACCCATGTTTACGATAGGTATACAATATAATAAAATCCCGGTAACTAAATACAAAACCATCCATAATATTTCCAATAGGCTTTCAGAGTATTTTTCACAAGTCCAGTGAAAATATAAGAAGAAATCATTTGCGGCACTCCATTTTCCTTTCCGACTCCACGAGCACGTCTCGACTCATACTATGAGGCTGTGAGGGAAAACGTGTTCAAATACAAAGGTAGTAAGGCGGAATGTTGTGTGGTTACACTTCTCTCGTGCGGTTGAATATCAAGGGCCGTTGGCAAAGCCTCCAGCATTTTCCTGTTAAACGTGTCTCCTACGATATAAAAATATTAATAGGGCTGACAGTGCTGCATAATTGAAGTTAAAATAAGCGTTACAATTGTTATAATTTAGTTTAGGACTATATTATGTGTCGAGTCAAAGAAGTTTGTCGTAATTATATTTGCGAATATTATAATATTTTCTATTACATTTGTTGACAGTTGACATTGCAACTAAATCTATACATATAATAAAACTAACGACAGGTAGAATGTACATAGAAAAAAATGCTTAAAAACAAATGTAAACCCGAAACCGGGATGTAAGAAGAGAAATAGAACAAATCCTGATTTCTTTTTCATTTTTTTGTAGCTGTCTGGGCTTATCTCCGAAACTAGTGGACCGATTTACATGAAATGTTGCATGGTGGTACCTTATATGCAATATCACACCTAGTTTGTAGGAAAACTTAAAAAAAATCTCACTGGGGTCTCAAAATACGTTTATGGTCCGGAGTAGGGGACCTCGACCAGTTCGATACAAAAAGTAATTAAAAAGGTCTATGAAAATAAGGTGGAAGATTAAAACCAATGTTTTCACAGCGTCAATGGAAATTAGCATGAGGAATGTGGGGCTGTTATACTCTTATGGCCCCTTTTAAATAATTACCAAGCGCCAGCCCTATTCTCTGTTGGCAACAAAACATGTGAATCGAGGCATGAGGGCGCGTCGTCTTTCCCCACACATAAATAATAATAATATTATGTAGGTTCTTACATGATACATTTTACAGGGAACACGTGTTTACTTTATTGTATATATTTATATACGAGATACTATGTTTGTCACATTGCGTCACAAGTTACGATACTGCGGTATTTCCTTATTTCTAGGTTACCTTCGTACGAACTTACTATTATCTAGATAAGAAAATTCTTCCGTTTTAGGGTAGCACGCTGTGTTGTATTCAAATCATTGTTTATTGTTTTTCTTATTACTTAATTCGAATTCTTTAATTGCCTCGTTAACTTTAGTATCTGTGTCCTATTCAGTAATAATAAAAACATTGTACGAATTGAAGTTATACAAATATTTTAATCCATTAGGTACATACTTAAAAAAGACAAAAAGTTAATGGACAATAACTACTTTTGCGCTTAAATATAAACATTACCTTGACATATACCATTGTTGTTGCAAAAAAGCTGAACAAAAAACTGCCCATTCGATTGAGTATTATGGAAAGCATACATGTTTGTCGAAAAGTGACCTACCTTCGTGGCTTCGTCATACTTTTATATAGGTCATTGGTGAAAGCGACAAATGATCTAATGGAACATCATTCCCTGAAAATAAATTACTGTGAGCTCACATTAAACTAACACAAGCAATTGTTTCTTGTATACGATACATTTCGACACGTGGCAATAAATGGTGACGTAAGCGCGCGCAAATAACAAGCGATGTGACGCCTTGTTATGATAATTTGAAGGATTCCTCGAAAAAACGCACAGTTGGCAAGTGAACTCCGATACTTTCAAGGACATGCCGCATATACGTAGTGTCATATACTCGTATCTTTACGAGTATGCGACAATACGTATAGATACGGAATCATTGTTATTGAAGAAGATATAAAGTATCGCTAAGTGGTTATAGAGAAAAACTTTGCGTCAAAAAGCGGAACAAATAAACCTTCTAAATACTACAACCAAAACCAAACCAAACGAAAGTTTGTCTGTTTAACCGAAAACCAAAGCAACGATTCCTGGAGATGCAATAGTCCGGAGAATGACAATCTTATCGTGGCAATACATCTCGAACCACGGCTGCGACATAAAAACAAATTGCACTAACCCAAGTTATATTTTATGTATATATATGAAACAAACAACAGTAAATTCAAAATGGACCGAAGTTATTAGCCAGTCTGGGAACGTCGTTGGAGATCACGTAACGTACACCGGCTGCGTTGAATTACCGCAGTTCGATTGAACTGATATGTGAGACCTAACGGAATACCAGCGCTAGTGGAATAAACTACTTATCTCTTACGGGATTATTACGAATTTAGATAAACCACTGTTCGTGTTAAGACGCTCTCCTTCGAACCGCAATTTTCCTCGTGTTTAACTTCTGAGAAGATAATAACTACTAATAAAATTAACTAAACTAAAATAATATAAAAAAACTTTTTCGACGGGCCCGTTGGCGTGTTCGGTAAAACACCTGCCGTGCGCATCGATGGGTCGTGGGTTCGAATCCCACCGGGACGATATGTTTATAATTTTCTGTAAACATGTTTTTCCCCACGTCTAGTTATTTCGGGCATTTAACGGGTGGAAGGAATATCGATATTCCGATCGGGTAATAGGGCATAGTGCGCGTTTCGGTTTCAGTCTGTGGATTTCCGAATGCTCGAAGTAAAAAGAAGGTCGACGACGCATCATTGAGTCATGTTCTGTGGCATGAGTGAATCTCATACTCGTCTGTCGATATCTAACATAAAAAAAACATATTCACGAATAAATTCCACATTTGATTTTTTCTTGCCCTGATGATATTTATGGACGTACCCGTGCTTAGATGCGTTTATGTTAATCTTGTATTGTTAACCGTACAAGCCGACCGCCATGTTTCAATGATACAGCGCGAGCCGCCTGGCAACAGCGAGCCGAGCCGCAATTCGACGAGCACGTACCGAACGTAATTAATAACAGATTAATGATCTTTTACTCAAACGAGATGTAGCATGCGATTCCAGCACTTAAATCATTGCGTTTCGGACTGTTATTGTTTGAAATGGTGGAACGCTGTAGGAAAGTTAGAAGACGGCGCTTAAGGCGTACACATTAAGAACTGAAATTGCACCATCAACTTTTTATAAGAAATGACCGAAACATGAACGAATCGGAAAAATATTTCATGAAAACAGTGCTGCATCAAAAACAACACGATTGTGGTTGGCAAGGTATATCTGTAATTGGAACTTTTACCTTCTTTTATACTTATTTAAAGTGAAATTGGTGCCTATTACGTTAATAGTGTGACAGCAAACAAAACTATTACGTTAAACGATATTAATTATTCATGCTTTTAAATATTATTGCCAAAATGTTAACAGAGAAAAAGCATAACAGAAAATCTTTTGAAAACCCCATAAAAAACAAAAGATAAGACGGCTCTCAAGAATTAACATTTATTAATGTGGAGATGAAAATGTTAAAGAATGAAATAAGCTATAGCAAGACACAATCACATACAAACGAACCATCTAACCTTTCATGGTTAGGGTGTGAACGCATCGCAAGGAGTCAAGAGTGATGATTTGTAGTGCGGTTTGTTAATAAAGCCGACAGTCGAGACTCGAAACATATTTCATTGTGTACAAAGACAGATGTTTAAGGCGAATGTCCACAATTCTATACCATTACGCTCTATATTTATATAGGTGTATGTTTGCACCATTACGATGTGATAAATTGCGAATTCCTGAGCCAAAATAACAAAATTGTTTGCAGACGGAACTAATATTAGACGTCGTGAATATTTTTAACGTTGCGCGTGTTATGCATATTTTTAAATACATTTGAAATAAGGTCGAATACTGAAATTTTAATTAATATTTAAGGCTTGCTTCCCCTCCCAATGGCGTACTCGCTATCAAGTCAAGCTTTAAATCATTTCGCATAAGAAAACACAGTAGAAAATTAATCAAATTTTTTGTCCATTTAATTAATTACCAGCAATGGAGAAGAGACGATCGAGTAGGGGCACAGTATATAAAAATCATTTGGAATGTTTTTCTCTGTCTGTTCACGCAGATACCCGAAGATACTGAACTTATTTTCATGTACACTATTTACATCAAAATCGGATATCAGTAAGGAGAGTTATCTTCTTTAAATAGCTTTCTTAGAAGCCCATCTTAAGATGAACCCCACGCGAAGTCGCAGTCACCAGCCGGCCTAGCATGACCGCCACGAGATATGTCGCGGACAAGAGAAGACAAACTAAGATGTAAGATATCTCGACATCGACAATTTTGATAGAAAATATATCTCGATCGACAAATATATCTATTTCTGATATAAAAAGTGGAGTTTTAAGTGTAATTGTCTTGGTAGACCCGGAAGGAATAAAGAGATAATCGATTAAAACACGAGAAAACGGTCGACAAAATTTTGTCGCGGTTGTGATACTAGGCCGGCAGTTTAACGTTATAAAAAACTTTGCCTTCCTCGTACTAAACATAAATAACGGACAATAACGGACAACAACACTCCATAATATAATAAACAATCCAAACTTCTATTTTCTATATCCAAGTAATTAACATTATTTATGAAGTAGCCGATACAATCTCGGACAGGGAAAGCATTAGACCATTGTAAATGTTATCTATAAACTTTGCAAGTTAACCGACACAGTCAAGACTTGTTTTTCAACAGTTAGAGATAAAATATTTATTTAATTAATTAACCAGAATGATATTCTTTATCATCGAGTGGTGAGACGAGTTCTTTGGCTTATGTGCGCCTTTCCCATTTCAAGTATAAAAAAAAATACTGCAATCCAATAGTTTTTTTTATACTCTCTTGCCATCTCGCGACGAGATATAATATCAATTGGACGCTGTTAAGCAATACAGTGTCATCCCACAAAATTATAAAAATGTAAATTTGATACCAATCGCTTCCTTGTGAGCTAGAGTAAATATTTCAAAAAAGATATTTTAATAGGAAAATATGGAAAAAACTACCGGACAAAAAACCCTAACATGTTTAGAATATTTAACAATAGTGCTCTAATTTCTATTACTTTGATTGCTACCAAGAAAAACGATATACATTTAGTGTAATAATAATAATTACCATATTTTACTTTTTAAAAGAAATTTAATTAAACCTAATTAAAACTTAAAACTCAATTTTCTCAGAATGGCAACCGTGTGCTTTGACACTGTATTGCTTAACAGCGTCCAATTGTCTGTGCCCTTAAAGTATAAATCAATGCCTATCGCTTGTTGTAGATAGCACAAGCAAAAAACAAGTGTATTAATTTCTTTAACTGGTCACAAATCAAAATAACAAAAGCCGTACTTACAGTAACAGTTGCGAGAACGTTACGCGTTGATTAAGATCTGAAACAAATAAGTATATTAATTACAAAGTGTCGTAAACATGTCACCGAGATTGCTCTAGGAAGTTCCAACAAGTTTCGCGACTGAATTTAGCTTTGAATATAGTTATAAGGCCAAAGATTAACAGCTAGCATAGTTTATGATAGCGTGTAATCATGACGAAATATCATTTTACTTAAACGTGGTTTTTATTTATTTAATCAACAACCTCATGGCGTTTTACACTTTTATATGTTTAAAATGTTACATCTACATATAGTAATATTATAAAGAGGTAAAGTTGTTGAGATTCTAAAAATAATTTCACCAATAGAAAGCTACATTATCAGCGAGATTTTTATTGTATAGTACATCTACATTGCACCCGTGCGAAGCCGGGTCATGTTGCTAGTATTTAATATATGTATGTAGAGTACAATTTAAGATTACTTGCTGTTTAAAATTATGCCAACTTCAGTCATACAAGTAAACACTAAAATATTGATCGCTGGTAACATTATATTGATATATAGCATTTAATAAATTGTGCGCTTATGTAAAGCAGTTGGATTACTATTGAATAAATAAATTAATAATATGGCACCGTTGACAGCTAAAATTACGTTCAGGTACAATTGAATCAAGTCCGGCTGATGCTATCGGACATCAAAGAGAATACGTGTTCAATGATTCCCAATAGAGAGCTATTGACTGCATAGACTAGGTACTTGTAAATAAACCAGACCTGTGATGTTCACTTACAGTACTAACTAGTACATACATTTGTTAGAGGATAATGCCTAGCGCATACGAACCTAAGTGGGGGACAATAACAGATTCATTCGTGTCATAAATGCAATATAATACTTTATCGTAGCAGGAGTGAGATCTAAGCAATTGAGTTTAATTTGTAAAAACATATCAAATAACGTGTTAGCATTCACCACAAGTAAGCGGAGGGCTTGTAGAGTTTGAAAATTTACCGTAAAAGCAAGCAAAAAGACTTCGCTTATATATAACCAAGTTAACAATTAACAGTTAACAAGTTACTTCAAGCAATTTCGACTAGATAAGTAAATAGGTAATGTGTTTATATTTATTATCAATAAAATACGCAATCCGCCCCGGCTTCGCACGGAAAAAACTATATAATGCCCATGTTACTCGCTGATAATGTAGTTTTCTATTGGTGAAAGAATTTTTAAAATAGGTCGAGTAGTTTTTGAGTTAAATCGTTACAAACAAACAAATCTTTCCTCTTTATGATCGTATTAGTAAAAAGTCACCACTAATCGATAAGACCAACGCTTATATTTAAGAAAAAGTATAGATACATCTATCTAGGTACATAATTCTTTGTAGTGAAACGAGCGGTTGTCTGTAGAGGAGGACAATGCGCATAAAAAATCAATAAAAGCCGATCCGGCCTTCGCCGAGGTCGGTTGACCCGTCGCGACTAGCGCGCGAAGATACCCGGCGCTTTGCTTAATTCCCTCGTAATTGCCTCGTTTCAACCTTGAAGTCTAGTTATTTCTGTGAAATGTTATCTTTTAACGATGAAATAAACACTAGATCTAGTGTTAAAACGTAACTCGTTATATATATGTAAGCACTTTGCATGCAATAAATAGTTGAAACATAAAAAAACAAAAATGACCTCTATCCGAATGTACATACATTGGAGTACCAAATATACAAAATATTTCATTCAGGCATTTCATTACTGTTTTGGAAGTAAGATTCTTGGTAGGGAAAGCAAAAGGGAATCGACTAAATTCATCAATTACTGTAAAATGATATCGGTTTTCAGTTACGGATGGTAAAGGTCCTTTAAAATCCATGTTGAGTCTTTTGAATAGTGAATTCTTTTCTTTTCTTTCACCCCAATAAACTCGACGAAACAAGAAAATAGTAGAGCAATACTTTTGCCGTAAACATAGAAATGAAAGAAATCTTATTATTTATTTTAATAATCTAAAATATTTGCGACTTAAAATTCAACGATCATCTAAATCTCGTGAAACAGTAAATATAAAAGTAAATACCGAGCATATCTATTGCTGGTCGAGAGTGATTGATTGCATTCCTACGTCACATCCTACAATACATCTAGAGATTATAATACATATTTATCTCCCATACGTTACAAAGCTTAAACCCTACACTTAATCTATGCAGACAATAATATTTCAAGAGATAACATTTTTGGTGACATCAAGCAACAGCTTTAGATTTAGTTCAGAATTGAATCCATTATTCTTTCGAGAAAATCAAAGATAGAGAGAGACTCTTAAAATTCAATCTATGAATAGCAGTGATCATAAACCATCAGGTGACGTTACACCCACTCGTTGGTAAAATAAATGGATTGTTTCTTAACAAATAAATAAAATCCTTTTATAAACTTAACAGCTATCAAAGTATTTTGTCATCACTCTAGTGTCTAGTGTCATTGACATATTCGCAAAGAAATTTAATCTCGTCTTATCATCGTGCAAACGCAGCGCATACATCACACATCGGCAGCGCGGATAAAAGGAAAATAATCTTGGCTTCAATTCAAAAAGTTAACGCCGTACCATTCAGTGCCAAGTGCAATATATTTAGATACTACTGTGACAGAGCACATTTTTTGGTCACTAACGCATAATCATTATATTCACTTCCTTTTTGTGTGGCTTTTGTAGGTATATAAATCGATTCAACAAATACAATGACTTTTTGAAAGTCCGCAACACAATACAAAGCCACCCATTCGTTGGCCCGTTCTACAATAAAAAAAAAACTTACTCCGTCTTAAGATTGGCATCTGAAGTAATTTTAACATCAAAGTACAAATCGTGTAACAAAAATCTCGACAATTTTTATTTCAAATCCGAGGAGAACGACACTTCACTGATCGCACACTGCGAATAAGTTAAAAGCTCTCAGCTTTTACGGAGACTTAAAATCCTTCAACAGTATAAATTACACTCGAAATTCTGTTGACTTCGCGCTCAGAGGTCAAAAGAATAAGTGGTAATCGACTTATCAAATTCTTTAATCACACAACGCTGATATCTTTGACTTTGACATGCTCAAAATACTTGCGGTACTTTTACAATTTTACTTTAAACAAAATATGTAATGAGAAAAACGTTTTACTGGCTTTTTTACTTATTACTGAGATTTATTTTAATCACAGTTTTACGTGTAATTTTGCTCAGAGTTTGTCCGAGTTCAAGAAATTTACCAACGAAGCATAACTTTTAATCTGCTTAAAGATAAATTGTACGCTTCTCGACAATCATGATATAAAAATTTATTTGTGACTTGAATTTAAATGAAGGGAAAATTAGACTAGAGACGAGACTCAAAAAGCTTTCAAAGACACGAAAATTAAAGAAATTAGTTCACAATATGCAAAATGCAGTTCTGGATCGTGATAAATGTCACGAGCAAATAAATCGGAATGGGTGCGCAGTATCGTTCGATCTAATTGGTTTAAGACTTTCCCACGAAACGTCGACGGAACCAGTTCTCGGTTAAATGCCAGCAACCGCAGTTACACCGTGTCTGTCGGTTTTGTATCCTTGTTGTTAACATAGAACCTCGTTCTGATAAGTTATTAACCGTTGCACAGCCGATTTGCAATATCCTAAACAAAACAGACGGTACACTATACCTTACTAACTTTAGGTTAGTATGACAGTGTATGCCCAGTGACGTATAGCTAGATGGATAAGGTCTGCGGTGCATAGAGAAAAAAATCGCAATCCAAGTAGCTAATTTTCTTCAGCAACTGCACAAAATTAACTTTTTGCAAATTATTAGCAATCAAGGACATTTGGCGCTTCTATTATTATAAAATATGGTTATTTACAAAGCCAAGGGCCACCTAACTTCGGGGCTTTGGTGCACTGCACCACTTTGCTGATGATAGCTACCTCACCGTGTATGGCGCAGCGACCCAAAATGAATCACGACCTCCGTCAACAAGAGCTTCCATCCTGATCTGTTTTGAGCCGTTTGGAAGCAGAAAAAATACCTTTTCTATTTCATCGCTTCTACTACGTACTACACTATGCCAGAGTGAGAAAATATTCCATGGCCTTTGCTTAAAAAATAAATTTAAGTCCAAAGACGTGTTTCAAAGGAATAACATTAAAAAGCACATTAATTACAAGAATGCACATACAATATGCACTCGGTGCAGTAACAAGAGTACATTCACTCCTACGTGGGGGCTTTGCATTAGGGGTGACGCTTGGATAGACTCGAATAGAATTATTAAAAGCTGTATAGATGTGAAGTTGATCGAAATAAGTGAACAGATTTGTTAGACTTTCAACTAAAATGTTTACTTTTGGGCATCTAAAAATTAATTACAGCGATTTTTTTATCATTGTTGTCTCTTCTTAATAAATTAATTCCCAATCGCAATAGATTTCTTTATATAATTTTGATATAAAAATACTATTCAACTTCATCAGAAGCTTTTTTTACTCGGATTTTGACAAGTTTTTACGAAATCAGAAATATTAAAAAACAATATTTATTCACTATTCAGTGGAGGTTCGTACTTTTTACCAAATTATTATATATATAGTATGTACTTCCAAAAGATTTAAGCGATCAAACATCTGTCTGACATAAAAAAAAAAACATATCATACCTACAAACCGTAACCAAACGAAATTATTAAATTATAAAGCAGACCTTCATTCATATTCATAAAATTCATGATTTTTTTAAAACAGAATATCATTCGTTTAGTGGGCTACTACTTTTGTTACAAACATTTTTCTTAAAAATCAAAAAAAATCAAAACAAACGTGAAAAATGTTCGAAAAATCATATTTTTGTCGATTTGAACTGGATAATCAAATTTGCGGGTATTTTGAGTATGATAGTCCCCCCGATTAGCGCATCAAAATACATAAGTATACCAAATTCAAGATCGATTGGAGGTATGTTCTAAACGGAAGTTTATCCAAGATCGATAGCGTTTATACCATGTACATGACTTCAAACTATGTTATGTTTTATTTTCAATCGAAGGAACATTTAATGGTCATCTTCACACAATCTAAGTCATCTTTTTAACTATAAAGAAATATGGACAACCCTATTGCGTATATGTTAAAAGAACCGGTCGAACGACATACGGCCGCGACTAGAAAACGAGAAGCGGGATCAAAGAAAGTTATAGTGGCGTAGGTCTAGTGTAGTACTACTTATATAATACGTATATAACGAGCGTGACTCGACTAGAAAGTTAAGACACACGCTGTTCTTTATTGCATTTTATCTCTCGAACGCATCTCGATGGAGAGTTAATTCCTTACTTTCGTAAATGCGCTCGACGGTTTAACGATATTACGATAAATACAAAGTCTTATTTTGCTCATTAGATTTTTAAAGCAGTTTTGTTTTTATGTTAGATATCGACAGACGATCATGGGGTTCACTTGATGGTAGGTGATAGTTACCTCAGCCACTGAACATCAGTCATTGATGCGCTGTCGACCTACTTTTTACTTCGAGCATTCGGAATACAATCTATATTCCGTTTAGTAAAACAATCGCCATTTAAAAAGGAGTTGAATTGTTTTAATTACGGGTTTGATTTCAAGTATTTAAATTGTTTGCAAACTTTTGTTTTGTCTGCTTGCTATCTCGAACAAAGTACATAATTCCTTTTTGTCAAACAGATTTGAGATAATTTTTAACTAGTCGACCGCCTTAACTAGGTACATAAATACTAACTAGTAATAATATTATAGGCTACCACTACTCTTAGCGTAGCAAATACAGTTTCTCGTTCTGTACTTTCTTTTGCTTTTTTATAATAAAATGTATCGTTTTCTTTTAAAATCTGTCAAAATAGCGAGCAGTGTCTACTGATATTAGGAGCAACACTGGGCAATTTGTGTTTATTAAAATCTGTATTTATAAGTATTAGCACCATCATTTTATTTAGTACATTAATATACAAATATTACGTGTCAGTTAGTAACAGACAGCACAATGACAAGCTTGGCAAATTCTCCAGTGTCACGTATTGAAGGGACACCGACAAGGTTTCCACACGTCGCGCCGTGAGAGCTACTCATTATACCGCAGCGTGAGCGATAAATATACGTCTCATCAGCGCTCGCATTAATGCGGCCATCGCACGGAATATCGTTATTAAAATAAAATTATCTGAATTTGTTACGTCATAATTAGACGATATTCATAACGTTCATGTTTATACAACGCTAGTAAATTGTTTAACAAGTGCTTTAAATCGTATCACTGGTTCGGAAAACTGTTTACCACGAAAACATTAAAATCGAAAAAAACAATACAATTAATCATTCATTAAGTTTCAATATAAAAACTCCAAAAATATGTGCCATTGTTAAATTTTAATGTACCAGGTAATCATCTATACTTCTATACTAATATAATAAAGAGGAAATATTTGTATTTTTGTTTGTTATGAATAAACTTAAAATAATGGACTGATTTTTAAAATTCTTTCACCAATAAAAAGCTACATTATCAGCGAGTAACATAAGCTATTTTGTGTATAGTACATCTACGTTGCACCCGTGTGAAGCCGGGGCGCGTTGCTAGTTTACATATAAACTTATTCCAATAGTTTAAAAGTGAAACCTTGAACTTAGTTCAATGGGAATTTTTATGATAAAAGCGTGTGATTTAATATGAAATTAAGATTAGCAGATGATCAGTCATCACAATTTTACATCCGTAAATTAACACCAATTTATATTTTCTTAGTATCAAATTGAAATACCTATCACCACGTATGCCATATGAATTAAACTCAACGGACCACACCTGTGCTCCGTAGTTACAGCCTATGTATGGACTTGTGTGACGAACAGGTATAAAAACATCTGCCATTCGAAACTTATTGATAAGATAAAATTTCGTCGAAATACATTTATGACCCCAAAATATATCAGTTTGCAAAGCATACAAAGATTATTTAGTATTTTTATGTTCAGTAAACCGGAAACATCTTAAAGACAAACTTACCCCGATGTGACTGAAACAATCCGTTACTGAACTTCTTAGATTTGAATACAGAAATCACAGGTACTTTCAAAGATGTCTTTCCTCTCGACGCGGCAATAAGGTGAACGAACTACCGCGCCACAGTCCAGCCTTTCGTCAAACCGGCACAAACGCACACAAACAGGAATTGCACAAATGTTTACGCTAAGTTAACACGGAGCCACCGAGTCCTTCACGCGTTTAGAGCAATCCAATACCGTCGCGACACGTCTAACAATAAAAACTTTTCCAAATAGGAGACAATCGTTCTGCGGCGCGTTGAACACGCCAAGCACGTTATCTGTATGTGAGCTCGAAAGCCGGTCGCTTCGAATAACAATAATGAAGCCGCTAATTATTATTATTACAGTTTCGCTCGCACCGGTTTTGTAGTTGGCTGTACGTAGGTAGATGGCGTAATCGTCGAATTCCATGTAAACGGCGCGGCGGCTCGGGCTCGCACACATGCACGCGTGTGCTATGTATATCTCAGTCGCACCACGTGCGGTGACGTCGACGCAGGTAGAGAGCCATTGCGCTATCGATCCCGCGATAAATTCGACACAGAGGTGAATGCAACGTTGGCGGTCGCCTTTCACGCGGCGAAAATGCAATTTGTGATTGGATCGAGAATTGACTCGGTTGGCACGCAACGGCGGGCTTCGTTTTGTGAGCGTGTAGCGCGAGCGCAACCACGCGGACGGGGCGAACGTTCTCGAATGTAGCAGCGAGATAGCACGTGTAATGTTCATTTAATATTTACTCAATTGCGCCACATTAATGTACTGATAAGAGCGAGTACTGCGTGTAAGAGTAAGGTGACGAGAGGTCGTACGGCGAGAGCTATAAAATTTCACGAGTAGATAATTCAATTTGTGCGTCTCGGCGTCGCTACTACACATCTTAGGTGAAGGTCGCGTTATTCTATTATGAATAGATTAATTTATTAGAAGTTATAAAAAAATTATTCTACTCTATTCATCTTATATGTAGAAGGACAACTCGCATAGAGCAATAATATATTATCATAAATCAATGATAATTAGGTATAGGTGAAGCGGTGTAGAACATAGTATTCAAAATGCCAATTTTCCAAAACACTTACTTCAAACCTAGCATAAATCATGAACAAGTAAGTGGGACAAAGAGTCCGTTAATATAACAAACAGACAACGAAAACAGAGAAACATTAATGAAGCGGAAAATGCGAAACGAAAGCGTCGAATAGGTACATATTTTTTTCTAACTCGTGGCCCGGAAATTGGAGTGGTCCGTCCAAAAAATGACAAAGAAGCATCAAGCGGAGCGTGTACAATCGCGTTCAGCGAACTCGTTGTCGTCTGTGGACTGCGGACGCGGCGCGGTGCTCCGACAAATAGTGAATAATAACCGAGTCGTCGTACAATTGCGCTATTTCGAGACATACCTATTTTTCTGTTAGCAAGAGTACCTACTAGTAATCAGATGCGACGCAACAGAGCTAGACAGTCGCGTAAACAATTTAGCATCGATCGTCCGTTTCAAATTGAATTATTGATACATTCACTCGTATCGCTACTTCGGATTCGTTGGACTTTCGACTCGAAGACAACAGATGTAACAATCATAATCCCACAAACACTATAAATACTACACTATAAATTATAAAGTTTTGTCATCGAGTGTACAAACACAGCATTCTGAACTGGCAACCGGCCGCATCGTGAGTGCAGTGAAATATCTAGTTTCACTTTAAAAACTCGTTTAAATTCACTTAGCTGTATACTTTTTGCCTTTTAGTCGAATTTATCTTATCACTAATCAAATGTTTACTTATAAGGTGCAAACTAACCCAAATATTTTGGTTAAAGTTAAACAAACAAATAAGCTTAGACTTAGAATAGTGTAAGATTTTAAAATTAAATAGTCTATTTATTTTCTTTGTTCTATCAAAATGGAATGTCGAGCTACAACAGTTATGTCTAACCAAAAAGCAAGATGAAAAGCAATACTTGTTTTTTTTAAGCAGCAAAAACAATATCACATAAACCCAATTTCATCAGAATCCGATTTAATTATATTACAAGCTGGTGTCGCATAATATAACATCAGTAGACACTTGTTCGGTTTCATCCGATTAAGTATGAATAATATTATTACCTATTCATTCAATGTTTTACGTAAAACGAATTAATAAGGTAGAATTGAAGCGTCACCTTTACCATGAAACATTTTAGGCAAATTGCGTATACGGATCTCTTTTCGGGCCTTTTGTTAATAATTTCTAAGCTTTCATCCATGTGTGTATCGGAACTTACATCTCACATGGAATATTCCAAAAATTTGCCTTAGTAGCTTTACGTCAAATATTTAAATTTCTATACTCCCGTGGTTTCTGAATTGGCGTTGATAGATAAGCCGGTCATCTATGCTAATATTATAAAGAGAAAAGATTTGTTTGTTTGTATGTCTGTTACGATTTCACTCAAAAACTACACGATTAATTTTAAAAGATCTTTCACCAATAGAAACCTACATTATCAGCGAGTGTATCACCGTGCCAAGCCGGGGCGTGTCGCTAGTTTTTAATAAAGGACTAGGCAAAAGTCAGACAACTCACCCGATAGTAAATGAGCATATATATATATATATATATATATATATATATATAATCATAAAGAAACACATAATATGATTGCGCATTATGAAACACGGTTGAAAAGTAAACAGAGACTTCTAACGTTATTTTCCTTAATTTAAACTGAACTCAACCACACGAGTCAAGGAGAAACTACAAATTGGCGTAAATACAAGAATTTCTTTAGTTATTTTACTCTTAAAACAAACATGAACTTTGTAACGGAAATGTCCGGGGAAAGGTGGGATTTACTCTGACAGCGTTAGAGACGTGTCGCAGTCCTATAACACGAAATGGGCCGGCTCCAAATGACATTATATTTTCGCTCACACACAGCTCACGTAAAATATAATTGCTGTTCTTACAGAAACTAACATGTCTTCAATTTGAAAACACATTCAGAAAAATATCAAGCAATCTAAAGAAACACAAATAAAGCAATCCAACTCTACTTTGTTCTTCTTATCTATATACAAGAAGTGTAGTTAGGGACCGGCAAGTATATTATGAAAAGATTTTTCATCTATGGCCAACCCATCTCCTATTACAAACTTTATTAATGCAAATTCACAGTTATACCTTCAAGTGCTCGTAAGATTTTAATGAAATGTTAGGAACATACGCATCTAGTACAAATGAGTTTCAACATCTTTCAAATTCTAAGCATACATTATGAGTTACTGCCATATAAGATATAAGAGATATGTCCCTTATAATACATAGCTGGAGTATGCTCCAGGATAACTTCAGCAATGTTTTTAAAAGATTACATCCTTGATCCTTACTTCCGTATTCAAAACAAGACACTTACAGACAGCACTTTCAACAACGTTTGTCTTACATATCAAACAGCTAATATATATTTTCGTCGCGAAACAATACTCTCGTTATGGTTTCATTAGTTAGAAAGGCGCAAATGACTCACTCCAACAGGCGGTGACGTCGATAGCTGTCGCTACGCTGCTAATTGGATCGTTTACATACCTGCAATATAATTAAAATTATTCATTAGATACTGTCTATGTTAATGAAACGCTCTTAACTAAGCACATGTTTGGTATTAGTACATAAATTTTAAATGAATATAACAAAAAAGGAATGTTTTAGTCTGCCTACTACTTGAACTATAGTAACTTTATAGCTGGTATTGCGTAACTAACCAATCGTAACTTTCTTTGTCCCCATTCACTGTCTCTATGATAACTAAAAAGGGAACGTTTTTTCTCCAGTCTTTTATAAAATGACTTGCGACATACCTTTCTAGATAGTAAAGTTTTAAAATATTTGGTATATAATATATGGTCTAATGTTGCAGTATGCAGACATGTATGAAAATTGAAAACAGCTTCTAAAAATTAAAAACATCGACCCAAGAAACTATCAATTTATTTCATATTTTCCGCGAGCTGTTTATACATTTTGTTCAAAGTCATTCAATATGAATTCGGACGGCGCAGTTAGGTCGCGATGTCGAGGGGTGACCTTGGCCCCTCAGACACCCCGAGGGGGTGAGTTTTAACATATTCCCTCTGCGACACGACACGACTCGGTATCTCGTATGTGCTCCGAATAATCGACACCATTTGATGGTTGAATTTTCTTATCAGAAACTTATTTTAAGCGCTGCTCGATAAGCGGGTCGGTATGTTATAAAATTTTACGTACGAATTCTAAAACAAAATAAGAACTATTCTTATAACATTAAATCGTCGTGATCGTAGAACAACGACGGTTCTGATTTTTTACGATTTTAGTTCTATCGTATTAGTTATAACATCAAACTCATTGACAGTTCTATATTATATAATTTAGTACAGAATAAATAAAAAAATGGAGTTTGATACTTAGTCAGATAGTTTTATCCAATAAAACTAAAACCGTAAAAAATCACAACCGTCGTTGTTGTACGATCACGACGAAATATTCTATCGATACTTCACATAAAATAAAGACTTGTCAAGATTTTTCTAAATATTTTCATGAATATGAACGATGTTAGCAACATTACAGTTATGCGAAGTGCATTTGTATTTAAAACGCATTATGAGTCATACTAACTGCGACAAACCTCAAACTCACGGCTATACATAGAATTTATTTTTATCAAGATCAGTTGTCGGTTACACAATGCAATTATATTCAAATTATTACATGACTGCATGAATCAGTCCTCTGACAGTATAATAAAATTAAAAATTATTATTAGATAATCTGCGTCTTAACAATTTAAGCAGCTCGTTTATAATGGACATAGTTTAGTGAAAAGGATACAACTAACATTATTAATCGTTTACGAGTTACCGTTCACATCATCTCCCGAGTAAAATAATAATTAAAAATAGTAATACCACTAAAATCGTTAATATGTCGTTTTAAGTGAATTAAGCAAGGCAAATACATGCAGTGTGTGACTTTTTCAATTTGCTGTGTTAACGGAGGAGCAAAATTTGAAAAAATATAATAACAGTGTTTTAAACAGTGGTTATCTCAAACATACGACAACAAAGTGCTAAATACAAAAATAAGTGTAACAAAATAATAATGTTTGCATATAGATAAACTTTAGAGTGACAATAAATAATCATAATAATAGTTTCAGTGCACGTGTCGAGTTTTGTTCTTTGTTGTGTGTCCTTGAATACTTTGTGACTGCAGACCGACTTTCACTTGCACACTGCTACCGCACTGGAATATGTTCTATTATTTCAAATACACGCTTAACTGTTCGCGTAGCTTAATGTTGCCGACTGTGGTCAGGATCTGAACACACGAGTGGTGCCCAGTTCGAAACCGAGATAAAGCAAAAAAATATTTTTGTTTTTTTTTTTTTGTTAATATTTATTACCACTGATACAAGTTGTAATGGCGCCTTCAAACATTTGTGCTAACTGTCATAACGAGTTGCCAAAAAAGGATTATTTGTGCTGCCAAATCTGTAAGCTAAAATACGACCTAGATTGTGCAAATGTTCCCCGCAAGCGCTTTGCTGAGATGGTCGCAAGACAAAAAGCATCATTCAGATGTCCCGAATGCTCTAGGAGGCAGCCTAAAACTGGCAACGCAAACACGTCACTGCAAAGTTGCGCAAATTCTGATGGTAGCGCCCATGATCTGAGCTCTCAAGAAGCAAGTCCTGAAAGTGAACCTCCGTGCTCTGATAATGTAACACAGCGAATAAAGCCCTCACACAGACCCCTTTCACAGCTACCAGAATTAGAACCATTTGTTACTGAAGACAAACTGCGAGACATTTTACAACAGGAGTTATCTTCTATCCTCACTGTCACAATTAAACGATTGGTGACGTCGGAACTAAACAATCTCACTGAAAAGGTTGCCGGGTTCCAAGACACAATCAACTTCCTGAATCGACAGTTTGAAGACATAAAATCTTCTCTTGAAGAGAAGAATACTGCGATAGTGAACTTAAAAAAAGATAATGACAGGTTAAAATCCACTATCACTGATCTAACAAACCGGTTAAGCTCCGTGGAACTTCATGTACGGGAGAATAATATACTAATTAATGGGATCCCAGAGAATAGATCAGAAAACCTATTTGAAACTATCCTTCAGATTGCCAAGACTGTAGACTGTCCTCTCACTCAGGAAGATATACAACACGTGACAAGAGTTGCTAAAATAACAAATGACAGTAAAAGACCCCGATCCGTGGTTGCTAAGTTATGTAGCCCGCGCAAGCGCGACGTCGTTCTGGCTGCTGTGAGTAAATTTAACAAGAAGAATCCACAAGATAAATTGAACTCTCACCATCTTGGTATCGGGGGAACTAAAAAGCCTATTTTTGTGTCCGAACATTTAACTCCAGAAAATAATGCTCTTTACGCAGCTACCCGTTTGAAAGCAAAAGAGATGAGTTATAAATTTGTGTGGATTCGCAATGGGCGTGTTTTTACAAGAAAAAACGAAAACTGCCAAGCCTTGCTTATTAAGAATAACGAAACATTAAAACTTTTAACATAGTGTAGTATAATAGATTTGTAGCTTAGTAATTAATTATTTCTCTCTTTTGTTTTTTTTACTTTATTTAATTTTTTGTATATGATGCTTAACATTTATTATCAAAATGTTCAAGGATTAAGAACTAAAACGACAAATTTTCTAAATAATTTGTCAACTTCTACTTATAAGGTTATCGCTCTTACCGAAACTTGGTTGAGATCCGGTATCTCAAACAATGAATTATTTGACAACAGATATATCGTTTATCGTAGGGATCGTTCCAGTTCTACCAATATTAAATCAGATGGTGGAGGTGTCATTTTAGCAGTCTCTAAAGAAATCAGTTCTTTCAGAGTTGAATCATGGGAATCGGATGTTGAGGATTTATGGGTCACATTACATATTAATATTAACCAAACAATAAAAAAACTTTCTATATGTGTGGTATATCTACCCCCACCTGTAAAAATTGGGACGTTGACACATTTCTTGGACAACATTGACAGAGCTTTTAACTCAAGTGATGATGTCATTATTGTTGGGGATTTCAACCTAGGGTTTATTAACTGGAAGTCACAATCAAACGAAGTTTTTATGACTCCGTGTAACTATAACAATACTCTTGGCTTTGCCTTAATTGATTTTATGTCTATCAATAACTTAAAGCAATATAATTGTGTTGGTAATAGCGATGACCGTTTTTTAGATTTAGTATTGAGTAATATGTCTAATATTAATGTATCAGCCCCTCCCGACTCGTTAAGTAGAACATACACGAATCATCCTAGCTTATTGTTAAATATTGATTGTTCTGGAATATCATTTTTGCGAGCGAGAGGTACTACTAAACTAAATTTTTATAAAGCTGACTATGTTTCTATTATAAATTATTTGAAAACCATTGATTGGAATCAAAGGCTATGCGTCCATGATAACGTTAATGATATGGTATCTGAGTTTTATAAAATTATTAACACTACTATAAACAAATTTGTTCCTAAAACGTCCAACACGAGATCTAAATATCCGGCTTGGTTCTCTTCTTCTTTAATAAAACTGCTTGCAGAAAAAGAAAGATTACGTAAGAGATACCGAATATATAATAATCCTCGAGATGAAATAGAGTATCACACGATTAGAAAACGTTGTCACAAACTTTACAGTGATTGCTATACTAACTATAAGCGAAACATAGAAGCAAACATACCCAATAATCCTAAATGTTTTTGGAGTTTCATAAAAAATAAGAAAGGTGGACATTCGCCGCTTCCCTCTTGTATGAAAATGGACAATGTTACAGCACAAACAGCAACCGATATTGCCAATCTATTTTCATGTCAATTTTCGTCCATATACACTTGTAATCAACTTCACGTTAGCAGTTCTAGTACAGCTGATAATGGTAATTTTCATGGTCTGATGTCCCTTAGCTTCAGTGAAGCTGAAATATCCCAGAAAATACAAGGACTAGACATTAATAAAGGAGCTGGACCTGATTCAATTCCTCCTCTCTTTGTAAAGCGCTGTAGGTTTGTTATATCCTTACCCCTAACTATTATCTATAATAAATCACTTAAGGAAGGTGTATTTCCTGAAGTATGGAAAAGGTCTCGTGTTGTACCAGTATATAAAAAGGGAGATGTTACTGACGTAAAAAATTACCGTCCTATATGTGTTTTATCTTGTTTTTCCAAGCTTTTTGAATCTGCCGTCTATCCCATAGTATCCAAAAACATAGACAGCTTGATCTCTGATGAACAGCATGGTTTCAGAAAGGGTCGTTCAACGCAAACGAACCTCATCTCTTTCGTCACCGAAGCATGCCAGGAATTGGACAGGGGGCGCCAAATTGATGCAATATATACCGACTTTAGCAATGCCTTCGATAAAGTCAGTCACCCGATATTAATTCAGAAGCTATTCAATTATGGAATAGGAGGAAACTTACTGAAATGGTTTGAATCATACCTTCATAATAGACCTCAGTCAGTAGTTGTTGGTGGCTCTGAGTCTACTTCATACATAGCGCGATCCGGTGTTCCCCAAGGATCCCACCTAGGACCATTGCTCTTTTTGATATTTGTGAATGACATTAGGAATCATATAAAATACTGTAAAGCATCTCTCTTCGCCGATGACTTAAAAATTTATAAAGTTATTAACTCTGCCTCTGAGGCTGCTTTTGTTCAAAATGATCTCAATGGCATAAAAGACTGGTGCTTATTAAATGGTATGATCCTCAATGCTAGCAAGTGTTTTCATGTTAAATATACTAGAAAAAAAAAACCACTTGTTACTGTGTACGAGCTTGACGGCGCACCATTAACGGAAGTGCAGGAGATTCGTGACTTGGGTGTAACTATTGATAATAAGTTAACATTTATATCGCAAGTTAATAACTCAGTCACCACATCCGCACGAATGCTAGGATTTCTTAAACGAAATTCTAGTTGTTTTGGCTCCAAAACCAAAACAATTCTATATAACGCTCTAGTGCGCAGTCATCTCGAATATGGTAGCATTATATGGAATCCCTTATATACGATTCATTCGCAACGCATTGAGAGTATCCAAAGAGCATTTACACGCCACCTTGCATACATTAGTACTGGATTCTCTCACAGACACCCGTACCAACAGCGCCTCAGTAAATTTAACATGATTTCACTGTTCGATCGAAGATCTCTTGCCGGCATGATATTCCTATATAA
Source organism: Anthocharis cardamines (assembly GCA_905404175.1). Lineage (NCBI taxonomy): Eukaryota > Metazoa > Arthropoda > Insecta > Lepidoptera > Pieridae > Anthocharis > Anthocharis cardamines. Next base: position 943,435 of record FR989972.1, on the reverse strand, counting down.
ACTTTTAAACGGTCAAATACAATGCAGTAACCTCTTACAGAACATTAATATTGCCGTCCCTTATTCATTCCCAAGGTTCAAAGTCAACAGAATCTTCCAAATTCCATCTGTGAAAACTAACCTGGGAGTTCAGGCTCCTCTCGCTCGAATTCTTCGCGAATATAATAAGATGAACGATATTGATTCAGAGCTTGATATATTCGGTAGCGGGCTGGTCAAATTTAAAGAAAGTGTTGTTAAGCACTTAGCAGGTAGAGGTACTCTATCTGCATTAGTCAAATAAGAATTTCCTTTTTTTTTTCTCTAATTATCAAGTTTAATTTATCATTTGTACTAACATTTTTATTTCTTGTTTTTTTTTTTGTGTAGCTTAAGTAGATATAATTTTATTTTTATTTTTTTTTAATTGTTTCCTTTTCAAAAGCAACTAGGGAGTATTTTTTTGTAATTCTTATGTTCACCATAATTGTCATATATTTTAGAACAACAAATTGTAACTTAAATTGTAGAAAATTGTATTATATATGATGTGGTGTACTTTAATAAATAAATAAATAAATAAATTCCTTATGGGATGGATCCTTTTCGCTAAACTATAATACATCCAATTGTAAAGGATCTGGTTAAGCAATATTCAACACGTAACTTTTGATTTGCCTTGCAAAGTTCATCTATTTTGTAATACGTTTTAACGGAAAGATTCTCAAATTCAATTATCTTTTCTCTTACAGATTTTTAAGTAACATAAAGCAACTCAATTGGAATCTTTAAAAGATAGCGTGGCCGTTTCAATCCATTGAGCTGATTCTGCACCTACATCAATACGTATAAAAGTAAAGGATTGAGAGAAATTTTCAAAGAGTTGCAATCAGCGGAACGAACGTCGGCACTCCCTTATGTACGGTTTGTGGCTTGAAAAACTTGCTGACGCAACGAATGCGGACGCTTGGGGAAATGTTATTTAGCATTGGGTGTGGTAAAGCCTTGTTTATAATACTTTATGTAAGATCGTCTCGTGGTATAGATAAGATATCTTAAGCATTCGAACAACGTTGATTCATTTCGTTATAAGGAACATAGTGACACATTAACTTAAATATGTGTAGGAATAAAACCGTCAGAGGCTATTGACTTAAGACAATTACTTTTAAAAGTATGGTAAAGATTGTTAGTTAAATACGATCCATTAGTCAGCATTTTCTGAGAAAGCAGCCAACAGGAACGATTTCTTCGCAATTTGGTTATAAAAAGTGAAATTTATCTAATATCAAAATCAAATACGACTTACTTAAATAAATATTATTACACTGTAGCTTTCTACAACTGAATATTAAGAAGATAAGAGGAAGATTTGTTTCAGCCTTAACTACCTTGTCATAAAAATAAATAAATAACCGTTTAATTAACTAAGTAAACTTTAAAATTTTAAAATCAAATATCCCTTACAATCCACGATGGTTTGAAAGAGTACGTCAAATATTCCAAATGAGATCAAATTCCCATTTTATTTTACATAAAGTCAAATTCTACACATTTTATTCATAAGACATTAAATAATTTGTGTACGTCTGAAAACTGAGTTAGCAAGCCTCTTGAAGTACGAGCCCTATTCCAAGAAGGACGGCCATAAATTGGAAGCTTCGAGTTTTTACACCCACCAACACACCACATCTCTAAGATATTATTTATTAAGGTGCTAATCAAGTATTGAAATTGAATACCAACTATGTAAAGCGACTGTTTCTCGATACATAATTACATAAATGCGACGGCAACTTATCTTGGCATATGCAAACTGGATACGCGATGCGTTTAAGAACAGGTTTCGAGCGCCAGGTGGCATTGAGGATACTGGCGGTTGACTTGTCAATGTCAATTAGATAAAAAAACTGGCCTGGAGCCGGTGTGTCATTTGCTGAGAGCATGATGATTCTCTCTAGAAATATAACGGAGCTTTAGCATTTAATTGTTTTCTTAGTACAGCACGAAATTGTTAAGTCGGTCTTGAGTTTTATTTCTTTAGCGCTTTTGCAAGTGCATAAGTACAATTTACTATTGTTCATTATTATTACTAGCTCGCACCTGTTAACGGCATATTAATCTAAAAGACAACCTATTAAAAATAAATTATAATACATTGTAAACTTTTAAGAGGGGTGATGTTATATATTTATGGATTTTAATAAAGGTTTAAAATTTCAATGGACATCATTCTAAATCTTTATATTAATGCTGTCTATGTATATTATAATATGAAATTAAATATGTGAAAAGAATATTCATTTAATAAACCTATATTTAATAATTAGTGTTGTATAGGTTTTGTATTTTAAATACCATCACTATGAGAGGAAATCATAGTGATGAATACAATCGTGACATCCTCAAAGTTCATTAAACCATGTTTTACTATGCATGTTCTTTAAAATCACTACTTTTGACGCGAAAACGAAAATAGCCTATGCTAATTAACGTCTATTAAGTTAAGATTAAGTTAGAACCGAATATTTGCTCTTGTATTAATTCATGGTTTAGAATTTTTACGAAGGAACGTTTCTCAACTTTATTGCACATAATTTCTTTCAAATTCATATTACATTTCATCATAAGCGCCATTTAATCCGTCTCGTTAATAAATTGACTACGCAAGGCTCATTACAAATTGTCAATAGCTTCAACTATAGATCAGTCGTCAGCTAGGGATCACAATCCCGATCCCGAATCCCGGGATCCCGGGATCCGGGATTAATAGCATTTATGTTATTACATAACGACAAAAACAATCCTTAGATACACTGTACGATATATATGTACGTACTACACAGGTACCTACAGCCCTAATAATGTGTTTGTCGTAGAAATTAGAAGGGACTTCTCATCTCGGAATACTTCAATATGCTACTCTTTAGGTCATTACCCAACGGGCCATCAGGGGAATCACCCGATCACCTCATATCATAATATTGTATATAAATTATGAAGCAGGCTTGTAAGTCAAACATTGGATGCTTTGATATTTTATAACGATTTTATTTTATGTATTTTAAAATTCTAGATAGATTTTTTGTGTTGTCATTTTGTTTTCTTACAAAGGTATAGTTTTTATTGTTTGGTCTATTTTATTTTCTTACTACATTTTTTTTAAGAAATTACACATATTATTTCATTCGCGCCCAATTATAAACCACATAGTCTAATCCCGGGATAGCCCCGGGATCCCGGGATTACGCATCAAAAATCCCGTAATCCCGGGATTGAAAAATATGCTCGGGATTGTGTTCCCTAGTCGTCAGCGGACAACCACTCTAGTCATTCGACTATGACAGTAGGTACGCAAGCTCTGGTGAATACGATAAGACAAAAGCAAATTAATCGATTGGCTATGAATAAACAAAAACTGCAAATAGACACACGGCATAACCCGTAGCGGCCAACGCGTGACCAATGCGATAGTGAATCAGACTACATTATACGATGAGTTTGCCCTATTATCGATAGTATTTATCATGTCGCGATATAACGCGGTATGGCGACAACGAGTTTGTAGGAGAAATACAAGTTTTTACCCCGACTTTAATCATACCGAACATGGATGTGATTTATACAATACTAACGATGTTGAAAAAACATATTATACTAAAATATTCCTTCGATACAACTCCGTAAGTTTCTCATTACTCTGTGAAAAACACACATCCAAGTGAAATATAGATATAATTTATAAGTCAAAATATGCATGCATTATCGTTAATTTTAATAAAAAAATGTATATATAATTATTATTTCACATATTCCTTCAGGAGCTAATCTCCTTTTAGTTTTAGTAAAATTCAATCGGGAATGGTATAAATTATAAAAAACGACAAAACTAAAATTGCTTTAATACTTGATATAAGATAGTACTACAATACTTTTTGAATACTTTGAGAACACATTTTGAATGAAGTTTACACAATTTCGTTTCTACCGTATTTATCCACCAACTTCGAAATTATCAAATCATCGAAAGGTTTAGTTTAGCCCACGTCATTGTACCAACAAACACGTAAGCGAAATAGTGATCACGTAGCCTTTATCAACACGTGCTAAATTATTGTCGCTAATCTTGCGGAGATGACGTCAAAACTAGAGATGGGCCGAATATTCGTTTTATATTGGGTATTCGGCATATTCGGCAGCTTTACCGAATATTCATATTCGGCTGCATCACCTAATATTCGGCAAAGTGATACTCAAAGTTTTTACTGTTATTGACCCGTGTATTATCATGATTTGAGTGTAAGTAAGTATTTTAGAGTATAGCTTTCTGTTTTTGTCGTCACTGAAGCTTTATTTTCAATTAAAGTAGGTTGGTAAAAACTAAAAGATAATAACTTAATGCAAAATATAGGTATCTAGCTGTTTTGGGATTAGGCTGCTGTTTAAACTCTTTAGAATAATATATTATAATCAGGTCTTAATTGAAGGAAAATAAACAAGATATTTATTTCGATCAGTCTTTATTGTGTTAATCAAATCACAACACCTTAGTAGATTATGAATAATATTTTTTTCTAGTTTCTACTCAGCATAGCGTCGCAAAATATATTTATTGATATTAAACTTTTAAACCTATCCTATTCAACCAATATAGTTCTTTATAAAGAAAATAAGTAATTTGTTTGTACTTTTCAGGTTGTAATTTAAGAGATCAATCACTTAATCTACACATTAAGAGTTAGGAACTTAATTATAGTCTACTGGGATATAAGACACATAATATGACATCTCATATAATTATTTAAGATAATTCAAAATGTCATTAATTACTTAAGTATGTAAAATAATAATATAGGAATATTATTCCTAAAAAATCGCAATTCACATCTTCAATTTTAGTTTAGACCTGCATTTGTGCTACGGAACGGAATCAAATGTACCGAATATTCGGCCCATCACTAGTCAAAACATTAGCATATCACCTGAACGAATTGTTATTTTTCTAGCTAAAATTATCGCTAGTTTATCTATACTTCTATACTAATATTATAAAGAGGAAAGATTTGTATTTTTGTATGTTATCAATAAACTCAAAAACTACTGAACCAATTTTAAAAATTATTTCACCAATAGAATGCTACATTATCAGCGAGTAACAAAGGCTATTTTTTGTGTATAGTACATCTACATTGCACCCGTGTGAAGCCGGGGCGCGTGGCTAGTATTAAATATGAATATTGAACAATTCTGACGGCCTAACCTGGATAATAGTATCAATGGAGTGATCCATAGTGGCTTTAGTATGTTATTTCAAGTTAAATATCATTCAAATTCTTAATTTCCTACTCAGTTTATTTTCCTTCATTTAAATTTTAAAAGGTTTCAATGTGAGAATGTATTTGTAATACTTTGATTATTTAGTGTAATAAAGAAACCTTCTTAATACAAATGTTTGAGTGTTTATTTGAGTTATTTTTACATAGACGAGTGCTTCACCACTGTTTAATTTGCTTTTAAGCGGGGTAGTCTTTACAGATCAAACAAAAATTGTTATATAAAAATCTGGGTATAAGAGAATGCTGCCCTTTTTGTAACTTCAGACTTACATGAATCACTGACTTATTTTGCATTGCAAACAATTTGTATGACAAAATACATCACACGTACGGCCTTCGTCATCCTTATTGTAGTTTTAAGCAATTATTGTTTGTAATCATCCAAACTATATCGCTTAGAAGGCAGAATTCATTAAAGACAATTAAAACCTACTCTTACTTCCTGATTTATATTATAATATAATTAACAAATCATAAATAAGGTCGAGTATTAAAATGAAATCTCAATTTGATAAACTGGTTATTTCTAACTGTAGTTCAAATCTATCGTATTATCGATCACCTAGCGCGGGTTCATCGTCCGCCCACGCACAGAACATACATTTATTTTTATTTAAATTATATAGGTAGTTTTTTTTTATTACTATGAATGAACAATTGAACAGTAACCGCTCACTCAGATAAGGAGTCTTATAACCCCGATTGTTATATAATATTATCTCAGGGCTGCAATACACAATATTTTAGCTACTGAGAATGATACTAAAAATATCTTCTACGAACCTATCTCACGAAATGGTTACGAACGATAATACCCAGTTATTACCCTACTCCAATATATCTTGCTTAGTTTTCCACGAAACACTCCTTAAATTCTATCCAACCATTCGAATATAAACCAGATTGGAACTAAGTGGATAAAATGGGTACTCTTCAAATTGTTTCAAATACATACAAATACACTAGTACCTATACTAATTCTGTACCACCTCAACCATTTTAGAATTTTTCTTCAGGTGGAATCCAAATGGTTGCATCCAGTATTCTAATAATACCCATTCTAAAATACTTTCGAAATATTTTGCTTCACGGAAAGTATAACGAAAGCATTGACATGATACCAAATTTCATCGCTAAACTTTAATTTCTATTAAATAATTTAGAAGTTCATACAGTATACATTTAAGTAATAATTCAATTATCTAATCAGTATTATATCACATAATCGGTAGACAAAATGAATTCAATATAAACCGGTTTTGGCTAATTTTATTAAATTATTTGTAATTGGGAGTGGCTTGATAAGATATCATAAATATATTAAAATACTTATAACTAAATTATTATCAACAATAAATTATTATTGCTTATTTTTCTAGTTGTAAACGCCCTGGCAACAATTTTTTTTTCACAACAGACATGTTTAAAGATAAATAAGATATGTATTGCTACCATTATTATTATATTAGAAACCAAGCATGGTTACTAGGAGACAAATATCATATAAAAAAATGAATATCCCAGCATATTAACCTTATTGTCGGTTCACAAACCTATTAAAAAGTAAGTAATTTCCAACTGTGTGATAGAAATCAACGTTCGGTTATACTACGCCGCCAGCCGATAACCTACTTACTTTAAACACCGGTGAAATCTCTCTAAACCACCAACATTTGATATCTTGTCGCAATACATAACATACGTGTCTATAAATAGCAACTGTCCCATATCCTGAATGAGTTACCAAGTCGATAACACACCATAGTGATGTATTTATATTGGGCGATATATCAATAGCTTTTTGAAAACAAATGTCGTGGTCGGTGGAGTTACAACACTTCTTCAAAACACGCAATAATTTGAATACACATCTTCTAATTGAGTTTCCCACCAAATTGATGCATTCTCGTTTATAAATTAATGTAGTGTAACACAAGCTAATCTTGTCACAATGTAGCCAGAAATCAATACTCTAAATATTGACAAATTTATATTAAATATATATAATCTATACTAATATTATAAAGATTGTGTGTTTGTTTGTTACGATTTAACTCAAAAACTACTCGACCGATTTTTTTAAGTCTTTCACCAATAGAAAGCTAAATTATCAGCAAGTAGCATAAGCTGTTTTTGTCTGTAAAGTATATCTAGGTACATTTCACCCGTGCGAAGCCGGGACGTGTTGCTATATAATATAATTTCTTTCAAAGAATTAAGCAGATTACCTTATAAATAATACACCGCATGTAAGTAATTTACGCACGATGACCAGTCACTCGTTAAAGATCCGGTTAGAGCCGACGTCGAATAAGCGAATAAATTAGCATCTCGATACATTTATCAATATTAATGTAATACTTTATTTATTACGATTCGTGCAAGTTGGAGAACATGGTAAGGTTATATGAAATGTAGACGTGGCCAAGCATTTATTAGACATAGTTTATTTAAAAGGTGTTTGTAGTATGAGACAGAAAAGGGAATACAGAATAGGTTGAAACATGTACATTAATTGCACATAAATAAAAATAACACCTAGTATTACGAAATTAGATTAAAGAAACCTGCACTTTCTTGCAAATTACTCCTCAAATTGTAAGGTAGACACAGGGTATAATAAATCTAGTCAAGTCTTGTAATGGCATTTTGATTAAGACCGATTCATGAAACAGAAGTTTGGCAGAATAAATCGTATCCTACTGGGAAACCCAATTCATATCAACATTATTTATTACTCAAACTCAAACATTTATTGTGCATAGAACTACATTAAAAAAAAAATACACAGCAGCCATGGGGAAAAGGAACACACTCAGCGTATTATGTTCTCCGCCAATATTTTTTTAGTGATAGAATTTCTTTTATTGAATGACTACTTATATTTTTTTACAAAATTCTCTTTTTAATGTGGGCCATTATGAAACGATATTACAATATCTAAGCATTATATAGATCTTTACAATAACATCAGATGTACGTGACTCAAAATTATTATCACAGTCAGTGTTTATCCGTGAAATTGCAAATACTTCATGCTTATCAATAAAGAGCACGTAATTAGAATTATTTTTTAGAATGTCATTTTATATTTAGTTTCCGGCACACTTTCTTTTCTTATTGACTATCGACATCGATACATAATAATTACCTTATGACAAACGACCAAAAATAGAAGAACTATCGGCGGTTACCGTTATAAAAAATTGTTTTGTATATTTGTGACGTCAATCGGTAGTCATTTGTTAATTTAACTTTAGACTATTAATATCGATGGCTCCCATGTAAGTTATGGTAACCAACCTAGTGTTTTACGTTTTTTAAACTATATCGTCGGATTTAATTTATTGTCTGTGTGCGCAATAAAAATAATCAAACTTTTTTTTTTAGGTACTTAAAAAACGTATAAGGTTGTATCATTATAAAAAACTAGATGAAAATGGACAGTATAGTTTAAAAAAAACCGAACAACGTAGAAAACTAACTTTCGTGGTGACCACAATTGACGTCAGAGTCATCGATATCGAAGCCACCACCATTATATCAGCCCGCTATCACACTTGCGGTGAACGTGTATAATATACCTAATATATAAATCGCTTTTTAATCTGTTAAGTTTTTTATTTTATACACATGAGTTCGTACTTCATATCTACTTCGACCTCCAACAGAAATCGAATATCAATATTTTCTATATCCCTCAATAAATTTCCATTAATTATTTATCATTCAACACGAAGCTTTCTACGCTTTAAAGTATTCTGCTATAAACCGACTTTCGTATTCAACAGGGACTAACTGCTAATTCTACAAAGTATCCCGGTTGGCAACCCTATCGGAACCGCTCCCAAAAGTGTCGTGGCTAACTTTGTGTCGACTAAGTAATAGCCTTTTACAGTTTTGTCGCGAGCTCACTTCCGCGCTGACTCATCCTCTACCTATTCAAAACGATAAAAGACCTTATTCAGTAGAAATAAAACTTTTAAAGTCACGTTCTATAAAGGAATCGTTAGTCGAGTAAAATACGTGTCTAATTACACTATGTATAAATAGCTCTGGGCTTCGTTTAAATTTCTTTGTAAACTAAATAAAATTAAAAACGTTTTCGTAGTATTTTTCATTAGCTATTGACAAAGTAAAACCTGTGATATTTTAGAATACGGAAAGCGAACCCATCGTATTTTTATCGTTCAATACTTACGCATAACAATCTCATAACTAATTATCGATACTATCAACATTCGAATATCATTTTTCGAATTTAGACTCAAGTAACAATTATTATTAGTACACATTTAAAAATAAAATAAAACTCGTTTCAGTTACGCATTAGCGGATAAAATGCTGGCTAATTTAAAAGTAACATAGAACAATGAACGCTGATACCCACGCAAAACAGCGAATAGCAACAAACAATATAAATCTAGCCTTTTCTAAACGATTGTTTTAAACTCGCTTCACCAGAGCGCCGTCGACCCGCAGTCGGTATGTCGCTGACATACCACTTCGCAAAAACAACCTTCCTCCACAACACAGCCACAGTGCATACAACTTTTAGTTAGTACCTACTACTATTTGTTTGAAAAATAAAGACTGAATTAATTTATTTTTATTTTGTAGTTATAATAGAGCGAAATAGATCTGGTTGTTCACGTAGCGTAGTGATTTGCGTTAGTATAACATAATATGTGCATGATTATTTATGGTTAGAATTACATAAGATCATATGCCAATAAAAATACATATAATATTGCAAGTTGTAGGGCAATTAAATAAAAATATGCATAGATCTGCGGGAAAACGCTTTGCTACAACAGACGATGTTTTTTGAAGGACAGGAACATTTAAAAAGTTATATAATACCTAACCAAATACTTAAAATTACAAAATTACTTATTTTATTCTCCAAATAAACTTTTTCTCGAGTTACTGGAGCACAAGTATACTGTGCTACTACAAGAGATGGCTGAGCTGAGCTGTTTCACTCCCCCCCCCATCGCACCTCCTAAGCCCCCCTTCCGCCGCCACTTACGTGACTCAGCACCAACGTTATATCAAATTCGAAGCCGCGAGACTCCAATGGCATGTTTTCGTTGTAAAATAGCTTTTTTCCAACGTCAATAAAACATTCCGTAATAGCGCTATTGCCAATGATGAAGGTGAGACGGCAATATATTACAGAGGAGAACTTTTTTTGTTTCACTTTTTAATAAGACTTCGATCCGGAGAAGAAAGTTTTAGAGAGTTGACTATCTAAAGTCTGAACTTGGTTCAGTTTGACGGCAAGTTTAAAGTAAACCGCAACTTTCTGATACAAAATCGGAAAATGTAAATGGCTTATGAGGAAATTAACCAAAATATATAAGTAGCAAAGGTTTGTCTGACAGGACAAGAGCTTTGTCAAATTTCAAGATCACCCAACTAATACACAGTTTATTGATAAATATTTTGATTTTTTTATAACGATATAAAAAGCAATAATTTCTCCAAAGTGCCTAAATTATTTACTGTGCTTTGAAATAAATGTATTATATTTTTCAATTATTCTATACGAATGAAAGGCTTCATAAAGTGAATAACACGACAGGAAACACCGGCTGTTTCCGTTGCAAATCGAAACCCAACTTAGCATCTCATCTCACCGGCTTCGACTGTACAGATACCGTAAAAACTTGACCAGCAAGGTCTCCGGTAAAACGACTTACGCAAGGCGCAATTATACAAGTAATGACCGACACTCCAAATAATCCCGAGTTTTATAAAACTCTTGCGCTTAATTACAGCGAGGATACGATAAAATAGCAATAAACTTAAAGGTTTTTATTATTTCAAAATTCTCAGAATCTACTTAATGGCGCAGTTCAAAGTATTTTAAAGATGGAACTTTTACTGCTTTGTGATTTTAATTTTTTTAGGGATTTCGGCCACATGTATATAAAACATTAAATTAACCAAATCTAAAGATGAAGTCCCAGATCCACGCGGAAAAAAATACGGGTGAAGGTAAAATGCAATGAAAAAAAAAATACCTCTTAATAATTTTCCAATAACGAACGGTATGTACCATGTGCAATCAAACTGTTAACAGTTAAAATGTATGTTAACAACATAGAACGATAGCGGCCAAAATTTTCCTCAATTGGAGTGTTGCTAATGGATCGTTGATATGAAAGCCAATTTAGATAGTCACACCCTAGTATAGCCTTTATGTTATGTTTATTTATGTAGCTATACATAATATATTCGTGTGCCTCTATAAGTAACAACTATAGAGGCAAATACAGCTAATCAAAGATGTTAGTATTGGATTGCGTCCCCTTTGCTAATTACAATATCATAACCATGGCGATTCGGTGTCGTAATTTTATTGAATAATAACGAAGGCGATTTATTATTTATATTGTTTAAATTATTTATCCCGACGTTTCGGATGCTTTTCAGCAACCGTGGTCGCGGGGACACAGAGACAATATAAATAATAAATCGCGTTTTAATCCGGTATACAGTATTTTATTTAAATGTGTGATACTCGCGTTAATAAAAGACAATATTAATAACGAAGGATTATTCTCTTTGGGAGGTATTTTTTTAACAATCAATCATCTCGTCGATATTTTTCTAATCACCTCCTAAGTATTTATTTATTTGATATAACTCTGTTTTCATCAAATAAATGCAATCCCAAAACAGGTTTACCTTCCTGTTTACAAAGTTGCAATAACAATCATACAATGTAGAAATCGCCAAGGCAGCATTGGGGGAGGTAAGTAGAAAAGCTCACCGCTCGTATGGGCTCGCTGAATTGAGCTATAAATTCTTTATCGCCCGGCGACCGCTCGGCGATAAACAACGAAATGATCACACTTAAATGGATAATTCGCGTGCTTCGGCATACTGGAACGTGTTCAATATCGATAGACAAAGCGAGAGAATACAAATATATGAATGTGGTCGTAAAACTATGTACATTGTACATACATAGACTAAATCCTAGACGATAGCCTATCCTAAGGAATCTTCTATTCTGAAGGTTCATGGCAGAATATAAGATTATCGGGGGGATCCCGGAGTTATGCCTCCTAATTTAATACTAAGATATGTTGGTAAGATCCACTTATAATTGCCATTAATGTGTTCAGTGATTAAGTTCAGAACATGTCGGTCTGTTTCAAAATATAAATAATTATCCGACACTTTTAAGACTTTTGAGTGTTACCTTATAATAAACATATTCATTTTCGATGAGTGTAATGGAAAAAAGAGAGCATGATGTATATTGTATATAGAGCTTATTTTTAGCAGTGACTATTTGCTTTGCACAACTCTAACACCTCACGGATTACGTATCGCAAAATAAACATTACACAATGCAACTATTAGTTATTGTTCAGCATTTTTTAAGTACACGGATACGTTTTTTATCACTAGTATTTATCATATATAAAATTTATTATAATGAATTTAAATTATATTATTATTCAAACCATTTTATTACCTCAAATAAACAATAGGTATCGTTATGTATCAGGATAATTAAAGAAAACAATAGTATTAAATACGTTATAATAGTTGATTTTATTAAGCAAAAGCACATGTTAAACTACCCTCAAGAGTAATGAAAACTAGCAAGAACTCGAAGCTTTGCACAAGTTCCAAACTACTCATGGCAGTTTCTGGAATAAAAGCGCTTACAACTTTGCTTTAATATTTGTCTCTCGAGAGCAAGTTTTCGAATTACTATTCTGTCTCTGAGAGATGAGTAACTAGGTGTTTTTGTATGACATTATAGTTTACAGTTTAACATAGCCGTAAACTTGATCACGTTCATTTATAATCAATGTAAAAAGCTTTATAAATATTGAAAATAAAAGCACTATAAGGTTTAAGTTGTGAAAGTTTATTTGGAGAATCACTGAAATCTTCCCTAAATATATTAGAACTCAGGACACGTTGCGATATCAAAATGACAGACATACTATTCGGGCTCACAAAGCAGTCGATAAATGAGTTAGATGGGGGACGGAACAAGGTCGTATCTCAAATCTTGGGACCGTTTCCCTTCAACATTCCTCCCGGGACGTATGTACCTACATACAATCCTTTGTCTCACAAATACATTACCCATTGTTCACATACCCTTTGTCTACATAAATACTGTACATGACACTGGGTACAAAAACATTTTTAATGAAGGTGTACTCAGGGCGAATCGCTCTAATTGGTTACTGGATCGAAAAAGAAAAAATTTTAGAAGTAAGCGTCTGAAAGCCAAAACCTATTACGTAATCTTTTGATAAATCAAAATTCCTTTGCTCTTCATACATTTTTATGTAGGCCGAAAGAAATGCCATCGATATTCGCCGAATCGACAATATAACTGGAATTTTATGTATTTCAGCCATCAGAATCGCTGAGCAATAACAGTCAAGTGTTTTATTACATGCCCGCTGTGCGATGGCCGTCATTTGTTAGCGGCCTTTATACGACCCGGCTAGAATAGGACTCGTTTGGAAAACTGCCTACTAAGCGCGCTCGCCTACTGGTCAAACTATAAGGAACGTATTGCTATCAGAAAAGTTTTATGTGGCGAAACTGAATATAAATATATTTCTTTGTAATATTTAAGCCTTACACCTTATCCTTTAATATATAGAATCTTCTTACGTTTTCATTTTATAAGCTTTTAATAAAGTCCATATTTTTGAAAAAGAAAGTAAAATATGTGTTACTAGTAGGTCTGCTACACCCAAAATGCTTCCAAACGATCATTTAACAATAACACACAAAGGCGATTAGTCATTACAATTTTAATAGGTCAATGAGGGGTGGACCCCTCTGGCTGGGTTCGAAGTACCCAGAACAAACCGACATTACGTAAGTTAAATTATAGCTTTCATATCATCGACCGGCTCGCTGGATAGTCATTTCATAAAATTCGTTTCAAGTCGCTTTCAGGTTAGCTTATTTTAACCAATTTGGCTTTTCTCTGATAAGAATTACGTTGCAAATTCATAAACTATGAACCCGACAAATGAGTCAAACGTTAATTCTCGCTATCAAAAAAGTTTTCATCGTGAAATTGCTACCGAAAACATCAACTTTTAATGCTACTTGAAATCACGAAATTATCAAGTGGTGCTGTTTCATCGCAACAAGCGAGCGAAATAAAAAAAATTACCGCGCACTAACATCTGGGGAAAACCCTCCGCGTGACAGACGAGACCAATTTGCTTTAAAGCGAGCTTCGCTGTCGAAAAAATAAATGCGACGCTGTATCTGAGTGAGTTATATATGCGCATATATTGTCAGTTCGGATACGTTTTCAAGTCGTGACAAAGAAGTTATGCGGCACACTTGTAATTTAACGCGAGGCGCGATTTCAGTGACATGTTTCATGTTTCCGATATGCAGCCATGCGACATATTTTCTTATCAGCTTTATTATTTATACGAAATAATAATCTCTAGAGTAGTTATCTAAACTTAGTGGTTATATAAATTTTACCATCGCCTTGATACCGTGAAGTACACAACAACTCTTATGGATAGAAGTAATTATCAAGTGTCGATGCTCACTCACACATGTGAAACGAGAAAAAGACAACACAGTGCTGATTTGTGGGCGTATATAAAACTACAATCGATAGCCGATCAAGCGGTCGGGCCAGTTGACCTCAGTGTGTGAGTTTCACATCTGTATGCTGCTATGTGTGTATGCGTTGAACGGATGTGGTCTGTGCATACAAGTGCTATTTACTGAGACGTGTCGTGCGAATAGACCGTCGTTATGTAAGTAAGCGTTATGACCTTTAAGAGAAGTATCAGTACAGAATATCTCTGAGAATAGATGTATGATTATAATATTCACGGTTTTATGACTGCGGATAGTGAGGGTCTTTTGTTCGTAGGTCTATGTTACATGCGGGTGTCTGGTATGTTCATGTAGCTAAAGCAATTTCTTTTGTTTTAAGTAAAAAAGAATTATGATTTTAGCAAATTCATATATTGCTTTATTCAAGTAATCTTTTAAAAGTATTTTTGAATAAAAAAAAATTTTATAAGCGACATTCTAACCGATGTTGAATGTACTACCGAGAAGAAAATCATTCAATAATGTACCAAATCTACAAATAAATGTATATCTATGTAGTCACATCCGATTCTATTTACAACAACAAAAACCTCCAATCAGCAAAAATTGTTTAAAAATAACGCGCGTTCCACTTTATGTAAATGATTATCCATTAAAACGTGTTTTAAAAAATCAAGTCCATTTTGCGTAACAGACAATAAGCATATAAATGATCTCATTCCGCAAATGTAGGCTGTGGCCACGGTCACTGTCGTTAAATAATGCTAACAGTGTAAAAAATTGCCATTTTGCGTATTATATGTCATTACGATGTGAAAATATAATGCTTGTTGATCAAAAAAATAAGACGTAGGAAAAGCGATGGCTGGACTAAATTTAAAGCAAAAGTATTGTCACGTTAATAGTTTGGTATTAAAAGCATTATTGTGATAAACAGTATGGCGTATGACTTTAATTATTGACAAAAACGCATGAGACTAAAAATTATGAAAAGTCTTTTCTAAACCCGTCACAGAAATATACCACCATAAAGTTTATAATAAGATTATCAAAATCAGTAAATTGACAAAAACTATGATAATTAAAACATTCATGTCTACTCCCGTGGTATTCAAGGGACTTGTCGCAAAGCCGGATATTTTGCCAGAAAACTGCGCTACTATATACCGAGTTCACGCCGTAAAGCTCACTACTGTAATAAACAATTAGAACGACAAATAACATCTCAGGCGAAGATAGATAGATAACCACAAAACACTGAATTAACCTCTACATGTCTTTGGAACTGTTACGCGCGCAACGAATTACGTCTCGTCATTTAATTAGACAATTATATTATTAACTCTAGCCTAAACTGGTTTTAAACAGTTTAATTTTTCATTTTGAAGACGTTATAAGATGAGTAACATTTGATAGTGTGAAAAATATGGTAATTTATGATGAAAATTTAAATATTTTATAAATAAAAATTTAAGGCGTTTTTTAACATTTGACTTAGTCCATTGGCAAAAGAAAATACAAAGGTATCATCATTTACATGATGCAGAATCATCATTTACATGATGCTGTATCGTCATTTACATGTTGCTGCTTTCTTGTACATACAACAACAATAATTGAACGCAATAATTGACATACAAAAATGTTAAGCAACTGTTTACATGCAGATATAATGTGAACCAAGAAAAGTATTGAAACAAAACTCATACAACAGATCAAGAATGCTATGTGTTGTTTAGACCATGCAAGTCATTAATTGCTTCAATTTTATTGTATACAAATGGTAAGAAACTTGCATTGAGTAAATTATTGTTAATACTGATTGAATTTTATGAATTAGTAACCTAGATATTGCTATTTTTATTCCTATTCTATGAGTCCCTTGTATTACCAATGATACCTGTGTAAAAATTAAACTCATAATTAGTCTAAAACCCACAAGATAATTGATGAGGGTTGTCAAATTTGGCACTAGAAAGTTCTCCCAAAGGGTTGTTTGAGGTGCCAGAGGAAACAACAAATTAAATTCAATATTGCCTAGATTTTCGTTATTATATATTAAGAATAAAAATACACAAAGGCTATTCATTTCAGTATAAATGCTTATAAAACTTTCACTAATTCTTTACTTATCTCTGTTATAATTGAAAATCAAACGAACTTGCAAAGTGAAGTTCGATTGAAATTATGTGAACAGCTTCGTTCGAAGCGATTTAGTGTTAACATATTGTAGTCGTGCCTCCACGCTACAGCCTTGCACGGATTTTTTAGATTATTTCAATTTAAAGTATTATTTTGACTAATATGTCAATGGTACAGTAGGTCCATTGACATTTTTCCGGTTAGCCCCTACTTTGTGTGCCGCTGGGGGGGACAGCTTGCCTCTATCAGCTGGCGCGCGATTTTGCTTCACTTTGTTTACAGCCTTATTTGTATTTTATTACATAGGGTTGGGTTAATTTTACATAACATGTATAAACACATTTATATCTTATTTTTTGACGACGCGTAGGTACGTGATTATGTTAAAGGGAGGGTTTATATAAATCGCTTCGAACGAAGCTGTTCACATAATTTCAATCGAACTTCACTTTGCAAGTTCGTTTGATTTTCAATTATGTTTAACAGCTTCGTTCTTCAGCGATTTAGTGTTAACATATTGTAGGATGTTCAGAGTAGATGTGTAATAAAATACTTTTAGTTTACTATTTTGAAACTGAAATCTGTAGTTAAGTATTTAAAATCTACTGCATATCTATTGTAATAATCATGAAGTATATTCAGAAGAGAGATTTCTGTTGTACATATATTTACTGTAAAATTTTACAAATGTTCAACAAGACTGACGATCCAGCAGTCTTTCTTATGATATCAATACTGATTTCAAGTCTGTTAGTCTTATTGTGGGATGGTACTGCATGGCCAGGTTTATGTGCGATGATATTGCTATGGCTAAGAGTAATCTTTAATCTAATGCTATTTATTTGTAAGGAAACTTTAAAGTTGATTATGACTAATCAATAAATTATCTGCATTGGTATGTAGAACGTAAGTTTTATTTATTTATGTTTGTAAGTGCCTGGCAGCACATATTTCAGATCTAGAATCATATTAAGGTCAATGCGGAACAGGTTAAGTCCCATTGGATTTTTGAGGTTTTTATCAAATCAGTAGTAATGGGTTATGATAACGCGAGGCGATTGCATCCCGAGACGTGTAAAGCCAAGTTCGAGAAAAAAGAACTGGCGAACAGCACCGTGTGTATTATTACAAAAACCATTAGAAATCACTTTTGACATCTTCATCAAATGCTCAAAATCTATTTAACATAAACTTACATATTGAGATCCTATATCCTATATAAACTAGTAACCTAAATATCATAAACATACCTCAAACGGATAGCCGTTTAATCTATTATAAATAGATTTTAACGCCCAAAACTTGTATTTTTTCAGACTGAGATATAGTATAAAAATCTTATCCACTTCCAGATGACCTAGAAGTCCAAATTTGGCCACAAGCTAATTAATTGTGTGTATACAAAGGCCTCAAATCAGAAAACTGAATTTTTGGATTTTAAATATATCCAATCAATCGATGTTATTAGGTACTTAGCGTCATTCAAAATTATAAGAGCAATTATTTATTTTCTTTACAGTGGGATGAAAGGTTGTTATATCCTTAATTATATTTATAAAACTTATAAAGTTGACTTACTGTTATGGTTTTGATAACTTTATAAAATTTATAAAACCGATAATGATACAAACTTTCACTTGTGAAGTACAAGGAGAAGTTTGTGTCACTGACTTAGCGGTCTAATATAAGTAGCTTCCTTTTAAATAATAATAATAAATGTATGTACAAAGAATAAATATACCCCATTTAAAATGTAAATGTGAAAACGAGAGCCAAGTTCCATAAGGTTATCAACGTCATCGACAAAAGAATTGAGATCTAAATGGGTGTTAATTTCAAAATCCTGAAATTTATGTATTAGATCGTATAACATTATTAAGTAACTCAAGTAAATTTAATTTAATTTTTTACAATTGTTTTTTTTTTTTTTTTTTTTTATGCTCCAACAATATTTTCTATTTAGCAATAGGTATGACCTTTCTAAATTTAAATACCTACTAGGTAAAAAATAACTTATGATCTATTGAACCTCAGCATTGACTTGGGTTCCATGTTATCCTTTGTACTAATATTAGTAAGTTAAGAATATTCTTATATGCCTCTTGGCAAATATTATCATGATGGTGATTTTCACACGATTTCCATATGTCTAAAAATTTCATTAAGATGGTTATAATACACACTTCTAATTTAGGTAGAATAATAGTTTGCATTATCTATCCATACATATACATATATTATTATGTATGTGTCGATTCTCTTACAAAACATTTAAGTGCAAAAATTATTATCTTGTATTTCCTATTCAATAGAATTGAATTCTCCTTCCAGAATCTTGAATACTTAAGGATCATACTAATATGGTATTTGTCATACTTAGGATTTTTGATACAGCCAAGAATATTGAATAGCTGGGCAAGCTAAAACTAAAAAGCCAAGAAAACTTGCAAATTCCCTAAGTTTTCATTTTCTTTGTGTAGAAAATGATTGTATTTTTTGTTGTATTTTAGTTTTTTGTCACTTAATTATTGGATTTTTAATAATTATATCATTTGCATTATTTTAATCAAAATAAAATCTGAAAACTTACACTGCCAGTTTGGGGAAGCACAGCTTTTGCTATAATTAATTATGAATCCAAGATTTTTAGGAGCAACTGTGCTAAGTTTCGTTTACACTTTTGAGTGTAAACTATGTTGTAGGTACTTATACAGAAAAATCATATCATTTAAATTTAATAATTCACTTCAGTAAATACTGAAGTAATTTCATTAAATCGTAAATACTCGTAAGCACTGGTTTTCGAATTTAAGTTAAAATAAATGGTGCTGAGAACCGAATGGTAAACAATTAAATTCTTTTAAGTTTCTATTAAACTTGAATCGAAAATATTTTTATGTGATTCATGAATTGGGGTCAATAAGCCTCTTTTAAATTAATATTTGCCATTTATGTCTGTATAAGTCTCGATGCAGTCAGATATTCTTCCATTTTTAAAATGGGACCTATAAATGTACATATTTTAGTTTTTTAAATTCAATAAAAACCCTTTTGGGTTAGGCTCAAAAAGTATCTTTCAATTAGAATAAGCATAATTATTCTAAGATCTTTGACAAGTATTCATTATTAACATGTTGACATGGAGATATATTCTACTACTAGCTTTACACTTAGAGTAAATTTCTTCACTTTTAGACTGCCTATAATTGACAGGTACCGAATATTATTGTGGTCTCCTTATCAATGGTATTTCATATCCTTTGATCCATTTTAATATAATGGGATCTTCGGCATCCCTTAAAAAAGTATTTAAACGTAGACAATAAATAAAGGTATAAAAAAAGTAGGCATTTCTGCTCGTTGCTGGCGGAAACCGATTCTGTCCTCGATTTTGTACAACTATGGTTGTTGGTTTGTTGTCTATCTTGCGATGGACGCACTAGGAGTTTAAATTACCTTATTGAATTTGTCTCTGTACAAAATATACATAGTTTTGGTTTTGTTCATCAGCGGTAGGCTGTATTGATTTTTGTGATTTTGACTTTTTACAAGTTTTTAAAATACACTTGTCTCTTCTAGAATCAACCAGTAACATTCTGGTAGATTCGATTTAATGCTCGCGGTTATTATTTCCCTCTGCTTACTATAGTGAAGATCGCAGACTGATCGACAAGCGTCGCTTAATAGTTTTAATACTTTTGACGTTTCATTCGTCACAATAAAATTAAGTATGTCACCGATGGCGCATAGATCATTTCCCAATGAAACGATTGTGTTGTCTGTATTTGAAACAAAAGAAAGAGTCATTTAGAGATGTTTTCTGTTATTGCAGTATTAGCCTCTGGATTTATTTTTAGCGCCATAAGGAGGTCGACAATTGCGCGGGTATAAATACCCGTGAATCTACATATAAATTTTTAAGTCTATGTTCCATCCTTTTAAAAGGATTTCCTTCCATTGGCCTGCAATATCTTTATGAAGAGACGAACCAAGGATTCAGAGATTCCAGTTTAGGCGCATTCTCGTGTAAAATCACAATATTATTTCCAGTTGTACCTCGACAGGCTCCTTCCCTTCGTTTATAGCCATACTGGTGTTTAATTGTGGCTTGATTGCACGAGACGAAAACGAAAGCATGGTCGTCCTTAACTTACTTGGCGACCGACTGTCATTGCAGAGGCGAAGGCCATTCGGAAGACTTGGAGCTTAGTGAAGAGGGTAGCTCAAGACCGAGCGGGCTGGCGGAACACTCTGGGTGCCCTCTGCCCCGTTTAGGGCACATAGGACCTTAAGTCCAGTTAAGTCGAGCTTGGTATTGGCGACTTCGTCTGTTCTCGGTGGCCATTATCGTGGAAGCTATTGCTTACAACCCACGATGATGCGCTTGGTAAAGCAAGCGGTACAAGCGTTTTTGACGTCGACAAAACTCCTTCATCTAATATTTCCACTTCCGGTTCCGGTTTCTTGTTGAATGGAGGCAATCGGAGTTGATCGACATTAAAATTTAATATTGTTTAGGTAGCTGGTGTGCAACCATAATAATAATGTAACACTTAGCAGTGTATAAATGATGTGGCTGTATTCACAGATCGTACATGTCTGTTTTAGCCAAAAATTGTGACGGTTGTAGATCGTACATGTCTACATATGTCAATAATTTTTCGTGACAAGTATTATAGCTCGTATATGGCTACATGCGTCACATGATAAATTTCCTAGTAAATAGGAAAAATACATAAACATACCAGTTATGGTATTGTTTTCGCCCTTCGTTTCAGAGTTTTTATAAAACTTTTTATCCATCCAATGTCCTTAAATTTTCTTCGAATTTCTTCTTCAGTAGTTTCCCATAATATCCAAGTTATTTTGTAGGTGCTTAGGTAGGCGTGCGAAGGCTTGAGCACGGAAACACAAAGTGAAGCAAAATCGCGCGCCAGCTGACAGAGGCAAGCTGTCCCCCCCAGCGGCACACAAAGTAGGGGCTAACCGGAAAAATGTCAATGGACCTACTGTACCATTGACATATTAGTCAAAATAATACTTTAAATTGAAATAATCTAAAAAATCCGTGCAAGGCTGTAGCGTGGAGGCACGACTACAATATGTTAACACTAAATCGCTGAAGAACGAAGCTGTTAAACATAATATATGATATTATTATAGCGTTAATAGTAAAAAAAAACCAAAAGTACCATAAGAAACAAAAGAACAAAACTTAAATTGTTTACTTCAAAAGCTAAAAGTTTATTTAATGAAATTCTTAAAAGTTCTACAGAGTTTTCAGTTCAACAAAACAATTGTTTGCTTTATAAACATAAAAGTTGTAGAAATTAATAAAACTCAAAGAATCTTGAGCCTAAAACCTGACAAGTCAAAACAAATACACACTTTACTGGTAAATAATGAGAGGTGAAACTTTTGAACAAATTTCATTCAAACTTTTTACCCGAATCAAAGTTAGTTGAGGGAGTTGGTACTAATTAAACTTTCCAATGGGACAGAGCTTTCAGAACAAATTTCTGCTTTATAACAGTACTGAATTTTTTAAATATAAGTACCTTATAGACATAGAACAAATATTACTCAATATCTTATCAAGAGAAAGCATGATTAAAGGTAATGATAAAATGGCTTACTAATATTGTCTTTTATTAACGCGAGTATCACACATTTAAATAAAATACTGTATACCGGATTAAAACGCGATTTATTATTTATATTGTCAGTCTCCCGCGACCACGGTTGCTGAAAAGCATCCGAAACGTCGGGATAAATAATTTAAACAATATAAATAATAAATCGCGTTTTAATCCGGTATACAGTATTTTATTTAAATGGCTTACTAAAGTAAAATACTAATGCACAAAAGCTAGTAATAATTAGTTATACTCTGTAGTATCAATCTAAGAACTATCATGCTGCAGAAACAAGTATATTTAATTCATAAAATGTTATTTTTAAAGAACATATAACTTTTTCTTCAGTAATAAAGGATCAGAATAAGAAATTCAAAGATCATAATGAATAAACCTAATAATGTAATTTATTGAGGTGATTTACTTTGAATAATTATAACAGGTATTCTTAAGATATGGTAACTAATAGAAAGTAGTAAAATATATATAAACAAGAAAATCATAGTCACGTTATTGTGTAAAAATGTGAATAAAAAATAAACACCTAACTATAATGGAAAAAATCAAACTATATTTTATAACTAAATTTTATTCTTGTTGTGTTTGTTATGTTACCTTATAATAAATAAATAAATATTTTTTTTGATGGTCGATACCAAATTAAAAAAATAATTACGCATCAACTTTCTACATAAAAGTAGGTCAATATTCAGCGTCCCGTAGTGCTTCTAAACCGCATGGACCTCGAAAATACGTATTGGTAAGTTCTAGAAACAATTATCATCAAATGGTCCGACTCTTGATTTAGATACGCGTGGCGTCGGCGTATGGCTTAGCGACACCCGTTACTGATTACTCAGACCCCAGCGTAGCGCCCGCCGCCAACTAGTTTCATCAGACGACGCTACCGCATTATGCCTAATTACACCATACACTAAGCTTTAAAAGTACCAAAACCACTTCAAACTTATTTTATAACATAAAATTTCTCCCAATTTCATTTTCTTAGCGGAAACTTACCGTTAGTACGCCGAATCCAACAACAAAGACACTACCAGCCACGCGCTCCAATTACTGGGCACTCACTAAACACGAAAGCACTAGGTACTGCAGCAAATTTTTAACACAAAATAATGTCAATTCAGTTAAAAGTCAATTTGCAGAGTCAATCGGAAGAAGTTTTCAGTTTTTTTCACGCAATCACCACAAAACCGGGAAGGCGAACCCTCGATTGCCGCTAGCTACGTACAAAATGGCGGATTCACGAAATGTGACGCGCTGACCGCTGACGCGCCGACTTTCAACAGATTATAAATATTATTATAGCACAGAGAAATATGAGTATTTTTCTATAAGATTCAAGTCGCTCCCACATAGGTACCTACCTACTTAACATTTCTAAAGTATCGATATATTATTATTTGAAACCTCTTTGCTACTGAAGAAATAATATACCTACATAATATTGTATTTAATAGCCAAGTTTCTTATTTGTGTTTTTTGTCCGAATTTATTACAATCGTAAATAGTTTCTATGTTACATTTTATTTAGTCTGTGTCCTTCACGTGAGGTAAAATGACAGGATTTTTAAATACAATATGCTTTGATTATTTATATGTCAATAATCTAAGACAATATGTTTGAATTTCAAAAGAAATATTTCAGACTGATATTTATTTCACACAAGGATAAAGTCCTTGATTTCACACGTCTTTAACCTTTAGGGTAGGCAGAGATGACAGATTTCCTTATACTCCGACATAGAGCAACACGGGCCACCGGCGAACCGGAGGGGAGTAGCCATAGCGTTCGTTACCGATACCAAACTGTCTGTCATTTTTTGCGGGGGGAAATCTGCGCTATGTGTGCGTACTCAAATTCGCACACAAAAGCAATCGTCTGTCACTACGAAACTCACACCGTGACAATTAAAAAATACACTAACAATTTCACACACACATTTAAACATTCCGTGTCATAACAGTATAAATAAATGGCGCAACTACACTGACAAGTCCTTTTAGCCGTAGTTGCAACAACTGTCGATACGCAGTATCGATAATTTCAAGAACTGGGTTAGGGAAATTAGGTTTATAAGTGATACAAAGGACTTAATTTATTACGTACTACAATAATACAAAATGAACTTGTCGGGTAATGCGCACATAGCAGGTCACGGAGAGTGGACCATGAGTTGGTACATAACAAAATCTTCGAAATAATTTGAAAAATACTTGGAAACGATTACATAAAACTTTGGGCCCCCAATGTTACAATATGAAATTGATGTGAATTAATAGATTGAGACTTAACAGTCCTTCGATGAAAATTCTATTAGTTTTGACAATCTGAGAGCCGAGTTATAAGAGTTCTAAGTAGTAAAAGTAAGGTTATGTTACAATCAATAACTGACATAAATATATCATAAATCTGTGATCAATGATATTTGTAGTTGTCAAATCGTAACAATTCCTAAATGACGACAATCGGGAAAGCACTCAGACTCAAAACGTTGAAAACACGAAACGAATTAGCACAGAGTAAACAACTGTCATGCGGCATGCCAATGACAGACTAAAATAAAAGATCGATTTTAATCGATAAAAAATCGATAATTATGTATATTAATTTTCTTTAATTAATAATTTATATTTTATTTAATAACATAACCGTAATTATATGCAATATATTGTATTTAAAGTGCATTTAATTACTTTTGAGTTAATTACTTTGTCCAAAGGTTTTTTTTGTGATTGTGTAATCGATTCAATTAATCGAGAATCTCAGGAAAACTATATTTCTCATATTTCTCCTCTCCCAGATTGAGAATTGAGCTGATTTTTTATATTATAAGATTAAAAATATGTCATTTTTCTAGATCATATCGCAATTATTAAATTTGGGCCCACAATTTTCCATATCCATTGGATTTTTAGAAAATAAAAAAAACATTATGGTTGAAGTTTACACTAAGTGATTTTAATAAATGTGCTAACGCGCGTAAGTATTATATTATATTTTAACAATATAACTATATTATCACAATATAATATTTAAATCAGAAAATTTAATCTCAAAACTGTCTCTGTATAGAAGACTCCTTTGCCATTTTTTTTCGATAACTTAAAACAATCCGACAACAACACTATCGCTCGGTGACAGCGACTTCTCGGAAATAAACTCGGATCAGTCGCTCGACAGATCCGTGTATTGTATGAGGGCTCATACAATACGCGGATCTGTCGAGCGACTGTGTTGGTAAAAAAATCCGAAACAACACGACCGATAATATTGTAATTTTTTAAGTCTTAAAGAAGTAAATAGTAATAATATGATTAAAAAATACCTACATATGAAAGGTAACGCTATCTTTTTGTAAATTTGACGTGGCAGATATTTTTTGGCAACAAGAAACACAAATAATTCGGCATTATTTTAGGAGGTCGATTCAGTCGCGCATCTGGATTTAGTCTAGTGAAAAGTGCGGCTACAACTAGTTTTATTGTACGCATAGGACCATTTGGACTTGTACTTTGACAGAGGGGAACGCCTGCGTATGGCTACTCCCCTCCGGTTCGCCGGTGGCCCGTGTTGCTCTATGTACTCCGATGACCGATCCTTGCATACAACCAATATAACTACCTCCACTGCCATCAACATTATCATGCATTATTAATTATTATAGACTTTATGGCCTGTTAACGAAACCTTGGCTTCAGCCAAGTCTTATTTTCGGGCACTAATTTCCACTTATTAATTTTATTATTTTCATTGAGAATGTCATTTTTCCGCCATTTCCATCCCCAGTTATCATGCAATTTTTTATTATCTATTCCTACTTTAATACCTTTAATTCTGTATTACTTAATACAAAATAATCAAATAGAATATAATATTATAATGTTTAATTTGAAAATCGGGCCGCCATTATATTTACTACCCGTTCACTTTGAGAATGCCGGCGTCGGCCGTTATACACATAATAGTTGACAAAAATCTAATAGAGTAAAGAAAAAAAATTTTACTGTCTGAACATTCGAAAAATATTGTTTTATTTTTATTTAATTATTTACGAAGGCGCAAACAAAACACTGTAGGTTTATTTATGTATCCTTAACTGCAATACCAGTTATTTCATCGAAATAATTTAAATAAAATAATGTATACCGGATTAAATCTCGATTTATTGTTTATCCCAACGTTTCTTTTTCAAAGAATGTCATTAGTTTATCAGAACCATTATAGCAACACAAATACGTCTGTACGTTCCCGCGTTGCCAGAACTCAGAAGGTTACTTTTGTAACCTTTTTGGTGATTTTTAACTCCTTCAGGTTATTTCTAGGTTACACGACTCGAAAGGTTACTTTTAGGTGATTTTGTGGAATTTGTAGAATTAATTCTGAATTTCTTACATGAAACCACATTGAAATGGAACGGAAATATTGGCTAACGAAAATCTTCATTTGTAGGCAGAGAGTGCAACTCTCACACGAATAATCCTCTGAGGTTCAACATCTAAAAACAAGTTTATCTTTTAGAGATTGCGTGTCTCTAATAGAATTGTTGCCTGAAGGGCATAGATATCGCGTACTGGTACTGAGGTATAGAAGTCACTGATAGATGTTGCTCTCGCAGAAGTAAAACTCAGACTGTTATCGAAGCATAATTTATTTACTAAAATAAATATTCTTATCTAAAAGTAGTGGGTAACAATAAACGCTAAGTGTTAGCGAGGACTCAGTGAGTCTGCTACCTGGTTGGTCGCTGTTAACGTCGCGAATCTATTGTTCCTGCAGGTGTTGCTGAGGATTAGTGAGACGTTGTTTATGACTGTGGTTGCCATTGTCTGCTGCCATTGTCGGCAACTATTGTAGTACGCTACAGTGCTCCCTCTCAAGCGAAGCGTACCGGTAATTTGACGGCACGTCCAGAACGAGTTGTCTTCACTTGAGATGATGCGTTGGTAAATGTTGAATGCTGTTGCGAAGGAGGTACTGTAGGTGTAACTCTGATAACGTTGTCTCCTGGGTCGTGAAGGAGGTAGGCAGGCTTGAGACGGTCGATTGGGACGTTAGTTATTTTATCCCGTTGTTTGATTTGATAGACTTTATCAGTTCTATGCAAAACTTTGTATGGACCTTCGTACGGTGGTTGTAGGGGTTTTCTGACACTGTCTACACGGAGAAATACATAATCGCATGTTTGCAGATCTTTGTGTACAAAGATTTTCTTGTCGTTGCTGTGCGATGTTGACTGATGCTTAGGTTTGCTGACGTTGATTGCATCTCGTAGTTTGTCAACGTAGGTACAATCAAGTGTCGTAGCTTGTGTGCTTGCAGTTGAGAAAAAATCTCCGGGTAGCTTCAGGTTGTAGCCGTAAGTGAGTTCGGCTGCGCTTACTCCCGTATCCGTACTGATAGCTGCTCGTAGGCCTAGTAGCACGGTTGGCAATTCGTCGACCCATGATGTTCGATTGGAGAGGCGTGTCTTTAGCGCGGCTTTGAGTGTGCGATGCCAGCGCTCAATCATTCCATTTGATTGCGGATGATATGTTGTTGTTCGCGTTTTGTCTATACCCATGAGAGATGCTAAGTTTTTGAAGAGATTGCTCTCGAACTGTCGTCCTTGGTCAGTTGTTATTGTTGTTGGACAACCAAAACGAGCAATCCAGTTTTCGTAGAAGGTTTTGGCTACTAGGTATTGCTTCCGGCCATTTTGTTGCACGGTCGATCATAGTAATTAGATAACGATGTCCGTGTGGCGAAGTTGTTAATGGACCAACTATGTCCATGTGCACGTGTTGAAATCGTTCGCTTGGCGGGAAAGATGAAAGTTCGCTTGATGTATGTCGTTGAATCTTACACTGTTGACATTTGATGCAAGTTTTCGTCCAGTTGCCGATGTCGGTATTCATAGAAGGCCAAAAGAATTTCTTTGTCATCATTTTTCTTGTTGATTTAGTACCAGGATGATGAATGTTGTGTACTGAATCGAAAGCGGCTCTTCTGCATTGTTCTGGTATGTATGGACGAATTGATTGCGTTGAAGTTTCGCAATACAGCGGCTTGTCGCTTGTAGGAAGTGTAATTTTCATAAATCTCAAATTATTTTGCTGCGAGAGTTGTTGCAAAATGTTACGATCTCGTTCTTGTGCGGCTGCGATAGCTTGATAGTCGAGACTGTTTGGACAATTGATTGTCTCGATTCGACTTAATGCGTCGGCTACGATGTTGTCCTTTCCGCTGATGTGACGAATGTCGGATGTGAATTCGCTTATGAAAAGTAATTGTCTTGCTCTGCGTGGAGTTTCAGTTGTTGAAGATGCCTTCTGTAGAATATAGGTTAGCGGCTTATGGTCGGTGAAAATTGTTATTTGTCGGCCCTCGAAGATTTTTCGGAAGAATTTTAAGGCCATGTAAATCGCCAATAGCTCGCGGTCGAAAGTGCTGTAGCGTTGTTGAGTATCACTAAATTTCTTAGAAAAATACCCAATCGGTTGCCATCTTCCGTTTTGATATTGTTGTAGAGCTGCGCCGGCTGATGTGTTTGATGCATCGCAGAAAATTGCAAGTTTTGCATTGTGTGATGGATATGCAAGTAATGCTGCATCTTGTATGGTCGTTTTGCACGATTCGAAAGCAGTGATTGAATCGTTATTCCACTCGATAAGTGTCTTATCGTTCTTCTTTACTTGATGTAAATAGTTGTTGAGCGGTGCTTGAATTGCGGCGGCGTTTGGTATGTTTTCTCGGTAGTAATTAAGCATACCGAGAAAACGTCGTAAATCGCATATTGTCTTAGGCTTCGGATAGTCAACAATAGCTTGAATCTTATCTTGCGGCGGTTTGATACCATCTGGTGATAAGTGATATCCGAGGAATTTTACTTGTTTTTGACCGAAAACGCATTTTGATGGATTTATTGTTATTCCATATTCTTCTAATCGTTGTAGAAGTTTTCTTAAGTGATCGCGGTGCTCAGTTTCGTTGACAGAAGCGATGAGCAGATCGTCGATGAATGGGAATACGTAGTCTAAATCTCGTAGGACGTCGTGAATAAATCTTTGAAAAGTTTGCCCGGCGTTACGTAAGCCGGGGCACATGCGTGTAAACTCGAAGAGACCGAAAGGAGTTATAATAGCGGTCTTTGCAATGTCGTTTTCAGTGACGGGTATCTGTTGATATGCTCTGTTAAGATCGATCGTTGAGAAAATCGTTTTTCCAGCCAATTGATAAGTGAAGTCTTTGATCCTAGGTATAGGATATCGATCGGGCTTTGTTATGGCGTTGAGTCGTCTGTAATCGCCACAGACGCGGAGATCGCCATTTTTCTTTGGAACGATATGTAGTGGAGATGCCCAATTGCTTTTACTAGGTTGACAGAGTCCTTGTTCGATCATGTTTTGAAATTCTCGCTTCACGTGTTCGTAGCGGTGAGGTGCAATCGGTCTTGCTCGGCAATAAAGAGGTGCGCCAGATGTTTCAATGAAGTGTTCCACAGTGTGTTTGGGATTAAGTTTCATTGAAGTTAACCGCGTGATTCCAGGAAACTCTGCTAGTAATTCGTGGTAAGACTGTTGTAAATCGATACTTCGTATTGTCGGTACGTTTGTTGATAAAAGTTGACCGTTGGCTGTGAGTGATGTTTTGCCATCTATTAATCTTCGATGCTTCAAATCTACGATTAATTGATGATGTTGTAAGAAGTCGGCTCCAATGATGGGTTTTGAAACGGCGGCAATGATGAATTTCCATTTAAATGGTCTTCGTAGTTTTAAATCTAATTCCATTGATTTTTCTCCGTAAGTAGGAATGACGGTATTGTTGGCGGCGTATAGTTGGAAAGGTAATGGTTCAGACGGTGTACCTTTCTTTCTCGGTATGACGGAGATATTAGCACCCGTGTCTACTAAGAAAGTGATATTCGTTTTTCTGTCTGTAACGAATAGGCGGTAAGACATTTCTGTAGAGTTATACGCCTCGTCAATGTATAGTTTTTGTTTCGCGGAATTAAAAGGATTGCATCTGTTTGATGCGGTGCGCTTGAGTTTGTTATCGCCATTGTTGCTTTTCTGCCGGTTGTAAAAGTGTCCGTTTGCCGATAAACTTCTTTGTATATGTCGGTTCGTATGATGAGTGATACTTCGATGTTGTGCGCGTTCGTTTTCGTTATTTTTAAGCTCGGCGAGTTCGCTCTCGAGAGAAGAAAGTGTTGTTAATAACTTTTGTTTGATTGAATCATCTGCCTTTATAACGGTTTGTGTTCGTTCTGTGGCTTGTTCAGTCGCTTTGTCAGCGAGCGATGCAAGCTCATCCAGAGACAAGTTGTTTGAAATGTTTTCGCTGGCGATGAGAATTGCACGAACGTGTTGTGGTAGTAAGTTAAACCACATGTGTTGCACAGTTGAGTCTGGTATTGTGTTGGGCGACAGTTGGCGCATTCTGCGTAGAGCTTCGCTAGGTCGTTGATGTCCAAGTTCTATGTTGTATAACTTCTTGAATTGTGTGATTTCTGACTCTTGAAATGTATAGATGAGTCGCTGCTTAATTGCGTTGTAGAAACCATTGCTTGGTGGCGTGGAGAGTAGATCGCTGACGTAGTCGAGATCTTGTTTGTTCAAATGCGTTATAACGAGATACGCTAGTTGAATGTCTGTTCTCCCTGTGTTTGCTGTTACGGCTTCAAACATGTCGAACCATAAACGTGGATTGTCACGCCAGAACTCAGAATACTGCATCGTGACAGGCTTCGCATATACTGGTTGTATATATTGTTGATAGCGAAGGACTTGATGTTCGCCAGTAGTGTACGCTTCCAGATGTAATGAAGGTTGCTTGCGGAGTGCGGAGAATCGTCGCAGGTTGTTCGTTGCGGAATATTCTTCACGGTAGCCAATGGACGGTGAAGATCACGTCGGGACGGTGAAGATCACGTCGGGGTCACCACTTTAGAGATTGCGTGTCTCTAATAGAATTGTTGCCTGAAGGGCATAGATATCGCGTACTGGTACTGAGGTATAGAAGTCACTGATAGATGTTGCTCTCGCAGAAGTAAAACTCAGACTGTTATCGAAGCATAATTTATTTACTAAAATAAATATTCTTATCTAAAAGTAGTGGGTAACAATAAACGCTAAGTGTTAGCGAGGACTCAGTGAGTCTGCTACCTGGTTGGTCGCTGTTAACGTCGCGAATCTATTGTTCCTGCAGGTGTTGCTGAGGATTAGTGAGACGTTGTTTATGACTGTGGTTTTGTGTCAACTATTGTAGTACGCTACAATCTCTTTCGCACTGACATTGTAGCCAAAATTTTCAATCGGCATTTCCGAAGACTTGCTACATTTTTATTTCAATTGCAAATTATAGTAATATTTAAAAAAAAGTTATATTACTGTAAGTAAATACAAACAGCACAAAAAAAGATTATTTTTCTTACTAAAAGGTTTTTATCCATTTTAGGTAACATTGGACAAGACACGGCTGGCAACACAACACGTTCGTAGTAAATAACAAATCAACGGAAACAAAACCTCAACGAAAACAATATTGCAATAAAATCGAAATACGGGCCCAGCGTTGGCATCCGTACCAACCGAAGTGTAGAGAGGTATGAGGAAGCGGGACGGCAGATAACGGCAATCTTGAAATGTACGAGTCGCCTAGCGATGAGATATACTTGCAAAATTCGATACCGGGGCTTCCAAGTACGAGTCCGTAATAAAACTAGGGTTGAAAACCAGGTTTCATAATACTTTCATCGAGCTCCGAACTCGCTATAGTAAAAAATACTTATCGTTTTCCTATGCAAGTATTTTATACTTTATAGTATTTTTTGCAGATGCGATTGTGCTCATTATTTGTATTTTTACGGATAGTTTTCCTATATTATTTACTTGCAAGTTTTTCCCGCTTGCACCACGGCGCCTTACTTCCAAGCAAAGCCCTGGTTTTAAAACCCGGTAGCGTAAATACGTCTCATCTTTAATAACGCCGTTATTTCTTCATCTGTAGGTTTTAGTTACGTCCCAATGCTTTGACATAACTAAATATTTGCACTTTGCAGGGACTCCTCGCCGTGTGCCGACAAAATCTGAGAATTTCTCGTTCCGATGGTTCTCTGGTTTTCTTCCTAACAAATTTCGTCGTGAACTCTCGCTTTACGATAACTTGCATTCATTCGAACACGCACAAGAGATTCCGTCGAGAAGCGTTACAAATATATTATGTGAAATGGATCGTACAGCATCCGCTGAACGAAGCTTCTCAAAATTAAAACTCATTAAAAATATCAGGAATACAATGTCACAGGGAAGATTTTCAGTGTTGGCGAATTTGTCTATCGAGGCCTGCGTACACATTACACAGGGTTTTGTTCGGTCTCCGATCGAGGCAGATATAGCATCTACGCTGGATTATAATGCATGAATAAAAATTTCATAATGTCGGGAGTTTTTATACATTTCATATAATCCATCTTCTTGCGTGGGCAGAGGGCCTCGCAAAATATATCGCAAAATAAACGCATAAAAAAAGACGTGTGGCACTCGGAGACTGCCGGGGTAAAGCTATTGCATAGCTGTTTTTATCAACTTATGCAATTATAATAATTATGTTTTTATTTATGCAGTATTTTTTTTGGCGAAGAGGGGGATTACGCATGCGCAGTAACGCCGATACAACCAATGCCACCTAGAGGCGAGTTGCTGAACTAAAGAGACAAGCGTGATATTTCAAAGTCATTAAAAGTTCTGCTATTCAGCGATAGATGCCAAAACTAAAAAGTATCACCGCTGTGCCGGTCGGAGTGGGGGGTGTTAGGTTATTTTCGTTACGGAATTTCTGGATTCGGTCTCCACTCTCCACTCTCCATAGACATGGGTAACTCAGCGAAACTTCCCGCGCCAAGTCAGCAACTCAGGCGCAGTATAGTGCGTCGGCTCCTTGAGTCAACTCGAAATTGCGCCACGGCGCAACAAAATTGGACGCGCAAAGCGAGCAGTGAAACCTCCGAAACGCACGCAACGCCACGCTCATAGTTCACTCAGTGAGTGAGTATTGCGCCGTGCGCTAATACATTATGAGCTGACTCACCCTGCGCAGTGAAGCGTGCCGGCGCAATTGCGCGGCGCAGCGCAGTGTTACCCATGTCTAACTCTCCATGCTCAAGGCCCGCGATAGAAGCTATGCAATAGCTTAAAAATCTAGGTCTTGCACTCTTGCCCCTCCACTATGCTACGTTTTGTAAATTCGTATTTTAAACCTTAAGCTTAATGTAATGTTAAGTATATTTTTGGAAGAATCGTTTTGTTAAATTATTTTAGATTGTTCGGGGATTTAATTAAAATATATACTTATCTTCTTTCTACTTTTAATTCTTACTTTTGATAAAATTGTCCGAGAAGCGATACAGAAATAATAATAAATGCTGTAGCGAGGAACCACGCTTTATTAACTCTATATTTAATTATTTATAAATTATAAATAATTATACATAAAAAAAAACCCTTACATTGCAGTTTGGATTTATATTGGCTTTGTTGTGGTAATTCTATGAGAATAAAATACCATTTCTAGAGGTGCGATCTCTTTTTTTTAGTTCCATGGGTGCGATCTATTAGTAAATAGAACTCACAACTTTTTTTTAAGCATTTGGAACTTATTAGTAATCTGTAGCCACCATTTTTTTTAAAATTCATTTATCAAATCATTCAATAAACATTACTTATAACAAGATCGATAATAAAACCTATATTATAAATAAGCCTTTTCATTTTTGTGAATACTTGGTAAACGTAAGAGCCGTTAAAACGAGCTTTTTTTTTACTTATACATTTTTCTGCTATTTAGTTTTGTTTTGGAATTTTGTCAAACGTCGATCAGCTGAGTTTTGTTTTCATTGCATATGGACTATAGTATTGTCTTTAGACGCACTTATTTAATTTGAGTATTGTACACCGCGTTTACAAAGAGATTACTTGTAACTACCAACAATGAACGAATTAAAATCTTTAGAACATGCAACTTTGAAGGTAAGTCGAAATAAGTGTGGTGATAATTATGTTGAAAATTAAATTGTTGAAGTGACCACGGCTTACAGTGAATTTTCTGCTTGGTGATTATGACTTTATATTTTTTACTATTTTAACTATTCTCATATTGATTAAAGATACTTTATTCTTGTTAATTCGAAAGATTAAAGTTATTTTGTAACAATATGACGAAAAGATAATTAAATTTTTGTTGCATGCCATTATGTCCTTCCATGTCGCCCATGACGTTACCCCACTAGACCTAGATATTGTGGTGTACTTGTTGCTTCTGGGAGCGAATAAAATAAATAATTTCTTCACTTATATCTACTATTGATATGCTGAAAAATATTGAGTTTTCTATAAATATTTATAGAACCATTCAATATTATTTAGACTTTAAGATCAACATCAAGGTATTATAGCACAAGTATTCAAACATTAATCAGATATACAAGGACATCTGGCTTAAAGACGATTGGTTAGTCTGCAATTTTAATTCTCAAGTCTTCTAGCTTATAAAATAATCAATATTGTTAGAACTGTCTTATTTTTAAAATGTTAATGGCCGTATCCTGCATCAGATTTAAATGGATGTCTTATACATAGGTGCCATACGAAGTCTTCAATAAAAAGTACCGAAACACTCAACGAGTATTTGATGTTGAAGCAAGACAAGTTGTCGCTGCTGCTGGAGACTTGGATAACGCAGTTAAGAACGGATCTACCGCTGGTGAAATTGATACATTGCTTGGTGGCATGGTGAGGATTACTATGATTCTGTTGGTCTTGCTTTAGTCAAAATTAGTTTTTGTGATTAAACTATGTGATAAAACCTTGTCATTAATTTTAATTATGACTTAAAAAACTCAAAGCCTTCTTGTTTTATAACCAAAGGTTGTGTGATAAATTACTAACAAATATCATAGTGTATTATGAAATATTTGTCATTTTTTATTTGTTTTATTTTATTCCATGGGAAAACATTGGATCCATTTCAAAGTTATTACCATGGATCTTAAATGAATGTATGTTAATAATGATGTTATTATGTGGATTAATTGGATGTTAATATACTAGAAAAGTAATTTTTATATTCTAAATAGTATGCTTGATATAGCTAAAATATGTTCTGTCTTGCTCAATTGAATATAAAAATACTACATAACAAAGGAAACAAAAAAATAAATAAAATTATATTTACTATTAATAATAATTTCATTTTTATATACTACTACCTAATCAAAGTCAATATTGTAAATGAGTAGGTATTGAAATTTTTCATTTTATTTATATCTTATTCTTAAAACAGGTAGAAAAGCTGACAACAATGAAGCGTAAGGCATCAGATGCAATCGCTGATGAGGTACAAGCAGCTTTTGTTTGTAAGAAACGACTCGAACACTTGAAGGAGCAAGCTGAGGCTATCGCTGAGCCGAATACTTCACAGAATAAGGTATAATAAGCGAATTTTTGTATCTTAGGAGCTAGCTTCACTGGCAAGTAGCCTTTGTATGGTAATAGGTTAACAGCCTTTTTGTGCCTGCCTGATGGAAGTTTTATAAAACTCAATTCCCGGTGATTTCTCATACAACTCACAGACTGACAATACAATTACTCGCAAGTTGGTGCTTTGGTCTCTCCTAAACAAAATAGACTGACTCTTAGCTAAAACATATCTTGATAAATTGTATGATAGATATGGTGTAATTTTTATCAATTAGAGTTAATTTTTTGGATGGGTGATGGTGTATATCTATATACTTGTATATTGAGTACGGGTAGACTTTGCTTAACATTATTAATAAATAATGGAGAGTAGCATTAGAAATATTTAGCAATTACTTGTGTCATTGCTACCTAGCACAAAAAAACATGATTCGTGATTAATAGAGTTTTATTGAACATAATAGATGATCTTTTCTTAGGTAGCCACGATGCATATTATTTAGGGAACCAACCAATGAGCAACAGCTATTCTCTATAATGTGAAGACACCCCCCCCATCAATAGATTTGGCGTTCAATCAACTATGGTTTCATGGAGCCCGCAGTATAAAAATGCTTGTGGTGGCATCCATGTGTCGGGTTGTTTCTCTCCCTAAAATATGCAAAGGGGGGCGATGGCTGGCCATGCGTCATACTCGTGAACTGGTGCTACTTGTGGTGACAGGTCGGACTTGAATTCGTGTATGCGGTGATGTTAGCTATTTCAACTATGTATTTGCGCGTTGTTCCCACGAGAATGTAAGTGCGTGCTCCTATTTCACTATGCCTACTGCTGATAGAGGACAAATCTTTGTTTTTTATTTTATTTGTTCGTTTATATATATAATTTTAATTATTAAAGTTAATTATTAAGTAATGTGGAGCATGATGTAACGGTTGCAGCTCCTTACAAATATTTTGTTAAACTAAAAACTTGGCGATTAAAAAGAGTGGCGGAGAGTTTATTGCCAGTTCTTCTCGTCCGTTCTACGCCCTTGATTTGAGAACTGTTTAATTTTTTTTTATTGGCGTTCATAAGTGTACATTATGTTACCTAAATTAATAAATGTTCATGGGCGGTGGTGATTACTTACCATCAGGTAACCCACCTGCTCTGTTGTCCGCTCTGATATAAAAAAAAATAATGATTTGAATTTGAAATAAAATACAGACGTAAATATAGACCGTCATATTATACACGTTCTGTATTTACGATTGAATTAACAAGCAGTTTGCTTTAAAATACATGCATTTTTAATTATTAAACAATATTGTGTAATAGTGAATTCTAGTAAAGTCAGACTTTGTTGATAGACGGCGATGACTCAGTGGCGTAAGGTGCGTCTTGATCGCATGATCGTTGACTATTTCCTACGCAATGGCTACTACGACTCGGCAAATAAACTGGCCGACACACGCAACCTCCGGGACTTGACTAATGTCGGTAAGTACAATTTTTTATTTTTTTATTAAAATAAGTTTCAGTAAGACAAAGACCTAATACCGGACTTATCTGAAAAATTCGGGTACACTAATCTTGTACCTAGCTACCGGTACTGGTTTTACTAATACCCTTTATAGCAGAGGGCCAAACAACTATTACAACAACATAAGCATTACTTTGAAAAGAAACTAATGTTTTTCTTATGTAAATTAAAAAAAAAAAGAGGTGTAAGTCAATTTTTATTTCATCTCTATATTGTAACAAACAAGATTCTAACCACATATTCTGCTATTTTGGCGAGCGAAAAGGCCAGTTAGGAGTAGGATTCCTTCTAAAGAAAAAATTTAAATCAAATATTGTGAGTTTCATAGGAATATCAGAACGAATTTGTATTATAAATCTTAGTTTTGGAAACACATCTCTCTCTATAATTCAAGTCCATGCGCCTACTTCTGATGCCAGCGATACTGAAATTGACATATTTTACGAACAAGTACAGAACGCTTTAAATCAATGCGCTAAGCAATGTATAATATCAGGCGATTTCAACGCCCGAATAGGCCAAAGTTTACCAGGTGAAGAAAAAATTATGGGACGGTATTGTTATGGCAAGCGGGATAAAAGAGGGGAATCTCTTCTCCAGTTCTGTAGAGAAAACAATCTTTCTGTAGTAAATAACCAATTTAAAAAGAAAATTAAAAACCTTTGGACGTGGCTTTCTCCAAAGAAAACAACAAGCCAAATTGACTATATACTTTCCAGTAACATGAGATATATATCAAATGTTGAAATCCTGCATAATTTTTCTTTTGCCAGTGATCATAGACTTATAAGATGCACATATTTACTTACAGATGTAAAAAAGAATAGAACTAATTTTAAAAACAATATTTACACGAAACTTAAAACATTGGAAGAAGAAGAAAAATACATAAATATTTTAAAAACAAGAATCAACGACATAAATTTCAACGATATTTTAGACGTAGAATTCTACTATGCACCAATTAAAAAAATTATAACCGAAAGCTTAAACTCTATAAATAATTCAAATACAACCCGCCAATCCACTATCTCTAAACATATAAAAAAACTTATAGTTAGAAGGAATGAACTAACACACAAACAAAAATTAACTAAAGAAGAAAAACTCGAGCGCACCTATCTCTATAAAAATATTCACAAACTTATTAGAAAAGATAAAAAAAAACACAGATTAAACATACTTGAAAGTTACTTACAAAAACAAGGAGCCTAAAGAAAGGGTTTAAAAAGCTTAATACAACTAAACAGTGGATTCCAAGTATGAAAAAATACACTACTGGTGATATTACTCACTCCAGAACAAAAATAATCGACATTGCTACGACTTTTTACAAAAACCTTTATAAATCAACAAATAACCTACATAATTATGTTATCCCAATGAATAATAATACTAGGACATTAGAACGATTTTCAACTTGTGAAATAATAAAGAAAATTGAAAAACTAAAAAATGAAAAAAGCTGTGGACCAGATGGTATACCAAATGAAGCATTAAAGGCTGGAAGATTCTTATTAGCGAAACCTTTAACAGTACTATTTAACAATATCTTAGACATCCGAAAAATCCCAAAAGAATGGGCAGAATCTGACATAATCTTATTGTATAAAAAAGGCGATCCCATGGATATAGGGAACTATCGCCCAATTAGCCTGCAATCAAATATCTACAAGCTTTTTGCTTCCTGTCTTGAGCAACGCTTAGCTGAATATACTGAAAAGCATCAACCCGTGGAACAAGCTGGGTTTCGAAAAAACTTTTCAACTATAGACCATATCCACACGCTAGATTTACTGATAGAAAAGTATGTAGACCAGAACTGCCCACTCTATCTGGCTTTTATCGATTACACAAAAGCATTCGATACTATATCTCATGAAAGTTTATGGCAAGCGCTGTATGAATCTGATGTGCCACATGAAACCGTAGAGCTCATAAAAGATATATATTGAAAAAGCGTAAGTCGAGTAAAGCTCGATAGAAAAGGGGCAGAAATAAAAATATGCAGAGGCGTTAGACAGGGAGATCCTTTGTCCCCTAGATTATTTGTAACAGTACTACAAAATATAATGAAAAACTTGAAATGGGAAAATAAGGGTGTTTACATTGGTGGCCAGGTTTTGAATAATTTAAGGTTCGCAGACGATATCATTTTATTTTCAAACACTGCGGCACAATTGCAAAAAATGTTAAACGAACTAAACTGTGCAGGCAGCTATGCTGGGCTAGAGATAAATACAATTAAGACTAGGATCATGACAAACAGCATTGAAAAGAAAATAACTATTAACGGTACCCCAATAGAGTATGTTCAAGATTACATATACTTAGGCAAACTATTTTCTTTTAAAAAATCCCGGCACCACGATGAAGTGGACAGAAGAATAAATTTATCTTGGAACAAATTTTGGTCTTACAAAGAAGTTTTAAAATCAAAAATGCCTTTGAAAATAAAAAAAAATATTTTGGACTCATGTATTCTACCATGCCTCAGCTATGGCTGTCAGACATGGATATTCAACGATTACACAAACAAAAAAATACGACGATGTCAGAGAGCAATGGAACGAAGCATTTTGAACATAAAACTAAAAGATAAAATAAGAAATACAGACATTAGAAGTAAAACTAAAGTAACAGATGCTTTGAACCACGCTAAAAAGCTAAAATGGAAGTGGGCTGGTCATATTGCACGCATATGTGACGGAAGATGGATAAAAAAGGTTTTAGTATGGAAGGGTCCAACAGGGAAAAGGAAAAGGGGACGACCAGCAGAACAATGGGAAAAGGAAATTAAACACATTGCTGGAGAACATTGGAAGAAAAAAGCTATTGATAGAGAACAGTGGAGAGACATGGAGGAGGCCTTCACTCTATTAAGAGGTCCTTAATAGTTATAATCAATAATTAATAATAATATAAAGATAGAAAAAATACATTATTATTATATTCAGTAAAAAATAATATATATGTAGATCACATTATTAACGTTAGATATAAGATTAGATTAAGTTTTATTTTGTATATTAAGGAAATAAAAGGCTTTTTATTTTATTTTTTTTTATATGTCAGCGCGAGTAACAGTGAAATA
This sequence comes from Anthocharis cardamines, assembly GCA_905404175.1. NCBI lineage: Eukaryota > Metazoa > Arthropoda > Insecta > Lepidoptera > Pieridae > Anthocharis > Anthocharis cardamines. The sequence continues at coordinate 902,653 of FR989972.1, read as the reverse complement.
ATGTCATTGTCACTGTTACGGTTGTGAACGATGATGTCATCAAACCACCACTACGTAAATCAGGCGAGGAGGGGGCAGACCGGTCGCCGGCACTATATAACTCCGTGTTCTGTGCCTTTGAGGACAGTCTATTCGTGGCGCTTAGTCCGTCAACTATTCCAAGTTGTGTTATGGATCACGTCTGAATTACTTATTATTGTGAAAACTGGACGATGGGAATAAATATTGATTACAAGACAAGAAGATTGGATTATTATTATTCACATACGAAAATCTATCTCAAATTTTCCGATATCAGAAGTGGGATCTGGACTCGCGTGCTATGTTCAAGATGCAGCAGAAAATATATTGATGCTGTTGATAGAAGCCATCAGCACCCCGCCAATGGCACCTAAGACCACGCTGCCATAAATCAATCCGGAGCATCTACGTGCGGAAAACCAAGCCATAAAGCGGCGGATTATCGTTCGAAGTTTAAGAAGCCTCCTGATTTTAACGTCAATAAAAAAAAACGAGTGTTTACCGACAATTGGAACAATCCGGTGAGTCGTATTATGTTTTTTTTTGTGTGTTGAAAGCTTTCTTGTCAAGTAATCTATTAACCGATACTTTAAAGGTCGTCATTTCTATTCTATAGTCCGTATAAAAGGTATTGGTTGTGTAGACTGTACCGAATATTTGCGGTATTTTCATTTATGGTCATTGTTTTCACGTGCTATCTTATTATTCAAATAACTGTTTGAAATATGATGTAATGATCGGTCGCGAAATATGAAAACAAAATGTCACAATCAACATGGTTAGCTTCCTTGGTTATTTCTAAACAAAAATGTGTATCGTCTTGAAGTTATAAACTAAACCCTGTAGTGGTTATCGATATCGATATGCAAAATAAAAAAAAAAAATCTCTACATAGTATCTATGTACATTGCGCCCGTGTAAATCCGGGAAAGGTAGTAATGAATAATCCATAGTTTTAATAATTAACGGTCTACCCGCACACGTGATGAACTGAAAATTAGGCTTCTAGATACGAACTGTACTGTCTGTCGTCAAACTTAGACTGTGGCTGTAGCGAACTCTGTAAAGATTTTTTGACATTATTTACAAGGAAGATATTTTAAATTTTGATCGTGTAATACATTGTGATGCATTCCAAAAAATAGTTGATATTATACATACCACGTGTTGATAAGTCGCGTAACTAGACCTCTAAATATTTAAACTTTAGATGATACCAAAACTGCGATTAAGCTTGACGAGACAAGAGAGCAAGCGGCAAGAAACAATGAAAAATGAGCTAGTTATGAAAAATACTAAAAGGACGATTGCTATCTTTTGAAATCTTTGAATAAGTAATATAACCCATAAGTACGCTCACGATTGAATACAAAAGATCTGATCGTAATTATAATCATAAATAGAATTGAAAATGTTTTCTTAATAAGTTAAAATACGAAGTTGTTTATTCTTTCGTTTCGTTCCATTCGTTGCGTTCCGATTTTCGTAATAGACCTACTGGCCAGCAAGTGCGGATATATGCTTCGGAGATCGTAATATACAGCTACTGACAAGCAACAAAAGAAATGATTTGATTCTGGTGTTGATTAATTATTCCCTAATTAAAGAGAGTACTCTCAAAAATGTGTTGGTAGATTGCATAGACCGATTTAGTGTTGTGTGATTTAAAAATGGTTTAATTTATTCTTTGTAATAATGACGAACAAATTTTATTTCATGTCTCATGGCTTTTTGAGTGATTAAATTTTGATAAGATGCGATTTATTAGCCTTAGGTGGTAGCCTTATCCTTAGATAGATGTTTATAACGTTTATCTAAATCACAATTTGGAAAAATAGACAATAAACGTCGAGGTAACTAATCTCAAAGAAAATCTGTCTCCCCCAGACGTTGCTCAAACTTATGAATCACGCTCAGGTGTATTGTAACGTAGAGTAGCACATGCTGCCTCCATACAGTCCCACGAGCTTTCAGGTAATCAATTATCAACCATATCTACGAGTCATTTATGCGTATTGGATAGGAAAAGATTCTTGCTAGGTATTGTGCATACGCGGAATCTACTGGTTCAAACATATGGCTAAAAATGTTTGTCGATGGATGACCTGTAAATTATTCAAATTTCGTTCGGAACGTGTACAGGCTGAACTTGATCCGATCCCCAAGATTAGTGTCCCGTATACAGTTCATGCTGATATGGCAAGCTCACCGTTATAATTGATGATTTCACTTTTATCCATAGTATCTTACTCTTCGCATCGATTCAGCCATTTCAACTAGAACTATCTCCTTGTTCGGATCACCGACTCACGTTATTTTCGACCAGGGTCGATGCATCGCCAGTTAGGGCTTTAATTCTTGTGAATTTCATGATTGAATTCAACTTTGCACTTGACTGCGACAGTATCAAGCTGTGTTAACGGGCAAGTTGAAAGGGTTATGAGTTCACTCATAAGCAAATTTGCTAAACCTTTAGACGTTACTGTCCGAAAGCGATGAACCTGATATTAACTAGGTTAAGTCACAATCCGTAGAGAATATTGAGAAGGTTTCTCCCAAAAGGCGATTTCATTTCAGCAAATTTAAAAAATTTAAAAAATCCTCCTGTGCATTTGACTTTGTCTTATTAAAAAATGAAGAACGCAATCAAATTAAGCTTGATCCCAATTATAGAGGTCCTTTCAAAAATGGTTGGACCTTAGTGTCATGAATTGTATATTGGAGTAGGTGATTCGCTTGATAACTAACTTGTACCTTCAGTCATTCGTAGTGATAGACGTGAAATCGGGCTTGATTTCCCGTCACAGTGCGGTACGGTTACAGTATTGTATACTGATATACAACGCTGACGAACGGGACTAACTTTTTTGACGAAAACTGATTAAAGTAATTATAATCTTGTTATCTATGGTAAAGTTCTTTTGAATAAATTTAGGTTACAAAAATCTTAAAAATATTATAAAAATAAAACAATAACCTAGATCCTTAACTAATTATAACACACCCTCAAGAAATCCAAAAAAAAAAAAAAAAAATTAAATGTAAATTGGAGTTGGGATTTATGGAAATCAGTTGCGGGCCAGGGAGGCCAAGTGAAAGAATTTTTACTGTGCAAAGTTATCCTTGTTCCAGATATCACACACGAGGACGTGTGAGTCGTCAAGATGGCCGTATTGCAGCGTCAGTACTATAGCGCCATCTATTGGAAATATTGAGCAACTCGTAGCTGCTTGTATGTAGTCGATGCCAGTGGAAACTTAATACGTGAGAAGCAAGACAATATGCTGGTGAAGCAAGAGCTCTTCTAATGACAGGACGGCCGAGCGGCATATGGTTGCTTATGAGACATCATGTCGGCGCTGTGTGTATCAGAAGATAACAGAGCGTACGTAACATAATTCATTTATTTCGTGTATCGTTTTATGTGTCGCAAGTAATTGTACTTTCGAGTGGGATGACTTTTACCGGATTAAAATTGAAATAGCAACTTTCTGATAATTCAAATCAGACAGGTGTTTGACAGATAATAGTTCGGTGGAGGTTGTTTTATTTGGATGTATGATGCTCGCATTAATGAAAGACAATATTACTTGTTCTTGACTAACCGTAAGTTGAGGACAGGGGCCTCCTTACGTGTGTTGTGTGTAAGTTGAGGACAGGGGCCTCCTTACGTGAGTTGTTGTGTGTAAGTTGAGGGCAGAGGCCTCCTTACGTGAGTTGTTGTGTGTAAGTTGAGGACAGGGGCCTCCTTACGTGAGTTGTTGTAAGTTGAGGACAGGGGCCTCCTTACGTGTGTTGTTGTGTGTAAGTTGAGGACAGGGGCCTCCTTACTTGAGTGAATGTGTGTAAGTTGAGGACAGGGGCCTCCTTACTTGAGTAAATGTGTGTAAGTTGAGGACAGGGGCCTCCTTACTTGTGTGGAAAGATTAGTTCCGTTACTTGAATGATGTAGATGTGAACAGATGTACTGTTTGTTATTTTGTTTTTAGGTCAGAGGCGACCTGTATGCAGGATGGCCGTGTCGGCGCGAGTAACAGTGAAATAATGTCATTGTCACTGTTACGGTTGTGAACGATGATGTCATCAAACCACCACTACGTAAATCAGGCGAGGAGGGGGCAGACCGGTCGCCGGCACTATATAACTCCGTGTTCTGTGCCTTTGAGGACAGTCTATTCGTGGCGCTTAGTCCGTCAACTATTCCAAGTTGTGTTATGGATCACGTCTGAATTACTTATTATTGTGAAAACTGGACGATGGGAATAAATATTGATTACAAGACAAGAAGATTGGATTATTATTATTCACATACGAAAATCTATCTCAAATTTTCCGATATATATTTTATTTTATTATTGTAACAAACTAATATAAATGGGAAATAATAATCTATAAACAAAAATTAATACAATTAGGCGGCCTTATTGCTTAAAGAAATTTCTAGCAGGCGAAGGCTGGGCGGCTAGCTAGTATTAAATATTTATCCGCCATCTTGCGAGTTGCGACAATCGAAGAAATTGTTGACATAATCACTATTGACCGCTGGTTACTGTACCAGGCAGACATACCAACCTATGTAGAATAGAATACGTTTATTCTTCAGAAGTGAACTTAACTAACTAAAACATTTTAAGTGACGACCTGTGAAGAAAAGGTCACTGAACTTAGCATGGTGTGCTGTTTTTGTCAAACTTGTCACGAAGCTTTTCAGCCGTGGCCTAGTCAACTCACGGGTGTTTAAACGCTTATAATTAAAAAGAATCAATCTATCAATCACTGTTGACCGCCGGCCACTGTACCCGACAGACATATATCTTTCAATCACTTCATCGCCGGCCCCTGTACCCGACAGACATATATCTTCAATCACTTCATCGCCGGCCCCTGTACCCGACAGACATATATCTATCTATCAATCACTTGACCGCCGGCCCCTGTACCCGACAGACATATATCTATCTATCAATCACTTGACCGCCGGCCCCTGTACCCGACAGACATATATCTATCTATCAATCACTTGACCGCCGGCCCCTGTACCCGACAGACATATATCTATCTATCAATCACTTGACCGCCGGCCCCTGTACCCCACAGACATATATCTATCTATCAATCACTTGACCGCCGGCCCCTGTACCCCACAGACATATATATATATATATCTATCAATCACTTGACCGCCGGCCCCTGTACCCGACAGACATATATCTATCTATCAATCACTTAACCGCCGGCCCCTGTATCCGACAGCATAATCGTCTTAAAACAATTCGATTAAAGACAATTCGACTAGTAATACTTCGTCTAAAACAATTCGACCGACGAAATTCATCGAGTGGTTCACTATACCCTAAAAAGGAGCCACCACCTAGTTTAGGTTATGGTGGTATGGTGACCACTGCGCATGAGTCGAACGACCGAAGCAAGCGCTGCCGCGGCAGCGCACGGTGATTCGTCTAGTACAAGCTAGCGGGACAAAATTCATCACGTCATTTTCAGGAACTAGTGATAGCAACTTGTAAACAACCCTTTCCAGGTAAGGAATTCTAAGTATCATTTGTTTGTTACTTCAACAAGTAATTTTATGGAGGGGTTAATGCTAACTATAAAGGAAATGGAATTTGCATCTGTAAATAAGTTGCATTTTTACCACACTTGCGACACCATCTCAAATAATTGTTATTAAAGTGAAAGTATTTTCTTGTGATGGATTCTACTATTGAAGGTATATACTTACTATTTTGACTTGTTTTTAAAAGAACAAATGTACTTTTTTGCTGTAATTAGAGTTTATAAGTGTGTTGACATAATCCAACATATTTTTTCTTAACTTCAAACTTTAAAGGGTTGCAACTTTTTGTATCCAAATATATCCAGCTAGATTTTACTATATGTTATAATTACAACATTCAGGCGTAGGTAACTTAATTTTTTGGCTCCCGAAACCGCCCGCAGCTAAAGTTATTTACTTTCTTTCAGAACAAGCCATAGCTATGACAAAATTGGAGTTTTTCGAAGAATGGTTAAAACATGACAAAACTGAAAGAACTAGTCGCATTTTTGATCATTTATGTGTACAGCATAATTTACTAGATGCTTCTGAAGAATCACTAAAGAAACTCAAAATGAAAATTTCGAGCCTATCATCAAAATTCAACGAAAAATGGACATCTTCTAAGAGTACTAAGGATGCATTTCTCATGAAAAATAAAAAGTGGTTAGAAGGATGTGGAATTGAAATGTTAGTGTGTGTGAATAAGACGTGCCCTTCAACATCATCGGGAGTTCGTTCATTGTTGTTCAAAGTATTGTGGTGATACAAGAAAGTTTTATCTTGATCTGTATTCGTGGTACTCGATGCCTGTTACTGTGCATAAAATTCTTGTACACAGAAAAGAAGTCATTAAATCCTGCATTCTTCCTATTGGACAGCTTTCCAAAGAAGCCCAAGAGGCAAGAAATAAAGACTGTCGTAGATTTCGGGAACGACATACCAGAAAACGATCACGCTGTGCCACAAATACGGATCTTTTGAGAATGCTTTTGATTACGTCCGATCCTGTAATAAATACATTCAGAGAATTACCGAGAAAAAAATTAACTACGTTACCACCAGAAGTTCTGCAGTTGATTGTCCCACCTTCATTACCATCCCAATCAACATCAGTTCGCGAATTTAGTGAGGGGGATTACTCATTATCGGAAGATTCTACTGAATTGGAGAGTGGTGATGAGGAATCTTCTGATGATGAGTATTAGATTCGACTTGGTAGATTTTTACTTATTAATATATATTTTTTATGTTTACCTATTTTATTTTGTAGTAATTTTAACAATGTATTAAAGTTTTAAATTTTAAATATAACATTATTGTAGACAGATAATTCTAATTTTTTGCGATTTTGTTTCAAGAGTTTTTTTTTATATGTATGGATAACTGTCTTGGACTATTGTTGTTGTTTTTTTTTTTTTTTTTTAATATTTTATTTTACTCATATTTATGATTTTAATTTTATGTTTAGTACCTTATATGCATAATAAGTAGATAGACGCAGCGAATTATAAAAATCAAGGATATCAGGAAACAAAAGTAAAAAAAAATGACAGTTCTTCCATTTTACATCCACACTTTTGTACTTAGAGAACACAAAATGGTGTCAGACACCTTAAATATACATAAACAATTGAAATAAGTCAAAAAATAATTTTGTCCCGCTAGCTTGTACTAGACGAAACACTGTGCAGCGGCCGACGAGTGCCAGAACCGAATCCTACTCATATCACTTAGACGAATTGTTTTAGTCGAATTTTCCGTAAATCCAGACATACATCTATCTATCAATCACTTCATGACAGACATATACGCGGCGGGCGCGGAGGTGGAGCGCGAGCTGGCGGCGCGGCGCACGGGCCGCTGCCTGCAGTGGTGCGCCGACAACCGCTCCAAGCTGCGCAAGCTCAACTCCAGCATGGAGTTCAACACGAGGATACAGGTACCGCATACACGACTTTGCTAACTTTGGTTGGCACATCAAATATATGCAGTACTCGTAAGGATGAAGACATGTGACGTCGTACTAAGTTTACTTAATTATATGCGCCACACAACAGACAATACCTGTTTCTTCTTCTCCCTGCTGTTCTGTTTTTAGTTAAGGTTAACATATGTTTTATTTTTTCATTCAGACACATAATTATTTTCACCATTACTTCACCTATTTTGGCCTTGCCTTCTTCTGCCCTTATAATAAGCCCTTTTGTAGACATAAGCTTTTCATCCCTTCCAGATAACATGCCTATATTGCAAACTACTTACCAGTTACTTACTATTTATCGGTAAAAAGATGACTGCTGAAATATATGGCCTCAGGGCAGTAATATTTTATGTTACTCGTTCGTTTCCTTGCAAGTCTGCCAGCCTAGCATGACAACCGCGACAATATTTTGTCGACCGTTTTCTCGTGTTTTAATCGATTATCTCTTTATGTCTTCGGGGTCTAACATGACAATTACACTTAAAACTCGACTTTTAATATCAAAAATAGACATATTTGTCGATTGAGATATCTTTTCTATCAAAATTGTCGATATCGAGATATAATATATCGTGATATCTTACATCTTAGTTTGTCTTCTCTCGTCCGCGACATATCTCGTGGCGGTCATGCTAGGCCAGCTGCAGTCGTATTCTTCTTAACCAAGGTCGTCTAAAATGTCGGTGTGGTTCCAGGAGTTCATAGAGCTGGTGCGCGAGGACAAGCGGCTGGAGGCGGTGAGCTACGCCAGGAAGCACTTCTCCACGTACGAGGACGGCCAGCTGGAGGACATCCAGCACTGCATGGGCATGCTGGCCTTCCCCAGCGACACGGGTGGGTCGACTGGACTGCTACCTCACCATATTAAAATTTAAAATCACTATCTTCAAAGAGATAGACAGTCCCATATTTATTACATTATTCACCGTATCATACCATAACCGGACTATGAACGTACCAGGCATGGAAAGAAACATGGCTACTATGCCCCGCGAGGCTGTACATCAGCATTTTTTTTTTAAAACTACCTGTTGGTAAGTTTTGATGGGGTCAGAGTGGTGAATCACAACTGCCTAAAAGGTGCCTGTTTACTCTTGTTTTGAAGAGACCCTAATTGTATTCAGGGAAGACAGACAGAAGAGGTTCGCATGATGAAGGAGGAGGCGAAGCGATTGTTGACGCTCCGGGCGTCACGAAGTCTTCAATGCAAAGAATATTTTGATGCATGACACGTTTCTAGCACGGTCATGGTATGATACGGTCTAGTGGCTACTTAAGGGCTCCCACATATAAACACGATACGACGTCGCGTCGTATATTTTCACGACGTAACGTAACGTGCCCATGTCGTGCATCGTGGCACGATGATGAGCACGAAATGGGTGGATCCAATAACTTCTGAGTATCTGTTTTTTCTTTATCGGTCTTCTTAATTACAGCATGAACAGAACACGTCTAGTGCCGTACTTTTTTGGAAATTAACTACGACAATTCACCCGTACGGTGCATTGCATTGTATTATTTATTTTTTCCATCAAAATAATCACTGTTAATTATAAATATTAAAAAATAAACACAACAATTATACAATTATCACTTCATTTTTATCAATTTCGTGAATTTCACCTGCGTGCATCGTGCCGTGCATGTTACGATGTCGCGTCGAAGGTTTCCACGACACGACGTTGTATCGTGTTTGTATGTGGGTAGGGTTACGCAAAATTTCAAAAGTATCGATACCCTGATACATCGATACTTTTTGCGTATCCCTATATGTGTGAGCCCTAAGGCCTTACCGCCCCCCGCCCGCAGAGGTGGAGCCGTACGCGCGGCTGCTGCGCGCGCGCCGCTGGCAGCAGCTGGCGGCGCAGTTCCGCTGGGAGCACGCGCGGCTGCTGCACCCCGCGCGGCTGCCCGCGCTGCCCGTCGCGCTGCAGCTGGGCCTGGCCGCGCTCAACACGCCATATCCTTTTGTCATAGCTATTGTTGCGACTACCCTCCCTAAAACCCTCGTTAGCTCGACATTTTTGAGACAAATCTTATACTTTATAATTACTAATATTATAAAAAGGAAAGATTTGTATTTTTGTATGTTATGAATAAACTCAAAAACTACTGGACCGATTTTATTTTTGTGTATAGTACATTGCACCCGTGTGAAGTGACCCGCGTTTCTAGTAATAGATAAGCGTGTAACAGTGATTTTATGACGACTACCCTCATTTTTTACTTCAGATTATTACCAAAGAGTGAGGACACTTGAATTTTTAACGTACAAACAAACATGGCGAGATTGACTCGATTGTAGATGGGCTTAGAGCGTTTAAATGGATCGTGAGTTAAATATAAGAATAGGTTGTCCGGCGCAAATGATTTTAACTTTTTAGCGTAATAGAACATTGTTCATCATAATTTTCATGTGGAAAAGGCATGATTAAATAAGTGTACTTTTTTGCCTTATTTCCCAAAAAGTACTATATTTTTGCACCATTTTTGGGAAAAAGTACTATTATTCTCCAAAAAAAAAAAGTTGGCAACCCTACCCGTATACTCAGTGTATAGCATAGTTGGTCAGCACGTTTCCTTAGCCGGCGCACTCAGTGCTACAAGGAGAGCACGAAGGCGTCGGGCTGCCCCGCGTGCCAGCCGCCGCTGAGCGCGCTGGCGGCCGCGCTGCCGCACGCGCACTGCTCGCACTCGCGGCTCGTGTGCCGCATCTCGCAGCGCCCGCTCAACGAGCACAACCAGCCCATGGTGCTGCCCAACGGCCAGGTCTACGGCGAGCAGGTGCGGCTCTAGTAGTTCCCCACGTCCGGTCACTTCGGGCATTCAACGGGTGGGAGGGATATCGAAAATCCGACCGGGTAACGCCCGAAACCCACCGTTCATAGATGGAAAAAATAACCGACCCACCGTTCATAGATATAAAAAAAATTATGGTCCTTCAATGGTCCGGAAATCCATAGTCGGTCTATGGAATTCCTAATGCTCGAAGTAAAAAATAGGTTGTTACAAATATTGTGTAATCACATTTCTTGTACACTTTTAGTGTGTGTGTGCTTGTTATGACGTACCCACTAGGTACTATTATAATTGTTTTATTAAATAAAAACTTAAATTCCTACCCAGAGGTTTGCCTAGTAGATATCGCACTATGCGATAAGGCCGACCGTATGTTGTGCAAAGATTGAATTTTTATATGTGTAACCTAGTTTTAAACACTTTGTCGATGTTCTTTCTTGTATACAATAAATTAACTAACTGATACTGTTAACTTCTGACTTTCTGATACTGTTTTCAGGCTTTAAAGGAGATGATGAAAGAACACGGCTCGATAATTTGCCCGAAGACGAAAGAAGTGTTCTGCATGAAGCGCGTCGAGAAGGTCTACGTCATGTAGACGGCGCTCACTTTGTGTTCTCACTGTATGAAACTCTACATCTGGTAGCCCGGGCCCTGACGGTTTCCAACGTTGTGACAAGACTGATTCTCTAGGCTTTCATACTGCGATTAGACATGGCAAAAACTGCGGTCTTGTCTAAACGTTTCTCAGGGAACTGTGCTAGGTCTACTCAAATAGTGCAATCCTATTGGGTGACTCAGTGAACAGTCAATTGGTCAAACAGTCTAAGAAGTATAGCTGTCGCTTTAATTTGATTAATATGCCGTGTTGCCAGACTAACCCGTGGTTTGGTACAAAACTCGAATTCTCGTACTAAATCGGCCGTAATTTTGAATAAAACAGAGTACAAACAAAATATGTAGATAAGTAAGCGTTTTATTGTGATTACCATTCTGCAATTTGAGAGGTACAGTTCATATTCAAAACAGCACGACAATTTTTTTTCTCCAAGTATATCACAGCCATGATTTATTTAGCAATCATATTTCTTATAGGTATTTTATGATTTTTCTTTTTTTGTATCTTATACACGCGTCTCAGGTTTCACTCCGAGACTACCGCTTGATAAACTTGAGGTTTATTGGGACTCGTTTGAAATGAACTCCATCCATTTGTTGTGGATATTCCCCGAATCCGCACATTTCTCTTCGCATCCTCATTCCTAATTAAAACTGCGAAAGAACGGAACTCCCTACCGGCATCTGTCTTTCCGTACCACTATAACTTGGGTACCTATCTTTAAGGCTAGGGTGAAAGGCTCCTTCTAGACAGACATGCCTTTCCTTAGATCGCATCACCACTTACCACCAGGTGGGATCGCAGTCAAACGTCTGTCTATTATGCATAAAAAATATATAATTTATAAAATAATATTTACTTATTTCACTCTAGATTCGGGTGCTAAAAAAAATTGTGTGTGTGTACCAGAGTACACAGGTAAAAAGTGAAACTTCTTTTATCATTGTTCTTAAACATTAAATTCTTTACGTCACTATACTAAACTTTGATAAAAAAGCAACATGGCGCGTAACCGAAAAACGTGACGATTTTTTTTTACACTGCTACAAAATTTCTCCCATACGTCGATAAAGAAGTTTCACTTCAAAGATGGCGCGTAACGGAAAAATGTGACGCGTAACGAAAAAATGTTACACTAAATTTTTTTCCAACCCCGATAAAGTAGTTTCACTTCAAAAATGAAGAAAAGTAATAGATATACGAAAAGCGTACTGACTAAACTAAACTGGCAACACTGATTATGTGAGAGACATTTGACAATTATGACAGATCATATTGGTTATACAATAAGATTGCAGTATTAAAAAAAACAAATACGTTTTTACTCTTTTTTTACCTTGTTTAAATATATATGTATTATTTTGGTGCCAGGGTAAAATAAAAACCTGCGTTTCCTTAGTAGCCATATTTTTTTACCATTTATTAAAATAACTATACAGTTTATGGCTATTATCTAAACACAAAGCTTGCAATAAAATTTTTCTTTAATAGGTTTTTAAGTTTATTTGATACATACCTTTTAAATAATATACCGATCTCCTATGTACTAATATACTGCCAAGGAATATTTTAATGATTTTTTTTTATAATCTTTGAAATAATAAAGATCTTAAACCTCATAAGTAGCACGAAGCGAAAGCTTAAATAGAATGTATGTGCATTATGAAGATTATTTGGCAGAAATGGCTTTAGGTTTGATTCGTCATGAGTTTTGTTCAATAAATGATTGTCGCCCGACTTTGCTTACGTCATAAGTCAACTGTGACAGTGCGAGTTTTTTTGTCCATTTTATATGCAATGGTTTGTATAGCATATTAAGAAAATTCACAAATATGTGTGAAATAGTTTATAAAATTTATGAAGTAACTTTAAATATAGACATAAATGCAATTGTTTCTTATTTTACCATTCTTTGTTTTCCAGTTAGTTGAGGCTCAAACACGAACATGTGCGAAAATATTCGTATCATTAATGTCAGTTGCACAAGAAATGAGTTGAAATTGCATACAAATGATAAAATGACGATTCGAATACTTTCTCGCAAGTTACAGTAACATATGGCCTCACTATAAGCATTAAGGCGACACATATTTCTGTGCTTGTGTCGCATTTCGGTAACGAGAGGTGGAGCATCCATTAGTATTCATAAGACAGTTTTATTATTATGTCAGATATCGACAGACGAGCATGAGGTTCACTTGATGGTAGGTGATACCTAAGCCACAGAACATCAGACAATGATGCGCTGTCGACCTAATTTTTACTTCGAGCATTCGGAAATCCAGACTGAAACCGAAATGTCTAACATAAAAAAAGATAAATTACGCCCAAACAAAGAGCAAATGACCGTGCTCACCACACAATATTTGTCCTGGGTAGGAATCGAACCCACGACCTCCAGCTTAGCAGTCAAGTTCACTAACTATTAATCCCCGAATCATGTCTTAGGTTTAGTAGTGTTGTGACAAATACTTTGTTTAAAATATCGAAAATGGGGAGAAAAGTATCGATTCCAAAAGTACTTGGTATCGAAACAAAAGTATCGTATTTTTTTGCGTATCCTTGGCCTTTTACAGGCGAAATAGATTTAGTAGGAGATAGAAAAAAAAACTTTAATAAACATTTTATTTATAATAACACTGTTTAGGTTACAATTCTATACACATGGCCATTATTTATCACAAGTGTTTAACTTTATGCAATTATCACTTAAATATCTACTAACTATAGACCTTTAAATAAAATACTTTATAACGGATTAAAACGCGATTTATTATTTCGATGGGTAACGGCATATATGTCGCAACCAACATTTTTAGCGAGAGATACGACATAATAGGCTGTTACCCATCGATTTTTATTATATATGCCAACGTTTCGGATGCTTTTCAGCAATCATGGTCGCGGCAGACTGCAAGATGACGTCATCTTTCAGTCTGATCATAGAGATCATAGGATATAAAGTATTTTATTTAAATGTGTGAAACTCGCGTTAATAAAAGACAATATTAACTATAGACATGCCATATTTTTTGAAGTACATTAATTTCAAAGAGTAGGTATATACAAGTGCAATATTTAAATTATATTTTATACGCGATTCGTAAGTGAAATCCTTATTTATTGACAGGATATGTTAATCATAATGGCTAACAGACAAAAAGGAATAAGCGCCATTTTTGGCAAATAGACTTTTTTAACCTCCCACGCTTAAAGAGGGGTGTCATATCCACATATGACACAGATACGTCAGTTTGACGTATCTGAGTGTCTGTCTGTGGCATCGTAACTCCTAAACAAATGGACCGATTATAATGCGGTTTTTTTTGTTTGAAGATCGAGATGGTTCTTAGCTACAATTTATCAAGACCTCTTCAAGGGTTTTGTTTTGGCTTTTTCTGCGTTTGGTCCAAGTTTCGTAAAACGATACAAATTGTTTCGCTCATATTTTTATATTATTTATTTTTCCGAACTTTAAATTACTTCCTATTAAGTAGTGGAATGGCGGTTATCCCTTTTTGGCTGTTAGCTATGGATATGTACGTAATATAAAATAAACAATGATTTTTTAGTAAATACTTCTGGGGCTTACCACGATGTCCAAGAGCAGTATTATTGACGTCTTACAATTAGAGAGAACAGGCTTTGCTTTGAGATGGCGGTAAGTCCCTAGTTAGTAAACTAAAATATTATATAAAAATTATACTTATATTAATAATCACGATTAATGCTTTTATTACAAAATAGTATTTAAAAATATTCGATTTATCGGTATACAAAAATCGGATAAATAATGCTTAAATCATTTTAAAAAACAATAATTATCACAATTTAGTGGAGTTTGTACTAAAACTAAATGCAAATATATTAATATCGATTGCTTTGTGTTTCTGAACTAGTGGTACGTACTGAAATAAGGACTATAATACGCTATAAAGGGCCATTTCACTAACGCAGAGAGAATATAAAATCTCATTATGTATATCAATTGTTATTCACAACTTGATGGAATCAGACTTATCTAGTAAATAAATGATAGCTTAACATTGGGGACAGTTTTTAATTAGAGAAAGGTTTTTTTCTTAAAAATAAATTTAAAAAAAAAGCTCATATAAAGTGCACCACTCTACATCATTATTTCTCATATTGAGATTTAAAAAAATATATAATTTCGAGGTTCTTCCTTAATGTGCTTATTTTTCTACTAGCAATTGCCCCCGCAACCCCCCTTGTGGGTTGAATTTCGTAAAATCCGTTCTTAGCTGACCTCTACTCGGCGAAAGGAATATTCCTACCATATTTCAAGTCGCTACGCCTTATGGTTCCAGAGATATCGTGATGAGTGACTATATAGGTGGAAATCTCTTTTATATATATAGATATGGGAATACCCGCAGTTTTGTATATTGATCTCTCAATTATAAGCCTGTTCTGTTCATGTTCATCTCCGCATTAGTAAAAACATACCCTAAATATACTTATAAAAGGCCATTTATATAGTATAAGCTAAGGGTACTTACACACTGTTTTCTCATTCGTTCATATATCATTTCATGAGTGGAAAGGCAAAACGGCTTAAACGCCAATTTGTAAAAAATATTATTTCATTTGCAGAGGTAGTTGCATTTTTATATTTAAATGAGAACATTAAACCATTTTATCTCTATTGGTTTTGATTCTGTGTAGCAAACATAGCTAACCGCCAATGTTTTTATTTTGTTATTATTATTTGTAATGGTTTGGTAAATTAAGGTAATTAAAATTTTAAATGTTTAACATCGTTATTTTTGTATTTCTTTCTTTCGCCCAATTGGTTTTTTGAAAGATTGCTTAGTGATAAGGCCACCACTTTCACGCCACTTTGTTTTATTTGTTTCTGTAAACCTCATTTCCCACAAGTACATTTTGGCGCTTAAGCAGTTTTGCCTTTCCACTGAAAAATTTGTATTTGGAGGGAACGACACAGCTTATAAAGTTGTATCAATAATTCCCAGTATAAATTTCATTAAAACTCTATTTATTTTAATTAATATTTTTATGTTGTCTGTCCGTGACATACAAAAATATTCCATTATATGAAAATAGTGGAGTATTATATTCAAGCTTATAATTAACACAATAATGTAAAATGATATCTAAATGATAATAATTATATATAGAATTTCATCTATGTATTGAAAATTAATAAGATCCGCCAAAAAAGTAACTGATACGGATCTTTCTTCTCCCTCGGATATCCGGATACGGATATCCGGCGCATCACTAATATGAATTACGGATATATTATTTGTATATTTTAAGTATGGACAACGCGAACAAATTAATGTAATTTTCTTCCAATAATACTTTTGTCTGTCCGTTCGGACGATATCAAAAAATAATTTATACATATTTATATTTTTTGTACATTTATATTATATGGACTAGCACTAGTTCTAGTCTTGTCAAGGTTGGGTCGTGCCTGTGACTCAGGTGGGACTCGAACCAGTGACAGACTTAACGACTATTTTAATTACATATATATACGACTACGACTGCGTCTGTACGTGGCCGAACCTTTTTTGATGGAATCTCGTAGTTATATATTTTTCTTTTTACAATGATGATTTCCACTAAATTGAGTTGGAACAAATACCTTCAACCAACGTTTATATATTTTAAATGGATTCCAGATCCATTCAAAATATTAAAAACGTTTGTAGGTAGACAGTCCGTAGGATGTCAGATGTACACGTGTATAAAGTTATACACGTGTACATCTGACAATAAACGAGTGGAAATTCCGAAATTCATATGTATCAAACTATATAAAAACGTATAATTAATTGACGTCATATGATCTATAGTTTATCGATAAACAATATGACAATCTGTTGGTCTATCTAAATCTGTCTATACTATTCCAGCTGTTTGTTCCAACTTAATATAAGGGAATATTAAAATGGATTAGTTTAGCAAAACGGATCCACCCCACTTATTTGGTTTTTCCATTTTATGTCTGTTTTGCTGAACTACGTCCAAAAATATCCTTTTATATAACAATACATTATATCTCGGAGCACAGCGTAGTGAGTCCCAGTAAGCGCAGCTAGCAGTACTGCGTGACGAGGGCCATGAGTAATATCCCAGTGAGTAGCGCAGCGAGGTGCTTGAGCGACTCCCAGCGGTCGTCTTCGCGCAGTAAGTCGGGCAGTACTGTGATTAGAGCGATGTGCAGGAACCCGCCCGCGGTGAACGGCGTGATCCAAGATGTCCGCGCCTCTGGAATTGTATCATACACATTAAAAACTTTCCGATATATCTATAATAATATTATAAAGATTTGTTACGATTTATTTCAAAAACTACTCGACCGATTTGGTTTTGTGTATTGTAAGTACATCTACCGGGAAGTAGCATGACAACCACGACAAAATTTTGTCGACCGTTTCCTTGTGTTTTAATCGATTATCTTTTTATTTCTTCCGCCCTCTAACATGAAAATTACACTTAAAACTCGATTTTTAATATCAAAATAGATATATTTGTCGATAGATATATCTTTTCTATCAAAATTGTCGATGTCGATTCAAATTCAAAAATCATTTATTGATTTAGGTAACACAATGTACACTTATGAACGTCAATAAAAACCACATTAAGTAAATGCTTCTAATTTTACATTTATTGCCAGTTCTCAAATCAAGGGCGTAGAGCGGAAGAGAAGAACTGGCAAGAAACTCACTCTTTTTAATCGCCAAGTTTTTGTTTTACAAAATGTTTGTAAGGAGTCGTAACCATTACACCATGCTTCACGACATATAGAAGTAAAGTTAAAAACTTTCCGATACATCTATACTAACATTATAAAGATTTGTTACGATTTATCTCTAAAACTACTCGACCGATTTTCATTGACTGATATTCTGTGGCTGAGGTATCATCTACCATCAAGTGAACCTTATGCTCGTCTGTCGATATCTATCATAAAACAAAAATTGGGTACTTCAGTATTTATATTTTTTTTAAAATCTATCTATTTACATTATTGATTGTTTTTACAATTACTTACCGATAGCGTTCCTGGCACCACTGAAGACGACAGCAGTCATGGCGCCGATCAGACCCGCTGACGCAGTGGCCTGAAATGAGTTATTTTCTTTATTCGAAACCGGTTTTACAATTCAACGGTATTACAATTAACCGGTTTAACCTTTGACGAAATAAAATGGGTGCGAAAAACTTTGCTCTTAAAAAATGATCTAAATACTATTAGGCATATAGGCCTATGCCTATATTTTTATATATAAAAATGAATCCCTTTTTCCATCGCGTCGGTCACGCCTTTATCGATTTCAATTAACTTTGTTTTAAGTATTCTAATAGTTTACAAGATTCTTACGGAAAGAAAATTGGAAAAATCCATAAAACTTAACGACTTTTCTCGATGTGACTTTACTATGGTTCTTTAGTATAGCCGTGCGAACCCGGATCGGGCTGCTGTATGTTATATTTCTGATTCTCGCCATTATCCTACTGATTGTATATGAAAATTGAAAAGTTAACTAATTACAGTCATTACTGTTTAAACTCACCAACTGCGCTTTAGCAGCCTCCCACCGGGAGAAGCCACTCTTTAGCAATATCGCAAAGTCTCCCACTTCATGAGGTATTTCGTGTACTGAAATATAATAATACAGATTTTTTTAAATATAAAAATGTATGTTTGTCACTAAACGTAAAACTGTCGATTTTCAACAACGCCATCATGTGAGATTATGGATCGTCTTCAAAATGCAGACACAACTTCAAAAGGTCAACTGTACGCCGCTAGACGGCGCCAGTGACACCATGTTCTTATTGGGAACTCGTGCGCGTTACGAGAACTTTAAATGGGATTTCCGGGATTTTCTAAATCGGTTGACCGATGACCATGAAATTTTGCACGTACGTGTTTTTTCCTATTCGCTTTGTTGTAACTAGCTATCAGTCAGCTAGTATATTATAAAACACATTTTTAAAATACTTATAAACTATAACACTTATAAACAAAAAAATTATGAATTAGATTAAAACATACATAAAATTTCAAATAAATATATTATTATTTATTATTAAAGGACAGATCATGAATTCATAATATAAAAAAGAATAAAAATAGTTAAAAGTAATTAATTAAAATTGTAGACAAAATCTTGCCAGATAGTTTACCGATATCGAGGAACAAGCCTAGCGGGTACTCAAGCTGTATACCAGTATCGAGGAACAAGCCCAGCCGGTACTCAAGTTGTAAATTGGGATCGGAGAGCAAGCCCAGTCTGTACTCAAGTTGTGTATCGTGGAACAAGTCCAGACTGTACCCTAGTTGTATATCGGGGAACAAGCCCAGCCTGTACTCAAGTTGTGTATCGCGAAACAAGCCCAGCCTGTACTCAAGTTGTGTATCGCGAAACAAGCCCAGACTGTACTCAAGTTGTGTATCGCGAAACAAGCCCAGACTGTACTCAAGTTGTGTATCGCGAAACAAGCCCAGACTGTACTCAAGTTGTGTATCGCGAAACAAGCCCAGACTGTACTCAAGTTGTGTATCGTGGTACAAGCCCAGACTGTACTCAAATTGTGTATCGTAGAACAAGCCCATATTGAACCCAAGTTGTGTATCGGTATCGGTGTGTAGCTCACCGAGGATGGCGAAGGTGGTGAGCACCCCCACGCGGAAGCCGACCAGGAAGGAGCCGCCCACCGCCAGCCCGTGCGTGAAGTTGTCTATCGAGTTCGCCATCAGGTTCAGGTAGCCGGCCACCTGGAATACAGATACACACAATTCTTAATTTTTAGCTAATTTCATCATTATCTATACTTATATCATTTATAATTATATTATAAAGCTGAAGAGTTTGTTTGTTTGAACGCGTTAATCTCAGGAACTACTGATTCGAATTGAAAACTGATTCTTTTTGTGTTGTATAGTCCAACCGTGAAGTACACACGATAGGTTTCCAAACGCTCACAGTATAAAGTAGGTCGACAGCGCATCATTGACTGATGTTCTGTGGCTGAGGTATCACCTACCATCAAGTGAACCTCATGCTCGTCTGTCGATATCTAACATAAAAAGAACATTTCGTCCACTGTTCGTTAAAGCCTACTGTGTATTATCAATGTCGTTCTTGAATACGGGACTTTTACCAAGTTTTCCTTTATCAAGGCTGTATACGCTTCAACATCACGATTAAGACAACAATTTAAATTTTAAACCACTAATAAATGATGTATCAATATTGTTACATTCTAATTCACAGCTGTGTTAGCGTTTCACATAGAGAGATAGTAGATGAGCGATATGACGATATGAAACAAACACACAAATATGTCCCTAAACTGGAATGTACTGTTACGCAAAAAAGGCTTAAGAAAGTTCGAGAAACATTTTTGGCATTATTCAGTCACTTAGAGACGTTTTCAGCAAGCTGAAATATGATTTCAGACCGTTTTAAGGCAGTATCTATCACATAGCATACGTTCGAAATTTTCACCAAGATTCCCCTATTTTCAGGCGCCTGAAACATCGTTTCAGGCTGTTTCAGAGTAAACGAAATTATAAACATCCGTTTTCGGGTTATATAACCGGCAACGATCGCAACGATAGGCAGTTCGGAAAGTGCTACCGAGAGATTAACTTCTGCGATATACGAGAGTTTATACGATAGTTCGAGAGCTAGTACGGCGTAGAGTATATCAGAGTCAATGTTTTGTGTGAGGTGTAATTATAGTGTGTTTTTCTATTTGTCGAGTGTAGTGTAATTTTAATTTAATTCAATTTCTTTTGTTCTTTTTTTTTGTTATAAATAAATCCTTAGCTTCGAAGAGCGGCATATTTTTATCCCACAGTACTTTATTTGACCATAGAGCCAGTAACCACTTACATCTTTCTTCTCGTTCTTCTCCTTGCTAGCTTGCAGCGCCTTGTCCTTCGCCTCGCGGAGCAGGCAGCGGCCCATCCAGCGGTTGCCCTTGCAGCGGACCGCGCCGTTGGTAGCGGCTACACTGCTGCAACATGCGCCACCTGCATATTTACCACTGTTAGTTATGAGCGTCATGAACAGTGATCGGAGTAGATAGATTTTTATCTATGGATGAGGGGTTAAACGAACTATCGCCTGACCGGATGGTAAGTATTTAAATAAAATACTGTATACCGGATTAAAACGCGGTTTATTATTTATATTGTTTAAATTATTTATCCCGACGTTTCGGATGCTTTTCAGCAACCGTGGTCGCGGGGAGACAGAAAGATGACAGTTGTCTGATTTGAAAAGTTGCCATATTAACGCCATCTATTTATTGCTACGGAGTTGATATTTACTGTAATTTTCTTGTTTTTTATTATGTTTGATTTGGGGTTTTAGATTATTAATTCTCCATCCATCTTCTCTATTAAAGTTAGTGTGTGTTTTTTTTAATTTCAATAGCCTCGCGTACTAATCTGGGACTTTCTCTTTCAAGGATTTTCGGTTGGTCGTACTACATACGTTTCGAAAAATTCATTTAGTGAGCCTCGTGCTCGTCTGTCGATATCTAACATATAAAGAAGAACGCACCTTTAGTATTATTATTGAACACACAAGTGTCGTACAGCTGCTTAGCGGTGACGAGCCCATTTCCCCCACAGACCCCCACTCCCCCCTTCTGCTTCCTCTCCGCCTGCAGGAGCTTCTCAATCTCCTCGATCTCTATGTGCTGTATGCCGTTCTCCTTCGGTTCCTCTTCCTCCCCGCCCTCACCCGCCGCGAACAGTTTCTCGACTATGATGAATACTAGCATTCCCATGAGGCACCATAGACCACATTTCATGGAGACGTGTTCGCCTTCTGAAAATAACATATATATTTTTTTTAATACATATAATAAACGTCTAGTGACACGGTGTTGTCGCAATCCTCCGCAACGGCTTGACCAATTTTTTATGCATATTTAGTAGCAGGGACTGAAACCGGTT
Organism: Anthocharis cardamines; assembly: GCA_905404175.1. Classification (NCBI taxonomy): domain Eukaryota; kingdom Metazoa; phylum Arthropoda; class Insecta; order Lepidoptera; family Pieridae; genus Anthocharis; species Anthocharis cardamines. The sequence continues at coordinate 880,695 of FR989972.1, read as the reverse complement.
AATTTTTATTTTCCAAAATACGTGACTGAGATACCACGATATTTGTTTTAAAGAGTAATACACACTAAACTTATCACAGTAATCTTTTTCAGTAAATATGAATAAAACGAAAGAATATTAACAAAAACCTTGATTATACCGGTATAACTCCCATAGTAAATTAACCGGTATACAGTCCTTGTTTGGTATGAGAATAGGTCGTATAGTATTTAACCCCTTTTGTCCCTATCCAGATTGTTTTTCTACGAGGGTGAATCAAAAAATTCTTGGAATCAATATTAAAAAATGCAAAGATTTAAATAATAATATTTTATTTTTCTACATAATCTCCCTCCAATGCAATGCATTTAGAATAACGCGTTTCTAACTTCCTTATTCCTTGTGAAAAAAAATTATTTTCTTGACTCTCGAAAAAGTCCTCTACGGCAGCTATAACCGCGTCATTATCGTGAAATTTTGTTCCACGAATTTCCTCTTTTAATTTTGGAAATAAGTGAAAATCACTTGGGGCTAAGTCCGGAGAATATGGTGGGTGGTCAAGGAGATTGAAGCCAGCACAGCGGATTGCGTTGAGCGCAACTTCCGATCGATGAGCAGGAGCGTTATCTTGAAGGAACAACACGCCCAACGACAGTTTTCCACGACGTTTTTCTTTAATCGCTTCACGCACTTTCGGGATTAAATTTGCATAATAGGGTCCAGTAATCGTCTGGCCTTTTGGCATGTAATCAATAAAAAGGATTCCTTCACTATCCCAGAACACAGAGGCCATAACTTTGCCAGCGGTAGGAGCAACTCGAAATTTCTTGATGGATGGAGAGGATGGTCGTTTCCAAGACATGCTTTGTCTTTTAGTTTCAGGATCAAAATGGTGGACCCACGTTTCATCCATGGTGACAAGACGACGGCAAAAATTATCCGAATTACGCTGGAACATATCGAGATTACGCTTGGAAATTTCCTTTCGCTTTTTATTTTCGTCGGTTAACATTCGTGGCACCCATCTTGCAGATTTTTGAATCCCAGTGAATCAATTAAAATGGATTGAACGCTACCAAAAGATATCTTTAGGATCTCAGCTATATGTTTTATAGTCATTCTTCTGTCTTCCAAAACCAGATTCTCAACCTTTTTGACATTTTCTTCTGTAACGGAGGTTGAAGGCCGCCCAGAACGCGGGTCATCTTTACAGCTTGATCTACCTCTTTTAAATTCAGCCACCCAGTACGCAACCGTAGAATAGGGTACAGCATCACCCCCTAATGTCTGCTGAATGTCCAAAAAAATTTCCTTCGTAGACATTTTTTTCAAACTGAGATATTTTATCACCGCACGTAACTCACTTTTATCCATAATTTTGACTTTTTAGCAACTCGTTGCACAAAAAAATTTATTACATGCGAACGAACTGACAAAAACAAGTGACAGTCTGCATAAATATAGTGTGATAGACACTCTTTAATTTGAATATCGAACTTGATCCAAAAAGGTTTCATATATATGCACTTCTAAGAACTTTTTGATTCACCCTGGTATAGTTTTGACGAATTGTACTCGGAGTTAAAATAAGGTTTTGTGATTTTTGTCAGTTTCATATTCTGAGACACAAAGAGACGAGCAGATTTACAACTATATTAGATTTCTACTCGACTCTTCGTACTTTAAATCAGTTTAGTTGAATGATGTAAAGTGATTGCGTACGAACAACAAATTGTTATGATTCGCATTGAAAATAATTTTATTTGTATTTGTATAATATGTAGGTATACAAATCATACCAAAAACCATGATTAATTTGAAATACTTATACACTTTTGGAAACACGTATCATCATAAAGTGTTATTTATAAATTTATAAGAAAAAAAAAACAACAAATACTATAAGGAAAAAGATGAGATGTAGGTTATCGGCCGACTAGTGCAGTCAACGAACTTGTTGCTACGTATTGCGTAAACAAAGGATATTGATATGTTTAGAAATATTATAAGCAGTTATTTTTATACATGCATAAGACGTGTTTCGTGAGAGATTTTTTCCATTTTTTTTTATACAAGATGAAGAAAAAAATGTGACAAAACGAGAGCGTCCGCATGCATTATGGAAATTCCCCACCATCGGACGACCGCTTATGGAGTAAGCTTCAGATTTAGTGCCTCTAAATGCTTACTTCCGCCCATTCGCAATCTCAACATTACCTATCCATAACTTTAAATTAGATCTAAGAAAATATTTTTTACAGAAAAGTCAACTTATTTCTTCACCGTTTCCCATATTAATCTAATCAATTATAATAATACTTGACCTAACATTCCACCAAGATGTGGTACTTGTGGTAGAATATGGTACTTGATGGTAGGTTATACCTCAGCTACAGAACATGAGTCAACAATGCGCTGTCGACCTAATTTTTACTTCGAACATTCGGCATAGACTGAAACCGAAACGCGCAATATGCACTTCACGGTTTTTCCATTTATGACCGGTGGTTCGTTACCCGGTCGGAATTTCGATATTCCTCCCACCCGATCAATGCCCGAAGTTAACAGACGTGGGGAAGACATGCTTACAGGAAATTATAAATATGGCGTCCTGGTGGGATTCGAACCCACGGCAGGTGTTCTATCGAACGCGAAAAAGGAGTAAAATGTAATGTTATGGTGTAGTAAAAAAAATTGAAAGATGTCGCTGAGGTTTGAACTCTGATGAAAAATCCAAGTTTGTGACCTCGAGGAGATATTGCAGATGTCTATACGCGGCGGTGATCAATTCACCTCCGATACAACATAAAAAAAATTTCATTGAGTGGGAGCTCCTTGAAATTGTCCAGACAAATTCAAGATCACAGACTATAACTTATTTGAAAAAAAGCAGATACTTATTTAAATATCTGTAATAAGCTGTTACTATATTTCGATATTATTTTATCGACAACTGCCTGAATTTGCGAAATCTATGATTGATGACGTCACACGATTGTAAATAGATTTATCATGGGATACTTGCCTCTTGCAATCGATTGACTTTCAAATGATAAATAGGCTGAATCTATGATAGCGACACACTCGTCTTACTGCTAAGATTCGATTTTATGGCACATTCAAATAGAATATTTCAATCGCTATTTTTTGAAGAAATACGTAACGGTAATCGGTAAATCAAAGTTATCAATTTGTATGGGATATACATATCAAAATAATCTGAGATTGATCCCGAAACCTGTCAAATAGTCATTTAAATATATTTTGTTTTAGCCCAGTCGGGTTAGTCGAAAAAAGGGCTGAACCTTGCATTAATTCTAGGTAAAAACAAATTGCGTCACCTTTTAGGTCCCCCTAGTGGGAATCTAAATTAATACTGATCGTATATGAAAATGCGTAACAAATATAATGAAGAGAATAGCATGAACAAAAATTTAAATCCCCATTATTTTTGTTGAGAAGTTGATAATGACCGAGTTATTGACGAAAAATGGTATCTTTAAATCAAGATGGCGGCTAACGGGGAATTGAATTTGGTTACCTAGAATAAATGCAAGGTAAAATGCTAACGATTGGGCTATTTATTTTCAGCCATTAACGTTCTATGTAAAATGTCAATGTTCTCAGCAGTAAAAGAGCTCAAAAATGTGTCCCGTCTTTAAAATCCAACCAATGCCAAGTACATCCGCCTTCTTACTTCGTTATCAAAATGACGCGAAAAGCTAGGAAATGAAAGAAATTAACCATTAAACAGTAGAGATTAGTAACTGTGTCGTGATAAAACATGCATGTTTGTTTATTTACTTTTAACAGCATTTACTTGGAACACAATACCTCCATGAATCATATTAAATTAGAAGTAGAAATAAAACAAACGTTATGCCATTGCAATAGAGATCAAATTGACGAGAGAAATAATTTGCAACACAAAACTTCGACGCGTAATTATATAGTCGCTTCGTCATATTCACACACGTGGTTTGACAATGGTCTTGTGTTATTTATATATTATCATTCTAATACTAAAATGTGTCAGTGAATTTTTATGTTAGACAATAGACATCAACTATTATAGTCGAAAGTTTATTTTTTAGTTTTAAACGTAGTACACCGTTCATAGTAGGGAAGAACCGTGAAGTGCATATTACGCGTTTCGGTTCCAATCTATGGATTTCCGAATGGTTGAAGTAAAAAGTCGACAGCGCATCATTGACTGATGTTTCACTTACCATCAAGTGAACCTCCCTCATGCTCGTCTGTCGATATTTAACATAAAACATTTGTAAATAGGGATTTCTCAACTTAAATTAAGAAATAGAAGATTAAGGTTTGACAAGCAAAACTCAGGATTTTACCCCAGTAAGCTCAATCCTCAGCACGCTAATATTCAGTCACAGCCTACATAAATAATAAATGTTATTACTAGAAACGGTATTTTTTGATGTAATGAATAAAAACCAACAATACTTATTGTTTGTTAGCAATGGCATTGAATTGTATGTATTAAAATGCGTATGAACTTGCGGGCGCCTACGTAACATTGACATAACACCGCGGTGTGAATGCGATGATAAACTATCGCCAAAATGTAACAATTTAACTGAAAATATCATTATTGTAGTTTCTATGAAAACAAATTATATTCTACTCGATGAGATTTATTTATTTTTCAGAATAATTTTATGATTAGTGAAACAGATTTTATAATACTGACATCAATTTTAAAGTATTTTTTAAATTTTTTTACAATTATATTCACAATATAGCACTATGATATAAGCACCAGATAGATTTTATAACATTGTATATTTATCTAGCGATTTTATAGAAATTAACGGATTTGAATGAAATAGTATTTCCTTATCCTAACATTGCTAATTAAAAGTATTTGGTACATTCAATGGATTTAAGTTTTTCTAACATGTTACTAACACTCCGAGAAACAAATGGCATCTTATCGTAGTAGTCTATTGTCGAATTTATGATTTCAATTATATTTAAAAAAATGCATGAATTTGATAATTATTTTATCTAGAAGGGAAACTATACATAAAAATCATTTTGAACGTTTTCTCTGTGTTTTTTTTCACAAATCTCCTGCGATACTGAACTGTAATTTCATCGAAATCGGATGTCGCAAAGACAATAATATTCATATTGATAGCTTGCTTTGATGCCCACGCGAACAAAGTAAAAAATATATATAACGCACTGAATACATATATCGACTATATTATATTACTTCTCTATGACGCTTTATTCTCATTTTTTGGAGAAATTAACTTAAGTGGGCCCAACCCGTCTTACTTTCCATACAAAAGCTCGTAAGTGATAATGGCGATGTAACCAATTTTTCTTTGAAACTTTTGAACTAATAGGTATCTCGTGCACTATATCTAGATTTCTATCGAAACAAAATCTCAAAATTTTCAGAAATAAATTCAGTATAAGCCTCCAAAAATCAGCTTTTTTGCAAAAAAAATACCTGATCTTTGGGCGTTCATAATATACTCATAAATTGTGAAAGTAAATATTTTGTTATGATAGAAACCTTGCAAATCTAAAAAAAATATTTCATAAACTTGTAAAGACTACTGAAAAACACGTATTTCCTAGAACAAGTTTTATGAAATTTCCGCACACTATTTTTCTTTCAATGTTATCGCGTTCTCACTCACTCGTTAGCGGTAGAGGTATGCGCTGCATGAAACAAAAAGCTTTTCAACCATGCTCGCGTTGACGATAGACGAACCGGAAAGGGCCCTCTTAATGACTGCTATATTCGAAAAAAAATGTGATTTTTAAAATTTTGATTTTACTAGTTTTTAATAATTATGGGTCAGTTTAGCCTTATAAATACGAAAAAGCGACTTGGTATCATATCCGACGTTGACGGATAACGTTGTACATACCTTTCGTGTTAGCCAAGTCATGTTGCCACGCCTCCGGCAGAAGATGTAGGAATACATCTCCCAGCAAACCGCCCACCGCAAAACTCAACAGTATTCTTAGCGTTGCTGCGCCAGCTGTAAGCATTTAAATATCCGTATAATTAATTGACAGATATATATAAAAAAAGATAAAAATATGTTTAAAGTGTTCGAAAGAAATTGAGACAACTGAGTCCCTAGCATGAATATATGTATAATGTATATAATATACATATATTGCGGGCTCGTTGGCGCGTTCGGTAGAACAACTGCCGTGCCCATTGATTGGTCGTGGGTTCGAATCTCACCGGGACGAAATGTGTATAATGTTCTGTAGGCATGTCTTCCTTACGTTTGGTAACTTCGGGCATGAACGGGTGGGACGAATAACGAAATTCTGAACGGGTAACGAACCACCGTTCATAGTTGGAAAACCCGTGAAGTGCATATTGCACGTTTCGGTTACAGTCTATGGATTTCCGAAGTAATTCTCGAAGTAAAAGTTAGGTCGACAGCGCATAATTGACTGATGTTCTGTGGCTGAGGTATCACCTACCATCAAGTGAACCTCATGCTCGTCTGTCGATACCTTACATAAAAAATAATATGTATGATGTAATAAAATGACGAAATTAGTCCACTTTTATTGGCGAAATTGGCCAACAACTTGAATTATCTGCCAATCAGAGATTTGTTAAAAGATTTTCAGGTGAAATGGAATAACTGGCTCTCATTTTATCAACCATTATATTATGTAGTTAAATAAATTTATCTAGTTTGTTTAGAGTCAATATCTTTGAATGGAAGAATAAACAAAGTTAAAATAAATTATCAATCACGGGCTATTAAATAAACACATAAGATTATAAAGATTAACGTTATCACTACACATGTGATCGTATGAATTATTACCAATTTATTGATGTAAAGTGATTTTGATAACATCTATTGCTTTTATCGTAAAACTAAGAAAGCAATTGATTAGATTTGTAAATTATTATCTGTGCCATATAATATACGTCGTTCTTTACGATTTATTACTGCTACAACGTATGAGCTATCAAAAATCGATACCTCCCACGTAAATTGTGGTAACCAACAGAGTTAATGTTTTATGTTACGAAACGTTTTTTTTAAACTATGCTGTCAGTTTACATCTGTCTTTTTAAAAAGATACAACGTTAAACGTCTCGTAAATATATAATTAAGTCAAATATTTTTTTTTTATTTAGAACACAGAAATAACAGGCGGTATAGTTTAAAAAACGTTGTTGGTTACAACTTACGTGGGAAGTATCGAAATGATGAATTTCTTCTACTAAGCACTGCCGAAAACATTGCGAAAACGAAAGTTGGTAAATTATATAAATCGACAGCTAAAACCAGTTCTAAAGAATATGAAAGAGGAAGGGGTAAAAAGATGGATAACAATCAATCCATCCATTCACGAAGTGAAGACCCCAAATAAAAAAAGGAACACATCAGAAAGAATGAGAACAGCTAAAACCAGAGTAAAACTTTAAATTGTTGCAACATGTTACTATGGCATACATGACGCCAACTTAAATTTAGCGAATTTTTTACGTCAATTCTGATAAAGACACTCTAGGTAATAGGTCTGTTTCAAACAGCCATAGCCAGCTAGATCATGTAAAGTTTATATGAACAATATCGGTCAACTGTCAATACTATCTCAAAGTCTTACGAGAATCACACAGAACTCATTATCATTTATCAGTCACGTAGCGATAACTACTTGATAACATAACACAGAAGATTCAACAGTAGAGGTTATAAAAACTTATGAGCAAAAACCGACTTCCAAACGTTTAACATTGAAAATAAGTCAATAATAACTTGAAGTATATAATATAATGGTATGTACTTGTTTTTTTGAATTCGTTTATAAGCGATGAATTACAAATTTGAAAGTAGCAATTAGAACCGAAATAGTTTGCTACTACTGCGACATACTAAAATTGGCATGAGAATTATGGGTTACTTAAAAAGCTCCTAAAATTTCCAAGTTCCTATTTCATAAAATATTAATGTATGGGTATAATGGGTAATATAAGTCAAAGACATACTTTTAATTAGACATTTAAGTTGAATGGCGTTTGAGTATTCAACCTCAAGTCACAAAAACAACATACGCGCGGTACTCGAAACTTCGTTATTTTAATCTTAAAATACGAGTACAATAAGACATGTACAAGTCTGAGTATTCGATTAATATGCAATTATCATGAATCTTGGGTGGTATGGGGTGATACTGAGTATATCTCTGTTTTGTCTTCGAGCATACAGACAAGGTCAGAATCAGTCTTCTGTAGATATGCTCCATACATAACGTAATAAGCGCTACCAATACTTAAGTTTTATTATAACTAATTAGTTTGATACCAAGTTTTGAACTAACTGATAAATAAAGTAATCTTTTTAACAAATTATGGTAAACAATTAAACGCCAAAAATGTTTTTTTTTTTAAATGAGAACATAATATCGCCAACTTTTTGTATAGAATAGACGATATTTAACACAGAAGTTAAAAAATCAATCAGGTTGAATTTAAATAAACCTAATACTACTAAGAAAACAACAATAGAATAAAGAAACGTTTCGTACCCAAAAAAGAAGAACACCGTTTCGAAGTAAAACCTTGACGAGGGTCAAAGTAATGCAAAATTAGCGTCTGAATTCCTCGTATAGGATAGGAAATCAGGCATCATTCAATTCTTAATGTATTTTATTATTCTAATCGTTTTAAAACATTATTATGCTTAATTACGGAATAAGTAAAAAGCACTTTGTTCCAAACTAAATATATATTTAAAAATTAAAGAAGTGTAGGAGACGTGTAAATTGATAAATTAAAACAATAAAAAAGTTCTGCGATGTATAATACATATTAATATGCAAAATATTTTTGCAGCTTCTATTTTAATAGCACAAAGTATCGCGATATTATTTCCTAAAATACTAAAAGGACAAAGAAAACGTTGTTCTATTTTTATAACTATTAAGTTATATTAAATGATTAATTAATAATAATGTCTATAAAACCTAGGTTATCCGTTACCACTTTAATAGCCAATAAAAATATCAATGAACTTCTGATTCTTATTAAACTCATTCAAAAATTACTCGCAAGTAGGTAGATATTGTTAATAACCTCACACTTGAGTCAAACACATCTCATGTTAGACATCACGTAGTGGTTATCAGTACCTTCAGCGTTCAAGCTTTAATCCCTTCGGCGCGGCGTCAAGAAATATCTTCAAATTTCCCAGTCATAATGGCTTTGTATCAAAGAATCAAAATATTCTATATAGATGTTATAATACTATCAAGTAAAGTTACTGTACCTAGATAAAAGAACTACATTTTCTAGTTTACTACATTTCGCGTAAATAAAAAAAACGCGACGGAAATTCATATTTATATGGGTTGAAATTCCTGAAAAAAAATAGATACTTTGATATGATCTCCAAAAAAATTATTTTTTGACACAGGTTGTGGGGGACACGGCTACAGTAGCCTTCCTTGATAGTATTCTAGGACTAGATGTAGGTAAAGTAAGACCTACGTTCAGGGTCAGATTTAGAGGCCTGGAGGCCTTGGGGCAAGGGGCCAGGGCCAAAAACATTTTATATTTTATCAAAATAAAATGAATATTTTTTTAATATTTAATTAGTGAAATATCTCTGCCCCATATTTCATTAAGGGCTTATGAAATTCATTATCCTTTATCAAAAAGGTCATCAATTCATTAAAATAAATTGGATTAAAGCTAAAATAATGGATACCGCTTACTGCTAAGGGATCAGTTTCGATTAACGAAGTGCGAAATTGCTTTGACGCAACAGAAAATCTGAATGAAATTGTGCTGTGAACATGAATAGCGAATAGTTGTATGACGTCATGAAATTCATTTTCTATATGCATATTGCGCGTTTCATTTTCAGTCTTTGGATTTCTGAATGCTCCAAGTAAAGAGTGGGTCGACAGTGCATCATTGACTGATGTTCTGTGACTGAGGTATCACGTACCATCAAGTGAACCTCATGCTCGTCTGTTGAAATCTAACATAAAAAAAAATAAAAATAAAAAGTTACGGAATTAATTTATGGGGAACACGTATACAAAACATTGATAGTTAATTCTAAGATAAGTTTCAGACTCATACAATGTAGCAATCGAATTTATCTTAAAGATATTACAGTCTCTCGATAGAAATCTGTCAATAGCATTGCTTATTATCTCTTGCCTAATTTTTACTTGAATTTAGGCTCTACTGAGGTCATTTCATAACAGCTGTTCTCGTTTTTAGGAATTATTTTGTTCAACTAAATTTATAAAATATATAATACTATTTACGAAATTGAACTGCAACAGTATTTCTGTCTTGCAACATTGTTTGTGGATAGTCTAAACAAATATAATATATTCTATTATTCTCGATGGGCTAGTTGGTGCGTTCGGTCTACCGAATACCAGCTGCCGTGCGCATCGATGGGTCGTGTGTTATAATTTTCTATAAGCATGTTTTCCCCACCTCTGGTAACTTCAGGCATTGAACGGGTGGGAGGAATATCGAAATTCCGGCCAGATAACGAACCACCGTTCATAGATTGAAAAACCGTGAAGTGCATATTGCAGGTTTCGGTTTCAGTCTATGAATTTCCGAATGTTCGAAGTATAAAAAGTAGGTCGACGGCGCATCATTGACTGATGTTCTGTGGCTGGGGTATCATCTACCACCAAATGAACCTCATGCTTGTCTATCAAAAACTCAAATAATTTTTTTTTTTATTTTATTCAGCTGCTGCAAAAAATTACTAGTAATGTTGGCATAATTACTAGTAATGTTGGCAAAATTCTAGATCTGAATATTACCATTTTCAGATCTAGAATTTTGCCAACATTAGTAAATATATTTTATTCATTATCAAACCACTATAGACATACTAAAGATTTATTTAATAGAACCAATCATATCAACATTTGACATATTTCTCTAGGTAAAAATAATAAGATGGGCAAAATGAAATTCCAACTTAAGAAGCATCTAGTAACATGGACCTCACCTTTGAGTTTTCATAACTATAGATTTCTGTAATATCTAGCACCACTGTAGTATTATTCACTGATCAGCAAATGTAACCTGCATGACCAAAGACATTCTTCAAAAGGGCCAGGTCAAAAGTACTAAAAACCGATGCATGTATGAAAGCATTGATGAAAGTGGAAGAAGTGAAAGTGGTATGTAAGGATCGGAGCATATGGAATTTCATGACCTCTGCTTACCCCAATGGGAAAGAGGCGTGATTTATATGTATGTATGTATGAACAAAGATAAGTAAGCACTAAAACTTTCTCCGTTCATGGAGGAAAACTGTTGATAATAAGTACAATCAAAACAGTCAAGTAATAAACCTGACTGATAAACAATTATCGATTTGTTATTGATAGCGACATATCCTTTAACTGAAGAAACTCATTTGTAAACATTATTTGGTTCCCATATGTGATTGTTTTGATATCTTTCTAGACACTAAATAATAATACTTTATATTTATTGTTTTACTGTATTTACAATACCCTAATTTATTAATAAATATTTTTTAATTTTTACTGTACACAAGGGTAAACTAATACTGTCTTTTATTAATGCGAGTATCACACCTGGTTAGTATGGCCCGGTACCATGGTTGCTGAAAAGAATCCGAAATGTCAGGATAAACAATATAAATAATAAATCGCGTTTCATACGGTATAAAGTATTTTTTTTAAAGGGAAACAAAAAAAACTTTTTTCTTATCTGGGACAGTTTTGCAAAAAAAATTAAACGAAAAAAATTTGCCAAAGAAACTATTCTATAGAATTATATTTATACAGTACTGTACAGTACAGTATAATACTGATGAAATAATCTTGAAAACCAAGATATATGATTGTATGAAAATAAACAAAAAAAAAATTGAAATTGTCAAGGTGATTTTAATCAAATTATATGGACCAATTTATACATATATAAATGTACTCTATGATTTATACTATAATTATTTAATTATAATTATTAACAAAAAAAATTAATTAATTATGAAATTTTATCTCTATTTAGTACTAATACTATTATTATAAAGAGGAAAGATTTGTTTGTTTGTTTGTTATGATTTAACTCAAAAACGAATCAGCTGATTTTAAAAATTCTTTCACCAATAGAAAGTTACATTATTTTTTGTGTATAGTATATCTACATTGCACCTGTGTGAAGCCCGGGTGTGTTATTAGTATAGTATAAAACAAAGTTTCCCACCTTATGTATATCTTTAAAACTATGCAACAGATTTTAATGTGGTTTTCATCAGAAGATAGTGATTCAAGAAGTAGTACATTTTAATATTGTTGAAATATGTCGATAATTAATTGATCAAGATGTCGGAAGAAATCAAGCTGACAAAGAACTTTTTTTTTGGTGGGAAGCCAGGGTGGGTCACTAGTAAGGTATAAAACTAATAGGAAATCATCATTAATATTAATTTATTTTAAAAAGAATAAAATATATTTTTGAATTTGTTTTACTACACTTAAACTTGAATATAATTAAAACTAAAGATTGAATATTTTTTTCCTAGGAAAAAGCATTTCTTCGTTAAGAGTCGCACGTGTATTATCTTTGTCAGCCTCAATGACTATCCATTACATAAAAATTAAAAATAGATTAAGTAAGAAAATATTTACCTCCATTTTTGAAAGATGCTGTTTTATCTATTGGAATAATCAGTAAAGGTAGGATTCCACTTAAACCCACCAACACGGAAGCTAGAGCCGAAAACAACCATGGGTGTTCATCTAATTCTTCAACAAAAGTATAAAAATATTCTGGAAAAATTCCCGCCATTACTGCTTCGCCGGATTCCATTATTTGCTTCTTTGAATATCTAACTTCCGCAAACAACGGTCTTTTGTAAACAAAGGTTTTTACACTACAGAGGTTTTATTGTCTCATATTTTTATCAGGATACCGCGGAGACGAACTAATCTTCACTGAGACTGAGAGCGTCCGCGGGGCGACCTTATCTGCCCACAGATTACCGATTACAATTCTTATATTATCCCATACGCGATAAAATACTGTTAACACTATACTTCTTTTTTTATCAATTATCCATTTTAAATGAGTGTCGCGAAGCTCGAACTCGATCCCGAATGATAAAGTAATTATTATAGAAACACAGACCACATATAAACTGCAACTTGCAAGTCTTAAGATCTTTGACAAATAACATTGACATTTGACATCAGCCAAATGTGACATTTGACATTACAAAGACGTTTTAAAACAAAGCTGGAACGACGTACGTACATTATGTATGTAATTAACTATTATGTACCTACGTTTTAGATTTATTTTATTTAGATCAATCTAAGCAAATAAACGAGAAAAATATTTCTGATAAATAAATCCGTTTCAAAAATGTTGCCCCTTGTCCTATAAAATATCGGAGTCCATTCTACGCTCATCAACTTATATTTTTATTCAGGCGTTTAATAATAATAAAATGCGTGACATAATAATATGTATATTTTATGTTATCATTGATTGAATTAATAATCAGTTTAGTCCCCTTACATTAAATAAAATTTGAAGAGAAAAAGTTAAAAAGAGATAAGATTTACTTTATGCGAAAATGTTAATTAATTTTAGGATGATAAACTTTGTAGTTGGTACTTAGGTACCTAAACCTAAGTACTATGTTCGAGATGTCTATTGCTTACTGCAATGTGCCTTTTATTTTTAAGCTTTCCACACACGTATTGATAACATTAGAAAGTTTTTGTTTCGTTTTTTCACTGCGAAACAAATAATCAGCTGATGAAATGGGTAAAGGTGCTATATTTTCTCTACTATATGACTAATAAAATGTAACGATGATGTTTTCGTTCTTACTATTAGGATAGCTATGTTGATTATTAATATTGCAGATGCCAAATTGCAGAGTAGGTATACAATTTAAATAGTACTATACATACCTACCATAATATTTATTTATATTTGCAGTTTGCACAATAATGTATTTGAAAGCAATGAATGTCATGGATCTTCTAGTTAACCTTGGCGTTAACTGTGGAGAAACTGCACTGTGCAGTAGATATAAGTTTATGAAAGAGTAACTACCGTTAATTTTAATTAATTGATATTAAACAATCGAAGAATTACCCCGAAGATTTTGCTAAGGTTAGTTAATTATTTTAACTTACTATTAAACGAATTATAAATGATTCTCATAATCTTCTAACCACTGAACCGCCAGTCAAAATAATAGATATCAGAACAAAATGTAATTAGTACAATGTTTGAAAAGTGATCTACGTACGTCCATCGGCATCGGGGCGTGACACGAATGCAATAGGAATCTACTTGGCAGCTCACAACAACCCAGTTGAAGCGAAATGCCGAACTTATTTTGGCCTGCCAATTTAAATATCAGATATATACATAGCTATATACACCGTCTGAAAATTAAAATCGGTTAGTGCGTGTAGTAATCTAGTAAAAGTTGTTCGCAACGGACAGTTACAACGTTCGCGCCAAAATACGTGCATGATTGACGTTTCATTTTTTTTTTGGGGGAGAGGAAGCAAAGGGCTTCCAATTTGTTGTAAAAATATTTCGTGTGACGAGCCAAGAGTGTTAGAGGAAGTGTCGATATTTTAGCCCCTTTTGGACAGTTGCCGTATTGAAGGAATGGATTCGTGGGGTATTCTGAACGTGGACTCTGCAGCAGCAATTATATCGAGAGATGATCTGGGAGGTAGTTTTCGAAGGAAACAAACCGTGGTATGTGTATTCAATTTAATCGTTATATTATTCTTAAGCTCCCAGAAAATGAATATTGTCCATTCACTAATTTTAGAAATCTAATATATTCCTAATAAGGAGTTTTTGAATTTAGTGTTTCAGTGCATTCTTGTCAAGTTCAAGAAATGAGATAAGAAAATGATCTTAAATAAAAAATGGCAAAAATTCGATATTTCAATTAATTTAAAAATGAACTTTCTTACAAAATTATGATAGTTTTAATTACTGTCAACACATAAGGTACCTAATTAATATTAGTACCAATTGAAATTATAGCAGAGAAAGCTATCAACTTCAAAATTTCCACTAATAATGAACTACAATATGCATGATTAAGAACATCACAATTTCATGATGAAATCACGAGATGTAAATAGAAACTATTTTTTTTGAATAGTAATAGGTACTAATGCAATACGAATTTGAAACGTTATGTTGTGTCAACATTTATTTTTAAAGTTTCGAAGTAAATGTTGACAATTATCAAATACTAGCTTCTGCCCGCGACTTCGTCTGCGTAGAATTAGTACTACGGGTAGCTTATTTATTATCCGAGCAATTTTTTCATCAATCTCCTTACTATTTTAATATGCTGATCGCAGCTATATAATATATCATTTATATATTAATCTGTCAGTGGTAGTAGAGTTAGGTATTAGACTGTAAGTACGGTACATGGTACCTATACGGTAATGGTTCTTAAATTAATTTAAATAAAATAAATGAAATTACCTCTATCTGATTGGTCGAAATTGCAGAAACACATCACTGACAATCATCCATATAATTTGGCCAATTTTATAGCATAAATACTATTCTGATGAATAAAAAATAATACTGTAAAGTTTCATCAAAATCCGTTCAGTTGCGTGAAAGATTAACAAACATACCTATATTCTCACAAAGTTTCACATTTATAATATTATAATATTTTTTAGGATGCTTACTTTGCAAATAATATACACAAACCGCCGTGATTAACGATAAATGGCTTATTTTAATTCATTTTTATAAACTACGTTTTTTGTTTCTAAAACTACCACCATCCCTCTCATGATGCCCTGGTTACTTTGATATCTTTGATTGTTCCGCATTTATACTAATCATATGTATAAATGATTCCAATAAATATTCGTATAGTAAATATATTAATAGATTTGATACCTACAAAAAATACAGCTGTTTAATTTAGTTTATAACTATAGAAGTAAGGATGGACGGAGAGAATGAAATTTCTCAAAAAAAAAAAAAACTGTTCAAGCAAAAATAGCATCCTCACAGTGTGACGTTGAAAAACATACTTTTACGTACGAATAATCTTTTAAAAGCTTCTACGGACCGTATTCCGAGTCTGAATATACCGAATATAGTTTTAGCACTAGTCAAAAGATTTTTCTTTATAGAACTTTCTAGACAGTTCTCAAGAATTAATTTCTTCTAGAAATAAAGGTATTGAGCTGTTCTTAATACTGAGTAGAGCGGTGCATTAACTACAACTTTGGTGCGTAAATAAATCTTGTAATATTGGTTATTATTCATAAAATGCTTGTTTATTTTTGTTAAGTTTTTGGGAGCTTGGTTAGAATATTTAAATATTTAATACCATAAGAATTGTGCAATAGGATATATTTTATAATATGAATGACAAATTTATATTTATATCGACAATGAATGCGACTTGCCGGGCTAGCATGACAAGCGCGACAAAATTTTGTCTACCGTTTTCTCGTGTTTCAATCGACTATCGCTTTATTTCTTCCGGGTCTAACATGACAATTACACTTAAAACTCGACTTTTAATATCAAAAATAGATACATTTGTCGATCGAGATATCTTTTCTATCAAAATTGTCGATGTTGAGATTAACAGATTTCAATGTCAATTTCATGCATCCAAATGTTAATTCTTTCAATGCTGTAAATGATTTTTTAATACAGCTGAATCTAAAACAGATAGTTAATAGTGCTACCAGGATTGCAGGAGATAAAACATCGCTTCTAGATTTGATCATAACTAATGTACCACAATACTGTACAAATGTTGATGTCATACATAATTCGGACTTAAGCGATCACGCACTAGTATTTGCAGATTTTAAAATAGAAAAGCCTCTCATTACGGAGCGTTTTTATTATTCAAGGTGTCTCTATAAAGTAGATATTGACTCGTTCCATAAAGATTTGAATGCTTTACCATGGGATACAATTTATAACGAGTCAGACGTAAACAGAATGGTAAATATTTTTAACGAACTAATAATTCTTCTTTTTAATAAACACGCGCCATTAATCCGTTTCAGATGCAAAAATAAACACTATCCTTGGATTACCGATGTAATTAAGATAATGATGGAAAAGAGAAATGCGGCACGTAAAAGGGCTTTGGCATCAAAAAAGGAGAGTCATTTTGAATATTATAAATCACTTAGAAATTACACCAATGCCAGTATTCATCGTGAAAGGGCAGCATACTTTAATAGTTACATTAATAGCAATTCAAATAACTCAAAGAAAATGTGGAATCACTTGAAAGCTACCACACTGTTAGATGATCCATGCATCATCGATATCCCCCCAAATCTTAAAAAACCAGACTTAGTTAATGATTTTTTTTTTAAACTTACCTGGCGATGATACGGTTGATGAAAATCTACTTAAATGGTTCCATGATAACAAATTTAGCTCTCACGTTTTTACTTTAGATATGTGTAGGTCCAATGATGTTCTTAAAATTATTAATAATATTAAAAGTAATACATTTGGCTATGATACAATTACAGTAAGCATGTTAAAAATGACGCTGCCGCGAACATTGGACCTAGTGACATTTATTGTTAATAAAAGTCTTCATACGAATGTTTTTCCTAACCAATGGAAGATAGCTAGGGTGATACCTATACCTAAAATTAAAACTGTTACACATTATAAAGATCTTCGCCCTATTAGTTTACTACCTATGCTATCAAAAATCATAGAAAAAGTTGTTTATAAGCAATTAATATTATATTTGGAGAGAAATAAAATCCTTCCACAGTTACAATCTGGCTTCAGAGCTGGACATGGTACATCTACAGCATTGTTGCAAGTCACGGATGACATTTTGACTGCGACTGATGTGAGAAAATGTACTTACTTGATGTTATTGGACTTTACACGTGCTTTTGACTGTTTAAATAAGGATTTATTACTGGCAAAAATGTCTTACTACGGATTCAGCGTTGATGCGTGCAATTGGTTTAACTCGTACCTTTCAAACCGACAACAATTTGTCGAAATGGACAATGACCGGGGAGATAAGCTTCGATCGATGTCTAAATTTTTAAACAGAGGCGTTCCACAAGGCTCGGTGTTAAGCCCCGTTCTATTTGCACTATTTACTTCAGACTTGGTAGAAGTCTACCTGAATTGTCATATCCATTTGTATGCAGATGACACACAAATTTACTATTCATTTGACCCTAGGAATGCAATTGCAGCCGCAGATATTGTAAATTATGACTTAGAAAAAATTTCTGTATGGTCAAAAGCAAATTCCCTAATTCTCAATCCAGTAAAGTCAAAACTGATGGTTTTCGGAAATAAAAAGTTACGAGAAAGAGTGATAGCAAGTTCAGCTCAAATAGTCATTAATAATCAGACGCTCCCTACAGTGGATGTTTCGAGAAATCTAGGTCTTCTATTAGACACTCATTTACGCTTTGAAGAACACATTAACAACTGCATTCAAAGAGCTTTTTACCGACTCAAAATTTTGTATAGCATAAGGGAGAATCTTTCTGAATCAATTCGTGAGATACTAGTAGAAGCTCTAGTTCTCTCACTATTTAATTACTGTGACACAGTGTATGGTCCCCGACTTTTGACGAGAACAATTAAAAGTATTCAACGAGTCCAAAATGCGTGTGCGAGGTTCTGTTATGTTGTACCAAGACGTTCGCATATAACTCCATTCTTGAATACGCATAAAAAGCTCAAAATGGAACACCGTAGACATCTTCATTTTGCTACAATGCTTCATAAAGTTATCTTCAAGGAAACACCTAGATATCTGTTTCATAAGTTGTGCTGGTATAAGCCCTATCATAACAACCCGCGACAATGTGCAGCTAATAAGCTTCTCATGCAGAAGCATAGGTGTACTGGAACCACAGGTGCATTTTCCATAAAAGCGAGCAAAATATGGAATAGCCTACCGCCTCCCTTACGTCAACCCATTTCATTGATTACTTTTAAAAAAAATTGCCGTTTATGGTTATTGGGTTCACAATTATTGCTCGTCTAGTAAAATATAAATATATTTATCTATCTGTTTTAATTGTCTTACATCACTCAGCAAGCAATCCGTGAAATCTAATTTAAAGAATAACATACTTTTTTTTTATATATTTATATTTTTACACTGTCGCCACATACTCGTTTGTCAAAGTTTATATTATTTTTTGTTTAATTAACTTTAATTTCAAATTCAGCTTGTTTTACCAATAGTCACATTTTTATTGTTTCATTGCTGTACTGTTTTTTTTTCTTTCATTTTTTTAACGATATGCGGTAAAAATTGATTTTAAAAATGTGGAATAAGGACTGGCTGAAAATCAGCGCTGTACAGACCCCGGTTTGTCAGCTTTATGCTGAGCCTGCTGCCTTTTGTCACGAGTCTAGTATAGTATTTAAGCTTATTGTGTATGTACTTGTGAGTTGTGACAATAAAGATCATATTATTATTATTATTATTATAATATATCGAGATATTTAACATCTTAGTTTGTCTTCTCTCGCGCGAGATATATCTCGTGGTTTTATACTATACATATTTAAAAATACTATAACAATATTATTGTCAATTATTAACGCGAGTATCACAATCAAAATCAATAAACTATTTATCTTATTAATCCTGATTTATTCCGGTAAAAGTTACTTTTGTATAAATATAAAAATATTTAATAATAGTTTCACACCCCCTCGCATTTAAGTCCCATGTTGTCCCTTTCGTTAAATACCTGGTACTTACTTTAGTTTATTTTTTGAATTAGACGCCTTTTCTTATTTTTCTACCTTGAAATCTATTATGCAGATTTCAAACCAATAAACGAAGAAGCTAACATTTTCCAATGTCCTTTTTTAATGTTAGATATCGACAAACGAGCATGAGGTTCACATGCTGGTAGGTGATACCTTAGCCACAGAACATCAGTCAATGATGCGCTGTCGACCTACTATTTACTTCAAGCATTCGGAAGTCCATAGACTGAAACCGAAGCGCGCAATATGCACTATTATACTAATATTCCTACCACCCGTTCAATGCCCAAACTTACCAGACGTGGGGAAGACATTCTTACAAAAAATTATAAACATGTCCAGCCGGCCTAGCATGACAACCGCGACAAAATTTTGTCGACCGTTTTCTCGTGTTTTAATCGATTATCGCTATATTTCTTTCGGGTCTCACATGACAATTACACTTAAAACTCGACTTTTAATATCATAAATAGATATATTTGTCGATCGAGATATCTTTTCTATCAAAATTGTCGATGTCGAGATGTAATATATCGAGATATCTTACATCTTAGTTTGTCTTCCCTCGTCCGCGGCATATCTCGTGGCGGTCATGCTAGGCCGGCTGGTGGGATTCGAACCCACGACACGACCCAGCGCACGGCTTTTACCGAACGCGCCAATGAACCCATCAAAACTACTATTTAGCACATACTCAATCCTTCATAATTATTATCTATCTTCTTCTATATAAATAAAAATAAAATGCCGCATGTATGTAACTCGCATCACTTGAGAACGGCTGGACCGATTGAGCTAAATTTTTTTTTGTTGTCTTCAGAATTTTTAGGAGAAGGTTTGTATGTAAAAAAATTTTGAAAAATCTTACGAAATCCCTTTCTTCATTATAAAATAAATTAGATTCGGAACTCCGCCGTCTTGACAGCTCACGTCATGCATTCTTAGCTTTTTTGGAATAACAGATGTCCACTGCAAATCAGTGACATATTAGACAATTATGTATAGTGGGTAAATGGGCATATTCAAATTTAAGAATAATTATATAATTTCGAAGCCAAAATTGTGGCAGAACAACGTCTGCGGGGTCCACTAGTTACATTATAATTAAGTACCTAGTTGATGAGTTGTTAATTCCTGTTAACATAATCATATTACGAGACACGTTTCATCCAAGCCAAGAGACTTAAAACGCGAACACAAGTGCTGGCCAGAGTTTAAAATTAGCCGATAATAATTAATTAATTAATCTAAATAAGCGCCGTCACGGTCGGCCACCAGAACAGCGGAAAGGCGACTTGTGATCTGATGCAAAAATATCTTCTCTACCCCAGCCTAGCATGACAAACCCGACAAAATGTTGTCGACCGTTTTTTCGTGATTTAATCGTTTATCTATTTATGTCTTCCGGGTCTAACATGACATTTACACTTAAATCTCGAAAAAAAACTAACTGACTTCCAATGTCAAAAGTAGAGATACATATTTGTCGACCGAGATATCTTGTCTATAGTTGTCGAAATCATGTTATATATCTCAATAATAGTATGATATCAGTCTGCTTCTTACGTTTTATGACTTGTTCGAATTTTAATGAATTTAAATCTGAAGAGGGCTTTCAATGGAAGTCTTTTTTTTTTTTTTTAAACTTAATAGGCAGTTGTTTGACCACTAACCCACCTGGTGGTAAGTGGTGTTGCGGTCAAGGTGGTAAATCACAACTGCCTAGAAGATGCCTATTTACTCTTGTTTTGAAGAGGCCCAAGTTATATTGATCGGGGAATACAGACGCAGGGAGGGAGTCGTGTGTCGTTTGGCTTGAAAGACACGAGTATCGATCGAATGTAAATGCCTTGAATTTAGTTTCATTACTAGATGACAGAATTCAACAACTAAGAATTTAAACATGCTCCAACTTTGATTACGACATTTATTTTCGTATCTCCAAAAAATATTGACATATTTTACGAAAAAAATATGTTTTTGAAAATGGCTGCTAACGCTCGGTTTATACTTAGGGTTCCCATAATCCAATTGAAAAATCATGCAGAGCGAACGTTTAAAAATCTTTCAATATAATATATAGGTATGCCAGATTCTCTTAGTGTTTATTTTTAAGTTAGGTCATGACCGGTTCGTAATACGGGCGGAATTTCAATATTCCTTTCACCTATTGAATACATTTTGATCATCGATATAGTTTTTATTTTTTTATTTTGAATGTTAGTTATCGGCAGACGAGCATGAGGTCACTTGATGGTAGGTGAGGCCTCAGCCACAGAATATAGGTAAATGATGCGCTGTCGACATACTTTTTACTTCGAGCATTCGGAAATCCATAGACTGAAACCGAAACGCGCAATGTGCACGGTGGTTCGTTATCCGGTCGGAATTTCGATATTCATCTCACCCGATCAATGCCCGAAGTTACCAGACGTGGGGAAAACATGCCTACAGAAATCATATCGTCCTGGTGGGATTCGAACCCACGACCCATCGATGCGGCAGGTGTTCCGAACGCGCCAACGAGCACGTTATAGTGCATATTAAACTACATAATATGTCAATGTTTTTGATTGATTCAATTTAAATCATGATAGGTAATTAATAATTATATTATGATGAGACATGATTAAAATTTTTGTAGCCACAACAAACGACACTGAGACATCTACTACAGTGCCCTTGTTTTAAGTCTTTACAGTGATCAATAAGTCAGTGTTAGTGTTTAGAACGTTGAGTCACAAGTCCAGGAAATACCTCGCGGCTGCCAACACACGATGTTACGTCTCAAAATCGTAGACGAAGGAAAAAACTGAGATATGGCATACTTTCGATTTAGGGCGGCGCTGGGGTGATAGCGTTTAATCCGGTAAAAGTATTTTACTCTGACGGGCTCGTTGGCGCGTTCGGTAGAACACCTGCCGTGCGCACCGATGGGTCGTGGGTTTGAATCCCACCGGGACATTATGTTTAAGTAATGTAAGCGTATCTTCTCCACGTCTGGTAATTTTGTCTGGGAATATCGAAATTCTGACCGGGTAACGAACCACCGTTCATAGATGAAAAAGCTGTGACGTGATATTGCGCGTGTCGGTTTCAGTCTATGAATTCCCGAATGCTCGAAGTAAACAGTAGGTCGACAGCGCATCATTGACTGATGTTCTGTGGCTGAGGATCACCTCGGTATGTTAGATATCGACAGACGAGCATGCGGTTCACTTGAAGGTATCACCTACCATCAAGTGAACCTCATGCTCGTCTGTCGTTATCTAACATAAAAAAATCAATAAGCGAGTGCTCATGAGCGATTATACTAATTTTAGATACAATGTCACATGTGATACAAATTACTGGGAACTATAAATAACTTTCAATATGGGAGGCCTCTCGATGTTAAAATAAAGCCCGTAACCAAGCTTTTTGAAAGCATTCGTTATTATTAAGGATAAATAATAATACTAATCACGTTTAATCCGCCGACCTCTGTGACTCAGTGGTAAGCGCGTTGCGTTTACCGGAGATCCTGGGTTCGAATCCCGGGGAAACGTGATTAAAAAAACTGTATCGGTCGGGCAGGGCATAGAAGGCCTGTCACCTACTTGCTTGTAAAGAAAATGATCAGTGAAACATACACAGAAATGTGACTGCCCCGCCTCACTAGGGGACTCGGAATTCACTTTTACGTTGAATCCGGTAAAAGTATTTTATTTAAACTTCTGAATGCACTCAAATTGTAGGTGTAAATACCCACTCTTATAGCACAAAGTTGTTAACAAAACCATTGTAAACAAAAGTGTTACGACGAAAGAATGTGAGGTTCATTACCTTATATTCTTTAACGTCATTGCATTACGTTGAAAGGTATAAGGTATTTAAATAAAATACTGAATAAAGCATTAAAACGCGATTTATTATTATACATATTATTTACGCTGACGTTGCAACTGTGATATTTCAATTAATCAGACAACTGTAACTATTCCGACCGGGTAACGAACCACTGTTCATAGATGGAAAAACCGTGAAGTGGACATTGCGCGTTTCGGTTTCAGTCTATGGATTTCCGAATGCTCGAAGTAAAAAGTAGGTCGACAGCGCATCATTGACTGATGTTCTGTGGCTGAGGTATCACCTACCGGCTACCATCAAGTGAACCTTATGCTCGTCTGTCGATATCTGTCGGTTCGTGCTAGGCCCTCAGAACGCTCCAAGTCCTTTAACGAGCCAGTCATAGTACCTTCATGTAGATTGTTTAATGTATTATTAATTATTACTATTTTGTTCTAAAGATATATTTAATCATTTATTCAGATCAAAGCCACAAAATGCAATGGCATGTTAAGATACAAGAGACAGATTATCTAAACACGTTCCAAAATCCTAAGTGATGTTTTGGCGAAACGCCTAAACAGAAAAGAGCTATTACCGTCTCTATTGATTGGAAATACTTTGATTTGCAGCCGACCTAGCATGACCGCCACGAGATATGTCGCGGACGGTAGAAGACAAACTAAGATGTAAGATATGGAGATATATTATATCTCGACATCGACAATTTTGATAGAAAAGATATCTCGATCGACAAATATATCTATTTTTGATATTAAAAGTCGAGTTTTAAGTGTAATTTTCATGTTAGACCCGGAAGAAATAAAGAGATAATCGTTTAAAACACGAGAAAACGGTCGACAAAATTTTGTCGCGGTTGTCATACTAGGCCGGCAGAACACTAATACTTCACTTTCAATCAAGGACTGAATACCGGTTAATTTACTATGGGAGTTGCACCGGTATAATAAAGGTTTTTGTTAATATTCTTTCGTTTTTATTCATATTTACTGAAAAAAATTACTGGGGTAAGTTTAGTGTGTATTACTCTTTAAAACTAATATCGTGGTATCTCAGTCAGACACGTATTTTGGAAAATAAAAATTAGTCCCTGCTTTAAATTATTTAGATAATGTTTAGGCCGATAATGTTTTATATTGGTATTTGATCAATAACAAGTTTAATTTGTATTATTTAGTTTTGTTGGATCATCTACATAAATGGTTCTTTTTCTACTTATTTAATTACCTACTGTAGGGCTTATGTAAAACCCTTCCATGAACCTCTCTGAACTGATATAAAAATACGATGAAAATGTTATATTATTGGATGTTTTGGGGTCGCTGATTAAAATTAATATAATCATTATTAACTCCATGGATTTTTTCTTTAGGTCCATGATTAACTTAACATCTGATCATTATTTCTCCGCAATTTTGAAGTTGAAACTTTTTGAAGCAGCATATCGCTTCGATTAGAAATATGATTCTAGTTACTTCTAGAACAAAATCTATATTATTAAATACTAAATCGAAAAGAAGCCATTTCAATCGATAAAGATGATTCAAAATAGAGATATGAATTCCTGAAATGCCAAACACACAGCGGCGTCGCTACTGCCCTATTAAAGATACGGGTCCCCAAACCTGTGTAAGCGAAAATTTACCTTCCTCTTATCCTCATTAGGGCTTCATCGCAGTTAGGAAGAGGGTTCAACAAATTTTGATACAGAGCCCATCAAGGGTAAGCTCCGCCCTTGTTAACTACATACGACGTTATTTTTAACTTTTAGTATATATGTAGGTACTTATCGTTCTAAAATATGATTTTACATTAAATGGAAAAATTATAGTAACAAATCTGCGAATCTGTCCGACGAGTGTGTATGAAAGCATTAATGAAAGTGGAAGAAGCGAAAGTGGTAGGTATGTAAGGATCGGAGCATATGGAATTCCATGATCTCTGCCTACCCCAATGGGAAAGAGGCGTGACGTATATGTATGTATGTATGTAAATCTGCGAAATCTATTTCAGTACAATTTCGTCAGCGAAAATTGTGTAATACAGTTATATTCTATGATCGCTGTAAACGCGCCTATAGCGCCATCTAGTATTACAGTAGTCTTTAGTGTTTAAGCGTATCTAGAACGGCAATAATTTTGCCCTAGAAAGACCACTTTATTTTCAACTCACTTTGATCTCGCCTACCCTTTGATCTTTATATTAACGAGAATCTGATCGTAACATCATTCACATGACAAAGATAGAAATGTAATTAAGATTGTTTAATAATACTGAAGACACGATAATTAGAAAAAAAAGTATATCGTAAGACATTTATATTGTATTGTATTGTTGTATTATATTGTAGTGTTATATTTTATTAATACACTCTTTGTACAGTGGCTCGAATAGCACAAAATACAGTGTACTAGTACCTACGACAGAGGCAGTGGCGGATTTACACATTACTGGCGTACAGGCTGTTAAATTTTGCCGCCCTAGCCTCTATAAATGAGAGTTCCTAAATTTTCTGAAATACAATTATTATTCTACACTTTCTCAGTAAGTATTACTTTTAGATTATTTTCTGTAAGATACAGACAACTGTCTAAACAACTGTCTGTTTAAACTTGATTTATATAAGATAGTTAAAAGAAAAAAAAATCGATTCCCAAATTTGCCGCCCTAGGATGAAGCCTACTCAGCCTGCTGGTAAATCCGCCGACCGCCACTGGACAGAGGCGAAATCAGCCTAACGAAAATATATAGTTACGCCTAACGTAAATATATACATATCGCACCTTGGAAATGAAATCGTTACTAAACGAAAACTGTCGATTTTCAGCTATCAACGCCATCTTGTGAGATTATTGTTCGTCTTCAAAATGCAAAGACACAACATCAAAAGGTCAACTGTACGCCGCTAGACGGCGCCAGTGACACCATGTTCTTATTGGGAACTCGTGCGCGTTACGAGAACTTTAAACGGGATTTCCCAAAAAACACATTTTTCGTTTAGGGTCAATTTTGTTTTCAAGGTGCGATATGTCTTATTGTTAGAATAATTTTTTGTGTCGTGTATATCGACGGACAATAATAAAGTTCACTTGATGGTAGGTGATACTTCAGCTACAGAACATCAGTCAATGATGCGCTGTCGACTTACATTTTACTTCGATCATTCGGAAATCTTTAGACTGAAACCGAAACGAGCACTTCACGGCTTTTCCATCTATGAACGGTGGTTCGTTACCCGGTCTGAATTACGATATTCCTCCCACCCGTTCAATGCCCGAAGTAACCAGACATGGGAAAGAAATGCTTATAGAAAATTATAAACATGTCGTCCCGATGAGATTCGAACCCGCGTCGCATCGAAGCGCACGGCAGGTGTTCTACCAAACGCGCCAATGAGAAATCAAATGAAATTTCATACATCTGACAGATTGACGAGTCGTATACTGTCTACTTTCTCGCAAGTTGTTTATTCCAGGGACTCAGTTGAAATAACATACAAATGCTGGACTTTCTACAAGGTGTTTGTGTTTGGCCCTCATAGTACAGTCAAAAATGGGGTTACCTGGAAAGTTTTCCGAGATTTTTTAAAAATTGTGATTTTATAGATTTTGATGTGCTCTTTTGTTTTCGTTTGCCACTTCGTATCTTTGCCGCTGTCGCCGCCATATTGAAAAATGGCGTCCAAACCTAAAGACTCATGATCGATGAAAATAAGTTCGCAATAGCCAATAAATTAAACTAGATAACATTTCCTACAATTTATGTTATTATCTTTTATTTGTAAAATCAATAGTTTCAGCGTACGAGAGACAAATTCCACTCGAACACGCGTTTTGGCCAAATAACTTATTTCAAACTTTCCAGGTAAACTGAGTCGTATAGAATCAAAGGCGGCTATCTGACTTACGGCTGATTGTTAGCAATTTAAAAAAAACGTTTTTCTCCTTTATTTTTATATTAGGTATCATTTATTGCATGTTTAAGGTGTCTATTAATATTAACAATTAAAGATAAAACCAAATATATAAAAAAAACATAAGTCTAAACGACAAGAACTTAATTTATTTTTGTAGATTGCCGGACCAAAAATGTCAGATAGCCGCCTTTGAGTCTATACGACTCATTACTATCACTATATTTATACTGATAGTCCCGTGATAGCATAGTAAACGCTTGACTAATCCATTGTTTTGTTTTACACAGGTTCTACTAACACCTAACCAATGCTTCCCCACGGGCCCTACCGCTTGCACCCGTCCTGCTTCAGTATTGTCTCTTGATAATGGAGGCGTCAACCGACCCCGGCGATCCTGTTAAACCAATTAGGAGGAAAAAGAGCAACGTCAGTTTCTATTTATTTTTTAAATTACGAACAATGTTGATGAAGGGGACGATCAATGCCCGAAGTTACCAGACGTGGGAAAAACACGCTTACAGAAAATTGTTAACATGTCGTCCCGGTGGGAATCGAACCCACGACCCATCGATGCGCACGGTAGTGTTCTACCGAACGCGCCAACGAGCTCGCTTGTGAAATAAATGTTTGTATTTAAGTTTAAATATAACACTACGATTCATTTAAATTCCACTAAATAATCAACAACGTTATAATTACCAGTATTATTAATAAATACATTTTTTAAGATAACAAAATATCATATTTTAAATATCTACGCCCACAATAATAAAAGTGTTTCAATTGACTTATTCCTGAATTCCAACGCCTAGCCGGCCAGCTGATTCCAAAATTAACTCGGTCCGTTCTTACAAACGGTACCAACTAACATAACTTATACGTGCGTGATATCTGTCGAAAAGTGCATTTTTCATTAATATCTAGTGATTATAACGTATAGTGATGGATATTCCGACTGATGTTTGGGGTCAGCTGGCCCTTGAAGCCAGTCAAGTGTATCTGACTGAAGGTGGAATGAGGAGTCCTTTTGCTAGCACGGTAATTCGAATTCAAATTCAAAATCATTTATTCATTTAGGTAACATAATGTACACTTATGAACGTCAATATAAAATACATATTAAATGCTTCTAATTTTACATTTACTGCCAGTTCTCAAATCAATGGCGTTATGTATTTATTATTAGTGATAATGATATATATATTTCAAGATATTAAGTGTTCGCAGTGTGAAAGGATATAGTGTTCAGCAGTGAAATGCGCGTGGGCAAGTTGTATAATTATGAAAATGACATGTTAAAACATTGTGCCCAATAATTAGGTTTGTTATTCTTTAGAGATCACTACACATTACAAAGTTATATATTACTCAAGAACTTTCCTGTGTTTGGGGCCAAATTCTCGAAGACGGGTGTTTCATTATGTGCGTTTCTATTTATTAACCTGTTTCAATAGAGCTATACAATGAAAACCAGTGTCGGATTTACCAGCAGGCTGTTTAGGTTTGAGCCTAGCCTAGCCTTTTTCGGCTGGGGAATATTTTTACACGCTTTATATTTTTATTTCGCTATCTTATAGAATTCAAAATGTAAGATGCTTTTCTGTAGGTATACCTATTACTGAAATTCTAAAAGTAAGGCGGTATCTTACAGAGAGATGTCTACAAGACATAATCCCGATGACTTTACCGTTTTCCAGCGTATTTTAGAAAATGTGGGAATTGAGAATTGTAGAGGCTAGGCATTTATATTGTTCATCGAAGAGGCTAGGGCGGTAAAAATTTAACAACCTTTTGGCCGAATTCTCGTTCGCTAATCAACATTGAGGCTTAAAAGTATATCTAACCCTTTCATTACGAAGGTGAAATGAAAGACAGAAACATTTTAAGAAGCCCTCAAGTTTTTATTATCGTTTCAGTATACCGGGTAATATGTAAATCCGACATTGATAATAACGAAACATCTGAAACTAATAGTATACGTATACGAATATATAGCGAACTATTCGACATCATCCCAGCTGCCGACTTCCATCATCACACCACATGTCTCAAACAGTCCTTTCACCTTCATCATCTCGATGAATGGAAGTCGAGCACGGTAAGGTTCACGCGCAACTTCATTCCACGCACTACCAAAATGTGGAATGAACTACCGCCTACAGTGTTTCCATCTGTCTACGACCTCGTTGGTTTTAATAAGCTATATAATTTTTTAAAAGGTCGACAACGCATCTGAGACTTTTCAAGTCGCGGATGTCCACGGACGGTGGTGATTACTTACCATCAGGTAACCCAACTGCTCAGTTGTCCACTCTGTTATAAAAATATATATATACGAATATGGAATAATATGACTAATAATTTTGTTTCAGACGATAGAAAAGCTACCAGACAAAGTATTACTGAATATTTTCTGTTATCTGACGCATCGGGAGATATGTCGCATGGCCACGGTGTGCAAGCGATGGCGGATGGTGGCTTACGACACGCGACTATGGACGCACGTCAGCTTGCGACCTGAGATATCAGGGTTGCACGTAGGTTAGTAGTTCGTTAGGAACTTGACTGGCTTGGGGCATGTTGGAGAAAGGGAGAATTTTATTGGAGTCTTAGCCTACGCGCAGACAAGAGCCACTGGTGGCCGCCACTAGAAACGGCCTCTAGACGCGGCTACCGGTGGTCGCGTTTAAGCCACTGTAAAATGTATGAAATATCGCGCCCGCACGTTGTGGCGGCCACCGGTGGCTAGAAGCTAGGTGGCGGCCACTCGTGCGCCGTGTTTGCGCGGACGGCCTAAAGTGTATGAAATATCACGCCTGTAGCTTGTGGCGGCCACCGGTGGCTGTGCTGTGGTCGCCACTATTGGCTCTAGTCTGCGCGTAGGCTAGTCTTCATTTACATGATACCGGTTTTGTACATACAAGAGTAATAATTGACATCCAAAAATTATCATCTACCATCAAGTTTCATGCTCGTCGGTCGATATCTAACATATAAAGAACAACCGGCCGCCAGTCGGCCTAGCATGACAACCGCGACAAAATTTTGTCGACCGTTTTCTCGTGTTATTATCGATTATCTCTTTATTCCTTCCGGGTCTAACATGAAAATTACACTTAAAACTCGACTTCTAATATCAAAAATAGATATATTTGTTGATCGAGATATCTTTTCTATCAAAATTGTCGATGTCGAGATATAATATATCGAGATATCTTACATCTTAGTTTGTCTTCTCTCGCCCGCGACATATCTCGTGGCGGTCATGCTAGGCCGGCTGTCAAGAATACTTTTTAATATGTTTAATTTATTTTCCAGGATCTCTGGAATCTCTCCTCGCTCTAATATCAATAAGATTCGGACCGTCACTGCGCTACATCGAGCTGCCTATAGAGTTGATCACGCACACAGTACTTCATGAGCTGGCGGCAAAATGCCCCAACTTGACTCATATGTTATTGGACTTCAGTACTGGTAATATTAATAATAATAACAATAATAAAAACTTTATTCACACACACAAAACACAGCATACAGAGAAAAAAAAAAAAACAATTATCAATCATTCACCAAAATAATCATTTAAAACAAACATTATATTATATAAACATGCATTCTATAAATATCTGCGCAGTAGCTGTGTTTTTTTTTTTTTTTTATGTCAGATATCGACAGACGAGCATGAGGTTCACTTGATGGTAGGTGACACCCCAGCCACAGTACATCAGTCAATGATGCGCTGTCGACCTAATTTTTACTTCGAGCATTCGGAAAAAAACAAAGTGTGTGGCAGTGTGCGTGAAATAGGATGCTACTATGCTATTGCAACTATACATACACTCTATGTGAAATTGGGGAGCTATAAGGTTGCTATCGGTGACAATAATATAAGTTGTTGTCTTCTGACATTTTAAACATAATAACAGGCGTACTTGGGCTCTATCACCATTGCTTAGAGCAGAGCTGTCCAAGTCAAGGCCTGCGGATTGAATTTTGCGGCCCGCAAAATCTTTTTTCTTTTTGTTTAGTTTAAATAATTGAAT
This sequence comes from Anthocharis cardamines, assembly GCA_905404175.1. NCBI lineage: Eukaryota > Metazoa > Arthropoda > Insecta > Lepidoptera > Pieridae > Anthocharis > Anthocharis cardamines. The sequence goes on along the minus strand of FR989972.1, from coordinate 849,089 downwards.
TTTGAAAATTTGTGTTATTTTTATTGGCCTTAGATCCTATCTAATTTGGATAGCCTTGGCTTCGAGTATTATTACAGTCTTTATGAGAGAACGTGACACAGTTTGTATAGCTCTGTCTCATTACGTCGTGAAGGACTCTTGCATTAATACTGTTTCTCTTAACAATAATAATAAAAAATAAACTAATCTTAATTTTAAACAGACTGAGAACAGGCTTTGAATGTCAAATTGTCTGAGGAAGTCGCGTTGAGAAAATTATCAACAAATCATTATTTATTGTTTACCACGGCGCGGGCGCAGCATATGCTGAGCGGCCGACTTTTTGACAGTGTTATTTACTTGTCTCTTTATATTTTAATTCAGTTAGTTGTTATGTGTTTCTTGCTTCTTTTAGATAAAGTTTTCTTTCATTCATACAGTATCATATTATCACGTTCTTTCATAAAGTAAGATGGCAATAATAAAGATGAAACGGGCAATTTTGTATAGTATGATATTTACACGTACCTTAAAGTCAGGAAATAAATTCTGGTAATTTCAAAAACAGCATTTGCAGACGGTCTATAGTTCCCCGAGATAATAATAATTAATTAAAGTATGTTGGTGTGTGGCTGTACAAGTCTTACCGCGGAATACTGAAACGATAATCAAAATTTTAGAGCTTCTTAAAATGTTTCTGTCTTTCATTTCACCTTCGTAATGAAAGAGTTAGATATACTTTTAAGTACACCTCAATGCTGATAAGCGTTCGAGAAATCGGCTGCTAGACTCAATAATTATAATACTGATTATTTGTATCGAATTCATTTCAGCGATGCAACTGCACGACTTCTCCGAGATGCAGGCGTTCCCAACGAAGCTCCGGTACCTGTGCATCTGTCTCTCCGAAGTCATCTTCATGGAAGGCTTCATGAGGAAGATATACAACTTCATCAACGGCCTGGAAATATTGCACTTGATTGGTGAGGATTCACTACATTACGTGTTTTATATTATTACTAGCGATCCGCCCCGGCTTCGCACGGGTGCAATGTAGATGTTACATACACAATAAATAGCCTATGTTACTCGCTAATAATGTAGCTTTCTATTGGTGAAGTAGTTATTGTATAGATAAACCGTAGAACATGCGGCTTCATTGCATGATATCTCAAATACTAATGTTTTTTTTTTTTTTTATGTCAGATATCGACAGACGAGCATGAGGTTCACTTGATGGTAAGTGATACCTCAGCCACAGAACATCAGTCAATGATGCGCTGTCGACCTAATTTTTTACTTCGAGCATTCGGAAATCCATAGACTGAAACCGAAACGCGCAATATGCACTTCACGGCTTTTCCATCTATGAACGGTGGTTCGTTACCCGGTCGGAATTTAGATATTCCTCCCACCCGATCAATGCCCGAAGTTACCAGACGTGGGGAAAACATGCTTACAGAAAATTATAAGCATGTGCTCCCGGTGGGATTCGAACCCACGACCCATCGATGCGCACGGCAGGTGTTCTACCGAACGCGCCAACGAGCCCGTCCAAATTATTTATTGTTTTATGTCTGAATCGATTTTTAAATATTAGAAGAAAAAAAAAACTTGCTTTCTAGGAAAAGTAGGCACACGCAGGCACTAAATTACCTACTGCAATATTACATTTGGGATACTTAGCGATACTGCGGAAGAGGCATGACTTGAGAATGAAAATACGAAAAAAAATAGTAGAAGCATGTTTTCTTCTAGGTTTTTAACACGCCCTCTCTCGTTTTTACTACGTTTTTTTATTTAAAATTTTTTATCAAATTTTTAATATCAAAAGAGGAGTTATTGACCTACTTTTAATTTCGAGCATTCGAATCGATTCGAAAATCCATGGACTCAGACCGAAACGTTTTTCCATTTCCATCCATCTATGAACGGTGGTTCGTTACCCGGTCGGTATTAAAGAAAATTAATATATTTTTTTAAGAAAATATACGTAATTTATGTTGTAATTTTTTTCTATTATTACGCTATTCTCTTAGAACATGAACCCCAGTTTGGGTCTAAGAAACATTACTCTAATAATAAATAATATTAAACCCATGTCTCTATGTGATGCCCTCAATTCCAGGCACTTACGAGAAGGTGGAAGAAGAAGAGGAGGAGATTTACGAGGTGATAAACGTGCACAAACTGAAGTCGGCCACGCCCAACTTGCGGGTCATTAACCTCTACGGGATTAACTTCGTGGACGATTCGCACATCGACGCGTTCAGCTCGAATTGTATTCAGGTACGGTTTTTATTCCTTTACGAGTATCCACTTTGACTGCTAGTCCCAAAATACTGTAGCGACATCTATAATCCGCTACAAGAAACAATACGAAGACGTCTAATCCTGAATCGCGCTATATAAATGTTTTTGATCGCTAAGTATATATACAACATCTCGACATCAACCACTGGGGCCTTAGAGCCGGCCAGTCAGTAGTTCGACTGGTCGAGGATCCTCCATTTAGGCTGGAGGAAGATCACACCTCCCTTTCTCCATAGTGGTGACTGGTGACCACGACTTCACCTTCTACATGACGCCATCTTTTACTCCTCAACGAACTAATATTCTATCTATATTGTGAAGTGTTATATTCCAGCTGGAATGTCTAGCGGTGAACTACTGTAACAAGGTAACGGGTTCCACAATGAAGACGCTGTTCCAGCGGTCGCGGAGACTCACGTGTCTGCTCATGAACGGATGCAGTGAGTTCATTATTTTTATTATAAGGAACTGTCAGCTAACAGAGACCCTAGCACGAACAATATATTAATATCGTTAAGCTGTAAAAGTTGTTTCATTCAAATTCAAATCAATTATTCATTTAGGTAACACAATGTACACTTATGAACGTCAATAAAAAATACATATTAAATGCTTCTAATTTTACATTTACTGCCAGTTCTCAAATCAAGGGCGTAGAACGGACGAGAAGAACTGGCAATAAACTCTCTTTTTTTTACTTTTCTTAAATAAAAAATTCTTTATACCAATAACTTCAAATACATACTTCAGGAGCCGGAATACCAAGAATACAATCATACCTCGTAACTACAATAATAGTCTACTATTCAAGTTAGATGTGTTCAATTAAAATGACTAAATAGATTGGGGATCCGCAAAATATTTACAATTTACAAAAAATCGAATAAAAAATGTAAAACGCAAATGTTCTAGATTTCGTTATTCAAACGATATAAAAATAAATAAGAAACAATAACGATTATGCCAGCGGCCCGCGGGCCTATGATTTGGACAGCTCTGACGTAATACATAAAAACCGGGAAAAACACAATTTAACTTATAATTTCCAGGTCTCCAGTCAGAATACGTGATGCAGGTGGAATGGGAGAAGTCCTCGATCCAGGAGTTGGATGTGACGGCCACGGACCTGTCCACCGAGTGCCTCATCGACATGCTCACCCGGATACCGAACCTGCGGTTCCTGAGCGCCGGGCAGATTAATGGGTTCAATGACTCCGTGCTGAAGGCCTGGCTCGAGTCCGGAACCACGAGGTCAGATATTGAATATGGGTTTTTAATTAGGATTCTTCTTCCAACCCGTCTTACTTTCCATACAAAAGCTCGTACGTGATTATGGCGTTGTAACCGATTTTTCTTTGAAACTTTTGAACTAATAGGTATCACATGCTATATCTAGGTTTCTATCGAAACAAAAGACAATTTACAGAAATAAATTCAGTAAAATAATAGTAATAAAGCCTTATTTATTTCCAATCTCAAATACAAAATCTAGTGTTAGTTATTCCAATCAAATGCAAAGTTAGTAAATATTGCGCCCAAAAAGAGTATTTGTATTATCTTGTTATTTCTCCTCCTCTTCCTCATAACACATCTAAATAAATACAAAAAAAATCCTCATCCTTTTCTTCATCAACCCTAGTTTTAATGTCAGATATCGACAGACGATCATGAGGTTCACTTGATGGTAGGTGATACCTCAGCCACAGAACATCGGTCAGTGATGCGCTGTCGACCTACTTTTTACTTCGAGCATTCGGAAATCTATATACTGAGATCGTAATGTGCACTTCACGGTTTTTCCATCTAAGAACGGTGGTTCGTTACCCGGTCGGAATTAAGATATTTCTCCCACCCGTTTAATGCTCGAAGTGACTAGAAGTGAAGAAGACATGCTCGTAGAAAATTATTAACATGTCGTCCCGGCGGACTTTGAATCCGCGACCCATCGAAGGGCACAGCAGGTGTTCTACCGAACGCGCCAATGAGCCCGAAAAATGTATATTCTGATTTTTTGCTTAGCATTTTCTATAGGTAGGTAATAGTTTACTTTCGCCATGTACCTAAAGAATCTCTTACCTTAAAGGCCGCCAGCACATCCTCAAAATCTCTGGTATTCTGGATATGGATGTCCATGGGCGGTGCTAATCGCTTACCAATCTATACTAATATTATAAAGAGGAAAGATTTGTATTTTTGTATGTTACGAATAACCTCAAAAACTACTGGACCGATTTTAAAAATTAGCTACATTACCGCTGAGTAACATAGGCTATTTATTTTTGTCTATAGCTCACACGCCCACACACGCCCCGGCTTCACCTGGTTCATTGCAGATGTACTATATTACTAGCTGATAATGTAGCTTTCTATTGGTGAAATATGCGCGTTCATGAGGGTCTTGACAGACAGACAGACGGACAAGTGATCCTTTAAGGGTTCCGTTTTTGTTACGGAGTACGGAACCCTAAATATAACCTAAAAGAGATGTACACTGCAGGAGTCTGCTGGCGCTAGACGTGGACTCGTCGGACAACTTGTCGGACGACGCGTTGCACCGCTTCCTGTCCCGCGTCGGGGCCCAGCTCTCGGGCCTCGTGCTCAGCGGCATGCCACACATCACCGACCAGCTGTGGCAGAGCGTCCTACAGCTGTTGACCAACGCTAAGTAATTTTTTTTATACATACATACATCACGCCTCTTTCCCATTGCGGTAGGCAGAGGTCATCAAATTCCATATGCTCCGATCCTTACATACCACTTTCGCTTCTTCTACTTTCATCAATGCTTTCATACACACTTGTCGGTTTCGAGTACTATTTTTTTTTAATTTTTACATTTTTTTTTATCCGGCTTGAAAGACCATGATGTTGGCGTTGACTACGCTGGTACTGGGTCGAGGATTGAAAACGTGTTAAGAATTCGGAAAATACGTGTAATAGTTTCTAGATCAGTGACAAGAAGAGAAAGCAAAAATCTAAACAAGGAACTACTATAATTAAAAGTATGAAAAAAGTGTTTTTAATATACAAGTTTACTTACCTTTTATTATTATATGTAATGTTATTTTTTATTTTAGAATTAATTTACTTGTTTTTTTTGCATGTATTATTTTTGTTTGTCACTGTCGTATGAGGTTTCTTGTAATGGCACTTGATTTGTATGTATTAAACAAGGACTTTATATAGTTACCGAACGTATAGTCTTTGGTATTAAATAAATAGACATTTTGTAACATTTGATCATCATGAATCAGTCTGTTCTTAAAATATCCAATGATCTTTTTCAGAATATTAATAATGGGAACACAAGAAAGACTTGGGGTCAACATTCATGTGGATCAAGTAAGACTATTTTTTAAACATTTTGATGGGCTCGTTCGGTAAACACCTGCCGTGCGCATCGATGGGTCGTGGGTTCGAATCCCACCGGGAACACATGTTTATAGTTTTCTGTAGGCATGTTTTCTCTACGTCTGGTAACTTCAAGCATTGATCGGGTGGGAGGAATATCGAAATTCCGACCGGGTAACGAACCACCTTTCATAGATGGAAAAACCGTGAAGTGCACATTGCGCGTTTCGGTTTCAGTCTATAGAATTCCAAATACTCAAAATAAAAAATAGGTCGACGGCGCATCATTGACTGATGTTCTGTGGCTGAGGTATCACCTACCATCAAGTGAACATCATGCTGTCTCAACAACATGCGTCGAATCATTTTTCAAAGTTAATAATTTAAGACATGAATTAAAATGTGTAGTTCATAAGTTTGTATAGGTGTAATCTCGTTTTCTGAAACCCTAAGTCCATTTAATAGTATGTCATAGCCCGCGTATGTAATAAACTAATAAATATTTTAGTGTTTTCTTATGTCAGTAAGTTCATAACTTAGGCTACCTGATCTTCAGACATCAATGAATGACTTCCATATTAGGAATTTATACACTGCGTCGGAACGCGTACTTGTCTGGAATGTCTATATAATATTCGGGGACGCAGATAATTGAAATCAAAAGACAAATGAAATGAGATATATTTTATTGCATACCACATTTAATTAGCTTAATTAGGAAAAAAGCGATTTCAAGCTTATCGCTTCAATGTTTAGGTGTAGCAACGATAGACCCGTAAGTTCTGCAATCGTATATCTTCCAGCTGATGGACGGCATCGCGAACAGCTGCCCCAACCTGGAGCGCCTGGAACTCCGCTGGGACCCGGAGAACCTGCGCTTTAGCGACAAGAGCCAGAAGGCCATCGACGTGCTGCGGGTCAAGTGTCTGAAACTGAAGTGTCTCGTGTTGAGGTTAGTTTGTCTGAGAATCGGCTTCTATTTTTCATACCCCTAAGTGATAAGGGTTGTTCACCCTTAAATTTTTTTTTTTAATTTTTGGACGATTTTTTTTGTTTAATGTGGCATTAGAAAATACATACAACCCTAAATTTTCACTCTTATATTACCAACCCCTGCTTTTTTGTCAAAAAATCTAGACCCGTGCGAAGCCGGGAGGGCCGCTAGTAGATATATAATTGGCGCACTTGTGGAGTAAAATCCGACAAAATTGGAAAGTCACCTCTCACATCAATAACCTACCGCAGCCGGCCTAGCATGACCGCCAAGAGATATCTCGCGGACGAGAGAAGACAACTAAGATATCTCGATATATTATATATCGACATCGACAATTTTGATAGAAAAGATATCTCGATCGATAAATATATCTATTTTTGATATTAGAAGTCGAGGTTTAAGTGTAATTGTCATGTTAGACCCGGAAGAAATAAAAAGATAATCGATTAAAACAAGAGGAAACGGTCGACAAAATCTTGTCGTGGTTGTCACGCTAGGCCGGCAGACCTATCCAACCCATAGGCCCGCGGGTCGCAGCCAAAATCGCTTTATTAGGTGTTTCTTTTTGTATTGATTGAATAACAACATTTAGAAAATTTGCGTTTTACATTTTTTATTCGATTTTTTGTAAATTATAAATTAACAAAAAATCGCCCCCCTAACCTATTTAGTCATTTTTATTAGCTATGGTTCCTCTAGCTTGGACAGCTCTGACCTACCGGATAATGTAACGTATTTTTTAACATTTTTTAGTATACTGTATCGACAGGCTCTTTGGCGCGTTCGGTAGAACACATGCCGTGCGCATCGATGGGCCGTGGGTTCGAATCCCACCGGGAACACATGCTCATAATTTTCTGTAAGCATGTTTTCCCCACGTCTGGTAACTTCGGGCATTGATCGGGTGGGAGGAATATCTAAAATTCCAACCGGGTAACGAACCACCGTTCATAGATGGAAAAGCCGTGAAGTGCATATTGCGCGTTTCGGTTTCAGTCTATGGATTTCCGAATGCTCGAAGTAAAAATTAGGTCGACAGCACATCATTGACTGATGTTCTGTGACTGAGGTATCAATTACCATCAAGTGAACCTCATGCTCGTCTGTCGATATCTGACATAAAAAAATATTTTCAGTAAATAGTAGCGCCTTAATAGTAAGTATACGAGTACATATTCTGAAATTATTGCACATATATCTGCGATATCTGACATAAAAAAAAAAATATAAAAATAATTAAAGGTGCTATATTATCATCTATATAGATTAATCTTTTTTTAATTACATCTATCAAAAACTATGCTCAATGATTTACAGGCGGGCTTTATAATTATCTTAAGGTGGTTCGTTTTCCATACAAAAAGTCATGATTATTAACGAAGTCAGTTTAGAGTTTCAATCTATATATATAAAAGAGATTCCCACCTATATAGTCACTCATCACGATATCTCTGGAACCATAAGGCGTAGCGACTTGAAATATGGTAGGAATATTCCTTTCGCCGAGTAGAGGTCAGCTAAGAACGGATTTTACGAAATTCAACCCACAAGGGGGTTGCGGGGGCAATTGCTAGTACTAAATATTTGTGCAACTATTTACTTCCCGGGAGTTCTTTGCGCGGAGTTAATAAAATAATGTTATTTTATACAGAAATCATGCATTTATCAACGTGAAAGATTTATTAATAAATAAATTTCTTAAGAAATGTAAAAAACATGTTAGTTTGGACCAAAAACCCAAGATGGCGATCAGGAAGTGTGTGAAGGCACATTTCAGATGGACATGATAACTGTTATTTTACTGTTTTTAAATGATCATGATATTTTTTAATTATATATGGACGCTGTTATGCAATACAGTGTCAACCCACAAGGTTGCCATTTTGAGGAAATTGAGTTTGAAGTTTTAATTAGGTTTTATTAAATTTCTTTTAAAAAATAACAGAATAGACATTTTTGTAATTATTATTATTACACTAAATATATATCGTTTTTCTTGGTAGCAATCAAAGTAATAAAATTTAGTGCATTATTGTTAAATATTCTAAACATGTTAGGATTTCGTGCCCGCTAGTTTTCTCAACATTTTTGCTATTTAAACGATTTAAATGATATATCTCTTTTGAAATGTTTACTCCAGCTCATAAGGAAGCGATTGTTATCAAAATTTCAATTTTTATCATTTTGTGGGTTGGCACTGTATTGCTTAACAGCGTCCATATAAATTGTGCCTTTCCTTGACTTTCAAGTTGACCGAGTAGCAATCTACAGCAAAACAACAGCCAATACTCTTAAACATTGCCGCTTTTTTTAAGATAAAAAATTATTAAAAAACCCAATGTCTATAACGTCATGCCTACACGACTTAATAACTACATACGATTACTCTACTGACGTCGAAGTCTACTGTCTGACCTTTTGTAAACGCGGATTAACCTTGAGTAGATATTTCTTTTGATTAAATTCAATAAAAATGAGACAAAACATATTTGATTATTCAATAAATTGCCTTCAATTCTTTAAAGCATTGCACAAGCGGACTTCAACTTGAACAGGGGTCTTTTTTTAACCTTACCTTAATACTATGTCAATGCCTTACCTTGTAAAAGAGGATTTCATAACATTAAAATAATAGTCGATTCGACTCCACGCTACATGTTTACAGATAATTATAAAAATGTCCCGGCGGAATTCGAACTCGAGATCCAACGGAACGCAAGGTAGTTTTACCCAACGAACCCGTCAAAAACATAACATTATGCTATCCTATACCTTTTATTCTTATTTATTTTACTAATCATTTTTAATAATGCTACAAAATAAATGTTTAATACATGTTTTTGAGCCCAATTATAAGGTAATAAATTACTCTTATGGATTTAGTATATTAAAAATAAAAAATCTCGTATTTAACCGAGCCAAATCAATTGTAATCGATTTTCACATCCGAATATCAATTGCCGTGCCCCTAGCGCCCGACCACGAACTATTGAATAATAGTTTTAGTTGTATATTCTCTGTCGCCGAAATAAGACACGGGCGGTAGGGGCATGGAAGTATTTGTCGCATAAATGCGACAAGCCGTCAAAAGATAGGCGATCTTATGACAAGTTAAATAACTGTGGCTGTCTGCCGTGCGCGCTGTTACCTGAAATCATATAATAAATAAATCCGGTTAAGGATTTTCCATTTTAATTAATATTTTACTTTTTGACAGTGATGGACGCTACTATGAAATCGTGAAGGCGAACTTCGAGCGAGCGGACCGCACCACAGTCGTCCGCACTTCCACCAACTGCCGCGTGTCCAACTACTACCTCCTTTCTAACTATAAAGATCTTATATTTAATTAAATGATTTTTATTAATGCTGTTTGTTTCTTTTTTTTTGCATGCACATAATACAGATACGTGCTATTTTGAAACAAGTAATAATCATATATAGTGAAACAGAAAACAATGCAAATAGGAAGACTCCTAAAATCTGAGTACAACTGGACGCTGTTAAGCAATAGTGTCAACGCACATGGTTGCCATTTTGAGAAAATGGAGTTTGGAAGTTTTAATTAGATTTTATAAAATAACAGAAATAATAGATTTTGTTGTAATTATTATTACACTAAATGTATATCGACAAATTTACATTTTTTCAAAAATTTAAATTTTTCATTTTGTGGGTTTACACAATACCAGCGTCTCAAACTCATGAGTCAGAATAATGTACAAGTTAGAGTTATTTTATTTAAAAGCGATACATTGAAACATAACATGAGAGACAAGCCAGTACTTCTGCACCTGTTCCCGTTTATTTTATTTGGACACGGCGCAATCTTTTATCGTCTTTCTCACCTCACCTCATCAATATTATTCTTTACACAATCATTCCATACTTCATAACCGTTTATATTCGTCTATACTAATATTATTAATAGGAAATATTTGTTTGTTTGTTTGTTAAAATTTAACTCAAAAACTACAGGACCGATTTTAAAAATTCTTTCACCAATAGAAAGCTACATTATCAGCGAGTAACATAGGCTATTTTTATGTATAGTACATCTACATTGCACCCGTCCGATCCGGGGCGTGTTACTATAATTTATGTGCATGGTTTTCATATCTAGCCACTTATAGGAATAAAACTACATGCTTCTACTAAATTATAGTTTATTTACATTTTTGTGAGAAAATTACTATTTTTATATTTTGCCATCTTTAAGACTCTGTATATTAAAAAAGTATTTCTAAATCTATTTACAAATAGCTTCGCGTTATGTTTTATAGACAAGAATAATTTTGTTTTTTTTTGCACTAGAAATTTTCCAAATAAGATTTCATAAAATATAGATAGGGAACATCGCAACAAGCGTCCGAGACTTACAACTAACGTCACACTGAGACGGGCCATTCATCACAAAGACAATATTTATACTCCACTGTGTCCACCTGATTAAAATATATTAACTATACAATATTAAAATACCACAGAAAAACACGGTTCTAAAATTGACTATTCTAGATTGAGTAAGTCTCCGTCGGTCAGTCATCTCACACCTTCGCCGAGGAGCAATTCTGGATCTTCGTCCTCGAGGAGAATATTTTGGTTATTGCTGTCCTCATTGCTAGCTTCCGAGTTGTTGTCCTTAGTTGGATCGTTGTCTATCTTGTACAATATGTCATGGCAAAGAGGACATCGGTCCTGGACGTACAGCCACTTCCTCAAGCACACTCCGTGGAAGAAGTGGTTGCACCGCGTTATTTTAGCCGAGTGCATCTCTTGGTAGCAGATAGCGCATACATCGTCTAAACGATCGAGCTGTTCCACGGAAGCCTCTCTCAGCGAGTTAATCTTATTAACTGCCGTTCGTCGTTTCATGAAAACGGACCAACCTGCGCGCGCCTCACACCAAATATTGAAGTACGCGTGAATACACATCATGACAGCTCGAATCGCACCTCCAGATTCGAATAACAAGATCCAAGCGCCGTTGAAGAACAAGAAGATACCAAAACAGAACTCGATAGTGTTCCCAAAAGCGCGTATGTAGTACACATAGTCATCCAACTGTTCCCAGAATGTACTTCTGTATGCATCTATCAAAAATAAAGAGTATATCATCAGGCTGACTATCACTTTTACGATAACTTCAATACTGAACGCGCTCACAGCTAAAAGCCAAGTGGATATAGTATGTTGAGACCATAAATATACGAGTAATGAGATCGGGAATATTATAAGGAAAGCACAAACGCCTAAGGCCCTGACGTGTCGGTGGGTACTCGGGTTGTGAGAAGCGCTCAAAGACATAAGCATAGGATTTACTATGTTATGCAAGAAGTGTAAGAGAGCTGTAAACAACAAGCAGAAGTTCCTGCACAATCTAACGAATCTCTTCTCTGGATTCAAAGTAGTCAGACCTGTCTGCAGCGCGAGAATGTAGAAAAGGATAGCAGATACTGTCCCTATGCTCTTATCGTCTTCATCGTCTGTCAACAAGATCCATTGGAAGAAACTGCCGATGTAGTGACAGAAGAAGGAGATGACCGAAGTCATGCCTAGAACGGCAGTGATGGTCTCACATCCGGTTACTAGCAACGATTTAGCCATCGAGGCAAGCGACTGGACTGCTAGTAATGTGGAAACCTTTAACCCTTCATCAGTGTCTTCGTCGTAATTATCCATTAGAAGTAGCATGGCGTGCTCCGCCACACGCAATACCCAAAATACTCGGAGAACGCATGGAATATTCAGACGGATCCATTCCGTTTCAACTAACGCAGACAGCCCAAAGTTACTAACGAAAAGCCTCCCGTGCTGGTATCCCGCATAAATAACTTGTATTACGTCGTAGGCAGATGACCACAGTACGTATTTGACTAGACATAATGGTAGGAGCGCAGAAAATACTGGCGAATGATGTAACAGATTTGGAGGAACTGGCAACATGGCCAAGAGCGACGGAGCCATGAAGGTGATCGGCAATAACTTCTGTATTGTCTGATGTCGCGGTCCAAGGTGAACATTTCGGAAAATTACGGATAGTGTAAACTGTATTGCTATGTTTTGTATAACCAGGATTCCTGGGCCGTCAAGGTCAAGTAGATTCTTTAAGTTCAAGTTGAGGATATCTTCGAGAATACTCGCAGAAGGTTGGGTGGATGTAGCAGCTAAAGTGAGTGCTTGGATTTGCTTGATGGCCGATACGTTTGTCCAGTATGAAACGAAGACGATGCCCAGCGACGTCAAGTAGAGGTAGACTATGATGAGGTGTTTCGTGTACAACACGAAAATGCAGAGTGCTGACATACATCCTGAAAAGAGGGAGATATATTTAATATTTTTAATTAAAAAAACGAAATCTCTTAAAATATGCTTTTCATCTATTGAATTTAAAAATTGTAATTGGTCTACAGGAATAACGATGTCTCCATCCAGCTCAATGAGCATTAGTAGAATTTAGTGATTAAATTACCCGAAATACAACTCGAAAGTACTAGTTCAAAACAATCGCTTTTTAGTTAGATTACTTCATTTTTCGTACCATATACCCTTGTGGTACCGAAATATCAAATAACAATTCAAACAAAAAGTATTGTTTTTCCTGAACCATTGATACTAAGATTCCTTCAAAATATAAAACGAAAAAAACCTAATCTCAAAATAATGATGTTACGGTAGTAATGAAGTATGTTTATTATAATTTATGGGCAACAAGTTTTTAAATATTTAATTGGTTAACTAAATATAACGCAGTATTACGTAGAGACCTTGAATTTAGATGTATTTATGTTTATATGAATGATGATTAAAATGATTTTAGCTCTGTTGATTGATCATAACAAGGTTAGTTGAAATGAATTATAACAGAAGATAATATTGTTAAACTACTATGCTCAAAATAAATCCTGTTTTTATATAATAATTATTATTATATGCTATCAAAAAATGCCAAAAAAACGAAAAATATTTTTGTTTTTATGTCGATAAATTTTTTTCATTTTGTGTAATAGAGAATTACCACTAAAAGGGTTCAACACAATAATGGTACAAATTTCTAACAAAACATTTTCTAATTAAAAGGTAAAAGAGACACAAGACCGTAATACCACGACTGGCACTTCGGGCATTGATCGGGAGGGATATCGAAATTCCAACCGGGTAACGAACCACCGTTCATAGATGGAAAAACCGTGAAGTGCACATCGCGCGTTCCGGTTTCAGGCTATGGATTTCCGAATGCTCGAAGTAAAAAGTAGTCGACAGCGCATCATTGACTGATATTATGTGGCTTTCGCCACTGAGTAGTACGGCTGTCCCATTTCAAAACCCAGTAAGGGACATTTTTTACAAAAATCGTTTTATTGTGAAAATCTTGCTAACTCAGTAAGTTCCACCCAATATAAAAAAATCATCAGTGAAAACTCATAATTAACAGACATATTTAAATATCGATACCTAGTAAGTGCATCATTCACTGCGTTGAGACCACTTAAAAACCTAGTAAGTAACTTTAACCATTTCAAAACCTAGTAAGTCTCAGAGACTTACTAGGTTTTCATATGGTTGATGCTCCTTACTAGGTTTTTGAAATAGTTGAACACAAAGGAAGAGAGAGGAATATATTATATATTTTTTAAATCCTTTGATTAAAAATTTAATTTATTTGGTTTTTTGATTTCGTATGATCGGTGGTCACCCCGGAATGCCAAGGGAAATATTACTATTTACTTATTATTAGGTCCTTACGTATGAAATTGATGTTTTATATGAAAAAGCAAAACTAATTTTTTTTCTAACATTTGTTTTATTTAATCAATCAAAGTATGTAGCGTTGTTATCTATGTATTATTGCCATTTTATATGAAGTTCATTGATTCTTTTGCTGTAAAAATTGCGGGTGCGAGAATTAATAAAGTATTTAAAGGCGTTTTGGACTGCCTCATCTGAATTGATTTTTTTTTTCAATTAAAAAACTATCCAAATTCCGAAAAAAGTGTAGTGATAGTCGGTTCGTGCAAAGTTCGGGGAGTATGGTGTGTGACGGAAACATTCCAATCCCAGCTCCTCTAGTTTTGCCACCGTCTAGTCTATTGTGCGGTGTATGGTTTAGCGTTGTCCTGAAGCAGTTGACCAATCTAGGTTGTTTAACGGCTAGCTTTTCCATCATGGTTTCCAATTGTTGGCAGTTATACAGAACGTATCCGTAATCTTCTGACCCGATCAAATCGAAAACAAATGAATTATCATGTTCTAAACACAAATAGACAAGCTTTGATGTAAATTTGAATTTGGAATTCCTAACCAAACGCTAACGATTTTTAAGATCAATGTGGCCAGTTTGATAAAACGCCAATTTCAAAGGTAAGGACCTAATATTATGTCTGCTACATTTACGGATATTTTTCAATAAAAAAATTATGAAACGTTCAAAAATATTAAGTTTGAAACCTGTAATCATTTTCCTAAAAAAAGCAAGCCTTTTTTTAAATTACAAATCTTTTATATGTGTAGATACTAGAATGTAATCAATGAGATCTAAATATTTCATAACCCATACCAAAACCTAGCAAGTGCTCTTACTATGTTATGAAACTCATTACTGCTTGAATCTCACCATCGCGTGTCAATTATCAACGTTAGTAAGGGGTTTAAAAAATGTAATATACGCTTAAATTATAATTTAGGTAGTTCTAAGCGTTCATTATTTACTATTTTATACAACCAATATCATTTTTTTAACTTTACATAAATACTTTTTAAAGGCTGACCCTATTTATGTTTATGCGCTCTCCTGTAAAATTTAGTTTTAAGCCCTTACTGGGTTTTGAAATGGGACAGCCGAGTAGCGAGAGAAAGCGCACTGCTTACGCATGGGTTCAGAGGGTAGTCGATAAGGTGACCCGCGCGGCGCCCTCCACTGAACTAACATGCTTTGGCTGAGCCGCGGTAGATAATGGTGACTGCCAGCATTATTTTCTCTATATTTACTATTGTATTGATTTAATATTAGATTATGCCCATTGTTCACATATAAACCGGAAAAACATGCAAACAAATTTTGACAGATTTTTAATAGTTCATCTGACCCACTGAGAATACATACTGGCAGACATATGGTGTATGCCATGGGGTTCAACGTGTTAAACAGGTAGTAGACATACATAAACATACAATAATGACATATTTATACTTATAGATTAATCATAAGGACTCGTCTACATAACAGGCCATTAATTTTAACTGAAATATGTTGCATGCCGCATTTACAGCTACACTGTGCAATATGCGAAAATATTTTTAGCATAGCTTTATAGCCACATTGACGTATGACACCAGTCATGGTGCATTTTTTTGGTTGCGGACAAGTTTCTGGTAGGAATTCTATCGTAAAAAATCATTACGTCGCGGTCGTCTTACGTCTCGTTTATTAGCATAGGTATTCGGAAATAACGAGAGGTTTGCCGTGATAAATTCTTGCAAAAACGTTTTTGAATTTGACAGTTGACATTGAGCATGGTTTGGGTTTTGGAGGTTATTGATTTAGAAATATTATAATGACAGGTTTGTGTGATACATGGACTAAATAATGTCTTGGAAATGCATGTGCACCCTGAATATATCAAGATTATTTTAGAAAGACAGAAAAATAAAAGAAAAATATGTTGTCGTATATTATATATCAATTTGTAGCACGCGACACATTTTTTAAATATCCCGCCACCTGCCATAGACCCATCGAGGCCATTCAGAGCGCTTCGCGTTGACGCGTCTCTCTATCTCTTTCACGCGGCTCAGACTCGAATGCTTCCAAACAATTTCTGATTGTTTACGTGTTTCTTTTACACAATTATTCTGTACAATCTAAATAATCGTTTCATTAAGAGTCTCATGTCCTATAATTGGCAGCCTAACGTGTCGCGAGTGATAAGTAACCGAGTGCAATGCAAGACATTACTTCACCCACGAGGTCAATTAAGATGTCAGTGATGACAATAGCAACGCCACCAGTTTTTCATCAGTACAAGTTGCTGTCATGATGATTGCTATGCAGCAGTTCCCGCACCGGCTGGGTCAACGATACCAGCCGGTACTTTCATGCCTTGCCAGATTCGGCGGCGACGCCTACAAAACCGTAGTTGCATCCGTGAATGTCTTTGTTGCAAGGTGTCGAGCGCTTTTCACGAAAATTGCAATAAGAGATATCTCCTCCAAGGGGCAAAAAGACATGGCCGTCGCAGCAGCTTCCACACCAAACGTTTACAATACTGTGAATACACCCGCGTCGCGAAGTTACACATTCGATAAAAATAACGTTCGAATCAAAATAGTTCTCGTTGTGTCTATTGCAAGTACCGTAATGAGTGTCAGAAACTCAATGAGTGTCGAAGTGATGATAAAAAAGATAAATCTATAATAATGTTACAGTTGTGGAGCGAAAGGGATAATGAAGTCGCAATTTCCTACTTGTAACCATATTAAATGTTCATCCCTTTCAATCATTCCTTCATCGGTAAGTCATTCTACGCATTTTAACTTAATGATCGATAAGTCATGATAAGAAAAATATCCCTATACTATAATAATACATATGTAGTTCTGATATTTATCATAAATCACCTATGTCAGTCAATACTTGTAATTGTGGTTATTCAAGAACACATTTAAGAAACATCACAAGTACTACGATAAGTCGCATATTTCTCATGTTTGTCATAAAACTGTTATTTTTTACTTATAATAGCAGTAATACCAGTAAACCTACAGATAATGATACGTCATGTAGTTCAGATATTTGTTATTAACTACAGTTATCAAAACTGTGTTCTTATTCTAATAATAATAATGATATGTGTCATCTCAAGCAATTATATGTATAAGTTATGCAATTGTTATCAATGTAATTATGTTAAGAATAAGCAGTAGGTCATAAGTATACGTAAACTAATATAATCGTATAAAAGTCAATGTTGCAGATATATGTTGCAATATATTTAATCTGTGATGTCAAACAAAAAAAAACCCATCCACTTCGTCATCTATAGATGAAAAGATTCCAGAATTACCAGATGACTTGTTTTTTAAATTTTTTGTTAAATATTTAAGAGTAATTGTTTCACTAGCTACACTTTCATAATTGAACCGACATATCTCCATCCTTCAATAATAACAATATTATGTTATTAGTATCTATAATAATATTTAGCCACTTTTACCGACATTTCGAAAGCATTTTTTTCACAATACTGGCCAATTTTCTTTTTAAAGTAGCCATAAATTAGATCTCCTAACGGCAACACTGTGATTTGCGTATTAGAGTTTATCAACCTGTGACCAAACTGTTAATAATATCATATGTTATAAGGTAAATGTCCCTATACGGGATCAGATTGCTAATTATTCATGTAATAAGGTAAGTGCATTTGTTAATGACTCTATAGTCAATGACTCATCTAGTAGGGTAAACGCCTCTGTTATCTGTTAAGTGTAGACCACCTACCAACCCAATCAATTGTGAATGACTCATATTCAATTCATCAACTAGCTACCCAACCCGACTCGTAGTTTTTGTTGAGATTAAGCTGAATCGCTAAGCACACCTTCAGCTGTTTCTTTTCATGGCGCGATCCTAAGGCAGAGATAAACACTGTTGTGTTTTGCCCGTAATCAAGAACGTAACTCAAATCACGTTTCAATTAAAACTAGTTTCCATCCACCATCTTATTTCAGAACACAATTTCAGTTAAACTCATTTGAAACTAGATTCAAACGTAATCTAGTTTTGAGTGAATTTTCTTTCATACTAAATCGACATCTTGGCAGTTAAAAAGTCTAATTTCGGTCGTTCTCCATAGACGTCTTAAAATTTGGTCCAAAGATCACTCCCGCCACCTTCCAGAGGTTGATGGACCGTTTTCGGTCTGGGAGCACCTTGAAAGATGTCGTCCTCCAGGTGTACCTGGATGACGTTCTCATCTTGTCAGTTCTCATCCTCGGACAAGCATCTACAGAATCTCCAAGCCGTATTCAACCGCCTCCACGAATTCAATGACATAGGTCGTACCGCCTAGTTCGCGAGGTTCTACATTATGAATTTTTTTAAATGCATTTCGTTAAAATATTACACTAATAATATGAATATTGGAAGTTTAGTGCCTACAATTGACTTAAATAATGGACATTGTGTAAAATACAATGATCAAACTATTTCAGGAACATCAAACGACAAATCCTGCATACAAATATTTTCATTTCATAGGTAAGCGTTCTCATTATTTATGCTAATTTAACGGAAATTGTGTCACGTTTCTGAGCTCATCTGTAATATCTCATTTAAAAAACATAAACAGGATTATAAAAAATATTCACGATACCTTGACCAAAATAAAAATGAAACCTGTTATAACGGGTGACGTTTATTGAAAGCCACATAATATTGTTTTTGTTGTTGTTTTAAGGTCATATTTCTTTACATAAAATTGAACTAGGAGAATGCTTATTATTACATTATCCGAACCTAGCACGAACACTTCGTATACTTTATTTGTATTTGGGCCTCAGGAGACCTATTACCAAAACAAAATACGAAATTTCGGCTGACGGATCGTAAATTTTACTATTACGAATACGATGATTACACCGTCCGCGTCGTTGCCAATTAGACATCGTCTTTCGTTTGACATTATTCTGAACGTCAGTATAATCTATATATATAAAAATGAATTGCTGTTCGTTAGTCTCACTAAAACTCGAGAACGGCTGAACGGATTTATCTTATCTTAGTCTTGAAATGTTCGTGGAGGTCTAGGGAAGGTTTAAAAGGCGAGAAAAAATCGAATAATTTCCGGGTAAACCCGAAAAACAGTCATTTTCTATTTCCCATACAAACGTTTTCTAGAGTCAATTTAATTATATAATTTCGAAGCCAAAATTGTGGCAGAACAACGTCTGCGGGGTCCACTAGTCGTAAATAGAATTGAAAATGTTTTCTTAATAAGTTAAAATACGAATTTGGTTGTTATTTCGATTCGTTCCGTTAAGTGCATTCGATTTTGATAATGACTTAATTGGTGGCAGGCGATACCTCAGATACAGGACATCAATCTATAGATTTATTTTTGACTTTGAGCATTCGGAGACTTAAACGGA
This sequence comes from Anthocharis cardamines, assembly GCA_905404175.1. Lineage (NCBI taxonomy): Eukaryota > Metazoa > Arthropoda > Insecta > Lepidoptera > Pieridae > Anthocharis > Anthocharis cardamines. The sequence goes on along the minus strand of FR989972.1, from coordinate 829,303 downwards.
AACGCCCAATGTTCACTTCATGGGTTTACCATTTTTGAACGACGAACGACGAACTTTTTCAGATTCGTATTTCGATTGCTCCCATCCAATCCTATCCTATGCTTAAATTAAATTTTTATCCCGCAACCCATCGGAACAACAATGGAAACGAGTTAGGAAAAATACTCAAAAGTTCATTTTCCTTATAAATCTTCAAACAGATAACTTCCGTCCGGATTACGAACTACCGGTCATAGGTGGAAATCACAGTAGTTTAGGTTTCCCGTCTATCAATGCAAATAGGCAATGCCCTGACACTCTTGGATTGAGGTTAGATACTCAACCCAACAGCGTTAGGATACGCAAATCTCACGCTCGTCTATCGATAACTGACAAAATCTACACTAAAATATTTTAAAGAGGAAATATATGTATGTTTGTAACGCATAAACTCAAAAACTACTGAACCGATTTCACCAATAGAAAGCTAACATTATCGGCGAGTAACATTTTTTTGTGTATATTGCCAAGCCGTGGAGTTTTGTTAGTAAAAAATATAGAAGCTTATAAAAAATGGATCCCGGTTTCGAATCCCTTGGAAACAGTTTCGGTCAGGCAGGTCCCAGAAGACTGATCAGTGACACAGACACAGAAATGTGGCCATCGAGGAAACTCGAGAATACACACACATAAAAATCACTAATCCGCTCTATAGTTTGACATTTCGCCCCTAAATTATTTGCATATTATACTGTTTCAGAATAATTACTATTTACTTACAATGGAGCAACAATGTATTAAAAGTATAATACGTAATTACTTTTTTATAAACTAATTCATAACTAGCCTTGTAATTTATTATTGTATATTAATGAATTTACCTACACGATATATATCAAAATGGATGTTTGTAGGTATATATGAAATTGTTAATTCCAACGGCGCCGAGCTGCGCCGGCGTCTCTCCTTCATCTAGTCGTAGCGCGCGGAGACCAATTATTAATCTATGTGCTGCAGCATACGCATATACCTAAATTGCATGCCAATTCCCGCTACATATATGATTTACGAATCACTCATTGTATTGATATATCTGTTTAGGAAACGCTTGCATGTTTATTACGTGCCAGTAGTGTGATTTAATAATTAAAACCGTGTTTAAAAGTTAAGGAATGAAATTACACATCTGGGGGCACGGCAGTGCCCCCGCCAAGTCGAGCAAAAAGCGGCACGGCCGTACTATCCTTTTATCGAAGTAGTTCGGGCCATTTTCGACTCCCTATAACTTCGTTGTGGATAAAACTAGAAGTAAAACTAGAACTCGGTATATTTAATAATTTCAATAAATTTAAACCAGTAGTTTAAGAATTATAACTAGTCAAAAATTGTTAATTTGTCACTCACTAACTCACTCACTCACTCACTCACTCACTCACTCACTGACTGACCGATCATCAAAACTCTAAGGCACTTCTAGCAGACTTAGAAGCTTCAAATTAAAATACAATTAGTGTTTAGTGTAAAATATTTTGACATTTCGGTCCAGTTTTCTAGATATACAAACTTTAAAGTATTTCTGTATGTAACGAATAACTTTAAAACTACTAGACCGATTTCAAAAATTCTTTTACCATTCGAAAGCTACATCTTCACTGAGTAATATAGGCTATATTTATTACTAAAAAATAGAGATCCTTAGAAATCCCTACTAAAAACGAACCAAGGTGTAAAAAAAATAGCCATAAAATGTCTTTCATCGCATGTGCTGCGGAAAGTATTGATGATAGAACAAAAAAGTTCCACAATATTATAGAACACTAGCGATTAAAAAGCCGAGTCAATCTATTTATTTAAAACATCAAATATTTTTAATATTGGTATTGATATGAGCACTATAAGATGTTGTTAGGTTAGCTAATTTCGTAATAACTTAAGACAGAAGGATCCTTCAGTAGAGACTGAATAAATTGGCCGAATTGGTATTATATGGATCTCACAACTTTTTACGATGAGTCTCCTATAAGCCTCTTGGCACGCCTTTCCATCGTATCCAAAGCTACGTGACATTTGGATAAACCCCCGTGAAGTGAGATCAATATTCCACACACGATCGGACTTGAGCTTTGTAATGAATTAAAAGCTGTCCAGACATGAAATAATACCTCACCTTAGCCAGAATATCAAGTTTATTCGCAACCAATTTGCGATAATTGACGGTTACGACGAGCAACTTTAGATGGTCACCAATACATACTTATTGCTCACCACATCATTTTAATTTTAAAATATAACATAAATAGGTAAAAGCTGTATCGCTAAAAGCGATTTCTACAATACGAAGTGTACGTCTGTACGAAGACGTCTAATCCTGAATCGCGCTATCTAAGTGTTTACAAGCGCTGAGTATATATACAACATCTCGACATCAACCACTGGGGCCTTAGGGCCGGCCAGTCAGTGGTTCGACTGGTCGAGGATCCTCCCTTTAGATTGAAGTTAGAGCACACTATATGCGGCAATTAATTGCCTAATATAAGTTGAAATATAATATTGTCTTTTATTAACGCGAGTATCACACATTTAAATAAAATACTGTATACCGGATTAAAACGCGATTTATTATTTAAATTATTTATCCCGACGTTTCGGATGCTTTTCAGCAACCGTGGTCGCGGGAGACTGAAAGATGACAGTTGTCTTATATTTGAAATGTCACAAAGTTGCCATATTTAATTCAATTAAATTAAAAATAATCTATTAATTTAGGTAACACAATATACATCTATGAACGTCAATAAAAAATAATACATATTAAATTACTAATATTACTAATATTAAATGCTTCTAATTTTACATTTACTACCAGTTCACAAATCAAGGGCGTAGAGCGGACGAGAAGAACTGGCAAGAAACTCGCCGCCACTCTTTTTAATCGCCAAGTTTTTGTTTTACAATCTTTAAAGATTGTAAAACAAAAACTATTAAAGATTGTAAAACAAAAATCTTTAAAGATTGTAAAACAAAAACTTGGCGATTAAAAAGAGTGGCGGCGAGTTTCTTGCCAGTTCTTCTCGTCCGCTCTACGCCCTTGATTTGTGAACTGGTAGTAAATGTAAAATTAGAAGCATTTAATATTAGTAATATTAGTAATTTAATATGTATTATTTTTTATTGACGTTCATAGATGTATATTGTGTTACCTAAATTAATAGATTATTTTTAATTTAATTGAATTAAATATGGCAACTTTGTGACATTTCAAATATAAGACAACTGTCATCTTTCAGTCTCCCGCGACCACGGTTGCTGAAAAGCATCCGAAACGTCGGGATAAATAATTTAAATAATAAATCGCGTTTTAATCCGGTATACAGTATTTTATTTAAAAGTTGAAATATTAATGTCTGAGTTTCACTCGATCTTTCGACCTTGCTTTTGTTGTTACAAAATATACGTAACCCTGGATTATATTAAAACTTATAATTTAATAATTATCGGCATAATTGAGATGAACAGATTGATTTCATACGAATGATATTAACGAACTCATTTTAAAGTTTGGCCATGTATCTCGACCATTTTCTATTTATTGCCACTATCTTATCTGTAGTGTAACATCAAAATGGTTTCGTATAACACCTCGATTCTATACCAATTATGACTTGCCTTAGTTTGCTAGTTGAATTTAAACCGGAAGGATGAATTACCATGATCCTCTAGGTAAATGACGAGTGCCGGTAACAAGTGCAGTATTATTACAGGATATGAACGCTTTTAGTTTCAGTATTATTACGCCGTATATTTACTTTCCATGGAGATTTGCCATTTTTATAGCACTTGATTTACTGATTTACGAATTCGGCGTAGTATTTGTTGCCGCATTTTTCAAGCCGCCAACGGTATCTAGTCGTATCGCGCGGAGACCAAATATTATTAATCTATGGCTGCAGCAGTTACTTTTTTGTATGAAATCTCGCTGTGGGTCTTTACAGCTTAACGTGGACTTGAGTGGCGAGCACAGTGCACTGTGCACAGACTTGAAATTTTGGTGTTTTTGCTACGACACGCCTAAGGGCGTCTCTTGCGAGAGACATACCACGTCTTGGGCTGCTGTAGGAGGGGAGGGAGCCTGAAGGGATACAGATGGACGGTAATATGATGGGGTTCTAGCCCCGTAACATAGCTGTACCTATGTCGATAGACGAGAGTGAAGCTCACTTGATACTAGATGATACTTCACCGAAGAACATTAATGAATAGATAATGCATTTTATAGCAATTTATTTTAAATTCTTTCTATTTAATTTTTAATTCGAGTAAGGGAACTGCACTTAAAAATTCAATTCAGAAAAAAGAAATTAAGCTCAATTCGGCATTAAAAGTAGTAAAAATATCTTTATTTGCCTGGTCAATCCGGTCCGATATTATTTATTGTTTACAATTTTGCTTTAATAAAGTATTACATAATATGTCTCAGAATAAATATTATAGAATTTGTTCCATATCTGATTTTAATATTGTATTTTTTAACGCGAGTAACACCCATTTAAATAAAAAAATTTGTTGTAAGTGTAACGTGCACTCTGCCCGAGACCACGGTTGCTGAAAAGCATCCAAAACGTCGGCATAAATAATATAAATAATAAATAACGTTTTAATCCCGTATAAAGTATTTTATTTTAATCTCTGTTTTTGTTTTCAGTTCGAACCGGACAACCGAGCTGTTAGGTTACGTGAATTTTAATTTATAGGTTTTCAAGGACGATTCAAGGCTCACTTTGGATTCATCAGATGTATTTTAATCAAGAATAATTTTTGAATTGAAATTATATTAATTGATTAACTTAATTTTATATAGTATCGATGTAATATTGGCGATTGTTTGTGATTACCGCTTGTACTACAATACGATAACCCTGATTTCAATGAACTTATAGAAGTAGGTCATTAACGCCTCTGAACCAATTGAACGAATCGAATTTCACTTAAATACAAATGTAGGTAAACGTTTTTTCGTCCGCTCAAAGTTCACTGACACTCGACGTAATTCACAAAAAAAAACACATTAACATTTAACAGTTATATTATGTTAGCATTAATTAATATTACCCATCCACATTCAAGTTTGTTAAGCCTTCCTTCCTAAATACTTCCCCCAAGAGTGTGGAATTAAAAAAACAAAATGAGATTATACATATTATAATACAATAGAATCTCACTAAACCGACACTTCAATAGACCGATACGTCCAATAATCCGGCACTCTCCACCTGTGTCTCCCCCATATAAATTATTATAAAACTATGTAAAATTGTGAGATATTATGTTAGTTATAAAAAAATATGTCGAACATGAACATAAATACGTTATATTCTTGTATGAAATTCCAGTAATCTGAAGATTCCAATTCCCGCACCCTCTGGATTTTAATAGTGCCAGATTAGTGTGAGTCTACTGTATTTAGGAAAATGGTAAATACATTGTGTACATACACACACATCATTATTTCAATGATATATGAAATCAAATTATTTGACACAAAAACATACTGGAACACATTTTACATGAAAACAACTCAGCATTTCGCTGTTTATAAACAACCAGCACTGATCTTTCTTATATTATATTATTATTATGATATTTATTTCTTATACCAGTCATACTGGTTGTACAACTCCAAACATAGGGAGTAATATCGTTAATATATTTTAATAACATTATTTTCATTATTTTCATCTAAATCTTATTCTTTTGAATTGTTTATCCTAAAGCTCAAACTCATGTTCTGCTAGTAATGTTGTCAAGTAGGTAATTAAAGATAATAAATATGATACATTTTAATAATGATTTCAATAACTCCATGACTTGCAAAATATGGGTTAACAGTTACTTATATAAACAAAAAAATTGATGATCAAAGTAAATTTGTTTTAGATGTAATGAATGTTATGGTTTAAAGGAGTTTTCATCTGAGCCTGACTCATCAGAGAAAATGAACTACCACATAGTTTGAAATTTGATTGTTTTAAAATAATGTAATTTTTTATTATCCAGCTGATAGGTTCCAATCTTGCCTTGTCTTACATGTTTATATGATGACATTATATAAAGATGGCTATGCCAGTACTTGAGAGACAGAAATATTGAAATCCCATAAGGATATCAAACTTGTGAAGTACATTATGCCCATTTTAGTTGAATGGTAAATCGCAATATAATAGGTTGGCAGTGCAACATTTATAATTTGAACCTGTGGCTAAAGGTTGTCACACAAGCTATTAAATATGCAGTGGATGAAGTCAAGCTACTATTAAAGAAAAGTCTTTGGTAGTTTGCATAAATATTATATAACATAGTTCGTTATTTAAATTAAGCGTTACTATGGTGTTTTTATATATATTATTATTGACAAATAAAATCTGGACTTCTACACGCAGCAACTGCTGCACACTTTTACCCAACAGCTACATATTAAAGAGGTAATAATGAAAAATAAGGGATAACATCCTAAATTCAGAGAAATCATCTATAAAGATTTTAAAAAATTGATATAATTGTAAGATTGGATATCTATCGGAGGAATTGGTATAAACTATGGATGTACCAACCTACTTGAAACATAAAATATGTGAGCTCAGAAATACTAGCTTGCAAAGTAACAAGGATGACTTTTATCCAAATTTAATGACATTGCTCAAGATTTAATCTAATCTTGTAAATAATCAAAATGTCAATTTCTTAGGAACTTTATTGTCAATAGTTCTTAAATCTATGTATCTGTAAATTCCCACTTCTTGTGAATATGGCCTAATATTTCCAGTGCAAGACTACAGTCTTGTAATGTACACATTATTACTATATAAACTTATTATTTTTGAACTATTTTTATATTTGGATTGTATTTTGTTTAATTATAATAAAGGAGTTTGCTAGAACCAGCAGTGTTGTTTGGTCTTATACATTTCCATTTTATTCAAAAACATGAGATATAAATGATTATTATTTAAGAAATATGTTAACATATTATAATTCAATAAAAATAGAAACCCAATCTCTTAAAACATTGTTATTTTAACTTTTTAATTAATATTATTTCTTCATGCATACAACAAACATTTTTTACAACTTATTATAGCATATATTTTTTGTTATTTAAACTATTAAATAATTGTTAGAATTACAAGTCATCATGACAATGCGAAACAAGTGAGATTATGAAGAAAATTAAAGGTTCCTTAAAGTAAATAAGAATACTGATTGACTTCAAAAGAATTGGAAAGTAAGGAAACTGCATATATATGCCTACATTTAATATCAATGACTTTATAAAAGACAAGTATATGTATTAAATACTTCTTTTTCTTAAGGTCATGCAAGTTTCATTAATGTATGCACTTTTATACTTAGTAATTACGTTTATATAAATCTGAAATCAAATGTGCTCTGAGGTTGTAAGTGGGAATATTGCTTAACATTTAATCACTATATTTTAATTCCGAAATAGTATTAAATACATATATTGGTTAACTGCACTAAGTGGATCGCAATTGTGAAATGTCTCGACCAATTACATTACTTGCGAAATAAATAAAGACTTACCTAAACAGCAAACGAAGAATTTCAAAAAGATGAAGAAAAACGCGTTGTAAAAATTCGCGTCATAGTAATTTGCTTCTACATCCGAAATATCGACGTGGTCGTCCGTGACGTTTGATAAGACCGATACCTCCTCGCCGGTGGACACAGGCAGCCCCAGACTGATTTTGAGGAACTCATCCACAACAAATAACGGCGGTACCCGTAGCAACACTTCCACCAGCGCCAGGGCTTTCGACCTCAGCGACATCATTCATTTATGCAAGATTTTGGACCACTGATTTTGCATTCGCCGAAACCGCGGCGGGCGTGAGATAACTTCAATTTGTGCAATATATTTTTATAATCTATTTTGAGATCACGTATTTTTAAAATGAAAATATGACTGAAATTTTTAGCGACAATAAAATCTGACGTTTTATAAATTTTGTGTTGCCATCTGTCAAAATGAGAAGTTTGAAAACTGTTTTAGTTGTCAGTTGCCATTAAAAAAAATAAGTTAGGATCAATTATTTATTGTCAACAAAAACATAAAACTATTTTGTTCATACATATTTAAGTATAATGAAAATTTATATAACTGTATTATTAGTTTGTAATAAAACCTAGTACTATAGTCATTACTGTACTCTTACTGTTGTAAGAGAGATCGCATTCTTTATTTACAGTGCCATCTAGTAAATTTTAACGGAAGCTTTTAACTACAGCACTTTAAAATAAAAATGACGTATGAATTTATATACATATATTTATTAATTATTATTCACTATTCTCAATCTTAGGTCATGGATCGGAGCATTAAAGCTACATCCAATTTCCATATCTACTTTAAAAAATATATAATAGCTAAATAGAACTTTCTTTTGTGAAGATAGGAAGGGGCACATTGCGACAGCAAAATTAATATGAAATTCATAGACAAGCTGAAAGATACAAATCACTTCATGGCTTAGATTAGAAACTATGAACCTGAATTTTATAATGTTCATATTCCTCTTAATCGATACTAGGCCGAAATAAAACAATGTTTAATGAATATAATATAAACATCCGGTCCCGGCGGTAATCTTTTATGATATCATAAAAGATTAATTATATCTTTATCCTTTCCTACTTAATTATATATTTTCCGACCTAATTATATCTTTACCTACATTTATTATAACATTGCTGTTGCGTTGGGTTCATATTTTTGAGAGTGTCCAGGAGCCATAATTCCCCCTCCCCTAAATATGTATGGAAGTATAGTTCAATAAGAGACTACGACCGCACCTGCGAGTTGTCTGGTGATGCAGATATCTATGGTCAGCGTTGATCAGTTACCTTCCTATATTTTATTTGTATCTACACTTTAGTAAAATACTAATATCCCTACTAATATTATAAATGTGAATGTAAGTTTGTTTGTTACGCTTTCACGCCGTAACTACTCAACCGATTATCATGAAACTTTGTACACATATTCTTAGAGGTATTAGAAAGGACATAGGATACTTTTGATTTAAAAAATACAGAAGGGTAAAAGCAAATATTTTAGCAACAATGTGCGAAACCGGGGCATTGTGCTAGTTATAATATAAAGAGGAAAGATTTGTACGTTTGTTTGTTTGTTACGATTTAACTCAAAAACTACTCGCCTGATTTGAAAAATTCTTTCACTGTTACAAAGCTACATCTTCACCGAGTATCATAGGCGAGTATATTTATTTCCAGAAATATTTAGAGATCCCTACTAAAACTTGAATAATGTATCCCAAGGTGTAAAAAAAGTAGGGAGTAATTTGTGGATCTACTGAACGGATTGTAAAAATTCTTTCACCAACAGAAAGCTACATTATCAGCGAGTAACATAGGCTATATATTTTTTTGGTGTAAAGTACATCTACATTGCACCCGTGTGAAGCCGGAGCGTGTTACTACTATATTATAAGCGAAATATAGGTCCAAACAGTCTGATAATAAATTAATATGATCCCAGGCCCGATTCTTGTTTTGTAAAAGTCGGCTGATGCAACAAAGTTTAACAAAAAGCTCTGAAATCGATTTGTAACTTAGAAGGCTTCTGAGTTCTGGGGCTTCGCTCGGTAAATTAAAAGCATTGATATTGTGATCGCTTCTGAAAGCGAGCTTTGTAAGCTCTGCGTAGACGAGGAAATTGACTTATGTATGCTCTATTTACAGAACTTGTTTAAACGAATGGCTAAATAATTATGGAGGTATCTGCGATGGTTATACTTATTGTTTACTATGCTATATTATTGTCTGGTTTATACTGTTTTATATTTTCTTTTAAACTTGAAACTCTCAACCTCAAACTGTTCAATTGTTCATACTCCGCAATAAAAAAGCCCGGCAACGCATCTGCAAGTCCTCTGGTGTTGCAGATGTTCATGGGCGGCGGTGTTCACTTTTCATCAGGTGAGCCGCAGGCTCGTTTGCCCCCTATATTATATAAAAATAAAAAAGTGACCTTAACCCCTAGTGGGGACATGGGAAAGTTATATTTTTGTGGCCGTTAAACTGATCCGATTCTAGAGAAGTATCCATCTCATAAGTCTTCTGTGGCCTGCCCGACGGAATAATTTTTTTATAATCCCGTGTTTTGAATTTCGGGACGTATTCAGTTCCAAGAAATATGTTTCACGAGATATTCTGCCTCACAACAGTTGTTTACAGATACTACAATATGAAAATAAAAAAAGTCTCTATGACTGAAATCAGATGTGTGATTTCGCCCTGTAGAATGATTGAACGAAAATGGTGTTATTCCTCGTTGTCTATACAGCACATGGAGGAGATAAATACAACTAAAAGAACTATAAGAACTGCCCTAAATGTACCGTTCAATTACTTTGTACTTACTTTAAAAAAATAACACTCCATTAGGTTAGTAATTGTTCTGCTTCTGCATTTTAACATTAAACCGTTAACCACATGTATTTTAATCAGGCATTAAGGGATAATACAACCTTAAAAATAATAATTATGTGATAACCACAGATACTAAGTATGAAAGAACACGTGACGTTGTCCAGTCACCAGTAATTTTAAAAAAAAGTAAAATTATAATATGGCGGCAATCTGTCAAGTCGCGTGGCCGGCACGCGTCTTCCCTCCAACGATTAAATGTAAATCAATCGTGAAGAATCGCAGAGATAAGTGATGAATCCGCAATAAAATATTGAGTTACACACATTATCTTTTATTTACATTTCCGATTGAGTCGTATCACTTTACAGCGGTTGAATTGTTATTGTTTTCTATGGGAATGAGTTCTTGCTATTTTGCTTTTAGAATGTGTATTGTCGACCCTTCTCTAGATTTGCAGGCCTGTATGTATTCTGTATCGTTACTTTAATTTTAATACAATATCAAGCCTGTTATGGAAAAAATCGTAAGCAACATATATTTTAGCTTTGGATTAAACTTGAAATTAAACTGAAACAAATTTATATAAAAGTTAAAATTAATATTGTAAAAGAAATATTTTAAGTTAAGTTTCATGCATTTTCTATACAAATAATTATAGAATATATTTAATAGATATTAAGAGAGGATTATAAAATAATTAAAAGAATACATAAAAAAAATATCTGTCTGTCTATTTTATCATAATTCTCTCATTTCCATGCAGCGTTTACAACTTTAGTAAGCTCAGTCTGGAGCTTTTTTTGAATATAAACACTATAACCTCCTCCTTGTTTTCGTTGGTTAACACATTTTAAGACTTAACTGAAGTCAAGAATCAATTATATTGAAGATAGTTACTGGGGCCGTTAGTAAGTATTATTTATTACCTTGCCTAGCCGATAGAGTCAAAACTATACCTACACGATGTATAGCGGGATCACGTTCTCTCATAATGTTGCAATAATTCTATTTCAACCTTTTTTAGAACTTCAACCATGGGGACCACAAACCGGATCGCTATCCTACCACAGTAATGCTCATGAAATACAAACTTATATGTCTATATCTATACTAATATTATAAAGAGAAAAGATTTGTTTGTTTGTTACGATTTAACTGAAAAACTACTGGATCGATTTTAAAAATTATTTAACCAATAGAAAGCTACATCAGCGAGTAACATAGGCTATCATATATATATTTTTTGTGTATAGTCCATCTATATTGCACCCGAGTGAGGCTAGTGCCGTGTTACTAGTTTTCCAATAAATGTCAAATTTGAGAGTATTCTCCTTAGGAATTTTAGCGTTATCACCGTTTTTTTATGCGAACATTGAAAACAGTTGTCACTCTTAGATTAGGGACCATCCATTAAGTACGTCACACGTTAGGGGGGGAGGGGATCGATGAATCGTGACATTGTGTGAAAGGGTTGTGAGGGGTCCTAAGTTTTTTGAATGTTAGACATCTAAGTGTTAAAATGACAAGTTTGAACTTTTAACGAAAAACTTAAAAATATGTTCAACTCTTTTCGGCGAGCTCACTCGCCGCGCTCACTATTAGCGTCACGCGCTAGCCGTCTGCGCTCTTAGTAAATGTAAAAAAAAACTAATTTCGATTTCATTTTTTAAAAATATGTGTGAACTAGGTAGGGGGTCTCAAAACTGTGACCAACTGTGACAAGGACGGGGGAGGGGCTAAAAGATCACGAAAATAGTGTGACGTACTATATGGAGGACCCCAATATCGATGGCTCCTACGTATACAGGCCTAAGTGAAAAAAGTGAATTTTACAGGAGAGCGGTTTAAAGTTGCCAGAACTATATTTTGGGTCATATCTTTTAAACTACTGAATCGATTTTTATGTAATTTTGCAGTTAGTGTTAACATATGGTGGTTTTTATACATATGTACATAAATTTTATATATTTTTTATATATTTCGAGATTTTGCACATTCGTCTTTTTACTTTGGTGGTTTCTTACGATTTCAGTTTTATTGTTCAACGTAAAAAGGCTAAAATGACTTTCAGCCTATTTACAAGGGTCAACACTAATTAACGTTTGAATGCAATATTGTTTTTATTTCAAATACATATCAAATTCTAATACTATTATGAGCTAAAATAATCAACAGTCAATCAGAAAATTGTACCTAACTTGGCGTGATTTCAGTTTTAAAACTTGTACGCCCATATTCAGTGTGCAAGTAACTGTTAGGTCTTTTTACCGGCTACAATTTCAGAACAAAACAGTTATCCAAAATCAAAAGTTTTCTTCTTCTTCTTCTACCTGCCCAGTTCCCTTTTTATTTATTTGGGGTCGGCGCAGTATTTTCTCTTTTTCCATTCTCTCCTTTCACTCGCCACATCATCAGCTGTTAGGGTAGGGTTTGTATCATGTGACCAAAAAAGTTCATGCGGTTTTAGTCGTGGTTCGCTATAAATACATTTTTGAACCTGTTGGGCGCTAGAAATCGCTAGCGCCCAATATTTAGTATCAATATAATATGCACAAACTCTTCACTCTATTATGCTAACACGCCTTTCATAGGTAAATTATTATTATCTAAAATGTCGGTTAATACTAATATGATTCGCACTTGTTTGCTCTACAAACGGCTTCAGAGGCATCTTGTACGATATGTACGGCAATCGGCGAAGATGCAGTATCAGAACGTACTGCAAAAAAGTGGTTTAAAAAGTTCTTGTCTGGTGACGAGTCGCTTAAAGATTCACTCGTTCGGGAAGACCCTCTGTTATTGACATTCAAAAATTATGAGCTGCCATTGAAAACAACACTAACTTGCCAGAAACTTTCGCTGTTTGGTGTAAGTGATGAAACAATTCGGTTGCACTTACATCAGTTAGGTAAATTAGGGAGGTTATGTAAATGGGTTCCTCATGAATTATCAGACGAACATAGGTTTCATCGAGTATTTCAGTTTGTTCAGTTATGCTTTCGCGCTATAAAACCAAGCCGTTATCGAACTATTTGCTTACAGCTGATAATAAATGGATTATGTACAATAATACAAAACGTATCCACCATTGGTTAGCCCAAACCAACCAGTACCAATCAATAAGAAAATATCAAAGACGACAATTGGTAACTAGAAGATCATGCTTTGTGTATTGTCGACTGCTGCTGGTATAATACACTACCGTTTCTTCTCGAGTGTCAAACTATAACTGCTAAACTCTACTCGATGCAGCTTGATTGAGTATACAAATCTTTACTTCAGAAGCAGCCTGGATTAGTTAACCGGAATAAAGGAATATTTTTACACGATAATGCTAAGCCACACGTTGTCAAGTTCACTCTGGAAAACAAGTGTTTTAAAATGGGAGTTACTACCTCACCCTCCTTAGTCTTCTGGTATGACTACAACGGATTATCACATTATGTTGACTTTAAATAATCATATAATAATATGATAACATAAATCGAAATAAAGTAATTATCGAGGAGACAGACAATTATTTTGCGTCTAAAAGAAAAAGCTTTTACGAGGACGGGATAAATAAACTTGTGTCTCGTTACGAAAGAATTGTAGAATGCAAAAATGCTTATAAAAATTAATAAATTGTTTTATAAATAAATCTACAAGTCCTTGATTTTTATCATAAAAACCGCACGAATTTTTTTGGTCACCTGATAGAAAACATAAGACTAGGATTCCGCAGATTACTATACGCTATTATGAGAGAGAGTATTAGGTTAGATCATATGGAGCTGGCATCCTGGCTCTCCATAAGATCCGATAACTTTTTTACAGTGCAAGAAATATGTACCTACTCGTCTTGGCCTTAGTTTATATGAAAATGATTTTGGTAGAATAATGTTTATTTGAAAAATATATCTTTAAAAATAGGTTGGTATGAGATCAAATACGACATGGAAAATTTAACTAAACGTTATCACTTAGGATTTTCATAATACTATAAATTACCATCAATAGGTTCGGCTAGCTCTGATGTTGAAGTCAAATAACCCGAATTAACAAATGGAACGTTTTCAAAAGAATTATCTTCACTAGAATCAGCAGAAAATGACTTTGCTGGTGACGGCATCGGTGTATTGCAAATTATTGGTTCAGTGTTATCAATAAAAGACGTTTGTACATCATTATCGATGGTCCTTGTTAGCTATAAATCTGTATGAGCAAATATATAAAAAGATAAATATTTAACTGCATACTCTGCACCAGATGGAAAAGGAGAAACTGCAATAAAAGATAATTTTATCACATAGAAGAAGATTTACATAAAATACGTCACTAGTTGCCGTCTTCTGAATTTGAACAGAAAAAAGCAATTACACATTATCTGATCTGGGAATAGAGCTTTCACAAAACAAACAAATTAAAGCATTAAATTGGTGTTTACAATAATAGCAAATCATTTAATACTAACTGTAATTTCCATACAAACAGCCTGCCTGCACTTACGCCATCGGAGGTTATTAAGTCAATGGTAATAATTAACTAACAAAGGAACTGTCATAGTATACAAATGTATAGTTCTATCCGTAATGACATAAAAAAAATATTAATTAGTTTTCATTAAGTACAAAATATGACATGTCTACAAAACAGGCGAATACGATTTACTAAAAACCGAATCACGTAAAAAGGCAAATGTGATGTTTCGCCTTTATACGAGGTTTTCGGATACTGAATAAAAGTACTGAAACGGCACATTCGCCCTCTCACCGCGCCCCCGACGCGCTCACACGACGCCGTAAATCAACCAAACGTTTGATCGGTTTTTATACGCTACCGATTTGTGTACATACGCCTATGTGCCTAAAATTTTATTTTGTATCTAGTAAAAAAAATAAAATTTTTATTTGTGAATGTCATAGAATAGGATACAAGGAACTCAATGCACTAATAATTGGAAAAAGGCTTAAGCGGCAGTTTCGCCCCTTTACGTAGGAGCCATCGATATGTCCTGAATACAGACTTAAATTCTAGCTTTGAAACGCATTGAGTTATTCATAATTAAACTCAATTGAGGACAACATAGCAATACGTCAAGCGTAAAATCAAACACATCTCCCCTCTTAATAACAATGAATAAAAAATGATACCTGCTTAACCAAATTGTTCATTGAGAATCACTTGCCGGCGGGCAAACACAGGTGGTAACAGTATTGTTGTTGTTCGCGACTCCCTTATATTTGTCAATGGATTAATAAAAGTTCAGAAATTATCATGTTGGTTTACCGGTTGTTTTAATATTAGTTTACTATATCATAAAATAAGGTTCCCGAAAAATATTTACAGAATTGTAAAGTTTCTTAAAAATATACAAATTATAGGTATTAAATTTTATCACAATCGATGCTTTTTAATAATTGGTGACAAGATAAAGGATATATAGGAAAAAGTTTTATCGTATCTTGTCAAAAAATAGCTCTAGCATTCTTTGCGGTTCACCACAGTCTACGAACAACAATTGGTACATACATATACCTACATCACGCCTCTTTCCGATTGGGGTAGGCCAGTGGGGTAGCTAGGTGGATAAGGGCAAGCCAAAATGCATACCCAACTGCACAATGATTTGCAAAGCTTCTGGTGTTATAAATTAGCACTAGCAATCCGCCCCGGCTTCGCACGGGTGCAATGTCAGATCATGATAATAAAATCGGTCTAGTAGTTTTATATGGATAATTTTCCCCGTTTTTGCAACATTTTTCACTGTTGCTTCGCTCCTATTGGTCGCAGCGTGATGTTATATTATAGCAAATTAGCAATCTTCCTCGATAATTGGACTATCCAACACAATTTTTTTTCCATTCTAACCAGTATTTCCTGAGATTAGCGCGTTCAAATAAACAAACTCTTCAGCTTTTAAAAATTAGTATAGATTATATTACATCTTGAAAAAATAAAATGTTTGTGAGAAGTCTCGATGCTTTAAGCTTCGAGATCTGCTGCTTCTCTTTCTTTTCTTTCAGCTTGCCGACCTTCGTTCACTGCACCACTTTGCCCTAAAATAGCTTCGCCACTAGGGTAGGAAGAGATCACGGAATTCCATATGTTCCGATCAATTAACTTTGGTTTTGTTATTCAATAATAATATTAATTAAATTATAAACAAATAAAACGCGCTGGTATTCGAACCCGCGACTCATCAGAAAGCAAGGTTGATGTAGCTACCCAACGCCCCAAATAGCTCGTCGAAATCTTCTATTCTAATAATTGTAGTTTTATTCATTCGATGAATTATCCAAAATACACAACGGCCCATGGTATGTGAAATTGTATATCGAACCATTAGGGAATTATTTAGGCAATTACCGACTTAAAAAAATATTAAGTAAATAATCGCGAATATTAATAACTACACTTTGAATAACAGGTGTGCCATAATAACATATTATACCTACTCGTAAGAATATGGTCCGAGGTCCCGTTTAGTATTTTCCAAACTACTATCATGGACCTTATATTATCATGGACCATTCACGTCTTGAAGATCGACATCAAAACATAAAAGCTAAATACATACAGTGCTGGTGTTAGGGGGGTGATAGGGCGACTGCCCAGGGCACAAAATTTGGGAGGAGCGTTGAGGTCTGAAGTTTCCTGCCTCCCGTGAGGCAAACCCTCAATACCTATGCCTTACGCACTGCGCTCTACGCATATCGTAACCTGGCTATTCTGTCGATTGAAAATGAAACTGCCGGAATTTATTCCGTATATAAAAAAAAATAAGCATAAAATTAACATTCGATAATGATTTCCTAAAGTGGGCGCCACAATATTTTTGCCCGGGGCGTCAGAGGCCCTAACACCGGCCACCATACAAATAAGTTATTATGTAATACTACTTTTCCCTTAATTTGTGGGTTATAAATACCTATTTCCTTAAAGCAGACATCGTTCATTCGACATTCCCACCCCAACTAATCCTCATTACACATCCCTGCTCATCCAGGGTCGAGTTTCACCGGACACGGCACGACACCCGAGCCTTCCGTTTCCGAACGAGCGACAGGTGAGGCCGGAAGATCGATATAGGCTTGACGTCACGGCTTAAAAGTGATAATTCTTTTGTATTTAATATAAGTCTCGTGTCACGGTATTCGTGGTTCCTACGAAACGGCTCGACCGATTTTAATGTTTTTTTTATATACTTGGTAGGTATATCAGACGGGCTCGTTGGCGCGTTTGGTACAACACCTGCCGTGCGCATCGATGGGTCATGGATTCGAATCCCATCGGGACGCCATGTGTATAATTTTCTGTAAGCATGTCTTCCCCACGTCTGGTAACTTCGGGCATTGATTGGGAGGAAGGTATATAGAAATTTCAACTGGGTAATGAACCACCGTTCATAGACGGAAAAGCACTTCAGTGCATTTTGCGTGATTCGGTTTCAGTATATGGATTTCCGAAAGCTCTAGGTAAAAAGTAGGTCGACAGTGCATCAATGACTGATGTCCTGTGGCTGAGGTATCACCTACCATCAAGTGAACCTCATGCTCGTTTGTCGATATCTCACATAAAAAAAGGTATGAGAATAGGTCGTAAGTATATTTCATACCAATAGCTGATTAGTATATCCAGATTTTTATTTTTCTTGACATATTTGTTTTAATATAATTTCTAGATATGGAGCACTGGGATATTACAGCCAGCCATGCAGAATTATCTTTCATCTTTCTTCTTCCATTAAACTATAGCAATGTATATAGCTTTATTTTATGATTAACTTTAAACGGCTACAATTTTTCTTTTTGACATCTGATTTCGTTGAAATAAAGCCTCTATGTTGTTCTCAATAAAATAAGCTTTATAATATCCTTTCAATTCAGAGATTAGCGTGACAGACAGAAAAAAATATAGAAATATATGTTCTGCGCCCTTTCGATTTCTGATATTATATGAGTCGTATAGAATCAAAGGCTGCTATCTGCCTTATGGCTTATTGTTAGCAATTTAAAAAAGAAAACGTTTTTCTCCTTTATTTTTTTATTAGGTATCATTCATTGCATGTTTAAGGTATCTATTAATATTAACAATTAAAGATAAAACCAAATATATAAAAAACATAACAGTCTAAACGACAAGAACTTATTTTTTATTTGTAGATTGCCGGGCCAAAAATGTCAGATAGCCGCCTTTGATGCGACTCATATTCTATGGACAGACTTTTATCATACTTCTATATGTAGGTACCTTCATAAGCATAATTTAATTGTCATTTATATTTTTTTCAGTACCATCACAGCTTCGTGTGAGGTACGGACCACCTCAACGCGATCGAAGCAGGCTTTTCTGCTCATTGAACCGAGTAGTCGCGAGGCACGCCGGGGGCTTGCACAGTACTAAATTCACACGGACTGACTTTCGACCAACTTGGCCACAACTCTACACAAGATTTTAGACCTTATTCCGATCATTGTAAACTCTAAATATATTTCAAAAACCTATGTGCAAAAAAGCACGGAATTTTTTTCGTAAAAATATTTTTTCACACGCAAATAGGAATATTATTTTCATCAACTTCGAGCGTCCGTTCTCAGGCTTCTTTACGGAATGAAAGTAAAAACATTTTTAATTTCATTAGCCATGTTTAAAAAATCGGCACAGGATCTGTGTAATGAATGTAGAATGATTTTTTAGTTAATAGTTTGTTTCGATGTTTTCGATATTAATGACTGTTTGTTCTTCTTGTTAAACAATAAATTAAGGTTTCATACGTAAAATAACGTATTTTTTTTATGTTAGATATCGACAGACGAGCATGAGGTTCACTTGATGGTAGGTGATAACTCAGCCACAGAACATCAGCCAATCAGCGCTGTCGACATAATTTTTACTTAGAGCATTCGGAAATCCATAGACTGAAAACGAAACAGTACGATTTTTCCATCTATGAACGGTGGTTCATTACCCGGTCGGAATTTCGATATTCCTCCCACCCGATCAATGACCCAATCTATGATGGTTTCGATATTAATGACTGTTTGTTCTTCTTGTTAAACGTTAAATTAAATACGTTAATATATTATATTAAACGTTATTTTAATTACGTTGTTACGTTTGTTATTATTAGTTTTTCATAAGTAAAATAATGTATTTTCTTATTCATAAATATGACACGTATCTCCATTCTCCTTAAACTATTGTGTGCTCATCATAAGCAAATTCTAAGTAAAATACTTTATAATTAATAAATGTATATTCTATTGTCTTTTATTTAAATATGTATTCTACTATATCATAATTAACGTGAAAGTTTATGAGGATATATGGACGTTTGTTACCCTTTCTCGCAAAAAACTACTAAACGGATTTTGATCAAACTTTACACAATTATTGTTTATACATCAGAACAACTTACTGGCTAAATTATAACTATGAGTGTCAAGTATTAATTCGAAAAACTCCTGCTATCTCGGGCTCGAGCTATTTCGGGGTGCATTGCATATACTGTTACACGAAAAAAATAAATATATAGTGAGATAGGAATCTATTACAGTAAGTAGAAAAGGTCCAAAAAGTCTGCACGGACGAAGTCGCGGGTAGAAGTTAGTACAAAATAATACGCACAGTCAAGGCTGGGTTTGGAGACGTAAAAACAACAAGAACTAGAAGCAGATTTTTACAGTAGGTACCATATATACCAGGTATCCAGTAATCAATGGCGGGACCTCCATACAAGCCCAAAAGCCCGGCTTATATATATTTTTAATTTTCAATAGAATTCAAATCCGCAATCTGTTGGAACGCAAAGCACCAGCCATAGCGTCATAGAGTCTGTCTTATGAGATATAGCTAAGTTCATAGTATAGAGTTCAAGCCATATGGTAAGATGTGACAGGTATTATTGCGCCCGACTGCTCCGCTCTGGGTGGCCCTATCAGACTAAATACGAAATCGATATTTTGTAGCATGTTAATTGATATACTAGGTATAATAATTTCGCAGCCCTAGCTTCGATTTATGAAGGTGGTATCATAAAAAAGTACCTACAGAATTCAATTTGATTTATATGACAAAAATTACTGTAACTAGATAATTATGATTTTGAATCTTCAAATGGAGGTGAATGGTCTAGGAGGCTATTTGATTTAAATAAATAAAAAATATCGCCAAAAATGCATCAGTGAGTAGCTTTTCTGCTTGTAGATGCAATTCTATTCAATAATTTCAAATGAAACAACATTAAAATAATATAAAGCAGTGATGGTAAGTAATGACATTTTAGATGGTTAAAATGCATATGTTTACATTATTTTTGTATAATTTAAATAAGATAGTATTTATTATCCAACAAAAACACATACAATAAACTATAGAACGTCAATAAAAAAATACATATTAAATATATTATAAGTGATTAAAGAACCTAAAACTAAAAACCTTAAAATATATCTTATAAAACCTAAAATATATTAATAAAAGGGGTCCCTTTAGGCAAGGTTCCGAAGATACTGGCAGCGTTCCCCCTTTGATTGGCAAGACTAATTCTTTGTCCGAGGTAGCTGCCAGCTCTTCGGTCTCCTGTGATGTCGACAAAAATGGTTAAAATATGATTCAATATCAATCATCAAATGCCATCCTACATTAAACATGCGGACATGCCTACACCGAAAATTAAAAGGAAATTGAAAATCAAAGTTTGAACAGAAACACCATTTAGTAGCGAAGAATACCTGAATACAAGTAAAGATTGATAAGCTGAAATAATACATGACACTTAACTCAAAGCGTCCAATTAATTACTTCATTAGTTATCTAAATAGTGATCACTAAATCGTTCTCACCACAAAAACGAAGCTTCCGCTGACCGCCATGATAACCCGATACTTCGTTGACAGCTAAGTAGCGGGAAAGTTCCCGCGCACAATATGTCATGTTTTTTTTTTAGAGGGGTTGATACAAACAACCAATTACTGCAGGGGCGGGTGAACACTTAGCGAACTTGGAAGATAGCCATTTAGTCACAAACACTAGCCAGTAAGGGGTCGTCTCTTCACACATTAAAATTGATTTTTTTTTAAATTCCGCTAGGTGCCATGGCGCATGCTTGTTATACGATTAATCTAATTAGCCTTAGTGGATGTTTAGTGTAAGTGATTTTGTGATGTGTTTTAAATATTGTGATGTTTTTGGATTGCTATGGATTAATTTTGTAAGGTTTGTATGGATTATTTTCATACATATTTTCTTATACCTTAACATTTTTACAACAGTCCGATCGTTGCCTGCGCGTCGACCAAATGTTCGCATTGTTAATCAATATGAAAAATATAGAATTACTACAGTGTTTCAGTATTTTTTATGTTACACATTATACATATATACCGATATTTTTATAATAAATATGAAATAAAAGTAGAATATCTTAATATTTTACCTAACAAATAAAAAACTATCATACCTATACAAAACGCACCAAAGGGTAAATCAATAAAAAATTAAAAGAACACCGAACAGACAAATTAATTAAATTTATAACTATACGTTACTAAAAGGCTAATAACCCGTACTCAACTATCAATAGATAGACATCTATCTCTACATGGAGTGATATCGATATTACCATTTTGACTTTTAACTAATTTTTCCGAAGGCATGTCACAGACTCAGATTTCTACTAACGCGACGAGACATTTCCAAATTTTCGTTCGCGTTCCATTTAGAAAAATATTTTGAGAAGATTAAATACAAAAAATATCATCGCATCAAATCAATTAGAGACTTTTCCGGAAAAGTTGTAGGTACAACCTTATCGAGTCCTACTACATAGGTACCTAAATATGTAATGTAACAAATTTTTATCCATTTTGAGACGAACATATTATTGAAGCTAATGATGTTATAGCGTATATATAAAGCATTAGTGTAGGTCGTAGGATAACAGAAATAGGTAAATAAAAAAAAACACATTAAATTATGCGATTTAGACGCGGCTGTTAAAATAATAAATTTTCTTAATATCCTCTGCCAAGTCTAAGCAGATGGCTTATTGATTTTAATTCGAGCGTTGTGGTATTATTATGATCTAAAATGAAGTTAGAATTGTGTCCTGAAAATGGGGCTTGTGCCCAGTGGCAGATTTACCAGCAGGCTGAATAGGCTTGATCCTAGGGCGGAACATTTTAGGGGCGGCTTTGAATATCAATTTTCTTTTTTCATGTCTTATAGAAATCAAAAAAATGTCTTACAGAGATTTGCCGATGATTTTTCCCTCTTCCCTTTCATTGTATTGTACATTCAACGATATAGGTATCAAACTTCTATATCCTATAGCCAAGGACTTTATATCACTACATAGTATAAAACAAAGTCGCTTTCTCTGTCCCTATGTCCCTTTGTATGCTTAAATCTATGAAACTACGCAACGGATTTTGATGCGGTTTTTTTAATAGATAGAGTGATTCAAGAGGAAGGTTTATATGTATAATAACATCCATTAACTAGTGGAGAAGTACTGTTATTTTTGAGGTTTCTAATGTGATGTCGTAAATAATTACATTTTTTCCGCTTACATTGCAAACGCAGGCTGAACCCTACGAGTTTTATCAAAATAATGTACTAAGTATTGTACACATTCAAAAGGTCTACAGAAAAGTCCGTGATGGTATATGTCTATCTCTTATGGATAACCCACAATAACTTTTTTTTGTCATTTACTTTTTACGACAAATAATGGCTAATTTTCGAAGCGATTTTAACCAATACAGCATTAATCCTTAACCAATTAAATACCTTGAATACATTGTTCGTTTAATATAGATCTATATAGCCCTTTACACCGTATGATTTAAATGAATATTTTCGAAGATATTACAGATTTAAAAATTGCGGGACGTAACGTTTGCGGCGGTACCGGCCGGTATGTTTTTATATACAACGATCACAGTTTTTCTGTAGTGTATTTAGTATCAGCATTACATCCGTGCGAAGCCGGGGCGGGTCGCTAGTATATTATAAAGTCCTTGCCTATAGCAAAACACCGTTTAGTTATTGTCGAACGAATTCACACGCTTAATAAAGTAATTAGTAATTATTAATATACACAGGCTGATTTTAATAATTTCAAGACAAGCAAACTTCAATAGTTTTATAATGTGAGTGTAAAGAAATAAGGATCAGGAAGTGTAACTCATGTCCGTAAATGTATTTTTGACAACTTCATTATAAAATATATTTTATATTTATACTTATACAAGTAGTTTTCTTATACGTACAGAAACATAAATAGAACCAGTGGCGGATTTACCAGCTAAGTAGGCTTGAGCCTAGGGTGGCAGATTTTAGGGGCGGCAAATTTGGGGGTAGGTAATTTTACTCCTGTCCTACCTCGATCAGATCGGGAACGTTCTGCAAAAGGGCCATGCCAAAAGTACTCGTAACCGACGAGTGTGTATGAAAGCATTGATGAAAGTGGAAGAAGCGAAAGTGGTATGTAAGGATCGGAGCATATGGAATTCCGTGATCTCTGCCTACCCCAATGAGAAAGAGGCGTGATGTATATGTATGTATGTACTATAAAAATCAAAAAGATTTTTTAGGTTTTCTAATATGTAGCGAGAAGTCTACTGTCTACAAGACATATTGTCAGTTTGCCGTTCCCAACCAGTAAGTATAGGAATATAATAATTTAGTAACTGACAACTGTAGAGGCAAGGATGGAAAAATAGCCTATGCCTTAGAAATATAATATGTAAACCCGCGACTGACTAGAACGTATTGTATGTAATATACAAACTTTCTTCCATAAATAAAATATCTCAAGTAAAATCCGTTGACATCCATATAAAATGAAGAAGTAAGCGGAAGGTGTCTGGAAGTCCACAACTGCGCGATTCCTGAGACACTTCTTGCCTCGCACAACCACTCTGCGGAATCAGCTTTCACCGGCCGTTTTTCCGAACCGATACGACTTGGGAAACTTCAAGAAGCGAGCCTACATCTAACTTATAGGCCGGCAACGCAAAGTCCTCTGGTGTTCCGGCTGTCTATGGGCGGCGGTGATCACTTACCATCACGTGAGCCACTTACCCGTTTGCCCCTATACTATAAAAAAAAGAAAAAGAAACATACATACGCAGAAAGCGATTTCATTTATACTATCTAGAGAAATGTAAGTATTTTGTTTGTACTGACTGAAATATTGGGATTTTTAAAAGTCTTTCTTATGCCTAAAGTATTCCTATACAAATAAGTAATTAAATGAAAGAACTATTCTTCCCCACGTCCGATTACGATGAAACAATTGATGTTCTAATGTTTCCCCAGGCCCAATTTATGTAGGTACAGGTGTGTCACAGCTACAAGAAAATACCTACGTTCAGTAACTATCTTCGGAGATTAGCGTTTCAAACAGACAGAGAGACAAAAACGTTCAAATTGATTTAATTCTAATTATTATGCACGAAGCGTGGCACTAAAATATAAAAAATAATATTACATTTTTAAGAAGAATTATAAATTAATAAATTTAATCCTTTTGATTAATCTCCTGAATCCTGTTGAAAAACAGTGCGGATTGACTTCAATCCGTGTACTTAGTATTGATACCCATTAAATATCAATGACTACTCTAATAACTCCCTCAAGAAATCACCAAGTACAGAGGATGGAGGTTATATCATACTAGCGACCCGCACCGGCTTTGCACGGGTGCAATGCTGATACTAAATACACTACAGAAAAACTGTTATAATTATACATATAAACCTTCCTCTTGAATCACTCTATCTATTAAAAAAAACCGCATCAAAATACGTTGCGTAGTTTCAAAGATTTAAGCATACAAAGGGACAGAGAAAGCGACTTTGTTTTATACTATGTAGTGATGAAGAAAGCATGCTCAAAAGCTCAGCTTAAGATGAAGCCCACACGAATGAAGCGTTCGCGGGCATCATTTAGTATACAATAGGATTGTAGCGATATCCATAATCTCCTCCTATAATCAATATAAAAATAACAGAATTCTAAAGCATTCGCGCAATTACTGAGTAGGTATGTATATGTAAAAGTTTTTACAACCAAGCTTGGCCTAGTTTGACCTTATGTACAGTGATTGGTTGGTGAAAGAACCTCCCTTTAGATTGGAGGAAGAGTAGGTCTTACTTTTTCAAAAAGTTCTTGAAGTTGAGAAAAACATATACCTACGTCGCTTAATTTTATATGAACTGCCGCGGAACAGACTCAAGTTACAAATTCTTTAGCAAACGAAATGTTTTTGTGATGTATGTAGTCTTCTGATAATATACATATATTCCACATGCCTGATACTTGTTTTCGGTAATCAATTACTACTAGTAAATTAACAACTACTTACTTACTAGTAGTTAGTAAATTACTAGCTTCTGTTCTGCTACTGAATTTCTTCTACTACTGCTCTTCTTTTTTTTTATGTCAGATATCAACAGACGAGCATGAGGTTCACTTGATGGTAGGTGATACCTCAGCCACAGAACATCAGTCAATGATGCGCTGTCGACCTACTTTTTACTTCGAGCATTCGGAAATCCATAGACTGAAACCGAAACGCGCAATGTGCACTTCACGGTTTTTCCATCTATGAACGGTGGTTCGTTACGCGGTCGGAATTTAGATATTCCTCCCACCCGATCAATGCTCGAAGTTACCAGACGTGGGGAAAACATGCTTACAGAAAATAAGCATGTGGTACCGGTGGGATTCGAACCCATGACCCATCGATGCACACGGCAGGTGTTCTACCGAACGCGCCAACGAGCCCGTCAAAAGAGAGTCTTGTGTCAGGTACCTACCGTGGTAAGGTATTTTTACATAAAATAAATTAAAACTGTAATGTTATATTTTAATAATTTTATTTCCGACTAGCTAAAGCCAGCGACTTCGTTCGCGTGGGCTTCAGCTTTCATCTTAAGCTGAGCTTTTCATATCCACTATTCCACGAAAACATATTGAAAGTGGCGAAATAATCAAACTGTTTCCATATCAATCTGTTATTGGCATCTGATAATTCGAAAAAGTTCGACGCGAGTCAGTTTGCATTGCAATTTGTTGATATGGTGCATATAAAATAATATTTAGATGATGATAACTTTTCTTCCCGATTTCGATGAAACAACACCTATATTATGGTGCCCTTTGCTTAATATATTTGTGCAAATTGCAGGAAAATCGGTTCAGTATCTTCGGAGATTAGTCCGTACAAACAGACAATCAGACGTTTGTCTTTGTCTTTTGACAGAGAAACAAAAAATTTAAAAATATCTGGGTTTGTTATATTTCTCTTCTTACATCCCCCTGACTCGGTTTTTAGCATTTTTTTTCTATGTAGGTACAGACATTTGACCTCTACAGTTTTATTATATGTATAGATCAATGTTTCTTTGCCTATTTTAATAGCCTTGAACTCTCCTTTGAAGGCTTCATATAGGTACTTAGTCTCGGTGAGGCATTTAATATTCAACAGGTTACATGATAGCTTTCATTTTTTATCTATAATGTACAGGATACACTGTAAGAACAAACAATAATCTTAATATAAGTTTTTTATTTATATTACGTGGATAGGTATACTCCGCATTGAAAATATGTATGTATATTATTTAAAAAAAATAATTGTATGAATTGACTTTGGACTGAATGTGGTCTGAAATGAACGATTTGACTACAACTTTTTTTTTGATAGATTAATTACGAGTAGATATATTTTTGATTTTGTAGTGTTATTGATCTATATTAATATTATAAAAAGGAAAGATTTGTTTGTTACGATTTAACTCAAAAACTGCTTGACCAATTTTAAAAATTATTTCACCAATAGAAATCTACAGTATCAGCGTGTATAGGTATGTATAGGTACATAGGCTTTTTTATGTATAGTTCATCTACATTGCACCCGTGCGAAGCCGGGCCGTATCGCTTGTATGTAATAAGACAGAGTATATATATAGTGTGTCTGAAACAGTGAGATTTACAGATAGTATAAAATCTCCAATGGCACTAGATATTGGTGTGAGTAATCAGCCGGGCTAGCATGACCGCCACGAGATATATCTCACGCGAGAGAAGACAAACTAAGATGTTAAATATCTCGATATATTATATCTCGACATCGACAATTTTGATAGAAAAGATATCTCGATCGACAAATGTATCTATTTTTGATATTAAAAGTCGAGTTTTAAGTGTAATTGTCATGTTAGACCCGAAAGAAATAAAGCGATAGTCGATTAAAACACGAGAAAACGGTAGACAAAATTTTGTCGCGCTTGTCATGCTATCCCGGCAGTAATGTAACAATCAATCAGTACCTAAAGTAATTTTCAGTATTTACCAAGAGTCTTTTTTTTAGTACAGGGGGCAATAGGGCAGGTGGCTCAAGTGCCAAATTAGTTTGCTATGCCAGGGAGAAATAATGTTGGTAATAAAAATTAATTAAGTTAATTTTTCAAATTTTTATTTAAATTTTAAATAGAGTTAATTTCAGTAGCGTAGCATACAAGCACCAAGTGTGGATTCCAAATTTGCCACCCCCTTATTTTTGCAATTGATTATAAAAATTGGGGTATGGTAAAAATGCTACTCTTATGGAAAAACACTAACCTTAAGAGAAACTCTGTCATTACGGTGAAGTACTAACAACAACAAATAAAAACGTCATTGCTTATGATCTATTTCATTGTTCTAATTTTACCTACTTAGCTACTTGATAAACTAAGTATTTTGAATCAATGACTATATTACATATCAATTATATAGGTAGGTAGACTTTTGAAAGATTTACAACCCTATTTGATTCAGTACTACAAACCAAATAATGAAAAACTATATTACGTAGGTACCTATAGGTAATCATAAAGCTCGGATATACGGCAGGCTTTCGATGGAGTTCATGCTCTGTGTATAGGTAGATACTAGGTATATGTACATATGTACTGAAGGCAACTACTAGAATTAGAAAAACGGGATGCTTATTTTTTATTTATAAAATCTTATTTTTTTGCATAGATTCCTGGTAGGAGACATCAACATACCTACATAGACATTGGCCGAGAAAAAAAATAGCATTCATTTTCCAAATTCATTGAAACCGTGAAAAACGAACAGAAATAATAATAAGATATCCTTATCTTTAAATATAATAAAATAAATCTCGACAATTTTGATAGAAAAAATATCTCGATCGACAAATATATCTATTTTTGATATTTAAAGTCGAGTTTTAATCGTTATTGTCATGTTAGACCCGAAAGAAATAAAGCGATAATCGATTAAAACACGAGAAAACGGTCGAGAAAATGTTGTCGCGGTTGTCATGCTAGGCCGGCTGCAGTCGTAAATCAATGATCTCAACTATATCTGTTTCATCTCAGCGATGCTAACCCGTGACTACAAGCGGCGGAGAGCCAATTGACCCGCCTCCCGGTACTGCGCAAGGCGGGGCCATGGACTGCTACGTGCCCAATAACCCGCAGTTCGGCGAGTGCTGCCACTCGCTCTGCTGCGATCCGCTGCAGCCGTGCTCGTGTGACCAGCTTAGGGAATTGTCGGAGCAGTGTTGCCAGGTTTGCCAAAAAAAAACGATTTTTTTGTATCTTTCTATACTAATATTATAAAGAGGAAAGATTTGTATTTTTGTATGTTATGAATAAACTCAAAAACTACTGGACCTGTTTTTAAAATTCTTTCACCAATAGAAAGCTTCATTATCAGCGAGTAACATAGACTATGGCATCTACATTGCACCTGTGTGAAGCCGGGGCGCATTTCTAGTGTTAGATATTGACGCGCGAGCATAAGGTTCACTTGATGGTAGGTCAAATGATCCGAAATGATGGAAACCGAAACGCACAATGTGCACTTCACAGTTTTTCCATCTATGAACGGTGATTCGTTACTCGGTCGGAATTTCGATATTCCTCCCACCCGTTCAATGCCCGAAGTTACCAGACGTGGGGAAAACATGCTTACAGAAAATTATTAACAAACAAATTATGAAACTTTACTGGAGTTATAGGGCAATTAATTTAAAAACTACGTTTAGGTATATAACTTTTAAGTATGAAAATACATAAATAATTCTTATATGAGAACCAATTTTAAAGACTCATATTGATCAGTGATTCCCACCCTAATAAACTTATGGTGTAACGACCTATCAGTTGAGACATTGAACAAATTAATTGATATAAGATCTAGCTGAAATCCTTTTCAATAAAACGAAACGCGCATATTGCACAAATATGTAGGTACACGGCAGTGTTAAAGAATTATCGTCTCCAAACAGCTTAGTACCAGAAATGGACGGACGTAAAGAAAAATAGGTCTGAGAATATAATGTATACACATTGTACAGCGATAGGCAAATTATATATAACTAGCAACGCGCCCCGGCTTATCATGGGTGCAATGTAGATGTACTATAAACAAATTATACTATAGCCTACCTATGTTACTCGCTGATAATGTAGCTTTCTATTGGTGAAAGAATTTTTAAAATCGATCCAGTAATTTTTGAGTTTATTCATAACATACAAAAATCCCAAAAATCTTTCCTCTTTATTAATATTAGTATAAAATAATAAGAAAGGTGATGTAGACTATTATTATTTTAGTACTAGTTTACATCAACTATAGACTAGTATTACCTTTCAGAGGTATATAAAAAAAAATTGAGATACGGCTTTTGTCTGATAGCAGCATTATAGTAAGGCGTTTATCCTTCAGCAGGAGCAGGAAAACTGCTGTCCAGAAAATGGCGAGGAGCTGAATGGTCTGGGCGATTCTATCGCTCCGTGTGACGTCACCCTCGGGGATGTGAACGAGCAGGGCTGGCCGTCGGAGGATATGGGCTCCTTTTCCCTCCCCTCGCTGGAACTAGATCCTCTCCCATCGCTCTTCCCATTCTCGCCGTGTCCTGGATATAAGTGAGTCATTCGTGTTATATAGTTTAGGTATATAGTTAGTGTCCATTACAACAAAGTACATAAAAACCTTTACCATTAATAAATCCATACCTACATGTAGGATTACCATATGAGATTGAGATTTCAGGATTTATGGTCTCTTCTCAGAACTGCGGCTGGATTTTTCAAATCCCATTATTATTTACAGGCAAAGGTGATCAGCCTTCTGTGCTCTGCCCGACCAAAACATTTTTTTAAAATCTTTTTTCCCCGGGATTCGAACCCAGGACCTCCGGTGCTAAACGCATCGCGCTTACCACTGAGCCACGGAGGCGGTCGGAATTAAATTATACACTGTATGAAAATATAATATTAGGCTTATCGGCTTGAACATTGCGGTATTTGGAAGGCTGTTCCAGTAATTGTAGTTTTTAAGCTTAGATTTTGTTTAATATTTCCTACCTATTTTTTTTTGCAAAACTTTTCATTTTTGATTCTACTTACCTACGGTAACTACCGTTTAGCTTTCATCATTTTGAAAGAAATTATTATTTTCAATATTAAAAACTAAATCCTAAAAAAAATGCAATTTTATTTAAATTGTGTTGTTCGAGCTAATTCAATGTTTAATTGCTGGGATTTCTATTTTTAATAATACTAGTTTATTAATAGTAGGTAGGTATAAACTTAGAATAAAAATATTTGCTTCGTTACCTACATACCGCTGACTACAAAGTTTATAGTGGATCAGACAGGAATTAAAACATAATAATAACCAGCAGTGGATCCGATTAGGGGATCCGACCGGAAAATAACCCAACGCTACATATTGCCTACAAAATTACTTCATTTAATATACCTACACCTACCTATATACTTTTGACATCAATATAGTAAGAGTTTATACTAATAATATATGTATATACCTACTACGAGTAGGTATGTTAAAATAATTTAAAACTATCATATCAAAGGTATCATTTTAGGACGGAGCAATTATGCTAACCTTACAATTATAATTATTATATTACTTATTTGGTTTCACCTTATAATTATTATTGAAATAGCTAATCCGTAATACAAATTTTGTATTATACATGCCAAAGTGATTGTTTGTGTTCACTCACTATTACATTTTACAGCAAAATTATTAAACCAATTTTGAAGAAATTAAGAAATGTTGAACATTGGAAAAGGATTAAGTTATTACTTGGGAAAGCAATCCAATCTTTCAATATTAAAATTCTAGTATTACAATAAACAAAATACATAAATTAAAAAATACTTTGGCCATTGCGTTATCGTACAAATCGATCGAATGAGAAGTTACATGTAAATTACCTACGGTATAACAAAATTATTGTTTTATGTTTTTTAAATATACCGTATGCTTTTCATCTACATATTGGTTCGCGATAAATAGTTTTTACGTACTAAAAAGACGTATGAAGTTGTTAGAAACGATTATATAAACGTAATGTAAAACACTATTTTTGCTGTTACTAATTACGTATGTATCGAATTTGTGGTTACTATACTTTCATATACATATTTATGCGAAGGAGAAGCTAGCAATTTAGTAGTTACTACATAAGTTACACATTGTATATTCATCCCCTCAGCAGGAGCGCCGGAGGGGAGTGCCGAGAGAGGACGGGAGGGGAGGCCGCGGACGTTCTCCTCTCTTTGAAGCATGCCGTCGTCCATAGCGACTGCACGGAGGGCGTTCACCCACAGGTAGTCGTCTCTTTCACACCCATTTAGTAAACGTTGCGAGACAGAGACGAGGAAGCATGAATCGGAAATGAAATATGAAGGGTGGTTTTAATCAAATTTTAATCCAAACTTGTTGTAGGGCATCACTTTATTAGTTGTGTTGCGGTTTATTATTAATGACAATTTGTGGGTTTTGTGGATCTCAAATAAGAGGTACTGAGTATAAGTATTTGCCTTTTTTTGTCCGAATAGCTTTTTATAGTAGGTACCTACCTATACTTACAATGTAGGTATTTTGATTTGAGGTATCGGCAGGGGGGCAAGCTGACCCTCCTGCCATCAAACCCCCCTGGTTTTGATGTATCAGCTTTCTATCGATTAGATAGGAATTTAAAATATCAATAAATATGTCTCTTGGTGACTTAGAATAATGGGACGTAGCAATGGTTTGATTTAGTTCTTATTACTTAGTTAATGATCTCTTAATATTTAAATGGTGATGGGTTTAAATGGTGACATATGAAATAAACTATTTAATTCTAGACCCCGCTATTGATTTTGATTCCTACGTTTTAAACTGTTTTTTTTTCGAAAGGACACTACTGTTTTTGGCACATATGGCCTTAAAAACTAACTGGATATTTTTGTGTCTAAAAACTATAATTTTAATAATTTCTTATGGCATTCCATCCATACACATACACATTCCATTTACATTAAATAGTAGAGACAATTCAATGTTTGAAATCAAGCCGCTTTACCGTTATGTTACTACTGTGTAGTAAAATGTATCAGATGGTTTGGCAAATTAAAATGCGTGTTACTTGTTCTGTATTTAATGAACGACTTCTCTTTCTGTGGTTTAAATTCTTATATCGTCGTTGCGCCTGCCAAATTCCATATGTGATTTTTTTTGATTTTTGGTGTTCGCACAAAAAATACTCTTCGTTTTATTCTCTATGTGTTACTAAAATCATTTTTGTGATATTCGAACTGGATATGAGTTTAACTAATTCCATATATGTTTTGACCGGTAAGAAAAGCTCCGTATGTGAATCAATAATACGTTTTTCGTAGTCTCCCAAAACTATACAAAAATCACATATGGAACTTGTCAGGCGCAGCGACGATATGTTACATATTATAAGCTTACGTCTATGTAGCACGCGTAGACATGCGTAGCTACACCGCTACGAGTACTGAATAATCATGTGCCTACGCAGTCCTCCCACCTTAGATTACACATAAAATAAAAAAGCCTACGCGCCACCTTGTCAAAAAATCGATTTACAAGCGCCTACATGGCTTACAAAACGACTTACCTCTCTATGCCGAGAACGTCAACTTAGCTTCTTTGGGCACATCATGCGATCACAAATACATGAGCTAGAGAAGCAGTTGATCGTGGGACAGATGCAGGGAAAGCGCTCCAGGGGCCGAATTCCAACTAGATGGTCTAAAAGTATTGTAGAGGCAACAGGGGAAACTCTACAACGATCCATTGAAATGGCGCAGGACAGAAGCAAATGGAGACTACTCACATATGGTCGCGATCCTCATTAGTGAGGGAACGACGAAGAAGAAGAAGAAGACATGGCTTACGTTGGCTGAAAATTACTGTAACAACAAAATTGTAGTTCTGCAAAAGCCCAGATAAAAGTCCGCAACATTCATATTTCATGACATGATCAGTCTTTCCTGCTCGAACGACAACGAAAGAATTTATTTAAAACTTGTTGTCTCATTCGTACCCGGGCGATGTTAAACATAAATCACTGAGCTACGTAGTAAAATGGTTATAATTGGATATAGATGGTGGTGAACAGCGGTAGTGGATATCCATACTACGAGCATTATGCCGGGGCTCCGATCTTCCCAACTATGAGCGTCAACGTATCCATGAATATGACTATGCATGGCTGCCAGCCGGATCAGCTGTGCTCACAGGTCAGATTAATAGTTATCTAATATATACTTCTATATCTATACTAATATTATAAAGAGGAAAGATTTGTATTTTTGTATGTTATAAATAAACTCAAAAACTACTGGACCGATTTTAAAAATTATTTCACCAATAGAACATTAGCTACATTATCAACGAGTAACATAGGCTTTTTGTGTATATTGTGTACATCTACATTGCACCCGTGTGAAGCCGGAGCGCGTTGCTAGTAGTATTATAAAGAGGAAAGATTTGTTTGTTTGTTACGATTTAGGTAAAAACTACTGGACCGATGTTATATGACACAGGAGACAGACAGACTGTCTCCCCGCGAATACGGTTGCTGAAAAGCATCCGAAACGTCGGGATAAAGAATTTAAACAATATAAATAATAAATCGCGTTTTAATCCGGTATACAGTATTTTATTTAAATGAATAAAATACCTAAATCTGGGGGCACGGCAGTGCCCCCGCCAAGTCGAGCAAAAAGCGGCACGGCCGTACTATCCTTTTCTCGAAGTAGTTCGGGCCATTTTCGACCCCCTATAACTTCGTTGTGGATAAAACTAGAATCCTGAATTTTCAGTCACCAAGCAGGCATTGTATAAACTCGGTATATTTCAAATATCATTCTGTTTGAACCAGTAGTTTAAAAATTATAACTAGTCAAAGTTTGATAATTTGTCACTCACTCACTCACTCACTGACTGACCGATCATCAAAACTCTAAGGCACTTCTAGCAGACATAGAAACTTGAAATTTAGAATACAATTAGTGTTTAGTCTATAAATCAAGGAAAAACTACAATATTTTGAAATTTCGGTCCAGTTTTCTAGATATACATTTTTTTTTTGTATTTCTGTATGTAATGAATAACTTAAAAACTACTGGACCGATTTTAAAAATTCTTTTACCGTTAGAAAGCTACATTATCACTGAGTAACTTAGGGTATTTATTACTAGAAAAAAATAGAGATACTTAGAAATCCCTGCTAAAAACAACCCAAGGTGTAAAAAAATTAGCCATAAAATGTCTTTCATCGCATGTGCTGCGGAAAGTATTGATGCTAGAACAAAAAAACGTTCCACAATATTATAGAACATATCAAAATCTACAAAAAATTTCACGAGACCATATTATGTCCAACTATTGTAGTTATGTCACTATAACTAATTTTTACATTAAAAAGTTAATAAAAATGCCGATCAAAATCAGACTGTTATCCATAGCTTTATATTAATTCTTATCCAAATAAACTAAGAAAAGGAATATCTACAAAAAGAAATGAGATGCCATCAAAAACATAAATTGTAAAAAAAGCCAAGTCTTGCAACTCAGTTCTCTCGTAAAAAGTTGTGAGATCCATATACATAATACCAAGTCGGTCAATTTATTCAGTCTCTACTGAAGGATCCTTCTGTCTTAAGTTATTACGTAATTAGGTAACCTAACAACATCTTATAGTGATCATATCAATACCAATATTAAAAAGCTTTGATGTTTAAAATAAAAAGGTTGACTTGGCAATCGCACTAAACTATCTAATTTAATATAATATGTGTTAGTTGTGATACACATTGTGTTTTTAATAAAATTAAAAATATACATTGTGTTTTCATGCGATAGCCGAGTCAATCTATTTATTTAAAACATCAAAGATTTTTAATATTGGTATTGATATGATCACTATAAGATGTTGTTAGGTTAGCTTATTATGTAATAACTTAAGACAGAAGGATCCTTCACTAGAGACTGAATAAATTGACCGACTTGGTATTATGTATATGGATCTCACAACTTTTTACGAGAGAACTGAGTTGCAAGACTTGGCTTTTTTTACAATTTATGTTTTTGATGGCATTATTTTGTCACAAAGAGAAATTAATATTTCATAGAGCATAAATTTGAAAGATTGTTGAGTTTTAGTTATGTATGAAAGGAATATAATCCTAAGAGGAATTAATGCTTGATATATTATATTAAACCCTGAGTTTTTTTTTTTATGTCAGATATCGACAGACGAGCATGAGGTTCACTTGATGGTAGGTGATACCTCAGCCACAGAACATCAGTCAATGATGCGCTGTCGACCTAATTTTTACTTCGAGCATTCGGAAATCCATAGACTGAAACCGAAACGCGCAATATGCACTTCACGGTTTTTCCATCTATGAACGGTGGTTCGTTACCCGGTCGGAATTTAGATATTCCTCCCACCCGATCAATGCCCGAAGTTACCAGACGTGGGGAAAACATGCTTACAGAAAATTATAAGCATGTGCTCCCGGTGGGATTCGAACCCACGACCCATCGATGCGCACGGCAGGTGTTCTTCCGAACGCGCCAACGAGCCCGTCAAGAGTAGGGAAACTTTTGATTGGAATATAGAAATTCCGACCGGGTAACCACCGTTCATAGATGGAAAAACCGTGAAGTGCATTTTGCGCGTTACGGTTTCAGTCTATGGATTTCCGAATGCTCGAAGTAAAAAGTAGGTCGACAGCACATCATTGATTGATGTTCTATGGCTGAGGTATCACCCACCATCAAGTAAACCTCATGCTCGTCTGTCGATATCTAACATAAAACTTTAAAGTATAATTCACTACACTAAATAAACATTATTCCAACAGGTACAATGGAACCAAAACGCAGCCACACCGTCAGTCAACGTGGTGTACCCTCCCGCGCAAAACATCCCCACCACCTATCCCTCCGCCACCTATTCCTTCACAGCTGACTTCCGACCCCCCAACCAATCAGATCCCCTCATCACCGCTTCATCTACTTTCAAACCCATACAGCTACAAAATGCCCAAAAGAATACCCCCAACTATATATTCCAGCAGAAACCTAGCTATAGTTCCCAGAAGAGTCTTGGATCTGTTTTGAAGAGGTCACCGTCGAAGATATACGGACAAGAAGGTCAGAAAGAGATGCCGAATGGGTATTTGATCAATCATCAGAGTCAAATTCATCCACAAGAGTACGGATACAGCTCGTGTCTCAATTCTTCGGGAAAAGTTCAGGTTAGTATGAATGAAAATTTTATTTAGCCACAAAAAATACTCTTAAATTATTCTCATAAATACCCTTGAAAAAAAAGTAATTAATATTGTATTTTATTAGCGCGAGTATCACACATTTAAATAAAATACTTTATACCGGATTAAAACGCGATTTATTATTTATATTGTTTAAATTATTTATCCCGACGTTTCGTCATCTTTCTGTCTCCCCGCGACCACGGTTGCTGAAAAGCGTCCGAAACGTCGGGATAAATAATTTAAACAATATAAATAATAAATCGCGTTTTAATCCGGTATACAGTATTTTATTTAAAAAAAGTAATTAATTACATAATAATAAGAGTATAAAGGGATCATATTCTATTTTTCTTTGATGTCTTTCTAAGATCTTATCCATTTTTATTTCAAAATAATCATAAGTAAATTTATCACAATTTCATTTGCGACTCTTCAGTCTCTTGTTTCGTGTATTCATATTGCATGATTGGTATTTTTCACTTTAATGCATTTTTTTGTTAGACACCGACATACGAGCATGAGGTCTACTTGATGGTAGGTGATACCCCAGCCACAGAACATCATTTTACTTCGAGCATTCGGAAATCCATAGACTGAAACCAAAATGCACAATGTGGTTTTTACATCTATGAACGGTAGTACGTTACGCGATCGAAATTTTGATATTCCTCCTACCTGTGTAATGCCCGAAGTGACCAGATGTGGGGAAGACATGCCTATAGAAATTTATAAACAAGTCGTCCCGGCGGGATTCGAACCCATGACACATAGGTGCGCAAGGTGACAGGTGTTCTACCAAACGCGCCAACGAGCACGTCAATTTTCCCAATGAAGGTTTTAAACCTTCGCGTTTACGTTCACTTTTGTTTAGGTCGGTGCCTTAAGCGGGTCTGATGAGGACGAACAGAAACCGAACCTGTGTCGGATATGCGGCAAGACGTACGCCCGCCCCAGCACTCTGAAGACGCATCTGCGCACGCACTCCGGCGAGCGGCCCTATCGGTGTGCCGACTGCAACAAGAGCTTCTCGCAAGCTGCCAACCTCACCGCGCACGTGAGGACGCACACTGGACAGAAACCTTTTAGGTTAGACCAAGATATCTTTAGTATCCTATGCAGTGGCGGCGTCAGACCTAAATTTTATGTGGGCAAGATTTATTTTTTGGGCCCTCTGCCAGTGCAAAAAATGGCTTTTTTGGCAATTTTTTTCTAAAGTAGTGCATAAATTTTCGGGGCCCGAGGCCCCCTGGTTCGCGAGGCCGTAGGCGGTGGCCCACGTCGCCCACGCCTTACGCCGCCAATGATCCTATGTATCAAGGATGGCGCTGGATCATAGGAAAGCTGTCGACCTTTATTCAAACACAGTGGCGGTACACATTTCCACATAGTCAACAATTTTCTATACTTAAATTAAAATATATAGAGTCCGATTACTGATTCGGGATGGCGAACTGGGTGTTTTGCTATAGGGTATATAGCAAAACGAAACAAAATTGAATGTACTTTTGGGTACGAATGTATTTTTGGGCTGGAGCGCCCCAGTACCAATTGTCTCCTTTTGACCGCATACAAAAAAGGGCATCTCGAATCGTTGGTGACCGAGACCTTACCGAACGGCTTGATCCGTTAGCTCTTAGGAGAGACGTCTCATCCCTGAGCGTCTTTTACCGCATCTACAACGGGGAGTGTTCTAACGAAGTATTTGACATCATCCCAGCTGCCGACTTCCATCATCGCACTACACGTCACAAACAGTCCTATCACCCTCATCACCTCGATGAATGGAAGTCGAGCACGATACGGTTCACGCGCAACTTCATTCCACGTACAACTAAACTGTGGAATGAACTACCGCCTATAGTGTTTCCATCCGATTACGACCTCGTTACTTTTAAAAAACGAGCCTATAAATTTTTAAAAGGCCGACAACGCATCTAAGACCCTTGAGTCACGGATGTCCATGGGCGGTGGTGATTACTTACCATCAGGTAACCCACCTGCTCAGTTGTCCGCTCAGAAATAAAAAATAAAAAAAAATTTACAATGTAAGGGAAGAGGGAAAAATCATCGGCAAGATCTCTGTAAGACATTATAAAATCGTTCTACAGAATTCTTTTTGATTTCTATAAGACACGTAAAAAGAAAACTGGTCCCCAAATTTTTCGCCCCTAAAATCTACCGCCCTAGGCTCAAGCCATAGATCACCTGTGGCTCAAGCCTACTCAGTCTGCTAGTAAATCCGCCACTGTTCAAACATTTAAAAAACTCTTACCTCAATTTTATCTTGAGGGCTGAGTTTTTATCAAAAAATATCCACGTTACTTTATAAAAACCTTTACAAATCCTTACTCACCTCGTTGCAAAACTGCGTTACACATACCTAAATCTTTTTGGTTTTTTTTTATTAAAACAATTTAAATATAAGGTAATTTGAGACAGCTTAACATTGCGATATATTATACAGAAAAGGGTTAATTTTTAATTAGTACAATATTTATTTTATAATAGGATTGTTGGTTCGATTGATTAAAAATTTAGTTTTTCTTTAAATATGCGATATACTTATGTATGAAAATAAAACGTATTGATCTTTTTTTTATAAAATAAATAATTGCAGGTGTCCCATTTGCGACCGAAGGTTCAGTCAGAGTTCCAGTGTTACAACCCACATGAGGACGCATTCGGGAGAACGACCATATCAGTAAGTCTTTTACAGCTTCGTTTTGCATCAATAAACAAATAAACAAATATGGTTACAAAAAAGCGTTAAAATAATAGATTATGTGAAAAGTATAAACGATTAATGTAGGAACCTACTATCATGAATTATGGGTATATATCATGACAAACTTCTAGTACGCTCTGAAGTTGCTGCGCGTAGGGTTTACAGTCAGGCACATAATATTGAAGTATTTTTAATATTGTTCTTACTAAGTGATATGACATTAATTTCTCACTTATAAATTATATAGGTACAAATAATAAATAACACCTATATTTTGCTACTGCGACGCGACTCTTGTCAAGTTCAAGGCGTAAGGCGTACTAGAAGTTTGTCGCGATTTAAATAATTATATATATAAAAAAAACAATGAGTAAAACTAAAGTCGTTTTTGAATGATGTGCCTGCTAAAGACGAGGATAGCCAAAATAGAGAATAGATTTTTTCCATTGGGAACTCTATATTTTTATTTCAGGTTAATAGCCATTAACTTTTAAAACAAAAATGTTATAGCGTTATTCGTGTTTATAACGTGCGATAAAACGGTAAACACGGCTTCAATCTTTCTCCTCAAGATCACAGTCAATTAATAAGTCATAAAAATCATAATCTATTCGGAACTGACCTTACCTCAAATAACTGTTGAACGTATTACTTCAAATTGATGTAGAAGTCGACGCCACAAACCAAGTCCCACGGCGAAGTCCGGAACTAAACGTGCCAGCTCCGTCATCTAGTTGTTTGTCAGGAATGTGCGATACCAGTTTATTACGCTCAAAATAAACCTTTCACGTTGTTATATGCATGATTTCTGTATACAATAACATTATTTTATTAACTCCGCGCAAAGAACTCCCGGAAAGTAAATAGTTGCACAAATATTTAGTATCGAAACTCTAAACTGACTTCGTTAATAATCATGACTTTTTGTATGGAAAACGAACCACCTTAACAACATTTTGATACGCGACACAAGCGCCGCGGCTATCTGACTTGAGTGGTGGCTAGAATCAGCATTGGCGCGTATATAAAAATTACCATATTTTTAAAGACCGGCAACGCATCTGCAAGTCCTCTGGTGTTGCAGATGTTCATGGGTGGCGGTGTTCGTTTGCCCCCTATTCTATAAAAAAAGGACACTACATAATATGTCAACGTACGAACGTTGATTCCTCTCCCCGCAGATCATATCGTTCATATTTTTGACAACCTTATGTTAATGTTATATTTTTGATATACTAGATGTCGATCGTGTAAAAAGGCGTTCTCCGATAGTTCGACGTTGACGAAACATCTACGAATCCACTCCGGAGAGAAGCCATACCAGTGCAAATTGTGTTTACTCAGGTTTGAACTTCATTCAGTGTTATCTTCAACATTGATCGCCAAGACTTTTATGAATTACTAGAGAAGCTTTTTTTATGTCAGATATCGACAGACGAGCATGAGGTTCACTTGATGGTAGGTGATACCTCAGCCACAGAACATCAGTCAATGATGGGCTGTCGACCTAATTTTTACGTCGAGCATTCAGAAGACTGAAACGCGCAAAATGCACTTCACGGTTTTTCCATCTATGAACGGTGGTTCGTTACCCGGTCGGAATTTAGATATTCCTCCCACCCGTTTAATGCCCGAAGTTACCAGACATGGAGAAAACATTCTTACAGAAAATTACAAACATTTTGTCCCGGTGGGATTCGAACCCACGACCCATCGATGCGCACGGCAGGTGTTCTACCGAACGCGCCAACGAGCCCATCAAAAGTGAAACGAGCTTCAATTTAATTCAACTTATTTTTAAAGATCGTCAAAGAATACCAAAAAGTTTGCATGTGTTTAAACTTTAAATGCTACTGTCAATAAAAGGTCCGTTGTTAGTATTCAAAATTGTGCAAATATAAGTTCTTCGAGTTCTAAAGGAAAAGTGGAACTCATTCTATGTCTGACAGTAAAATAAGCGATTTTTTTTTATTGGTAAGCAGGTGATCTGACTACTATAATATTGGTACTACATTTCTTTCCTACATTACATAATATGATCTATGGATTTAGGGTTTTGATTTATTTGTATACGTTATTAATAAAAGTATTATAATATTTAAATATATTTATTTCTTATCCAGGTTTTCCCAATCCGGCAATTTGAATAGGCATATGCGGGTACACGGCAACATGTCGGGTGGCATGCTCGGCTGACATATGCACTGTTGCACCATGCGCGCATGCAGACTGAATATATAGTTGATACGACAATACAGTTGAAGTCGTTTAAAAAAAGACTATAAAAGTGATAATAGATAATGTACGTAACGTACTCTATTTTTATGGGATTCCATCATTATTCGTAACGTTATTCATTTTACGAGTATCATAGACAATCCGCGTAGAAAATCGCTGATAATGTAGCTTTCTATTGGTAAAAGAATAAAGGTCGAGTATTATTTCAGTTAAATCGTAACAAATAAACAAATCTTTCCTCTTTATAATATTAGCATAGATAGACGTCATCGTTCATAATTGTCTTTCGAATTTTGTAAAGAGAAATAGATCTAATATATATAATAAACTGCAAGTCCGCCACACATTTGTGATTTTCCATATAAAAGTAAACTCAAATTATAAGGTGAAAGCTGATCCCTTCACCTAAAGATCTCAAAGCTTTTGTAAAGGGTTGCGGGAGGTAGATCCATTGTAGCCACGTTAAGTAACGTTATATTCACAAATAAATAAGTATTAAAGTATAAAGAACAGTATTAAGTAAAGCCAAATTATAGATATACGATTTTATACATATATGTAAAGATCTCAGTAATCGTAGTAGGATAGGTAGTTTGATTAAACATGACCAAATATAGTCAAAAATAAATGTGTAGATAGATAGATAGATAAAACGTTTATTCACAAACACAGTACCTACAACATGACAACAGCTTAAACTATAACTAAATCTACGCTAGTACAGTCAAGTCGCAATGAGCACTGCGGTTGCGAATAGGAACTGGCTCAGCATATGCTGTGACACTTTCATGCCACAACGCTGTTACACGTGTAAGTACTTATAATTTTTATATAGGTACCTATGTAACTTTTTGTTTTAGTTAAGTTTAAATTGACAAAATTTTATTGTACGAACCTATTAATTACTTAGGATATTGTACTTGGGTACTTGGTAAACCAAAAGTAATGAAAAGCTTGATTCTACACCCGGTAACTTACGCAGAAGTTTAAAAATTGCAGTTAAGATTATAACTTGTAAAAACAATTTTATCAAATCTACATAATACGCTCCAGCTATGTACGTAAGGTACTTTTAAATATTCATTATTAACAGTCCAATGTTACCCAAGCTGGCTGTATTGTACATAATCTTACATATTTGTAAATAGTAACTATTAGGTAGCATTTGTAAAGTACTTAATATGCATTCTAGTCACTTAAATATGTTATTTTTAAGATTAGCACATTTGGTTGTTTTTAATATTATAATTTTAGAAAGAAATGCGGCATCTTAAAATTATTGTTTTATTAAGTTTATTTTGAAACTGGCTAAAAAGCTTTATTTATAAATATCTATTTTGAAAGTTCTGCTTGGCTTAACGTTAAAATCTTAATCATTAGGCAAAACTTGTTTTATAATAGTTAAATAAAAAATATTGTTATTATATAATGCGTGTAAAATATTCTGTATTAGATCAATAAATTGCAAAATCAAATAACCAAATAAATATAAATTATAAGACCTAGTTTGTTGTTTTCTTTCGCTTCAGTACTATTTATCTAATAGGCTTATTGAAAAAATATTGATATATTATATACCTATACATCGATATAACCATATTTTTGAGCAATATTAAATTT
Organism: Anthocharis cardamines; assembly: GCA_905404175.1. Classification (NCBI taxonomy): domain Eukaryota; kingdom Metazoa; phylum Arthropoda; class Insecta; order Lepidoptera; family Pieridae; genus Anthocharis; species Anthocharis cardamines. The sequence continues at coordinate 785,644 of FR989972.1, read as the reverse complement.
TCCGATATATTGATGTATAAATGCTCGAATTAGATATAAATTAGTATCGAAAAGGTATAAAATATAAGGTGCGCGCGGCTTTATGTGTGGGTAAACCTTGTATATATACCTACCACTGTATACTATGTGGGTACAGTCTAGTAAAAAATACAGTTAATTAAATCAGTGGCGGATTCACACATTTCTAAGGCGTAGGCTATTATATATATTACAGGCAAAAAAGCGATAAAGATATGGTGACCTGACGACGACTGCCACACAAATTAAAGCAAAATAGAAATGGACGCACACGTGGTGCCGCGCGCAAAGATGAGTTGAACTCTCTATAGGATAATTATATACTAATTACTAGACAGCGATCATTCGATATTTATTTTCATTTCTGAGATCCTTATCCTATGATTATAAAATATAAGTAATATGTATTGTAATATTATTGATTTACCATATTGTATCGAATACTTATTCACAACTTTGAAATTTGATAATTTCTACAATTAACCAAGCTTGAAAATATAAAAACAGACGAGTAGTTTTTAATGGTTACACTTTTTTATTTATGTTCCTTGTATTGGTAAAAAATTGAAAAAAAAGGAAACGCTTGTATCTTTGTGGTATTGGAATACAGATAACCTACTTTTCTAAAAGTAATGTTACTGATCTGTGTTGCAATGCGTTGTTTATGGTATTCTTGACACGGATCTGAGTCTGACACTTTGTGTCATGTTTAGTTTTGCCTTTAGGTATTCCAATTTCCATTTTTATTAGAATTTAATCATTCAGTTAATGTTAAGTCTTAACTTGTTATAATTTTAGTTTTACTAATGTCATCAATATAAGATACTATTTTATAGTTCAACAGTTTAAGAGTTTTTCGTTTATATATGAACAGTGTTATTACCTTGCTAACTTCTTCGATCCTATTTTCTTTTTAAATAATAAAATGACGGAGAATTCCGCTGATGATGGAGATTTTAGGCGAAAGGACTTCATTTGCGGCGTAGTAGAAGGTACGTTTATTTTTAGAAGTGCTAACAAATGGTTCTTCTCGTCATATAATACATCGTCAGGTACTTATATATTGCATTAGAAATGCCGGTGCTAATGACCTGTTTCTATTGTAGGCTTTTACGGTCGTCCCTGGACTACAGAGCAAAGGAAAGATTTATTTATCAAGTAAGTGTTGATTAAGCATATGAAATTGTTAGTTCTATTGATTTTTAATCCAATATTATTGTATCGAAATTTGTGTCTAATAATCACTTACCTAATACCTGAAAAACAATAGTTGTTTATGTCTTGCTTGACTGCCACACTTCTAATTATGGTATTCGTGATAATAATTATTGTAAAACTATTAGGTTCTTGGCAACGCTTGTCTGTATACAAACTAAATATTGCTTGAATGTTGACATGTATTGTATAATCATTCCCAATGATCAATAATATTATAGCAGTATTTTTTTTTTGGAATCAAAAATTATGGTAAAAGTTCTAAATATGTTTAAAAAAAGAATAAAATATTATCATAGTACCGATAAATTTTTGTTGATACTTTTTATATCGAAATAAAATATAGATCCTGCAAGTCTGTTAATTAATTATCAATAAGGGAATAGATTATCTGAAATAGATGTTTGAATTATGAAGTCTATAGGCACTAGTCTGCTTCTTCCTGCCATTATCCTACTATCTGCCCATATTTTATAGGTCTGCACATAATATTGTCCTTCCATTTTATTCTATCAGCCATCAATTCAGTACTCACATCTTTCATACACATCATTTGTCATGCAATCCATAAGCATAGAATAGAAATTTATCTTTTAAATTAATTCATTACTTTGCAATTAAATATGACTACATTTTAGGCTAAAAAAATGGGGTATGGACATGTATGTATATGCTCCGAAAGATGATTACAAGCACCGGGCGTACTGGAGGGAATTGTACACTGTGGAGGAAGCAGAACACTTAACATCTTTGATATCAGAAGCCAAGGCTCAGGGGATAACTTTCTGCTATGCACTGTCGCCTGGTCTTGACATAACATATAGCAGCCAGAAGGAAATCACTACTCTTAAAAGGAAGTTGGAACAGGTTTGTGAAGGTTTTACGTCATATACTTTTATTTTCTTAGTAAGTATTTAATATTAATAACCTTTTTGATTTATTTTAATCCCCTATAGATAATATTGTCTTTTATTAACGCGAGTATCACACATTTAAATAAAATACTGTATACCGGATTAAAACGCGATTTATTATTTAATTGCGGTAAAGCATCCGAAACGTCGGGATAAATAATTTAAACAATATAAATAATAAATCGCGTTTTAATCCGGTATACAGTATTTTATTTAAATCCCCTATAGATTTTAAATATTTCAAGAAGTTACCTTATCAGTTTATGTTTAGTTTTTTAAGACAAGTAAAGGCAAACTAAAATATAAGATATCTAGATAAATTATATGTATTTTGACAACAACAACTTTGATAGAAAAGATATCTCAACCAACAAATATGTCTATATTTGACATTAGAAGTCGAGTTTTATGTGTAAGTTTTATGTTAGACCCGAAAGAAATAAAGCGATAATCGATTAAAACACGAGAAAGCGGTCAACAAAATTTTGTCGCGGTTGCCAGTACTTTTCAAGACATCCTAAGTTTATTGAGTTTTTGTTAAAGGTATCACAGTTTGGGTGCACATGTTTTTCACTTCTGTTTGATGATATTGAACCTGAGATGAGTGAAGCGGATAAGCAGATATTCCAGAGCTTTGCACATGCGCAGGTAATTTTTGAAGTTTGAATTTTTTTATGTGTGGGTCACCAGATATCAAATGATGATTCTAGTGCCCTTTTGATGCTAAAAATTTATTTTGTTGTCTGGCTTTTATTGTTACTGGTATCAAAACCTAAATTTATTCTTCAAAATTCTTTTTTTCTTTGTAGGTGTCTGTAACAAATGATATCCATCAACATCTTGGCTGTCCTCGCTTCCTTTTGTGTCCAACCCAATACTGTTCAACGCGGGCAGTTCCCACTGTGAACAGCTCAGAGTATCTGAACACCTTGGGTACCAAGCTATCACAAGAAATAGATATAATGTGGACAGGTGAGTTCACTCATATCTATTTTATACTGAATATAATTAAAGGGGTACAGTTGTACGGAGAACTCTGGTTCGAATTCCAGAGACAAATTAAATATTTTCCGTCGGACAGAGTTGACTGTTTTTCTTATTTTATTTTTTAAATATTGAAATAGGAAAGCGTTTGTTTGCGATCACACCTGATCTTAAGTGTTGATGCAAACTAAGGTGGTAAATCACGCTTGCCTATGAAAAGCCTATTTACCCTTGACTTAACGAGCCCAATATTATAAGTCTCTGGAAAAACAGACAATGGTAGGGAATTCCAATCTTTGGCTGTTCGCACTATAAACGAGGAGGCAAATCATACCTGTACGAGCTTTCGGTACATCAACCAAGTAAGGATGATACCCCTCCGTACGTCTAGATGTCCGATGAAGAAAAGGAATCGGTGGAATGAGATTGAAGCTCAGATGCACATTCACCGAAATGTAGACGATAAAATACCGAAAGACTAGCTATTCAACGACGGTACTCCAGAGGTAAAAGTCGGCTATTAGCAGGAATTCGCCTTAAATGTGCTTGCCAAGCCTAGACGGACAAAATATGCTGTATATTATCTTTGTATGTGCGTGTGTTTGCTGTGAATAAATGTCTATCTATCTATCTATATTCAATACTTCAGGTTCAATTCCCGCAAATGACACTTTTGAAATAAGCGTGTATGAGTTATTGTATAAACAAGCCCATGTTGTGTCGAGGTCATTGCCCCATCTATAGACTTTCCATTCGTACAAACACGATGACTCATATACACGCGTCTATAGAATTTTGAAATCTTTCAAGTATTTTTTATTTTCGTAAACAACTTGTATTTTATTTTATGAAATAATTTACTACTTTAGTTTCACACTGTTTCATTTCCTTTTGCTTTTTGATCTATCACGCAATTGGTTGCCTGGAAGAGATCACTGTTTAGTGATAGGGTCGCCTTTTTCACGCTACATTGTTTGGTTTTTTTCTGTATATTGATTATATTTAAATGTATAAAAAGGAAATAAATAAATAAATGAATATTTGCAGCGCAGCCCATAATTTGGCTCTTAATTTATATTTTTACTTTTAAAAAATATAGTTCCATAAGACATCACTTGATCGTGTTGCCTTACGTTAGCTTAAAGTGAACCAGGTCTAGCCCTAAAAATCAGTTCCAACTAGACCATATACAATATACATACTTAATACTGATAAATACTTTCAAGTATTCAACCTTGGTATATTTACTGACTCGTACTTGGAAGCCCTGGTACTGGATTTGGCAAGTATATCAATTTGTAGGTCCAAAGGTGATATCGAAAACGTTGACGACGGAATGTATAGAGGAGATAACTCAAGTGCTGCGCCGCCCGCCGGTCATATGGGACAACTTGCACGCCAATGACTATGATCAGAAGAGGATATTCTTAGGTAAATATAACATTATTTTATATATCGCCGGCTTGATTATCAAACATCGTATCTCCATTTGGTCGAACTTTACAGGAGGAGGAAAAAACTACAAACAGGTCAAACATTCCGTGGACATACGTAGTTTTATTTTTTGTAAATACCAAAACACTAAAAACAATTAGTAGATACGAGTGATTCCATCGTATTCGTTACGGTATTTTACACAAGATGGCATCAAAAATTATAAAAATCCAAAAATACTAAATAATATAATAGTGTTTATAATATATTAGTGATCCACCCCGGCTTTCGCACGGGTGCAATGAAGCATACATAAAAAGCCTATGTTACTCAATGATAATGTAGCTTTCTATTTATGAAAGAATTTTTAAAATCGGTCGAGTAGTTTTTGAGTAAAATCATAACAAACAAACAAATCCTCTTTATTATATTAGTATAGAAAAATAAAATAAAAAATTGTGTGTGTGTACCAGAGTACACAGGTAAGAAGTGAAACTTCTTTGCGACATATCATTTTTGTACTATTTGCAACTTCACGAAAATGGGGTAGATAAGGCTTAAGCCTTAAGAAAAAAGATTTTATCACTTTCAAATTAATATATTGTTATTCTTATTTCAAACCAAACTTCAAAACTAATATATTGTTGTTATTATTATAATATATTACATTATATTCTTTATCATCACTATACTAAACTTTGATAAAAAAGCAACATGGCGCGTAACCGAAAAACGTGATGATACTTACAAAATTTCTCCCATACGTCGATAAAGAAGTTTCACTTCAAAAAGTATTGATAAAAAAAGCTATACTGATGTGTAACATTCGCAGGCCCGTACTGCGGCCGGTCGCCCGAGCTGATCGCGCTGCTGCGCGGCGTGCTGACCAACCCCAACTGCGAGTACAACGCCAACATGATCCCCATCCGCACGCTCGCGCACTGGGCCAGCTGCAGCCTGGACGCGCCGCCGCACAGTCAGTATACACTACACTATGGTTGATGAGGATTCCTCTTCCTCTTAAGGGCCTATGTCGATGAGGCTCGCAGGCCGACAAATCGCTCTATTGAATGTGAGCGAGCGAGATTGAAATATTTACTTGAGACATGTAAAAAAAAGAGATAGCTGTAGCTTGAACGCGCTCGGAATAAAACAACGTATGTGCCAAAACTAATTCATTTCATAACTTTATAATGCTTTATTTGATTAAAAAACTGTTTTGAGGAAACTTAAAGACATTTATTCTACACCCTTTAAAATAAATTAAATTAAATAACTCTTTGTCGTTATGTCTTGGGATCCAAAAAAGTGTAAAAATAGACATAACTTCACTTTTATTTTCTATCGAGAAAATTTCATTGAAACATGTTTTCCTTTTCAGCGACACTGCGAAATATAGTCAAAAAACAAATTCCAAAATTTCATATCAATAATCCACAGCCTGATCAAGTTACACGTCATAGAAAAACCGCATTTTTCTCAACATATCCTCTTAAGGTGGTTCGTTTTCCATACAAAAAGTCATGATTATTAACGAAGATTTTTAAATAACCCTTTCACGTTGTTATATGCATGATTTCTGTATAAAATAACATTATTTTATTAACTCCGCGCAGAACTCCCGGAAAGTAAATAGTTGCACTAATATTTAGTATCGAAACTCTAAACTGACTTCGTTAATAATCATGACTTTTTTGTATGGATCACGAACCACGTTAATGCGGAACTTCATCATTTTCCTCATCCGTTTCCACAAAATAATTTTTAATAAATTCCTCATATTGACAGAAATTTTAAGCCGAAATGATGAACTTTATGAAGTGTTCCTCCATCAAGTGTTCCCAGTGAAGATTTTCTTATCTTAAAAATATACAAAAGTTTTGTCTTAATTCTAAAGGCTTATTATATATTGTGCCCAAAAAGAGTATTTGTATTATATTGTTATTTCTCCTCCTCTTCCTCTTCCTCATAACACATTCTCATCCTCTAAAAATTCCTAAAAATATATCCTCACAACTACTTCCTCATCAACCCTACTATACACTCGCAATAACCAGTAGCGTAGCCAATGCGGTTGCATGGCTTCATTAGCTACCTTTATTTCAAAATACTTTTTCGAGGATACCCTCATAAAAGTTTCAAAAAAGCCACAAGGAAATAGTGCGATGTTCTAAATTATAATATTACAACAAACTCACGCACATACAAAAGTAACAATGGACTAGTGTTGAGTAGGACATACAAGAGGCGGTACATTTGTCCCGGACATGACGTCAAAATGTTAGAGCGGCTCAAAATTATAGAATGTACTACTTCAAATTTTATGTCGCGCTAGTCTTTTCTCGATGTATTTGAGTCCTAAATAACCATAAAAAAAACCATCAAATGTCATAATATTAATATTATACGCCTTATAAACTTCATACGCCTCGCCTCATTTGAAGTGGGACATTGTACTGGCTCAGAGTGAAAAAGAGGCTACTCTTACAAACTCTTTTTGAAGTCCTGTGCTACCCAACACTACAATGGACAAACATCAAGGACAAAAAGGATATAAAAAAGTACAGTTAACAACTTTAAAATTTAGGGACTGTGAACGTTAACTTTCCAGATGAGGCAGTATCGTGGGATATAAAGTTGGAAAGGGAGAGCGAGCAAGGTGTGTGTGAAGACGACGCGCCTCTCGCTCTCGCGAAACACGTGTATCATCACCGGCAGGCTCTTAGGTAAGCTCTCGTGTCGTGTTTCATCACTCGATGAAATGTCTGATAGTCATATAAATATAAAAAATCTATCACTAGCGATCCGCCCCAGCTTCGCTCGGGTGCAAAAAACCTCGCTTATAATGTAGCTTACTGTTGGTGAAATAATTTTTAAAATCAGTCCTGTAGTTTTTGAGTTAAATCGCACCAAACAAACCTTTCTTCTTTATAATATTAGTATAGATGTATAATTAATTCATAATTTAGTTAAGGTTATACTCAAGTACGTGTTACTCAAATCGCTAAAATAAAGAATCGCTACCACTGTTAAGTTACAAATCTGGGAGCATGGCAGTGCAAAATGGCAATATCATACCATATCGATATATCACAAAAATATTATCGAGTCAAAACCTCCACTAGCACTGCTAAAAAAAGCATACTGTAAACAGATATGGAACAAACGATTGATAATCGCTAAACTTTTGCCAAAATGTTTGAATGGTTAATGGCGTCAGTGCAAACTGTACTACTGATTTCGATATACACATTGTATATCGGTTATATAACCGTTAGTGGCAAAAGTATTTAATAATCACATGATTATTTTTTTTTTATTTTTTTTATTCTAGAATAGGTAAGCGTTTGCCCGCCATCTCACCTGATGGAAAGTGCTGATGCGGGCTATGATGTTAAGACACGCTTACCTAGGAGATGCCTATTAATTCGAGACTTAAAAAGAGCCATGTTGCATTGCTCAGGAAAGACAGACGCAGGGAGAGAGTTCCAGTCCTTAGCGGTTCGCAATAAAAAAGAGGAAGCGAAGCGCCCTGTGCGAACATGTGGTATCTCCACTAGGTAAGGATGGAACCCCGCCGTGCGTCTGGATGTCCTGTGATGAAACGGAGATGGTGGAATTAGTTGGTGCAGCTCGGATGCACATTCACCAGAATGCAACCTGTAGAAGACCGATAGACTGGCTACTTTTCGCCGGTGTTCAAGGGATAGTAGTCGACGATCTACAATGTCTGGGTCGTCAATTAGGCGTTTGGCACGTCTTTCAATTGCATCCAGAGCCCCAAGGTGAGATTTGGCTGAACCTGCCCAAAGGTGAGAGCAGTACTCCACACAAGAACGGACTTGAGCTTGATATAGATTTAAAAGCTGCCTAGGTGTGAAGTACTGCCTGACCTTCGCTAATATGCCTAGTTTTTTCGCAGCAAGTTGGGCTTTGGATTCTATGAACCTTCCAAAGTTGAGAGTCGGTGATAAGGTGACACCCAGCAACTCCAGATGGTCGGTGATTTCCACAGCTACATCCTGGAAAGATGGAGTGTGGTCAAAAGTGCTCCGTTTGGCGGTAAAAAGACACGCCTGAGTCTTGGCAGCGTTGAACTGCACCAAGTTGGCGTCGCCCCAATCAGACACTTCACGCAGGGTACTATTTATACGTTCGACCATAGCTTTCCGTTCTACCATTATTTGTTCCTTTGAAGCACGAGCGTTAGATAAGTATGACTCCGCAACTGTGCTGTCGTCTGCATAACTGAATATATTGGGTCGGAGCATATCATTTATATGTAACAGAAACAGCGTTGCGGAGAGAACTGACCCCTGAGGTACCCCGGCATTAATAGCCATTTGATCTGATGAGCAGCCGTCAACCACTACTCGGATCGATCGTTCGCTCAGGAAGTCCTTTATCCAAGCCGTGAGGAAGGGGGTTATGCCGTATGAAGGAAGCTTGCTAAGAAGGCTTTCGTGCCAGACTTTATCGAAAGCCTTCGAGATATCAAGGGAGACGGCAAGCGCTTCCCCGTGATTCTCGACGGCTTCTCCCCATAGGTGTGTGGCGTGCACTAGAAGATCGCCAGTCGACCTTTTTTGGCGAAAACCGTACTGTCGGTCGCTTAAAAGGTCGTTGGCTTCTAGGTACGCGAGGAGCCGATAATTCAATATACGCTCCATAGTCTTGCAGAGTATGGAGGTTATTGAAATCGGTCGATAGTTTGAGGGGTCTGCACGAGTTCCCTTTTTTGGTATGGGCTGTACGTTAGCAAGCTTCCAGGATTTAGGAACAATCCCTGAATTAAATGATAGACGGAATAGACGTGTCAGAACAGGAGATAACTCGGCTGCACAGGTCTTGAGAACTATCGCTGGTATTCCGTCAGGTCCACTGGCTTTATTCACATCTAGGCTACGTAACTCTTTTAAAACAACTTTTTGCGTTATGCGAACTTCAGGCATAAGATATTTTTGTTGAGGTATGCAGGGTGGAGTTCGGTTCGCGGAGTCTAGACGAGAATTATTCGCAAAAAGAGTGGCAAAAATGTTAGCCTTCTCCTTAGCGGTGTGAGCCAGTGTTCCGCCAGGTTTTATCAGCGGCGGTAGCGAAGGGCGAGAAAAGTTCGATTCTACAGCTTTGGCAAGTGACCAGAATGATTTGCTACCCGCAGGGTGAGATGCTAGCCTTTCCCCAATTCGCTGTATTTGATCGAATCGAGCTCTTTTTAATGCCTTCTTACATGACTTGGCAGCTTTGTTAAATATTTTCTTTTTAGCACCAATATCCGGAGATTTGCAGCAGCGAGCATCGACCCAGGCTTTGTATGCATTTTGCTTAATCATTTCAGCATGAGCACACGAAGCATTAAACCAAGGTCGTGCTTTATTGTCAACTGATACATCTGAAAACGGGATGAAATATTCCATACCCAGACGTATCACGTCGACAACAGAATCAGCGCAGCTCGACGGGTCGGTGGATGAAAAACAAACCTGCCGCCAAGGAAAAGATGCATAAAAATGCCGCAACTCATCCCAGTCTGCTAACTTGTATCGCCACATTCTCCTCGTACCCTTCACCGAGTCGTCTGGAGGAGAGTATGTCGATACAGATTTCACCAGACAGTGGTCGGATGTACCGAGTGGGGCAGCAACCGTTACCACGTATCGGTCTGGATCTGTTGTTAACAGAAGGTCGAGGCAGTTGGCAGTGTGATGAACAATATCCGGTATTCGAGTTGCTTCAGTGACAAGTTGGGAGAGGTTAAGAGCAGTTGCAAAATTAAAGGCCTCTCTCCCAGCAAAGTCGGTCTTCAGAAACGGGAATAACCAATCCTCATGACATGCATTGAAATCTCCCAAGAAGACAAGTTGAGCGCTCGGATACTGAAACTGAACAATATCTGCCACTTCGCTGAGGTAGTTAAATAACTTAGTAGTCTCAGGGTTGCCAGTGTGTGATCGGTAAACACAAGCGTAGACGATTTTGTCGACACCCAAATCCACCAAAATCCACAAAATAGAGAAACTGGTCTCTTCAAGATGACGGAGGCGCTGAACACAGATGTCGTCGCGTACATATACACACGAGCCGGCTTTGGGGTGGAATTTGTGTTCAAGAGAGTATCCTGGATACGTTAGGTATGAAGCGTCATCCGGGCATCTTATTTGCGTCTCGGTTAGAAATAGCAAGTGAGGCCTTTCAGTCTCTAGGTGATGATGGACTGACTGGAGATTAGAGTGCAGACCTCGAATGTTACTGAGGTGCACTTTCAGAGAGAGGTCGTGCAGCCGCTGTCTAGACTTGCTACTTTTATTGGACTTTTTCATATTAAGTAAGAATTTAATAGGCTTTGGGTAAAAAATGGCAGTTGGTTGAGACCTTACGAGTGGAACCACCCTAATGTACTCAGACACTGCACTGATGGGAAACTAGTTTGGAGACTGCGGGGACGCCCGGAACCCCCCGGATTATTAAATACTTAAGACAATATCTTTAATTAGGTATAATTATTTGCTTGCAATATTCTATATAATACTAGCGACCCGCCCCGGCTTCGCACGGGTCTAGATTTTTTTGACAAAAAAGCAGGGTTGTATGTATTATTTAATGCCACATAATAAAAAAATAAAAACAAAAAAAAATCTTCCAAAAATAAAATAATTTTTTTTAAGGGTGAACAACCCTTATCACTTAGGGGTATGAAAAATAGATAGTAGCCGATTCTCAGACCTACTGAATACGCATATAAAATTTGGTAAGAATCGGTCGAGCCGTTTCGGAGGAGTATGGCAACGAAAACTGTGACACGAGAATTTTATATATTAGATTTATCTTTCTTCTTGCTTTTATTAAAACTGTATTTTATTGCATTACAAAAAAAAATGTAACAAAATGTTTTTTTTTATTATTATAGACAAGCGATAATCGAATGGTTGCCGGAGTTCTCGATACCGAAGACTGCACAAGGACCCGTCATAAAACCGCAGCCAACAGGTAATGTTTTTTTATCTATACAGAATGTTATAGCATTATAATATTATCAGAATTTGCACAACTGTTAAGAATGTATGTTCTTTTTTAGATAATAAGTTTTATTAAAAAGAGTTAAAATATTTTAGTAAAAGACACAGAAAAGGGATATTTTTTATTGCACGAAAAATGAAGAAAGAAAAAAAATTTCACACAACACTCACAGAACATAACACGACACCAGCAATATATACTACGCTAATTTGAAAAAGTATATTTTACGCCAGATGCAGTTTAAAGAAAAATTGTGATAACTAGTTAAATTATCTTAAATATTAGATATTATATACGTATAACTTTTAAATTAAATATATAATTTTATTTAAAATATATCATAATTTTCTTTGAAAAAGTGGAAACATATATAATTAAATTGTAAATAATAACATAACAAGAAAGAGTTTAAAGCAGGCACTGAAACCGGTTAATTTTTAATTTACAAAATACGTGTCTGACTGAGATACCATGATATTAGTTTTAAAGAGTAATACACACCAAACTTACCACAGTAATTTTTTTCCAGTTAATATGAATAAAAACAAAAAAATATTAACAAAAACCTTTATTATACCGGTATAACTCCCATAGTAAATTAACCGGTATTCAGTCCTTGGTTTAAAGAGTTCCCGTGCGATCCACAGATGATATTGAGTTTATATCCAATTGGTAATTACCACAGAGCACTGTCTTCACAAATATTGTTATAGCCTACCCCAGTGTTTATTTCAGCAAGATTTAGAAACCCTCCGTCCTCATATTCGTGTGAACCTAGTGTTGTACCACGTTGCAGCGCCGCCGGTAGCCATCATCCCGATAGTGCCGTCGGTGAACACGTGCATGTCGCTGGTCTCCGGCACCACGACCACGAGCAGCACCAGCGCGGCCGCCCTGCCCGCGCTGCCCGCGCTGCCCACGCTGCCCGCCATCCCCTCCGTGGCCACCACGCACCTGCAGGGCCTGCCCGACATGTGCCACTCGCACGTCACCACCTCGCTCTCCACCACGGTCAGTTGCTAACTTAGCTTTTGACAGGCTCGTTGCCGCGTTCGGTAGAACACCTGAGCGTGCGCATCGATGGGTTGTAGGTTCGAATACCACCGGACATGTTTATGATCCTCTGTATGTCTTCTCCACGTCTGGTAACTTCGGACATTGAACGGGTGGGAGGAATATCGAAATTCCGTTCATAGATGGAAAAACTGTGAAGTGCTTATGGCGCGTTTTGGTTTCAGTCTATGGATTTCCGAATGCTCGGAGTAAAAAGTAGGTTGACAGCGCATCGTTGACTGATGTTCTGTGGCTGTATCACCTACCATCAAGTGAACCTCATGCTTGTCTGTCGATATCTAACATTAAAAAAATACAGTTGTATACTGATTTCACATACAACCATTGATATACAATTGGATGGGCTTAGGGTTTCATATAAAATCACGAAAAAAGTGTCGTAGTTTACACATATTATTATGAACATAACATTCTAATTCATACCTTAAATCATTAGAATAGAACTTAGTTTGTTTGAAACATAAATGTGCAAGAACACCATGGATAGATACTTCTTATTCATTTAGGCTGTTTATATTATGTGTATTTACAGAAAATTAAAATTAATTATTATATCTTTATATAATTAATGTATTTGCGTGTTGTTCCCACGAGAATGTAAGTGAGTGCTCCTATTTCACCATACATTCTGCTGATAGAGGACAAATCTTTGTTTTTATTTATTTTTATTTTTTCGTTTATATATATATTTTTCGATTATTATAGTTAATTACTTAAAGATGTCATGTGGAACATGGTGTAATGGTTGCAGCTCCTTACAAAACATTTGTAAAACAAAAACTTGGCGATTAAAAAAGAGTGGCGGCGAGTTTCTTGCCAGTTCTTCTCGTCCGTTCTACGCCCTTGATTTGAGAACTGGCAGTAAATGTAAAACTAGAAGCATTTAATATGTATTTTTTATTGACGTTCATAAGTGTACATTGTGTTACCTAAATGAATAAATGATTTTTGAATTTGAATTTAATATATAATTCTTCTGTGAGTGTGTATGTCACTGAACTTCTCTCAAACGACTGGACCGATTTTGATGAAATTTTTTGTGTGTGTTCAAGGGGATCTGGGAATGGTTTAGATTCACAATTTTGCCCGCTGGACAATGTCTTTTTAATTATTATATAATTTCGAAGCCAAAATTGTGGCAGAACAACATCTGCGGGGTCCACTAGTATCTTATAAATCTATGCAATTTGTGAGTTGAAAAAACACTATTAGTTTTTTTTTACAGATGTCCACATCGGAAACATTCAATCCCGTATCAAATCCTGTAATGAACTCTCTCGTCTCCCCCACAAAAGTCATTCTCAACGAATCCATCCCCAACCCAATAATCCCAATAGCCAATTCCAATGTCTCAGTTCCAACTGAGATACCGGTCTCCACCCTCCCAGTGCCCATACTCGGCTTGAAGTCCATGGATGACAAGTTGGATGAAGCGATGGAAAAGTTGGATGGGAATGAACTGTCCAACGACAGCGTGCTGGAGGCCAGCTTCATGGATTTGAGGAAAGAAGAGGAGCAGATCATTGTGGATGATGAGGAGAGAAACGGGGATATGAGTGTTGGTGGTGAGTAGGGTAGTTTGTTAATATATCGCGTACTTAAAGGTAAAAGGACTTATAGCATAGGGTTAATAGGGATTTGTGCTGAAAGGGCATATAAAAAAAAAATTTTTTGCCATTCGTTTTTAAATTGTCTGAAACGTAAAAATCTGTGAAAAAAAAAAAGTTGGTATCCTAAAGCTGAAAGGGCCTATCTCAAGACATAGGCCCTTTCACCTTTAAGAAAAGTACTACTTAAAGGTAAAAGGGCGTATAAAAAAAAATGTATTTTTATACCAAATGGTCAATAATAGTTTCACAAGACAAGTTATACTCAAATAACAGCCTCATATACAACGTTTGATATAAACAAATAGAAAATAAGTCAATCAAAAACAAATTACGTAAAAATTAAGTAAATCGCCATATTGAATATAACTACTGGCGCCGTTCACACAACAGCTGTTTAAATCAACAAAATCTACTGATTTTTAAACGAATGAAATTTCCCGCCAGTCGCCATATTGGATACTGGTGCTGCCACTGTTGTTATTCAAACAGCTGTTTTCTCTCGATTCAGAGTCTGTTTACAATATTCTTCAAATCACATTTAATAATTTGTATAAAAATGCTTTATCAAATATATAAATATTATATTTTGATTTTATTATTTATATAATATAGAGCAAGAGGGTATGGGAACAGTACCAAGATGAGTCCGATGTTTTTTTTTAATTAAACATAATTTTATGATGATTGTTCATGTTTATAAATTTTATGATAACTATTTCTTAAAATAAAAAGCGAGTGTTTTTTTAAACTACGAATTTTTAAACTACAAATATGTTCTTTTTTGAGCTGGCCGAAAAAAAAATTATATGCCCTTTCACCTTTAGATCACCAAAATTTCGAAGTCTTAAAAGTAAAAGGGCATATAATTAGAGTCATAGGCCCTTTTACCTTTAATTTTTTTTTTTCAATTTTAAGCGTAGAATGTGTCTACTAATCGATTGGCATTAAAAAAAAAATATGTGCCCTTTTACCTTTGCAAAGGTAAAAGGGCACATAAATTGTTATAAGTCCTTTTACCTCTAAGCACGCGATATGTGCGATATCATTAATGCAACGGTATGCTTTGTGTACTTTGATTCCTGATGTTTTGAGCATGACCTAGATATCGATGCCATTAATTGAATGAGTGTTTTCTTAAATCACAAAATTCTTGAAATTGTCTTTTATTAACGCGAGTATCACACATTTAAATAAAATACTGTATACTCTAAATCAGCAGTATGTGAACACACTCTGGATAAACCAAACCACTACATACGTTTCGACCAACCGAAAATCCTTGCAAAAGAAAGTAGATTATTTCCCAGACTAGTACGTGAGGCTATTGAAATTAAAAAACATCCTAACTTCAATAGAGAAGATGGTTTGAGATTTTCTAACACCTGGGATCCAGTCATTAAAAATCTAAAGCCCCAAATCAAATATACTAAAAAACAAGAGGACACCGTTAGTCAATATTGTCATAATATAGAAAATTACAGTAAATATCAACTCCGTAGGAATAGATGGCGTTAATATGTAATGATTGTAAAACAAAAACTTGGCGATTAAAAAGAGTGGCGGCGAGTTTCTTGCCAGTTCTTCTCGTACGCTCTACGCCCTTGATTTGTGAACTGGTAGTAAATGTAAAATTAGAAGCATTTAATATTAGTAATATTAGTAATTTAATATGTATTATTTTTTATTCACGTTCATAGGTGTACATTGTGTTACCTAAATTAATAGATTATATTTTTTTTAATTTAATTGAATTAAATATGGCAACTTTGTGACATTTCAAATATAAGACAACTGTCATCGTTCAGTCTCCCGCGACCACGGTTGCTGAAAAGCATCCGAAACGTCGGGATAAATAATTTAAATAATAAATCGCGTTTTAATCCGGTATACAGTATTTTATTTAAAAATTCTTGAAGTTAAAATATTTGACACTAGCAACGTGCCCCGGCTTCACACGGGTGCAATGTAGATGTACTACACAAAAAATAGCCTATATATACTTCCTGATCATGTAGATTTCTATTAGTGAAATAATTTTTGAAATCGGTCCAGTAGTTTTTGAGTTTATTCATAACATACAAAAATACAAATCTTCCCTCTTTATAATATTAGTATAGAAGTATAGTTATAGATAAAGTTTATACAGTTCAAATATATTTATTTGTAAATCTTGTCTACAAAGGATAGATTAGTTAACATGCTTCTTTCGCTACCGCATCGAGGGCACACTCTCCTCTCCTAGATTGATCCGAGCCGGGGTTCCCCAAGGCTCTGTGCTCTCTCCTCTCCTATTTTCCCTGTTCACCAGTGACATCCCTAAGTTCCCAAACGTGCACCTCGCCCTTTTCGCGGATGATACTGCACTCTACACCTCCCACACTAACAAACCGAAAGTAGTCGCGAGGCTCCAGTCCGCAACCAACGCCTTAGGCAAATGGTTCCGGAAGTGGAGAATCGAGGTGAACCCAGACAAAACTGCGGCAGTGTTCTTCTTTAGACGTTTAAATAATGCATTAGCCGGCCCGCGTAAACGCCTAACTTCTAACGTCCAACTATACGGCAAGGACATTCCCTGGCAGCCATCAGCTAAGTACCTAGGAGTCACTCTTGATAGCCGAATGACATTCTTGGCTCACATTAATTCCGTTCGCAAGAAAGCCAGTTTCGTTATGAGCCGCCTCTATCCACTCATCTGCGCGAAAAGCAAAATGTCCCTCAGACACAAAGTCACGCTCTACAAAACGTGCATTCGTCCGATCATGTCTTATTCCAGCGTTGCATTCGCTCACGCCCCGCGTACGACACTCCACAAACTCCAGGTAATTCAGAACCGCTTCACTCGAATCGCGACTGGAGCACCTTGGTTTATTCGCAATGCAAACCTCCACACGGATCTCGAACTCCCGACCTTAAATCAGTACTTTAAAGAAGCGTCCCAATGCTACTTTGAGAAAGCCGCATTGCACCCCAACCCACTGGTGGCCCGGGCCACTGACTACTTACCATCCGACAATCCCCGCTGGAGGAGACCGCGTAACGTTCTAAACGACCCCGACGATGACCTAACTAAGGCCGTACACAGGCTCCAAGCCACTCGCGACAACGACACACCACACATCCGACACCGCCCTCGCCGGCGAAGGCGTGGACCCTTGCTCCGCGTACCTCTCACCCGGGTGAGAATCCGTCCCGCTCCTCAAGCGCCCTCCCAATCTGTGACGGTCCAAGCCGAGGTCGTAGCCCCCCACGGGGCGCCCTTGGTCTAGTTGCAGACACACGGCGAGCGCTTAAGCGCTCGCCCAAAAATGTCCGGTTAGTTTTAAAAGGCCATATGGCCGAAAACAATAGTGTCCTTTCGAAAAAAAAAAAAAGTTAACATGCTTCAAAATGCTTCGTGTTTTTCTAATATCAAACAACTACAACACAAACTACAATTTGTATAATAGTGATAATTACATAAAAAATAGAATAAATTTAAAGAGTACTGTACAATTTTATCTCTGTGGGAATTAACAATGAATTCACCATCAAAAAAAGTGCCTTTAAGCACGTTGGATGTTAAGTATTAATATTGAGTTTCACATGTTAATCTATATATACAGGTAAGAAACTATATGCAGAAAATTAATTTTAAAATAAATTAGGTTCGGACCTACGCCATCTTCCGCAATTGACAGCTCACGTCACGCACGAAGTTGATTTGTTTTTAGTTAGCAAACCTGGCAGTGGTGGCGTAAGACCTTAATTTTTATGATTCATGTTGCGGGGCCCTCTACCAGCGCAAAAAATGGCCTTTTTTAGCAAAATTTTTTTTGGTGCGTTCGCGGCTTTTAAGTAATGCATAATTTTTTGGGTCGCGAGGCCGTAGGCGATGGCCCACGTCGCCCACGCCTTACGCCGCCACTGAAACCTAGGTTTTTGAAACTATTTTTGAGGTTTTTTAACTCTTCCTAAAATGTATGATCGGTTATGTAAGTAGTAACAATACTTTGTCTGCATGAATTGTACATAAAATTTTTGTACTTCTGACTCTTGGCTCATAAGCTGTAAGTACAAATATTGTAAAATGATAAATAAATAAATCAGAGAAGTTACCACCTGTCTTCTGAAGTTATTCATTTATTATTCCCAGACACTCCTCAAACACTGAGCCCCACCCGCGTGGCCCCAGAGGTGGGTCTCGAGCCGTTGGACGTGGACCCCCCGTCCGCTACTGTCACCGACTCTGACGTCATCATGAACGACACTTGCAGCGAGGTAAAGCTATTGGTATAAATATTAATCCCTAACAGTATAAGCCGTGTTGTCAAATTTGCTGTATTTGTTTGTAAAACATAGTGTTTGCGAAACTTATTTTTATATTTTGAGATTATAATAGGGAAAAAATGAGTCTCAACTACAGCAAACTAATGAGTAAAATTTTTGCCTGAAAATCTGGCTTTAACTCAGGTTAAAACCCAAAAAAAATAATTTAATTTATTAAATTTAATATGTAAGCTTATTCCATCCTATATAAGGTAAATTCTCGTGATCTCTCTCAGAGGGTGGACATATTTCTGTGTCCGTTTCACAGATCATGATTCTTTACAAGCAAGAAGGTGGTCAGTTCTGTTCCGGAATTAGTCCGGAAAAAGTATAAATAATATGTTTTAAAATAATATGATTGCTTAAGTAACTATCATTATATACCACAGAACAGAAGAAGTAAGTAGAAGTGCGATGTGTCATAATTTGTACCGGATCGAGTGTCGCCAAATTCACACAAATGAATGGAGTATTTAATACTGCACACAGTTGCAATTTTTCTTCGATTGGTTGTTTTTATTTAACTCAAAACTACATAAATCACACTGGTCCTACGATTGATAATATATCTTAGTACTTCGTGATAACGGTTACTTTGTAATATTGAAACAAACTAATAAATAATTCCTCTACTCGATAATAGATGTCGTTATTCTTCTTGCACGCAATAATGATTTTAATCATCACTTCAAAAAGTCGAAAACTGTGTCATTATGTGTCATAAATTTAATAATTTCGTCATTTCCGGCTAGTGTCGGACACGTTTAAAAACATTATCGATATTTGATACATTATTTTTGTTTACGATTTAAGTACTATGTTGTATGATTATCAATTGTGGTGTAATTATACCGTAGTATAGCGCCGTTTTAAACTGGTGTTAAACCAAAAAATAAGGTATTTTATTTTTGATACAATTTTTATTTATTTTTTCAAATCAATATGTAGATCTGCCTTTGCGAGAAGGAAGAACAAACCACACACTTTCGAATTTATAACACGATTGCTAGTTAAGAAGCTATATTAATATTCTATTTTATTAACGCGAGTATCACACATTTAAATAAAATACTTTATAACGGTTTAAAATGCGATTCATTAATTTATAAATATTATTTATCCCGAAGTTTTTTCAGCAAATGTGGTCACGGGCAGACTGAAAGATGACAGTTGTCTGATGAAATATCACAAAGTTGCCATATTAACGCTATCTATTCCTACGGAGTTAGTAGAGATGACATCTCTACTTGTTTTTTAGTATGTTTGACTTGGGGTTTTAGATTTTTAATTATCGGATCCCAGGTGTTGGAAAGTTTCAAACCATCTTCTCTGATGAAGTTAAGGTGTTTTACTTACTTTCTAGTCTGGGAAAGGGTCTACTTTCTCTTGCAAGGAAGATAAAGTAGACTACTCTTTTTTCTTCAAAATTTTCGGTCAATCCGTTGGTTAATTTCAACTCGAAGGAAGGACAAACAAAAAATAAAAACACTTTCGATTTTTTAATAATTTATTAATTAAAGTATTTAAGACTGCGATTTAACTATCGTGCTATTAAAAATAAAAATGATAAATTTTAATATTATATAATATTATTACTGACACGTTGTATATCGATAAAAACATTCGACCTAACACATCACTACTAAGTGAGTAGCGATAGAACATTCGAGAATAGCGTTGACACCTGATATGACAAACGATCTAAACTGAACTTTATATGAAAGGTATAAGGATGATTTTAGATTTTTTTCTATTAAATTTATTTATTTATTGAAATTTTAAGATTTATTGAAAAAATATATAAATTTGTACTAAGTGATGGTAAGAAACACCTCCGTTACTAAGACTTTTCCTTCTGCTATCATTCTTATACTCTAAAATATAACAGTACGGCATAGTTACGAAAAAAAGTAATTTTATGACACGACCGACTCAACGCAGTGTTATGACACGACTGTGATGGGTTAAGGAAAATATCACTCAATAGTGACGCGCATACCACGCCTACTTCGCAATTCTACTTATTTTTCCCTGTTCTGTGTTATATACGTTGATTTTATATTTAGAATGGTTCGATGCAAGTTGAACCGAGCAACAGCCCGTTCAGTGGAGATATGATGGTGGAGCAGATTGATGTCGCTGATGAGTAAGTGTCTTTTTCTTTGGTTTGTGATAACATTTACTTTTAATTAAACAAACATGTAATTTAAATAGAGTCATATAGTGTATTCTGGCTCGAAGGACCAATTTGATTGATATTTTCGTAACCCATACATCGTGAACATTATTATATTGTATTATACCAGTATATAACCCGACTAGACAACCCGCAAACTATTTTGGTAATGGATTTGGATTGGTAATGGATCATTTTGTTTTTGATCGTAAATTTTTCGTCACAATATCATAAAACTAGAGACTTCAAGCTTCAATTTTCTTTCTTTTATGACTCCCGTAATATTTGCTGTCTGTGTATTCTGGTATGGTACGGTATTGTATGGTAGCTAAGGCTCGGCACACACAACACACTGTTCTCATGTTACTGACGAGTTGCGCCAGAGACAGTGTATTGTATGACTGTGTGTTAAGATGACTAATAAATATAATTCTAATCATTAAACACAAACAGTACAACTTAATTACGGCCAATTTTAACAAAGATTTTTATGATCCGTTAGTCTTTTCCACTAATGTATTCAATGCCTACCATTTACCGTTATTGTTGCCACCCCGCAGACCACCAGACGCCGTGAACCCCAACGAGCTGACGGAGGACGACCTGCTGCTGCTGTGCGAGCTGTTCTACCTGCCGTTCGAGCACGGCTCGCGCGGCCTGCGCCTGCTGCAGGACTTCCACTGGCTCACCACGCACGCGGCCAGCATTCTGCCCCGCGGCAGCAAGCCTGAGGTGGGTCGGTCGGAGTCAGTGGCAGTACTACCATAAAAAGCCCGGCTTGCCCTAATGCTATGCCTGGCTTGCCCTAATACTATGCCTGGCTTGCTATGCAACCATAAAAAGATAAATAATAATTTCCTTATCGTAATAATATGTAAAGTCATATATAACTTATACTATTACGTAGTTATATAAGTTATATAAACACGTATTACGTTAAAGTCGGCAAGCCGGGCTTTTGGGCTTGTATGGAGGGCACGCCACTGGTTGGAGTGTACCCTTAGGCTTAGTAAGCACGACGATCGCAAAAAATTTAGCACATAGTTTTCTATACAAGCGCACGTGGTTGCAAAACCGCCTTAATCCGACGTATATATCGCTGATAATGTAGCTTTCTATTGAATTTTTAAAAATTTTAAAATCGGTCGAGTAGTTTTTGAGTTAAATCGTAACAAACAAACAAACAAATATTTCCTCTTTATAATATTAGCACGTTGCCTGTCCCCATACAAAAACATTTGACGACTTTATAAGTCCGAAATAGCGTTTGTTATATTTTGTTTTTATTTGACACAAATTATCATTTTTTGTAACAAATACATCAAATATATGTCAACACTTTTTTTTAGCTTTTTGTCAAAGCACATTTATTTTAATTCCTTATAATTTATTATTTATTAAAGACCTATCCGCAATAAAGCAACCGAATTCATACATCCACGAAGTTAGAGCTCGTTGAGATGAACAGAACAACGCGTCGTGTACCGTTTTAGGTACACTGGACAGTTAACGTGTTAGTATAGATTTAAGAGTAGTAACTCGATCTAAGAGTATCGGAGCAGTACTATAATTCAATAATACTGCGCAGACGAGCGAGTGGCGCCGCCGCCACCGCCGCTTCACGTGGTGGGCGCGCCGCAGCCGCCGGCTCGCGCGCCGCCTGGCCGCCGCCGCCAACGGCGAGCTGCGCGCCGAGCTGCGGCCCTACCTGTGGGACCTGTGCGCCGTGCTGGCGCTGCTCTCCGCCTTCCTCAAGTGGCTGGGTGAGTGGATGTCTCATTTTGGTGTGAGGAACACATACATACAGATAGCGGCACGAGTCGTGAGCACAGATGAACCGTGGTGGGGCACTGGGCACAAAATTATTTGGCACTTTTATTATTTTCATCGGTAATTAAAAATTACATTAATTAATTGATTAAATTATATTAGTCGCAGCCTGCAGTTTGTTTATAAAGGTCCATCATGTTTTTCGTATTACCTATTTATTTCATGTAACAAAACACTTTGTTCGGGATTGTCTGTTTAACATCGAATTCTTTCTGCTCTGCATATTTTATTTTTAAGGTTCAATCAAATCGGTAACAAAAATACACTAATTAAAAAATTGCCACTAAAATTGCACTCAAGTGTACGATATTCGAATGATACGCGCGGACCCAATAGACGACGAGCATCGACTGCCGAACCAATCACGCTCCACGTCAGCGTGGTTAACGTCATATCGATCAATGAAAAGTGAGCTCATGACTCGTGCCGCTATCTGTACGTACATACATACACATACAGTTCGGTAGAACACCTGCCGTGCACACCGATGGGTCGTGGGCTCCAATTCCACTGAAACGACATGTTTAAAATTTGGTGTTTAATGAGACCACCACTATTTAAACCACCGTTCATATATGGAAATACCGTGAAGTGCATATTGCGCGTTTCGGTTTTAGTCTATGGATGTCCGAATGCTCGAAATAAAAATTAGGTCGACGGCGCATCATTGAACCTATCGCTCGTCTGTCGCTATCTTACATAAAAAAAATATATTTAGTTTTAATTGAACTTCGGATGCAACCTCTAAATTGTCCGACATAAAAAAGGACTAATCGAGCGGAAAGAGAAATAATCGTGCGCCAGTCTTCATTTGATCAACTAACGTAACACACACACACATAATTGCGCAGACTTCGATGCTATTTCTAATTTCGATGATGTTAGTTACTTGCTGTTGATGTACTAAAATGTTTATGCTTTTACTGCTTTTAAATGTAATTTTTTAAATTTGAATAAAAAATCTAGAAAATTTTATGAATGACGTCAATTTGGATAACACCATAGAGAAAGATAGAATAGAACATAACTATAAATAGGATTTTTGTTTATACCACAAATAACTACTATTTCCATAGACACGCACTGTTGCGAAAACTTTTAAAAATATTAATGTAAAATGTTATGTTTATTATTAATAGCTATATTTCATATTTCAGAGCTCGGTAAATTCCCACCGAACATCGCAACGTATATGCAAGGAAGTTACACTTGTAAGTAATAAAAAAACTTATTTTGCTCTCTGTCACAGTTTATTGCTTTTAATGAGTCTGTTCAATATTTGGTTGTTGTTACTTTGTTAAAATCTTAAGTGAAGATTTGGACATGTCAAGAATTGATTTACGTGCAACAAAAAATATATTTTTTTATATAAATACATAATATAATGTTGTTTATTAAGCGGCAGTACCAAAAATTTTGGAAGGCACTTTTTTTTTACTTCAGTCCAATTTTTAGGCAGAAGCTGTATTATATTTTCATAAATAATCGTTTGTTCACATTAAAAATACTTATGATCAATATGGATCAGTAAATTATACTTTGGAATTACATACTTACAATGTTTAAAAGTGGCACATAATGTCTAAGTTGTTGTGCACGAAAATTATGCAGACGCTGTGAGTTCATAACTACTTGAATCTCGTTTTGAGTGTTATTCAATTATTTTGTCTTTATGAATATGAGACATTTCTCAAAAGTAAATTCGATCTAGGAATTTTTATTTCGAAAGTCCGAAGTAAAGCGGCAGAGAATCATCGAATGACAAGTTGACGAGCTTCGAGTTCGTCTATTAGTATCCTATATGAAAAGTGCGTGGCTAACGCTCTCGTAGGGTTCTCGAAAGGTTGGCGCGAGGCGTTCGAGAGCGGCGCGCAGGAGCCGTGGGTGTTCCGCGGCGGGCTGACGGCCGACCTGCGCCGGCTCGTGCCGCTCGACTGCGGGCCCGACCTGCGCCACGCGCTGCCGCAGGCCGCGCCGCCGCCGCCGCTCTGCGCCGCGCCGCTCGCCGTCCGCCCCTACGTGCCCGCAGACGAGCCGCAGGTAGGTCGCTGTCCTTTGGTCGGCCCATTCCACACGACTGCGGGCCCGACTGGTGCCATGCCCTGCCGGCCTAGCATGACAACCGCGACAAAATTTTGTCGACCGTTTTCTCGTGTTTTGATCGATTATCGCTTTATTCCTTCCGGGTCTAACATGACAATCACACTTAAAACTCGACTTTTAATATCAAAAATAGATATATTTGTCGATCGAGATATCTTTTCTATCTAATTGTGGATGTCGAGATATAATACATCTCCATATCTTACATCTCAGTTTGTCTTCACTCGTCCGCAAATATCTCGTGGCGGTCATGCTAGGCCGCTCTGCGCCGCGCCGCTCGCCGTCCGCCCCTACATGCCCGTAGACGAGCCTCAGGTAGGTCGCGGTCCCATGGTCGCCCCATGCCGCGCCGCTACCTACAAGCCCAGAAACTAGAAGATTGAACATTCGAGATTGCAGTCTGATAAAGGTCAGGGGTATACTATACCATCAGGAACACGATGTTCTCTCATATACTGCCCTTAAAAGCGTGGTATAGCAGTTTGATTCAGCGATCCATAGGATTCTGGTTCATATCCGGCTCGAAGGACCAAAAAAATATGATCCTTGGTGAGCCTAACAATTTAATTGATTTGCCTGGTGGTAAATCATTTTCGGGAGAAATCTGCCTGAACTTTTTCATAAGATAACACTCTATACGATCGGCAGGTGTGCATGATATGTCACAAGACGTGTCGCGACGGCGGCGACTGCAGCGACCTCTTCCCCAGTGATCTGCAGAGTCTGCCCGCTGATAGGTAATTCAACTTTAACTTTTTAATCTTACTTCTTATCTTACTTATATTATCTTATCTTATCTTATCTTACTAATATTATAAATGTGAAAGTTTGTGATGATGGATGGATGGATGTTTGTTACTCTTTCACGCAAAAACTACCGAACGGATTTTTATGAAACTTTACAGTAATATAGCTTATATATCAGAATAACACATAGGCTACAATTTATATAGATTTTTTATATATTGGCCATAATATAACTATAATTATCAAGTAACTCGGAAAAATTCCTGCCTTCTGAGGGCTATCTTGGCGTGCGCTGCCTAAACTGTTGGAGTTACACAAAGATAATGTATGATGGCATTGTTTATCTTAAAAAGTTCTAAATAAAAGTCCGCGACAGCATATATCTACCTTTTATCTGGAAGCTTATATATCCGAAATTATAAGCCATAAATACATTTAAATTTAATACTTTTGATAGATATTTTTGTAGATGAACTTTGTCTTTTACACTAAGTAATTCGAATAGTTTAAAAAATATCACGATATGATTGAGTCGACTGGAGTGCCATTAAGCAGAGATTGATGAAAAAACAGCTAGGTTAAAAAACAAGGTACCCGTAGTACTAATTCTACGCAGACGAAGTCGCGGGCAGAAGCTAGTATATTATATTATCTATTGTTTGTTACTAAGCGCCTGCGCATATATGTCGAAGCACAGCGCAGAGCATTATTCACTTTTATTTCCGCCGACCCTAACACATTATAAACTTAATTTAAAAAAGTTTAAGTAGGAACAAATTAACAGTCAGCAATCAAAGTAGTGTGTAATATGTAAGAAAAAAATAAATAAAATAACTTTTACCGGACATTATTTTTACTATTTATCGCGGTTATTTTTTTTTTTATTAAAATTGTGATACTGTGATATTTTATTATATTTCGATATAAAAATGTAATGAATAACAAAATCTGCTCCGTTCTGAATCTTGACAGTTAATTTGAGACAAATATAGAAATAAAAAGATTTTTTTTTACTTTCTATATTTTTCGCTTTGCTAACTGCCTCGTAATCAAGCGTTTCAGTAATTAACCTTAATGCCATCAACAGGTTGGTAATGCCGTTCCTAACTCTGACTCCGGAACTGTGTATGGTGATAGAGGACGACGGGGACTGTCTCTCGGACGACACTACAGAGGTCGATGACGACTCTGAGGGGGACAAGCCTGAGGCCAGCGATGTTAAGGCCAATGGTGAGTATGAGGTTTGAACTTTGAACCCCAGGTATATTGTATATTCCTGACAGCATAACTGACTTGTTCTTCAAATATAATTAAACTTCAGATTGTGTGTACTAAGGTTAGTTTTATTGCTGTTAACAAAATCCCACTTCGCTGGATAAAGTTAAATTTGGTGTTATATATATTTTTTGATACCAAATTAAAAATTAAAAAAAAAATGTCAAAATAATAGGAAAACTGAAACACCGTAATCATTTAGTGTTATGAAATACTTTATGACCTATTCTTATACCTACTGAATATACATTTAAAAAAATCATAAAAATCGGTCGAGCCGTTTCGAAGGAGTGCTACAAGCACTGATGATAAAACGTGTGAAAAAAAATGTACTGTGTACAATCCCAAAAGGGAACAGGGTAGGAGGAAGAATTTTCTTCTAATCGTATATAAAGGATTTGACCATAAATTATAGGTGTAAAACCAGAGATCATTGGATACGCGTGCGCAGTTCTGAACAGCAAGGAGTTCTACCAGAAGCAGGAGGTGGCGTGGATCCCGGAGATGTGTGTCAAGTACCCTGAGGACCTCGTGCAGAGGGAGGATCTCAGTCAAGCCGCTAAGGTCAGTCGCCAGGCCGTAAATCATATAGAAACTCAAGCGTCTGATCACGCGGGCGAACGTAAATCAGTATTTTTAGAATTTTTTTTATGTTAGCTATCGACAGACGAGCATGAGGTTCACATGATGGTAGGTGATACTTCAGCCACAGAAAATCAGTCAATGATGCGTTGTCAACTTAATTTTTTACTTCGAGCATTCGGAAATCCATAGAATGTGAACTTCACGGTTTTTCCATCTGTGTTAGTGGTTCGTTATCCGGTCGGAATTTCGATATTCTTCCCACCCGATCAGTGCCCGAAGATATCAGACGTTAGGGAAAACAGTAAGTGGGATTCTAACCCACGACCCATCGATGCGCACGGCAGGTGTTCTACCGAACGCGCCAACGAGCCCGTCAAAATGGTGTGTCGTAATAATAATAACCCACCATCTCACAAAAACTCGCAAAATACCAAGACCTCGCAATAGAACTAAAATCTCAGTGGAGAGTATAGTCGCCGAGATGTAACTTGGCAAGGTTTTGGCGTAGTGGGGGTAAGTTCGCGCATGTACACTTCGTGCCAAAAAATGGTCACCTTTAAGGCTTGTTGAATAATTATATAGTATTTTATTATTTTTATTTATTATTATCAGATATATACATTTTTATCTATATTATAAAATAATTAATTGGTTTTATTTATTTAATTATTTCCAAAATTTATTTTTAAATATGTCTGTTTGGAAGAAAGTTAAAGAAAGGAGATTAATATATTATTTGTTATAAATAAAATTATACAGTTAAGTTTTAAAAAATTTACCATATAGAAAATGAAAACAAAAACGCAAAAAACAAAAGGGTCGAATTCTAATGCACGGAAGTGTACTTGGGTGCGAACGGAACGTGGACACAGTGCGAGATACAAGTGTCGACTGAGCGACCAATCGCCGCTCGGAACGATGCTAGCTTCTTCCCCGCGTCCCGCTACATAACCAAAGAGACCTAAAAATGAACTCTGCGCATCTAACGACACTTGCCAAGTTACATCTCGGCAACTATACAGACCGTTCAAATAATACCGATAGTTATGTCTACCACTGGAATAGTACCCAAACACCTTTAGCAGAGCCTAGAAACACTCCAGACTATATAATCTACCTACTACAGAAAGCCACTGTCACACCCCAAAGATAGATAGTAGCCGATTCTCAGACTTACTGAATATGCATTAAAAAAATTCATAAGAATCGGTCGAGCCGTTTCGGAGGAGTGTGCCACACACGGTGTATACCACTGAGATTTTAAGGTTAAATTATTTTACTTTGAAATTTATGACGATTTATACAATACTTCGCGTGCTTAAAGGTAAAAGGACTTATAGCATAGGGTTAATAGGGATTTGTGCTGAAAGGGCATATAAATTTTTTTTTTTGCCATTCGTTTTTAAATTGTCTGAAACGTAAAAATCTGTGAAAAAAAAAAAGTTGGTATCCTAAAGCTGAAAGGGCCTATCTCAAGACATAGGCCCTTTCACCTTTAAGAAAAGTACTACTTAAAGGTAAAAGGGCGTATAAAAAAAAATGTATTTTTAATACCAAATGGTCAATAATAGTTTCACAAGACAAGTTATACTCAATAGCAGCCTCATATACAACGTTTGATATAAACAAATAGAAAATAAATCAATCAAAAACAAATTACGTAAAAATTAAGTAAATCGCCATATTGAATATAACTACTGGCGCCGTTCACACAACAGCTGTTTAAATCAACAAAATCTACTGATTTTTAAACGAATGAAATTTCCCGCCAGTCGCCATATTGGATACTGGTGCTGCCACTGTTGTTATTCAAACAGCTGTTTTCTCTCGATTCAGAGTCTGTTTACAATATTCTTCAAATCACATTTAATAATTTGTATAAAAATGCTTTATCAAATATATAAATATTATATTTTGATTTTATTATTTATATAATATAGAGCAAGAGGGTATGGGAACAGTACCAAGATGAGTCCGATGTTTTTTTTTAATTAAACATAATTTTATGATGATTGTTCATGTTTATAAATTTTATGATAATTATTTCTTAAAATAAAAAGCGAGTGTTTTTTTAAACTACGAATTTTTAAACTACAAATATGTTCTTTTTTGAGCTGGCCGAAAAAAAAATTATATGCCCTTTCACCTTTAGATCACCAAAATTTCGAAGTCTTAAAAGTAAAAGGGCGTATAATTAGAGTCATAGGCCCTTTTACCTTTAATTTTTTTTTTTCAATTTTAAGCGTAGAATGTGTCTACTAATCGATTGGCATTAAAAAAAAAAATATGTGCCCTTTTACCTTTGCAAAGGTAAAAGGGCACATAAATTGTTATAAGTCCTTTTACCTCTAAGCATGCGACTTACTGATGGTATGTGATGCCAGTATCTTTCTTGTTTCTTGTAGTATTATTTTCATGGTTTGACTACGCAAATCGGCATTTTGCCGAATACGACGTAGTATTTGTTGCCGCGTTTTTCAACCCGCCGACAGTCGTTGCGCGCGGAGACCAATTATTAAGGGGGCCCAACCCGTCTTACTTTCCATACAAAAGCTCGTACGTGATTATGGCGATGTAACCGATTTTTCTTTGAAACTTTTGAACTAATAGATATCTCGTGCACTATATCTAGCTTTCTTTCGAAACAAAATCTCAAAATTTTCAAAAATAAATTCAGTATAAGCCTCCAAAAATCAGCTATTTTGCAAAAAAAATACCTGAACATTGGGCGTTCATAATGTACTCATAAATTGTGAAAGTAAATATTTTTTTACGATAGAAACCTTGCAAATATAATGGAGATTCTAAATTACAAAAAAATATTTCACAAACTTGTAAGGATTACTGAAAAACACGTATTTCCTAGAGCAAGTTTTATGAAATTTCCACACACTATTTTTCGTTCAATAATATCGCGTTCTCACTTACTCGTTAGCGGTATGGGTATGCGCTGCATGAAACAAAACACTTCAACCATGCTCGCTTTGACGATAGACGAACCGGGTAGGGCCCTCTTAATCTAAGGTTAAAATATTATTGTCTTGGTCGTGTGCAGGAGTGCGTCCGCCACTTCCACCAGTTCAGCGCGCTGCAGCGCGCGCCCGAGGCGGTGAGCGCGTCGCACCCCGCGCTGCTCACGTGCTGCGTGCTGCGCGAGCCGCGCGACCCGCACGCGCCCGCGCGCCTGCTCACCTGCCTGCTGGCCGCGCTGAGGGCCAACGGTGAGGGGGGCCCGTTCATTGAAATGCTGTGTCAATTTTTTTTTTAATGGAATAGGGGGCAAACGGGCAGTCGGTTCACCTGATGGTAAGTGATTACCGGCGCCCATGGACATCTGCAACACCAGAGGACTTGCAGCTGCGTTGCCGGCCTTTAATAAATACAGGCATATGACTATTATAAAATTCCATTTAGGATCAGCTCAGGTTGGGTGAAATGGAGAGAAATATCGGGAACAATTTGTGATCCACGGATGCCCTAATTTAAGGAGACACTAGTCGACATTTTTTCCATAGAAATTTCGGGGGGGTATTACTCCACTATTTAGCACCGTACATGCAAAGTTAAACATGATATCGTTTTGTCTGTGCGGAAACAGAATGGTAAAATAATAAACCATTAAAAAGTTACGAGCTACCAAAGATTCGTTTTTATTGCCATTTTTAACACAACTTTGGGCTTAAATTAGTAATAAAAGAAGTATCAAATTTTCAAAACAAAGTCGGTACCGAAAGCACGATTATCGAAGAATATAATAATTTTTATTTGTAATTGATTTATGCAGTGGATTTTTCATAAAACTCGATTTTCCAAAGGCTTTTTTAGACGCCCCTTTTACTATGAATTATCGTGCATCTCACTTAATAATGACTGCCCCAGTGCGGTGCGGGAGAACAGCATGCTTTTTGGCAACGCCCACCAGTGAGTTCGAGCCCGCGACTTGTGCTACCTTAAGGGAAAAATCTATAAGACCGTGATAAGACCCGTCTTGATGTATGGTTCTGAATGTTGGGCAAGTAAGCTGATGGATGAAAAATATAAATATATTAATAATAGATTTATGAGATAAGAAATTACTATATAAGAGGAAGTTTGAGAGTAGCGCCAGTGAATGAAAAATTGAAAGGTTATCGTTTGGCTGGTATGGGCATGTTATGAGGAGAGATGAGGGGCGTGTATCTAAAAAATATGAAAGTGCATAGGTATAGAGGAAGAGGGAGGCCAAAAAAATGGTTTGATTGTGTGAAGAATGATATGTATTTGAAAGGTGTGACTGATGATATGGCGAGTGAAAATGTTCAATTAACAAATGGTTCTGCAATTCAACTCGAATAGCTTTTTTTGTATTGATCTATTACGGGTCAATTTTTATTATGATATCCGGCACAAAGGACTAGTTTTTCTTCTTTTTAAAAAGGCCTTTGACGCTGTTTTGACGTGTCTTAAAAGATGCCATTTTTGTCAGGTTTGGATTATATCATGAATGCTTTTATAAGTTTTCACCGAGGGATGTGACATTAAATTTGGATTGAAAAAGTAATACATATATTTAAAAAATGCCTTTTATTATACTTCTAATTGATATCCAAATTGGTTTTATTTTCGTTTTTCTTATCAAAAATGACCAAAAACTTTTAATTTCAGGTGCAAACGGTGTCCACGCCTGCATCAATTCGACTGACCATTATCTACTGCAGTTTTACAATAAACTAGGCTTCGTGGAGTTGTCGCGCGACAATGGCCGCGTCTATCTCGCGCGCTCTTTTTAGTGGCGTCTGCTTGTGTAAGGCTCGCCGCACACGAGGCGACTGCAGCTGCTGTTCTACACTAAAGGTTACCGCACACCAGGTGACTGTAGATGATGTTCTACAGTTAAGGTTGCCGCACACTAGGTGACTGAATATAATGTTCTACAGTTAGGGTTGCCGCACACTAGGCAACTGCGACTGCGGCTAGTGGTATTGATATCCTACATATATTTGGCGACTTGACGGGTTCAAATGAACATTGGTTTAGAAAATACATGAGTTTGTTTCTGTAATTGTCAATTATGATGCGGTTTACATTTGAACTTGTAACAAAAATATTGATCATATTTAAGGTATCCTAAAAAAAACTGATCTTTATGAACTTACGAGCTATTATTTGTTAATTTTTTTTTTTTTTTTTTTAACTTAAGAATTAGATCAGCGTTTGACCACTGTTTCACCTGATCTTAAGTGACAACGTGGTCTACAATGGAGCACGCTCATCTAAAAAGAGCCTATTCACTTTCCTTTTGAATGTATCCAGATTATACCTAGTAGGGAAGACAGAGGCCGGAAGAGAGTTCCAATCCTTACTTGTTCGCATTAAGAAAGACGAAGAGAATCATTTTGTGCGGATTTTGGGGATGTCAATAACGTAAGGATAGAGGTCTTCCCGGCGTTTTGTCGACCGATTTCGATAACCGCTTGGAATTCCTAACAACGCTTAGATTATAAGTACTTTGTATTTAAACACAATTTCTACGCGATTCACTTGTCCCCGCATTAAGATTTTAAGCTATTTTTAATTCGGTTTTATATAATTTAAGTCGCCGGTTCCGGAGAACAAAATTATAATTGCCATATAAATGTAAAGCAGTTATCATTTTGTTCTCCGGAACCGGCGAAGTCGTCTTCCTTCTCACTAATGTAACAAAACATAGCAAGACAGCAATACTTAAAATTAAGCCGTAGATTTTGTACATCGGAATTATTAACTTTAAATTATGCATATAGGTAGTATGTTTCCATTATATAATTATAATAAGGTTTAAGATAAAAAATGGGAAGGGAATATATTAATTATTCTTATTAAAGTATGTCTCTGGACTTTGTATTGCTGTAAGTTGTTGCACGGTGTCAATAATCATAGCACGGTGCTAAAATAAAATATACTTCAAATATTTATAGAATTTTTTGTCTGTCTGTAACTGTGCTGACATTATTTTTCAAAATAAATAAATTGTTTTAAATCAAAATATAACACAAAAAAGACATGCTTACACAAAATTATAAACATATTGTCAGAATGGGATTCGAACCCGCGACTCATCGATGCGCACGGCAGTTGTTTCTCCGAACGCGCCAACGAGCACGTCAAAAGGGGTCATCTATAAAGTACGTCACACTAATTTCGCGATTTTTTGACCCCACCCCCGTCTTTGTCACAGTTGGTCACATTTGTGAGAAATTTGACATTTTAACACCTTATTTTATCTAAGTCTAATTGAAATGTGACGTCACGAAACTAAGGACCCCTCACACTCCTTGTCACACAATGTCACATTTCGTCGATCCCCTCCCCCCCTTAACGTGTGAGGTACTTTATGGATGGTCCCAAAAGGTACTTTTTAATACTGGTAAGTAAAAAAAAGTGATGTCTTATATTTGATACTGACTAATGATTGTTGATATTGGCCTTTTAGCATCAGGTAACAGAATTAATTCTAGGGTAAAAATGTAACACAGTTGACGGATATACAATATACATATTATATTAATTGTGGTCTGTGATTTTGACACCCTCGCAATACATAGTTTAATTTGAATACTGCCAATTCTATCACTTAGTAAACAGATTTACTTCTTATTCAGCAAAAGTATTTTGAAATTTAAATTTTTTGGAAAATTGGGTTACAAATATAAGAATAGCTTCGTATAAAGATTACAGTACAAATCAAGTTTTACCATCTTTATCTGTGCTTATTTTGTATGTTTGTCCTGCAATATTCCACAAACTTCTTCTGTTGAATAAGATCCTGAATCTGATAGATCGAATCTAGCTTAACATTCAAATAATTTTAAGCATGTACATGTACATCTTTCAAACTGCCAATAGCATACCATGCAAGTATGAAACTACTTTAAGTAACTGTTTGTAATTTGTCGTATTGTGGTTTGTTTATGTGTTGTGGTCACAAAAAAACAATCAGATGCGCTGACAACATATTTTCTACCATCATAAATATTAACTACGAACAAGCAATCTGTAAAAATAATGCTTGGCTAAATATCAATTGCCGTGCCCCTAGCGCCCGTCTACGAACTATTGAATAATCGTTTTAGTTACACTACGCAGTTCACAGGAAGAAAATAGAACAAACACAACATGCATGTTCTCTGTCGCTGAAATACGACACGGGCGGTAGGGGCACGGAAATAACTGTCGCATATATCGCAATAGCCATCGTGCTAAGAACAATTTTATCAAACAAGAAATTAACTACTTTTAGCGTTATTTAAATGCTTCTAAGAACAGCTAAATTGTGATGACTGTTTTATTTCTGGTTATATTTCTAGAAACGAGACAAAAATATTATTTAATAAATGATATGATACACTACACTAAAAACAACATATCTCCAGTAAATGTTGATCGAACTGCAAAATTAAAAAAAACTTGTAAAATAAAGTTGTAGTTATAGTATGTCGAGTGTCAAAAAACTGAGTTGGTGATGATTTGAGGGGAATTGTCCTAGTCAAGAGTTGTGGAGACTGAGAGGAGGGAATGTGATATTGGGGACATCTTCGTTAATGAATGCATATTTATATATGTACATAGATTTTTTTACATATTTAATTAGGTATAGGTAGGTATAAAGGGAAATTCTAATGTCCTTTAAACCAAGGTTGAAAAAGGTTTATTTTCCAAAATACGTGTCTGACTGAAATACCATGATATAAGTTTAAAATAGTAATAAATATGACTCAAAACGTAAGAATATTAACAAAGGCCTTTATTATTTCGGTGAAGCTCCAATAGTAAATTAACCGGTATTCAGTCCTTGCTTTAAACCATTTTAAAGCTACGAGGCATCAAAAATCAACATATTGGGAAATCACTAAAGTGAGCAATATAGCCGAATATTCGATTATAAACTATTTTTGACGATTAATCATAAAAAATCTTCGCTATTCGCGTGTATTTTGTTCTTTTCTTGGACTCTTTTTGTATTTTTAAGAAAAAATTATCCGGCAGTTTATTAAAATCAAACGAAGCCCGTGTTGGTCGCTAGTTAATATAAAAGTAATTGCAGATTTTTATATTATGGTACTAAGGAATTGGGAATTAACATACGTTTCATCTGATTGGCCAATGTGACTCGGCTTCCACATTCGAATTGGTTCAAGCACTGAATTGTAAAATAATAGTTTTAGAATCATTGAAATAGTATTAAAGTCAATGTTTAGAATACATAGTTTAATATCGTTTAAATAATTATATATAGAAATATTGTTTTTCATTAATGCGATCATCACACCCTTAAATAAAATATTTATTCTGTTCAATTTGAAATCGTGTATCATTTTGTGAAGATATGGAAAATCCTTTCATACTAAATTGAAATTTTGTTCGCTTTCTAAAGAAACGCTATCACTTTTTTAAATTTTTGTTGTAAGTTTTTATAACGTGTTTACATGTAAATGTAATGTAAATCGAGTGCTCTAAATATATTAGTTATTATTATTTATTTAAAAATATTTTCTTTACATAAGCTTGATATAGTTAAAAATATGTTTTGTCTCGCTCTATCGAATATAAAAAGACTACAGAACGAAAGAAACAAAACATAACTATATCAAGCTTATAATACGTTTATAAGGCCGTAAATATAAAGGCCGCATTCAATCCATTAGAAAAGAGTGTCCATGGAGTTTCTTGCCGGTTCTTCTCCATGAGACCCACTTTTTGGAACCGTGCAACTAGACGTTTCATAAGAGCCTGCAAAGGCCTATTTGAAATAAAAAACTTTTGATTTTGATTTTGATTATTGACAGTATAAAAGATATTGTTTGCATTTTAGAAGAGCTTAGGAAATGAGTGCTTTTATGTTTAACATAATATTGCACCTTGAAAACCAAACTGACACAAACGATTTTTTTTTGGGAAATCCCATTTAAAATTCTTGTACACGAGTTCCCAATAATGTCATAGTGACTTGAACCGTCTAGCGGCGTACAGTTGACCGTTTGAAGTTTTGTCTATGCATTTTAAAGATGAATAATCTTACAAGATGGCGTTGATAGTTGAAAATCGACAGTTTTAGTTTAGTGACGCTTTTTCAAGGTGCGATATGTTGTCATATTATGTTAAATAGTGGGAAGATTTGCATTATAACTGATTAGTGACGCTTAGAAATATTAGTACACAGGGCCTAGCACGAACGACTTGCGAGAAAGTATTCGTATCGTCGGTCTGTTATTTACATGTGATTTCAAATAATTGGCCCCTACACATGTAGTTAAGTAAAAAATCTTTGTGTGATGATTTTTTACGTCATTCGAAAGTAGACTTCCAATTAAGTAGAATAAGGCATTATTTTATATAAAATTGTGTATAGAAATAATCAGGGATGTTATCCGATATAAAATTTTGTCCGTAACTTTACCGAATCCTCTATAAAAGTTTATATGATAGGGGCAGAGTGTAAAAGAAACATGACAATTTTGGTTTTTGCCCATCCGAGTCGATACCTTGCAATATTATTTCAATTGTCAGTTATTGTAAGATTACGTTACAATATCTAATATCCGTAACCGAAACTAATGGATAATCCGAAATAATTTCATATCCGTAACCGTATCTGAACCCTGTATGATATTCCTATATCTGTATCCACATACGAAATTTCATATCCATAACATCCCTAGAAATAATGTAATTGTTTTTATTTTAAATGGTGGTTAATTATTGGAATTATCGTCTCCAAGTTTCACTTTACAACTTTTATTTGTAAGCAAAACGGTCTTTCACTTGATTATAATTTTTATATATTATCAAACAATGCTTTTTTTAATTTGTGCTAAATATTACATTAGTTAGGAACTTTTGTAGAGATAAATTTTCCAAAATATTTGAATTTTATTAAATAAATCTACCTACTTGACTCGAAGGTGTCCTGAAGCTGTTTTAAAAGGCTAATCATTTAAATATCACGGAGTTATTGCTTTTAAGGTTTCTTTTATGAGCAGCCTGTATCAGTGGCGGATTTACCAGCAGGCTGAGTAGGCTTCAGCCTAGGGCGGCGAGGATACTTTTAGCTATCTTATAGAAATCAAGTCTTACTTTTCTTACTTTTAAGACAGTCTTCTGTACCTTACAGAGTATAGTCTAAAAGTAAGACTTACTGAGAAGTGTACTTACAAGACAATTCCTATCATTATATTTAAGAAAATTTAGGAACTTACATTTATAGAGGCTAGGGCGGCAAAATTTTGATAGCCTATACGCCGAAAATGTGTAAATCCGCCACTGGCCTGTATATATAAATATTTTTATGTATCATTGCTTTTAATGTTTACATTTAAGAAATTAATTGTATTCGTTTTTTAAAAATGTGTGTTTCGACAAAGTATTATTTGACTAAATTATAGCTATAAGGTGCCGGCCATCGCGATGAATCAAATAAAATATGTTTATTATTAACAATGCCTTTTACTGTGGTAAATATATATTGTCCAAATAATGCTATCGTAAACTGGCATTCGGTCTCTTAGAGCAGACCTATTCTGCTTTTGTAAGGAAACAGGATGTTTCTACGTAAAATTTGAAACGGAGCAAAAGAAAGACTAATTACGAATATATGGATAACTAAATTTTGCAAAAAAGGGGCAAATATTAACTCAAGGAATAGATGGCGACACCTTTCAGTCTGGTGTGACCACGTTGGCTGAAAAGCAATCGAAACGTCGCACAGAGGGCTGTTTAGGCGATCTAGCCGGTCAAAATTATTTGTGCTATTTTGTTTTTAAAATATATTTTTTATTATTATATTATATTTATCTTATAAAACCACATTTTAAGTTTACTAAAACGTTTTTGAGACATAAATAATACGACTAGCCCTATGTGCATCGTGATAAAAATAAATCGCATTTTAATCCGGTAAAAGTAATTTTATTTAGTTTTTTCATATGAAACAGCTATATATTAATTTTGTATAGTTCTGTCTCGTTTTATCGTCATTCCGTCCTGTGTCCATAATCATACGAATAGCTAATTGAGACTAAACCTACTATAATAATAGGTATAGTCTCTCCGTTTGTCCAAAAAAAGTCCCAAGGGGATGGGTAACGAACCACCGTTCATAGATGGAAAAACTGGGAAGTGCATATTGCATACTCGAAGTAGAAAATAGGTCGACAGCGCAACATTGACTGATGATCTATGGCTGAGGTATCACCTACCATCAAGTGAACTGTGAACCTCATGCGCGTCTGTCAATGAAACCGCAGACTAAACATATCGATCAAAAAACCGATAACATGGGGATTATTCTATACCTGTATTAAACTAAATACCACAGATAATCACAGCAATATCGCTTAAAAGCAAAAAAGTATGGCTTCTTTAAACTGGAAACAATGTTGCTTTGGTAATATTATTGGAATCGGCCACAAGATATATTCCGAGATATTACATGGACGCACAAAACCTTTAAAGTTGATGATCTAAATATCAGATGGATAGACTAATCCTCAATAACGGATTTACAGTTTGTCAGAGATAATTCTGTTAATTTCTGCTTTATTTCGGTTATCTGAAACAGTAATAATTAAATTAATAATAAAATTAATAAATAAAATTAATAATTAAATTAATAATTAAAAAAAAAAAAAAAAAAAAAATTCACTATCAGTTATCATCACATTCAATTGATTTTGTAGTCAAACTTAAAACAAATCAGCCGGCCTAGCATGACAACCGCGACAAAATTTTGTCGACCGTTTTCTCGTGTTTTAATCGATTATCTCTTTATTTCTTCCGGGTCTAACATGACAATTACACTTAAAACTCGGCTTTTAATATCAAAAATAGATATATTTGTCGATCGATATAATCTTACATCTTAGTGTGTCTTCTCTCTTCCACGAGATATCTCGTGGTGGTCATGCTAGGCCGGCTGATCAAAATGTATCAAGATTAAAAATCTGCTCATAATTAACATCTTCTGAGATACCTTTTGTATTTCATGCAAGAGCACCTTCTGCTCAGTCCGCGGAGTCATTTCATTCGTTTGCAAATCAATCGCTTCTAAATTCTCAAATAATTCCTTTATTTTCATGGCGAGGTGAACATCATTATTACTTTTTCTGGGTACAGTAGGTTTAGACCTCCTCATTATCCTTTTCCTATACTTATCCGGTAAATCTTTTTCAATATCCTCGCGAGTCAGGAATCTCATATAATCGGGGTGAGTGTCATACGGATATTGGGGATCGGAGTAGTTCGTAGTATCGTTAGACATAAATAACTGTCTGTTTTTGTAATTTTTACGCCAATTACGCAGAAGTTCCATGTTCCTAGATTAGTGAAATATAATTTAACTAGTAACACGTCCCGGCTTCGCACGGGTGCAGTGAAGATTTACTATACAAAAACAACTTATATTACTCGCTGATAATGTAGTTAGTGAAATAATTTTTAAAATAGGTCCAGTAGTTTTTGAGTTAAATTGTAACAAACAAACAAATCTTTCCTCTTTATAATCTATATTTTTTTATCATTATCAGCGACTATATTAAGGCTAGACTACATATGTTTCAGATGGTTACGTGGTAAGTTAAAAAACATTATTGCCTTAATAATAAAAATGTACTTTATAAACTTAATTCAACTATACAAGTTCTCTTGTACTAAGTCTTACCATTTAAATGCTCAAGGTATAGCTACTTAAGGTGTCTGACTGGCGCGTTCAGTAGAGGTGTTCTATTGTGCGCATCGATGGGTCTTGGGTACGAATCCCACCGGGACGACATGTTTATAATTTTTTGTAAGCATGCCATGGAATATCGAAATTCCGACCGGGTAACGAACCCCCGTTCATATATGGAAAAACCATATTGCGCCTTTCTGTTTCAGTCTACGGATTTACGAATGCATGAAGTAAAAATTAAGTTGACAGCGCATCATTGACTGATGTTCTGTGGCTGAGGTATCACCCACCATCAAGTGATCCTCATGCTCGTCTGTCGATATCTGACAAAAAAATAATCCCCTGATATAGAAAGTACTCACTTTTTGTCCTGAATAATTTTATCAGCCCTTGCAATAAAATCCTTTCGCTTTTTAATTGCGAGGTCTTTTAGATAGCTCTGTAAAATATTTTGATCTTGAGCGGCTTTGTTTGCGGTTCTCATTGGTTGAAGATATTTAGAGCTTTGGCAATGCGGTGTCAAGGTTTTTTGACGACTTATCGCTAATTTTGGACATTTACCTTTCAGCCTATCGTAACATTGACCCTCCACATCCCTTTCACTAAATTGTACCGATAATTTGTTCATTTTATTTATTTCATTGCAATCTAGTACAGAATTGTAGCTCCTAGCTCCATTACTTAATTCATCACCTGGTTCAAATTCACTTGTTTTTTCCGAAGCAAGTGAATTTACCTCTAGTAAGTTGTCAACATAGTGATTATAGAGAAATTTTAGGATTGTACTGGTTCCCGCGTTGATGATATCTTTTGGTGGGTACACTATAGGATTTCCACTCAATTGAAGCACTTTTAGAGTCATTACACTACCTAGTTCATTAGGTAGAGCAGTTAAATTGTTGTTTTGTAAGAGCAAATGTGTGAGGCTAGAATGATTTTTTATAGATAATGGAATGCTTTCGAGTTCATTGTCTCGCAAATCGAGCCATACCAAATTTGGAAAGCATAGAAAAAAGTCATCAGATAACGTTTTAATTTTGTTACTCTGTAAATATATAATCTGAAAAAAAAGTTATAACAACCAAGTTAACAGCAAAATAGTGAATATAGTTACAAAAATACAAATACTATAAAAAGTAAAAATAAGTAGGTATCATTGATACTTAATATATGGAATTATTACTAATTATCATTCAAAAGCAAAACCTAAAATACGTACAGTGACCAATTTATTATTAATAATATCTGGAAATGTTTCTAATTGCTTTGACGATAAATCAACAGTTGTTTCATTATTGTATTCTTCATATATATCCAATGGACGACTATTAAACATAATATATGATTTCTAAACCACAAAACTTATAAAAATTCAATGAATTATTTTTGTTTGATCAATAAATTAAGATCGTTAGTGTAAACAAACATTCTGGTCCATGCTTTGAATAATGACATTTGTAATTTAGCGCCATTTTAGAACTACTTTTTCATTTTCTGTATTACATTCCTAAATTCAAGTCTTTGGGACCGATAATAGGGAATATGCATGTTGTTTAAATTTACTTGATATTTTTTCCCTTGAATCCTTATGGCCCAGATATTATGCCTAAACAATTATTTTCTTATTTAGTTCGTGTTTAATTGCAAAAAATATTAATTAAAATGTGTAAAATAAGGGAGAGAAATTCAAGTTTGCAAAACGCATCACCATTGGTCGAAACAAAACGTGACGTCACCTTACACATTCTGTCATTTATCGGCAGCGATTTATCAATGGCGTCCATTGACATCGAAGATGGCGTCAAACACTGGTTACCATAGTTACCTCACTCTATCCGTCACTGAGCGTGTAATGTGATATCATCCAAAGCCCGCGAAATATGGCCGCGTTTAAACAGATCAAATTTTATCGATGTTTTCAAAGTAATTTTAAAAAATAATTTGGACATTGCCCAGAGTATTTATATTTTTTATTAGGGTAAAATGATGTAACAAGTCGATAAAAAATATAAAAAAAATGCATGCATATTCCCTATTTTAGCTAGTAGGTACATAAGAAAAATTTAGATTAATCTGGATTTATGAATATTAAAATATGCTCATAGCACAGCATGCTCATATGATCATTTTAAAAAATATTTTATTTTTATTTTGTTTGTTATATTACTGAATTAAGAATAATATTATAATTATTTTCTATTGAAATATTTTATTTATATTCCTTCAGAGGTAACGTAAATAACCGGTAATGAAAATAACCGGTAGACTGTAAAAAGACGATAGGAATGCTATAATAATATTATATGACACTGACAACAAACAACATGGTCTAAACGTCACTAGTTCAGTTGCAAGATGGCGAACGTTCGGGATAGTGACACATCTTTGTGGTTGCACAATAAACTCGGAACTTCGAATGATTCGTGGACTACTGGTTCAATTTGTACACAACTGAATGCTGAAGTTTTGAAAAATATCAAGGATTGTTTTCCAGATTTGCAAACGCAAGTGAAACTGAAATTGTTGCTTAGTTTCTTTCATATCCCGCGCAGAAATGTTGAAGAGGTAACTTTTCTTTCTATTGTATGGTTTTGCGTAACTGCATAACGTATTGCGTCTCTTTCATATTTGTTTGAAATTCAATTAGAGGGAGCGAGATCAAAAATGCGTAAATAAAATTAAGTTTGTTTTCATTAAATAAATACATACAATTTACTAATTTACATGATTTAAGACTTTTTACATGTTTCCAAAAAATTATAAGGAAGCTGTCGTGTACTTCATTGCATACAATCTCGAGAATTTTCGTTTTAATGTTAATTTAAATATCAACTTCAGTTGGTTTTACTGAACTCTGCAATAATTTAATTGAATTTATTGATATTTATAAAATGTAATATTCATACATTGCTGCACATTATTCTAGAATTTATTGTATAATAAGCATCTGTCTAATTTGGTATTATAACTTTGATTGGTAATAGGTTATACATGTGTAAGTCTTAAAATGTAAGTTGTAACCAACAAAATTATTATAATATCGGTGAATAAATTTTTTGTTTGTTATTTAAAATCTTTTAATATAACTTATAGTACCAATTGTATTTGGTGCATATTGTATTGAGGCATAGTAAGATATTCAAATTTTACATTATTTTTATGTAACTATTATAGAATTATTGTAAATACATATTCAACTCTGCCCATAACAAAGTTATTTATTATAATGTTAGTTGTACTCGGAACTCAATTTAGGTACTTCAAATTAAAGATAACTTTTTTTTTGAAATCATAATTTTTCTATAGACTAACTTTGCTTGCTAAAAATTGTAAAAAATATTGCTGAGTATATTAATGTTATGATGCATAAAAATTGATATATGAAATTTTGCGTAATAGCTGCTGACAATTTACATATTATATTTATGGTTTTTGTTATGTTTTTGTATTTATTATGTTATTGGAATATATTATTACGCTTTACTGGATATGTATTGACTGATCTTAATTTTATTGCAGTGGAAGAATGAGTTGGAGGAAATTATTGAAGTTGCAGCCGTTGACTCAGATCTCTGGGTGGCAATGCTTGCCGAAGTTCTTAAGACATTCCCATCAGCGGGAACCCTTAATACAGAGATAGCAGAGTTTGATGAAACAAGACCAATATTCAGTGACATGATCAATGAGTTGAGGAAGTCTCTGGCAAAGCATTCTGACCTTGGACTGTTACCACTTGAGTGCCTATATTTAAACAAAAATGCCTTAGTTTCAGTGGTGAGTGGTATGATTTTTGTTATATTATTCTATATGTATATATTTTCCAAGTCTTCTTAAAAGATAATTATTTTGCATTAAGTGATTCCGTTAAATATATTATATCAATACTGATCTTAAATTGAACTAATATTTATTTTTAAAGTTTAATTTATGAAGAATATTCAGTTTATTCCCAGATCTACTCAGTAATAGCTATCTTCAGAACTATTGGTTGCCAAAAAATTTAAAAAGTCACTTAATAATGCTTCTAAATTGTCTTTTTTTGTCTCCTTGTGAAAAAGTTCTATTGTATGATAAAATACAGACATAAAAAATATAAACAAATTGACATCATTAATAGTATTCTTATATATTATTTGTAATCCTAGATGAGATTTTTAAAAGTGATCTTGTATAGTCTTTGAATGAACACTAGGAGGCCAGGAGACCAAAACAAAATATGAAGATCGTATATTTTCCTATTAAGAATCCGATGAATGATCCAACATTCGCAAGTAGACAATATAACATCTTTGTTTTAACATAATAGGACCATAAGTATAATAAAAATAACTATATAATTTTAATAACATTTAAAACTAAGTACTAAAACTTCATTCTTATTTGCTGGAATCCTATATACTATATGACCTTTGATTTTTTTCTCTACATATGTGTAAATTGAGTATGTATTAGTCTACATAATTTCCAATTTCAGGTGGGCCAACAACCCAATCCAGTGAAACATTTTACACTTAAACGCAAACCGAAATCTGTGGCCTTAAGGAGTGAGCTTCTCGCTAAAGCTGCTGAAGTTCAGGCCAATCAGAAGAAGGCACAGGCACCAACTGTGCCTGTGCGGAGTCGAGGGATGCCTAGGAAAATGACTGATACAAGTAAGAGCCTGAACCTTTAAACATATCCTTTATATCTT
Source organism: Anthocharis cardamines (assembly GCA_905404175.1). NCBI lineage: Eukaryota > Metazoa > Arthropoda > Insecta > Lepidoptera > Pieridae > Anthocharis > Anthocharis cardamines. The sequence continues at coordinate 740,985 of FR989972.1, read as the reverse complement.
GGAGTTTATGGCTCAGTGGCAAGCGTGTTGTGTTCTGCTGAAGACCTCAGATTCAAATCATGGAGAAAAAATATTTCAGATCTTCTGTCAGGCATAGTAGACCAATCACCTACTGGCCTGTAAAGAAAAATCAGGAATATTACAGAATAATAAAATAAAAAAGGCTCTTTGAATGTAACTTATATAATAATGGTTTTGATGCTTTTTTAAAAGATACTCTATCAGTTTTAATTTAAAGAAAATTACTGACATGGTATTTTGTTCCAACATATTATGTGTATAAGTTAGTGTCTTTGATGGTAACCCCTGCATGAATACTTACCATTAAGTTGGTTACTGGATTTATTCTAAACTTGACACAGGGCCGGATTTAGAGGTGTGTGCCTTGGGGCAATAAAGGAGTGGAGGCCCCAAATTATTTTCTCAATTTTTTTTTTAAATATTTAAGTACAATTTAATCATGTTTGTACAAAGTACAGTAGGTAAAAAAACAGCGAAAAAAGCAAATGAAAAGTGGTCTACTACTTTAGTCGTCGGAATTTGATAGTTTTTTTTTTGAGTGACGGTAAGTGATCACCGCCGCCCATAGACATCCGCAACACCAGAGGGCTTGCAGGTGCGTTGCCGGCCTTTAAGGAATGTGTATGCTCGTTTTTTTAAGGCGGGAACCTTATCGTCGTATAAGTCGTATCGGTTCAGAAAAACCGCCGGCAAAAGCTGATATAGGGGCTGATATAGTCTTTTGCGGTGACCTCGGGCCCCAAAATTATACCCTGATATAAGGATATTTTTGTGGATGCCCTGGGCCCCAAAATTATACCCTGATATAAGGGTCCTCTTTTGCGGATGCACCGGGCCCCAAATGTATATCCTGATATAAGGACCCTCAATAATGGAGACCCCGAAGCCCCTAAATCCACCTCTGATTTGACATTTAAAAACCCCCGTCTCCGTCCCCAGCGCCCCTGAAGGGCCTCCCGTCGCGCTGGGCGGCGCGCAGCGGGGCGCGCGTCCCGCCCACGCCGCGCCCGCCGCCGCGCGCCGGCATCAAGCTGCTGGACATCGCCGAGCAGCCCGCCACGCACGCGCAGATCAAGAAGAGGAGGAAGCTCGGTGAGTGCTCTACTTCTTTATGTGTCTGTGGCCGTTCTGTCGGGTAGCGGGAGGCCACGCTAGCGCGACGCGTCTTGCGTCTGCGATGAGCGGGTAAGGGCGGTCGCACATTGGACACGAATTTGTATCGTACATAAACGTTATTGGACGTACGAATTGAACGCGCACACTGTAGGTCTATTACCAAAATCGAACAGAACGAAACGAAAGACAAACGACTACGTATTTTTACTTATTAAGAAGACATTTCCAATACTATTTACGCACACGCACGACTAGTTCGCATTGAGTGTGCGAGGCAGTAGTACTCGGAGGGTTGAGATCGTTCGTATAGTATTCAAATTCAAATTCAATATCATTTATTCATTTAGGTAACACAATTCAATTAGGTATAATATCGATACGAGTAGAATTCGTACAAAAACGCATCCAAAGCGCAACCGCACTAATACGAGGCGAGCGAGGGAGGCCGCGACCAGCCCAGGAGATCCTATGTGTTGCGTGTTTATCAAATTGTGTTGATTTTTCCGCGCGATTATTAAAAAAAATATATAATTATTTTTTAGTAAAATAATGTCTAGAACTCCAATGTTAATTAATATCTCACTATTTGCTCCCAGCAATGGTTTGGCTAATATTTTGAATATCCTAGTTTATTAGTAGTAAGAGATAACAAATGCAACTGTTACCCCAAGAAAACAGCCTAGTATATTTTGCTATGGACAAATCCTAATCTAATATTATTATTATTTTTATAGAAATGGAGGAAGGCGTGAAGAAGCCCCCGCCGTCGTCATCCCCACCGCCCCCCGACTTCAAGACCGTCAAGACTGAGGAACAACCCGCCGGTGAGTTTCACTTTATGATCTGTAGCCAGATTACTTATATTTTTTTTACCTTTATAGTGTACTAGCAATTGCCCCCGCAACCCCCCTTGTGGGTTGAATTTCGTAAAATCCGTTCTTAGCTGACCTCTACTCGGCGAAAGGAATATTCCTACCATATTTCAAGTCGCTACGCCTTATGGTTCCAGAGATATCGTGATGAGTGACTATATAGGTGGAAATCTCTTTTATATATATAGATTACTAGCAATTGCCCCCGCAACCCCCCTTGTGGGTTGAATTTCGTAAAATCCGTTCTTAGCTGACCTCTACTCGGCGAAAAGAATATTCCTACCATATTTCAAGTCGCTACGCCTTATGGTTCCAGAGATATCGTGATGAGTATCTATATAGGTGGGAATCTCTTTTATATATATAGATTACAGTAAAAAATTGTTAGAGACTTATGCCTAGTGTGTTGTTTTGTCTTATCACCAAATTAATAGGGAAAAACTTTTTTTTAATGTTTTTATTGTGCCAAATTGAAAAATTAATGTAATAAAAAAATAAGCATTCTAAATCAATAATTTAACCTTTAAATTCATAATGTAGGATGCAGATACGATGCTACATAATATTGATGATGTATGTGAATCTTTGTCTTAAAAAAATATGTATGTCATCTACATAGTTTTTGAACTAAAAATAATAATCATGCATTTTAGGGTTAAAAATATTGAAAATTCGATTTACTAACGAAATTTAAAGTCCAATAACGGATTTGGGTCGAAATAACTTGTCTTTATAAGCCGTAGTATTTCAAAAGATTCGTTAATTAGCAGCGAGCGGAGCGGACGCGGCGGGAGCGGAGGCAGCGGAGGCGGACGCGGGCGAAGCGCCGCCCTCGCCGCAGCCGCCCGCGCCGCCGCCGCCGCAGACGCAGCCGCCGCCGCTGTTGATACAACAGGTAAACTTCAAATTCAAAATCATTTATTCATTTAGGTAACACAATGTACACTTATGAGCGTCAATAAAAATACATATTAAATGCTTCTAGTTTTACATTGACTGCCAGTTCTCAAATAAAGGGCGTAGAGCGGACGAGAAGAACTGGCAATAAACTCGCCGTCACTCTTTTTAATAACCAAGTTTTTTGTTTTATAAAATGTTTGTAAGTATCTGCTACCATTACACCATGATCCACATGACATCTTTAAGTAATTAAATATTATAAGTAAAAAAAATATAAACGAAAAAAAAGCCGAAGATTTGTCCTCTATCAGCAGTAGGTAACGTCATAATTTGCGCAACAACAGTGCTATTTAATAACAGTGCAGCTTTTTGGAGGTTGTATATTAGAATTTAGGACATTGCACTTTTCCCTTGCAGTTTTTTTTTAACTTTTCTGAGGCCCTCCTCGAAAAAATATTTTCAAATAAGGGTATCGTCTATATCAAAAATGACTACATACGACACAAATCTTTTAAATACATATATGTATTTTATTTTATTTAATTAATTTATGTGATACATAAAGAAGTTTATTAGTATTTTGACGTGCTCGTTGGCGCGTTCAGTAGAACACCTACCGTGCGGATCGATGGGTCGTGGGTTCGAATCCCACCGGGAAGACATGATTATAATTTTCTGTATGCATGTTTTCCCCACGTCTGGTAACTTCGGGCATTGATCGGGTGGGATGAATATCGAAATTCCGACCGATGGAAAAACCGTGAAGTGCATTTTGCGCGTTTCGGTTTCTTTCTATGAATTTCCGAATGCTCGAAGTAAAAAGTAGGTCGACAGCGCATCATTGACTGATGTTCTGTGGCTGAGGTATCACCTACCAAGTAAACCTCATGCTCGTCTGTCGATATCTGACATAAAAAAAATAGTACACTAACAACTACTCGAACTATACAAATACTCGAACTATAAAAATACTCAAACTATAAAAGAGTGTCCATGGAGTTTCTTGCCGGTTCTTCTCCATGAGACCCACTTTTTGGAACCGTGCAACTAGACGTTTCATAAGAGCCTGCAAAGGCCTATTTGAAATAAAAAAACTTTTGATTTGAAACGTTTATGTGCAGGGCGCGGGCACGGTGAAGCCGCTGGTGGTGGGCGGGCAGGCTCCCAAGCTGCTGCTGGCGGGCGGCAAGCCGGTGCTGGTGTCCGCGCAGAACCTGCTCAACACCTCCGCCCTCATCCTGCAGCAGGGTGGCAAGACGGTGCTGCTGCAGAATGTCAAGCCCGTAAGTGTCGGAGATGTGGTGGTGGTCTATCAAACTAATAGGGAATGTGCATGTACTTTTTTATATTTTTATCTGGTAGCTTACATCGCTATATAATTGAAAAAATATATTACGCCAAAAAAAGTAATTTAAAGTATTTAAAAAAAAAAGTCATTTTTTACCATTTTCTTAACTGAAGATTTATTGGTCCTTCGAGCCGGATATAAATCGTCTATAATATAATTATGATATTTCCTTCTGAATAATACTATATGAATCGTCTATAATAGTATTTTCCGAATCTGTAGTTTCTTTGTAAATTTAACAGTAATTGGTCAAAATTTGACTAAATGACTATAAGATTCTATTATTTTATATAAATTGTGTATTTTTTTCATTATCATTTATTATTTGATTATTATAAATTAACTAAGTTCTGGTAAAATAGTTTTAATTAATTTGAATGGCATTAAAACTGTTATCTATACTAATATTATAAAGGGGAAAAATTTGTTTGTTTGTTACGATTTAACTCAAAAACTACTCAGCCGAATTTAAAAATGCTTTCAACAACATAAAGCTACATTATTAGCGAGTAACATAGGCTTTATTTGTGTATAGTACATCTACATTGCCCCCGTGTGAAGCCGGGGCGGATTGCTAGTTAGTATTCAATAAATAATTAAAACGGTAGTTATAATTATATTATACTTGCCAGGTGACTCAGCAAGTTGTCCAGCCGCCGCCGCTGCAGCAGCACGCGGTAACACATCCGGTAATATTATACATTTTTAGTACAATATGCATGAAAACTTCAATGTTTTGACAATATTATCTATTATCGCTAACCAGCCGGCCTAGCATGACAACCGCGACAAAATGTTGTCGACCGTTTTCTCGTATTTTAATCGATTATCTCTACCTCTTCCGGGTCTAACATGACAGTTAAAACTCGACTTGTAATGTCATAAGTGTTGATATTTGTCGATCGAGATATCTTGTCTATCAAATTTGTCGATGTCGAGATAAATCTCGATAGAACTATTATGTGCGCTGGTCTGGCTACTCAAAGCTATACTATTAGCATTAGCATGTCGGTGACGCGATTCGATATGTTTTCTCCCTCTAAAAACACTCAAAGCGTCTAAAAAGGTTTTCACTCTAATAAAAACGATTCTTAGGTTCAACTACAACAGCCGGTGCAGCAAATCCAGACAGCGGCGCAGCAGCCGCAGCAACCGCAGCAGCAGCCGCAGACTCAGCCGCAGCCGCAGCAGCAGCCGCCAGCGCAGACGCAGCCGCCGGGCCAGACTCAGCTGCTGCCGCGTAGGGGGCTCTCACTTACGGTAAGATGGTACATTTCTATTGTCTTTTATTAACGCGTATCACACATTTACATAAAATACTTTATACCGGATTAAAACGCGATTTAGATAAGCCTACATACGTTTCGACCAACCGAAAATCCTCGCAAGAGAAAGTAGATTCTTTCCCAGACTAGTTGAAATTAAAAAACATCCTAACTTCAATAGAGAAGATGGTTTGAGACTTTCCAACACCTGGGATCCAGTAATTAAAAATCTAAAACCCCAAATTAAACATACTAAAAAACAAGAGGACACCGTTAGTCAATATTGTCACAATATAGAAAATTACAGTAAATATCAACTCCGTAGCTATAGATGGCGTTAATATGGCAACTTTGTGACATTTCAAAAATCAGACAACTGTCATCTTTCTGTCTCCCCGTGACCACGGTTGCTGAAAAGCATCCGAAACGTCGGGATACATAATATAAATAATAGATCGCGTTTAATCCGTTATAAAGTATTTTATTTAAAAAAATTTTTCTGTGAATTTAAGTGATATTTTATGAATTTGAAAGTTTTCCCGATTAAAAAGCCAGCTTTTGCTATACTATATTTCATGAAAATCGACTTAGTGGTTTAACCATGATACCATATCAGACTCATATTTATAGAAAATAATACTTATCTAAACTATCATAGCAAATGACATATGCTATTCTACACTAATATTATAACGAAAAAATTTATTTGTTTGTTTGTTACGATTTAACTCAAAAACTACTCGACTGCTTTAAAAAAATATGTTTTTTGAGTGCCAAGCCGGGACGTGTTACTAGTAGTTTGTATTATTATTTGATAACCATTGACATTTCAGCGTGAGCAAATGTTGGAGGCGCAGGACATGTTCCGAAACGCGAATCGAGTCACCCGGCCGGAGAAGGCGCTTATACTGGGCTTCATGGCTGGCTCCAGAGGTAATGTTACTCTCTAAAAGACTAATTTTAAATAGAAAATTCCCGAGTTTTTTTTATGTTAGATATCGACAGACTAGCATGAGGTTCTCTTGATGGTAGGTGATACCTCAGCCACAGAACATCAGTCAATGATGCGCTGTCGACCTAATTCGGAAATGCATAATCTGAAACCGAAACGTGTAATATACTTAACGGTTTTTCCACCTATGAACGGTGGTTCGTTACCCGGTTGTAATTTCGATATTCCTCCCACCCGTAACTCCTCTATGGCCGAAGTTACCAGACGTGGGGATGACATATAAACTTATGGAAAATTATAAACATGTCGTACCGGTGGAATTCGAACTCAATCCACTTTGTTGTAATTCGCCATATTTTTCTAATTTATAAAATCCTCGTGTCACAGTGTTTGTAACAAAACTCCTCCGAAACGGATAGACCGACTCCTATGAAACTTTGTGTGTATATTCAGTAGGTCTGAGAATAGGACGTAAACTATTTTTCATACCTCTAACTTATAAGGGATAATAATTATTAATATTTATTGGACATCTTTTATTTTTAATTTTTTATGATTCGGCATTAAAAAAAAATCACCCAGTAAACAATATCCGTGCGAAGCCGGGGCGGATCCTTATATATAATTCGTGTGCAGATAACCCGTGCCCGAACCTCGGCAACATAGTGACGATCAAGCTGTCGGAGAACATCGAGAATGTGCTGCAGTCCGACGACACGTACCTCACGATGCTGTCGGAGATGCACTTCCAGATGAACTACAACAACGGCCAGTGGACCCGCCTCAAGAAGTACCGGCACATAGACGGGATGCTGCCGCAGAAGGTTGGTCGTTGATACAAAATTGGACGCTGTTATGCAATACAGTGTCAACTCACAAAATTACAAAAATGTATATTTTGATACCAATCGCTTCCTTATGAGCTGGAGTACATATTTCAAAAGAGATATGTATCATTTAAATCGTTTAAATAGCTAAATTATTGAAAAAACTAGTGAGCACGAAAACTTAAAATATTTAATAGTAATGCATAAAATTCAATTATTTTGATTGCTACCAAGAAACCGATATATCGTCGCTGCGCCTGACAAGTTCCATATGTGATTTTTGTATAGTTTTGGGAGACTACGAAAAACGTATTATTAATTCACATACGGAGCTTTTCTTACCGGTCAAAACATATATGGAATTAGTTAAACTCATATCCAGTTCGAATATCACAAAAATGATTTTAGTAACACATAGAGAATAAAACGAAGAGTATTTTTTGTGCGAAAACCAAAAATCAAAAAAAACACATATGGAATTTGGCAGGCGCAACGACGATATATTTAGTCTAATAATAATAATTGCAAAAAAAAACTATTATTTCTGTTATTTTTTAAAAGAAATTTTATAAAACCTGATTAAGAGGGCCCAACCCGTCTTACTTTCCATACAAAAGCTCGTACGTGATTATGGCGATGTAACAGATTTTTCTTTGAAACTTTTGAACTAATAGGTATCTCGTGCATTATATCTAGGTTTCTATCGAAACAAAATCTCAAAATTTTCAGAAATAAATTCAGTATAAGCCTCCAAAAATCAGCTTTTTTGCAGAAAAATTACCTGAACTTTGGGCGTTTATAATGTACTCATAAATTGTGAAAGTTAATTTTTTGTTGTGATAGAAACCTTGCAAATATAATGGAGATTCTAAATTACAAAAAAAAAATTTCACAAACTTGTAAGGACTACTGAAAAACACGTATTTCCTAGAACAAGTTTTATGAAATTTCCGCACACTATTTTTTGTTCAATGTTATCGCGTTCTCACTCACTCGTTAGCGGTAGAGGTATGCGCTGCATGAAACAAAAAGCTTTTCAGCCATGCTCGCGTTGACGATAGACGAACCGGGAAGGGCCCTCTTAAAACTTTAAACTCATTTTCTCAAAATGGCAACCATATGGGTTGACACTGTATTGCTTAACAGCGTCCAATTAGTAATTTATTAAGGCGAGCAACATCAAAGAACATATATTAACGTGACGGCACCGAGATTTATGGGAGTGCTTGGCACCAGGGACTGAAACCGGTTAATTTTTATTTTCCAAAATACGTGTCTGACTGATATACCACGATATTAGTTTTAAAGAGTAATACACACTCATTGACATAGTATTAAATAGACTTCAGGTCGCATACAAAATTCACGAAAAAAGTATCCCGATTATTTAAGCCACGCCTCTTGTCAAATTTTGAAAAATGACACTGCTCAATGGGAACAAAGAAAAGAGTGAAGTCGAAATATGATTTTCTAAGTTAATATTGTCTTTTATTAACGCGAGTATCACACATTTAAATAAAATACTGTATACCGGATTAAAACGCGATTTATTATTTATATTGTTTAAATTATTTATCCCGAGGTTTCGGATGCTTTTCAGCAACCGTGGTCGCGGGGAGACAGAAAGATGACAGTTGTCTGATATTTGAAATGTCACAAAGTTGCCATATTTAATTCAATTCAATTCAAAAATAATTTACATATTAATTTAGGTAACACAATGTACACTTATGAACGTCAATAAAAAATACATATTAAATGCTTCTAATTGGAACTTGGTAGTTGTAAATTATTATTTATCTAATGGGGTATAAAATAATATATCAACACGAAGCGTAATCTATAATATATTTGATAAACAACAATATAATATTTTTTATTAATTGTAATTCGTATGTTAAATAATATCCGTAAAAATTTCCGAATATACAGATTGGAATCTGTTCTTTTCCGTTTTAGCGTGAAAGCGTAACAAACAAAAAAAATCACTTTCGCATTTATAATATTAGTAAAGAAGTAAGGATAGTAAGGATTATTTCAGGACAAATTACTCCATGCATCCACTATTCTGTTACACAAAAGTTTGCGCATGTGTTGGTCAATCTTGACCAAACATTTGTAGCGTTGGTTTAATACAGATAATTTTGTTCAAATTTTGAATTATTTGTTAGTTTTAAAGCTTAAAATATATTTTATTTTATATGTATTACCGAAAGTAAGACTCCGTCCGTCACATTATTTTTTCGGGCATATTTTTGCAACTTTTGAAGACACATTGCGTCACTGTGAGACGTGTTAACGTTGGCGGTGCTTGAACCTAACTAAATAAAATAGCCTCTCACATTTCAAGTGAGCCGATATTTACCGGCACGGATTTTTTGCGTCGACCCGATATCTAGTGTATTGTTGATCGAAGTACACACTAAACTTACCACAGTAATTTTCTTCAGTAAATATGAATAAAAACGAAGAATATTAACAAAAACCTTTATTATACTGGTATAACTCCCATAGTAGATTAACCGGTAAGTCCCTGCTTGGCATGGTTTCTCTGGGGTAAGAGTAGTTGATGCCAGCGACCACATGATGTTTCATATGTTTTATAAGCGTTTTAATCTTCTAAGAGTTATCTTTAAAATGTATGATGTTCGCATTAACAAGAGACAAGATATAAAGTTACAACAAGTACAATCATAATAAACTCATTAAATATGTTAGGGAAGAAGATCTAGGAGGGATTATATTCTCTTTTTTTTTAAATACCATTATTACAACGATTTAGGACCCAAACTAGGCTAAACCTGTATCTTGGGATCCTAAATAATGAATAATCCTAAATAATAGTTAAGGATAAGGCTACATATTAAGAACCTTAAGTCTATTCATAAACAAACCAGATTGTTTAATTCAAAAAAAGAAGAATTATCAATTGAGTTAATTTACAATTTCTTGTCTAATAATAATTAAGTTCATTATTGTTTTTGAATAACTTGTACTAACTCGGTCCAATATGATTATCATAGAGATATAATTTATATTTTTGATTTCAAAAAACAATATATTTTCAGATACCCCCAGGCTCCACAGTGATATCAGCCAACAATCAGCAGCCTGTGGTCTCTGTGGCCAATCAGAGTGTTAGTTAAGTGATATTAAGAGGACTTTAAGTGAAACATTGGATGAAAGTGACAGTGTCAAGTGAAAAGTGAATTGACTCCGATCGTGGTTTAGAAATCTTATGTTAAAAATGTTTGTTCTGAAGAAAGTGTCGAATTAATCTTCGGTCAAGACTGATCACTAATCTCGTGTTAACGTAAATGGTCGACCAAATATATTTCTTAAAGCCAATTGCGTATCTTGACATAAACAGCTGATTAGCGCCATTGATCAGTCAGTTATGTTAAATATATCGCCCCATGAAAAACTAACTGACACTAAACGAAAAATGAGGGGAAATCCCGTTTAAAGTTCTCGTAACGTGCACGAGTTCCTAATAAGGACATAGTGACACTAGCGCCATCTAGCGGCATACAGTTTATTCCGACCGGGTAACGAACAACCATTCATAGATAGAAATATCGTGAAGTGCATATTGCGCGTTTCGGTTTCAGTCTATGAATTTCCGAATGTTCGAAGTAAAAAGCAGGTCGACAGCGCATCATTGACTGATGTACTGTGGCTGAGGTATAACCTACCATCAAGTGAACCTCATGCTCGTCTGTTGATATCTAACATAAAAAAAAAGTTGACATTTTGAAGTTGTGTCTCTGTATTTTGAAGATGACCAATAATCGTCAGTTTTCGATTAGTGATGCTTTGATTTTCAATGTGGGATATGTTTATGTATAATATGAAGGCATGTTTTGTGATATTTTAATTTTTCAAGATTTTACATTCAAATATTAGAGTCATGTCTGACGGAGACATGTCTCAACAGTGCCTCATCTCAAACCGTCTACATCCATTGTGTGTATTGCCAATACAGAGCTAGACGGAGCCGACTGATAGCCAGTTTCGAAGGTCTTCCATAATCTACTTGATTTCCTTACAGATTTTGGTTTTTAACATTAAAACTGTAGTTGAGTCGATGAAAGTTAAAACAGACCAGAAATATAGGATAATGAAATACAATTTTAACTATTTTATACATAAATGTGGTATGAATAATTCACTTGATTGCTTTGTTTGTATTTGAATAAGATCTGAGGAGAGACGGCAATTTATTTGTAATCGCTTCAGGGAATTAAAAAAAATGCATTAATATTTTTTTATAGTGAGTTGCTTATTTGATATTGACATCAATTCAATGAGAGAATTCAAAAATGACATACATAATATGACGCAGTGTCACAGAGGTTAAGTAAAAACACAATCAATATGATCTCAAGTGTTAAAAAATAGTCTAGCGTATTGGAATGACTGCCTTTTTGAAACCTCCCGCAATAATATTGTTTTAGATATATAATTACCCAATTGATACATACAACAGCCCCATGCCCCACTTGGGGAGTCGGGAATTAAATCAAACTCATACTCCAGTCTCGCTGACTCGTGTACTGTTTGATGACAACATCAAGAAACTTTAATAATGTTCCGAAAATTATAACTCCAACTTTTTAATGTATATTAACTCTTATAAGCTATTAAATTTCATAAGCTTTTGTAGTTGATCAAGTGCGCTGTGAGATTTTCTTTGGCTGACGAATTAGCCTTTGAATGTGTTCATCTACATTCTACATTATTTAATATTAGACGATTTTGCTTTTGTCAGTAACTGCTATGGCTGACGTATTAACGGTGTAGTCAATATAATTTGCCGTCATAAAGAAAATATTTTCTGATGTTTTTTTACATACGACATATTCAGAAACAGTCAAAAAACGAATCTACCAGTATTTTTTTCTCCGTTTTAAATGTTACGTAGAAGCGTTTTTTCCTCCTGGCGGCTTTGATAGTATTGAGGCTTGCGTGAACGCGTAATTTACGACCTAAAGTTAAACTTCTATTGGTTTCTCTGACTCTGGTTGGTCAAACAAAACGATATGCGTCCATTGATTATTATTTGAGCAACTGATGGCCGAATTCTCGAACGCTAATCAACATTGAGGTGTACTTAAAAGTATCTCTAACTTTTTCATTACGAAGGTAAAATGAAAGACAGAAACATTTTAAGAAGCCCTTAAGTTTTGGTTATCGTTTCAGTATTCCGCGGTGAGCTGAGTATTTACAAATAACTATATTGAAGTATCATTAGATAAAGCCACCGCACACATGATGGTTAACCGCTCGAATCATGTTTTTACCGTGTGTGCGGTTGTCGCAATACGGCAGATTTAGCCAACCGTGATTTTTGACATCTTTAGGGATAAATATTTCATTTATTTTGAGAGTTGTTCATTTTATTCTTACGATATGAAGTCGAATGTGTATTTGCCTTTAGCTGTTAAACCTGATCGAAATATGCCTTTATGCACCTTTTTACTTAGATTTTAAATGTGAAAGTGTCTTTGTTTGTCCGTGTTTACGTCGAAACGGATTAATTGATCAGCATAATTTTATAAATAAAAATATAGAGAACGATACGAATATATATATTTTTGTGTTTTTAATTTTTCTGTTTGTAAACGATAAATATATTACTGATGTTTGTGTCAAATTATGAATATTTTAAGCGAATTAATAAATGTTACAATAGCAGTTGACATATGCAATAATTAAGGCTGCCGCACACACGATATTTCCAATTCGAAAGGTTACTTTAAGTTTCGATAATATTTGGCTCGTATTCCAAGTTTTACCTCATGATTTGACAGTTCCAAGGAAAGATTTCGATTTGAATAACGTCTTGGAATACGGACTTAGTGTACGTATCGATGCGTTGCAAAAATATCATGTGTGCGGTAGCTGTTATGTAAGAAAAATATTATATTGGCCGTGAGATTTTTGGGTTCCATTCCTTTTAAACGAATATGTTCAAAGATTCGTTCAAAAACATAGTATGTTTGTGTTAATGGTTGTATAGCGACATCTATGATCCGCTACTAGAATCAGTACGAAGACGTCTAATCCTGAATCGCGCTATACAAATATTTCGGAGCGCTGAGTATATATACATCATCTCGACTGTAACCACTGGGGCCTTAGGGCCGGCCAGTCAGTGGTTCGACTGGTCGAGGATCCTCCCTTTAGGTTGGAGGAAGACCACACCTCCCTTCCTCCACAGTTGTTTGGGAATCAACAGTTAAGTTGTTGTTACACAACAGTAATATACACATTAACGAAGGTAGTATGCAAGTGGATAGTACGAGAGTTTTAATGGGTTCCCATTCTTTTTCCGTCTTAACCATTTGTGCCATGGTGGGATCCAAAGTGACACCTGTTTTTATAACCATTTTCGAGTTTTACACTGAACTGGTTTACGGAGTCGAGTCGAATATTATGTATGTTAAGATTAATAGCCTGTACCTCGCAAGTCATCGGTTTGACATTTTCTTATTTTTAAATCCTTTTTTTAATTTTCAATCTGCCATATTTCATCCGCTATCTTGAATTTTGGAGATTCGACACCAAAAATCCAAGAATATACATTTTCACTATGTTTACAACGTTTCGCGAATTTTTATCCGACATATTGGATCTACCATTTTGAGTTTTGGAATTTGGAGCTCAAATTCGTCATCAGCGACCCCAAAAACCCATGTTATGAATTTCAAGCCGATCGGACTGAAGGAAAAATGTGTGGCTCAAAGATTTAAAGCCGTTTATGAAACCCTGCTCCTCAAAATCTCATGGTTAAATAGAAATATGTATTTATATTATGGACACCCGGGGTTTGTACCGCGATCTCTTAAAGTATCACTGGTTTAAGAAAGAATGTGACAGCGATATATCGTGTATAGCTCTGTCACTTTCTATCGCCAAAAGTCGCTTTAAGAGTTGGCGATGCGGCCCCAACACACTGGATGAAACTTTTCGGCGCAAAACAGTGCCTTGATATTTTTCCTTATAGAATATAGAAATAGATTATTGTTTATTTTATTGAAAAAAAGCAAAGGCTGATTATTTGTTTTAAATGCTCTATTTTAAAACAATGAATGTTTTATATGAAAATGCGACGTCGGAAAATTTCAAACATGTGTTGATGACGTTAGATTTGCGTCTCCTTAATTGTAAAAGATCCGGCATAAGAATTGATGTCATGAGAACCACTTCGGAGATGTGTTAACGTGTTATTGTTATTGTTCGATTCCAACTATTTTTATTCTGTGTATTTAAATGCTGTCGCACATTAAGCCAACGGTCGGACGGACCACTAGAGGCGGACAGCAGTGGCTGAACGCCATAATACATAACTACTAATTACATATTTAATTAGTGGCCGGAAGGATTGGGGCGGGGAGAAGCTGGCGATTGTACGTTGGCCACTACAAAAGCCAGTCGAGCGCTGTGTGTGCCGATAATGTACTAGACATACGCCCCGGCTTCGCACGGGTCGAAATTTAGATGTACTATGATGTAGAAAAACAGGTACTCGCTGATAATGTAGCTTTATGTTGGTGAACAAAGAAAAAAATCATGTTTATAAAATTAATATAGATGTAATGTCATATCCGCAGCTTGTGGCCACTTGTGGCCTTATGTGCGGCAGCGCTAAATGTTCTTTCGGTTTTTCAATCTTAAGTCGATTGAGAAATATCAAAGAAAAATTAAATTTTCTATGAATATCATAACAGCAAATTGTTGTACTCGAATTCTCTGATCTAAAATATTGAAAAAAACTAAAGTTTAAAATCACAGAGACATATTATCTAGTTGTATCCGTTTACACTTAAAAATACGACCGATTTGGCACTTTTGTTGTACCTCTAAATATTAAGCTTTCTCATACAATTTTCTTGTTGGAATTGAATTTCTTATTGTAAACAAAACATCCTAATACAATTTTGTTACTATTTCAGACGGACACAATTTCTTATTGAAATTTAAACAACAACATAAACCTCCTTTTTTAAGTCGGATAATGAATGCCTTATGTCGGATCTCAAGACACTGTCTTTAACTAAAATAGATTAAGTTTTTTTAAATAGATGAATAGAAGAGATTTCTATGAGTGTTAAGTTAGTTTTATTTTTGTTGTACGATTTTCTATTTAATATCACTTTGTATATAGTAGATAGTACAAAATATTAAAGGAAAAACATATTTAAAAACATAATATGTTGTTTTATTATGAATACTTCTAAACCTTTTGGTATTTGATATTTTCAAATTCAAATATATTTATTTGTATGAATAAGTTAATTAAGTCAGTATAGTTGATGATGCTTCATATCATATAATATAACTCGTGTTTATTACAAATCTTTCCTCTTTATAATTAGTATAGACTAGCAACTCGCCCCGGCTTCGTATGGGTGTAATGTAAATGTACTATAAAAATATACTATGTTACTCGCTGATAATGTAGCCTTCTATTAATGAAAGAATTTTTAAAATCGGTTTAGTGGATCCAGAGATTACCCCCTAAAACCTCACAAACTCTACCTCTTTATTATATTAGTATAGAAGTCGGTATAGATTAGAAAATAAAGCAATTAGAGGGAATATCATAATAGTCCAATTTATTGAGGAAGAAGTTAACGATCAGGTTCAACTCTGTTTAAAAAATTATGTTTAATTAAAATATAACATAATATGGTTTAAAATACCTACTTTAATTATTGCTATTCACATCGATTCGTTTTCTATAACGGTCGACTAAAGGGAGACACCGGTACATCACTGTAAAAAACAATAAATGTTACAATTTTTATATACCTTTTGAGTGGCACTATTCTGAAAAGGTATATAAAAACGTTTATACGTTTATTTATTTAATGTCAAAGAGTGTAAATGTTGAGACTAAGGATTTTCTACATTCGCCTTTTAATCTATACTAATAATATAAATAAATATAAGGTCTTTAATGCAATTTACTATAGATATATGAGTTTATCTCGGTAATTTCTAAAAACCTCTGCAACAGCACAGCAGTGAGTCTCCTTAGGCTACCATCTTGCAAAAGCATAATAGACACTCACTCATATTAATATTGTCTCTTATTAACGCGAGTATCACACATTTAAATAAAATACTGTATACCGGATTAAAACGCGATTTATTATTTATATTGCTTAAATTATAAACGTCTGGATAAATAATTTAAACAATATAAATAATAAATCGCGTATTTTATTTAAACTCACTCATATTTTTAAAATTATTTTTCCAATTTAAATGTTGCATTATATGTTTTGATTTTTAGAGTATTTTTTTAAAGTTCATCCATCTTATTCTTTTTCTATTTTATTTTTTTTGTATTGGAATATACCATCGCCAAAGATTACCAGATTGTCAAATTGACTTTTACCTATAAAATCGAACCAACACGTAACACAGGGGTATAAAGTATTTTACCAAAAAGAAATGCAACTTCTGGCACAAAAATAACCAAGCTCCAAACACCGTCCTCCTGAATGCGGTACAGGAATCCCAGGATCGAAACCACGAAGCCGAGCACGATGAAAGCCAACGTATACCATAAGTATATTTGAAGCAACCACGCGTACTCCTGTAACCCAAAACACCGAAGTCAGTTCAAGCGTCGCATGAGCATTGAACAATTTCCTAGAACCTATGGAAACAGTTCTTTATGCAAACTTAAATCTCAAGTAGATTTGTGCAAAATTACATTAATGCCGACTTGTGTATTTTATGTGGTGACATTAACTGACACAGTTCATCATTTCATCCTCAGAGCCTATGCACTCTTGCGTTTTTGCCGATATGGTAGTACTGAGTAGTATTAATGGATCAGAAGGTTGGCAAATTAAAATGCGTGTTGTTTGCTTGGTGTTTAATGGACGACTCTCGAAGCATATTTTTTTTGGAATCTCACTGTTGGCCATAGTGGCCTCTACAGCTTAACACGGCACTGTGGCTCAGCTTCTCGTAGCAACGGATTACAATCTTATATATATCTTACATCCACGTAGCAAGCGTAAACATGCGTAGCTATATTGCTACGTGAACTAAAGTGTTCTGGGCCTACGCGCCACACGTTGATCCCATGGTTATAGTTTTGGATAAACAGTCGAAAGAAAGGAATGACTGCCCTATTCTTGTCATAAACGAGGAAAAGCGTCCAGTCCAAAATAATCCGAATATTAATAAGTAGATTCCTCAGCCACAGAACATCAGTCAATGATGCGCTGTCAACCTACGTTTTACTTTGAGCATTCGGAAATCCATAGACTGAAACCGAAACGTGCAATATGCACTTCACGGTTTTTACATCTATCAACGGTAGTTCGTAACCCGGTCGGAATTTCGATATTCCTTCCACCCAATCAAAGCCCGAAGTTACCAGACGTGCTTACAGAAAATTATAAACATGTCGTCCCGGTGGGATTCGAACTTCTACCGAACGCGCCAACGAGCCCGTAAACAGTGAGATAAAAAAGCAAATAACGTCTCTTTTTGGAATGTAGAAACCCATTTGTAATTAACTTTCTGTCTTTATCAATACTAATATTATATAGAGGAAAGATTTGTTTGTTTGTGTGTTTGTTTTTTACGATTCAACTCAAAAACTACTTTATTTTGTTATGCGAAGTCGAAGATCGCTAGTATACATATAAGACCAATTTCCCAGTCGCTTAAATCTATACTTACAACAATAGAGCCAAGTAACAGAAGCATGTTTGCCATTTGAAAGAACGTGAGTAACAAACTTCTGAAGGAGTTCACATGTGTGCGCGTACTGACGCACACATCCGTGCTCTCATTGGAAAGAATATCTACTATGCAGCCAACCTGCAAAAACACAAGAATTAACACAAGAAACCTAAATCTAGTTGGTCATGAAGTAGACGTATTTTTTATACAGACAGCAAGCAATGAGTCAGAAAAGCCAGCCAGGCTTATAAGAAAAAAATGTTTTCACTCTAGAATTGAGTAATATTGAGGAATTTGAACTATTTTTTTCGTTATACAGCAGAGGTATAGATTCGAACTTGGCGATGGCCATTACATTACGCAGAGCCAGATCAGTTAAATTAGTAACGGTCTAAACTTTAAAGGAAGCTATAAGTCGGTTATTCCTTGGCAAATAATACTACCATTGTATTTCAGAGCCATTAACTCGTCGATAGATGGCGTTGTTTGCATTGCAATTACAAAAAAGTTTATTCTTCTCGTCACTAGATGGCGCAGCATTCCAAATTATTAATTTTAATTTATTTTAGTTAATAAAACTAATTAATTATAAATAAATATGAAGTTTGTGATCATCCGCGAATTGTTAGTAATATTATAGAAAAATCTAATATCAAGGATATGATGTGCCAATCAAGTATAACAACCGCAGTAACCTTAATTTGTAAAATAAAATGTGAAAGGATCTTATTATCTTTTTTTACTTAAATTTACTAAAGACTGTTTTTTACCGATATCTAATCGACAGACGAGCAGATGGAAAAACCGTGAAGTGCATATTGCACGTTTCGGTTTCAGTCTATGGATTTCCGAATGCTCGAAGTAAAATCTAGGTCGACAGTGCATCATTGACTAATGTTCTGTGGCTGAGGTATCACCTACCATCAAGTGAACCTCGTGCTCGTCTGTCGATGTCTATCTTTTAAGATTGACCCACTATAACCTATTTTATGGTCATCAAATTTGTTCTAAAATAAAACATTATTTGCGAAGTCGTTTTTATAAACATCTACATACATTGAATTTATATTCTTATCTAAATAAATATTTATTTACACTTTTACATCAAAAACTTAACCTAAAGAATTAATATAAAAAAACAAAAAGTATAGTAAGGCGGCCTTATTGCTCAAAGCAATTTCTTCCAGGCAACCTGGATAGAAAGGTATTGAAGTTTGAGATATATGTATGAAGATAGGAGGTATATAAATACGTTATTTATCACAAGTATTATAGAAGATAATTGAAGACATCAGATGATAAAGGCACTATGTTATTTTAAAAATGTTCTGAGTTATCATGCAATTTGCTAATAATGCTTTTTTTTTTAAATATATTAATCAAAGAATGAGACTGACGTTGATGCCTTTATCATTTTAGTATTTCAATAACTTACATTTATTTAAGAACTTGAATTGATAGGGTCATGTTATTACGTTCTATAACACAACGCCTTTAACCGTTAATAACATTGTTTTTTATTAAATGTTAAAAACTGCCTTTATCAACTGATGTTTTCAATTGTTAGGCGGTACGAGATTCGCGAGGACAGTTGGTCCAAGATAACTTACCTGCCCTATAATCGAAATAAGTGCCACACTACTACGAGGTGACAGACAACAGCACCTTCCATCTTCACACTCAGTTAACACTATCAAACTATCCATATTTTAAATAAATTATTGCAATACTTTTACTTGCGACATTCGAGTATTTTTATACAACAAAATTACATACTCTCCTTCTAGGTTCCGACATTGTTTTGACATAGTTTTGAAGTTCTGTTATTAATGAGTGATAGGAGCTTAGTCCAGGTAATAAGTTGTTAACAGATTACACTTCATGATTATTACGACCTCGAGCGACCGACGATGTTTGGGAAAAATAGTGGACTTGAACTTTAAATTCTTTTTTCTGGAAAATGAAAGGTGTACCATTTTACCTAGTTATTGAGGGGAGACTACCCTACAGTATATATAAATATCACCGGAATCTGTGATGCTCAAGTTTGATAATCCTTGTAAGACATGAGGCATCTAACATTTGAGTCGCGGATGTGCATGGGCAGTGGTAATTACAATTCATCAGGTAATCCGCCTGTTTGGTTTTCAGCTCTGTAATGAAATTATTTATATTTTGTTCCGAATTTATGTAATTTTTTTCGAGTGTATGTGTAGAGTGTAGAGCCTAAAAGGCTTTAATTTTTTAATAAATAAACCGATTGTATATGAATTACATATTTTAAAGTAATATTTTATAGTAATAATGTTTTAGGGCTACAATCGCCAAATATTTTAATTAAACTTGTATGAGGATAACATTCACTTTCCTTTAGATCAACACAGCGCACAGGACAATAGACTTTTATTTATGTATTCCTTGCTTGCGTAGCGGCGGACAAACTCTAGTAGATGTTATAAGTGTTAACATATTAAGGTCGGTCTCCACCAAAGAAAAATTGCCAACTTTTATGTTTTCAACACGTGTTGATGATGAACCTTTATAATGCCTCCTTTGCTGCTAAAGCTGTTCGACTGTGGAATTCTCTCCCTGCATCAATTAGAAAAGCTCAAAGTCTTGATACCTTCAAGAATCTAGTAAAGTCCCACTATCTTGGTCTTTAATTGTTTTTCATTTGTTGGCATTGTTGACATTTTAGTATGTAGTGTTTAGTTTAGTTTATATAATAATTATGTTTTATTTTTAATTTGTTTGTGCCTATAATCACAGCCCTACCTAACTAATATATGATTGTTTCCTATTAATATGGTTTGCCTGCCTAGCGACAAGGCCACCAATATGTACTTGTCTAGATTAGTTATGTTTGTAACATTTTTTTAATTTTTTTGGTACAATAAAGAATATAATAATAATAACCTTTAGGGCAGCGCTACATTTAACGGAAATTCCTTCGCGGAATATCCGCGACGGAACGCCAATACATGTAATTGCATATAAATTACAAATAGCGGGCACATTACGCGGAAGATCGGTCGCTCCGTCCGTTACAGTCACCAACACGTGTTGAAAACAC
Source organism: Anthocharis cardamines (assembly GCA_905404175.1). NCBI lineage: Eukaryota > Metazoa > Arthropoda > Insecta > Lepidoptera > Pieridae > Anthocharis > Anthocharis cardamines. The sequence continues at coordinate 719,895 of FR989972.1, read as the reverse complement.
AAAAGTTGGCATTTTTCTTTGGTGGAGACCCACCTTTACAATGTAGAGTTTTCGCAGCTTCCATAGAAACTACATAATAATATGATTACTTTATTTTTAGAAAACTCTTGTTTTCTATAAATGTCAGCTCAGATAGCTGTCATCAATATATTTTTCTTTCTGCAGAAAAGATTTTCTTCTTTGAAATATGTGGCGTGTTTTAAAAATATACGCTATTTTATGTGTACTTGTACAACGTTCACGAGCAAATAATGAATATGCAGGTATTTTAGCAATTCTTGGAAATTATTTTTCTATGATAGTTTCACAGCCATATCTCGTATATGTTTAGTTTTAGTTTAAGCAGTATTCTTTATTCTAGTCTAGTCTATATATTATTATCTTATTATACACTACTTTTTATTACTTTCCTCTATCCTCTACATGCGTTTGCTTGTAATGTCTGGTATACACTTTGATTAGAGATTAGTGCGAGTGGCTTGTTTAGTGTTAAGTGTTTAGCAAAAAACACGTTCGGACAGTTTCTGTTAAGTGTTAAGTGTATAGTGTTTAGCGAAGTACAGTATTTACAAGTGAGTTCTATTTTTTCTGCGAGTAGCTCCTCCCGCGCGTCCCGCCTTCACCCCTCACTTGCTCATTCATTGATCATTGATCATTCAACATGCGTGTTTATATAACGCATACTCTAATTATAGACGCAACTCTGCAAACCATAGCTACTGAAATGCATTTAGAAAATTTTGGGGCGAAGGAGGCTTACACCTTCTCTCCTAGCTATCCATAATCGAGGTGGTCTCCTCAATTCCAACTCAATTTCTTCTCGAATGTGTAACGCAAGCACATTCACTATTTCATTAACTGCATTGCGAATGGGATAATACATATTCACTGGTTTTTTTTTTGTTAATTATTACTATCAGAGTGTATACAGGCAAAATATTGTCTATTTTTTTAAATGAACTAAACACTGCCTAATAAACAGTATAGGACATTACTAATCACTTAACACTAATCACACTAAACACTAAACACTTGGCACTTGACTAATCAAAGTGTATACCAGCCATAAGAGATAGCTAAAAAGCAAGCCACCGTTTGACTACTATATTTTTAGTTTACTTTTTTTGTTGTTTATTTTTTTTGTTAATAAAGTTTTTATCCATTTATATATAAAATTTTATGAAAATTCTTTAGTAGGTACTCTATCGTCTTTATGCGTCTATTACATCTCACGTGACTTGGATAGATTCTTCAAATGCAATAATTAATAATATCGCTGTCCTAGCCAGCACTCCGCGGATTATTAATATAATAACAATATTATTTATTAATTGCAGAAGATAAACAGACTGAACAATTTGCTGATAATAATAATTTAGAAACTACTATATCCGACAATGAACGACTCACTATGCTAGCTGAGAAATCCCAACGTGACGGAATTCTACCAAGTGATGATACTGACAAGCTTTTCGACAAACTTTCCGCATCTATCGCTGATCTAACAGAATTAATAGAAATAAATAATAAAACGTATGCTTTCTTCAAACTGAACGGTGTTGATAGAGTTCTAATTCCTAATATAAGAACTGTTTATGTGCCTTTACGAGGGCAGCTTCTATTTCTCATTAAAACCTTATTCAGCACAGCGCCAATAACAACGAACACTTTACTACCCGTCAACATAGCCGATATGTTGTTAGATGTATTTGAAAATGATGAAAATTTAGCTTTAAAAGCCTACGCTTTAGATATTCTTTATGTATGGCTACCGAACAACCCAAAATTGCAAGCTCGTGTAATGAAATTAAAAGGATTAGAGCCATTTTATGAACAGATATCAAAATTAGATTCAGATGGTATTTATAAATTGTTAGATTTGTTCAATACTATCTTAGAAGAACATTTGCAAGCTAGAAATAAGAATCAAAAGAACAGAAATGACTATGAAAAGTTGAAAATTTACGAAATGATCGGTCTAATTGAAAGAATGGCAACATCCACTGTTTGTAATGGTCTTTTAAATATATTTAAAGCGACTGTAGAGTATAGTGAAAACAACGAAGAAATTGTAGCACCAGTATTTAAACTTATGAATAACATTAAGCCGTATTGTATGAAGTTATATAAGGGAAAAAGTTCGGCGTTGAAAATATTTACGGAGATTCATTCTTATATCAAAAATAACAAAGACATTGAATTCGAACGCCTTGGGTTAAACTTGAGTGCAATTGATTTAATTTTAAACGATTATAAAGAACAATTAGGAGAACATTATAAGGATGAATTGTAATAAAACTGAATAAATGTTTGTCCAGTCGGGCTTATTTTTGTTTTATTCAATTATTCTTAACTAGCTGATGCCCGCGACTTCGTTCGCGTGGGGTTCACTTTAAGCTGAGCTTTTGAGCAAGCTTTCTTCAAATGACATATCCTCCACCCTCTGTACTTGGTATTTCTTTTGGGAAAGAGCTATCAAATTAGTAATTGACGGTTGCTTTTGCATCATGTTATCGACATGTTTAATGGTGGTTGAGATTGGGGTTCGAAGGATGATTTGAAATTCAATAGTTGAAATAATTAACCTGAAACTTTAGGGAGATTCATATTAATTAAATTTTACGTGACCAAAATCCAGATATGTGTCTTTTTTCTACTTATCAGAGTTCAATCGAAGATTGGATTCAATGCATTTTCTGTCTTAAATAGATGGGTGCGTTCATTTAATTGGTCATTTTCATTTTCGGACATTTTTTTTAAATTCCCGGGATTCCTGCCCGGGTTTCCGGTGCTAAATGCGGAAACCTATAAGATACGGAAGCAAAAAAGCAATGTCGAATAATCGTAATTCTGTTTAAGAGAAAGGATTGATGAAAATGTGAAATAAATGATCTCATAAGAAATACTTTTTCATATAATATTTCAATATACATTTTCTATTTTTGTTATAATATAGTTCTTTCAAAAAATAAATAAAGAAATACAAAAAAAAATTCTTTCATTTCAACTTCAGATTCGAACTCGCATCAGAAGCTACGCTATGGGACTGCATAATTGCATATCCACTATTCTACGAATACATATATTGGAAATGGCGAAATAATCAAACTATTTCATTTACATATCAGACTGTGATTGACATCTGACAATTCGAAAAATTTCAACGCGAGTCAGTTTGCATTGAAATTTGGTGATATGGTGCCTTTAAAATAATATTTAAATGATGATAACTTTTCTTTCCGATAACCGATTTCGATAAAACAAAGCCTATATGTTGCCCCGGGCTTTCCTTAATATATTTGTGTAAATTGCACGATAATCGGTTCAGTATCTTCGGAGATTAGCGTGAACAAACAGACAGACAGACAGACAGACGGACAGACAGACAGACAGACAAGAATCTTAAAAATTGCATTTATGCATTCTGCTACCCTTCTTTTATCACCACTCTTAATTTCTGGTAAAAATATTTAGTGAAGCGTAATTTCGATCCTACTCTTTTATTATATGTATAGATTAACATAATATAAGCTAACAGGAATAACTTACCACTTTATAAATGTAAAATGTATTACTCGGGATACAATTATACAAAAACGGAATGATGGTCTTTGCAAAAATTGACGTGTTTTCCGAAAAGACGTCTAATTTTGTTTAGAGATTATAAAAGATAATATTAAGCATAACTCAGTGTAGATGGCATCGTCTTAACATAACGTAAATAGAGCTGACGAGAAATATGCAGGATTATGTCTCTATAATTAACAATTGAAACAGGTTCACAGTACCAGCGAAGCGAAGATGTGACCCTCAAGTCCCAACAATATTTGTAGCTTATATAGTTTTTCTGTCAAGTCTGCTTTAAAATATTTAGAACCCTATGAGTGTCACTCCACATCAAACAAAAGAATGCGTATGGGTGATCAACCCAAAAATGGCTTGTGGACTGAGAACCTGTTAATGCTGAAAGGACAATGAAAATGCTTTCCTAACAATTAAAGAGGCATAAAATGGCATTAAAATATACCTACAACTGACTAATATTTTCCTTTAAGAATATCCACAGTTATAAATGTAGCTATAAATATTATTGAAGGCTTCGTGAGTCAGTGGCATGCATGTTGGGTTTAGCACTAAAGGTCCCGGGTTCAAATCCAAGTTTTAAATAAATTGTTTGTCTCGAAAAGGGAACAAAAGAGACCGACTTGCCTGTTGATAATGCCTCAATATTCTCGGAAATTAACTTTTAAAAATTATTATTTAACCTTTCAAATTTCGATTGTTTCGATTTTTAATCTATACATATAATAAAAGAGTAGGATCGAAATTACGCTTCACTAAATATTTTTACCAGAAATTAATAGGGGTGATAAAAGAAGGGTAGCAGAATGCATAAATGCAATTTTTAAGATTCTTGTCTGTCTGTCTGTCTGTCTGTCGGTCTGTCTGTCTGTTTGTTCACGCTAATCTCCGAAGATACTGAACCGATTTTAATGCAATTTACACAAATATATTAAGGAAAGCCCGGGGCAACATATAGGCTTTGTTTCATCGAAATCGGTTATCGGAAAGAAAAGTTATCATCATTTAAATATTATTTTAAAGGCACCATATCACCAAATTTCAATGCAAACTGACTCGCGTTGAACTTTTTCGAATTGTCAGATGTCAATCACAGTCTGATATGTAAATGAAATAGTTTGATTATTTCGCCATTTCCAATATGTATTCGTAGAATAGTGGATATGCAGTCCCATAGCGTAGCTTTTGATGCGAGTTCGAATCTGAAGTTGAAATGAAAGAAATATTTTTTTTGTATTTATTTATTTATTTATTTTTTGAAAGAACTATATTATAACAAAAATAGAAAATGTATTATTGAAATATTACATGAAAAAGTATTTCTTATGAGATCATTTATTTCACCTTTTCATCAATCCTTTCTCTTAAACAGAATTACGATTATTCGACATTGCTTTTTTGCTTCCGTAGAGGTTTTAGAGGAATCCCGGGAACTTAAAAAAAAAATCCGTCAATGAAAATGACCAATTAAATGAACGCACGCATCTATTTAAGACAGAAAATGCATTGAATCCAATCTTCGATTGAACTCTGATTAGTAGAAAAATACACATATCTGGATTTTGGTCACGTAAAATTTAATTAATATGAATCTCCCTAAAGTTTCAGGTTAATTATTTCAACTATTGAATTTCAAATCATCCTTCGAACCCCAATCTCAACCACCATTAAACATGTCGATAACATGATGCAAAAGCAACCGTCAATGACTAATTTGATAGCTCTTTCCCAAAAGAAATCACCAAGTACAGAGGGTGGAGGAGGATATGTCATTTGAAGAAAGCTTGCTCAAAGTGAACCCCACGCGAACGAAGTCGCGGGCATCAGCTAGTAGTAAAATAATCAACTGTAATTGGAATTAGTTTATTACTAGAAATATGGGAATAAGTGATGGCCACAGGATGAAATTGACCGCCTCCGTGGCTCAGTGTTAAACGTGATGTGTTTAGCACCGGAGGTCCTGAGTTTGAATCCCGGCGAAATAAGATTTTAAAAAATTGCTTAGGTCGGGCAGGGCACAGAAGGCTGATCACTGAATTGCCTGTAAAAAAAAATGGTGAGTGAAACAAACTGAAATGGGTCTGCCCCACTCAGGATTTCACTTTTTACAGGCTGAAATTATGCAAATTTTCATACACATTTTGAATAAGAAACAGATCATATTCTAGTTCATATGAGTAGTATGAGTATCAAGTGAGTTAAACGGATTTTGTTTTCAATTAAGAGACAACATCCAAACCTAATTCAATTCTTAGCATTGTTAAATATCACTACATAACACAATTACAATGTATAAGGACCCTCCACGTTTAGATATCGACCGCAAATAATTTTGATACAGCATTGTGCAACGGACGCCATAGACAAGTATACAATACGATAGAATCAATTGTTGCTCTATGATTTATTGTTAGCAACGCTGACTGGATCTGTTGCTACTTAATTTATTATTATGGCAATACGGAAAATTTCTTTATTTGGGAGAGGTTACGGGCAAACTTTAATTGATCTGTATTTTGCTTTAAGCTATGAGCTTGTATCTAGGAGGAATCGTATACACTTGAGACTATTGTTGTTTATTAATTTGATAATGATCGGCGAAGTATTTCAATTCAACAAATGGTAAATATATGCAGGTCAATTTGTTGAAATTAAGGCTTATACAATAGTCGTAATTAAATCAATACCATTCGTAATCTAATACTGTAAATAAGACAAAAAATTATATATTAGAAATTTTAAGGAAATTTCACAGACAATTAAAAGGCTCGTTTAGTTAAAAAAAATCATTACTTTTTCTTAAAAATGAAATAATAAATTAAAAATGCGGTGAAAATTGGGCGCGAATTGGCAGTCGGCCACGGAGCCTCGTTCAGGCTTCAGAGTAGTAGTGTACAACTTTTACTAGCTAATTACATAGATTATATTCATTATAAAAATGGGAAATAAAAACAACACAAACTTTCTCAAAGAAAACTATGCAACAAGCAATATACCTAATATTGTCTTTTATTTACGCGAGTATCACACATTTAAATAAAATACTGTATACCGGATTAAAACGCGAAATCAAACATACTAAAAAACAAGAGGACACCGTTAGTCAATATTGTCATAATATAGAAAATTACAGTAAATATCAACTCCGTAGGAATAGATGGCGTTAATATGTAATTATAACAAAAACTTGGCGATTAAAAAGAGTGGCGGCGAGTTTCTTGCCAGTTCTTCTCGTCCGCTCTACGCCCTTGATTTGTGAACTGGTAGTAAATGTAAAATTAGAAGCATTTAATATGTATTATTTTATATTGACGTTCATAGATGTACATTGTGTTACCTAAATTAATAGATTATTTTTTAATTTAATTGAATTAAATATGGCAACTTTGTGACATTTCAAATATAAGACAACTGTCATCTTTCAGTCTCCCGCGACCACGGTTGCTGAAAAGCATCCGAAACGTCGGGATAAATAATTTAAACAATATAAATAATAAATCGCGTTTTAATCCGGTATACAGTATTTTATTTAAAAGCAATATACCTATTACGACGAGCATCTTAGCGCGGCATATGGGAGTGAGAGGCGAGGAAATCAGAATGTTTGTTGAGGAGATACAGCCTGTTAACACGAGTATCTAATATATAAATTATAATAAATCTTTTATTTATTTAAAATTCTTCTCTTTGTCCTTTCATAAATACCTATTTCAAAGAGTTATTATACAGCATCTACTCCAATGCTCTTGTATCTTACGGATACTTGAATTTTCATTAAATAGAGTTAAAAATATTGAAATTGTTATTCGTACTCTAGTTATGTATATATGCAATACATAACTGTATATCATGGATTTGAATAAGATACACTAAAAAGTTTATGATGTCAACGATATGCATCTATTAATATTTTAGTACTATCTAATCAACACTCCCACAAAGCTCCATTAAAATAAAAAATTGCCTTAATTTGAGTACCTACTAGCAACTCTTAGCTTAACTCGCTGATAGTGTGGCTATCTATTGGTAAAATATTTTTTAAAATCCGTCCAGTAATCTATGCGTTACAAAAAAAATACAAATCTCTTTATAATTTTTTACACCTTAGGTTATATTATTTAAGTTTAAGTTTAGCATTCTAATGGTGAACGATTTTTTGAAAGCGGTCCAGTAGTTTTTGAGTTTATTCGTTACAAACATACAAAATTATAATATAGGTAACATTAGTGTAGATTTATTAAAAAAAATCTAATACATTTGGCTATTATTCGCAAGTTAACACTATTAATTATTATTATCGATTCAACAACATATCATTAGGATGATGACAACAGCGCGCTCTGGGTGGCCGCCATTTTGTTTCTTTTGTATTTGTCTTCCTTCCGTCCGCAATTGTGGCAATTTGATTTATTTAAAATATAGCGAAAATGACTTTACGTTACTAATAATTCTAAATGGGAAATAATGTTTTTTCTTTTACTTCTAAAAAGCTTTTGCTACTATTATAATTTTATTCTATGAACAATCATATAGATTTTTTTTCATTATCGGCAAGCAAATGCAAATTTTCTTTCGTTCACCAATAATATTACCGTAAAAAAACTAAACACTATGTTTTATTTTCCCGAACTCAAGACCTTCGGTGCTAGATGCAACGGACATTACCACTAAGCACATACAGGCAGACAGTAATTAAACGGTTCACTCTAGACTATAATAATATGAATTTACATCTTTTGAAACTCGTGGGAGTACTACAAGGTGTCCACAAGCTTGATTAAATAACTACAAAAATCGTATCAAATCGATCACTTTTTAGGCGGTAAACAAAAAAGTATCAACCATTCAACTGTCAAATGTCAAACACCTAAAAATTTGGCGCGCTATGCAACCTGCCAGAACGAATTTAAAAAAAAGTTCAAGTGCTGCCCGTGAGAATAAAATTGCAGCCTTTTGCATTTTACGTCATGAATGAGCATTGTGGTGTAATGGCCTCTGTAAATAACGTTATTTGTACTGTGGACGCTATCCTTAGCACTCAATTTGAGCAACTAAATGGATGTTTATAAGTTTTGTTCAAAATGGGACGATATTTTTTAATAACTACTATATTTAGAAATTTACTTCTATTATAATATATATTTAATTACTTTTGTTAGTCATAATTAATCATAAACAGGATAATATATTCATTAAAAAATATATAATTCATATTTAACTGACATAAGGTCCTTCCTTTAAGAAACTCGTCCGTAATCATTGTTTCTCAATTACTTTTGAAACTTTGTAGGAAATATAACTAGATACCTGTGTATTTAATTGTTTTGTTATTATTTTAATATTTTATGTAGTATTTTAGTGGATAGGCTATTTTACTATTTATTGCGTTTTAATGTTGTGTTCCACTCTGTGTCACTTCCTAATTTAGAATTTTGTTCTTTCACGGAATTGGTTGCCTGGAAGAAATCACTGCTTATTGATAAGGCCGCCTTTTTCACGCTACAATTTTTTGTTTGTTTCTGTATGTATATCTTTAAATGTATTGTGAAATAAAGTGTAAATAAATAAATAAGGTACTGTTATTGTCTTTTATTAACGCGAGTATCACACATTTAAATAAAATACTGTATACCGGATTAAAACGCGATTTATTGTTTAAATTATTTATCCCGACGTTTCGGATGCTTTTCAGCAACCGTGGTCGCGGGAAACGGGGACGCGGGGTCTCCCGCGACCACGGTTGCTGAAAAGCATCCGAAACGTCGGGATAAATAATTTAAACAATAAATCGCGTTTTAATCCGGTATACAGTATTTTATTTAAAGGTACTGTTATATATTATATTACCCATAGCCATAGTATAGTTATGGGCACATCATACACTCACAAAATGGGGTATGCAAACTTAAGATCATCCATCCATCGCTAAGTCGTATGTGCGTTGCTTCTAGCACCAAATACCGGACAAAGAAGTTTAAAAAAATCTACCGGACAGAGCACAGTAAAGTGATCACTTATCGTAAAGAAACATGATCAGCCGGCCTAGCATGACCACCACGATAAAATTTTGTCAACCGTTTTTTTGTGTTGTAATCGATAATTCCTTCATGTCTTCCGGGTCTAACATGACACTTCCACTTAAAACTCGACTTCTAATGTCAAAAGTAGAGATAATTGTCGATCGAGATATCTTGTCTATCAAAGTTATCGATGTCGAGATATCTCTTGATCGTAATGCTAGGCGAGCTGTAAAACTGATGAGATTTCACTGTGCATTTGGGAAGCAAATATACAAAATTATTTTAGTAAAAATATATCTCTATTTTCACATAACATATTTCTTATTTATTATCCCAAATAAGATGAGTTCATGGTCGTACTTGTATAATTGGTTTGCAGTAGCCAGGTAATAAAAAATTCTAAGCGTAGGCGTGACAAAGCCCACCTGACTGAAATTCCCAGGCCACGGTCATTAATTGTTCTTAATTTATAGACCTTTGACAGTGAAATCTACAATTACCTGCAAATATTACATATTACATATAATAAAAAAGTAGAATCAATGACTCGACAGAATTTTAAAGTGGCGATAAAATAATGGTTACAGAATAGATAAAAATCAGTACCGTTTTTGTTTGCTTACCTCTGATACAATTGAACAAATTTTCTGAATGAAGTAGCTCTATTTGTAAAAAACATATTATATACTTTGTGTTTTATTGAATTTAAATTTCGAAGAAAACTTATCGTCATTTACAGATAGGTATAGGATACAATAGCATGCGAGCGAAATCGCGGACCCCGGGAAACATTAGAAACTTTTAACAGAAAACTTAACATCAAATATTTTTATAAACAACAACAATTGCAATGGCCATCGACTGTTATGTGTGGTTGTAGTTGTTGAGCAGAAAACTTTTGCTCTCTAAATCTTCATATATAGAACACGAGATAACTCAAACCGTCCATTCGCAAACCAAACCAAAACAATCTCTTTTTCGTTATTCATAAAGTTGCCATGAATGAAATTCCTCACTGACTTCCCACAGACAATAAATGTTTACACTGGATCGGTCATTAATTTAAAGCAAAACCTTCATTCATTCTCTCACTCACCTGCTCGCGGGAGTCCAAAAAAGTCCGAATATATTTTTTTATTCCCTGATATCAATAAATTATTGATTCAACGAATTTGTACGATTGTAGGCGGGTTAAGGCATAAATAAAAATTAAATTATCAAAGCATGTTTTTTAGGAGCGGCTTAACGTTTTTATCGCTTGTGCTGATTCTCCCACAGTTGTTTGTTATTGATATAGGACATGAGTCAAAGCTTGGTCATACTATGAATGGGCCGGCTGTACATATGTTTTGGTATGGTATGTGTAACATATGTTTTGGTTTTACCATTAACAGAACTGGTGAGAGTCCTATGTATCTTTGAAATAATCAGGTCAGAGGTCCTAGCACAAATAATTTACAGGAAAGTATTCATCGTTACAATTTAATTTGTATGAGAAATCAGAAGGCATAGCACGAACCAGGGATGTTACGGAGCTTCCGATTGATTACTCCGATTTTGATTTCAGTTCCGATTTTGAATCGGAGGTCGAACCACAGCGGTGGTGGCCGCGGTCAGCGTAATTTGATTTAAGTTACTACTGATTAAAATTTAAGAAAATTCGTTTATTTTTATTTTCCAAACCCAGGAAGGTGTTTTATTTTTTGAACTGATAATGATGTTTGTAATTTTATTTTATGACACCTCTGTATTGCCTCTGCCTCCGATTCCGACAAATTAAATTTTAAAGTTCCGAATTCGGTTCCGATAAAACCACGTCCAAAACATCTCTAGCACGAACAACTTGGGAAAAAACATATCTTCAATCTGTTACTTGTTCCAGATTTCTCAAAAGTTGTTCGTTCTTGGACCTCTGATCGCTAGAGCTAATATTTTATTTGTACAGATGTTCTATCACACGAAGTCCGTTTGGCTATAAATGTTGTCAAGCGTGCACACATAGGTACCTCCATTGTTTTAGTGTGCGCAATTTTTAGCGTGCACCCCCGAGATTACGTACATTCAAAAAAAAATATATGTGCACGCCTTACAACATTCATAGCCATACGGACTTCGTGAAATAGAATATATATAACTAGGTTTCCTTAATACTTATTTTAAGTTTTTTTTTTTTATGTCAGATATCGACAGACGAGCATGAGGTTCACTTGATGGTAGGTGATACCTCAGCCACACAACATCAGTCAATGATGCGCTGTCGACCTAATTTTTACTTCGAGCATTCGGAAATCCATAGACTGAAACCGAAACGCGCAATATGCACTTCACGGTTTTTCCATCTATGAACGGTGGTTCGTTACCCGGTCGGAATTTAGATATTCCTCCCACACGATCAATGCCCGAAGTTACCAGACGTGGGGAAAACATGCTTACAGAAAATTATAAGCATGTGCTCCCGGTGGGATTCGAACCCACGACCCATCGATGCGCACGGCAGGTGTTCTACCGAACGCGCCAACGAGCCCGTCAATAATAATAATAAGTAATTCGTATCTTAACCTGTGAAGTAGGCGATAAAGTTTGGTATGAAAATATGTACTTAAGTTTTTCACGCACGTCTTTTTTGTATTTAAATTTGACCTTAGATTATTTATGACATATAAATAATCTAAGGAGTTTATATTGAAATCAAATTCCAATGAAATTATAAAATAGGTTCATAATGCTAAGCTAGAAGCAGTCAGCATTTAAATGTTGAGTATTTATTTATACATATGTACTTATAATATTTCACAGTTACTGTGTGTACTTAAACTTTCGCTATCTCTTTCATTAGCAAACGTAAAATGAAAGATAGATAGATTTTGCGAAGCCCTCTTATTTTTATTATCGTTTCAGTGTTCCGTGGTTACAGAAAAAAAAAATATCATTAATACTTACTTAAGTATTAAAATTACACTAGCAATGAGACGGCAAGTATACAAATCAGTTTTGGGTATACGAATTCAGTCAATGTAATTATATCCTCAAGTTCTAAGGTCCTCTGTTTTGCCTCGGCTGGTATTAAAATTTCAAACTCTCAACCTTGGTACCGAGTCTCAATATACAACAATGATTTGCTTTATAAGAATTTAAATCGGAGATTTCAAATCATCAACAACCCATAAATATTTGCGTCATTTCTGTAGTGACATCGACATCGAAATTGCAATAGCTCCGGTATCACGCTGAGAAAACGGACTTCCGAATTATAGTAATGTTATGAAAAGGGCAAACTGTACGTGGGAATAAGCCTAATTTAAGATACAAATGCATAAAGATAAATAATTTAAGACTAATTATTTTAACTCTCAGTTATTTTTTCTTTTATGCTTCTTCAATTTAAAGGCCAGACTTACACCACGCCGAAGCTTTAAAGTTGTCCTATAATTATTTATCTACGAAATTAAATAGTTTTATAAAATTGACATTTCATATAGAAGTTTTTAGAATACTTTAAAATTACAATAGGTAATATGAATCGATCTTCTAAAATTTTATTTTTCTAAAATATTCTAAGAAATAACTTGGTAGAATATTTATTCTAGTAGGTACCTATTCATTGTTAAAAAAAACAGTAGGTATCACTCCCATAAAGCTGTCATCAATTATTGATTTTTTTTTACTTCTTATTCAAAACGCAAGTGTTCTCATGACACAATGGCACAGAGTCAAAATATTTTGCGAATACTAATTGTTTATTCTGTTCCAATAGATGGACCGGAAGTCCGTACTTGGAAGTTTTGTTGTGTAATTTTTTTAATCGTATCTATAGCCATATGAACATGATGTATCGTTTCTAAGGCAATTCGACGATGTATAGAGGCATTTTGTTGTTATTTTTTTATAACATACGATTTATAAATAGAATATGATAGAATTACTTTGTGAAAAAGTTTCTTAGTAATTATTCTTGTGCGATTTATAATTTAAAAGTTTACGTATATTATATTTTTATATTAATTAAAACAGAGTGATTTGAATGATTTTTTTTAAATATAAATAAATATTTATGTAATGATCGAACGATGCATCTGTTGTCAATGAAATATTCAAATGAAATCAAAATTGAGCTGCTTAGACTCGACCCGTTTCGATAAATTCGATTCGAAGTTCAATTTTTTTATTGAATAGCAGATAACGAAACACGTGGTTTACGCGATAGTAAGTAATCACCACGACCCATAAACATCCGTGATTTAAATGTCTCAGGTGCGTTGTCGGTCTTTTTAAGATTTATAGACTCGTTTTTTGAAACCAACGAGATTGTTATTAGTTGGAAAAACTGAAGGTTTTGTTGTAGGTTTGGCAATTAAAAAGAGTGGCGGCGAGTTTATTGCCAGTTTTTCTCTTCCGTTCTACGCCCTTGATTTGAGAACTGGCGGTAAAATATGTAAAATTAGAAGCATTTAACATGTATTTTTTATTGAGGTTCATAAGTGTACATTGTGTTACCTAAATGAATAAATGATTTTTGAATTTGAAAGAAGTTACCATTTAAAACTGACTCTCAAACAATACTCGATTTAATTTTATGCATTTTATATAGGTTACAACTTACAACTAACAAATAATATGAGTATAGATAACAACTTATATTATTTGTAACAAAAACTACTCGACCGATTTTAAAATTTATTTCACCAATAGAAAGCTACATTATTTTTTGTGTAGGTATAGTACATCTACATTGCACACCCGTGCGAAGCCGGTGTTGCTACTTTATGTATATGTATATTTTAAACGAATTTTAAAAAAATATTAATGTTTTTTCCACGGTCACAAGCTGTACCTAAGATATTTTGCAATGCAATGCAACATACATTTATTTTGTTATATTAATCCTTAGGATCTTTTTAGCTGAATAGTTTGGTTTCCTTTCTTGATTTATTATTAATTTAAATATTATTTTTCTGTTGTTACTAAAGTAAATAATATATGGAAAAACCGTGAAATGCATGAAAAGAATGTCTCAGTCTATGAATTTCTGAAAAGTAAGTAAAAAGTAGGTCGACAGCGCATCATTGACTGATGTTCTGTGGCCGAGCTATCACCTACCACTATATGAACCTCATGCTCGTCTGTCGATATCTAACATAAAAAAGTAAAATTATTTAAATATTTGCATGGAGGTAATGACAAAAAAAATGCATTGATATCATAAAATATAATTTATTTATTGTTAAAACTCTGATAAACTCTTTTTACATGTACGTTTGAGCATCGATTACAAAATATAACTTTCACAACCTTAGTTATTTATATACAATAATATAATACATATTTACTTTTCTTATTTACCTAATAAAATTTTTGAGAAGTACAAAAATTTCATTTAATTTCACTTTATCATTACCGTATGTACAAAAAGTTGATTTTATATAATTTGCATATGAGTGAGTACCTATACAATGAATTTTAATTTGACTTTATTTTAATCTATCGAAGTATATTGTTGCTATACTCTTTATATTCAATCTTATTATTGGCATAATAATACAGCTTCTTTTTCGTACAACTTATTGAAAAATAACTGCTATTTTTTAATGCTAGTAGCAATGAAAACCACAATGTTTTGCTTTCTTAACGCACAAGTTCTTCACTTCTGCTCAATACCCGTACAAATACGGGAAACCACCAACATGTGGAACCGCGGATAGAGGTACGAAGACCGGCATCATCCTCTCCGCCTGAATAAAATGTGTCCTCGTGTGCTTCTTCAAATGGTCCCGCCTTCCAAACTTCTTGCCACAAGTCTGACAGGCGTACGGCCTGACGCCGGAGTGGATCCGCTTGTGCCTCGTCAGCTCCTCGTTCCTTGTGAAAGTCTTCCCACAGTTCTTTTCATCACATTTGTACGGTCTCTCCCCTGTATGAATCCTTACGTGTCCTTTTAGCTGACCATTGTTGGAAAATCCTACGTTACAGTGAGGACATTTGTACTTCTTGGGGCGTTGTTTTCTTGCGTTGAGGAGCTTGGCTTCGTTCTCTTGCTGTAAGATCCTTGCGTATTCTAATTCCATTGCGTAACCTTGAGCTAGCGATTCCAAGAGTAAAGGGTCTGTCGGCGGAATGCCTAAAGTTTGGGCTATGTCTGTTGGGAGGTATTCCGCTACGAAGCCAGGGTATGTTTTTGATAAGCTTGGAGGATATGTAGTAAACGTTTCTTCAGTTGGCAGCTGAATCTCGTTCTTCGGACTTTTAGTTGGCTCTTCGAGTAGTCGATCACAACACTGAGTAAGGCTTTGAACTGGTGAATCGTATGTTTTTGAATAATTTTCAGTTGATCCCAAAGCTGGCTTTCTATCTTCGGAATCTTCGGTAGTTGTTGAAACAGTGCAGTCTTGATGAATGTTGCCATCGCTTTTCTTGAAAGTGCCACGAATTTTTCTCAGACGATTTTCACGCCTTTCATCCATTGTACGTTTAGCTTTTGGTGTACTTTTTATTTGATCACTATTTATGTTTTTTATTGTATCAGTTGTATTTTTTTGTTCATCGGTTTCACTCACATCCCAAGGCCTGAAAAGCTTGGACAATTTTTGTTGGGACAGCATTGCTACAAGATATCACACTCGATCCTAGTAACGGACTGGGACCCCTTTTCATTTCAGCAACTTTTATATACATTCCTTAACAATAAATTTAATAAAAGCCAAAAGAAGAGGGATACTATTGAATGGACGAAAGAGACGAAATATTCAATTGTTGCACACTTCAAACTTTATTGTGATTTTTTGTCTATATCGCCGTCAGATTTCGCGCCATTTCGATTCTTGCGGAAAGGGACATAGAGTATACTTGACTTTGTAATGTCTATGGACTTAGGGTATTTGTTCTGTGAGGCTTGTCATAGTGTTTGAGATAGGGGTGTGTAATGTTATTTATGTTGATTTTTGTGCGTGGTTCGGAGGCGGGCCGAGGGCAGAGCGTTCCGTTTGAGTGGTCGCGGCCCTTGCAGCTGCAAGCTTGTTTGTTTTAATGGTTTCGGCGATTGTTGCGGTTCCCGTAATGTTACATACACACGTGATGTTCTATACATAGATATAAATTGCATCGCTTTATGGGATATTTTCTTCCATTTTGCAACCGTTGGTTTTAATTAAATACCAAATGTGTTGTATAGGATAGATTTGGATAGTAATAAAATTTTACAATGTACTCGCTACAGTTGATAATTTTTCTCAAGTTTTGACCACTGTTTCATCTGGTCTTTAGTGACAAAATTATTTAGGGTGGAGCAAGCTGATCTAGGAAGAGTCTATTAACTTTTTACTTGATTTCTCCCAGATCATATCCTGTAAAGAAGAGAGAGAAGTCAGAGAATTCTAATCCATCTTTATTTCTTTTGTATTCTAGATTTTTATCCCTGTAGTGGCTTGAAGTTACAATTTTAAGCAATGTTTTATTAAAAGAACTCAACAAAGCTCTGCTTAACAATCAATCTTGCGACATGAGTAACGCAATATATACCTAAAAATATGTTAGAGTATGTTTGGGACGAATAACGAAATCAGAAGCTTACTCTTGCGAAAAAATCAACAAAACATTGATTTCCTGGATTCTAATAAAAAGGGACTGACATCAAAATAAAATTGATCGAACGGATCAATTGATAAGTAAACACATCTATGTCCGTTCAAATACAATGCCCTTGATTGCGCGTCTTTGATCGGTTTTGAACGAATTGTGGATTTTGGCGCGATCTGTCAAATTTCGTGTCGCGAGTGATTGATCGTGAATCCAAATCGGACTTTGGATTCTAACATACTTTTTAAACGCATTTAATAATTTCACTAAGGGCTTATTTTCGTCAGATATCTATACTAGTATTATAAAGACGAAAGATTTGTTTGTTTGTTACGATTTAACTCAAAAACTACTCGATCGAAAAATTCTTTCACCACTAGAATATATCAGCTAGTAACTAGTAATCAGCGAGTAACATTGGCTTATTTTTTTGTATAGTACATCTATTCGATCGCTAGTAGGTACCTATTTTTATAAAATAAATGTTTGATAAGTAGTACGTACAGTCGTACATATAAAAACGGTAAATCATTTAAAATTATTTTTCTATATTGACCTTTATTTGCTAAATTCAATAAATAGAAAAGACATACGCACTCACTATGTACTATGTTTTATTTAGATTTTGAAGACTTATTGAATCATCAAAATCAAAAGTTTTTTATTTCAAATAGGCCTTTGCAGGCTCTTATGAAACGTCTAGTTGCACGGTTCCAAAAAGTGGGTCTCATGGAGAAGAACCGGCAAGAAACTCCATGGACACTCTTTTCTCTCTCTCTTCTTTTTCTCTTCAATTTGTATAGATGTATAATATAACGATGGCAGCACATTCGCGACTCGTGTTGTTTCTTCGTTTGGGCGGCGGTGATCTGTTCAAACCAGATGATACGCAGGTTTATAGTATCTACTATAAAAAAGTTATAATAATGATTTAGACTTTAAAAAAATATTTAGGTTAAATTCATTATAGCTTCCTTATATTAACTCCTAGCCCGATTTAGCAATGGCCACTAATATAAATTATAAAATTACATATTTTATGCTAATTTACATGGTGATTCATGGTCAAACGCCGTTGGAGTTTAGCGATTCCATATATACCTACAAACATCCATTTTTATAATACAGATTATTCCCTTTGCCTGTCCGGAGAATAGCATTACCTAATAGAAAATTGAAATTAAATCCGATTCACCGTTTGTATTTATAAATAGAAAAGTTTTGCACTGAAAACTGCGCGTTTAACTCCAGAGTTCTAGTTATCTATGGATTCGGGTAATTTTGAAATTACGAGAATACTTAAGGCTACTTCGTAAAAATTTAGTCTATGCTTGAAGGGCTATAACTTGAATGCCTCTCTTTTAACGGTACAATAGTGTTTCGATTCATCATAACTGACAAGTTCAAGAGAGGCTTATTCAAAATTTTGTCTTTTTTTAAGAATACGACATCGCGCCTTTCTGTATTTACTTGGATGATCGATTTGGCTCAAGCTATAACAAAATCAAAATTCTTAAACTGTAAGAGAGATTACTATTAAAATATGTTGTCTTATTACAGGAAATATTATATTTTATATTAAATATTCAAACATCAAAACTTAACATTTATTAAGTATGTTATAAGTACATCTGCTTAAGCTTCAACAAAGTAGACATAATTATTAAAATTTATGAATCTACATCTACAGTTGATGTCTGTTTAATTTTCGTTTTGCAACATTATGTTGATTATATAGTTTTTCAAAAACTACATAGTTCTTATTTGTATGGGATTGTTTCGTTAGCTTGGTGAAGCATTTTGAAGAATGTTATCTTAAGTCCTTATTTCAGGACGCAACTCAAATCTATTTCTTTTTCATGTCTGATATCGACAGACGACCATGAGGTTTACTTGATGGTAGGTGATACCTCAGTCACAGAACATCAGTCAATGATGCGCTGTCGACCTAATTTTAACTTCGAGCATTTGGAAATCCATAGACTGAAACCGAAACGCGCAATATGCACTTCACGGCTTTTCCATCTACCCGGTCGGAATTTAGATATTCCTCCCACCCGATCAATGCCCGAAGTTACCAGACGGGCATTCGAAATTCCGACCGGGTAACACCGTGAAGTGCACATTGCGCGTTTCGGTTTCAGTCTATGGATTTCCGAATGTTCGAAGTAAAAATTAAGTCGACAGCGCATCATTGACTGATGTTGTGTGGCTGGGGTATCACCTACCATCGAGTGAACTTCATGCTTGTTTGTCGATATCTGACATAAAAAAATATATATTATCTCTTTGATAGAAAGTTTTTAAATAAAATACTTTATAACAGATTATTATTTTATAACGGCTATTTATTATTTATATTATTTTTAAGGGCAAGTGATCACGTTTGCTGAAAAGCACTCGAAGCGTCGGAATAAATAATATACATAATAAATCGCGTTTTAATCCTCTATATAGTACTTTATTTAAATGTGTGATACTCGCGTTAATAAAAGACAATCGAAACCTTTTTGGTAGGTATATGATGCCAGATTTAAACAGAACTAAGATCAATTTTATATTAGCGTTAGTAAATCGTAAATCATCACTGAACATTATAAAACTCGAACTAAATCTCTCAATACAATTTAATAAACTCCAAGGCGTTTATTTCTTTATGAAAATGATATAAATCTCAAAAAGCATTCAATACATTTTAGATATTTAGAGGAATTGCGTGACGACTCTATAAGATCGGATTTGGTTCAGTTTTTGTAATGTATTGTAGCTAGGTTTACTACGCTTGTCACTGGACTGAATGGCGCGTAGTAGCTGTTTATACAGGCTGATTCAGGTGTATGGTTCTCGTATATATTTAACTAGCAACGCGCCCCGGCTTCACACGGGTGCAATGTAGATGTACTATACACAAAACATATAAGCTTTCTATTGGTGAAAGAATTTTCAAAATCGGTCTAGTAGTTTTTGAGTTTATTCGATACATACAAAAATACAAATCTTTCCTCTTTGTAATATTACTAGCAACGCGCCCCGGCTTCTCACGGGTGCAATGTAGATGTACTATACACAAAACATATAAGCTTTCTATTGGTGAAAGAATTTTCAAAATCGGTCCAGTAGTTTTTGAGTTTATTCGATACATACAAAAATACAGATTTTTCCTCTTTATAATATTACTAGCAACGCGTCCCGGCTTCACATGGATGCAATGTAGATGTACTATACACATATCCTCTGTTACTCGCTGATAATGTAGCTTTCTATTGGTGAAAGAATTTTCAAAATCGATCCAGTAGTTTTTGAGTTTATTCGATACATACAAAAATACAAATCTTTCCTCTTTATAATATTATTAGTATTAGTATATTAGTATAGATTATTTATATATTTAATTAAAAAAATATGGTTTTGTTGAGTCCAAATTACTAGAAATATCCTACTTAGAGTGAGTCTGAGATAGCTGGATTGATTGATAAACGTAACGATTTTGATACCTTAACGACAGATGACGCCATTTTTATTGCTGATATGTCATTCTAATACATTTAACTTTCATTTTAGATACGTATTATTAAATGTTGGAGTTTCCCTGTGGCTTATTTTCTCTAAACTATGACTATGCATTTTTATGTAAAAACTGTTACTAACAAACAAATACTACATAAATATAAGTATTAAAAATATTCCCTACTCTTAAATAATTTATTACTTTAGTAAAACAGCCACAAAGTTTCCCATAATTCAAAATATTACTGTAAGTTAGAAAACATAAATACATAAAATGTAAAGTTTACAATAACATTTTTACAAACTTTATAAAAAAATACTTTTTTTTTTTTTTTATTATTTTCGCCCATAGGGCAGGCTAAAGACTTTCGATCATACCGCCTAGTCTTACGTTGTATTTTCCTTATATCTCTCCTTAATTGTCTTAAGTTACTTCCCGCCATTTCTCTCATATCGTCGTTGCGCCTGCCAAATTCCATATGTGCATTTTTTTGATTTTTGCACAAAAAATAATCTTTGTTTTATTCTCTACTGTGTTTATAAAATCCTTTTTGTGATATTCGAACTGGAAAGGAGTTTAACTAATTCCATATGTGTTTAGACCGTTAAGAAAAACTCCGTATGTGAGTCAATAATACGTTTTTCGTTGTTTCCCAAAACTATACAAAAATGCACATATGGAATTTGGCAGGCGCAACGACGATATACTATTTAGTATTTTAAAGTTTTGGAAATCGAAGTAAAGTTGACATTGACAGCTCACTTTTTAATTCTGATTTGGGCAAAGGTTGTATCACCATAATGAACAACCTGTACATAAAATTTCGTTCCGTGTGGTCCATATTTTGGCATAATCGTGGTCAAGTTAGAGTTAAGAACAAAAACGTGCTATAAATTTAGAATGGCTGACAAGTTATTGTCTGGCGACGCCATTCATGTTAGATCAGACTCCTTGTCGCCAAAGGTTTGTGTTCATTCAGTTATTTGTGGAAATATTATTGTTTAAATTTAATAATAACATCGAAAATACTAATTTGAAAGTTTAAAATTTTATGTAAATATAAAATGTACCTTTTTCTGTGTTTTTGTAATGATTAGATAATTGAAAAATATGAAATAATAAAAAAAATATGAAATAATTTAAGTTTGGAATAAAGATTATGACTACTCAAAGGATTACAGAGAGCCACTGTGTGTATGTATGTAAGTACCTAAGGGACAAGGGTGCACCAAAAATTTATGAGATCGCATTTTTAAAGTGTTCTAAAATCTTTACATAATGTATGACTCAATAGGGATATATATTGTAGTATATTTTTCACATTTGTGTTATTTATTGGTTAAATAAGTGTCATAATAATTATTATAGACTGTTTTTGTATATAACAGCGATTCTTTGCCTAACTAATCATTTTAAGAATATCATATAATGTGAGAAAAAGGTGTCAAAACAAAAAGTATAACAAAATATAGATCGTCTTTCGATGAGAAAGTCAGAATTATTCGTAATTTTTGACACTGTAATATCCCGCAGCGAGCCAAATAATAATACTCAGTATAATTGAATAAAAATGTAATATCACATGATATTGCGGTCGGGAATCGAACCCCACTATCCGAGGTCAATGGGGAGGGGCGTTGAACCCCCGAAATCAGTGATTGGGGTTCAGAAATTAGGGTTAGAAAAACATGACTGGTTAGGGTGACGACACATTTGTGATAGATATAGAAAAATCGATAAAATTTTAAATTAGATTTTACCCGCCAAGTTGCCCTCCATTTTAGTCTGATTTAACTGGCAGTAAATGTAAAATTAGAAGCATTGAATATGTATATTTTATTGACGTTCATAAGTGTACATTGTGTTACCTAAATGAATAAATGATTTTTGAATTTGAATTTGCTTCTTCTAAATGGGTCATATTTTATTGCAATATATGGCTGCAATATAGTGCCCGGCCAGTCTATGCAATA
Source organism: Anthocharis cardamines (assembly GCA_905404175.1). Taxonomy (NCBI): domain Eukaryota; kingdom Metazoa; phylum Arthropoda; class Insecta; order Lepidoptera; family Pieridae; genus Anthocharis; species Anthocharis cardamines. The sequence continues at coordinate 697,243 of FR989972.1, read as the reverse complement.
TTTGAGTATGCGGGGTGTTTAATTCGATATCTCGAGAACGGTTACTGTTAGACAAAAATATTAAAGAGACCTTTTCTGTTCTAAATTATATTTATTAAATTTTTTATCCGAAACTTTTTTTAACATTAATATTTTTCAATGTAGTAATACTCATCGGAAAGATAAAAAAACCTTTTACTCTCCCTATTTTTATTGTTTGCCATTTCCTCATCAGCCGTTCATATTTAGGTATGAATTTTTTCCGGTTAAGTTGCCGATGTTTTCATGATTGTATAGCCCGTTTACGATCTCAAATCATGGGTCATATAGTTGCAATAAATGGCCCAGCCATGATGTCGAGATGGCCGAGCAATAATTGCCAATAGTGCAGCCATACATTGCCGGGCAAGTACAGCCCGTTTAGAAACAGCTTTAAAAAGATACTAATGAAACAGAATAAAAATCTCAGAACAATGAAAATGTGATTTAAGGTTACAATTTGAAGTTTCCAGTCTTTGAAAGTTATCATCACATCATGACTATATAAAATACTAGCGATCCGCCCCGGCTTCGCACGGGTGCGATGTAGATGTACTATTCCAAAAATATAGCCTATGTTACTCGCTGATAATGTAGCTTTCTAAAAAAAATTAAAATCGGTCCAGTAGTTGAGTTAAATCGTAACAAACAAAGAAATCTTTCCTATTTATAATATGAATATATAGAAGATATCAAAATATGATGTGCGCCATGGTACGGCTATTCCGGGTTTGGATACTAGAAAAAAAACGGGCTGGGCTGAGAAGACTGATACTGTTTTCCTGTAAAGAAAAGTAAGGTAAGTGAAACGGACGTAGAAATGTATCTGGCACATTCCTGTAGGGTTATTCACGATCATTCGAAAACTTTCCGTACCGATATTACAAGATTCCGTACCGATACATCAAGCTTTCTACCATTTTATACTAAGATTATAATCGGAAACTCCCGAAGAATGCCGATGCTCAATCCTATCGAAATTGAGACCATACCATTTTCATATCCCATAGGATACGAAACACTTCTGTGGGGGAGCGTAGCTTTCCGGGCGGAATGATTTCGAATGATGGTGAATAACCCTACTGGTCTCGGGAATTCAACACATTTTCATTTTACAACCGACTCCAAAAAAGGAGGAGGTTCTCAGTTCGTCTATATGTTGCTTTTTTGTATGTTTGTTATGCGATAACTCCGCAAGTTATGCATGGATTTAGATGATTCTTTTTTTGTTTGGTAGGTAATATTTAAAACAAAAAATATACATGGATGATGTTTTGGTTAGTGGTTCTTTTCAGCGAGTTTCTCTGTTCAATCTGTGTTCTTTTAACTGTCATATCTAAAACATTAACACTATGTATGTTTTCTTTTATTTATGTTTGATATATCATAGGAAATTCACATTTAAAAAAAAATTAAAATTATAATTAGGTAGGTACCTACTCACAATCAGTTTAATACTATCAAAAACAAACATATTAAAAACTTATAGGAAAAGATCCCGTTGTTAAAAACTATTAACAATATTGTGACATTAAAGGGTGAAATCAATCCTTATTTGTCTTCAATATAGTCTGTGAACTTTAAAAAATTATGATTGATCACATGATTTGATGCTTACTGCTAAAAGGACGTTTTAGATACTACACGTGTGCGATTAGTGATGTTCTGCCGGGCTAGCATGACCGCCACGAGATATATCTCGCGCGAGAGAAGACAAACTAAGATGTTAAATATCTCGATATATTATATCTTGACATCGACAATTTTGATAGAAAAGATATCTCGATCGACAAATGTATCTATTTTTGATATTAAAAGTCGAGTTTTAAGTGTAATTGTCATGTTAGACCCGAAAGAAATAAAGCGATAGTCGATTGAAACACGAGAAAACGGTAGACAAAATTTTGTCGCGCTTGTCATGCTAGGCCGGCTGAGATCTAAAAGGCTTCTAGAATACTTAAGGCCTTTTTCATAAACGTAATATAAGCGATACAGAAATATGTTTCGGCTCGCTCTATCGAAAATAAGAAGACTACAAAACGAAAGAAACAAAACATAATTTATCTATATCAAGCTATATAATACGTTTATAAATAAGGCCGTTAAAGTTCAAATTAAACCTTCATTAGTGTATAATGGTACTTCCTTCAGATTCTGGTACTTAAATGAAACTATATTATGTATATTCTTTAAACTCTTTTATTACAATTTGGCTGACTCTAAAAATATTATACCTTCAACGTTTTTTTTTGGTAGTTTAATCTACTTCCAGCATTTCTTTGTTTGTATCGATTTAACTTAAAATTATTTGACCAATAGAAAGCTACATTCTCAGCGAGTAACATGGGCTATTTTTTTGTGTACAGTACATCTACATTGCAATGTTAAGGAAACTCCGACCGGGAAACGAACTACTATTCGGAAAACCCGTGAAGTGCATATTGCGCGTTTTGGTTATAATCTATGGATTTTCTCTATGCTCTACGTAAAAAGGAGAGTTGAAACAAAATGATTAATATTAAAAATGACATTACATTACTTACTTATTTTATTAACTTTACAGAGCGGAGAACTTAAAATTTGTTTCATCCATTTATTCTTAGAGTACAATTCAACCTATCATTCTAAAACCAATCTTAAATTCCAAATAAAATATTTACCATTTACGCATGTTTCGCGTAACAAAATCATCTCAACACATTGTGAGATGTCACTTCTGTCGGCTTCGTCAAAGGCGCCGCTCTACTGTCTATGGCCGACAATGACTGTCGTTTCAAAGTAGCCGAAATTATCGGTCAAGCGATTGATGTGGCGAATTATTGTTTGGGCTACATTGTCGGCAGGTAGGCTGTCAACGGTTCATCGCTTACGACTTACTTATATGTTTTTTTAAATTCAATTATTTAGTAGCGTTGTAAGTTTATGTCAAAGCGAGAAACACAATATTATCGAGATAGAATTTCAAAACATTCAACTCCTAAATTATGAAATACTAGCAACGCGCCCCGGCTTCACACGGGTGCAATGTCGATGTACTATACACAAAAATAGCCTATATTATTCGCTAATAATGTAGCTTTCTATTGGTGAAAGATTTTTTTTATGATATTAGTATTGAAGTATAGATATAGATTAGTATAGATATAGACGTGAAAGTTCATATATCTTCAAGTGGTAAATTATAGATGTGTTTTTTTTTATTTGTTAGAGAGATTTGCGTTCGTTCGATAAGTCGCGTTTTCCATACGTCTAGTAATGGTTCGCGTATTAAATGGTCCGCCCCAAAATATCGAAATTCCGACCACCGTTCATAGATGGAAAAACCGTGAAATGTGTATTGCACGTTTCGGTTTCAGTCATGGATTTCCAAAGTAAAACAATAAGGTCGACAGCGTATTATTGACTGATATTTTGGGGCTGAGGTGTTACCTACTATCAAGTGAGCTTCATGCACGATATCTTATCGTAAAAAAAAAGAAAAAGCAATGGACTGCCCATATGTGTGTAAAGAGTTGAAAGGCAAACAGAAATCGTTTGACACCATTGTGTCGGCTTCCATAAGAGTCGTAGGGCGGGGCCGTATGTTTGTTTGTTAGCACCTTGACACCTCAGCGTCGGTGACACTTTATTGCGAAAACCAGTCAAGCGAGAGGGTTGTGCGGTTATGTTAAAGGAACTATTGTGGAGCCGACAGGGACTATTTTATTATTAGTTAAAGTTTAAGCGAGTTGAAATATTTAAAGTGTTCAGGCACTGTGATTATTAAAAGTAGTCAGTTTTTCTCTTTATATCAGAGGCCCGAGCTAGAGTAAGAGGCCCGAGCAAGGGCAAGAGGCCCGAGAAATTATTTAAAATTTCTTACAACTGATAGATTGACGTTGCGAATACTTTCTCGCAAATTGTTCGTGCTTGAGCCTCAGATATCGATAGAGATTGTAGAGATTGTAATGGCTCAGACAAAGGACATCCATCTATTACAAAACCAGTACGAAGCAATCTATAGATGTTGAAGACGAATCGCGAAATCTTCACTTCTTGTCTTTTTCAAAACTAAACCGACCAGATGTACGGCTGGGATCAAATGTTATACATATTATATATAATTTTAAATTTTGGATTCTTTTTTGAGGGATACCAAATACCTAATAATTATTTAGTAGGATATTCCAAAAACCTAAGGAAAGTTTAATTGAGATAAATGCTTATTTCAAAGACGGAGATATCTCCATTTTGTTTTATGTATCTTCTGTGTCATCTTTTTATTATATTTGATATCATTAATTTATTTCACAATTCTCTATGATGGTGATGAAAACTACATCAAACATTCTGCGATAAGTGCAAAATAGCCAATACTATAATGGTTATCTTTAGTATCTTAAAAAATATGAAAATTTCTCGCTGACTATTTTTTTTTAATTTCTCGACATAATATGATAAAGGCAATAAAGTCAGCAGATGTCAGTTCCCACACGTGCGCCGCGGTCAGCCGCTTTCCGCGCCAAAACACACATTGTTATAAGATCATTTGTTATCTGTATCTTATAACATGGAGGTTGACTAGCTTTCCCGATATATTCTATTTTCTATTGTGAGAACTTAGAGCAATCCGTTGCCGTGGTCATTGAATGACGGGCTCGTTTGCGCGTTCGGTAGAACACCTGCCATCGATGGGTCGTGGGTTCGAATCCCAACGGGAACAGATATTTATAATTTTCTGTAAGCATGTTTTCCCCACGTCTGGTAACTTCGGGCATTGATCGGGTGGGAGGAATATCTAAATTCCGACCGGGTAACGAACCACCATTCATAGATGGATAAACCGTGAAGTGCACATTGCACGTTTCGGTTTCAGTCTATGGATTTCCGAATGCTCGAAGTAAAAATTAGGTCGATAGCGCATCATTGACTGATGTTCTGTGGCTGGGGTATCACCTACCATCAAGTGAACCTCATGCTCGTCTGTCGATATCTAACATAAAAAAATGAATAGTCGAATAAGGTACAAGTACTTTATTAGGTACCTTTATCAATTAAGTTTCTTTAAAATAATTACTGATATTAGCCAATATGGCCTTAAACCTTAACCTTTATCATGAGGATGATCATATTATCGGAAAGAATGTAATTAACTGCTCAAGTGCAAGTCGGATAAGCACATGAAGGGTTTCGTACCATCACGAAATGTTATAGTTATGTTAAAAACATTGTAAAATACTGTTAATTGTATTTCAGTTTCATACCCTTCGATCAAACCCGATTAGAACTTCGTGTTGTTTAAATTTTGAGTTTGAAATGTCAACACACCAAATTGTGTTGAAATTACTCTTAATGCCCATGGAGTTCAAAAATCGTTCGAAAATGTTTTTATTTTTTTATCATCTATTTAAACGGGGCAAAGGCTTAGTTCTAAATATTAAGTATATTTCGTATATTAAAAGATAGAAAGCAATGCTTTAAAATGTCTTTGTTTATTGCAAAGATAAAACACTGCTAATTCGGAAAACCTTTAACTTTCACTTTGAAAATAGTGATTTTGTATGATACAACACCTGTCAATTGTCAAACAAAACAACATCGCAAACAAAACAATAACAAACACAAGATAATCGCATTACGAACAAAACGTCCAACATTTAAGCCTCTCAAATTGAAGTGTCAAATACATAATCCGACATAATGCTAAGATCCTAACCCAATTTACCGAACGCAACCAAAAAACGCTGTTGAACGCTTTATTTTCAACAACTTTACATAAAACATTCATTATAGTCCCTATTAGAACTGAATAAGGTCTATTATAGATTAAATTTAATGAATCCCAGTAAGTTTGAAACCGTTGACTTATTGAATGCATTGTACATCACCACAATGGCTAATGCACTCATGATCTTTTCAACAATGTCATCTATACTAAGTACTCATAGACTCTTTTAATATGAAAAATGCCATGACTCTTATGTAACAGGAATAAGGTCGGGTTTGGAATGAATATTACCTAGGTAATTGCAAATATGATTTTGCAAGGTTGGGATAATTGAATATTTGACTTTTCTAAACCGTGTGACGGGGCTAGACAGTGTGACGAATCTTGATGTAATTGTGAATATGAATGTACTTCAAAGATATTTTTTTAATCAATACAGAATAATACAATGCCATTCATATCTTGAAGTTCAAATTCAGAGCATCAATTAAAATAAACTGAACAGAAACAATTTTAAACACTATATAATATATAACTTGCATTGAGAGCAAAAGTTTAAAAACAACATAGCGGCATATGACGGTATATAGCTCACTTTTTTATTTTTATTTAAAGGCACCGTTAACTCAACTGTTTAGTTAATAGTTAGCGAACACCGAAAAATAAAGCTAACAGCTCATTATCTTCTCATCTCCTATACTAATATTATTAATATTGAAAAGGTGAAGTGAAAAAATATCTATCAAAATAACTTCATTTAAAGGTATATGTACTCGTATACCTTTCGATTATAAGAGAAAATGTGGTAAGCTATTAGTAATTTCGCATGCCGCCTCCGTGGCTCAGTGGTAAGCGCGATGCGTTTAGTACCGGAGGTCCTGGGTTCGAATCCCGGGGAGACAAGATTTAAAACATGTTTCGGTCGGACAAGGCATAGAAGGCTGATCACCTTCTTGCCTGTAAAGAAAAATGATCAGTGAAACAGACATTCATTTATTAATTTTAGTTCTTCAGCATGAAAATAAAGTTTATTGATGCACATAGAAGAGCCTAGCTACCCACAACACAGGGAGTCCTAGTGTGGGAGCTAGGGCTATACCAATGTTCACTATGTAATGTGTTTTTAGGACAAATATATATTTTATATCTTTCTCTTTAAATAAAAATTTCCCTCCATGATGAATCAAGAACGCTTATTTTAATCAATAATTGTCTGTGGTCTGTGTTACCCTCTATTTAAAAGATACGAGATGAAAAACTACAAATGGCACATCTGTTCCGCCACACCCATATATTTATAGCTTCTACTTTACACCCCACACTTTCAATTGTTTGATAAGTGCCATAAATAAGACTTGATGACGTCAGAGTTATTCTGTTAATCGATAATGCTATGTGAAAAGTGGACTTGTCAAATGTCAGATCTAATCGTAAGAGGACGTTAACGGAGCACATGAACGGGTTTCATGCATTTTTGAAGTAAAAAACTTATTTAGGAGCGTTGAGCTTTTTTAGAGGGGAAAAACTTATAGATTCACGTCACAGACATGTAAACAGTATATATATAGCTATGAGTAGCCAGACTAGCGCACATAATAGTTCTAAGTTTTCACTTCTTTCGGCAGTCCTCATGACTGCCTATATTTTTTATTTAAAAAAACAAAGCTTCGAGATATTTCCTACGTGAATTAAATATCAAAATCTAATTTTGGCGCCAATTTCGACTTTCACCTGGCTGGGAATTGTTTTATTGAGGCCTAATAATGTACAATATCTCACTATACTTCTATTCACGCTACTCATTATACTCTACCTTTGTAGTAAAGGGGGTAAACTTAAAGGTGACAACTGACAAGATGGACTTCTACTCAGGCTTACCCAAAGGTTTCATTAAAAAAAAAAACAACAATATATTTTTCTTTATTTCATTAGTATTTTAATCTACATATTTATACGATTACTCCAAAGACATGCAGCGCCATCTATAATCCATAACAAAAACCTCATATAACTTCATTCATATATTCATTTTAAAATAAACAAATTATTATAAAACATAATTGCAAATTATTTATGAAAATTAAAGTTCAAGTTTAAAAAATATATAATAAAAATATCATAATGCGATTTCTGAAAACAACAAAACAGAAGAAGTAAGTTGTAAACTGATACATATTATGTGATATGTGTTGAGTCCTATTAGTTCTGCTATTCGCCGCTATGGCGCTGATTGAGTTGAAGTGAGAATGACAATATAATTTAAGATCACGATTTAAATTACATTGTTTTCTGATAAGAATAAATGATTAAGTGTTCTGCAATAGAATTTAATCTAATATATAAAATTCTCGTGTCACAGTTTTCGTTGCCATACTCCTCCGAAACGGCTTTCCCGATTCTCATGAAATTTTGTGTGCATATTGGGTAGGTCTGAGAATAGGACAACATCTATTTTTCATCCCCCTAAATGTTAAGGGTAATCCACCCCTAAAGTTTTTTTTTTAATTTTTGGACGAAATTTTTTGTTTTTATTTTTTTATAATGTGGCATTAAAAAATACATACAACCCCTGCTTTTTTGTCAAAAAATCTAGACCCGTGCGAAGCCGGGGCGGGTCGCTAGTAATTTATAAAATTCTGTAACAAAAACCTATACGTTTAACGTAACGTACTTAAAACGTATCGATTTCCGATACAAGTATTTTTTTTTATCTTAGTATCTATGGTTTGAAAAGCTATCTAAATGAAACTTTTTAATTTATGATAAATAAGAAATCATATCCTATTCGAATAAATGAGAATTACCTAACAATATATAATAATATAACAATGGGGCCAATAAATACCTAATCCTATTCGATTTGGATCAAACTGTTTTGATTTGACGTAGTTTTAAATATTATATGTACATACTTACATTTTATACAAAAAATAATATTTTTATAAAAAAAAATCTATTTTGATCTTAAAATGTTCTAATATTAAACCCATTTCAACTACTGTACTGTAAACATAGTTAATATTTTTCTTATTGGAGACAACAGATGAGATGGCTCTGATGATAAGTGATCTCAAGCGCATGGGTGCATGGGTGCATGGGCGCTTGGGTGGGCATTAATGGGCATGGATATATCGAGTATATCGTTATTTATACCATGTCATAGGTATCTAAACGAACTATAGGTTTATTTAAACGATTATTTTCGATATTCTCGAATAGAAATATTTACAAACATACACGTACATAGCATAAAGTCCTGAATATATTTGACTTAAAAAATTAAAAAAAAAACGGTGTAAACTGGGAGAATTGTAGAGGTGTGCTACGTCGTAGCGCTTCTCGTAGACAAGTTACGATCCTGACTATAGAAAAGACAGTTATGATCTAATAATATATTTTAATGCATTTATAACTGAAATAAAGGAGGTTACAATTGAATTATATTGATTAACGCCCGCTTCCCATATTCAACGGGATCTCGTAGATAGGTTAAAACAACAACGTGATATCTATTGCTATACGAAGTATAAAGTCCTTTGTCGCGTCGTTTATCGTTAATTTCAGAAACGATTTTACCAATTTTGATTTACATACTTCCGGGAGAAAATAGTAATATTTCTAATACATATTCTAACATAGATTCACGTAGGTACATTATTAAAATATTAATTTCTTTCATTAAGATATCCAACTAAGTGAAGCCTGCTTGCTTATAGTTGATCATACAATATTTATTTATTTAATTACTATTTAATGATTATCTAATTAACAGAGCCGTATTAAAAAAAGCATAATATACTAAATTAAAATTACAAAAATTGCTGATATTTTCTATATATTTTTATAGTGTATTACATGCGTTGAAAAATCGCTCGTTGAACAGTATGAACTATGAATCGTTCTGTTTAAAATACAATAATCCGATTATAAATTACCCCATTTCCTAGTTTTATTAGTAAATAATATATGAGAGGACCTTTAAATCATAGCTGTATAGATTTATATTCTTTTTAAGAACTGTATACGACCATAAAATAACACTTTATGGCTACAGTACAATTACAACCGATAAAGTACTGACGTAGACGCCAGCTAGTCTGCCTCATCAATGCATGAAAAACTGTTACATGAACTTTACCACACTGTGACAACTAAAACATTCGATTTTAAACCGTATTACACTTACAATAAGAACTAAGATGACAGTTACATAATTAAGTTGTAAGTTATTTAATGGTACATTGAAAAATAAATTTTATTCAGCTGTAATAAAGTTCAATTTGTAATAACCTAATCTAGTTTCATGGTGTAGTACGTGCGTCAAACGCGCAGTCGCTTGTAGTCCGTCAGTAGGCTCGGTGGCGCCACTGGGCACAGACGTGAAGGGTGTTTCATGTCTTAGCTCATTCTGAAACCGAAGTCAATTGTGTAAAACCCCTGAGTCAATTTTCGCCTTCCATTTACAAAATCGATCAATCGAATTACATATAAAATTTAATATCGTTAATGGTGAAGGAGAAACTTTTTAATAAGGAAATGTGCAGGGTATGAATGCCGGTAGCGTCAGGGGTGCCAAACATTTCGGTGGCGTGTGTTAGTTACGTAACTGTTCCGGGGAAAATCAATATCCCGGTCGTATAAATAGCGACAGTTGAGAACAGCTGGCCTCTAGCCAGCCATGCAGCCTTCGGTAAGTGATGGATTATATTAAAAAACTTATAAAGGTCGCGCTTCGAATATATTATGTTTCTTTCGTAGAATTCTCTTTGTCTTTTTTTGTGAGACTTGTATATAAAATATTCGATCGTTACAAGTAATTAATGAATAATATATTAATATCTGTTTCCATTTTAGGACTAATTACATGACTTAATATTTTCCTGTGACTTTCCTCGCTTTAGGTTGAAATCTCGGGATGAAAACCATAGAAATTCAAGGTTGAAACTACTACATTCGAACTACACCAAAATTTTATCAAAACTGATTCGGTAGTTTGATGTAAATTTGATGGACATATACATCAGTATTTAAACCATTACTTTGAATTCCTATTATTCTTATAATATTTATTATTTTATGTAAATTAAACAAAGAAGCTTATACATTAGCTGGTTTGAATAGACAATAAATTAAAGGAAATATTATTCAAGACGACAGAAGAGGGTGATACCTCAGCGTCAGAATATCAAAAAATGATGCGCTGCCGACCGATTTTTCCTTTAAGCATTCGGAAAATTCAAAGAAGAAGCTGAATTGAAATTCGCTGAAGCTGAAACGCGCTATATACACGTCATATATTTTTTATATATGACCGATATTCAGACTATATTCCTCACACTTACACGTTTAATATTCACTTCTGGCGATATAGAGAAAAAATTGTATTAAGAAAATATATATAAAGTTGAGAAAAGAAAACAATGGCATTTATGACTACTAAAGAGCCAATCAAAAACCTGACGATTATTAAGTAACTGTAACTTATATTTCGGTAACACTACTTGCGTCTTCCTCTTACAAAACATCTTCAAGAACTTTAAAGTTCAAAGGTCATTAAACCCACGTAAAGAAAGTTGCTTGCTAGAATAGGTAGTTTTTGTTCTTCTTAATAACATAGGTTTCCTATTTTAGCTCACGAAGATGTATCGGTAAATAAAAGCATAATTACTGTTCCCAAGGTACCTATAAAGTTCCCTACCCAGGATCGTTGTTTGCAGGTTGTAGCACAAGCAAATATTACAATTTCCTGTATTATGTGTTGTAGATCGAGATTGTTTTAAATTCAGACTAGCCATCCCGTAATATCAAATCATTTATACCAGTGGTGTGTTTTGATATGTGAGTGCATTTGATATCGGTGGTTTCAGGTTCGAATTCCAGGAAAAGAAAAATAAAAATTGTTTCTATTGGACAGAGCACAGAAGACTGATTACCTCCTTGTGTGTAAAGACACAGAAATGTGTCTGTCCCAGTGAATAAATAACATAGAACATAGCAACTTCTGGATTTAAGGAATAAATATGATGGATATATTATATGCACACATATAGATATACTATTTCTGAAGTACATCTCTTGTACTCAAGTCAACTCCATTTCATCCGGGTCACAAACCATTGTTCATAGATGAGAAAGCCGAAAAGTTTAGATTTCGCGTTTCGGCGTCGATCTATGGATTTTCAAATGCTCAAATTAGAAATAAAAATAGGAACAGATAGGTTTTGTGACTGGGAACCGAATGAGGCCCGTGCTCATCTGTTGAATACAATGTTAAAAATGAGACCCCTACGAATTCGTAGCTCTACGTAGAGTCAGATTTGTCACTGAGTATAGTACAGTAGTAGTATTGAAATCATTATTTATTTTATTCTTATATCAGTAAAGTATAACTAATAATTTATTTCATTAATTCTTTATAGTGATAACTATATTATAATCCAGCAGTAAATATACTATTACATAAGATATACGTATACAAACACACTATAACTACACAGTCGATATCGAATTTTATTCTGCCTTTATTTTTAAAACTTCTTTAAGCCAAATAAATGGTACCGTAAGATGTTAAACAAAAGTTATGGACATTAATGCTACGAAATTACGGTAAACATTTCGGCTTTTCTTCTCTTTAATAAGAAATAATTAATGTGACTCATCAAAAATTCAAAATGGTGGACGATATTTGAATTTAAATGAGTTCTTTATATTCTTAATAGATCAAAAAAAATATTTGTGCATGGGGATTTATAAAAAGGTTTGTTTGTATGGTAGGTAAAGTATTTTTCGGAACTCTTTCTTTTTACAAAGTTCTTTCTATATTTTTACATATAATTTTTACAGAATATACACAATAATGTTATTGTAAGAAACTTATAATGTTTTTTAATCTAATGAAACTGCAAATATTGCATTAATGTTTGTTCTTAAATGGGATTATTGATACTTAATGGGTGAATTAACTTTTACATACGTACGTTATATATCACTCGCAAAAATTGTCAGACGCATCTTTAAGAAAAAAAGTATTATTAGAACACAATAACTACCTATATATTCTATATATGTATAATAATTCGATATTCAGATTTATATCCAAGCGAGTGATTATGAAAGCCTTCGTAATAGTTAGATATGGAGCTCGACCCAAATCCGTGCGACAACGCGCGGTTAAGAGGGTCGCGGCGCGGGTCAACGGGCGTCATATTACCGCTTGTGACGCTCACTTCGCTTGGCATTATCCACGCGGATGAAGTTTTTTATTAGGAATTTTTTTTTTATTTATACCTTCAATCTGTCCTAGGTCTACTTCTATTCTACTTCATAAAGGACAAACAATTACTAGAATTTTGAATTATATACGAGCGAGACTAATGTACTATTAAAACATATTTAAAAGGCAACATTAAAAACTTAATTTAATAAAAGAATAAAATATGTTTTGTTTTATAGTGTTGAGTATATAAATGTAATATGACCTTACCGCGTTTTGGAGGAATCCTTGAAGTTAAAGCGAGACAGAACTGTACTAAATGTATCATGCTTTCACGCTCTCTTGTAAAGATAAACGGCAATAATACTACTTTTATAAATCATGGCCAACTCCAGCTGTGACCCTTAAACTTGCCGATACTGAAACACTAAAGTAGGTACTACTTTTTAAAGTACATTAGGAGTTAACGTTTAAAAACAGAACTTTATAAATACCTTATTGTGAAGGCAAAAGGATGAAGAAGATTTTAAGATATTAAGAAATAGCTTATTATAGTATGTCCATGTCTTTAGTCAGTAGCATCTATTTTCATATGACATATTACACTACTACATATTTACATGAATGACGTTAGACAGGATAGCGTGAACGCGACGATTCACTATTCATCCGTATTAACATTAAATGAAAGTGTATTCGAAACGAAGAAGAGTTTTTAATTAAAAATAATGCATTTGATAAAGGATGTAATTATTGATAATATGTATAAACCGGAATGCACAATTTATATTATGAGCGTGTTGAAATATTTAAACCTGGCCTATTTTTGACGATCTATCTAGTAATGATAGTTTAACAATAAATTTTATTCCTGGCTCAATTTAAATCACCGAGGCACTCGCAAAAGCCACCGTACAATTTATGGCGATTTTATGTAGATACTATTATTAATTAGCTAGTGTGTTTAAGAGAAGGGTGAAATTTTGTTTATCAAGCGAATATCAAAGCTTACTTTGGCTATAGCGATATTACTTTGTTGTCTAATTACACAGCGCCTCTCTGTCGCCATGTTATGTCACCATTCTAGCTGGCTTATCGATTAAATTATAACATTATGTGTCGAATATCTCTAATGTAATCTACCGTGTTAATCAAAAACTAGTAATGTGTTTCTTATTTCTTTATTGAAGTTATTTCCCGGCTTTTTTGAAGGAAAACATTTACTTTCAAAAACAATAAAAAATGTCAAACTGTGAACGAAATAAACACACTCTTATTATTTTTATATTATTTAAGAATTTAATTGAAAGTTTTGGTCAAACAAATTGTCATATTTTCGTGTTCATAGTTTGTAATATAGCCATGTCTTAAACGATAAATTCACCCACATTTATAACTTACTATAAACGAAGATTTAGAAGAATTCGTTTAAAGGAACAAATCCATAAAGCAATTGGAAAGATAACATAATGCGGAGTTGGGGTGGCTTATCGTAATCCAATCGACTCGGATTCAGGCTCTTCTGTCATCGAAATCTAAGAAAAGGCCCCTCGAACCTTGACAGATAATAAATGTGCCTTTTCGGCGGGAATTGCAGATCTTTTTTCTCCGGTGTGAGTTTAAGGAATTACTTTCTTTTCGTAATATATTAAATTCAAAATAATTCAGAACAATTTTAAAAATGCATTGTAAAGAAAGCCGTGAGTTAAAAGAAAATGTAAACCAAACTGACGGTATTATAAAAGCCTCCTTCCGGTCATTGAATAGAAAGGAGAGGTAGATATTTTAAGGAAATATTTCCCGAGCTTTGAGCTCAAAGAAAGCTGAAAAATTTTAAATTTGCTTTATGAAGAAAGCTCTAGACATTTCAGAATTTATAAATCATTGCAAGAGCTTTCTAAAAATATATTTTTAGTTAAAATAGTCTCTTTACGAACGTCGTAAAGTAATTTGTCTGTTATTGTTCTTGTATTTTATCTATAATTATACTTATTATACATATTACTAGCTGATGCCAGCGACTTTGTTCGCGTGGGCTTCATGTTTCTTCAAATGATACATATATTGATATCCAGTATACCACGAATACATATTGAAAGTAACGAAATAATCAAACTATGTCATTTCCAAATCAATCTGTTATTGACATCTGCTTAGATTATTTATATAAATAATCAAAGGACATCTGATAATTCGAAAAATTTCGACGCGAGTCAGTTTGCATTGCAATTTGTTCCTTTACAATAATCTTTAAATGATGATAACTTTTCTTTCCGTCAACCGATTTCGATTAAACAAAGCCTGTATATTGCCCCGGGCTTTGCTTAATATATCTGGGTCTGTTCTCTTTTTACATCCCCCTGACTCGGTGTTAAGCATTTTTTTTTCTATGTACAGACATTTGACCTCTACAATTTTATTATATGTAAATAAAGAGGGACAATTTGTATTTTTGGATTTTTGTATGTTATGAATAAACTTAAAAACTACTCGACCGATTTAAAAAAATCTTTCACCAATAGAAAGCTATATTAAAGGCTATTCTTATATTTCTTACTTTTTTCTGTGTACATATACATTGCACCCGTTGATAGACCTCTGTTGTGGGTAATGTTCAAACCGTTTTAACTGAGATTTGAAATCTTAAATTTTTTTTAATATTTACCTCTGTAATTGGGGCTTTGGATACGTTTATTTACAAACATTCCAATTTCTATTTGATAGTTTACTCCTTAACGTTTAAACATTTTCTTTTTATGTTTTTTATCATGAAAAATCAAATGAAAACGTAAGGTATAGTTTAAAAAACGTAGCGTTCAAAACAACTTATGTACATGTATCTTTTTTACATTATTGTATATCTCCTTCTGAATTCCTTCGTTTGTATCAATTACATTTAAAGAGGAAATATTCCAAGCGTATTATTCATAATAAGATCATAGAAATAGTCCCTCGGGAGTTAAAGAAATATGAATACAAATTGGGGTCAAGAGAAAACACGATCAGCTGACCCGAGGGAAACATTACACGTAATATATTACAAGATACTATAGGATAATATTGACATATCTATTGTCCAATTTTTATATTGTTTTAGTTTTATAATATCCGCGTGCACGATAACTCTATTTTAAAAGCGCAATTGGTGAATCGGTTTTGATGAAACTGATTCACCAATTGCGCTTCTCCTCCAAAAATCCTTGCAAAAGAAAGTAGATTCTTTCCCAGACTAGTACGTGAGGCTATTGAAATTAAAAAACATCCTAACTTCAATAGAGAAGATGGTTTGAGACTTTCCAACACCTGGGATCCAGTTATTAAAAATCTAAAGCCCCAAATCAAACATACTAAAAAACAAGAGGACACCGTTAGTCAATATTGTCATAATATAGAAAATTACAGTAAATATCAACTCCGTAGGAATAGATGGCGTTAATATGTAATTATTGTAAAACAAAAACTTGGCGATTAAAAAGAGTGGCGGCGAGTTTCTTGCCAGTTCTTCTCGTCCGCTCTACGCCCTTGATTTGTGAACTGGTAGTAAATGTAAAATTAGAAGCATTTAATATTAGTAATATTAGTAATTTAATATGTATTATTTTTTATTGACGTTCATAGATGTACATTGTGTTACCTAAATTAATAGATTATTTTTTAATTTAATTGAATTAAATATGGCAACTTTGTGACATTTCAAATATAAGACAACTGTCATCTTTCAGTCTCCCGCGACCACGGTTGCTGAAAAGCATTCGAAACGTCGGGATAAATAATTTAATAATAAACAATAAATCGCGTTTTAATCCGGTATACAGTATTTTATTTAAACTTGATATTAGCATGTATAGTCGCGTCGTATTACGCAACATCATATTGAATGCACTAAGCATTAGGTTACAAAAGTTCTACTTCGGTGTGTAAGCCTAATTTTCACTGAATCTCTACATTTTTAATAAAAATATATTAAATGAAGAACTATTTACTATCCTAGCAAATTATATACGGTTAGTGATTCTCAATGTTCTCTAAAATAAATGACTAAAATAATAAATACCATTCATTATTCGTAAAATATATACTTCATTTTACACACAGCTTTTAGGACACAACGGAATGTATACTATTTAATAGGTATATGTATATTATCTCTCTCTCTCTTTTGTTTCAAATCATGAGAAGAACTTAATATTGAAATAAACCGGTGACAATTTGTACGAGAATGAGGGTAGACATTTACGATTCCAATCAGCGTTCACCCCGCGGCCGCGGTAACACCGCTCGGCCCTCGGGACGCGCTCTGATCAAATCAATAAAGTTTTATGCTTTCACTTGATTGTTCAATGTTCATAGCGGTCCACGGACACGTTACTAAATGTGGGTGATAACGCACTTGTTGTGAGGGGTGGTAAAAGATTCTGGGTATAAATATTTTCAGCCAACAACAACTCAAGCTTTCTCTAGGCCTCTTTAAAAAGGCCCAAAGAGAAATTTTGAGAAGATTGATTTTGATGGCCCACCAAATATAGCATTATTACGTAACAATTATTTATATTATTCCATAAAATCAACATGCAGTAATTTGGGTTCAATTATCTCAAAGTCAAACGTATATGTAAACATATACATTATCTACTATATAAAAATAAGTCGGGTTTTCCTTCCTGACGCTATAACTCCAGAACACACGAACCGATTTCCACGGTTTTGCATTCGTTGGAAAGGTCTCGGGCTCCGTGAGGTTTATAGCAGGGATGTTACGGAGCTTCGGTTCCGGTTCCGAAAGGTCGGAACTTCCGATCGATTTTGCACCTCCGATTCCGATTTCGGTTCCGATAAATTACAATCGGAGGTTATAATCGGAAGTCGAAGCACAGCGGCGGCGGTGGACGCGGTCAGAACTATTTGATTTATTTACTACTGTATGAAATTTAACAAAATTCGTTTATTTTTATTTTCAAAACTCAGGAAGGTGTTTTATTTTTTGAACTGATATGAATGAAACTGATGAATAATGTTTGTAATTTTTTTTTTATTAATATCTCTTCTTTGCCTCTGCTTCCGATTCCGGTTCCGGTTCCGATTCCGGTTCCGACAAACCAAATTTAAAAACTCCGATTCCGAATTCGGTTCCGATAAAACCACTTCCGTAACATCCCTAGTTTATAGCAATGAAAATTCAGGAAATATTTCAACAGAAAAGCGGGAAAATCTTTTTTCTTTAAGAATAATTATATAATTTCGAAGGCAAAATTGTGGCAGAACAACGTCTGCGGGGTCCACTAGTTATTATTAATTAGTAAACACACTAGCAGCTTAAGCTGATGTGCGCGTATCTCGCAATTTGGAGTTTAAGTCGAGTCTGTTTTTAAAGGAGTTCAAGTTAGATGCTTGGATTACACATTCGGGGAGCTTATTCCACTCAGTGACGACACGGTTTGTCAGAAAGTATCTCTTAGCGTTGCCATTACATGGTGTATTGTGTAGTTTGAGTGAGTGTCCTATAAGATGCTTTTTTCACTAAGCGTATATAATGACTTATTCCCCGGAACATCATAATAGTTATTGAGAATTTTGAATGTCTCAATGTAACGCATACAGGACAAAGAACGTTAAACAAATATTATTAAATAATAAATGTTGGAAAAATTGGAAATATAAAAATAAATGTAGGTCTGTTATGTGTGAATTCCCGAGTCCCCTAGTAGGCGACACTGTCTGTTTCACTGATCATATTTCTTTACAGGCAAGGAGGTGATCAGCCATCTGTGCCCTGCCCGACCGAAACATTTATTTTTTAATCATGTTTACCCGGGATTCGAACCCAGGACCTCCGCTGCTAATTAATTAATTTCCGAGATTTTAAATGCGTGGGAAAATGCTCATGATGCCATTGGAGTTTTTTGCGATTTATCAAAGGCTTTTGACTGTGTCCATCACGAAATCCTTATCAAAAAACTTCAACACTATGGCATTGGCGAAAGAGCGCTAAAACTAATGGATTCATACCTGAGCGGTAGAATTCAAAAGGTAAATATAAATGGAACAACCTCAATGGGATCGTCTGTTACTATGGGTGTACCGCAAGGCTCCATACTTGGACCTTTCTTATTCCTCATCTATATAAATGACCTACCATTTCTTGTAAAAGAGCTTCACGAGATAGTACTGTTTGCTGATGACACTTCGCTTTTATTTAAAGTGAAACGACGAGATCCATTACTTGAGAATGTAAACAGTGCCATCTCCAGTGTAGTTCACTGGTTTAATACAAATAATCTTAAGCTAAACGAAAAGAAGACAAAATGTATTAAATTTGTAACTACAAATGTAAAAAGTAGCAATGGTCAAATAATAATTAAAAATGAGGAAATAGACTTTGTTGATAATACAGTGTTCTTGGGAATTACTTTAGATAGTAAACTCCAGTGGGGCCCACACATAGAAGGTCTTTCGAATAGGCTAAGTTCTGCAGCGTTCGCAGTGAAAAAGATACGTGATCTTACTGACGAGAATACAGCAAAGCTCGTTTATTTCAGCTATTTTCATAGTATTATGTCATATGGTGTTATTTTGTGGGGTAATGCAGCTGATATTAAATCGATATTTGTAGTGCAAAAGCGGGCTATAAGAGCGATCTGCGGATTATCCCCACGGGAGTCAGTTCGAAGCAAGTTTAAAGAATTAAATATTTTGACTTTGGCAAGTCAATACATTTATGAAAATATTTTATATGTGCGGAAAAATATAGATATCTTTCAAAAGAATAGTAGCTTCCACAATTATAGTACTCGTAATAAAGACAAAATTAGTGCACCAACCACAAGGCTGCATAAAACGAGTAATTCTTTCCAAGGCAATTGTATACGTTTTTTCAACAAAATCCCTAGTGAGATACAAGTGTTGTCAATAAATAAATTTAAATCGTACGTTAAAGTAAAACTACTTGCTAAGGCCTATTATAACATAAATGAATATTTAAACGATCCTAGTGCTTGGATATGATTTGCTCCAGTATAGAGGTAACGCGACTGAATCTCGGCTGCAATTCCAGACTCGGGGGCGATCGTCAACATCCACGACCTTTATAATGTAAAGTGGGAGCAAACCGTGATCCATGTAGTACTAATTTATTTCAGAATAATTAATATTATTATTGTTTTCTTATGTAGCCAAGTTCACATTTCAAGGATCGTCATGCTCGCTTAAATGTCATTGCTTGTGGCGGCGTCCATGCGTCGGGTTGTCTCTCTCCCTAAAATATGGCGAGGGGGTCGATGGCTGGCCATGCGTCATACTCGTGAACGGGTGCTACTTGTGGTGACTGGTCGAACTTGAATTCGTGTATGCGGTGATATTAGTTATTTCGTCTTTGTATTTGCGTGTTGTTCCCACGAGAATGTAAGTGAGTGCTCCTATTTCACCATACATTCTGCTGATAGAGGACAAATCTGTTTTTATTTATTTTTATTTTTTCGATTATTATAGTTAAATACTTAAAGATGTCATGTGGAACATGGTGTAATGGTTGCAGCTCCTTACAAAAAATTTGTAAAACAAAAACTTGGCGATTAAAAAAGAGTGGCGGCGAGTTTCTTGCCAGTTCTTCTCGTCCGCTCTACGCCCTTGATTTGAGAACTGGCAGTAAATGTAAAATTAGAAGCATTTAATATGTATTTTTTATTGACGTTCATAAGTGTACATTGTGTTACCTAAATGAATAAATGATTTTTGAATTTGAATTTGAATTTAAACGCATCGCGCTTACCATTGAGCTACGACGGCGGTCGTGCCTGTTATAACTAAAGTTAATATTATTATAAAATTGATCAAGCTAAAGCCACATACATACATATATTTTTTTGCGAAGTGAATGCAAAGACTATAGTTTCAATATGAACTATAACTTCTATACTCTTTACGTCATGATATAAATGTCACAAAATTATAACCTAGGTATAAAAGATAAATAAACAAGCGCTATGAAAACATTATGAAGTGTACATTCCATTAATGTTATCTCCTAAATTGATCCAGTTTTGTCAATTTTTGCACATCTCAGATAGGCCGTTTTGGCTGGCTTCCAAGCAACTTATACGAGTACATTATCGTATATGCCGTGAAGGTCAGTGGCAGAGGTAGTTTTTATAGGAGATAAGCGGCAACCGAATAAAACAGTGTTCGCAGGAGATAAGACATTTCTATACTATATTTTTACGTATTATGTAATATATATCTATCATATTAGCAGATGATAAATACATATCATACAATGTACTGCATTTTGTAATGTATCTTTAACGCTCGTTTGTCAATATTTGCGATCTGACATAAACGCTCTTCATCTATTATATTATAACATTATAATTTTTAATAATATTATAAAGAGGAAATTTTTTTGTATTTTATGAATAAACTCAAAAACTACTGGACCGATTTTAAAAATCGTTAGTAGGTACATCCACCGCGACCGTTAGTAGTCTAGTCTCATACATACGTACATACATATACATCACACCTCCTTCCCATTGCGGTAGGCAGAGATCACGGAATTCCATATGCTCCGATCCTTACATACCACTTTCGCTTCTTCTACTTTCATCAATGCTTTCATACACGCTCGTCGGTTACGAGTACTTTTGACCTGGCTCTTTTGAAGAACGTCCCCGATGTGATCGAGGTACGTTTGCCTAGGTCGACCGCTCCCGACTCTAACACTCACATCAATTTCATAAATCTTTTTCTTTTCGATACTTTCATCTATGCTAGTCTCATATATGTATAACTAAAGCTGCGCTTTGAACTATGATATGATATATATAACGTTACAGAGGATGCGGCGGCCGCGCCGACACCGCTGGTTGGTAGTGTCGGTGTTCTTCATCGCTTACTCGGTCTTCCAAGCGGTGCTGGGTACGCCCTCCGAGCCACTGGTCGCGCAGGAGCCGGCGGAGGCTGGAGTCACACCCGCAGTCGCACGCGCCACCATGAGACTTGATGCCAAAGGTCGGTTTTATAAGAGAAGATGTAAGGGTATGCAGGGTTGCAAAACTTAACTATTGATAGTATTGCAAAAACCATTCGTTTTTACCAAAATCTATCGATACTATCGATAGTATCGACAGTATTGAAACGTGATGATAGTATCGATAAACAATAGATACTATTGCTTAGACCTTAACTATCGATAGTCAATCGGTAGTGGGCTATCGATATGCAACACTAATTTTAAGGAGTTAATTTAAGGAATTTTAGATAACGCCTTCTTTGAGCCGTCAGGTTAAAAGGATCATTGTCTTGTGTTGAAGCAGTCTAAGCTTAAGAAGGTGCCACAAGAGGCTATCAACCACTTTGAGAAATTAAGATATGTATAAAGTTCTACTTCTGTGCTTTTAGCTCTCAGAAACTAATGACACGGAATTTGGACTCGTGAGTTCACTTAAACACTAAATCTTTCCCGTGTAAAAATGAACATCCAATTGTTATAATATTATCCTATATTACCGCGGGTATCACACATTTAAATATACTAAAACTATTTAAATATACTTTATAACGAATTAGAATATGGCGTTAATACGGCAACTTTGTGATATTTCAAACCAAACAGCTGTCACCTTTCAGTCTGCCTCGGTTGATGAAAAGCATCCGAAACGTTGGGCAAATAATATAAATAATAAATCGCGTTTTAATCCGTTATAAAGTATTTTATTTAAATTAATTTGTTATTTTTGCAGAAGGAGAAAAAGTGACACCACCGGTGATTAGCAAACAGGAAGAAATAAAAGCAACGGAAGGGGGTAAGAAGGCGATGAAAGCGTTACTGGAGGATGAGGAAGATGAAGGGGAGAAAAAGAAACTGAAGGATGCGGGATATGTGGATGTAAGTATAAAAAGCTAGAAATATAGAATAACCTGCTTATATGTATATAGTTGAGATAATGAGTATTTGATCAAATAAGAGTGCCTGAAAAGTGATACGAGTAGGAATGCACATTTATAGTAATTTAATTTTTCATATTTAAAGTAAAGTTAGGCTATAGAAAGTAGTAAAGTATACTATAGTGTGTATGGATAAAATAATCTCTGGAACTTAAGATACCTTTAAAATAGTACACATACATATTATAATATTTATTATATATTTAAAAATCAATAATAGGAATATTCTATACTTGATTTACGTTATTTGACAATATTAATTTTCGGCTCGAAATTTAATATTTTTATATGTCGTATGAAAATGCGCTGTTCTGTCGATTTATTGTCGACACTTGAGTTAACGTGGAAGTGAACAACTTAAAGTTGTCTCTACACTCTTATGTCACTGTAATGATTTTAATTGGACGCGAGTAACAATCCGCGAATAGTGAATAATTTTTCATTTAGATATGAGATAGACGCGATACCAAATTACAATTGATTAAACATTGAAATAAGAAGACCTATCATTGGTGAGCAATGCCGCCATTTTATGTTTTGTCTTATTATTGTTTACAAAAAAGTTTTGTAAAATTGTTTGGAAACCAAATTACGTAAGTTGGTATGCAAATGCAATCACTATGACATGCAAATATAAATTCAATATTCAAAGCAGAATTTTTTACGAGAAATATCTTTATCATCGTAAAATTTTAAAGCCAGGCATTTTATCTTGAATGTGTTATCAATTTTTAAATAATACTTGTTTAAAATTTTATTTTATTATAATCTGATTATTTAATCACCAAAGTTTGTATAACGTGTTGCCATTTTATTTCCATTTGAACGAATCATATTGCGCTATCAATGCAATCGCTGAGGCTCAAATATTAGGCTTTTTACACATGAATAAACTAAGTGACGTTTTTGACGGGCTTGGCGCGTTGGATAGAACACCGTCCGTGAGCATCGATGGGTCGTGGGTTCGAATCCCACCGGGACAACATGCCTCTAGTTTTCTGTAAGCATATTTTCCTCACGTCTGGTAACTTCAGGCATTGGTCGGGTGGGGGGAATATCGAAATTCCGACCGGGTAACAAACCACCGTTCATAGATGGAAAACCGTGAAGTGTACATTGCGCGTTTCGGTTTCAGTCTATGGATTTCCAAATGCTCGAAGTAAAAATTAGGTCAACAGCGCATCATTGACTGATCTGTCGTCTGTCGATATCTGACATAAAAAAAAAAGTTTTCTAATGGGGCATGGGCAGATATTTCTGTATCCGATTCAGCCATCGTTTTTATCTACAATCAAGAATCATCAATCTTTTGTGCCCTCCCCGACCGAAACATTTTTCTTTTAGATCTTGTTTCCCCGGGAATTAAACTCGGGACTTCCGATGTTAAAAGCAACGCGCGTTACACAGAGTCATCAGTTAGATGAATCCAGAATATTTTATCCTTTTTTTTTTGACAAAATATTGAATTGGTCTTATTTTCTTCATTAGCATAGATGTAAGAAGAGAAATAGAACAAATCCCGGATTTTTTATTTTTTTTGTTTCTCTGTCTATTTGTACGGACTAATCTCCGAAACTGGTGGACCGATTTACATGAAATTTTGCATGGTGGTACCTTATATCCCCGGTCAACATCTTAGATACTCCCGGAAAATTAAAGAATTCCCAACATATATAGGCTTTGTTTCATCGAAATCGATTGTCGAAAAGTTTCATGAAGCGCACGAGAACGAAGTCGCGGGCATTAGCTGGTAGTAAATATAAATGACATTATTTTGATTAAATTTGACTGTAACATGTAGTAACGACAATTTTTGATAAATGAATGAACCGTGGGTCACAAGTCACGACTTACTGTTACTCACCGATAGCGCTGTGCATAATATAGACGATAGTAATCACATTGGAAGTAACACTTAACCATTGACATAGTATTAAATAGACTTCAGGTCGCATACAAAATTCATGAAAAAAGTAACCTGTTATTTAAACCACGCCCCTTGTCAAATTTTGAAAAAATGACACTGCTCAATGGGAACAAAGAAAAGAGTGAAGTCGAAATATGATTTTATTTGTTACCAAAATATATATACATATCTATGTATTATACATACACACTTGACTAACTTCGAAGACTTTGGTATTATTAGTATAGTTTATGAAACACCAATGTGTAAATTATCATGTATCTATGTAGTAGGGTACAAAATAATATATCAACATGAAACGTAAACTATAATATATTTGATAAACAATAATATAATGTTTAATATAAATTGTAATTCGTATTGTTACGAACTATAATGGTTCGGGATTAATAAACGCCGCTCTTATACACTGAGGATTTATTTATAAAAATAACACAAAAGAAAATAAATAAAATAATGAATTAATTAAAAATTACACTACTACAATTAGAGAAAAACGAAACTAAAACAAAACACTACAATTACACTGCGCACAAAACACTGACTCTTATACTCTTCTGGCTCTCGAACTATCGCACTCGGATCTCTCGTAAATCGCAGAAGTTGATCGCTTGGTATCGCTTTCCGAATTTTTGCTATTTGATAGATACTGCCTTAAAACGGCCTGAAATCGTATGTCAGCTTGCTGAAAACGTCTCTAAGTGACTGAAATATACCAGAAATGTTTCTCGAACTTTCTTCAGCCTGTCTCCGTAACAGTATGTTAAAATATAATAATATCCGCAAAATGAACATACAGATTGGAATGTTTTCTTTTCCGTGTTAGCGTGAAAGCGTAACAAACAAAAATATCACTTTCGCATTTATAATATTACTAAGGATGCTTATCCTAAGATAGTAAGGATTATTTCAGTACAAATCTACTCCATGCATCCACTATTCTGTTACACAATAGTTGGCGCATGTGTTGGCCAACCTTGGCCAAACATTTGTAGCGTTGATTTAAAACAGATAATTTTGTTCAAATATTGAATTATTTGTTAGTTTAAAAGCTTAAAATATATCTTATTTTATATGTACTAACCAAAAATAAGACTCCGTCCGTAAAATTGTTTTTTCGGGAATTATTTTGGCAATTTTTGAAGACAAACTGCGTCATTGTGAAACGTCTTAACATTGGCCGTGCTTGAAGAGAACTAAACAAAATAGACTCTCACATTTCAAGTGAGCCGATATTTACCGGCACGGATTTTTTACGTCGACCCGATATCTAGTATATTGTTGATATTGTTGATCGAAGCACTTAACACAAATTTTTCCTTGTGATAAAGACGAACCAGTTTCAAATTATTGCTATATCAGTTAATCGAGTATAAATGTATTTGCAAATAGATTTAAGAATGGCTTATTTATGTTAAAGCGTATATTTTTTAGATTGTATCTACAATCTACATATAAATATATTAATCAAGATAATTGATAAGAAATATCTAAATATTTCACTTAGGCCATATATTTTAGTAAATATATAATTATATATTACGCAATCATAGTAATTATGATAAAAGATAATGAATTGAACCCATACGCCCTTTGACATTATAAAACTGAAAAATAATAATCTCAATAAATAAACGAAAATACTTTAAAGTCTGCAGTGATGTCAATATGTTGTCCATATATTATAATATGACAGGCCTCAGCGAAAATTCCATGCAAATTCAAAGAAAATTTTCTTCCATGTACAAAATATATTATATGGAATCAGGTGGCAGCTGTGATTATTCTGAACAGATATGAGAATAAGATTTCGACAGACGAGCATGAGGTTCACTTGATGGTAAGTGATACCTCAGCTATAGAACATCAGTCAATGATGCGCTGTCGACCTAACCTAAGTTACCAGACATGGGGAAGACATACTTACAGAAAATTAAAATCATGTCGTCCCGCTGGGATTCGAACCTACGAGTCTACGACTCATCGATGCGCACGGCAAGTGATCTACCGAACGCGCCAACGAGCCCGTCAAAAATAAAAACAACTAGTGATAGAAATATTTTACTAAATTATAATCCAAAAGTTGCAGATTTAATTCCACTGAGTTTCACGTGTTTATACTAGACATATGTTTTCACCTATTTTTATTTTCTAGGACAAAGAGACCGAAGAAATACGTAAAGAAGAAAAGATAGAAGAAATGGAAGAAGCGATTGCGACGGTGCATCCTCTCAGAAATTGCACACCGCCAGCAATCGAACAGGTAATGCAAGTGGACGATGTTAAGCGATACAGTGTCAACACACATAATGATAAAAATTAAAGTTTTAATACCAATCGCTTCCTTATGAGCTGGAATACATATTTCGAAAGAGATATATATAATTTAAATCATTTTAATAGCAAAAATATTGAAAAATCTAGTGGGCAACCCTAACAGGCTTAGAATATTTAACAATAAATGCACTAAATTCTATTACTTTGATTGCTACCAAGAAAAACGATATAGATGTAGTGTAATAATAATAATTACAAAAAATGGCAACTATGTAGGTTGACACTAGGACTCGTGTTTTTGTCCGACCTATCCGACTACCCGGATAGCCGGGTAGTTCGGGTGCTCGAGTAGTTCGAATATCCGCATAGTCCATGCAGTCCAAAACATGCCAAAATGTCTAACGTAATTGACAACTTAATTCCCAACAAATCTTGAAAATATCGTCTCAAGCTGTCATATGTACTTTTACTTAGATTATATTAAAGTGTTCATAGAGTAACTTTTTTACAAGATTTTATGTACCTACTTGCTATGTCACTAGTATGTTTGTTTGGGTGTACAATCTGGTATCTGAATACTCGAACTATTTGAAGATATCGGGTAGTTCGGATATTTAGGTACTCGGGTACTCGAACTGTTCAAACAGTTCGGACGGCCTGGCTTGAGGTGCCGGGTGAGTCGGGTCCGAGTAGTCCAGGTAGTCCGAACAGGCGAAAAAGTGGTAGCTCTAGTTGACACGAAATGAAAGTACAGAGCACCATGAAACTGGTGAACCTATAAGATTACAACAGTGAGTTTGTGACGCTTTTCGTTTACACAATAAGTTTGCTGAAGACGCAAGAATGGCGAACATAGCGCCCAAAGATACGACACGTCGAGCTACAAAAATTAATTGTGTCTATCTGACTATGCTGGCGGCCTAGCATGACAACCGCGACAAAATTTTATCGACCGTTTTCTCGTGTTTTAATCGATTATCTCTTTATTTCTTCCGGGTCTAACATGATAATTACACTTAAAACTCGACTTTTAATATCAAAAATAGATATATTTGTCGATCGAGATTTTCTATCAAAATTGTCGATGTCGAGATATAATATATCGAGATATCATACATCTTAGTTTGTCTTCTCTCGTCCGCGAGATATCTCGTGGCGGTCATGCTAGGCCGGCTGGTGTATTTAACAGCTCTCGTCTAAGAAGCCTCATTATTAACTGGACGCTCCTAAGCAATACAGGATCAACCCACAAAATGATAAAAATGTAAATTTTGAGACCAATCGCTTCCTTATAAACTGAAGTACATATTTCAAAAGAGATATATATCATTTAAATCGTTTTAATAGCAAAAATATTGAAAAAACTAGCGGGTACAAAACCCTACCATGCTTAAAACATTTTACAATAATGCACTTAATTCTGTTACTTTGATTGCTACCAAGAAAAGCAATATACATTTAGTGTAATAATAATAATTACAAAAAAAAACTATTATTTCTGTTACTTTTTAAAAGAAATTTAATAAAACTTAAAACGCAATTTTCTCAATATGGCAACCGTGTGGATTGGCACTGTATTGCTTAAAAGCGTCCAACTAATGCTTCCCCCGCAGTTCCCACACCCGCTGATGAGCCAGACGGCTCGCAAGCACGGCGGTCTCATCATCCACGTCCTCGTAGCTGTGTTCACCTTCATCGGGCTGGCCATCGTCTGTGACGAGTACTTTGTCTGCAGTCTGGATAGGATCTGTGAAGGTATAATGACCGCCAACTGCCTAGCCCACGGTACGAGAGAAGGGAATGGCTTATGTTTGATAAAATCAGATTCCCGTGTATCGCAATGTGGGCAAGATATTTGGCTATTGGCTTTTGTAAAGAACAGTTCGCTGCTTTGCATAAATAACGGCACAACTCAAAAAAAAATTGAATTTCTAGTTGTAATGCGATCCAATTATTTAATTGAGTATAAAACTCACATTCATTTCGACATAATTGACGTAGTGACGAGACAAAATGTCATTATTGTATTGCTTGATTTTTGACACTATTTTTATTAATAGAGTCCTCGAAGACCTTCGATCAACAATATACTGTCAATGTCGAAGACAAACAAATTATACACGTAAAATGTCCTATTTTGAATTGTGTCATTATTCATGTAAAGCAGCGAGTTCTTTGACCCAGAAAATGGCGTAGTCCAAGAACAAGAAATAGATTTTCTAAATTTTTTTTTAAATTACTGTAATTATATTATAATTAAATTACTGTATAATTGTTTAATTCAATTCAATACTCTATATTGTACCAAAAATAATAATAAACAGTACAGTAAAATCATAACTAATCTACAGAAGTACATATTGATAGCCTTATCGCTAGGCAGCGATTTCTTCCATGCAAATCAGTAATCATACATTAGTTAGGCAGGTCTGCGACAAATCTAATATAATACAATATTAATAAACTTATAAACTAAATACTACATGCTAAAATGTTAACAATTCTGTAGAGAAACACTTAACTATGTCTGCTTTAATAATATAATAGAGATTACATCTCATTTACTTCTTTAGAATTGAAGCTAACTCCCGACGTGGCGGGTGCTACGTTCATGGCGGCCGGAAGTTCCGCCCCGGAACTCGCTACGGTAGTCATCGGCGTGTTCTGCGCACAAGATGATATTGGTATGTGCCTTTTTTGATATCTTTTCCCTTATAATACCCCCTCTATTGGCCGGATTTAGGATAGACACAATAGAGACTTCGAAAAAAATCTTTCAAATAAGAGTAAACACTAGTAAACAACTTTTCCTATGATATATTTTTTCACAATTATACCTTTAACTACTGTACTGTTTACAAAAATTATATAAAAAATATATATTTTGACAATAATTTGGGGCCTTGGGGCTCCTTTGTTTCCCCAAGGCCTCCACACCTTTGAATCCGGCCCGGCCCTCTCTCTTCCAAACCGATACAATTTGGGATTCCTCAATTAACGATCCTAGGTCTGCAACAGTCAACAGATGTCTTTGGGCGACAGTAAGACAGACAGTAGTCTGGTGAACCACCTGTCAATTCCCAATTCTATAAAAGAACAAGGAAAAGCTTCAATAGTAAACTTGGCTCTTGTTTGTATGTCTGCCCGTCTAACGGTCATGCTAGAAGAGAGATATCTCGCGGACGGATGAAGAGAAATTCAGATATAATAATATATCTCAATATTTATATTATATCTCGACATTGACAACTTGGATACACAAGATATCTTTACTTTTAACATTAGAAGTCGAGTTTTAAGTGTCATATTAAACCCGGTAGACAAAAAGAGATAATCGATTAAAACACGAGAAAACGGTCGACAAAATTTTGTCGTGGTTGTCATTTTAGACCGGATGTTCGGTATTTAATTTTGTCAAAACATCGTCAGTTACACCGTAAAAAATATATAAAGCTATCAGCTAGGTCTACAATAGTAAAGTATATGTATGGGTTTAATTATCTAGATTTTATATAAATGAATTTGAACTGTGTAGCTAAGTGTTATTATCTAAATGAACTTGACGTTTTAACCAAGTGTTATCAACCTATTAAATGAAATGAAATGTCAATGACACACTAAGACATACAGCTTGTGAACGTTCAATAATTTAATTTTTCCGATAACACATATCACGCGAGCTATTTTTCCGGAAGAATAAGTTTACTAGTATTCAGCAGGCAAAATTTTGTCGACCGTTTTCTTGTGTTTTAATCGATTATCTCTACGTCTTCCGGGTCTAACATGACAATTACACTTAAAACTCGACTTTTAAGGTGACACTAGTCGACATTTTTTCCATAGAAATTTCGGGGGGGTATTACTCCACTATTTAGCACCGTACATGCAAAGTTAAACATGATATCGTTTTGTCTCATTATTAATTTTGTCTGTACGGAAACAGAATGGTAAAATAAAAAACCATTAAAAAGTTACGAGCTACCAAAGATTCGTTTTTATTGCCATTTTTTAACACAACTTTGGGCTTAAATTAGTAATAAAAGAAGTATCAAATTTTCAAAACAAAGTCGGTACCGACAAAGCACGATTATAGAAGAATACAATAACTTTTATTTGTTATTGATTTATGCAGTGGCTTTTTCATAAAACTCGATTTTCCAAAGGTTTTTTCGTATTGTTTTAGACGCCCCTTTTACTATGAATTATCGTGCATCTCACTTAATAATGACTGCCCCGGTGCAGTGCGGGAGAACAGCATGCTTTTTGGCCTCGCCCACCAGTGAGTTCGAGCCCGCGACTTGTGCAACCTTAATATTAAAAATAGATATATTTGTCGATCGAGATATATTTTCTATCAAAATTGTCGACACTCGTACATATTAGTTTGTCTATACTCGTCCGCGAGATATCTCGTGGCGGTCATGCTAGGCTGACTGGCGGGAATGACCAAAGTTGTGTTGCGTTGTCGGTGTAACAATATACGAGCACGCAATGTTATCCCGAAGGCGTGTCGGGCGTGATCGGCTCGGCGGTGTTCAACATAATGTTCGTGATATCGGTATGCGCGCTGTGCGCCGGCACCGTGTCGCACCTCAACTGGTGGCCGCTCTGCCGCGACTGCTTCTTCTACGCGCTCTCCATACTCGTCATGCTCTGCACTATCGCCAATAACTACGTGTCTTGGTGAGTCATTTGTACTTATATTTCTTTTTGTAATAATGTTGTAAGGACCCAGTGTATGTGTGAGTAGTACACGGCCGATTCGGAGTCTCGTTTGCTTGCTGGAAATATAGTAGGTAGTAATTTACTTATAATTATGGAAGTTTATCTTACCGTCCTTTCTATAACCCTAACCCCGAACTCAACAATCTTATATATCGACAGAGTTTCGATTGATGATAGGTTATTACCTACCCCAGCAACAGAACATCAGTCAATGAGAAGCTGTCGAACTATTTTTTACTTCGAGCATTCGGAAATACATAGACTGAAATCGAAACGCGTAATGTGGGAAATTGAAATGTACAATATCAATATCAAAGGGACGCTATATACATTATACATATTTATTCTCCTTCCAATGCAAATATGATTTGAGGGACGTTCTATTGTTGTATGTTGTAAGCTTAACGTGCGAGAAACAGAGAGAGTCTTTGTTAATTTTGACAGTTTACATGATTATTTTTAAAGAAAATCTAAATTTTAGTAATACTGTGATTCTAAACGAAATTATGATTCTATAACAAAGAAAAATGTTGACTTATGATACACCATCGTCTTTCTTACACTGACTTTTTCGTAATTTAGAGTTAAGACACAGAAGATTACTCATCTAATTGTCCGTAAAAAAATATCAATAAAACATACCTACACAAATGTGTCTGCCCCATGCCCCACATCTAGCCACGGAAATTAACTTTATTTGCATTGATTCTTATCTATTGCAATTCTGTACTACTGAAACCTTTATTACTTGCAATGTACCTCAGGCCCGAAGCCCTGTTCATGCTGATAATGTACGGCGTGTACTGCGTGGCGCTCCGGTTCAACACTACCTTGGAGGCGTGGGTGCTGACCTGGCCGCTGCCCTTCAAGCTGCCCACGCGCGAGGAGCAGGCCGCCCTCGTCACCTACAAGTACGTCAAAAGGCTGACAACCATGATTTTTTTTAACATTTGTAACCAGGGACTGAAACCGGTTAATTTTTATTTTCCATAATAGGTGTATGACTGAGATACCATGATATTAGTTTTAAAGAGTAATACACATTAAGCTTACCACAGTATTTTTTTTCAGTAAATATGAATAAAAACGAAAGAATGGTAACAAAAACTTTTATTATACCGGATAACTCCCATAATAAATTAACCGGTATTCAGTCCCTGTTTGTAACGTTTGGCTGCTGTTTCACCTGATGGAGAATGTTAACGTGGGCTTAGATGGGATACGCTTGTAGGATGTAGATTGCTGGCGCTTGAATGTCCGCCTAAAGAAAGTAAATTACCTGCTATACATTGGTGATTTCACTAACTGCTGCCGCCATTTCCATTCCATCAGGGGATATCCGGGCGCACGGTGAGAATTAGAAGTTGAATTATCTTTGTTTTAGTAAGTGTTCTTTCGGACAAATATGTATATGGCACTTTTTAATCGAAGAATAAATGAATCTGTTGTTAATCCATTTCTGCAGTAGTAGATAACTATACCTTCTTTGTTCGCTTTTTTGTATTTTCAGTATTATAATTATATTTTTGGTGATTTTTCTATTTTTTTTTATGGATTATGAGCAAGTGTATCACCTACTGGTTTAACTGTAATCTAAGTTATTTTCTTTTGGTATGGAAGAGCTGAGCATCCTGACACAAGTATTTATTATGTACTTAAAAGGGTGCTCAAATCTTATCTTTTTATTGATGTTTTTTGGTAATGAATAAACAATATTTTATTATTTATTTACTGGTGACACCGCACCTGCAAGCCGTCAGGTGTTGCCGGTCTTTAAGGAATGAATAAGCTCGTTTCTTAAGGATTTCCGGTCATATCGCTTCGGAAAACACCGCCACAGCAGTTACACAGGGTGGTTGTGCGAGAAAAAAGTGAATAAAGTATATCTTATTCTACTTTAACAGGAGCGGAGTGCAAGCACCAGCGCCGGGAGTCGCGCCATACAACAGTGTGGAGGGACAGCAGAAGGAGTCGCCGGCTGATTCCACACGTGAGTCACTTGATACGAGCCGCTAATACGGGGATTGCAGAATTGAGAGATACGTTATGGTAGCCCGCTTGCTCTTATTGAATCTTTTTTTAGGATTCATTACTTTCAGCTAAAACTTACGACTAAGATTTAAAAGCCAGAATACGCAGGATAACTATATTATTTATTTATTGATCACGAGGACATAAATTGATCATGAACGAGTAAATTCTCTGACTCGCACTGGGCCGATATTCGGATTTTCGGTGACCACAATCTTTTTTGAGGCCTGGATCCGCCTGCCGACTACATATAATCGATTAAGTTCTAACACCGCCGAAGTTACATTTTGATCAAATAAAGTTACGCTTGTCATTCAAATTCGATAAGGAATCGCAAGACGCATCGTTTGACAAACACGAGAGTTTACGTTAGTGAAACAGTTCTTTAATTCGTATATTGAATAAACTTAACTCTGAACAGTTGATGAACAGAGAAATGAATCATATTTTTGCTCTCCTGAAAAGTTACGTATTATTTTTGACATCCGCGGTGTTAGAACTTAAGGGACGATATCTTATGTTGTAGCGTACAACCCGAGCGGCGCGTACGAAAACGAAGCGTACAATGCGGACCCCGCGCCCGTATGGGACCCCGCCTCCACCTGGGACCCCAACAACGTCTGGGAACAGGAGACATCACTCGTACGTACCACCAAAGAAAATAGATGTACATGGCATTTGAAAAATTTCATGATAACCTTATTTTGTTTTATAATTTATGCTTTCCATTTATAAAGACTAACATAAATAAAAAGTGTTTGATAAACCGAAAATGGATTAGCCGTGGTCTTAAAATCAGTTGTAAAGTGAAAAGGCACCTACGCATTTTGTATTATAACAATAAAACTTCACTCAATAAAAAAAAGTATCTAACCTACGCTAAATTACTAAAGAAATGTACAT
The DNA here is from genome assembly GCA_905404175.1 of Anthocharis cardamines. Lineage (NCBI taxonomy): Eukaryota > Metazoa > Arthropoda > Insecta > Lepidoptera > Pieridae > Anthocharis > Anthocharis cardamines. The sequence goes on along the minus strand of FR989972.1, from coordinate 662,503 downwards.
ATCAATCACAAAAAATAACAAATATTAAATATATTAAAAATAGTAAAAACAAATGTAAAGCCTCTTGGTCTGTGATACAAAATGAAATTACTAATAAAAAAATAAATAATGACATCGCTAAAGTAAAAATTGACGATAAAATATTGATCGATTCAAACGAAATTGCTACCGCCTTCAATGACTTCTACATAAATTTGACTAACCATGTACCAGCAAATACTATTAAAGCTGGGCCTACCATATCAAAACTTCATAATTCGATGTATCTGCAACCATTGACAACTGATGAAGTAAAGAAGGAAATAATGAACCTAAATAATACTAATGCTGAAGGATATGACGGCGTCAACACAATGATACTAAAAAAGTGTGTTGATGAAATGCTATATATTCTTACCTATCTCATTAACTTATCGTTTTCTTCAGGAACATTCCCTGACAAATTAAAGGCATCTTTGATTAAACCACTGTACAAAAAAAGTGATAAAGAAAACTTAGAAAATTATCGGCCCATTACATTAATACCAATTCTGTCAAAGATATTTGAAAAATGTATGCTTAAAAGGCTTATGAGCTTTTGTCTGAAATATAATATAATAAAAAAAGAGCAATATGGTTTCCAAAAAGAAAAATCAACCACTTTAGCTATTTTTGACCTTATAACTACAATATTGACAAATTTAAATAATAATAAATTGACTACTGGCTTGTTTTTTGACTTATCGAAAGCATTTGACTTTGTTTCGCACACACTGCTCCTAAAAAAGTTAGAATATTTAGGAATAAGAGGGCCTACATTATCATGGATAAAATCTTATCTAACTAATCGGAAGCAAAAGGTTGTCATTAATAAAACTACCGGAAAAGAAGTGGTACCTGTAACTTCTGAATTTAGGTTTAATTCGTCTGGTGTGCCACAAGGAAGTGTGTTAGGGCCTATTTTATTTTTGCTGTATATTAATGATCTACCACATTTCAGTAAACATAAATGTACCTTGTATGCAGATGATATCTCTATAATTGTGGCAACAAATAACACAAAAAATGACATTTCTTTACGAGATCATGAAGCGGACATTAAAAATACTATGGATAATATAATAAATTGGTTAAACTCGAATAATTTAAATATAAATTTTAATAAAACTCATTACATACAATTTAATAAATCTAAACATAAACAATTCAACTTCACAATAAATGTTCCAAAAATATCTGAAGTAAAACATTTAAAATTTCTCGGTATAGAATTAGACAATGAACTTAGTTGGAAGGTTCATATAGACAATTTATGTAATAAAATAAACAGTTTCGCATTTGCTCTTAAACGCGTAAGGAAAGTAACTAACAAAGAAACTGCTGTATTATCGTACCATGCATATGTTGAATCAATTCTGCGGTATGGAATTATTCTGTGGGGATACAGTACGAATAGAAATAGAGTATTTATCGCTCAAAAAAAATGCATAAGATCTATATATGGAGTACCGCCTGATCAGTCGTGTAAACCTTTATTCAAAAGTCTTGGATTGTTGCCACTACCCTCACTTTATATTTATGAAGTCGCTGTATTTGTCCACAAAAATAGGAATCTATATAAATGTGTAAATAGTGATAGAGTAAGAGATCCACAAAAACTTATATATAAAGAAATTCCTAGAACGGACAAATACAGTAAAAGTTGTATATGTTTAAGCGTAAAAATTTATAATAAAATACCTAGACATATAAAAATACTTAATATGACCCTATTTAAGAAAAAATTACGATTGTGGCTTAACTATTATAATTTTTATGACGTGAATGAATTTCTTAATTATAAAGACAATTTAGAATATTTGCATGCTATAAATTTTTAAATAGCAAAACATGCGCACTGTATAATGTATTTTTTTTTTAACAACTGTATACCATGTTTTAAAGCAAATAAATGAATTTATTATTATTATTATTATTACATACGTATAGAACAGGCCCATACAAACATTTGACACAGAAAAAGTGGTTCTATTTTGGACCTGTAGAGATGACACACACATCACGCAGTCCGCTGACTCCTCCCCTCGCGTTGTCTCCCTTGCTCTCACGAGCGAACGGCAATAGCGCTCTACAAGCAGCTGGGTGCGAGAGAGTGCGCGCCATGACTGCTGTGACAGTGTCGTTCACACGGACACTAGCAACGCCGCGGTGGCTGGGGTAAGAACTACTCTTACCCCAGAGATACCGTGACAAGCTCGCCTATAAGGCCTGTTCTTCTATGTACATTTATGTTCTTTGGTACCACTTGTCCTATTGTAGAACGGAGTAGAAGTGCGTAACTCTTTACTGAAACAACTCAGTGAGTTCAATTGATTCAAATCCGTAACACAAATAAAAATGCATCATTTGAATCGATTGCGTCTCGAACGTGATCTCACTCAATCGGCACGTGTCACTTGCGGACGCGTAGTGTAGTGATAGTGACTCGCAACTTTTTTATGGTCGCATACTCAAACGCTAATCAAAATAAAGTATTATTTAAAAGTAATGTCACAATACAAATTACACTTTACTTCTGGTTACACTCTACTCTCAATTATTTTTATTTTCCCCTCTATCCTTTTCATCCGGTCTCTATTCGGTCCGGCTATTTAGCAATCTCTTCCAGATTTAAATTAATTTAACAATAAAGCCGCCGTTTGTCTACTATTTTATCAATTTTGTGTTGTATATTTTGTGTGACAATAAAAAATATTCTATCTATGTCACAGTATCTGTTAACCAAGAATATTTAAGATTTTTTTGCAACAAGTTTTATTTCTTCAACTTATTGTTTAAGAATTTTCAACAAGATTTTTTTCTCTTCACAGCAACAGCCTCCCAGCCAGGGTTGGGGTGCGGGTGCAGCCCAACATCAACAACAACAACAGAACGTGCAAACTCCATCAACACCCGGTCAGGCTGAACAACAGCCGCAACAGCCTCAACAGGTCAGCCATTAAGCCTCCATCACATCGTTGAATGTTAATAATCTTAATGTTTTAAAACTTCACATAATAAAAGTGTCAATATTTATAAAAAAATCTCTTTCATAACTCGTAAACAGCTGGATGGTGTATAAGTAAAATATCCCAATCCTGATGTAAATAGAAATTTTTTGGAACTCTCAAAAAAAATTCATTAAATAGGTCCATTCGTTTACTAGCTACGAAACTTAACATACACAGATGCCGGAGATTGAATGTTAAAGTTTTGTGTGTTCACCCTCTTTAAATTTCACCTTAAATATTATGTTGATATGGAATAGCTTGACGGGATAGTCAAAAATTTATTTAAATAACCCAACTACATGCAAATACTATCCTTCAAATCTGGCAACATTATCGCGATTTGTTTTAAGCCGCTTATTTTTAACAGGTAACTCGCGTTCGCAAATGTTTTATGGTTTCAGTCTATATAAAAGTAGATAATAAATAATGATATATAATATATATTATATATCGTCAAAAGTACTCGTAACCGTCGAGTGTGTATGAAAGCATTGAGGAAAGTAGAAGAAGCGAAAGTGGTATGTAAGGATCGGAGCATATGGAATTCCGTGATCTCTGCCTACCCCAATGGGAAAGAGGCGTGATGTATATATATATGTATATATCTCCCATTACTACAATAATATTTGTATTTCAGCCTCCAGGACCCGCGTACTACAAAGCCAAGGAGTACAATCCGGAGACAGCGGTGGACCCGCTCGTCAAACCGGTCGGAGCGAGTGAGTATTTTCTATAGACAACGGACTCTACGCTAACTCTGCAGCCAAAATAAAATTTAAAGCGACAACTACAATTAGTACGAATAGGTCACAAAAGCACTATATCAGTAAGGGAATCTAATATTGTCTTTTATTAACGCGAGTAACATTTAAATAAAAAATTGAATTAAGCGCGAATATTATTTAAAATATTGTTTAAATTATTTATCCCGACGTTTCGGATGCTTTTCAGCAACCGTGATCGCGGGGAGACAGAAAGATGACAGTTGTCTGATTTTTGAAATGTCACAAAGTTGCCATATTAACGCCATCTATTCCTACGGAGTTGATATTTACTGTAATTTTCTATATTATGACAATATTGACTAACGGGGACACCGTCTTGTTTTTTAGTATGTTTGATTTGGGGTTTTAGATTTTTAATTACTGGATCCCAGGTGTTGGAAAGTTTTAAACCATCTTATCTATTGAAGTTAGGATGTTTTTTAATTTCAATAGCCTCGCGTACTAGTCTGGGAAAGAATCTACTTTCTCTTGCAAGGATTTTCGGTTGACCGAAACGCATGTAGTGGTTTGGCTTGTCTAGAGTGTGTTCACATACTGCTGACACAGTAACGTCTTTGTTTTAATCCGATATAAAGTATTTTATTTAAGTAAGGGAATCCCAATCGCAAGCTTATATTGTGATTAAAAATAACCATGTAAAACCAGGGCCGAATTAAGAGGTGTGCAGGTCCCTGGTCCCAAATTATCTTCATGTTAACAATATAATCACAAAAATTCAGTGGCGTAGCTATCATAGGGCAAAGTGGTGCGGTTCACCAGGGCCCCGAAGCTGAGAGGGCCCCCTGAGCTTTAGAAAGAGGGGGAGGCAGCTCTTGAAGCTAGAAATTCAAGCCTGCTCTGACTTTGTTTTTAAGATTTTAAATGAGAATTTATAACAATAGAAACGCCGAAAGTCCTTGATTAGTAATAATTTAAAAATTGTGGTTTTGTGGACGGGTTACGGGTTTTTTCTCTCGCACCGGGGCTCTTGTCCACTTAGCTACGCCACTGCACAAAATATCAAAAGAATAGTTGCTTACTAGTGTTTACTCGTCGTAATTTAAAAGATTTTTGCGAAGTCTATTGTGGGGCCTCTCTTTTGTGGACCCCCCCCCCCTAAATCTGGTCTTGTGTAAAACAATATCCCGTACCGTCCCAGCGCCTGTGCAGCTAGCGTGCTGGTACGTGGCGTTCCCCGTGCACTGGACCTGCCGCCGCACGATGCCGGACTGCCGCGGCCGCTGGTACCCCGTCACCTTCATCATCTCCATGCTCTGGATATCCTTCTACTCCTACTTCATGGTCTGGATGATAACTGTTATCGGTGAGGAATTCTTTCAATCAGAGACTGAAACCGGTTAAATTTTATTTTCCAAAATACGTGTCTGACTGAGATACAACGATATTAGTTTTAAATACACACTAAACTTACCACAGTATTTTTTTTCAGTAAATATGACTTAAAACGAGAAATATTAACAAAAACCTTTATTATACCGGTTAAACTCCCATAGTAAATTAACCGGTATTCAGTCCCTGTTCTGTAGGGCTATTCACGATCATTCGAAATCGATCCGCACGGAAAGCTACGCTCTCCCACTGAAAGTTGTTTCGTATTTACCGGATATGAAAATGGTATTCACAATTCCCATAGGATTGAGCATCGGCATTCTTCGGGAGTTTCCGATTAGAATCTTAGTATAAAATGATAGAAAGCTTGATATATCGGTACGAAATCTTGTAATATCGGAACGGAAAGTTTTCGAATGATCGTGAATAACCCTACAGAACCACCGCGATCGAACTATCCGTAGAACTAACTCGGATATGTTTGTAGGGTGAATTTTCTTTAATAAAAAAACTTGGTATTTCAGAAATCGATCTTTAAAATAGATTGAGTACACTCAAACTTACCATTAGGGAATTTAATTTTGTATTTTGATTAATGTTATTCATATGATTTGACAGGCTCGTTGGCGTGTTCGGTAGAACACCTGCCGTGCGCATCGATGGGTCGTGGGTTCGAATCCCATCGGGACGAGATGTTTTTAATTTTCTAAAAGCACGTGTTTCTCCCCGTCTGGTAACTTCGGGTATTGATTGGGTGGAAGGAATATCGAGATTCCAGCCGGGTAACGAACCACCGATCATAGATGGAAAATCCGTGAAGTGCACATGCGCGTTTCGGTTACAGTCTATGGATTTCCGAATGCTCGAAGTAAAAAGTGGCTGAGGTATCACCTACCATCAAGTGAACCTCATGCTCGTCTGTCGATATCTAATAAGAAAAATGATGACTGATATTATTGAAGTATTGTATGTGACGTATACTGTGTTGCCAGGCTACACGCTGGGCATCCCGGACACGGTGATGGGCCTGACGTTCGTGGCGGCCGGCGTGTCCGTGCCCGACGCGCTCTCCTCTCTCGCCGTCATTAAGGAGGGGTAATTGATTCTTAATTTATATATGGTCGCACTTCTCCGAAACGGCTCGACCGATTTTCATGAAATTTTTAATATATATTTTGTTGGTATGAGAATAGGTCGTAAAGTACAATTCATACCGCTAAGTGATTATGTTAAATTAAATTTGATTTGGTCTCATATTTTTCATTAGTCTATAAACGGCTATCCGTGCAAAGCCGGGTCGGGCATCTAGTTTTTTTTTATATATAAAAAAGTGTACGTCAAAATGTCAGATAAATTTCTACTGTAGAGTACGTTTCAAGAAAAAAGTCCCACGGATAATGTTGGAACTACAATATTTTTTATGAAAGTATTTTTAACTCCATAGACACTAGCGACACCTAAAAAGGACTTCTTTTATGAAAAGGACTCTACTTAAATTATTTGTCATCAAGGAGAGGTTATCATAATTGATTTTTGAATACATTAAAGTGTTACGGCCTTATTCATAAACGAATGATAAGCTTGATATAGATAAAATATGTTTTTTTTCTTTTGTTATGTAGTCTTTTTATATTCGATATTTTAACTATATTAAGCTATGGCACGTTTATGAATAAGGCCGTTAGAATGTTGTTTGTAAGTTTACACTGTGGATGTATGTTACACTCGTACAGTTACGGCGACATGGCGGTGTCCAACGCGGTCGGGTCCAACGTGTTCGACATCCTGGTGTGTCTGGGGCTGCCCTGGTTCATCCAGACCGCCATCATCCACCCCGGCAGTCACGTCAACGTCATCAGCAAAGGTCACTTTTTAATTTTGATACATTTTTCCATAGATCTGACGGGCTCGTTGGTGCGTTCGGTAGAACACCTGCCGTGCGCATCGATGGGTCGTGGGTTCGAATCCCACCGGGACCACATGTTTATAATTTTCTGTAAGCATGTTTTCCAGACGTCTGGTAACTTCGAGCATTGATCGGGTGGGAGGAATATCGAAATTCCGACCGCGTAACGAACCACCGTTCATAGATGGAAAAACCGTGAAGTGCACATTGCGCGTTTCGGTTTCAGTCTATGGATTTCCGAATGCTCGAAGTAGAGCGCATCATTGCCTGATGTTCTGTGGCTGAGGTATCACCTACCATCAAGTGAACCTCATGCTCGTATGTCGATATCTCTAGCTTTAATCATGATATGGTTCTGGTACGAAACAAATAATCAATTTACGTATTTTAAAGGAGGAGGTTCTCAATTCGATTGTATTTTTATTTGTATGTATGTAACGCGATAACTACGTCAATTATGAACCGACTTTTGGGGTTCAAACTCTTGGGTTAATTTTATAGCCTTCAAACATATTTAATAAGAGTTTTTGATAGTTTTTCAATATAAAATCTATTTACGATTACGATTGATCGAATTTATTTGTTATATTATTATTCTGCTAATAAATCCTTTTAGGTTTCTGACTTCTTTTGTTTTTTAAAACTAAACTTTACGTTATGATCGCATTTTCAGGACTAATTTATTCCACCCTGTCACTATTCTCGACGGTGATATTCCTGGTGCTGGCGACCCACGCGAACGGCTGGAAGCTGGACCGCAAGTTCGGCGCGGTGCTGATGGTGTGGTACCTGCTGTTCATCACGCTGGCCAGCCTCTACGAGCTGAACGTGTTCGGGGACTTCCACCCGCCCGACTGCCTCTCGACCTACTAGACCGGAGGTTATCCAGGTCTTGTGTAGTTCGCGAACTAGTTCGTAAGAGCGCTCCCACAGATGAACTACCCGAACTAGTTCCCTCATTTCCCGCTCAATAGCTCGTTAGTTCGTGACCGAAAGAGTGAGAATAGCGTTAACAGAACTATATAATTTACTCTTGAGGTGGGAACACTAAAAGAAAAGTTTTAGCCATGCAATATTTTTTTTTTTTTTGAAATGTTAAATATTTTTGTTTGGTTTGTTATTGTTGATAATTTTCAAAACTTAATTAAAAATATAGAATGATACTTTAATCACTAATTCATTCGGAGGTTTTTGCTGTTTTTAGAGACCAAAAATTTTAGGTAAAAGTACACTGTACTGCATTCCATAATCATATTGCATGGTGATAATTATCGAACGATTTGCTTTTCACTGATTCGAGCTGGGAGCTGACGAACTAGAAGAGCGAACTAGTTCGTTTAGGAGCGGCGAACTAAACTGAGCGATCTCAGTTGCGAACTACTATACCCAAGACTATTATCCAATGAAAGCAAATTTTGTTTTTTTTTTTAAATTCAGAATTATTGCCAGAAACAATGACAGAATTAAATTTAATTAAAAAGTATTTATAGAAAAAATCGACATTAAGAAATAGTTGCCATTATAAAAATATTATTTATTATTTAGGAGGCTAAGATAATATCCGCTTCGGACAAGATTTCAAGCTTGTAAGAATGAAATGATACGAATAAAATATTATATTATATGACTCGGAAAAGAATATAATTGTTGTTCAGTCTACTTTCTTCTTCAAAAGATACACGTTAGTAGATGTTAGCAATTGTTAAATCTTCACTTTCGAAGTTCGATACTCTCTAATTGTAGGTGGTTATCAGTAGATTAATACATAAAGTGATATAGTTGTGTGGTATACCGTATAACTGCTTAGAATGCTTGAGAAAAGTGTCACTATAAAACAGATAATGCGAACTAATGATATTTCGCATCGATCGTACTTTATACCAGTGAAAAACCACCTAAACAAAATAATAATTTATGAAGGGTACAAAGATCTGATGTTAATGTTTTATAGACAATAATAGTTTGTAGTGCAATTATTTTTGTTAATTTAATTAATAATTTAGTCATAAATAACGACATATTCCATATGGCAAGCAGAACAATTACAGATCAAAAAATAACTGAATTTTAATCTGTAGTCAAGTCACAAAACCTATGGGAACTTTGTGAGCTAGAAAATATGGCAATATTAGTGTTACCTACTTTTGTTCGCACAAATTGAACTTAAAGGTGAATTATATATTTTGAATTTATAAAGATGTTATTTTAAAATTAAATTTATTTATGTGATTTTAAAATCACAGCAGCTTATCGAGCGTAAATTAAATCCACAAATACAATTTAAAATATTTTCTGGCTGATTAAATGGCTTTAGATTCAATACTAAACCGAGCTCTCCTTACAATAAAAGACATCGACAAAATACGAATTATAATTAGTACCTAACAAAATGTATAATACTCGTACTTACCATTGTTTTATTTATTATACAATTTAGAATCTTACAACGGGCCTATATTATTACAATAGATTTTAATATTAATATTTTTTGTATAGATTATTACGTCATAATCTATTCGTCTGAACATTCTTATGTAACATGATATCATCTTTCCTTAAATCATGGTATTCTTTATGTGTACTCACGATGAGTAATTATTTAATAAGCTTCCATTTCTATTGCGTGCAATACTTTAAAAAGTTTTTATTTTCGCTTTAAAAGCGTCTTGTATTCGGCATAATAAAAGTGTTTACTTCTTACTAGACAGTACAATTAATCTTAATATAATTGAAATTATAGTAGAAACCTATATTAAACATTAATTTATTATTAATATAAAATAAGCCGAAATGTCTATTTATCTGCTTAAATTTAAATATAAGTATTTATTATATATTTATAATTTATGAGTGTGTAAAGAAATAAGTAGTACCAATGAATGTTATATGTTATAACTTACGTATTTGCTTAATATATTGTTTAGAGTGTATAGTTAAATAATATGACCAATGATAGCTTTAACATCGTATGAATGGTCAACGTTACAAAAATTGGTTTTATTATAATATTATTGTGATTGTGTAATTATTTACATTTCTTAAATGTTAGTCAGTCTATTAAATTATCAGCATGATTTATAATCATCCGTACATTTTTAATCCTCATTTACTCATAAATGTGTATGCTTACCCATAAACTGGCAGGTTAATAAGAATGGCAACATTTTTACGTGCGAAGCTAATGGCAATGCTGCAAGGTGTTATTCCTTTACAATAAAATCTCCTTCATAATTTCCTGATTAGATTTCGAGAAACTTAGTGTTTTAAAAAAAAGTATACATATTTCCTTCATTTATAGTAATAATAATAATGTAGAAGATATTTTAATAGAAAAGTTCCTCACCTATCTGAAGTCATTACAAAGTCAATTAATATTCGTAAGTAATACAAAATGTAGCAGGATCTTTTTACCATGTCGTTTTCTTTTAAAAATTCATAGCTCATTTTTTTATTGAGGAAAGTGTAAAGATTTGTAACAAAATATTTATTGTAGTGTTTTGACATCCACACATTTTAAATTCAAACGCGCCAACCACTCTAGGTGTAGAATATTCAATGTTTCTGTTTTACAATCCTCATGTTCTCAAGAAGGAAAGGCATCATCCCAATTTTGTAAATTTAATCATTATCAGTTTCAAAAGTTTGTAATTCTATTTAGATAGCTATACAGGGTCGGATTTAGAGGTCTTGGGGCAACAAACGAGTGGAGGCCCCCTGGCCCCAAATTATTTTTCATGTTAACGATATAATCATATTTGTACAAAGTACAATAGGTAAAGGTTAAAAAATATCAAAAGTAGTTTACTAGTCTTTATTCGACCATTATCCTAAATTAAAAAATTAATTAAATTCCCAATGCTATATTTTGGGGCCTCCTTTTTTGTGGAGGCCCGAGGCTGTTGCCCCAGATGCCCTCACCTAAATCCGGCCCTGATGCTATATAATACTCATAGCCATAGGACATGGTGTATCTTTCTAACTTGTAATAAATAAGGTTGTCAATTAAAATTTATAGTCATTGTTACAAATAATAATAATTATTATTGTGTTCTTCTTTCTTAATGCATAGATGACATAACCATAATGTAACGAAAAATTGTCTATGGCTACCTATATTTAACTGTCACCTTCTGTATTCATTCCATCGTTGGATTTCCTTACGATTAACGATATACTAGTCATAGGGAAAAATGAGTTAACATACAATCGCTTTTTGAATCATACCCTTAGATTAATTGGTCATAGTTTAGCGAAAGGAACCAACTCCCAAAGAAGTCCTTGTGGGTGATCCTTCTCGCTAAGCTACGTCCACTTAACCTTTAGAATTATTTCCTATGTATGTACTTAGAACTTTGTATCTCAATTATTGTGCTTAAAGTTTACAAGTAGGTAGTTTAAAATTTATAACTAGCAAAACGTACTTTGGACTCTAGAAAAGCAACCAATTCACACTGCCTAAACATCTTAGAAAATCCTAGTGTCTTGACTTACACAATACTCACTAATCATTATGCCTAATATCTTGAACATACGTTCACCCTATAACTATACCTCCACTTTAACTAGGAACTTTCAATTTCCGTGACATAGCTAGTCGGTATGATCTTATTAAATTAATTATTATATAATACGTAACAATAAGTACGATATTTAAAGTATTTTACTCAAAAAAATGGTTGGTTCAACTTTTATCAATTTACTTGCTTTTTACTCGGAACGTCCAAACTACATCTAGTTTTGCGGCTAGAATAAAATAGAATAAACAAAGAAGTCGGTTACAAACAAATATACAAACAAACATACATACAGGTGAATCTAATATAAAGCGAGTAAAAAAAAGAGATTTTAGGAAGTCGGTTCTTTGTAAATCTCTTTTTAAATAATTTTACTTTATTCACTTATTGTACTAGCCTTTTAAAATTAGAACACGGAGAGCGGCAAAACAATTTTATAAAAAAAACTCATTCATTACGCCTTCAAGGCTTTACGTCACCGTCTACACTTCATATTTTTATAATCTGTTTTTGCATTACCACAGAGTACATCAATGTGGCACAATTCGTAATCACAGATTTGATTTTATATAATTACGAAAGATATTGTTTTAGACATTATTATGAAACATGGTTGTATGAAACAACATTTTTTTTCTCGTATTAATGTCGCTTATGTAAATTCAATGTAATTGCATTTCCACCATCTTTAGTAGTTGTAATCCAAAGAGACTAGTCATGTATACTTTGTTAACTCTTCAAAGTTTATAATCTTCAGGATCTTTTCAGCATCCACGAGTAAACTAATCGAACACTTGTTCTATTATATGCTTTTACTTGGGGGTTATGAAATAGTCGGCAAATTATATTTATTATGTTATGAATCTGTAAGATGTAAGAAAGCATGATATTAACTCTGCGACGATTCGTAGTTAACTGACTATAATGAACACTTCAATTTGTTAAACTTTTATACCGTCTTATACCTACTTGTTACCATCATTTTACCGCAAACAAGGCGTTTTTATTAAAGTACCGAAGTGCTGTGAAAATACATATAATTACATACATATAATTACTACAAGGCGTAGTTTTCTTTACAATACTCTGAAAAATAATGCTTATGCAAGGCCTTTCATGCACTGAAGCTACTCATCTAAAACGTCGTGTTTGCGGAGCGTCTTAGTTATAGTGTGCATCTATATAGAATCGTGTGTATCTATTTACATTAAAATGGTCGATTGTGGTTAGCATTAGAGTCACTAGTGTTCCTATACTGTCATTTGTTTATAGCTCCTCAGGCCTGTTTGAAATGATAATTATTATTGTTAATTACTGTAAGTTATATGATGTTGAATAAACAATACAAAAAGCTACCTATTATTTCCCAAGATCTGACGACGAATTTAAACAGTTGCAATCAAAACACAGGACAATCATGTTTAAAATTATTTATTAATTTATTAGGTGCAGTACAATGAACAATAAATGGAGACAAAAATCAATCGTTTCAAATTTAGCATGAAGTAAAAAACTAATTTTCAATATTAACAGGAATAGTGAGATCCATATTATCACAAGATGAAATGAAATTGGTCACAGATTCCAGTCATTAAACTATGGGCTTTTTGTCTCCGTTTCAACCACTCGCATAACACTATTTCTCAAGTATTTTCAAGGCTGAAACTTGACTGTTAAACAAAGTTAAGAGCTAACATGCTAATTCCTTTCATACAAACGATGAAAAGCTGCACTTTTAGATATTAATTTTGTTTAACATTTCTGTATCAGCCTCGCCTCGCTTATACAACTCCACGTCAATGTCCCTTCTAATCATCCATAAGGTAAGTCAGATCAAATGAACCTTATATTCACATCCCCTTTTAAAGGAGATGACGTGAATGTGAATTCAATCTAGTGTTTAAATTGGATATCACGTTATTTTCAATTTTCATACAAATTTTTGTGTCAGATTCCATGCGCCTTCAAATGTAGACATTCGAAAGGATGAAGTTTGAAATCGAAATGTGTCTTCAGTAATGCCCTTAACCGAAACATTTTATCTTGCAGTCCGTTATTACTTTTTCCTCCTATCGCACCCCATACTCGACAAGTCTTGATCAACTAAATTATATGTTTCGAAAGAATATGGAAGTATAAATGGAGATGTTTTGTTACAAATTCAGGGTCCCGATACGGTTTACGCGAAAGTCTACACGAAATACGAAGCTTACATCTTTAAAATTAGCCGTATATTCATGAAAAGGATGTAACCCACAACTTTGCTCAAAATGACTTAAGTATACCAAAAAGGCCCTAATATCAAATACGCTTATACTCCCATTTCTTATTTTACAAGTTCTTTTGAAATGGATGTCGTGCAAACTTACACGTCACGCGAATCCCACATCGAGTATACAGGTCTCGAGTCTACCGATTTTTCGGTAGTTTTAATGTCATTAGTAAGGAAAAAATCACATTTCTATTTAAATAAAATACTGTATACCGGATTAAAACGCGATTTATTATTTAAATTATTTATCCCGACGTTTCGGATGCTTTTCAGCAACCGTGGTCGCGGGAGACTGGCTGGTTGCTGAAAAGCATCCGAAACGTCGGGATAAATAATTTAAATAATAAATCGCGTTTTAATCCGGTATACAGTATTTTATTTAAATGTGTGATACTCGCGTTAATAAAAGACAATATTATGTAACATTTCTATTTTAAAATGAGATTTGATCAAATATATAGTTTTTTTTCATTTACCGATTTTTGGTCCAAATATACCGATATTGCCTGGCAACCCTACCGATTTCGCATTGGACTGAGGACGTGTCGCCGTACAAGCGAGGCCAGCGTCATCGTGTAACGCTGGCGCCCGAAGCGCATCTACATTAGTGACTGATCTGTGACGGCCCGCCAACGTTACCCGGACGCCGCGCTCATACATACCGCGTTACTTAAAATAATAGTAAAAATGAACACTCTTGTATTTACAAAACTCCTGCAGTTAAAATATACGATACATAATATGTATCAAACTTCGCTCGCGTCCGACGCATTCACTTATGTACAGTTTTCATACACTCACCGAAATATAGTGTAAAAATAAAGCCTACGATCGCGACGCGAGTGAAATCTATAGATTCTCTTAAGTCCTATGACAGATTTTTTTTTTATATTTTTTTACATTTTTTTGCATTTTAATACAAGAAACCTATTATATTATTAATCAGTTAATAATAATCTTTTGATATCCTCTCTAGTTAATGCCAGACACTCAGCAACGTTGAACACCATTTTCAATCTCAATACAATTTGATATAATTTGTAGTCTCCATACATACAAAATCACTTATGTCAAGAAGGGGTAAAAAAACGAGAGAAAGGAATGGACGAAGGGAGCTGAGATTGAAAATTTAAAGGTTGCTTCACAATTTGCTGAAATAATCCTAAATCTGCATATCGACTATGAGCCTAATGAAATCAAACACTATATTACAATGAATTATCCACCTTTCTTTTATGAAAAGCAGGTAGAAATCGCGACATCTTGTCATTTTTTCAAATTATATATTTCAAGCTGTGAGTTTATTTTACTTTATGCATTTTACAATCGTTATTTTTATAATTTAGTTAACAACAATTAATATTTTGGGTTTAATCTTTTTCTACTTTTTTCTAGTTTACTTTCAAAATGAAGAAAAAGAATGTTTAAAAATAATTTATTTCTTTGAGATTTCAATCAGCTCACAGTCCATATGACATTAATTTCTAATTAAATTCAATAAACACTAGCTAATGAGGATATAAACTAACATCGATGAATTAAGCAAATATCAAACTATCATTTAGCTGAAAACAATTGGGTCCCGATTCTCACGCTTGTGACAAACTAAAATCCACACTTTCATTTTAGTAATGTATATTGTAAAATAGTAATATAACACAGCATTACTCCAAAAACATAATGTAGACATAAATATCACCTGCATAAGAATCGGGAGCCAGATATTTCACAGAAACATGTCAGTTTTCAAATAATTATTTCCTTATAATTTCATATAAAAAGTATTAATCGATGGACTAATAAGTTTCTAAATAATAAATGTTACCAAAAATATAACACAATCATAAGACGACAATACAATATATCTTTTACATGTATACAGAAAGATTAGTCACCGAAACATCTATTTTAACTACAGCCCGCAGCTGTATATCACTATACTGACGTTTAAATTAAAAGGCCTCAATATAAAATAACAGTGTTCATCGGCGAGACAACACGCACAAATCCACAAGTCACATTTCGTCGCACACACTCGTAGTTCGGAACGCACTTCACTTCGGTCAGACGCGAACGACTCGCGAGAAAGTACCATCAATCTGTCTCATACAACAGATTGACGATAGTAATTCGATCTCGCGGGTCGTTCCCGTTCGAGCCCCGGTCGGCTAAGCACTATTCACACGTCTGACGTCACACGCCGTCAGCTGCCCCGGGCGCGCACGCACTCGCGCACGCACACACACACGCGAGCCGCACGCACACACGCACGCGCGCGCCGCTATCGCGCCCGCTTCGCCCCGGGCGCGCCCGTGTTTGCCGACCGTTGTAATCTCTTTCACTGCAAACAAGAAGCATTTATTGTAGCAACATTGTATAACGTAGGATGTTAACTACAAACAAACTCAAAAATTACAATCCAATAACTACACTAACGAAACGAGATTTGGAGATAATTTTAAGTACAGTGTGAATACAGGTGTCCTACCTAAAATAGATAGCTCTAAAACGATATTTATACTATTGTCTTCTGTCAACCGCGGGTATATTTAATAAAAATCTGTTATATGTTCCAGATTGTAAATAGAAAGAATTGCGTTTTTCCGATTTTATATAATATTTATTATTCATATGCTACAGAAAAAGACAACATTATAATAAAACATGACATGAATCTCAAACTCAAATATTAAAACCTAATAACTGAAATTACATTTCAATTAATGATAATAATTATTATTCATCTCATTAAGTCTATTCTCAACAACGAAATATATTTAATTAAGATGGTATCAACTGAATAAATAAAGAGAATATTACCCTGTTTAATCCCAGTAAAACGCACCCGTCAAGTCTACAACATGATCTACAAATATTATTTAGTAACTACAGATGTATTGAATAATTATTACCATTTTCCAAAGTCTTGACAGTGCAGATTACTGTTTCTTTATTATGTACATTTTGAACATCTCTCTATATAAATTACATCGAAAAACGACAAGCTTCTTGAGGATCTATATACATCTAGACTAGATAAACCACTTTGTAAGCTGTAAAAAAGAGTTATTATTAAAGTATCACAAAGAGTCGTCTAAGTATATAAACAACAGATTTTTAAAGTTCTATGCCAACGAAAATTTAGAACGTGTTTTGATAGTTTTTTGGTTAAAGTATCAATATATCACATAATAGAAAATCAACCACGGCTTTTAGGTTTAATGGTGTCCCGCCACTGTCCCTTCTTGAACACTAGCTTTGGTTTTTGAAGTGAAACTTCTTTATCGACGGGAGAAATTTTGTAGCAGTGTGAAAAAAAAATCGTCACGTTTTTCGGTTTCGGTGTCAAGTTTAGTATAGTGACGTAAAGAATTTAATGTAATATTAAGAACGATAAAATAAATTACTCATTAATTGTATGCATGTCTATAATAATAAAATAGCTTTAATTTAATACGGAAAAAAATGTTTTTCTTAAGGCTTGCCTTATCTACCCCATTTTCCTGAAGTTGCAAATAGTACAAAAATGATATTATGTCGTAAAGAAGTTTCACTTCTTACCTGTGTACTCTGGACTCTGGTACACACACACATTTTCTTTTGCTGTTTGATACAATCTCAATAAACCCACCCTATGAATAAAAATAACCTTCATACTCATAGTGTTTACTCAATTTATACAAAATTCACATTTCAGTATACTAATTATAATTATGTCCTTCACACATTTCTATGTTTAAGCACCACTGTCTCTTTACAATTTATTCCATTTTTAGTTCATACTTTTTAAATAAAAATTAATAAACTTGTAGGTTATAATTTCAAACACATGTGAATTATATATAGTGTTAAAAATAAATACTTTTCACATCAAATTAGATTTACAATACAATTACCACCACAAAACCTACAATATTAATTTAAATCAACAATCATTCAAATGCTTTTAAATAAATAAAATTTATAATAACACACATAACACACAATTAAAAACCTATCTACTCCTCAAAAAATAATGACTTTTTATGTATGAATGAATGAAGCTACCATTTATCAATACAAATGGTAATGCATTAAGATAACTTATTCAATTTGAACACCATTGCTTTTTAGTTTTAATAATAACTATTTGAATACAACAATTCAAAGCCTTCTATATATTAAAAACATCAAATTCGCTCAACACCAAATCAAATCGATTCAATACTCCCGCATTACATAAAAAATACAAAATACAAAATTTGTTTTATACAAAATATTGATTTTAATATGTAGTTATTTAAATTTTAGACAATATTTAATAATAAAAAAAATCAAGTAATTCCAAAATGATGTATTGTTTTTTGGTCAGCAGGCACGAGAGATAGGGGTCGGTTAAGAGATGGCAGTGAGCTTTTTCTTCAACTGGCTAACGGACTGGTGATTCTTCACCTGTTTCAGTGCCTGCGTCTCTTGCACTGACTTCACCTAGAAAGCACAGGTGCTGGGGAAACGCCCTTTACAAGCAATACTGCGTTACCGTTCAGTCATTATAATAGACCAATGGAAATCTATGTTTATTTCCTTCTACCATCTAATGCAATGTTTCTTAACTTACCTATCGATATGATAGATTACCACGGCAATGTTTTTAATAGGGCGAAAATTACCAATCTTGTTGTCAAACCTACTTCAATAATTAATCCTGGCTTTAGATGGTCATAGTAATGACTGACAAAACTAACACCGAAACCTATTGAGTTCGTTTTTATATGAGTCTTATAGAATAAAAGGCGGCTATCTGACTTATGGCTGATTGTTAGCAATTTAAAAAATAAAACGTTTTTCTCCTTTATTTTTTTATTAGGTATCATTAATTGTATGTTTAAGGTATCTATTAACATTAACAATTAAAGATAAAACCAAATATATAAAAAAACAAACGACAAGAACTTATTTTATTTTGGTAAAATGTCAGATAGCCGCCTTTGATTCTATACGACTCATATAGTGTCGTGTGTTGTCGTGTGACGTCGTGTTGTATCGCGTGTCATCGTGTAGAGTCGTGTCGTCGTGTCGGTGTCGTGTCATCGTGTCGTATCATGTCGTCGCGTCGCGTCGTACCTCGTTGTTGGGCGGCGGCTGCGGCGGCTGGTTGGCGGCGCGGCGCGGCGCGGAGGGCGAGCAGCGGTCCTTGGGCGCGGCGGAGGCGGCCGCGGCGGCGCCGCCCGCCTCGATGTGCTGCTTGCGCTGCCGCAGTATCGTCCAGTCGAACGTGTAGTCGTACTGGTAGTTCATCGTGCGGAACAGGATGCGGAACAGCTGCCTCAGATACATGTAG
Organism: Anthocharis cardamines; assembly: GCA_905404175.1. Classification (NCBI taxonomy): domain Eukaryota; kingdom Metazoa; phylum Arthropoda; class Insecta; order Lepidoptera; family Pieridae; genus Anthocharis; species Anthocharis cardamines. The sequence goes on along the minus strand of FR989972.1, from coordinate 643,348 downwards.
TCCGGCGCCTCGTCGAACGTCAGGCCGCGGCAGTAGTTCAGGTACATCGCGAACTCCGCGGGGAAACCCTATAACGTCAATGTTGTTGGCTTTATATGAAACAGTGCTTAAAACAAGTCTATAGAATAGAAGTATTGGGAAATCTAAATATTTATATAAAATACACCAGATTAAAACGTGATTTATTATTTATTTATACCGATGTTTCGAGTGCTTTTCAGAAAACGTGTATATGTAAACGTTTTTTTGTTAATCCGGTATAAAGTATTTTATTTAAATGTGTAATACTCGCGTTAATAAAATACAATATTTCGACGGTCCCTACGTATATAAAGACATCTCAAAAAGTACGGTTTATTGACACGTCGCTTTGTACGTAGGGCCGGTCGATTTAACAACAGCAACAGCACTTCAATAGACCGACACGTCTAATAATCCGGCTCTCTCCTAACTCCTGCCGCGAATCCCCTTCACTGACATCATTATGTGCAAAGGGAGGGTAGTTGTAGAAGATTGGCATAAGCAATGACATTGTTTATTTTTAAAATCACATATAGTTAAATTCTTCCTCATTTAATGATTTTTCAACATTTAAAATTTGCCAAAAAAAATTCATAGTATTGGAAAGGAACTGGCCTCTAAAGGAACTTAGCTGGGAAGCCAGAACCTCACTGTATTATGGATGTACATAAACAGTAAAATATACGCTTACGACAAATCCAAGACTATATAGAGGTAAGTAAGTATCCATCCCGGGATACAATACTTACCTTACAGAGCACTTCAACGGGCGTCGACATTTTCTTCTCGCTGATGCGCTCGTACTTCTGTTTCTTGGTGATCGCTTTCAGACCTTGCCACGGCAGGGAGCCTCTGCAAAATTTCAAAGTGAGTTTGTTTTTCATAGTCTATACTCTGTACTAATATTATAAAGAGAAATACTGTATTTTTGTATGTTATGAATAAATTCAAAAACAACTGACCGATAGTATATCTCTACATTGCACCCGTGGTATATTATCTTGTCTATTTCAGTAGGCGAAATACTTTCTGAACAAAAGTTTGTGTCTCATACATAGGGCCTAGCACGAACGACTATCGAAAAAGTATTTGAATCGTCCATTTATCAATTGTATGAGAACTCATTTGAAATCATACAAATGACAGCTCGACGATACGAATACTTTTTCGAAAGTCGTTCGTGCTAGGCCCTCTGTATGAGACACAACCTTTTTTTATGTGACTTTTAATACTAAACACAATGCACAGAAACCATGTTTGCAACATTCCATTAAAAAACATTACAAATACATTAAATACAATCCCTGTGAAGTACATGGCAAATGTGAATAGGTTTTTTTAGGGAACGATCATGCTCCATCCTAGATTGCGTTCTCACTTACCACCAGGTGAAATGCAGTCAAATGATTGTTCTTTGTACGTTAAAAAAAAAGTACCCACCTATTAAAGTACATGAGGACGTATCCCATCGACTCCATGTCGTCTCTACGCGACTGTTCGATGCCGAGATGCGCATTGATTGAGGCGTACCGCGCGGTACCTGGACAAACATACATTCAACAATTAATATAAGAAAAAAATAAACTTTTCGACGGGCTCGTTGGCGCGTTCGGTAGAACACCTGCCGTGCACATCGATGGGTCGTGGGTTCGAATCCCACCGGGAGCACATGCTTATAATTTTCTGTAAGCATGTTTTCCCCACGTCTGGTAACTTCGGGCATTGATCGGGTGGGAGGAATATCTAAATTCCGACCGGGTAACGAACCACCGTTCATAGATGGAAAAACCGTGAAGTGCATATTGCGCGTTTCGGTTTCAGTCTATGGATTTCCGAATGCTCGAAGTAAAAATTAGGTCGACAGCGCATCATTGACTGATGTTCTGTGGCTGAGGTATCACCTACCATCAAGTGAACCTCATGCTCGTCTGTCGATATCTGACATAAAAAAAAAAAAAAAAAAAAAAAAAAAAACTAACTATTTATCGGGTCATGGGGCCTGGATATCTAAGCGAAATCGCTTATGTTGTAAATGCCATAGTTTATTCGAATACAGATGCCTAATTATTATTAATAAGCGCAAGACCTCTTTCAGCCGGCCTAGCATGACCGCCACGATATATGTCGCGGACGAGAGAAGACAAACTAAGATGTAAGATATCTCGATATATTATACCTCGACATCGATAATTTTGATAGAAAAGATATCTCGATCGACAAATATATCTATTTTTGATATTAAAAGTCGAGTTTTAAGGGTAATTGTCATGTTAGACCCGGAAGAAATAACGAGATAATCGATTAAAACACGAGAAAACGGTCGACAAAATTTTGTCGCGGTTGTCATGCTGGGCCGGCTGGTCTTGTAGTCAAAGATTTGTTTGTTTGATACGATTTAACTCAAAAACTACTGGACCGATTTTAAAAATTATTTCACCAATAGAAAGCTACATTATCAGCGAGTAACATAGGTTAATTTTGTCATCTTCATTGCACCCGTGCGAAGCCAGGGCGGATCGCTAGTATAGTATATTTTGTGATCATGTTCTACACGTGTTTTTTATAACTGCAACATATCTCACAATTTAACAATTACATAGTTATAAAATAATCCTGCTTTTGTATATCTTATATAGGGGCGGAGCCGGATTATTCGACGTGTCGGTCTATTGAAGTGCCGGATTAGTGAGATTCTACTGTAACTTTACTTAACTGTGGTTAATTCTACCTATAATTGTTGCTGCGAAAATTATTCAAATACTTCATACAAGGTAAGTTTTGGATGAAGCAACGCGCACAGAGATTTCTAATTTGTGAATTACGTAACATTTAATGTTCGTGGAATACGTTTGATATTGAATCACTTCACATTTCGCTTAACATGGCCGATATCTGAGATCTAAAAACCGGGCCTAAATGATATTATGGCATTGTATACTCTCTAATATGGACTTTTTGAAATGAAACCTTGAACAATCTCATTTCATTATTTAGTTTTTTTTTTCATGTTAGATATCGACAGATGAGCATGAGATTCACTTGATGGTAGGTGATACCTCAGCCACAGAACATCAGTCAATGATGCACTGTCGACCTAGTTTTTACTTCGAGCATTTAGAAATCCATAGACTGAAACCGAAACGCGCAATTTGCACTTCACGGTTTTTCCATCTATGAACGGTGGTTCGTTACCCGGTCGGAATTTCGATATTCCACCCACCCGATCAATGCCTGAAGTTACCAGACGTGGGGAAAACATTCTTACAGAAAATTATAAACATGTCCCGGTGGGATTCAAAGCCACGACCCATCGATGCGCACGGCATCGATGATCTACCGAACGCGCCAACGAGCCCTTCAAAAATGAGTGTACTTAGATAACAGAAATCTATACTAATATTATAAAGCTTTGAAGAGTTTGTTTGTTTGAACGCGCTTATCTATCTATAGATAATCGAACTACTGTTTCGAATTGAAAAATTATGTTTGTGTTGGATAGTTCAACTATCGAGGAAGGCTTTAGGCTATATAACATCACGCTGCGACCAATAGGAGCGAAGCGTCAGTGAAAAATGTTGCAAAAACGGGGAAAATTATCCATATAAAACTACTCGACCGATTTTATTATCATGATCTGATACATTGCACCCGTGCGAAGCCGGGACGGATTGCTAGCAAGGAATGAATACCGATTAATTTACAATGGGAGTTATACCGGTATAATAAAGGTTATTGTTAATATTCTTTCGTTTTTATTCATATTTACTGAAAAAAATTAAGTGGTAAGTTTAGTGTGTATTACTCTTTAAAACTATTATCATGGTATCTCAGTCAGACACGTATTTTGGAAAATAAAAATTATCCGGTTTCAGTCTCTGATTGCTAGTCATTAATAAGGTGTCTCTTGGGTACAGTGGTGTGCAAAATGTCGACTCACCGGTGAGGTTCTTGTCCTCGCGGTAGGAGATGTGCGCGCGCGTGCGCAGGTCGCGGTACTTCTTGGCCAGCCCGAAGTCGATCATGTACAGCTTGTTGCAGTGCCGGCCGATGCCCATCAGGAAGTTGTCCGGCTTGATGTCGCGGTGGATGAAGCACTTGCAGTGGATGAACTCCACGCGCCCGAGCATTTGATCTGTTTACAATATTTTAACATATTATATTAGAATCTGATAAATCGTGTAGATATCCGTCTATGCTATTTTTGACAACGTGAAAAGCTGCCTCTTCTCCTCTTCTGTATGCCAATGAAGTGTAATTTTTAGTATAATCAAGTGTAACAACAAAAGCACGGTCGAAAGATCAAAATAAACTTGGATATTAACAGTTTAACTCATTTTTGCTGAGTTATCATTACTCGTATTGATAGTCATCTTGGCATAAGCAGCGACTCGAGAGTATGACACAACGCTAATTTAAACTTTGGAATATTTGAAAAAAAAAATCACAGGTATTTTTCTCTTAATTATCACTTAAATAGGATCTAATGCCAGTTCCATGGCGAACTGTTTTTGACTTTCTGCAATCGAATTAACTTACGTACCAAAATTAAATTTCAAAGATCATTCACAATATACAATGATAATATCGTAATAGAACATTGAGAATCCAAAATAAAACCATATGTACATATTTTCGCAAATAAAGATGATTTGATTTGAACAAAATTCATCCAAACACAAGGTCAATAAATTGGGTTATTTTAAAGATAAATTGTACCTTGAGATTTCAGTTGCCGCGGATAAGAACAAAAAAAGAAAATTAAAAGTACTAGTTTCAAATATTACACATGAAGAACGTATAGAGATTATATAATTTGATAATGTAAGACAAGAGGCAGAAGACCTACCGACCTATTCGAAACTCGAAGGACTAGCCTGCGTATATTAAAAAATACTCTCAAATACAGTTTAGTCGATTTTTCGGTAGTCTTAATAAGAATTCCGTTCGCTTCAGACCGTGTCCTTATTTAGCTCGCTCATTTCCGGTGACATTGCAACTGTGCAGGTGTTTGCGTCGTGGGAATTGTCGTGACGTATCTGCTTACTGTACCTAGCTGATGCCATAGCAACTAGCTATCCCACGCAGTGTCGCAAGATAAAACTATAGCGGCTTCAGTATCGAATATAGCATCGTACTTTTTATAGATTAATTCAAGAGCACTATTGTAGTATATTACTTTCACCTTAACTCAACCGTTTAGTCAGTGCACAGCCATAGAGACCCCAAACAGCAATCTTCTTAACTTTACAAACACAAACAGCTAGTAAAATTATGAAATTGTTCACGTAAAGTCCATACCTAATTCCCGAGAATACTCAATTCGATTAGTTTGAAAATAAGGATATTAGTGAGATCACTCACTACACATATTAAAAAGTTTTACATAATACACGTATTTCGACACTAAGAGAACTAAATGAAAAAGAGAAATTTCTGAACACTACCATTTTTATTCCTAGTCAAATAAATAGTCAATCAGCCTGCCGGATCGTTTTGCGGATGCGGATTTTCTTTTATTATTTTACGTTAATCTTTATAAATAGAACATAACCTATTACAAGAGCACAACAAATCTAAATAAACATTTTGAATTGACTTTTAATTAAAAAGTAACTACTGATTTCCTTGCCTGTCTCTTTTTGTATATTTTGAGTTTTGGAATGTTACTTGCCCGCAAAAAAAAAACCGGTGAGGTTTGGAATGTTACTTGCCCGCAAAAAAAACGATAGATCTCTTTCAAAATTAAATACCTATTTGTCTTCACAGCAAAATGGTACAACAGATCGACAAGTCAAGAGTGACATGGGATACTATCGTTTAACCATACTAGCGGAAGCGACAAACATTGTCCTGTCTGAGGACTTAGCATGAACAAGTTTCGAGTAAGTATTCGTATCGTCGAACTGTCATTTGTATGGAATTTCAAATGATTTCTCATACAACTGACAGATTAACGATTCGAATACTTTCTCGATAGTCGTTCGTGCTAGGGCCTCTGTACACAGTTTCTTATCGTAGCGCCACCCAATCAAAACCATACACACACACAAAAAAATCTAAATCAGTCCAACTGCTTGGGAGGCATACGCACATACAAAAGAATAATATAAAGATATTATTATTACTGATTGACATAATTATTAGGCTTCAGCAATCTATATACTATAATATACTATACTAACATTATATAGGGGAAAGATTTGTATTTTTGTATGTTAGGAATAAACTCAAAAACTACTCAACCGATTTTAAAAATTCTTCCACCAATAGAAAGCTACATTATCAGCGAGTAACATAGGCTATATTTTGTGTATAGTACACCTACATTGCACCTGTGTGAATCCGGGGCGCGTTGCTAGTATAATATATGTACGGAAAACGGGTTGCAAGTTCGTATTTCAAGGAACGACAATAATAAGACATTGCATACACCGTTATTTTGGACTCGACCCGCATAATGAGGATTCTGTCTCTGTCTTGGCCTATTGCGGCCTCGACGCCAACGATGACCTCCATTATATATACAAATTTTCGTATATTTATAATGTTATATATTTAAAATAAAATAAATTTGCACAAACAAAGAGTTAAAATTATGAATGTATAATATAAAAAAAATACTCATTAGGTCATGAAATGTAAAAATAAAATTCTAAGTTTATTTTGAAAATTTAATTTGCAATTGTAATTTTAATTTTGACAGCTTTATGCGTGCGTTAAATATAGAGCATAATAATTGAAACAATTACTTGAAAGTACTACAACAATATTGGCCTAAAAGGATCTTCTTATTAATATCTTAATATAAGTCTTAATATGTATATCATTCCTCTATACGTGTATGTCACAGAACTACTCCTAAATCGCTACACCGATTTTGATGAAAGTATTTGTGTTCAAGAGGATGGTAGGAGGCGCACATACGTATTTATCTTTAACGACATTACAAAGGTTTTAATTTAGCTGCTACTGTCCGTAAAATGAATGAAACTACGGTATGACCGATGCGATAAAAGGATTTTTGGAAATTTAATTTCTTCTTTTCTTTAAGATTATAAATTAAAATGTTAAATTAAAATTCGGTCGGACAGGGCAAAGAACGCTGGTCACCTACTTGCCTGTACAGAAAAATGATCAGTGAAACAGACACAGAAATGGGTCTGCCCCATGTCCCACTAGGGCTCGGGATATCACTTATTCGAGTAGGTAGTCACAGCAACAAAAAAAACACAATTAACCCTTAAAGCTAGGTGGATGAGTATCATTTTGTAAAACAAACGACCAACCTGCAAGCATCAGTACAGTCTTGATCGTGAACTGTCTGGAGCAGAAGTTGAACAGGTCCTCCAGCGACGGACCCAGGAGGTCCATCACGAGGATGTTGTGATCCCGCTCGTAGCCGTACCATCTAAACATTATATTCACATAAGCACTAAATAAAAATTAGTTTTATGTAATAAGCACTTCAAATGAGTGATACATCAGGACAAAGCCGAGTATCCTCACTATATCTCTATAATAAATGTCGTAAAAATTTTATGCTATTACAATCTAAAAAAAATTTTCTTAATCAGTAATTTATATCTAATTTTAAAAAGTACTACAGTATTACTTAAAAACTAAGATAATGATGATATAAGAAAGTGAATCCTTTATTTTTTACTGGTGTTTACATTAAAGTGCAGTAAAGTTGTATTCTGTTAAGTCATATTAAAGATAAAGCTTTTAGGAACACCCCTTAGGATATTTTGTTTGTAACATATCAACACAACCTAAATGGGACAAAATAACTGTGTCTTAAATTACCTTATGTGAGGTATGCCTATGCCCCCTTGGAGCATTTTATACACTCTGCTTTCATAAAGAAGCTGTGGGTGCCGCGCCTTGATAGATTCCACCTTCACCGCCACCTCCTGCAACAAATGCATTTTGTGTTATTTCAGTAAGAATTATTAAAAGATCATATAAATAATAATAAATATAATTTCTAACAAAGACAATCATAGTGAGAGGGATCTGCAAATAAAATCAAAGGCATCAATCATCATAAATTTGCACTGATATTTATGATGATTGATGATTAGCTTTATAGCCATTTTGCCTAGTGCTGAATTCCTAAGCGCTAGTGCACTTAATGCTAATTCATTTAGCTCTTTCTTTCCATTCATACAAAGATGACGGCAAAATGCCATAAACTTAACTTGTGAGCTTGATAGAAGTCATGAGCATATAGTCGAAGCTATCCTAAAATGTAGAACTGCACATGTCTAATATATCAAGTTTCTTGGCCACTATCTGGGCTGTAGTCTATTTTTGTTTTTAATTAAATTTATTGAGAAATTAAGTATGGTTTTTTTTATTTGTTTTTCACATTAAAAGCTATTTAAGTGTGGTTCATATACTAAAATGTAAATTTGGATTGATTGAGTTTAAATTTGTGATAGAAAAGCTGTACTTATAATGTTTACTGAGCAAAATACAGAAAAGTGTAATGAAAACTACTGGCAAATTAATTTATCTTAATCAACTTATAGCTTATATAATAGTTTCCCTTAAAACCTTACGCATTAAACATAATACAAAAGAAAACTTTAATGTAACAAGTCCTAAGCTTAAGCTAAAAGCTTAAAATTTCATCATAAATAGTTCAGTAATTTAGCTGTCAAAACATAACTAAGCAGAGTTATTGTCTCTCTTATACTGTGCCTATCTCTAGCTTGATTTAAGAACTAGGCTGACATTTGGAAAGTAGTGCCATTTGCCACTCTATTGTTGTAGTGTTACGCAACAGAAATTATGTGGCAATGTTATTATGGGTCTCAACTAGGGTTGCATTTTTTTTATACGAACAGTAAAGGATTAACAGTAATATTTTTTATAGTTTCAAAATAGATTTTAGTATTTTTTTTCAGCTAGTAATATAAATAAAAACATTTTTAAATTTTTGGCATCATTTTTAAAATATTATTTGTACATATGCTATGGCCGGCACACATATACACAATACACATATTTTACTAGTTTACAAATTACATAAAATATACTATAGAGCATGAAACTATTTTAGGGTATTTATCAACCTATTAGAATTATACATAACTTTTACTTATACTCTTGATTTTAAAGGTTATGGAATAACAAAATAGACAAACAACATAGTATTCTATGCAAACTGAAAGCTAATAATAATAAAAATACATCAAAAACATAATACCCATAGTTTATATTGTTGACCCTTTTTATTAACTAATATTTGATCATAGTACATCTTATGCATCATTTATGAGGCATTAGTATATAAAATAAAAGGAGTCTCTCAGTTTGGAAATAATGAGTTATACATATCGCTGCTTCAATACAAAACTGCCACAAGTCAAACTCCAGTTTTTTAAAAAAGGGCTTATCGTTTACGTTTTTTGTTCTTTCATAAGCTCTTCTGTAAAAAAGTGTAGTTTGACATGTGGCAGTTTTGTATTGAAGCAGCGATATATATAACACTTGAATCATTATTGGCATAATTGAAAAGAACATATTTTTTCACTTTCACTTAGTCAAAAGTAAGCTTAACTGTAGATAGACATTTAATTTTTTATGACTCATAGAACCATGAAACAAAAATACCAAGTCATAAATTTTTTTATTTTTTATTTTAAGAGTCTACAGGAAAAAGACATTACACCTTTACACCTTGATTCATATCTGTTTTGGTGAAACCAGATCCTAAGCCTGAGGTTCACAACCCTGAAAGGATTCCTTTAAAAAGTTTACATAATATAATACAAAATTGTAAGCTTTGCCATTCTATTGTTCATATGAAATTAATTACTCAAGAGCTAAGTCCTTGGTTGATTTACACTACATAACATGCAGATATATGCCTTCTCTTGTTGTATGACCTTATTTTAGAAGTAACCAATTGCATCTGGTCTCATTAATTTTATCATTTAAAAGTTAGATTCCTTGGAAGATGATAAAAAAATTCATATTTTTATAGGTTTTTTTTACTAGTTACTTAAATCATGTTTCATATATATATAAAAGAGAATCAAGGTTGTCTTAATAATTTATATATATTATAATATCTTTTGACCCAAATGGTAATTCTTTCATGACGCTTACTGAAAATCAAAGAATAATCTGTAACTCAACAAATTAAGTAAGTACATTCATGTTGATGTCCTTTTTTAATTGACCTACTAAATAAAAATAGTTGTTTATAATTTATGGAATTATTTTTTTATTTATACGAATTAGAAGAATAACGTAAATAATAACAAATTATTTTCTGCCCTATTTAAATATATATTTTATGCTTTGAAGACAAACAGGTAAATGTAACACATACGGAGTCAAAGAGGTAAATCACTTCTCAAATTACGACAAAAGCCCTGACCAAAAGTGTCAATAATAGCAAAAAACAAAAAGGTATATAAATAATCTATAACAGTAATTGTATATTTCGATCAATACAATCTTAAATATGTCAAGAAGAAACCCATATTTAGAGAAATCTTCGGAAGAAAGAATTTGTATAGTCGAGATGTCGTAACGCAAATTTGACAATAGGACGCCATATCTAATAATTACCTCTCCGTCTGAAATGCATATTGCTAAGAAAATATCCCCGAAGCTTCCTCCGCCAATTTTGCGGACGATGTTGTATTTCTCAGATATTATTACATGTTTCCTGGCTAACAACATGCGTTCGATCGTCGCCATTTTCTCCTGCCTTCATCACTCGCTGTCACGAACTTGTAATAAACCTCTTCGCACTAACACGAATAAACACAAACACACGTTACAATTTTGTCTTTAGTCTTGTCTAAAACACAAATCACTGCAAATAAACTACGTTATTCCTATGAAATTCATTTTGTGGCGATTAGTAAAAAGGTGTCGTCAGCTTATTCTACGTGACGTCACAATGGCAGTGATGCCAGGCTTGAAACTCAAATCTCAACCATAGTGGGGTCCAAAAATTCTACCATTTTCTCCCATCTCCGTATTGTTAAAAACATTTTTGAGCTATTTTTTTATATTGTTTTTATACATATTTAAGAATTAAAACTAATTATATGGTAATTTTACCTCTTCCGTCATAATAACTATTAATTTGTATAGTAAATTTAACTTTATCTGATTTTTTAATTATGGTTTAAGTTAATATTTATTTATAGAATATATTATGGGTGAAGGCGAAGAAACAAGTTATTTTGTTTGAAACCCATTCTTACCAAACTACTACGATATTTTAGGTAGTAACACCAGTCGCTCTAATTCACTTTTCAAAAACTAAACATTTGCAAAAAAAAAGATATCATAAGAGAATGTTATAAATGTTATAATATTAAGTAAAAAGAAAAATATTTCATAAAAATGAATTGCCATTTTCCTCATGGCAGTCAATGAATATAAACTCTTTACAGCATCTATTAATAATAATGTGTTACTTTCTATGAAGACAGAATTTTGATACAACTCCCATCTATTTTAATGGTTGAAATTTTCGGTAATTATTCGGAAGTGGGGCTCCTGCGAAAATGGGGGTAAAAAAAATGTTTTTTATGCATAAAGAACATGAGAGAAAGCAATTTCAAGATGGCGCGTGATGTTATTTTCAAAAAAAATAAAAAATTTTAGGTTAGATTAAGTTGGTTTCCTGGTTCGCAAGATTCTTTGTTTGTCAGTTTGTTTAAATTGACAGTTTTGCTATTTCGTCATATTCCTAACCCATTACTTTCCTTGTTTGCAATTTTTTTTATTAAGCTAATTGAAATGAGTAGGAATCGGTTCTGGCACTCGTCGGCCGCTGCCGCGGCACCGCTCGCTGCGCGGTGGTCACCATACTAACATAACCTAACCTAGGTGGTGGCTATCCCTACTAGTTTCACTCTTAAAAAGAGCCACCATCTAGGTTAGGTTATGTTGGTATAGTGACCACCGCGCACGAGTCGAGCGAGCGAAGCGAGCGATGCCGCGGCAGCGGCCGACGAGTGCCAAAACCGATTCCTATTCTCCGTTTTAGAGTCTTCTCCTCGCTCGCTCGAAATATCTGTTATCAGCACTAAATTAGCACTAAATTTTGAGATATAAAACGAGTGATTCTGCCGACTTGACCTTTCTAGCTTTACAGACGTAACAAATCGAACAAACGTTAACAAATTTTCCATCATCTTTTTTTTTTTTTTGTATAAAACATCATGCGCCATCTTAAAATTGCTTTCTCTCATGTTCTTTATGCATAAAAAACAGAAAAATCAATAATTTACCCCCATTTTCGCAGGAGCCCCACTTCCGAATAATTACCAAATTTTCAAATATAGGAAATCAAATTAAAAATCTAATTCTATTAATATGTGGGGCATTAGTATGCGTCCATAGTTGTAAAAACCCGTTAGTTACCGTTATTTAACAAAATCTTTGGGTAATAACAAAAAAAATGCAATTATTAACTGTTAACGAACTGCCATATACATAAAATTGGTATTGTTTTTTTTCTATTTACATGACTGCCGCATAAAAGGAGTGTCATATTGATTAATATATGTAAGTATGAATGTGAGTTTCATTAAACTATAACTTCTTAATGCCTGAAACGATTTAGATGTATGATATGCATATTATGATGTGTCATTGGAATCCACTACATTAGATAAACGTTTTTTTGGTATGGCAACCGTGTTTTTAAACTTTGGAGTTATATAAGTTATTTATTTATTATTAAGTATTTTAATAACGAAAAATGAATTACTGCAATGGTCCTGAGTGACGGCTATCCGCCGATGACGGAGAGCAGATTTACACACCGCGGCGCGCCGCCGATAGTGTTCACAACCGTACGATAATTATCGTACGTGTGCTATAATTTCATAACTACGTACGATGGTACACTGTTATCGTACGCAGCTTGTACGATAATTTCCATTGTGATGCACAATTTGAGAATTACACTGATAGCCAACAATTATAATCGCTATTTTTATTATCAGCGCTATTGGCTCATTTCTTCCTTAGGAAATCTGCTGCCGCTTCATGTCGAAATCCTTTCATTGGTTGCTATTGTCTGCCAATCAGCGAAATCTATCGTTTTTTTTTCGTCAGCATGTCTGTAGGATTTTAAGTGACGGAGCGCCATCTGTACGCAACTAGCTCAATGACTAGTGGATACGATAATTTTGATCCAAATATGTCCATACTCCATATACGATAATTTTACGTACGATAGCTGCCTGGCTTCAGGTTTAAGAACACCTTGATATAAATATGATATGATGCCATAGTTAGCAATGACAATTTATTTCACAAAAAGATACGTTTATCATTTCGATAATTTCGTTTGATTTAAAAAATCAAAATTAAATTTTTTAATAATATAATAAAAATATGATTTAAACTGTACTCATCAAAACAACAAATAAATGTCAAATGATTTAAAATTACCACAGCACTGACCATAAACAAGACCTATTTTGACAACACACATTTGACGTTATCACTTTTATCTAAGCGTTTATCAGTGAGATGAATATTTAACGTTCATTGTCTATGTCTATGCAAAATAAAAATCTTTAAAGAATGTTTCAAAAAATAATAATAAACCTACCTGTATGTATACACTTAATGTACTCCTTTGAATTATTTGTCAACAGCTGCAAAGATATGAATTATTTTGATAATTAGAATTATGTTTTGAAATGAACTTTTTTGAAAATAAAAAAAATAAGGAAATGAAAGCATTGCCCTAAACCGGTGGTTCACATGTAGAAAACAGAACAAAATGTTCTTTATATATTTAGTTAACTAACCGTTTGAAATAACCGGCTCTTAATATTAATTTTTCTCAAATGAAATTAATTTCCCTTAATTACAATATTGTACCACTTAATTATTTGAGAAGAGCATCTAAATTAGAATCCCAGAGACATAAGATTTTTTTAACATACATATACATGACATAAGATTAAGAGACATAAGGTTGGGCAGGGCACAGAAGGCTGATCACTTACTTATCTGTAAAAAAAATATTATTGAAACAGACATAGAAATGGGTCAGCCCCATGCCCCTCGGGAATTCACGGCCAAATTATTTATTCCATTCAAGAAGTATTATTTTATCCACTGTAGACATGCAGACTGCATCATAAATCAAGATAAAATTAAAATAAATTAATAACTTTTTATTCTCTTGGAAGCTATTTCATTAATATGTGTGTAATATATTATGTACTAATAATTTTAGCAAATATAACAGATTGTAACCAGCTGATATTAAGTTGTTTATCAAAAGGATTTATAAAGATGTGACAATAGATTTATTTGTCTATCTCTGTTGTGCTTCAGTTATGGAAACACCAACATAAAGAATATGACAATGTTCTTACTGCGCTGATATGTAATAATAATTTATCAAGCCAACAAGCTGCACCTCTATAATTATAATATACTGTTTTGCAATGTATTTTACTACAATTCTTATATTTAGTCATTTCATGGAAATCATATTATAAAGAATGATAATGTTATCATGATTTACAATTTAATGCCTCACCTTGAAAAAATAGATGAGTTGTTTTAATTGTTGAGTAATATCTCAACCAACATGTAACCTTTATGGGAATAAATTATTTTTTACAGAAACACTTATCCTTGACCTCTTGATAACTAATTTCCCAATTTCACAGCTGTGAAGTCTACAAAACACGACCTCTTGAAAGTCAACAAACGTCAATTGATAGTAAGTGGTTGTGGATGTGAACTACTTAGTAAAATATAAAACAACTTACCTCGCCATTTCCAACGTTTATCCCCAAATAAATATCACCAAACGAACCACCGCCTATTTTCCGAATAATCCTATATTTTCCTGCGACAAGAGATTCGGAGCGCGCTATTGAGCGCAGAAACGACATTTTTGTTTATTATATTGAAAAATTAATAAACGGCACAAGAAGGATAGTCACTAAAAATATTGTAAATTTTGGCGTGTTAACATTTCCGGATAAATTTATTTAAGTATAATAAACCAATATAAAATTTGAGAAAATAAAACATGAGAGATTGCACTAGTAGGTACTTATACCTACTCCGTTTAATTCACAATTGTCAATTTGTCACTGTCAAGTGTCATTTGTTGACCTATTTGTCTTTGATTTTAAGGTCCAGGATGCACTATAAAATTAATTAAAAACAACTATTCTTGCTGTACACATGTATCCTGGATATAGATGTAAAACAACCGATTTAAAACGTTATAAATCAAATTATTACCATTTTAAACTCAAAATAAATCGTTTTAAACGGTTGAAAACTCGCCAACAAAAGGGTCCATTTTGACAACTGTCAAATTCATGCTATTTTAGAAGAGATGTAAACTGTCAATTGGCGCGACTGTTTATGTCACACATATGGAGGGTAGAGATAAGGAGTACTCTCTCTGTATATTAGAAGTGTCCATAAAGTCATGTGATATTAAGGTGGCGCTGCTGTAAGCTGATGACTGCATTTGAAATAAAGCGCCTAAAACTGTTAGAGTAGGACAGAATGAAACGAAGACATATATCCGGTCCGTAACGACTTTCAAAAGATAGTAAAGTAATTTCTTATATTGATTAAATATATAACAATAATTTAAAAAAAATCAGAATTCTTTTGAATAATGACGTTTTCAATTGCATACTCATTTAATTTATTTTTATAAACTACTCTATTCACTATAACTACTTCTGTACTTTACTATTTCCGTTTAGCCTACTAAATTAAGGATTAATAATCGCCAAATTCACATCGAACCATCAGTGGTCATCAGCGCCTTTTTAAGTTTTTAGTTGGTTTTGGAACTATAATCTAACAGCTTATCATGGGCACTTTTGAAAGTAAAGCCCCATATGAGAGAGTGCTCCTTATCTCTACCCTCCATAGTCACACATATTTATGTACATAGGTGTGTAGGCTAGGCAAAGACGCGGACGTCAACGAGAGTGCAAGAGTGTGCCTTAGGTTTTAAACCGAAACAAATTGATAATTTATATCGTTGCGTCGATTTAAATTATCATTTAATATCCCTAAAATCTGCAACAAATATTTAATACAGAAACAGTTGAATAACAAAAAAGAAACGTATACGACGTAGAATAAGCATAAAATCTAATGATAGGTACACATAGACATGAAACTTGCAAACCCATAACCATCTATATACATATCTAAAGGAGAATTTAATAAAACACATTTTTTACTCATTTACTTCTTTATGATAATGTTTTGTTACAAATAATATCTTATGTTTACAAAATATATTATTAAGGCCTAGGATATTATGATAAAACCTTAAGTAATAAAAAAAGCAATTGTATCAAATGTTACACTTTATAGTATGAAAAAATAAAGTAAATAGAAAAATAATTAAAAACAAATGCTAAAAAATGGAATATAGAGAAAATAAATTCGATGGTTATTCAAAACAATATGAACCTAATAAAGGAGCAAATTGCTTTTAACATTTAGCTTAGGACTCACTTGTAACGTAAAATAAAATATGTAGTATTAAAAATAACACAATTTCAAAATACATACTTCTATTCTGTCTGTGCATGGGATTTTTAAGACTTTAATTACATAATAATAAAAAAAGGATCAATATTTGATTTATTTCCATGCTCTTAATCTTTCCTTAATAAAATAAGCACCACATTGTTTTGTTGTGTCATAAAGTTCGATTAAAATAAAACGTTGTATTAGGCCTTTAAAATTTTAACACACAGTGCATTATAAGGACATATTTCTAAAATGGTAACATGACTCTTGATACTTCTAGTTTCTAAGCTAGATTTTTTTCCTTTAACTTGTATATTGACTATAGACTATGGATTATTATTAAAGCGATAACGTTGTCGTTGTATATCTCTTAAGTCTGTGGTCACTGGCCATTGGTCAGTGCTTGTCAATGATACCATGTTTATAAAACCTCGTAAAAATCATACCTATTATTGGTAGACATTTTCAACAGAGACGTCTTTTTATTGCTACCAACACTTATAAAAAATATTCACAAGCCACAGAGACTCACAATGATTATGACAAATACAACTATTTTCTATTACTTCATAAAAAATTAACCTTTAGAGTTGAAAATGGATCAACATTTTTGCATATTAATATCACTAATTCTTCTGAAACACAGTTTTACAAAAATTGTACCATTAATATAGAAATACCCAAGACTTTTTTATTCTAACCAGTGCTCTGGTGTTCATTGGCTTAGTTATATAAAAAAACACCCAAATCGGAAAAGCATTTTGTTTTTGAATCCCGAGAAATGAAACATTATGTCTATTTTTTTTTCATCTTGGGTATTTGTATATCAATACGCTGGGGCCTAAATGCTCTATTATTTATGATCTACAGTTGTCTTCAATTTATTTAAGGCGCAGGCATGCACTGAAGGCGCTCGAATGCTGCCTTCTCCAATGCCTCGCGGTGGTCGGGGTGAGCGATTTTGATAAGTTCATACGCGCGCTGGCGCAGTGTCTTACCGAATAAGTATGCGATACCTTGCTCGGTGACTACATAGTGGACGTGCGCACGAGTCGATACTACACCCGCCCCTGAGAACAAAGCATTTAGCATTAAAACGTGCCCTTAAGGAAAGCCCCTTTTTGTTACGATTTAACTTAAAAAATAGTAGACTGATTTTAAAAATTCTTTCACCAATACAAAGCTTCATAGTGTATATAAACGTATATATAAAGCGTGTATAGTATATCTACATTGCACTCGTGCGAAGCCGGGGCATGTTGCTAGTACACTATATAAGAGATTCTGCGTACGCTATCGTCTGATGCCATAGCTTGCAAGACTGAAACGGAAACGCGCAATATGCACTTCACGGTTTTACCATGAACGGAGGTTCGTTATCAGGTCGGAGTTTCGATATTCCTCCCACCTGATCAATGCTCGAAGTTTACAGATGTGGGGAAGACATGCTTACAGAAAATTATAAACTCGAACTAGAATTCGAACTCACGACCCATCGATGCGCACGGCAGGTGTTCTACCGAACGCGTCAACGTGCCCGTCAAGGTATACCAACATAAATGAGCTTATTAAAACCAGCGATGAGATATACTTGCAAAATTCAATACCGGGACTTCCAAGTACGAGTCCGTAAAAAACCAGGGTCGAAAACCAGGTTTCAAAATACTTTCATCGAGCTCCGAACACGGTATAGTAAAAAATACTTGCATAGGAAAACGATCCCTACTCTCTTAAAGATAAGAACCAGTAAAGTAAGTATTTGCAAGAGAATACTTTAAAAGTATAAAATACTTGCATAGGATTGTGCTCCTTATTTCTAAGAATTTACGCATCGTTTTCCTATGCAAGTTTTTCCCGCTCGCACCAGGGCACCCTACTTCCAAGCAAAGCCCTGGTTTAAAAAAACCTGGTAGCGTAAATACGTCTCATCTTTAATTTAAACTTACCATTGAAATAAAATACTGTATACCGGGTTAAAACGCGATTTATTATTTATACTATTTAAATTATTTATCCCGACGTTTCGGATGCTTTTCAGCAACCGTGGTCGCGGAGGGACTGTCTCCCCGCGACCACGGTTACAGTATTTTGTTTAAATGTGTGATACTCGCGTTAATAAAAGACAATATTAAAACTTACCAAGTTTGAGGGTAGGCACAATCTTGCTCTCGCCGCGCTTGGTGGCGGACACGATGGCGATGATGGGCTTCCCCTTGCCGTCCACGGACTCGGCCGCGCCGCGGATGAAGTCCACTTGACCCCCGAAACCCGAGTACATGCGGGTACCTGCGGATACCACGAACGGTATGGATTATTTCAGTGGCGTAGCAGGAGGGGTGGGGGGCGGAGGGCGGAGGGCGCAGGTTCATTGGCGTAGTTATATATTCTTTCACCAAATGGAAAATACCCAAATCGACCAAGCGTTTTGTTTTTGAATCAGGAGAAATGATACATTATGTTATCTAGCGACGTTTATCTTCTTTTTATTAGGGGGGGGGGGGGGAGGGCACGTGCGGGTTGGGTGGTTTTCAAGGTGCTATATGAGGCTAATAGAGTATGGTGAGTAGTTAGCGGACATTTCACCTCAAACCCGCGTACAGCGCCTTCGCCGGCGAAGGCGAGGACCCTTGTTCCGCGCATCCCTCACACGGGTGAGCTACCGTCCAGCCCTTCAGGCTCCCTCCCCTCCTACGGCAGCCCAAGCCGAGGTACGTGTCTCGCAGGAGACGCCCTTAGGCATGTCGTAGCAAAAACCACAAATTTCAAGGCTGAGCCACAGTGCTCGCCAATCTTGTCCGCGTTGAGCTGCCGAAGCCACTAGGGCTAGCAGTGAGATTCCATACAAAAAAAAAAAAAAAATGAGTAGTTGAGCCCGCTCACCGATGGAGTCGGCGCACACTTGGCCGGTGAGGTCCACCTCGATGCAGGAGTTGATGGCGGTCATGGTGGGCTGCAGCGACACCACGTGCGTGTTGTTCACGTAGTCGATCTCCAACATTTCTGGTAACATTACAATATACTGTTTATATGCGTATGTTTTAAGTGTTACCACCCTAATGGCTCAGTGGTAAATGCATTTTACACGGATTCGAATCCCTGGAGAGGATTTAAAAAAAGTCGTTTCAGTCGGGCAGGTGTTATTTTGCAGATATAACGTCGGAGAATATATTTTTTTCATATTTCGAAAGTACAACTATCGAGGATATCTTAACGAAAATAATCCGATAAGAGTTCCTCAAAATTCGTGTCTTTTACTTATTTTATTTTAAACTCTTAATTGCACAAAAAAATTGTGTACAAAAGGCGAACTTAATGCCTATAAGCATTTTCTGCCAGTTAACCTTGGCTTTGTGGAGAGGTGTGTAGGCAGTGCAATAGTAAATAAAAGAAGAAAATTGAATAAATTTAAAATTACTTTTCTTACATAAAAAAACTCAGCTTATTTTGCAAAAATATGATGATATAATCTTCTTTTAATAAAAATTTAAGTTGCGCCATTCGAAAGGGCACCCTTGAAAATAGTTGACAAGGTACTTCAGGAATTTTTTCAGTGACATTTACATGGTAAATAATCAAGTCGACTTCTGAAAAGTGTATTTAGTGATGTTAAACGATTAATTTACAATATATTTTAAAAGCACGATGTGTCATAAACATCAATCAACAAATAAATTTCATTCATTCACACTACCGACCGATATTTTTTGATACTATCTATAATCTCTAATAAGTATAAAAAAAATATATCGCAGCTTGGAAGTCAGCTCACCTATAAAGGGGTTGTTGTCGACGAAGTCATACAGCTCCCGGTTTCCCACCAAGAAGCTGCCCACGATGCGGCCTCTGTGAGTCTTTTTTCTAAAAACGATACAATACATTGCATTTAAATCAGTACAGTGGTTAACAGTGACATGGCTATGCCAATGCATCTATTGCGGTCGCATGGGGCCCGCTAATCAAAGGGCGGCTGAATTAAGGACCCCGGAGGGCCCCAGATTATACCTTTATTTAAAAAAAACTGCAAGGAAACAGTGCAATGTCCTACATTCTACCACAACCAGATTTATGCTCGAAGTGACCAGACGTGCTTTTTAATCTATATCTATACTAATATTATAAAGAGGAGGAGAAAAGGATTTGTATTTTTGTATGTTATCAATCAACTCAAAAACTACTGGACCGATTTTAAAAATTCTTTCTATTATTATGAATTGCTGAATACCTAAGTGAAATTGTCAACATCTGTCTTAAAACAGAATAATCAATTTGATTCGTAAAAGGATATAGAGTCCCACGCGATACCTGTTATTGGTGACGCAGCCGCGCTTCACGAGGTCGATGACCCCCACGCTGAACATCTCCGAGTGTATCCCCAGATCCTTGTGGTTCTTGAGGGCCGACAGCACCGCGTCCGGGATGCTGCCGATACCTGGACAAATATTTGACTAAGTGCATTCACATACTGATAGATTTTATTGAATAACCTGACATCCAAGACGCCACAAATATCATCCCTACTAATCCCTACTAATATTATAAATGCGAAAGTAACTCTGTCTGTCTGTCTGTTACGCTTTCACGCCTAAACCACTGAACCGATTTTGTTGAAATTTGGTACAGAAGTAGACTAGACATTGGGAAAGAACATAGGCTATACTTTTTATCGCGAAATATAGGCATGGAGGGGTTGAAAAATTGTATGGAAGTTCGTTAGATATCGAAGATGATACCATGAAACGTAGTATTTAGGCACTTGATAAGATATAAATAAATATTTGTTCTTGCGTTTTTGAAATTTCGACCTATGTAGGGATGAAATAGGGGATGAAAGTTCGCAGGGAAGTCCAAACAAATCTATTAATATTTATATTTACTATACGTATATGTATTAATATGTAAATAATATATTTTACAGCCGCGATCAGAATATTAAAATAGTAAGGAGATTGATGAAAAAATTGCTCGGATAATAAATAAACTACCCGTAGTACTAATTCTACGCAGACGAAGTCGCGGGCAGAAGCTAGTACAAAATACAAGTACAATGCGCTGGCTTAATTATCAAACTTCGTAACTCCAAAATTTCCGATTTTTGTTTTTGATGCCATCTTGTGTAAAATACCGTAACGAATACGATGGAATCACTCGTATCTACTAATTGTTTTTAGTTTTTTTTGTTTTTACAAAAACTAAAACTACGATGTACACGACTTTCGACCTTGTTTGTAGTTTTTTCCTCCTCCTGTAAAGTTTGACCTAATGGAGATACGAAGTTTGATAATTAAGCCGACGAATGGTTACACCTTACCCATCTGCAGGGTAGCGCCATCTTCCACCAGGTTGTCACCGATGAGCTGGCCGATCTTCATCTCCTCGGGGCTGCCCCCCTTGCCCCCGTGCTCGGGGAGGGGGGAGTGGTCCTCCACCGCGTAGTCCACGTGGGAGAGGTGTATTATCGCGTCTCCGAACGTACGCGGCATGTGGGAGTTTATTTGGGCTGGAAGTTTATTTTGACAATATTAGTCTTTTAGATTACCAGCGAGACACAATTCAGTGTCCATTAAGAACTAAAAGTATTGTGTTCTGTACCACAATCAAATAAAATTGTGATTTATATGCATTGTGAAACTCAAAAACCTTAAAAATATAAATACCGCATACGCACTTTGTCGGGGGCAGCATTTCACAGGTAACGGTAAAAAATTACTTCCTTCAACGTTTTTCTTTTAATTTTTTTGTTACTACATCACCGTAATAACAGAGTTTCTTTTTACGTAAGTGTTATTCATATAAAACAAAGTCGCTTTCTCTGTCCCTTTGTATGCTTAAATCTTTGAAACTACGCAACGGATTTTGATGCGGTTTTTTTAAATAGATAGAGTGATTGAAGAGGAAGGTTTATATGTATAATAATAACAGTTTCTGTAGTGTATTTAGTATCAGCATTGTACCGGTGCGAAGCCGGGGCGGGTCGCTAGTATTTTATATAATCAATTGCAAAAATAAGGGGGCGGCAAATTTGGGATCCGCCCCGGGTGTTAGTTACCTTTGCTACGCCACTGCATGACCTATGATATTATAGTATATGATGACAAAAATAATACAATCGTATATCAGTATTAATTAAATATGTTCAAATACTTACAATTATTATTTCATATCACTGTGTATGGACTTACCAATAATAATTTTCGAGTTGACTAGAGCGGCTCTGACGCAGTCCACAGACGTCCCCAGGCTGCAGTAGCCGTGCTGGTCGGGTGGGGACACCTGCAGTAATCGCATCATTGAGTTTGAGCTCCAGTGCCAGAACTAGGGGAGGGCATCCGGGGCAACTCCACTAAAGAGGGGGCTCCACAATAGAGAATTCGAAAAAAAAAAAATTCCGACGAGTAAAAACACTACTGTAGTTTGTACAAACTTTGTTGTTATTTATATTGTTAACATGAAAATAATTTTGGGGCCACGGGACCTCCATTCCATTATTGCCCCAAGGCCTCTTTAAACAAATATTATTCTGTTTAAACAAATATTATTTTGATGAAACTTAAATTTAATGTTACAATATATGTGGAATAAATTAACAGCAAGTGATTATTTTTTGATTATATATCTGGTTTGAAAAGCGGATTTTAAGAAACTTTGAAGGCAGTTTTTTTTTAAATAAAGGTTTTTTTTAGTATAATAACCTATCGTAAGAATTAAAAATGGTTTCTCTTCAGGGTCAATTGATTTTATCCGTTCTGTATAAATTGATTAGTTGTTGGTGTCATTTATCGTGAGACAATATGTTAGTGCTCATAATGAATTTCATTATTTTGCAATGTTAATAAAAATATTATGCAAATCATTGAGCATGGTACAGGGGTCATACCTACTTTATATAATTTTATAAACAAGCGACCTCTACAAAATCCGTGCTGTCACGTTCTCTCGTATTATCTTAATTGTATGACTGTAAACTGATCTAAAATATCGTGGTACAACTTCTGAACAAGCATGAGGTAACTCGATCAGCATTTCGCTATACGCTAGGTATATATTTGTAATGTCGGATGCGAAAATCGATTACAATTTATTTGGTATGGTTAAAAGAGATTTCTGATTTTTAATATATTTACGAAAAACATAAGAGTACCTAGTTTAATAATTATAATAAATTATTACCGTGTAAAATGATTTTCTTTTTAACCTTCGACACATTATTCGGACATGATCGTGTATTATGATTCCCAATTTTCAGAGAGTTACGGGGATTCAGAGTGAATTATGTATTAGTTAAATGTAAACTTAAACGCTACATATTACGAATTATGAATATTTTTTTTCTATTCTATTCTACATATTAAACATAGTAAGATGGTAATAGACACTTACATAATTAGAAAATTAAAATTATTTACTCGAATATATTGTCTCGGCCCCTCCGAGGCAATATATTCCTATGCTTATATATTTTTACTTTACAACAGAATTTCTAATATTTATAATCAAGTCTTTTAACCTCGCTAAAGGACATAGGGTGTTAAACAATTAACAAATTAGCAATACTTGACAATAGATGACGCCTCAGTCAAGGCTGTCAACCTATATTTTTTGCCTCAAGCACTTTGAAATACTGCACTGAATACGATAGGTGTTCATTACCCGAAGGGAATTTGAATTCTTCTTCCATCGGTTAATGCATATGACAACGGCGGTAATTGAATTTGCGATCAATAGGTATACGGTCTGTTAAGGTAGCACAAGTCGCGGGCTCCAAAAAGCATGCTGTTCTCCCGCACTGCACCGGGGCAATCATTATTAAGTGAGATGCACGATAATTCATAGTAAAAGGGGCGTCTAAAAAAATACGAAAAAGCCTTTGGAAAATCGAGTTTTATGAAAAAACCACAGCATAAATCAATTACAAATAAAAGTTATTGTTTTCTTCGATAATCGTGCTCTGTCGGTACCGACTTTGTTTTGAAAATTTGATACTTCTTTTATTATTAATTTAAGCCCAAAGTTGTGTTAAAAATGGCAATAAAAACGAATCTTTGGTAGTTCGTAACTTTTTAATGGTTTTATATTTTAACATTCTGTTTCCACACAAACAAAATTAATAATGAGACAAAACGATATCATGTTTAATTTTGCATGTACAGTGCTAAATAGTGGAGTAATACCCCCCCCAAATTTCTATGGAAAAAATGTCGACTAGTGTCACCTTAAGCATCGAATCAACAATCTCATCAAAAGTTTTCAGAGTACCTGTTTACAACTAATTTTCCATTTATAATTTTGACTAGTTAGTCACTATCAGAATAGAATAGTTCCAAATCTATGACACGATAACTGCGGAACAAGGAGTTACCATACTAACCTGGATAACAGAAATGTCGGGCTGAATGATCTTCCTGTGGAACAACTTGGGGATGTCCTGGAGGAATATCGGGATCGCGTCCGATCTGCCCTCAGCGACGGATTTCCGTACGTTTGCCGCCATGAATAGAGATACAGATCTGTTAAAAGAGTATGTATAGTCATTATATAGGTATATACTAACGGCATTATTCATCAACCTGCGAACACAGGTTTTATTCGATCGCCGTCATCAACGTATTATAAGCTTGATATAGTTAAAATATGTTTTGTCTCGCTCTATCGAACATAAAAAGACTACAGAACGAAAGAAACAAAGCATATTTTTAAAATATCCTAATATATTTATAATACGTTTATGAATAAGGCCGTAATATTATAAAGAGCAATGATTTGTTTGTTACGATTTAACTCAAAAACTACTCGACCTATTTTACAAATTCATCCACCAATAGAAAGCTACATTATCAGCGAGTAACATAGGCTATTCTTTGTGTATGAGCATTTCTATATTTTTTTGCCACTCTTTTAAAACATGCTAAAAAAAATTAATTTCGTATATTGCGAAAATCTTTATGCCATAATTATAGCTTATCTATCTAACTTTTATTTTTTTAAAGTAGAATCGTTGAAATTTGTTGTATTGATTTTATAAAAATTAAAAACCTCAGCAGGGTATTCTGAACGTTCCTATTTTGTTGCTTTTTAGTGTGTAAATTAAAACTTTCAATCTGAGGCAACCGTCCTAAAATTATTAATTACCTACATATATTGATCGGATTTTATATAATTATTAAAAAAAGTTGAAGAAAGTGCTACAATTATTTTAAAAATAGCCTGTCTCTATTTATTTTGTTACTTTAGAGCAAAAATAATTCTAGAGTTTTTATTGTGTTAAAAATATCAACAATTTGACCATTTAAGCTTTTTTATCATAAAATTTGTAACTGTGTTGAGCCTTTCTAGCAGAAATATATATTTTTTTATCGTTGAAATAATTTTTTATTGAGAAAATAAGAATATTTTTTTTTGGGACAGTATCAAAAAGGGAAGCATTGGTAACAAAATAAAAATATAAAGTTGTGTCTATAATTCGCATATATAGGCGACAGTTGTTACAAAAAGTAAGATTTTATTTAATTTAGGGTTTATTAAGCGTAAAAAAGTAATTTCCATGCTGAATTAATATAAGTTCTTAATGAAAACGCAAAATAACACGTTATAGCTGAATCAACATCTATTATAATAACACAGCGTTCCACGTGTTTATAGTATATATATATTACTTCTATATTTCTTGCTATCTTCTTTATTAATACATCTCGTCCTCTATTATTTTCACATTCTCTGTAAGTTGACTTCAATGATGCTTCTAAAACTTCATTTCTAACTTTTACTTTTAATAAACCAGTTTCCAATTTCTTCTTTTCTTCCATTAACTTATTCAACTTTCTTTCTTTTCCTGTAAGCCTTTTTTTTAGTTTCTTTAGCTGTTTCTAGCTGCCTGATACGACTTTGAGGTCTATCAATTTTTTTATTTTTTTAAACGTTTATGAAAATATGCTGTCTTTGTCATTTTCTTGCACTGTCAAATATAAACAGAACCTTATAATTCCTTTTTTGTTACTAAGCTTTTTCCTCTTATACGTTTTCTTAATAAAGTAACAAAAGATTTGGTAACAATTCTGCTGCTACATTTTTTAAAATTTATAATTAAATGGTTGTTGTTAATGTAACATTTACTTTTGTACAGTTGTATTGAGATAAAGGTTTTTACTACCTTAAAATTAAATAACATATATTAAATATTATATATTTACCAAGAATCAAGGGTAACAAATGCGGGAATAAAATGCGTAGCAAAAATTATGAATGTCTACACTACACGCTGTACCACCTCAGAATAACTATTTATTCAAAGTGGTGGCACGAAATGAAACGTAATGAGTTCCAATATAGAAAAACCGATACTAAATTGTAATAATTTTGCTGAAACACACTTAAAATTGATAACAAAAAGGGAAATTTGTTTGTGGAACTTTTACTGGGACAAGTTTAAAATTGTTTTTTTTTATAGTATAGATAATTTTTTTATATATTTAATGCATGCTGCATATTTTCCTACGATGCAAAAATATATTGAGTGCAAAATCTTGGGACTGTTACTTAATAAATATATGAAATAACTGAGTTTGAATTTATAAATTTTAGTATGGGACATGTACGTTTTCATACATTGGCGTTTTAAGTGTTTTACATTTATATATTTTTAACAAAAAATCAATTAATAATATATGTATATTCTTTGTCATAAGGAAATAAAATTATATACTTATTTTTCAGGAAAACAAATGTTATAAAAAAACATATATACAAGAAAGTTGTTAGCTGTCTACTTTGTGGGACAAGCAAATATGCATTTTGGCAAAAAAATATAGAAATGCTGGTATAGTACATCTACGTGGCGGATCTAGCGATAGCATTTTTTTTAATACATAATTCTTCTGTACGTCTGTATATGACTGAGCTGAGCACAATTGTCAGCTGGCGCTGCGATAGTATTACAGGTTACAGTTTTAATTTTTTAAGCCAACATTGGGACAGGACAATGCACTCCGAGATGTCGGGTCACCCCCCGGGGATATTTATATAATGAAAATGTGTAATAGTGTGTTTTGTTAATGCAAGTATCACACTTTTGTATGATAAAACAACGTGGGCAGACTGCCCGAGCCCACGCTAAGAAATCTAAAAGCGTTGAGATAATTAATTAAATGGGCTCGTTGGCGCGTTCGGTAGAACACCTGCCGCGCGCATCGATGGGTCGTGGGTTCGAAGCTCACCGGAACGACATGTATATAATTTTCTGTAAACATGTCTTCCCCACGTCTGGTATCTTCGTGGCATTCTATTCTAGGCGTGGAATATCTAAATTCCGACCGGGTAACGAACCACCGTTGATAGATGGAAAAACCGTGAAGTGCTTATTGCGCGTTTCGGTTTCAGTCTAGGGATTTCCGAATGCTCGAAGTAAAAGCAGCCGCCGAAGTTGACAATGTATTGCAGTAAACAATTTTACCTCTCACTGAATCGCAATTTATCATATTTTGAGCATCAAAATGATACGATGTATTTGAACAATGTCATGATAATCTGAACAAATCTTTATCAGCACGTCCAGATATCTCTTATCGCTTATCAAACACCACTGTTGACACGCGATAAACATAATCTCATTAAATTACACAATTATTTGACTAAGACAATATAAATGCAATTTATGAATTGCAGTCTTTTGTAGTCAGAAAACGGCGCAACGAACCAAAATGATTTTTATATTTATTTATTTATTTATTGGTATCCAAACAACATACATGTATTAAACTTTACAAACTAACAATACTTAAGGTAAATCATGATAAACATATACATCAATTACATGGATACACTTATGATGACGTGATATATAACTAAAAATAAAACAAATACAAATAAATTACTTTAAAGAAAAAGAAGGTTATGTTATTATCACGACTATAGTGAAAGGTAAATACATGTTACTAACAAAATTGTGCAAAAATTAATATATTCTAAGAAATAAAAATAAGAATATCTCCTTAACTAAGTACGTAAAACGAAAAACTAAGACTCTGTTAACGTCGCAGAGTGTCTAAAACTATGCGACGAAAAGTACAGAGACTATTAGAGAACACATCCATACAGTTATTGACATTTGCTAAATCATTATAAGTACGAGATAATCTATTAACAGGTGCGTTATATGATGTGCACAAACGAGAAATTGGAACATAAAAAGGCCTTACGTTTCTAGTCATACAAGGATTACAGTATAGAGAAAACCTGGACAGCAGTTGAGAATGAATATTATTATTTAAAACTTTATACATGTATATTAGATCAATAAATTTACGGCGCATTTCAAGTGCGTCGAGGTTAAAATATTCGAGTCTAGCTTCATAACTATCCAAAGATTTTCTAAGTTTAAAACGATTACACATAATTCTTAAAAAGCGTTTCTGAACATTTTCCACGGTGTCAATGTGGTTTTGATAAAAAGGTGACCATGCTACTGAACCATATTCTAAGATACTACGAACCAGAGATTTATATAACACTAGCTGATGCCCGCGACTTCGTTCGCGTGGGGTTCGCTTTTGAGCAAGCTTTCTTCAAATGACATATCCTCCATCCTCTGTACTTGGTGATTTATTTTGGGAAAGAGCTATCAAATTAGTCATTGACGGTTTCTTTTGCATCATATTATCGACACGTTTAATGGTGGTTGAGATTGGGGTTTGGAAATTTGAGATTGGGAAAATTCAATAGAAATACCATTGTTGAAAAAATGAACTTGACTCGATATTTATTTCATTTAATTGATCATTTTCATTTTGAGACATTTTTTTTAAATTCCCTTTTCCCGGGATTCCTACTCAGGTTTCCGGTGCTAAATGCGGAAACCTCTAAGATACGAAGACAGTCCTTAAGAAGCAATAAAAGCAATGTCGAATAATCGTAATTCTGTACAGAAAGGATGGATGAAAAGGTGAAATAAACGATCTCATAAGAAATACTTTTAAATAAAATACTGTATACCGGATTAAAACGCGATTTATTATTTATATTGCTTTTCAGCAACCGTGGTCGCGGGAGACTGAGCTCAGTCTCCCGCGACCACCGATGATCCGAAACGTCGGGATAAATAATTTAAACAATATAAATAATAAATCGCGTTTTAATCCGGTATACAGTATTTTATTTAAATATGTGATACTCGCGAAGGATACTCGCGTTCATAAAAGACAATATTAAGAAATACTTTTTCATATAATATTTCAATAATACATTTTCTATTTTTATAATAAGTATAGTTCTTTAAAAAAATAAAAAAATAAATACAAAAAAAATATATTTCCGTTCAACTTCAGATTCGAACTCGCATCTGAAGTTACGCAATGGGCCTGCATATCCACTATTGTACGATTACATTATATCGGAAATGGCGAAATAATCAAAGTATTTCATTTACATATCAAACTGTGATTGACATCTGACAATTCGAAAAAGTTCAACGCGAGTCAGTTTGCATTGCAATTTGGTGATATGGTGCCTTTAAAATTATTTTTAAATGATGATAACTTTTCTTTCTGATAACCGATTTCGATAAAACAAAGCCTATATGTTGCCCCGGGCTTTACTTAATATATTTGTGTAAATTGCATGAAAATCCGTTCAGTATCTTCGGAGATTAGCGTGAACAAACAGACAGACAGACAGACAGACAGACAGACAGACAGACAAGAATCTTAAAAATTGCATTTATGCATTCTGTTACCCTTCTATTATCACCCCTCTTAATTTCTGGTAAAAATATTTAGTGAAGCGTAATTTCGATCCTACTCTTTTATTATATGTATAGATAATAACACTATATTGGCATTTGAAAAGTTTTGAAATACGCATGATGAAGCCTAGCATCTGATTTGCTCTTTCAGCGGTTGAATCAATGTGTTCAATAAATGATAGTTTTTTATCAACAATGACACCTAAATCTTTAATGGATTCTTTTCGAGTTAAAACCGAATTTGAAAGGTGATAAGAAAAATTAATACTATTTATCTTATTAGTGAATGTGACAATATGACATTTGTTAACATTTAATTTCATTAAATTATTATGACACCAAGAGTCCAGGGCAAGAAGATCACGCTGTAGATTGAAACAGTCTTCAATGTTTTCAATATTGATAAAGCTAGTCTACTTTTAAACCTAAATGAGTTAAATTTTGGGTTAAATCCTGGTATTACAATTGTAGTAGCCTATTAGGGTATTGGTACAATTTTGGAATAAGTAGCTTCAACAAATGAAATGCTTGTAATATTATTTGAGTAACTTTTTCAGTCCAATGAACCTCTGCTAAATAAAGTTGGTTTTATCATCACGGCACATCATATTTATGTAAAAGCTTTTGAAAGTATAAAAGATGGCTCTCTGTTTCTTACTCTCTCGTCTGTATATATAAAAACAGTCTGGGATATTTTACGTGAATATTACATACAAATATTTAGTTTAAGGCAACTAACTGTACTAAAATAAATAATGTTGTAAATACTAAATAGTAATTTAAAATTTCTTGCAATGCATTCCTAGATCCTTACTCATTTCTTCTAGTTCACAACATTAGTAGTTCAATAATATTAATGTTTCCCTTAGAAGTATCGATTTCTGAAACGTAAAGGCTATTCTACCACCCTCCCCCCCTCCGGACAAAGCCTGTTTAGGGTCCAATTTTTTTTATACTCGTAGTATAGGGGGCAAACGGGCAGGTGGCTCACGTGATGGTAGGTGATCACCGCCGCCCATAGACATCCGCAACACCAGAGGGCTTGCAGGTGCGTTGCCGGCCTTTAAGAGCGCCCAACCCATCTTACTTTTCATACTAAAGCTCGTACGTGATTATGGCGTTGTAACAGATTTTTCTGAAAAATCAGCTTTTTGCAAAAAAAATACCTGAACTTTGAGGGTTCGTAATGTACTCATAAATTGTAAAAGTAAAGATTTTTTTATCATAGAAACCTTGCAAATGTAATGGAGATTCTAAATTGCAGAAAATTATTTCACAAACTTGTAAGGACTACTGAAAAACACGTATTTCCTAGAACAAGTTTTATGAAATTTCCCCACACTATTTTTCATTCAATGTTATGTATTCATTGTTAGCGGTAGAGGTATGCGCTGCATGAAACAAAAAGCTTTTCAACCATGCTCGCGTTGACGATATACGAACCGGGAAGGGCCCTCTTAAGAAAGATGTAGGCTCGCTTCTTGAAGGTTTCCAAGTCGTATCGGTTCGGAAAATCTGATTCCACGACGTAACTACAATATTTTGATAAAACCAACCTAAATATATCCTTGAATTCCGGAGCGACGTATTTCGCTTCCTTCTCGGTGTGCATGTGGACCACTTTGATATCTCTCAGTGAACCGGCTTTGCCGACATCCGTCATGGCGTCCAGTAAGTTCACAGGTGTCGCCGCCGCCCCTTGCGAGAATACCGTCTGACCTGGAATTATATGTTACGTGTTTTTGAATTGGTATTAGTAGTATATCACTACATAGTATAAAACAAAGTCGCTTTCTCTGTCCCTTTGTATGTTTAAATCTTTGAAACTACGCAACGGATTTTGATGCGGTTTTTAATAGATAGAGTGATTCAAGAGGAAGGTTTATATGTATAATAATAACAGTTTTTCTGTAGTGTATTTAGTATCAGCATTGCACCGGTACGAAGCCGGGGCAGGTCGCTAGTTACTGATATATTACTCCTCTATGGCAGTCATATTCAATGTGTATCGAAATTGCGGCTTCCGAAATTATCTACCTAAACCGACAAATCTACTTACGTACTTTTCATTGAAGTATAAACATAAAACTATATTTTGCTTCATAAAATCTTAATTGTTCCAAAAATATGAAAACCAAGTATGTAGATATGGGCACGGTAGCATCAAATAATAATTTTGGCTCAAGCGGCAGAATGGTAATACTTCTGAATTCTGATTACTGATTCAATCGTTGATCTATACTAATATTATAAAGAGGAAATATTTCTTTGTTTGTATGTTTGTTACGAAATAACTCAAAAACAACTGGACCGATTTTAAAAATTCTTTCACCAATAGAAAGCTACATTATATATTTTTTGTGTATGTACTATACATGTAAGTTGCGAAGCCGGGCGTATTACTAGCCACTTATATAACACCAGCTGGAACCCGCACGTCGCGATTTCGTTTGCGTGGGCTTCATCTTATGTTTTTAAGCTTTAAATAAAGATAACTTTTCTTCCCGACATCCGATTTCAAAGTTTTGATATTGCCCCAAAGTAAGCTCAATATTTATGTCAAAGCTATGTACATGAAAATCAGTTCAATATCTTCTTGGTAAATGATATTGATATTATGAAATAACATCAGGTAACATCGACATTTTTGTATTTATTATGAACTTTATCGAGTCGTTTACTTAATGAATGTATGCAGATCTCATATCATTCAGCTACAGAAGACCTTCCCTTTTGTAATTGAAAATCTATGTCACGGTCGGCGAAAACGAAATGTAAACACGATTATTTTCCTCATTGAAACATGACAAAAACAAATTAAAGATGCAAAATATGCTACGTAATAAAACTAAACTTACTTTCAAAACAATTTAATAATATTTCGATGCAATACATTCGAAATAACTTGTAAATTCGCTCGTCGTGTATTCGCTATAATTAGATATTGGGCACGCTCGGGCGTTGATCTTAAAATTGCAATGTTAGTGTCTTTATTAAGTTTAAAATGCCGATTAAAAGTGGGTATATCGTGGTATAAGAACACGAACATAAATCTACAAAAATCCCAAAAATAGTTTTTCTTCATACGAAACTAAATAAAAACTTTTTTAAACATCTTATATTATGCCAATATACCGTTATATTTTTTTTATTCGTCAATTGTATACTATTTTTCCTTGAGCTATTTTATTTAAAATCTGGTAAAATTTTAAGTGGCGGATTATCTCAGTATTTCTAATTTTCTTGTAAAATTTAGAAAATATAGATACGTCCATCTGACACTTACACCACGACAAAATTACCTCTACACAGTGGCGGCACCACCATTCAAGCCCAAAAGCCCGGCTTGCCGACTTTGCGTGTAATACGCAATATATAATTTATACATATAAATAAGTAATCATAACTTATATAATATATTACTCATATAATAACGTTAAGGGCGTTATTATTTTTCTTTTTATGTTTGCATTAATAAATGAAGCCAGGCTTTTGGGCTTGTAAGATAGTCCCGCCACTGCCTCTACAATGATTATGAGAATAAATTGCTATTTTTATATAATATGTAAAGTAAAACTAATTCAACTAATGCTCTATGTTTCACATGTTAGGTAACAATTCTAAAATCAATAACTAAAAAGGTAAGAGTAAATTTTGTACTCTCTTTTTTTAAGAATGATAGCAGGGGTTCGACCACTATCCCTGATAACAAGTGGTGATCTCTTGTAGAGTATACAGAAGATATATTAATTTATGGAAAGGTTTAGGTCCATAATAAAACAAAAATGCTTTAAATGAATTAAATAAATGACGATCATAATATTTTCTATTCACAAACAACTTTAATATGTGTCTTTTTAAAACACAATTAAAAGTTGTTGACATAAAAAGTGCGATATTTCTTTGGATAATCCAATATAAGCCACAAAATAACTATCCCACTATAAACATGTTATTTTTATCGTTTATTTACAAAGTTGACTGACCCGAAAGAGATTCTGGATTTTGAAACTAAAAATATAACCGATACTTTTTTGGAAATCGTATAAAACCGCCAACAACCCGCGAAGCCTACTTCTCCTCATTATAAAATCTGTCGTCGACAATTTTATAAGACAAAAAATTCACTCTTTATCATATTCCGTAGATTTTAGACACAATCTGAAAGCCTTCTATAACATAGAAAAAATCTTCGATCTATTGGTTTTTTCTATATGACATTTAATATACGAATACCTATGACCTACGTTAAAATTTTCAACTAAGATAACCTAGAATTCTGATACGGGGTTATC
Organism: Anthocharis cardamines; assembly: GCA_905404175.1. NCBI lineage: Eukaryota > Metazoa > Arthropoda > Insecta > Lepidoptera > Pieridae > Anthocharis > Anthocharis cardamines. The sequence goes on along the minus strand of FR989972.1, from coordinate 608,770 downwards.
TCTGTTTAAGGTTAGCCACCTCAGAATGAATAAGGGTTATTGCCGTTTTGTAATCGGCTATTATTTTCTTGTTTTTTTATGGCCTTCATGGTGTGGCCTGTATTATTTCTTATATCAGATATACGTTGAAATAAGGTTAATTCCAGGAAATGGAAATAATATAATCCTATTGAGACATTCAAAGGCAGGCAGATATGTATTAGGCATCTACATTTATCAATGTTCATGATATAGGGTAATTTAGGTTTCCCGTCCAGGTCCTGTTTTCGTCCACTAACGCGGATCTTGTAAAACATTTACGTAGAATAACATTATAAAAATAGTCAACCGCGCAAATTTGGTCTCGTTACGGACCATAAAGTCAAATCTGCACGTCTATCAACTCAAAATAATTATTAACTAGTTGAGACTCGAACAAAAGCTACTTCTATCTGAGGCTTGTTTCCGAGCTACAAACATGTCATCATAAATGTAAAAAAAAATAGTGGTACGACTTAACTGTGCAGTAAGTTTTTTTATTGTTTTAGCATGTATTTCTTATGTTTTGGGTATTAATGACTAAGTAAAGACATAAAGAACATATTTAAATGTGTGTTTCGTACTCATTTAAAGAATTACTTTAAAAATCGAGGCGGACAAAAACTAAAGTACCTATTTCGCAAAATATTCAGTTCTCGTCCGCGTGGACGAAAACACAAAAATACAAGTCAAGTTTGATAAGTCGTTTAAAATAACGAATGCGAAAAAATTCTGTTGAAATCATTATGGAATGATCTTTGATGGTTAGTTAGCCTGATATTTAGTTTCCGTCCACCAATTTAGCAGTATTGCAAGTGTAAATATATATTCAAATATAGTGGACGAAAAATGAAAAATGCGTTGAAAATTGCTTTAGTTTCCGTCCATGACTGGACGAAAAGTAATACTGGTTAAGTATTTAGTTTCCGTCCATCACAAACAGCGTTATGTTACTTTTCGTAAAATCTAGAAAAAAACACCATGATACTCTGAGGATGCCTTAAAAAAGGCCCTAGCAGAGATCCGTGATCATTACAAATCTATGTATAAGAAAAGTTTGCAATGGATATGATTTATACACCGTGGACGGAAACTAGCCCACACAAGGTCGAAAACTAACATTTTTGGACGAAAACTAACGAAATCGGTACTTTTCACTAAAACATTTTATATAAAAAAACGTTAATTATAATTATTTGCTAATTAATGTAAACCTAAAATAGACTATATCAGCTTTGAATAAAAATTCGGTTTGTTAGAGTTGGGCCAGTAGAACAGTAGTTTTAAGCCCATAAGCTGGCAATTTGACTATGTGGACGAAAACCGGCTAAATTACCCTAGTAGGTAGGCATAATTTATTTAAATGTAATCGATACAATGGCTGACCGGTTGATATGTTAACTCGGCTAAAATTAATCGCTAAAAAGTTCTGGAGATAGAGATTCCTTCGGACAGTTTGTATGTGACTTGTTTACGTCGGAAATTCAGTAATCAGTAGCTCCATTTGATATCCCGCTCTCATGGTATTAGGAAGTCGTGAGGTAGTAAGATACACTTTAAAATCAGCCTCAAATAGCTACAACAACGTTCAATTTACAACTATGATGTCGTCATGATATCTTTGGACTATGTTCTGTACATTTATAAATAGTTTGTTCAATAATCATTACTATTTGTCAACAAACAACTTACGTCAAAGATTCAACGCTATCACATATGTAATTTAACCAGTTTCAAATAAAATTATTATGTTTATATAAATACCAGGGCTGTATCACAATCTTTAAGAGCAGTATTATTGCCGTCTTATTTTACGAGAGAACGGGACAGCACGATACATTTTGTATATCTCTATCTCGCTCTATGATAGTACGGAGCCACGCCTATAGGAGGAAAAGTTTTGTAATACAGGTCAAAGGTGAATGACCTAATTTTAATGTCCCCTCGTCAATCTGAGCCTAGTTAGGGAGTATCGAGTACCAATAGAGTGTATTCATTGAAAAAAGTATAAGGCTGCACAGTCGGTAGATATAGGTATATAATATTGTTATCACAGCAAAATGCTAATTCGACCTGCTTGGAGCGAAATTTACAAGGCTTGCTAATTTATTTTGCTACAAGGGTTTTCGAGTCTTAGTAAAATTGAGATATTTTCCCAGTAAAAACGTAGCCTATTTCCACCAATATATTCAAACAATTTCTGGCAATGCCCATATAAATTTAAATTTAACAATACATAGTAATTTTCTACACAACCACTAAAACAGTCAAAACACGGCTATAAATTGAATTTAAAAGAAATACAGAGTTTAAAATTAAAAATCAGAAATCATTAATTTAGAGATTTAAAAAAACAAGTAAAATTAAAATAACAGTAATAAAACCATATATTATTTATATAAAATGTTAAAAAATACAATAACTTTATTAATAATTTTTTATTTAACATTCTGAGTTTGATGTGTTTGCAGCCAGTGTTATATGTAAATTACTTCAATCATTTGGCCATGGAAACATAAATAATTATGTCATTGCCAATAGGGATTAAAATATAATGATAAATTAATATTTTATTGGTTAAAACAATCATAGTATTTTTTTTCTAAACTGTAATTAATATTAATTAATTACATGTAGAAATCAAATTCAATAAACGTATATCTTAAAAATTTTATTATGGTTAATTATTATTTTCCAAAATACGTGTCTGACTGAGATACCATGATACTAGTGTTAAAGAGTAATACACACTAAACTTACCACAGTATTTTTTTTCAGTAAATATGAATAAAAACGAAAGAATATTAACAAAAACCTTTATTATATCGGCATAACTCCTATAGTAAAATAACCGGTATTCAGTCCTTGCTTAAAACTCATTAATACAAATTGCAAATTTGTTAAAGTATTTCTAGGTTTTTATGTTGTTGTGTTATAAAATACTGTAATAAATAATAATGCTTAAAATTGTTGAATTCAATTTAAAAACTACATAAATGAATTATGTTTTTGTGCAAGTAATACAACAGGCGTTCAATAGCAAAAAGTAAGAGGAGAAGTATATATGTTATAATAGGCACTGTTTATTAAGGTTTTAAATTTGAACTAATGAGTATTATTTATTTACAGTTAGAAATAGCAACCCTAGAATACCACTAACTCCCAAGTTTCAAGGTCCAAATCATCAATGTATTTAACTGCCTATATTACCTAGTCAATCCTAACAGTTTAAGCCACTTGTTTATCTTGATCAGTAGCGGCGTAAGGCGTGGGCGACGTGGGACACCGCCTACGGCCTCGCGACCCAGGAGGCCTCATGCCTCCAAAATTTATGAATTACTTAAAAGCCGCGAACGCGCCAAAAAATTTTTTTTCCAAAAAAAACATATTTTGCGCTGGCAGAGGGCCCCGCAAAATGAATCTTGCCCACATCAAATTTAGGTCTTACACCGCCACTGATCTTGATAGGTTAATGACCAATTAATGACCAACTTATAAATGGAACTGAATATCAAAAATAATTTCTAAGGATTACTTAGTTTTTATAAAAAGTAACTTTCAAATTATGTTCTTATTAGAATAAGTAAACTTTCAAATTTCAGTTCCGATTAGAAATAATCTTTTAAACAAATCAAAATCAATTAAAGTGTTTGAAGAAATAATTAGATTTTTTTGATTCCTCCAATACACATTCAAAAATAGAATAATTGTTTCAGGAGTTTTGAAATGTCACTTTTATGTCTACTGTTTACAGAAGGTGTTATATATTTTAATATTATCATTTTCAATACATAATTGGAGAAAGAAGGGTGAATCACAATAATTTTAATTGGATTATTTTAAATCTATTAATCTTCCATCACAAACTTCTTCAATTACAACTTATAGGCACTGCATTGTTCTATCCCACAAAAGTGGAGATACTTATCAAATAAGAATGTACAGCTTTTTGTATGACATGATTTTGCAATAATATTTTTGTATATCAATTGATATGATGTTGTTTTCTTTAAATTAACAGTTATCTATTTAGGGTTGGTAATCATAATAATAAATGTTAAAATATAATTTTCAGAGAATAAGATATTTATAATTATATTAAATAAAAAAGAAAATAAACTTGGTTCAAAGTACAAACAGTGTAGTTCAAAGTCTAACAAACAATGTAACAATTTAAAATTAAAGATTTTGTCTCTCTTTTTAATGTACTATACATTAAAAACAGTATAATGTTATAATAGTAAACTTCATGCTTTGAAAATAATATTATTTAAGTTGTTTTATAAGACGTAAGACAAAGTATAATTTGTAGGTAGTTAATAGAAATATATTATGTTGAATTTGTGAAGAAAAAAAAAGGCTGAGTCATGTTTTTTCATTTTTACCAAGCTATTTAAATTTAAGTTATAATAATATATGGAAAGTAGGTATATGCACGTAGATAATGAAACTGATAAAAAAATACCTGATTTCAAACATTTTTCAAACGCTTCCTTGGCACTCACAAATTCCGGTTTTCTATCCAGGGGCTGGGATAATTCTTGGGTATACGTAAAATAACTACGATTATATTTCACCGATAGTAATGACGCGCCTAACTTTCCGAATTTATACGCCGATACATTAGGCGCGATTACCTTTCCTATTACAGACATTTTCAGTATTGTTCGAATTAAATATTTAAACTATTCTTAATTTCTTAGCGGAACACACCAAAATCAAATTATTATAAAAAACTCATTTATTTAACTGTCTAATGTCTATAGAACGAGCTCTTTACAGCTGTACGAACAGCGAATCATTTGCAAATTGCAATGTTAATTTATAATATTAACTTTTTGTAGCGAACGTCTAACGTGTGAACCGTGAGCTGTGAAACAGCTCTGACTCAGATAAAACCGTCTTGAATCAATTAACTAAATCTCAAGCTTCAATAACATTATTTTTCTGTTTTCTAATATAGTTATAGTCAGGATTGATCGGCAATCGTATAGAACTACAATCTACATATTATATAAGAATGATTATCTACTTGTACTCAATTGTTTCTTTGATGGTTTGACAATAACGAAATAAAAATTCCAATAGTAAACAAATTAAACTATATTAATTTATGGGTTTTTTGTCGAATATACATAAACTCTTATTTAAATATTTCATTTATATATTATACCAGTATAATTACACAAATGTTAAAAAATAAAAGAATACAGAATTCATAAATTGGTATCGCAGAGACTCGAAAAAAAACGAGGAAGAAACCCGTAGATGGGGAGATGAACAGGGGCAGATTTGTAATACTAGCCTACTCTTTGCTAGTCAATTGAAAATTGCTGCCCCCTACTTAACGAAAGCACGAAGAATTTAATAATATATGAGAATATTTTAGTAAAATATAAGAAAAGTCTGTATATGATAAAGTTACATCAATCAGTGTTGTCAGATATTGATGCACACCGGTCCGCTGATATGAGGCTTCTGGGATCGCAGAGCATGCTACCAAAAAAAAAGACACCCCAAGACTTCACTAACAAGATATAGTAATATAAATATTATGTAACATCTATACTGTCTCTTGTTAGAACAAGAAATAATAGTAATTCAGTGGTAGTTAGATTAATCCTTTTCCAAGAGGCAAACTGAGTTGAGCTATTTTATAAATGTTTGTGCCTATGTTAACATAGCTTAAGTTAACATAGCTAAGCGAACAATTATAAGATATTACTTTTTGTAAAATAGCACAAAGGCTAATTTATTTTTAAAAAATTAAACAAAAAACACCATTTAAAGGTTTTTAATAATTGATTGATGATAAAAAAACATTTACAAGAGTCAGATCGTGCACTTTTACTACATGGCCATGGTAACTTGTTAAATAACTATCGATCACAATGAGCTGATTTGCGAACCGGCTTACAGCTCTAGTTCAGAGTTGTTGGATTCCGAAGTCCGAACCGTCCGCGGCCGCTACAGCACCGCAGAGACACGTCACACGACCAATATACAAATATTAAAATGAAGTAATTATATATCTTAGATTAAGTAGGTTCTTAATCTGAGGATTTTATACTCTTTGACAAAGATCGCGAAATACAAATAAGAAAACACGAATTAAAACTAACTGGACCTCTATAACTTTTTGTCACAAGATAATTTTTAAACCTAACTATGCTTCTACGTGCCTCTGTGGCTCAGTGGTAAGCGCGATGTGTTTATCACCGGAGGTCGTGGGTTCGAATTTTAAAAAATTGATTCGGCCGGGTAGGGCATAGAAGGCTGATTTCCTACTTGCCTGTAAAGAAAAATGATCAGTGAAACAGACACAGAAATGGGTCTGTCCCATCGGGGACCCCACTCCGGGACTCGGGACATAGAGTACATTGTATATGACTCGGGAATTCACTTTTTTTTTCTATACTTCTATTAACCCGTCGTCTGTAATGTTTTTTTTGGCACCTTCAGTCTGTAAAGCTGGGTCATTTATGTCCCACCGTTACTTTTCCCAACTTATTATGGTCAAAACATTTGAACAAATTCATCCTGTTCTTACAAACTTTCTACTTTATGCACAATCATAATACTATGGAAAAAATGTAATTTAATATTTTTGTATAAAAATCATAAAATACCTATACCTACCTACCGAGCAATTGGGTGAAAAAGTGGTGTTGACTGTTGACCTTAAAAAATCATAACTCCGAGAAAAATTAACATTTTGATGAAAAACTTTAACCCATCTTAATTAAAGTTTAGTTAAGGTAAAGCCAATTCAGAAGTATTTCGTCAATAAATTTCTTTAAATTAATACTGAAAGGATATCTCGATGCCTCCTACGTAAATAATGGTTAAAGTCTACGTTATGTTACGATTTTGAAGTAAAACTTCTATACGCACAGGGTTTGGGAAGTAAACTAGTGAAAGTATGAAGGGAGAATTACAAAAAGTGTTGTAGCGACATCTAGAATTTGCTACAAGAATCAATACAAAGACGACTAATCCTGAATCGCGCTATGTAAATGTTTCCGATGGTTGAGTACCTACATCAACCACTGGGACCTTAGGGCCGGCTGTGGTTCGACTGGTCGAGGATCCTTCCTTTAGGTTGTAGGAAGACCACACCTCCCTTCCTCCACAGTGTGATCGGCCGAGGCGAGGTTTGTGTCTTCTAATATGTCTATCTTTCTAATCGTTATTTCATTTAAGTGTATGTGCTTGAGTTAATAAAAGACAATATTAGTTTCATACTACTCGTTCATTTCAAGATCGCCGTTACCTCCCATCCCGCTTCCTCATACCGGTCCTTAAGATTTTTATAGAGGTTAGTACGGATAGCAACGCTACCGTGTTTCGATTTTGTTGTTAATATTATTGTCATTGTTGTTTTCGTTGACTTTTTGAGTCTGTTGTTACTTACTACGAACGTACGTACGGAGTTACGGACATATTTGTGTTGCTATAATGGATCTAAACCGTGGAGAACGTAAATTGTTAAATAAGCTAATGACATTCTTTGAACAAGAAAAAAATTAAAGGGAATTAATTATTTCAGTGGACGCTGAAAATGATTATAGCGATACAGAATGGAGTGATGAGTGGATGATAGTGATGAAGAAATGAGTGATTTCGATGACCACGGTTGCTGAAAAGCTTCGGAAACATCGGGATAAATAATAAATCGCGTTTTAATCCGCTATAAAGTATTATATTTAAATTATCTCGATGAAATAACTGGTATTGCAGTTATGGATACATAAATAAATGTTTTGTTTTGCGCCTTCATAAATAATTAATTTAAAACAATATTTTTCAAATGTTTAGACAGTAAAATAAAACTGTATTTTTTTTAAATTATTTTATTTTTCTCTATTCTATTATATTTTTTTACATAACGGTCGACGGCGGCATTTACATATCGAAGTGAACGAGTAATAGCTCATAAACAAGTTATACTATGAAGATCTCATAGAAACAGGAATCTAATTTATTATTGTATAAAATATAAATTAGGTTCCTGTTTCTTTTAGATGTTTCCATGTTTGTACAGCATGAAAACTTTTAACGTAAAAGTTGTTCTTATATATTAAAAATGAGAAATAATGTTTAATCTAATCTAAATCTAATTTAGATGTACGAACTTGATTTTAAATTTGGCGCGAAATTAAAATCGAAAAACGACCTACTATTATAATATTATAATGAAGTTGTCTTTTTTTTAATGATTTTATGGCCTGGTAACAATGAGGTTGTCAATGTGAGATCATAGATACAATCAGAAACCTAGAAGAAACCAATAAACTTATCAGTGTTGCCAACTCAGTAGATTTTCCATTATATCGGGTGGTTTAAACTTTCCTTTTAGTGGACTAATATTGATTTTAGTGGCTCATGGATTTTTAAGTGACTTAGATTAGTTCAGTTATTGGTAAGGTGCGATATCCAATCGCTAGTATGATTTACATGAATATTCTATTTAGGAAATGACATTTTAAATAAAATTATCTTTTCGGATTATTTAGAGAATTTATTTAGATTTTTGGTTCCCGACATTTTAAATGCTTTTCACCAATAAGATTTTAGACAACTCAAAGGCATTATATATACTTGTTCAGGGCAGTGCTTACCCACAATTTTACGAAATGATTTCTAAATTCAAAAATGGCACCAAATATTTGTTGATTTAAATTCTAAACGTTTTTAGAAGGTATTCTAATTAAATATTTATTTACTTATTTACATAAATGCCATTACAGATCATAAAAATCCAATTCGACTGTGCAGTAATAAAATTAAATAAAATTAACAATAATAATTATAAACTAACCAAAACTAAACTATAGCAAATGACATGTGTCGTCACTCTCGCGAAATCGCTCATTGTGCAAATAAAAATGTCCAATTTTCTGTGTACAGTATTTAATATGCGCAGTGCTCGCGTGATTGGGGAGTTGTGTATTAAATTAGTTTTGGCTTTGGGTATCGCAAACAGTCTTAAACGTTGCCGTCTACTAACATAACCGTTAGGCACGTATAGAGTCTATACGTGCCTAACGGTCTATACTATAGACCCACCGATTTCAGCACTACCGGATTGCTTATTTTACCCCTTATTATTTTGAAAACGTAATAAGCCAGCCTCAAGTCTCTCCTTGTCTCCAACTTGTTGTATCCAACCATGCCTAATACGAACAGTGTTGGTTACATCAAAGGATAATAAGGATACACGCCATAATGTTTTTGGTACAGATATCTTGTAAATTTGTTCAGTATGCGCTCCAACATAACACAGTATTTGGTTTCATTTGGAGCCCATACAGCAGCATTATGGCTATATTATTTATTTAATTTTAGTAATTATTATAAAAATATAATTTTTAAAATAATAATAATTAATAATATTATATAGTATCGATATTATTATAAAATGTATAACCATAAAGAATATTAAAAATTAAAATAATAACTATTTATTTAAGCAATATTATTGTTTTATATGTAATTTATAAAGTTAAAATATTAATTTAGATTCTTATTATTTAAAGTTGAATTATTTAATATCACTATTGCTATCGTTTTGATTACAAAAATAAATGTTTAATTATGCAAATAAAAATATTTTTGCTCAGATCAGACAGTACACACTCAATGTTGACCACAACACCAAATCAAATCAAATCAAATCAAATCAAATCATTCTTTATTTGCGAAAATCAGTACATGTGGTGTTAACTATTATATATATTGGATCCATGATTTTCCGCCAAGTGCGATGGCATGCAAATATTAATTAAACTAACTAATAATTAAAGCTAGTCATACATACTTATTTCTAAAATAAACAAAAAAATGAATCTATTATATTGAGTTTAAAATAATAAATATCACAACTAAATTATATAATACATTCATCAACCAAAACCAATACCAACCCAAAGTATTTGAACGTGCACTTATATTGAGACACTACCATGGCTCTGCATTAGTGGTTTTCTGATGGTTGAACGACTGCTAACTGGTGGGTCAGGATTCCTAACGCAGTCAGATAGTCATGACTTAGGATGCGACATTTGGTGGATTCGTAAAAATAAAGTTGGCAACTGACAGCAACGTCGTCCTCTAAGCCAATCAGAACTTATGAATCAGAAAGAGCCTGGTCATCGACGATTAGTGATTACTAGATGATGTAAAAAAATATATAGGGATCAATCTGAGGAATACTGAATCGAATAGCAGGGTTAAGTTTTTTTTTTTAATTTAAATTGTTTTTGTTTATTACACCGGGCCTTTATAATGTTTTCTGTAATGGCAATGTTTTCCTTGTGATAGGTCACGTGACGGCACGTGAAATCTCATAGACAATTCGTCCATTCGTCAGTTTTCTGGTGAAGAGGCAGCGCAGTTTGGTGTTTTATTGAGCGGCCTGCCTGTAGAAAACAAAATCATGGCGAAAACCATCTCGTTACAACAGGCAAACAAGGAGCATGCCCTTGTAGTATCCAGGGATTTTATTTCCCAACCCCGACTGAGTAAGTAACATTTTAATAAAATCTACTTTCTTAGGTTTGAGGCTGAGGTTGGCAGTATTTTATGTTACTTAAGTCTGAGTATTGATTTTCCCTTATCATTAGGATTTGTTCTTGTTTGTCTTTAGATTACATTCCTGGTAATTTAAAATACTTTATTAGGCCCTCAATCCACGTCAAGGATCTTTGATACATGATTGAACTCTCGTAAGAATTGACAACATAATCATTGATCATAATCTCTGTCATATGATTAAAAATCCTGATAGGTGTTTGTATATTCCGGACAGGAACATTCAGGATCAGGACATTGTAAATTCAGGGTAGTCAAATTATAATAGTTTTCATTAGTGATCACTGAAAACTCGTGATTGAGAAACGCCCTAATTTTTTTCTTATTAGGATATGGTCTTACTCTTAAATCTATATTGAGTTTTCAAATTCAACCTAATAATGCGTTTTCATACATACAAATTACGAATATCCAGTGCCTGTTCAAAAATAATCATGTGATATTCTACAAGTTATTATTTTAAATATATAATAATAACCATTAATACAATACAATAGATACTGTTATTTATTATCTTGATATATAATTGCATTAACTGATCTCTTATGTATTTCAGCTGAATATTCTTATCATAAGTTAGTAATAGTCAGCTGATCATCATATGGCAATGGTCAACCATCTTGGATTTTTCCTTTTTCATGTAAAAATATTAGACTATATTTATATAGCAATATCCTATATTAATCAGACAAATAGTGATAGAATTCTATCAAAAGCACAAAATATACCTTTTAAGTTACAGAGACAGAATATGGTTTAAATATTATTATGACTGACCTATATGTAAGCTTTCACACATATTATGTGAATGATTTAACATAAGTACCTACAACATAATGCTGGTACCTTGGTTTTAATAACATTTAGCTTTACATTATAAGTCAAAAAGTTGTGCAGTTTATTATTTTTTATTTATTATAATGCAAGGGAACTATGAATGCTTTTTATTTAGGTTCTTCTGTAAGACTATATTAAAGGGAACCTGATGTTTGATAACTTGTATGTACAAATATTCTTAAAAAATGGTTTTCTCTTCTAACTTGGCTTTGTAATATCAATATGGGTTAATTAATATAATTCAGAGAGCCTGAACCTTTGGTCTCAAATGTAACGATATTTTGGTAGTTTTAATGTCATTAGTGAGTAAAATGATATTTCTATTATTTATTGTAAGTTTTTCATTTATCAATTGGTTGGTTTGGTCCAAAAATATACCGATTTTACTTGTCAATCCTACTAATTTTGTGTTTGACTTTCTATACTACTGGCCCGAAATAAATAAAGAACTTTGATATACAAATATCTCATGATTAAATAATATTGTTTGCAGCATATAAGACAGTGTCAGGAGTAAATGGGCCACTGGTAATCCTCGATGAGGTGAAGTTCCCCAAATTCTCAGAGATTGTACAGTTGAAGCTTGCAGATGGCACCCTCCGTTCGGGACAGGTGAGTTTTTATAAATAAAATTGAAATCATACTGTCATTTAATTTTGGAATTTAAAACTGTTCAAGTGACCGTTTGCCCTTACTTTGCAGAGGTAAATGGAACATAATTATAAACATGGTATTATTTTTAAATAAATAAATTACAATAAAAATATAAATGACATATTTAAAAAAAAAGAAAAAACCTTATTTTACCACAAGTATTGTTATGGTGCTATAGCAGTTTTGCTATTCCACAGATGATATAAAACTAAATATTGTTTTTTATTGTGTTGAATATTATGTTTAATTTGCACCAACCTAAAATAAAAAGGGATGGTGAAGTTGGTTAAGATTATATAATTTTTTGTCAATCTTGATATTTTTTTAATTTAACAACAGCACACAGATCTACCAATCAATGAGCTTTCACAGGCTTGTATCGGACAAGCCTTCATGTGTTATGCTCTGTCTTTGTTTTATATTCAGACTCAGGTTCACTATAATAACTTGTGTTTGGACACAGTGCTGTTGCTGCAAAAAAATTTTTGAGATGCCAAAGTTTTGGAAATCTTAAGAACTAATTTCTTATAAAGATTTTTAATTAAAGGTATTGGAAGTCAGTGGCTCAAAGGCTGTGGTTCAAGTATTCGAGGGCACATCGGGGATTGACGCCAAGAACACTCTTTGCGAGTTCACAGGCGACATCCTGCGTACACCAGTCTCTGAAGACATGTTAGGTTAGTACACATTGAGATTTTTTTTATGTTAGATAGTGACGGACGAGCATGAGGTTCACTTGATGGTAGGTGATAACAGCCACAGGACATCAGTCAATGATGCACTGTCGACCTACTTTTTACTTCAAGCATTCGGAAATTCATAGACTGAAACCGAAACGCGCAATTCACTTCACGGTTTTCCGATCTATGAATGGCGGTTCGTTACCCGGTCGGAATTTCGATATTCCTCCCACCCGTTCAATGCTGCTTACAGAATATTATAAACATGTCGTTGGGATTCGAACTCGCATGGCAGGTGTTCTACCGAACGCGCCAACGAGCCCGTCAAAACATACATAGTAATAATAATATTTAGTAACTCTACTTCTCATATCCAGGTCGTGTATTCAACGGCTCAGGCAAGCCCATCGACAAGGGGCCCCCAATCTTGGCCGAAGACTTCCTGGACATCCAGGGTCAGCCCATCAACCCCTGGTCACGTATCTACCCAGAGGAGATGATCCAGACTGGTGAGCTGAATCATTATTTTTGATAATAAAAAATGGATTTTTAATGTTTATATTCAATAAAAAAACATTTCTCATTCCAATTTGTTGGACTATTATAGTTATTTTATTGATATATCGTAATATGTGCCTAAAATAGGTATGTAGAAGAACTTATTTAAAGTTTAAGAGCCACTAGCACATATTAATAAATTAGGGATGTTACGGAAGTAATTTTATCGGAACCGAATTCGAAATCGGAGTTTTTAAATTTGGGTTGTCGGAACCGAAATCGGAGGCAGAAACTAAAATTACAAACATTATTCGTCAGTTTCATTCATATCCGTTCAAAAAAAGAAAAAATCTTGGTGTGAAATATAAAGATAATGGAATTTTCTTAAATTTTAAACAGAAGTTAATTAAATCAAAAGGCGCAAACGCGGCCGATTATATATAGAGACCTCCGATGCAAAATCAATCGGAAGTTCCGACCCTTCTGAATTGAAATCGAAGCTCCGTAACATCCCTGTAATAAATTAATTGTTTTAATGCATGTATGAAGGTATCTCCGCCATCGACGTGATGAACTCCATCGCCCGTGGGCAGAAGATCCCCATCTTCTCAGCCGCCGGTTTACCTCACAACGAGATTGCTGCTCAGATCTGTCGGCAGGCCGGTCTTGTCAAGGTCAGTTTTACTATTATCTCCTTATAGTACCGTATCTTACCATTATCCTATTTTTTGGAATATTTGAGCTTTTTTTCACCAATTATTGTTATATATTAATATATATTATTGTTATACTCAAACACTACTCGACTGATTTTAAAAATTCTTTCACCAATAGAAAGCTATATCATCAGTGAGTATGGTATTGGTACATATGGTTTTTTTTTGGGTGTGTAGTACAGATTTACACAGATGTACAATGTAGATAAATTGCACCTGTGTGAAGCCGAGCGTGTTACTAGTTTATTATAAAGTTTGTATTATAAATACAGTATTTTTCTATTTTATTTAAAAAAAAAAAGCAACAAAATATTTTTGAATACATTTTACATGAAAATAAATTACTTTAATGTTTTTCGTAAATATGTAAAAGCAAAAACTACTTATATAAAAAACAATTCGGAGACTTTTACTTATTTATATCTATACTAATATTTTAAAGAGGAAAGATTTGTATTTTTGTATGCTATGAATAAACTCAAAAACTACTGGACCGATTTTGAAAATTCTTTCATCAATAGAAAGCTACATTATCAGTGAGTAACATAGGCTATGTTTTGCTATGGCTATGGGTCGCGTTGCTAGTCTACCATAAAAAAAAAAACTATTTGTTCCCGCAGGTCCCCGGCAAGTCAGTATTGGACGATCACGAAGACAACTTCGCCATCGTGTTCGCGGCTATGGGTGTCAACATGGAGACGGCTCGGTTCTTCAAGCAGGACTTCGAGGAGAACGGCTCCATGGAGAACGTGTGCCTCTTCCTCAACCTGGCCAACGACCCCACCATCGAGAGGATCATCACCCCACGTCTGGCTCTCACCGCTGCTGAGTTCTTGGCCTACCAGTGCGAGGTAAGAACTTGGTTATAACTACAAAATTTACTTCACATTTTAGTGCTTTTTGTGGGTTTCGGTTTCAGTCTATGGATTTCCGAATGCTCGAAGTAGTTCTACAACGCATTATTTACTGATGTTCTGTGGCTGGGGTACCAACAAGTGGACCTGATGGTCGTCTGTCGATATCTAAAATAAAATAAAAAAATACTTCACAGAAATAATACATTTATCAAGGTTCCATAGAGTAAAGAGTATATAATATCATTCTACTGTGTTAAGAGCCGGTAAGCAAATCGCTAGTGGCTGTTTCAAATTCAAAAATCATGTATTCGTTTGGGTAACACAATGTACACTTAAGAACGTCAATAAAAAATAAATCCCTCTAATCTTATATTTACTGCCAGTTCTCAAATCAAGGGCGTAGAACGGACGAGAAGAACTGGCAATAAACTCGCTGCCACTCTTTTTAATGGCCAAGTTTTGCTTTCACAAGATGTTTGTAAGGAGATGCAACCATTACACTATGCTCCACATGACATATTGAAGTAATTAATTATAATAATAAAAAAATAAACCAATGAAATGAATAAAGAAAGTTTTGTCCTCTATCAGCAGTAGGCATGGTGAAATAAGAGCACGCACTTTACACACATTCTCGTGGGAACAACACGCAAATACATAGTCGAAATAACTAATATCACCGCATACACAATTCAAGTCCGACCTGTCACCACAAGTAGCACCCGTTCACGAGCATGACGCATGGCCAGCCATCGGCCCCCTCGACATATTTTAGGGAGAGAGACAACCCGACGTTGATATCTAATGTATTGTACTGTCCCACAGAAACACGTGTTGGTAATCCTGACGGACATGTCCTCGTACGCCGAGGCGCTGCGTGAGGTGTCCGCCGCCCGCGAGGAGGTGCCCGGACGACGTGGTTTCCCAGGTCGGTACTATACTATGTAAGAAAAAAAGCATTATTTACTATAATGTCTTAACTTTATAAATCTACATACATATATAGGCAGAGGTCTTTGCATACCACTTTCGCTTCTTAATTTTTCATACACACTCGCAATTAAAACAAATAATATGAGAAATACTTAAATAAAATATTGTAAGTCGTTCTGTGTTTTGTACGACATTTTTATATGATAATGCCGTGCCTCCATTTTCTGTATGATAGTGTTGTGCACACGTTTTCTGTTTGATTAGTGTTACCAAAGAACGTAGATATATAGAACACACAGCACAGGCCATATATGCGCGCTTAGTACGGTTTCTCTGGAGTAGTTCTCCCCCCAGCCACCGCGGCGCTGCTAGTATCCGTGTAAATACACACTGACGCTGCATTCATAGCGCGCACTCTCTCGCACCCAGCCGCTTGTAGAGCGTTATTGCCGTTCGCTCTTGAGAGCGAGCGAGACAACGCGAGGGGAGGAGTCAGCGGACTGCTTAGATGTGTGATATACATCTATGTTATTTGGTGTTGCTCGCATATTTTCTTACGATATTAAAGTTAAACTATCTTCATCTGTATTCAGGTTACATGTACACGGATTTGGCGACGATCTACGAGCGCGCCGGGCGGGTGGAGGGCCGCAACGGGTCCATCACTCAGATCCCCATCCTCACGATGCCCAACGACGACATCACGCATCCCATCCCCGACTTGACCGGGTACATCACTGAGGGACAGGTGAGATGGGAACGATTTGATGTATATCTGTGGCAGGAGTAGTGTTGTCTATGAGCGCCTGATGTGAACGATTTGAAGTTTATCTGTGGCAGGAGTAGTGTTGGTTATGAGAGCCTTAAAACCGGTATTTTATCGATTTTTCAGATTTCTAGATATTATCGAATATCGATGGCTAACAGTCAAAAAGGGGTACGCGACATTTTTGGAAAAATAGACTTATTTTTTGTCATACTTTATTTCTTATTATTTAACTTTTTTTTGCGTTTTGATCTGTTTCATGACTTTACGACTAAACTTTTTGTCGTTCATTTTTTTATACAATAAATTTTTTTTATGGTCAAAGATTTTAGTTAGGATTATTATACATATATTATGCTGCTCCATGCAGTCACCATTTTTTATGCGATGCGTGTTAAAAAAAAATCACAAATTTCAAATGCCTTATGACTACTTCTGTTGTGTGTATAGATCTACGTAGACCGCCAGCTGCACAACCGGCAGATCTACCCGCCGGTCAACGTGCTGCCGTCGCTGTCGCGTCTCATGAAGTCCGCCATCGGCGAGGGCATGACCCGCAAGGACCACTCCGACGTCTCCAACCAGCTGGTCAGTGTCTACATACACTAACACACACGCACGGACATACACACTGGCAGCGCCGTGAGCTCACACACACACTGGCAGCCGCGTGAGTTCACACACACAGGCACTAGTAGCCGCGTGAGCTCACACACACACACACACACAGGCACTAGTACCCGCGTACGCTCTCACACACAATAGCAGCCGCGTGAGCTCACACACACACACATTATTTAAAATATATCTTAGATGTTACAAATTTTAATATTAATTAGCAATATAAATAAAAAATTAAGCAGTTGAGCGACGAATTTCTTGTGTTAATATAACTTGATGGTACGCTGACTTATTGACTCATATTTATATATATAAACACTGGCAACATTGGTGTCTATTGCCATCGCACAAAACTAAACGTCCCTCGTGTCGCAGTACGCGTGCTACGCGATCGGCAAGGACGTGCAGGCGATGAAGGCGGTGGTGGGGGAGGAGGCGCTCACGCCCGACGACCTGCTCTACCTCGAGTTCCTCACCAAGTTCGAGAAGAACTTCATCACACAGGTGAGCACTCTCATCTATTCAATTCTCACTTCATATATTCCGGACTATAATTTGTATGGTTGGATCTTCAAAGAAAATGAAAGCATTTTTATAGATAATAGCTGTCCAAATCAAGGCCTCTACAATCAATATGATCTACTTCCCGTGCGGAGTCGGGGCGGGTCGCTAGTTGTAATCAGTCATTTTTATTGGCCCTAGATCCTATCTAATTTGGACAGCCTGATATAGATTATACATTTGATAATTTGAATTACTTAATATTTTGTCGCGAATACGACCTTGGATATGATGCGTGTGAAATGTTGTATGAGTGTGCTTATAAAAATATTATATCGATTTTTGATATTCGAAATTTTAAAATATTACTGATGTGTCCAAACAACCTTAAGAAATTGAGACAGCATTCATTGAGATATATTTGTCGTTAATGTCTCAAGTAGAGTTGAAGATATAGAGGGTACAATTGCAAAACCCAATTAGTATGAAATTTTATGTTATTCAATTTAAAAGTTTAGGGACAAAAGTGCTAAAGAATCTCATCCCAAATATTAATTGCGGGGATATTGTTTGTATATTTTAGGTCTCTTATGTCTTGTGTCTCCTAAACTTCTAAAATTGAGTAACTAGAAAACTTAAACCCTATGATATATCCATATTGAAATCAGCAGCAACCCATAAAGAATTTTAGTTCATAGTAATGATATAAACATTATTATTCAGAGTAACTACGAGAACCGTACCGTGTTCGAGTCGCTCGACATCGGCTGGCAGCTGCTCCGTATCTTCCCCAAGGAGATGCTCAAGCGCATCCCGGCCGCCACGCTCGCCGAGTTCTACCCGCGAGACTCGCGCCACTAGCCGTGCAACTACCCGCAGATACGACTTTCTGAACTACCCTCCAAAATGTTTGTTTTCGGTTGCTATGAAAACATTGATGGTTGTTTATCAATTAACTTTTTAGAGATTAACATGATTGTTGGTGTTTTCTATTTATTAACTATGAATGATAATAAAATGATTATTTATTTATTTACTTTGATCAAATATATTTATTTGCACTTTCGGTGCTCTCAGACAACGAGTGATCAGAATGTCGTATCGAAACCTTGTAAGATATTACTTATTAGTAAGTTGTTAATAGTTAATGTATTTCATGTGTAACGATAACAAATTATATCGTGTTGATATTTAAAGCCATATATGTGTTGCTAGAACGTCCTAAATACATAAAATATATTTTTCGCTCATCTTTGTTTTTATTTGCACAAAAGATGGTAGGGAGCTAAAATGTTGTAAGATTTTTGTCTCTAACAGCGTTTGTGTTATCTGCTGTCGATATATTCAGATAAATCGGAATTTATATGTGATATTACTTGGAACAGATGTGTAAATAATTGCAGTAACAAATTGTTGCATTCCAAACTCCTGTTCACTCCAAAGCTTCTAATCTATTAAAAGTGAATTAGGATTACTGTTGTTTGAAAGGAAATAAAATATAGAAGTTTATGTTTCGTTTTATTCTTTTTTCAAAACCTTAATACAAATATCCAAGATTTTATACTGAACTAGCAACTCGCCCCGGCTTCACACGGGTGATGTATACACAAATCGGTCCAGTAGTTTTTGAGTTTATTCATAACATACAAAAATACAAACCTTTCCTCTTTATAATATTAGTATAGATGGGAAAAGTTACAAATAAAACAAACCCTGGGAATTTTAAGTTTATTTATTTAACATTAGATATTGTTACTCGTGCAGATTAAATGCCGTAATCTATCCGTGGATCTCAACACTGGAATGAAGTAACCACTTTGTTTATTGGAATAAATACTAGTTGTAACTAAATCAGCCGGCGATACCGACAATGGCTTCCGAAGCGAAATATTTAACATCTACATCTGGGTCTACATTTAATTTCTCCAAAACCGGCTTTACTTGTGGTTGAATAACAGCTGGGTCTAAAAACGGCGCCATTTTCTGTAAAGTTTTGGCAACGTTGAATCTCACGTTGGCAACACTATCATCGGCCATAGATAATACTGTGGGCAAGAGGACTCTAGTAGTTATATCTTTGCCGCACACTTCTGCTAACACGTTGATGCAGAAAAGATATGTCATTCTGTGCAAGTAATTCTGTTCTCTGGACATGGCCAAGACTTTAGGTATGACATTTGTTTCTGCCCATCCGGGGCCGTACTGTTCAACTAACTTCTTCAAATTCAAAGTAGCAGCTTCACGGATGGCGTAAACATGATCAATCAGCCAAGACATACATAAACCAGTGAGCTTTTCATCGAAGAACTCTTGGCCGAGCTGTCCGGCCAGTAAGGGCATATGTTCGATGATTGCAAGACGTACTCTCCATTTAGTGTCTTCGGCCAGTTCCACAATGGCTGGTAAGAGAGACTGAACCAACTGTTGAATTCCAATCACTTCATTGACACATTCAAGATTTGAAATTATGTTTAATCTGACTTCAGGGCACTCATCTTTGAGTTGGGTGAGGAATAAAGGTAAGAGATGTTCAATGGTGTTCTGTCTTCCTACGATTGGGCTAAGTCCCATGATGACGGAGGCGAGGGCGGACTTGACGTGCTGGTTGGGATCGCAGACCAATTCCTTGATCTGTGGCAGGATCATATTCATGATGATATGTTCTTGGTGAGCCTTGTCCAGGTTTATGCAGAAGTCTTTCACCTGGGATAGAGAATGTTATTGATTACAGCTTGATAAACATTTAAAAGCTAATATCTACTATTATGTCACGAGGAGTTTAGATGTTATAGCAATTTTAGTGTATTGGGCATTTCTCCACTAACTCAATGTTTCACATGAATGTTATTACAGAACTTATTAATATTATTGCAATTTTACCGTAATATACAAATGTATAATTAATTAAATGTGCAAATTATAAAAAAATAACAATAGAAAAAATAATAAATTAAAAAGAATAAGAAAAATTATTATTATTTTTTTCGCTTATTTATTTTCTAAATACAATAAAAGCTGTCCCCTGGTTGGTTACCGATTCAAAGAACATTTGTCAGTATAATTTTACATTTATGTATGTATATAAAAATCTAATTTCCCAATCATAATATTGATTTGAATGGTTTTATGCTTCAGCACAGTCCCCTGGATTAATTATAAAATGCTGCCATTATAATATATCTACCGCACTGAACAATTGAGTGAAATGGGATGTTACCGATTGTTGGCTCCCTTTAAGTTAGTCGACGCCTTTGCCATTTAATTTTAATTAAAGCGGAAACTCCAGTAAGAAGTTTTTTGCTACTATATAATTTGTTTCCATCCCTCTTTGTTTACTCCCCATTCAAAGGCTGAAATATGTATTTACTTAAAAAAAAACCAACCTTCCCAGCAGCCGCAGCGCGTACTTCAGCCTCCGTGTCCTTGAGTAGCGCCTGGAAAATCTGTGCCAGGTCTGAACGGGCTAGTTCTGGACCTACTGCTTGTTGGAGCTCTACAAATCTGGGGAAATTTATTTTATATTATTAACTAGTACTTGCGGGCAGGCTAGAGGCAGGATACTCCTTGTCATTATTTTGTTAGAACATTTATTATATATTGATTATACAAGGAAATAGTTTATATGATTTGAATGTGTTTTGTGTTTTTGGGATCAGCCGCCAAAATTGAACCATTTTGAAGCGGATTTTCTTTGTCAGGTACAATGGAAAGGGCTATATCAAAATAATGCTAGCACATTGCCATATACTAAATGTATGTTAGCCGTTTTGGCGTAGCGACCACGCCAGGCGAGATTTCAGCAACCAATTTCTTAAATATTATTAATATATACTATTAAATGGATTTAGGGTTTCATATACTATGTCATAGATGAAAAAACCGTGAAGTGCATATTGCGCATTACGGTTTCAGTCTATGGATTTCCGAATGCTCGAAGTAAAAATTAGGTCGACAGCGCATCGTTGACTGATGTTTTGTGACCTACCATCAAGTGAGCCTCATGCTCATCTGTCGATATCTGACATATTTTTTTTTATAGTTGAAATGCAACTACCATGTAACATTACGTCGCATAGGAGCGAATACTCACTAGTCGGCGAGCATGTACTCACTTGTCGGCGAGCATGTATCGCACGCGCCACGAGGTGTCTCCGGCGCGCGCGCGCACGGTGGGCATCACGAGCTGCTCCATGTCCTCGGGCGGCAGCAGCCCGGCCACCGCCGCGCACGCCTCCGCCGCCAGCAGACGCACCGAGTCCTGCTCGTCCTGCACATACACACAACTTTCACGAGTTTTTCAAATATATTATCGCGTTGTTGGGAATGTAGCGACATCTACAATCGGTACGAAGACGTCAATATTCTGAGTGTTTCAAAGCACTGAGCATAATATATACCTTACTACTGGTCAGTCAGTGGTTCGACAAGTCAATTATCTTTCATTTAGATTGAAGGATGAAGGAAGAATACACTTTCTTTCCTCATCATCATTAGACATCCTTAAATATACCTGCGCTGTGAGGTCCTACTCTTCTATACGAAATTTCGTAAAATTTTAATTTTATAGTTTATTACAGTAAAACTTAAATATAAATAATAGCAAATGTTTGTAGATATATTTAGGTGACTGTAATTAAAGAATAATGTACCACGTACCTGAGCCAAGGTGACAAACGAGGGGATCAGGTCGCTCTTGACGTACTCGACCTCGACGACGCGCGCGAACTCGCCCAGCTTGTAGGCGGCCGCGCGGCGCACCATCGGCGTGTCGTCCTGGCAGAGCGTGCGGAAGTGCTCACGTAGCTCGGCCTTCACCGGCGCCGACACCCGCGGGTAGCACACACTGGAATGCAACCATATATTACTTAATATTGTCTTTTATTAATACTAGCATTAAACAAACTGTGGTTTATCTTACATAGGGCAAACTATACACATAAATATTATTTAAGGAACACTTATTAAACACTCTAATACAGCAGTTTATGGACACACCTTAGACAAGCTACGGATAAATCACTTTTTAATCTGGTAAATTTTTATCATTTGCAAATATTGATTTATTAAATTTTACCCCTAAATTGAAACATTTACAGCAACAATAAAAATGATGAACAACATAAGTTTTGTTTTGTGTAAGCATAAATTAAAAAAAAAACTATTAGAGTTTTAAAATGAATGCAAATACCTGAACAATCCACAAGCTGATGCCCTAGATGTGAACCAGTCTCCACCAGCTAAACGCTGCACTAATGGCACAAAGTGCTGCTCCAAAGCTTGAGGTGAGTGGTGGGCTGCCACTGCCCTGAGTGAGGCTACGGCCTTGTCCCGGACCACTGTCTCTTCCACTGTTGCGAGGGACTCCAATGGCGGTAACAGGCAGTGGGCAAACTCGCCACCACCAACCAGGCTGATAAAGCTACCTAATAAATAATAAATATGTTTTTAAAGCATATTATATGTATATAATTTGGTGATAATAAAACCTGTGTTTGCTGTCAATCAACTTCATTAAAGTTAGCCAAGCGTATATTGGTTTTTATAATGATCAATATCTACAATGGAAACTTGAAAGGCAAGTTTCAAAGTATAAAAAGGTGATTTCTTCATATAGATGTAGTGGGGAACTGATATATTGAATAATAATGTTTTATCAATATAGAACTTCTAGTAGGTGTTCCTGTATTTGTTTTTCATTAATGTTAGGCAACATAAATTTTCTAAAAATTAAGACAATTATAAAGTAACTTAATATCTTAAAATTGTCATGTAAACAAATCGTCGTATCGATTTTAGAATAAGAATCATACGAGAACCTTTAATATAACTGACATTTTACATTGTTTCGGTGAATTAAATTGGCCCTCTTAAATAAATCTTGTCTATTATGGCCAGTAAAAGTATTTGCATTTCTCCTTGACAAAAGAATCTACTAAAATTATTAATGGACAATACACTTACCGAGTTGTTCTGCGAGAGCCAATAGTACCTCATCTTCATCATAAATTGTTTCAGTGAGGAAGGGAATGAGCTCAGATCTTGTTCTTTCCACGCCCAGGGCGAGGGCGATCGTCGATAACTTCTTTATTGAGTTTAAACGCAATTGAACATCCTCGTTTTTCAGTTCGTCAATGAGAACCGCAATGGGGTAAAGTGACTCATCCGTCCCGGAATCACTGGCTGCCATTTTTCACTGTTACTGCGTTATTAAGTTTATGAATGCTTTAATGCAGATTTACCCTTCAATTTTTATATTAAACTTCGTTATTTTGTAAAAATTCTTACGCCTTCAACAGTAAAATGGAAGCCTGTTTTTCTGATTCCTCTATACTCTATGGAAATCAGTTTACTTTTTTTTTTGAGTGATGTGCTCCTATACCCGATACCGATTCAAAGCATAGACAATCGGTTAACTGCACAGAATAAAACTATACGAAGTTTTATGTAATTACAACCCGTTCACTTCGAGAATGCCGCCGTCAACCGTTATGATGTCCTTGTAACGGTACTGTTGACAACAATATAATAGAGTAGAGAAAAATAATATAATCTAAAAAAAATACAGCTTTATTTTATTGTCTGAAATTCGATCCTATTCTTATCTGAATCACATTTTTTTATGTCAGATATCGACAGACTAGCATGAGGTTCACTTGATGATGATGATGTCAATGATGCGCTGTCGACCTATTTTTCCCTTCAAGTATTCGGAAAATTGTTTCTTGTTAATTTAATTTTTATATTTTTCTATGGATGATCATTTGATTTTTTTAACAAGTGACAGGAGTCAACTTGACATTTTTTATTTTTATCGTTACATATTTAAATAGTCATGATTTTTATAGATGAATATTTGCAATGAGCGACAATGACGATGTTAATGCGTCTATTGCGCATATTGTGTTGTGCTGCGTTGCGGGACAGGGCCTTAGCCGCATGCACTGTCGGTCCTTCACGCACCCAGGCATGCATGCCAATTTCTTCATACACGGGATACTGGGATTTATGCACTACCAAAGTTAGCACTACAGTTTTTTTCTAATAACTATTTTTATATAAATAAAAAATGTATCGCATAATTTATTATGTAGTATTGTCTCCTTAATTAGTAGCCAGTTGCTGTTCATAAAGACACGGTTAGCAGTACATAAGGGTGTGTTAGTCCCAACCTTGATGTACGGAAGTGAATGTTGGGTATGGCAGAAGAAACATGAAAGTAGAATAAATGCTGTGTAAATGAGAGTTTTGAGAAGTATGTGTGGTGTAACTCTGAAAGATAGAATAAGAAATAGCTAAATTCGAGAGCGTTGTGGAGTAAAAGACGATGTAGTGACGAGAATTGAGAAAGGTATGTTGAGTTGATTTGGGTACGTAGAAAGGATGGATAAAAGTAGGTAAACTAAAAAGATTTACGAATCTGGTGTGAGTGGTAGAGTCGGGAGTGGTCGACCTAGGCGAACGTAATATCTCGATCAGCTCAGGGACGTTTTTCAAAAGGGCCAGGTGAAAGGTACTCGAAACCGACGAGTGTGTATGAAAGCATTGATGAAAGTAGAAGAAGCGAAAGTGGTATGTAAGGATCGGAGCATATGGAATTCCGTGATCTCTGCCTACCCCAATGGGAAAGAGGCATGACGTATATGTATGTATGTAGTCAGCTTCTTTATTGTTTTGTTGTGCGTTGTTTCGTATTATGGTTTCCACCACAAAACTCTTCCTTATTTTCAGGTGGAAAATTTAACAACGATTTCAAATCAGCCTACGCGATCAGTTACGTGGCAACTAGATATCTAGCCCTGCCGTGTTTGAACGCGGATCTTTATCGCGGCGACCAGAGCCTAAGTACCCTTCACCTCGTCTCCGGTCTGATTCCATTCGCAATGGCCTTAGCGGGAAACGACAACCCCAGTCTTGGAAATTTAGTAATAGCATGCAATATTGTCTCACTTTGCTTGTACTCTCATAGAAATGAGCGCGAGTGGGGTTGGTATACAGCTGGTACGGGAGTTTTGGCCTATTTTGTAACTACAACTGTTGCTAAAAGAGTATCTTACCCGTTGTGTTTGGCTCTGATGGAGTATTGTGCCTATAGAGTATTTTATATTCATTTTTCAACTGGAGCGTAAATATAATGTGGAGTTTATTGTTTGTTTTTTTTAAAGTGCGTTACCAATAACATACCGATATTTTTGAAAATATTAATTTACATACAAACACAGGCGACAATTTTCATAAAACGTCGATGCTGTTAAGAATATTATTTATTAATTATGATAAATTGGCAAAATCATTATTTAGTTCTTACTGGTATTTGTATAAAAAATTAGTTTTTTTTATATATTCAACATAAATCGATTTTCAAAGGGCACTTACCGAATGCAAACTGATTTTTTGGAGTCGTTAACACTGCGAATACAAGAGTAAGCTTAGAAGCCCATATATACCAAATAAGTTTTATAGCGAACAAAGAAACGACCTCAGATGACCTGATTAAGAAAACGTAATGTAACCAACCGTTGTAGCACCAACCAACCATCCCTTGAGTAATGCACGCAGCGGGCCTCCACCCATGATGCCAATTATGTTACGCACAACGCATTTACTCATATCCTTTAATAAATCTCAAAAGACGGTCTCATGAGGTTTTCTTTACTGAGAGGTCAACGACCTTTAAAATATCTGATAGAATACTATCTACTAATATATTTACATGCAGCTTATGAAGTACATAGCTTTTTTCTTTTGCATATTTAAAGATAAATCGTTACTAAACGAAACTGAAATTATACACCAGAGCCACAATATTCATATATTTTTTTTATTATTAAAACAGTCTACATACATGGTAAAATAAGTATTATTAATCGTATTTCAGATTATAATAAATATTCGCTCTTTTATAAAACAACACAAAAAGCTGAAAGCAATAACAAACGTGTAATAAAATAAGTAACAATAACCGCTTTTTCCAGTTCGTGAGCACCGGGTTCAGACCGCGAAAATTAATTTTCCGATATTGTTAGCTGAAACATGAAATACAAGTGTTGGTTACTGGTAATGGCTCGCCGGAAAACGACATCTGCTCTAAGTGATACCGCACTCACTTAATTGTTAACGATTTATTGAAAATCGAGCTCTCCTTTATTCTATTAATAAGACAAAACAATGATTTGACTTTGTTTTACAATTTACGATAGCTTTCATCGACATATCGTTGAGCATGTTGTGTATTTGAATGGTAGGTATTTGATTGTTACTGGAACTACTCGTATACATTCATCATTGTTTCTATAACTTATATTTTTCTCTATGCACTACGAGTATTAATGTTTGAACTTTAACCACTACTTGTGGACTATGTCAACAGTAGGTATATACCCAGGCGTTGCATAAGACCTGCCAAACGCGCCAATTTTAATTTCAAGTAATAGAAATAATTTTACATACTTATACATATATTATCTATCTACGTTTTGCATATCTACTCTTTTTCACATTTTTACATTCAAATTGTAGTCATATACCTTTTCAATGTAAAAACTCAATTTTCTTTTGCATTGTATAGAAGCTCTGTATAGTGTATAGTGTATACCTTGCATTATATAAACTTCTCAGCCGATTATTACTATTGTAACCGAGTCTTTGTAAGCTAAACCATTGTTGAAAAGAGTGTCCATGGAGTTTCTTGCCGGTTCTTCTCCATGAGACCCACTTTTTGGAACCGTGCAACTAGACGTTTCATAACAGCCTGCAAAGGCCTATTTGAAATCTATATAAATAAAAATAAAATGCCGCATGTATGTACTCGCAACACTTGAGAACGGCTGGACCGATTGAGCTAAATTTTTTTTTGTTGTCTTCAGAATTTTTAGGAGAAGGTTTGTATGTAAAAATTTTTTTGAAAAATCTTACGAAATCCCTTTCTTCATAAGAGTGCGGGGGTATTAATTTAAGAATAATTATATAATTTCAGAGCCAAAATTGTGGCAGAACAACGTCTGCGGGGTCCACTAGTAATATATATATAAACTTTTGATTTGATTTGATTTTGACAATATATAACAAATAATAGTTGACGTCCCAAAAGGCTCGACAGAATAAAATATATGTACTAGACTAGATGTTATATAGGCTTCTTGGAGTGGATGTAATTCCACTTGCTTGCAGAGGGCACGGATACCCCTCTCGGCGCTGTTTAGGTAAAGAGAATGATAACAAATAAAGTCTCATTTACTCATTCCATTATGAATGTAGTCTTAGAAACTCCTAGCTATTAGACAGTTCCAACACAAATAATTCATTCCCATAACACAAGGCATTACACTTTAATGACGCCATACAACCCATTGTCCTTAATAGCGCATTACTCAAATCTGGGTACGTGTGCCAGACATTTGTAAACAAAACTTAAATTTATGCTTAATGTTATATTCGCGAAACGGGGTTAATGTTGATTGTTATGTATGATTGATTATATTAAAAACTTAGTGCTTACATTTAGTTACTGGCACTAGCGCTTCCGTAAATGTTTCCAGAGTTTGTCTATAGCAGCATTAATAAAATGGATGTTTGCATTCCCTTCATTGCGTGGAAGAAGTGGATGGTTGAGTCTCCTATATTTTAACTTAGATATCGACAGACGAGCATGAGGTTCTCTTGATGGTAGGTGATACCACAACAACAGAAATTCAATGATGCGCCGTCGACCTACTTTGTACTTCGAGCATTCGGATTGGTTATTTTTTTAATTCCATCCCAAAAGGTAAAATACTGGACATGGAAGATATACGGAATACTCACTCTTATACACTACAACCACCATGCTAAGGTGAATATTTAAGAGTTAAATAAATAATAGACGATCTACTATTAATGTCAAAAAAGTCAAGTTCGTTCAAAACTCTTTGACCGGTCACTCGTCAGACTCGTAGAAGTAATCACCGAATACCGAGACTGAAATTGATTTCATTCAAATCCATGTTTAATTTCTGATGATTAGTGATAATCTGTGCAGCTCTTATTGAAATTCAGCCGCTTTGCGAAATTGTATCTTATTTTGTTGGGGGTAGGTTTTAATTAGAACAATTATGGGGTAGATGTGAATCTAGCGTTGACGTATTTGTTGAAGCGTAAGAATGTCTTAATGTTAAGTTCAATGTCCACTTTCGAAGCGATACTATTTGGGTATTTTTAAGCCGATAGAAAGAAATAAAAATAATTATTTACAGCACAAACGTACTAATACTATACCTACACACAAAAAAAGTGAACAAAATGTATGCAAAAAGCTCATCACTCAACGTACGTTAGCGCGTGACACGCCCTAGAGCTGATTTTCAGTGATGTCGCTTTGACACCGGGTATGTGACATAGCAATATCTATTTACTTATCTTTTCACCTATCTATATTAACCCTTTGACCACTAGTGTCACAGTTGTTAGTGTGACAGTTATGCGACAAATATTTCCGTTCCGTCGTATTTCTGCGACAGAGGACGTGTATGTTTTTTGTTCTATTTTTGTCCTATAAGCTGCGTGGTACAACTAAAACGAAAACGCTTTAAAGGTTAATATACATTTTCAGAGGTTTTCCAGTTTTCGTATTGTACGGTTGAGGTACAGACTTTTATCTAGCTGACAGCGCCACGGACTAATTGAGCTTTGTAGTGAATTAAATATAAATAAAATTATAAAGTATAATAGTATTTTGTCGCTTTGTCACCTCATGTACACATAATTTCAAGAACTCAAATATAATTATTTGAATTATTTATTAAAAGTGGCAACTAATAGTTTCTCTTGAATGAGTGGTTGCGGAGTCATAAATAAATATATTATTCTTTAGTGTCAAATGATTTTTATTATATAGTCAATGATATGTAAAAAAAAAAATTAATAAATAATCTTAATTATTTGCCAAAAATACTCGTATATTGCGTCTTTTGATATTTAAGAACATTGCTATGGTATCAAAGGTCATTAAACGCTTGTAGTCATTATTTTGCATATTATACGTGGATATGCGCGATTCAGTGGTGGATGTAAGACTTTACATAGATCCTTGTCTGCTCTTTTAACGTGGTCAGTTTGATTAAAGTATAGAAACATCGGCTAACAAAACGAGATTGAAAATTAAATTATATTATGAATATCTAAGCAAGATAATAAATGTTTACCATTCATCCAGACTACAATATAATAATACTTGTAATATAATTGAATTTGAATATATCGAATATCGAAAGACAAGTTGATAGTTGGTATATGTCGACCTAAAAATACAAAAATTAGCGGATAGCACAGGTTTTGCATTTGAATTGGTCGCAAATTCAAAGCCCGCGGGTGTTTATAATTTTCCGTAATAATGTTTTTCATATTTTCATCTGGCCGCTTCGAAATGGGTGATCGGTGTATCGAAAAGTCTTGAAGAACTGTTTAGCATTTCAGTTTCAATCATTGAATTTCCAAATGTTCGAAGTACAAAATATGTCGTCAGCACATCGTTGATATCTGATATGTAAAAATGTAATACCGATATTTCCGAACAGATTCTACTTATGGACCTTCAAGAAAACAGCCTATTTTTTTTTATATAAAAATAAATAGGTTAGTCTACATATTCTGTTCCCGAAAGTGTCCATCCCGAACCGGTAACCATAAAAAAGTCAACTACCTTATCAAGTACGGTCTGAAAATATTTGCAGTTTACCAAAATGTTGTAGGCTTTCGTTTCCGCGAATAAGAAGAACTTTCCCTAATTGTAATTCAAGCTGGGATGATAAATTTGCCAACATTGTAATAGGCTGTCACGGGTAACAAATGATCGAGTTTCATCCAAAAACCCTTTTTTACCACATTTAACAACAATTTACGGTACATGAATTCCCTTTTACGTAATCGTATATACTGTATTTTTATCGTTTTAAATGTGGAATCACCTTTGATAAAGAATTTGGGTGTCCGGAAGGATCCATACGAGTTTTCCAATTGGTTGTTTGGTTTATAAAAACTTTTTTTTAGATGTTTCTTCACCGTCGCTACGCTCTACGCAGAGTGGTTATGGTTTCCACGGTTGGAGTGGTGGCATGCCGGCACAACTCTAGAATCTAGATAAATTATGTAGATTAATAAAAAAGTTAATAAAAAAGTTAATAAAAAAGAGATATGTAGCCTTCGATCAACAATATACTGTAGCACCTTGAAAATCAAACTGACACTAGACGAAAATGTGTTTTTTTTTTGGGAAATTCCGTTAAAAGTTCTTGTAGTAACGCGTACGAGTTCTTATTTAATTATATTCCACCATGCCTACTGCTGATAGAAGAAAAACTTTCGTTTGTTTTATTAGCTTATTTTTTAATTATTATAATTAATTACTTCAATTTGTCATGTGGAGCATAGTGTTAGGATTGCAGCTCTTTACAAAAAATTTGTAAAACCAAAAACTTGGTGGTTAAAAACAGTGGCAGAGAGTTAATTGCCAGTTCTTCTCGTCCGTTCTACGACCTTGATTTGAGAACTGACAATAAATGCAAAATTAGAAGTATTTAATTTTTACTTTTTATTGACGTTCATAAGTGTACCTACATTGTGTTACCTAAATAAATAAATGATTTTGAATTTGAAATTTGAATTTACCAATTAGCTGCATAAAGTTGAAGTTTTGAAGTTGTGTTTTTGCATTTTGAAGAAGAACAATAATCTCACAAGATGGCGTTGATAGCTGAAAATTGTCTGTGATCGTTTAGTGACAGTTTCATTTTTAAGGTGCAATTGGTGTTAAGAATCATTCGCCCGCATCAAGTGTCACGTGTAAATGTCAGTGTTCACTCCTTGAAAGTTACAGAATTCGTAAGGAGCTTTTATATAAAAGCTGTTTGAATTAGAATAATATCTATAAGCCATTGCTATTAGCCATGTACGGTCAAATCACTGTTTAGAAATTAGAATGTAGAACAATATTTAACAAAACAACCTTTTTTTAATAATGCCGAGTTCGATTCCCTCTACATATGACATATTTATTATACCTATGCAAAATATTGTTTCTCCGGGATTAAAACCCGAGTATCGAACTGAGGTGCTATGAAAAAAGCCTGAAGCACTATTTAAACCCGTTTCTGGTGCTGTTTAACGCGTAACGTCCTGTGGCTGAGACATCACTTACATCAAGAGGATCTTACATAAAAACTAGACAAGTGCAATCTTACTCGCGCATCGAGGGTTCCGTATCAACAATAATGTGATATAACTATTAAAATATAAAAATTGATAATTCCAAAAATTGATGATTTTTGGAATTATTATTTCATCGTGCTTTTTGCCACATTTCATGATTCTAAGTCAACGGTACCTTACAATGTTTGATTAATTATATTTGAATTTTACGCAAAACGATCTTTAAATACATTTTATATCAATTATAGAAAAGATATTAATGCCAAAGAGTGAAAAAAAATAGCAGCGTTTGTAAACTACAGAAAAAGTTTTCAAATTCGCCGTATTTTTTGAATACGTCGACTGATTTACATATCTAAGTGATTATATTTGAAAAATTCTTCTTGGTGGTATCAACACGTTCATGAGAAAAAAGACAGACCGACAGACGAATGACAAAATATTCTAAGGGTTTGAGAAACGGAACCCTAAAAAAGGATCAAAATCGTTCGGAAGCGATTAATTAAATCGTTATTTACTTGCGAGAGACAGTCACAAATGGCCCGTTGTCTATAATTCGGTCATTCACCTCATAGTCCCATGTAGGCTGGCGCAGTAATTTCGTGAATTAATTGTTAGTCCGACCCCGATGTGGTGAGGCTTTTCGGCGGAGGTGGACACATTCTACTTGCTCCATTAACATTCTACGGCGTCATGAGATAAGGTACCTAATGATAATGTCCGTTGAATTCAGTCTGATAATAGAATTCAAATTAAAGTTCGGCTGAACACCTGCCGTGCGCATCGATGGGTCGTGGGTTCGAATCCCAGCGGCGACATGTTTATAATTTTCTGTAAGCATGTTTTCCCGCGTCTGGTAGGGCATTGATCGGGTGGGATGAATATCTAAATTCCGACCGGATAATGAACGGTGGTTCATAGATGGAAAAACCTAGAAGTGCACATTGCGCTTTTAGGTATCAAACTATGGATTTCCAAATGCTCGAAATAAAGAGTAGTGACTGATGTTCTGTGGCTGAGGTATCACCTACCATCAAGTGAACCTCATGCTCGTCTATCGATAGCTAATATAAAAAACTAAAACAACAAACCATCGAAGTTCTACAAATCAATTTACCCTCTTTTATTCTTTATAGGTCAAACAGAATATCTTCAATTCCTCCGTGAAATTACAAATGAGTTTAAGTAAAGGGTAAACAAGACGGGATTGAAATAAAAAACTTTAAGAGTATTATAGGAGAAAAATAATGTAATAAAATTCCCGCAGACCTTCTTCGTCGACAGATACAGTTTGAGAGTCGGTGAAGAAAATACTGTCGATGATTTGAGAGAGAAAGAGAGAGAGAGAGAAAAAATTTATTCACTGTCACACATAACAATACATAATTATTCATACACAACCCATTTTTTTTATTGAGCAATTGACAGCGAAAAGGCAAAGGACTCAACATATTGTGGTAAACATTTTTAACTATATTTAACACGTTGGTTTTCAGCCTTTGTCTTAAGAGTCACGTCACGGAATGTCAGAAGTAAAATCTGACTAAACATAAAAAATAAAAATAACAACAAAAAAAAAAGTAAAAAAAATACAATACACAATTATGACATATTATAAAACAAAAAAAGATTTGTCATTACTAATTCTACATTCCACCAAGAGCATGTTATACTATGCAATATACATATTATACTGTACATATATAGGGAAAAGTTGAGATTTTTTTTCCTGGATATAAGCTACTTATAAACTATTCCCTTGTAAAATATCAATCATTGGTCCGGTCTTATATGAAAAAAAAAATGAGAACAAAAATCAACACTGTTTCATTTATAAAATCGGTTGAGAATTACATTTTCTTCTTAAATAATTTTGACATTTCTTTTACTTTACAAAACATTCAGATATAAAATTTTAATGAGTGATTCAGAGTGATGATCTATGAAATCAAAATCAATCAAAATCAAAATCAAAAGTTTTTTATTTCAAATAGGCCTTTGCAGGCTCTTATGAAACGTCTAGTTGCACGGTTCCAAAAAGTGGGTCTCATGGAGAAGAACCGGCAAGAAACTCCATGGACACTCTTTTCAACAATGGTTTAGCTTACAAAGACTCGGTTACAATAGTAATAATCGGCTGAGAAGTTTATATAATGCAAGGTATACAGAGATTCTATACAATGCAAAAGAAAATTGAGTTTTTACTATTAGTGTAAAATGAGATACACACACTTGCACAGCGCAAGTTGCCAGGGAAGCCGCACATGCAGAGATGAATTAGCGCCATACATCTTTATCGTCAACATAGTCTTGGATTTTATAATACGCTTTTTTAATTAAGATTCCTTTGATGAAGTTTTTGAACTTTTTATTCGTAAGATCAGTTACACACTTCGGTAGCCTGTTGTAGAATCTGACACAATTCCCAAGAAACGATTTATTCGATTTTGCTAATCTATATTTTGGGACTACTATTTTATGCTTATTCCTGGTATTTATAGAATGAATATCACTTTTGACAGTGAATTGATGCAAATTTTTACGAACAAACATGATATTCTCTAGAATGTAAAGGGAAGGCAGCGTGAGTATATTAATTTCTTTAAATAATTCTCTCAGAGACTCGCGGGGGCCAAGATTATAAATTGCACGAATTGCCCTTTTCTGGAGAATGAATATGGCATCTACGTCAGCCGCTGCGCCCCACAGTAGAATACCATAGGACATTATGCTATGAAAATAAGCAAAATATACAAGCCTAGCTGTAGCAACGTCAGTAAGCTGTCTTTTTTTTCTGACTGCATAAGCTGCAGAACTTAGTCTACCTGATAATGCTGCGATGTGAGCTCCCCATTGTAATTTACTGTCAATGGTTATGCCCAGGAAAACGGTTTCAGTGATGACTTCAAGTTTGTCACCGTCGAGAGTTACGTTAAGCCCTACTGGGGTGACATTAGGCAGCGAGAATTTAATACATTTAGTTTTAGCAGAATTGAGGAGTAAATTATTCGCGGCAAACCATTTCGATAGAGTTACTAAGCTATCATTGACGTTTACTGGACTGGAATCTTTCCTATTAATTTTAAAAACGAGGGAAGTGTCATCAGCAAATAAGATAATTTCCGATATCTCAGACATCATATGCAAACAAGTAATATAAACAAGGAACAAAAGGGGACCCAATATGGAACCCTGCGGCACGCCCATTTTCACTATTGATCCAGATGATCTCGAACCACTAATTTCTACTTTTTGCTGTCTGTCTGAAAGATAGGAAAGGACAAGCGCGAGAGCTTTACCACGAACACCATAGTGGCTCAACTTACAGATGAGAGTATCGTGGTCAACGCAGTCAAACGCCTTGGATAGGTCGCAGAAAATGCCTACGGCATCCTGTGAGTCCTCCCAGGCGCTTAAGATTTGGGTAATCAATCTTGCACTTGCGTCAGTAGTAGACCTACCCTTTGTAAAGCCGAACTGACGGTCATGTAATATGTTGTTAATATTAAAGTGTCTTAGCATCTGATCTAGGATGATTCTTTCGAAGATTTTACTGAAAGCTGGAAGAATTGAGATAGGTCTATAGTGTGAAGGGTTCTTCTTACAACTTGATTTAAAGATGGGAATAACTTTGCTGTGTTTCATCAAGTCAGGGAAGACACCGTTGTCGATACAGAGGTTAAATATTTCACTAAGTATGGGGGCGACATACTCTATAATGGATTCAATGACTTTAACAGAAAAGCCCCATAAATCCTCTGTGTTCTTAAGATTTAGAGTCTTAAATGATCTTTTAATAGTGAAAGCATTTATATATTGAAATTTAAAATGCGGTATTTCCCTACTGAAATTCTCTTTTAGTAATGATACCGCTTGTGCAGAGGATGAATGAAGTGTTTTGGTAACCTCTACAGGGATGTTTGAGAAAAAGGTGTCGAATGCGTTGGCTACTTCTACCTTATCCGAGATGATAACATTATCAATAAGTAGCCGCGGGTCAGCATCTCTCATTTTAGTCTGACCAGTTTCGCAGTTAATAATATTCCAAACAGTTTTTACTTTATTATCGGATTTAGCAATTTTATTACTTATTGATTTCAATTTGGCAAAAATACATACCCTTTTGAATATCTTCGAGTAGTTTCTTACATAAGTGTGAAATGATAGATCAGATGTCAGTGACTTTTCATGGTACAAGTTATATAAGACATCCCTGCTTATCCTTATCCCTTTAGTAGACCATTCATTAAATTTAAACTTGTGAGTTATTTTTATACTCTTTTTTGGACATGCCTTATTGAATTCATGGCAGAGTATACTAAATAGATTATCAAATTTTCTATTTGGATTTTTGGTATTTAAGCTAGAAGAGCATAGTTTATTTAAAACATTATTTTTAAATTTTTGTAAATTTTTTTCTTCATTTAATGGTCTAAGTGTAATTTTTTTATTTGGCGGATTTATTTTATTTAATTTAAAACTAACAAGCTGTCCCTTGTGGTCTGACCTTACACCAGGTATTATGGAAGACTGTTCAATGCTACAGTTAGTGAAAATATTATCTATACATGTACTAGAGAAAGCTGTTATTCTTGTTGGTTCACTAAATAAATATTTTAAATTATATGAATTAAACAATGCTAAGAGCTTTATTTTCTCAGGTGATTTAGTGAGTATATCAATGTTGAAATCACCACAGACATAAACTAATTTATTGGATTTAAGAACTTTAATTAGAATATCTTCCATATTTATTAAAAATGAGGAAAAGTTTGAAGCTGGTGGTCTGTAAACACATAGTATTATATGGCTTTCTATCTCTGCGCATGCTACCTCACATAAGTGATCAACAGAGCAGGAAGTAATGTCTATTCTATCTTTAAATTTTAAGTTGTTTTTAGATAATAATATTGTACCTCCACCCTCTGCTGAAACTCTGTTGAACACACTGGCAACCATAAAATTATTAACATTGAATGACATTTTGTCAGGCTTTAACCAAGTCTCACAGAAACATATTATATCTACTGAATATTTATCAACTAGTAATTCTACATCAAGTATTTTGCCAGAAAAGCGGTTTATGTTCTGATGAAAGAGGATTAAGTTATTGCAACGCTTTTCTGTTGTCATATAATCGAGTTTAAACATTCAATCACAGTATTGTTAGGATAACTAGACAATACTGATTCGTCACTTAACCTAGATTTTGTCATATTATTATCTATGACAATGTTAATATTATATGCTAACAAAGTAGCTATCACATCCTTATATTTATTAGGAAAATACATACATTCCCTCGTCAAATGAAAATTACTAACAAACTTGTTAGTGTCAAAAAACAATAATTTGTCGCTATGACAACATATCAGAGACATTAAATTGTTCAAACTATAAACATAGTTATTTTGTTCTTCCGAAAAACAGTCAGAATAGGGAAGAGCACAAATAATTATATTTTTTAAATCTAATTTTGACAAGGTATTGATACCATTTGCAATGTCACTTTTCATTAAATCAAGGCTATTACCTATTAAAAGAACTAATGTGGTGTCAGCGTCAAATTGATTATTAACAATATTTTTTATTATATAATATGATAGCTGTTATCGGTATTAATTGGTATAGTGAAAAGTTGATGTAATGGCCTACGATATGTTCACCGAGTAGTGTCTGCTGTCTGCAGATTTTAAATGATATATGTACAGTCATATTATGAGACAATTTTAAATGATTTCGCAATGAGCTTGGCATCGAATTGCGAAATCATTTAAATTTATTGAATTCAGTACCGGAGCCCTCCACTGTTTTCGATTTTTATCACTAGCAGTGGCTGCTTTTCATCATACCATTCGGGTCCGCTTGTACTATAGCTTGATTTTTTTAGAAAGGAAAGTTAAATTCAGTGGAGCCAGTTTAAGATTATTAGAAATCTTATTTTTTTTAATAATTTTAAGAATGTGGTTGGATCAAAGTTATGTGAAATGCTTCCACGTGTTTACTTATTTAAAAAAAACTGTATAGATTTTCTATACAGATTACTATTGCAATCTACGCTAACATCAATAAGCTAATTACTAACCAGACGTTAGTTGTAGTGGAATTCCACCTTTAGAAGGTTAATAATAATAATAATAAAAATACTTTATTGCACATGAAATAAAAACAGACATAAAAATACATTAAAATAT
This sequence comes from Anthocharis cardamines, assembly GCA_905404175.1. Classification (NCBI taxonomy): domain Eukaryota; kingdom Metazoa; phylum Arthropoda; class Insecta; order Lepidoptera; family Pieridae; genus Anthocharis; species Anthocharis cardamines. The sequence continues at coordinate 570,724 of FR989972.1, read as the reverse complement.
ACAGTACAAAGGGCGGCCTTATCGCTTAAAATAGCGATTTCTTCCAGACAACCCCGAAGAAAAGTACCAGAAGAATAATATGTAGAGATAAAAATAGGTGGTGCAAATACAGAATTAAAATAAAACAAAAACTAATAAAACGTTACATATAAATTTGAAAAGAATAATAAATAAACACAAACAAAATAACTATAATCAATAAATAACATAACACATCATTTTCTGTTCCTACATAATTTTAAAAAATGATCCTTGATCATTATTTTGAAAGACACTTTAGATTGCGCACTTCTTATGTTTTCTGGCAAAGTGTTCCAGAGCTTAATAGCGCGGACTGTGAAAGAAGAGTGGAAATAATTAGAATGATGTAGCGGAAAGCTTAGAGTAAGATTGTTAGATGATCGAAGATAAAGACTATTTTGGCTAAGGTAAGAGAATTTTTGTTTTAGATACAGAGGAGTTTTCGGGTCAAATAATATGCTATACAGAAGAGAAAGTATATGAGCGTTACGGCGGTGTCGTATTGGCAGCCATTTGAGTTTGTCGCGAAATTCGGAAATATGGTCAAACTTTCGAAGGCCAAAGATAAATCGAATGCAGAGGTTTTGTAAGCGTTCGAGCATATTAAGTTGTTGTTCAGTAAGGTCAGGATAGCAGACGTCACAGTAATCTAGGATTGGGAACAGGAGTGTTTGAGCAAGCGAAACTTTGGTGGAGATAGGTAAGAAGTTTTGCAAACGGCGAAGAGAAGCCGCTGCACCAAACATTTTCTTACGCAATTGTTTGAGTTGTTCATTCCAAGAAAGTGTCTGATCAAAGTAAAGGCCAAGGTTTTTAACATTAGAGCTATAAGGAATAGTTGTGTGATCAAGTTTAACCTTGGGTATATTATCCCAATCTAGTTTGGAGATCATTTTAGAACTGCCAATAATTATAGTCTGGGTCTTCGTTGGGTTTACATGTAAACCATAGTATTTAGTCCAAGCAAGAATAGTATCAAGGTCGGCATTAGTACGCTGGATAGCATCCGACAAACCTGTTATACTTGATTGTGTATAAATTTGCAAATCATCTGCATACATATGGTAGAGAGAAGTTAAGTTTTGAGAAATACTATTAATAAAAATTGAAAAAAGGAGTGGTGACAACACGCTACCCTGAGGAACACCGACAGGAGTAAAACACCATGAAGAGAATACATTATCTACTTTGATACGCTGTCGTCGTCCTTGAAGATAACTTCGAAACCAGTCAACCACTGCTGGAGATATGTTAAGCGAACTAAGCAGACTCAGCATAATGTCATGATCAACGGTGTTGAATGCATTGCTAAAATCTAATAACGTTAAGACTGTGAGCTGCTGATTATCCATTCCTACGCGAATGTCATCTGTAATTTTAATAAGAGCAGAAGCCGTGCTATGACCAGGACGGAAACCGGATTGAAAGGGATTGAAAAGGTCATGTTTGTTGAGGAAAATACATATTTGTTGTTGAACTAGTCGCTCAAGAACCTTGGACAGGAATGGAAGGATGGAAATGGGTCGGTATTCGGAGAATGCTGTTGGATTGGTCTTCTTTGGAAGTGGAATAATGTACGCTTCCTTCCAGGTTGTAGAAAATTTACTGCTGGAGAGAGAAAAATTAAGGATATCGGTGATAATAGGAGCAACGATGTCGAGGATAGGAATAATCATATCACGGCCAATGCTATCACTACCGACAGCCTTCGAGGAAATGGACAAGATGTTCTTCTTAACATCACAGACAGTGACTTGACTAAAAGTAAACGGTGAGAAATTAGGAGTTGGTTGCGCTGAAAGAATGTTCAATGTATGAATTTTATTGTTAGCATCAAAGCAACTGAACTGGAAAAATGTTGATTCAACAAATCAATATTAGTATTACTAGATATGGAGTTATTTAATGGTTTACCAACCCCTAAAGATTTAAGGAACTTCCATACTTTAGCTGGATCGCCGTTTTCGACCGATTTGTGGATGTAGCGACGTTGTGCATCTCTACACATAGTATTGCAGCGATTTCGTATTGCTTTGTACTGTTCAACATTGTGATCAGTGTTGTGTAGTCTCAATTTTGCCTTAGCTCTATTTTTCCTGTTCAAGACTGATTTTATGTCTTCCGTAAGCCATGGAGCAGGAAGATGTTTTAATTTAACTGGCCGAAGTGGAGCATGCTTATCATAGAGCTGGATGATAAGGGAATTAAAAAGATTAACTCTCTCATCAATAGTTTCAGCAGTAGAAATCACCGACCAATCAGTGCTTCCCGCGTCTGTGCACAGCCGATTCTTATCCATTCCTCCAAAGTTACGTTGCCGAATAATTTTTGGTTTTCGTTTAGGTGGGCGCAATTCATAAGATAAGTATAATAGATAAGAATAATGAAACATGTTCCATAGAAGATACTAATATTAGATCAAGAAGTGAAGGAGTTGAATTTGGAAAATTGTGAGTAGCCTTTAATGGAAGGATTTTCAAATTATAGGATTCTACGACCGAATGCAGTTTATTTGATCTATGATCTTTTCTAAGCAAGCATGTATTAAAATCACCCATTATTATAGTGTGATCAAAAGAAGGAGTGAAATTATCAAGAATTTGGTCAAATGAGGAGAAGAAGTTGAATGAACGATCGGGGCAATAAAAGACACCCAACAGGATTTTTGCATGACGTAGGGTAACATTAAGGAGCAAGTGTTCAGGTTCATCACTAAGGGGTGGTTGGGATGAGGTGCTTAGTACGGAAAAAGGAATATGTTCCCGTAAATAAATTGCAACGCCCCCTCCAGTTCAGTTAAGGCGATCATTTCTAATAAGATGAAAGCCAGGAAGCGAGTAAGATGATGAAGATAAACAAGGTTTAAGCCAAGTTTCAGAAATAAGGATAGCTTGAATATTATCTTGACTACTAAATGACGCCAAAAAGTCTGTTAAAGTTTCTTAAGGTTCTTAAGGTTTCTTTCAAAAATAACAATAGATATCTAACTCTTAGACTATAATGTTGGCGGCGGGAAGGAGTTACGTGTAGCTACGAAGCTGGGGACGAAAGGTAATTGATGGGCAGTCAGTAGAGGAGCTGAGATTAATTATATTTATCTTACACTACTCGGGATCACAAGAATTGATCGCGGAAAACATTTGACTCAGTTTCAGATAGTCAGCCTACCAGTGGCGTAGCGTCGGTGTAGACCGCCCGGGGCGATTTTTTTTTGCCGCTCTCTTATATAGGCTGTGGCTTAGCATAGGTAACTAGCACCCGTTGCGGATCCCAAATTTGCCGCCCCCTTATTTTTGCAACTGATTATAAAAATTAGGGCTCTTATTGAATAACAGTAAAATAAAGAGAAACTCTGTTATTAAGGTGAAAAAAGAACGTTGAAGAAGATAATTTTTTACCGTAACCTGTGAAATGCCGCCCCCGTCAAAGTGACGCCCGGGGCGGGGTAAATGGGCGACCTCATTTATGTACCTACCTTATAAAAAATGTTTGCTTGTGAGGCTCTGTTTACGCGTTGCGGAACCGGAAGCAATATCAGATGAGAAGGAAATTCATACGCATGCCCTAAACATTTGCGACTGTATACGATTTTTGTTAAAAATGATGTGGATATATTGCACATACAAACATTATTCTTGCCGTTTTTGCATCGGAATAGGCAAATCATGAATATCTTTGCATACTACTTTCATTACACTCTCGTGGGTACTTTGACCTAGGATTTTTGAAGAATGTCCCAAATCTCGGCTAATTCTGACTCTCCTACTCACATCCGATATAATTTCCTATTGATAGCTACAAAACAAACTAAATAAACAATCCCAATAGTGACGCGTCACAAAAGGAAGCCAGCAAGAAATATTTCAGTCAAGGCCACAAAAAGTTATAAAAAAGGCAAATTATTCTACTAACATAATCATAAGTCACAACTAGTGAACAGCTCATTAAGCAGCATAACGAGGCTCGAGCTGTTCCTGGCCAATAGAAATGACAAGAGAAAGATAAACTTATTGAACGGTTTGTTCGTTGAAGGCCGCCACAATACTGATGGATGGATGATAAGCTAATACAGTGTCAACCGACAAAATGATAAAAATGTAATGTTGATACTTACCAATTACTTTCTTATAGCTGGAGTACATATTTCAAGAGTTGTATATCATTTAAATCGACTAAAAACTAGTGGGCACGAAACCCTAACATGTTTAGAATATTTAAAAATAATGTTCTAAATTCTATTACTTTGCTTGCTACCAAGAAAAGGGATATACATTTAGTGTAAAAATAATTTTTTTTTTTTTTTTTTTTAAACTTTAAACTCATTTCTCTCAAAATGGCAACCATGTGGGTTGACACTGTATTGCTTAACAGCGTCCATATGGCAGTTGCGACTTGCAGTCTCATATACAATAGACTTTGCCCGCGGCATTTTTTTGCGAAAATTATTAAATATATAGTTCGATTCAGTTCACGATGTGTCAAACTACAAATTGGCCGTCCTTTTTGTTTAAATTACAAGTAGCGGAGGGGTCACTTGTAAGAAATAACTAAGTATTTGAAACTTTTAGTAAATTGTTTATTCTATCCGGGGAAAAGGTTTTTGCTGTCAAATTTTAAATTCGAATATCCAAGGTCCAATTATGAAGAACAATTATTTCTGATAATACAAAACAAAAAACTATTTTAATGATAAATAGATTTACTGATTGTAATGAATCATTTTGGTTTAGCTATTTATCATTAACTGTTTACGTTGTTACGGTGACGTGTGGGAATGTTAACTATTTTAATTGACGCTAATTTAGTTTTATCTCTTGTTATTTTTAATGTGACAGCGGTATTTCTAGACATGAGATTACATTTTAATATGAAGGTTAAGAAGTTTTCAATACCTGTAAAGTTACACTTTTTTAATTGTTAGATATCCTTCAAGGATACATTTTGATTCTTTAAAGATGTTGTATATAAATATCAAAAAATAATTTATACTTTATTTTTTATGTCATTTTTATAATCTTATATTTTTTATTCAGTGTTGCAAACTCCTACAAAATGTTCTCCCTAGAACCAACTTCAAATACCCCTAAATATCGATTAAAAACCTCTAATCGGTTTGAGAGGTAATGCCTAATATGAATTAAATAAAAACACATTCAAGTAGTATAAAATAGCTGTTTTATTTATGTGGGTGCATTTTACACATACATTAATTAATGACCCAATAATATCAACGATGATAAGAATGAAATTCGAGTATAGATTGTATAGAATCGGGCGTATTTTCTAAAAAAATCTTGAATAACGCCCCCTAAATAAATTTCACCCCCAAAAAAGCCCCTGGACATCTTTATTCCCCCTAAATTTTGGGGAAAACTCCCAAGTTGGCATCAATGTTATTATTGCCTTATAAAATTTTACACCACCGATTTTTTTTATTTACACCACAATTTTCAACTATCGAAATACGTTTTTTTTGATAAGTTAGAGTCACAAAAGATATGTCTGTTACTCACTAACTAGTAGTTAAGAAATCTTTACTTTGAATTCAAAATGGAAATGCAAAAGGACAAAATTATGAGGATATCTTTAAATGAGGCGAAATAGCAAAACGATAATTATGATTTAGGTATATAATTGATGTCAGATTTTATCGTCCTAAAGTATACTTTTCTACAAAAACGGATCCATAAATCATAATAACCTCCTGTGAAAAAATCAAGATATAAAAACATTTAGTTTGCATACAGAGTTATAAAGAAAATTGATATTTATTTGTCGTACTGAATTGCAAACACAACAAGATATGATGGATGCTGTTTTGAAAGCATTTTTCTTAAACATAACAATTTTGTTTTTTGATGAATCGACTAATTAATGTAGTTATTAATGACTCTGTAGTAGCCAGAGTTTTTTTTAAAGTTAGATATCGACAGACGAGCATGAGGTTCACTTGATGGTCAGGTCAGGTCACTTGAACATCAGTCAATGATGCGCTGTCGACCTACTTTTTACTTCGAGTATTCGGAAATCCATGGACTGGAACCCAAAACGCGCAATGTGCACTTCAGGGTTTTTCCATCTATGAACGGTGGTTCGTTACCCGGCCGGAATTTCGATATTCCTCCCAATCATCAATGCCCGATGTTACCAGACGTGGGGAAAACATGCATACAGAAAACTATAAACATGTTGTCCCGGTGGGATTCGAACCCACGACCATGATGTGATGTTCTACCGAACGCGCCAACGAGCCCGACAATCGAGAGTTTTGGGATAATCGTAAACACGTGTCAATGGGCATCGAAGTCGCGACTCGCGACCCATCGGAACTTTATGTTACAAAAAGCCCTTTGTTATATTAATTGATAAGAAATATAGAATATTATTTGCTAGATTTACTTATACTGAAATGGTTTATATTACCGTATGAGGGTGTACCATTTTAGTTAAAGTATTTGTTAGATCTTGTTTTGTAAATTATTTATTGTTATTAAATAAATACATTATCAAAATAGAATATAAGTGTATAGATTCTAGTGGTATTTTACCAGAGAAATAGTATTATTTCGGGATTATATAGGCTATTTTTATATAAGAAAATATCTCAAGTTTTTGCAAACCCGTCTTTCATTGTCGGATATGTCATAAGATGTTACAATAACCTGTGGTAGTGGTTCATTCAAACGAAGTTTCAACTTACCTCTTTCGCTATTTCCGACGTTTTTATAATAGTTCGAGAGCTACCTCTCTTATTGTTTCAATAAACGTGAATTGCGTTATTTCTGTGTTTGTTTTACTGATTATTTTTCTTTAGAGCCTACTGACTTCACCTACCAGTGATCACATTTATTTAGATTCGTAGGTGAAAATTTTTCTTTAGAGGTGATACATTTTCTGGAGAAAACAGAAACTGATCATTTTTCTTTAGAGGCCAGTAGATGATTATTCTTCCGAGTTCTATTAGAAATTAGACCATCCTTTTTTTTGTGCGCTGATCGGATCAGGACTTAATCCCTTTAATATTAATTCAATCAATCATGAGAATATACTAAATTTGATATTTCTATTTAATCATAATTTATGACATTAGTAATTTTAAAATATATATGTGGGATTTAGATGATGATTGAGAACGAAACTTCACTTTTAACCATGTTTATTATTATGTAAAACAGTACACCAACGTCTTACATCTTTTCGTGTTACAGCTTATTCTTCAATTCTCCTTTAACATTTGACTTGACACTACTAATCTCAAATCTGACATCTTACATTTAAAAAGAAACTAATAACAAAACTTATTATTTAATATTATTCCACATATATACATATATATGTCTGTAATATTTTGTTGGTGTTTGGAATTATAAAACCGTAGAACAGGTTTTTATTAAATTCGTTCTGCGGTTTACGATCTTTTATAATTTACGACGTGTAACACATTTAAAAATAATCTAAAATAAAAACGTTTCTACTTATTACCACTACGAAAACAGTTCTTTGAACTCCAATTTCCAAGAAATAAAAACGTTAAAATATTGTTTACTATCAATTTAATAAGTCAAACTGCCGCTTAGATTTTTATGATGAGGCTAGCACACACGCCCCGGCTTCACACGGGTACAATGTAAAAATACAAAAAAAATGAAAAAGCCTATGTTACTCGCTGATAATGTAGCTTTTTATTGGTGAAAGAATTTTTAAAATCGATCCAGTAGTTTTTGAGTTTATTCATAACATACAAAAAATCAAAAATACAAATCTTTCCTCTTTATAATATTACTATAGACTATAGATAGATATAGACCATAGATAAATACGTGTATTAGTAGATTCAGCTCCTGGTCTATCGAAGTTCAAGGCCCTCTCGGATCAGATGACATCCATCATGCGACTGACAGACGGCTAAAAGGTCCCACATCTGAGGAAATGGCTTCTAGATTGATCCCGAATCGAAAATAACTCCGCTGAATATTTGATTTAAAAATACATCATCTAAATATAGAGAGCTTATTTTTGCAGGAAAGTATTGAATACATTTTCAAAGCAAAGTTTTAAATTATTTTCAGTAATTTCTGTGTTATGTAACAAAACTTTTGATAGAATATAAATAGTAACTATAGTTGTAAGTGGTGGTCCTTTGGTGAGTACTGGGCATGGGACAAACATATTTCTGTGTCTGTTTCAGTGATATATATTTGCTGATAAGTGATTCGAATCAGTGACCCATCGGAACGCAAGGCAACTGTACCTAACGCGCCAAGGAGCTTGTCAGCCGTATTAATTAGGTAAAATTATTAGGTCATTTACGAAGATGTTCTCCAAGATATGTATTAGACTCAAACAGATTATGTATGTTGGTCGATTTACAAGCTTTTATAAAAATATTGTAAATTTAATCTTTACTAATATTATAAACAGGAAAGATTTGTATTTTTGTATGTAATGAATAAGCTCAAAAACTACTGGACCAATTTTTGTTATTCTAACATACAACATAAAGAAAAAGGAAACCCCGAGTATTCACTTTAAATACTCAATGGCACTGTATGGAGTCGTATTTGACGTATAATAATAAAATTAAAAGCTCTTCGTTACATTTCGACATTCATTAAAGTGATTGAGGAGTAAAAATATGGATGGATGTCGACATTGATCAATGACGTACACGCAATATTGACTGATGTGTTATAACAAACACAATATTTATTTTACCTTAGTGTTTATAAATGTTAGTATATTCTCAATATTTAGAATTAATGTTTTGATTTTTGAGAAGAATTGTTAATTTTTTTTTTGTTTTTTTTTCCCTAAATTGTAGAATATTTTACGACGACGAAAGACTTGCGAGAAGGTATCGTCAATCTATATCAATATTATAAAGAGGAATGATTTGTTTGTTTGTTACGATTTAACTCAAAAACTACTGGACCGATTTAATAAAATTCTTTCACCAATAGAAAGCTACATTATCGTCTATAACATAGGCTATAAATTTATTTTTGTATAGTACGTCTACATTGCACCCGTGCGAAGCCGGGGTGGATCGCTAGTCTGTCATATGTATGAGAAATCAGTTGGAATTGCATACAAATGACAGGTCCTCTATTTGAATACTTTTGACGGTCTCTTTGGCGCGTTTGTTAGAAACTAGAACACCTGCCATGCGCTCCGATGGGTCGTGGGTTCGATTCCCACCAGGACGACATGTTTATCACGACACTCAACCGCTGCCGCTCCGTACCGTTTGAAAGTTTGTGTTAAAGGCAGGTTTAAACTGTTCTTCTTGGTTATCCAAGCATAATTGGAGGAATTATCGCGCAATAACTTAGGTATATATTAATTAAGATATTGTTAGAAAAAAACTCGTGCCACCTTTCACCCCTCCCTGAGCTATTGAAAATCAGTGTTGGGGTAAATCCACCTTCGACATATGGGTAAATCCACCTTCGACATATACCAAGTTGCTCGTTTCTAATTAATTATTGCAGTAACAATTATACATATATCTTTTGTTTTATTTTGGCAATTTTTCTGAATGAACTTTTTCTATTTCTATTGCATCAAGAGCCCGTCACATGACGGATTTATATCGAGTATCATCTCCGATATAAATATTATCTTCGATCGTCAAAGCATCGGATGTGAAGCAATCCCTTCATCAAGGGTAAATCCTGTTTAATGTATTGAAAATAGAATTATTTCTTTAAAGTTGGCCTAGATTTCTGTTTGTCCCTTGCGTTTTGTTGAGAAATTAGTCCGTAAAATTTTGTGTTGATATACTAAAGCGATTGTAAAAATATTTTACTTATAGAAGGCTAGGCTTCTAATATATATTTTCTGCCTCGCATACTTGTCACCAGAGGTATTTCCGAACGGATATTACTCAGGGACTTTCAACAAAACGCCCTACTCTTTTCAAAGCCGGTAACGTACCTGCCTATCCTCCGGTGTTGCAGATATCTAAGGTCTCTAAGATATTCTATCTCACGAAGGCTGTTTGGCTATGAATGTTGTCAAGCGTGTACATATATATACCTACATTGTTTTTGTGTGCGCAATGTTTAGCACTCCCGAGAATACGCACACTCAAAAAATATATTGTATGTGCACTCCTTACAACATTCATAGCCATACGGACTTCGTGAGTTAGAATATTTATAACTGGCAACATGCCCCGGCTTCGTATGGGTGCAATATTAGTATTATACAAAAAAAACCTTGATAATGTAGCTTTCTATTGCTGAAGGAATTTTAATGTCCAGTTCTTTTCGAGTTAAATCGTAACAAACAAACAAATATTGCCTCTTTATAATATTAGTTTAGACCACAATATACTATCAGGAGAGTCACAACTCACAGCCCGTTTGCCCCTATCCCATAATAAAAATACTTATAAACCTGTTATGCAAAATTATAAATATTCTAAATTCATAGTACAATAAAATAAAGAAAATAGGTTTATAGTAGAATTTTGAAAAATAAACCTAACTTTTCAAGTTATTTTTATAAATTTCGTAAATAAGTGTTTCGCAAGTTCAATTCAACAATTTCGTAATATTTAGACGACATCGGATGTCTCTTTGATCCGTGGCTGTATGTTCGTCTGTCGATACCTCAGTCCTCGTCTGATTGATCTCTGTTTGGAGACCATGAGTTTGTGTTTCTGTAGAGATTTATCACTTTATATTAAAACAAAATCGTTATGTGAGATCTTGCTATTGGACAGCACTGAACTTTAGTAGAAAATAAAGTAAATATAAATAGATTAATATAGGTGTAACCCTAACACAATAATAGTAACACGCCCCGGCTTCGCACGGGTGCAATGTAGATGTAGGGGAGAGAGGGGCTAGTTGTAACATTTTTTCCTTCTTTCGATGTAGTGACTAAACTATTGAGTATTTTCATTTAAAAGTGCTTTTAAACGAGTAATCATATATTTGAAAATATGTTCCCAAAATAATTTTTCCTGAATCTATAATCAATTTATATTTATAGCACTTTTTGTGGAAAAAGTCGCTTGTTACAACTTACCCCGTTTTTGGGGCAAGTTGTAACTAGTACGGGGCAAGTAGTAACATCATATTAAAACAACAGGTTACATTGTTTAAGGCCTGTATTATAAAAATAACAAAAAATAATAAGAAAATGGTATTTCTTATGAACTAATGATGTAAATACTTATCTTTTTCTTTAACAACGATAGTTATATTTTGACTTGTATAGTATATACTTAGGTTAATTAAACTTATTAATAAACTTAATTATTAGTGAAAACTAATTTCATAAATTGCATTTATAATCCACATAAAACTATTTTTTTTATAACAATTCTTTATATTTTTGTATTTACTAAACTATGGCAAGCTACGTGAGCTTCAAAAAATAAAAACATCTAACATTATTTTTGGTCAAAAGTTTAAAGAAATTATCTCAATCAAATTGTTTGATTCCCTAACATTCGCTGCTGTTAAGCAGTAAATAGTTATATTTTATACATCTTACTATATCACAATAAACATTGCAATAAGTAAAGCTTACTTCGTAAAATAGTAGGAAAAAAATTAACGCAATTACTTATTTCAGTCTTTATCAAATTCACAATTAATACAAATGTACAAAATAGGATCACCTCTTACACATTTAACGTGTGACCACAGTTTACAGATCTTACAATCGACCCAATCTTCTTTGTCTGATATGGTTATACTTTCTTCTCCGAAAATCAAACACAACTAACTACTTTTCTTCTTCAGAATCTGAGTCTTCATTGAAATCTTTTTTCTTCACTTTATCAATCTTGGTCTTTTCAGGTCTATTCGACTTTGCTTTACTTTTGCCCTTTCCCGTATCTTTGTTTTTTGCTTTACCTTCTTGTGTCTGTTTTTTGATCAAATTCTTTCTCTGGAGTTTCAGTCAAAATAGCTGACCCTTTGAATTTTGATCTTTGAAAGTGAAATACCGGTATTTTGGATACCTGAAGGGCCTGGGACGGGTTCAGGGTGTATTTTGTGGGTATAACCAACAGTAATTGTTCTTCTTTTTAATGTATCTGACCAATGATACGTGACACAGCTCAAACAATGCAGCAGCCTCACGATTTTTTTGCTATTGTTAATACTTCTTTTACAGCTTGTTCATAGACCTCTTGAGACTTTGACGCCCGTTCTGACTACCTTTTATAATCCTGCATCTTAAAATATAACGATTAACTTAACAAATAACATACAAACCTGGAAAAGTAAGAGCGAATGCAAAATGTGCAGCCTTAGCGCCTGTTACAACTTGCCCCACAATTTTGTTACAACTAGCCCCAACCGAAATTATGAACAATTATATTTATTTAAAAAAATATGATTGGCTCGGGTTATGCGAAAGTACTATCATACGATAGTTTAATAAATGCGTAACAAAAATTAATAGAAACATTTTTCAATTAGATTCAGTATGATCTTGTAATCAAATTTTACGAACTCATATTTTTTATGTTTCGTGCCAAAAAACAGTACTCCTGCTGAAAACCGGTCACTAAGCCTTTCCGCACTATATTGGCTGCATTTATGTCGTAGGTCCTATCTTAAAGAGCACGTTGAGTTCAAAATCGGAACAAAATATTTGAAACCGGCTAAGTTATTAAGCTGTTACTACTTACCTCTGTTACAACAAGCCCCTGTCTCCCCTACTATAACAAAAAAGCCTATGTTACTCGCTGATAATATAGCTTTCTGTTGGTGAAAGAATTTTTAAAATCGGTCGAGTAGTTTTTGAGTTAAATCGTAACATACAAACAAACAAATCTTTCCTCTTTATAATAATAGTAAAGATAATTACATAAGCAAAGACTAACCTTTCATATTTGTGTATTTATTTTTAAATAACTTCAACCTTCAACCGAACACATACGTGAAATAGTTTACTATTTACTATTCAACTATTATTTATTACACCCTAAATATTTGGACGGTGATATATAACGTTTAATTCTATTTTAAATGGACACAAAATAATAAAATTTCAAAAGAGATATGTATCATTTAAATCGTTTTAATAGCAAAAATATTGAAAAAACTAGTAGTCACGATCACGAAACCCTAAAATGTTAAGAATATTTAAATAAAATACTGTATACCGGATTAAAACGCGATTTATTATTTATATTGTTTAAATTATTTATCCCGACGTTTCGGATGCTTTTCAGCAACCGTGGTCGCGGGGAGACAGAAAGATGACAGTTGTCTGATTTTTGAAATGTCACAAAGTTGCCATATTAACGCCATCTATAAATAATAAATCGCGTTTTAATCCGGTATACAGTATTTTATTTAAATGTGTGATACTCGCGTAAATAAAATACAATATTATGTTAAGAATATTTAACAATAACGCACTAAATTCTATTACTTTGATTGCTACCAAGAAAAACGATATACATTTGGTGTAATAATAATAATTACAAAAAAATCTATTATATCTGTTATTTTTTAAAAGACATTTAGTAAAACCTAATTAAAACTTCAAACTCAATTTTCTCAAAATGGCAACTATGTGGGTTGTCACTGTATTGCATAACAGCGTCCAATTATAACCACGTTACGTTCAGGAATAGTGTGTAAAATACCAATTTGCCATTTAAATTCATTATATAAGTGTACATTTAACTGAAAAATGGCGAATATGAATATATAGGTAGAGTTTTAGTGAAATTTCCATACATAAAAAGTAAATATTTAAAGTTATTTTCAAGTATTCACAACACCTAATAACAACAGCCGTGTGTTGTGTGGATTTGTGAAGCAAAAGGGTGATGACTCAGCTTTTGCTGCTTTTACCAGATAAAATAAACACAGCGCTGATTTTCAGTCACTTTCGGAGCACATATATTTTCATGTAAACATTAAATATGGCACAAATTGCACTTAAAACACCAAAACAAAATTAATAAAAAAATTTACTCGATTCGGATCTGAAATTTTCAATTTTAACTGCAATCAATTTACCTACCCTTCATATGACTTCTTTTTTTTATTCCAGACTAGCAATCTACGTATTGTACTATCAAGTCTTAAGGCATGATGCCATTTTCTTGCACATACGAGAGCAATAATTGACATCCAAGAATTTTAAGCAACTGTTTACACGCGGATATTATATGCTGTTTAAATCAAGAAAAGTATTGACATAAAACTTGTATGACAGATCGAGAATGTTACGTGTTGTTTAGATCATGCGAGTCATTTATTGCTTCATTTTAATTGTATACAAAAGGCAAAGAAACTTGCATCGTGTAATTATGTTGACATTGTAAGAGAACTTACATAAAGAAATCAAATAGCACGTTATATTGTTTTAAAAAAATAATCTTCTAAGGTGGTAGGAGTAGGTTATAATAATTATGAACAGTTACTTTCATTATTTAAACTCTACTAAGTATTATATTATACACCATCCATTATTTAAAGCCTGGACGCTTATTTTTAACGTCGTGACTGAAAATAAGTAATAAAGATAATATTGTCTTTTATTAACGCGAGTATCACACATTTAAATAAAATACTGTATACCACAATATATAAACAATATAAATAATAAATCGCGTTTTAATCCGGTATACAGTATTTTATTTAAAAGTAATAAAGATTTTAGTACTATTTTGCTGAGTCAACAAATACGCAGATTGTCTGTGAGTAAATATAATATTAAGATGCAAGGAATTTAAAAATCTAATAAGTATATTTATCGAGTCTTGAGTTCATGTCTTCATTGTTGTTGGGACCCGATGGTATCCGATTACATAGTCCGTTCACACAAAATCAACTTGCTCTATTGCTAGATACAACAGACGTGCACTGTTCTGATGAACCAACAACTGTTTACTACTCAGTAATACACCTGATGAATAGTACACTGCGATACAAGACTACTGGCCTGGATATGGGCGTTTTCTTATTAAAATCATTTCAAAAACCTTTATTTTTAGGTAATTTGTCTTTATTAGTCTTAGTAGTTAATTTGACGGGCTACCTTGCACATCGATGGGTCGCGGGTTCGAATCCCAACGGTACGACTTATTTATAATTTTTCTGTAAGCATGTTTTTTTATATCAGATATCGACAGACGAGCTCGAGGTTCACTTGATGGTACTTGATACCTCAGCCACAGAACATCAGTCAGTGATGCGCGGTCGACCTCTTTTTTAGTTATTCTCATGTATGGTCACGAGCATTAAAAGGAGGGGAAGAATACGATTTTACGATTAAAGTTTAATACATGCTAGGCTTTACCAATAATTATGGGATGGTTAAGTTAGGTTAAAAACAGAGTGTTTGAGAGTAATCGCTGTTTATAGAATATTTCGGACTTTGTAAATAAGAATAACTACCTATATGTCAGTATTTACCGTAGACTGAGTTGTTAGAGTACCATAAACAAAACCTACGATTTACCTAAGACTGTATCGTCAAAGATAAACCAAGAGTGTTAAGGCAACTACAAAATGTTCCACTGGTCGTCGCAACACAAATAAATGTCGTTTGTCTGTCACAACAGGGGGAGGATTAGCTTAATCCGAGAGTCCTCATATTTATGGAGAGACAGCGTCCGCGTCGCCAACTGTTTTGAAATACGTATCAAATTTTATATGGGATCTATTATTCTATTTTGATGTGTTGTCATTCTTTTTTGTTACGTAACTGTAGTTTTCCATAATATGCAGATTGGGAAGTTGAAACTTTTGTTGATAATAGAATTGAAAGTAAGTTTACTCACAGAATAATCCCCTTAAATATGTATTTCAAATGGACAAAATTGATTACGGAGTGATGTCCAAGAGACAACAGAAGCAGGGAAAGGCAATTTAAACGATGGGACGACGATATACGAAAAGTGGCGGGTCCTGAATGGATCCGCATCGCAAGGGACAGGACAAAGTGGAAAACATTGGAGGATGCCTTTGTCGAAAGACAAGCTGTTTCACCGTTTGCCGATATATACTGGGTGGCGCAAAAGTAAAGACCCTATTTGGTTCAGCTATTTCTAAATTAGAAAACTAGATTTAGGTTTTTTTAAATGTATATTTGTGCCATTAAATTTCGTACCATTAGGATTTATAGATGATATCATTTAAATGGTGACCTCCAGAGTTGATGCACATTTGAGCCCTATTTATGACATTTTAGGTTTTAGGTAGGTTAATAGGTTTTTAGTAGGTTTTTTTTAAGGTCCTTAAGTCTTTAACTTTTAAGAAATGTCGCTGGTGACAACTGTCGTAGCAAACCCCCTTTTTATTGGTGAACCACAGTAAGACGCGTAAAGCTGTCAAGGTCAATAGCAAGGTTCCTTCCAAAAAAAGGTTAGACGTGATCGGGGTCTCAATAGCCCCATAATTTCGATGCATCACAGCCTCTGTCCCGGTGTGATCTTGTATGAAGTCTTGGGATGAATGAAGAACATGATTAGTGGATGAAAGATTCTTATTTTTCACGATATACATATACCTATATAAGAAATCTCTGTATGGGAATTTCTCTCTGGATATTTTTATAAAACGCCAAAAATAATTTGGTTCTTTTTTACTGCATCTTTTTAAACTTATTGTTTGTCTTAAAAAAAAATCTGTTAGAGATTTGAATTTAAACTGTTTTAAATTCTTGTTATGCTAATAGAATAGATATGCAAAAAAATATAACATTTATCTAGGAATTTTCGTTAACAAAAAAATTACCGTATACGTAACCGTAAAAAATACAACATATATTTAAAATATTATTGAAATCATGACGACATATGTATGACCCAGTATTTCATAATACGGACTAATATTACTCATTGAGCCGACTATTCATTACATTTGTATTCTCCACGTACTTTCTCAACGCATATTAATAGTGTACAATATTTAATTTTAAATTATCTCCTATTTCTGGGTGAGATCTATGAATAAACTTATTCAAATATTAAAAAGTGAAACTTCACTTTTTAACCAAACAACCAAAGATATCTATACAAATTACGAATGCGAAGAGTCACTGAATGGGTAAGAATGAAAGAAGAAAGAAAGACTTTTCAATATTACAAAAGCTGATATTCAACACAGTATCTTGAATTCACTCTATACGTAGAATGTATAGTGTGAGGAATTCCATAAATATGCACAAATAAATGGCAATGAAAAAGATTTAAATTTTAAGAATGAAAATAAACACTATTATATTTGTACCTTATTTGGACGCTGTTAAGCAATACAGTGTCAACGCACACGGTTGCCATTTTGAGAAAATTGAGTTTGAAGTTTTAATTAGGTTTCATAAGGTTTCTTTTAAAAAATAACTGAAATAATAGTTTTTTTGTAATTATTATTATTAGACTAAATATATGTTGTTTTTCTTGTTAGCAATCAAAGTAATTGAATTTAATGCATTATTATTAAATATTTTAAACATATTAGTGCTCGCTAGTTTTAAACATTTTAGGTTTTCGTGCTCGCTAGTTTTTTCAATATTTTTGCTATTAAAACGATTTAAATGGTACATATCTCTTTTGAAATATGTTTTATTACATTTCTTTTAAAAAATAACAAAAATAATAGTTTTTTTTTTGTAATTATTATAATTATTACACTAAATGTACCTAATTCGTTTTTCTTGGTAGCAATCAAAGTAATAGAATTTAGTCCACTATTGTTAAATATTCTAAACATGTTAGGGTTTCGTGCCCACTAGTTTTTCAATATTTTTGCTATTAAAACGATTTAAATGATATATATTCTCTTTGAAATATGTACTCCAGCTCATAAGGAAGCATTGATTGATTGATGATTTACATTTTTGTAATTTTGTGGGTTGACACTGTATTGCTTAACAGCGTCCATTTAAGTGTTCCACGTGTTGTTTTTTTCCTATAAGAATTATAATTATCATTGATTGTTGATCGAATATAATTATATTATAAGAGGAACTTGTTGACAGCTATCAAAGCACCTATTGAAGCCACGCTCATAGCAAACGGTTCATTGCTAATATCGTCTCGGCCAAGCTCACACCTGTTGCACGGAGCAAATCTGTGTCACGATTAACATTGCGGACAATTATAAACATTTATTTATACGGTTCCTCAGTGCGTTCGTCAACACTTTAGCGATTTATTGACGATTAAATTTTATTGGACGAAAGAACTAACGATGTTACATGATATAGCAGCTCGTGTTTAGTGGGACTAATGAGCTTTGGAAGAGACTCGCCTCTTTGTTCTTTTTGTTTCTTTTTTTTATGACAGATATCGACAGACGAGCATGAGGTTCACTTGATGGTAGGTGATACCCCAGCCACAGAACATCAATCAATGATGCGCCGTCGACCTACTTTTTACTTTGAGCATTCGGAAATCCATAGACTGAAACCGAAACGCACAATATGCACTTCACGGTTTTTCCATCTATGAACGATACTGACTCTAAGCAAACAATTAATTACAAATGAAAAAAAAATACTCCAAATATTCAGTAACAGCGAGTTTGTTACCACGTTTGTTGTAAAGCACACGAAACGGATATAAACAAAATATTGGATTAATAGTATTAAATACGGTTACAGATTTTTTTCATCATTGTTTTTGGCATATATATGGCCTTTAAAACTAACCTGACTTTAAGAGTTTTTTTATTATTTTTTTTATCGAAATGTCTGATACAAAAATACTTGTACAATAGTCAACACTGGGTGACCAAAATGCCTTTACTTTTGTTGATTTAGCAGACTGAAAATTTTCACGTCTCTAATATTTTTATTTATTTAAAGTAACAATTATTAACAATAAAGCCTTGGAATGGCAACTACAGCTACTACTACAATACAATTTAAGAAATGATGGCTAAAACAAATCATAATAATTAAATTTCATACAGCCAATAAGTATACTGCGCATGTCATAATTTCTTTGAAGGAGTAGAAATAGTTTGCTTACGCATAATAAATATATTTACATAATGACGATAATAAATAAAATAATAGCAATCGAATCAGCCCACTAATGCAGTAAACAACGAATTCGCGCCTCTATTAATTTTATTTGACACATTTTTAAACTTTTTTTAAATTATTATAAAAATAATTACATTTATTTATACAGTGAGTGAAACATAATATACCAAAATAAATTACGATATAAATCAAATAAACAAATAAAAGCCCGCCAAATTGTATAATTCGTTACGATAACGCACTTAGGTACATCGCAAACAATAATTTGTTGAAAAATAATGGGAGTTCACGCTTTGATGTATGAAAATGTATCGTCATACGCCTCGTTCAAAGTTATTTAAGTGACACACTTATTCAAACAAGAATATATCACACGAGTATATTTATTCTCGGTAATATTTTTAATATACAGAATTGTATTTCCTATGTCTTAGTTCTTTAAAACAGCGATGTTTTGATTTGTGCGCTCTTTATTAAGAATAAATAAATTAGAGCCGATCTGTATATATAACAAAACAATCTTTAACATAATATTGTTCATACAAGAGCAATATTTGTATGCCATAATTGCAAGTTGTTGTAATAAATAATTGACATGCAGTAATTGAAGGCAACTTTTTAGACATTCAATAATTTTCTTGGTGTAAACAGTACATAATATTAGTGCTGTTTACACCAAGAAAAGTATTGAAACAATGTTACGTGTTGTTTAGACCATGCAAGTCATTAATTGCTTTAATTTAATTGTATGCAACAGGCAAGAAACTTGCATCGTGTAATGGGCCTTTATATACTTTGCAAAATTATAATCAGGTATTGGAATCTTTATTCTAATACAGAAGTGTCAACGGATATACGCGAGAGTATAACAGACTATCTCTGAAATCGTAACAAACCCATTCAGATAATGATTCAGCGCAGTGTTACTGACAGACCGACAAACCGACGAGCGGGCTTGAGGAAAAGTGCTATTATGAATTAACTGTTTACACGAAATTACGATTCAGCTTATTTTACCTGTTTTGTGAACAATTACGAATCTCTTTTCTTTATAATATTTTTCGACAACAGATTTTTTCAAATTTAGATATTGACGAGTGTGAATGCGCGAAGTTAAAATTAGGTCGATAGCGTGTCATTGGCTGATGTTCTGTGGCATCGCCTACCATCAAGTGAACCTCATGCTCGTATGTCGATATCTAACAAAAAAAAATTGAAATGCGCAATTTGCATTTCATTAGTTTTCATCTATGAAAGCCGTAGGTGGTTCGTAAGCCAGTCGGAATTTCGATATTTCTCCCTCCCGTTTATGCTGGAAATGACCCTGTACGAGAGACATGTTTAAAATAAATATAAATATGTCGTCCACGCGGGATACGAATCCACGACCCATTTGAGTAGCCATAAGTGTTCTACCGAAAGCACCAACGATTCCATCAAATATTGGCTTTACATGACCAGAATAATAATATCATAGATCACTAATAATAATAATTTTCCATATGGGTTAAAATTCTTACCATAAAGGCCGCAAGGCATTCTTTAGACCTCTGCACTGGTGTTGCGAATGCCTATGAGCGACGGTAATGGCTTACCAGGTGAGCCACCTTTGTCTGCTCTAATATAATAAAAAAAGTAATACAAATGGTTTGTAATAACAAGTTTTTCTATGTATTTATTCTATCAGCTATCTATGACTATTTGTGATGACATATCAAAGGAATATATAAGCTCGTTGGATGCATTGTATTGTCAATGAGTTCCTGTGAGCACTGTCCGGCTCGAACGTACCAGGAAAACATGAAATTGCATCGTTATCCGTAAATTCGTATGCATAATTTCAGCTTAATTAAATTTGAGACCGAAATAGGTGAATCTAATACCACGCATATAATTTCGAAGTCAACAACCACTTTAGGTAGGACTTGGATTCGTGTATTGTGATGTTAGTTATTTTGACTATGTATTTGCGTGTTGTTCTCACGAGGATGTAAGTGTGTGCTCCTATTTCACCATGCCTACTGCTGATAGAGGACAAACCTTCGTTTTTTATATTTTTTTTTCTCCTGTATATATATTTTTATTATTATAGTTAATTACTTATACAATAGATGTCATGTGGAACATGGTGTAATGGTTGTAGCTCCCTACAAACCTTTTTTTAAAACAAAAAACTTGGTGATTAAAAAGAGTGGCAGAGAGTTTATTGCCAGTTCTCGTCCGTTCTACGCCCTTGATTTGAGAACTGGCAGCATTTAATATGTATTTTTTTCATGACTTACAAATTTTGATTATTTTTTTACAAAATATTTGTAAGAAGCTGCAACCATTACACCATGTTCCACATGTATTTACCCAGAACCAAAATGGCTGTTGATTCAGTACCGAAGCCTTGCGAAAATCTTGACACCAACTTAGCCGATTTTATACTTCTTTTTCACATTCACGTTAGGACTATAATCATTTTATAAGATCATAAAATATTTGTCTAGTATTTTTTTTAAATGTGTTTAAAATGCCAGTGCGCGAATACTGAACTATAAATAAACTACAACGATGACACACGGAGTTATCGTGATTTTAGGAAATGACTCCGGCGTTCCCACGGCGCGGCGCGGCGGAGGAAAAAATAATTCCAATAATATTATTATCAGTGCTTTATTTTTAACGCAGTGACAATGTTAGCATTCTTGGTTTAATTTTAAATATGTTTAACCATTGACATAGTTTTTAACAGCAATCCGAAATTATCTCTTTGTCTACATACATACATACATATATATCACGCCTCTTTCCCATTGGGGTAGGCAGAGATCACGGAATTCCATATGCTCCGATCCATACATACCACTTTCGCTTCTTCTACTTTCATCAATGCTTTCATACACACTCGACGGTTACGAGTACTTTTGATCTGGCCCTTTTGCAGAACGTCCCCGATCTGATCGAGGTACGTTCGCCTAGGTCGACCACTCCCGACTCTCCCACTCACACCAGTTTCATAAATCTTTTTCGTTTCCCTACTTTCATCCATCCTTTCTACATGCCCAAACCACCTCAACATACCTTTCTCAATTCTCTTCACTACATCGTCTTTTACTCCACAACGCTCTCGAATTTCGCCATTTCTTAATCTATCTTTCAGAGTTACACCACACATACTTCTCAAGGCCCTCATTTGTCTAATCTACCATTAATATAAAAAGTAATTTGATTACTTAGGAGATGAAACTAGTAAACTGATTTGAAAAAAAAAATCACTAAATAGTCATAATTCAGTTTTCAATTCAATATTTCTAAATAAAGACCAAAGAAAATGCTCCTACTTGGGACTATATTGAATAAGAAATATTCATTAGACACATATAAATTACATTCTGAATAATTAATATTAAACCTAACTTAAATGCCGATGCTCAGCTTGTGCTGTAAACCAGTACTGGCGCTGATTTTCAGCACCTGCCTGAGTAACTGTTGGTGTGCCAGTAAACACAAAATATTGGAATGAGCTGATCAAATAGTTGATTTCTTG
Organism: Anthocharis cardamines; assembly: GCA_905404175.1. NCBI lineage: Eukaryota > Metazoa > Arthropoda > Insecta > Lepidoptera > Pieridae > Anthocharis > Anthocharis cardamines. The sequence continues at coordinate 548,193 of FR989972.1, read as the reverse complement.
AAGAAGTTATTGTTATAGACTTTAAATACTTAATAAATGAAAGCTATCTATAAGTGCTTTGTTACTGAAGTTTTGTTTTGTTTTCTTTCTTTTTTTCACTCTTGAATATATATTATTTTCCTAAACTTTGAACTAGTTTGAACCAGCTCCACCAACACTAGAACTGATGTACTACAATAACATGTAGATCTATATAATACTATCATCAATACTTTGCGCGGCGCATGCGATGAAAGAAATTTTATAGCTAAATTTTTTAGACATTGGGTTGGTTTTAGTAAGGATTTCTAAGTATCTCTATTTTTTCTAGTAATAAATATAGCCTATGTTACTCAGTGTTCATGTACCTTTCTAACGGCAAAAGTTTTTTTAAATCGGTCCAGTAGTTTTTAAGTTTATTCGTTACATCCAAAAATACAAATATTTCCCTGTTTATCTTCTATCTAATATATAAAATTCTCGTGTCACAGTTTTCGTTGCCATACTCCTCCGAAAGGGGTTGACCGATTTTGATGAAATTTTTTGTGCTTATCCGGTATCTATGAGAATCGGCCAACATCTATTTTTCATCCCCCTAAATGTTAGGGGTAGTCCACCCCTAAATTTATTTTTTTAATTTTTGGACGAAATTTTTTGTTTTTATTTTTTTACAATGTGGCATTAAAAAATACATACAACCCCTGATTTTTTGTCAAAAAATCTAGACCCGTGCGAAGCCGGGGCGAGTCGCTAGTATTACTTTAGATTATTTCTTTGCAGTGTCGCGCGTGTCGCTGCAAATGCTACGCTTCATTAAGCCATGCTATGTTGATAATTGAATGTTTTATTAAATTCATATTATAATGTATACAATATAATATCAAGGTTTTATTGGACTAGCTGCCAATACAACCTTAAGCCCTTTTACATGATGCCATATTTTTGTATATACAACTTACAAGTGAAGAATTTAAGCAACTTACTTTTGGCAAAATCACTTTTATACGCCAGCCCATTCAAAATTTTGAATATCTATCGAATGCAATAACTCTCATCTGTATTTATTTATTTATTTACACTTTTACATCGAAAACTTAAACTAAAGAATTAATATAAAGAAAAACAGAAATATAGTAAGGCGGCCTTATTGCTCAAAGCAATTTCTTCCAGGCAACCTGGATAGAAAGGAATTGAAGCTTGAGATATATGTATGAAGATAGGGGGTATATAAAACTATTCAATTATTAATAGAATAATTAAGTACACATAATATAATCACAATAAAAAAAAAAAATAATTAAATATACATTTAACAGTAACTATGTAGGTATACGACGACGTTTCAATCATATTTTATTTACCAATTTCAAAATCTCCTATGTGCTAACTAACTTGCTAACTTTTTTTTTATAACGATACTAGTTTTGTTTTCAGTTAATAATAGCAAAGTAAAAAGAAGTAAATCATGTGGCTGATACCTGTATTTTTTATTGTAGTTGGTTTCATTATATTTTTTTCAGTAGACGGTTTTTATAGATTTTCTCATAATATTGATTTTTAGACATAAGAGATCTTAAAGTCGCAACGACGATATTATGTATATTATTATTACGTACCTCGCAGATCGGGAACGTTCTGCAAAAGGGCCAGATCAAAAGTACTCGTAACCGTCGAGTGTGTATGAAAGCATTGATGAAAGTAGAAGAAGCGAAAGTGGTATGTAAGGATCGGAGCATATGGAATTCCGTGATCTCTGCCTACCCCAATGGGAAAGAGGCGTGATGTATATGTATGTATGTATGTATGTATGTATGTATTATTGTATATCATTGGCAACTTCATTTTTTGGATGTCGCATACAAATAAATCACACACACAATATCGCTTTGTTCGTTTGCTAATTTCCCGCTCGAACAGTTTTTGGACGAGCATAACGTATTGTTCTGTCGTTTAATTAATGTCACGAAGAAACTCTTTCAACGTTTATTTTTATTGGATAAATGATTTCATTAATTTTTTAGTGTTGCCTCACGTCAGACGATGAGTGCAGTGTGGCTTAGTAATTAATATTCATGTATTTTGTAGACAGGGAAGATTTTGTAGACAGGAAAAGTTAAACATTTTTATGGAAAATTACGAACGGTATTTTGTATGTAAATCTACGATATCTTGTTGACATTTCGTGTTAGTTTAGTAACGTTATAACCATAAAATGACTCTTAAATAATGAGCTGTAAGGCAGGTTTATAAAGCTGTCCAATCAGGGTTTGTATAGCGCTGATTTTCAACCAGCCAGCTTATTGATCGGGTGGGAGGAATATCGAAATTCCGACCGAGTAACGAACCACCGTTCAAAGATGGAAAAACCGTGAAGTGCACATTGCACGTTTCGGTTTCAATCTATGGGTTTCCGAATGCTCGAAGTAAAAATTAGGTCGACAGCACATCATGTACTGATGTTCTGTGGCGGACCTTCCATCAATTGAACCTCATGCTCGTCTGTTGATATCTAACATAAAAAAAGCCACAAATCTAAATATTAATTCACAAATTCTACATTAATTACTCCTTAGCTAACCTTAAAAAATATTGAAAGTTGAAGAATATTGCTAAAAATAAAGAAAAAAGTTTTATTTTATGTTAATGAAATAAAATTTTATATGAAATCGGAGATACGACAAGAAGGGAAAACTATCAAAACATAGAATATGGTCAGATTTCAAAGTTCAAAGGGCCTTTGCGCTGACGCGACGTGACACAAGCTTTCCGTAGTTTTAAATACGACATGTTCAGTTTTAATATTTATACAAATTGGGATACTTTGAAGTGGTCGTGGGAGTAACGGCTAAGGTTTCAGGGTTGTCACCCTCTGTAATAATGTAGAGCGTGACAGGGCTGTGTCAATCAAAATAATTTTCCTCATAAATATTACTGTTATTTCTAGTCTGTAATTGGAAGATGAGACCTGTGTGGCAATTTAGAGAGTAATTTAGTTATTTAATCAACAATCTTTTAGCCTTTTACACGTAATATGTATTGTGAATCGTAACTTGAAATAAGGTCTAATCACCATACTAATAAAGCATATTGTAAAGTTCACAAGTAATATTTAAGACTAGGTTCAACTTGGAAAATAATGAAAAAGTAATGAAAAAGTATTATATTGGATCACAGGATATTCAAACGATCTAATGGACGAATTATGTAACGTTTTGTATCAAAAATGTAATCAACTTGCTTTTTCAAATAATGAATTATCAATACAAGCTAAATATTCATTGTAAAAAATACCAAACAAAAGAAAACACGAGTATAAAGTAATATCGTCAACCCTATTTGTATTTTGTCATAATAATTTGTAGTAAGGGTTTCTATTTTCTTTACGTGAAACTGTTGAAAGAGAATGGCCGAGAGCGATGTTATTAAATTCATACAGAAATTAGACTATCGTTAAATCTCTACTAATGTTATAGTTTCTACTTATAAATGAAATTTAATATCTGGAGCAGTCTAATGTAAATATCCTAGTGGGGTATGGGGCAGTCACATGTCTGATCTATTCCACTGGTTTAATTTTTCTTTACAGGCAAGTAGATGACCAGTCTTCTATGCACTGAATTTTCTCCGGAACTCGAATCCGGAACTTCCAGCCTTATATATAGCTGAGTTTTTCTTTTTCAGTGATGTATGTATATTTTCAATAAATAAATAACGAAAGTATCTGTGTTGTATCCTTTTTACGCAAAATGAATGTGCAGGAATACTTTATGTCATACATATTATATACTTTTTATCCTGGGAAATTTTCTTATTTTCCACCGACATGGTGTTAAGAGTTCTGTTTTATCTTTATTAAAAGGGTTTTTCTCAAATATTTCAATTATTATTAAACATTACTTAATCGCTTTCTGTGAACACCGATTTTCTTGATAACTGAAATGAGTATTCGAAATACTATTTAATATGCATAATTTTTTAAGAACTATCGTCAATCGCTTTATGGTTTCAACAATAAAATAATATGGAACTAGGTCATATCTACAATTATTTATTTTTATATAAACAAACTGACAAGCGATATAAATCCATAGTGATTTCGTTGAAATAGAAACGATGTCAATTCCACGGTTTTTATACTAAATTCAACTGGTTTTATTACTTGCCTGTGAAAAAGAGAAACAAATAAAGAAATGTATCTCTCCTAGCAAATTGGGAATACGGGCTTTTTTAATTTTCGAACCCTTTATGTTTTCTTGATAGGTCACGTCGAGGTAAGGTCAAAGGACAAAGGTGTATATAGAAGAACAGGCCTTATAGGCGGGCTTGGCACTGTTTCTCTGGGGTGAGAGTAGTTCTTACCTCAGAGAAACCGTTTTTAGAGCGTTATTGCCGATCGCTCGTAAGAGCAAGCGAGACAACGCTTAGGCTGGTTTTAGTCTTACGCCGACGTCACGCGCACCGTCAGCGCTGATGGCCGAGATAATATATGAACTTCTAGGAAGCGTTTTTGAAATACGCGTAGCTATCAGCGCGCACGGTGGTCAGCGCTGATAGCTACACGGTCGTACGCGTCGCGCGTCGGCCCGCGTAGCTGTCGGCGCTGACGATCGCACGAGCGCCTCTGCTTTCAGTGAGCGTTCTAGTGTCGAGCGGAGCGGACGTCGTCAGCGCATTTTGGTCGTCGTCTGTACAGTAAGGCGGACAGCATGATACTAAATCGAGCCACGCTGGTCGCTGAGCCTCAGCGCTGACAAACTACGCGCTGAGCTATGAGCGCTGACTGTGAGCGTGAGACTAAAATCAGCCTTAGATGTGTGTGTCACACCGATACATTGCCGCGCGCTCTACAGGCCAAAGGTAGAATTGATTTTTCTGTGTCAAAAGTTTGTATTAACTTCTATGTGCATCTATATTTTGAGCGAAGGCTTACAAGACTGGGCTTAAGTACTTGACTGTAAAAACAATTAAAGAAGTAGACATATGTAACTCACAGAATTGTACTGAAGGATTTTTTGAAATATAATAATAAATATGGTGATAAAACGTACTCTAGAACTATGATAAAAGTTATTTCCGTCAAATTATAGTATCAAAACCCCAGTAATAATTTAATTTTCAAAAGATAAACGTATTTTAAACAAAAACTGTGTTTATTTGTGATTGTTTCCCGACAAAATAGGACAAAATCTCGAATAGATACCATTATACAAACAGTAGTACAGTATATAAAACCTGAAAATAAATATTATTTTATTTTACTAGCAGTTATTTTAATAGTTCCAGGTCATGAAAACCAGATCTAATATGTGACGCAACACATCAAGCATCCCTTTGAAACCGACGCGTGACCATAAAACATGACACAACATTGTATTATACAGGTCGTTCGTTGAACATTAACTTCAATCTCGCTCGCGCTTACTCAAACTAGCGGCTTAATATAAAGCATTAATATATACGAGTAGCTTCGTTGACATTTTTATAGATCTACTTAAGAAAAAGTTTAAGAAAAAGTAAAATTTATTTATTTAACACTTTTACTTTAAAAACTTAACCTATAGAATTAATATAAAAAACAGAAAGTACAGTAAGGCGGCCTTATTGCTCAAAGCAATTTCCTCCAGGCAACCTGGATAGAAAGGAATTGAAGCTTGAGATTTGTATATAAAGGCACTCTTTAGGTAGATAGGAGCTATATTTAAGTAATAACTTATTTGATATTGTAGCAGAAAATTAAATTTGACTATAAAAATATTTGTAAAACGACACTTTCTTATGTCAGATATCGGCATACGAGGATGAGATCCCCTTCATGGTAGCCACAGAACATCAGTCAATGATGCACCGTCGACCTACTTTTTACTTCGAGCATTTGGAGATTCATAGAGTGAGACCGAAACGTGTAATATGCACTTCACGGTTTTACCATCTATGAACGGTGGTTCAGATTTCGATATTCCCACCCGTTTGATGTTCAAAGTTACCAGACATCGGAAAGACATGCTTATAGAAAATTAGCGGTGTGCACGGCCGGTGTTCTACCGAACGCGCCAACGAGCCCGTCAATTTTTCAGTACTGATATCACAAAGTTGACCTTATCACAAAGTTAAACTTAAATATAACATTGTCTTTTATTAGAGCGAGTATCACACATTTAAATAAACTGGATTAAACTGTCGGACAGTCTGCCATGTTTGCTGGAAAGCATTAGAAACATTGGGATCAATAAATAATAAATCAAAAGTAATATTTTTAAAAAGTCCTTCTTTATTTTAAAGCAACCACCGCGCGGAATATTGCTTCTATCGGTAGAAAAGAAGGCAATAAACTCGGAAGTTACTCCTTTTTTTAAATAAAAAAATAATAATAATAACATCAAGTTTTTTACTTAAAATAAAATTTATTTAGATTAATTTTTAATTCATATGACACAAAAGCATAAAAAAATTAAATTGTACCAATATTATTTGTATTTTCTACATGTTTCAGTTTTTTTCGTCGTATTGGATAGGTATGTGAAAATGGTGCCGGAATAAAAATACATTAAAAGGGTATCCTATATCAAAAGGTAGAACTCCCTGTTTGTAGTAAAATAACAGCTATCAATGAATATATCACATATATCATAAGAGACTTACATCAGTTAGTTTGATAAATACGCCGTTTTAAAACCCCATTAGTCATGTCCTTTGATGTTTTCTTGAGATTAATAGTAGGGCGGGATCTATTAGCTTAATGATGCGCTTTTTCATAGACAACATTAAAAAATGATGTTCTATTGTTTTTATTTTAAAGTAAAGGAAAATAATATCACTTACCAAAATATATATAAAAACTAGTAACATGCCCCAGCCTCGCACGGGTGCAATGTAGATAAACACAAAACACTTATGTTACTCGCTGATAGTTTAGCTTTCTATTGGTGAAAGAATTTTCAAAATCGGTCCAGTAGATCCAAAGATAACCTAATAACCTGATAAGAGACCTAATAACTACCAACAACTACCTACAACGCTTTTTTACTCGTTGGGTTAAATAATTCATGTTTTAGTAGGAATTCATAATAATTTTATAAAATAAATATAGCTTATGTTACTCGCTGATAATGTAGCTTTCTATTGGTGAAAGAATTTTTAAAATCGGTTGAGTAGTTTTTGAGTTAAATCGTAATAAACAAACAAACAAATCTTTCATCTTTATAATATTAGTATAGATAAAACTTCCCTGTCAGTTATCATTATATTACCTATGTATTTTGTTGGAAATAAGCATAGGTATTTCGTTAGTAGAATATTTATACAATAAATTCCGCTGCACATTGTCGCGTCATAATCCACCACGAAATGGAATTCAGCTCGGGGCTCTACTGAAATCCCTGTATGATGTAAAAATGGATTATTGGATGCACTTCTGTGTCAGTCCGGTGTGAGAATGTGGGTTTATTTTTTATTATAGAGTAGACAACTCACATTATCACTTATATATATGATGTGGTGTACTTTAATAAATAAATAAGTAAGGACTGGAATTCCCTATCGTCGTCTGTTTTTCCAGAGACTTATAATATTGGGCTCGTTAAGTCAAGGGTAAATAGGCTTTTCATAGGCAAGCGTGATTTACCACCTTAGTTTGCATCAACACTTAAGATCAGGTGTGATCGCAAACAAACGCTTTCCTATTTCAATATATTAAAAAAAAAAGTAAACTTTTACGAGCACTTTGTAATCGTCAATACTTTAAAGAATGTTGCTTCTTCCGAGAAGAGTCCAGAAACGCGGTAATTACTAATTTAAATAAAATACTTTATAAATGATTAAAACGCGGTTTATTATTTATATTATTTATGGCGACGTTTCATCAAACATACTAAAAAACAAGAGACACCGTTAGACAATATTGTAATAATCTTTGACTATTTACTTGCATAGTCATAATATAGAAAATTACAGTAAATATCAACTCCGTAGCAATAGATGGCGTTAATATGGCAACTTTGTGACATTATAAATCAGACAACTACTATCTTTCAGTCTGCCGCGACCACGGTTGCTGAAAAGCATCCGAAACGTCGGCATAAATCTTAATATATTATATAAAATGCAAATGTTCGTACGTGTGTCCACGGTTTTTTCTATCATACGCTACTTTGATCAACTTCCCCTTGGGATGGCAAATACCCCTTGGTCTCTAGGTGTGCATAAGGGAGTTTGGTCGGGGTGGGTGGAAGTGGGTGGTTGTGGGTGGCAAAAAAGTGGAATAATATATATCTGTCCTTTTCTAACTAATGTTATCTTCCGTAAAATTCTGAAAATCTCGGAAATGATCTAAAAAGTTCGAGAATATGTGCAACTGATAAAATCAATCTAGAAAGTTCTAAAACTTTCTGGAATGATCTAGAAAGTTCCAACAAGCCGTGCAATTATTGTAATCGATCTAGAATGTGAGCAATCGCTAAAATTTATCCGAAATGATCTAGAAAATTCTAAAAAATTCTGAAATGATCTAGAAAGTTTTAAAATGGTTTCAATTGTTATAATCGATTTAGAATGTTTTAAAAAGCTTCTGGAAAGATCTAGAAAGTTCCAAAATGTGTGCAATCGATGAAATTGATCCGAAATGATCTAGAAAATTCAAAAAATTTCTTAAATGATCTAGAAAGTTCTAAAATGGTTTCAATTGTTGTAATCGATTTAGAATGTTTTAGAAGCTTCTGGAAAAATCTAGAAAGTTCCGAAATGTGTACAATCGCTAAAATTGATCCGAAATGATCTAGAAAATTCTAAAAATTTCTGAAATGATCTAGAAACTTCCAAGATGCCAACTTGAAGATACTTTACACCGTATGTTAAATGGTCGAATAAGTGTCTTTTTATTTAAGATAGAAATCTAAAATATTTATCTACTTTAGAAAGTGGATCCTTAAATATTTCTTATACCATTAAACATGCGATGTATTTTAACCCGAGCAACGCCGGGTTTCGCTGCTAGTAATACTATAAATAATAAACCACGTTTTAATCCGTTATAAAGTATTTTATTTAAATTACTATTTTAAAAATTAGTTTTAAGTTTCTTACTTATGGTATATACGCATTTCCTTATACATAGATTTAGCTTAATTGTAATTCACTTTCTACATTAAAGCGGAAAAACATTTCTCTCATTAATTACTCTATTAAGCACATTACCGGCTATTAGCGCGCTACTAATGAATAGCTGGAGTTTATCCGAGATTGCGTTCGAATTGATGCAATTAATATCAATCTATCAACGGTTGGGGCCGTCCTACACTCGTAGATAGCAAAGAAAGCGTAGCTCATGGAAAACGGCTAGCAAAGTTTAGCGAGTTTATCGTTGCTCAGTGATAACGTCAAGTATCGGAGGTCCCGCATTCAAGTTCCGGAAGGGGTAAACAATCATTAAGAATATGGCCAATATGCCTATCAAGAGATAACTTCGTGTCGAGGTGGACGCCGAGATCACGAATGCAGGAGACAGACTCAAGCTGATGATCACCAAGTTTAAAATATGACATGATTGTATTAATATTTCTAGTCAAAGTAATATGTTTACATTTCTTGTATTACAAAATACAAAGTGCTAATAGAATGTTCAATATATACGTTCTTATTTGAATATCTGTTATTTATCAGCTATAAGAAGGAAGAAATAAATGTGATATCAAAACTCAAATAGAAATACGTTTATTTGTAAGAAACATTCTGTACAGCCCAAAATCGGAAATAATAAATAGAACATAAAATATTATGATAACAAGTGAACTTATCAGAGTATTTTTTCATTTTCGATTTTTTTTGACCTTAAGCATTCTAGGTTTATCTATACTATATAATAATAATATTATAAAGCTGAAAAGTTTGTTTCTTTGAACGCACTAATCTCAGGAACTACTGGTTCTAATTGAAAAATTCTATTTTGGATAGTACAATTATCGAGGAAGGCTTTAGGCTATATAACATCACGCTGCGTCCAATAGGAGCGAAGCATCAGTGCAATATGTTGCAAAAACGGGGAAAATTATCCATATAAAACTACTCGACCGATTTTATTATCATGATCTGATACATTGCACCCGTGCGAAGCCGGGGCGGATTGCTAGTTGATAATATAGAAAAATCGGGTTTACAATGTATTTAAGTACAATAAATCATTACAGACAATCCCAAATTGTTTTTTGAGTTGTAAACAGACGGATATTAATGAACCGATAAAGTACGACTGTTTCCGAATTCCGGCCCGTTTCAAATCCTGCATCTGCCGACCTCAATGTATCTTTGATATGTATGTTCTGGTATGAGATTCACTTGGTTCAGTCCTTTTTTATTACTGTTCAAATGACTTTATAGGAGATTTTTTTAATAATATCATTAATTTACCGCCTTTCAATCATCCTCCTTTGAACCCAACTACATAAACAAGACATTGTATAGTTGCAAAATATTTTGCTATTTTGGAGTTCCAAAGTAAAGAAGTTCTTTTTCAACTATAAGATTTTAAGGACATTTAATAAAATAAGATGTTTCACTGTTTCTTTTTAATTTCTTTAGGCTACCCACACGGTATAACAGATATTAATATTTGAGCTAGCAATTAATATTTATTTATAGTTAAAAGCCTACAGTTTAAAGAGAATCTCTAATAAAAGATTACCAAGAGGCTCAATTTTAAAAGTTAAAACAAGTAATTCGGTAGTGTTTCCAAAAGTGGAAGAAGAAATCTGCCTCTATATTTTGTAACAAAAATCTATCGCGAAGGGGTTCGACAGTTACCCAGTTAAAAAATTCAATAAGCTCCCAAATAAATAACCAGACTCCGGAAATCTCAAATTGAAATCTTTCTAACCCTGTTATTTTGGAACTTATGAGGATCACTAAAATATAACGTTCGCCACGGCCGCTGAAATAGAAAGATAGCTATCGCAACCAGATCAAACATCTGTAAAAATTTGGCTGAATCGTAAGAACCTTTACGTAAATGGAAACAATTTGAACATAGACAATACGAGTTGTACATTTGTAATTCGAACGCCGCCTTTTTGCGTGATCGAAATATGAAAATTCGGTCGAGGAAATTCCTTCAGAGTTCAGACGATTTAGTAGACGCGTGACACGCGTGTTGGGTAGTTGTGTGGAGGAGCACGTCGAGCGCTTCAAGTTTCGCGCGCGAAAGTTGTCGAGCGTTGAGAAGTGTAGAAAGAAATTATTATATGAGCGTGCGTATGTGTGTTTACTCTGTAATTTAATTTGAGTGCGTGTGTTCGAGTCGCTGAATTTTTGAGTGTGTAAGTAGTTAGTTTTATTTGTTTTTTTAATATATTTTTTTTGTAAATCACAGTAATTGACCAAGTTTTGTTTAAAATGACTACACAAAATTTTATAATCATTTTAAATTCTCATATAGTATACTAAAGTATTTTTTTTTCGGATTATAAAATTGGAACAATGTTTTTCATATTAAAAATTCGCAGAGAACATTAAATTCATTTAATAATATTTATATTATTTATTTTTCCTTTTTAAAATGAGAAATAAATTAAAAATGAGCAGCAGTTACAATATATTTTTAGAAACCGATGAAATGACTATAATTATGTGTATCTATTCAAATATAACACAATGTTGGTGTATTGATATCGCTCTTGCCTCGTGAAACAAAAAAATAGTTGTTAGCCACAGAACATACACGGTGAACAATGATGCGCTGTGTATATTATTTTGTAATACCGTATTAAATAAAAAAATCTGAGCGGTTTTTTAGGGAAGTCTCCACAGTAGATTTTGACTTTTAAGAACCAACGGTTAAAATGTGATTAAATAAAATACAATAATATTATAATTACTTAGCGTGGTGGTACGCGATGCGATCTATTTAACTAGTATAACAACTCTACTACCTAAACTGTGCAAAAAGAGGATTTCATAAAATCCGTTGCGCTGTTTTTAGGAGAAATAAAGATAAACAAACTGCACATTTTCATCTTTATGACATCCTTAAAGTCTTATTATGTGTTTTTTCAAGAAAATTTGGTGTAGCTTTTATTTGTGAAATTTTTTAATAATTTTTTTTTTTAATTTTGAGCTATTTTTTTTAATTTTTGGACCTATTATTCGAATTAAATATAATCTAAGTATAGGACAATTATTATTCTTATTATTAGATTGTAATATAATTTTAAAATAAGAGATTATTATGATTTTCATAAAAATGTAAGGTTAATATGTTTTTAATTTTTAGAAAGTGTTTTAAGGCCATTCTACGAAGAAATGTAATATTGCCAAAATTTTGAGTTAGGTCAGTGCGATATGTTGATCTAATCTTATTTATCAAAACCTATATAACGTATATATTGCAATGTAGATGTACTATACATAAAAAATAGCCTATGTTACTCGCTGATAATGTAGCTTTCTTTTGGTGAAATATTTTTTATAATCGATCGAGTAGTTTTTGAGTTAAATCGTAACAAACAAATCTTTCCTCTTTATAATATACTCGTAGCTATAGATAGACAAATATATGATGATGCTGAAATGGATGGGGATGGGGCAAAACCCCAATACTGATATTCAGTGACCAGTTAGGATGATGTGCTGCAGGAAAATAACATATAAATAAACCGAATCTGTCACTTCATTCCGTGGTTTCTATACAAATATTACCTCTTTTTTAATATTAGGGTAGAGGAATACTGAAATTAAAGAGCATAATGTAATAAGTTTATCTCTTCATAGTCCTTCCGTTCACGGACGAAACGTGTCCAACATAAAGCCGCGTTCACACCTTCAGCGTTCGGTTCGAGTAGGCTCGTACAAGTAAGCTGTCACTGACAGTTAACTATCATTATTTACCTTTTTCACCGTCAAGATCAAAAAATGAGTGGTTTGTTGCTAAATGATATCAGAATAGTTGCTGATTTTAGCTAAAATGGCAAAAAGAAAAGGAATCTTGTAAAACAAGAATAAATATGATTCGCTCTTGGGTTCTATGTCGCGAACAACAAGGAACTTTTAAGTTGGCAGTTGACAGTAGGATGGGATCTGGACATGTCCTCATCCGAGTACGCTCAAATTACTGGTTGCCACAATACAAGCTGCGTCTGATTAGGTCTAGTAGGTAATAGACACCTTTAAGAATCTAGATGGTCAGGTCAGACTTGTTACTTGAAACCGACGAGTGTGTGAAAGCATTGATGAAAGTGGGAGAAGCGAAAGTGGTATGAAAGGATCGGAGCGTATGGAATTCTGTGATCTCTGTCTACCTCAATGGGAAAGGGGTGTGATGTATATGTATGTATGTATGTAACAATCTAGACAGTTGTGTTTTACCACCACTTTACTTCAGGGTGGTGGTCAGTGGTTAAACAACTGTTTATTATTAGGTTAAAAAATGGTAACCGAGTGCTCTCGGACCGTGTCAACGAGGCTTAACAGCGTTTAGCTTTCAAGGATAAAACTTATTACAAAGTTATATAAACTAATATAAGCCTATTCCCAGTGACAAGTCGTTGACCTCCATAAACTTTTGATTACTTTCTTACTGTTATGGTAATTCGTGGGTGTCAAAAATAACTACATTAAATGTAATGACTAATCGTCCAATTTGGATATATTATATCTACAAGAAAGGTATCGTGGGTAGAAAGGATACATGTAAATAGATCATGGGTATGATGCCTGTATTTTTTTATGTTAGATATCGACAGACAAGCATGAGGTTCACTTGATGGTGGGTGATACCTCAGCCACAGAACATCAGTCAATGATGCGCTGTCGACCTACTTTTTACTTCAAGCATTCGGAAATCCATAGGCTGAAACCGAAACGCTCAATGTGCACTTCACGGCTTTTCCATCTATGAACGGTGGTTCATAACCCTGTCGGAATTTCGATATTCCTCCCACCCGATCAATGCCCGAAGTTATCAGACGTAAATTATAAACATGTGCTCCCGGTGGGATTCGAACCCACGACCCATCGATGCGCACGGCAGGTGTTCTACCGAACGCGCCAACGAGCTCGTCAAAAAAAATATAATTTACGCTTGATTGTTTTATACTATGGTATGGTATGAGTACCAAATGATGTACGTCCACTCAGGCCGGCCGCACCGCAGCGCTATAAATTCAGTCGATTAGACGACAAATTGAAACTAGTCAGGGCACAGACACTTTAGCGTTATTTATGCGTATTAATCTTGATCTACTAAGTTAAATAAAGAGTTTTGTTACTTATCTATCACTTGATTAAAATTAATAAAAAGAAGTTAATCCCGGAAAAACCTTTTTTTATATTGACAAAAAGGAAAACAGTATGATCAAAATACTATCCTATTAGTGATGTGCCAGATATCCAAGGGAGAAGAAAGATCTGTATCCGATACTTTCTTGGCGGATCTTTTACCTTATTAATTTACAATACATAGATGAAATTAAATTCCATTCAGTTTATTTTTTATTTCATAAAATCAAATATTTGGCACCTTTATATTGGAAACTAAATTAAATAAATGTATTCAAGGTCACGCGCATCTACACCAATTGAGTAAGAAAGTTAAGATCCGTATTCGTACCCGCCGATCTTGTCACCAAATATCCGTGTTCGGATCCGTATCCGCGGATATACATTATTAACGATCCAGCACATCACCAGTGGCGTTACATGGGGGGAGGGGGGAGGTAGGTTGTGATCCGCCCAGGGCGGCACTTAGGCGGGGGCGGCATTTCACAGGTAACGGTAAAAATGTCAATTTTATTTTTTTGTTAATACATCACCTTAATAAAAGAGTTTCTCTTTAGGTTAGTGTTATTAATAAGAGCCCCAATTTTTTATAATCAATTGCAAAAATAAGGGGGCGGCAAATTTGGGATCCGCACAGGGTGCTAGTTACCTATGCTACGCCACTGCACATCACTATTATCCTATGTACTGTGTGTTAAATTATGAAACATGCTGGAGTCGTTAACTGATTCAGTACTTCACCGAGTTTATGGTTTCCGTTTAATTTTTCGTACTCATGCGTTAATTCCGCGAATTGAGAACATTAAACAGTTTAATAAAATATTAGTACGGATTAATTTCGTCTTATAATGTATGTTTTGATTGCATATATGATATAGTTGTGTCGCTATTTGTTGTGTATTTGAGAACTGGCAGTAAATGTAAAATTAGAAGCATTTGATATGTATTTTTTATTGACGTTCATAAGTGTACATTGTGTTACCTAAATGAATAAATGATTTTTGAATTTGAATTTGAATTTTTGCTACAACAACTTATACTACGCATTTTGATAATTTGTTGTAATTTCTATAACATGTTTTAACGTAAGTTCTTCATTTTCACGTAACTGAACTTGAAAATCTCTATTCAATTTTTTTAATCGGCTCTGTAGTTTCATTCCCCTGTACAAACAAACAAAGAACCTCTACCTTTTTATTATATTACTTTAGATTATTATATATTCCAAATTATTCCAGTCTATGTAACATGGAATAATTCGAAGGCTGTCACCCCAATATTGGCTCTGAATATGAAAGGTTATGTCAAGAAAGTTGGCGTAGTATTTTTCTACGATTTTTAAATATGTTTCTTTCGGATGTAATCGCTTTGCGTATTTTTGGTAACGTAATAAGCTTTATATGAAGGTATCATAATAGACATTATAAGAATCATGTATTAAAAGATCGTCTTGCCTTTCAGCCTAGCCTTTTTGACGGGCTCGTAGGCGCGTTCGGTAGAACACCTGCCGTTCGCATCGATGGGTCGTGAGTTCGAATCCCACCGGGAAGACATGTTTATAATTTTCTTTAAGCATGTTTTCCCCACGTCTTAGCTTATGGCAGCTTCGGGCATTGATCGGGTGGGAGGAATATTGAAATTTCGGGTAACGAACCACCGTTCATAGATGGAAAACCGTGAAGTGCACATTGAGCGTTTTGGTTGTAAAAAAAGAAGTAGGTCGGCAGCGCATCATTGACTGATGTGGTTGAGGTTGAGTTGACCTACCATCAATTAGTGAACCTCATGCTCGTCTGTCTATATCTAATATAAAAAAATTGTGTTCTATTTGATGGATAATAATAATAACATACAATTTAATTTCTTTATTGAAATCTTATTTTTTATTGTGTTTGTCTTTTGTTTTTATTTTTACTTCTATTGTATAGATATGATCATGATGATATACTTCTTTCTTGATTTATCTAATATATAAAATTTCCATGTCACAATGTTAGTTACCGTACTCCTCCGAAACGGCTTTACCGTGTTTTACCAAATTTTATATGCGTATTCAGTAGGTCTGAGAATCGGCTACTATCTATTTTTCATACCCCTAAGTGAAAAGGGTTGTTCACCCTTAATTTTTTTTTTAATTTTTGGACGAAAATTTTGTTTTTATTTTTTTTATAATGTGGCATTAAAAAATACATACAACCCTATATTTTCACTCTTCTATTACCAACTCCTACTTTTTTTGTCAAAAAATCTAGACCCGTGCGAAGCCGGGGCGGGTCGCTAGTTGTCTTATAAATTTTCAAATCCGTTACTTTAGTGGAAAAATTCTCACGATTTCCTGGGATAAAATGAAATCTACATCTTTCCGTTACCTAAAGTCTATCCCTATGTAAATCAAGTCTCTTAATCAGTTTTTGCGTAAAGTAAAAACAAACAAACACACTCTGACATAGTAGACTTTTACGTGACGCAAACACTATACATTTCGGTCACTAGGTATTGAGGAGTTAAATTATTTCTTAACAAGCAATAAACTGAATAAAAAATAGTTATTTGAATAAAATATACCCTTTAAAATTTTAATTAAATGATTCATATGATACTTTAGTTGATAATAAATAATTTTATGTGAACTTAACGTTTGCTATAATTAAAAGACGAATAAACTGTTTTGATACTTCCTTACATTATATCCGGTTTTACACATGGCTTATTAGTTTTATTTATTTATTTATTTATTTATTAAACGTTACTTGTCTTGACAGTTTCCCAAGTTATATTTCTGATATCGAAAGACAAGACTCCCTAATATCTCCATAAAAGAAGATCGATAAATTATGCGCTGTCGACCTATTTTTAAATTTAGATCTTAGGCTGTTTGCAATCTTGATTTTAGGGCTTTTGTAGCGTAAGCCCCGTATTTAAAGATGGTACTCAAGTCGAGGTTGATTCTTGAGAACTGTTAAAATATCAAATTTTAATAGAGAAAGTGTCTAATACTTGTTTTACACTAACTTTGCAAATATTTTTATAATAAAAATTGATACTGTGAGTCTATCTTTAGGCATATGCCATACATGCGTAACTTAAATATTAATTTCTTATATAGTAAAAATATTTTGATTTATCTCTTACGGTTTAGTGAGTGCAAGCCACGTAAGCGCCCATTTATAAATTTTTGACTTGATATAAAAATAATGAATTATATAAAAACTTTATTGAAATGAACATACAAACCTTCATTAAATTCTCTAAATGACAGTTAAATTCGTATCAAAATTCATAACGTGTTTAGAAGAAGTAAGCGAACAAGCAGACAAACGTAGATAGTAACTTTACTTAAATTATATAACTATTTAGAGAAAAGAAGAAGATATGACAGACATTGAGAGAGAGACATTAGAATACAAAATAACTGACTCTTAACGAGCAAGCATATATTATGATATTTGAATCAAATGAAATCAAATCAAATTGTATTTATGTATTTATTCATTTAGGTAACACAATGTACACTTATGAACGTAGTACTTATGAATCAGTAGTAGTTTAACCTCATAGAGTCGAACTTGGTTCATGCTGACTGCATTTTTGGGTTTACGAAATATTATTCATAACTTATATTTAAGTAACAATACTGGAAGAACGTTATCCCAGCTTCATACGATTAATTATTAAGTTTATTTAAGGCTTTATAGCACTATAAAGCGCTAATAAACTTTTTAAGCGCTAAAGCGCTTATCGTAAACGATTAATGGGTTTATTACGATATCAATATATTATTGGTGAATGATCTTGCTGACGCCGTGTGATTTTGGTGAGTTTCGAGGTTTTTATATTAAGGAAAACATATTAAGGTGACACTAGTCGACATTTTTTCCATTTTCGGGGGGGTATTACTCCACTATTTAGCACCGTACATGCATTAAGTTAAATATGATATCGTTTTGTCTCATTATTAATTTTGTCTGTGCGGAAACAGAATGGTAAAATAAAAAAAAATTAAAAAGTTACGAGCTACCAAAGATTCGTTTTTATTGCCATTTTTTAACACAACTTTGGGCTTAAATTAGTAATAAAAGAAGTATCAAATTTTCAAAACAAAGTCGGTACCGACAAAGCACGATTATCGAAGAATACAATAACTTTTATTTGTAATTGATTTATGCAGTGGTTTTTTCATAAAACTCGATTTTCCAAAGGCATTTTCGTATTTTTTTAGACGCCCCTTTTACTATGAATTATCGTGTATCTCACTTAATAATGACTGTCCCGGTGCGGTGCGGGAGAACAGCATGCTTTTTGGCCTCGCCCACCAGTGAGTTCGAGCCCGCGACTTGTGCAACCTTAAATAAACTGATTTATATTTTAACGGGTAATGAGTACAATCAATACGAAGACGTCTAATCCTAAATCGCGCTATATAAATGTTTCTGAGCGCTCAATATAACATATATACAACATCTCGACATCAACCATTGGCCTATCCCGAAAAGGCTCTCTGGAGGAGACCCAGACACGTTCTAGAGGATCCCGACGATCCTATCACTCCGTCCATTTTCATTCACTCCGGACATTTCACCTCAGACCCGCGTACAGCACACATTATAAATGTACATTTGTTTATCACCAACAAAATTTATGGATATGCGTGCTTTGCGAGATACTCACAGAGAAATTAACAGACAAAACATTAATAAATCAAGTTTTTTAAAAAGTCACTGTACAGAAACAATACTGCATTGTAATGAACAAAAACTCGGTTATCAATTTCTCTCGGTTATACCTATGCGTTTTAAGTCATATTTTTGTTCTTAATAAAATATGAAATTTTGTGCTCATAAGGCAAAGCTATTTCATGTTGAATATATATTTAATTTAATACTGTAAAGAAATATCTTTAATCTGAAAATTATTAAATCTTTTTTCTAATACAAAAATAATACAGCCCACCAATGAGATCATCTAACGAAGCGATTTTAAGATTTATTAGAAGTTGTTGAAATGCTAAGGCGGTGATATATAGCGCTACTCGCCACTACATCAGCGAT
This sequence comes from Anthocharis cardamines, assembly GCA_905404175.1. Classification (NCBI taxonomy): domain Eukaryota; kingdom Metazoa; phylum Arthropoda; class Insecta; order Lepidoptera; family Pieridae; genus Anthocharis; species Anthocharis cardamines. The sequence continues at coordinate 528,907 of FR989972.1, read as the reverse complement.
ATGTCGGCGGCTTTATTTATTTGAGTGTTCTTCAATAAATCTTTTGTCCACAATAAGATCTATAGATCATTTGAAATGTCACGCCCAAGCGATTTTAACACAGATTATTCAAGATACTACAGACAGATTGCATGTCACAAAAGATGTTTCAAAATAAACGAAATATTCTTCTATTAACACAAGTATCTTGCATTTAAATGAAATAACTTTTAATGGATTAAAATGTGATTTATTAATTATATTGTATACGTTTCGTGTGCTTGGCAGCAAGCGTGGATCAGAGCAGGCTGATAAGTAACAACTTCAGATGAATTGGAATTTCACAAAGTTGCCATACTAAAGCTAATTTCTCCAGAGATGATAATTGCTGTAATTATATATTATGTTTGGCCAGTATTGCTAAATACTAACCTAGAAATAAATAGTCTAAGTCTAGTTTCCGTTACCGTTACTCCGTCTTTTTAGTGAAACGGACAAACGAAATGATACACTTTAGAATATCACAAGCACATAAATATAAATATATACAGTAGGATGAAGGATTCTTATAGATTACTTATTGGTTCTGGTTCTAAATTCAGTCCATGAGATACCAAGCAATAGTCTCCAGCATCATTCAACTTCTTTTTCTTGATATCTCTAACAGTCAGCGGCGTAAAAATGAACAGTTCCCTTTTAGGTAAATACTCATTGAAATTTAATACTATGTCAATGTAAATACTTGAGTTTTTCTATTTCCAGGTTTAAGAAATTATAGCGTTCAGGAAGTCGAAATAATATATTGTCGAAATAGTTAAATCGAGTTTGCTCGTATACGCCAAGTTTAGCGCAGACTCGCAGTGTGTGTAGAATGCAAATATCACACAAAGTTTTGTGGACAAAATATCTAAATACGTGATCATTGAGATCTTTGTATCGAGTTGAAAACGTTTATAACTTAAAATTTACATAAACAATACAAATAAATGACTTAATTCATTTGTTGGCATCAAGAGGAATTGAGTATCACGAAAATAATGAAAAACATATCGCGAAAAATATTTTTTTGGAAAAGATTATAATTTTGTTTTTTCTTTAAATAAAATAACATTTTATTGACATCCACAGCACATGATAGGAATGGTAGGAGAATAGTATGTTTAAGAATAGCAACAGGACTGATGAAATGAGTGAATGAAACATTATGCGTTTATAATTCCATCGTGATTTTCTATCAAGTGATACATACAATTTATATCATGATATAAGAGAGTAGGTATCAGTAGAGTAATAACTACAGTAAATTTATCGTCCACTGGGCGCAACGCTCGAGCCTTCCAAAATCCAAAGCCGACTCTGGGCCAAATCTTAAAGTTAACTGTCTCGGAAACGCTTTATCAGTTCATCTTAATATACTTTATAGGAGTTTAAATATTTAACAAGTTTAAAGAGTTGGCTTTGAAAATGAACAAGACCTCATTCTAGATAATGTTATATTTTAAACGGTATTTTTGAAACGGATTTAATATCATATAGTACCACTTGAACTAGCCTATCTAGGTAAAGGGAGTAAGAAACATGATTAACAGAATTTTAAAATTATATTATGAAATATCATGACGCTAACTTTACAGACCATTGGACATCAAAACATAATATAAAAAAGAAAGATCAAAAAGAGATCCGTGATAGTTTTTATTCATTTTACGAGGATAACACACAGTAAATATTTTTTTTTTGTTTTATAGTACAGGGGGTAATAGGGTAGATGTCTCACGTGATGGTAAGTGATCACAGCCGCCATAGACATCCACAACACCAGAGGACTTGCAAGTGTGTTGCTGACCCTTAAAATTTAAGCTTTTTTGGACAAAAATTCATATCCCACTTGGAATGTTCTTTTTTTTAATCTTTTCATATTCTAGTCTGAACCGGTAACTTAAGCATTCTGACTAATTATTATTATTAAATCGGTAACTTAGGAGCTCTGACAAATTAACTTAGTTTGTACTAAGTTAATTTTGTTATTAAGCTTTTTAATATTTATATACATACTTTTTAAAGTTATATAGAATTTATAAAATAGGAATAGACCCAGTGCGTGTTTTGTGATTTTCCTAAAAAAATATGTATATTTCTCGACTTTTTCCCTTGCCATAAACGTAATGTACATAGTATCGGAAAAAAATGTAAACCAATATACAAACCCTTTTCTATGACTATCTTGTTTGCGTCAGATCGCTTCTGCATATATTTTACGAGGATTTTCTGTGGATTCGTTCAGATCCAGATGAAAATGAACTAGAAATCTTGTCGCTATGTAATATTGAATTTCTTAGCCAAAAATATATTTAAATATAATAAAACAGTAGAATCGACATTTCTGTATATTGAATATTTAACAGAAATTGAGAGGAGATCATAAAAGAGGTAAGGGTATATAGTTAAAACTGTTTATGACGACATCATTTAGCACAACATTCCGGTTATAGCGACCAAAATCAAAGGTCCCGACTGTACTTTGTCCTCGAAAACATCACCGGATGTTACGACGCGACTGAGTAAGCTGAAATTTCTCTAGGAATCTTCTTTGTTTTTTGGTATCGTAGTTTTCTTATATTGTAGTACGGGATTTTATAAAATGAACACCAGTTTGATCTTTCAACGTGGCTTTTTAATTTTCTAGAACAGAAGTGACAAAACACCGGTTTCCGCTACACCGACTCGTTTCTTAACCTCCAAATCTCTTATAATTATAATTATTAAGATTATAATCTATGACCACTCTGTGGTAACAACGACTATCGGTTTTTACGACCAAATATGAGTAGTCCCTTCGATGTCGTTATAACAGATTTTGACTGTATATTATTTAAATATCTTTAGTGCTTACGCTCAGCTCCGACACTGATCTATTTGTTCCGGATGTCGGTGGATGAGGCACATAAATAACCAGATTGCATTTTAGCAGGAACATTTGCCGAGCATTTTGCTCGACACCGAACATCGCAGGGAGAGAATTCTAATTTATTTAAAACTTTTAAATTATATATATTTTTTATTTTATTAGAAATTATGTAATCGCTTCTGCCAGCGCATCACCCTCTTTAGAGCCATTGAAAATCAGTGTTGGGGATTTGGCCCAAACGTATAATCAGTATAATCAATAATCCATTTCAGGTTCATTATTTATTTGTCTTAAGTATAGTTTTAATGTAATTATGTATTACTAGCCGTCCCCGCCCGCCCGCTTCGCTGGGCGAATTGTAAAGGATAGACGAATATGAACTATCCACATAAATTTGAAAAAAAATGGTAAAGGGTTGGTGGAATTCAAAAAATGAATAGCCTTCTACAATTAATTCCGCGTCGAATGGTCATGGTATCATGCCGATCGGTCCAGTAGTTTTCAAGTTTATCGATAACAAAGAAAAAAAAAGTTGCTTATATATATATAGATTACTGTATATGGTGATTTCTTGAATAAATATATTCTATTCTATTCTGAAGTATCAATACAAAACAATACTTAGGTTTGTGTTAAACGAAAAATACTGAGGTATTTTCAAATATCTCGGTTAAAAACGTAAAAATTACATTAGCAAAGGAAATACTTGCAACTCTTATCGGAACTTAACCGTCATTACACCGATAATCTTGAACGAGTTTGTTACAACCGGTTGAAGGCAAAATCACCTCTATTACAATACTGGAGAGATTTATTTTCCTGTAAGGTAATTAGCCTCAGGGAAGCCCTTTCACATTCGATAAGTAATTATGTCCCTGAAGGAAACTCGAAGGAAATGCTAAGTGTAGCGATAAGAAGTTAACATATTTTTCAGCTGCTTACGTAACGTATGACCTCAGTAGCGCATTGGTAAGCGTTTGGTCTGTTGAGTTGTTGTTTGAGTATCAGGAGGGAAAGTTGTCGATATGTGTGACAAAGTTTATGAAAAATATAAGTCGTTATTTGACGGGCTTATTGGCGCGTTCGGTAGATCACCTGCCGGGCGCATCGATGGGTCGTGGGTTCGAATCCCCCACCCGATCAATACCCGAAGTTACCAGACATGGGGAAAATATGCTTAGAGAAAATTATAAACTTGTCCCGGTGGGATTCGAACCCACGACCCATCGATGCGCACGGCAGGTGTTCTACCGAACGCGCCAACGAATCCGTCACCTTGCTCTTAGATGTCACTGTCGAACCCGCGCTCCATGAGCATGGTAGGGGTATTAACCATTGCACGAGTTCATTTAGGATAGGTGGACGTAACAACGTTATGGTTCTCGGGTAAAAAATGTAACAATAAAATATAATATAATTATGGGAATTTTATTGCTCTCTATAAAAAAGGTTTAACTGGACGATTTGTAAAGCGCTGCATACAAATTGTGAAATTGAAATGTATTGCCAGTAGTAAATATTGAATATATATGATTTATTAAGTAAGACGTGAGTATAAATATTTATCAGGACAGTCACAGACGGACATGTCTGGAAGTTGGAACTATACAGGCTGCTGCGCTGAAACTCGGATTTTTTTGTTGTATTTTTATGGCATGCCGAATTACCTCCTAGGATTGAATCACAAACCAGCCGAAAATAAAGTACGGTGTCATGTAAGGCTCAGAAATGTGAGCTGCATTCACATACATATATAAAAGTAGTAGGTACATACTACAAGTATTGTAGAACTTTTTCTTATATAAAAATATATATTAGTTATATAATGAAACACAGTGCTTTGGATTGATTTAGTTTTTAGAAGAAATGTATTTATATATTTTTTTACTGCTGTTGTTTACAAGTTTTTTATAAAATTTTAGTGATCTTGATATTATAAGGCCAAAAACAATAGTGTCCTTTCGAAAGAAAAAACATGCTAAAACAATGCAACATATTACTGTTTACTGGACAGTTTACAGGATTTTATGTGCCTTTAGTAGAGAATTTAAAAAAAAAAATACAATTTTTTTTAAATGTCAGATATCGACAGACGAGCATGAGGTTCACTTGATGGTAGGTGATACCTCAGCCACAGAACGTCACTCAATGATGCGCTGTCGACCTAATTTTTACTTCGAGCATTCGGAAATCCATAGACTGAAACCGAAACGCGCTTCACGGTTTTCCATCTAATCTTATCATTTTATATGACGACTATTTCAAATCGAGGTGATTTTGACTGTCTGTAAGTGGTTCATCAAGATCCAAAAACGGAGATACATAATCGTAAGAGAACACTCGAAATTCCGACAGACCATCAGAAAAATATAGCAAATACTGAAAGTCAAATTTTCTTTAAGAAAAGGAAGCCAAGGAAATAATAGATTTTAAAGGGGGCCATCTTAGCTGTCAGTCAATCTGACGTCAGCAGATTAATTAAACTTAGTTAAAGGGCAGTGACGCATCCGAGGGGAGTTAAGAAAGCGTAGGAAGGATATTTGCATAGAAAAACAGCTGCAAATATCTTATCAAAGACTTGATAGAGCTTGTGATTGTGTTGTAGACTGCCATAATATAAAGCATATCTTTAAAATGTTATAAAATTTTACATTATTGCCTTTTTGTACGTAATATTATGACCACAATGATAAAACAGTAGAATTAAAATTGATGAATATTTTTTTTACCAGAAATGGAGAGGGGACGAATAAAAATAGGAACAGTTATACATAATATACATTTTAAGCATTTATCTCTGTCTGTTTGTTTACGCTAATCTCCGAAGATACTAAAATTATTTTTATGTAGTTTTACATAATGTAGATTGGGCTTAGTTTGGGGCAACATCAAAAAGTTATGTTAATTTAAATAGCTTGCGTAAACGCTCAGCGAACGAAGTCGCGGGCAACAGTTAATCTATACTAATATTATAAAGAGGAAAGATTGTTTGTTTGTTTGTTGCGATTTAACTCAAAAACTACTCGACCGAATTTTGTTGTCAGTTCTATCACCAATAGAAAGCTACATTATCAGCGAGTGACATAGCAATACATTTTTTTGTGTAATCTACATTGCACCTGTGCGAAGCTGGGGCGTGTTACTCTACAAAATAAAGGTGTTAATACATTTTTGGAACGGTAGGAATATCACGTGCTTAGTGTAGCTAGTGGACGAGTCAACGTGCCTATAAACTTAAGTGATAGTTGTGGTAAACGGCGACATTTATTTTATTGCGCCTTCAAAACGTTTTTATTTTATGTGATAAGCTACAACGTCGCCGTGGACATCCGTTCAGTCTCGTATGCTTCGCTAGTGGAAGGAGAACACCGAGTGACAAAAAAAAGGTGATAATAGGGATGTTGACTATTTTTTGGAATTGCTTTTATTTTATAGATACATCCTTTATAAACACGAAAAAAAAATCTTATAAAAAAATATTACATATTTTAATAAAAAATACGTAAATAAAAATACTTTTCAAAGATTCCCGCTAAAACGCTCAAAACGTCACGTGACGTCACAGACCGATAAACAATCTCGCTCGCGTTCGATCAAAGTTAGATCTTAACAAATCTTTTCACTTCTCACGAATAAATTCAATAAAAATTCGGTCTGTGACGTCACGTGACGTTTTGAGCGTTTTAGCGGGAATTTTTGAAAAGTATTTTTATTTACGTATTTTTTATTGAAATATGTAATATTTTTTTATAAGATTTTTTTTTTCGTGTTTATAAAGGATGTATCTATAAAATAAAAGCAATTCCAAAAAATAGTCAACATCCCTATTGATGTAATAGTCATTTGCCATTTCAGACTGAGTTTGACAGTTTGACAGTAGTTAGACCCTTTTGAAGTGTTGTAGTTTATAACTGCATCAAATGCTGATGAAGGGTGCTTTTCGGCATAACACAACAGTAATTAGTTTTTACTTGACACTCATCGTTATAATTTTTCATACACATATATGTTATTTTGATGTATAAATAAAAATACTGTAAAGTTTCATCAAAATCCGTTACTTAAGTAGTTTTTGCGTGAAAGAGTAACAAACACCCATTCATACATCCTCACAATAATAATACCTATTAGCAGTATTTGTATTTTTTTTAAATATACAGATTTTCCATATTTCTCCCAAGAAATGTTTCTAATATTATCTGGTGGAATTCGTACCCGTGACCTATCGGAACACAAGCTACGCTGTTCCAATAAGTGTAACTCGCGGGAATCCCCTCTGAGTTGAAGTCATAAAACCAATTCAAAACTCGGGCTCGCACAGAAAACTTAGTGAACGATGTTAAAATGAGGTCTTTTATATAAATATAAATAAGCTATTTTCTTTGGCTCGCTTCCACTTCGCCTTGAAAGCCTTAAATAGACTTTTGTTGAATCTTGACGGGTAGTTTGGTACAATGATTAAACTTCATATCCAAGGGTAGTTGATTCCCACCGGGTCATACTTGTTTACATAGTACTAGCGATTCGCTACGGCTTCGCACGGGTGAAATGTAGATGCTACCTACTATGCACAAAAATACTACGTAAAAGAAGAATTTTTATAATCGGTCGAGTAGTTTTTGAGTTAAATCGTAACATCAAACAAGTATTTTCTTTTATATATAAGTATATTAGTAACAGTAATTTAGTTCGTACTAAGTGGGGGAGGAATATCAAATTCGTCTACTATGAAAATGCGAAAAAAAAACTTAAACTTTACAATAATTGTGCCTATGCTAATTTTCCCGTTTCACGAATTATTATGTAATATATCAATATGGATTATTTAAATTATATATTTACATAAATTATGTATAAATAAAAATGAATTAACGTTTGTAAGTCTCAAAAAAACTCGATAACGGCTGAACTGATTTGCCTAATTTTGGTTTTGAAATATTTGCAGGAGTCCAAGGAAGGTTTAAAAGGTGAGAGAAAGATATTAATATGAATTGACGTTTGTCAGTTTCACAAAAACTCGAGAAGTTAAAAGATACCAAGTTCGCCGGTTCACCTAGTATGAAACGAAATTTATTTTCTGTGAGCAAACAATAAGTATATTTTACTAAAAATTTACATGATTTATGAATTTTGCGTTTCACATGTTTCAAATTGTCGGCGTATGCCAATACTCTGTATTTCTGCATTCAAAAGGTTAATAATGATCTATTACCTACATTAACTGAACAGATGTGGAGCCATTCCGCTCTAACCACCTGGCTGGTTTCAAACTATTCCTCTTTGTTGTTGCCAGATAACATCATGCATCTAGATTACATACTAAACAGAATCAAAATCAGTGTTTGATTATATTCATTCATTCATTTCTTGTACCTAGTGGTGGACTTACACATTTCCAAGGTTTAGGCTATTAACATAGGATAAAGGTATTATTATTATTATCGATATTTCGTTACAAAATTGTTTGTGCATAAACTCTCTCTCTCTCTCTCTCTCTGAATGAAATTATAAAAACGTTCTACAGAATTCTTTTTGATTTCCATAAGACACTTAAAAATAAAATTGGTCCCCAAATTTGTCGCCCGTAAAATTTGCCGCCCTAGGTAAGCTTATGAGCCTACTCAGCCTGCTGGTAAATCTGTCTGCTTGTACCTAAAAGAAAAGAATATATCATCTATCAATATATCACAAAATATATTAAATACGTCTATATTGTTTGTATATCTTAGGTAATTTATTCCTTAAACTTTTAAAATTTAATAACTTGAAAACTTTAAATTTCATACTTATTGGGATTTAGCTGTACCCTCGACATCAGAAACGGTAATATTTAAATGATACATAAGTTGTATATACATATAACATACTTCCGATTTCCGACCGGGTAACGAACCACCGTTCACAGATGGAAAAACCGTGAAGTGCACATTGCGCGTTTCGGTTTCAATCTATGGATTTCCAAACTCGAAGTAAAAAATAGGTCGATAGCACATCATTGACTGATGTTCTGTGGCTGAGGTATCACGTAACATCAAGTGAACCTCATGCTCGCCTGTCGATATCTATATAACATAAAAAAGTTTGAGTTGGTTTATTTCATTACCTTATTCTAAAAAAAAACAAAACACATTGAAATTATTTGAAATGTATCGAGGCTTGTCATTGCATTGCCTAATAAAGACACTCCTAAAACAGTAAAGAAACAACAACTCTCGTAGTCAGTTGACTTTACAAGTTAAGAAGTCAATTCAGACTCTATCGAAGTTACAATTGTTGAATGTTTCTCAAACGTGCTACGTACTTACAATTCTAAATACGTACGGTTCTGTTCGATATAAATAGCTCCGGGCCCCGGGGTCAAAGGACTCTCCGGTATTATCTCACAAATTATGTTAATACAATCTGTATCGTAATGCTTATTCAACCTTGTATTTTTTTTGTGACTGTGATTTTTTGCGGAGCTAATTAGACATCGCCTGGTAAGGTATTGCTGTTGCTATGGTCATTACGAGTGGCGAGTCTTATTATAATTGAATGAAATTCGTTAGGTCTCTATTCGAGGGCTAAAATTAAAATTTTTAGATTTAGGCATTTCAAGGAAAAATTAACTTTTTAAAAAAAAAATCGGTAACATTTATTAAATTGCTTATTAAATGAACAACTTTTGACAAATAAGCGTTTACCAGGTAATAGGTGTAAAGGATAATAAACGGTTTCTCTTATAATATACTAAACATACGAGGGTGAATCAAAAAATTCTTGGAATCAATATTAAAAAATGCAAAGATTTAAATAATAATATTTTATTTTTCTACATAATCTCCCTCCAATGCAATGCATTTAGAATAACGCGTTTCTAACTTCCTTTTTCCTTGTGAAAAAAAATTATTTTCTTGACTCTCGAAAAAGTCCTCTACGGCAGCTATAACCGCGTCATTATCGTGAAATTTTGTTCCACGAATTTCCTCTTTTAATTTTGGAAATAAGTGAAAATCACTTGGGGCTAAGTCCGGAGAATATGGTGGGTGGTCAAGGAGATTGAAGCCAGCACAGCGGATTGCGTTGAGCGCAACTTCCGATCGATGAGCAGGAGCGTTATCTTGAAGGAACAACACGCCCAACGACAGTTTTCCACGACGTTTTTCTTTAATCGCTTCACGCACTTTCGGGATTAAATTTGCATAATAGGGTCCAGTAATCGTCTGGCCTTTTGGCATGTAATCAATAAAAAGGATTCCTTCACTATCCCAGAACACAGAGGCCATAACTTTGCCAGCGGTAGGAGCAACTCGAAATTTCTTGATGGATGGAGAGGATGGTCGTTTCCAAGACATGCTTTGTCTTTTAGTTTCAGGATCAAAATGGTGGACCCACGTTTCATCCATGGTGACAAGACGACGGCAAAAATTATCCGAATCACGCTGGAACATTTCGAGATTACACTTGGAAATTTCCAAACGTCGCTTTTTGTTTTCGTCGGTTAACATTCGTGGCACCCATCTTGCAGACACTTTTTTGAACCCCAGTGAATCAATTAAAATGGATTGAACGCTACCAAAAGATATCTTTAGGATCTCAGCTATATGTTTTATAGTCATTCTTCTGTCTTCCAAAACCAGATTCTCAACCTTTTTGACATTTTCTTCTGTAACGGAGGTTGAAGGCCGCCCAGAACGCGGGTCATCTTTACAGCTTGATCTACCTCTTTTAAATTCAGCCACCCAGTACGCAACCGTAGAATAGGGTACAGCATCACCCCCTAATGTCTGCTGAATGTCCAAAAAAATTTCCTTCGTAGACATTTTTTTCAAACTGAGATATTTTATCACCGCACGTAACTCACTTTTATCCATAATTTTGACTTTTTAGCAACTCGTTGCACAAAAAAATTTATTACATGCGAACGAACTGACAAAAACAAGTGACAGTCTGCATAAATATAGTGTGATAGACACTCTTTAATTTGAATATCGAACTTGATCCAAAAAGGTTTCATATATATGCACTTCTAAGAACTTTTTGATTCACCCTGGTATATAATTATATTCTTTTTAATAATAGTCTTACCTTTCTTTTATTTAATCTGAGGAGTTTTAATGGAAATTAGTTTAGCTGTGATTTGATTCTTGTGACATGGATGTAGACAATCCTATGTCAAAAGGATACTAAAAAAAAATACGAAAACTTTAAATTTAGTTAATTGATTAGATTATTGTAGTATAAGACACTGTAGCAATTTATACCTTGAAGTATTTAAAGGTCTTAACGCGACAACGTTTTGACAAGCAGTATCTACATAGTATCTGCCCACAGACAGCTCACTATTTATTAAAATAACAATCTAATAACGAGTTACGTCGTACAAAAGGAAATTTCCACGAAATGGCCAATAGTTTTGGCTAGATTATTGTCCAACATCAAACGGTTGGATCGCGGCCAAAAGTACAATCGCGAACAGAAGCAAAGTGGTTGATAATGTATGAAATATTTTGCAAGTTGTTAATGGATTTGTTTTTATTTATCGTGCGGATATCCGGCGATAGATATCTGCGTTTAATTTGTTGGATTTGGACGGATAATATTTTTTGCAAAAATGATTGTCATTTTTTGCGATTTTATCAGATGAAATATGTTTTAATTTACCGTTTTCTGAGAATAAATAATTTAGGGGAAATTTCTGGATAAAACGCTTTGAAATCTATTTTAGGGCAGACATATTGTGTTGGGTTATTACTCGATTACTATTTAAAGCAGATTTTACTGGAATCCGCTTGGATTGTAAATTTTAGAAATTTCATTGTAGTAAAAATATCATATTAGTTTAACAATGATGCAACCTAATATTCATAGCATATAACAAAAGAAAATGAAAACAGTATGGTGTTACAATATATAATAGTGTTTGCTGTCTGTCAGAACAGATATCCACCGTCAAAATATAGATTTTCAATGTTTAATCCACCTTGACAGACTCAGTTTACATATAATAGTTAATTTCTCTAATAGAAACATATTTCATCTCGACTTATGTGCACGACTGTACTTTATATTAGTTACGACTCTCAAATATTAATTGTAACGTAGACGTTAACCGCTTGTACTTATGACACTGTAATAATAATCCTAATGGACTCTACGTCAGTGGTCACGTCAAATTGACCGATGAATTATTTGCACAGTTTTTGCAAGATTTTGTCAGATTTTTTGATGTTATATGACAGTCATATGTATTTGTGACTCAGTTGAGTCTATATATAGGGATATACATATGTTTGTTGGTTTCAATGTTGGAATGTGGTTTAAACTACGATTGATTTCAAAGTGCGAGGTTCTGTCGCGTTGGGCTTAATATCTAAAGCGTTAAAGGGGTTTTCGTGTAGGTTTAGACAAAATTAGATGGATATATCATGCATTTTATGTAATATATACTGTTGATGAAATTCATGGTGAGGTATAATCTTGGACCATCTCGAGGTGTCGAGATCGAGTACTGGCTTTGCATGTCTTACAGCACAGGACTTTAAGTCATAATATGCCTTGGTATTCGATTTGTTTTCCTCACTTCCTATAATGATGTTAATATGCGTAGGTATTATATTATATACTACTAACACGTCCCGGCTTCGCACGGGTGCAATGTAGACTATCAAACAAAAAAATAGCCTATGTTACTCGCTGATAATGTAGCTTTCTATTGATGAAAGAAATCGGTCCAGTGGTTTTTAAACTAAATCGTAACAAAAAAACCAAAAAATATTTCCTCTTTATAATATAAGTATAGACAATGCGTTTTTCGTACAAATATTTCTAAGCATAATAAAAATAAAAAAAATTGATATTGAAATAATCATTAAGGAGTTCATGTTCTACCTATACCTATTTTGTCACATGAACCATACTTCTCGCCTAAAAAGAAAAAATATCGATGAAGTGAAACAGACACAAAAATGTGTCTGCCCCATACCCCACTATGGCACTCGGGAATTCACTACATTGACACAATATCCACCAGACACTTCCATCACACATTTTTAAACAACTCATTATTACCATGTCAAAAGAAATTGGCTGTTTCCCACAAGTGACAGTGACAGTTGATTTGACAGATGACATATTTAGTTTAAATCGAGCGGGAATTGTATACGGAACTAATTTATCTCGTGTCTACTAAATTAACGGGCGGGACATTTAGATGTGACAAAAATGGGACACTGATTTTTATTATAATATGTAGAATAAAATAGGGAATTATTAAAAAATTCAGAGTTGGAGTGAATAATTTAGTTCGGCCTTTCTAGTTTCTAGTTTTCTATTAATAAAATGTAGAAATGTCATTTGTATGAGAAATTGTTTGAAATTGAATACAAAATGATGGATCGATGATTCGAATACTTTCTCGCAAATCGTTCATAGTAGGCCGAGACCTATTACTAAAACAAAATACGAAGTTTCGGCTGACGGATGGTACATGTTCCTATTACGAATTCGATAATCGATCCGTCATTCGCAATTAGACTTTGATTTCGTTCGATATTACTACGATCGTAAGTTTAATTTAAAATTTTAAATACGTAATTTAAAATTTTAAAAAGTTAAAATACTAAGTTGTTTGTTCTTTCATTTCGTTCCGTTCGTTGCGTTCGATTTTTGCAATAGACCTACTGAGGTGAGCGGCATGTTCGTTTCCCCTCTATACTACTAAGATTTTACCTGCAACCAAATCCTTTAATTTGTATTGAGGTTATCGCATTCATATGCTTATAGAGTAAAATGCAGTTCTCATACAATGGTTGTTTAAAAGTCTTTAAACTCCTTATAGGGTATGAGGTTTAAGAGTCGTGGCGCTGCATCGTATTGTCAGCAGAAACGCGAACCGTTTATCATACAAAGCGGCGTTCGGCCACAAATATACAATAATACCGCTTTAAGATCCTTTCTCTTGATATACTTTTGTCATGGAATTTAAACACTAATAACGAAAGTTAAACTATAGAAATGTGAAGGATCCACTTATTTTATGTTAGACTAGTAACACACCCCGGCTTTACACGGATGCAATGTATGAATGTAGATACAGACTATTTTACTCGCTGATAATGTAGCTTTCTATTGGCGAAATAATTTTAAAAATCGGTCCAGTAGTTTTTGGGTATATTCATAAGATACAAAAATCCAAAAATACAAATCTTTTCTCTTTATAATATTAGTATAGATTTTCCCGAACCGGTACGACTTGGGGACCTTCAAGAAGAGAGCCTATTCCTACCTTAAAGGCCGGCAACGCAACTGCAAGTCCTCTGATGTTGCAGATGTTCATGGGCGGCGGTGTTCACTTTCCATCAGGTGAGCCGCAGGCTCGTTTGCCCCCTATATTATAAAAAAAAAAAAATAGTATAGACAGTATCCCTGGCTTCGCACGGATTCTGTGTTCGCTCATAATGTAGCTTTCTGTTGGTGAAAGATTTTTTAAAACCATTTCAGTAGTTATAACAGAAGACGGGAAACAGTTTCGCCAAAAGCTGATCCCCACCCTTTGTATTAAAAATTTGAATTATCTGAACAGTGTATGAATTAAGCAATTCCCCCTTGCGCGTTGAGGGGGCCGGTCCGTCAGCTGTCAGACAGTGCCGCTCATACTTTACTGGATGGACCTGTGCTAATTCTACACTCTGAAGGTGATTGGCGTTATCATAAGCCAATAACCAGTCAGACTATAATCCATCATAGCCCAAGGCTTGCACCTTGCATTTATCCCTCCTATTTTATTTAATCATGTCATAATACGAAGATAACATTGTCAGCGAGTCCGTTTGTCATCACGCTGCAGTGACGGGATAATTAATCGGTAGACCGGCGCACGAGTGGCCGACATACTCGGCTGACACCCGTCACACGGTGTAGTGGATCTTTATTTAGTACTCGGGATAGTATGAGTAATATTTAGGTCTTTCGGTTAGGGCCGTATTCAATATGGCTCTGGCTGGTGAATTTTTGAGTTTTAACAAGTTACCGTGAGATTCGATTCTTGTTCGTTGGTACCCATACTAATATTACATAGCCTATGTTATTCGCTGATAATGTAGCTTTCGATTGGTGAAAGAGTTTTTGAAATCGGTCGAGTAGTTTTTGAGTAAAATCGTAACAAACAAACAATTTTTTTCAATTTATAATATACGTATTAGTATAGAGTAGCTGCCCGAACCAACTTCGCACGGCTATACTAATGAAGTAGGCCAAAATCAATTTAATTTTTTTTAATTTTTTAAAAATAAAGAATATCTGGAACATCCTAATCACCTAGCGGTATCAAATATACTTTATGACCTATTTTTATACCTACCAAATATACACAAAAATCGGTCGAGCCGTTTCGTAGGAGTGCGACCACATGACATGTGATTTTTATTATACACAAAGTAACTTTGCATTTTTGTCTATGTAGTTATCTGTAAAAATTAACTACCGAATTTCTTACCGGTAAGTGTAAAATTCCGAACCGGTGATATATTAATAACAAAGGACGATCAAAAGTGCTATAAAAATTTAAGCTCATTTGAATAAATATATTTTTGAGTTTAAGTTTATTACATTTTCAACGCCAAAACGAACAATCAGCTTAGATGAAGGGCGTTATTAATTTTCTATACATATAATCGAAGCTGCGGGTGAGGAAACTAGTCTCACAAAAGAAGAGGCTAGGCGCCATTTTGTATTGATAGAATATCAATCAAGCCGTCGACCGCTAAATAAATCCTTCAACCTAAAAGCTTTTTTCAACGTTCTACTTAATTTAAGGGTTTATATTTCAATCTATGTTTTTGACTATTATTATCCCGTGACTTCATCTGTATTCTATGATTGGTATGAAATAATTTTTAAAATCGGTTTTTTTAACGTACAAAAACAATCATTTGAGTGCGTTTCACCTGTAATTGAGAACGCAGTCTAGGATGGAGCATGATTGTTCCCTGACAAATGCCTATTCAAATTCACCTTGAAAAGACCCAGATTGTATGTTGGTGGGAATACTGACGCCGGCAGTGAATTCCAGTCCTTACACGAAACGTCTCCTTCGAGTACGAGAAATATCGACAAGGTATGGATGGACACCCAACCGGCGCCTAGTGGAACGGTGATGTTGGTATTAGGTTGAGTTGAGTAGTTTTTGAGTTAAATCGTAACAAACAAAAAAATCTTTCCTCTTTGTAATATTAGTATATATATATAAAAGTTTCGATGCTAGATCAAACGGACATTCAGCATCTCATATTTAAACGAAAGGCCTACGTCTTAATTGACTATTACTTTACTTTGTATTCTGTCTCCGGATTAGTATGAAGCAAAAATATAATCCCGTAATCATTCGCGTCCTAATTAAGCGCGCCAAGAGTCTTTAAATAATACTGTTGTAGTACATCATGAAAATACAAGAAGTCAATAAAGCTTGCGGCTCTATAGAGTATTATATTCCGTCTCCATTTTAATATATTAAAGTTTAAAACTGAAAACTAAACGTTATCAAATGTGTTACACCTAAATAGTGTAAAAATTGAATGCCCGGGTCCCCTAGTGAGGCATGGGGCAGACATTTTTTTATCTATATCTATACTATATACTATACAATTTTATAAAGAGGAAAGATTTGGATTTTTGTATGTTATGAATAAACTCAAAAACAAGAATTTTAAAAATTCTTTCACCAATAGAAAGCTACATTATCAGCGAGTAACATAGGCGGTAGTAGAAATATATGTAGATGTACTATACAAACAAAAATCAAATGTTAAGTCGATCGAGTAGTTTTTGAGTTTTTTTTAGTAAATCTCATAATTATTTTAAAAGTCTTATTATTTACTTTGATTCATACTTTATGTTAATACTTTTTATCCATATATATCAATGTTCTATATCAGGTCGTCGCCATCGAGTTTAACGTGTAACGAATCGGTTAACATGATAGAAATATATAATTCTATATAAACATGTTATTACTTACACCTAATCGTTTGTAGAGTCAGCACTAAAACGTACAGGATTGCCGAAATTCCGATATCCTGGTAACGAACCATGCCTAACAAATGAAAGTCTCGAATCGTAGATTTCGGATTTATGGACTTCCGAATGATAGGAAAATAAAAAAGGCGCACATCCTGTGGCTGAAGTATGAAATCTCTTTGAGGCTCTTTGAGATGCATGTTTTTCTTTTTTTTATGTTAGATATCGACAGACGAGCATGAGGTTCACTTGATGGAAGGTGATACCCCAGCTACAGAACATCAGTCAATGATGCGCTGTCGATCTACTTTTTACTTCGAGCATTCGGAAATCCACAGACTGAAACCGAAACCTGCAATGCACTTCACGATTTTTCCATCTATGACCGGTGGTTCGTTACCCGGTCAGAATTTCGATATTCCTCCCACCCGATCAATGCTTGAAGTTACCAGACGTGGGGAAGACATGCTTACAGAAAATTATAAACATGTCGTCCCGGTGGGATTCGAACCGACGACCCTTGGATGCACACGGCCGGTGTTCTACCGAACGCGCCAACGAGCCCATTTCTTAAAAAAGGGAGGAATTCTAACATAAAAAGCAACGCTTTGTATTATCCTTAAACAACAGGTATATTTTCTTTCAAGAAAGCTTATTGAAAGTCCTAGAGCTGGAAATAATGTGAATACGCTATTGATTTGAGCTTTCCCGCTAAGTGCCTTGCTATGTTGAGGTTGTTACGAGTTACATGACTGACCTTTTGCTGTTATTTCATTTATACAAACCAAAAGATCATCGGGCATTAGGAGTATGACTGGTAATGCTACTCTTGAATGAATGAATAATTCAAATATAACTTTATTCAAGTATTTTTGAATTTTTAAAACTACCAACGGTTCGGAATGTTGCTTTTACTGAGAAGAGCCGGCCGGATTCTTTAATTACTATTTTTATAATATGTAATTTTGTGTTGGTTACCTGTAATATAATAAAAGAAAGACGTATGTACAATACGTATAATCGCCTATGCCTATTAGACCAGGGTCGATAATTTTTGAAACCAAAAAAAAGTAGACCACCATCAGAAAGTAGAGATTTCAAGAAACAAAAAGCGCACCGACTTTTTGAAAAAAGCTGATATTTTGACGGCAGAATTTTCGATTAAAAATTAGGGTGCTTTTTTGATATTAAGTTAAAATAAGGCGAAAAAATAAATATTTTAAATCAAATAAATTACAGTGTATTTGGGACATAATAAGGTAAGTTTTCACCAAATTTCGTAGAAAAAAAATAATTTTTGAAAAAGATATAAATAAAAAACCAAAAACTTGGTTTTTTGAATTTTTCACCTAAATTTTGAGGTTATGTGAAAAAAAGTGTAAATACAAAAGTTGTAGATCTTTTTATTATCTACAACTTTGCCATTTGACTTTTTTCCACACGACTTGTAGTTTTGCCGGAAAACGAGATAAACCGTTTTTTACCCTTAAACCCCCCCCCACTTCCACTTCCCGAACTCGGATCGACCGTAATTTATTTTTCCTTTCATTTTGATCATATTCCCCTCCTTTTCTAATGGGTTTCATCCTACTGTAATTTTTTTTCACTTTTTACCATTTTTAAAGGCTTCGGCACTGGTCTATATTAAAATTGTTGGATGTGGATTTTGAGACATTTTCTTTTGAGGTATGTCACTAATCATTTTTAAAAAGCCCCTTTTTAAAAATGCTACAATCCCTTTTTGAATACATGTCTATGATACATTTACTCGGTAATAAATTAATTATTCTTATGTTTTTCGTACGTATATTAAAAATCAGAAATCTCTATTTTAACCGTATCAAATCAATCGAAACCGATTTTCACATCCGACAATATTAAGAAGGTATGAGGAAATGAAATATAGGCGTAATATATTTCATTTTCTGTTTTAGAGCGTGTATTTAAGTTTCAGTATATATGTATATTGTTTGTACGCTAATAATTTGTGCAGCCGTGATACACAAAGTAGTTTTACTCTCAACGCTAATTTTCAATGGGTCCAAAGTGAGTCGACTGATGTTCTACAATTTATATTTTGTGTGCATTATAAGATTCATTTAATCCAGCTCCATTTCTCAGAAGAGAACATGCACGTTACTATGTTTTAAAAGCTGTGACACTTAAGCAAAACAAATTAATGATATATACAAGCTTAAATCCCCATTACGCTAATTGAAGCTCCCACAAATATAAGGATAATGTTTGAAATGCATGTAAGACGCACATTTGCGAGAAACAGACCCAAAGTTAATGAGGCGTTTTGCCCGTTTTGCCCGTTTTGCCGGCGTCGTCAAAACGCTCAAGTGGAATAAATACTGAATAAATCTCAGCAACCTTATAAGAATCAGGGTTTGCGACCAATAAAATGTCCTCTCAAGTTTTGCTCCGAGAAATAATTCCAATTATGCTATATTCTGTTCGTAGACAATTAATTTTTATGATTATGGCCGTGGTGATGTCGTTGTGATTTTGTTTGTTAAATAGATTTTTTATGGCACCGTAATTTCTTATAAGAGGCGATGAAAATATTCATATTTTTATTTTTATATCAGATATCGAAAAACACGCGGTGTCTTATTTAGTGGTAAGTTTTGACTGGCTCGTTGACGTGCTTAGTAGAACAGCTGCCTTGCTCTCGGATTGGTCGCGGGGTTGAATCCCGTTGGGAGGATATTTTTATAATTTTCTGTAAGCATTTCTTTCCCATGTTAGCTCACTTCGGGCATTAAACGGGTACCACCGCTCTAGGTAGTAGGGCGACAGTGCATCATTAACTGATGTTCTGTGGCTGGGGTATCCTACCATTAAGTGAACCTCATGCTCGTCTGTCAAAATCTGGTATATTAATACCGTCCGTCGAACCACACGCTCAGCTAGGTATCGCTACGTACTTCGTCGTCTATCACTTGCTCTTCCACGATTATAACGTCTTTACACCGAGGGGATCGCGGTCAAATGTCAGCCTATTTACCGTAAACATTTTTTTGAAATTGCGATCGCGATTCATTGTTTTATTTATCCCGATGATTCAAGTGCTCCACAGCAAATGTCTCGGCGGTCTTTTATTTTTGCACGGCTTAACCGCTGCTGGTTTAGGCTAATTTAGTATAGATACAGCTTGAATCCTGAGGAAGGGCATACCTACTACTATACTTCTTCCTACAGGCGCAGTAAGTATAAGGACAATTAAATATTAAGAAAATATCCAAAATTATAATACATATATCATACACTATTGCTCAGATATTTGTGAGCAAAATACAGTATGACATCACTAGAGTAGATTTTGCCTCTGACTTCGTTCAAGTAGATTATAGAACAGTAGTAGGGGTCCTCTTCTTATTAGTGGAATTCTCAAAAATCCTTCCTTAGTGCAAGCAAGATTATCAAAAAAAAGATCTGTAAAATACTTGTATGTGATTAAAAAATGTGTATAAAGTGTACGCCCTCTTAACAGAAAGAAAATTGTTGTCTCGATAAATCATAGTATCTCTTAATCAAACAAAGTGCATACTCTCATTTAGGAATCCGATAAATGAACGGTTTTACATATTTAAATACTGAACGTTTTCAGGGAACATTCCCATTTAAGATATATCTATACCTATTCTTTATTATTACACAAAAATATAATAAATTACGTAGAAAATTTTAGGGAAAATTTGAACTAAAAAATAGTGGACAAGCGGATTTTTAGCTTTATTTCTAACTGTTATGAGAAAGCGTTAATAGTTATAGCGGTTTGATTGATAGAATGATGTTTTAATAAATTAATTAAATATATGTCGCATCCGGGTCATGAGTATGGATCGTCAACATCACACAAACGTCAAAGTGACGTATACAGAGCCTAGATTTGGAGAGGGCAACGTTAATAAAAAAAAGTGCATTCGGTGATCGAGATAATATATCATACGGATCGCCCACAGAGTAACGCTGGCCTAGGAACTGTATTGTGTATTGTAGTACGAGAGTGTATTTCCGGATTCCTGATGACGCCCATAATAAGTGACAGTGTAGATAATAAAGCTCCGATATACTATCAGTCAAGAAAGTATCGGGAATGTATTTTTTTTTATGATTCTAAATTAAAATTTTTGTTTTTTTTGTTGTTGTCAGATTTGAACAACTGTCTTCCATTTTGGCGCGGAGTTTGAGTTGCATCTGTTATTTATATTAAATACAGTGATGTTTTTAGTTATATCATATCTAGTGTGTCTTGCGAATTTCATAATGGACAAAAACATCCAACAAAGAGTTTGTCTTAAACTTTGCATCGCCAATGGAATTTCGTTTTCGGAGTCACTGAAAATGTTACAGAAGGCTTACGGTGAATCGAGTTTATCAAAAACTCGTGTTTATAAGTGGTGCAAAGCGTTCAAAAGTGGTCAAGTTGTGATGGAAGATTTGCCTCGCTCTGGTAGGCCATCAACGTGTGCAACTGAAGTTAACATCGCAAAAGTGAATGAATTCCTGCCCGAAGGTCAAACGGTAAATAAGAAATATTATTTGAGCGTTTTGCGGCGTTTAAGAGAGCAAATTCGACGAAAAAGGCCTGATTTGTGGAAAGAAAATTCTTGGATTCACCATGATAATGCGCCTTCGCACAAGGCCATCATTGTGAACGATTTTTTTACCAAACACTCAACAAATACCATCGAGTAACCACCATATTCACCAGATATGGCTCTAGCCGACTACTTTCTTATTCCTAAACTCAAATTACTACTTCGTGGCACCCGTTTTCAATCGGTAAAAGACATGAAGGAGAATTCGCGGCGAGAACTGAACTCAATTCCGGAAACAGCGTTTAAAAAATGTTTTGATGATTGGATTATTTGTTGGCGTAAGTTTATCGTTTCTGAAGGAGCATACTTTGAAGGTGATAAAATAAATTTGGATGAATAACAAACAGTTTGTGTTTTATTGATCTTTTCCCGGTACTTTCTTGACAGAGTAGTATATAAGTTTAAGAGGAATTAATGCAGTATGACAGGAGCTGGCAGCTTAATGACTAACACATAAGACGTTAATCATTCTGTGTTGAAATGCTATGATACCGCAGGGCAGTTTTAATTTAGTTTATTATTTTAATATCTTAAGAATTCTTGTATATAATGAATATAATTACAAGAATTCTTATGGGCGTCAGCAGGAATCCGGGCAAAAAATACATTCTCGTACTACAATACACAATACAGTTCCTAGGCCAGCGTTACTCTGTGGGCGATCCGTGTGATATAGTCTCTCGATCACCGAATGCACGTTCTTTTATTAACGTTGCCCTCTCCAAATCTAGGCTCTGTATCACTTTGACGTTTGTGTGATGTTGACGATCCATACTCATGACCCGGATGCGACATGTATATAATTAGTCAAACGCAATATCTTTTAAGCCAGGTCAGGAATATATGACAATTGTCTTCTGAAGCTACTGCAAAAGACGGCTTTTCCATGGCATCGTCCTCTAGAAAGACTTAGGATGTTTTAGCAACAAAAAAAACGAAATATTCATTACGATTTTAAGTACCAAATCTCGAAATCAAACTATTTCGCTTTTTGTCGTTGTAGGAATATAACATACCTATAGACACATGGTTTTTTCACTTCAAAGCTGTTAAGGTCTCTATTATCACAAACAAAGCGTAGTCAAATAGTCATTACAGTTCTCTTTGTCAACGGACTCTGTGTTAGCGCAGCTTTAGACTTGAGTTAGAATTCGTAATATGCCGCGTATCGCTCGCTCGTGTACAAAATACCTTAGAGACTTCTCAACTATAACCATAGATTTTGATGGTTGCCTTTATGAGGTGCTATAAAAGGAACGATGTCTCCGCAATTCATTAATATACAAAAGCAAAGGAATTATGAAAAGAAAAATAAGTTCTTTGTTAATTAATTCTTGAAATCTCAATATTCAAAGGCAATTGTAATCAATACAGAGAACTCAATAACGATCCAATTTTTAATATATGTTTATATGGAAGGAGAAACTGACTGATTGACATATCATACATGTAAAGCCTTAATTACTAAGACCTAGACAATTTAGGTACACAGTATGTAGTAATCCTATAAATGTTCTCTATTTTTAAAGTGGGTTTATTAATAATAATTAGCGATGTAATGCAAGGTACCAAAAATAATAATCGATTGGTGAAAGAATTTCTAAATTAAATCGTAACAAACAAATAAACAAATATTTCCTCTTTAAAATATTAGTATAGATATTTTATTACTTCCATATGTAGGTACGTATCATTGTTTTTGTTAAACGTAGACTCCTGATATAATCGAATTTGTATTTTTTTGTCTGCTACTTGTGGTCGGAATTGAATTCGTGTATGCGGTGATATTAGTTATTTCGACTATGTGTTGTTCCCACGCTAATGTACGTGCTTCTATTTCACCATGCCTACTGCAGAGGGGTGAGCACGAACAAGTATCGAAAGAGTATTCGTATCGTCGAACTGTCATTTGTATGAAATTTCAAATGATTTTTCATACAACTGACAGTTTGACGAAACGAATACTTTGTCGATAGTCGTTCGTGCTAGGCCCCCTGGTAGAGGACAAACTTTCGTTTGTTTCATTCGTTTATTTTTTATTATTATAATTACTTAATTACTTCAATATGTCATGTAGAGCTAGTGTAATGGTTGCAGCTCCTTACATAAAAATTTGTAAAACAAAAAACTTGGCGATTAAAATGAGTGGCGGAGAGTTTATTGCCAGTTCTTCTCGTCCGATTTACGTTTTTATTGACGTTCATTAGTGTATATGGTGTTACCTAAATGAATAAATGATTTTGAATAGGCTCTCTTGTTAAAGGTTCTTGAGTTTTATTAACTTGAAAATACCTCTACAAAACAAGTTTCGAATTAGTATTGCGTCATCGTAAATTCAAAGTAGGAAAAAGCGGAAAAGTTAGTAATAAAATATAGCAGCAATTACACTAGCGCTAAGAAACCAGTTTAATTTTGGTCTTAATGAAACAAACTAATGGTTTTATAGAACACTGTTAACGACAAATTGAATTTAAATTGAATTAAGAATTCTTCAAGGGGAAGACGTAATTATAGCTTTTATAGTATCGAGTAATTAGTTACTGTTAGGGTGTGTTCCCCATTCCGGAGTCGGACTAGCTGACCCGTTGTTGTAAAAGTTATTTGACTTATATTAAAAAATATATTTATTTTCCTTGGACTTCTACAAAAATATCAAAACCAAAATTACTCAAATCGGTTCAGCCGTTCTCGAGCTTTTGTGATCAGAATTGGGCTAAATTTAAAAAACATACACCGCAACCTGAAATATATTTCCGTTTGCAAATTTCAAAGCTGCGTGTACAATATATTACAAATCTGGCAATTCCTTCATTTATCTTAAGATCCTTGGACCCACTAGAACTCGGTATTGTCCTGTGTTGCCAGAGTTGTGACCTATTTGCGGCAAGGGCCGGCTCCCCGCTGACGCTATTACGTGAGGGCCAGATCAAGTTATGACTTGGGAATGATATAACTAAATCCAAAATATTGAGAAATAATAGCGCTCTTTGTTGTACATGATATTATAGTTTCTTTGTGGTTGGTTGTAGTAACTGAGTTTTAGTAAACCTGTTTACTGAAACTCACACGATGAGAGATGTTCACTTGGTTGCATTCTACGTATGTATTAGATTTAGATTCACAGAATTATTGTATTACTTATTGTATAAAAATAACATATTTTGCACTACTTTTTATCATACAATAAATTATTTCTATTAATTATTTTATATATCTATCGAGAATTCAAAGCATGCATATTTGGCCAAAACTAAAGTACATAACATAGCCAACTATACCAACAAATGTTTTACATAAGAAAATAGATTCGAAGGTAAATATATTAATAATAAAAATATATATGTATATTTAGATTTGAATACACAAGCAACATTTCTATCCGGGAATATTCTGTATTAAATACCAAGAGAAATTATTAAAAATTAGTTAATTACGAGCGCTCTTTATATTGTTTAAGATACAATAATTTACTTTGACAGAATACTGTAATGTATAGTATTGTGTCAAAGTAAATTATTCTCAAAATATGTCTGTCAAATTAAGGAACAGTCATATCATTATAATAATCTGCCCTACATTTCACAGTTATATTTTATTGTATTTATTTATTATTTTAGTAAAATAATAGCCATTCGACCAGTAAATTGTTTGCGCCTTCATAAATCAAGAAGACGAACACGCTCCTCGATGGATACCTGGAGATATGGGTGGATTTATGGCAGTTTTTCCCAGTTTCAGCTCCTTAATTTAACCTATATTTAGTTTTTTGACCTATTTGCTTGAGGTTGATGGATTGCGATTAGTAGTGATTCGATACTGTGGGGAATTTTTCCCATAACTGTAAGAAATCTCATTGACTGTCTCACTTATCTATTAACATTAGAAACTTGACAAATTAGCACGCCAAGCTTCATTCAAAGATAATTCAGGGACCTAAGATACAGGGTTTCCTAGTTTGGGCTTTAGGAGTAAATAAACATTATGCATATTTTTAAATAAAATACTGTATACCGGATTAAAACGCGATTTATTATTTATATTGTTTAAATTATTTATCCCGACGTTTCGGATGCTTTTCAGCAACCGTTTTTTCGAAACGTCGGGATAAATAATTTAAACAATATAAATAATAAATCGCGTTTTAATCCGGTATATATATTTTATTTAAATGTGTGATACTCGCGTTAATAAAAGACAATATTATTATGCATATTACTAAACTGTTTTTTATTATTTCAAAGAATTTATGACTGCGAAGTCTACTTACTGGCTAAATGAAATTTAATTATAATGATTTGTTTGATCCACTTTCTTAAATTTTATTTTAGTACTTAGTAGTTGGAATTGGCATACCTAGGCCAATTTATTGTAACTTTTTTAAATAATTAAATAAAAAACAGTAGTTTTTCAACATATCCTTAGAGTAAATTTTCTTCTGCATAGTCTTTACACTCAAACGTATTCGAAAAAAAATTTAAATCAAATAAGTCACACATAAATAACGTATCAGGGTTTTTTGTGCAATGGTAGTTTTCATAAAATTAAAATGATTTTTCTCAATTTCTTTGTTTCAGATAGCAAGTGACGTGCATTATCCCAAAGACTAGCCCAACAATGTGAAGCACGCGCAAACGCACATGATTTCAATCGCAAATTTCACGCACACATCGACAAATCAGCCGGAGCCAATCACATACAAAAATGAAACGCACACACGCGATTCGATACTCGTCGATTTCGAATCGAACGCGACGTCGTTCCCGATCAACTTCACGGAGTACGCAGAGATTCCATATTACATAAAGGCGACATCTATGACCTTTTGTATTGTTATCATGTGTTTGGGCGTGATAGGGAACGTGATGGTGCCCATAGTGATACTGAAGACGAAGGATATGAGGAACTCGACGAATATATTTCTGGTCAACCTGAGTATTGCGGATTTGATGGTGCTGCTGGTTTGCACGCCGACAGTTCTGGTGGAGGTCAATTCGAAGCCGGAGACCTGGGTGCTTGGGAAGGAGTTGTGTAAGTAATCGACTGCCCTTTTAGTATTTGCCTTAGTTAATCCCTTGGGTAAGTTAGCCCCTGCGTTATGTAGCTCTTGCGTTAGCTATTTGTTCGTCAGCTAACTCTTGCATTAACCCTTATGTTAGCTATCCCTTGTTTTGTTTGTATTTATTTTAACTAGCCCCTGCGTTAGTTCTCTTTTTCCATTCTCTTCTTTCACTCACCATATCATCAGTCACACCTTTGAAACACATATCATTCTTCACACAGTCGATCCATGTCTTTTTTGGCCTCCCTCTTCCCCATCCACTTTCATATTTAAAAGAGAATGAAGTAAGTAGTAAGCGTTAGTAAGCAATTACATTAATTAGCCCTTGTTTTGTTAGTGTTTGTTTTGGTTAGCCCTTACGTTAATTATTCCTAGCGTTACCGAATATTATTAGAAAAAGAAATAATCACTGATAAATTTTTAATATTTCAATGATATGTTTGAGAGTGATGATTTTAAAAAAGCCGCGGTTCAATCTCACCTTATAAATAGTTTGGCATTTACAAAAAAAATACATTGGAAGTCTTCTACATATCGCAATATTAAAGAAGTATAATGCCAATTAGTAAAATATATCATGATAAGGTTAGCAACACTATCTTATACCAGTATTTTGTAAAGAACGTAAAAAAAAGAAAAAAATGACATTGCTATGCAAACCAGTAGGGCTATTCACGATCATTCGAAATCGATCCGCCCGGAAAGCTACGCTCTCCCACTGAAAGTTGTTTCATATTTACCGGATATGAAAATGGAATTCACAATTCCCATAGGATTGAGCATCGGCATTCTTCGGGAGTTTCCGATTAGAATCTTAGTATAAAATGATAGAAAGCTTGATATATCGGAACGGAAAGTTTTCGAATGATCGTGAATAACCCTACAGGTGTTAAATTTCAATAAATGACAAAATTAATATGAAGTTCTTACAGATATAGCCTCAAATTAATGTTATTTTGATCATTTTATATTAATAAAAAGTTTTGGAGGCAAATTAAGTTCGGTAACGGTTTTTATGTGGCCTCACTGAAACCATATTACTTGTAATATTGCCAGTAATTGTAGTTTGATGCAGGTTGCTTTTACGTAATTAGGGTTCAGTCTTCTTGCCCCACGGTCCAACATGTGTTGTCCTCTGTAATATATAAATATTCAAGTCTTCTAGGCAGTAATAGGCGCTAATGTAGTAAGGCATCCTCACAATTAAGCTATCAAGCGGGATTGCTAAGTATAAAAGACTTATTGGAGTCCCATGGTGAGGGAGGATAGAATAGAAAGTTTATTTTAATTAAAATATAATAAATTCTACTAAATATTGATTTTTAATATTGACAAAAATTTCAATTTATTTAAAATTATCCTCCAAAACCAGGTAAGTATTTTATATCATACTTGCAATCCGTCTATGGCCTATATTAAGAGTACTCGCTGATAATGTAGCTTTCTATTGGTGAAAGAATTTTTAAAATCGGTCGAGTATTTTTTTTGTTAAATCGTTAACAAACAAACAAATAAATCTTTGCATTTCATAATATAGACATGACATATCTAGTTGGCATGCGTTGCCACGTAAACTAAAAAAGTGATAAGTTTTTTCTTGGCCCAGGAACAAGGGAAACCTTTGAAACGTTGGGACAAATAATATAATATAATTACGAGTAATAAATCTCATTTTAACCCGGTAAAAGTTATTTTATTTAAATGACTTTATTTTATTAAAATACTGTATACCGGATTAAAACGCGATTTATTATTTATATTGTTTAAATTATTTATCCCGACGTTTCGGATGCTTTTCAGCAACCGTGGTCGCGGGAAGACAGAAGATAAATAATTTAAACAATATAAATAATAAATCGCGTTTTAATCCATTATACAGCATTTTATTTAAATGTGTGATACTCGCGTTAATAAAAGACAATATTATGACTTATTCTTACATACATTTTATACATAACTATTACTATACATACACATTAGTATTTTAAAGTGATTTTACGTCAAGAGTATATTTTTATAATCACAAACACATTTTGCCTATGTATTACATTAGCAACGATCAAAAATTGGACGGAACCCAACACGTCGACATGCGCTTTGCCTTATTTTTAACAAATAAACGTTTAATTAAAGTCGGTGTATCATTCATACTTTATCATCATTTAGCTCACAGCAAATACTAAATTAAAAGCACTCATTGATAACGAAGCCAATCATTATTTTTTATTTATATTAAATTTTACGTCACCGCTTACGAAAAATGATTTTTTGAATATATGTAAATTGAAAGTGACGTATTTTTTCCCGCTAAGGAATTCTTTTAAGAATTAAAAATAAAATGTTACAAATGATAAGACACAGACATCAAAACATTTCAAAGAAATATGGTAAGTTTTGTTAATAATTTTTCATTAAACAATCGTCTTCTTTAGAAAAAAAACCATAGTATATAGATACAAACCTTTGAGGAAAGCTTGAAGCCAAAGAAATAATATTGGCACATTTTATCCCGGAAAAACAATGAAATTTCACCCAAATACGAGCCCCAAATACTTAATTCAATGAAAATTCTATTAATGTCCTTCTTGCTCGGACACTTTTGGCAGTGTGTGGATTAAGGTGATGTCACACTGGGATGCGACGCCTTCATCATTTCTTATTTATTGTTATATTAAATATCGACAGACGAGCATAATTTCACTTGATGGTAGGTATATAAATAATACCAATACCCCAGCCACAGAACATCAGTCAATGATGCGCTGTCAGCTTACTTTTTACTTCGAGAATTTCGGAAATCCATAGACTGAAACCGATTCATGATTTTTCCAACTATGAACGGTGGTTCGTTACCCACCGTCTATATTACTCCCACCCGTTCAATACCCGGGAAGACATGCTTACAGAAAATTATAAACATGTCGCCTCGGTGGGATTCGAACCCACGACCCATCGCAGCGCACGACAGGTGTTCTAGCAAACGCGCCAACGAGCCCGTCCTTCCTTCCGCTTGACTCACAATCTTCTCCATTTCTTTAAGTGAGATTTGCGAGCTACCATAATACGCTAGTAGTGTATAAATAAATAAGTTTGTATATGGTATACCTAATTATATAATTCAACGAAAATTCTAGTTATATGATCCCATGACGTCCCTAATAGTTAATACCATATTAGTATCAGGTCTCCATGGATGACCAAGATAAATGATTGATATAATTGGCTCTATTTCCGCGTACCACACTCGAATATATGATAATAGCCACGTTAACGTAGCCCAAGAGCCGCGTCCTCCGAAATCACAGAAACTGGATGTAAATTATCGGAACTTGTGAAGTTCCATAAAAACTCGGTGCAATGCTCCTTAATTGCTTGTAAAGTGTTTTGCTCTGATTTTTGGTCAAATTATCAATTATTTATTCGCGAAATATCGCTTTTTAAGGGTTTGTCACTTAAGCTTAATTAAATATAGGTGTTAATTAAGATAATTACAAAAGTATACGCCTTAAATGGGTATTGATAATTTTAACAAAATTAAAAAGTGGCGAATCATATGTTGCACCTTGAACACCAAACTGATACTAAGATGTTTTTTGGGAAATCGTACGTAATAATGACATAGTGACACTTGTGCCATTTGGCGGCATAAAGTTGAACTTTTGAAGTTGTGTCTTCATTTTGAAGACGAAACACAATCTCACAAGATCGATAATAATAGTCGAAGTTTTCGTTAAGTGACGATTTATTAAAATGTGCGATGTGTTTATTGGCCGCCTCAGTGGTATTTAATTAAGAAACGGTGGTCTTGGCTTCGAATACCGGGAGAAAAATAGGTTGGATAGAGAACATAACACTGATCCCCTACGAGGATGTAAAAAAAATTAGAAATGATACAAAAATGTGTTTCAGTTTCTAAAAGTTAGATCGTTTCTAACAAAACTTACTTCTTTGTGAAATTAAATAAGAGTTATGAGAGTAAGTTAATTTTTTTTAGAAAGTGCCAAAACGTTATAATTAGACTAATAAAACGGAGTGTGATATGATTCAGAGAAGCAATGTATTTGCGGTGCTGAAGTGGTTTTACGAGCCTCTTACTGGCGTAATCATTGTTTCTTGGAGATGAGTAAGAAGCAGACTTGTTCGTGTATGCACTGTGCGTTTTCAATTTTTCTTCGGGAGCATTTTTTAACTATATTAAAAAACCTATTTCATTAAGAATAACAGTAGGGTCTCAAACTTCCCAGAAATGTTGATTTTTTTGAGATAGCAGCCTTAACGAATTAGTATTATTAATAGTTCTCACCTAACAAAAATCAGCGATGGACATGCATTTATCGCTGATATCTTCATAAGTAAAATAGATAATATGTCAAAATTTTAAAGCGCAAAGTTATTAATTTTTCAGTGCATTTCATTATATTTAGTCAAAAATAATTAGATGTGAACTACAAGATTTTTTAAGCCAGATTGTCCGTCAGCAGTAAGATTCTTATCAAGAAATCGCTGCTTAGCGATAAGGCCGCCAATTGTGCTTCTCCCTTTGAATGTATGTACATACATATTTTGTATTTTAGTTAAAAAAAAAATGAATTAAAGCCTTGGCATGGCAACTACAACTACTACTAGAATACAATTTAAGAAATGATGGGTCAAACCAAATCATAATACTAATCATAATTTCTTTGAAGGAGTAAAACAGTTTACTGTATGCATGATAATTTTTTATGTATACCTAATGACTTTCTTGAATAAACAATGAGCCCCAAAATAGGAGACCGGGGCCTGTATCTTGGGGCCCTGTATATTTCGGTTATATAGTGCAATAAAGTGATTAGTCAAATAGCATTAAAATGCCCGTTATGTATGTATATCGTCGTGATCGTAGAACAACGACGGTTCTGATTTTTTACGGTTTTAGTTTATTGCATAAAACTATTAGACTAATTATCAAACTACATTTTTTATTTGTTCTGTAAATAAAGGGTATTTAGACAGTTCTAAATTGTACAATATAGAACTGTTAAGGAGTTTCATGTAATGACTAATACAAATCGTAAAAAAAAACCAGAACCGTCGTTGTTCTACGATCACTACGATATGTGTGGGATTACACATATCGTAGTGATCGTATACGATCGTTCTACGATCACTACGATATGTGTAATCCCAGTCTATTACATATACTATGTTCAAACCTACGTTTAAATATTTCTCTCTGAACAATTTTAATGTAAGGAAAGTATTCGCAAACAATTTCACTAATAACTGTGATATTTAAACAATTCGTCCGTCCTTCAGTTTCCGCCACCCCAGCCCAGTAGCGTCGCTCTCGCGTCAGGAGGAATATGATTGGAATTTGATAAGTTTCTAATTTAATTTTGATTTATATCAACTCCAAAGCTGAGAATACAGCGCTCAGCTACAGGCGACATTACATTCTACGCGACTTGATTTTCAACTAAAATAGTATGGTTTAATTATTTATCAATTTTGTCGTGCGTGTGGTGTACACGCACGCAATACAGTGTGTTCCGATGGGTCGCAAGCTCGAATACCGCTGCGACGGAATTTTTATAATTTTTATATATCGACAGACGAGCATGAGGTTCACTTGATGGTAGGTGATGCCTCAGCCACAGAACATAAGTCAATTATGCGCTGTCGACCTACTTTTTACTTCGAGCATTCGGATATTCGTAGACTGCAACCGTTCAGTCTGCCCGTGACCACGGTTGCTTGAAAGCATCCGGAACGTCGGGATAAATAATAAATAGCGCATTAATCCGGTAAACAGTAATTTAATTTAAATGTGTGATAGGTACTCGCGTTAATAAAAGATAATGTTATATAATTAAATAATAAAAATGTTCCGAATCGTAATAACTCTAGATATTTCCACTTAAACGTTTCGGTTTATATTTTCCTGTACTAGAGATCTAAGACACAGGTTTTGTTTGGTCCGCAAATCTACTGTGTGCTATATATATGTATATATGTATGTATATATAATATAACGGAGATCATTTAGTCTACTCGACTTACGTTAAGTTTACGGCTATGTTCCAAGTCACGTAGACATACATGTCAGCATCAGTAGCGGCAAACATCCGTATTATATTACAGTGCCTTAAGAAGAAGATAACTGAAATAGTCACATAATGTATTATGTATATGCCAAACCCAATGCCCACTATTTAGTTTTCGGTCTGTAGGATATATACAATGTACTCTCAAAAAATATATTAAAATGTTTTTTTTTGAAGTAATTAATTTATATAAAATTACTAGCAAAACGCCCCGGCTTCGCACGGGTGCAAAGTAGATGAAAAAAGTTACATGCTAATAATATAGCTTTCTATTGGTGAAATAATTTTTAAAATCAGTCAAATAGTTTTTGAGTTAAATCGTAACAAAACCACAAAAATTAAACACTGGACTATCCAACATCAAAATAATTTTTCAATTCGAACCAGTAGTTCCTGAAATTTTCGGTTCAAACAAACAAACTCTTCAGTTTTATAATATTAATAATATAAGTATACATAAATATTTTCAAAATCAGTATTATTTATGAAATAAATTACATCCCGACGAGCGTAGCACACATAGCGGGGAGAAGAGTTGTATAGATAGGGGTTCATGCAGTAAACATTGATGAAAGTGAAATAAGTGAAATCGGTATGCAAGCCGCAAGGATCGGAGCATATGGAATTCTGTGATCTCTGCCTACCGCAATGGGAAAGAGACGTTATAGCATAGCAGAACATAAGAGAACATTAGACTATATTATATATATTTATATCTTCTTTCTCTTTTCCCACAAAATAAAAAAAACTGGGAAAATAAATAACTCGATCTATAAAATGCATATAATTTAGTTTAGGCTCGTTTCTAAAAAAGAGCGACACTGAGACAGCCATTCTTCAATAATTGTATGCAACAAGCAATAAACTTCTATTTAACCTTGTGTAAGTGGGTCTTATGTTAGATGTGAACTATTGGAACATTCTTGTATGTCAAGAATATCGCATTTTTTAACTCTAATTAACAAAGTGGCGAATTCAAACGCAAACACTTAGGCTCAAGTTCCCGCAGTACAAACATTATTCAACGGATAAATACCTTTTCCAAAACAAACTGAAACAAGACACCTTTATCATATTTTTTCGTCAGGAGATAATCAATGCCCTCATTTCTCAAACAGCTGTCAATTAACAAAGGAAAATATCGCGTTACGAAATTATCCGTTTTATTTCTTGTATTTTCTTGAGTTTTCTAGGTTTATTATAATATATTTAACGTTTGCACTTAGCGTAATGGCATCTCGGTTTCTACGCGATTGCTTTTCGATGTGTAAACAAATTAGCGCGATGGATACCGTGCATTTGAATAAAATAAACGAACGAATAAACCTTTTATTGACTGGTGCTTCTCAAAGCCATAACTCGCGTACACCTACGTAGAGAATAGTGCTACTTGTCGATAGGTTTACGGTGGTAGTTTTAGGTCAGACAGGAGATTTAGTGAAGTTATAATGAGAATTTCTAATAAACTCTAATATGGAGGGTCGATTCTCTGGGAAATAAATTAATAACCATAACATGTTTCTGTTTGCAAAAATGATCGGTGAAATAGATACAAAAATATGCTAGTGCCATGCCTCGCGGGGTATGGGGGGTTCGATGATACTGGTACTTACTTACCTACTCTCTTATTGTAAAAAAAGATTTTTGTGAGTTATAGTAAAAAAACAAATAACTTGTCTATACTTTATATTATAAAGAGGAAAGATTTGTTTTGTTTGTTTGTTTCGATTTAACTCAAAAACTACTGGACCGATTTTAAAAATTCTTTCACCAATAGAAAGCTACATTATCAGTGAGTAACATATATTTACTCACTGATAATGTAGCTTTATATGTTTCTTATTTTTGTCTATAGAACCTACATCTACATTTCACCCGTGCGAAGTTTATAATAAGCATTCCCAAACATTCATTGTTTTTTTAAATATCTGAATAGTCAATGCGCTGAAGTTTTTTCTTCCCCTAAAAATCTTGTGCAATGTCTTTTCGGTCTCATCTTTAATGTATTACATACAAAAGTGAATAGTTTATTTTTTAATATGGAAATTCTTATCATAGTTCAGCATAATGAAGGTACACATCACTCATGTCCGCAGACTAGTTGTGAATGGGAGCTCGTAAATTATGCCCGCATCGGGGCTGCTATGTCCCTGTCAGGCCTCGCTTTCATTGTTGAGCCTAAATTATCTACTTGAACTGTCGCGACCAGTTTTTATATGCACCCGCTGCTTAGAAATCAAGTAGATAATATATAATATTGTGAATATATATGAAACATTTTCTTCTTCTTCCTGACCCCTCCCTCCCTTCCTGTTCCCTTTGTATTTTATTTGGGATCGACTATGTATGTTCTCTTTTTCCATTCTCTCCTTTCACTCGCCATATCATCAGTCACACCTCTCAAATACATATCACACAGTCAATCCATGTTTTTTAGTACGCCTACATTGCACCCGTGCGAAGCCGGGGCGGATCGCTAGTATTAGTATATAATGATTTATGTTTGTTAATTCGGATAAATTAACTTTTTGTAACTCTATACTTTAATATTGTATTTTATTAACGCGAGTATTTCAAGTGGAAATACTTTTGTAGGAACTGTCTGTCCGTGACCAAGCTTGCAGAAAAGCTCTCGGAATGTCGGGAAAAATATAATATTGAATAAATTTCGTTTAAAACCGATAAAAGTTATTTCAAAACTCCATAAATATACAAGTGCTATTTAAATAATAGTAGATTAACTTAAAACTAAGTACTGTCATGAATTATAATTATGAGTGGCCATTGGTGTTTGATATATAAAGTTTAAATATACGTTTTTAATTATTATAGTTAATTATATGTCATGTGGAACATGGTGTAATGGTTGCAGCTCCTTACAAATTTGTAAAACAAAAAACTTGGCGATTAAAAAGAGTGGCGACGAGTTTATTGCCAGTTCTTCTCGTCCGTTGTACGCCCTTGATTTG
The DNA here is from genome assembly GCA_905404175.1 of Anthocharis cardamines. Taxonomy (NCBI): domain Eukaryota; kingdom Metazoa; phylum Arthropoda; class Insecta; order Lepidoptera; family Pieridae; genus Anthocharis; species Anthocharis cardamines. The sequence continues at coordinate 493,301 of FR989972.1, read as the reverse complement.
AGAAGAACATATATGATCTCTTAGAGGTACAGATTTGGATACATCAACTAGTTTCTGTCCTGGAATGTCACCCCTCAGGGTCGGGTAAAAAAAGAGTAAAGATGTGATAATATATGGTTTTAAACACTCTTCTTCTCGATATAATCATATTAACACCATCTACGTCCACACTATAATGAACTGTCGTTTGTTTGTTTGAATAGTGTAATATTTTGATCTTTTGAATCAGTTTAAAACCACAGAAAGCTAACATAGTATACATTTTATTGTGGTAACCATTGAGTATTTATTAATATGTCAACTGGTATAACATTTATTTTAAGGTTTAAATCTATACTAATATTATAAAGAGGTAAATGTGAGTTTGTGAGTTTGTACGAGGTAATCTCTGGATCCACTGAACCGATTTTAAACATTATTTCACCAATAGAAAGCGAGTTTTTTTTTGTGCACGGTTTCACTCGAGTGCAGAAGCCGGGGTGTTGCTAGTTAAATATAGTCTGAAAAAATGCGCTGTGTTGCTTTTTATTGCAGTGCACTGATTAAACGGTTGAGTTAGCGTGAAAGTTATGTACCTGCAGAAGATCTATAGTAATGACATTACTATATATTTACCTACACCTATATATTTTATATTGAAGCCAGTTTAAAAGTTTTTATTTAGACCTCAAGTGGGGCATGGGGCAGACACCGTTCTATGTCAATTTCACTGATAATTTTTTATGCCCCTGGCTGACAGCACATTGTTTTTAAATTGTATTTTCCCGGGAAAGAACCTGGGATCTCCAGAGTCCAAACATAACTCACGAACGCACGCTTTTGTTATTCGTAGGATTAAGCTGTACAATGTACATCATACAGTTTTTATTTTATGTCAGATATCGACAGACGAGCATGATGTTCACTTGATGGAAGGTGATACCTCAGCCACAGAACATCAGTCAATGATGCACTGTCGACCTACTTTTTACTTCGAGCATTCAGAAATCCATAGACTGAATCCGAAACGCGCAATGTACACTTCACGGCTTTTCCATCTATGAACGATGGTTCTTTACCCAGTCCGAATTTGGATATACTTCCCATCCGTGTAATCCCGTAGTTACCAGACGTGGGGAAGACATGCTACATACAGACAATTATAAATATATCGTCCCGGTGGGATTCGAACCCACGACCCATCGGAGCGCACGGCAGTGACCTACTAAACACGCCAACGAGCTCGTCAATACAATGCTCTACTTTCATACACCAAAGTAGTGAGGATGAAATTATTATCATGCTGGCTGTGTTTCACCAGTGCTCACCTGCCGTTCAAGTAACGTACATACATATACATATACATCACGCCTCTTTCCCATTGCGGTAGGCAGAGATCACGGAATTCCATATGCTCCGATCCTTACATACCACTTTCGCTTCTTCTACTTTCATCAATGCTTTCATACACACTCGTCGGTTTCGAGTACTTTTGACCTGGCCCTTTTGAAGAAAGTCCCCGATCGAGGTACGTTCAAGTTGCTGGTATAAATACTGTATTTGTCTCTTCAGGTCTGGCTGTACCATTCGTCGAGTTAACTGTGGCCCACGCCTCCGTCCTCACCATCCTGGCCATCAGCTTCGAGCGCTACTACGCGATCTGCGAGCCCCTCCGAGCCGGATACGTCTGCACGAAGACACGCGCCACGTTGATATGCGCGCTGGCTTGGTTCTTCGCTGCTTTGTTTACTAGGTTTGTATATGATATTACTCATATTGTTCGTGTGTTTATCATATAGTGGCTAGGAGCCACTACACCACGCAATAAGCGCCGCTGCTCTTAAGACCACCAGTGGCTGCTTAAAATGCAATTTATTATTTATATTATTTATTCCAACGTTTCGAGTGCTTTTCTCCAAACGTGGTCACGGGCAGACTGAAAGCTGTCTGATTTGAATGTTCATATTAACGCCATCTATTCCCACGGAGCATTATTATGACGGATTATTCTATATTATGGCAATATTTACTTGGGTTTTTAATCCGGTAAATGGTTATTTTATTTAAATGTACATTAATAAAAGACAATGTTAGGTGTAGACATGCATATATCTGTCTATATCCTAGGCACATACCGAGCGTTTGAGTGGCCATGACCAAGCCACAAGCCCCGCGAGTGGTCGACGCTCGCTCGCCTTTCGTTGGCTTCTCTCCGACCCATATTTAATTTTTGGCCACTTGCATCCACTTGTGGCTGTGTCTAATATCCACGTTTATCCACTTATGGTCGCGTCTCTTAGCCACGTTTATTAACGTATGGTCGCGTCTCATAGCCACGTTCATCCACGCGTGTTTGCGTTTCGTAGCCACTTTCATCCACCCGTGGCATAGTGTGCGGCTGCACTTAAAGAGTTCGCGGGGATGTAATGTAGTCACAGAAATCGGAAACAGTTGGGGAGGCAGGGATCATAATGTACTTGTAGGAATTTTGTATGTATAGTCGAGAATAAGATATACTTGTTGAAATGTTGTGCCTCACGTAACCACTTTGGGGAATCAGCTGTCACCGGCGATTTTTCTATTCAATTCAATATAATATTTTCTCAATATGTATAAATACAATTGGAGACGTTGAAAATTTGATAAAAAACGTTTAATATTAAAAATAATACAATAGATAATTCAAAATGGTATAGTTTATTATTTTAATATTGTGCATAACTTGTAGGATTAGAAAACGTTTACAAAGATATACGAGTATTATTATATAAGGTTGCTCCGCGGCAAACAAATATTATTGGCAATGTTATTTGAATTATAATAAATATACAAACACTCATTCACTTATTTTGAATGTTTCGATTTTTGGATCATCACGTCGGGTATATTTTTTTTATCAATAAGCCATTATTTGAATTTTAAAAAAATGACTAACTTTTTTTACTCTATGCATGTCAGACAGTTTGTTACGAATAACGATACAATGTCGATAATAAAACCGAAAGATCTCCGCTTCCTTTTCAATGTTATTCATATCCTATAGATTTATTCAGTTTCTAATGTAGGATTATCCGGAGTTAAACTGTAGGAAATGTAGAGTTTCTAATTGTAAACTTTTGATAAGTTAGTCAGGGAGGGAGGTAGAGTTCCGGGAGAGAGTTCCACAGATTGGGATAGGTTTTGCACGAGCTATTTTAAATTATTGTATACTAGCATCACGCCCCGGCTTTGCACGGGTGCAATGTAGATGTTCTATACACCAAAAATGTTACTCGTTGACAATGTTGTTTTCTATTGGTGAAAGAATTATTCAAATCGATCCAGTAGTTTTTGAGTTTATTTATTAAAACACAAAAATAAAAATATTTCCTCTTTATAATATTAGTCTAGATATTTCCCTTGATTTGAGAACTGGTAGTAAATGTAAAATTAGAAGCATTTAATATGTATTTTTTATTGACGTTCATAAGTGTACATTGTGTTACCTAAATGAATAAATGATTTTTGAATTTGAATTTGAATTTGAAAAATTTGAATTTTTTTTATAGTTGAGAGGGCATACGGGGGTCACGTGATTCTAAAGCCAAAATTACTTATTGTAGACAACGAATACAAAGTATTAAATTAATATCATTTTATTGTGAAAGTTGTTGTTTAAAAGTTGAAGTACTTAGTTTTCTTTGTCAGAAATATATCGACGGAACGTATGAGATACATCTTATCAGTCGGGCTAGCATGACCGCCACGAGATATTTCGCGGACGAGAGAAGACAAACTAACATGTATCATATCTCGATATATTATATCTCGACATCGACAATTTTGACAGAAAAGATATCTCGATCGACAAATATATCTATTTTTGATATTAAAAGTAGAGTTTTAAGTGTAATTGTCATGTTAGACCCGAAAGAAATAAAGCGATAGTCGATTAAAACACGAGAAAACGGTAGACAAAATTTTGTCGCGCTTGTCATGCTAGCCCGGCATGACAGGTGATATATCTATATATGTATACAATTATCAATGTACTTGTCGACTTGATACAATTAAATTGAGTTTCCTTTTGTGAACTGTATTTCGAAACCTGGACGAATTTAGTTGCAGTAACTCGACAGAGAGATTTTGTTTATGGTTTGAAACAGTCTTATCATAATATTTTAAATAAATGAAAAATAATATTACACTTAGAAATAAAATATGAAGGTATTTTCTGCTCGGTTTGACATCAATAAAGTATACAGATATGTTTGATAACTCAAAACGTTTTATTTTTCTCGACTACAGAGTTCCCTACAAAACTTAAATATGTGATCAGGTATTTTACAAAGTGCAACGATCTTTTTATTTATTTATTGTTTTATTATTTATTTTAAAAATAAGAAAATTTATAGAAATAATTTATTTTATGGTAACATAATGATTCTGTAGAATGGTATAATAATAGATTTTTTTTTTAAATCAACGGGTTCAATTTCTGGCTAGGATTATTGGTTTTTCAAAAATCCTATGATGCAGTTTAAGTTTTCATCAAAATCCGCCTCGACACTCCTTTGAGTACTTTTAGCTATTCCTCATAGTTTCCGAATTGGCCATGGACGCACACTTGAAAAATTCATCCGGAGATCAACACGAGAATTGACATGTACATACATACATATATGTATGTACTGTTTAATGGAGAAGGATTTTAGGCTATCCGCTACGTTGTAACTCGTCACTAGTCAGCTATTTGTCTAATAAAAAAATATCTAAAATACACCAAGGCTAAGAATGTCATCTAAATGTACCTTTAATTCTCTATTTCTAACTAGAATGTCTCATTCATTCAATAAATAAAGCAATCTGACACATAAGCCCAATAACTTACGCTATGATGACATTACTCATGGAAGTTGATAGTTTATTTGACATTGTTCATAGATTATCAACAGACGAACAATGCTTGAAGTAGTTTCGTATTTATATTTCTAGTTTATGCGACGTTATCGATGAAACTTACTCAATTTATCTGTCTACCCGCGTTTCTTTGTATTTGAGACGGTATTCCCAATACGCGTAAGAAATTAAATTGTTAAAAGCTGATTTTTTAACTTTGGATATTGTTAACTGAAAAATATAATTTACGAGTATAGATTTTATATATAACTATTAGAGAATCTCGTATAACAACTCTAATATTATTATTCAGTACAGTATTTTTTATTATATGTATGTACATACTATTTGTAAGGCATGCGTTGCAATGCCACATAACATAAATTAAAACAGTATTTTTAATTTACGCGAAGTATGCAGAACAACTTACCAAAGTTTCACCATAATCAGAAGAATAGTTTAGGAGTGCCCTATACACTCCTAAACTATCCGGTTGTTATTTTTATTTATATAGATGGTATTAGTGTGGTGAGTGCTAGCTTCTTTCCAAAAGCCTGTCTACATTATGTTGACTTCAATGTCCTTTTCATCGTAGGTGTGCTCATTGTATATGTTATAATATTACAGGTTATCAGTATTGATTAATGTTTTTCTATAGACTATCTACCATTTCATGGCCATAGGTAGGTATAATATGCGGCATATAAGTTGAACAATAAGGTTGAGTGCGCAGTAACAATTTTTTGGGTCTCAAACAAAATGTGGGGTGAGGGGCGCTACAAATATACCGGCGCGTACGACCGCCATTTTCGTTCAACTAAAGTGCCACCTATTATATCTCTTATAGTCGTTCCATTTCGATCTCAATTTAAGTAGGTACTCAATGGGTCTTCACTTTACCTTGGAATAGTGAACTATGAGTTTCCTAGTTTCCTATTCCTAAAACAATTCTAAATATATATATTCGAAAGCACTCACACAAAAATTAAGAAATTACAAACTTTTAAAAATGACATGATTAGCTCAGCCAGTCAAATTAAATGAATGCGAATTTCTTCTTTAATTAAAAATTAAATTAGCGCTTATCCTGTAAACGGAGTACAGTATTATGTACTGTCGGGCGCTTAAGCTGGCAGATAAGGAATTATTTAAGACTTGCTGAAAGTTTTTGCATTCTGACATCTTCTAAACGCTTAAGTACTTGGTTACTTTAGTCGATAATTTAATTGGATCGATAAGAATTTCGATTCATCTTACGCTCGTTTTTATATAAATATTGAACACAATACTTATAATGAAACTATTTGCAAAATAAATTTTTATTTGTGGATTTATAAAACAGTCTCTATTTTTGCTTAATATCAAAAATAGATACATTTGTCGATCGAGATATCTTTTCTATCAAAATTGTCGATGTCGAGATATAATATATCGAGATATTTAACATCTTAGTTTGTCTTCTCTCGCGCGAGATATATCTCGTGGCGGTCATGCTAGCCCGGCTGCATAACTTCAAATCCAACTATGATGATTTTTGCTATCAAACAATAACTGATATACTGCCAGTTATTTTTGACTTTAGCCTGTAGGTTATATATAAAGTTTGGAAGCCGTTTTTTAGTTTAAATCCCATTTCCGGCTATCAAACAGCTTTCTGTGTGGCCCTCGTCGTCAAGCTCAGTAAGTTGCAAGCGTGCAGTTTATAGCTGCTCCGGTAGAGGTCGTTACTTCTAACTTCACTTGTACTGTTTTATACTCTTCATCGGTCACTTTACAACTTATACAGAACGGGATCTGTGTATCGTCAGACCTCTTCAGGGACTTCTGTTGTACCTATTAAATAGTGAGGTCACTGTGTTAACTTTAAACTTTGTCAATTATTTTAGCACAAACACGAATGTCATTGGGAGTCAGAAGTTGTAAAACTTCGATATAAAACAAAATAGGTATATTTATGACCCTGTGGCTCAGTGGTAAGCGCGATGCGTTTAGCACCGGAGGTCTTGGGTTCGAATCCCAGGGAAACAAATAAAAAAAAAATTGCTTCGGTCGGGCGGGGCACAGAAGGCTGATCACCTACTTGCCTGTAAAGAAAAATGATCAGGGAAACAGACACAGAAATGAGTCTGCCCCATGCCCCACTAGAGGACTCGTCAATTCAATTTTTCACTTTTTTATTGATATAAATACTCGTGTAAGCTTTATACTTATTTTCAACGGATATATTGTATGAAGTAATAAGGTATCAAACTAATGGAACAATGTATTATATACTAAAAACAATTCAAGATGCTCAACCCTTTTAAATTCTTTGTGACAAAAACATCGATTTTGTTACAAATACCAAAAAATATAATAGTTCTTACTGAAAGATTATTCGCGTTTTCATCTTTACTCATAATTATAATCACCTAATATATATTTGAGAGCTTACACAAAAGTCAGTGATTATGACGTTGCATGACTTCAATCTGCATACAAGAACCCTTTGTGACAAGGTTCGTACAACAACCAATAATATGACAGCTATATGTACGATATGCTTGTTCGCACTTCGCTTTTTCGCACTTTTATTACTATTGTATGATTTTTTATTTATATCATTTAAATGTTTTTTCATACCACATATAATTTAATTTCGGCCTTCTATGATTGGGTTCACTTCTTCGCACTTATCATTATTTCTTCATCATTTTTCATCACAAAATACACATTTTTGAAATCATTATTTTTTTAACGTAAATACATAATTTATTATCTCTCGTATTATTTTTATCTTCGTTTCCTTCTGGTTGGGTTAGCCAAGTCCATTTTCTTTATTATTGATTAAGTCTTTCTTTGCTATTAGTAGTTCATACGCTAGGTAGTTTTACGTGATATTAATTTATGTTTTTTTTTCAGCCCTATCCTGGCAATAGCTGAACTGCACTCAGTGACGAGGCAAGATGGAACCGTTCAACAGTGCCTCACTCAAGCGGTCACTATTTGGGAAATAACTTTTTTCGTGATGGTGATAATTCTTCTATACGTGTTACCTCTCATCATTTTAATCATATTATATACGGTAATCGCTAAGAATCTGATATCAGCAGCCTCTAAAGTTGTGATGAACAAAACAGTGGACCCATACAATGTTAGAGCAAGAAAACAAGTCATTCTTATGTTAGGAACTGTAGTGTTATGCTTCTTTCTCTGCTTAATGCCATATAGGGTGTTGGCTCTTTGGATCATCATCACCCCATCAGAACTGTCAGACAATATAAGCCCAGAGAAGTGGTACAATTTGTTATATTTCTCAAGGATAATGTTGTATATAAATTCAGCGATCAACCCTATATTATACAACTTAATGTCTTCGAAATTTCGTATCGGTTTCTGTAAAGTATGCATCTGTTATAAAAGATCGGCTGACAGAAACCAGAACAGGCGAGTACAGAGGACTGTGACTAATGGATCAACAACAAGCAGTAGCTTATCTAGAACCACTAACAGCTTGAAGAAGCTGTTTACACACCGGAGCAGCTTCGATAAAAGCGACTCGGTAACTGAGGGGAAAGAGAGCAAAGAGGTCGTGAAAAATAATTTCTTCGGAATATTTACTAATAAGAGATTTATTAGACAGCAGTCGGCTCCGGTGTGCGAGTCTAAACCGAAGAAAATAAACAGAATGCGTAGTGAAGGTAACATGACGGAAGTAGAGAATATATTGCCTCTAGATGTGCCCGGAGATAGAGTCGCGCCGAGATTTATCGGTCATTCCAATGTTAATACTAAAAATAGATTGGATATTGAACTAGATTTGGGTAATCGTGAACATGGATCGCTGAGACGCAGCGTGCTGATAAACAGTGCCAAGGCGAAGAGTATGGAAGACAATAAAAAGTTTGTTGTCTATCAAAAGATAAAGGTCGATTGCGTCGTCGGTTTCAAGTCCAGGAGTGTGGATTATGACTTTCCAGAGAGTTTTGTGTGAATGTGTGCGTGCCACAGTTAAGGTTTGAATAATAATAGTAGTAAGTAATACATAGAAACGGCTGTTTTTAAATATATATTGTATAAAAGGCAACCATGCTTAGAATAACTTTCCTTTTCTTTATTTTTTACTAAATATAATTAAATAGTTCTTTATTCTATCTGTATCATTGTTTTTAATGTCATTTTTATGCTTTGACTCAGGGACTGAAACTGGTTAGTTTTTATTTTTCAAAATACGTGTCTGACTGAGATACCATGATATTAGTTTTAAAGAGTAATACACACTAAACTTACCACAGTAATTTTTTTCAGTAAATGTGAATAAAAACGAAAGAATATTAACAAAAACCTTTATTATACCGGTATAACTCCCATAGTAAATTAACCGGTATTCAGTCTCTGCTTTGACTTACTGATTTAACACTTAACTGTGGAGTTGTTTAGAAGAATTTATTGAGCGAAGTTTTTTCAATGCCTCAACTAGTCAGATAGCTTTTCATAAGCAAATACGACTAACGGCGTTAACAGTGCTACCGCCGGAAGTTGTCCGACCGTTTTATGTACATATAAATTGTATTTATTGTGGTTTTATAGAATGCAGACATTTCTTGAACTTACGTCGTATAATGTTTTTGGAATAATATAATCAAAAAAGGTGTAAGTTATTTTACTCGACAGCACAAAAAATCTACACTTACAATGAAGTGAATTTTTTTTAAAAGTTATAGAATGGCAATATTTTATTTTACTAACATTCAATTCTAAATTTTAATATTTTTGAATGAAGTTAATATTCTAAATGAATTTCGAAGAAAATATTAAGTTTTTCAGCTTGCTCTATGTAAGGGTTGTATTAACGGGAAAATATTAGTTCTATAGTAGAAATATCTAAAAAAACAATAAACTAAAAAGTTTCAATTTAGGCGCAGGGAAAAGAGATTGTAAGTCTATGCTAATAAATTATAGAGGTATAGTTTGTAAGTTTGTTTGTTAGTAGGAAATAATCTCTGGACTACATATTCAATTTTGAAAATTCTTTCACTAGTAATAAACTACCTATATATTTTGATTGTGATACATAATATTTTTTATTGTAAAATAACAATGTTTTTGTCAATCAATTCCGAGAAAAACAGGCTGATGCGTTGATTTATCGGCGTAGGCTGACTTAACAGTTTGATATTTGACTATAATGTTGAACAAAAAATAAATCCGAATTACTCAGTACTAAGAAACACAAGATAATTTAATCACAAGTAAAAATGTTTGACGCTCAGCGAAGTGGGCGCGGTTCAACTAGTGTGTTATATCATAGAACATAGATGTACATAGAAGCACAGATCTCTTACCCCAGAGAAACCGTGCCAAGCGCGGCACGGTTTCTCTGGGGTAAGAGTAGTTCTTACCCCAGTCACCGCGGCGCTGCTAGTATCCGTGTGAAGGCACATTGACGCTGGAGTCATAGCGCACACTCTCTCGCACCTACCCGCTGTAAGAGCGTTATTGCCGTTTCCTCGTAAGAACAAGCGAGACAACGCGAGGAGAGGAGTTAGCAGACTGCTACTAGATCACACCGATACATTATCGCGCGCTCTACAGGTCAAAAGTGAAACTACCTTTTCTCTGCCAAAAGTTTGTATGGGCCTGTGCTTCTATGTACATATATATATTCTTTGGTAATATATAAGTATTGTTTTCTTTTGTAGTTAGATGTGCCTAGTAAAATTACTTACGATTTCTTTTGTAGTTTCGATGTCTATGAGCAAATTTATACAACGTATTCTTTCGGGCAAATTGACTTAAGTAACAACACGGCGTAAGTCAAGAAATGTCTGACTTGTAGATGTAATCTTCGAGATTCTTAATAATGGAATATACCGGGTGGAAGCATAGCACTTCCGATAACTTCGGGATATGATTATACTACCTATACCCGTTTCGGAAAAGTGCTTCTTTTTAAAAAATAAAGTGTTCATTTCACCAATTTAAAAAACCCTGATTTTCAATTTTGGAACTCAGATATGTCAATACAACCAGTTTCATTATAAATTTCAGCAAAATTCTATTTTTTTATTTTTTTTATTCCATCTCGCAATCTATTTACTCCGTCATCTCGCTCCTCCCCCCGCCCGCTCCGCCCGGCCCGCCCGCTCGCGCTCTGCGATCGTTGAACCATGAACAATCGACTCGCGCGTCGGTACCTAACGCGCATCGCATGAACTTTCTGACGGACTCGTTGGCGCGTTCGGTAGAACAACTGCCGTGTGTATCGATGGGTCGTGTGTTCGAATCCCAACGGAAAGACATGTTTATAATTTTCCGTAAGCATGTCTTCCCTACGTCTGATAACTTTGGGCATTGAACGGTTGGGACGAATATCGAAATTCCGATCGGCTAACGAACCACCATTCATAGATGGAAAAACCGTGAAGTGCATATTGCGTGTTTCAGTTTCAGTCTATGGCATTCCGAATTCTCGAAGAAAAAATTATTAGGTCGACAGCGCATTAGAACTGATATTCTGTAGCCGAGGTATCGGTAGGATAGGTAGGACCTATCATCAAGTGAACCTCATACTCGTCTGTCGATATCTGACATAAAAAAGCTTAGTATACGGGGTACTCGTCCTAACCTAAGTTGTCAAAGATTTTTTTCATCTAAATATCTAAGAAAGGTACACGAACTCCCTAAGAAAATCTACAACCACACTTAATGATTATGAATCATCTCCTGACAGCAAACAAGACTTTTATAAAGAACTCTTTAAATCTTGTTGACTATTTATCAAAGACTAGCAACGCACCCCGGCTTCACACGGGTGCAGTGTAGATGTACTATACACAAAAAATATGACAGCCTATGTAACTCGCTGATAATGTAGCTTTCTATTAGTGAAAGAAGTTTTAAAATCGGTCCAGTAGTTTTTGAGTTTATTCATAACATACAAAAATACAAATCTTTCCTCTTTATAATTTATTAAAGATTAAAGATGAGGTTACATAGATACCAACTCAAAGATATTACATAGACATAGATTCAATGCCGCTTAAAAACCACCATTAAAATGTGCTTAAACAAATGTTAGTACGTAAATAACTAATTCCAAAATTGTACCTACTAACTCAAAATAATCATTTAATAAATCTTGCTTATAAATCGTCTAACCGTTATGTATTTTGAGAATCCTTGATTTAAAAATAATAGGAATACAATAAGGTAGATACCTATTTACGTACATATGCTATGCATGTACGTAAATAGGTACCTACTAGGTATTAGGTATTCTAAATATCAGGTACCCCTTAGATGTTCCACCGCATGTTCCACCAAACCTTTCCTTCTTTTTATGATTTATTTTTAGTCTTCTACACTTTTTCGTACACTTAAATAATCGACAAAAAAGTTATTTTTAAAAAATACTTAGAAAAGATAATTCTTATCTAACAAAAATATTTATTTCAGGTTCTTTGATAATAACAAAACATGCCTTTATGTCTAACGTAATTGACTACTTAATTCCCAGCATATCTTGAAAATAATGACTCAATCTGTCGTATGTACTTTCATTTATTTATTTACTGCTAAGATTAAATAAACTGTGTTTAATCTGAGTCTTACTGTTTGTTATTGATTATTTAATCCGTACGAAAAATACAAAGAAGTATCTATGTACATAAACTGTTTAATTAGCTACCAAATAACTACCTAAATGACAATTTCAAAATCTCCCGTATCAATCGTAGGATCATATTCAAAATACAGTTTCATGTTGAAATGAAGTTTCATGATATCAAAGCCAACAAGCAGTTCAAATTAAAAGACCTACCTTATTTTGAAGTTCGTTCTACTCATAAATCACTTCACCACGACACCACACTGAACTATCACCACGAAATAATATTACAAAATATGTAAGGTACACATAAACAATGCACAAAGACGATACTACGTAGTTCAAAAATAACAAAACACATCCGTATTATTACGTAATGCGTATGGCACTGCGATTGCCTCATAATAATTAAACTATGAATCTTGTCAGGCGTGCACATCTCGGGAGCGCATGCACACCAATAGGCAATAACATAGAATATCTATAACTTCTGGACAAAATGCCGCCGACCATAATAGTGTTGTGATTTGTAAAATTAAACTATCGAGCATTTGCCTCCGGCTCCGCCCACGTTTGAGTACATTGTTTTTTCCGTATGATAGGTTTCATTAGGATTTACAATAATTCGCCTTTACCAACAATTTGTGTGTATGGATATTTATTTATCATTTTAATTAATGTTCTTTTTTTTAATAGACTTATTTTAGAAACATTTTTAAAAACAAAAAATATTAAATACTATTTATTGAATGATGAAACTAAACTTTAATTCATATGTAAATGTGGTTTTTATTAAAGAGAGCGCAAACATGTTTTATTGTTCATTACTAAAAACATATTTCGATACATAGATACCAACCAATACAGTTCCTATTATGTAACTAATGTAATTCGATAATGTATTTAACAAAAGTATAACTTAGCGATATCCAAAACTATCGATAGATACTTTCACATCCCTGTGGTACGGTGAACGCCGCTCGCGGCTTCCTTCGTGTCTAGGCGGTATCCTTTGACTAAAAACCGCCTCGTTTGAAAATATTTGGCACGTGCAAAGTCGGTTTAATACAAAGGTGATGTATCAAGGTCGGTTGCCTTAGCAGTGTTGCCAACTTGGAGGTTTTCCCCCAAGGGAGAATCAAGATGTCCATAGATGTTTTTAGCGGTAACATTTGTCTAGGGGGATTTTTAGGAGGTAGGTACTTTAATCACGATTTATTTAGAAAAAACGCACGATTTTATACTGTTTATAAGCCTCGAACCTCGAATTTTATTGTTAACGGTTCAATTAATGTATGTAAATGTTTAAAATGCACCCACATAAATACAGCAGTTATTTTATGCTACTTGAATGCATTTTATTTAAGTCATATTTGAAATTACCTCCCATATCGAGTGTACAACAAAACCTTTAGGGGTTTTTAAGATATTTAGGGGTATTTGAAATTGGTTCTATGGGGAACATTTTATAGTAGTTGGCATCACTGTGCCTTAGTTGATCGCCGCGCTTGTAGTTGACACTGCGCTCTCGCCGTATTCTTCCGTGTCCGAGTTTCGATACTTTAGTTACTTTAATGAAGTGTTTTGTGAATACATTTAATTTAATATCTAGTTGTGAAATTTTAGTTTTTTTTGTGACTGGACTTTTCTGTGGGGTTATGTAAAAGAATGAGTATTTGACCGTGAATGTGATAGTGGCGAGGAAATAAAAAAGAAGTTACTCGCGAGTTGTATGTTATTACAGAATAGAAAGAAGTTAGTCAGGTCAGTCACCGTCAGTATTTTATCCTTCTGTTGAAATTAATTTTAAGTTGAATCTAAACGCAATACGTATTTTCTTATTTTAGACAACTGTTCTTGGGTTTTGTAAATTTTTGTTTTGTTACTTTTAATGTGAAAAATCCAAGCCGTTTTTAAAGTGTTCATTAGTGTAGCTTCTTTATTTAACTTGCTATGTAATGTATGGAACTAATTTGTTTGTTGAGGGGAATCTTGTAACTCAATTTTGAAGCAGATATTTTCAACCGATTGAGCTGAAATTTTGTATACACGTTTAGTTTGAATGACTATGAATAGTGTGACATCATTCTAAATCCCAAGATGGCAGACCAGTTATTTTTAATGCACTCCTACAATATGGGTATCAAATTAAAGGGCTTGCTGAGAAAAATTCGAAAAATAAAGTTACATCACTCTAAATACAATATGGTGGACATCAAAAGATGGCCGGATTTTTATTTGCTTTCCTACAATATGGGTATCAAATGAAAGGACTTGCTGAGAATACGAATAAATAAACTAAAAATTTAAAATGAATTTAAAAGAAAGATACTTTTTTAATAACAAGATTTTATTTAAATGCGCTAAAAAGAAGAAGATAAACTTTTCCTAAATAAAAGCTTGTTTGAATTGTTTTTTGTATTTGTTACTATTGATTATTTTGTATAAGTTTATATCGATTATTTCGAAAGTATTCATTAAAATCAAGATATTTTAAAATGTTTTCAAGTTCTCATTTTCGTTCAGTAGGTAGGTATGAACTATTTTTATCATTTTATTATAGCGAGCGTTTTATGTCTAATTATTTTTTTCTTGTAACTCTTAACCTTTGCCGAGTTGTGAGACGTTGAATTTCCATTGTTAACCGAGCCGACTTGGTTTTTTTACGATCGAAATTTATCGTCCTACACAAGTTTTTTTTTATGTTAGATATCGACAGACGAGCATGAGGTTCACTTGATGGTTGATGATACCTCAGCCACACAACATCAGTCAATGATGCGCTTTCGACCTACTTTTTACTTCGTGCATTCGGAAATCCATACACTGAAACCGAAAAGCGCAATGTGCACTTCACGGTTTTTCCAACTATGAACGGTGGTTCGTTAACGATCGGAATTTCAATATTCTCACCCGTTCAATGCCCGAAATTACCAGACTCCCGTCTGACATGTTTACAGCAAATTTTAAAAATGTCGTCCCGGTGGGATTCGAACTCACGACCCATCGGAGCGAACGGTAGATGTTTTTCTTTTTTAATCTCATTGCATAAGGTAGGTCTGAGAAGGCCTCGGCAAGGGCGCGTTATCGCACCTTTGCCTTGCCGGTCGGTGCCCGACCGCTTGTCGCCATGCTATATCTATATCTACATTCTACATCTATATTTGCTTAGTTACGGTAGTGAATACATTGCGCGTGGAAAATTTTAACATTTTTTTAAAAAGCCGTTTAAAAATAAATGATTAGCGGCAATCAGTTAGTTCAAAGGTGATATAAATAACCACGAAGTTAACGGAAGCGTTTCAAATACACCCTGTATAAAATTGAATTGTATCAAGGGAGCTTAAAAAGTGAAATATATAATAAAATATTGATAATAATGATTGGTATTCTACACCTAAAGTTATTAAGAAATGTAAATAATTTGATCGAACAATTTATTTTTAATATTATGCTTCCAAAAAGAAAAGCTATAGAATTTAAGTGACAATATTACAACACCATGCCATTATATAAGTACATAATATTTTAGGTAATAAAGGTGAAATACAGGTGCAACAACTCTAAGGGGTATTTTTTAAATAGATAGTTGAAATTGATCTATGAGCGGAATCCACTTAAACGAGCCTCCATCCCATTATCTTAATATTCTATAAAATAATATCAGAATTTTAGTATCAAGACATTTTTCCAATGCAAAATTTGTAATTCCGGCTTCTTGTAGTGTTGTAACCATACAACATTGTTTATATTCCAAAAAGGAGTTTTTTCTGATAACAATGTTGCTATGGTAACCTACCTACGGATATCCGTTAGTTATACAATATATAAACCTTCAAATTAACTATACGGTTTCATGTAAAAAAACGTGGTATGAGTTTAAAATAGTTAAAGTATTTGTCTCGCTCTATCGAATACTAAATGACTGTAGAAGAAAAGAATCAAAATAGAAGTCGCTGTTCGCGTCTGTTTGTTCGCTTTCTTCTTCCAATCGACCATATAGCTATTGATGCAGATTTCACTATCTTATAAATATTATAATTTATTGCATAATGGTCTCCTAATTCAAACGTACGAAGCCGCAAGGGTAGCTAAAAAGGCTGGTACAAAACTAATCAATATTAAATCTTTTCTGATCACACTACATATACTACATATAGGAGGTGAGTTGATTTTACGAGCAGTGCAGTGGGGAGAAATCCAAGAAAAACTCCCTTGGCACACCCTGTGTATGAAAATTCCACTCGTATAATTCCCGTATATTATAGAAGGAATATATATTAATTGCATGTATGACATAAAACTGCTTGATATGTTTATGTAAATTTAGACAAATGTATGTTCCATGAATCTTTTTTACAGGCTTTAATTTAATAGTTTAATTTTAAATGAGTGCCAAATTATACTAAGGTATATAATTATAGATTATGCTTCCTTAAAAGACTTGTATAAGAATTGTTAAATAAATGAATTATAAACAGTGTTTAGTTCTTATTTTTAAACCTGAAAGTTAGTGATTTTACTTTAAAAAATAAATGATGTTTGAGGTCAGTGGATAGCAGTGGCGAGGGGGAAATTTTCAAAAGGTAAGCCGTTTTTATGTAATGCCGGCTGTACACACTCGCCGAGACACCCCGAGACAGGCCGAGAGCGAGTATGTACATGGTGCTCTCGTCGGGTTTCGCTTTCTCGAGCCTCACCTCGCTCGATCTCGGTCGATTGTCGGGTTTTTGCGTCCGAGTCAAACGATCTCATCGAGTCTCGCGAGGAAAACGAGAGCGAGCATGTACACACTCGTTCAGTTAATTACCCGCTGACTGTGTTTGTGTGAAGACGTGTTTACAGGTTTTGGAGTATTATCAAATGGAACCGGTTTTATGGAACCCAAACCATGTAAAACACAAGGACAAGCAATTTATCCATGATGCTTAGGTGCGAGTGTTATGAAATTTCTATAGCAGAGTTAAAAAAAGAGAGATTCGCTAATGGCTAAATAAAATAAAGATTATTGAATCTGAATCAGTTTGTAAACTCATGTGGTTTGCATTCGATTTTATGGACTCATTCTTAAATTCATCTAAAATTATAATAACTGATAGCAAAAAGACAAACAGCAGTAGCAATTTTTACGTCCATTAGTGGGAATCTTCAGTACAAATGAATAAACGAGTGTGTACAGGTATGCTCTCATCGAGAGCCTCATCGGCCGAGACTGTTGGTGAGAAGTTCTCGGCGAGTGTGTACAGCCGGCATAATATATCGACAGACGAGCATGAATTTCACTTGATGATAGGTGATGCCTCAGCTACAGAACATCAATCAATGCGCTGTCGACCTACTTTTTACTTCGAACATTCGCAAAGCCATAGACTGAAACCGAAGCTCACAATATATACTTCACGGTTCCATCAATACCCGGTCGGAATTTCGATATCCCTCCTACCCGTTCAATGCCCGAAGTTACCAGACGTGGGGAAGACATCACTATGGAAAATTATAAACGTGTCGTCCCGCTGGGATTCGAACTCCCATCGGAGCGCGCCATCGAGCCCGTTGTAGGTGTTCAGAGTGTAGTGAGTTCTAGTGAGCTAATAAATCTACTCATCGCCAAAGGACTCAGCTGAACGGAAAAGCTATGAAGTAAAAGGAAACTTTAACAAATGATAAATTGATATATTATAATTTAGCTTCACGCTTGCCTTTTGATATGATGTCAGATAACGACATAACAAGAGATTTTTTTTACCTAAAAATAGACAGTTGTTTGACCACTACCCCACCTGATGTTAAGTGGTGATGCCTATTTACTCTCGATTTGATTTTCCCATTCCCATTTGACCCAAGTTTTAATTTTCGGGGAAGACACGCACGGAGAGTGTTCCAGATTTTTGCGTTTCTCATAATAACATAAAATAAGGGTAAATAAAATAATCTGTATTAAAATTCGTGGGTTTTAAACTTTATTTATAAATGGAATTTATTCGATTTAAGTTTACACTGCTTAAGGTCGTTGGAATCGACCATTATTTGATTCAAACTCTATTTTCAGACTGATACACTGATTTGGCTTTCAGAGTAGTTTCCGTGATATTTAATCTAAAAGTTGTTTATGACCAGCGCTTGACCGAACATGTGTGATTGATCAAACTAGTAAGAACTTGTAACATATCGGGACAAATACTTGTTAACATCGTCAGCTCATAATATGTAGGCCCTTGTTCCGAGATGATTCTAGTTTTAAAACTATTTTGAACTACGATATGACATAGATGTTTTGAACATAGTTTTAGTTATCTAGGAGTAGTATAATATGGTATAGTCGAAGTATGGTAATTCAAAATAATATTCAAGAATCAGAGCTCAGCGAAGCACAAACCGTTGAATCTAGTATCCGCGTTATTCAAAGTGCAATTTTTACTTAAGCGAAGATTTTATCGTAGTTTATCCAATTTTAGTTGATGTAATATTTAATAATGTTTTGTTTTAGGATTTATACCTAAATATTTTATAATTGTTCTGATATTTATATAATATCTATAATAATAGAGAGTTCAATACTCTGTTATGTGATTTTCTGTATTATATTTCCTAAATCGTCGATACATCTCAACTAGCTTTGTAAACAAGCTATAATATTGTGCATGGCTTATGTAGATTAGATCTACATAAGCCATGATTAGATCTTGAGGGATGCAAGTAGAAGGAGGAGACAAGTAAAGTGATTTTCGTTTTGACAGCACATAATAGCCATATCAATTATTAAAAAATACGTACAAATGAAGTACAAATAAAGACAGTTTTATTCTAACAAAATTAACCAGAACATTGTGTGGGTACTAGAATTGACTGAATTATTCTGTAAGAAAAAAATCAGTGGGGCAGCATAGGATGAGATTTGCAATGCCTGCTGACACGCACTCTATCTTAAATATACTTTACAGAAAGCTGTGATCATATGACGCGAAGCTTTGGATCGCAGTTTGAGATCGCATCACAGCCACTTGAAACTTATCCTTGCAGTTTGCTACGAATAGACAATATTATCGGAGTAAACGAGTGCATCATAATGTTTATGCGATATATCGTTATTCGAGCATCAGGCTCATTCATATGATATTTTAGTCATAGGACGTCAATCGGTGATACGCTGTCGACTCTTTATTTCAGGACTCAAGAGTTGCATCTAGGATTTTTCCGGATTATCACGTCAATAAGGAATGGATTTCAAACATTTCTTTAGGTTTTTTCATGTAAATCTATTATAAATTAAATGAAAGAGAATACAATAAGGTAAATCACTCTTAATATTTTTGTTTTCTTTTTGTTGTTTGGTTTTTTGTTTTGGTTTACTACTAATATTCCAATCCTACAACGTAATCAAACATGTAAGGCTGTCTGTATTTTTATAGTGCTCCTAAGACCTCAATATTAGTTAACGTTTGCAATCTTGAAAGTGCTATGGAGTTTATCTTCAGCCTCATGCGAATATTTACGCATTGTTTTATCTATCTTTTACATCCGCTATACAAAAGAATTCTCGATATTAAAGAAACTTGATTCTATAAACGTTTATAAGTCGCATACTCGGTGAATATTGTCATTCCGCAAAGTTATTGCTTCTAGCTTTCAGCTGCATTGTGCTTGAACAAAAGAACTCCGGGGTAAATAGTGCAGTACCCGGCGATATCACTATATTATATACGATAATATGTTACTCTGTCATTTACATAGCAATAGTTTAGATAAAGAGGGATGGATGTCTTACGTATCTTATTACACGAATACTACCAGTATAAATTAGTATTTAAATTTTTAATTAATTATATGCTTCAAAATACGAATATAATTAAAACGTTTTATTTTTTTTGGTCCATTTTAAAAATAACTCCGTATAATATGCTAGTTCTGTCCCATGTTAAACAAGTTTATTCTACAAATATAACAACAATACTTTAGTCTTAGTAATATTGGAACTATGTATTACTGAGACTAAATGACTTGGCCCGGGCTTGTAAGTTTTTGGAGGTACCGAATTCATTCAAATGCATTCATCTAATGCAAGCAAGTGCGCTAATAATGGGACTACATAATTGTTTTTTTATCACATCTATTCAAAAAAAGCCATTTGTTTCACTATAAACAGGGAGCAAAACAGTTTTTTAATCCCTAGGAAGTCAAAATCATAATATTGTCTTTTATTAACGCGAGTATCACACATTTAAATAAAATACTGTATACCGGATTAAAACGCGAGACTGTCTCCCGCGACCACGGTTGCTGAAAAGCATCCGAAACGTCGGGATAAATAATTTAAACAATAAATCGCGTTTAAATCCGGTATACAGTATTTTATTTAAAAGTCAAAATCAATCAAAATCAAAAGTTTTTTATTACAAATAGGCCTTTGCAGGCTCTTATGAAACGTCTAGTTGCACGGTTCCAAAAAGTGGGTCTCATGGGGAAGAACCGGCAAGAAACTCCATGGACACTCTTTTCAACAATGGTTTAGCTTACAAGTAAAGGTGATTTGAATTTGGAATGTGGATATTGTTAGTTAATGTTTCAATTACCAAAGAGATCGATCACGAACATTGTATGAAAACGTTACTGGCTGTCAAAAACGAATCCGCGCGCGGACTAAATAAAAAAAGTTACTGTAAAAGTAAAAGCGCGAAACGCATTATTTCTTTTGTTATTGTTTGCTCAAATTTAATATAATTACTTTATTTAGATCTTTTATAATTACTGTTCAGATATAAATATTAACTTCAAGTGTTGCACTTACAATGTAAGTCACAATTAATGGAACAACAAAAAAAATGTCAGCTTTGGTTGCATTGGTGGTGAAAATATAGGTGTGAGTAAATGTGCTTTCTATCTATATATATTTTATTTTTATTACTATTTTTATCTCAGAATATATAAATTTTATGGACGTATTTTATTTAAACATATTTATTATTATATATTTAGTTAATGTAGAGCGCACTGTATCTCCAGACTTAAACGGGCACCGCTGAAAATCAGTGCTGTGTCATAGCCGCGGCTGTGTCACAGATAATCCTGAGTCGGTGACCCATTTCCTGCACTGCACAGGAATGCTTAATTTAAGTTAATTAATAGATTAATTAAGATGTATAGTTTTGTTTCATTTTTTTTTTTGTACCTTTATTTTATTTTTATTATCATTAAGTAATCCTGTGAGTGTTTTGTGAAATAAATTTTTTCTTTCTTTCTTTTAACTTTTTTCATAGAGGTGATAAAAAATAGTGTCCACCTCGGGAGTGACACTTTATAAAACTCGAGTGACGTACTTTGAATCCCTCGTTGCGCTAAAGATTCTACTCTGGAATCCCTCGCTACACTCTGGACTAAAAAAAAAACACTCTCACCTTAAAAATAGCGGTTTGCTCCCTTGTTTTACCATTTTGCTACAGATTCTAGTATAAATTAAGAAAATTTATGTGGCTGTGATAACATATTCCCCCATCAGGGAACTTCTACTTTGAATAATTAAAATACAATCACCTCTAACATCAAACGATCGAAGTTATTTTTATAAAAATCACAGAAATGAGATATTTTCTGAGCAAACATCCTCTGTGCTTGGAACTTCCAATATTATGTTAGACGGAACAGACTTTACTTGAGATCTTATATAGAGTTATTACAGTGGTCGGCAAAGTGCGGCTCCAGTGCCGCATGTGGCTCTTTGGTTCCTTAATTGCGGCTATGTCACACATAGCTACGGAAGGCGCAATCATATATTTATTAAAAAAATAAACTTATTTTTTAGTATGAAATTTAGTGTAGGTACTACTATTTAGTGTAATAAAAGTTTACTAAACAAGCAGATTTGGCTCCCAATTTTTTTTAAATTGTCGTTATGTGCATATTTGGCTCTTTGGCTAATAAGTTTGCCGACCACTGAGTTATTAGGTTAATTATCTACAAAAACCTCAGAAGCCAGTTTCATGTGGATAACTTGATTTTATATCACACATTAACGAATTTTATTATAATTATAGGAAAATATGATGTGGATATCATAACTTAGCGAAGTATGTTTTTTACATCATAATATACATAGATATTATAACAGAGAGATTCAAGAGAACCTCACGCAGTCTCCACATCTAGACCAGCGATACTCAACCTTTTTTTTTATAGGGGCCACAAAAACATTATGGTCAAGGTGTCGCGGGCCGCAAGCAAAAAAATATTTAGGGATTGAAAACACTCAAAATTAACCATGCATTTACATTAATGAAAAAACTTTTATTTGTTAGGGAAATAAATTATTTAATTTCAGTAAAGGCCCGCAAACAAGCCGACATGCATTTACGTGGAAGTATGAAAGTAGAACTTCGGAAGGGTTATCTAGTACCGGTGGCGGGACCACCATACAAGCCCAGAAGCACGGATTTATTTATTTACACTATTAATGCAGCCATAAAAAGAAAAATAATAATGCCCTTAACGTAATTATATAAATCATATCATTACGTCATTATATAAGTAATATATAAACCGTATAAACACGTATTACGACAAGGCGGGCTTTTGGGATTGTATGGATGGCCCGCCACTGTCTAGTACCAATTTATATACTTAGCGTGCACAGGGCCACTCACAAAGGACCGCAGGTTGAGTATGGCTGATCCAGACGGAATCCGATACCTTAACCTCACATCAGTCAATTAGTGTTTTTTTTTAATTTGCGGTTTGAAAATTCCTTTTACGTACACAATCTGCAGTGATAGCGAAGTAATATGAGACTCGAGTTTGCTGTGGTACTTTTAATTTAAAAACACTCTCAGATATGTTTTAATAATTTATTTCTCAATACCGCTTACTAAGAAGTGAACCATGTTCTCAAATCATCTATATTAAGATACAAACATAAAAAAATCTTATTAATAAAATTTATCTCTGACTTATCGTTAGTTGAGCTTTCTCTAAGCTTTCGCTTTAAAGCTAAAATTTTTACTAATATAATTTTTAAGTTTAATTTTGTAAATGTTATTATTATCACATTATAAGTATTATGATTTCCATTGGTTTTCATTTTTTCTTTTTGGATATAGAAAGACGAGCATGAGGTTCACTTGATGGTAGTTCTACCACAGCCACAGAACATCAATGATGCGCTGTCGACCTATTTTTTTACTTTGAGCATTCGTAAATTCATAAAACATAACCCGTTACCCGGTCGGAATTTCGATATTCCTACCATTCGTTTAATGCCCGAAGTGACCACACGTTTGAGACATTCTTATGTTAATTTTATGTTTAAACATGTCGTCCCGGCTGCGGCGGGATTCGAATCCGCGACCCATCGATGTGCAGGGCCGTCAACGTGCCGTACTGTTAGTGGTTGTTGGTATATTCCTTGTGATGTGTTTAATAAATAAATACATATTATAATGATAATACAAAATAAAGTACTAAGTGTATAGCACATATGAGATGAGGCGAGTTGAACGGCTAACTTGATATATTAAACGAGCACCGCCGGTAAATATCAACAGAACTCGCTGCAGTTTCCAGTCCTTGAAATTGGTTTGATGGCTTTTGTGGCTACATTGCGTTCAGAAAAGTTGTGCTCGTCCGTTTTATGCTTCACAATCACACACATACATAAGGGATTTTTTAATTTTTATATCTTTTCTAGAACACTTTTTCCTTTAAAAAACCTACTAACCAATATTGCCATAATAAGCCATAAGCCTACAAACATTTTGTAAAACAAAAAACTTGGCGATTAAAAAGAGTGGCGGAGAGTTTATTGCCAGTTCTTCTCGTCCCTTTGATGAGCTTGATTTGAGAATTGGCAGGAAATGTAAAGTTAAAAGCATTTAATAATAATATTATTATATAAATAGATTTTTTATTTATTGACGTTCATAATTGTACGAGGGTGAATCAAAAAATTCTTGGAATCAATATTAAAAAATGCAAAGATTTAAATAATAATATTTTATTTTTCTACATAATCTCCCTCCAATGCAATGCATTTAGAATAACGCGTTTCTAACTTCCTTATTCCTTGTGAAAAAAAAATATTTTCTTGACTCTCGAAAAAGTCCTCTACGGCAGCTATAACCGCGTCATTATCGTGAAATTTTGTTCCACGAATTTCCTCTTTTAATTTTGGAAATAAGTGAAAATCACTTGGGGCTAAGTCCGGAGAATATGGTGGGTGGTCAAGGAGATTGAAGCCAGCACAGCGGATTGCGTTGATCGATGAGCAGGAGCGTTATCTTGAAGGAACAACACGCCCAACGACAGTTTTCCACGACGTTTTTCTTTAATCGCTTCACGCACTTTCGGGATTAAATTTGCATAATAGGGTCCAGTAATCGTCTGGCCTTTTGGCATGTAATCAATAAAAAGGATTCCTTCACTATCCCAGAACACAGAGGCCATAACTTTGCCAGTGGTAGGAGCAACTCGAAATTTGTGAAATGGATGGAGAGGATGGTCGTTTCCAAGACATGCTTTGTCTTTTAGTTTCAGGATCAAAATGGTGGACCCACGTTTCATCCATGGTGACATGACGACGGCAAAAATTATCCGAATCACGCTGGAACATTTCGAGATTACGCTTGGAAATTTCCAAACGTCGCTTTTTGTTTTCGTCGGTTAACATTCGTGGCACCTATCTTGCAGACACTTTTTTGAACCCCAGTGAATCAATTAAAATGGATTGAACGCTACCAAAAGATATCTTTAGGATCTCAGCTATATGTTTTATAGTCATTCTTCTGTCTTCCAAAACCAGATTCTCAACCTTTTTGACATTTTCTTCTGTAACGGAGGTTGAAGGCCGCGCAGAACGCGGGTCATCTTTACAGCTTGATCTACCTCTTTTAAATTCAGCCACCCAGTACGCAACCGTAGAAAAGGGTACAGCATCACCCCCTAATGTCTGCTGAATGTCCAAAAAAAATTCCTTCGTAGACATTTTTTTCAAACTGAGATATTTTATCACCGCACGTAACTCACTTTTATCCATAATTTTGACTTTTTAGCAACTCGTTGCACAAAAAAATTTATTACATGCGAACGAACTGACAAAAACAAGTGACAGTCTGCATAAATATAGTGTGATAGACACTCTTTAATTTGAATATCGAACTTGATCCAAAACGGTTTCATATATATGCACTTCTAAGAACTTTTTGATTCACCCTGGTACATTGTGTTACCTAAACGAATAAATGATTTGTGAATTTGAATAAACCATAATAAGAAAATTACAGCAAGTATCAACTCCATGGGAATAGATGGCGTTGATAATTTGTGAAAATTCAAATCAGACAGCTGTCGGGATAAATAATAAAACACGTTTTAATTCGGTAAAAGTAATTTTATTTTAGTGTGAGATACTCTATACTAAAATACTACATATATTAAGATCCTTTTAGTTTTTTGAATTGGGAAGCGAAAATCTCTTTAAATAATACTTATTTAAAGAGATTTTCTTAACTGATTAACTTTTGAATCATCTACTAAAGCTACCGCCATAGACATTTATGTAGTGGTTAATAAATTACATAATATTTAATTTTGTTCACAGTCCAATCCTGGCGGTTGCGACGTTTACGTACGAGCGTTACGATGACGGCACTGAAGTCCCTGTCTGCCTCACACAAGCGGATACCTTCTGGTCAGCTCTCTTCTTTATCCTCATCATCGCAATTTTCTTCATCATACCCTTAGGCATCCTCCTGGTACTCTATAGCGTAATTGCCAAGAACCTCATGGAAAACCCAGTACTCATCGCACATAACAGCAAGAATACCAACAACGCCGGAAATGTACTGCGCTACAGGAAGCAAGTCATCCTCATGCTCGGAACGGTAGTTCTCTCATTTTTTATCTGTCTTCTTCCATTCAAAGCCCTCACTCTGTGGATCATCGTGTTTCCCCCTGAGACAATAATGTCGTTAGGTATAGACGGTTATTATATACTTTTGTATTTTTGTAGAGTAATGTTATACTTAAATTCGGCGATCAATCCGATACTTTACAATTTAATGTCCTCGAAGTTTAGAGAAGGTTTTGTTAAGCTGCTAAGAGTCAATAAGTTAATGAGATGTGGAAGAAATTTGAGGGAGAATATGCAAAGAAGAGATACTTTTAATACTACAACTTCTACCGGCTTCTCTAGCAGCCAGAACACTAGCGACTCTTTTTGGAGACGATACAGTAACAGAACGTCTTCTCAAAAGCTCTTTCTGAATAGAGAGAGCAAAAAGTTAAAAGAAACCAAAGACATTTTTGATACGAAAATTCAACAAATTAAAGTGGGTGAAATCGTGAATGTTGAAAATACTAGACGTAATAGCATGAAAATTATAGCCGCTATGAACGAATTGAACAACGACTTAGATAGCATTATAAATGCTGATATCGTTAAACGAAGTGATGCCAAAGCACAAGATCTTAGCGACATAGAGGTGCATGTTGAAATTAATTCAGAAATTGTTCCTGAAAGTAAACAGATACAAATATTAAATTTAGATTCTAAAACAAATAACGTGTGTGCAACACTAGTGAATGAATGTGATAGAAATAGGTATGTGTGCGTGCCGGATCAAGAGAAAAATTTATTTGTATACGATTTTAAAAGTAACGAAAGTTTTGTGTAGCGACTGGTTGGCTGTGCCAAGTAAATCAATGCATTTATCTAGTTTATAATGTAAGATTTAAATTAATGTACAATTAAGAAAGTTTGACAATAGCTACATAAGTTTATTTATAAATATTTATCATTGTTTTAATGTTTAATAAATAATACAATCGTGTTTAACTGTAACCAATACTGCCGCTATAAGTGCTATCAATAAAAGATTTTGTATAATTTTATGGGCATTTTATTTAATCTGTTAATTTAGAAAATACCAAAATTCAACCATCAGTTAATTGATTCATATAAAGATTTCCGTTCAAAAGTATTGACCACACTAGGTTGAATGCATACAATATTATAAATTCAATAGTTCTTATCAAAAAGAGCACATTACATAAGGTTTCTGTTACAATATTTCCGCATCAGTTCTGTAGAGCCGATATATACCAGTAAAGTAAGTTTATTATATACATTATCTCTTATTTAACCTTCGTGTAACAATAGACAGTCTAATCAAAGCAGGTTTATGTCTAAATTATCAGTAATGTTTCAAAGATCAAATTCATGAGCCCATTGTGTCACCAAAATATGGCGTTAGAAATGTTTTATTGATCGTTGTAAGTATTGTCAATCAGAATATTAATATGATCATCAATCTCGTATACCTTGTTATTATTATATTATTTATTCAGAATATTATTGATTTCTGAAAACTTTTTGGTGCGATTTCCACGCTGTATCCGTGCCTCCGTTTTAAATCGGTAGCTTTTTTTCATTGACATTTGTTGATCGAAGCTTTTTTTTTAATTATTATATTTGTTCTTTTTTCAAATGTATCATGTACTTCAATTGAATTAAGTTGAAAGTTGTTCTTTAAAACAAGTTTATTTCAAAGAATTTCTTACATGTAATAAATTTTAATATCACCTCAACTAAAAACAATATAGCGGGTGAGCCCGCATTATTGTTAATATCTTCAAAGTGACTGTATGCGCTGCGCTCGCTCGGGCAAGCTACAAGGATATACTATAAATAAACTAAATGTGTTTTTTTTTTAAATTGTAGATATATTTCTAAGAGGACGAGTATGTCATGAGATGTTCACTTTATTTGTTTACCGCTGCGATGTTTTTTTCATTTTAGCTATCGACAGGCTAGCATGACTACCATTCACTTGATGATGGGTGGGGTATCACAGAACATACTTTTTACTTCAGGCATGCAAATCCTTAGACAGAGACCGACACGCGCGATGTGCACTTCACGGTTTTTCCATCTATGAACGGTGGGTCGTTACCCGGTCGGAATTTGAATATCCTTCCACTCGTTTAATTCCCATTCTTTCATAAACATGTCGTCCCGGCGGGATTCGAATCCGCGACCCATCAATGCGCAAGGCCTTCAAGATGCTGTATTGGTGGTGGTTGGAACATTTCTGAAGCCAATGTTCGTATATTAGAAAATCTGTCGGGACCAAACACGAAACCAAAGTGTGTTTAACATTAAAAAATAACACCGCATACACCTTATACGGAATATACTATATAGATTCTACATACGAAAGTTGGCAAGCCCAGATTAAAATATGTAAATATTTATTATCAACTCATGAGTTTTATGCTAAAACACACACTGCTCTCACGCGCAGTCAATAAATGTTTAACATATCAATCACTCGATAACATTTACATTACAAAGCTAAAATAGATAGTTTCAGAAGTAAGTGCTTACGAGGTTCGCCAAATTGAAACCGCCAAGGTCAAAGCGGAAAAGCTTGCCGCTAACAGTTTGCGAGTTTGAAACTTTTATACTATATATGAAAATCGGATTGTCAATACTATCTTGATTACTGATTTTACAGCATAATAGAATACAATTAATTGAAAACAAGTACAGGTTAGAATACATATTTAGCCACAGAGGCGAGGCATATATGTATAACTAACTATTCGCCCCGGCTTCGTACTCATGCAAAAAACATAGTCTGTGTTACTTGCTGATAATGTAGCTTTCTATTGGTGAAAGAATTTTTAAAATCGGTCGAGTAGTTTTTGAGTTAATTTGCAACAAACAAATCTTTCCTCTTTATAATATTAGTAAAATCACAGAACTTACTTCTTCTGTTCTGTGAGTAAAATAATATAGATGATGTTTTATTTCAGAGTGAGAATTATTAGAGACTGAGACTCAAGCACGTTGTCAACATAAATTTTGTCTTTAAAAACAATTCTCAATTCATATAAACCAAGAAATACGTCAAGAGATCTTCATAATACTATAAGTCCGACATTTGTCTATGAAATCGCAATCTGTTAGATGTAGGCTGAAACTTTTTACCTAAGTTTATTTTCGATCTGATCGGAGAATAAACTGTTGTTGGATCTGTCCCGACTCCCGAGGGAGCGCTTGCTCGTGACGGAGGTCGCAGACAGGTGCTCAAGTTTGTAAATAAATAGTTTTGTAGATCACTAAACTTTTCATGTTTTTTTTTTAATGAGATAAAAGGTAACATGGGCTACCTCATGTAAGCTAAACGATTACAAGATAAAATAAATAAGGCTAAACATGTATATTGCTTGCAACTCAGTTCTTCTATCGTAAAAAGTTGTGAGATCCATATAATACCAAGTCGGTCAATTTATTCAGTCTCTACTGAAGGATCCTTCTGTCTTAAGTTATTACGTAATTAGCTAACCTAACAACATATTATAGTGATCATATCAATACCAATATTAAAAATCTTTGTTGTTTAAAATAAATAGATTGTCTCGGCCATCGCATGAAAACACAATGTATCTTTTTTATTTTATTAAATCACAATGTATCTCACAAGTATCACATATTATATTAAATTAGATTGTTTAGTCTGATTGCCAAGTCAATCAATTTATTTTAAACATAAAAGATTTTTAATATTGTTATTGAAATGGTCACTATATATGGTTTCTAGTATTATCCACAACGAGTTATAGGGGGTCGGAAATGGCCCGAACTACCACGTAAAGTAAAAGAGTGTTTTTATTTGTGTTTCTGACCTTTATATATATAGAGAGAAGATAATATTAGAAAGTACGTATTAGTTGTTATATTATGAATTTACCTTTATTTCCTTATTTTACACACAATAACTGTTTATAAAATAACTATAAACTCATAAAAGTTGTTGGCATCTTATGACTTTTTCAAGACCAGTTAAGGCTAAACTCGATGAGAATGCTTTATGTATTTGTGCAAAATATATTTTCAATATGTTCAAAGATGTTTTTTTCTAATATTATGACGATATAAATTATTATGAGATTTTATATTGCATATTAAATGTGCAATTTGTGAGAGAATGCATGTTAACACGCAGTGCAGTCGTAATAAAGGAGGACAGTAAGACTCGGCACCTGTGTTCTGGAACTTTAACTTATATTGTATTATCTTCTGTAGCGATGGCCAAATAAATAATTAAACAAAATTATCTTCATCTAATTTAATCGTCGGTAAAATAGAATATAATTATATATTTATAATTATAATTTTTGACGGGCTCGTTGGCGCGTTCGGTGGAACACCTGCCGTGCGCATCGATGGGTCGTGGGTTCGATTCCCACCGGGAGCACATGCTTATAATTTTCTGTAAGCATGCTTTCCCCACGTCTGGTAACTTCGGGCATTGATCGGGTGGGAGGGATATCTAAATTCCGACCGGGTAACGAACCACCGTTCATAGATGGAAAAGCCGTGAAGTGCATATTGCGCGTTTCGGTTTCAGTCTATGGATTTCCGAATGCTCGATGTAAAAAAATTAGGTCGACAGCGCATCATTGACTGATGTTCTGTGGCTGAGGTATCACCTACCATCAAGTGAACCTCATGCTCGTCTGTCGATATCTGACATAAAAAAAAAAAAAAAAAAAAAATATATATTTATAATAAAAATTTTCTAGCTGTATCTTATGTCGCTTGCACGCACGGTACGCTACGTGGATACTGGATATATCCGGCACTCGCCCACCCAGGTCATCAGATGTATGACGGATATATCCGGCAATCAACCCCAAATAAAAAAAAGGGAACAGGACAGTAAGAAGAAGAGACTCTCCAGCTTGATCATCAGATCGTCTCAGTGACATCCAAACTGCATTGTCATTCGACTTACATGCGCATGATAAACTTTAGTTCAACTGTACACTGGTAAGTAGGTCAAACTGAACTGGCAAGATTTGATTAGAGACAAGATAGCACAATTTGACTCACCATATACACCGGAATAGGACAACTAATTCAAAACTTGCTAAATGCACTCATAAAAAAAGCAACATACAGACGAATTGAGAACCTCCTCCTTTTTTGAAGTCGGTTAAAAATTATTTTAAAATATAAACAATAATAGAAGTGTCGCGCTACAGTACAGTATAGGACAGGTAACTATTCATTACCTGTGTGGTCTTATTCAAAGGAGTGATAGTGAAAGGGCATTTTTAACATTTTTTAAGCCAAAAAGTAGGCAAATCATGGTTTGTTTTGTTTATATCATGTATTATAATAATAACAAGCACAAACATGTTTATATAATATATTGCGTCGTGTGTGTTCCTGCCTATCCAGAATTATAGACAGGAACGAACACGCGTTCTATTGTCACAGGCTGAGTACGTCACGGACAATATGTCACCGGCGAACTTACTATGCACCCGTAATCTGTACGTTTAGTTTCAAAACAAGCTAATCCATCAATATCAGAGTTATTTAAGCTCCGAGAAACTGTAATTTAAAAAACTTTAAAGCGGAAAAATTGTGAAGTTTAAAACAATTTCACCGCGAGCGGGCGCGGCGATGCATCATCTAGGAACAAAGTAAAACGCACGCTGTCCTCATAAATCCCACGTCGCGGGCATATAGCGGCCGGCGAGGCTGTTGGCGGCAACTTCGGTTAGCTTTTATTTTGTACACGTCACCGACATAATAATTAGGCCGTTTCATAGTATCATATTAAAGATTAAATTATTTTGATGGGTTAACATCAGAGGAGCACGAACAACTATCGAAATAATATTCGTATCGTCGTGCTGTGATTTGTATGAAATTTTGAAATGATTTCTCATACAACTAACAGTTTAAAGATTCGAATACCTTGTCGATAGTCGTTCGTGTTTGGAGTATACACTTTAGGGCGCTAAGGCGAATTATTTTTTAGTAGATTTTTATACTTCATTGTAGCGCTATACATTTTTTGACTTACTTAATTAAATTTCTTATTTGATTTTGTAATTTTCAATTAAATATTTGTGTTTAGGCTCTGACGCTGATTTTTCTCCAGTGTAGCAGAAGACAGTAGTAAATGATTAGATTTGAAAAAAAATAATAATACATGTACCAACGCGACTATGGGATACTTTCCTTATGTCGACTATAGCGTATATATTCGAACTCGACTATATAGAAATAGCTTTAATAGCGCTTTTTAGTTAACCTGCTAAGGTAGTGCTAGATTACCACTCTCTCCTTATTTATTTGACAGCTACTTTAACAAATTACTATGTGATTATTAACAGTTGAGTACCGTTTTAGGTAGGATAAGATAAAATGTGTTTGTATAAAAGGTATACCATTATTTCATGTTTGACACACTAAAACCTATTATCCATGATATCTACGCTTGTTAGTATGTAATAATAGGTGTTAAAGTATCCTCTTTAGTCACAACTATTGTTAATTACGGCTTAGTTCAAACTGTGTTAAAGTCACTTCAAAAATCTAGGAAATTCTAGTTAAGTGGTCTTTTTAAACTATTAAGTATCGTTTCTAAGTAAGACCGAGTGTCTGAGACGATTTATGCTTGAATCTAACTTCCCTAAACTTGATTACAAAGCTCCAAAATACTGTACTCAATTTGTCAACGTCGCTCGTGTTGAGAGGCAACACCAACACACTGCTTTAATTAATCCTGTCCATGAAATAATTTATTTGTTACTAGCATTGCGCCCCGGCTTCACACGGGTGCAGTGTAGATGTATTATACACAAAACATATAAGCCTATGTTACTCGCTGATAATGTAGCTTTCTATTGGAGAAAGATTTTTTTAAATCGGTTCAGTAGTTTTTGAGTTTATTCATAACATACAAAAATACAAATCTTTATAATATTATTAGTATAGAATTTAATACAACTTTGTATTAGAAACGTCTTCGGATTGAGTTTTAATAAAATAATAATATGTCCTTAGCACATTCGCTCCCTCTTCAGTAAAAAAAGAATTATAAAATTTACCGACGGGCTCGTTGGCGCGTTCGGTAGAACACCTGTCGTGCGCACCGATGGGTCGTGGGTTCGAATCCCACCGGAACGACATGTTTATAATTTTCTGTAAGTATGTCTTCTCCGCGTCTGGTAACGTGGTTCGGGCATTGAACAGGTGGGAGGAATATCGAAATTCCGACCGGGTAACGAACCACCGTTCATAGATGGAAAGAACGTGAAGTACATATTGCGCGTTTCGGTTTCAGTCTATTCCGTCTATTCAGTCTAATCAGACTCATCATGCGCATCATTGACTGATGTTCTACAGCTGAGGAATCATCTACCATCAAGTGAACCTCATCTCATTTGTCGATATCTAACAAAAAAAAATAGACTGCAAGTTTGTCTATACATCATGAAGTAGTAGAAATTGTTAGTTTACAAGCAGTATAAACAGCTCAAAACATTATAATATTTTGTAGATTATGTAAATATTCGTCAGTCATATTGAATAAAACATATCAACACGTGTGCCTGCAGCTTATACATACATAATTAAAGTCAACGCGCGTTTTGGGAATCATGAATTTGAAATCTCTGTTTTATTGACTGTCTCTATGAATTAGATGTGGTGTAATAACTTAACAAATAATGTCATGGGTTCGATTCTCAATGGCGACATATATTTTTTTTATATCAGATATCGACAGACGAGCATGAGGTTCATTTGACGGTAGGTGATACCTCAGCCACAGAACATCAGTCAATGATGCGCTGTCGACCTAATTTTTACTTCGAGCATTCGGATATCCATAGACTGAAACCGAAACGTGCAATATGGACTTCACGGTTTTTCCATCTATGAACGGTGGTTCGTTACCCGGTCGGAATTTAGATATTCCTCCCACCCGATCAATGCCCGAAGTTACCAGACGTGAGGAAAACATGCTTACAGAAAATTATAAACATGTGCTCCCGGTGGTATTCGAACCCACGACCCATCGATGCGCACGGCAGGCGTTCTACCGAACGCGCCAACGAGCCCGTTAAAATATTTCATGCTAGTAGGAGTAAATTTTCTATTTTCTGTAAGGGCATTTCTGTAAATGAGTATGAAATAAATAAATAATAAAAGCTGCGAAACCGCCTCCGTGGCTCAGCGATAAGCGCGATGCATGTAGCATCGGAGGTCCTGGGTTCCAGTTCCGGAGACACAAGATTTTAAAAAAAAATGTTTCGGTTAGGTAGGGCACAAAGGCTGACTTACTGGCCTGGAAAGAATTATTTTTTATTTAAATAAAATTAGTAAATTAATATTTAAAAACTAAGAAAAAATTTATTTAGATAATATTAATTTACCAAAATTGGACTACGAAATTTCGAAGCGAAACGAAAGAACAACCAACTTCGTATTTTACGACCATATTAATGTCAAACGAAATACATACAATGTATAATAATCGACGGATCGATCATCGGATCCGAAACATTTTCTTAATAGGAAAAATTTAAGATCCGTCAATCTTTTGATTCAAAAATATGTTTTCTTCGTATTTTGGTCTGGTAATAGGCCTCCTGCCGGCCTAGCATGACAACCGCGACAAAATTTTGTCCACCGTTTTCTCGTGTTTTAATCGATTATATCTTTATTTCTTCCGGGTCTTACATTACAATTACACTTAACACTCGACTTTTAATATCAAAATAGGAATATATTTGTCGATCGAGATGTCTTTTCTATCAAAATTCTCGATGTCGAGATATAATATATCGAGATATCTTGCATCTTAGTTTGTCTTCTCCCGTCCGCGAGATATCTCGTGGCGGTCATGCTAGGACGGCTGTATTCAACATTCCGTTACGTACATATTTTTTTAATTAGAGCAACATTACTAAGAAACTCTCGGCCAAATCTAATACCGATTCAATAAAAAATAATAACGTCGCTTTGGTATTTCATTACCGCCTTTTCTTTTACTTCACAGTTTGGCGTCCGACCAGATAGTCACTTTGGGTACCAACAAATTCGTTCACTGTTTAGTGATGGGAAAATATAATATGGTTTATCGATAAGCTTGCATCACTACACATTCATACAGGATATCGTGATGAATCTTGCATATTTTAATATTTATAGGTACATCTGTCATATATGTGGACTGTGGAGCCAGATGATTTCCACACCTATGGTCAAGACATTTAAGAACTGGCTTGTATTAAAAATGTTTTAGGGATTTCTTAAAATAATGAGATTGCATATCACGTTAACTTTTAAAGTTAAAAATTGCTGTACAATCCAGCAATTGTTAATTTTTATCTAGGCAACATAATCTTTAAACTAACTGTTGAATTGGTGTGGTAATGGATGATCTAGAGTTGAGATACATTTACAATTATTTGTAACAAATATATAAATTAAACATATAAACATTGAGTTAAGAACAATGTCGAAACATTATAAAATATTCTTAATTTTAGTTAAATCTTTTACACCCTATAATTTAAATGAATATCTTAGATATTATCGCAAAAATATAAAGCGGGCGAAAATTAATTCAAGAGCGATTCTTACACCGCGTGCGACGCGGGCGAGACTCGCTTAATGTGACCCTACGACAGACTTAACATGAAGGCATATGCTCTACTATCCGTGCGAAGCCGGGGCGGGTCGCTAGTATATATGATTATACATAGTATCAAAAGATAAAACAAAACGATATAATTTATTGTCATAAAAAATCCAAGCGCTAAGTTATCGATAAGCACGTCCCATCACTAGGTAAAGGTCAACGTAATCGTTGGGTCGGGCAATTTTTCTCAATCAGTAGGTTTTCGGAAAATAATAAGAAAGCAGTCGAACTGATCTCTCGCACTTACGGCCGCCATCTTATTCTGAGATTGAAATTTGTTTTTCGTGTTTGTGTTTCTAATCTTTCTATTTTACGAAGATGTTTATTGTGTTTGCGCTTGCTATCTAGGAGTAGTCTTATTTTGATGTATTCCAGCGGTTAGAGTGTTTTTGTAATCAGATAAACAACTTCTGAGTATTATGCCGTGCTGATCTGGGTAATTTCCTTATTCCTTCACCGATCACCAATTTAGCTAAGAACTTTTGCCAAGAATAGAATAATTCGTGTTTTTTTATATTATTCTGAAGTCATTTTTTATTATGATGA
Organism: Anthocharis cardamines; assembly: GCA_905404175.1. Lineage (NCBI taxonomy): Eukaryota > Metazoa > Arthropoda > Insecta > Lepidoptera > Pieridae > Anthocharis > Anthocharis cardamines. Next base: position 456,812 of record FR989972.1, on the reverse strand, counting down.
CGAGACTCAGTGCTATTAGTGTTGCCTTCTACACTGAAAGTTTGATGTTCTATTCTTGTGAAAACATAAGGAAGTAAAAAATGATAAAAGTAGGTACTTGTATGTAATGCAGAGCAGGGTTTATGAGGAAGTAGTTGTGAGGAAGAGAATGAAGGTGCGGATTTTTTTTCAAAAGATCGATGTATCGACGACATCCAAAAAACGGCAGGCAAGGAGCGGATGGATGGAAGCCGGCTTGGCTTTAGATAGATGGAGATCTAGCCAAAGATAGGGAAAAATGGAGGAAGTTGGAGGAGGCCTCTACCCAAAGTAGGGGCATGAGTTAAATAAATAATTAGTGTGTATTTATATGTAAACTAGCGACCCGCCCCGGCTTTGCACGGGTCTAGATTTTTTGACAAAAAAAAGGCAGGGGTTGGTGATAAAAAAGTAAAAATTTAGGGTTGTATGTATTTTTAATGCCACATTATAAAAAAATAAAAACAAAAAAAATCGTTCAAAAATTAAAAAACAATTTTAAGGGTGAACAACCCTTATCACTTAGGGGTAAGAAAAATAGATAGTAGCCGATTCTCAGGCCTACTGAATACGCATATCTGGTAAAAATCGGTAAAGCCGTTTCGGAGGAGTACGGTAACTAACATTGTGACATGGAAATTTTATATATGTAAATATAAATTTCATGGATTAAACTATAAAGGCTGAAAATGACAACATTGAGTAAAGTAACATATTATATGTATAAACAAAATTCATTTATTTATTCATACATTTTCTTCCTCGTAGGTACAGTTAACGTACACTTAAAGAATGTCACATACATATACATTTACATATAAATTAACAGAACAGACACATTAACAGCAATTCATTTAAAAATAATGTCACAATTTTTATTGTCAAATATCCACATAAAATAACAACCATGTCAAATAAAATCACAATACACTTACATGTGTAAAACTTGGGTCACAAATTAGTTCAGTCTCCCATCAAGTATGTTTTCCAAAATAAATTTCTGAGTTATTTAAAAATATAACGCTTCAGATAAACAGGAACTGTTGTAAACACGAATTTAAATACGGAGATAAGATCTGCTAAAGGCCATGACGCGTTTCGTCTATTCCAAATGGTCCTTATTATTCCATATCTAGAGCGATTAGAAAGACGCAGTTTGCACTCATCTCAGCAATGAAAACTTTAAAGTATGTAATCAGCCCGACACTGAACTCGTTGGAATTATAACACCTTCGAAAACTGTTATTATACGCGATTATAAAATGAGTATTTTTATGATTGCATTTAGTTTGCTGGGACTCTGTTTTGTGACGGTAGATCTTATTTTTTTATCTATGCCTATAATTTAAACGGCTACTGTACTATTCATAATTTCGACACATCTATATTATCTAATATATAAAATTTCCATGTCACAATGTTAGTTACCGTACTCCTCCGAAACGGCTATACCGATTTTTACCAAAGGTCATCAACCACTTTCTATGGGACATTGGTACTGATATAAAGTTCTTTGTACATCCACAAAACATGTGCCATTATATTCCTTAATGTTGTAGTATATTTACAGTTTTTATTTGAGATTGATATCTAGTAGGGTTTAGGAGATATCTTCATTTATATATTTAATAAAAAGCCACTACATTAGTACATAAGAACCTGTTGTTTTTGCAATTAATAACACAATAAGTCATATTATGTTATTAATTGATATCATATAAATGTCTAAAGGTATAAAACAGTCCACCTGCCAGAGGTAGACTGTTCCCTAATGCTCCAGAGCTCCTGGGAAGAGTGACCATGCAAGGTTATGGAAGGTTTTACTGTTGTAAACTAATGTAATATCTGATGATAATAGTTTTTTTTAAATAATTTCAACAAGACTAGTTTTAACAAAATAATGATGAAAAATGAAACACAATAATTATTTAATTTGTTTTAATAACTCCTCATTTTTTACATCTTCTCGTACAATTATATCATTAAGGAACGTGGCTGGTGCATTAATATTATTTTGATGCCATGCCCACCCTAAATACCATATTACTGTCATTGTTGATTATATGGGCACAGCAACAGTTATTTTGCCAGCAATACCCTTTTATTAAATTATTGATATGTATTCGGGTTCTATAATGTCTCTGTCTTGAGTTTATATAATATAGACAAAATATACATTGCCTGTATGATGCCTTGACTGTATCTTAGCTCTCAATAAACGATCATTTTCGTTAAAATAACTGTTAAAATATGTGATGTGCCCAATCCTCTCAATATTGTAGCTGCCATTTTGGCAAACGTCAAACAAAGACGTGACATTGACATGATATCGATTTTACATTTTATAATCAACCACATCGATTGATTATCATTATTGAAATAATAATATGTGTTTGCTGATTCTATGGGTAGGTAAATAAATAATAAATGCGTTCATACATTGCCATATGACCACATGACGCCTCGTCTCGCATCCTGTCGCTTCGTTTTTTTTTAAAATGACTAATCGATTAATCGATTGCTAGTAACTCGATTTTTTTTTAAACACTAGTTATTCCTACGTCCGTCCCTTTAAACGCTATCTACAATTAGTAGAACAATAATTTTTGAATCATATTTTTAGTATTTCTCTACTAGCTACGGCTCTCCATTTTATCTCATTTTTTTTATCACCAACCCCTGCTTTTTTTTTTCAAAAAATCTAGATCCGTGCGAAGCCGGGGCGGGTCGCTAGTATTTATATACTCGAATAAAACAAAGTCATGTTAGTTACACCATTTATAACTCAAGAACGGCTGCACCGATATAAATGATCTCTTATTTGTTGGATTCGTCTATGTCCCGAATAACAGAATAACTAGGTACTAAAATATCAGAAAATATATATAGAAACATATTTTTAAATAAATTAGGTTAAGAATTCCGCCATCTTCCGCAATAATGGCTTTAATATTCGCCTTTATATACAAACTAGCTTCTGCCCGCGATTTCGTTTGTGTAGAATTAGTACTACGGGTAGCTTATTTTTTAACCAAACTGATTTTTCATCAATCTCCGCTTAATCTTTACTCAAATCAATCTTATCGTGATATTTTCTAAACCATTCTTCCAAATTTCTTGGTGTAAAAGTCAAACTTCATCTTAAGTAAATACTGAAAGCAAAAAATGTATCATTTTTATATATTTGATAAGAATTAGTTAAATACTCTAAATGTGCATTGTAAAAAAAAGTATCTAATTTAAATGGATTTATGGCTCATAATTTAGGGTATATTGGTTTCCACATTAAAGATAGATATTATATGTTGTCGTGGACTTTTATTTAGACTCTTGAAGACAAACAATCCCACGATACACTATCTTCGTCTAACTCCAACGGTTTAAGCACGTTAGCTCTAAGCTCTTAGAGGGCAGGACTTACTTAATAGTGATCGTAATATTTTGGCCAAATTCTTCATAAATTGTAGCCTGTGTGTTATTCTGATATATCTTTAAATATATAATTCTTATGTGAGTGTGTATGTCACTGAACTTCTCTCAAACGACTGGACCGATTTCGATGAAATTTTTTGTGTGTGTTCAAGGGGATCTGGGAATGGTTTAGATTCACAATTTTTTAATTAATTTTTAATTATTATATAATTTCGAAGCCAAAATTGTGGCAGAACAACGTCTGCGGGGTCCACTAGTAAGCTATATTACTGTAAAGTTTCATCAAAAAGTTTTTGCGTGAAAGAGTAACAAACACCCAACCATCCTCACAAATTTTCGCATTTAAAATATTAGTAGGAGTAGGATAATAGCTGAGTATGATGTTGATAGTACGAGTAAGTGATCCTAAACGACATGCGAGAAAGTATTAGTACCGTAAATCTGTAATTTATACCCAATTCCAACTTATTTCTGAGGATATTATGTCAATGTTATCAGAACATGAATCATGAGTTGCTTTGACGACTTATTAATCTGTGTATCGGACTTTTTTCCGAATGCTCGAAGTAACAAGTAGGTCGACAGCGCATCATTGACTGATGTTCTGTGGCTGAGGTATTACGCTATCACCAAGTGAACCTCATGCTCGTCTGTCGATATCTAACATAAAAAAAAACTAAGCATAGCAGCATAGCTAATCTGCATTTGATTTTGAATTTGAAAAAATAATTTTGTATTTGTAAACTTTTTCACTTATTTATTTACCTGGACGGATTTTTTTAGCGTAATTAAATTTTTGAATTTTTGAAGTAATTAAACATGAGACGTGTTGAAAATCTTGCGTTTTTGAATAACTTTGAGGCTGATTCATTAGCGAAAGTTAAGAGAAACGAAACCTTAACCATTTATTAGCAAAATATTATAGACTGTATACTGTATAGAGATAACTGTGTAGAGAATAGAAATACTATATATTAAGACATATTTTTTTTTATTCAATATGTTTTGTATATGTTTACATTTATTTTTATTTTATTACTTCAGCATTAACCTAAGTCTTTTGTGTTACATCGTGTCGTGGAGCATCTATTAAATAAATAAGTAAAAAAGTGGATGACTTAGTTTTTAGTAAATTTTGTGCTAATGTGCTATAAGAAAAGCCAAATTCGTATAATATGCTAATACTATGAGGAGATTTGGCACTGAGAATGCTCATTCTTGCCTTTCGGTCCACATTATCTTGGGTTTTTTTATATTTATATAACACCTGGTTTTGTTTATATAGTTAATGTATACTCTCAGTGGTATGCGAATTTTAAGCACCAGATTTAAAAAAAAGAATTTTGATTGACAGGGCCCAGAAGTCGGAATACCTGAAAGAAACGGTACAGTGAAACATATACAGGAAAGTAGGTACTCTCTGTCCCACTAGGGTACTCTGGAAGTCACTTTTATTTGCTTTTTTACAAACAACTGCAGGGAGCATGGTACACAGCTCATAATAGTCACAGGTCCGAAAACAAATGCATCAGATTTTTCCGAAGAATATTCCTAGCGGAGAGAGTAGTAATTTTGATAAATTAAGGCCTACAAGACAGACTTTCTTAAGAAGTTTCTGTGTATATAAAGGGTTTTTAGGTTTCCATACTTCTAAAATTAGAATATTTTTAGAGAATTGCCAATTAATTATGTAGAACATTACTTATGTAGATCTGCATTTATTTTCTATTTCCTCCAATACATTCGCAGAAAGTATACAAGAATTAGACAAAGATATGTTTTTTTAGTTTTTAATATGGTACTCCAAATCACAAAAAATACATGATGGCTTGCAAACCTAACTTTATGACTGAAACTCACATAGATATTGCACACAATTTAATATTAGATTTCCTGACTCTTACTAACCTCTATATTTCCAGACACAATTGAAAGCACATTTTTCAAAAGCGAACTAATAAAATTCCTCTCTTCATTCTTCATCTCTGCTCATAAATTCCGTAATAAAGTGTCGATTCCATGCGCTTGCTACAAACCGTAGGAACCGCTTGAAGTTATATTAAAATCGTTAATTTTACTACTGTTTTATCGACTTGTAACATTGGATTTATGTGCTACTTAACGTTAGATGGAATGGAGAACATATTAGACACGCATAATAGTTATAAGATGTCCATTATTCTGAATTGGGCCAGTGTCCAGCCGATAATAGATAATAGTCTATTGATTAAAGTATGATAATAACGCTTATTGAGATAGGCATACGTTTATAGTGAATTTCCGAGTCACCTAGTAGGCCATGGGGCAGACCCATTTCTGTGTATATTTCACTGATCATTTTTCTTTACAGACAAGTAGATGATCATTCTTCTGTACCCTGCCCGAACGAAACATCTTTTTCATATTCTTTCCCCGGGATTCGAACCCAGGACCTCCGGTGCTAAACGCATCGCGGTTATCTCTGAGCCACGGAGGCGGCATGCGGGTATACCTAATTAATCAAAATACCGAAAAAATACTGAGAGGACCCGAAACAAAGCGTTGCCTAGCAACACAAACGCCATACATACAATGTATTTAAATTTTTTTTTTATAGTATAGGGGGCAAACGGGCAGACGGCTCACGTGATGGTAAGTGATCACCGCCGCCCATAGACATCCGCAACACCAGAGGGCTTGCAGGTGCGTTGGCGGTCTTTAAGAAAGATAAAATACTTTTTATCACATCTATTCAAAAAGAGCTAGTTGGTTCACTGTAAACAGAGAGCAAAATTTATTTTTAATCCCTGTGGAGTAAAAGTGATTTGAATTTGGAATGTGGATATTGTTAGTAAATGTTTCAATGCCATCAAAAACATAAATTGTTAAAAAACCAAGTCTTGCAACTCAGTTCTTCTATCGTAAAAAGTTGTGAGATCCATATAATACCAAGTCGGTCAATTTATTCAGTCTCTACTGAAGGATCCTTCTGTCTTAAGTTATTACGTAATTAGCTAACCTAACAACATCTTATAGTGACTATATGTATTTTAATACCAAAAATCTTTGATGTTTAAAATAAATATATTGACTCGGCCATCGCATGAAAACACAATGTATGTATCTTTTTTATTAAAACACAATGTATCTCACAAGTAATAAATATTATATTAAATTAAGTTGTTTAGTTGGTGGTAGTTTTAAAAATAAATAAACGTAATTTTACTTCTTGAGTTGCACTTACTTATTTTCTCATAGAGGTGATAAAAAGTAGAGTGTTCACCTCGGGAGCGACACTATTTTAAACTCGAGAGACGTATTTTAATCCCTCGTTGCGCTCAGGATTCTATTTAAGAATCCCTCGCTGCACTCGGTATTCTACTCTAGAATCCCTCGCTCCGCTCTGAATTAAAAAAAAACATTATCGCTTTAAAAATAGATGAAACACGCTTTATTATTTATATTATACATATTCCGACGTTTCGAGTGCTTTTCTGACCGTGTAACCACGTTCTTTAAAAAGCATTCAACATATATTGTTTAATCACAGGTAATAATGCCTGAATCTCAAACTAAAACATATTATTATGAAATAGTATCTTATTCTGTCTATTACTTTTCTCAGCCAAACCATAAACATAATAAATTAAAATATTTCAGTATTACACCTTGAAATTTCAAGAAGGCTTTCGTTGGAAGTAAAAGTTATTTCGTTTCATTTTTATTACAACATTAGGTAAATGTTTATAAGAAAATGTATATTTAATAAGGTAAAATCGAACAAATATATTTCGCATTTAGATTTCATAATTCTCACTTCTTTAACGTTAAATACTTAGGTTAAATGATTTAAAATTGAAGTAATTAGTCTAACATAAACGTCGGTAGGCTTTCAAGTAATCCTAAAAATGTTTCTAGAGGCTTTGAGTCTGGATAAACAGTTGAATAGCAATGAGTTTCTCAAAGTGCGAGTTACGAGCTTACGACCTTCGCTCACTTAGAGTTCGCGTTTGTAACGTTCATTCACTCAATCATTTTAATTAGTATTTCTAATGAGAAAAGGCCAACGGATATTATGTCAAAATTTAATATCTTATTATTATCTACCGTCTTATGGAATCAACCTAACAAATATTTAGTATTTCAAAAAGCGAGTAGGTATATTCTTAAAGACCGGAAACCTGCGAACACAGAAAACAATTCGGTCGCCGCCGTTTTTATGAAGAATAAGTAAGCCTTTGACGATAAATTCTGTCTGATGGTGAGTGCGGATGAGATCTAAATGGGAGCATGCTAACTTAGAAGAAGCCTATTCACTCTGGGTTTGAAGACATCGAGATTGTAGATATCGGGAAAGAGAGACTCAGGTAGAGAATTCCATTCCTTGGCGGTTCGGAAGATAAAGGAGGAAGCGTACCGTTTCGTACCAATTTAAGGTATATCAACTTTATTAGGATGAAATCCCACTCTGTGTCTGGCCGTCCGATGGTGAAAGGGAGCTGCAGGGATAAGTTCGTGTAATTCAACCGCGCACTCACCGAAGTGCAACCTGTAGAACACCGACAGACTAGCGATCATTCGACGATGTTCAAGAGACAGTAGCCGTTTTTGAGCTAGATCAGTGTCACCAATAAGTCTATTGATTCGTACTTTACGACGAGCGCTACGTGTCCGAAGTAAATTAGATTAACTTGAAATTTTCCGCAATAAATTAGTAGCGCTCGTAATCGTTATCCTTTCACGTAACTCGTAAGCTGACAAGCACCGTCTTGAATCATTTTCATACAGCTCTTCCACAGTTTACTTACTAACAGTTAAGAATTTCTTAACTTCTTAATAAGAAATACTCGGCAGTCGGCACACATCAATTAATGTACTGGGCAGCATACATACTAACAGCCAATATGAGATAGAGACATATGTTCAATTTCACACAAAAAAATAATAAATATATAAATTTAAAGTAGAGTTGAATACCTACTACTGGATCTACCAAGGGCTCATACTGTAAACACAAAGGAAAATGAACTTGTTATCGATAATTGTACTCTACAATGAGAAATACCGTGGTCTATGATTGGTTACTTTAAAGAGTTTTCGAAGTAATCTCATACGAAATGAATTAACTGTGTGAATGAAATTTTTTATAGGCAAAATGTCACATGATATCATTTGTATCAAAGCAGCTAATGAGTAGTCACTTTTAAAATTGTATTAACCCTCCTTAGTATCACATTACTGATCATTATATTTGACGTGAATCTTTATAGTAAAAGTTGTGAGTCGACGGCGCTCGTTACAACTCGCTAAGCTCACCTAATGGCCTCAAAGTTTCAGAAAACAGGGAAAAAATATGTTCCTATAGTATATCACGCACGTAGTCTCGAAAACAGACTTTGCCATTGAAATTTTCCGGGCTTTACAAATATACGATATAAGTCTACGTTTCAGTTATTCATATAATTCGTAGAGTTCTTCTCAGGAACGGATTTAGAGGCCCGGGACAACAAAGGAGTGGAGTTCTGGCCCCAAATTATTTTTTAAATAAAACAAAAAAAAATTAAGAACAATATAATCATGTTTGTACCTTTGTAAACCTTGTAGTAACCTTTGTTACCTACAATAGGTAAAGGTTACAGCGAAAAAAATATCAAAGGAGAAGTTGTTTACTAGTATTTACTCTTCGGAATTTGAAAGACTTTTTTTCCGAAGACTCTATTGTGGGGCCCCTCTTTTGTGGAGGCCCCGGGGCCCCTTCCCTAAATCCGGCCCTGCTTCTTCTTCTTCCTACCCTGTTTCCTTTATTTTTCATCCAAATAAAAGTTTTTATCCAAATAAAATAAAAACCCCAAGGTCATCGCACTATGTTCTCTTTATCCATTCTCTTCTTTACTCGCCATATACTCTCAAACACATACCATTCTTCACACAATCAATCTATCTTTTTTGGCCTTCCTCTATCCCTATACTTATTGACTTTCATATTCATATTTTTTTTAGAAAGCTCCCTTTTAATTTTACTAGATATAAATATAAAAATTTTAAACTATTTTTATATAAACACGTACTAAATCAATGATTGAACACACATTTATTCTTGTAAATGATACATTTACATTCCAATATTGCTTCAGAACCTATGGCAAAGTTCAGAGCCAAATATATATAACTTTATATATTGTATACATATATACGAATACTAGCCGTCCCCGCCCGCCCGCTTCGCTGGGCGAATTGTAAAGGATAGACGAATATGAACTATAGACATAAATTTGAAAAAAAATGGTAAAGGGTTGATGGAATTCAAAAAATGAATAGCCTAAAACCTTCTACAATTAATTCCGCGTCGAATGGTCATGGTATCATGCCGATCGGTCCAGTAGTTTTCAAGTTTATCGATAACAAAGAAAAAAAAAGTTGCTTATATATATATAGATAGATAGATTAATGCCCTGTCATCGTGTATAGTCTATACTACTCGCCTGTTGTGAGTAGCTATTGTCATCTATTAAAGTTTAAGGTGTAACAATATCTAACCCAAAATTTAATAATTTAGTTATTTGCAAAAAAAAATCCGTGACTAAGTGGTATCAGCCTAGTGTTTAGTACCGGCGCTCTGTGGTTCATATCCCGAGAAGAATTTGGATTAGTCGGATAGGAAAGAAGACTGATATTATCAATTTGCCTGTGAAGAAAAATGATCAGTGAAACCTTTGATCAACAATACACAGTGAAACATAAGAGTAATGAGCCTACCCCATGCCTCACTCCCCTAGTACGCACTTACTCACATACACTCGGGAATGCATTTTGCAGGAAAATATATGAAAACTAGGACGATAAAAACTGACGGGGAGTCCTATTTGTTATCTTATTTTGGCACTTGGAGTTATATCCGCTTAAAGTTTGAATCGTGAAAAAATATATGGCCACAAATTTATACTTTTTATCATAATATACTTTTGCTTCTTAAGGTTGCACAAGTCGCGGGCTCGAATTCACTGGTGGGCGTCGCCAAAAAGCATGCTATTCTCCCGCACCGCACCGGGGCAATCATTATTAAGTGAGATGCACGATAATTCATAGTAAAAGGGGCGTCTAAAAAAATACGAAAAAGCCTTTGGAAAATAGATTTTTATGAAAAAACCACTGCATAAATAAATTACAAATAAAAGTTATTGTATTCTTCGATAATCGTGCTTTTTTTGTAACGACGTTGTTTTGAAAATTTGATAATTCTTTTATTACTAATTTAAGCCCAAAGTTGTGTTAAAAAATGGCAATAAAAACGAATCTTTGGTAGCTCGTAACTTTTTAATGGTTTTTTATGTTACCATTCTGTTTCTGCACAGACAAAATTAATAATGAGACAAAACGATATCATGTATAACTTTGCATATACGGTGCTAAATAGTGGAGTAAGACCCCCCCGAAATTTCTATGGAAAAAATGTCGACTAGTGTCACCTTAAATAATTTTTGTATGTTTTGGGAAAATATCGTAAGTTTCTATTTCAAGTCTACTAGTAGGTACTATGTAAAATTTTGTTGATCAAAAATAATGTAGGTATTATTCATTCTCATTACTTACTTGTAAAAATAAAAGACAATATTTAAATAAAATACTGTGTACCGGATTAAAACGCGATTTATTTATATTGTTTAAATTATTTATCCCGACGTTTCGGATGTTTTTCAGCAATAATATAATCCGGTGTACAGTATTTTATTTAAATGTGTGATAGTCGCGTTAATAAAAGACAATAATAAAAGACAATAATATGTTTGAGATTACTCTTACATTTTGTAAAGAAAACATATTATAGTAACATAAATATGGCAAAAATCAAATCCGCTACCTATCAAAACGCAAGGTGGGTGTCTCACCTACTGCGCCGATAAATTCGCTAAACCGTTATTAATTTTATAACTGTGTCAGTTGGTAGTAGGAGATGGCCACGATTCAGTATTTGGTCAAAAAAATACACCATCAAATCATATTTTATGCCATTCAGTTGTAAAACACGGCCATCTTCGAGATTTCGTTCCATAGTATAAAAACTTTCTACAGTAGGGACAGAAAATGTAAAACATTATAATATAAAATATTATTTGCGTAAAGCAGTGTGCATTTTAATCTAATACACTAGCGGACATTATTTTATTGACACGTAATGACATAAACTTATCAGATGGTCTAGTACGAAAGACTTGCAAGAAAAATTCGTATTGACCTGTCAGTTGTATGAGAAATTATTTGAAATTGCATACAAATGATACTTTCAAGTTGTCCACGGTTGGATCTCAGTTTCATCCTGTCATGGAAATACATTCGATAAAAATAAAAAAGCTTTTTATTTCCTACTAGATAGTTTAACAATAATAATAAAATAACTTAACTAATTGAATTCATTTAACTATGTAGTTTTAATTTACTAACAAATTTTTCTTACTTATTCATATTTTAATACACTTAACAATTTACTTTTATATCATAAAACATAAACAATAATGTTCATTAACTCTAAGCAATATCTGTATGAACCCCAAATCGGGTGAAGGCCTCCTCCAAAGATGCCCAATTGTCTCTGTCCTGAGCAATATCTTTCCAATTTGCACCGGCTGTCCTTTTAATCTCATCTATCCAACGGGTAAATGGTAATACATTCGATAGTTGATATTAAATAGAGTTTAAATAAAATACTGTATACCGGATTAAAACGCGATTTATTATTTATATTGTTTAAATTATTTATCCCGACGTTTCGGATGCTTTACAGCAACCGTGGTCGCGGGGTAAAGCATCCGAAACGTCGGGATAAATAATTTAAACAATATAAATAATAAATCGCGTTTTAATCCGGTATACAGTATTTTATTTAAATGTGTGATACTCGCGTTAATAAAAGACAATATTAAATAGAGTTGTACTGTACCACTTAATATCTCAGAGCAGTTTATTGCCTCCTTACTGTGTAGCTTTGATTCGTTCTGTCGTCAAGTGATTACTTGATGACATTTTGAGACCTCTCAAAATGTTTCATCAACTTCAATAGCAAAGTTAGCGCAAAAAACCGTCCTTACTGTTTTTATGTATTCTGTGATATAAAGTAGCCACTTATTTTTTTTACTTAGCAGTCTGCAAAGTTTCGAGAGTGAGGTGTTATTTTAATGTGAGCCTTGAGTTTCTTATCGTGTAATAACAACGCAATCACAATAAAACTATTTGGTATCTGACTGAAATCTTGATTTTAATTTGTGTTATTCAAAAGTTTTTCTTATTACTCCAGTGTAGTAATCGTTCAGACGCGTTGCCTAACGATGGGACATGATTTCTTTTTTAAGAAGAAATGCACCAGTGTCATTTATAGAGAAAGCTTTAACGTGGCTTGAATATTTTACTTAAATTACTTCGTCTGCTACCATCCCCCCGTAATCATCACCCCTTGGAAAGGTATATACAATAATTACAAAGTATAGTATAGTCTGTTGTAAAAAATTTAATGAACTTTCTTACCCTTATTCACTTAGTGCCTTAGAGCCCATTTACACTATGTAAGTTTCTTACCAATTGCATACAATAAAATTAAAGCATTAAATGACTTGCATGATTTAAATAAAATACTGTATACCGGATTAAAACGCGATTTATTATTTAAATTATTTATCCCTAAAAATGGGATGATATGGGGATAAATAATTTAAATAATAAATCGCGTTTTAATCCGGTATACAGTATTTTATTTAAATGTGTGATACTCGCGTTAATAAAAGACAATATTATGACTTGCATGATCTAAACAACACGTAATATTATTCTGTTATACAAGTTTTGTTTCAATACTTTTCTTGGTGTAAACAGCCCAAAACATCCGCGTGTAAACAATTTCTTACAATTCTTGGATATCAATTATTAGGCTTAAATGATTGCTATTGTATGCAGTGGCGGCGTAAGACCTAAATTTTATGTGGGCAAGATTCATTTTGCGAGGCCCAATGCCAGCGCAAAAATGGATTTTTTGGGCAAAATTTTTTGGTGCGTTCGCGGCTCTTAAGTACCTAATACATAAATTTGCGGGGCGCGAGGCCCCATGGGCCGCGAGGCCGTAGGCGGTGGCCCACGTCGCCCACGCCTTACGCCGCCACTGCTTGTATGTATAAGAAAATGGCATCATGCAAATAAGTCTTTAGTCGCAAATGCGACATCTACAATCTGTGCCTATAATCACTGGAAAAACAAAAAAAGCTTGTATAGGTCTGTCAACGCACAGAGCACCTATTTGGTTGTTACAAGATTAGAATACAATAAGCTCAAAAAGTCCAACAATCAAAGCGACTTGATGGAAATGTTACAAGTAGAGAGATAGACCGAGAGACCTACCTACATTTATTTTAAAGAGGCATGTATGAGTCAAATGCAAAAATAAAATGTAATCATATATCTTACTACTATCTAACGGCTATCCTATCACGATGTCAGTTAACAACTTTATATAAAAATATAAAATCTAATACAGAAGTAGCGGCAGGTGCGTGGAATGTGTTCACTTTATGAACCGTTCAATTTCATTCGCTCGTAAAACAAGATGGCCGACCATTGACTGACAGATTGAAAATAGCTGACCTAAGGTCATGTGTTTTGTGCGTAAACATCTTAAAGTTTAGTGTCTATTAACATTGTTATGAACTTAGGATTGAGAATGAAAGCAGAAAAGGTATTGTTGTTGTTGTTGTTTCCGGTCATTCGTTTTCAATAAAATAAAAAAATAAAAATAAAAAGCCTTTTATTTCTTGCATTCCATAGTACAATTTCATTTACACTGTGCATGTAAAATAGATTAGAAATAAATAAATTAAAATTAATGTGAATATGATTAACAAATAATTAAATTGTAATAATAATATATTCAAATCCATTTCATTTTTGTAGTTTCATTTAAAATATATAAGTAAGTTAATTAGTTGTTGATTTAAATTTAAGTTAGTGTTGTAATTGATATTTATAATATTTAATTTAATGTTTTTAGCAAGAACCCTCTCCATGAAAGGTAAAGGCCTCCTCCAGAGAAGACCAGTACATTCGTTTTCAATATAATCATTTATTAATCATCATTACGTAGTGACGTGGAGTTGATGTTGATAGAATTTGTTAAAATTTTCAGGCTTTAACGTCATATTAAATAGCTCTTTGATATTAAAATATATTAATTACTTTTCTTACTTAAAATAAATAACTATCCTTTATTCATGGAGAAATAGAAAAAATGATAGACTTGATTTTTTTGAGATTGATTTTTTAGTAGGATTGCAACAAAGGCTTTTTCTCCCGGAAAACATCTAAATCAAGTAATTCATAATAATACTACCACCTCTAAGGCTTTTAAGCCTATATCACATTTCTAAATATATTGCGTATCGTACTGCGATGGCTGTACTGATTTCGCGTTGACTATTTTCAAATCACGTACCGGACGATTTTATTTTAAAAATAGTTTCGCGACAATACTCGTATTTAATGGTTTCTTTTTTGGAACATGTCCACGAGGGCATATTATATTGCCGTGTTATAAAGGTAATTATAAACGTCACAAAGCAATACAATTTCTTCTCAACCTATTCAACCATAATCTACCTATATAATATATAAAACAAAGTCGTGTTAGTTCCTACCATTTATAACTCACGCTGCACCGATTTTAAATGATATCTTATTTGTTGGATTCGTCTATGTCCCGAAATAACTATAAAAATACCGGAAAAATTCACGAACATATATATGGAGAAAATGGTATGTCGGGTCCACTAGTAATACAATAAATAAAGTGAGCTCTGAGGGCGTATAAAAGGAAATGTTAATCAACAACAGTGGTACTTTAAGAGAATTGACAGCCAATTAATATGAGATTTGAAGTCTTTTGGAAGTAAAATCTTTAGCACTAGTTATATCATTTGTTTTCTTGTGATTTTACAGAATTTTCTCCTTCTTAAACTAATATTGGTCAGTGTGCCCGAAATCGTCGAAGGCAACAAGCATCTGTGCGTGTATTAGATTCGCGTAACTCAACACTCGGAACAGCGGCCTTGTTATATTACGAGGACGATATTGCTCTGAGATGTAACTTGAGTGATATTACTCAAGTTGAAGGCAGTTTCCATTCAAGCCACGCGTGACCTTCAGAATAACTTAAATTCCTTCTTGGCGCTTTACAACACTTTTATTCTTTTCGAAGAACGGCATATTTTTATACGTGAATATATCTAAGTTCGAAGTAATATTTGAATATCTGGTACGTAATATTCCGCTCTACGCACTTGATTTGTGAACTGGTAGTAAATGTTAAATTAGAGGCATTTAATATGTATTATATTTTATTGACATTCATAGATGTACATTATGTTACCTAAATTAATAGAATATTTTTGAATTTAATTGAATTAAATATGGCAACTTTGTGACATTTCAAATATCAGTCATCTTTCTGTCTCCCCGCGACCACGGTTGCTGTAAAGCATCCGAAACGTCGGGATAAATAATTTAAACAATATAAATAATAAATCGCGTTTTAATCCGGTATACAGTATTTTATTTAAATATCTGGTACGATATCAAATTCTCCAGCGGAAAAAAAAGGAAAAAAAAGTATATTTTAATTTGAGTAATTGCTGGTCGAATGGAACTGCCTTGCATTTCGTCACGGATTCGAATCCCATACCACCTGACATGCGGCATAATTCGGTGCGTCGCATTGATGATATTATCTGTGAAAAGACACAGAAATGAGTCCGCCCCATGCCCCACTAGGGCCCATCCGAAACGCAAGAATGAGTCCAACAGCTCACGTGATAAAATTGATATATTTATAGCTCCTGTTTACATACAAATTGTTATAACACATTACATTGTGTGACGCGGACAGGTTGAGTAATCGGGGGAATTCTGCAGAGAGCCGTTTTGGGACAAATTGCAGTTTAAGTGACAAGCGGAAGCGATTTGGCTGATGAATAATAAGCAATTTTGCTTCGCCGTGATTAATTTTGTCAATAAAAAAGTCCGTATTAAAGTTTTTGTGAGCCATAAGTTGTCATAAGACCAATTATGTTCTTCTTTTTTGATAAATTGTATTTTCTATTTAATATTATTGTAAAGCGTCAGATAGTCCGTGACGTGACTGAGAGGAATGTGTGAGCTGAAAATCAGCATGGTTTTCAAAATGCTAAGGTATTTTTACTGCATAAAAAAATTAATTCATATTTTTTATCTTAACGAATATGTATTTTATATTAATCCCAGTGTTTTTGGTTTCAAGTTGATAGATAATTACTTCTTTAATTTATCTAATATATAAAATTCTCGTGTCACAATGTTCGTTCCCATACTCCTCCGAAACGGCTCAACTGATTCTTATGAAATTTTTTATGCATATTCAGTAAGTCTGAGAATCGGCTACTATCTATTTTTCATACCATTTCATACCATAAGTGATTATTTTTAAAATTTTTGGACGATTTTTTTTGTTTTTATTTTTTTATAATGTGGCATTAAAAAATACATACAACCCAATATTTTTTTACTCATCTTTAACCAACCCCTGCTTTTTTTTGTCTAGAACCGTGCGAAGCCGGGGCGGGTCGCTAGTACAATATATAAAAATTATATTATTTTACTCCATAAAAACTTTTACTGATTGGAAGTTTAAATTGTTTGTGATCTCTGAACGTGCTGAAACCATTAATATCTTTCGTTAATATAAAACTACACAATTTCTAATTGACAAAGGCTAATCAAACGTAGATAACGCTATTTATAAGTAAATTTTGGTTATTATTACCTCATTAAAGCTCTTAAATTAAATAAACTCTGTTGCCTTGCGCCGCGCCCGGCTGTGTATAAACGCGTGAATCGTGAAGTAAATATTTATACTTCAGTGTTTCTGTGGCATTAATGCGTGATGCGTTTGTTGTATGCTTCATTACAGTCGTGAATGTTTTACGGAACTCATTGGACACTAACTGTCCGGCTTTTCGACATCAGGCAAAATATATAATAATAATAATAAAAAGTTTATTGTGCACTATAAAAAAAAGAACAAAGAATTACAAATAACTTAAATCTATATATATATAAGCAACATTTTTTTTCTTTGTTATCGATAAACTTGAAAACTACTGGACCGATCGGCATGATACCATGACCATTCGACGCGGAATTAATTGTAGAAGGTTTTAGGCTATTCATTTTTTGAATTCCATCAACCATTTACGTTTTTTTTTCAAATTTATGTGGATAGTTCATATTCGTCTATCCTTTACAATTCGCCCAGCAAAGCGGGCGGGCGGGGACGGCTAGTACTAACATAAATATATTAGATGCACAAGGGATGACCTTATCGCCTGGTGGCCTTACCTTATTACCAGGTAACCCAGGTATTAAAAAGTAACAAGTTATAGAACATACACATGATACATACCTTTGAGAAGGACATACATAAATTGCTATTAATCCCGCGACAGGTTACCAATTTTTCATGAAAGTCTAGTCGCAGACAAAGAAAAAGTAGACAAGAACAAAAATATAATAATACTTATATTAACATAAGTACATGAATGATTATTATGAGAGTTACAAAGTCACGTTAAGAGAATCAATCATTATCACTTTCGATATGAGATGAATCAGAATATTGGAAAAGTCCTGAAGCGCAAGGGAGAGAGTTACACTTTTTCTTTTGAAAACAAAAAAAATATCATGGCCGATTTTTTTTCGGCGAAGTAGATTATCACACTTCTATACGTTGCCACACCGAAACAGTTGTATATCATAATATTGTCTTTTACTAACGCAAAAAAAAAACTTTATAACAGATTAAAGCGCGATTTATTATTTATATTATTTATCCCGGCGTTTTAGGATGACAAACTGAAGTATCAAAAATCTAAAACCCCAAGTCAAACATACTAAAAAACAAGAGGACACTGTTAGTCAATATCCGTAGGAATAGATGGCGTTAATATGGCAATTTTGTGACAATTCAAATCAGACAACTGCCATCTTTCAGTCTGCCGCGACCACGGTTGCTGTAAAGCATTCGAAACGTCGGCATAAATAATATTAATAATAAACCGCGTTTTAATCCGGTATACAATATTTTATTTAAATATAATATGTACCATTGAAACCAGAACATCTAATATTAAACTGTTTGTAAGAGTGTCATATGGAGACAGTCAAAGGTGTTTTCCATCTAAAGGCGATTTCGATGTTCCTTCCAGTCAGTTAATCTTCTAAGTATGGAGAAAAATATAAACTCATAAACATATAAGAACAGGCAAGAATCGAACCCGTAATTGAAACACAAATCCTATCGCGTCAAATCCTATCAAACGTTAATAGACGAAGAGTAATTAATCAGTCATTTTCTAAATAATTCTATCAATATAAAGTAATATGGATAATGATAGGCCCGAGGGAAATTTATCGCTTTCGGCCCATTTTATGGACTGAACATATTTTTGAGGTATTACTTTTACTTTACGCTGGATTCCGTTAGAAACTAATTTTATGGACATAATTCTGTGGGGGACGAAATGTGGTTCCTATAATAATTACGGTACATAAAATTGATGGCGCTCATAGTTTATATACTAGTGACCCGCCCCGGCTTCGCACGAGATTAAGTCAGCATTTTCCATGAAAGCTCTCAGTCACCTTGATTTTTTTCCGACATCTTGAACAATTATCGACACATTTCAACAACACAAAACAATATACGTATAAACCACTGCGTCATCTATTGATGCGATCCGCATTGAAATCTGTTGCGTAGTTAAACGATCTAGGCGTACAGAGGGACTGAAGGCAGGAAGCGACTTTGTTTAAAATTATGTAGAGATTGAAAAAATCCATACGTAGCGCCTTAATAAAAATAAATAGACGAATCGATATAATTGACTATATTTGTTAATATATAAAAAATCATTAAAGTTCTAGCGCTTTTTTATTTAAAGTCTTGTGGGGCTCTACCTAAAACAATCGTATCCTGATTATAGAACCGTCCAACTATCAAGGTTTAACTTAAAGTTACCAAACAAGAGATAACAATAAATCATTGTAACATAATCTAGCTAAAATTATCCTCAAAACGGGATGAATCAGCAACAAACTGCCGACTTATCCTCTATTATTGGGATGAAAGCAAATAAATATACTATTATCGTAACATTTTATTATCACTTACAAAGAAGATAATAATATTAATGAACCCAAAATGTTGTTCTCAACTTTTTTGTACTTTCTTAACTCTGCTAATCACTTCTATTTTCAAAATCTCAATTTTAAACAAAAGTAAATGCTTATTCTATTTAGATAAATCTCGTTTTTGACGGGCTCGTTGACGCGTTCGATAGAACACCTGCCGTGTTCATCGATGGGTCGTGGGTTCGACCCCACCGGGCCACATGTTTATAATTTTCTATGAGCATGTCTTCCCCTCGTTAGGTAACTTCGGGCATTGAACGGGTAGGAGGAATATTGAAACTGTCTGGGTATCGAACCACCGTTCATAGATGGAAACATCGAGAAGTGCATATTGAGCGTTTCGGTTTAAGTCTATGGATTTCTGAATGTTCGATGTAAAAAAGTATGACGACAGCGCAACATTGACTGATGTTCTGTGGCTGGGGTATCACCTACCATCAAGTGAACCTTATGCTCGTTTGTCGATATCTAATATGAAAAAAAAACATAAAAGGCTTTTTACTTGATATAATAATATATTCTTGACATTGTCCATAGAAAATAAAGAAACAAATTAACCGTGTCATATTATATTTAACAGTTACAGTGGTACGTTTTTTTGTCGGTTGAGTTGCTTGCTTTAACTCATTGTACATGATTAATGGAAATATTGTTATTTCTAAAGTAACAGTAATTAAAGGTACAATAATAGTAAAACTAGTTTCATTGAGAGAGGTTTGAATCAGACATCGATCATCATCATACAGCTTGATGAAAAAATAATACTATTGAATTTTAAATACAATTCGTTTGAGTTCAATTATGTTTTAGATACTGAAGCTATTGCTACGTCTGAGCATTCGACAATTAAGGATGTAACAACATCAAAGTTTATTTGCAACTTAAACACATGTTGACGATATGTTCTGTCTCAAACTTTAGGCGAATATTCTGTCGCCGGTTTGATACAGCTTTATTATGACCAGTTGCGTTAAATATAGTATATTGAACCCCTCATTAAATAATTTGTATGAAAATCTTAAAGAAGCATTCACCTATTCAGATTAAGGGACTTTTCTCTTCGTGGGAAACAAGTGTGGTTGTATCGATCTAACACGGCTGGCCATTCAGATGACTGCAGAAAAGTATTTTCCTAGTTGATATACTACATTGAAAAATAACTTATAGTTACAATTTTATCCAACAGACTAAGTTGGTGGTACTGCAAAAGAGTATGACGACATCATGTCTACTTGCGCTTAAGCCTGCTCTACGTTTTCTACGGTGTAGCATATTAGAGGCCCCGGAGCACATCTACGTACGCTACGAAGCTACGCGTCTGACACTTAGTGCGGATTTCACCGTTCCCAATAGAAACCGAGTTTAATAAAACTTGGTTCTGCTTAATCGAGATCAGAAATTAGTTTTGATCGCGGTTTACGTCGCACCGGTTTCACCGGCTTCGTTTTCATCTCGTTTACTAAAACGTAGTTTTAGCCTATAAATAAGATGGAACGAATGGATGATATGTCATCAATTTAACGAAAATTGGATATTGGCAAATCAAACTTTACAAAATTATTGTAGTTCTATTTATTATTAAATTTATTTATTTATTATTATCGTAAAATAACTTAAGTTTAATTCAGTTTTACAAAAAAAAAAAAAACATTAATAATAACATTTTGGGAGGCCATTTTCAGATATTTCCTCAGAGGAGACTCCTCTAAACTAGGGCTCTTACCAAGACCAAGACCAAAGAAAATGTCGTGTAACTAAACACATCTATATCAATGGCGAAAATCACTACACAAAAAAACAAAGTGTATCTTGCTATTTACATATTAGTTGGAAACTATCTTCAATTGATTTGAATATTTCTTTCTTTAATATTAAACAAACAATTTTCCATACCTACTTCACAATCATTACAATATGACATGACAGACAGCTCTTAAACGCGTTCAAATACGCTAAACGTCGAAAATCGGCCGTTCAGAAACTGAACCGAGTTCAACTTGATCGAAGTTCAGTTTATGCCGATGAAACGCAAACTTTAAGCGGAACTTAGTTTTAGCGTGTAATCTGAGATTACCTCGAATTGATCGCGTTTAATAAAAGCGGTGAAATCAGCCCTTAATGTAGTGTAAGCGTGACGAGAGAAGCGAAAGGAAACACGCTCATTATCCAGCTTGTTCAAGTTTCTTTATACTAAGATGTGTTAAATGGCTTGAAATGTTATAGCCGTTAGTCCATAGCTATTATTTAGTAAATAGCAAATTGTTTCACAATTGTGTGTGTGATGTTAAGTACGAGTATAATATATTGCACCTAATACAAAAATAATTGGACCAAAGTGCTTTTGATAAATTAGCGTACACATAATTATATCTACATATATAATAATTCTTTAAGAGACCTGTACTAGTACTTACAATTCAAATCCTATTTCAATTACCTACTGCCACACATACTCGTTAAAAGTTTTATTGTTACATTCTCAAAGTTAATTATTTTAATCATAGTTACAAAATTAAATTTTTCGTGTGGATATGTCTTGTTCTATATACTTAATTTTTTTATAGTAACGGGTACGTGGCTCACGTGATGGTAAGTGATCACCGCAGCCATAGACATCCGCAACACCAGAGGGCTTGTAGGTGCGTTGCCGGCCTTTAAGAAAGATGTAGGCTCGCTTCTTGAAAGTTCCCAAGTCGTATCGGTTCGGAAAAACCGCCGGCGAAAGCTGATTCCACAGAGTGGTAGTGCGAAGCAGGAAGTGTCTCAGGAATCGCGCAGTTGTGGACTGGTATCGAGATGGTATGCGTGGTATTTTAGACGCGATGTCCGATGGCGAAATTCAACGGCCGGATACATACATATACATCACGCCTCATTTCCATTACGGTAGGCAGTGATCACGGAATTCCATATGCTCCGATCCTTGCATACAACTTTCGCATCTTCCACTGTCATCAATGCTTTTATAGACACTCATTTAAACGTCCCCGATCTGATCAAGGTAGATTCGCCATTCTTATTCTTGAGACAAAATTTATATTTATTCATTCATTCCATGAATATCTGAAGAAACAACGTTTTCTACGCTTTATTACCAGTTATATATTTTAAATGTTAAATCTATAATTTATAGTCTAAAATTTAAAATGTAATAGCGCTCTCGTTCGGCGTAACTCAACAGCGCGGCGTCATCAATCGGCGATCCATCACTCACAGCCAGTTTTTACACTCATCAGCTGTTAAATATTGTTCACTAAAATATTACGGAATTTCGCGCGGTTACTCGACTTTAATATTACAATCCTGTTCGAAATATGAATTTAAAATAATAGATAATGGAAATTCTTGAACGAAAGAAGAGCCACTTACATTTCGACAAAAGACCAATAACATTTGATATGGCATATTTGTTGTATAAAAAGAATTTTTTTGAGTTTGAGATATCGACAGACGAGTATGAGGTTCACTGGATGGTAGGTGATACCTCAGCCACAGAACATCAGTCAATGATGCGCTGTCGACCTACTTACTTGGCGATCTAACTTTGTGTTATTATGACATCATATAATAAAAAAAAAAAAAATTACACCTCCAAATACACCAAATAAATAAGCCCAGATATATGTAGTTATGAACTGTGCTTCAGGAGTCTGTGTCTTTATTAATGAATTATGATCTATCAGTAATAGTATCATATAATCCATACAATTATCCACTTCTCACATCACAAGTAGAAACGATAGAACGTTTCACGTTTAAATAGAACGGTTAGATATTAAAACAAATACACAACACGATTGATTATGTTATCCACTAACAAAAATAATAAAATATTTTTACTGTAATTCGTACCAGGATATGGATGACTGACAATCGTAAAACATATTGGTACGTATGTTTGAAAAGTCTGTCAGTGAAACAAACAAGTGAATACTAAAAATTGTAATTATTATCTTTGATATCAACGCATTCTATTTGCAAAGCTATTGTTTCTTATATGAAGCTGAAAGCCTGATGTATCGAACAAAACGCATACAGTGCATTGTTGCATCTCATTGTACTGCTTTCTAATAGAAAATTAGTATCTTGATTATAGGCTGTCAGCTCTAGACTATTACACGTGATTCGAAACGCTTATTAAATGTCTTTTATTTCGTTATTTAAGTTGGATAAAAGAGGATTTCCATTTCCAATTAAAAGGCAGAGGTTTACAGGGAAACGAATGCGAGGCTCATTTGATGGTAGATGGTACCGCAGGACATCAATACATGTTTTTTTTATGTTAGATATCGATAGACTAGGTAGGTAGGTAGGCTTTCTTTTTAATTCAAGCATTTAGAAATCCTAAGACTGAAAACGAATGGCGCAATGTGCACTTCACGGTTTTTCCATCTATGATGGTACGTTACCCGGCCGGAATTTCGATATTTTCTCCCACCCGCTTAAAGCCCAAAGTTACCAGACATGGGGAAGACATGCTTATAAAAAAGTATAAACATGTCGTTCCGGCGGCATTCAAACCCGCCACCCATCGGTGCGCAAGGTAGGTGTTCTACCAAACGCGCCAACAATCCGTCAAAATATGCCGTCAACCCTTTTTTTCGAGCACTTAGAAATCCATAGACTGAAGTCTCAAATTGACATACATTTCACAGTTTTTCCATCTATAATATCATGTTTTATAATAAACATCCATGTTAGTAATTTACAAGCTTTTGACCTTGTCTGACAAAGTACTTCGTCCTTGCAAACGGTACACCGAATGACATTGTATAGCTGGGCTGTATATCACACAAAACGCGAAATATTCGAAAACAAGAAGATTATTAATCCAGTACAGTCGTGTGACAAAGCACCTCTCTCCCCAGGTAGCTGGATAAATTTTATGAATATGTAATTTCATTATCTCAAGAAAAATGTCTGTTGTTCTGCTCTTAAGAAATAAAGGATATTTGAATATTAATGGCATTTGTATTGTTGTTGTCAACTAGTAATTAAATTGTTTTGTGGAGGTCGCTTTGACTTCTAGTTATTATCTTTAGAATTTGTACTTAGTATTTATATGAGGAGAAGAAGTTGGTACCTGTCGCGATATGGCAAAGGTCGGGGATGAAATTAAAGAATGAGGTTTTTTCACTTTTGTATAAATCTATTCGGAACAACAATTGGTCAGAATTTCCGCTAGGTTCTTATATTATATGTAGTACGTCCTAGCTACTTCAACAACATTGAACAGGTTGGAGCAACGAATCAATGTTCACAGGTGAAAAAATTATGGAACAAAGTAAAATATTGGTTGACAATGTTTAGTTATTTTATTGCAAACTCCACTTTGTAAGTATATAATTATATTAACTAATCACTCGGGTAAGTTTTTCAACTTTAAAAATATTACAATCCAAAGAAAACCTCGATAGTTGATTCTACAGCGCATCTGCGATGTTCACACGCTTCGATGTAGAATCGCCAGTTTTTGGGAAACTGTACGGGACTCAGAGAGAGTCGTCACCACAGAGCACAACGGGTTGTCGCTCAGTAGGGCTATTCACGATCATTCGAAATCGATCCGCCCGGAAAGCTACGCTCTCCCACTGAAAGTTGTTTCGTATTTACCGGATATGAAAATGGTATTCACAATTCCCATAGGATTGAGCATCGGCATTCTTCGGGAGTTTCCGATTAGAATCTTAGTATAAAATGATAGAAAGCTTGATATATCGGTACGAAATCTTGTAATATCGGAACGGAAAGTTTTCGAATGATCGTGAATAACCCTACAGATCTCTCCTGACAACACGTGTCCTTTAACACTGGATGAAGGAACTTCAACTAAATGGCATCAACTTAGTTTTATTTTATTTTTTGACTTTTTATATTTTCTAGTATAAAACTATAGGTTTTTTTTAATTATTATTATTATTATAATAGTACTCTTATACAATAAAATAAAGAAAATTTTAAGATTACCTTCCTTGTAAGCGAGTTTCAGGTCAATATGGCGCACATCTTATACTGTATTCTTCATTCAATCTACATTTGGGAACGGCTCGTTAGACCCGACCGCACTAAATGTTCGTTACAATTGTGTGTGAAGTAGACAAATGTCTCTGGTCTCTAACAGAGAACACTAATTTGGTTTGTCTCCGTCCTATTCACTTTAAACAGATATCTTTTAAGATTTTCGTTAATTTTTTGTGAAATCATTATATTTTTTGTTAATATTAGGGAATGTATTCATAGATGTTACGTATCACAAACATTCATACTATTTTTTGATATACACATTAAGATTATAATAATTAGAAATCTAAAACAAAATATAACACAAGATCATATAATAGAAAGGTCTTATACATATATCAAAATATAAGCGCATATAAAAATCAAATTAATAATAATAAATAAATAATAAATTAATTAATTTATAAAATAATAATTTATAATTTATCTTTCCATTATAAATAATTTGTGGTTGAACTGTCTCTGTAGAAAAAAATGTCTGAAAGTGTAACATGAAATATATAAAAAAATCTACAAACTACATCTACTTTTAAAATAACACTTTTTCAACAAGTGTAAACGCTCGATATCATGAATATGGAACAGTTTACAAGTTAGAAGCTTTTAAAACTACCCCCAGATCCGTAACGAGTTTCCGAGTGAAATAAAAACGTCAATTATTTCCACATGTTTACATTTCCCGGGAAGTTCTCTGCAAACAGTCTCGCTCTAAGTGTATCCAGTCACGAAGTTAGACAAAGATTTTTATTAAGCTATCGTCTGCGCACCGCACTCTCCGTGCAGTTTGCTTTTCAATACCTTTTGAGTGCTTTGATTATGTTGATTCTCAAACAGCGTGCACCTGTTTGAATAAACATAACTATTTTCCCTCTTGACATATCCGTCCATATATAACTAATCTACGTTATCCTTTAAAAAAACTAAGTGCGAGTCGGTATCGCGCACGAACGGCAAAACGGCAAAATAATCATGTAAGTATGTTGTAAGGGAGCCCCACTTAAATATTTATTTTAATTTATTTAATTATGCGTCTACCTGTTGCCGTTATCAATATCGAGCAAAAACTAGCATAAAAAATCACGTTTGTTGTATGGGAGCCCCCTTAAATATTTATTTTATTCTGATTTTTATTTGTATAACAACAGAAATATAATATCATCTGTGAAAATTTCAACTGTCTAACTATCACGGTTCTTGAGATACAGCCGGACAGACGGATAGCGGAGTTTTAGTAATAGGGTGACGTTTTTACCCTTTGGGTACGGAACCTTAAAAAACGGTAAAGTACAACTACTACAACAAATAGTTGCTGAAAAGCATCCGAAACGTCGGGATAAATAATTTAAACAATATAAATAATAAATCGCGTTTTAATCCGGTATACAGTGTTTTATTTAAATTTTTGTGTTATGAATAAACTCAAAAACTAATGGACCGATTTTCAAAAAAATATTTCTAATCTTTCACCAATAGAAAGCTACATTAT
Source organism: Anthocharis cardamines (assembly GCA_905404175.1). NCBI lineage: Eukaryota > Metazoa > Arthropoda > Insecta > Lepidoptera > Pieridae > Anthocharis > Anthocharis cardamines. The sequence continues at coordinate 429,622 of FR989972.1, read as the reverse complement.
CAGTGAGTAATAAAGTCTATTTTTGCGTATATTACCTACATCTAAATTTCACCCGTGTGAAGCCGGGGCGCGTTGCTAGTTAAGTTATATTTTTATCAAACGAATCTACAAGTCATTCTGTCCCTGTCTCGAATTGTATGTAGAAACTTCCTTTTTTCTTATGACGTCAATTTTTTATCTTGGTTAAAATAATCCCAGTTCATATCCTAGCGAAACCTAGTATAATTTAAGTATGTGTGGTCCACAGAAGCGTAGGAATGAACACGTTAACATTCTCGCGCTATCTATTTTCACGCTGCGATGTAATGCAAATAAGCAAGAAGGTTGAAAGCAATTACCGCTCCCTCTTTTTGTGTAGTTGAGCTGTTTCTACTTAATTATTTTAACAGATTTTTATAGACAAACGTAATGTTAAGCGATAGTACGGAGAATTGCGAATTGCCAACGAGTAAAATGTATAAAACTTGGCTGTTGAGTAGAAAAGTCATTTAAATATTATGAAGTAATTTAGTAAAGTAATATATTTCATCTATAAGCTTTATAATCATTTTTTTTAAGTTTAAAACTTAAATGTAGGTCGTCGTTGTCCTGAAATACAGAAAAAATCATACTTTTTACACACACACAAAACATAAAAAAATACAAAAATGGGCATCACCATCGACATATATGTCCGTTATGTTTAATAAAACTGCTTTTTATGATGATCAGTACCAGCTCCCAGGACATTTGTAATCCCAGAGAGCTGACAGTTGCTTTATCGCTAGAAAATAATCAAATTCGTAACAAAAATAACATCATATTCCAAAAGGCGTGAACTTGCGAATATATTCAATCAAATAAACTATTACACTTGACTGACTTCAGAGAGTGGGTCCGCCTGGTGCTAGATAACGCAACAGAACCCTTATCATTCAGACTTCCTTCGACACACCGACATAATCTGAGGCTTTGTCTCTTGCGTGTTTAGAATCGACGACAAGACTACGACTATCGGGCTAGCGTGGTCCGTTGTAAAGGATCGTGACAAGTCATGCCTCATACACTTCGTGTTGAAACAAGGTTTTATGCGATTTGTTTGTGGAGTCAATTTCGCTCATCTGCCAAACTTTGATGATACGTGATAACTTAGTCGCAAAAGAATGATGAAAACGATGCATTGCTTTTTTCTTACTTCATCATTCAGAAATTTTAGATTAAAGCTGAAATCAGTCAACTTCGAGAACTTAAAGAATAGGAGAGCAGACACATTACTGTGTCCGTTTCACTTATCATTTTTATTTACAAACTATCAACGCGCCCCGGCTTCACACGGGTGCAATGTAGATGTACTATACACAAAACATGCTATGTTATTCGCTGATAATGTAGCTTTCTATTGGTGAAAGAATTTTCAAAATCAGTCCAGTAGTTTTTGAATTTATTCATAACATACAAAAATACAAATCTTTCCTCTTTCTTTATAATATTAGTATAGACAAATATCACTTCTATGTACTCTGCTCGATCGCAACAGTTGTATACCTGCGATTCGAAATCGGGACGTGCGATGCTAAACGCAATGCGCATTAAATCGTAAAAAATATCGTATCGTATACTATAAAAGCAGTCGATTTGCTTGCTTCACCACGGTGACGCGTAAAGCTATGAAGCATGTAATATCAATCGCTGAAAGCTTTAGTAACTTGCCACAAATATTTCATCATTATATGACGATAGTGGCCGTTTTGACCAGTAGTTTAACATATATCGAGGCAAAGAATAATAGACTTATGTAATAACAATTTGAAGCAATTATATAAAATTAGTAAATGTAAAATTAGAAGCATTTAATATGTATTTTTTATTGACGTTCATAAGTGTACATTGTGTTACCTAAATGAATAAATGATTTTTGAATTTGAATTTAATAATAATAAAGCCATTTATTTCCCAAATATAGCTACATTTTGGATTAACTTGCATATATTCGCATCGTATTAAAGTACATATAATATGTATCTATATTTTGTTTTAATTATCTTATTGTAATTTAACGTAGGCATCCTACACTATCTTCTGTGGTTCCTCGTCCCTGTCCTGTGCAAGTCTCGTCCAAAAGGAGCCAGCAACAGCTACGATCCGCCCAGCGAGCGACGGCGCGGCGTGGGCTCCCGGGCGGCGTTCTTTGCGAGGGTACCAGTAGCATCTGTTGTTTTGTGAGCAAGTGAAACACTGCCGCTCATAGACATTTGCAATACCAATACTTACAGCTGCGTTGCTGACATTCACGCATCTCTGAGTATTGTATTAATGTATTCCTATACACATCTAGCCGATATATTACTTAAATCTGTAAAGCTGATATGAGTATGATGTGAGTACTGAGATGACGGCTCATAGAAGAAAATCAAAGGAAAACACGGTTGTGCCGACCTTACATAAGTGCAGGAAAAAGAAAAGCTTACTAATACTAATATTTTCTTTTATTAAACGCAAGTATCACACATTTAAATAAAATAATCTTTACAGAATTAAAACGCGATTTATTATTTATCCCGATTCGACACACAAGGTCTCCGCGTGGCCACGTTTTCTGAAAAGCATACGAAACGTAAAAAAATATTAAATACTAGCTGATGCCCGCGACTTCGTTCGCGTGGGGTTCGCTTTTGAGCAAGCTTTCTTCAAATGACATATCCTCCATCCTCTGTACTTGGTGATTTCTTTTGGGAAAGAGCTATCAAATTAGTCATTGACGGTTGCTTTTGCATCATATTATCGACACGTTTAATGGTGGTTGAGATTGGGGTTCAAAGTATGATTTGAAATTCAATAGAATTGAATTCAAAATACCATTGTTGAAAAAATTAACCTGACTTTAAAGAAATTTACTTACTTTTTTTATAAGTTTAATTAGTGGTGAAGATACTGTACCTATCCACCTCGATATTTATTTCATTTAATTGATCATTTTCATTTTGAGACATTTTTTTTAAATTCCCTTTTCCCGGGATTCCTACTCGGGTTTCCGGTGCTAAATGCGGAAACCTCTAATATAACGAAACTAATAATACGAAGACAGTCCTTAAGAAGCAATAAAAGCAATGTCGAATAATCGTAATTCTGTAGAGAAAGGCTGGATGAAAAGGTGAAATAAACGATCTCATTAGAAATACTTTTTCATATAATATTTCAATAATACATTTTCTATTTTTTTATAATATAGTTCTTTAAAAAAAAAAAAATACAAAATAAAATATTTCCTTTCAACTTCAGATTCGAACTCGCATCTGAAGTTACGCAATGGGCCTGCATATCCACTATTCTACGATTACATATATCGGAAATGGCGAAATAATCAAAGTATTTCATTCACATATCAAACTGTGATTGACATATCTGACAATTCGAAAAAGTTCAACGCGAGTCAGTTTGCATTGCAATTTGGTGATATGGTGCCTTTAAAATTATTTTTAAATGATGATAACTTTTCTTTCTGATAACCGATTTCGATAAAACAAAGCCTATATGTTGCCCCGGGCTTTACTTAAAATATTTGTGTTAATTGCATGAAAATCCGTTCAGTATCTTCGGAGATTAGCGTGAACAAACAGACAGACAGACAGACAGACGGACAGACAGACAGACAGACAGACAAGAATCATAAAAATTGCATTTATGCATTCTGCTACCCTTCTTTTATCACCCCTTTTAATTTCTGGTAAAAATATTTAGTGAAGCGTAATTTCGATCCTACTCTTTTATTATATGTATATCACCCCTTTTAATTTCTGGTAAAAATATTTAGTGAAGCGTAATTTCGATCCTACTCTTTTATTATATGTATAGATTAAATGGCGATTAAATACGGAAAATGTTATTTTATTTAAATATATTTAATACTACTAAAGACGTATACATATTTTCCACTTATTATTTTTAACTTTATAAATAAAGTCGTTTAGGCGGTAAACGGAAATAATAATCGAGTATACCTTATACTACTGCATCCAAAGCTATACAGCGTGGCACTGCCGACAGTGAATACTGTTCCCAGTGTAATAATGTTATATTAGAACAAACGGTGATTTAATTCGACATGTTTAGCCGACGGCGATTTATAGTACCTACTACTTGTAAATTGCAATTGAAAGTTAAAACAACCATGGCTGAGATTTGCTCACAAATACAAATGCCATTTGGGTCGCTCCACGGGAGCCACGCTGACTCCGCTCCAGTAAACAGTAGCTTTTGATATGAATAAAAATTTGAATTTGAATAATATTACTATGGCATTTAGTATTGTAAAACTTAAACAACCCTATAACCATTCTTTAATTTTTTTTTGTTGATGAGTATTCATCGCCAAATGTCGTCAGCATGTCATCTAAATTTAATAGGGTATGAAACCCATCAGTGTCCGACCACAGCATCGTATCGACATTAACTGGATTATCGGAACACGTAGCGATAATACCGTCCGGCGGATCTTAGTTATTGAGACTAATAGCCCGGGGCTATAACCAGTTTAGCTAATGTTATTACTAGAGTTTTCAGCGAGGCCGTTTTATAAGATACGATATGAAGTCGACTTTGTTATCTGGCATGATGTGTTGTAGACCAAGATTTTAGCTAAATAAATGGAAGTACATTTAATTTTCTGCGAGCCTTGCTAAGAGTGCCTTGAGTGTGTAAGCTTAGCTAATAGTAAATTACAAGTTAATTCAAATAAAATATTTCACATTTATTAAGTACTTATGTACAATTTTTCGTGGTTTCGTAATTCTTAACATATAATCGGATCGAGCGACGACAAAATATTTCAATTGCACTTTTTCCTAACAAAATATAATTAATTTCGAAGTTGTAATAATTTTATCTGACTAGTAATATTACATGACCAAAGTATCAGAGACTGTAAAAAAAATAAATTACAAAGTATTCACAAGTCGTGATGAGGTGTCAGAGACACAGTATAGTAACAATAATAAATTTTGCCGCAGTGTGTTAAGGCACTTCGCACAAATAACTTAATTATGTCGCATCGCATGGTGTGTTCTAACTTATATTATCCATAACATGATACTCAGTAAGTATAAAGTATGAAGTATTTACAATCTCTCAATACTTAAACCAACGTACCTATTTGTTCACTACTCGAGCTTTTAAACATAGTTTACCCCTTAATCAAATATTTGTGAATTTCTTGGTAATGCTTTGGTTTAAGATTCCTTATTGAGCTTTTTTTTTTTTATGTCAGATGTCGACAGACGAGCATGAGGTTCACTTGATGGTAGGTGATACCTCAGCCACAGAACATCAGTCAATGATGCGCTGTCGACCTAATTTTTTACTTCGAGCATTCGGAAATCCATAGATTGAAACCGAAACGCGCAATATGCACTTCACGGCTTTTCCATCTATGAACGGTGGTTCGTTACCCGGTCGGAATTTAGATATTCCTCCCACCCGATCAATGCCCGAAGTTACCAGACGTGGGGAAAGCATGCTTACAGAAAATTATAAGCTGTGCTCCCGGTGGGAATCGAACCCACGACCCATCGATGCGCACGGCAGGTGTTCTACCGAACGCGCCAACGAGCCCGTCAAAAAAGCTATATGGTAAACTTTGTTTTAACACAAATAAATGTATAGTCAGCAGCTAAAGTCACTAAGCATTTCGGAATATGAATACTGGCTCGCTGGAATCAAAACCTATATTAGCGGGTTTAATATTAAAATCAAATAAAGAGTAGGGTTATATTTTTGGTCAGCTAGTATTAATTCAGTAAATCACTTTCTCAAACATAAATAGTAAAATGATTAGTATTATTTATTTATAACTTTATTGCACAAAATGTTATACACCTACGGAACTACATTTAAAAAAATAAAAGGTACAATAAGGTTTTACAAGTTGTAAAAATCTTACGGTATATACGAAAGTCTAAAGCCGGGGTCCCACGGGAGCCTTATGCGGCCAATTCCGCGTGTTCCCACGGCTGCCATTTAAACGTAGCAAGTGAATTGAGTTAATGAATGAATAGCGACGCGCCCATGCAGGTTTGAACTTACCGACTGCCGATGGATCGGACGGGCGACAACCCAAAAAAAACCCCTCACCCCTCAAGCCACCATAATGAGTAGTGGCGGCGTAAGACCTAAAATTTATGTGGGCAACATTCATTTTGCGGGGCCTTCTACCAGCGCAAAAGATGTTTTTTTTTGGAAAACATTTTTTTTGGCACGTTCGCGGCTTTTAAGTTACTTAGTAATTCATAAATTTTCGAGGCGCGATGCCCCTTGGGTCGCGAGGCCATAGGCGGTGGCCCACGTTGCCCACGCCTTACGCCGCCACTGATAATGGGGCCCACGGGATCGCGATAGCGTACTGCCGCGAGCAACCGGCGCGGGCGGTCAGGCCAAACGGCCCCCCTCCTCGTCCCGCTTGTGCTTCCTTCCCATGCTCGACATGGGAGGAGTCCGCGGGACGAATTTTCAGTCAAACTTATTGACACACCACTAGTATTAGTTTTCCGCCATACATGCCCTCTGCACAGAGTTCAAACTTCCACCAATTTTTATGTTATTAACCCTTACGGGCGTCAAACATCCCTCAAGTTCTCAAAGTCTGATCACCAACCATTTCCACACTTTTTAAAAGCGAGAAACATTTAATGACCAACCTGGGAATCGAACCCGGGATGTATGCTCTTACGGATGAACATGCGACCGTAAGGCTACATACGCAGTTGACGGGCGACAACCCACCACAGCCTTGATGCGACAGATCCCACGGCGCGTTCTGCCTCTCGATTTACGGGCCATGGGACCCCGGCTTAAGAATGATGGATTTTAAATGAAAAATCTTTTGATTGAAACGAAAATTCATTGTATAACGAGCGTGTATCAGGCAAAGGGCGGTCACCTACTTGCCTATTAAAAAAGGTTCAGAGAACATAGCAAAAATGTGTCTGCCTCATTACACATAAGTAAATACGAAATGTGTCGGCAACATGTATTGACAATATCTATAGTGATATAGCTCCTATCAACACATGTATTATCAACAAACTAACATCTGACCATTCTGGTCAATTGTTTGAATTCCAAATAGTTAGAAGTAAAAATCCAAAAAAGAAAATATGCACGGTTCCTGTAACAGATGATCGGTTAGACAGATTTAGGGAAAATTTGATATTTAAAATGCCATTTTTGTGTAGTAACCAATGCCCTAATAATTTATATAATATATTTTTTGATTCATTTATTGATGAATTCAAAAATGTATTCACTCCAAAGACTTTTTTGGTCTCAGAGAAACCTACCTTTTGTGACTGGGCAACTCCGGAGCTACACAAGAAAAGGCTAAAATTGTATGAATTGTATAATGAAAAACAGCATAATGACAGTGAAGAATTTAAAACACATGTTAGGAGATTTTCAAAAAGTTTTAGGCAAGAGTGTAGAACCGCTAAGGCGCAACACTTAAGTTTTAAAATAAAAAACAGCTCTGATAAGATAAAGGCTACTTGGAAAATTATAAACGAGGAGACTGGAAGGACCTCTAGAAAGGATATTGAATATAAGGTGAACCTAAACGGTAAAGTAATTAGTTCCGACCTCGAAGTAGCCTCTGCATTTGAAGAGTTTTTTACAAACATTCCAATGAATACGACCAACGTTCTAAATTCTTCACCATCAGCTGCCATTTTACTATTGCAAAAGCATATTCCTGTGTGCAATCATAAGTTTATATTTAGCTACATTAGCGGTAGTGATATCATAAAAACATTTAAACAACTTAAATTAAAGAAAACTAAAGATCTTTGGGGTGTATCTGTATTAATTTTACAATCAGTAATTAATGTTATCAGCTCAGAGTTAGCTATAATATTTAATGAATGTATAGATTATGGAGTCTTTCCGGACCAGATGAAATTAAGTAAAATCACACCAATATTCAAAACGGGCAGCACTTCTGACCTCACAAATTTTAGACCCATTTCTGTGCTGCCTGCACTGAGTAAAATTTTTGAAAAAATTATTCTTGATCAATTAATGATACACTTCACTAATAATAAACTTATGCATGACCAGCAGTATGGTTTTACAAGAGGTCGCTCCACAACCGATGCTGGTATTAAATTAATTTCCGAGATTTTAAATGCTTGGGAAAACTGTCATGATGCCATTGGAGTTTTTTGCGATTTATCAAAGGCTTTTGACTGTGTCCATCACGAAATCCTAACCAAAAAACTTCAACACTACGGCATTGGAGAAAAAGCGCTTAAACTAATGGATTCATACCTGAGCGGTAGAATTCAAAAGGTAAATGTAAATGGAACGATATCACAGGGATCGCCTGTTACTATGGGTGTACCTCAAGGCTCCATACTTGGGCCTTTCTTATTCCTCGTCTATATAAATGACCTACCATATCTTGTAAAGGAGCATCACGAGATAGTACTGTTTGCTGACGACACTTCGCTTTTATTTAAAGTGAAACGACAAAATCCATCACTTGAGATTGTAAACAGTGCTATCTCCAGTGTGGTTCACTGGTTTAATACAAATAACCTTAAGTTAAACGAAAAGAAGACAAAATGTATTAGATTTGTAACTGCAAATGTAAAAAGTAGTAATGCTCAAATAATAATTAAGGATGAGGAAATAGACTTTGTTGATAATGCCGTGTTCTTGGGAATTACTTTAGATAGTAAACTCCAGTGGGGGCCACACATAGAAGGTCTTTCGAATAGGCTAAGTTCTGCAGCGTTCGCAGTGAAAAAGATACGCGAACTTACTGACGAGAATACAGCAAAGCTCGTTTATTTCAGCTATTTTCATAGTATTATGTCATATGGTGTTATTTTGTGGGGTAATGGAGCTGATATTAAATCAATATTTGTGATGCAAAAGCGGGCTATAAGAGCAATCTGCGGATTATCCCCACGGGAGTCAGTCCGAAGAAAATTTAAAGAATTACATATTTTGACTTTGGCAAGTCAATACATTTATGAGAATATCTTATATGTGCGTAAAAATATAGATATCTTTAAAAAGAATAGTAGCTTCCATAATTATAGTACTCGTAATAAAGACAAAATTAGTGCACCAACCACAAGGCTGCATAAAACGAGTAATTCTTTCCAAGGCAATTGTATACGTTTTTTCAACAAAATCCCTAGTGAGATACAAATGTTGTCATTAAATAAATTCAAATCGTACGTTAAAGTAAAGCTACTTGCTAAGTCTTATTATAATATAAATGAATATTTAAACGATCCTAGTGCTTGGATATGATTTGCTCCAGTAAGTATAAAGAAGTAACGCGACTGAATCTCTCGGCTACATTTCCAGACTCGGGGGCGATCGTCAACATCCACGACTTTTTTAATGTAAAGTGGGAGCAAACCGTGATCCATGTGGTACGAAATTATGTCAGAATAATAACTATTATTATTATTTTCTTATGTAGCCAAGTTCACGTTTCAAGGATCGTCATGCTCGCTTAAATGTCATTGCTTGTGGCGGCGTCCATGCGTCGGGTTGTCTCTCTCCCTAAAATATGGCGAGGGGGCCGATGGCTGGCCATGCGTCATGCTCGTGAACGGGTGCTACTTGTGATGACAGGTCGAACTTGAATTCGTGCATGCGGTGATATTAGTTATTTCGTCTATGTATTTGCGTGTTGTTCCCACTAGAATGTGAGTGCTCCTATTTCACCATACATACTACTGGTAGAGGACAAATCTTTGTTTTACTTTTTTTTATTTTTTCGTTTATATATATATTTTTTTTTTTTTTTGATAATTATAGTTAATTGTGTGATGTCATGTGGAACATGGTGTAATGGTTGCAGCCCCTTATAAAACATTTGTAAAACAAAAACTTGGCGATTAAAAAGAGTGGCGGCGAGTTTCTTGCCAGTTCTTCTCGTCCGCTCTACGCCCTTGATTTGTGAACTGGCAGTAAATGTAATATTAGAAGCATTTAATATGTATTTTTTATTGACGTTCATAAGTGTACATTGTGTTACCTAAATGAATAAATGATTTTTGAATTTTTGAATTTTGAATTTTGAATTTTTGATAATCAGTTTTCACTTCTACGACTAAACTAACTAATAGCAAAAACTGTGATGATATTACAACAGTCAACATGGTTTCTAGTTTCTACTATGATAGATATACATAAATTGTATCAAAAGACGCATTCAATTTATGTATATTGAAAATATAGGAGTTTATGTCTTGTTCAATCACTCAATAGGTGCAAAGTATTTATATATTACTTTCACAGGAGATAAATAAAATAACATTTATCATAATATGTTCAACTCTTGTTTTAATGCTTAATCTATGTAATATAAATATATACCATTATAAATATCCACCGTGTACAATATGGTACTGCACTCTGATCAGTTGTTTACTATCAAGGCTCACTTTTCCCTTTATGATATAGAAGAATCCTTAATTGCTATACATTTTAATTTATAAGACAATATAATAATTTATTATTTGACTAACTCCCAATCTTCCAATATGCCTTTATCAATATATTTATCAAATTCACCTATTAACTCAAAACATTTACAGTAATTTTGTTATAATAACAATATTTTGTCTGCTGCTACGTCACTTATAAGGAAGGCATTCAGTCATGCATATATGATCAATACTAGTATGAATATAATTTAGAAATTTTATTAAGAATAGATTGTCAACCCAAATAATGTCCAGTCAGGGGTTTAAGACTAACATTTCCTTATAATGGACAATAAGCCCATTGTTATTTCTCATTACTTAGTTCCTAGGCTAATTCGCAGTATAAGATCCAGATGAACATATAAAAAAAAATCAAAAATAGTTTTTCTTCATACGTAACTAAATAATTCTTGACCCATTTAAAACATTTATTATTCACAGTGGTGGGACCACCAAACAAGCCCAAATGCTTGCTTTTCCTTATTATATGGTAGACCAGCCACTGATTATTCATCAATAATCTATTTGATTATATACTATTTGTATTAAAAAGCTAGTAAGATTTTAAGAAGTGGATTGACAGAATTTTTCTGCTCTCCTGTAATATTGAGAAAATGTAGATACGTCCAACTAACTCTTACACCGCAAATTATAACATTAATTTGTAATACCTAACTGTTAAAAACATGACAAAATACAGATTATTAACAAAAAAAAAAACATTGTTTATTACATTTAGGAATGATTTACATCGTGAGATATATTTTATCATAAGAATTGAGTTATCCTTTGATAGATTTTATAAACTGACTGTTAAAAGTCAAATAATATAATTCCTTCCTTGGATAAAAGATTTCTGACGATTAAACACCTTTGAATATTTATAGTTTCAAAATACAATAATTATTGTAATACATCATTATTTGTTATCCTCAAACTATAGAAGAAACAAAATAATGTTATTAATTAATAATAAGACTAATAAACATGTACCATCCCATAAATAAAGGTCCAAAACAGCACATAAGTGAAGAGCCCTCCTAAGAATCCATTAGTAAATAGACTCTGCCTGGACACATAGTACTTGTGCCAGTTTGGTCCAGCTTTGATCATGAACATTACCCATAGAGTGATCACTGCAAACATGTAGAATGCAAAACCATTTAGACCTGTTAGTCCTAGAACACCTGCAATTTAATAAGAAAATATTTTTGATGTATAATTTCTTCAATTTCTACAAGAAAATTAGAGCATATCTGTGTACCCACTAGGAAAGCTATGTATGTATGTATAACAAAGAAGTTATAACCACATAAAGAAGGTCAATTATAGAAGGCAATCAGGATCAGTTATTAAAACCCCTCCATATTCAAAATGGGAATAGGTACAATCGGTATTCTTCAAGTAAACTCAAATTATAAAGAGTTGAAAGATCTCTTAAAATAAATAAGAAGTACCTGCTGTAGAACCAGATAAGGCTGACATGGACGTACGACAATATTCGACCACTATGGCATTATTTCTTAGCGCCGCTTCACTGTACGCTATAGGCTCCGGTTTGTTATCCTTTGCTTTTAATGTTATAGACATTTTGTCTTTTTAATCACTCGTAGCGTCGTATTAGGTTAGGTTGGAATGTTTCAAAACAAGACAAACAGATAGAAATATTACTTCTTTGCAACTTGATTAAATTTCAAATAAAGCTTCAATTATTAAATATTAATTATTGTTTCCTTTTACAACCGATACGCTAAAAAATCTATTTGAATTGGTTTATAATTAATAATTTATATAATATATACTATGTACGTATTATTTATTAATAATAATTGGAGTTTGACAATTGATTATTGAAATATATTTTGAAGATTTTATGGCCTGGTAACACATTTGACATACCTAATGTTTCTTAGGAGTGGACGTTAATTCAACAAGCAGCTTTTTTAAGCCGCTTTTCTAATGTTAACGAATTAGCTGCTTTTCGTTTACCGCAAAAGCCGTTAAATATATGTATTATCTGTTAATTTCAAAGATTTTCGAACGCAACGCGCGGATTTTAGGAACTCAGTGAAAGTATTAACTTCACTAAAAAGGTGGTTACATTGTGAGATATATTTTGTGCGTGGTAACGTGGTTATAAGTTCCTAACTCGCCATCCTTATTATTAAACAAATACGGGTTGTTTTCAATTACAATTCTGCACGCCCCGAATAGCTAATACTTTCATAGTTGCAAAATATGTTTCTCGCGCGTGCTAGGACCCTACTTCCAAGCGAAGACCTGCCGGCCTAGCATGGCAAGCGCGACAAAATTTTGTCTACCGTTTTCTCGTATTTTAATCGACTATCGCTTTATTTCTTTCGGGTCTAACATGACAATTACACTTAAAATTCGACTTTTAATATCAAAAATAGATATATTTGTCGAACGAGAGATATTTTCTATCAAAATTGTCGATGTCGAGACATAATATATCGAGATATCTTACATCTTAGTTTGTCTTCTCTCGTCCGCAACATATCTCGTGGTATCGTAAATACGACTCTTCTCTAATGCAAAGAGTATATAATATAATATAGTATACACTATACGTAGTATCTCTAATTAGTCTGTGTATATAGCGACTCGCCCCGGCTTCGCATGGGTAGTATAGCGTATTATGCCTACATATTGTCTTATCAGTCGTAAGGTCGCATTAATTTTTTTGCGATATCTCCTAAGACATTCTTTAAAATTATATGCTGTAAAACATGATAATAATATGCATCAAATGCTTAAGCTAACTAACGTATTTAAGTTCATAAGGATAAATACTGTTTCCATCAGGGCCGGCTTTAAAGGTGGAAACCTCGGGGCAACAAATGAGTTGAGATCCCCAGGCCCCAAATTATTTGCATTTAGCAATGAATTCTTTTTAAATATTTAAGAACAGTATAAAGATATACATTACTCATATATATAGTACAGTTACATACAGTAGCCCTAGTATGAGTTTTGATAGTTAACGAAAACTTTTATAGTTTTCGTTTCGTTCCATACATTTTTATTCAGCGCCCCTTGCGGTTACTATCATGAACTAAAAACGCTACCATAAGTTTTGACATAATCGTATATCGTTAAACGAAAATAGTTTTCGAATAGTTTCGCGTTGTTTTTGCAAATTTGGCAGTATGAGTTACACATTTGACGACTCGACCGTAGTAATCGTCAACGAAAACGATCAATCGTGTAGTTTTCTTACACGACGGATAAATTTCAGTGAGACGAACAAAACATTCTTGAAATTATGACTCCGTGTAGGTTTTTCGCTTAGAAAATAATTGTGAAAGCTGCAGAAAGTGATCTTCGAAACGAATAATAAATTTCTCTCGTTAAAGAAGAAATTTTAATTATAACCCATTGACTTATATGTATATAAGTCAATGTTATAACCAAACAAAGATATAGTATGTATGTACTTTGTGCAAAGATATCGGCTATCAAAAGACGCCTTTGATTTTCTTTGCGAAATTTTAGAAATACACATGGACCTACGAGGCTCTCTAAGAGTTTCATTGCATAACAAACTAAGTATGTACATTGTTATTATGAATAATTTATCTTGTCTTTAAACCTAACCTATCTTTCATATTATTTATTACACTATTTCTCTTTAAGGTGCTGTGTGACTTTTTACGCCAAAGGCGATTATCAGAGGGTGGTGAGATTGACTAATTATCTTTCTCAGGAGGAAGTTAGCCTGTATGTGAGTGAATTCATGGGACAGACACTTAGGCATCCGGATTAATGAGAATAAAATATTGTGATTCCTTTCTACAACTGAAGCCAGGTATAAAACAAGCAAAATTAAGTTGAATTATATACTTTTTAGGTGCTAACAAATTACTTCTAAACTACAAAAGTAACATCTATACATCTACATACTATCTATTGAATTTATCATCACTGTTAAAAATTATTAGCTTTTCTTGATTATTTATTTAATAACTAAATTTGACACATAAAATAATTATACATGGAGACATAACATCTTTACTCAATGTAAAAAATATAAGTTCTAAAAATGTTACATAGCTCCTTTCATCCATTGTCTTCAAATGTAATTTATGGAGTGAAACTTGTTTAAATCTTTATATATACATAATATTAGGTAATAACTTGATATTCTAATCTTGTCATGTGACAAAAATTTAGTTATAATATATTCATATTCAATTATTTTTATGGAAAGAAATCTAAGATCTATTATTATCATGATGAATCATTTATTTGGGGAAAAAGCCTCTTTAATGTATACATACAATGACTGCATTCAATTGGGGAAAGAGTCTGATTTTAGATAAATTAAGACTTAGGTATATTTAATTATTATTATTAAAATATTGTTTTTGTTTTACAGTTCATCAAGAATTTCATCAGATGGAAATTCCAGCATTAGATAATTCATCACCATTAAAACTGGGATGCAAATAGTTAATATGCAATTGTGCAAAAAAAAGTGGCCAATAGTATATTTAGACCAGAATGAAGACTAAACCTTACAATAGTCAATTAAAATATATTTATATCACTTGTCTAAATAAAAAGAAACAATTGAATTTATACTTGTTTTAATTGATTTACTAGGAAAATTACAAACAATATAAGAAAGATCCATTGCCTATATTCACAGGTGATATCTCACACATAATACATATTTTTTTTCTTCATATGAGAAATCATTTTCCACTTCATTCTTTGTTATTGGAATATGCAACTAGCTTTTATCTGCAAGCTTTCAAATTCAGTAGTGGAAAAGAGTGAATTGGCTGCAAGAGCCAGGTTGATTCCACTCTTCCCCTCTTTGAAAGCAATCAGGTAAATATAGAGAACATATTATACACAACAATAAGAGATAGTGTTTTTAATGTAACATTTGTTGCTACTATGTAAAACATCATATTTTAAAATTCAATATTTGCAAAACATTATCCATCAAGAAGTTGCAATTACGACTTCTAAACAATAAGAATTCATCATCACTGTTAAAAAGTTAGAAGTCTACAAATATGTTGTCTTCAAAGAAATAGATTATATTTAAAAAGGATAGTTGTGAAGTAAAAGTAAAAAAACCTATCATAACATAGACTAACTAAAAACACACTTTAGTTTTACAATTTACATAATATTCCCGCAGTTGCGGGGTATGTAAATGTCTGCCACTTTAGATTATTCAAGCCAAACTTTGCCCTAGAACTTATTTTTATTGCAGGAAGTATAGTCATCTATACTTCAATAAATATATGAGTATTAAATGTCCAAATAGTAGGGGAGAGAGGGGTAGTTTTGAATTATTGGATTTATGAACGCATTTTTTATTTTTGAAGTTATACTTCTTTTGGCGCGTTTGGATGAGAGTGAATTCATGACCTGCGCGCGCTCTATTTCCCAAAAAACGACATGATGAAGTTGGCTACAGAATAGAAGTTATACTTCTTTTGGCGCCTTTGGATGAGAGTGAATTCATGACCTGCGCGCGCGCGATGTCCAAAAAAAAAAGACATGATGAAGTTGGCTACAGAATAGAATATGATTGATTTTAACATTTTTCTTCGATATTTACTGCAGTTTTGTTTTTGAAAATTTTTCTTCAGACGCCAAAGAAGTATAACTTCTAACGCGTGTACATAAGTTTTAATCTCCAAAACCTTTTTAATATTGGTAAGTCCAACCTACACGTCTGTCAGTTCCTAACCATCGTCAATGTAAATCTCATTTCAAGAAAAATTCACCGGTAACATTAGGGAGACGAAAATAAACATATTTTTTTTTACTTGTAAGCAAATTACTAACAAAGTAAGTATTATTTTCGAGTTGTGATTATATTATAGTGTTGCATATATTATAGCCAAAGTATTTCCAATATAATATAGTCATTGACCACAAATTAGTTTATCGTATAGAAATGTTTATTTTTGAGGTATGGTATTGGGGCAAATTTGAATAAAATCACTGGGGTACTTAAATAAAATGTTCAAAAATTATCCGAGCTAAATAAACAAATATTATATTTATTTTTAGAAATTGAAAGGTAAATATAATTAAATAACTTCATTTGATATTGTTTTTACAGTCATAATGGTAAGAAATTACAAAATAAATGACAAAACAAAGTAGCGTGAAAATGGTGACCTTATCACTAAGCAGTGATTTCTTCCAGGCAACCGTTTGCAACTGTTTGAAAGTCATAAACTAAATATTAAAAAAAAAACAATTATCATAAGAAATGACGAATATACTAGAATATAAAAGAATTTCGGTTTTAAATTTTTACATCCTGACAAAAAAGATTAATCGTTCATAACTATCACGGATATTCTAAAGAAACTTCCAAAGTAATGTCCTACTGCAGGAACTTCACATATAAACAGCTGCTCTATTCAATTCTTTCAATATTCGACTTGAGTAATTTTAAGCTAACTACGTTAATATGGAAATTGTTTCTTATTAATATTTATTTTATGTGGGCCATAAAATAAATATTAATAAGAAACAAAGAAGTATAACTTCTAACGCGTGTACATAAGTTTTAATCTCCAAAACCTTTTTAATATTGGTAAGTCCAACCTACACGTCTGTCAGTTCCTAACCATCGTCAATGTAAGTCTCATTTCAAGAAAAATTCACCGGTAACATTAGGGAGACGAAAATAAACATATTTTTTTTTTACTTGTAAGCAAATTACTAACAAAGTAAGTATTATTTTCGAGTTGTGATTATATTATAGTGTTGCATATATTATAGCCAAAGTATTTCCAATATAATATAGTCATTGACCACAAATTAGTTTATCGTATAGAAATGTTTATTTTTGAGGTATGGTATTGGGGCAAATTTGAATAAAATCACTGGGGCACTTAAATAAAATGTTCAAAAATTATCCGAGCTAAATAAACAAATATTATATTTATTTTTAGAAAATTAAAGGTAAATATAATTAAATAACTTCATTTGATATTGTTTTTACAGTCATAATGGTAAGAAATTACAAAATAAATGACAAAACAAAGTAGCGTGAAAATGGTGACCTTATCACTAAGCAGTGATTTCTTCCAGGCAACCGTTTGCAACTGTTTGAAAGTCATAAACTAAATATTAAAAAAAAAACAATTATCATAAGAAATGACGAATATACTAGAATATAAAAGAATTTCGGTTTTAAATTTTTACATCCTGACAAAAAAGATTAATCGTTCATAACTATCACGGATATTCTAAAGAAACTTCCAAAGTAATGTCCTACTGCAGGAACTTCACATATAAACAGCTGCTCTATTCAATTCTTTCAATATTCGACTTGAGTAATTTTAAGCTAACTACGTTAATATGGAAATTGTTTCTTATTAATATTTATTTTATGTGGGCCATAAAATAAATATTAATAAGAAACAAAGAAGTATAACTTCTAACGCGTGTACATAAGTTTTAATCTCCAAAACCTTTTTAATATTGGTAAGTCCAACCTACACGTCTGTCAGTTCCTAACCATCGTCAATGTAAGTCTCATTTCAAGAAAAATTCACCGGTAACATTAGGGAGACGAAAATAAACATATTTTTTTTTTACTTGTAAGCAAATTACTAACAAAGTAAGTATTATTTTCGAGTTGTGATTATATTATAGTGTTGCATATATTATAGCCAAAGTATTTCCAATATAATATAGTCATTGACCACAAATTAGTTTATCGTATAGAAATGTTTATTTTTGAGGTATGGTATTGGGGCAAATTTGAATAAAATCACTGGGGCACTTAAATAAAATGTTCAAAAATTATCCGAGCTAAATAAACAAATATTATATTTATTTTTAGAAAATTAAAGGTAAATATAATTAAATAACTTCATTTGATATTGTTTTTACAGTCATAATGGTAAGAAATTACAAAATAAATGACAAAACAAAGTAGCGTGAAAATGGTGACCTTATCACTAAGCAGTGATTTCTTCCAGGCAACCGTTTGCAACTGTTTGAAAGTCATAAACTAAATATTAAAAAAAAAACAATTATCATAAGAAATGACGAATATACTAGAATATAAAAGAATTTCGGTTTTAAATTTTTACATCCTGACAAAAAAGATTAATCGTTCATAACTATCACGGATATTCTAAAGAAACTTCCAAAGTAATGTCCTACTGCAGGAACTTCACATATAAACAGCTGCTCTATTCAATTCTTTCAATATTCGACTTGAGTAATTTTAAGCTAACTACGTTAATATGGAAATTGTTTCTTATTAATATTTATTTTATGTTGGCCATTAAGGCCATTTGGATTATTTATTTCCTATTTGACACTCTTAAACTGCCTTCCTAAGATTGTTATATTTTTAAGATATTATAAGGATCATTACTTTCTAATATTATAAAAAAATTAATAAGTTTGTTTCCCTTGTTCAAGACTATCCCAGACTGTTTAAAGTTTTATGTAGTTTATCAAATTAACAATTAGTGTATGAAATAAATGACAATGCACAATGATAATATAAAATGCAAATAGCTTAACTATTGTGTTGATTATACTCTAAGTCACATAATCTTCATGTTTTCCTGATTTTTATAAACTGTCCCTAGGTATTTCAAATGTACCCCAGGGATGAGGCATATTTGAACAAATAGTGTTGTTTTAAAAATTGAAATTGTCTTACTTTATTAAGTCAAAATAAATAAATGACATTTTTATTATGTAGTATAAAAAGAGAATAAATCTTGATAAACAATGCCATATGAGAAATTTTATACTTTACTTAAGAAGTGTTCAAATGTGCCCCCCTCTCCCCTAAGCATAATTTTAATAATCTAAATTTTCATGTATATTCTTAATGTCAAAATATCAATAAAAATAGTTCTAAATATAATACACATACCTACTATGAATTACTACTTCAACTTCAAAGAAAAATTATAATAGGATCACCACAAAATGAACTTGATATTTATTATGAGTTTTGTATTATAATATTAAAACTTCACACATAATTAGACCTTTTCTTCATATTGATACCTTAGGCTTAGATATTAATTACATAACTGTAATTTATCCGGTGAAACTAATTTGTTTAAATCTTTATATGTATAACTACACTACATGAACTATACACAAAATATGGCCTATGTTACTCGATGATATACTCTATTCTATTGGTGAAAGAATTTTTAAAATCAGTTCAATAGTTTTAGAGTTTATACATAACATACAAAAATACACATATTTCCTTTTTATTATATTAGTACAGATAGCTAATGTTATGTTGTGACCAAAATAAGATAAATATAGATCAATTATTTTTATGGATTTTTTTATGCAGACTTCATCAAGTGGAAATTCTAGCATTACTTCAAAATTTTCAATCAACTAGCTAATAGTATATTTAGACCAGAATTAAGTCTATCTCTTAAAATAAGCAATTAAAAATATAACTTCTTACTTGTCAAAATAAAAAGTACCAATTTAATTTATACTTGTTTTAATTGATTTTCTAGAAAAATTACAAACACTATCATAAAGGTCCACAGTGTATACTATTTTATTATTCTATATTCACAGGCTGATATCACACATTATACATTTTTTTCTTCAGATGAGAAATCATTTTCCATTTATTATTTGTTATACTTGGAATATGCAACTAGCTTTCATCTGCAAGCTTCCAAAATCAGGCCTCTACTTCCTCAGGAGAGTAATTTTCAAATCATGCGATGCAATGCCAATCTCCAATATTTCAGAGGAGGGGAAAAGAGCGGATTGGCTGCTACCGCCAAGTTTATTCCACTCTTCACTGCTGGAAAGCAATCAATAAAATAAATATAAGTAAAATATACACACAAAAATTAGTACCTAATAGTGTTTCTAATGTAATATAATATGTTGTGTAATTATATAATACAGAGCACCATTTTTCAAAATTCAATATTTTCAAAACATGCTCCATCATAAAGTTGGAACTAATGCTATTAAACACTTGCAATTACATCAAAATCCACTCTGAACTTTTTTTGTCTGTACATAATTAATATAAAATTTCTATCATGATTTTGATTGCATCCTCGTATTGAGAGTATTTTGCAACTATTTTGTCAAAATATTCCATTGTAAAGATGTCGCCCACATTATAATTCTCGTTTTATTTGACAATGAATTCCAAATCATAAAAACTTATTAACTTTTATTTGAATCGATTGTATCTAAATTAAGCACCCCGGATAATTCCTCCCACTTGCGTATCGCCTATCTACTAGTCTCCCGCTTTGGGCCGTACACAGATTTGTTTAAATTACTTTTTCTGTGAAATTATTGGAACTATGTTTACAATTTAGGTTATATTCTATGTTATACAATAAACTGCTTCTTACCTTTCCATAAAGTCCGTCATCACTTCAAATAGCTGGAAATTGTGTGATTAGACATCATTTTATCTTTTCTTATTCTTTTTTACGTATTGGAAATGAATTAATATTAAACTATGAAATTAATAAAGAATACGATATTTAAAACGTCAAAAATGACAATATTAGCTATCTCTTTGTTTTTTAAGTGTATGAAAGAGATAGAATATTAAGCCTGAAGTTGGTTCGATCGAGCTAAACGATCGTCGATATAGTTTTAACGTTGAACGAAACGTTGACACTTATACTACAACGAGTTTTAAAACTGACAGTTTCATCGAGCTCACGAAAACTTTTTTCGTTAGCTCGATTGCAAACTCATACTAGGGCCTCAGTAAGTAAAAGTAAAACTCGTCTTTACTCGTCGAAATTTGAAATATTTGATTCGAAATCAATTTTGGGCCCTTTCCTTTCCTTTCTTCTTCTTCTTCTTCTTTCCAACCAACGTGACCATTTATATAGACGATAGAATGGGTAAAGTAAGCTATCCTTGAAATATTGATATATGTCATCGCTTTTTTGTAGATCTATAAATGAGAAATATTCTACGATACATTATTAATTGTTATATCATAAATGGTTTAAGCCGCCTGGGAGCAGGCGTCTTGACTTTTCCGAATATTTCAAATAATTTACACAAAACCTTGACAAATTATAATATACCTCTAAACCTTCCTCACGAATTACCCTATGAACCCTATTTATTCTTGAAAACTGAGTAAAAATCCGTAAAAGTAGTTTTTGAATTTATCGCGAACAGACAAACAGATGCGGCGGAGGACTTTGTTTTATAATATGTAGTAATTTATTATCTTTATATATATAATTCTTCTGTGAGTGTGTATGTCACTGAACTTCTCTCAAACGACTGGACCGATTTTGATGAAATTTTTTATGTGTGTTCAAGGGGATCTGGGAATGGTTTAGATTCACAATTTTGTCAGCTGGACAATGTTTTTTTAATTAATTTTTAATTATTATATAATTTCGAAGCCAAAATTGTGGCAGAACAACGTCTGCGGGGTCCACTAGTGAAAATATAAAATCACTCAATGGTTAATTTAAGTTTTGCACTACATAATATATAATAATATTATAAATAAAAAAAAATACAGATTATATTTAGGTACATATTGTGTTGTCGCAAGATCGCAATTCTCAAGAAATGTCAGGCAGATGAGGTTATGAACTTTGTAAATTATGTCAATGTGTGCGTTAACTATTTGATTTGACAGCAGTCACACACACATCAATATCTAGAGGATTTTCGCGGTGCTTGATCGTCGTGATTCGTGAATTGTAGAACTTTACTTTTAAAAAGTTCACTCAGAGCATTTTCCATACAACATTTTATTTGGTCCTAATATCAAGGAAATTAGTGTCTAATATTTGTCTTAGTGTCTTTGCCTACCCAGTTTTAATAATATCTATAATTTAGGCTTATTGAAATAGTGATGGCGCGTGCATGACGGCTGCATTAGGCTTCATTTCCGAACAAAATAGGACTTTGCACGATCATTAATTGGGCGTTGGGGATTCTGGATATAATTTTTGCAATAGTATGTGGAGTAGATCTTAAAACAGTTCTTTCTACATTATTAAGTGCAAACAGTGTTGTGAAAAAAAGAAAATTAAGTTTTCGATTCTGTGGGACAGGTAGCAACTATGGCCTATTTTTTCTATACAAACGATTAGAGAATTTGCATGGATATTGCTTAAACTGAAACGGTCTGTGAGTTATTTTTTGTTAGTATTACTTTTTGAAATAATTAAGCAAACATTAATAGCTAAATAACAGCTATTTATTGCGAATTGTTTGATTTATGCAAATTGTATAGATACATAACTTCATTTTGATTCTTTTGTTTCAGAGCATGCATACTGACAATTTCTAATGATCAAAACTTAATTATTAGGTGCCTATTTTGCATTTCCCATTTTATTATGCAAAGATTTTCCAATATTTTATTTTCGCGAATATAATTAAAACTGAGATATTCCGGCCGACATTGTGTTACGTCAGGCGCGTCAATGACGGATTGAGTTCTATTTAAAATGGAGGAATCTGATGATAATGTGAGCTCAGAGGACATGAATTGTATAACAAGTCCGTCCCTGAAAACAAAACCAAAGAAAAGGTCACTTGTTGAGAGAGAACTAGAAACGAGCCTAACTGCCAAAATAACATCTCCAATTTCTTATGGAGAAGCTACAAGCACAAGTCGATATGGTAGAGCTAGGAGATTAAAAAATGATGTTGGTATCACAGACATAGAAAAAACTGATCTTAAGCTATCGGTCACACATAACGATATGTCACCGACCAGAGCATTATCAGCATACAAAATGCACGCTTCAAACTCACCTATTAGGACTGAATCAGTCAAAGATGATCTTGATAATCAAATTGAAAATATTTATAACGAAAACATATCTTTGAGCCGTTTCGGTTCTGAAGAGAAAAAGTCCAGACAGTCAAACTCCAAGATCTACATCAGAAAAGATCTTATACAGACAAAAGATAAGGAAGAAACAATAGTTTTGATAAAAAATATGTTTTCACCAGACAGAGGTAATATATCAAATTCAGATTTAAGTAAGTCTTCTGAAAAATATAATAAAAAACACAAGGAAGATTTGTCTTCTGTTGTAAAAGCACTGGATTTTGGTGGTAAAAAGAAAAAGAAGGAAACTCAAGAGAAACGAATGTCTCAAAGTGACCTATTTAATCTTGAGGCACAATGTGGATACCAGGTTGGGGACTTAACATGGGCTAGAATGGGGACTTATCCATTTTGGCCAAGTATTGTAACTAGAGAACCGACTAGTTTGATGTTCATTAAAAAAAAGTGTAAGTATGTTTACTAAATTTTGCCTTGGAACAAATTCCTATTAATTAAAATTTACAACATTTTAAAACAATTGGTAAAGAAGTTATTGTACTAGTGTAAATGTGATAGGTACATAATATAAATATATTTTTACATATATGAGATTACAAATAAAATAATATAATAATAAATACTTGTTGTAATTCTCTCATTAGTAACACATGATAATGAAAATAACTCATATATCAACTTAAACTGATCATACAATTTTTTTCATTTATAGTAATTGGCAGATTAGAAAAAGACATAATACATGTTACATTTCTTGGTGACAATGGTCGTCGGGGCTGGATCCTAGAGTCCATGTTACGGAAGTACATGGGGCTGCAAGAGTTTCAATTTGCCAGAGAAAATTTTACTCCAGAGGTAAATAAATACATAATTAAAATATATTTATTTTTTTACAAATTTTAATAGCTTCCTAGGCTTTATATTTCATGGAGTTGGAAAAATATTGCTTTGAATGGTTTAGTGTTTTAATTTACTTATAGGTCTAAGTCTTCACTTTCTCTCATATTATAAGAAAATTAATGAATATGATGAATTTTTGAATAATAAAAAGGGCTAGAAAATTTCTCTAGTTTCTAATATTTTTTTATAGTATAAATAAAATCTTTTTCATCAACAAGATATTTTTTTTTTATGGAGACCATGTATAGTCAGAAGTCAATCTTATTAAATTAAAACTGATTCTCTATCTTTGTTCTATTTTTAAATTTAGCTATTTATGACAGATTTATGAAAAATACGTTAATTTTATCTAATAAATAACTAGTATCTCAATTGGTCAAATAAGTGATAATTAATCCTTAATATAAATGTTTAAATCATGTTCTTGAATAAATTATCATTTATACTACTTGACTGTGATGCATAAACAGCTAGCTGAGTGAAAATATAATAACAATACAGTCACTGCCTTTTATAGATCTTACTTGAACTGTTTTGCTTAATTTTATCACTAAAGTGTTAACTTGAAAACAATGATAATTATCTTTCACAATAAGTATTCAATATTAATATATTTGTTCATTAGTGTAAAACCAAGACAATAGGTTTTATAAACAAGACATTTTATAATTTTAAAATTTACAAGAATAGGTTTTATGCTGTTATAATTAGGATCAGAAGATAAGATCTTTAAATATTTATTTTGTATATAAAATACTTCTTGCATTTCACTTTATACTTACATGTATATAGAAATTGATTTTAACATATGTTTTGGTATCAGAATTCAAATTATCATAAATTTCAGGCAAAGAAAAGGGACCCACGTCTGTATGCAGCTTTTTTTATATCTGAGAAAAGACAACCTCTTTGGCATTTATCTGTAGAAGAAGCTGAAGTCCTCTTGAAAGAACCAAAAAGACTTAGAATAGACATTTTACATGCCATGCTGAGTAAAGGCAAAGATGCAAAAGAAATTCCAGTAAAAAGCAAAAAAGTTGTTAGAACAAATAGTGATGTTTCCCTCAGTGAAAGTTTATATGACAGTCTTTTTTCAGAAGATGACTGTAAAAATTCAGATACAGAATGTAGTAGAAGTAAAGCGAGAAATAAGTCTTTTGATGTTTCTGATGTTGTTACTGCTTGTCTTGACAATATGGCTGCTAAAACAGGTATTACAAAAATACAAAAACAATCACACATGGACATATGGCTACAAAAAGCAAAATCAAAAACTCCAGAAAAATGTCAATATATACAAACTAAATGCGAAAAAAAAACTAAAATAAACACAAAAATAAAAGTGTCTTCCAGAAATAAAAATTACAGATTACGAAATCAAAGTATTGAATCTCAAGGTGAAAGGGACATTGAAATTAAGTTATTATCTCATCAAAGTGAACATGATTATATACAAAGTGCCTTTACAAACGGTCATATTGTTGATGACATTGACCTAGGTGATAGTGGGAGTAACTTAAGTGATCCCGGAAGTGAATTAAGTTCTCTTTCCATACAAGAAAATACCTCTACTACCTTATATAACAGTGTACCGGATAATGAAGCTAAAGGCATTTTAACAGAAGTAACAGATGAGAATTGTACTGAAATTGAAGTAATTACAAATGAAGATATTACTGTAGAATCTTGTGATATCAATGAACTTTTAATTAGATCAGAACGAGAAAATTGTGGGAAAAATAATGAAGAAGCAATTTGTAGCGATAATTTAAGTACTAAAAGTAGTCTTATTGATGACTTTGCAGAAGAAAATAAAGTCAATGTAAATCAACAAAATCCTGAAACTCCACAGGAGAATGAAAGTGTTATAAGTACAAATGTTCAAATAATTGATAATGAATCTTCCAGGAAAGATGAGACTATAGAAATGCTCAATAAGAATGTTTCAAATCCACTTCCGATAAAAATTGTAAATAAATGTGTCGAAGATACTCAAAGTAATGATAAATCAAATTTATATTGTACTGATGAAGCTGTCAAAATACTTAACGGTAATGTTGTGCATACAATTTTATTTGCAGATAATGACAAATCTATAAACGAAAATACTATTCATAACACAACTAATGATGTATCAGATTTAAGTACTACTGATGAAACAGTTAAGATACTTGAAAATGTTATTACGAATTCAGTACAAAAAGAAAATGAAAATTCCAAGATAAATCATGATAAAAATAATGAAAGTGCATCTGATTCTAATTTAAAAGATAACTCTAGTAAAATACCAAACAATTGTCAAACAACAACTATTTTTTTAGCTTTGGCTCAGGATGACAATATTGCTAATGAAATTATCAGAAACAAAGACTATAATACTATGTCGGACGTATCTGTTACATTTGATAAACATGATATAATAAAGGAGCAAAACAAAAACATTGACTCAAATTATTCACCTAATGAAGTCATTCACAAAAATATACTATTTACACAAAATAAATATAATGAAAAAAAAACTTCAATTACTGAACAAATGAAAGATCACGTAGGCAATTTAATATTAGATGAACAAAATGAAGGAATTAGAGAAAATGATGTGAGTGCAAAAAATGAAAATCTTTTAATAGATGATAATATTCAAAAAAATTGTCAGTCTGTTATTACAGAATTCAATACCGAAGATTCTTGTGATATTAGTTTAATATATGAGCATAATAGTAATGAGGGTGACTTGAACAAAAGTAACGTTTCGAAAGGACATCTAAATTTAATCTCTGAAAGCATGTCTAGTATTGGAAGCCACTGTGCTATAATTAATAAAGATGTTGAAAATTTAACAGTTAAAAGAAGTAATTTGATTTCAATGGAAACACAGAAAATTGATATTATGTCTGAACATGATGAAAAGAAAGAAACCGACCATAGTAATATAAATGGTGAAAATTGCCAAGAAGTCAACGAAGATGTTACCGATACAAGGGGAAATCCCGCTGAAAGTTATAAGAGTAAATCACCCAGTGACAGTGTAAACGGTTTAAAAAACATAGAATTTTTAAAATATTTTGAACAAAAACAAGATTCAGTTATTGATGAAAATCCTGAACTCACTGATGACGAAGTCAAAGCCTACTTATACAAAACATGGCAATATGAAGAAAGTTTGAAATCTGAGAGAAAAATTTTGGATGATATTGAACAATCTAAATTAGTAAAAGGGCTTGACCAACCGGCACCTGAGAAAAAATATCGCAAAAAAACACTGCGACTAAAATCAGAAAAAAGCAAACAAACATTGATCAACTTTAAAGTAGTTCCTAAAGACATGAAGACAGAAAGGAAACAACATTCCTTGCGTAATGATTTAAATTCCGATGTTACGTTAAATTCAGATTTAAATGAATCTACAGCTCAGAAAGAAATTTTACATAATGACTTAATTAATGTACAAACCGATAAAAATAAACGTGATAATATTCCAATGTCTCACAAAGAGAATATTGTGAAATTAGCAGAAGAAAGTAAGAATCATTTAATTAATGACTTAAAAAATAATAGTTCGGAGAAAATTTTAAATGCTCATATTATACCAGAAACCAATTCTCAAAACATTGAAATAACAAAAAGTTCTGTAAATGAAAATGAAAAAATAAAAAGCTCGTATAATAGTAATTCTGAGAATGAATTTGCTATAGAAAATAATTCTAAACAGGTAAATAGTAAAGAGGAAGTGGAAAGTGAAAATTGTAGAATAGAAAATTATTTTGATCTAACACTAGATAGCGATTCCAACGATAACTCTTCAACAAAGAAAATAAGTTTAAATATAAATAAAAAGTATATTGAAAATAATAGTAATATACATTGTAATTCTAAAGATACCATAGATAAAGATCATTCCAAAGATTTAACTATTAAAAATTATGAAAAATGTATAGATTTACAATATGTTGATGTAAATATTATAAATAATGAATATATTGATTCCACAAGTGAGTGCGAAATCAGAGAAACAGCTTGTAGCAGAGCCTCAACACTTTCGAGTGAAGATTTTATTAAGAAAAAAGATGATTTGGATGTCATATCAATTAAATCCGGAGAAAGCGAAATATCTCTTTCTAAACGAAAGACTCGTAAAGAAAAACATCCTCCAAATAAGACATATTTAGAGAATCCGGAATTCTTAAAATATTTAGAGTTGAGACAAGACGAATTAATAGATGAAAACCCTCAACTTACCCAAGAAGAAATTACTACTTATTTATACAACACGTGGTCCTATGAAGAGAACATGAAATCTGAAAATAAAAAGTCTGATGATTTAGATCAAAGAAATTTAGTTAAAGGTCTAAATGACGACCCTGTTTCTGTTAAAAGGATACGTAAAAAAGTTAAAGTTGACAAAGAAAAGGATTATTCAGGTAACTACGAAGAAGTTATATCTAAAGACAAGTCTAAAAGAAGAACCGAAAGACAATTTTATAGAGAAGATTATTCCGATTATGAAGATGAACTAGAAATGTATCAGATTTTCAAATCTGAATCAAGTGTTAAGGCTGAACCAGAAAACGCTGTCATTGATGAAACTAATGAAAAAGTATTTGTAAATAAGGTTGAAAATACTGAAGCAACAGTTGTTGAAGAAGAAATAACTGAACATGTCGATCAGGTAGAAGAATATTTCAGAAAACTAACAGAACCCAAACCCAATTTATTCAAAGGTTTAGTCAGAGAGAAAGTGTGTGAAATATGTGAGAAAATTGGAAACCTCGTCAAATGTAAAGGTTGCTATGGAATGTTCCACGTCGATTGCACTAAAAAAATTGTAGAATTGAAAGAATCTCCACTTCCAGTAAGAGGGAGAAAGAAGAAACGAAAAAACAGAGGGAGAAAACCAAAAGGTTTAGACGACTCGTACGAAGAGCACAGCGACGACCGATCTCAAGACCGCGATATGTCCCTTGAATATGAACCAGAATCTTATACTATCGCGAACGCTGACGAATTCGAGCAAAAACTATCAGCTAAATTAAAAGAAATGATTGAAAACCCAGAAACGAAATACGACACCCACTCCAGCGACGAAGAACTGAACTGGAGCGACGCAGACGTCGGCAAATGTCAAGTCGTAGATATCGTACCGAAAAAGAAAACAACCGAAATCACCAACTTTAAATGCAAGAACTGCGAGGAATACGACATTCCAGTATGTTTCGTATGCAAAGGTGCAATATCACCGAAAAATCAAATAGAACATCGGCAGAAATGTCAAATCGCGCATTGTAACAAATACTACCACTTGGAGTGCTTAGAGCATTGGCCCCAAACGCACCTGAGCACCGGGGAGCGCAGTAAGAAGGGCACGGAGTTCCTGGAGTCCCTGTCCTGCCCGCGACACGTGTGCCACACGTGCGTGTGCGACGACCCGCGCGGCTGCAAGACGCGGTTCAGCGGCGACAAGCTGGCGCGCTGCGTGCGCTGCCCGGCCACCTACCACTCGTTCACCAAGTGCCTGCCCGCCGGCACGCAGATCCTGACCGGCTCGCACGTCGTGTGTCCGCGGCATTACGAACATAGGTATGCTATGTTACAATATATTGTCTCTTAATAACGCGATGTCTCTATGTATACGTGTACATGTAACGTGACCAACGTTGGTAACCAAATAAATCTAATAAATTGCGTTGTAATCCGGTATACAGTTATTTTATTTAAGGTGTTGTTTTTGAGCATTATTGTGATCTCTAAATTTTGGAGAGACTGGAAGAGTATTCCAGCAGTAGTTGCGTAGTTCTTTCCAACAGAACAGGAAGAAGCCGTGGCACGCGTGTCACAATTTAGCATGGTGGCGCTAAATCGATCACAGTCAGCCAAAATCATCCTTATATCTTTCATATAAAGTTTACTTTAGTAATTATATATTAGTTTGTTTTAATATTACAAAACGTCGTATGTACTTTGTGCGCTATGCCAAAGTAACCGTTATCGCCAAGCACCACTAGTGATTTACCACCAGTGTGATTTAGCTAGTTTTGAGTTTTTTTTTTTTTTATGTCAGACATCGACAGACGAGCATGAGGTTCACTTGATGGTAGGTGATACCTCAGCCACAGAACATCAGTCAATGATGCGCTGTCGACCTAATTTTTACTTCGAGCATTCGGAAAATAAAAATAAATAAATAAAAATAACGAATCGAAAAAAAATTGTAACTGTGTGCAGTGTTAAATACGGTCTGGAACAAATTATGACACATTGCACTTCTACTTTCTTCTTCTATTCTGTGTTCTTACCACATAAAAAAAATGGTTGATTGACAGGCCTGGGAAGGTGCCCTGCCACGTGAACACGGGCTGGTGCTTCATCTGCGCGCTGGGCGGCTCGCTCATCTGCTGCGAGTACTGCCCCACCTCCTTCCACGCGGAGTGCCTCAACATCGAGCCTCCCGAGGGTGAGTCCTCACTCCGTCAGGTGAAACGGCGGCTATACGCTTGCTCATACCACTTAAAAACACAGAGACTAGCTGTCGGTGCAGTATTCCTTCCCTAGTTACTGACCTTCCTTTGGAATGAGGAATTGTTCAGACGGATGCCAGCGTCATACTACTGTGGAGGAAGGGAGGTGTGGGCTTACTCCAACCTAAAGGGAGGATCCTCGACCAGTCGAACCACTGATTGGCCGGCCCTAAGGCCCCAGTGGTTGATGTCGAGAAGTTGTATATTATATACTCAGCGCTCCGAAATATTTGTATAGCGCGATTCAGGATTAGATGCCTTGTATTGACTCTTGTAGCGGATTATAGATGTCGCTACACTACTATCGCACGAGCCGACACTTCTCATATCACTTTCATGGCTAGAAGTTACTATTGCGTTCTTATCGACTCCTAAGAACACCGTGTACACAGCGTAAAATCACTGCGAAAATTTGTTGACGTAGGTGTATCTATAGTACAGTTTTAAAATGTAGTGATGTGATATATTCTTTGTATCGATATTTGTGTCCATAAAATTGAGTATCATAAAAATTACTTATTTGGTTTTAGCACTGTACCCTCGATATAATTAGTTAAGAATTTATTTAATGAATTGTTATATTGGACATGTTCCAGGCGGCTACATGTGCGAGGACTGCGAGACGGGCTGCCTGCCGCTGTACGGGGAGATGGTGTGGGTGAAGCTGGGGCACTACAGGTGGGGGCCGTTCGTATACGTAATACGTGCGGGAAAAACGTGTTAAATCGAGACACGCAAACATGGTGTGGATTTCGACGAAAATCTGTTTCGAAAAACATATAAATAACACTATAGCGAACTGCTTTTATCGTCTGAAATTGCTCTTTAGAATCCGGCTGTATCTAATTACAAAAATGGGTATTAAATTATGTGAAACTTTAGTACTTACCAAATTTAATTACCACGAGGTAAATCGATACAAAGAGTGCTAAATGCGTGCGCTGGTTATTGTTGGTTCATCCCTGCGCGTGCTCACATAGCTCCGTATCTCGTCAAAGAAAGCATTGTTAACATGGAAACCGCAGGCGTCTTCACTTTGCATGCTGTTTGATGTGATCACGTCCAAAGCCCCTTATACCTTTACGCAAAGCTGTCTTGGATGGGAGAGGGAAGCACTCTCTACAGAACTAGATTTTATATGATATTGTCTTTTATTAACGCGAGTATCACACATTTAAATAAAATACTGTATACCGGATTAAAACGCGTATTAATCCGATATTCAGTATTTTATTTAAATAGATCTTATATGTGCAAATTATCACTCAGGGACTAAACTACAGCTTTCCGCGAAAGTTTCAAATACAGTGCAACCAAGTGCTAGTGCAATGATGCGCTGTCGACTTACTGACAACGCATCATTGACTGATTTTCTGTAGCTGAGGTATCACCTACAAGTGAACCTCATACTCGTCTGTCGGAATTTAAAATGAAAATGGAAACGAGGAGATGTCTCCTTTTGTTAGGTATTTTGTGCAAATAAAGAGTAAAACAACGTGTATGCCGCAGATGGTGGCCGGGACTAATTCTACACCCGTCGGAGATCCCGGAGAACATCCTGGCGGTGAAGCACTACCCCGGCGAGTACGTGGTGCGCTTCTTCGGGCAGTACGACCACTACTGGGTCAACAGGGGCCGGGTATTCCCCTTTCAGGAAGGTAACTTATTAAAAGTAGCCCTTTGTAGTAACCCTTTAACCGTATTCAAAGTGGCCCTTTGTAGTAACCACTTAACCATTTTAAATATTTTTCTTCTTCCTACCTTGTTCCCTTTCTTTTTTATTTGGGATTGAATGAGTGAATAATGAAATGTTTTTGAGAGGTGTGACTGATGATATGGCGAATGAAAGGAGAGAATGGAAAAAGAGAACATACTGCGCCGACCCCCTTAACCATTTTAAATAACACAGATAATACCTATATATATTTTTTTCAATAATAAGGATTTTGTACTGTGGTTATTTAACTATAGGTCATTTACAAGAAATTGTAAACTATAATAATGGTTCCATGATCCATATTTCTTAAAAAAGGGCACGGAAATTTAATATACATTTTTCATGCCCTTTTCGTCTTTTTAAAACCAGTGTTCACATTCTGAAATAAAATTATTTTTAATGATCGGTCAATTTAAATTAAAGGTGACACGGGGAGGGTGTCCAGCAAGAACTCCAAGATAGACGCGGCCTTCTCCATGGCGGTGCAACACGCGCAGCGCGCTTACGAGATATTGAAGAGTGAGTGTGAATTAGTACTTTAGTCCGCGTGCAATTTGTTTAAAAAGGATGACAATATAACTTCTAGCTGATGAGATAATGGAGCGGGAAGGATGCCATAGGAACGCAAAACCAAAATTTTAATTAAATTTAATTTAACCTAAATTGTACTTTTTTTTTATATATAAGGAATATAAGGAATATGCTCTTAAAGGTTGGCTGAGCATCCTCAAACCGTCTAATTGCGGTTGTTAATAACTGCCGGGCTAGCATGACCGCCACGAGATATATCTCGCGCGAGAGAAGACAAACTAAGATGTTAAATATCTCGATATATTATAAATAAAATAAAAAAAAATATATTATATCTCGACATCGACAATTTTGATAGAAAAGATATCTCGATCGACAAATGTATCTATTAAATTATATTAAAAGTCGAATTTTAAGTGTAATTGTCATGTTAGACCCGAAAGAAATAAAGCGATAGTCGATTGAAACACGAGAAAACGGGAGACAAAATTTTGTCGCGCTTGTCATGCTAGGCCGGCTGATCTCTTATCCGTTGAGGTGAAGACGCCTATCGCTTAAAAAAATCCGTTCATGATATTTGTTTTACAAACTCCAAAGTTGCAATAGTAAAGGTAATCGAACTTGATGATAAAATAAAGGTAATCCCTTTAATTTTAATGATATAAAGATGTTAAGATATTTTTGAATTAGTTTTTTTTTATTAACTTCAGACGAGTCCCCGAGCAACGAAGGCGACGAGGACATAGCGTCGTCCCTGCTGCCGCCGCGATACGTGAAGCTGAAGGTGAACAAGCCGTGCGGGTCGCTCGTGCACCGGAGGGCCGACCCGGAGGAGGGCTCGCTGGCGCAGTGCGAGTGCGCGCCCGACGACGGCGAGCCGTGCGGGCCCTACTCGCACTGTCTGAACAGGTACACCGGCCGACACGCGGCGGGGCCCGGGGGACCGGAGGAGGGCTCGCTGGCGCAGGGCGAGTGCGCGCCCGACGACGGCGAGCCGTGCGGGCCCTACTCGCACTGTCTGAACAGGTACACCGGCCGACACGCGGCGGGGCCCGGGGGACCGGAGGAGGGCTCGCTGGCGCAGGGCGAGTGCGCGCCCGACGACGGCGAGCCGTGCGGGCCCTACTCGCACTGTCTGAACAGGTACATCGGCCGACACGCTGCGGGGCCCGGGGGACCGGAGGAGGGCTCGCTGGCGCAGGGCGAGTGCGCGCCCGACGACGGCGAGCCGTGCGGGCCCTACTCGCACTGTCTGAACAGGTACACCGGCCGACACGCGGCGGGGCCCGGGGGACCGGAGGAGGGCTCGCTGGCGCAGGGCGAGTGCGCGCCCGACGACGGCGAGCCGTGCGGGCCCTACTCGCACTGTCTGAACAGGTACACCGGCCGACACGCGGCGGGGCCCGGGGGACCGGAGGAGGGCTCGCTGGCGCAGGGCGAGTGCGCGCCCGACGACGGCGAGCCGTGCGGGCCCTACTCGCACTGTCTGAACAGGTACATCGGCCGACACGCTGCGGGGCCCGGGGGACCGGAGGAGGGCTCGCTGGCGCAGGGCGAGTGCGCGCCCGACGACGGCGAGCCGTGCGGGCCCTACTCGCACTGTCTGAACAGGTACACCGGCCGACACGCGGCGGGGCCCGGGGGACCGGAGGAGGGCTCGCTGGCGCAGGGCGAGTGCGCGCCCGACGACGGCGAGCCGTGCGGGCCCTACTCGCACTGTCTGAACAGGTACATCGGCCGACACGCTGCGGGGCCCGGGGGACCGGAGGAGGGCTCGCTGGCGCAGGGCGAGTGCGCGCCCGACGACGGCGAGCCGTGCGGGCCCTACTCGCACTGTCTGAACAGGTACACCGGCCGACACGCGGCGGGGCCCGGGGGACCGGAGGAGGGCTCGCTGGCGCAGGGCGAGTGCGCGCCCGACGACGGCGAGCCGTGCGGGCCCTACTCGCACTGTCTGAACAGGTACATCGGCCGACACGCTGCGGGGCCCGGGGGACCGGAGGAGGGCTCGCTGGCGCAGGGCGAGTGCGCGCCCGAC
Source organism: Anthocharis cardamines (assembly GCA_905404175.1). NCBI lineage: Eukaryota > Metazoa > Arthropoda > Insecta > Lepidoptera > Pieridae > Anthocharis > Anthocharis cardamines. Next base: position 394,617 of record FR989972.1, on the reverse strand, counting down.
GACGGCGAGGCTCTTCTCGCCAGTATACGTTTTATAGTAAAATCTCTGAAAATATAATATGTGCACATTCTTTATCGAGGAAAGTTAAAAATCAGAAGTGAATGGTTAACATAATCTATTGGTTAAGGCAAAGTTAATGAGAATCAGAAAGATAAAACGCATCGAGTACTGTAACTTCGCGGGGCACTTCCGTTATTGTTATAGACAATAGTCTATACCCACACACTCGCTGCAGGATGCTGCTGACGGAGTGCGGCCCCACGTGCCGCGCGGGCGAGCGCTGCAGCAACCGCGCGTTCGAGCGGCGCCAGTACCCGCGGATGGAGCCCTACCGCACGGCGGCGCGCGGCTGGGGGCTGCGCACGTTGGAGGACATCCGGGCCGGTGAGTGCGGCGTCAACTACCCTCACTTTCAAAAACATTTATTTGCCAGAATGTAGCGGCTGCAAATGTACGTTTGGTTGAGTTCTAAACATTCTGCTGGTATATTGGGCGTGCAAAAATAATATTATTAAAAAAAAATGAAAAAAAAAACATTATAATTTAACTATTTAGGAATTCAATATTAAAGTCAAATTCAAAATCAATTTTGAGATGTCAATATATTTTACAAAGTCAATTGTATATAATATTGTGTCAAAACCTATTGATTATTATTACTATACAAAAAAAAATCAAAAAATCAAAAGTTTTTTATTTCAAATAGGCCTTTGCAGGCTCTTATGAAACGTCTAGTTGCACGGTTCCAAAAAGTGGGTCTCATGGAGAAGAACCGGCAAGAAACTCCATGGACACTCTTTTCATACAGAAATTCATTGATATTATAAAATTGCTTTGTCATCATTTAGGCGCGTGAGGCTGGATATTAGATAAGTTTCTTTAACCCTTTGTGTCACGCATTTTTCTTTCAGTCCAATCGGCTTGAAATTTAGTACTCGGGTGTTTTTGGGATGGCTAATTACGATTCCGCCCTCAAAAATTAAAGAAATCAAAATTCAAAATGGCGGATCCAATATGGCGGCCATAAATGCAAAAATACACTCAAACCGCATGATATTTGGTACTCGGGGTTTTCGGGGTCATGGATTACGATTCCACCCTCAAAATTTCAACGACAGACGAGCATGAGGTTCACTTGATGGTAGATGATGCCTCAGCCACAGAACGTCAGTCAATGATGCGCTGTCGATCTACTTTTTACTTCGAGCATTTGGAAGTACATAGACTGAAACCGAAACGCGCAATGTTCATTTCTCGGTTTTTTCATCTATGAACGATGGTTCGTTACCCGGTCGGAATTTCGATATTCCTCTCAGCCGTTTAATGAAAATTAGAAAAATTTGAAAATTAGAGAATTTAGATAGTTGTGGTGGGGTCACTTACCATGAAGTGAATCTTTTTATAAAAAAACTAGAATCTCGCCCCGACTTCACACGAGCGATAGGCGATCACATAGCCTATGTTACTCGCTGATAATGTAGCTTTCTATTGGTGAAAGAATTTTCAAAATCGGTCCAGTAGTTTTTGAGTTTATTCATAACATACAAAAATACAAATCTTTCCTCTTTATAATATTAGTATAGAAATATATTGCTATTTGTGCGATTATATTAAAAAAAATATACACGTTAATACAATGAACTCGAGAAAATGTAGGTGTGTAATGTCGCAGGTCAGTTCGTGATAGAGTACGTGGGTGAGCTGATAGACGAGGAGGAGTTCCAGCGGCGGATGAGGTGGAAGCACGAGGTGCGCGACGAGAACTACTACTTCCTCACGCTGGACAAGGAGCGGATGATAGACGCCGGGCCCAAGGGGAACCTCGCCAGGTATTACCCAATATTAGGTTCAGAGCGTCTCATTGACTGAAGTATCTACCATCAACTGAGCCTTATGCTCTTCTGTGGATATATAAACATAATACACATAATATATTACTGATCTATATTTTACTAGGAGTGGTCATAATGACTATATTAATATATTGAAAACGCGTTATAACGATACCTACGCTATTTTTAAAACGCCTATTATTTTCTAAGTTATAATATAATACGTTATACATCATATTTATTCGCTACGTAGTATCGGGATATTTTTTGTATTTCATTAAGTGATCCTAACATACTTACTATACCTCGTTGCAAAATTGCGTTATATCATGAAAGCGGACTAGTTACTATGATTAGGATTTTAACTACTTGTCTAAAACTAAGGGATTCAATAATTTTAGAGGCTGACTAAAAAATAGCTAAAAAAACGATATGTGATACAATGTATTTTAATTTTCCCAACCATTGTACCATGTTATCTACAAATAAATAATGAATGTTCTTATAAGACGTGTAATGTGTGTGTGGCAGGTTCATGAACCACTCGTGCGACCCCAACTGCGAGACGCAGAAGTGGACGGTGTTGGGCGACGTGCGCGTGGGGCTCTTCGCGCTGCACGACATCCCCGCCGTGAGTGACATTACGTTTACATTGAGGGGTCCTGAGGGGTCCCCCGTCAGTTGGTCACATTTGTGAGACCGCCCCTCCCTAGTGTGACGTCACATATTTTGAAACTTTACGGGTAGAAATGGAAATAAAATTATGTTTTTACTTTTGTTAAGCTTGTTAACACTAAGGCCCATATTCCAAGTCGTGTCTCGGTTTTGAATCTAGTTTTCAGTCTTGTCAAACCATTTTTTTGTCTATTGTTAGATAAAAAAAAAGTGAATGTAATACTATGTCAATTGACGTATATATGCACCTTCCAGAAGAGCGAGCTGACGTTCAACTACAACCTGGAGTGCGCCGGCATCGACAAGAAGCGCTGCATGTGCGGCGCGCGGCGCTGCTCGGGGTTCATGGGGGCCAAGCCCAAACAGGTGAGAGCACTTGCTCACTGTTATATAGCCCATTGTGTAAAATATATACAAAATGTTAAATGTTATAGGGATAAAAAACATCACGTGATTAATGAACGATCCCATACAATGTTATTTTTTGTATCACCAGGAGGAACCAAAGAAAAGCAAGATGGCTGCCAAACGCACCTACAAGAAGCGCAAGCCCATCGAGCTGTCTCCCAGCACCAGCTACAACAAGCCGAAGCGGGGCCGGCCGCGGCTGCGGGAGCTGACCGACATCGAGAGGGACCTGCTCATCATCACGAGCGCCTCCAACGGCGTCTCCAGCGACTCCGAGAGCAGCCGCCTCAACAGCCTGGACAGTCTCCAGTCGTTGAAAAGAAAGAGAGTCAACTTCGACGACGACAGTCTGCTGTCTCCGAGTACGAAGAAGACAAAAATTGACAGCGAAGGAATCAAAAATAAAGAGGAAATCATGAAGACCGAAGACAAGGACGGTGCAAGTGACAGAACGGATAAGAGTGAAGTTGATTGATAAGTGCCCGATTGAATGGACAGTGGTTTATTGTGCAATGTGACCGCTTGAAGCGGATTGAAATGTGGCTTTTATTCTTTGACTATGTAAAGTTAATTATAAGATTTTGAAATATTGGATAAGCGATCCATGTTACCGATCAGTTGTTATAGAATTTTGTTTTAGGTAGTTTTGCTTTATGTTTGTATAAAATAAAATCGAATAATCATTATCGTATAGTATGATCTGGTTAATTCGTTTTTTGTGCGAAGCCGGGATGGATCACTAGTTATTAATAAATTGTTCAAAATGTGACTGCCAATCTGTAGCGTTAGAATATTTGTATCAATCGATGTCATTCTAGCCTTCGTTCGTTTTAATTTCTCTCTTCACACGCTCGTATATATAACCGTGAGATTCACATTTCTTTATATTAGCGATATAAACGAATAAATCGACGGTTCACAATATCGTATCTGTGAAATCGAATCTGAATTATTTGCAGATACGATTTTGTTCTTGGGACCCGTCGAAATAATCGAACATTTTATGACTTTATACGAAAAATATATCAGTTTCTTCGATTTAAAGCTTTTTTTTTCAATTTACGCAACCAAATCTGTTGTTTCTATTGACACTACTGACTATTTTGACCGTTTAAACTTATTCGAACGAAGCCTAGATTGTATAGTGTGTTGTAGACCTTTGGATAAATCGTGAGCGAAGCCCGCTGTGGATTATGGATTTATGTACATAATATACAAGTTTAACTGTAGTTTATAGCAGGCTAGTTTTATCAAATAAACTTAAAAGACACGTGGTTTCTTATTTATTTCAAATACGCCACCTAATAATGACGATAATGACGTTCTTTTCGTGACAGAACAATGACCGCACGAACTTGCGAGAAAGTATTCGTATCTTCAATTTGTCTTAATTGTATGCAATTTCAGATAATCTAAATAAATAAGACGAAGTTAGATTAAGTTACGCCATTTATAACTCAAGAATGCTGCACCGATTTTCATATTTTACTTGTTGGGTTGTCTGTGTCCCGATTAGTAGAATAACTATTAAAATGTCGGACAACATCAAGGAATTTAAATAAAATACTGTATACCGGATTAAAACGCGATTTATTATTTAAATTATTTATCCCGAATTTCGGATGCTTTTCAGCAACCGTGGTCGCGGGAGACTGAAAGATGACAGTTGTCTTATATTTGAAATGTCACAAAGTTGCCATATTTAATTCAATTAAATTAAATTAAAAAAAAAAATATAATCAATTAATTTAGGTAACACAATGTACACCTATGAACGTGAATAAAAAATAATACATATTAAATTACTAATATTAAATGCTTCTAATTTTACATTTACTACCAGTTCACAAATCAAGGGCGTAGAGCGTACGAGAAGAACTGGCAAGAAACTCGCCGCCACTCTTTTTAATCGCCAAGTTTTTGTTTTACAATCTTTACATATTAACGCCATCTATTCCTACGGAGTTGATATTTACTGTAATTTTCTATATTATGACAATATTGACTAACGGTGTCCTCTTGTTTTTTAGTATGTTTGATTTGGGGCTTTAGATTTTTAATTACTGGATCCCAGGTGTTAGAAAGTCTCAAACCATCTTCTCTATTGAAGTTAGGATGTTTTTTAATTTCAATAGCCTCACGTACTAGTCTGGGAAAGAATCTACTTTCTTTTGCAAGGATTTTCGGTTGGTCGAAACGTATGTAGTGGTTTGGTTTATCCAGAGTGTGTTCACATACTGCTGATTTAGAGTGACGTCTGTGTTTGATATCCGCAATGTGTTCCTTAAGTCGGTTTGAAATGCTACGTTTAGTTTGCCCAATGTAGGATAAACCACAGTCACAATCCAGTTTATATACACCTGGATCTTGCAAAGGAATATTACTTTTTATTGGTCTCAAGAATTGTTGAATCTTCTTGTGCGGCTTGAAAACTGTATTAATAGAAGCTCGTTTTAAGATTCTTCCAATCCTGTCTGTAACACCCTTCACATAAGGCAGGTAGGCTGGTAGACGTTGTACTGTTTGTGGTTTATTCCTGTTTCTGTGATGCTGTGGAGGCACCCGCAGCTTGTTGTCACGGAGTACCCGCTTAACATGCTGCAGTTCCCCGTTGAGGTGGGCAGCATCACAGAGGCGGTGGGCTCTCTGAAACAAACATACACCGACAGAAGAGAGTTGGCAAGGGTGGTGGTGGGAATCACCATTGAGGTACCTATCAGTATGGGTTATTTTTCTAAACACAGTATGGCCAAGTGTACCATCCCCTCCCCGAACCACTAAAATGTCTAGAAAGGCCAGTGAGTTATTATTCTCCTTCTCCATAGTGAATTTAATGTTACTGTGTATGGAGTTAAGGTGGTCTAGAAATACAGATATGTGTTCCGTGGGCAGAATAGTAAAGGTATCGTCTACATATCGCTTGTAAAGCCTCGGTTTAACCGGGCTTGTGGCTAGGGCTCTTTCTTCGAAGTCCTCCATAAAAACGTCAGCGACAACAGGTGAGACTGGAGAGCCCATAGCCACCCCATCAACCTTTACAAGCTTAAGGAACACATTGCGGATATCAAACACAGACGTCACTCTAAATCAGCAGTATGTGAACACACTCTGGATAAACCAAACCACTACATACGTTTCGACCAACCGAAAATCCTTGCAAAAGAAAGTAGATTCTTTCCCAGACTAGTACGTGAGGCTATTGAAATTAAAAAACATCCTAACTTCAATAGAGAAGATGGTTTGAGACTTTCTAACACCTGGGATCCAGTAATTAAAAATCTAAAGCCCCAAATCAAACATACTAAAAAACAAGAGGACACCGTTAGTCAATATTGTCATAATATAGAAAATTACAGTAAATATCAACTCCGTAGGAATAGATGGCGTTAATATGTAAAGATTGTAAAACAAAAACTTGGCGATTAAAAAGAGTGGCGGCGAGTTTCTTACCAGTTCTTCTCGTCCGCTCTACGCCCTTGATTTGTGAACTGGTAGTAAATGTAAAATTAGAAGCATTTAATATTAGTAATATTAGTAATTTAATATGTATTATTTTTTATTGACGTTCATAGATGTACATTGTGTTACCTATATTAATAGATTATTTTTTAATTTAATTGAATTAAATATGGCAACTTTGTGACATTTCAAATATAAGACAACTGTCATCTTTCAGTCTCCCGCGACCACGGTTGCTGAAAAGCATCCGAAACGTCGGGATAAATAATTTAAATAATAAATCGCGTTTTAATCCGGTATACAGTATTTTATTTAAATGTGTGATACTCGCGTTAATAAAAGACAATATTATTAACATCAAGGAAGAAAATTTATAATAGAAAATTTATTTTGAATAAAATAGGTTCGGAATTCCGCCATCATCCGCCATACATATTAATTGCTTATTTGTAATCATCAGTTTCAATTCAAATCGAAAGCGCTACGATGTTCGCCAGATCCGCTACTTTCTCATACAATACATTGACATTAGAATACTTTCTCGCAACTTCTTGCTTGCGCCTTGAATATCAGCTCAATCGTGATTCGGATTGATTTCGATTTCCGATACGATTACACAGCTAACAGTATTTGTAAGCTAAACCATTGTTGAAAAGAGTGTCCATGGAGTTTCTTGCCGGTTCTTCTCCATGAAACCCACTTTTTGGAACCGTGCAACTAGACGTTTCATAAGAGCCTGCAAAGGCCTATTTGAAATAAAAAACTTTTGATTGATTGATTGATTGACAGGGATATAGACATCTCGCTCATTTGTGATTTCTTACTCGCACAATTTTTAATTAAACTGACCGCCATACGAACGTCTCGCTCGCACATCTACGAAGATAGATAATCGTAATCATTGCAATGTCATTGAATGAAGTATCTGTAAAATAAAAAGAAATAATATTTACTGAAATTTATTCACAGAGATGTTTTACAATATTTATAGTGTGGAATGTTATTTTAGAATTTGTATGAACAACAGAAGGAAACACACTAGATATAGAACAAACACAACTTTATACACATACTTTAAAACTCTAAACTTTACCAAAAGTTCAACTCGATATCTCTTTTCTATGAAAATATCGGAACACCACCAAATCTGAAAAAAGAAATAAGCAAGTTATAACTTATATACCAGCAAAAAAACATTAACTTACATGGAAGCATACATTTTTTTTAACTTTTTAGTTTAAATTATACTAGCGACCCGCCCCGGCTTCGCACCGGTGCAATGCTGATACTAAATACACTACAGAAAAACTGTTATTATTATACCTACATATAAACCTTCCTCTTGAATCACTCTATCTATTAAAAAAAACCGCATCAAAATCCGTTGCGTAGTTTCAAAGATTTATCATACAAAGGGACAGAGAAAGCGACTTTGTTTTATACTATTTAGTTTATCTTACAAGCACAAGCCTTATAGGCGCGCTTGGCACGGTTTCTCTGGGGTAAGAGTAGTTCTGACCCCAGCCACCGCGGCGCTGCTAGTATCTGTGTGAACGCACACTCCGACGTCATACCCAGCCGTTAGAGCGATATTGCCGTTCGTTCGAATTTTACTGAAGTACATCAATTGCGACGCGAGGAGTCAGCGAACTGCTTAGATGAGTGTGGTGCGGCGCACCGATATCGATATATTATTGCCGCGCTCTCTACTTTAGCGGGTGATGTAATAAACATCAAATCACTTTTTGAAGCATTGTTTTGCGCATCTCTTCCTCAGAAAAAAGGAAACTCTTCAATTGCGATACACATTCAATCTCTTCCCAATCCTGACTGATATCTTTTGTGACCCCTAAATTAGTATACGGCCTCTATACCTCTATATGCAATAATTTAAGATCTGACAATTGTACATACGAGTATAAACAAGGGTGGCAAAATTTTAACAGCCTTTACCTTGGTTGAAATATGTAAATTCTCCACGGGTAAATCGGCAAGAGTTATCGAGGTGTAGTAAAAATACTCACTTTACAAAAACTCATGAGGCAGATATTGGGCAAAGGTACTTACAAGCCCTACAGTCGCAAGTATCATAGAACATGTTTGTATATTGGAGCGTAATAGATATTGCTCGTCTTCTCTGCTCTGCAAAAAATATTTCAACATTTCTATTTTGTGTTTAATTTATTTATAATTTGACATTTTTTTATCATAATATACGTTCACAGACAGTAAATAATTTTACTGAAGTACATCAATCAATACTAATAATATAATCTTTGACATCTTAAAACTCCCCAATTTCAGTGTGAGTCTTGTGGTGAGACTCTAGAGGTAGAAATCAAAGTTTTTGGCTGCTATTTTGCGTAAGAGGGTCGGGATATGTGTTATGGCGTGATCTTGGTAACAAATAAACAATTCAGAAAATTTATGCATCTTTAAATTTTAATTTATATTTTCCAGAAAATATAAAACGTATTATTTTCAGTAATAAGAGACAATTTAAATATTGTATAAAATATTTTTCCCAGAGATCAATCGAATCAAATCAAATCAAAAGTTATTTAAATAAAATACTGTATACCGGATTAAAACGCGATTTATTGTTTAAATTATTTATCGCGACCACAGTTGCTGAAAAGCATCCGAAACGTCGGGATAAATAATTTAAACAATAAATCGCGTTTTAATCCGGTATACAGTATTTTATTTAAATGTGTGATACTCGCGTTAATAAAAGACAATATCAAATCAAAAGTTTTTTATTTCAAATAGGCCAAAGGATAGGATAAACTTTATCTAAAAAAATCAACTTCTTACTACTACTTAGACATTATATTGCCAAATGTTCGTAATTCTAATCGCAGTGGTTATTAAAATTCAACAAAACTCGTTATTTTTTCATTTCCTTTGTAAATCTGATTACGTTTTCAATTCTCCCTTTACAGTGTAATCAAAATGATTTATTCAGGAGTTTATTTCACCAACGTAACCAACATAACAGCCGGACAAACCTTTGCCGAAATCAAATTAAATATTTGCTTAAAACAACAGACCAATTTAACAATATTTCATAACCTTTCTTAGTTTTGTGTTCTTTTTCTACTCAACATAGATATAGTTTCCACTTTCCAGGGAGACTTGTCGGGTTCTAAGCTGGTATATAAATATGTGGCCATATTTTTTTTTAACAATTTCCGCCACATTACATTACCTATATGATAGCGGGAGTGGGTATCGGTTACATTTTCAACTAGGGGCGTTTCATGTGGAGCGGACATCATAAAAATAATTATTTCTAATTCTATAACATAAGGGCTTGTTATATACTTCTTGACTCTATCGGTAAATTATATAATATTATATGAATAATATAGATTAGTAATAATAAAGTGTTTTTGTTTGTTCTGTGGTCTCTCTGTTTTTATTTTCGTATAAATTCAGTAGATACGATTTGCAAGTATTACCAATATCGGGTTATAGCTAAACAGAAAATTACTTACCCCGGGCGTCAGGATCTTGCGCCTCGGAGTAACATAATATTATTAGCGCTATACCTACACACACGACATACATATGTACCATAAGAGGTGCGATATTTTGCTTTTTATGGGGACACCTGTCATAAGCACCGGGAAATGTCAAATGACAAGTTTATGTAAGCAGAGGCAGTTTGGGATGTTGTAGGGAATATGACTAGCAAGTAGCAACATGCCCCGGATTATCACGGGTGCAATGTAGATGTACCTATTATACACAAAAAGGCTATGTTACTCGCTGATAATATAGCTTTCTATTGGTGAAAGAATTTTTAAAATGGGTCGAGTAGTTTTTGAGTTAAATCGTAATAAACAAACATATCTTTCCTCCTTATAATATTAGTATAAATTAGTATAGTTTACGTACGTATTTAAACAGATTTGTAATGGCGTTTTGGCGTTTGTGCATATGTTCGTAATAATATGAAGGCTTCTCGATCGCAAAGGTGTGTTTTCTAGTCATTGTGTAGTTTTGTTATAGTGTAATTACATATATCAATCGTCCAAAAATAAATAAAATTATATTATATCAAACAAAATGAAATGTTTTTTAGTCTATTCGTTTTGTTTTACTGTATTCACAGATGCGTTACGGCATTAAGTGAACGACTTTGTGAGTGAAGACTATAAACAGTGTAGATCCCTACATTTGTTCCGCGCCACACATTTCTCAAAAGAAATCTCCTTTATAATGCAAATTTTACAATAGCCATTTGGACATAAGAAACGACAGAAAGACAGTCTTTGAGACTTTTTTAAAAATGGCAGTGATATACCTAAAAGTGAAAAAAAGCTTTTAATGTAAGACTACAACTATCTGAAAAAAGTTAATTCTCGATTTCATACGTATAAAACAGATTATTAATAATAAATGATTTTAAAAATGATATATAAAACCTTATTAGCGCATTCAAGTCGCATTGTCACTAAAAAAGTAAAATATACATCCGCGTATTTTTATTGCAAATTAAAGTTTCGTTGAACGAGTCTTATGGTATTATTTTAACATTCTTGACAAGATCCGAAAAAACGTTTTTCAACAATGAACATGGGGTGGAATATCGAACCACCTTTCATAGGTGGAAAAACCGTAAAGTACATATTGCGCGTTTCGGTTTCAGTTTATGGATTTCCGAATGCTGGAAGTAAAAAATAGGTCGACAGCGCATCATTAACTGATGTTCTGTGGCTGGGGTACCTACCATCAAGAGAACCTCATGCTCGTCTGTCGATATCTAACATAAAAAAAAAACAAAAAAATGAGAACTCATTTTCATATTCGTCCAATATATGAATTGTCGATGTGGTCAAACGTAGAGAATAGAATATCTAATAAAATAAGTATGCTCAATATCTAATCATATCATACTCTGTGGGAAACGAATCCGCGACCTGCGAGCATAAACGAACCATTACACCAATGAAAAAAAACAATCCTTCAAGGACTTAGGTATTAAAAGAAGTACTCGAGGGTACTTTGAAATCGTAAAGTGGTTAGAACAAGAAGTAGAATTAAGATTCCCATTGTATGAATAATGCTTGAAGACGTCAAGTATGTTAAGCGTTGACCAAAATAATCCCTCTTCAGAGATTTAGATCGGTTTGGGATATTTCGAGTGTCATAATAAGATGAGGGTTACGTTTTTTACACCACATTAAACGAGTGGTCGAGAAAGTATTCGTATCGTCAATCTGTCATTCTGTCAGTGACGATACGCAAGTAATACTTTCTTGCAAGTCGTTCATGCTAGGGCCTCTGATCCAGTGCCAGTAACATAGGTAACTAGCACCCGGTGCGGATCCTATATTTGCCGCCCCCTTATTTTTTTAATTGTTTATAAAAAATTGGGACGTGGTGAAAGTACTCTTATTGATTAACACTAAACTAAAGAGAAACTCTGTTATTAAAGTAACATACTGACACCTGTGAAATGCCGCCCCCCGCCAAAGTGTCGCCCGGGGCGGACCGCACCCCCCCATGCTAAGCCACTGGATCTCATGGTTCTTCCTCTAGTATTGCTCGAAAACACAATGTAGGAAGATAGCTGTATCCTGTTAGGACCGGGCTCGGTGGGTGGTTTGGTAGAACACCTACCTTGCGCACTGATGGGCCGCGGGTTCGAATCCCAGCGTGACAACATGTTTATAATTTTCTATAATCATGTCTTCTCCATATCTGGTCACTTCGGGCATGAAACGGGTGGGGATATCGAAATTACGACCGTGTAACGTTCATAGATGGAAAAATCATTGCGCGTTTTTGTCAAAGACTATGGATTTCCGAATGCTCGAAGTAAAATGTTGGTCGACAGCGCATCATTGACTGTTGTTATGTGGCTGAGGTATCACCTACCATCCAGTGAACCTCATGCTCTGTCGATATCTAATAAAAAAAGCCTCCAACTTTTTTGTTGTTTTTTACATATGACTCCCGGGTGTTGTCTACGCGAGTAAAAATGGTTATGGTTGAGTATTCATATGAAAACATATCATGTTTTAAACCACTGTAACAAAATAGTAATACATATAACAATAATCACAATTGCGACTATTGTTATTTCGTCTAGTACAAAACAAAGATATGTACGAGTATAATATAAGCAACTATTCTTTTGTTCATTTGATTACGCTGTAGTTTTCACCGTTTATAAATATTTTATTATTTTTTTTGAATATCTATAGTAATATTGTAAAGAGTAAAGATTTGTTTGCTTGTTTGCTATGATTTAACTCAAAAACTTCTCGACCGATTTTAAAAATTCTTTCACCAATAGATTATTTTGTGTATTATTTCTACATTGTACCCGTGCGAAGCCGGGGCGGGCTGGTTACCTATAGAAACAAAATTGGCAAAGTATTTCAAGAGGTAATAATTAATTAAATTCAGATGTTTTATTTGAGTTTCTTTCTATATTGATTTTGTAGGTACATACTTCTATTCACTGTTTGAATCAGTAGTGTTTGAACCACTGTGGATATTAAAATACATTTTTAACACCGCAGTTTTAAAATCCAGATTCAAATCCCAGTCAATAACTACTGAGTCATCTCTATGCTGTATTACATGGAGTATACACCTTCTAGTACGAAAATTACTTCAAATATAACAATCGCTAATTTTTTCCAGGGTTTCCCAAAACCGTATGACAAAAGCGTCATGTTTGTTTTACAATATTTGTATATCGTATAAATTACGATTGCATAAAAGGTGCAGAGTGAAGGGTGTGGTGCAATTTATTGCATTAATTCTACGAGCGAAGAGCAGCTAACACGATATACAAGTTACCGACGGAAGTACCTACCTACCCCTCGACGCGAACATGGAGTCGCTAGTCGAATGCTATTTTACGTCGGAATTGATTTCGACTGCGTCTTCCGCGTAGATATTAGAAGTTATATTTCATCCATAAATGAATTTAAAGCCTCCTACTATCAAGTTTTATATTTTTATATGTAAGCCCACATATTCACTAAGCCTCATCGTAAAATAATTTACTTTTAATAACTAGATAATTCTCTAGATAACCCATTATAGATTTAACTATTTGATTTTGTAAGCATAAATAATAAAAGTTACAATTGCATGTATATTGTATATACTGTAAATATATATATATGTACATTGTACATGTTTGTGTGTATTTATAATAAAACATAGATTAAGGAATTATTATGTAAGAAATTGTAACTCCACGAATAAGTGTTAATATAAACTTCAAAGAAAATGATCATGATCCGTTATCCGAAACGTAGATCAATTAGCTAGTCACACGACCCCGGAACAATGTTGCAGGGGAAGTAGGACTAGAAAAATAAAAAAAACTATTATATTAAAATTATTTTACAAACATTTTACTGCGCTAATCGCAATTTGCTGTTTTCTGTTTATCTGTTTTTACTTCTATCTTTGAAAACCGTTTATTACCTCAATTTTTTTATTCCTTTTTTTACTAGTTTATATTAGTTATACGTTTTCTTAGATAATAAATAAACAAAAGTTAAAAGATATTTTTATGTAATTCAAGTTTTACAAGTAATTCTACTATGTACTATAACTGCACTGGTTAAGTTGCTTTCTACCAAGAAGAGTCGGCATGACATTCCATAGCTGTTATTATTTTTATTTCCACAAACAATAAATAATATATACCTACAATACAATAGAAAGAACTATTAAAATACATCCTGTTTCCAGAACATCCAGAATTTTATTTACTTTTTCCAACAGCGTTGTTGACAACAACTTATTGAGACTAAAAATTAGTAAAGTATTTAATACTTTTGTAGTGCAATATTTTTACTTAAATCTAATAATTTAGCACAAGGGGGTGAAGTAACTAAAAAATGCTAAATCTTCCGACTTGGTTTGCGTTTGATATTGAGATTTGTACCTGAAACAATGTATATTAAATAAAATATACTTTTATTATTATGGTTGTCGTTCTTTATTTATTTCTTTTCTGAATTACTTCTTCTGTTTTGTTAGACAAAGGAAATATATCTAAATTATTGATAATTTATAAAAACTTTCAAAAAAAAATTTTACTCTTCAGAGGGCCTAGCACAAACAACTTGCGAAAAAGTATTCGAATCGTCCATCTGTCAGTTCTATGAGAAATCATTTGAAATTTCATACAAATGACAGCTCGACGATACGAATACTTTTTCGCAAGTTGTTCGTGCTAGGCCCTCAGTAAAATAATTCTGACGATGGAATATTAACCTTAAATGTAATTACCGTATTTAACTATATTATAAGCTCCACGTAGCAAATTAATGAAGTTTGTCGCCTCCAGGAGACGACATCACTTCCCCCAATATATGGAGGCGCAAACTTTCAAACCGACGCGAGGGTCTCAACACATCTATCCACAGGTGTTACATATTCAGTGACAATGCGGTCTAACCGTGCCTATGAAGCACTCAAATCAGTGGCGGGACCTCCATACAAGCCCAAAAGCCCGTTTGTCCTATTAATGCAACCATACAAATAAAAAATAATATTTTTTTATAACGTAATTATATAAATCTTATATAACTTACATGATTACGTAATTAGATAAGTTATATATAAACGCGTATTACGTTAAAGTTGGTAACCCGGGCTTTTAGGCTTGTATGGACGTCCCGCAACTTCACTCAATACCATATCAAATATATATATACTATGTAGCTACGTTTTGTCAATTCGTCATTGAATTTATTTGTTATAGGAGTATTATTTCTGTCTATAAATATATTAAATGTATCAGAAATCTACTTATCTGTAAAGGGTTTAATCAGTTCAGATGTTTTATAGTTAGTTATATATCTAATTATTCAAGGTATCTGTTTTTATTTAAATCATAAGACCCGGGGGAAATTAAAACAGAGTGGGCTGTCGGAATACAGCGTCTCAGGGGAACATTAAGACCGGTTTTCACTATTGTTATCGAAACAAAGATCTTATTGCTTGTTGCCCAATTTTAAACTGTCAAGTACCATTTAAAAGCTTTAAATAATTAATTTCTCTTATTTAGAGTCTGATGGTGAAAATGGGTATCTTAATTAGTTCAAAAGTACGTAGTTATGTAACTAACACATATATAACATGTAATTAACATGTACATAATATTATGTAGTTACAAACATTACAACTAATATAATAAACTAATATTACTAATGGATGTGTGTTGGTCCCAGTAACTTTTAACATAGTACTAAAATACCGTAAGTAAAGAACAAAGTTTGCGAACCTTAAGTTTATTATAACAGCGCTATCGTCGTATAGTTCCTCATATAATATGTTTACATTCACGGCATCCATATCAACATCTTATAGCTATTGATGATCTTCAGGAAATAGAAAACAACTGAAAATTAAGTAAAAAATATTGTATTATACGTTAATAGAATTCCATATTCCGAAATCATAGTTTACGTATTATAATGTGGAAAGTATCATGTTCATTCAGTGTATATTTTTGGCGTGACGGACAAACATACAAACACACAGTGCTCTCTTTGTATTACCATAATGAGAGTATTAGCATTGTAAATGAGAAAATACTGTCGGTCACGTTATTACGCTACTATTGACTTAAGAAGACAGTAGAATGGTATACTATGGGTACTGTAGGCTGCAGGTGGTACAGTTATTACGCTATTCGCTAACTGTTCGTAGCTAAGCTCTACGGCGAGTTAAATCGATTGAATTGAAGACAACGATGAAGGACAGTCTAATATAGCTTAGAGTTTCTCATGAACTATTATATTATTCGACTTTGGATAACTCTCATGGCGCAAGTTATCAGTGAATACAGAAACGTAATTTACTAGATGTAATGGTAATAAAGTATCCAAATGGTTGTAGTAAGAATAAGAAACTCGTAACTGTTGTCACAAGGATTAGTTATTCTTTTATTTTATTGATTATTCCTATTGGTAACGCATTCTGCTATTGTCCAGTTGTTATGGGTACTCCCATATCCGAACAGCTTATGTCGGAATACTTAAACGCTGATCAACATTAAATTGTACTTAAGACTGTCCCTTCATTTACTTATGTAAAATTGAGAAATAAATACATTTAAAGAAGCCATAACCAGTTCTCTGCGGCTTATAACCATAAGTCTTAAAAACAACTTACGACAATTCCATAGCATACTGAGAACCAATCGTAATACTTGTCTAGCCGTTGTAGTCCCAAACCTCAGTACGTTCACTCCAAACGCAGTAAACGACAGGCAAATCTGCATTATGTTGTATATAAAAGTGTACCATATAAATATATGAACTAGGATATGCTTAGACTGAAAAAAAAATAATTGATAAAGTATGAGTTACGGTGTGGTCTCTCTCAAAGCTACGCGTTTCTATAATACACTACAAAGATATCTACCATCTGCCTTCATTAAGAATACTATAATGTTTGTAGACAAAACCGCGAAGCATATCTAGTTTTACAGTAATAACAAAAAAGTAGACTCAAAGAGGTCAAGGTTTATTTGCGGATTCTGCCAATTAGTGTCAGTTTGGAAGCGAAATGCAATAACTACGCCAATAATAATTAATAGCAGGGCGGGCAGCGGGCGGCGGGCGGCGGGCGGCGGGCGCGCTCACGTCGAGTATCGAATTTAAATGAACCTTCTGATGGTTCCTCGCGTGGATACGTCAACGATAAATAATTATGAATAATGGAAATGGTGAAATTTTGTATTGCTTGCGGCTTTTCGGTCGGAAAACTTGAGTTGTTTTCTCGGCTCAAGTTATATCACTATGAAATATCGAAATTGGTTCAAAGATTTCGAATAAGAAATAATTTATTTATGAAGAAGTAGGTGAACATGATATGATAGTATCTTTGTTATTTCTTCTAATTTTACCTACCTATATAAAGTGTAGAAATGTCGCAAAATAATATAAAGCTGTGTCAAATTACTGTATATAAAAAACAATGATTTTTATGAATATTGTGGCTCTGATGTATAATTTAATAGTTTCATTTAGTAACGGTTTATCTTTAAAGGTGCGATATATTATATTATATTCTTACCAAGAGTATACCGACAAACAATAGTCCGCACGCAATTATAAGCATTGTAGCGAAACACATAAATAGTATCTTGCTGTAATGAAACAAATTGCTCTTTTTATTTGGGAAGAAGGCGGTCGCTGTGTTTTCTGACGTGACCACTTGCAGCACTCCCCAAACCTACATGAAATACACATAAATAACTTCCGAATACACTAATATTTATTGTAGTATTTTTCTTTCAATGGCATAAAATCGTGTATGATAATATAACTCTCTATGTAATGTAATCTTTTGGACTTATATATCGAAAAGCTATGCCGATAATATTTCTGATATTCTCAGTATTATATATTATTTGCTTCAACTTTCGAAAGTCCAAAGACAAGCCGAAATATGCACCATACAAAGATGCACCATATAAAGAGTAATGATAAATTATTGTAATGTATGTTTGACTTTGAAAAGCTAATTATATCTGGAATAAATTGAGAAAAAGAAGATGTAGGAGATATGGACTTCAAGAACTCTAAGGACTCCATTCACTGAAATAAATATAATTTAAGTATAGCTGTTATAAGTTATTATCCACCCCGACTTCGCATGTTTAAAAATCACCTATGGTACTCGATGACAATGTAGCTTTCTATTGGTGAAAGAATTTTTAAAATCGGTCGAGTAGTTTCTGAGTTAAATCGTAACAAACAAACCAATCTTTCCTCTTTATAATATTAACGAAATCACAATTTTTTTAGTAGTGATATTTATATCTATGAAATCACTTCTTTTTTTTCAGTAGTTATTTAAGCTTACTAATAAGATGAAGCATATAATAACAGCTGCGGGTCGCAGAGGTATGGACCAGCAACACTTGAAGACATAGAGAACACATAGAGAATAAAACGAAGAGTATTTTTTGTGCGAAAACCAAAAATAAAAAAAAAGCACATATGGAATTTGGCAGGCGCAACGACGATATATTATGTATTAAATTCTGTTTTGTGGACCATTAATAAAAAAAAAAAAAAAAAAAAAAAAAAAAGACAAAGTTAATGAGAATCAGGAAGATAAAACGCATCGAGTACTTAAGCTTCGCGGGGCACTTCCGTTATTGTTATAGACAATAAATCTATACCCACACACTCGCTGCAGGATGCTGCTGACGGAGTGCGGCCCCACGTGCCGCGCGGGCGAGCGCTGCAGCAACCGCGCGTTCGAGCGGCGCCAGTACCCGCGGATGGAGCCCTACCGCACGGCGGCGCGCGGCTGGGGGCTGCGCACGTTGGAGGACATCCGGGCCGGTGAGTGCACAGTCAACTACCCTCACTTTCAAAAACATTTATTTGCCAGAATGTAGCGGCTGCAAATGTACGTTTGGTTGAGTTCTAAACATTCTGCTGGTATATTGGGCGTGCAAAAATAATATTATTAAAAAAAAATGAAAAAAAAAACATTATAATTTAACTATTTAGGAATTCAATATTAAAGTCAAATTCAAAATCAATTTTGAGATGTCAATATATTTTACAAAGTCAATTGTATATAATATTGTGTCAAAACCTATTGATTATTATTACTATACAAAAAAAAATCAAAAAATCAAAAGTTTTTTATTTCAAATAGGCCTTTGCAGGCTCTTATGAAACGTCTAGTTGCACGGTTCCAAAAAGTGGGTCTCATGGAGAAGAACCGGCAAGAAACTCCATGGACACTCTTTTCATACAGAAATTCATTGATATTATAAAATTGCTTTGTCATCATTTAGGCGCGTGAGGCTGGATATTAGATAAGTTTCTTTAACCCTTTGTGTCACGCATTTTTCTTTCAGTCCAATCGGCTTGAAATTTAGTACTCGGGTGTTTTTGGGATGGCTAATTACGATTCCGCCCTCAAAAATTAAAGAAATCAAAATTCAAAATGGCGGATCCAATATGGCGGCCATAAATGCAAAAATACACTCAAACCGCATGATATTTGGTACTCGGGGTTTTCGGGGTCATGGATTACGATTCCACCCTCAAAATTTCAACGACAGACGAGCATGAGGTTCACTTGATGGTAGATGATACCTCAGCCACAGAACGTCAGTCAATGATGCGCTGTCGATCTACTTTTTACTTCGAGCATTTGGAAGTACATAGACTGAAACCGAAACGCGCAATGTTCATTACTCGGTTTTTTCATCTATGAACGATGGTTCGTTACCCGGTCGGAATTTCGATATTCCTCTCAGCCGTTTAATGAAAATTAGAAAAATTTGAAAATTAGAGAATTTAGATAGTTGTGGTGTGGTCACCTACCATCAAGTGAATCTTTTTATAAAAAAAGTAGCAACGCGCCCCGACTTCACACGAGTGCAATGTAGATGTACTGTACACAAAACAGCCTATGTTACTCGCTGATAATGTAGCTTTGAATTGGTGAAAGAATTTTCAAAATCGGTCCAGTAGTTTTTGAGTTTATTCATAACATACAAAAATACAAATCTTTCCTCTTTATAATATTAGTATAGAAATATATTGCTATTTGTGCGATTATATTAAAAAAAAATATACACGTTACTACAATGAACTCGAGAAAATGTAGGCGTGTAATGTCGCAGGTCAGTTCGTGATAGAGTACGTGGGTGAGCTGATAGACGAGGAGGAGTTCCAGCGGCGGATGAGGTGGAAGCACGAGGTGCGCGACGAGAACTACTACTTCCTCACGCTGGACAAGGAGCGGATGATAGACGCCGGGCCCAAGGGGAACCTCGCCAGGTATGGCCCAATGTTAGGTTGAGAGCGTCTCGTTGACTGAAGTATCACCATCAACTGAGCCTTTGCTCATCATACATCATACCTTATGCTCAAGTGTACGATGGTTGAATAATACACGCGGACCCAATAGGCGACGAGCATCGACTGCCGAACCAATCACGCTCCACGTCAGCGTGGTTAACGTCATATCGACCAATGAAAAGTGTGCTCACGACTCGTGCCGCTATCTGTACACGGAATGTTCGACCTTGTTTGTAGTTTTTTCCTACCGTAAAGTTTGACCAAATGGAGATACAAATGGTCATACAATGTATTTTAATTTTCCGAACCATTGTACCATGTTATCTACAAGTAAATAATTAATTTTCTTATAAGACGTGTAATGTGTGTGTGGCAGGTTCATGAACCACTCGTGCGACCCCAACTGCGAGACGCAGAAGTGGACGGTGCTGGGCGACGTGCGCGTGGGGCTCTTCGCGCTGCACGACATCCCCGCCGTGAGTGACATTACGTGTACCTGAGGGGGGGTCCCCCGTCAGATTGTGAGACCGCCCCTCCCTAGTGTGACGTCACATATTTTGAAACTTTACGGGTAGAAATGGATATAAAATTAAGTTTTTACTTTTGTTTAGCTTGTTAACACTTAGGACCATATTCTAAGACGTGTCTCAGTTTCTATCTAGTTAAACCATTTCTTCTCTATAGAATTTTGACATATTGACGGGCTTTAGATGTCTAAGATTTTGAAATGTGACGTCACGAAGCTTAGGAAACCTCCCACCCCTTATCACACAATGTCACACTTCGTCCCCCCCTAACGTGTGACGTACTTTATGGTCCCTAATATAAATGTTCTGTCTTACGAAGTCCGTCCGAATGTAGTCAAGCGTAACGTACGTAGGTAGCGACATCTATGATCGGCTATAAGAATCAATACGAAGACGTGTAATCATACGAAGACGTTTCGAAGCGCTGAGTATATATACAACATCTCGACATCAACCACTGGAGCCTTAGGGCCGGCCAGTCAGTGGTTCGACTGGTCGAGGATCCTCCCTTTAGGTTGGAGGAAGACCACACCTCTCTCCACACGTATACGTTGTTTTAGTGTTCGCTCCCGGGATGTATACGTGTACACCTTACAACGTTAGTTAAACGGACTTCGTGAGATATAATATTAATTATACATATATTATTACATTATCTTGTTTAAGACGCAGAGTACACTAATTTTCATTGACATATTGACAATGGTTTTGATTTAATTACCACCGGTGCAAGCTTCAATTGACCATTTTCATGATTTTTTTGTATCAAGGGAATTTGTCTTAATCATGTTTTGAGTTCTACACATTTTTAGAAGGTTTCTTCATCTTTAATTGACGTATATATATGCAACTTCCAGAAGAGCGAGCTGACGTTCAACTACAACCTGGAGTGCGCGGGCATCGACAAGAAGCGCTGCATGTGCGGGGCGCGGCGCTGCTCGGGGTTCATGGGGGCCAAGCCCAAACAGGTGCACTGCCTGCTCACTTTTATATAGCCCATTATGTTAAATATATAGAAAAATGTTAATTAAAAAAAAAAAAAAAAAATAATAATAATTATTGTGCTTCAAGTAACAGCGACAGCGTATCTGTGGCTGAGGTATCGTCTACCATCAGGTGAGACACACGATCGTTTGGCGATGTCTAATATAATAAATGTAAAATGACGGTTGTTCGTGAAAAATATGTTATAAAAAAACTTAATTATTAATTATTTAGGGGGAGGGTTTTTTTTAAATATAGAATAGGAGGAAAACGGGCAGGTGTCTCACGTAATGGTAAGTGATCACCGCCGCCCATAGACATCTGCAACACGAGATGGCATGCAGGTGCGTTGCCGGCCTTTAAGGAATGTGTACGCTCATTTGGTTCGGCTTCGGAAAAAAATCCCGAAATATCACAAGGAGTGGGGGGGGGGGGGTATGGGAATGAGATACGTGTATTTATGTTTCGTGGAACGCATAATTTCTGAACCAAACAGGCGTGTAGTACGTGGCCTTGTATTTAAAGATAGTATTCTAAAAAATCAATATAATTTGTACAACCCCATATCACCAGGGAGTGGTTAAAAAGTTGCTAAAAATCATCACGTGATTAATAGACGACCCCATAATGTTACTTTTTGTATCACCAGGAGGAACCAAAGAAAAGCAAGATGGCTGCCAAACGTACGTACAAGAAGCGCAAGCCCATCGAGCTGTCCCCCAGCACCAGCTATAACAAGCCGAAGCGGGGCCGGCCGCGGCTGCGGGAGCTGACCGACATCGAGAGGGACCTGCTCATCATCACGAGCGCCTCCAACGGCGTCTCCAGCGACTCCGAGAGCAGCCGCCTCAACAGCTTGGACAGTCTCCAGTCGTTGAAAAGAAAGAGAGTCAACTTCGACGACGACAGTCTGCTGTCTCCGAGTACGAAGAAGACAAAAATTGACAGCGAAGGAATCAAAAATAAAGAGGAAATCATGAAGACCGAAGACAAGGACGGTGCAAGTGACAGAACGGATAAGAGTGAAGTTGATTGATAAGTGCCCGATTGAATGGACAGTGGTTTATTGTGCAATGTGACCGCTTGAAGCGGATTGAAATGTGGCTTTTATTCTTTGACTATGTAAAGTTAATTATAAGATTTTGAAATATTGGATAAGCGATCCATGTTACCGATCAGTTGTTATAGAATTTTGTTTTAGGTAGTTTTGCTTTATGTTTGTATAAAATAAAATCGAATAATCATTATCGTATAGTATAATCTGGTTAATTCGTTTTTTGTGCGAAGCCGGGATGGATCACTAGTTATTAATAAATTGTTCAAAATGTGACTGCCAATCTGTAGCGTTAGAATATTTGTAGGAATCGATTTCATTCTAGCCTTCGTTCGTTTTAATTGCTCTCTTCACACGCTCGTATATATAACCGTGAGATTTAAATTTCTTTATATTAGCGATATAAACGAATAAATCGACGGTTCCCAAGAACAATATCGTATCTGTGAAATCGAATCTGAATTATTTGCAGATACGATTTTGTTCTTGGGACCCGTCGAAATAATCGAACATTTTTTGACTATATACGAAAAATATATCAGTTTCTTCGATTTAAAGCTTTTTTTTTTCAATTTACGCAACCAAATCTGTTGTTTCTATTGACACTACTGACTATTTTGACCGTTTAAACTTATTCGAACGAAGCCTAGATTGTATTGTGTGTTGTAGACCTTTGGATAAATCGTGAGCGAAGCCCGCTGTGGATTATGGATTTATGTACATAATATACAAGTTTAACTGTAGTTTATAGCAGGCTAGTTTTATCAAATAAACTTTAAAGACACGTGGTTTCTTATTTATTCCAAATACGCCACCTTATAGATGCCGATCTTCTTCTTCTTCAGGTGCCTCTCCAATCAATGAAGGTTGGCGGTCAGCGACTTAAACTTGTCTCTATCCCGGGCTGTACGGATAGATGCCGATAATGACGTTCTTTTCATGACAGAACAATGACCGCACGAACTTGCGAGAAAGTATTCGTATCTTCAATCTGTCTTAATTGTATGCAATTTCAGATAATCTAAATAAATAAGACGAAGTTAGATTAAGTTACGCCATTTATAACTCAAGAATGCTGCACCGATTTTCATATTTTACTTGTTGGGTGGTCTGTGTCCCGAATAGTAGAATAACTATTAAAATGTCGGACAACATCAAGGAAGAAAAATTATAATAGAAAATTTATCTATACTAATATTATAAAGAGGAAAGGTTTGATTTTTTGTTTGTTTGTATGAATTGAATAGGCTCCGAAACTACTTGGCAGATTTGAAAAATTCTTTCACTGTTGGAAAGCTACATCATTTCTGAGTGACATAGGCTATATTTCATTTTCAAAAAAAATAGGCATCCTTACTAAAATTACGATAACGTAATCCAAGGTGTGAAAAAAATATCAAAAAACTACCTTACATCGCGTGCGCTGCGAAAACTATTGATGATAGAACAAAATGATATACTACATTTTTTTAGAACACACCATTATCTACAAAAAATCAGCGGCAGCATATCTCTAACTATTACAGTCATGTCACCGTTATGTTTACGGCCGGTGCGGCTTCAAGCAGCGCAGCGCAGCGAGCAATGCTGCGAGGGGTAGTATTGTATATACTTTGTCATTTTCTTCAATTTTTGTGGTTTTGTTACGATTTAATACAAAAAATACTTGACCGATTTTAAAAATTCTTTCACCATTAGAAAGCTACATTATCAGCGTGTAACTTATTTTCATCTAAATTGCACCCGTGCGAAGCCGG
The DNA here is from genome assembly GCA_905404175.1 of Anthocharis cardamines. NCBI lineage: Eukaryota > Metazoa > Arthropoda > Insecta > Lepidoptera > Pieridae > Anthocharis > Anthocharis cardamines. The sequence goes on along the minus strand of FR989972.1, from coordinate 370,092 downwards.
GGCGTTTTGCTAGTTTTGAATAAAGTAGGTTCGGAACTCCGCCATCATCCGCCATACATATTTGCTTATTTGTAATAATTCAGTTTCAATTCAAATCGAAGGCGGTACGAAGTTCGCCAGATCCGCTACTTTCTCATACAATAACATTGACATATTAGAATACTTTCTCGCAACTTCTTGCTTGGGCCTTGAATATCAGCTCAATCGTGATTCGGATTGATTTCGATTTCCGATACGATTGCACAGCTAACAGGGATATAGACATCTCGCTCATTTGTGATTTCTTACTCGCACAATTTTTAATCAAACTGACCGACATACGAACGTCTCGCTCGCACATCTACGAAGATAGAGAATCTTAATCATTGCAATGTCATTGAATGAAGTATCTGTTAAATAAAAAGAAAAAATATTTACTCAAATTTATTCACAGAGATGTTTTACAGTATTTATAGTGTGGAATGTTATTTTTGAATTTGTATGAACAACAGAAGGAAACACACTAGATATAGAACTAAAACAACTTTATACACATACTTTAAAACTCTAAACTTTACCAAAAGTTCAACTCGATATCTCTTTTCTATGAAAATATCGGAACACCACCAAATCTGAAAAAAAATAAGCAAGTTATAACTTATATACCAGCAAAAAAACATTAATTTACATGGAAGCATACATTTTTTTTAACTTTTTAGTTTATAGGCGCGCTTGGCACGGTTACCTCAGCAATATTAACCCCAGATAATAATAAAATTTTAACAGCCTTTACCTTGGTTGAAATATGTAAATCCTCCACGGGTAAATCAATCAAAAAACTCATGAGGCAGATATTGGGCAAAGGTACTTACAAGCCCTACAGTCGCAAGTATCATAGAACATGTTTGTATATTGGAGCGAAATAGATATTGCTCGTCTTCTCTACTCTGCAAAAAATATTTCAACATTTCTATTTTGTGTTTAATCTTAGATTACATATAAATAATCAAAGTGTTTAATTTATTTATAATTTGACATTTTTTTATCATAATATACGTTCACAGACAGTAAATAATTTTACTGAAGTACATCAATCAATACTAATAATATACCTAATCTTTGACATCTTAAAACTCCCCAAATTCAGTGTGAGTCTTGTGGTGAGACTCTAGAGGTAGAAATCAAAGTTTTTGGCTGCTATTTTGCGTAAGAGGGTCGGGATAATATGTGTTATGGCGTGATTTTAGTAGGTACCAAATAAACAATTCAAAATAAACAAATTTATGCATTTTCACTGGTAAATAGAGACTATTGTAGGTATCTATATTATAAAATAACCTATGGGAACGCTTTATCAGGATACATAATTTGATAGAAAATTAAAATGCAACAATAATTTAATTATTTTCAAGAAAATATAAAACGTATTATTTTCAGTAATAAGAGACAATTTAAATATTGTATAAAATATTTTTCCCAGAGATAAACTTTATCTAAAAAAATCAACTTCTTACTACTACTTCATCTTTGATTATTATAAATAATCAAAGTTAGACATTATATTGTCAAATGTTCGTAAGTCTAATCACAGTGGTTATTAAAATTCAACAAAACTCGTTATTTTTTCATTTCCTTTGTAAATCTGATTACGTTTTCAATTCTCTCTTTACAGTGTAATCAAAATGATTTATTCAGGGGTTTATTTCACCAACGTAACCAACATAACAGCCGGACAAACCTTTGCCGAAATCAAATTAAATATTTGCTTAAAACAACAGACGTTCAAGACCAATTTCACAAAATTTCAAAACCTTTCTTAGTTTTGTGTTCTTTTTCTACTCAACATATACATAGTTTCCAGGGAGACTTGTCGGGTTCTAAACTGGTATATAAATATGTGGCCATATTTTACATTCACATTACATTACCTATATGATAGCGGGAGTGGGTATCGGTTACATTTTCAACTACGGGGCGTTTCATGTGGAGCGGACATCATAAAAATAATTATTTCTAATTCTATAACATAAGGGCTTGTTATATACTTCTAGACTCTATCGGTAAATTATATAATATTATATGAATAATATAGATTAGTAATAATAAAGTGTTTTTGTTTGTTCTGTGGTCTCTCTGTTTTTATTTTCGTATAAATTCAGTAGATACGATTTGCAAGTATTACCAATATCGGGTAAAGCTAAACAGAAAATTACTTACCCCGGGCGTCAGGATCTTGCGCCTCGGAGTAACATAATATTAATATAATAAACATAATATTATTAGCGCTATACCTACACACACGACATTCATACTCGTATGTACCATAAGAGGTGCGATAATTTGCTTTTTATGGGGACACCTGTCATAAGCACCGGAAAATGTCAAATGACAAGTTTATGTAAGCAGAGGCAGTTTGGGATGTTGTAGGGAATATGACTAGCAAGTAGCAACATGCCCCGGATTATCACGGGTGCAATGTAGATGTTTTATACATAAAAAGGCTATGTTACTCGCTGATAATATAGCTTTCTATTGGTGAAAGAATTTTTAAAATTAGTCGAGTAGTTTTTGAGTTAAATCGTAGTAAACAAACAAATCTTTCTTCCTTATAATCTAAGTATAGGTTACGTACATCTTTAAACAGAATTGTAATGGCGTTTTGGCGTTTGTGCATATGTTCGTAATAACATGAAGGCTTCTCGATCGCAAAGGTGTCTTTGCTAGTTATTGTGTAGTTTTGTTATAGTGTAATTACATATATCAATCGTCCAAAAATAAATAAAATAATATTATACCAAACAAAATGAAATGTTTTTTTGTCTATTCGTTTTAGATAAGATAAGATAAGAAAACATTTATTCAAACATAAAAAAATACAAGTACATGTGCAGTTTGAAATACATATGTTTGAAAAGGTGACAGGCTCAGTTCTATTTCTTAGCCAGCTAGGGCTAAGACACTGGTATTCTGCTCTGTCACCTAAGGCAGAGCAGGTCAAACAAGAAATTAAATAGAGTAAAAAATAAGAAAACTACAAAATAGACAGTGCAAGGCTAAAAACAATCAAACATAAAAAACGAAACTTAGAAAAATTTTACAATTATTTTTTAGTATAACATAATAAGAGTGGTTAATAAGAACAATAGGGGCATGCAGTGAAGAACAAAATAAAAATAAAAATTACATTAAATAAAATAAAAATAAAAAATTTCATTAAAAATGGAAGAAATTGAAGATGAGCATCGATTAAAATAACAATTAGAAGGCATTAAAATAACAAAGATACAGTATTAAAATAAAACTAAACTACTTTTGTTTTACTGTATTCACAGATGCGTTACGGCATTAAGTGAACGACTTTGTGAGTGAAGACTATAAACAGTGAAGATCCCTAGATTTGTTCCGCGCCACACATTTCTCAAAAGAAATCTCCTTTACAATGCAAATTTTACAACAGCCATTTGGACATAAGAAACTTATTTAGAGCTGTGTGCGTTTCAAAGACAGAAACACAGTCTTTGAGACTTTTTTAAAAATGGCAGTGATATACCTAAAAGTGAAAAAAAGCTTTTAATGTAAGACTACAACTATCTGAAAAAAAGTTAATTCTCGATTTCATACGTATAAAACACATTATTAATAATAAATGATTTTAAAAATGATATATAAAACCTTATTAGCGCGTTCAAGTCGCATTGTCACTAAAAAAGTAAAATATACATCCGCGTATTTTTTATTGCAAATTAAAGTTTCGTTGAACGAGTCTTATGGTATTATTTTAACATTCTTGACAAGATCCGAAAAAACGTTTTTCAACAATGAACATGGGGCGGAATATCGAACCACCTTTCATAGGTGGAAAAACCGTGAAGTACATATTGCGCGTTTCGGTTTCAATTTATGGATTTCCGAATGCTGGAAGTAAAAAATAGGTCGACAGCGCATCATTAACTGATGTTCTGTGGCTGGGGTACCTACCATCAAGTGAACCTCATGCTCGTCTGTCGATATCTAACATAAAAAATAAAACAAAAAAATGAGAACTCATTTTCATATTCGTCCAATATATGAATTGTCGATGTGGTCAAACGTAGAGAATAGAATATCTAATAAAATAAGTATGCTCAATATCTAATCATATCATACTCTGTGGGAAACGAATCCGCGACCTGCGAGCATAAACGAACCATTACACCAAAGAAATAAACAATCCTTCAAGGATAATTTAAATAATAAATCGCGTTTTAATCCGGTATACAGTATTTTATTTAAATCCTTCAAGGACTTAGGTATTAAAAGAAGTACTCGAGGGTACTTTGAAATCGTAAAGTGGTTAGAACAAGAAGTAGAATTAAGATTCCCATTGTATGAATAATGCTTGAAGACGTCAAGTATGTTAAGCGTTGACCAAAATAATCCCTCTTCAGAGATTTAGATCGGTTTGGGATATTTCGAGTGTCATAATAAGATGAGGGTTAAGTTTTTTACACCACATTAAGCGAGTGGTCGAGAAAGTATTCGTATCGTCAATCTGTCAGTGACGATACGCAAGTAATACTTTCTTTGCTAGTCCTTCATGCTAGGGCCTTTGATCCAGTGCCGTAGCATAGGTAACTAGCACCCGGTGCGGATCCTATATTTGCCGCCCCCTTATTTTTATAATTGTTTATAAAAAGTTGGGACTTGGTGAAAAGTACTCTTATTGATTAACACTAAACTAAAGAGAAACTCTGTTATTAAAGTAACATACTGACAAAAAGAAATTAAATTTAAAGGAAGTCAGTTTTTTACCGTTACCTGTGAAATGCCGCCCCCGCCAAAGTGTCGCCCGGGGCGGACCGCACCCTCCGCCACCCCCCCCCCCCCCATGCTAAGCCACTGGATCTCATGGTTCTTCCTCTAGTATTGCTCGAAAACACCATGTAGGAAGATAGCTGTAACCTGTTAGGACCGGGCTCGGTTTGGTAGAACACCTACCTTGCGCACTGATGGGCCGCGGGTTCGAATCCCAGCGTGACAACATGTTTATAATTTTCTATAATCATGTCTTAGGCATGAAACGGGTGGGAATATCGAAATTACGACCGTGTAACGTTCATAGATGGAAAAATCATTGCGCGTTTTTGTCAAAGACTATGGATTTCCGAATGCTCGAAGTAAAATGTTGGTCGACAGCGCATCATTGACTGTTGTTATGTGGCTGAGGTATCACCTACCATCCAGTGAACCTCATGCTCTGTCGATATCTAATAAAAAAAGCCTCCCACTTTTTTGTTGTTTTTTACATAATATGACTCCCGGGTGTTGTCTACGCGAGTAAAAATGGTTATGGTTGAGTATTCATATGAAAACATATCATGTTTTAAACCACTGTAACAAAATAGTAATACATATAACAATAATCAATCGCGACCGTCTGTACGCGTGTATTGTTATTGCGTCTAGTACAAAACAAAGATATGTATAATATTTTATCCAAGTATTCTTTTGTTCCTTTGATTACGCTGAAGTTTCACCTTATATTAATATTTTACTAATATTGTAAAGAGGAAAGATTTTTTTGCTTGTTTGTTACGATTTAACTCAAAAACTTCTCGACCGATGTTTAAAATTCTTTCTCCAATAGTTTTTTTTTGTACATTGTACCCCTGCGAAGCCGGGGCGGTCTGGTTACCTATAGAATAAAAATTGGCAAAGTATTTTAAGAGGTAATAATTAGTTAAATTCAGATGTTTTATTTGAGTTTCTTTCTATATTGATTTTGTTGTTACATACTTCTATTCACTGTTTGAATCAGCCGGCCTAGCTTGACAACCGCGACAAAATTTTGTCGACCGTTTTCTGGTGTTTTAATCGATTATCTCTTTATTTCTTCCAGGTCTAACATGACAATTACACTTAAAACTCGACTTTTAATATCAAAAATAGATATATTTGTCGATTGAGATATCTTTTCTATCAAAATTGTCGATGTCGAGATATAATATATCTCCATGTTAGTTGTAGTTACATGTTAGTTTGTCTTCTCTCGTCTGCGACATATCTCGTAGCGGTCATGCTAGGCCGGCTGTATTGTTTGAACCACTGTGGATACTAAAATACATTTTTTAACACCGCAGTTTTAAAATCCAGATTCAAATCCCAGTCAATAACTACTGAGTCATCTCTATGCTGTATTACATGGAGTATACACCTTCTAGTACGAAAATTACTTCAACTATAACAATCGCTAATTTTTTCCAGGGTTTCCTATACCCCAAGACCGTATGACCAAAGCGTCATGTTTGTTTTACAATATTTGTAGTATATCGTATAAATTACGATTGCATAAAAGGTGCAGAGTGAAGGGTGTGGAACAATTTATTGCATTAATTCTACGAGCGAAGAGCAGCTAACACGATATACAAGTTACCGACGGAAGTACCTACCTACCCCTCGACGTGAACATGGAGTCGCTAGTCGAATGCTATTTTACGTCGGAATTGATTTCGACTGCGTCTTCCGCGTAGATATTAGAAGTTATATTTCATTCATAAATGAATTTAAAGCCTCCTACTATCAAATTTTATATTTTTATATGTAAGCCCACATATTCACTTAGCCTCATCAAAAAATCATTTACTTTTAATAACTAGATAATTCTCTAGATAACCCATTATTGATTTAACTATTTGATTTTGTAAGCATAAATAATAAAAGTTACAATTGCATGTATATACTGTATATATATATATAATATATATATATGTACATTGTACATGTATGTGTGTATTTATAATAAAACATAGATTAAGGAATTATTATGTAAGAAATTGTAACTCCACGAATAAGTGTTAATATAAACTTCAAAGAAAATGATCATGATCCGTTATCCGAAACGTAGATCAATTAGCTAGTCACACGGCCCCGGAACAATGTTGCAGGGGAAGTAGGACTAGAAAAATAAAAAAAACTATTATATTAAAATTATTTTACAAACATTATACTGAGCTAATCGCAATTTGCTGTTTTCTGTTTATCTGTTTTCACTTCTATCCTTGAAAACCGTTTATTACCTCAATTTTTTTATTCCTTTTTTTACTAGTTTATATTAATTATATGTTTTCTTAGATAATAAATAAACAAAAGTTAAAAGATATTTTTATGTAATTCAAGTTTTACAAGTAATTCTACTATGTACTATAACTGCACTGGTTAAGTTGCTTTCTACCAAGAAGAGTCGGCATGACATTCCATAGCTGTTATTATTTTTATTTCCACAAACAATAAATAATATATACCTACAATACAATACAAAGAACTATTAAAATACATCCTGTTTCCAGAACATCCAGAATTTTATTTACTTTTTCCAACAGCGTTGTTGACAACAACTTATTGAGACTAAAATTTAGTAAAGTATTTAATACTTTTGTAGTGCAATGTTTTTACTTAAATCTAATAATTTAGCACAAGGGGGTGAAGTAACTAAAAAATGCTAAATCTTCCGACTTGGTTTGCGTTTGATATTGAGATTTGTACCTGAAACAATGTTTATTAAATAAAATATACTCCATAATAATAAATTATGGTAGTCGTTCTTTATTTCTTTTCTGAATTACTTCTTCTGTTTTGTTAGACAAAGGATATCTAAATTATTGATATTTTATAAAAACTTTCAAACAAAAATTTTACTCTTCAGAGGGCCTAGCACAAACAACTTGCGAAAAAGTATTCGAATCGTCCATCTGTCAGTTGTATGAGAAATCATTTGAAATTTCATACAAATGACAGCTCGACGATACGAATACTTTTTCGCAAGTTGTTCGTGCTAGGCCCTCAGTAAAATAATTCTGACGATGGAATATTAACCTTAAATGTAATTACCGTATTTAACTATATTATAAGCTCCACGTAGCAAATTAATGAAGTTTGTCGCCTCCAGGAGACGACATCACTTCCCCCAATATATGGAGGCGCAAACTTTCAAACCGAGGGTCTCAACACATCTATCCACACGTGTTACATATTCAGTGACAATGCGGTCTAACCGTGCCTATGAAGCACTTAAATCAGTGGCGGGACCTCCATACAAGCCCAAAAGCCCGTTTGTCCTATTAATGCAACCATACAAATAAAAAATAATAATTTCTTACATGATTACGTAATTAGATAAGTTATATATAAACGCGTATTACGTTAAAGTTGGTAACCCGGGCTTTTAGGCTTGTATGGACGTCCCGCAACTTCACTTAATACCATTCAAAATATATATACTATGTAGCTACGTTCTGTCAATTCGTCATTGACTTTATTTGTTATATTATTTCTGTCTATAAATATATTAAATGTATCAGAAATCTACTTATCTGTTAAGGGTTTAATCAGGGTAAAATTATATATCTAACTAGTGGACCCCGCAGACGTTGTTCTGACAAAATATTCGCTAAGGCTTCGAAATTATACAATTATTCTTAGATTGGAATATGCCCATTTGCCCACCGCTGTATGTGAAAAAAGATTTTTCCGCTTTTCTGTTGAAATTTTCTTTGCTATAAACATCACGGAGCCCGAGACCTTTCCAACGAATGCAAAACCGTGGAAATCGGTTCGTGCGTTCTGGAGTTATAGCGTCAGGAAGGAAAACCCGACTTATTTTTATAGGTATAGTAGATTATTCAAGGTATCTGTTTTTATTTAAATCATAAAACCCGGGGGAAATTAAGAAAGAGTGGGCTGTCGGAATACAGCGTCTCAGGGGAACATTAAGACCGGTTTTCACTATTGTTATCTTAACAAAGATCTTATTGCTTGTTGCCCAATTTCAAACTGTCAAGAACCATTTAATAGCTTTAATTAATTAATTTCTCTTATTTAGAGTTTGATGGTGTAAATGAGCAAGTTAAACCGTAGTTACATAGTTACAAACATTACAACTAATATAATAGACTAATATTACTAATGGATGTGTGTTGGTCCCAGTAACTTTTAACATAGTACTAAAATACCGTAAGTAAAGAACAAAGTTTGCGAACCTTAAGTTTATTATAACAGCGCTATCGTCGTATAGTTCCTCATATAATATGTTTACATTCACGGCATCCATATCAACATCTTATAGCTATTGATGATCTTCAGGAAATAGAATACCACTGAAAATTAAGTAAAAAATATTGTATTGTGACGTTAATAGAATTCCATATTCCGAAATCATAGTTTACGTATTATAATGTGGAAAGTATCATGTTCATTCAGTGCCCTTTTTGGCGTGACGGACAAACATACAAACACACAGTGCTCTCTTTGTATTACCATAATGAGAGTATTAGCATTGTAAATGAGAAAATACTGTCGGTCACGTTATTACGCTACTATTGACTTAAGAAGACAGTAGAATGGTCTACTATGGGTACTGTAAGCTGCAGGTGGTACAGTTATTACGCTATTCGCTAACTGTTCGTAGCTAAGCTCTACGGCGAGTTAAATCGATTGAATTGAAGACAACGATGAAGGACAGTCTAATATAGCTTAGAGTTTCTCATGAACTATTATATTATTCGACTTTGGATAACTCTCATGGCGCAAGTTAGTGAATACAGAAACGTAATTTACTAGATGTAATGGTAATAAAGTATCCAAATGGTTGTAGTAAGAATAAGAAACTCGTAACTGTTGTCACAAGGATTAGTTATTCTTTTATTTTATTGATTATTCCTATTGGTAACGCATTCTGCTATTGTCCAGTTGTTATGGGTACTCCCATATCCGAACAGCTTATGTCGGAATACTTAAACGCTGATCAACATTAAATTGTACTTAAGACTGTCCCTTCATTTACTTATGTAAAATTGAGAAATAAATACATTTAAAGAAGCCATAACCAGTTCTCTGCGGCTTATAACCATAAGTCTTAAAAACAACTTACGACAATTCCATAGCATACTGAGAACCAATCGTAATACTTGTCTAGCCGTTGTAGTCCCAAACCTCAGTACGTTCACTCCAAACGCAGTAAACGACAGGCAAATCTGCATTATGTTGTATATAAAAGTGTACCATATAAATATATGAACTAGGATATGCTTAGACTGAAAAAAAAATAATTGATAAAGTATGAGTTACGGTGTGGTCTCTCTCAAAGCTACGCGTTTCTATATTACACTACAAAGATATCTACCATCTGCCTTCATTAAGCATACTATAATGTTTGTAGACAAAACCGCGAAGCATATCTAGTTTTACAGTAATAACAAAAAAGTAGACTCAAAGAGGTCAAGGTTTATTTGCGGATTCTGCCAATTAGTGTCAGTTTGGAAGCGAAATGCAATAACTACGCCAATAATAATTAATAGCAGGGCGGGCGGGCGGCGGGCGCGCTCACGTCGAGTATCGAATTTAAATGAACCTTCTGATGGTTCCTCGCGTGGATACGTCAACGATAAATAATTATGAATAATGGAAATGGTGAAATTTTGTATTGCTTGCGGCTTTTCGGTCGGAAAACTTGAGTTGTTTTCTCGGCTCAAGTTATATCACTATGAAATATCGAAATTGGTTCAAAGATTTCGAATAAGAAATAATTTATTTATGAAGAAGTAGGTGAACATGATATGATAGTATCTTTGTTAATTCTTCTAATTTTACCTATATAAAGTATAGAAATGTCGCAAAATAATGTGAAATGTGTCAATCACTGTATATAAAAAGTTATATACAGTGATTGACACATTTCACATTATTTTATATTAGGTATAGTTTCGTTTAGTAACGGTTTATCTTTAAAGGTGCGATATATTATATTCTTACCAAGAGTATACCGACAAACAATAGTCCGCACGCAATTATAAGCATTGTAGCGAAACACATTAATAGTATCTTGCTGTAATGAAACATATTGCTCTTTTTATTTGGGAAGAAGGCGGTCGCTGTGTTTTCTGACGTGACCACTTGCAGCACTCCCCAAACCTATATGAAATTCATATAAATAACTTCCGAATACACTAATATTTATTGTAGTACTCGTATTGTTCTTTCAATAGCCGTCGTAAGATCGTGCATGATAATATAACTCTGTAATCTTTTGGACTTATATATCGAAAAGCTATGCCGATAATATATCTGATATTCTCAATATTATTTATATATTTGCTTCATCATTTGAAAATCCAAAGACAAGCCGAAATATGCACCATACAAAGATGCACCATATAAATAGTAATGATAATTTATTGTAATATACATAATGACTTTGAAAAACTAATTATATCTGGACTAAATTAAGAAAAACAAGATGTAGGAGATATGGACTTCAAGAACATCCATTCACTGGAATAAAATATATGATTTAAGTATAGCTGTTATAAGTTATTATCCACCCCGACTTCGCATGTTTAAAAATCACCTATGGTACTCGATGACAATGTAGCTTTGTTTTGGTGAAATAATTTTTAAAATCGGTCGAGTAGTTTTTGAGTTAAATCGTAACAATCCAATCTTTCCTCTTTATAATATTAACGAAATCACAATTTTTTTTTAGTAGTGATATTTATGTCTATGAAATCACTACTTTTTTTTCAGTAGTTATTTAAGCTTACTAATAAGATGAAGCATATAATAACAGCTGCGGGTCGCAGAGGTATGGACCAGCAACACTTGAAGTTGAATCCGAGCTGGTCCAGCGGTGACCGTCGGTATGGTGGTAGGACTTGCAGCGGCAGGTCGTTCAACTCACTCGGTGGTGGACACCTGCAGAACTTTAGGCTGGAAATATTTTTGTAAATCCACGAATTTGGCTCGCTTTTTCTTATATTACTAGCAACGCACCTCGGCTTCAAACGGGTGCAATGTAGATGTACTATATATACCAACAGCCTATGTTACTCGCTGAAAATGTAGCTATTGGTGAAAGAATTTTCAAAATCGGTCCAGTAGTTTTTGAATTTATTCATAACATACAAATTTTTCCTCTTTATAATATTAGTTATATTATGTTATAATGGAATATTGTCTAAATAATTATTTGATGCGATTCAATAGATCGTATAATGAGAATTAGACCGAGCTATATATACAGTCGAGCATGTGGTTCACTTTATAATAGGTAGGGTCAATGATGCGGTGTCGACCTACTATTTACTTCGACCGGAAGACTTTCTTCGGAAATCAATAGATTGAGACCAAATCGTGCAATCTGCACTACACGGTTTATCTATTTTTTTATTTTTTTTTTATGGAATAGGGATCGAAGGGCTGACATGATGGTAAGCGGTAACCAGCGGCCCTACACATCTGCAACACCAGAGGAATTGCAGGTGAGTTCCCGAATGCCCTAATGCCCACCGGTCGAAATTTCGATATTCTTCCCACCCGTTCATTGCCCGAAGTGACCAAACGTGGCGAAGACATGCTTACAGAAAATTATAAACGTGTCGGCCCGGCGGGATTCGAACCCGCGACCCATCGGAGCGCAAGGTAGGTGTTCTATCAAAAACGCTGGCTGTTTAATAAAATCAAAATTTCATATAACGTTCCAAATAATCTCTGATAAAATAATTGAATTTATATTTTTTAAAATCTAGAATAAGGTTGGTTGGTAGATATAGATATCATCATTGTAACTAAATAATCATTAACAAGTCTTCTCGTCTTTCTATCAACATCTCGGTAGCCATCTATCTTCAGCTACCAAAAATAGAATATGCTATAGTTATAATATAATAATAGAGCAAGTTTCTATTGTAGTTTAACTTATTTATAGTTAAGTATTTAATAAATCCTTACGCCTGTAGTTTCTTACATATGGAAGACATGCCAACAAAAATGTATATTTATAATTATGTCTTAACTTTCCACTATTTAATGTTTATACATTTATAGAACCCTTCATATTATATATAATATTTAAATAATATTGCTTTTATTGCGGATAATATGCTGTGTTTTTGTCTTCGAGCTCAAATGTCAGGAAGACACACTGTCAGATAATTGTGTGTCATAGATATAAATCAACCATAGATTTACTAATACAGAAGAGTGACCTGTTAAGATCTGCCTTCACGACAGGTGTGCCAGATTCCCGTTTCATGATTCGATTCAGGAGGCCTATTACGAAAATCGAACGCCGAAGTTTCGGGCCGAAACGAAAGAACAACGAACTTCGTATTCAAACCTATTACCAAAGCAGTTCGAATCCGAATAGTACGGACGGACTTCGTTTCGTAACCATAGACATGAAGATATTGCAAAAAGGTGATTTGAGTGTACATCCTTATATTTCCGATAAAAACGTGCGAAAACCGATAACAAATAAGAATCTTATAAAAAGGCTTTTCGTCATGAAAACTTGTAATTAAATAGTGGAATTGCATTATATAACTGTTATGCTATCTTTTTAAAAACGAATTCTATTTTATTGCAAGAAAATAATATTTTTATTAAAAGTTTGACGGAACATATGTCATTTATTACATTCTATCTTTACCTAATCTGTGGTTAGTTCACAATTGTTTCGCGGGTTTTTGTAAACTAATTTAAAGATTTGAAGTTTTTAGTGAGTAAAGTTATAAGTATTATTTAATTATTTGTAGGGAACAAAAAAAAAACTATTATATATTATTAAATATAAATATTATTATATATATTTTATATACCTACTAATAAATGAATGTTCTACATAATTAGGACTTAAATATTGAGTTCTTATAAGAAATGTGATAAAGTTGGAAACCTTAATAATATAACTTACCTTGATAGAAAGATCAATTCCTCTGGCATTTTTGTTGGGAGGCATAATTGGTTTTATCTCTTCGCACAGATTTTCAAATATAATAAAGTTCGACTAAGGTGATATTTTAGAACAAATTCCTCATCGGGAATTTGCTTATTTAAAAAATATTGTCGAAGCCTAAGTCGTTCTTTGGCTCTTTTATGATTTTCTTCGTACAACAAAAAACGTGCCATTTTAGAATAAAAATAAATAATGTTTATATTAAACGAAAGCTACAAGTCTGTCGTAAAAAGTGAGGTTATTGTTACGATTACAATAATGTCAAACAACGAAAAAGTAATCGTCAAGTGAACTTGGTAATAAGGTAAACGAAAGGCAAAATGTCTAATCGCGAACTTCGCATCGATCGTCGGATCCGAAACACTTTCGTAATAGGAAAATGTACGTTCCGTCAAACGAAACTTCGTATTTCGATTTTGGTAATGGCCCTACAGTTTCGCACGAATGCGATCTATAAAAAGCTTAAAAGTTAAGATATCGTTCAAATTTAATATTTTATGTTTTCGACGTTATCGACGTATGGGAGAAATTTTGTAAGTATCGTCACGTTTTTCGGTTACGCGCCATGTTGCTTTTTTTATCAAAGTTTAGTATAGTGACGTAAAGAATATAATGTAATATATTATAATTATAACAACAATATATTAGTTTTGAAGTTTGGTTTGAAATAAGAATAACAATATATTAATTTGAAAGTGATACAATCTTTTTTCTTAAGGCTTAAGCCTTATCTACCCCATTTTCGTGAAGTTGCAAATAGTACAAAAATGATATGTCGTAAAGAAGTTTCACTTCTTACCTGTGTACTCTGGTACACACACACAATTTTTGTTATAAAAAAGCCAAAATAATGTTAAAACTGCGTTATCCTCGTAAGTAATTAAATCAACTTGATTTAAAAGATGCAGTTCTATCGAACAAATGTACTTTCAAAAGTACAATATAGTGCCCTAGTTCATGAGAATTGAAAGGTCTGAAATACTAGTACATATTGTACTTTATGAAATACGATAGGACTTACGAATTTGTAATTGTTATATAATAATAGTTTCTGAGGTTAACTTAATGGATGGTTCCTTACGTTGACTTTATCATGTAAATAGCTTATTATAATAAGGGTCGCGTTTCAAAGACATTTACTTCAGTAGGGACACTGGGACCTGGGTACTAAGATATCGAATACTCAAGAGGAAGGTGATACTGTGTACAGCGGCTCTCGACCTAGATGGGGCCTTAGGGTTGCCAACTTCTTGAATTTAACACACTATTAAAAATTTAATTTTGTTTAAACCGTTTTATCGTCTAAAATAATACATGTACATACGCAACCACTTTCAATCTAAAGGGCTTTATATATCTGATCGGGTCAGATCCTGTGAATATATTGCTTTTAATGACACTAAAGTCAGAAATGTAATTGACATGGTTCCAATATAAAAAATATCGAACAAATCATCAATGATTGACACACAAATATTAATTAAATTTTAAGTGCGTATGACCTAATTACAGTTTAGTTACACGTCATACATTAAATAGACAAATTATAGTCAGGCCAAGTCAGGTTAAGACATTGCTTAGTTATAAAGTTATGACAATGGTTATAATGTCGCTGTCATACAATAATTGAAAAAAAACTGAATATTGATTGGCTGACATCCCTATATTTCTTGTGAAGTATCAAGAAATACCTTAGTTTTAGACGGATATCATTAATATTCCCAAACTGTAATACCTTTATGCTTCATACATGGAAAAACCGTAAAGTGCACATTGCGCGTTTCGGTTTCAGTCTATGGATTTCCGAATGCTCGAAGTAAAAATTAGGTCGACAGCGCATCATTGACTGATTTTCTGTGGCTGAGGTATCACCTACCATTAAGTGAACCACATGCTCGTCTGTCGATATATGACATAAAAAAAGCAATGTAGCTGGTGAAACCTTATGCATAGTAGTCAGTCAGTCTACAAAATATTCAATTTATAATTTGCATGAGTGAATTATATTTCAAATTGCCAGCCCTACGGCGCCTGGCGCTGCGCGCAGACCACCGCTATTGTTTCCTTTTACTATTACATTATATTCATTCACTATACTGCTCTTATTCGTAATATACTTTATATATATTTATGGATAAAGCCAATATATTGTATGCATCCTATTTGAAACAGAATTGAGATGCTCTCAGACTTATAGACATTTCACTTTTATCTTTGTAGTCTGTTTTGTTTAATGAAGATTGGGAGATAACTTTGACGGGCTCGTTGGCGCGTTCGGTAAAACACCTGCCGTGCGCATCGATGGGTCGTGGGTTCGAATCCCACCGGGAACACATGTTTATAATTTTCTGTAAGCATGTTTTCCCCACGTCTGGTAACTTTGGGCATTGATCGGGTGGGAGGAATATCGAAATTCCGACCGGGTAACGAACCACCATAGATGGAAAAACCGTGAAGTGCACATTGCGCGTTTCGGTTTCAGTCTATGGATTTCCGAATGCTCGAAGTAAAAATTAGGTCAACAGCGCATCATTGACTGATGTTCTGTGGCTGGGGTATCACCTACCACCAAGTGAACCACATGGTCGTCTGTCGATATCTGACATAAAAAAAATAAAAAAAAAACTTCTAGTATTTTGACAATTGTAGATTGCTTGAAGTTTTCTCTTCACCGTATCATACATCAGAAATATCTGTATTATTGGCTGGGGTAGGACATAATATTATTATACATAGGTTGATTCAATCTACATTAATAAATATCAATGTAAGTAATAAGTAAGTATGTTTGTCCTCTGTGCACTGCTAAACTATTCATCCGATTATGAATAAACTTTGATGGTTTGTTCTGCATGTGCCCGCGAAATTTCCTGGCAAATCAAAAAAAAAATTTTACTTTACGTCGCATTGTAAATTATTGCGGGTGCAGCTATCTATTATTTGTTATATTTTGAAATGTTTGTTTATTACACAACCCTATAATTATTACACTATTGACTTCTTGTCGGCTTTTATCGATAGAAGCAACATTTCAGTATCATTTATTAAAATATATCAAGTAATTTTCAGTAAAACAGACCAAATTGTTTGCTTAGAAATAGTTAATTATCCAATTTCTTCATGTAAATTAATTTTCTATTTTTACACGCCTCCGTGGCTCAGTAGTAAATGAAATCCCGGGGAAACAAGATTTAAAGAAGAAATGTTCGGTCAGGCAGGGCACAGAAGACTGATTACCTACTTGCCTGTAAAGAAATATTATCAGTGAAACAATCATAAATCTGTCTACCCCATGCCCCACTAGAGGACTCGGGAATTCACCAAAACATTAAAATAGATGGGAAAATACAGAGTTCGTTAAACTCGTCTGAGGTGATATAAAGTGTCAAACATCTTCTTCTTCTAAATAAACCAGCGCACTGCATACTTCACGAGTTAGATGCCATTGTTTTATACTTGGACCCATATACATACCATTGTCACAGTTGAGAAAGTTGGGACAATAGTTTTAGTTGCTGTATTCGGAAAATCATCATCAATCAAATGCTGTCGTCAAAAAGTATAATTTTGTACTTCGTGGCTTTTCCATCTATGAATGATGGTTACCGGGAGTGAATTTAGATACTCTTCTGAATGCTTGAAGAAACGTAAGCACAATTATACAGAAAATTATAAAAAAACAGTCTCGGTGGAACTCAAACCTGCTACCCATTAAAATGCAAGGCGCACCTCTTTTCAAGTCTATCAATATTACTCGCTCAATTATAATGTCTTACCTTATTGAAAATTTTCACAATAAACTGATTTTATATGTTATATTACGCGACGACGGACGCATACAGCTCTTACACTATTGAATGAATTATTAGCATTTGATACGGATGTTGATTTGTTTTTTGTTAACAAACTTTAAGAAACTATGTTATAGTTTTCTTAATTCTTTGTCTAAATTGTAAAATGTAAGATCGGTTAAGTAAGTAGTTAAAATTTTTGTACGTCTTGGCTCATAGGCTGTAAGTACAATTATTGTAAAATGATGATGATAAATAAATAAATAAATTACGTTCTATAATAACATAGGTAAAGTAGGTAGGTACGTTTCGGATCACTATAACATTGGGCTGTTCATATCAAGAATATAATATAGGTCAGACGAATGCACCACAGATCTTTTAGAATAAAAACGTATCTAGTAGGTTTTGCCTTTATGTTTTCAATTTTATTATTGTGAAAGCATAATGCCCGTATTATATTTATAAAATATAGAGCGGCATTAATAACATGATATAATCAGTTTGTTTGGAAACAAATAATTCTTAAACGGCATGACATTAAGTAGCTATAATTCTTATTTGTTATGTGACAACAAATAAGATGATGATAAACACGTATCGCTAATCAACTGATATGCAATATGGACTAGACCAGGACTAGTGGTAAATATTTTTTTTTTTTTTTTTTTTTTATAATATAGGGGGCAAACGAGTCTGCGGCTCACCTGATGGAAAGTGAACACCGCCGCCCATGAACATCTGCAACACCAGAGGACTTGCAGTTGCGTTGCCGGCCTTTAAGGTAGGAATAGGCTCTCTTCTTGAAGGTCCCCAAGTCGTACCGGTTCGGAAAAATCGCTGGCGACAACTCATTCCACAAAAGCGTAGTGCGTGGAAGAAAATTGCGCATAAAGCGCACAGTGCTAGACTTCCAAGCGTCAAGATGGTACGGGTGGAACTTTGAGTTTTGTCGCGAGGTGCGGTGGTGAAAATTAGCGGCTGGGATTAATCCGAACAATTCCTCTGAGCACTCACCATGATAGATACGATAGAAGATGCAGAGTGATCCGACATCTCTACGTAGCGCCAAAGGGTCAAGCCGATCGGAGAGAGCCTGGTCGTCGACGATTCGAGCCGCTCTACGTTGAATGCGGTCAAAAGGAAGGAGCTGGTATTGGGGAGCTCCCGCCCAAAGATGAGAGCAGTATTCCATGTGGGGCCGAACTTGTGCCTTATACAGTTGTAGGCAATGGCCCGCTGTGAAATACCGTCTCGCTCTATTGAGCACACCAAGCTTTTTTGAGGCCAATTTGGCCTTCCCTTCCAGATGACCGCGAAACTGAACGTCGCTCGATATGTCGATACCGAGAATTCCGATACTGGCTGTGGCTGATAAGTGAGTGCCCTCAAATTGAGGAGAAACGACAAAGGGATTCTTTTTAGTGGTAAACGCGCAAACCTGTGTCTTTTTAGGGTTAAATTGGACTAGATTAAGTCGACCCCAGTCCGAAACTTTGGATAAAGAAGTCTCGACTTCAGACACAAGTTTGTTCCGGAACTCGTCGACGTGTTCTCGAGAAATATTTGCACGGCCGGAGTATGAGGCATCTCCAGTACTGTCATCCGCATAGCAATGAATGCCACTGATTTGCAGCATATCATTGATATGCAGAAGAAACAGAGTAGGAGATAGCACACAGCCTTGTGGAACACCAGCATTCACAGGTTTTGGGTCCGAGCATGCACCGTCGACAACGACCTTAATGCTACGGTCCTCAAGAAAGCTGGCTATCCAATTGCACAATTTCTCGGGAAGCCCATAAGAAGGAAGCTTCGAAAGAAGCGCCTTGTGCCACACGCGATCAAAGGCCTTCGCTATATCCAAACTGACAGCCAACGCCTCCCCCTTGGTCTCGATTGCCTCAGCCCATTTGTGCGTTAAGTAGACTAGAAGATCACCAGCCGAGCGACCCCGACGGAAACCGTACTGGTGGTCGCTTAACAGCTGGTGCTCCTCTAAGTACCGCAAGAGCTGGCAGTTGATAATGGATTCCATTATCTTGGAGAACAAGGAAGTTATAGCTATAGGTCTGTAGTTGGATGGGTCTGAGCGGTCGCCTTTTTTCGGGATTGGGTGCACTTTAGCTGTCTTCCAGGAGTTCGGGACGACGCCTAATGAATAGGAGTGCCGGAAAAGACGCGTTAGAACCGGAGCCAACTCAGGAGCACATGAGCGCAATACGATCGGAGGGATGCCATCGGGCCCACCCGACTTATGGACGTCCAAAGAAAGAAGTGCTTTTCGCACTGAGCTCTGATGAAATTGTATGTCTAGCATAGAGCTATCACACCGCGGGATGGTCGGCGGTGGCTTTCCCCGGTCGTCCAAAGTCGAGTTGGACGCAAAGAGTGTGCCCAGAAGATCGGCCTTCTCTTTTGCGGCATGGGCCAGCGATTCATCTCTCCCGTGCAGGGTTGGAAGAGAGGGCTGACAGAAATTCCCTAAGACAGCCTTAGCGAGAGACCAGAACGCACGAGTTCCCGAAGGAAGGCGCACCAATCTCTCGCCAATTCTGCCAATGTGCTCAGACTTTGCCTTGGCAATAGCTCTTTTGAAGGCCCTTGAAGCAGAAATAGTGATTACTTCTAGGAAAACACTTAATAAAACGGACTTTATGATATGATACAAAAAGTATCTTTGCAATAAGTAGGTGATAAAATTTTGAAAAAACGTTTTTTAAAATACTCGTCAATATTTAATATCGTGCAACTGCAAGCCTTTTGGTGTTACCGATGTCTATGGGCTTACCAGCACGTTTGCCTCTTATTCTAATATGTTTGAAATAAGACACATTTTTTATAATATAGAATGTAGGCTCTAGTTCTGTGTTTAAAAATTGCTGGTGAAACAATGATTTAACAGAGTCAGAGACAAAGTTGTTGAAAAATAAATGATGAAATGAAATATAACTTTATTGCACACCACAAAAAATCAGATATACTTAATATGAATATAAATAATATAAAAAGCAATAGGCTTAAAAGCGATTTCTTCCAGGCAACCTGTACTGGCTAAACTGAGATAAATTTAGATGATAAGCTAACAGTAGGTATGATATGATAATGATATTGATAGTTTAAAATCTATGTGGTTATCTCTAGATCCACGCATTTCATCAATGAAATTATTTACTCTACATGTGCTTACGAATAGCTACATAGGAATATTGTTCATAATATGACCAAGATGATGATGTATGTACATATAAATTCTGCATTATTATGTATATTCTGGTTTATTATTCCTACAGTATTGAATTGAATTGTGCATCGGAAATAGGATATCGACCGGAAACAGGTCGGCATACCGCTGGCATCAATATTGCACGAGCTTGGAGCGGCGAGCGTGGAGCGTGGAGCGGCAACATTGATCTCCGTACACTTGAGCGGCCGATGACTTGATTAATTTTGCCAGTCACTGTATATTTTCAATTTTATTAATTACTCATGGTGTTGTTTGATCTTTCACTTAATTTGTGTTTGTAGAGCAACTTTGCTCCGTATAACAAGTTGTTTTACTTATCGAGCTTGAATGAATGAATAAACGATATTTATGCTATATTTATACGTCTTTCACAAAGTTATTTGTACTCTTTGAATAATATTATTAATTAGTTTTTTTATTTATATGTGTGATAAGAAAAAGACCACCCTTTTGTTCTTTAAACAACATTTATCTGGTAAATTTTTGAAATTTGGAATTATTTTTTTTGCACAAATAGTATAAAAATAGAAACATATTTAAGAGGCTTAAATATTTAAATAAAATACTTTTATACCTTATTAAAACGCGATTTATTATTTATATTATTTATGCCGACGTTTCGGATGCTTTTCAGCAACCTGCAGACTCAGGCATAAATATATCAAAGTACAATATGCCGTCTTATCATTTCAAGCGATCGCTTGCGATCTTCTAGGCAACCCTGAACAAAAATTGTAAACGAGAATCAAGCAGTGCGTACATACAATATACATTTATTCACTCAATGCTTTATTAAGAGCTTTATTTAATGTGTGAAAGGGTAATAAAATGGAAAGTATGGGATTAGGAATTGTATCCTGCGACTTAACAAAGCTATTGTTCCGGATATCCCAGTGGGTTCAGAAGTAATAAACGTATACATGTCTGATATAGGATAGAACGTTTATTAATAAGGAAAAATAGTGAAATCTTTTTTCAGATACGACTTAAGGCCTTCAACGAGCCTACTCATTTCTTACAGGTTGGAAACGCACCTGTCAGTCATCTGGTCTTGCAGATGTTTAACAGATATGAGTACCTTATTACCATAAGGTACTATCAGGTGAGCTGACAGCTCGTTTGCCGACCATTACTCAAAAAAAAATTGGTTCAGTCTCTTGCCGGCCTAGCATGACAACCGCGACAAAATGTTGTCTACCGTTTTCTCGTGTTTTAATCGATTATTATCTCTTTATTTCTTCCGGTTCTAACATGACAATTATACATAAAACTCGACTTTTAATATCAAAAATAGATATGTTTTCTATCAAAATTGTCGAGATATTTTACATCTTAGTTTGTCTTCTCTCGTCCGCGACATATCTCATGGCGGTCATCCTAGGCCGGCAGTTGAGCTGATAGCTCGTTTGTTACCCAAAATTGGTTCTTATTGCTTTCTTATGCTGATTGAAGATTCAGTCTCTTGAACTCCCTCCAGCGTTGTTGGGAATAAAAAGTGGATTTAAAAAAAAAGTTTTTCTTTTATTTTCAAATATGGAAAACGTTATTGCACCACAGCTTAAATATGTGCATCGCGTCCGACGCTGCGCTGAAATCTAAAGCTCGGAGTCGCTATTCGGTGCCGCAGTCGGTACTGAGGCTCTCAGGAGAACACACGTTTCAGATTATTGTCTTTAAAAAAAAACACGTGTTGATCCTCTTGAACTGAAGTGTGTGGAAACTGATTGTGGATTTTAATGTGTGGTTTACCGGGAAATAATTAAAGTAAGTTATTATTTTAATTTATTATTCGTAGTATAAAGAAAGTTCTTTTGAACAGCGTCTTAATGAATATTATTTTCTATACACTAATATAAAAGAGTATAAACTCTCTAAAGTATAAATCTTTTTTGAAAGGCAATCACGGTGGATATTAAAAAACATATTATGGTGATATTAAGCGTATTTGTAAGGCAAATTCCTGCTGTTTATACACTTGTATTGAACTTCAAACAGAATTGAAATATAATCTCAAATGATCGCTGTACTTGTTATTTATTTTATTAAAAATCTAAGGAAAATAAAATATTGATCTACCTATCGAGTGTCTATTTTGTCTCTATTTGGGCCTAAAGGCCTCGACTTCGTTTGCATATATTTCGAATACTGTATAATTTTAAAAATGATGACTGTCTCCCTACTCTCGACTCTAACTCTTAAGGTAAAAGAGAATTTAAATAAAATACTGTATACCGGATTAAAACGCGATTTATTGTTTATATTGTTTAAATTATTTATCCCGACGTTTCGGATGCTTTTCAGCAACCGTGGTCGCGGGAGACTGTCTCATCTCAAGTTCAGGTGATGTATCGATGAAGTTAGTAAATTAGTTAGTATTAGTACCCCGCGCGATGACATTCGCGCCAAATTTTTATATATCTAAAGCGGCTTTAATAGAAAAAGTAGGATAAAAAGTGTCTATATAAAAGAAATAGTTCTACTACTAGATAGAGGAATATTCTTGGGACACATCACTTTCACGTTGAGCACCTTTTAGACAGCACACGCCCATAAAGCCAAAATAGTATATGTTTTAAACTTGATTAACAAAACTTACGTACCTACAAAAAAAACTAAAATAATAACGAATTAAATGAACCCTTAATATTTCTAAGATAGGCTACACTATAGCTATACTGAAAGATTTTTATATCGTTCGGTTGTTTGAAATATATAATAAATATCTACTTATTTATTACATTAGTGTACATATACAGTATACACTAAAGGTAAATGACAAATAGTGTTTACGTTACTAACACTATTTTATTGAACTGTAAACGGACGCGAGGGATTTAGTTTTTTTGAGTTAAATTGAGTTAGCAATTTGCTAGCTCAAAAATAACAAGCGTTCGCTTTGACCGGAATTTGAAACTAATTTAAACTTGTAATTATACACCTGTAGGCTGTTACTCTGTCACGAAGTTAATTTTAAACTCAGTTCAAACCAAAATTCAAGAACCGCTAATGGACGATATACCAACGTATTATATACATAAAAATAGGTTTTTTTTTTATAATATAGGGGGCAAACGAGCCTGCGGCTCACCTGATGGAAAGTGAACACCGCCGCCCATGAACATCTGCAACACCAGAGGAC
Organism: Anthocharis cardamines; assembly: GCA_905404175.1. Lineage (NCBI taxonomy): Eukaryota > Metazoa > Arthropoda > Insecta > Lepidoptera > Pieridae > Anthocharis > Anthocharis cardamines. Next base: position 346,171 of record FR989972.1, on the reverse strand, counting down.
TTGCAGATGCGTTGCCGGCCTTTAAATTTTTTATAAATTAAATTAAATTAAAAGGTATTATTACTCCGAGCTATTACTCATTTAATTAAGTTATTAATTATGAACGGGTAATTAGTTAATGTCTTTAATATCAACACCGTGTACGCAAGCATCGAGAGTAGGACATAATGGCGTATAAAAGCCTTTTGTGAAGGAAATATTAATGTCTAAACAATGTTTACTAAAGCGTAGATAGTAAACGTTAAGGTGGTATGTTTGGAGTCTACACACTGCACACTAATAAGTTTATTACCTGTGGTAATTACTGTGTAATATATGAATAAAGATAAATAAAACTGGTAAAGTGTGAGTTGCATTTTTATACTGAGAGTTCCGTATCTACTACCACCCAAATTATATACAACCAGCGATCCGCCCCGGCTTTTCACGGGTGCAATGTATATCTTCACAAAAAAAATATATACCTAAATCCAAAAATGGAAATCTTTCCTCTTTATCTATACATATAATAAAAGAGTAGGATCGAAATTACGCTTCACTAAATATTTTTACCAGAAATTAAGAGGGGTGATAATAGAAGGGTAGCAGAATGCATAAATGCAATTTTTAAGATTCTTGTAATATAATATAGTAATAAGTATGGATATATAAAAGTATATATATTATTATATTGATTTTCTAAATATTTCACTAATATTAAGACCCTAACGATCGAATTCTCGAACGCTAATCAACATTGAGGTGTACTAAAAAGTATCTCTAACTTTTTCATTACGAAGGTAAAATGAAAGATAGAAACATTTTAAGAAGCCCTCCAATTTTGATTATCGTTTCAGGAGTTTCCGCGGTAAGAAACTCAACAATTACTTGGTCGTTTCCTTTAGAATTTATACTACAATTAGACTAAGTTTGTCCGTTCATCCGTATGTAAACATTTACGATTCTTAATTTTCTAATAAAACTTATAAAATCCACTAAATTTTGTAGAACATCTAATATATTTTTACGATCCAAAAGGTCGAATACATAGACTTTCAAATTGAGTCACGTTTATTGTTACGGACGGATGGACCCTAAAAATGGAGACCATAATTACGCTGGTATTTTTTATCGTTTCAAGCAAATTAAATAAACTAACTCGAATTAATCTCGATTATCTTCTTTAGTTAATCCTGTGTTATAAAACAGTGAGGCCTCGGCAAGTGTTAATTAAATAATAAGTCATAGTTTGCCTCATAATATAATTATTAGTTTCCTTAATATATATATATATCTTATAAATATGTCTTTAAAGTTTAATATAAACAAAGAGAAAAATAATCATTACTCGAACGGATATCGCCATCGAACCTAGTATATACATCCAGATGCTCTCAAGACTGTTCTTGCGCTCAAGTTGTAATATATCATGCCGCAAAAACAAGGTCAGAGTGGACTGAAGTCGTGGAGACGTGACCGGAAGTCGCACATCAATCATAGCTTAATCGACGCCAGAGCTCGCTCACACCAGCACACTTCACGCTACGATGTCCTAATATCCCATAGAATCGTTTTCACATCACAAAAATTACCTTCGCTTCTTAACTCTATCTTCATAACTTTTAGTTGTTAGGCTATAGTAAGGCTGTGTAAAACTAGCAACGCGCCCCGGCTTCACACGGGCGCAATGTAGATGTACTATACACAAAATAGCCTATGTTACTCACTGAAAATGTAGCTTTCTATTGGTGAAAGATTTTATAAATCGGTCCAATAGTTTTTGGGTTTATTCGTAATACACAAAAATTCAAAAATACAAATCATTCCTGTTTATAATATTAGTTTAGAAGTATAGATAGTAAATAGTATAGTATAGATATAGACAAAATCGTGTTAGTTACACCATTTATAACTCAAGAACGGCTGCTCCAATTTAAATCTCTTAAAAATAACTATTTAAATATCGGAAAAATTCACTAAAGGAATTTTATACAAAAAAATAATTTTAAAATAAATTACGTTCTAAACTCCGCAATTTACAGTGCACGTAACGTACTATTATAGTTTTTGTGTAAAAACGATGACCACTCCAAATCTATACAATAAAAGTGGGAAAATAGTATATTATAATCTAGAAATATATGTTTATTTTTGAAGCTAATACTCTGGCAGGACAACCAACGTCCTAGCGGACCCGACAGACAGTGTATTATATAAATAAAAAGTGGCGTATCAGCCACTTGTCAGAGGTACACACAATAATATATCTTTCGTGAACTTCTGAGACCTATCTGACTATTCACAATTTTTACAGGAGGAACAATAAACTGATTTATTTAGTTTGCGTGAAGTGCATCGAAATATAGGACGACCATATTAGGAGATGTCAGAAGTTCACGGACGATATATTCTGTATTGTTTTATTTAAGTTAAATATTTTTAGAAGTAGCAACATTTTTGATGTGGGGTGTTTTCATATTCAAGAGAAGTACTAGAGTTTGGTGTTACTTTAGAACCTCAGGCAGAAAACTGCGTCTTGGTATTCTTCCCAGAGCTTGATATAAAATTTATGGTGATGGAAATAAGGTGTGTACTCTCTAGTGTTCGACATTAAATGTAATTAATATAAAGAGCAGCTTAACATCTTATTGTATCTTTATTATTAACATTCGCTTCAGGTATATTTCATATTACTTTATCATTTAGCCAGTTATGTTTAATATTGAAGTGGTTAGACATTTTAATACGCATTAAGTTGTACTTAAAATAATTGATGTTCCTGACATTAACTTAGGTAAAATTAAAGATAGATGAGAACAGTCCTCAATTTTAATAATCGTTTCAATATTCCCCGGTTAATCTTATAATGGAGAAGCTACTCTTAGAACAAGCTAATGTATCTAATTAATTTGATTGACTGAATTAACCCTTTATTGGTCCCTTGATAGATGTTTTACATCTCAGTAATGGAATACATAATGTATGATGTTTATTTGGGTAATTTTAATTTGTAAGTCTTACTTTTCTCATGTACGCGAATACTATTTGCTTTGTTTTACTGCCCACAAAGTGATCGCATTATGTGATTGAGTCATAGATATTTTTTTAAATTAAAGTTTCTGTGTATATTATGAGTGTAGTTTTTAGATTTATAGACGGAAGTGGTAGTACGTAACTAATACGTAATTATATGCGTGTAAGTGCTATAAAGATTAAAGAGTTATGAAATGAAAGAGCATGTTTTATAACGCGAAAGGTAATAATTACATAGTTTTCATAGTAATGAATGAAATGTATCCTCTATTACTCTCTTTTAATATTTCCTTCTATAATAGTTTAAATGAAACTGATGTGAACTGCGTTGCACGTTTCGGTTTAGACCGTCTATGGATTTCCGAATGCTGGAAGTAAAAACTAAAAAGTAGGTCGACAGCGCATCATTAACTAATGTTCTGTGACTGAGGTGATCAAGTGAATATCATGCTCGTCTATCGATATCCAGCATAAAAATACCCATTAATTCTGAATAGCGCGATTGTTCCTATAACCAAACTAAGGATTGATATACATATGTTATGTCATTAATAATAACTTTATTATTCAAACTTTGTTTTGTTACAAATAGTGACAAACAAACCTATTAGTACGAATCAGGATTGTTATTATGTAGCAAGAGGTACGGTGTGCTCTCCCACAATAGATGTAAGTCTCGTAGCGGTTCGTAGCACTCGTAGCGTCACGTAGCTGTCGTAGAGGTGCTGACTCAAGCTCCATTAATCATCTTACATCGCAATCTACTAATATTCTTAATACAAGAATAATATCTTTTGTCTATTTTTTAGCATCTTATAATATAATATGTATAACACTGTTTTAGTTACTGTCTGTTAACAACTAAACAAAAAGAAAGACTTTTCTAGCCTTAAATTTTAAGAGAATTCATTGTTATTAAAGAAAATTCGTACCATGTATGATAGCGTTATCTTATGGAGATCTTTCTTTTGATTTGATATTTAACATTAATTCCTACAGTTATTTACACTAAATTGCGACCCTACGGGGTAGTGTTATAATACAAAAAATATTTTTACTCTAAATCAACTGATTTACAGTATGAATATTCTTTCCACTGAGAAAGACTTTGAAAATCTAAGTATACAGTGTTAGCCTGTAATATTAGGTCGATTCGATTAGGGTGGAATTGTTTCCGAACACCGGAAATCCATTACCGTGTTACTGCCGTGCTGTCGTTCAGGATTCGCACACATATAAAATACCGGGTTTTCTTTTCATTCTCGACCGATATCTTTTTAAATATTCATTTTTGTCTCATTTTTCATACAAAATCGTAAATTGTTGTGAACACATAAATGGAGGAATAAAACGATTTGATTTGCGTATGGACACCACGGCCTAGATAATACATGGGAAATTATAAGACAAGCCAGAAAATTATTTATTGGCCACGTGATCAAACTTCTAATTTTATAACTAAGCAATGGGAAAATTACATAGCTTCTAATAAACTAATTCATCTTTTTTACGCCATCTAAAAAAGACTACCACCTAGGTTAGGTTATATTGGTATGGTGACCACCGCGCACGCATCTCACCGTGGCAGCGGCCGACGAGTGCCAGAACCGAATCCTTCTTATTTTACTTGGCATCATGCTGAGTTGTATTTAGAGTGGATTACGTAGAAGATAACTAGTGGCTAAGATACATAGTATTATTTAGTTGCTCGTTAATTGTGGCTGACTTAGTAATTTAGAAGGCAACATAAATTTTTAGAGGCGAATAATGCTATTAATAAGAAGCCTTTTAAATTAGCACCCATAATACATAGGCTACTGTTGATCTCGGGAAAATCTACTTTTCAACTCAGTTTTATAAACATCCCTTTATAATGTTAAACTTAGATGATGTTAAATATATGTATCAATCAGTACAATATGTAGGTGGTAAATTGTGACTTTTTGTAACCAACGTTACACGCAGTTCGGACAATATTCTGTTGTTTTACTCTTCTAATATCTACCGGCAATATTGTATAGATATAATGAAATTTTACATTACAAAAATGTATCTCATCACAGAGTACACATTACCGCGGCTTACGGTAATTTCGTCATAATCGGCCTTATTCGTAATGGATCGTTATCTCTTACATACCTAAAGCATTAAATACTTGTCTCCTATAGGTATTCATTGAATAATTGAAGACAGTGAAACTTCAAGCATTATATTGATCGAGTTAGAATATTGAGTGGTGAGTCGTGTAAATTCAACAACTGTTACGCGTAAACTGATTTATTATGAAAATAAAACGATCTATACATACAAACATAATAAAACTGCAGAGGTCAAATGTCTGTACGTAGAAAAATATTGTAAAACCGAGTGGATATAAGAAGAGAAATAGAAATAACCCACTTTTTTAATATTTTGTTTCTCTGTTTGTTTGTCTGTTTGTACGGGCTAATCTCCGAAGATACTGAACCAATGTTCATGCAATTAGTAGCTTAATATAAATATATTAAGCTAAGCCCGGGGCAACATATAGGCTTTGTTTCATCGAAATTGGTTGTCGGAAAAAAAAGTTATCATCATTTAAATATTATTATTATAAGGCACCATATCAACAAATTGCATTGCAAACTGACTCGCGTCGAACTTTTTCGAATTATCAGATGTCAATAACATAGATATAATATGGAGATTGAATGGTTTGATTATTTCGCCACTTTCAATATGTATTCGTGGAATAGTGGATATGAATATATATATCATATGAAGAAACCTTGCACAAAAACTGAGCTTAAGATGAAACCCACGCGAATGGAGTCGCTGGCATCAGCTAGTATTACAATACTTATAACCCTATACAATAATGTTATATGTCGTGGTAAAGCCGCTTACATATTTGCACCATTATTATTCCAATGTTCTGCTGTCACCTTTGCTAATATCTTTTGTACACTATATTTACATTTTCTTTACACATTATATGATAGAAAAACACATATATATACACTCTATAACTATGATTAATTATTCTCGTAAAACTGTATGCTCCATAAAATCTTTCATTCCGTGTCTTACTTTAGGTTATTGTTTATCATTACAAACATTCATATAATAATCGTTCACCTCCATCACCTTAAAGGTGGAAATTTTAAAACCCTACATAGATTCTGGCACTACAAAAGATACTACCGAATACTTCATTTCTGACCCCAGCGATTTACCCTTTGATGTCACTCCAATTCTCCTCTTTCATTTACAGATTATATCGTCAATTGACAATTAGTATTAAAGTTCACAATACAGCTATCTGCCTCCAGTGCATAAACCTGTTGAAATGTGTATTCACAGCCACACTGGGCTCGTCAAGTAATCAGCTCGAGTAATGAATACACATTGTTCTCCGTTAGTAATTAATATTTCAAGTAAAATAACCTTCTCTATAACAATGGAATTTCACAAACAATTGGTGGTAGCGCCAAATACATAAATTAATTTAAATAATATAAATTCATTCCCATTTCCATTCCAATATTTTTACCCTGTTCGAACCTCCGCACGAGCAACACTACGTGTTCTCTATAAATTAATTAAAGCCCGACGATTAAGTCGTTTATAACTAAACAAAGGGCGCGCGCCCCCGCGAGTGTGGAAATAAGCGAAAGTGATAGTGCAAGGACTGAGTGCTGCAGGAGAAGAGAGTTGCAGGTATTGTTTCCCTTCTTCCTATCCGTCCCAGTCCGATCCTGTCCTTCTTCCTTTATCCGCCCTTGTCTCCACACACCCCGCATACAGTCCACTTATTTTAGTTTGAAGATTTTAATAACATACTTGGCGCGTCCATTGTTAGTGGTCTCTTCGAGCCGCATATTTTGTTACCTTTTAACCATTATAAAACCGTTCGAACGGGAATCATCCAACCGCCCTTATTAGTTACCTTATTGTTAGGCCCTGATAAGCGATATATATATATAATTAATCATATATTTTACAGTATTTTTTTAATATATTTTACCGCAGGGTTGACATTGCATCATCCTATATTTCACTTCAAAAAATACTGTAAAAACCGCCCGTAACATTAGTTACGTGTTTTACCGCCTAGATATAATATATATCTAAGTATTTAAGTATCTTCCGCATTTAAAATCATCATATTTCAACGAAAATTACATAGATTTACATTTTTTATATTGTAGGGTAGATCACCGATCGCTGTTACTTGTTAATTTTGTTTCGTCGAACATTCTAGTTGCTACGTCATACACTCCGCAGCACAGCTGCTTAGTGCGACCACAGTGCATTGAACTTCTATAGTAATACAACTGTTATATTGTATTTTGTTTTATCGTACTTTAATTTTCTTTTATAATAATTTATTGATCTTTTATTTTGATATTTCATTTATAACTATACATAATGTCTAAAACACGAAATACAGATAGCACATCAGAGGACACATGTCATGATCATCAATTAATAATTTTAACCGCAAAGCGCGAAGCTTATTTTGAGATAATACAAAATATTTACGATGTTTCTGCACACATAAAGTCGAACGACTCGATGCTAGAACGATTTTTAGATGAGAGTAATAACATTGAGTCACTGCGCGCTGAGTTCAGACTGGTTTTAGACGAATATAATTCACATTTGTTAAAATTGAATCCTGCCGCTACACCAGATTACAAAAGTCTTATATCTTTCGAGTCTTTATATGGGAGAATTAAAAGAATTCAGTGTGAATGTAATAAAAATAAAAATAATTCACATTCTACACAAGATACCGTTAATATTAAAGCCAGACCTACATTGCCGCCTATAGAGTTAATGTCTTTTTCAGGTGATATTCGTTCTTGGCCTTTATTTTATGCCAGTTTTAAATCAACAGTGCACGATAATCCATCCCTCACGGACTCAGAAAAATTATATTATCTGTTAGGTAAATTAACAGGCAAAGCCCTGTCTGTATGTGCAGGCATATCGCCTTGTTCAGAAAATTATAATTTAATTTTACAAGCCCTTATAGATAAATATGAGGATAAGCGTATGCTCGCTACCTCATACTTAGATCAGATGTTCGAGTCCAAACCTATACAATCTGCGTCCGCATCTAGCTTTGAATCATTTCTCGATAGTTTCACAACTGCAGTGAGCGCGTTGAAAAATTTAAAGTTAGACAATCTTACTGACTTAATTATACTTCATATCGCATTAAAGAAAATGGATTCGGATACTGTTCGTACTTTCGAATTAAGTTGTAAATCTAATCAAATACCTACTTTTGATAATTTAGTCGATTTTATAAAAATACGCGCTAAAGTTTTCGAACGTACACAAGTACATAATAATAATAACAGTTCACCTTATAGTCGACGTACTACAAATAATAATAAACCGCCGCCTAAGTACAATACTTATGTGAGTACTTTGGTTGATTCAAACCGCAAGTGTCTTTGCACTAATATAATTCATCAACATTTATTTAAATGTCCTAAATTTAATAAATTATCGACACCTCAGGAGCGATTTAATTACATTAAAGATATGGGTGGGTGTTTAAATTGTCTTAGTTTAAAGCATAAAGTATCTCGTTGTTCGTCAACTTCAAACTGTCGCATTTGTCATGCACGACACCACACGTTGTTGCATTTCCAGCGCACTGAACTCGCTGACCGGCCGGCTGCGCCTGCGCCGCTGTCCGCCACTGAACCTACGCGTGCGCTCCCCGCATCCCCCACACCTCCACAACCTCACACAGGTGTCCCGCGTTCCGACATCGCTTTGTGTACAACAGCCACTAATAATACTGTTTTGTTATCGACCGCGCAGGTTGTTGTGTACGATGCGCATGGAACTGAACATATTTTACGCGTATTATTGGATTCCGCTTCACAAACACACTTTATTACTAAAAGATGTTGTGATTTATTAAATATAAAACTACAAAATACCGAATGTACTATTATTAAGGGATTCGGTGGCTTAGAAAAAAGTATTAATAGTAGTCAGATTAATTTAAAATTTTATTCCCGCTTTAATAAAAATATACATTTTAATATTTCACCGCTGGTCGTTGATCAAATCACCGACTTACTGCCTACCGCTGTGGTTGACTCTTCAGTCTTATCACATTTATCAGGCTTACCGCTTGCGGATGAGAACTTCGGTGTACCTGGTCACATTGACATTCTTATAGGTGCATCTCTCTTCCCTCACTTACTTCTTCCCGACGTAGTCCGCGCATCTCGCGACTCGTTTGCGCCTACCGCTTTGAATACCGTATTAGGGTATGTTATTATGGGTTCCGTACCTACGATACCTACACGTAATTCGCACCAGGTCTTGATGTGCTGCCTAGCACAAGAGCCTGCCGCCCTTGACAGCTTAGTCAAGAGATTTTGGGAGCTCGAAGAGCTTTCCTACGCACCGCCCATTCAGCATCCCACTGATGTTGAGTGTGAAGAATTTTATAAGAATACCACAACCCGCGATCCTGTAACTGGTAGATACGTTGTCGGCCTGCCATTCAGCGATGATGTTTATACACTTGGAAATTCTTATGAAACCGCTCGCAGACGATTTATGTGCCTTGAAAGAAAGCTTGTAGCTTCACCTAAGTTGAGGTCGGCATATGATGACGTCATTAAAGAATATCTTTCTAAAAATTATATCTCTATTGCACCGCGATACGACCCTACTGATCCTACACCTTTATACGTCATACCGCACCATGGGGTTATACGCGAAGACAAAGCTTCTACTCGTCTCCGTATTGTGCTGGATGCCAGTTGTAAAACTTCTTCTGGTCGATCATTGAACGATATTCTGCATTCAGGTCCGAATCTGCAAGGTGATTTATTTCAAATCATTTTGAACTTCCGCTTATACGCTGTTGCTATGACTGCCGATTGTCGTCAACAATTTTTACAAATTATTATGCGAGAAGCAGACCGTCGTTTTCAGTGTTTTTTATATCGTTTCCATCCAGAAGATCCTCTCACGATGTACAACTTCAATCGCGTGTGTTTCGGACTGTCGTCTAGTCCATATCATGCGCTTCGCACAGTGAAACAGCTGATTGCAGACCATGGTGCTAATTACCCGCTCGCGAGTAGTATTGCATCTACTTCGTTGTTTATGGATGACATTGCTTTCTCTATTCCCAGTGAATCAGAAGCTATCACCGCGTCACAACAGCTGATTGATCTGTTTAAATGTGCACAGTGGGAACTCGTCAAATGGCACAGTAATCACAAATCCGCTTTAAATGATATTCCAGCTTCGTATAAAGTTTCTAATGAGGTAGAATTTGATAAATCCGTGCAACATAAAATACTGGGTTTGCATTGGTCTACAGATAGAGATATATTTCATTTTAAAATTACCGCTCCCGCCGATGTAACGTGCACTAAGCGCGTTATATTGTCAACTGTCGCTCGCCTGTGGGACATCATGGGATTTGTTGCTCCCACAGTCCTGTTTGCCAAGTTGTTAATAAAACAACTTTGGAATCTTAACTTAGATTGGGATGATACACCGCCGCCACATATTATCAAAGTGTGGAAGCAGTTCTGCAACGAGTTACCAGCTCTCAATAATTTACGTATCCCACGTCATGTGGGTGTGACTGATAGCTGTACTGTTACCCTTCTCGGTTTCTCTGATGCCAGTGAGCAGGCGTACGGCGCAGTAATTTACCTGCACGTAAACACCCGCACTGGTAATACCGTTGAGTTGGTTTGTGCTAAATCTAAAGTCGCGCCGACCAAGCCGATGTCAATCGCTCGTCTGGAGCTCTGTGGAGCACTATTGCTTTCGAAATTGCTTCGCAAAGTTCATGATAATTATAGTCATCATCTCTCAATCAAAGTATACGCCTTTATCGATTCTAAAGTCGCTCTTTATTGGATTAAGAGTTCGCCTCACAGGTGGCAAACCTTTGTCGCAAACCGCGTTGTTCAGATTACTGAAAATATTTCAGCTGATAACTTTTATCATGTTGCGGGTATTGAAAACCCCGCAGATATATTATCGCGTGGTATCATGCCACATAAATTAATTTCACACCCTCTGTGGCTCCACGGGCCTCCGTGGGCTTCACAAGATCCGTCTCAGTGGCCGCTTCGTGCTCTGAACGATCAGTCTATTACAGACATACCTGAACAAAAGGTTTTAACGCACACTGTGTGCACGTCTTCAAAGCATTGCGCTTTATATGATCTTTCACAAAAGTTCTCCTCTTGGAGTAAGTTACTTCGTATTATTGTTTATGTATGTAGATTTATTAAGTTACTTCCCCGCCGCAGCACTATCGCAGTGACTGCTGATGATTTAAACTTCTCAGAAGTTAAAGTTCTTCGCGCTCTGCAAAGTAAATATTTTGCAGAGGAATATAATAATTTATTAAATAATAAGTCTTGTTCCCCGGTCTTCAACCGCTTGAGGCCATTCATTGACAAGCACGGCCTGATTCGAGTAGGTGGTCGACTGGTTAACTCCGCACTGGACTATGCAAATGTACATCCAGTTATATTACCGCGCAATGATCATATAGTAAATACGATCATTGATTATTATCATTTAAAGAACTTACACGCCGGACCAGAATTATTACTTTCAATTCTCCGCCAAAAATTCTGGATCTTGTCAGCACGTCGCCTAGTGAGACAAAGAGTCCACTTGTGTAACACTTGTTTTCGACTAAGACCACGTCCAACTTACCCTCTGATGGCAGATTTACCTGATAGTCGCACACGTCAAGTAGTTAAGGCATTTACGCATACGGGTTGCGACTACGCAGGCCCCGTGGCCTATACTCCTGTGCGCCGCCGCGGCGTCCGCAGTGAGAAAGCCTATTTATGTATTTTCACGTGTTTAACTACGCGAGCTATTCATATCGAGCTTGCCACGGATCTCAGTACTCCTTGTTTCTTAGCCGCGCTCAAACGTTTTTTGTCTAGACGAGGGCCCGTTCAATTCATGTACTCTGATAATGGTACAAATTTCAAAGGGGCTAATTCTTATCTCCGCGATCTTTATAAATTTCTTAATAATGAATATCGTCTAAAGCTCGAGCAGGAGTATGCTGAAAGTCGTATAACTTGGAAATTTATTTGTCCTAGCTCCCCCCACTTTGGAGGTGCTTGGGAAAGCATGGTCAAGGTCGTGAAAACGCATCTGTTTCGAGTAATCGGACAACAATTACTTTCATATGAAGAACTTATTACTATTCTCACTCAAATAGAATGTTTAATAAATTCACGCCCGCTGACAGTATTAAGTTCAGACCCCGCAGAGCCTACAGCTCTCACACCAAGTCATTTTTTATATACCGCTCCATTATTATCTTTACCCGCGCCGGAAATCAACAGTAATACTAGTTTGAATCATAGGCATTCGCTATTGGACACGTTAGTTCAATCTTTTTGGGACCGCTGGAGGATGGAATATCTGCACGGTTTACAGGTTAGACAGAAATGGAACTCGCCTTCTGTACCTATCTCTGAAGGTACAGTTGTAATTGTTATTAATGATAATTCACCGCCTCTTTCCTGGCCACTTGCTATTGTAGAAAAGGTGCATCCGTCTAAGGATGGCATCATACGCGTTGTAACCGTGAGAACGACGAAAGGAACGTATCTGCGTCCAGTCGTTCGTTTATGTCCTCTGCCTAAACAATAAGTTATTTTTATATATTATACATTTATACCGCTTTAAGTTTAGTTTATAATTAGTTATAATTCCGCTTTGTTTTTGTACGTTTTTTACATTCCCGCATCACCATAACTTTACGAGTTATTGTATTTTATTTATCACACCTTATGATAAGTTTCTTTAAAGGTGACCCTTTAAGGGCGGGTGGAAATGGTAGCGCCAAATACATAAATTAATTTAAATAATATAAATTCATTCCCATTTCCATTCCAATATTTTTACCCTGTTCGAACCTCCGCACGAGCAACACTACGTGTTCTCTATAAATTAATTAAAGCCCGACGATTAAGTCGTTTATAACTAAACAAAGGGCGCGCGCCCCCGCGAGTGTGGAAATAAGCGAAAGTGATAGTGCAAGGACTGAGTGCTGCAGGAGAAGAGAGTTGCAGGTATTGTTTCCCTTCTTCCTATCCGTCCCAGTCCGATCCTGTCCTTCTTCCTTTATCCGCCCTTGTCTCCACACACCCCGCATACAGTCCACTTATTTTAGTTTGAAGATTTTAATAACATACTTGGCGCGTCCAATTGGTTTATCATTATTAAAGTTTTTTTATCATTATTGATTTTTTAATTTATCAGTTTCTCTCTATTTGGTATTTGCTTATATTTGAACAGATTGCGGAATAATTTTCTGTTTTGAATGTTCTAACATATAAACTGGAACATTTAATTCTGTCAGGATTGAATTCAAATTCAAAATAATTTATTCATTTAGGTAACACAATGTACACTTATGAACGCCACTAAAAAAATACATATTAAATGCTTCTAATTTTACATTTACTGCCAGTTCTCAAATCAAGGGCGTAAAACGGACGAGAAGAACTGGCAAGAAACTCGCCGTCATTCTTTAATTGCCAAGATTTTTGTTTTACAAAATGTTTATGAGGAGCTGCAACCATTACACCACATGACGTCTTTAAGTAATTAACTATAATTATGAAATATATATTAACGAAAAACGCTCATACGTCCTCATTTAACTAAATTGCAATATTCAACTAAACCAATTTACTCGTCACAACAATAACAAAACAATCATTGTTCAAACAGTAGTTTGTGCGATAGAACAAATGATGAAACGCAAGAATGTTGTATGTATTTGTAGAGATAAGGAGATGATAAAATAGACCGGTGTCTATTGTGTGATACAACTAGTTGAGTCCGCGTTTTTTCTGTACTAATATTTACGATAAATAGAAGCAATTAAGAACATAAGAAGTAAGAATCTTATTTCTAACATTCTTCGTAATTTTCGCCTCTAAGAAACAAAGACAATTGAATATATATTTTTCAATACCTGTAGTTGTTTCATGTATGTTGTATGTGTTTTTCATATACGCTTTATGAGGTATAATAATGTATTTACCATAATTCATAGACATTGAAAGTACTTGCGTGATGATACTACAGAGAGATTCAGTTTTATGGATGAAGAATGATATACAAAATATATCTACTTTTTTCAACCAATAGAGATCGTCGACAAATGGTTAGACGAATGGACGAATGGCCGGCCATAAAGCGCGTGATATTTAGAACTGGTGGTCGAAGAAACTTTGTTAGTAACGATTCAGAATCCATGATAATAATAATATTAATAAAACTCTACCAGTCTCGTATTCGAAATAAAACAATCAAAAAGTAAATGTCGCGCAAGCATCGTGTTGATTTCAATTGGAAGCCTATTTGTTCAGAAAATATCTCAGGCTATTTTAACTTGAAAATTGCACATCTGAGAGGAAAATTTAATTATCTATATACATATATTTGCTTGGAATAGCATGTGTACCGCTTTCAAAATATTTGTTCAGTTTGATATGAGATATCTTAAGGAAATGATTGCATCTAATATTGATCTAACGTACACAGTGTGCAGTAAAACATAACAATATAATATGTATAATGTGATTGATAGAAAGCTACACCGTCCCTGAAAAAGATTTTATACATATTTTAAATAATATTAAGTTTTTAATTTGAATCTTTATGAATACAGAAGAAAATATTTTGTTTTTAGATTTATCGTAGTGCACTTGAGCATTTATGTTTTTTATGTTAGATATCGACAGACGAGCATGAGGTTCACTTGACTGTAGTTGACACCTCAGCCACAGAACATCAGTCAATGATGCGCTGTCGACCTACTTTTTACTTCGAGCATACGGAGCCGCTATAAAAGTATACGTACATGTGAATAAGTTTAATTCTAAGGTCCGAAGAGACCCCGCGGCGACGCTGAAAAAATCTTTCACATCAACGCGACGGTTTCACAAGTTTTAAATCTGCTTATACTTGCGTTTCATTTGATCAATAATTGTATTTATTAATATTGTCTTATTAGCTATAAATATCATGTTTAATTTACCCACACACTCATAAAAGACACACACGCACCAGATATTATCCTTCATTTATCCTGCTCTATAAATACGTACATATTGCGGACGGTCCCTGGAATAACTCTCCGTAAGGGTTGACGGCAGGTGGCCGTGCCGTAAGAGCCTTTATCAAAGAGTCGTATTGATTGATAATCTCTCGTTTATTTTCGTCTCAATATGCTTTCGGTCAGTGTGGTGGGAATTTTAATTATAGCTGTTAAATAGCTTTTACCCACATTCATGTATTTACTATTCGACGCATACATCTTGCGTTCAACCTACTGTAGAAAAACATTTGACATTATATTTAAGTAGAAACAGAAATACTTTATTTGGCAAAAAGTAGTTTGTGTACAGTATAACGCTTTTGCCTATGTTAGGCGTACAAATGAAATGAAATGAAATACATTTATTCGAGACGGCACATAAGTAAGTAAAAGTACATCATAAATAATACAACTTAAAATATAAACTAACAATTAATAAATATAGGAAGAAGTGCCGCCACGAAAAGGAGAGGTACTCAGCATATGTCAGAGCATAAGCTCTGACGCTGATTTTCAGTAGTCCCCAGTGTGGCAGAAGACAGTAGTGGAAGATAGATAAAAAAAAATTAATAATAATACAATATAGTCATAATAAAAGCTATACATATAAACTAATTCGAATTGAAAGACCTGGAATTTTTTTTATATAGAATACAACACAATACCAAAAATCAAAATATATAACAATAAATTACTAATAATAAAAACACATAAAACACATAAAACACATGAAGAATAGAATAGGGAACAGTGTGAGGACTAGAAGAGCTGTTTGTCGCTTTGAGGAGTACAAGCTTTTTGTGCATTAATAAGGTGTCGTTTAAATTTTTTTTTAAAACTAAAAACCGAACCAAGGCAGCGTAAAGGCGGAGGAAGGTCGTTCTAGCACTTTGATGCACTAAATTTAAAGCTACCCCTAAATGCTGTTGTACGATGTAAGGGTATATATTATTAAATTATTTTACAAAAAAAAAAACTTATTTAGTGGTATAATGTATAACTAATATTTATCTAATTAATATAATTTATACTAAACTAATAAAAAAAACTCATCATGCTCTTAGACACTATAGTAAATGTTTTGCTAAAATAAAATATTATTTTTATTGTTATAAGTAGCACTATCTATGGCTGCATTAAAAAATAATAATTTAGAAAGACATTAATTAATATTGCATATATAATGGATTATTTTCTATATTTAAATAATGTTTTCTTGCAAGACGTTTGTCAACTCAATAATATAATTTGGTATAACTTGGTTAAAACTCAACACCTGCAAACTGTAATGCTACGTTTACACGCTTGCCAAGCCTTGGCAAGCCTCGACAATCACAAGCGTGTAAATAGGGCGTTTAGCTTGGCTTGCGTGAGCTTGTGGGCACTTGCTGCGGATCCAGTCGAGTGTCGGCGGCAAGCGTTTGCGAAGCATTTACACGTTGATCCGCATTTAATAGCCATTGTGATCTCGCGGCGCCTACACTGCTTGCTTGAACTAAAAAAATAAAAAACGAGTGGCTGGTCAAATGAGGAAACTCTTTCGTTTCTGGAGTATTACCAAATTAGTCTTTTTCATCCACCATCTTCGTGGCCATAGATCTTTCCTTTTTTTTGTTTCACTTTGCTTGCATTTCAAATAAAAGTATGTTAAACCAAATGCAATAGCCGCCACAAGTTCGGTGTCCGCCATGCTTGGATGTATGTTGCAGAATGACCCATTCACAAGCGTGTAAACGCCTTCCAAACGCCAAACAAGAGTTGTGGAGGCTTGGGGCTGTTTGCCGTTTGATAAGGTTTGGCAAGCGTGTAAACGTAGCATAATACTGTTATGATATTTGTGGGAACAAGATGTTTGAACATAATGAAATGACTTGTATAGTATTTGAATCTACAATGTATAAAAAGGTAAAATGATCAAAGTCTATTCGTACATCGGATTCACCGCAAGTTTGCGATAACTTCGCAATTTAATAACAAGCTAGCATTGGGAAAATTTGCATACTTCGAGAGATTCTTTAGTAGCGAAGATATCGGTATTTTATACCGATTCTGCAATATTACGTGGAGTTTTTATTCAATCTTTTTAAAGTACAGACGGATACTTAAATTATATTATTAACGTACGTTTTTTTAATATGTAATTTTTTTATATTTTGAGTTTTCTTTATTTAATATTTAATTGTACTATTTCATGTCATAGGTTTCTATGAAAAATATTTTTTTATGTACAATATAAATATTCGTCCAACTAGCGGGGTGGCTAATGTACTCGTACGTATAACAATACAAATAATTTTTATTATGATCATCTCCGTGGCTCAGTGTTAAACGGGATGCGTTTAGCACTGGAGGTCCCGGATTCATATCCCGGGGAAATAAGATTAAAAAAAAAAATTCGCTCCCGGGAAAACAGAAAATAAATTGTTTCGCTCGGACAGGACAGAAGTCTGATCTTACTTGTCTGTAAAGAGAAATGATCAGTGAAACAGATACAGAAATAAATCTGCCCCATGCCCTATTTGTTGACATTTTTATTACATTTTCCACTTAAACGCTATTTTTGGTGGTATTTTCTATGCGTTTTAGTTTGTGAGACATTATTTGACACAACGGTGGTGACTTATACAATACATATTATACTCGTAAGTTCGTTCGTTTAAATATTTCAATAGCTCTACTCCTTTGACGGTCACATATAATCTGATGTTATTCACCTTTCGATAGTAACTCTTAGAATATTGGAATCGACCACAATATTCTTGGAATTTTAATATGATTGGCAAGTTTTTCAAGTAAAATTTCAATAGTAGGATTAAATTTCTGATAAAGGAATTTATATTCAATACTAATACTTATAAATAAAGGAGAAAGGTATTTAATATTTGATGATTATAGACGAGTATTATTAGTTATCGAGACAGGTCATACTGAAAATGTTTTTAGAAGTCGGGTCATTGATCCGCTGCAGTCTAACCCTAGAAAGTTGAACATTGAATCTTTAATATTATTTTATAGGGGTATTAAAGATGATTGATGTTTGTTGTTTATGAGGAGAAATGCCTTATTAGCCAAATAGCTAAATATGAACATAATAACAATTTAAAAAAAAATGAGAGCCAAATCTGTTTGTTAAATAAGTAGTTCACTGAATAAAAGTAAATTTCATACTTAAAAACAAGTTTTTTTTTTAAATTAAAATATCATTGAATCTTCAGTGGATATTTGTGCCAGAGCCACACTTAAGGAGCTATCTTTAGCTCCTTAAGTGCATGCGGCTCTGGAGCCGCACTTTACCGACCACTGGTATAGGGGAAGACGGATGCCAAAAAAACATGGATTGACTATGTGAAGAATTATGTGTGTTTGAGAGGTGTGACTGATGATATGGCGAGTGAAAGGAGAGAATGGAAAAAGGGAACAGGGCAGGAACAAGAAGAAGAAGAGAGGTAAGGGCGGCAAAAGTTTAACAGCATATACCTTGGAAATGTGCATCTGTGTAATACGCCACCGTATGTCGCTGACTATGTCTTAAAAATGAATTCAGAATTTTCACTTGTATACCAATTTCAAATATATCTACTCTCGTGTTTGCTCTTTATCTCCTCGTATGTTTAGTTGATAGATAATGTAAGTTAGCTGTGGAGGACCCAGGCTGTATTTTCCACCGCAAGTTAATGGTCCGTAATAACAGATGGGTTTAGTGACCAGATGGAGGTACACTGACTGATTTATACTTTAACACACCCCAACTTCACACGGGTGGAATGTAGATGCAAACTATGTTACTCGCTGATAATGAAGCTTTCTATTGGTGAAATAATTTTTAAAAGCGGTTTAGGAGTTTTTGAGTTTATTCATAACATACAATTTTTCCTCTTTATAATATTAGTATAGAATTATAGATATGGAATAAGATTATTGTGATTTTGTTTTTATTACTATTAGACATGCAGTTTTATAATATATATCAATTTAAATGAATCATTTCGATGCCCTATGACAGCAGATAAGAGGATAAAAAAAGACATTGGGGAAATGATATTGTTTTTTGAAGTTATACTTCTTTAGGCGCGTTATGAAAAAATGATGAGAGTGAAATTTTAAGATGCGCGCGCATCTGTGACACAAAATTAACATGATGAAGTTGGCTACAGATGACCTGCGCGCGCACGATGTCCCAAAAAAACGACATGATGAAGTTGGCTACAGAATAGAATTTGATTGATTTTAACATTTTGCTTCGATATTTACTGCAGTTTTGTTTTTTAAAATTTTTCTTCAGACGCCAAAGAAGTATAACTTCTAACGCGTATACTTAAGTACACACATACCTTTTTTTACATGTCGAACGTTAAAATTCGAAAGATGTGTATTGATTTTAAGATTTTATTATAAAAAAATTGCTTGTTTGTCATCAATGTTATAACTAGTCGCCAGAACTAATCAAAACGGCAGAACGGTAGGTGCCAACGAGGTTATGGTTCAATACATATATTATCAACATGCCGAGGCACTACACTACAATATGTTTGGACACTAAATTAAGGCTTGATGTGTCGGCGAGCTAGCGGAGTTTACGACGTCATATCACTTTATTAACAGCCAGGAATATCGTAAAGTTGTATTGGCTTCCAGTAATTAAAGTACAGAATATCCCAGACCTTATTTTTAAGTAGTATTGAAGTCTTCTTGATCTTACAATTAGTTGAAAAACAAGTTCTCATTGAAGGATTAGCAATTATCATGCAATTTTGAGTTCTATTCGTAATATTTGAAACTATTTAGTCCAGTGATTCCCAAAGTGGTCTATATCGATCCCTAGGGGTCTATGACAACCTGCAAGGGGTCTACGTCAGCGAAAAAAAATTTGGGGGTCCATGAAATGAAAATGGGGGTCCACGATAGTGGATCTCAACACATACACTGATAGTACCTATTTACATACATCATACTATCTTATAATATCAAAACATACATTATTTATAAAAGTACCTATGAAGTAAAAATATTGAAACTTATTGCTTATGTTATTTTATTTATAGTTTATTTTATGTTTATTTAATGTTACGTATATTTTACATAAAAGATAAAAAAATTTATTTTGAGTAGTTTTAATTTAAATTCAATTAATAAATGTATAAATTAACATGTGTTTTTACTTTAAGTTTTTAACACTAAACTTCACTTCAGTTAGAAATTTACAGGAAATCAATTATATCAGGTAAGTAAGGGGTCTACCCAACACGGAAAAACATGGCAAGGGGTCTACGACACAAAAAAGTTTGGGGAACTCTGATTTAGTCGTAGGAAAATTAGAGTTAACATGCTTATGCTTAACGATCTTTGCTTCAAAATAAGTTTATTAGTGACATATAGCACGCACCCAAACACGCAAGTTTAGTTTTATACCTTAAAAATATTCGAATAGATTTAACAAGCAAGCGTCAATTTTCAAAAGCCAATTCGGAAGGTTGTTTGTACCTTTTATGTGCATAGTGTTAAGCTCCGGAAGTGGAACAAAGTGATTTCGGCCGGGAAGGTTGATCCTCTGATGGGCTCGTTTAGCTACTTTGAACATTGGATGGATGGGAATATTAGATTTTAGTAAAGCCGTGAAGTGCAGATTTTGTTTTGGCTAACTATAGATTCTATTTAACTACCATCAAGCCTAGAGTCAGAATAAATTCCCTTCATGATCGTCTGCTGTTTGACTTAAAACCAATCGCTTTCTTACAACAACGAAGCAGACCTCTTTATAACTGACACAATACAAGAACTACTATATAATATTCATAATACTGAAATACAATACGTGTTTCTTCCACAATGTACATTTTAAAATTTCCAATTACAATGGAGATTTCTCGAATCATTATGTATACTCAGCTGAGACTTAAACCGAGAGTTCGAATAATAATATTGTCTTTTATTAACGCGAGTATCACACATTTAAATAAAATACTGTATACCGGATTAAAACGCGATTTATTATTTATATTGTTTAAATTATTTATCCCGACGTTTCGGATGCTTTTTTTATTGACATTCATAGATGTACATTGTGTTACCTAAATTAATAGATTATTTTTTAATTTAATTGAATTAAATATGGCAACTTTGTGACATTTCAAATATAAGACAACTGTCATCTTTCAGTCTCCCGCGACCACGGTTGCTGAAAAGCATCCGAAACGTCGGGATAAATAATTTAAACAATATAAATAATAAATCGCGTTTTAATCCGGTATATAGTATTTTATTTAAAAGTTCGAATAATTGTTATCTTTCGACAGTTAGACAGCTATCCATAAAAAATATTTACATACATACATACATACATAGTCTTTGTTCTAAATTATTTATTTATGTGACAAAGACATCGATTTTATTGTTGATTTGAGTTTGATAAATCGCCTAAGTACGTAATTTATAAAAAATCTTGACTTTCAGAAATATATCCCGTCTTCAGACGAATAGAATAATAAAATAATATAAAACTGTATCTTCCTCTTGAATAACTCTACTGACGAAAATCGTAATCTGTTGTGTAGTTTAAAATATCTAAGCGTATAGAGGAACAGACGGGAAGTGACTTTGTTTTATACTATGTAGAGATTAATCTCTATCACTTAAGTGATGGGAGCACTTTTCCCTCTTTAATCAACGGTTGCCCAAGTCGGTTAATAAAGTGTTTTCGGGCCCAAATTGAAAACAAACCTTTCCCTGCCCCGTGCAAGGACGGATGTCAAAAGAAACCCTCCTTTCATCAAGAGGACCACTAATTAAAAAAAGCAATTTTGTATGCTATCTATTTTCATGAGAAAACCCGAGATAACATTTGAATAATATTTTGAACTTTTCATATCATATTCAGTTTACGAGAAGAACGCGGGTTGCCGTTATAAGGCTGTAGGCTTACTGGATTCAATAGAAAGTTATTTAATTTAAGTATCTGACGCGTAAACAACTCAAATTAATTAACCTTTGAACTTAAATATCAAGTAATTAAATACTCCGGTGGTTTTCTCAACACAAAGCTATCATACATGATGTAACGCGGTGCGGTGCTGTACTCGGTACATTAGCGAGATTGACAAACCTAGAGCTATTCAAAACGCTATGAACTACATTGGTTATGTAATATGAGTATTATTTATTCATACTAGAGATTTATCGCGGACTAGCAACACGCCTCGGCTTTGCACGGGTGCAATGTAGATGTACTATACACAAACAAAAAATCTATGTTACTAGCTGAAAATATACGTTTCTATTGATGAAAGATTTTTTTTAAATCCAGAGATTACCCCGTACAACCTCACAAACTCACAATCATTACCTCTTTATATTATTAGTATAGATTAACTAGTATATCTGGGGGCACGGCAGTGCCCCCGCCAAGTCGAGCAAAAAGCGGCACGGCCGTACTATCCTTTTCTCGAAGTAGTTCGGGCCATATTCGACCCCCTATAACTTCGTTGTGGATAAAACTAGAATCTTGAATTTTCAGTCACTAAGCAGGCATTGTATAAACTCGGTATATATCAAATATCATTCTGTTTGAACGAGTAGTTTAAGAATTATAACAAGTCAAAGTTTGATAATTTGTCACTCACTCACTCACTCACTGACTGACCGATCATCAAAACTCTAAGGCACTTCTAGCAGACATAGAAACTTGAAATTTAGAATACAATTAGTGTTTAGTCTATAAATCAAGGAAAAACTACAATATTTTGAAATTTCGGTCCAGTTTTCTAGATATACAATTTTTTTTTGTATTTTTGTATGTAATGAATAACTTAAAAACTACTGGACCGATTTTAAAAATTCTTTTACCGTTAGAAAGCTACATTACCACTGAGTAACATAGGGTATTTATTACTAGAAAAAATAGAGATCCTTAGAAATCCCTACTAAAAACAACCCAACGTGTAAAAAAATTAGCCATAAAATGTCTTTCATCGCATGTGCTGCGGAAAGTATTGATGATAGAACAAAAAAACTTTTTACAATATTATAGAACATATCAAAATATACAAAAAACTTCACGAGACCATATATCCAACTATTGTAGTTATGTCACTATAACTACTTTTTTACATTAAAAAGTTGATAAAAATGCCGATCAAAATCAGACTGTTATCCATAGCTTTGTATTAATTCTTATCCAAATAAACTAAGAAAAGGACTATCTACAAAAAGAAATGAGATCCCATCAAAAACATAAATTGTAAAAAAAGCCAAGTCTGGCAACTCAGTTCTTCTATCGTAAAAAGTTGTGAGATCCATATAATACCAAGTCGGTCAATTTATTCAGTCTCTACTGAAGGATCCATTAAAAATCTTTGATGTTTAAAATAAATAGATTGACTTGGCAATCGCACTAAACAATCTAATTTAATAATATGTATTACTTGTGAGATACATTATGTTTTTAATAAGATAAAAAAAGATACATTGTGATTTCATGCGATAGCCGAGCCAATCTATTTATTTTAAACATCAAAGATTTTTAATGGATCCTTCAGTAGAGACTGAATAAATTGACCGACTTGGTATTATATGGATCTCACAACTTTTTACGATAGAAGAACTGAGTTGCCAGACTTGGCTTTTTTTACAATTTATGTTTTTGATGGGATTTCAATATTTTCTTGGAAGTAACTTTTCTTTTAGAAACCGTCAAAATGTAACAAAAAACGTTTGCATTTAATACATTAAGTTTGAATATTATATTTACAGTAACTTCCATTCTAATTCATTAACTAAAACATTCATCTATTGAAAGATTTCTCTAGGGTCTAAGAACCCTTCTACAGATTTTTTATTAAACCTTTTTTGTGTATATACATTGATGATATCAGTGTCCGACACGGTTACAACTATTGCTATGCCTCTTATTTTAATTTTAGAAAGGCAATATTTAAAAATGTATATTAATTTCGGATACAAGTTTTTTTTGTTTTATAATAAGAGTACTCAATACATAATCTAGAATTATTTAGATATACTCATATTGATATCTAAATTAATTATTAAAATATATTTCCTCTCTTTAGTATATTGTGTAAAAAAGACTCAAAATCAAAAAAAATATATTTATTTACGATTAAACGATAAACGATTCCTTCGTTGACTCGTTCACTCGGATCATTGAATGAGATTTCCGATCGGATGGAGAGACCTTCTTAATGAGTTTTAGATTATCTGAAGTTATTCCCATCTTGAATTGATTTCCTTTAAATAGATTGCTTTGATCACTTTTATCTTTGAGAATAATTTAACTTTTGACTGTGGCGGAGATTGAACCTGTCCGTAACAGTTTGTAGTGCCTCGTAGGAATTGGAGGATGTCAGATAATAATGTAGAAATATGATGCTCTGTCATCATACTCTTACATTTAATTACTATCTTATTAAAATATATAACTAAAATACAATACAAATGAACTCTTAAAACTAAACAATTAAAATAAAATTATTATTAAAACTAAATAACTAAAATGACCTAAGAATAATAAAACAAAAAGAGTAATTATAATAAATGATGTGACTGAAAAGGACAGCCAGTCAGCAACAACAGCGCAACATCATTATTTAATGGTGTGGACGAAGGGAGGTGTGGTCTTCCTCCGACTGGCCGGCCCTAAGGCCCCAGTGGTTGATGTCGAGATGTTGTAGCGCTCGGAAACATTTATATAGCGCGAATCAGGATTAGACGTCTTTGTATTGATTAACAGATTACAGATGTCGCTACAATGGTATTGCGCTGATTTTTAGTGACTGCTCTGATTTTCGCTTGGAGCAACATAGCAATTGCAAATATTACATATCAATCAACGATGCGCATTCAAACCATTTTCTTCGAGCAGTTGGAAATCCGTAAACTGAGACTGAAACGAACAATTTGTTTTTTATTTATTTTTTATATTCGATAGAACGAAAGAAACAATACATATTTCAACGATATCAAACAAATAATACGTTTATGAATAATGTCGTTAGTTATATAAAAATAAAACCTAATTCAATAACAATGTAGACATACAAGCGATGAAATTTTCTGTACATTCACGTAAGCGGAATTCTTGCATAGTCATAACTTTCTGGTTCTTTTAAAGGCCCGCAACGCATCTGAAAATCCTCTGCCGGCCTAGCATGACAAGCGCGACAAAATTTTGTCTACCGTTTTCTCGTGTTTTAATCGACTATCGCTTTATTTCTTTCGGGTCTAACATGACAATTACACTTAAAACTTGACTTTTAATATCAAAAATAGATATACATATTTGTCGATCGAGATATCTTTTCTATCAAAATTGTCGATGTCGAGACATAATATATCGAGATATCTTACATCTTAGTTTGTCTTCTCTCGTCCGCAACATATCTCGTGGCGGTCATGCTAGGCCGGCTGGTGTTGCTAATATTCGTGGCCGTCGGTGTTTGCATTCGTTTCGTTTCCCACAATATACTATAAACATCTTTTGGTGATTTATTAACCCAAAAAGTATTTTAAATAACATGCTACGACCCTGGTTTATTATATTGTTTGAAATAATCGTTTAGTATTTTCGCAGTCTCACGCAGTCCTATTATCTTTGACATCAAAATGGCTGCAATTGTTGAGCAGACTACTTCAGTCGTTTATAACTTTGTAACTAAGTCCGGCAGTATTTTCTTTTGAAACTTAGAAAAGTTTTGTATCTTCATTACGAGGAAAGATAATGAGTGAAGAAATAAAAGAAAATAAAATACAGATAGCCAATCGGAAGAAACACAATGCTGTCTTTGAATTAAGAATTTAATTCCCTCAGTAAAAACGATTAATCTTATTTAAGTACATTTTTGCTCACAATATTCAGAAAAAGTGGTTGAGCTGTTATACTAGTCCTTGCTTTGTGGATGAGACTACGCTTCTGGTTGTATTACAAATATTATTAAAATAGTGTTTGTCAAAATATGATTTGATGCTTTCTCTTCTTCTTATATTTTGTGGTACAAAAGTTTTGTGTTAATCTATATTTTGTATACATTCTTGCATATATTGTTTAAAGAGCTTTAATTTATATTCAGGTCGCCGTAGATTACATAGTTTTTAAATATTTTTCATGTACGAGGGTGAATCAAAAAATTCTTGGAATCAATATTAAAAAATGCAAAGATTTAAATAATAATATTTTATTTTTCTACATAATCTCCCTCCAATGCAATGCATTTAGAATAACGCGTTTCTAACTTCCTTATTCCTTGTGTAAAAAAACTATTTTCTTGACTCTCGAAAAAGTCCTCTACGGCAGCTATAACCGCGTCATTATCGTGAAATTTTGTTCCACGAATTTCCTCTTTTAATTTTGGAAATAAGTGAAAATCACTTGGGGCTAAGTCCGGAGAATATGGTGGGTGGTCAAGGAGATTGAAGCCAGCACAGCGGATTGCGTTGAGCGCAACTTCCGATCGATGAGCAGGAGCGTTATCTTGAAGGAACAACACGCCCAACGACAGTTTTCCACGACGTTTTTCTTTAATCGCTTCACGCACTTTCGGGATTAAATTTGCATAATAGGGTCCAGTAATCGTCTGGCCTTTTGGCATGTAATCAATAAAAAGGATTCCTTCACTATCCCAGAACACAGAGGCCATAACTTTGCCAGCGGTAGGAGCAACTCGAAATTTCTTGATGGATGGAGAGGATGGTCGTTTCCAAGACATGCTTTGTATTTTAGTTTCAGGATCAAAATGGTGGATCCACGTTTCATCCATGGTGACAAGACGACGGCATAAATTATCCGAATCACGCTGGAACATTTCGAGATTACGCTTGGAAATTTCCAAACGTCGCTTTTTGTTTTCGTCGGTTAACATTCGTGGCACCCATCTTGCAGACACTTTTTTGAACCCCAGTGAATCAATTAAAATGGATTGAACGCTACCAAAAGATATCTTTAGGATCTCAGCTATATGTTTTATAGTCATTCTTCTGTCTTCCAAAACCAGATTCTCAACCTTTTTGACATTTTCTTCTGTAACGGAGGTTGAAGGCCGCCCAGAACGCGGGTCATCTTTACAGCTTGATCTACCTCTTTTAAATTCAGCCACCCAGTACGCAACCGTAGAATAGGGTACAGCATCACCCCCTAATGTCTGCTGAATGTCCAAAAAAATTTCCTTCGTAGACATTTTTTTCAAACTGAGATATTTTATCACCGCACGTAACTCACTTTTATCCATAATTTTGACTTTTTAGCAACTCGTTGCACAAAAAAATTTATTACATGCGAACGAACTGACAAAAACAAGTGACAGTCTGCATAAATATAGTGTGATAGACACTCTTTAATTTGAATATCGAACTTGATCCAAAAAGGTTTCATATATATGCACTTCTAAGAACTTTTTGATTCACCCTGTTAAGTGACTGTAATTAGTCTTAATGAAAATGAAATTCTTTAAATCTATATGGTCCTGTTTTATAGTACATCTACATTTCACCCGTGTGAAGCCGGGGCGCGTTGTTTATTAATACCTAAACTCATGTCGCTTAAGTCTAAAAGCACTATCTGACACTATAATTATATTATCATAGTTCTCGATTTCTGTATACACCTGAAATATAAATAAGAAAATGAATAATTTTCTCCAAAATACTTTATCAAATAATCCATTCTCATAAGTTGCGGCGCTGAGTGATGGGTAATACATTTACTAGAGAAAAGTTATTTTCTTCTTTCATAAGTCATGACGAATGATTTATTTACGCGTCAAGGGAAAATGTAATGTTTGATATTTGAGAAGGGCAGACAGGCGGCTGGTACTTTCCGATCACCGCTTGCAATATTTATTTCATTAGAAACGTGTAGGACTTCTTTAAAATAGTTACAAAAGAGATCATATATAATATCAGTATCAACGCCTGTCTTATTTTGAAGGCAATATATGTAGTTTATTGGTTTTCGCAATTTTTGGTGAATATTTCTCTACCTACATTCTTTTCTCAAAACAAAAGTTAAACGTTTGTTCCTATTTTTCTTTATGTAAAAGGCCGACAACGCATCTAAGACTTTTCAGTCATGGATGTTCATGGGCGATGGTATTAACTTATTATCTGGTATGCCATCTGTTCGGTTGTCCGCTATATAATAAAAAAACCTTTGTAAAAAGTGAGTACACAGTGAATTTGTATTTTCGGTAGTTTCAATCGTGTACACCTGTGCATAAACATACAAAGTAAATTAATGGTTTAAATGCTTAAAGATGTTTAAAGATATCGCTATGTTAGATTCAGTATGATCGGTATGATCAGTGCATCACGCTAATTTATTTATTTATTCAACTAAAACGGTGTATTATTCTTTAAAACTAAAATCATGGTATCTCAGTTAGACACGTATTTTTGAAAATAAAAATTAACCGGTTCCGAGGGGTATTATCTATCAACAAGTGAACCTCGTGCTCGTCTGTCGATATCAAACATTAAAAAAAACATCAGTTAATTCACAAATTGTGTTCAGAAAATTTTCCCTTTTGCCTCTACGTTATAAAGTAGTGCAACAAACTACTCAGCAGTAAACAATATTGCAGCAAAGAGCTTATATATTACAGGAACACAGTCCGCTCCAACGCCATAGCGGTTAGCTTAAGTAACGTTTTAAATTAACCAGTCCTCAGCGACATTTTAGTCCATTAGTCTTAATAAAATGCTGAGAACGACTCAGCGAGCGCCGTATTTACTCAGCTAAGAAAAATGAAGGCAGTTAGCGTTTATTTTAGTCGCCTGCAGCTTTCTGACAGCGGGGGAAATGCATTTTTAAACGTTTAGTAACGCGGACCGTTGTTGAGGCTTATAGTGCTCGTTTGTTGTTTAATTTGTGCTTCAGTTTCTACATTTCTGTTTGTCTGGTTTGTACTGGTGGCTCTGTGATTCTTCGGGAGCAAAATTTTATTAATATTGCTATTGAAATTATTTATGGTATCAGTTAAAAAGCAGTTGAATAAGGCCTATTATTTCAAAGGTCGGCTTCTCACCCGCAAGCCCTCTAGTGTTGCGGATGTCTATGGGCGGCGGTGATCACTTACCACCACTTTAGTCACCTGCCTGTTTGCCCCCTATTCATAATTTTTTTTTATACAAGTACGGTCAATGATTATCTGGAAGAGAAAAACACATGGACTTTGACTTTCAGTATTGTTCATTATTGTATCTCTTTTACAAAATTTGTCAAATTTTATTTATATCTATACTAATATTATAAAGAGGGAAGATTTGTTTGTTACGATTTATCTCAAAAACTACTCGACCTATTTTAATTTTTTTTGGTATACCTATTAAGTATCAAGTTTCTTGCCCGCTCTTCTAGATAGTATCACTCCAAACTGGTGATATTGTTAAAAAGTTAAGAAATACTTGTAAAAACAAATAAATTTACTTGAATAAATTATATTTGAATTTGGATCAACAGATAACAAATTTTATAGACATTCTATTTTGCTTAAAAATTCTGTATCTAGACTTAAAGCACATTAAACCAAAAGGGGTGAAAATATATTTTGTTATTATCAAAACTTTTGGTACTATTTTTGTTCTTTATAAACTGAATACATTTTTTTTATGTCGTCTAATAATTGAATTAGTATTTTTTGTTGAGTTTATTAAAGATAATGTGCGAAAGTTACATAAAAAAAATTAACGCTTTAAATATTGTATTCGGTTATAATATTCAAAAATTGACCTTTAAAGGGTGGTCTTATACTTATATACATACAAAATGACATTTGGCGCTTATTAAAAATAGCATTGTTAAGAAAACCATTTTACAAGATCCTTTTTTCTAAATAGGTTCTAGTAGTTAAGAATCTACGCAACTACGTTTCTTTATTATTTGGTCACAGTACGTTGGAGACCGTCTTTTGGTGTGACGTTTTTGTTTTAAGACATCGTTTTTCCAGTGTAATATAACCTTCAAATCCCCGAATTTCGAATTCAAAACAAAGTCCTTAAATCCTATCGTAGCGCCACCTTCTAAGTGTGAATCTTCACCACATCTCAATTCTCAACCATTCAGAGACTCAACACACGCGCATAAAATTCATCAAAATCGATCCAGCAGCTGTTAAGAAGTTCAGTGACACATACAGAAGAATGATATATATTATATTGAATTTCTTAATTATAAACTATTATAAAGACAATTTAGAATATTTGCATGCTATACATTTTTAAATAGCAAAACATGCGCACTGTATAAAGTATTTTTTTTAACAACTGTATACCATGTTTTAAAGCAAATAAATGAATTTATTATTATTATTATACTCTATATTCATAAAAAATCTCATAATTACACTTTTCTTTATATAAAATAATGATATTTAAAAAAAAGTATTAAAATAAGTATTAGTAGTATTAAAGTATTAAGTATTAGTATTTATTATTATTATAAAAGTATATTAAATAATCGTAGTTAAATCATAAACATCCCTCATTCCGTACTTATCTGCTTCGTTAAAACTTGGCTGTCGCGAGCAAAACTTTTATCTCTAACGTTTCATCTGACACTTTGTTTTGTTTAACCGACCCTGAATAAAATATGTAGATATCAAGTCTGTTACATTTTATAAATGAGAGAGGAAGATTTTTATTTCTCTTCTGTAAATAAACAATGTTGTCTTAAAATAAGTAATATATATCATCAGTGGAAAGGCAAAACTGGTAACGCGCCAAAATTATATTCGTGGGAAATAAGGTTTAAAGTTTTAAAAAAAACATATTTCTTATCTATTTAAAAATAACATTGTTGTTAAAGTTATGTTCTACTAGCTGATGCCAGCGACTTCGTCCGCGTGGAATTCATCTTAAACTGAGCTTTTGAGCAAGGTTTCTTCATATATTAATCCACTACTCTACGAATAGAATAGAATGAAAGTGGCAAAATAATCAAACTATTGCATTTCCATATCAAACTGTTATTGACATCTGATAATTCGAAAAAGTTCAACACGAGTCAGTTTGCATTGCAATTTGTTGATATGGTGCCTTTAAAATGATGATACCTTTTGTTTCCGACAACCGATTTCGATGAAACAAAGCCCATATTATGTTGCCCCGGGCTTTGC
The DNA here is from genome assembly GCA_905404175.1 of Anthocharis cardamines. Lineage (NCBI taxonomy): Eukaryota > Metazoa > Arthropoda > Insecta > Lepidoptera > Pieridae > Anthocharis > Anthocharis cardamines. The sequence goes on along the minus strand of FR989972.1, from coordinate 314,908 downwards.
TTAATATACTTGTGTAAATTGCATAAACATCGGTTCAGTATCTTCGGAGATTAGCCCGTACGAACAGACAAACAGACAGAGAAACAAAAAATCTGGGTTTTTTCTATTTCTCTTCTTACAACCCCCTAACTCGGTTTTTAACATTTTTTTTCTATGTATGACGTATGTGTAGTAGATCTACCTCTGCAAATGAAATGTGGTATTTTTCTATTAAGGACAAATTGTCGCTTTAGCAGTATTGCCTTTCCGTTGACAATATAATACATAACTTAAAAATACAACATTGTTACACGTAAAAGTTAAAAACTCTAAAAAAGTGTAACAAATAGGCTGGCATTCAGTATATGTGAAGCTAAGGCATGTCACGCTGATTTTCATCACCTTATTTATAAACTTCCGCACTCTATTACACATGTTTGTGTAATTGAGTTTGCGGAAATTAAGCATTTAATTTGTTTGGCGACGTTAATCCTCAAGTAACTGCCGCCTGTTACGTTAGACTTGACTTATGGCCATGGTTGAGAGCAATCTCGCGGTAAGTGAAAATTATCCACCAATACACGCTAAGTGAATAATCGTGATCTGTCGTATATGTCAAAATTAAAACTGAAATATACTTTTAAATATTTGGTAAAATTGTACCTATACTGAATTAAAACTATAGGAAATGAAATTTATATACATTGTACGAGAGTAAATAGTGTTTTGTGTATAAGTAATTAAGTATATAAAGTAGAAGTCCGTTATTGGTCGCAAAGTATGTGTATGTTTGTATGTTTGTAACCGACTTCTTTGGGCGCGATTTTGACCCACTTTAAACGGCCAGGTTTCGTTCAAACTTTCTAGATTTATCGAGGACCGATGACATTACACTAATTTGATAAAATTATTCCATTTTTCAATTTGCAAAATATGATTTTTGTTAATTTATATAATTTTCATCTATAGTCGATAAGGTAAGAAACTTAATTTTAATTTAAAAAAAAATTTAATTATAAAATAAAATATTTTAATTTAAAAAACGCGTGGGGTGCTTTTTAAGATATTATCAAAATGATAATCACTCTACTCATATCTGTCAATAAAATATTTATAACTATTGACACCATTTTTTTTTATTCACACTATTATTAATTTATATTTATTGAAATTTTTAACACTATTCTTAATTTAAATTTATTAAAATTTATTTTGTATTTTTTAGTTCGGTTTTCTATAAAAAGCGTGTTTTTTAGTTTTTTTAAACTATTATTTATTTGTTGAACACAATTGATTTTTGAATTATAACCTAAGCTGAAAGTTTGTTTCATTTAAATATGCGATATTTGCGTTAGGAAAAGCTATTATTCTTGGGGGTGTTTCGGGATCGGAATTTCAAGTAAATGACGTCAACTTAATTATTATTATTTTTTTATTTTTTTATATTAGATATCCACAGACGAGCATGAGGTTCACTTTATGGTAGGTGATACCTTAGCCACAGAATATCAGTCAATGATGCGCTGTCGACCTACTTTTACTTCAAGCATTGGGAAATAATAAACTTAAACCGCAACGCGCAATATGTACTTTACGGTTTTCCATCTATGAACGGTAGTTCATAGCCTGGTCGGAATTTCGATATTTCTCCCACACGTTCAATCCGAAGTTACCAGACGTGGGGAAAACATGCTTACAATTTTTCTAATTAGTATCATGTCATCCCGGTGGGATTCGAACCCACGTTCCATCTTATTTTATAATTTATAATAAATATTATTATTATCGTCGTTCACTCAAGTTCGTTGTCGATCCGTCGCGATATGTCCCTGCGGATGTTAAGTGCCACGCCCACCACCTTTAGCACGGATTTATGAATTACCAAATTGATGGAAACAACGGTGAGAAACGAAGTTATCCCGAGGTAAATGGATTACCCATCCCGACCCGTCATAAGTTATAAGAAGCGATTATTAGATTTTGTAAACTTCTTTATGTAAAGGTCATAAGAACTTCGGGTCGATACTGTTCGCTATTACAATATTGTGTGTGGTATTTTCTATTCGTTCAATCGAATGTTGGATAAATCACCCAAATATCCTAAACAAATAACTGTTTTTAAAAATTTTTCTGAACCGATACGACTCGAGGACATCCAAGCCTATACCTACCTCCTCTCCTAATCCTTCTACCTAATCCTTTGGTGTTGCAGATACTTTCCATATAAGATGTTTACTATTTGTTTGTTTATTACGATTTCTTTTTTACAATTTGGTTGTTTACTACGATTAAACTCAAAAACTACTCGACCGATTTTAAAAATTCTTTCACCAATAGAAAGCTACAGTATCAGCGAGTTTTTGTGTATAGTATTATAATCATTGCATTCATGAGAAGCCAGGGCGGATCGATAGTATCTTATAAAGTAGAATCATAGCAGTGTACTAAATTACTCAAAAAGCTCAACCGATTCTGTAAGTCTGTGACCATGGCAATATTTATCTTGAGAACAGTCAGTGCTATACTTTCAACGTCAAAAGCCGGGAATACCAATACGAAGCAAGTAATTAAGGCATGTTCAAAGTCAGGGCATGTTGAGGCCACACGATCCCAACTAATCGCTGCCACAGATGTTGCTTAAATTGAACTATGAGATAGCAGTAGTGTGACCATCATGCTCTTTTATTTTGGATATGATATCTAGAGATCAGTCTTAGTCTAATGGTAGTGTAGTGAAGTTCGATTACAATAATTGTAGGAGAAAACACAAGGCACAGAAGATTGATTAACAGATAATTCTTCAGTAAAACAAAATTAGAAATATATCTACCTCATGCTCTTAAAGTTAAGCAAAACCTTCAGTACAGTACACAACAGTAGTCTATACTAATATTATAAATAGAAAAGATTTATTAGTTTGTACGTTTCTTTGCTTGTTACGATTTAACTCAAAACTACTGGACCGATTTAAAATTCTTTCACCAATTATCAGCGAGTAATATAGGCTATTTTTTGTGTATAGTACATCTACATTGCACCCGTTAAATAAAATGTAAGAGTAAAATGGGATTTATACTTTTCAATAAATGTGTGGCATTACTACAGAAGTTTGAGAACAATAGTATATTGGCACAAGTAATTACTCACATTCGACTGCGATCAAACAAATAGTATTTGCCAGTAATCCCAATATTAACTCGACTTGTATAATTAGGTATAATGATTGAGGGGTAATTTAAATTGAAAAATAACAGGCATAAAATGGTTATATAAATAACTAGTGCGCCGGCTTACTCGTTGATAAACTATTAAAGCTTTCTATCGGTGAAACAATTTTTAAAATCGGTCTAGTAGTTTTTGAGTTTATTCATAACATATAAAATTATAAAAATACAAATCATTCCTATTTATAATATTAAAATAGAATACGACACTAGTGTAATGTATCGTGGTTTACCAGTCCGATGTCCTGCTTAAATATGGATGAGTTCCAGTATTCCAAGGGTTGAGTTCTATTAGGGAAATCTGATCGCGTTTCAACTTTTCTATAAAATTTTCCGCAAAATTTGAATTTTTAAACTTATGAAATTCAAATTTTAAATTAGAATAAAGTGGTCTTAAACAGCAGGTCAAGTGTTGCATAATTCCAGCGCAGTAGTCGTCCTCCGGCAACCGCGCAATATTTTACTAACAAACTATTTAAATAAAATACTATATATCGGATTAAAACGCGATTTATTATTAATATTTTTTTAAATTATTTATCCCTACGTTTCTGACTTGACCGTGACCATTTTGTTTAAATGTGTGATAATCGCGTTAATAAAAGACAATGTATTTATTTATCGAAATTTAATTCTACGGCAGCCGTACACTGTACTCAAGTAAACAAAGTCTCTGTACAGTTTTCAAATTAAAAATCAAAAAACGTGTAAATTCTCGCCAATTAATGTACAATTACAGTGAATAATACGAATCACGCTTGGACCAGTGTTATTCAAGTGATCCAGTGCATAAAGTTAACAAGAATAACGAAAAACAAAATATAACGGTCATATCAAGAAAACATAAGAAAATAGTGAATAAACGGAAACTTACTCGCACAGTTAATAATATAACACTGTCAACACAAGAAAAGAGTGATAAACCGTGAGTAAAATCTATAATACGACTAATACGGCATAAAATATTTTTCAATTTGACAACAATCGATCCAAACAAAGGAATACACTAATTTAAGTAAATAGCTCCATCTATCAAAGATCTATTGAAACAACTTGTAGATCTCAGATCTAAGGGAAGAATACGAGCATTTTCGCCAATCGATAATTTTCGGAAATAGATACTAGAGGGCGTTAAACAAAAACAATAATTTTGTGTATTGTTTGTTACAAGTTATATTAATACTTTATATGAAAATGGAGGATATAGTAATATTATTAAAAAGAATCGAGGAGGACATGCAAAAACAACGCATGGACATGGATAAAATCAAAGACACTATAATACAAGACATTAATAAAAATATTGATTCCAAATTTGAAAACATGGAAATTAATTTTAATATTTTGGAAAAGAAGATAGAGAAACAGCAGACTTCTATAGACAAAATTGAACAGCACTTAAAAAAGAAAAATGTAATATTTTTTGGCGTAGAAGAGACTGAAAATTCATACAGCGAATTAGAAGACATTATATTGAAAATATTGATAGAAAAAATGAATTTACCATGTGAAAGAAGAGACATTGAATTAGTGAAAAGAATAGGAAAACGAACAGGAAATATCAGACCTATTGCACTGACTACATGCTCCATGGGATTTAAAATTCAAATTCTTAAAAATAAAAAATACCTAAGGAACACAAACATGTATATAAAAGAAGATTTTACACAAAAAATACTACAAAAAAGGAAAGACTTACGTGAGGAACTTAAAACTCGGCAAGAAAAAGGTGAAAATGTAGTGTTGAAGTATGACAAAATTATTACATTGTACAAAAAGAACCAAAACACATCAGATCCAGTTCATCTTAAAAACGGACAGTCTAACGTTAGAAACGAGAAAAGAAAACCAAACTCACCACCGCAGCTAGAGTCCCTTCCTAAAACTTCACAGAGAAATGTCATTCAAAACATAAAGAGAACTAAAACTATTGATAATTACATGAAAAAAACACCGATGTCATCATCCAGTAATACTCTTGAAGCTGGAATTAGACCTAAGGATATACACACTTTAGAAGAATAGCAACCACAAACGGCCTCTCTCCAAAACCAAATAAAGCACACTAAGAAAATAAAAACCTACCAAAATACTACCTCTCCCAATACAGTTGGTCACTGCGGGAGTAGTAGACCGTCACCCTCCATTCCTAAGGAAAAAGGTAAAGCTCTTCCAACTAAATACACACATATATGTACATTTAACGTAAGATCTCTCGTAGGAGACGGTCGACAAGAAGAACTAGAACATGCTTTACAAAACATCAAATGGGATATTATAGGTCTCTCTGAAATTAAAAAAGAGGGGACCCATATAGTAGAATACGAACAATATATATTACTTTATACGGGAAAGAAGAGCGGAAGAAATGGTGTAGGATTTATGTTAAAAAAGAAATTTAAAACTAACATATTAGATTTTAAGCCTACGTCAGATAGAGTGGCAAGGCTAGACCTGGCCTTCGATAATTGTAACATCAATATTATACAGGTTTACGCGCCAACAGAAAGCTCTTCCCAAGACGAAATTGAAATGTTTTACCTTGACATAAAAAGTGCCTTAGAGAACACAGTACCTAACACCTTTATAATGGGTGATTTTAACGCGAAAATTGGTCTACCGACTCTAGAAGATAGTGCAGCTCTAGGACCGTGGGGATACCGATGGAATAAGGAACCATAGAGGGAAAAAACTTATAGATTTTTGTCTAGAAAATGAACTTTATATAGCAAATACTCAATTTAAGAAAAAACCTAAAAATAAATGGACATGGATATCGCCTAACGGAGAAACAAAGAATGAAATAGACTTTTTTATCACAAGAAAATCCCACAAACATACTTTAACAAATATAGAGGTTATAAATACCACCCACCCCACCGACCATAGGTTGTTACGTGCGACAATTGCGTTAAATATAAAACAGAAAGCAAGAAAATCATTTCAGAAAAAACATACAGGTCTTACACTAACTGAGCGTGATTTTTTGAGAACCACTTTTACCAACCAAAAAGGAAAAATAGAAAATACTACAACTATTCAAGAAACCTACAATAACTTAATACATAGGATCAAGAAAAGCACTGAAAAACTACATAAGTTAGAAAACACAAACAAAATAGATAACATAATTACAGACAAAATTAAAGAGTCAATAAAAGAGAGAACTAAACTAAAAGATAAGCCAGAAAAAACAAAAGTTGAAAGGAAAAATCTCACAAAACTTTATAGAAATGAAAATATATGAAGAAGAACTAGATAAAAGAGGTTCAGTGAAAAGAGGAAGTAAACGCATCAATGTGGCAAAACGTTGGATACAAACACTGGAAAGCAAGGGAAAAGAAATAACAAATAGAAAAAGTATCTTAAATATCGCTACCGATTTTTATAAGAACCTCTACAGCACAGCAGACCAACCAAGATACTACGTAAATCATACTTTACAAATTAACAATACCCAGGAAATACCTTTAATACTAAACAGGGAAGTAGAATACGCCATAGAAAAGCTAAAAACCATGAAGAGCCCAGGTGATGATGACATTACTAACGATATCCTTAAAGTACTAGCAGAACCAATATCACCTATTCTTACTAAGCTATTTAATGATGTTATCACTCAAATACGAATACCTGTACAATGGGAAACATCAATAATAACACTACTATACAAAAAAGGAGACGCTCTCAATATTAACAACTATCGACCAATTAGTCTACTACAATCAACATACAAATTGTTTACCAATGTAATCCTGAACAGAATCAAGAAGCAGCTAGAATTCCAACAACCAAGAGAGCAAGCCGGTTTTAGAACCAACTTTTCTACTCTAGACCACATATTCACTTTACGTCAAATAATCGAAAAGTTCACAGAATACGGGAAAACACTGTATGTTGCTTTCGTAGACTACTCAAAAGCATTTGATACGATTCTTCACGACAAGCTTTGGAGAGCTATGGAAGAACAAGGAGTACAAGAGAGATACATAGAAATATTTAAAGAAATCTACAGACGTAGCAAAGCCACTGTCAAACTGGAAAATAAAGGGGATACATTTGACCTTAAAAGAGGAGTAAGGCAGGGAGACCCAATTTCGCCTAATCTTTTTAATATTCTTTTAGAGAACATCTTCAGGAAATTACAATGGAACCAACTAGGTATTAACATAAATGGTGAAACGCTAAGCCACCTACGTTTTGCAGACGATATTATAATAGTAACAGAGAGTCATACGGATCTTTCATTTATGTTGCAAACCCTGCAATCACAAAGTCTAGATTGTGGCTTAGAAATAAACCCAGAAAAAACATGTATTATGACAAACAGACTCAAGGAACCCATAATCATAGACAATAAAGAGATTAATTATGTTGATAACTATACATATTTGGGCCAAAATATTACATTTAAAACTCATTACATAGAAGAAATTGAAAAACGTATCAAAAAAGCGTGGAATTCATACTGGGCACTCAAGCATATTTTCAAATCCAAATTACACATATCTTTGAAGAAAAAAGCAATGGATTCTATTGTGACCCCTACCCTGCTCTATGGATGCCAATCGTGGCCCATTACGTATGAAATTATAACAAAAATAAAGGTATTCCAAAGATCGGCTGAGAGAAGTATGCTTGGCATAAAGCTTAAAGACAGGATAAGTTGCAAGGAAATTAGGAAACAAACGAAACTAATAGACGCAGCAAAAATGGCATGTCGCTTGAAATGGCGTTGGGCTGGACATACTGCAAGAACAAGAGACAACAGGTGGAGTGAAAGGGTGCTACACTGGTACCCTCGCGAAGAGCGCCGCCCGCCTGGACGCCCTCGCCGTCGATGGGCGGATGACATTGTTGCTGTCGCTGGTTCCCTTTGGACAAGACTTGCACAGGACAGGGACGAGTGGAACAGAATGGAGGAGGCCTACGTTCAAAAATGGACGACCCAACACCACAGACAATAAATAAAGTAAAATATAGATAGATAAATAATAAGATATATATGTAATAAAATTATTCATGAACATAAGAAACATAATTCTAATTGTATGTATGTATGTTTGGGAAATAAATGGCTTTATTATTATTATTATTATTAATACATAATATAAGAAGTTTGTGAGGATTTTTGCTACTCTTTCACGCAAAAACTACTTAACGGATTTTGATGAAACATTATAGTATTATTGTTTATACATCAGAATAACATATACCTAGGTAAGCTTTATTATACTGAAATTTGATTGGTCAAATTATAATGATGAGTGTCAATTAGGCAGGATCCCAATCATGCTATCTGAGAGCTATTTCGCCCAGCGAAGTGGGCCATCTATACTAATATTATAAAGAAGAAAGATTTGTTTGTTTTTTAAAATTTAATTCAAAAACTACCCGACCGATTTTAAAAATTCTTTCACCAATAGAACATTCATTTTGTATGTATGTTCACATTATATATCATGTATGTATGTGTCTACATTACATTACATCACATCCGTTCGAAGCCGGGGCGGATCGTTAGTCTAGTATAAATATAATTTTTACAATTATACAACAGCATTCATACACAATGTTCTATTTTGACTGTTAATATATTTATTTTAGAATTTTACTGATTTATATACAAACTTGAAACATATTTCGTATTTTCGTAGTTCAAAAGAAACTTTCGAAAATTAAATTTATTATTAATGTGGGCGCACAGATCATCTGGTACAGAATAACTTATAAATATTTTTAAGAAACAATTCGCGTGGGATAGACTTTGGGTAAGCCTTATATTACAATATAAAGATAATTTTTTAAAACTTGAACTTAATACCACCCGCTGGCCTGATTACACAGAAAATTCTATAAAGTTACAATTTTCATTAAATATTTAGTATACAACCAAAGCTTAGGCTTTAAGAATTAACATAAAAAAATCATAAAGAAGCTAAAATATTATTCAAATTAATTTAAAGCACTTTTGAATCGTCAATTTTGTCCACCGACTCAAAATGTTGCAAAGACCGAGAAGAAATGGCAAGAAAGATCATTGTTGTAAAATATCAAACAATAACTTACTAGCAATGCGCCCCGGCTTCACACGGGTGCAATGTACACTATACACAAAACCTATCTACTCGTTGATAATGTAGCTTTATATTGGTGAAAGAATTTTCAAAATCGGTCCAGTGGTTTTTGAGTTTATTCATAACTTACAAAAATACAAATCTTTCCTCTTTATAATATTAAGAATACAAATGAATGATGTTGTTTATATGCAGCATTATATTTTTTTTTTATTTATTTATTTATTTATCATATTTACAATTACAAGTTATTTATACAATAGATTTGGGGCCCAAACTAAGCAAGCTTGTATCTTGGACCCCCAGTACAATAATAAACTATGAGATGTGGGATGACGTGGTTTATTTTTAAATATATTAGTTGTAGTGTAGTGCATGCTATTTTTTTTTTTATTATGATACGAGTAGTTTGGTTTTCAATCCCAAGTATTTAAACTCAGTCTTTAACATTTATACACCATACCTACTTTTTAAATATAACCCTGTATATAAAAAGAAACACGTCTCCATATATTTGATAGTTTATACGCACCCGAGCATACAGTTGGCACAAAGAAAACATTTCAACTCGCAAAAAGCTCCACTAAATAGTTAAACCGAACGTAAAAAATACAAATCCCCGAACACCAATTCCGACACGTACAAAAGAACTCAATAAAAAGTTTTTCTTTCACAGGTAACAAGAGGACAATGGGCCGCACTTCGGATAGAAATCTGCGCACGATCGACCCCTGCAGACTGACAAAAGAGATCAACGTAACTTAACATGTGAAAACATGAGGGATATTGATATAGTATTAAAGGAAAATTTCACTCTGGACTTTCGGGAGCTATCTACTTCGATGTATCTTACGGACAGCTATGTCAATCACTCCCTAGAAATAAATGTTACGACCAACGACTTGATTTACGCGAACCAATTCGAAGATGAGGCGTTTTTTGTATTTCTCGCCGTTTTGAAATGCATTATCATGTTGTTTATCATCACTGCCGCTATCTTCGGCAATCTATTAGTGATAGTGTCAGTGATGAGGCACAGGAAACTGCGAGTTATAACCAACTATTTCGTGGTGTCTCTCGCGTTGGCCGACATGCTGGTTGCGATCTGGGCGATGTGCTTCAACTTCAGCGTGGAAATTACGAACGGCGAATGGCTCTTCGGGTACTTCATGTGCGACGTGTGGAATTCGTTAGACGTGTACTTCTCCTCAGCATCTATCTTACATTTATGCTGCATCAGCGTGGACCGATATTACGCGATAGTTCAGCCGTTAGATTACCCTCTGATAATGACGACTGGTCGCTTGGGAGTGATGTTGGCGGTGGTCTGGTGCAGCCCAGCGCTGGTGTCGTTTCTGCCAATCTTCATGGGCTGGTACACGACGCTGGAACACCTGGAGTTCAGGAGGCGACATCCGAAGGTGTGCAGCTTCACCGTGAACCGGGTGTACGCGGTGATATCGAGCAGCGTGAGCTTCTGGATCCCGGGGGTGATCATGCTGTTCATGTACTACAGGATCTACGTGGAGGCGGACCGCCAGGAGCGGATGTTGTACAGGTAAACTTATCTAACAAGGAGACCCTTAGACGTGTGGGTAGGGGATTTCAATGGTTTTTGGAGGGTGGGTGGTTATAACAACCAAATACTGGGGTTAACTGGGCCCTCGTTAAAAATATATTAAGGACCAAGGTTGGATAAGTAATTTATATTTTTATTTTTTTAAGAAATTATGACAATGTTACGTAAAATTATCTATATATATATAAGCAATTTTTTTTTTCTTTGTTATCGATAAACTTGAAAACTACTGGACCGATCGGCATGATACCATGACCATTCGACGCGGAATTAATTGTAGAAGGTTTTAGGCTATTCATTTTTTGAATTCCATCAACCCTTTACCATTTTTTTTCAAATTTATGTGGATAGTTCATATTCGTCTATCCTTTACAATTCGCCCAGCGAAGCGGGCGGGCGGGGACGGCTAGTTTTATATAAATCCATTGAAATCATCGACTCACACATCTGAGGGTCTCCATGTAAGTAAACATTCAAATACTCTTAGTTAGAAAAGTTTTCGGTTTTCCTAGTGATGTGGTCGCATGTCGGAAGTTTAAGGTAATTTCCATCCTATCTCTCGGCAAAAATAGTATTTATTAAACACATGCGTAAAATTTAATATATTATGTATGTATGTACTACAGTGAATACTATGTAGGGGTTATTTTGAATAAATCTAAGCTCATTTTATAAGTGAACAATATTTAAAGCAATCATTTTAAAACACCCTCTCTTGTTCTTTTCCCGAACAAGAGTGGAATTTTTAAACTAAATTACTTTCCGTGCAAGAAAATCCAACTTCAAAGTTAAAACAAGCAGTTAAGTTAATTTCAGTCGCTCTTTTGAGGAGCATTAGTTAAGAACGAATTGCTACGACTACATCACAGGCAGGTTTCTCCCACTAACTAAATATTATATACGCTTGTACGCTTCTCTGAATCCTCGTGTGGAAGGTTCGTTTCCCGATGAGATTATATAGTTATTTGTATTTCTACGTATGGGCCTCTTCAGTAATACATTGTGTAACGAACCACTGCTTATAAATGCCGTGAAGTGGAGAATGTGCTTTCGTTTAAAGTCTAAAAATGTTCGTAAGCTCAAAGTACAATATTATCCACACCACGAGATCCAAGCATTGTTATGCTATTATAACTATATGTACATAATAAATATCAGTAATAGTTTGCAAGAAATACTATCTTTGCTCAATATTCTGTTAGGTAAGTCAATCACAATCCTTCATATCCCCGAAGGAACGTACATATTTTACAATGAAATTAAAAATAATGTATTGTAAATGTAACAATGGTAATAATAATAATTAGTTTACAACAAATAAGTTAATTCATAAATCATCTCTTTTAAATCATAAATTATGTTTTATGAAAGAGGTTGAGGTAAATTATCTTAAATATATAATATATTATGTATGTAGATACAAATATATGGGAAATTCTTCTGAAAACGTCTTCTGAAACGTCTGAAACGTCTAGGTCTAGGTTTAAACTTGCCAGGAGATCTAGAGGGATTGTCGGGAATGTCATACATATTTCCTATATATAAGAGCAAATAAGTATTAAGACTTCAAGCTTTACAGCTTTCTTATGGCCCTAAGCCGCATTCTTACTATTATAATTCATCAGATAGGTATTTGTTATTCAATTTAATATATAATACCCGGCTAAAACAACCTCGATTCAAATTCAACTCAATTTGATATCCGTTATATAGTTGAAGTATAGTTCAGGTATCGGCTCAAACAATCCCAGTCTAAGCCTCTCACGGGCTCACGTACAGGAGCACTGTCAATTTGAATCAATGTAGGATCCGATTGACTATTCACATTCAAATTTTCCATCCAATTACCATGTTTTCCAGTCACGTACACAGAACGTCGATCCGAACGACGCAACTTTTGTTTTGGCAAATTAATGCACTCTCGAGGGTGTAATCTCGTACATAATTTATGGTTCTGTCATTATGTTTATTCTTCTGTTCAAACGGAAAGCCAAAAAAATACACATTGGAGCGAAATTTTGAACTTTTGAAAGCGAGTATGACCCAAACTAAAGCCAAAGTCATATATCATCGCTGCGACTTTTAAGACCTCTTATGTGTAAAAATCAATATTATGAGAAAATCGATAAAAACCGTCTTTTGAAAAAAAATTAATGAACCAACTACAATAAAAATACAGGTGATTTACTGCTTTTTACTTTGCTATTATTAACTGAAAGCAAAACTAGTATCGTTGTAAAAAAAAGTAAACAAGTTAGTCAGCAAGCACATAGGAGATTTTGAAATTGGTAAATAAAATACAGTGGAAACGTCGTCGTATACCTACAGATGAGAGTTATTGCATTCGATAGAGATTCAAAATGTAGAATGGTCTGGCGTAAAAAAGTGATTTTGCCAAAAGTGACAAATAGGAGGTCTTAAAGTCGAAACGACGATATTAACTAACTGTTTTGAAATAAAACACCAGCGAAGTGTTAATATAATTGGTTGTACATAAGATGTCACAATAAATCCGTTGAATTACCTTGGTTAACGTCTTCCACAATCCTATCTACAACACAATTCATAGGTAATACAAGAAGTACTTACCAGCTGTCATTGTTAGATTGATAGTTGGTACCTACATCGTTTATGTTATTGGATCAAAAAGTTAAACAGTAATATATTTTCACATAATTAAATATAAACGAGCGAACGGCGGCGCTTGTGATCATCAAAGTAATACAATAAATTAACTTTGTAAAACACGCTCACGAAAATGAGCGAGCAATTTGTGATGTGTCTTTTTGATTAATATAATATGTGCTCCTTGAAGCATTAACAGGATGTAAAAATATAAAATAATGACCGGGACTCATTGGTCAAAGGTGTAGAGGTGGGTCGTTGACAGTTTTTGTGTTAAGGAAATGAAACTGTTAATTACAAACTGATAACCTGTTAAAAAACAGTTAATTTTATTTTGCTAGAAGTTAATAATAAATTCAACTGGTTTTGCGTTAAATAAACTACGCGTTGAATGCTCGTTGAGCTAATCAGCGCGTTGCGTTCGAAAATCGTTGAATGAAACGGTTAATATATTTATCGGCTTTTGTGGTAAACGAAAAGCAGCTAAATCGTTAACATTAGAAAGGCGGCTTAAAAAAGCTGCTTGTTGAATTAATGCCCTATGGTATAAAATACTACTACGGTGGAAAAACTGTGAAGCATAATATATATTTTATTTTATTCAGCAAAACAAACACACATAACATTACATTAACATAAACAATACTTACATAAAACTCATTGTAGTGTTGACAAAGCATTCATTGAAAAGTAAATAGACGTATAACTATGATTATATAAAAATTATTTTAAGACTATACTTGATTGATGAAATTATCATAGCATAACATTTTCTTTTATTAACGCTGGAATGGCATATTTAAATAAAATACTTTATAACGGATTAAAATGCGATTTATTATTTATGCTGATGTTTCGGATGCTTTTCAGCAACCAGTCTGCCGCGACCACGGTTGGTGGTTAAATAATAATCGCGTTTTAATCCGTTATAAAGTATTTTATTTAAATATATTATCATAGCATACTGGTATAGTAGGTAACTGTATGAATTTCCTTATGCTTTGATATGTCCATGTTCTGAAGTTGATAATTTGTTGAATCATGTGAGCTAGTTCTTACATAATGAAAAATAAACAATAAAATCGGTTGTGGGCACTTAGTTTAATACTATGTCAATAGTTGTGGGATATGACTTGCCTCCTCGTTTTGTTTTCAAGCTAAATAATTCGCCCTGTACACAAAAGTCGGTCATGAAAATGGTTGTAAATGATTTGCAAAATCAAAGAGAAATAATTTCTGCTTGAATATGAATGAGAGCTAAATTAAAATGGTTACAATTCACGTCGCAAGCTGACGGCTTGTTTGTTAAGTTCTTTGAATAAATAATGCCTTCTCAAAATAAACAACTATTTATATAACCAATAAATGGAGAATCCATTTTATATTATCGTATTGTCTTATTTTAGATATAACATTTTTCTGGAACAACACAGCTTAAATCTATTGCATTTGAGAGACTATTTCTAATTTATCTTAGAAAAGAAAATACTTTCATAGAAAATAATAAATATAAAACTCAATGTTATATTAACAGTAGTGTGAACTGAAACGGAAAACCACTTATGTTAGTATGTATTCCATGTGTGGGCTGAACGTAAACCACAGCACTGATTTTCGCGGGTTCTGATGGAATTTTAGTTTTATTATTTGTATGTTAACTTATCGTGTGACTTCATCCGTAAACGTACTTTACCCGTTTAAGGAAGCATTTAAAAATTATACCTAAGTACTCCTCGTCATAAATAATAAATACATACAATTAAAATTCCAAACTCTGGCGATTTAGGTGAGCGTTAGTAAATCTGTCTGTTTATATTTTCAGATAGATTATCTCGATTCTTTAAATGAAAGTCTCCATGGCTAAAGAGAAGCGTGTTAAGTTAAGCACAGAAGGCTCCATGTTTGAATCCCGGGAAATAAGTACAATAAAAATGTTTTGGTCCGCAGGGCAGAGAAGGATTTGTCGGTACGGAAGAATGATCATTGAAATAGACACAGAAATATTTTATCCAAGCCCAGGGTATACGGGAATTCACTTTTTTAAAATGACTGATATAAGAAGAAGATTTTATGCCCTGCTCGGCCGCAGCGTTTTTTTTTTTAAGTTTTTTCCTTGAACTCGAACTCTAAATTTTTTATTAATGTCAGATATTGACAGACGAGCATGAGGTTCACTTGATGGTAGGTGATACCTCAGCCACAGAACATCAGTCAATGATGCGCTGTCGACCTAATTTTTACTTCGAGCATTCGGGAATCCATAGACTGAAACCGAATTGCGCAATGTGCACTTCACGGTTTTTCCATCTATGAACGATGGTCCGTTACCCAGTCGGAATTTAGATATTCCTCCCACCCGATCAATGCCTGAAGTTAGTTAGACGTGGGGAAAACATGCTTACAGAAAATTACAAACATGTGGTCCCGGTGGGATTCGAACCCATGACCCATCGATGCACACGGCAGGTGTTCTACCCAACGCGCCAACGAGCCCGTCCATGAGTCAGTTGAATGCATTAATAATTTTAAGTTTATAGTTATCGATTCGCATTATTACTATTGTAACCGAGTCTTTGTAAGCTAAACCATTGTTGAAAAGAGTGTCCATGGAGTTTCTTGCCGGTTCTTCTCCATGAGACCCACTTTTTGGAACCGTGCAACTAGACGTTTCATAAGAGCCTGCACAGGCCTATTTGAAATAAAAAACTTTTGATTTTGACTTTTGATTTGATTGCATGACTTGTATGTTACACCAGGAGTAAGGTAGCGGCTCTCCTGCTGGACAAACACCTGCAGATCAACGGCATCTCGGTGGGGGACGTGATGCGCGAGAGACAGAGCATCCAGATGCAGCCGATGGCCAGCAACAAGATGAAGAGGGAGCGCAAGGCTGCCAGGACGCTGGGCATCATCATGTCTGCCTTTCTAGCCTGCTGGCTGCCATTTTTCTTATGGTTAGTACCCTTGCATTATAATAACTGGTTCTTTTTTAATAGTTCCTACATGTGACTTTGTTCGCAAAGCTCTTATAACTTTCAATCCCTTTTATGATCTTCATTCTCCATAGAAGTAATACTGACATTCTATCAGATTTTTAAGTTTAACCACATGTTTATGGTTAACCACAGTAGTTTACTACGCATTGATAGATGAATTCGGATTATTTTTAATTAAAGATTTTGCTTCATGAAACTAGGAAATGACCCATTAACAATCTAAACACCGAAAATTCCTGAAGAAAATTGTACGCTTCCACCAGTAATGCAACCATAAAAAGAAAAATAACAATGCTCTTAACGTATTTATAAAAGTCATATAATATAACTTATATGATTACGTTATTATATAAGTTATATAAACACGTATTACGAGAAACTTAGCAAGCCGGGCTTTTGGGTTTGTATGGTGATCATGCAAATAACCTTCATTATGGTTCCGTAGCGATCTAATAGTAATACCGCAGAAAGAAAATCAACCAAAACCAACAAAGTGCTAACTGTTGTATGGCGGTTGGCCAGAGCTTAATATTTTAAAGATTAAATACACTAGGTGATTTTTAGCACGCCACGTGTACATTATTGTTTTAGTACTCGAAGTGAGGCTTAGGTAATGCTTTATACATTTTCCAGAAGTTCTAATGTCCAAGTTCAATATACAATACAAATAATATTCAATGGCATCCATTGCCTGACTACGTTAATGTACAAAATGGACTACAACGTACGTCCTTCAGTGTAAATGTCACTCGTGCCTCAATTGAGGCCTCATAGCGACCTCTAAATAAAACGCTATAACTTTTTATAGATCTACTCAAGAGCACTCCTGTTATTGATACAACTGTCAAACAGCGTATTTTCGTCGAGTTCTTGTACAAATTATAAAATTTAGGAAATAATGATTACATAAAAAAGTCATTATATTATAGTATTAAAGATTATTTCTTTTGGTTCTGTAAATATAAGGATAAAGTAGATAATCGAAAACTTTTCAAAAGTTTAATATAATAAGTCACGTCAATTAAAAAAAGTGTTTTTCACTCCCAAAAATTTCATCATAATCGGATGAATAATTTAGAATTGCATAGAGGACAAACATACTTATATTGATATTTATTTATATAGACTAGACTTGACATGCGTTGCAATCTATACATACATTTAATAATACCGTAGAGTTCGAATGTACATAGAAAAAATGCTAAAAACCGAGTCAGGGGGATGTAAGAAGAGAAATAAAACAAATCCAGATTTTTTAATTTTTTATTTTCTATGTCTGTTTGTACGGGCTAATCTCCGAAGATACTGAACCGAATTTTTATGCAATTTACACAAATATATTAAGCAAAGCCCGGGGCATAATATAGGCCTTGTTTCTACGAAATCGGTTGTCGAAAAGAAACGTTATCATCATTTAAAGTTATTTTAAAGGCAAACAAATTGCAATGAAAACTGACGCGCGTCGACGTTTTTCGAATTGACAGATCTCGATGACGCCCACGTCAACAAAGTTGCGGGCATCAGCTAGTGCTACATAAAGTAAAAAAGTGTTTATTTATGTAATTTATAGATAGATATATAAGTTACTATCTAGTGATAACATCCCGCTCATACATAGAAGATAACAAGTTCAGGGCCGCTACTTGACATACTTGCATTATCTCCATATATAATCTCGATGTTATGTAAAATTGCAAGCGTCTCTATACGACTTGACGAGCTATTCAGTTATCGCGATATCATTAAGTTATTCAAAGGTCAATATTTTTAGGGGTATTCATTTCAGGATTTTATTAAATAAGTTTGCTTTGTGCGCATACTCTTAGAAAAAGGTAGCGAATAGTTATCAGTAGCATTGAGTCGGTGTTGACTGTGGGATTAGAGGTACGGGTAATCTCAGTGAAGAGGCCACCAAGCCAACTCAAAGTGAACTCAACTTTGCATGGGATTCCAATAAGGGTCAAATATTTTTTATAATAAACTTTACTACTGCATAACTACGCTTCCATCGATATTTTTTATTACAATTTCAGTTTTGATCAAGAAATTAATTTTTAAAAAGTGCAAATAAACTATTTAAAAAGCCACGCCATTGGTCAGAGCGAATGTGACTTAAATTATGTCAGCAACTGTTACTACGGTAGTGCGTAGTTATTAGGTGTTTCTACTTGTCATCATAGTCTATTAACAAATTTTGCGCGAATTTGGCGAGCGTTTAAAATGGCAATTTTAAATCATTTTTTTTGGCAATGATTATTTTTTTTCTATTATATGTATACTTAAATAAATAAATAACGATATAAGCTACCGAATCAAAATAAAAAAATACATGCATATTCCCTATATTAAATTCTAGAATTTTTCGGCACCGGGGTAATTTTAAACAGGGGTAATCTTAACCCACGGATCTTTAAATGATTCCTTGCACGCATTTAGATTTAAAAAAAAGCCGTTCTTACACATTTCATAAATACATATTTGAACATTTACAAAAATTGAAAGACCAAAATAATCTAAGCAG
The DNA here is from genome assembly GCA_905404175.1 of Anthocharis cardamines. NCBI lineage: Eukaryota > Metazoa > Arthropoda > Insecta > Lepidoptera > Pieridae > Anthocharis > Anthocharis cardamines. Next base: position 295,907 of record FR989972.1, on the reverse strand, counting down.
AAAGAAAACAGTCTTGCTCATTTTCAAATCAGGGGCTTACACAAGTCAAAACTTTGCTTCGATTTCGTATTGATGTACCACTCTTTTGACCAGATTAATATAATGGATCCTAACTCATAATTCATTAATCTACATTTTGACAGAGCCCTGGGTTCGAATCCCACCGAAACGACATTTTTATAATTTTCTGTAAACATACACATGTTTACGTCCCACGTCAGGTAACTTCGGGCACCGTTCATAGATGGAAAGACCGTGAAGTGCATATTGCGCGTTTCGGTTTCACAATAGTTCCGAATGCTCGAAGTAAAAAGTAGGTTGACAGCGCCTCATCGACTGATGTTTTGTGGCTGAGGTATCACCTACCATCAAGTGATCCTCATGCTCATCTGTCGATATCACCGTTTTGATTGAAACGGCTCAACCGAATTTGATGAAAATTTGTATGGATGGCTTGAACTTTGAGGTAGGTATTTTCCTACTAGGAATCTGAAGTTCATCTTTCCTAGGTACATAATAACGGCGCTCTGCGGCGAGGCGTGTCCCTGCCCCCCACCCGTGGTGGCGGCGGTCTTCTGGGTGGGGTACTTTAACTCAGCCCTGAACCCACTCATCTACGCCTACTTCAACCGGGACTTCAGAGCTGCCTTCAGGAAGACGTTGGGCTCGTGTTGCAGGTAATTTTCATTTGTCTAAGGAATTTGAGATTATGGCAAAAGTATACGTACCTATTAATAGTTAAGAATGTACTTGATATAAGATAATCTATACTAATATTATAAAGAGGAAAGATTTGTTTATTTGTTTGTTACGATTTAACTCAAAAACTACTGGACCGATTTTAAAAAATCATTCACCAATAGAAAGCTACATTATCAGCGATTAACATAGAGCATAGGCTATTTATTTTTATTATTTTTCGTACATTTACATTGCACCCGTGCGAAGCCGGGACGGATCGCTAGTATATAGAAACTTAGTGCTAACACTTGCATTCGAAGTAATTAATATCTGCAATTCCATTATAAATTTATTCACGAAAAACAATGGCCAAAAAGCAGATAATATATGTATGTACATGCATTAGATTGATGATATGCATGTGAGAGAGAGTTGGGTAGGATTTGTGATCCTCTGAAAATCTAAAAGGTCGTCAAATCATCAGTTTTTCCGTATACCCGACCTACAAAACGACTTTAACTCATAATTAAAGCCTGTCATTAGTCTATATACCTCTGTTGGGTCAAACTCTGTCTACGTACATCTAAGACATCAGAATTATACTGAACGAATTCCTCTTTTTCATTACGTGAATGGAAGCCTATAAAATGCGTGTCAAGAGACCGAAGGCATCTGTGACGCCGGATATTTTAAGTAATAACCACCGTTAACTTTGACACCTTGTTTATCACTGAATCTAATTATAAAACATATAAATACTATTTACTATTTTGTTGTTTATATAGCCATTTAATCCCAAAAAAATTATTTAGAAGATAAAAAAACAAATAATAATATAATATGACAAAATAAAATAATAAATCACGGTTAATTATTTACAGTTACAACGCAAACAAACATAAAATGCATTCTTTTATTATTTACTAGCTGATGCCCGCGACTTCGTTCGCGTGGGGATCACTTTATGCTGAACTTTTGAGCAAGCTTTCTTCTATTATAATATATCCTCCATCCTCTGTACTTGGTGATTTCTTTTCGGAAAGAGCTATCAGAGTAGTCATTGACGGTTGCTTTTGCATCATATTGTCGACATGTTTAATGGTGGTTGAGGTTGGGGTTCAAATGATGATTTGAAATTCAAAAGAAATACCATAGTAATTGAAAAAATTAACCTGACTTTAAAGAAACTTTAGGGAGATGCATATCAATCAAATTTTACGTCACCAAAAGGCAGATTTGTGTCTTTTCTCCACTAATCAGAGTTCAGTCGAAGATTGGATTCAATGCATTTTCCGTCTTAAATATATGCACGAAAATTGTACGGGGGTTTGAAAATACTTGCGACACATGGAAAAAACGCCAAGAAAATGTCTAAATACGAATAAAATGAAGGTATGGAGAAATGCAACGTAAAATGAATGAAAAAAATAGTATGGCCATGTTGGCCAAATACTTAATTTTTAATAAATTTAATTAGTGTGGAAGATACTATATCCACCTCTATATTTATTTAATTTAATTGATCACTTTTAATTTCAGATATTTTTGTTTAATTCCTTGGAAAGGAAAGGATTGATGAAAATGCGAAATAAACGATCTCATAAGAAATACATTTTTATATAATAGAATAGTTCAATAATACATTTTCTATTTTCAATATTTATTTTCTATGTTCTTTTAAAAATATAAAAAAATAAATACAAAAAATATTTACCTGAGTGATGATTCGAACTCACATCTGAAATTACGTAGTACGACCGTATATCCACTATGCCACGAACACATATCGAAAAACGGCGAAATTATCAAACTATTTCATTTACATATCAAACTGTGATTGACATCTGACAATTCGAAAAAATTCAACGCGAGTCAGTTTTCATTGCAATTTGTTGAAATGATGCCTTTAAAATAATATTTAAATGATGATAACTTTTTTTTCCGACAACCGATTTCGATGAAACAAAGCCTATATGTTGCCCTGGACTTTGCTTAATATATTTGTATAAATTACGCGAAAATCGGTTCAGTATCTTCGGAGATTAGCGTGAACAAACAGACAGACAGACAGACAGACAGACAGACAGACAGACAGACAAGAATCTTAAAAATTGCATTTATGCATTCTGCTACCCTTCTTTTATCACCCCTCTTAATTTCTGGTAAAAATATTTAGTGAAGCGTAATTTCGATCCTACTCTTTTATTATATGTATAGATATGTATAGATTAATTCAAATTATTTAAAACATTTATAGAAATCAACAATAATTACTTATTTTTATATTTATTTAATTGAAACGGTCATCCAATTACATTTATTAAAAATTTTGTCGACTGCTCGTGTTTTAATCGATTATCGCTTTATTTCTTCCGGGTCTAACATGACAATTACACTTAAAACTTGACTTTTAATATCAAAAATAGATATATTTGTCAATCGAGATATCTTTTCTATCAAAATTGTCGATTTCGAGACATAATACATGTTAGTTTGTCTTCTCTCGTCCGCGACATATCTCGTGGCGGTCATGCTAGCCCGGCAGGAGAGCATTGAGAGCGTTCAGTTTGTGCCGACGACCGCTGCAGTAATTGTCAGGAACAGTCGACAGAGTTACATATTATTCAAATAAAAAAATACATTAAAATACAACAGTGGATATTTTTCTTCATATTCTTATAGGTAGTTAATAATATGTCGATGGTACATAATATGACAATTTAATCATATGGTATGGTATAAACATAAATATACCATTAGGCACTGTTATAGGTCGGTGTGCGGTACCGTCAGCCGCCGGTACTGCGCGCAGCTGCACCGGCGAGAGCACCACCACTCCAACACGTCCGACATGCACGTGAACCACTGCGTCAAGTCCACCTCGGCCGACGTGCTGCGGCAGGCCACCTGCTCCCGGCTTGACGTGGCGATCGGCTGAATGAGGCTTAGTCGCCATGTTGCGGATATTAGCTAAGATTATTTTACTTTAAGGCGCAGTATAATACCGTTGACATTGATCAAACGGGCGTTACTGCTGAGAATGCGTATGTCGTAAAAAGCAACAAAAACTTCATATTTAACAAGAAACAATCTATCATTGAACGCAGTTTGGCCTTTTAAATAGAGTATTTTTGATTACAACAACAATTGTTGATGAAGAGATAAACTGCTAACATAATTTAGATCTCTAAAATATACATTAAAAAAAGATTTTTTTAATGCTTTAAAGTATATTTTATTATGTTTTGAATGCCATCACTATATGCAAATAAGACTTGAAAATATCATATTTTGTTTGGTTCTTAAAATTATTGACGGTTAAAAAGATACATTTAATTAACACTGAAATCTTCACCTTAAAAACTGGAATTCACCAGGATTTTAACACATTTAAAAAATATATGAACTGTTTGAAATTAAGTAAATAAATAAGAATTTAATCTTTTGGAACTAAGACTTCAAAAAAATTTATATTTGTATTTGGTTTATTAAACAACCCCAATCTATGTATATTTTATATCATATAAGCTTCTTTTGGTCAATCGACATATTGTCATTTGTAAGTTTGTAAAAATGTATTTGATACGTAGAGTGTGTGAATATTAAAGTAAGTGTTTTGCAGTAATAATACATTTTATTTATATGTAAATAGCTAGTGATAAAGTAAAGATTTATGGTAAAATAGTTTTAAAGGGTGATTGCAGATTGTTCTTCTAAATTTAAAAATGTGTTGTTTTTTAAATAGTGTTGCTGTTTGAGGAATGTTTGAGAAAAAAAAAGGTGTAATATTTTTTTTGGTTGTTATTCAATATATTTATGGTTATTTTATTAAAATCGAAAACGTTTGTTAGATATTCTTATACCTTCTACAGAACGTTAAATTTTTCGGCGCTGTTTTAATGAGTCGGGTCAGCCTGTCAGTATGTTGAGACCAAAAACAGAAAGGGAAATACAACATTGATACAAAGTGAAATTGCGTGTGCCCTTCGAGTTGACAAAAACTTGATGTTTACTCGAAATGAACGGCAGAGGACAGAATAAACATCGTTATGTTAAACTCCGCCTCAAAATGTTTGCGGACAGAACTCGTAACTTTCATTATTTGTATCTTGTTTTTTCCAATGATACGATCAGCTTAGGAGAGATCAACTTGTTTTCGTACTAAACTAGTTTTAATTAGTACTTAAATTGTGTTTGTGATGTAAAGTGGGTTTTTTGTCGTCCAACCAACCAACACGAATCGACCTAATGTTTTTGTTTAAGACAGGGGAATGGCTTCTTTATTCCGTGAAAATATTTACATATAACTGAACAAGTTGATGAAGGTAGTCAGTTTTAAGCATTTTTGGATGGCGACACCTTGATGACAAGGGATGAAAACGGTTTATTAGTTAATGTCTCATTGTAATTAGCGTCAATATTTCATTTATGCTATACCGGGTGGAAGAATAGGACTTCCGATAACTTCGGGATATGATTATACTACCTATACCCGTTTCGGAAAAGTGCTTCTTTTTAAAAAATAAAGTGTTCATTTCACCAATTTAAAAAACCCTGATTTTCAATTTTGGAACTCAGATATGTCAATACAACCAGTTTCATTATAAATTTCAGCAAAATTCTATTTTTTTATTTTTTTTATTCCATCTCGCAATCTATTTACTCCGTCATCTCGCTCCTCCCCCCGCCCGCTCCGCCCGGCCCGCCCGCTCGCGCTCTGCGATCGTTGAACCATGAACAATCGACTCGCGCGTCGGTACCTAACGCGCATCGCATGAACTTTCTGACGGACTCGTTGGCGCGTTCGGTAGAACAACTGCCGTGTGTATCGATGGGTCGTGTGTTCGAATCCCAACGGAAAGACATGTTTATAATTTTCCGTAAGCATGTCTTCCCTACGTCTGATAACTTTGGGCATTGAACGGTTGGGACGAATATCGAAATTCCGATCGGCTAACGAACCACCATTCATAGATGGAAAAACCGTGAAGTGCATATTGCGTGTTTCGGTTTCAGTCTATGGCATTCCGAATTCTCGAAGAAAAAATTATTAGGTCGACAGCGCATTAGAACTGATATTCTGTAGCCGAGGTATCGGTAGGATAGGTAGGACCTATCATCAAGTGAACCTCATACTCGTCTGTCGATATCTGACATAAAAAAAGCTTAGTATACGGGGTACTCGTCCTAACCTAAGTTGTCAAAGATTTTTTTCATCTAAATATCTAATGGTCCGGGAGCCAGCAACAGATTTTCATGACCAAGTTCCTCTCAAGCGGTAATTAGTAAAATGCATCAGAGTATAGTATTATGAAGCCTCGTGAACGTCAGCTGGCGCTCGGGTGGGGGGATGAGTGGTTATAGCCTCCTTCCTTAAGTGGAGCAGCTGACGGTTTTTCCACCAAGATACAGCCAGCTGACCTATATATTTATCCACAGTTACATATAAGCTATCATCAGGTAAATTTTTGTTTGAGAGGAAATCACGGAAAATAAATATTTTTTTTCATGTTCGAGACACCAGCTGACGTATAATACACTATGTTGTAAGCAGCTGATTATTTTTTTTCGTTGAGATATTGGATTAGCTACAATTTGACAAATTTTTAGGTGAGAGGAAATGAATGAATGTATTTTTTTTTCCTTCGTGCGTGGGACCGCTCATCCCCCCACCCGAGCGCCAGCTGACGTTCACGAGGCTTTATAATACTATACTCTGATGCGTCTGACGAATTATCTCTCGAGAGGAAATAATTAACCAAATTTGCACCTGGCTCCCGTACTATAAGAAAGGTACACGAACTCCCTAAGAAAATCTACAACCACACTTAATGATTATGAATCATCTCCTGACAGCAAACAAGACTTTTATAAAGAACTCTTTAAATCTTGTTGACTATTTATCAAAGACTAGCAACGCACCCCGGCTTCACACGGGTGCAGTGTAGATGTACTATACACAAAAAATATGATAGCCTATGTAACTCGCTGATAATGTAGCTTTCTATTAGTGAAAGAAGTTTTAAAATCGGTCCAGTAGTTTTTGAGTTTATTCATAACATACAAAAATACAAATCTTTCCTCTTTATAATTTATTAAAGATTAAAGATGAGGTTACATAGACATAGATTCAATGCCGCTTAAAAACCACCATTAAAATGTGCTTAAACAAATGTTAGTACGTAAATAACTAATTCCAAAATTGTACCTACTAACTCAAAATAATCATTTAATAAATCTTGCTTTTAAATCGTCTAACCGTTATGTATTTTGAGAATCCTTGATTTAAAAATAATAGGACTACAATAAGGTAGATACCTATTTACGTACATATGCTATGCATGTACGTAAATAGGTACCTACTAGGTATTAGGTATTCTAAATATCAGGTACCCCTTAGATGTTCCACCGCATGTTCCACCAAACCTTTCCTTCTTTTTATGATTTATTTTTAGTCTTCTACACTTTTTCGTACACTTAAATAATCGACAAAAAAGTTATTTTTAAAGAATACTTAGAAAAGATAATTCTTATCTAACAAAAATATTTATTTCAGGTTCTTTGATAATAACAAAACATGCCTTTATGTCTAACGTAATTGACTACTTAATTCCCAGCATATCTTGAAAATAATGACTCAATCTGTCGTATGTACTTTCATTTAGATATTTACTGCTAAGATTAAATAAACTGTGTTTAATCTGAGTCTCACTGTTTGTTATTGATTATTTAATCCGTACGAAAAATACAAAGAAGTATCTATGTACATAAACTGTTTAATTAGCTACCAAATAAGTACCTAAATGACAATTTCAAAATCTCCCGTATCAATCGTAGGATCATATTCAAAATACAGTTTCATGTTGAAATGAAGTTTCATGATATCAAAGCCAACAAGCAGTTCAAATTAAAAGACCTACCTTATTTTGAAGTTCGTTCTACTCATAAATCACTTCACCACGACACCACACTGAACTATCACCACGAAATAATATTACAAAATATGTAAGGTACACATAAACAATGCACAAAGACGATACTACGTAGTTCAAAAATAACAAAACACATCCGTATTATTACGTAATGCGTATGGCACTGCGATTGCCTCATAATAATTAAACTATGAATCTTGTCAGGCGTGCACATCTCGGGAGCGCATGCACACCAATAGGCAATAACATAGAATATCTATAACTTCTGGACAAAATGCCGCCGACCATAATAGTGTTGTGATTTGTAAAATTAAACTATCGAGCATTTGCCTCCGGCTCCGCCCACGTTTGAGTACATTGTTTTTTCCGTATGATAGGTTTCATTAGGATTTACAATAATTCGCCTTTACCAACAATTTGTGTGTATGGATATTTATTTATCATTTTAATTAATGTTCTTTTTTTTAATAGACTTATTTTAGAAACATTTTTAAAAACAAAAAATATTTAATACTATTTATTGAATGATGAAACTAAACTTTAATTCATATGTAAACATGTTTTATTGTTCATTACTAAAAACATATTTCGATACATAGATACCAACCAATACAGTTCCTATTATGTAACTAATGTAAGTCGATAATGTATTTAACAAAAGTATAACTTAGCGATATCCAAAACTATCGATAGATACTTTCACATCCCTGTGGTACGGTGAACGCCGCTCGCGGCTTCCTTCGTGTCTAGGCGGTATCCTTTGACTAAAAACCGCCTCGTTTGAAAATATTTGGCACGTGCAAAGTCGGTTTAATACAAAGGTGATGTATCAAGGTCGGTTGCCTTAGCAGTGTTGCCAACTTGGAGGTTTTCCCCCAAGGGAGAATCAAGATGTCCATAGATGTTTTTAGCGGTAACATTTGTCTAGGGGGATTTTTAGGAGGTAGGTACTTTAATCACGATTTATTTAGAAAAAACGCACGATTTTATACTGTTTATAAGCCTCGAACCTCTAATTTTATTGTTAACGGTTCAATTAATGTATGTAAATGTTTAAAATGCACCCACATAAATACAGCAGTTATTTTATGCTACTTGAATGCATTTTATTTAAGTCATATTTGAAATTACCTCCCATATCGAGTGTACAATAAAACCTTTAGGGGTTTTTAAGATATTTAGGGGTATTTGAAATTGGTTCTATGGGGAACATTTTATAGTAGTTGGCATCACTGTGCCTTAGTTGATCGCCGCGCTTGCAGTTGACACTGCGCTCTCGCCGTATTCTTCCGTGTCCGAGTTTCGATACTTTAGTTACTTTAATGAAGTGTTTTGTGAATACATTTAATTTAATATCTAGTTGTGAAATTTTAGTTTTTTTTGTGACTGGACTTTTTTCTGTGGGGTTATGTAAAAGAATGAGTATTTGACCGTGAATGTGATAGTGGCGAGGAAATAAAAAAGAAGTTACTCGCGAGTTGTATGTTATTACAGAATAGAAAGAAGTTAGTCAGGTCAGTCACCGTCAGTATTTTATCCTACTGTTGAAATTAATTTTAAGTTGAATCTAAACGCAATACGTATTTTCTTATTTTAGACAACTGTTCTTGGGTTTTGTAAATTTTTGTTTTGTTACTTTTAATGTGAAAAATCCAAGCCGTTTTTAAAGTGTTCATTAGTGTAGCTTCTTTATTTAACTTGCTATGTAATGTATGGAACTAATTTGTTTGTTGAGGGGAATCTTGCAACTCAATTTTGAAGCAGATATTTTCAACCGATTGAGCTGAAATTTTGTATACACGTTTAGTTTGAATGACTATGAATAGTGTGACATCATTCTAAATCCCAAGATGGCAGACCAGTTATTTTTAATGCACTCCTACAATATGGGTATCAAATTAAAGGGCTTGCTGAGAAAAATTCGAAAAATAAAGTTACATCACTCTAAATACAATATGGTGGACATCAAAAGATGGCCGGATTTTTTTTATGCTTTCCTACAATATGGGTATCAAATGAAAGGACTTGCTGAGAATACGAATAAATAAACTAAAAATTTAAAATGAATTTAAAAGAAAGATACTTTTTTAATAACAAGATTTTATTTAAATGCGCTAAAAAGAAGAAGATAAACTTTTCCTAAATAAAAGCTTGTTTGAATTGTTTTTTGTATTTGTTACTATTGATTATTTTGTATAAGTTTATATCGATTATTTCGAAAGTATTCATTAAAATCAAGATATTTTAAAATGTTTTCAAGTTCTCATTTTCGTTCAGTAGGTAGGTATGAACTATTTTTATCATTTTATTATAGCGAGCGTTTTATGTCTAATTATTTTTTTCTTGTAACTCTTAACCTTTACCGAGTTGTGAGACGTTGAATTTCCATTGATAACCGAGCCGACTTGGTTTTTTTTACGATCGAAATTTATCGTCCTACACAAGTTTTTTTTTATGTTAGATATCGACAGACGAGCATGAGGTTCACTTGATGGTTGATGATACCTCAGCCACACAACATCAGTCAATGATGCGCTTTCGACCTACTTTTTACTTCGAGCATTCGGAAATTCATACACTGAAACCGAAAAGCGCAATGTGCACTTCACGGTTTTTCCAACTATGAACGGTGGTTCGTTAACGATCGGAATTTCAATATTCTCACCCGTTCAATGCCCGAAATTACCAGACGGGAGGAAGACATGTTTACAGCAAATTTTAAAAATGTCGTCCCGGTGGGATTCGAACTCACGACCCATCGGAGCGAACGGTAGATGTTTTTCTTTTTTAATCTCATTGCATAAGGTAGGTCTGAGAAGGCCTCGGCAAGGGCGCGTTATCGCACCTTTGCCTTGCCGGTCGGTGCCCGACCGCTTGTCGCCATGCTATATCTATATCTACATTCTACATCTATATTTGCTTAGTTACGGTAGTGAATACATTGCGCGTGGAAAATTTTAACATTTTTTTAAAAAGCCGTTTAAAAATAAATGATTAGCGGCAATCAGTTAGTTCAAAGGTGATATAAATAACCACGAAGTTAACGGAAGCGTTTCAAATACACCCTGTATATTAGGGTGTCCCTTATTTTTCAAAGATTTAAATTTGTAACGCATAGGTTTTAGTTTTGTTCATTTGCCTCTAAAACACTCGGAAATAAATTTTTACCTTATTTGGAGTATGATAACCCGTGCCGAATTGCATCGAATTATGTTCATACATGTTGCGCTGCAGTAGCGGTGCGGATTCGCGGTATTTGACATTTTTGTTCTCAATTATTCCCGCGATTAACATGAATTGTTTTACATTTAAAAGATGGCAGTGGAATTAAGAAGAAATAAAAAAAATATTTTATTAATTGGTGACGTAAATTATCAAATAACAGGCGCAAAGTTACGGTCTAATCGACAAGTTTTTGCAGAACTTCAGTCTAAACGATTCCTTTATTCTCATAATGAAAAAAATTATATTTTTTTAACATTCGTGAAGTTAAATTTACTGTAAGTGAAAACGTTAATCTCGTCATTCGGGAGTGTATTATATTTTGAGAAAAAGCTAGAATCCCTACCAGAGCTATAACTAACTGTGTAAAAAACCTTTTTGTGATACAACCATAGAAGATTTGTTAACACTTTATAATCAAGAACTGCTAAAATCATTAGACGTGACGATTATCGGAAACTGGTTGAACTATCTAATATTTTCTTAGAAGGAAATAAAAATTAGACCTCCTGGAGCGCTGCATCAAGCAAAGTGGATGGCTAGAGCTATTTACTCTCTCTAATCTCAAATGAATCTCTCTAACTCTTTAAAGATATATTTCTTGCAATCCCATTTTGAAAAAAAATAGGGGGTATGCATTTCGATATCAAAAAAAAATTTTTTTTCGGCCATATAAGGGACACCCTACTATATATATTTTGCCATCACAACTAAATCACAACAATCAAAATAGCACAAAAACATTGATAATTATTTTTACAATACGAAATATTTCTAAGCAATATATTGTTCAGTGGAGAGGAAAGTCTTTATATAGAAAACTTAATAAACAAAAAAGAGATTTGCCATCTCGCCGGCGTGGTAAGGGGCGACCATGAAACACAATCATTAGGATTTGTCTCTGCTTAGTAATATTTAGATAAGGAAAATGCGAATATCCTTTTTGCGGCATCAAATCCCTGTTTGAGCTTTAATCAAAAAATATATGGCACTTTGAAACAATCTGCATATTATATAAAAGAAAAGAAGGATTAATCTATCAACAAAATTATTATTATTTCAATCTTTCGACGGTTAGGATGATTAATTCCACCGCGAAGAACTGGTAATAAACTCATTTTGTGTATTAAAATAAATTACCACTACAATCTAAAAGCATTCCTTAATAGAACAACTTGACTAAAATTTTCAGACTTTGTATATAATACAAGCGTATGGTTAAGCGCTTTGCAAATGATTTTTTTTAACTTATATTAGTTCTATTATAACTATGTATATAACAGTAAGTACATAAATTATTATTTAACAAAAAATTGTGAAAACATTGAGACGTGATCATTTTTTTATTGTTTTAGTAAATTAAATTCATATATAATTTTGCATATATAAATAAAATAACTTTGATTGATCTCCACAGATCTATTCTAGTCTAGCTTACACACGTGCACTTTAACAAGGGTCTTACTTGCACACACTCTTTTTTGCGTAAACTTAAAGCAATTCTGATAAATATAGGAATATTATGCCTATTCTACTATAATATAATATATAGTTCAAAGTGTCACTAAAAAGTATCGTCAGCAACTATTCGTTATTTACATAGAAACTACAACGTGAACTGAATAAGACACTGAACTCCTCATTATGGGTAGAGAAACAGCGAGAAATTCGACTCAGTATAAAAAGCTATTTTACATAAAATAATGGGTATCCTAGCGTCTCTAGGTAACAATTATAATGGGCTTCCACCCTCTATATCGCAATAAATCGAATTTCCATTATACTTATCGCTGACAAAAACACTCCGAGAGACCGTTGTCAAATCACTAAGCTACCTTCGTTTTAGCTTGTCTTTAATCGCGATATTCAACCTTAAGCCAGGGGAATTAGCGCGAATTTTGCTTGTTTGACTTGATTCTTTTAATTATAATGTTTGGTGTTATTATTTTTTGATTAAAAGCGTCACTCGCTGGTGTGATTTACTTTAATCGTAGCTTTCTTGTGATTGTTTCATAAATAGATATCATATTTTATGAACGTATAAATTTTATGTTGGAACAATAGTCTCTATAATAAAAAACTGATCAAGTTTTTGCTGTTAGATATATTGGGTAGATTTTTAAAGGAGTAAGGTTATATATTTATAATATATTACCTAACTCTCTTCGTAAATAAAGCTAGGACTTTGAACATTCATAAGTATTAACTAAAACCGATTTATACTTATCTTGAATTTTTGACAAAATTTTAATACACTTTTATAATTTAGGGAGATATATGTTGTGAAATGCTGACATCGTTATGTCCTGCGAATAGATAGATTCAATTTTAAATTAGTTAAGTAATGTCTAGTTTTAAGTTACCATGGTACGCTTAAATTTAAGCTATGTTCTTATTCAGTCCTATACTTCCTTTATGTTTTGGGATCGCTGTCTTAGACATAACCTAACTTTAAATGTTTATATTTCTAATTTACGTTAAAATCTTCAAATTTTATCTAAACTTAAGTCTCATGTAAACTATTTTTTAATACTACATTATGGTGACAGGATCTGACGTAATTAAGTTTTTTACAATTTTTTTCTGCTTGGATCTCGTAACTTGCATTCTGATTTCGATTCCCTAGGCCTAATGGATGGAGTATCATAATAATATTCTTCGCGAATATCTACGGTATATAAGATATCTATCTCATCACCATTATTCTAAACTGCATTTTTTTCCATCAAATATTATTTTTTTATTATGGCAAATGTTACCACGTGTAACCTAAAGGATTAAAACCTTTCTGTGACCACGCTTGTTGCGAAGCACATATTAATAATATACCGAATAAATCGCGTTTAATCCGGTATAAGTTTTTTACTTAATTGTTTCATAGATCCATGATGTCATAAATCAGTTATTTATCTAATATATAAAATGTTAATTGCTGTCATTCGAGCAATTGATTCGTAATATAAAATAAAGGCGCTGACACACTTAAGGCGTTGAGGAAAGAGCTTAGCGGTTATTGTAAGGCTCGAGTCGTGTCGTTAGCTAACCCCTCGTTAAGGGGAATGACACCATTAACAAAGTGTTAAGTGGGCTCTCTACAATGAAAGCCATCTGCTTCTGTATCAAAATATTATGGTGATGTAAAGAGAGAGAGAAATTTCCTTGCAAAATTCGATAATTGAAGTGGATAAAATATCAGTATACGTGGGAATAATTTTTTTTTAACTATTTTCCTTAAAAAATAATTGGCCTTATTTACCCATAATGTGCCCGTCGAGCGCTACGAAGCTACATCTACAAATAGCTACGCGTTACGCTACGTTAAGTGTGCTACGAGTTTGTAAGATGTATAATATTGCATCCCTATGTATGCTTAAATCTTTATAACTACGCGACGGATTTTGATGCGGTTTTATTAATGGATAGAGTGATTGAAGAGGAAGGTTTATATGTATAGTAACATCCATTAAATGGTGGAGAAATACTGTTATTTTTGAGGTTTCTAATGTGATGTCTTAAATAATTAAATTTTTTCCGCTTACATTGCAAACGCAGGCTGAACCCTACGAGATTTATCAAAATAATGTACTAAGTATTGTACACATTGAAAAGGTCTACAGAAAACTCGCGATGTCTATCTCTTATGGATATCCCATAATAAAAAAAAAAATCATTTACGGTAAATAATGGCTAATTTTCGAAGCGATTTTAACCAATACAGCATTAATCCTTATCCAATTAAATACCTTAAATACATTGTTGATTTAATATAGATCTATATGGCCCTTTACAGTATATAATTTAAATGAATATTTTCGAAAATAAAAATTGTGTTTGCGGCGGTACCGGCTGGTATGTTTTTATATACAACGTTGACAGTTTTTCTGTAGTGTATGTTTCCCGTGCGAAGCCGGGGCGGGTCGCTAGTATTATATATTTACTTTATAAGTAGGGATATAGTTAAAGTATATTTGGAAAGAAATAAACACAGTAGGGTTTAGCAAGGGCTGCTTACAGCATATTTTCTTATACCCAAACATATAAATGACTTACCCATATCGTTAAAAATCTTAAAACTGTTTACGTCACTGTGAAGTGTAAATATAACAGCAGTAAAGTCTCATTTACATTTGAAGACGATCCAAGTACAAGTTGATCCCACGCAAAGGAATAAGATGAATATTTGTCATCCGCCCGGCGTCATTAAGAGATTCCAAGCGATCCTTTACGCCTCGACTACTCGACTCTCATGTACTCACCGACACCTCGGAGTTCTACTCGGTTACATCAGTTTAGTGAAGCTTTTTATTCACTGTGTTATTTATGATGATTTTTTTTTCGATTTTACACATGTGCGAACTGATACATATTGCTTTTAATACATATTTCTCTGAACTCAAATAATATTTTATCAATTACTAGCCACTATTTATGACTAAGTATATAATATACTATAATCTTTAAAAAAAGACAAATATAAATGAAATGTTGCGATAATAACACTTTCTTCGCACCGTCAAATATCTTTTTGCAATAAATGTACACGATAGAAGGCGCTCTAATTAAGTTTGCTGATAATTGTAGAACGACCCCGAAAAATTAAAAAGTGTAACATATCTGGATTTGAAGCATCAATAAGCGACTTGAACGACTATTTCAATATAATTAATTAATTAAAATGCGATGCAATAAATGTTATGTGTCAAATACGATTATAACGTCTTTATTATAATTAGTAATACTTGGTAACGTATTGATAAGTGTACTTGTAAATAGTATCATAATACTATTATAAGGGGAAATACTACGAGTGAGGAACTAGGTCAAATAGTATTGAATTGTATATAAATGTAAAAAGGTTTATTTAGTTCATTAGAACGTAGCGTATTGAATAACGAGACCACATTATAAACAAACTGAATGTTTTAAAATACCTCAGATATTAAAGTTTTAGCTCAGAATAGAGATATTGTAAATATTTAGATAATTTATTAACTAGCATTTGTTGTATTTTGTTTTGTAAAGAGTTGTCGTGCAATAAATGAGATATTATTGTAGTTCTTTTATTTATTAGATACATACAAAAAAAGTAGATGATAATTTTCTGTGTATTGGAACAATTTATTATTCAATTTGTGGCCCATAGATTTGAACCAGGAAATTCCGCAAAGCATACCATAGATCTCAGAAGACAGTCACGCTGGTACGTCGGTTGAACTTATTTGTTGAGTGGTGATCAGACTGTGTCCTGCCAGACAGTCTATGACACGACGCACATCCGGTGCGAAGGTCGTACGAGATGTTATTGTCCGAACACTATAGACTCAAGGTATCACTGACCGATGATAACGAAGACATGGCAAATGCCAATGTCTAATTATTGTGGAGAAAATATTAACTACTAGCTGATGCCAGCGACTTCGTTCGCGTGGGTTTCATAATTAAATCTTAAATTTTCCGAGATTAAAAGTATCTAAGATGTTGACCGGTGATTATAATGTACCCCCATGTAAAATTTTATATAAATCGGTCCACCAGTTTCGGAGATTAGCCCGTACAAACAGACAAACAGAGGAACAAAAAATTGAAAAAAATCGGGATTTGTTCTATTTCTCTTCTTACATCCCCCTTACTGTTTTAAGCATTTTGTTTCTATGTACAGACATTCAACCTCTACAGTTTTATTATATGTATGTAAATAGATAGCAACGCGCCCCAGCTTCACACGAGTGCAATGTAGATGTAGATACTATACACACTATTCTAGCTTGTGTTACTCGCTGATAATGTAGCTTTCTATTGGTGAAATAATTTTTAAAATTGGTCCAGTAAATTATCTCCCTACAGTGTGGTTCTACCTAAGGATTTCTCGTAAAAACATTATATAGGACACAAAGCTAATAACCTAAAAAAAACTAATAACCTAAGAAAATATATAATTGTAGACGGAACTTAGTCTCTAGCATGTGAAATCAGCAATGAACGTAGGTACTCAACAATAATTCCAACTACCGGTTCGATAAGTTACTTGCTAAAGTTTGTAGTTAAACTGAAAGTAACTTTTTGTTGAAAAGTATATTATAAAAAAGAGCTGTTACTGCAATAAATGCAAAGAAGCTCCCAGAAGTTTATGTACAAGCTACTGAGGTTGTTAGAATAATATTGAGAATATTCAGCGCGCGGCAGACTGACCCAGTTTCCAACGAATTTCCGCGAACTTGCAAGATTTTAATCATCTCAACTAAATGTTTGGCAAATGCTACTGTATATTTAAGCCTTATGTCTCGTAATATTTTCCATTTCTTAACAGAGGTTGATATTATTATTTTTTTAAGCTTAAAAGCTTTATCTTTTTTGGCGGAAGAGCGCACCTTTCTTTCGTCATAAAATCGTGGACGTTAACAATGTCTCGGTTCATTAATTGCTAAAATGTGCAAGATATTTAGTGCTGCCGGCCTAGCGTGACAACCACGAAAAAAAATTGTCGACCCTTTTCTCGTGTTTTAATCGATTATCTCTTTATTTCCTCCGGGTCTAACATGACAATTGCACTTAAAACTCGACCTTTAATATCAAAAATAGATATATTTGTCGATCGGTATATCTTTTCTATCAAAATTATTGATAACGAGATATAATATATCGAGATATCTTACATCTTAGTTTGTCTTCTCTCGTCCGCGACATATCTTTAATAAGTTTTAATGCTTGTATTTTTATTTTGTAAGTTTTTTTATTGGCAATAAATCATTTTATTATTATTATAAGATCGTGGCGGTCATGTTAGGGCGGCTGAACGCAGTCGAGCATAGTCACGTGCTCATACAAGTTTATCATATTATCACTTGGCGGTAGTCTTACGTAGAGTTATGGAAATTTAGCTTGGACGTGTAATTTTTAACCTCCACTTACACCGATGCAGATGTACAAAATTTATACTAATAATATAATATAATACAATTAAAATGCGAAAGTTATTAAGCACTTCCTAACTAAAAATAGATTTAATTTAGTTTTTCAGTGGACAATACCTCTTAAAAATGAAAGAAAAATATTAACTATTTTGATGAATGTTCTAGGAAATTATCTCCCTACAATGTGGTTCTACCTAAAGATTTCGCGTTAAAACTTTATGTATGTACTATATACTATATCCACAACGAACAATGTTCGGTCTGCAAGAGGGCACATTACACGGCGGTGTAACACGCGGCCACTCCCTCGTTAGTCCGGAGCGGCGTAATGTAATAATGTAATCTCCACTAGTAACGCTCGCCGAGGTTTAAATGGCAGCCAGATAAGGCGGCCTTGCTAATTGACAACGATAACTGAATTTAGACAAATCTTGTTTACCAGATTTCATTAAGAGGTTATATGTATATGGAATTAAAGCGAATGAAAGGTATTATGATTATTACTACTTCGGTATCTTAAAATCCTGAAATAAAATACGTAGTTAGTGTCGTCGTTAATATAAAAATGAAAAAGCATTTTAAGTATTTTTGTTACAAATGTAATTATGGGTATTTGAAACTTAACTTTGAATCTTAACTATAAGTCATTATTATTTTTTCATATTAATGTTTAGAAATATTACGTTTCTTTCATACAGCTCACGGAAACTGTGAAAGATATGTAATAATGTGAATTTTATGTAATATTATTATTTTTATTACTCTTCAGATTATTCATAAAAAAAAACTATCTGTTAAAATATTACATATCGACAGACGAGCTTGAGGTTCAATTGATGGTAGGTCAAACTAAAATTACTGGACCGATTTTAAAAATTCTTTCACCCATAGGAAGCTACATTATCAGCGAGTAACACAGTGTATAATATTGTACATCTACATTGCACCCGTGTGAAGCCTGGGCGCGTTGCTAGTAATATATAAATAACCTCGATGCACTCTGAAAACATTCATACGATTATGATTAAATTTTGGGGAGTTGTTTTACATAAACCCACGAAAAATAAACTTTACGCGACATTACTACGCCTGTCGGGTACAACTAGTCTATACCTAAAACGGAGACCATCAACTTAATGTCTTTCTGTAAATTATCAGTTTAACTAACCATTCAATAACCGCTCAATTAATAAACATTTCACTAATGGAGAGGATTTACTTAGTCCTAAAATATTGTCGTCTGCGGCACCTGCGACCCCGGCGCCGCACCTGCCTTCGTCCGTCTCGTAGGCAAGGGTCTGTGCATACAGGCACCGACTCTACTATTGTAAGGCTCCATAGTCATAAGTCATAGTCGAAATACTTATGTTTTAAGCTATACATATTTAAAAATTATGTTCCCTTAAATAATATATACTCGTATAATAGATCAAACGGGTGTAATTCATAAAAACAAATGAGTTAGGTATATCTACCAAGTGATATAGTTCTACTTAATGTAAAAAGAAAATATTAATATTGTCTTTTATTAACGCGAGTACCACACATTTAGATAAAATCCTGTATACCGGATTAAAACGCGATATCTATTTATATATATCGCGTTTTATTTATCCATTCTTAAACTTTTACAAACAAAACAACTATATAATACTTAATTAAATTTCAATCATTTAAGTTATAATAACTAATCAAAAAAACTAGGTAAATAATCTCAAAATGCATATAAGTGCATATCAAATCCGTTAAAAAGTTTATATTGAATATTAAAGTGTTGTTATTGAATTTGAGGCCCCATTTTATTACAAAATAATATAATTGTGTTAAATCCGACCCCGGGAACAAAGGTCACAAGCGAATGATAAATTAATTCCATCTGTCAGCTATTTTGAATGAAATATGTTTTGATATTCGTGCGTTTTCCCCGAACTGCCGTTTTGAAGTTATGAGATTTTTTATTGTACAAATAACAACAGGCGAGTTTTGTGGCTGGAATATTTTTCGACTTTGTGTTATTAAATGGTCCACTTCCGGGACTTAGTTTACCCACAGACTGGCCTCGCCTCCGCGGGTCAAATCGAATATTAACGAGTTAAATGATGCGATGGCCACTAAAGAGGGGAGCAGCTCCGGGATCGTAGAAACGATCGTAGAAACAATCGTAGAAACAGTGGAGCCGCTCTTCCTCACAATGGACTGGGATAGGACGCTGGCGGGATACCAAATAATACAACCTCTTTGTTTCTTCCTGGTTCCTCCTCGATGTTACTACGAGGTTGGTTGATCGCCGACTGACTAACTAGGCCGAATCTGGCCGCCTTTTATTTGATAATTTTCCCGCGCTTTTTCGTGCGAGCGAGACAGGGTAATTCTAGCGCGAGAGGGACGCACCTATGTGCAAGAATAGGATAGCAATATCCTAGCGGGGGGGTTTCCAACCTCTTAGTATACCGAGTCGAGAACTTTTTATTTATATTCTCATTTTAACCTATTTTCCAATGAAAAACAATAATTTTCTCGATTTATTTCTACACTTAATCTATGATTCTATACACAAAAAATATCAAACTTAAGATTATAGTACAAAATCAATTATATAACGAATTATTAGCATCACATAATAACTATATATACAATTCTTACAGATCGACAATAATACATAATTAAATCTTATTTCTACTTAATATTCTAGGTAGCGTCGTTTACAGTCTCCCCCCCAGTGCACGCTCCGCCGGGTACTCCTCCACTCGGTGACGACGCTGCTGCTCGAGGGACCACGATGATGAGACGCGATGTGGGTCGCCTCATGATGCCGCCCGCAGTCCGCACGTCGACTACTCGAACTCTTCCGTCTGGACCCCGATGTGTAGCGACGATCTCTCCTCTCGGCCAGGTGTTACGCGGGAGCGAAGAGTCCGCGATGATCACGACGTCGCCTTCTTCTGGGTTCACAGCTCCTCTTCCCAGTTTCCTCGGCATGAGCGTTGGCAGGTATTCTTTCAGCCAACGCTTCCAGAAGTGGTCGGCCAGCAATTGCGCGGTCTTCCAGTCGGCCTTCCCGACTAGCGATGAGTCGTTGAAGTCTCCCACCGCTGCGGATCCGCATGACCTCCCGATCAGGAAGTGGTTCGGCGTGAGGCTCTCTTCGTCCGCTGGGTCGCTGCTGATGTGTGTGAGGGGCCGGGAATTCACCGTATGCTCGACTTCTGTAAGCAAAGTATATAATACTTCTTCAGGTGGACTCTTTTCGAAAAGAACGGCGGTTAACGCGACCTTCACTGTTCTAATCATTCTTTCCCAAGCTCCTCCCATGTGCGGAGCGCCGGGGGGTATGAACTTCCATACGATATTCTTTTCTTCTGACGCTAATTCTATTTCTCTCTTGTCGATCTTCGCCCATTCGTTCTGCAGCTCTTTGTCGGCTCCCACGAAGTTCGTGCCGTTGTCGCTGTATATTTTCTTCGGACTTCCTCGGCGCGCCGCCAGTCTTCTGAGCGCCATTATCATGGAGCTGGTGCTCAGTGATGCAGCTAATTCCAGGTGGACAGCGCGTGTCGTGAGACAGGTGAAGAGTACTCCCCATCTCTTCTCTTTTCTTCTGCCGATGGTCACGTTCATGGGGCCGAAGTAGTCGACGGCTGCGCAGGTGAATGGGTGTGTGTTGTGATGCAGGCGTTCTTCAGGTAGGTCTCCAGTGATCGGCATCTGTGGTTTGGCTCGGCGAACTTTACACCACTGGCATTGGTGTACGATCTTCTTTACCACGTTCCTCAAGCCCAGGATCCAGTATTTCTGCCTGACTTCGTTGATCACCGTCGCGTGGTTACCGTGAAGAAAGCGTCGATGGTAATGCTCGATGATGAGTCTCGCTATCTGATGCTGTCCGTCCAGGATTACTGGAGCCATGTCGCGGTTTTCCACCATCTTCATCTTCTTTATACGGCTGTTTAGCCGCAGCAGTCCATCGGCGTATACGGTGACGTCTATCCTTTTCAATTTGCTTGATCGGTTGATGGACGATCCATTTCTTATTTTCTTGACGTCTTCATCGAACGATTCGTCTTGGCTCATTCTTAGCAGGGCTATTTCCGCCTTCCGCAGGTGCTCTTCGTCGATCGGCCTCCAGTCTCGCTTTTCTCGTGCCGTATTTTCAATTCTGGCGCGCGTAGCTTTCTTCTTCGTATACGGTTTCCAATTTTTGTCTCTTGTAGCGTTGACTGGAGTCTTGCGCGTCTTGCACAGGTCTATGAACATGAATACTCTGGCGGTTGTTCGGAGAAGTCGGTTCCATGAAGAGAATCTCGCAGGGTCAGGTAGAACTCTCTCATTTATTCTCACTGTATTGACGACTTCCTTCTTCTTCTCTTCCTCGCCAGTCGATGTTGCCTCTTCGAATCTCCTCTTCGGCCACTCTGCGCTCGATAGGTACAGGAAGCTCGGGCCGGTGAACCATCGCGAGTCGCTGTCGAAGTTCTTCGGCACGTTCCTCGTGGCGTCGTCGGCTGGGTTGTCTTTCGAGGGTACCCATCTCCATTCGTTGGGCTTCGTGATGTCCTCTAGCTCGGCAAGACGATGGGCGACGAAGGTCTTGAAGCGACGCGGATCTGACTTCAACCACTGGAGCACGGTGCTGGAGTCCGACCAGAAGACCCTCGCGGTGATCTCCAGGTCGATCTCCCTGGTGATGGAGGCGGCTAGTCTTCCTCCTAGCAGCGCGGCCTGTAACTCCAACCTCGGGATAGAAGTGCTCTTCACTGGTGCCACTCGAGCTTTCCCGGCGATCAGCTTCACGTGTACCTTTCCATCTTCAGTCTCTGCTCGCCAATAGCAGGCGGCAGCGTACGCAGTCTCGCTGGCATCGACGAAGGTGTGTAGTTGACCCTTCCCAGCTTTCGGTGTTATGTTCCTGGGGACTTTGAGGCTTTTTAACATATCAATCTCACTCACGTATTCCGTCCATAGTTGTCGTTGTGCTTCGCCAATGACTTCGTCCCATTTCGATCCCGTTCGCCATACCTCTTGTATTAATCTCTTCCCTTTGATGAGAATCGGGGCGACGAGACCCATCGGATCGAAGGTCGACATTACTGCGCTCGTCACCTCTCTCTTCGTCGGCGCTCTGTCTCCGCTGACGACTTCTTTCGGTGTGTTGCGCAGTCCGATGTTGAAGGCCAAGGCGTCTTCCTTTACGAGCCACCTCATGCCAAGAGTCTTCTCTTCTTCTTTCCCCAGCGCGATCTCGCTGGGTGTCTTTTCTTGAGCGACGTGCCGCAGGACCTCTTCGCTGTTACTCGCCCACTGTCGAAGTTCAAAACCAGCTGTTTTATGTACCTCATTCACCGCTTTGATTGTCCGCGTAGCCTCTCCGATGTCATTGAAGCTCTGTAGATAATCGTCCATGTAGTGGTTACGGACGATCGCGGCGGCTGCTGCTGGATGTTCGGCCTCGTGCTCCGACGCGTTGAGGTTCTTCACGAAGATTGCAGTGGCGGGTGACGAAGCTGCTCCGAAGATCACGGATGTCATCCTGTATTCCCTGGGTTTTCTTTCGCCGTCTTCTTCCTTCCTCCACAGGAACCGCAGGCTGTCTCGGTCTTCTTCCCTAATTTTGATCTGTAAAAACATCTCTTTTATATCGGCTACTACTGCGAAGGTTCCTTGGCGGAAACGAAGAAGCACGCCGAACAGAGACTGAAGCAGATCCGGTCCTGTAAGTAAAGCGTCGTTCAGACTCTTTCCCTGAAACTTTGCGGCGGCGTCAAATACTATTCGTATTTTCTTCTTTGTCGGATGCGTCACGGCGAAGTGTGGCAAGTAGAATGTTCTTTCTGGATTGGATTCTTCTGGCGCCTCTTCCGCGTATTTATTCTTCAGCAGGTTTTCTATCTGGCTTGAGTATTCTTTCTTCAAGCCTTCATTTCTTTCCAGTTTTCTCTCAATGCCCTGGAGTCGGTTCAGAGCCTGCTTGTAGTTGTGCGGTAGAGTCTCGTTTTCCGTCCGCCATAAGAGACCAGCTTCGAATCTTCCATCCGGGCGTCTTTTCACGGTTTGTCTCAATATCTTCAATGCCTTTTCGTCTGCATCGTTGCTCGGGTATCGATTCTGTATCCCCAGTGAATCCAATTCGAAGTGTTTCTTGATCATTGATTCTATACATTCTTCTTGATGGGCGATACTGCAGTGGTTTACCGAGTTCATTGCTGATACATTTCCGCGCCCGTGGAGCACCCATCCAAGGCTGGTGAGCGATGCGGCTGGTTCATTCTGTCTTCCTTTCAGGATCTTTCTTGACACGATGAGATCCCAGTTGTCTTGTCCAATCAGCAACGCGGGCCTCTTGTCTTCATACACGAGTTCGTTGATCTTTTCTTGCAAGTGACGACACTTCTGTAGGTCTTCTCTCTTGATCTGCTGCGACGACAGTCTCAGATCTTCGACCGTTCTGACGTTCTTGAGTGTCCTCTTATCCGCTTTGTGAAGACCTCTTATCTTCAGATCCATCCGCTGAGAGTTCTTCTTCTCCACTATTTTCCCGCCAACCGTCTCCAGTACGAGGGCTTCCGGCTGTCCCACCGCTCCGATGTTCTTCGCTATGCTGGCGTCCATCAAGGTCACCGTCGATCCTTCATCTAGGAGGGCGAGAACGTGCGCAGATCCTTTGGAGCCATACACCTCGACTGGTATCATCTTCAGATACGCCTTGGTTCCTTCGGAAGCAGCGTATACCGCTTTCGTGACAACTTCTTTGTCTTCCGTCGGTCGGGGGTGCGATGAGGTAGAAGGCTGCGCTTCCTGGGTCGGCGCAGGCTGCGGACGATCGGCGTGCAACATCGTATGATGCGGTCTTCGACATCGCTTGCATGGTTGTCCCTTGCAGTTGATCTTCGTATGTCTCTTCTTCAGGCACTTGAAAC
Source organism: Anthocharis cardamines (assembly GCA_905404175.1). Taxonomy (NCBI): domain Eukaryota; kingdom Metazoa; phylum Arthropoda; class Insecta; order Lepidoptera; family Pieridae; genus Anthocharis; species Anthocharis cardamines. Next base: position 271,247 of record FR989972.1, on the reverse strand, counting down.
AAAGCCTCTTCTGTTTTACTATTTCCCAGCGCTGATTGGTAGTCGCGTCCTTAAATTTTCTGCACTCGGTGAGCCAGTGTTCCCCTTCGCAGGCCTCGCATGTTCGCTCCGTTGGTTGTGTAGGTGCCGCTGCGTATCCGCTTCGGCTGTCCTCGTAGGTCGTGTGAACCTGGTGACGTCCAAACCTCTTCTTGGAGTCGAGCAGTACGGCATCTCCGCACAGGTCGGCTTCCATATCCAGGAACGTCTTCAGCTTCAGTAGTTCAGGTTCATCTTCCTGTCGATGAGACTTAAAATCATACCAACGGTACCTTAATATCGGTGTAAGCTTTTCGACGATGGCTCTGCTCAGCTCCGGTGAGTACAAGTACTGAGGCTTCTTCAAAGCCTGTATAGTCGCGACGGCGTTGCTAATGCGGCTGGCGAAGACGCAGGTATCTCGTGGGTTGTCGTTGAGCCTCGGCAGCTCCTTTATCTTCTCGGTCTCGACGAGTACCAGCTCTTCCGGTTTGCCAAATCTCCTCTCTAACGCCTTCATAATTTCTTCGGGGTCGGTGGCGATGAAGAGTAGGCTTCTCACAATTTCTTTTGCTGATCCTTTAATAGTTTTCCTCAACCGAGCCATGTTCTGTGTCCTGTCGAAGGATGTCTTCGTGTCTTCGTATGCCCTCTTGAAAGGCAGCCAGTCTTCGAAGGCTCCATTGAAGTCTGGTAGCTCCCAAATCTTCTGCGGTGCCGCTGACATCCTCGTGGCGCTGATGATGGCGTCGGTCAGTTCTCGAATGTCGTTTCTCGGTGCTTCTTCTCTCGGGGGTTCTATGTAGCTGGTGGATCGCTCGACCCACCGCTCGACGTGCACCGATTTCTCGTGTTCGAATTCTTCGTCGAGATCGTCCTCAGAGTTATACTGCGCGATCTCTAGCTCTGTCTGAGCGAGCGCGGCGGCAGCCTGCGCTAATTCCATGTTTCTTCTATGTAGCTCTCGACGCGCTTCTAGTTCCGCCCGTTTCGATGATCTCGTTGACCTCGGCGCAGCCGGCATGATGGTTTCCGAAGACGCGAACGGTGGATTCTGTAAACCTCCAATGTTCTTCGTTACCTTTCTAACTGTAGCTGACGTTCCGGCGTATACGCTCGAGTCGGTAGTCTGGGCGGCGTCCGGCCTGGCGCGCGGTACGGCGCGCGATGCGGGCAGTGACGCGACGGGTGGCGCGACATACGTCGCGGCGTGTGGCGCGACACGTGACGCGCCCTGTGGCGCGACGTACGGCGCGACGTTCGGTGCGGCGTGCGGCGCACCCCGTTGCTCGACGTGCGGCGTGGCTCGTGGCTCGACGTGCTGCGCAACCCGTTGCTCGGCGTGCTGGGTAGCTCGCTGCTCGGTATGCTGCGTAGCCTGTTGCTCTGCGTGCTGCGTGGCCCGTTGCTCGGTGCGCGGCGTAGCCCGTAGCTCGGCGTGCTGCGTAGCCCGTTGCTCGGCGTGCTGGGTAGCACGCTGGTCGGTCTGCTGCGTAGCTCGCTGCTCGGCGCTCGTCGTGGCGCGTGTCTTCCGGGCGGGTGCGGCGTGCGTGCTCGGTGCCCTCGTCGATTCCGTCGCCGTCGTTCCGCTGGTGACTGATTCGGCCGGTGTCTCCATTGACCAGTCGGTAGATTCTTCACAGCGCGATCTTGAGCTCATCGGCGATCGAGATCGTAATATTGGCATCATTTATCCCAATCCGGCAATTTCGAAGGACCACTAAAGAGGGCAGCAGCTCCGGGATCGTAGAAACGATCGTAGAAACAATCGTAGAAACAGTGGAGCCGCTCTTCCTCACAATGGACTGGGATAGGACGCTGGCGGGATACCAAATAATACAACCTCTTTGTTTCTTCCTGGTTCCTCCTCGATGTTACTACGAGGTTGGTTGATCGCCGACTGACTAACTAGGCCGAATCTGGCCGCCTTTTATTTGATAATTTTCCCGCGCTTTTTCGTGCGAGCGAGACAGGGTAATTCTAGCGCGAGAGGGACGCACCTATGTGCAAGAATAGGATAGCAATATCCTAGCGGGGGGGTTTCCAACCTCTTAGTATACCGAGTCGAGAACTTTTTATTTATATTCTCATTTTAACCTATTTTCCAATGAAAAACAATAATTTTCTCGATTTATTTCTACACTTAATCTATGATTCTATACACAAAAAATATCAAACTTAAGATTATAGTACAAAATCAATTATATAACGAATTATTAGCATCACATAATAACTATATATACAATTCTTACAGATCGACGATAATACATAATTAAATCTTATTTCTACTTAATATTCTAGGTAGCGTCGTTTACAGCCACCTATTATTATTTTGACTGAGCATTCAACCATAGACCGAATAGAAATAATATTGAACCCAAAGAAATTTAAATTTAATTATAGTCCAGTTTATATTTTAATCTTAATGTTTAAGACGGGCTCGTTGGCACGTTCGCATCGATGGGTCGTGGGTTCGAAGCCCACTGGGACGACATGTTTATAATTTTTTGTAACCATGTTTTCCCCACGTCTGATAGCTTCGGGCATTGATCGGGTGGGAGGAATATCGAAATTCCGACCGGGTAACGAACCACCGATCATAGATGGAAAACCCGTGAAGTGCACATTGCGCGTTTCGGTTTCAGTCTATTTATTTCCGAATGCTTGAAGTAAAAAGTAGGTCGATAGCTTATCCTTTATTTTCTGTGGCTGAGATATCACCTACCATCAAGTGAAGCTCATGCTCGTCTATCGATATCTAACATTAAAAAAATGCCAGATGTAAGAAAAAGATTTTAGTAAAAAAAAAGCATATTATTAATTTCAGTGGGATCGGCCCATTTACTATTTTAACTTGTCAACTCACCAACCAAGCATTCGTACAGGGTTCACCTCGCAACTAGGGACAAACCACATTATAATGGTAATTTCAATTTTAGCTTTGTGTATCTGCGAGACGAGATGATAGGGGTCGAGACTATCTCTAACAAACGATCGAGTGTATCTATCTTACATGTGTACGTAATAGAGTTTACAGAAAATAGATTATTTGGAAAAGGGTATTTTATACTAGTACCTAACTCACTAGTTTTTTTATGTTAGAGATCGACAGACGAGCATGAGGTTCACTTGATCGTAGATTATATCTCAGCCACAGAATATCTGTCAATGATGCGTCGTCGACCTAGGGGCCGTCCATTAATCACGTGAGGTCGTTTTTCTCATTTTTTGACCCCCCCTCCCCCCTGATGATATTTGGTGAGGTTTGGGACCACTCCCCCCCCCCTCCCCCTGGATCACGTGTATTTTTTGGAAGTCTATGTAAAGGCTATTTTTGACTGGAAAAAAATATTTAACAAATGGCGTTTTAATTCGAAAAACATTTATATGTATTTGCAATAAAATTAATGAATAATTAATTAATTAATTAATAAATTTTCGCGCCGTTCAAAATTGTGGTTCATAAATAGCGCTTTTTAAAAAAAAAAAAAAATTAATACTCGTGATGTCTAACGAGACCCCCCCTCCCCCCTCGTGATGTTTTCCGTACCCCCTCCCCCCCCCCCTTTTGAGCCTCACGTGATTAATGGACGGCCCCCTACTTCGAGCATTTGCTATAACAGAAACGCGCAAAATGCATTTCACGGTTTTTCCATCTATGAATTGTGGTGAATATAAGATTATTATAAAATCATCAGGGATGATTGCTGAACAACAGCTTTAATACTAGAGAGTGCCCACTTTAGTAATAACCTTTTCCTATCTAAAGATTAAGAAGTAGCTCCACCAATAAGAACATCACGTTGACAGCGGAATGATCCGCAATGAGACGTCTCGTTCGACAGTTAATCAGTGTAATCGAGCGATGCGCTGGAAGCGACAATAGACGATATTACCGAGAGTGATAGAGTGAGAGGGGGATATTCGTCATTATTCATCTAATAATATTAGTTGTTACCATTTATATACTTTGGCTTACTGTTGGTTTCCAAAATTATATTTATATGTAAGCTTTTTTTAAATCTATTGGTACTGAAATAAATGATCAATTATTATTAAAGCAGTGGTAAAAGCACTGGAAGTCATAGGTTCGAATACCGAGAAAAGAAGGTTGAAAAAAATTGTTTCAGTCGGGCGTTACGTTTATTTCTTGTTCCGTGATATAAATATATAAAAGAAAGTTGTGTTAGTTACACGGCTGCACTAATTTTAATGATCTCTCATTTGTTGGATTCATATATGTCCCGAATAACGCTTATAGCTTATTTGTAATATAATTATTGATGCCCACTGTCTATATTATAGAAGTGGGAAAATAGTATATTCGAATCTAGAAATATTTTGTTTTTGAAGCCAACATTATGCAGGACAACGTCTGTCGGGTCCACTAGTTCATGATATTTTCCATTAATAGTTTCATATTAATTTTCATTTATTTTAATAAAGTCAAATAATATCGCAATTACATATAAAAATATGTATAAATAGTTTTGAATGTAGTGCTTTGCAGTTCTATTCAAAACAGATAATAATGAAGAAACAAGTTGACGTAAGCATAAAATGTAAAGGGACACTCTGATCAAATATACTCCGGCATTAGATTGAAATCGTTGGAAATAGAATCGGGTCCGCTGTGTACTGAACAGATTTCAATCTAAATATTCGTTAATCTTCAAATGGGTCGGATTAGAAGGAACCGCATGTACTGCCTACTCTAATTGTTTTTTTTTATTCTTGTGTGGAATTTTTGTATAATACAAAATGGAGAAACTTACGGGGTTCTTAACATACAACCTTAAACCGCTGGTGTTATTAATTTTATTAATTTGACATTACACTTATTTTAAAACTATGTGGTGCCCGTGACTTCGTTCGCGTCCGCCAAATCTTAAGCTGAGTATCTAAGCAAGCTATTTAAATGAAGATAAGATTTAAGATCAGTATCTTCGGATGTTAGCGTAAACAAACAGACAGACAAAAATATTCAAAATGATTTTTATGTTAACCATTTTCTTCCTTTTATCGCTTCCTCTCCATTTCTGATAAAATATTTCAATGTATAGATATTATATGTATGTATGTATGTATCAAACAACCATTATTTTCTAAAAGGTTTGAATTATAACAGTGTATGCTTAAAATAGTGCTAACCTCGGTGCAAATAATATAAAAACATATATATACTAATATTATAAACAAGAAAGATTTATTTGTTTATAAGGATTTACCTCAAAAACTACTAGACCGATTTAAAAAAATCACCAATACAATGATCAACGAGTAACATAGTCTTTTTGTGTGCATAATCATTGCACCCGTGCGAAGCCAGGGTGAATCGCTAGTATTCAATATATTCAAAGGTAGTAAAAATATTTTTTGTTACTCACCAAATAAAGCAACAATCAGGCTCAGATATATTTCATTCGAAACTTTCAAGATAAAAGGGAACTAATAACTTTAAAACCGTCGCACTTGTAAGTTCCTGATAATCTGCTGCTAAAGCTGGATTGTATCTATTAATGTTTAGATTTTAATTTTCGCTAAAACATGTTTTCATTTCCTCATTCTGATTTAAAAGGATTAAAAGCCATTTTCCGAGAAAACTAATTCCATTTTGTTTTATTTTGTTAATCCAGATGATTAAAATTTCGCAAAGTTAGCTCACAGAAGGCTTCGCGGGAAGTGGGTCAGGCTCTACAATAGTTATCGTGACACCTTTGCAATATTTTACATTTTTTGTATTACTATTGCGTTTCGTACTTTAATACTGACTATTTTTTCGTCAGAGTCATTAAATATTTAATGAAAATATTATTTACAAATACGACTTCAACTAATATATCACAACAATTTTAAAATATTTTTTGAACAGAATTGTTATGCTCATTATAATATGTATAATAGAACGGTTATGATAATACACAGCCAAAAATTGATTTTAATAAAATTTATTCGTAGTGTTCGTGGTGTAATTTTATGCATTTTAAATTATTTTTTCATACAAGAATACAAACGGAATGTTACACGTCTACGCACTACAATAATACAGGGAGACCTACTTTGACTTAGATATTTATCATTCATAGAATACAAATGTGTAATAAATATGGGTGAAACGGGTGATTCAGTATAATAACATTTTAACCTTTTAACCGCTTGTTTAAATATCTATTGCCGTAATTCTAGCGCCCGTCTACGAAGTACGAACTATTGAATTGAATGATTTTAGTTGTCCACGCAGTTTATTACCTCATAGGACAAAAATAGTACAAAAAACATGCATGTTTCCTGTCGCAGAAATACGAAACGGGTGGTAGAGGCACGGAAATACATGTCGCATAAATGCGACACAAACGGTTAAAAGGTTAACAATTCAGTATTGAAAAACTAAAAACTAACTGCTGTGGTGTCTGGTGGAAAGATCAGCGTAGTGGATCACGTTTGCTCCACAACATATGTTGCTATAACACACACATACACATCCATGGAATCTGTTACCTCTTCAATGTTTTTAGATACTTTGTTATTTTTTTTTCAAATATAATGCTTTTTAAGTTTCTATGTATTTCTGTGTGGTTCTTTTGTAATAAATTATATCTATGTGTGCGTCTATGAAAATGAATTTGATACGAACCAATCTGTGCTCACAGGCTTTACGAACTCGCTATAAAAGTCAATACGAGATCTATCTTCACATCTCGGGTCCAAGTTGACTAACAACTCGACCCTTTCCTAAAAAAATAAGAAGGAGAAAGTTTTTAAATGTTGTTTCGGGATGAGGTTGTAGGCGGGTGTTGTATCGCACTTTATCTCGGCAACTTCGGGTGTGAGAACTTTCTGAGCTCTCAGGAAGCAATTACGGACTGGAAAAGTATGGTAAAAGAATTTACACGGATCTTTATTTACTGGATGTGATATTAGAATTTTTTTCAGTCAGCAAATGGCTTAACTGTAGGTAAGTGATACATCTACCTGTTGTTTGCAGCACCAGAGGTCTTGTAGATTGATGTAGAAACAAGGTGGAAGAATTATTTTCTACGTGACTAATGTATAATATATTAATAACAATACCCCTACCTATTCATAACACTATGTCGGGTAGTCTTATAAAAACGCGTCATTCGGTGATGCAGGGACCATTCGTTCGACAGCGCCCGACGAGGACGGACAGACTACTCGGTACACGTGAGCCACCTCGTTTAATGTGTGTTTTGGATTATGAATTACTTGTTGTGACTTTTTGTGATTAGTTTGAAGTCGTTGATCATTAAAGTTGTAATTAAAAAGTGAGGTTAAGTAACGTGTTGTTGTTTATTTTAATAAATTACCACTTCTGATGCTAAAATCAGAAGTGGGATAAAGAATTCACTAAGCCCACAAGATTAAGAAACTTTTTACGTCACTCACAACAAGTAATTCAGTCAACTTTTGGTTTTTGTTGAGTAATAAGTGTGTGTGTGATTCTTTCTTGTCAAATAATGCCGCGAAGCACGTCTTGTGGACGTACTCGGCATCGTCGAAATGGCTCACGTGATCGAGACGAAACGCGTTTTCATTATAAGCGCAATCGTCGTCGCAGAAGATCGCTTCGCGATCGTATACCTCTTGCTCGAGTGACAGCGATCACGCGTCATACAGTGGAACACGTGAGCGTATAAATGCGGGGAATACTCTTGTCTACGTCGATGATGTACTCCTTCTGAGCAACAACGTTGAGGAGGGCATAGAACTGCTCCGTAAAGTGCTATCAACTCTTACGAATGCGGGATTTTCTATTAATTTAAGAAAGTGCTCATTTTTTATCACTGAGGTGGAGTATCTCGGAAGAATTATCAGTATAGGTCAGGTGAGGCCGAGCACGCGTTAAGTTGAAGCCCTAGTCAACACAAGTCCACCGGAAAACGTAAAACAGGGAAGCACTCGGAGAACAACTTCTTGATAAAAATCGGTCGGAGCAAGATGAGCGTAAGAACCGTCGAAGACGACCTCCACGGGAGTTCAACATTGGGGACTTCGTGTTTGTAATAAAAACCTCTCAGTTCACAGGTAAACTTGATTCAGGAATTGTGAACATCCTGCCAAGCGGTCGATACGAGTTAAGGCTTATTAGTGACAACTATGGGAAGACAACGCAAGCCGCGGCGCAGTATATGGTGCCCTGGCGTGGCGAAACGTATGCTGCATTCTTCGACCGTGAGTAATATTGGTTCGTAGTGATCTGAATCGCTAGTCGAACTCTGGTGTTGAAGTATTATCTGGTTGCTGTTGTTTCGTGGTGATTAGTGTCACTAGTCGAACCAGCGCCGATATACTGTCAAGTCACCATTTATATGTTCGTAGTGATTTGGAATCGCTAGTCGAACCCTGGTGTTGAAGTATTATCAAGTCGCTGTTGTTTCGTGGTGATGAGTATCACTAGTCGAACCAGCGTTGATATACTGTCAAGTCGCCATTGATCTGTTCGTGGTGATGTGGAATCGCTAGTCGAACCTTGGTGTTGAAGTATTATCCGGTTGCTGTTGTTTCGTGGTGATGAGTATCACTAGTCGAACCAGCGCCGATATACTGTCAAGTCACCATTTATATGTTCGTAGTGATTTGGAATCGCTAGTCGAACCCTGGTGTTGAAGTATTATCAAGTCGCTGTTGTTTCGTGGTGATGAGTATCACTAGTCGAACCAGCGTTGATATACTGTCAAGTCGCCATTGATCTGTTCGTAGTGATGTGGAATCGCTAGTCGAACCTTGGTGTTGAAGTATTATCCGGTTGCTGTTGTTTCGTAGTGATGAGTATCACTAGTCGAACCAGCGCCGATATACTGTCAAGTCGCTATTTATCTGTTCGTAGTGATCTGAGATCGCTAGTCGAACCCTGGTGTTCAAGTATTATCAAGTCGCTGTCGTTTCGTGGTGAAGTTCACCAGTCGAACGAGCGTTGATATACTGTCAAGTCGCCATTTTATGTTCGTAGTGAGTTATCTCGCTAGTCGAACATGAGCGTTGACGTGTTGTCAAGTCGCTGTTTATTAACGAGTGGATAGCAAAGAGTCCAAGTCATTTAACTTTAGCAAGATGAAGCAGACCCCTCGAAGACCACTCGTACCCCTGATCCAGCTACTCGCAGCTGCGACACTCAGGAATGCGTAGATCATACAAGTGGGTCATAGTTCTACCCACCGGTCAATACACTCTCAAGATGCTCAGCGATAGCCGGGGGAAAACTACCGAAGCTGTCTCAAAGCACGGTGCCGTGAAAGGGAAAATGGTGCCCTGGAACCTGTGCTATATCATTTTTGAAAGCGGGTTAAGCCTTGCAGTTCTGTTAACATGCTCTGTTTCAGAATCATCTCGATGCTAGCGTTTGTCGCCACTAGCAGAGGCCGCCATGGTGTACGTCCCTCAACTATGGCGTGCGTGGTGCATTGCTCAACTATGGCGTGCGTGGTGCATCGCTCAACTATGGCGTGCGTCGCTCGGCTATGGCGCGCATCGTTCAACAATGGCGTGTGTCGCCCAACAATGGCGTGTGTCGCCCAACAATGGCGTGTGTCGCCCCACATTAGATATGAGGTTTGGCCTCCAACAATGGCGTGTGTCGCCCCACATTAGATATGAGGTTTGTCCTCCAACAATGGCGTGTGTCGCCCCACATTAGATATGAGGTTTGTCCTCCAACAATGGCGTGTGTCGCCCCACATTAGATATGAGGTTCGTCCTCCAACAATGGCGTGTGTCGCCCCACATTAGATATGAGGTTCGTCCTCCAACAATGGCGTGTGTCGCCCCACATTAGATATGAGGTTCGTCCTCCAACAATGGCGTGTGTCGCCCCACATTAGATATGAGGTTCGTCCTCCAACAATGGCGTGTGTCGCCCCACATTAGATATGAGGTTCGTCCTCCAACAATGGCGTGTGTCGCCCCACATTAGATATGAGGTTCGTCCTCCAACAATGGCGTGTGTCGCCCAACAATGGCGTGTGTCGCCCAACAATGGCGTGTGTCGCCCCACATTAGATATGAGGTTTGGCCTCCAACAATGGCGTGTGTCGCCCCACATTAGATATGAGGTTTGTCCTCCAACAATGGCGTGTGTCGCCCCACATTAGATATGAGGTTTGTCCTCCAACAATGGCGTGTGTCGCCCCACATTAGATATGAGGTTCGTCCTCCAACAATGGCGTGTGTCGCCCCACATTAGATATGAGGTTTGTCCTCCAACAATGGCGTGTGTCGCCCCACATTAGATATGAGGTTCGTCCTCCAACAATGGCGTGTGTCGCCCCACATTAGATATGAGGTTTGTCCTCCAACAATGGCGTGTGTCGCCCCACATTAGATATGAGGTTCGTCCTCCAACAATGGCGTGTGTCGCCCCACATTAGATATGAGGTTCGTCCTCCAACAATGGCGTGTGTCGCCCCACATTAGATATGAGGTTTGTCCTCCAACAATGGCGTGTGTCGCCCCACATTAGAATTGAGGTGCATCCTCCAAGACGGCGTGTGTCACCCGACACTAAGGCGATTACCGCCTCGTACAGTATTGGTTACTGTGGTAAAGTATGAAGCGATAATATGGGGTGGTGGGGACGCCTACCTCCTTATATTTTCGTTATTTTGTATTTTGTCTTATTTAGCATGTCTACAGTTTCCATGTGTAGCAAATGAATAACTAAGGTTTACCTTTCAGATGATGCAATCGATGAAGTTAATGACCCAGGTTGATCCGATCGATGGTAATGAAGCTGAAACAGTTGGATTGTATATGCCTGATCTTGACGAGATACCATTTGTAACGTGCCACACCTTGTTCGTCCAACGAACCACCAAAAATTCCAGTCGAGGACGACTTGATGTCAGGAGAGGCCGTAATAACAATACCCCTACCTATTCATAACACTATGTCGGGTAGTCTTATAAAAACGCGTCATTCGGTGATGCAGGGACCATTCGTTCGACAGCGCCCGACGAGGACGGACAGACTACTCGGTACACGTGAGCCACCTCGTTTAATGTGTGTTTTGGATTATGAATTACTTGTTGTGACTTGTTGTGATTAGTTTGAAGTCGTTGATCATTAAAGTTGTAATTAAAAAGTGAGGTTAAGTAACGTGTTGTTGTTTATTTTAATAAATTACCACTTCTGATGCTAAAAATATGATATCGCATTCTATATATTCTTTCAACATAAAAAGAGTAAAGATTTTTAATAAGTTGAATTAGCCATTTTACAATTAGGACAATCTAAAACAACAAACTAGACAAAATAAAATTTACAAATAGATCCTAATCCAAAAAGATATAACCATTTCGTCCATCTCCTCAATTTCCATTCTTAAATATGATGTCACTTTGATGAAAAGCTTTATGTTCAATCACAAATTCTATCTGACATATTAAACTCATATATTCAATTAAGACTAAGTCGCATTTCGGTGAAGCAGCTTCTACGAGCTTGCTACGGGATGCTACGATTGCTACGAGCTAAGGCTGATTTTAGTCTCACGCTCACAGTCAGCGCTCATAGCTCAGCGCGTAGTTTGTCAGCGCTGAGGCTCAGCGTGGCTCGATTTAGTATCATGCTGACCGCCTTACTGTACAGACGACGACCAAAATGCGCTGACGACGTCCGCTCCGCTCGACACTAGAACGCTCACTGAAAGCAGAGGCGCTCGTGCGATCGTCAGCGCCGACAGCTACGCGGGCCGACGCGCGACGCGTACGACCGCGTAGCTATCAGCGCTGACCACTGTGCGCGCTGATAGCTACGCGTAATTCAAAAACGCTTCCTAGAAGTTCATATATCTCGGCCATCAGCGCTGACGGTGCGCGTGCCGTCGGCGTAAGACTAAAACCAGCCTAAAAGTCACTCTGTTTAAAGTGAACTAAATTAACCTTCCCGTAACCACACTTTATGTAAAGTACTCCAAACGTCTTCGGCATAAAATAATTTAAATGAAAAAATACATACACATAAAAGTGTTATTAATTTGTATTTATGATACTCATAAATGATTTGTATTTAAAATTTAGTGCATTAAGAAAATTTAAAACAATTCTGAACTTAGACATAGTAAAGTTTATTTAATATTATTTTATATCGTATCGTCCGGGAGCCAGCAACAGATTTTCATGACCAAGTTCCTCTCAAGCGGTAATTAGTAAAATGCATCAGAGTATAGTATTATGAAGCCTCGTGAACGTCAGCTGGCGCTCGGGTGGGGGGATGAGCGGTTGTAGCCTCCCACGCATGAAGGAAAAAAAAATACATTCATTCATTTCCTCTCAGCTAAAAATTTGTCAAATTGTAGCTAATCCAATATCTCAACGAAAAAAAATAATCAGCTGGTTACAACATAGTGTATTATACGTCAGCTGGTGTCTCGAACATGAAAAAAAAAAAAAAATTCCGTGATTTCCTCTCAAACAAAAATTTACCTGATGATAGCTTATATGTAACTGTGGATAAATATATAGGTCAGCTGGCTGTATCTTGGTGGAAAAACCGTCAGCTGATACTTTGAAAGTTATTACATAGGAGTTAGGCAGAAGCATCTACTGCCAATTTATATGCATCAGCTGACTAGGTTTTCCTCGACTTATTGCTAGCTGTTCTTTTTTATTCAACGCATCAGTATAATTATTAACAATCAGCTCACAAATTTTCATCTGAGAGGAAATGACGTATCTTAAATTATTTGATATTGCGCTTCAATATGAAAGTTGAGTTGAAATAAACATTCAGTATCAATATTTTTGAAACGAATAAGTATGTAATCAAATAATTTAATATATTTAAATAATTAAATAATCAATTAGCTTAGTATAAATGAATTAGTTACTCGATAAATAAATAGGGCTTCAAATATTTAAATTTATACCAGATTAATATGATGGTAACATATATATGAATATATTTTATATATTATGATAAATATATGTCTACTGGAATTATCTGTGGGATGTGATTGTAAGGGGTTTATATGTCCAATAAATTTAGAAATGAAACACAGACCATTGAAAAGATTGTCTTATAAGAAGATACAGTAAAATATTTTTTTAACAGTAAAGCCAACATGGAGAAAAAGTTTCGCTGTAGGTTGGTATCGTTTTGCATAACTTTCCCTAGCTGAGACGTTTGTATGGAGTGCCGTCTCTTACTTATATACTCTTTGCTTATTACTGCCTATATTACGTGTATTGCTTGAATCTTTAAAAATAACGATAATAATTAAAGATAGGTCATTTCCTCCCAGATGAAAATTTGTGAGCTGATTGTTAATATACTGATGCGATAAATAAAAAAAATCAGCTAGCAATAAGTCGAGGAAAACCTAGTCAGCTGATGCATATAAATTGGCAGTAGATGCTTCTGCCTAACTCCTATGTAATAACTTTCAAAGTATCAGCTGACGGTTTTTCCACCAAGATACAGCCAGCTGACCTATATATTTATCCACAGTTACATATAAGCTATCATCAGGTAAATTTTTGTTTGAGAGGAAATCACTGAATTTTTTTTTTTTTTTCATGTTCGAGACACCAGCTGACGTATAATACACCATGTTGTAACCAGCTGATTATTTTTTTTCGTTGAAATATTGGATTAACTACAATTTGACAAATTTTTAGCTGAGAGGAAATGAATGAATGTATTTTTTTCTACAACCGCTCATCCCCCCACCCGAGCGCCAGCTGACGTTCACGAGGCTTTATAATACTATACTCTGATGCGTCTGACGAATTATCTCTCGAGAGGAAATAATTAACCAAATTTGCACCTGGCTCCCGGACAGTGCTAAATGCATTTCACTAACCACTGAGCCACAGAGCCTGTCAACATCATACTTATCAATTTTAAACGACAGCATTTCTAGATTGTTTGCTTCAGTGCAATTTAAATACCTATCTGGAGACACGGTATGCCCCCGCCAAGTTTCCTATTTCAACCGATGAATACTGCGTCTATTTTCTTTAAAGAAATATAAAACATAGAATAATAAAAATATTAATTTTCTTTATTTATTCGACGATTGAAATAGAAATTGCTTTTAAGAATAATAAATGCTACTATAAATATTTGTACCTTGCATCTTAATGCGTATTTTATCGCAATACCGTGGGTCGCGGTCTGATGAACTAAATATTTGCAATAGCCTTATGTTTATTGCCTATTTTATAAGGCCCTTTTACATAATGTAATTTTCAGAGCAATAATTGACATCCAATAATTATAAGCATCTGTTTTCACGCGGATACCATGTGCTGTTTACACCAAGAAAAGTATTAAGCAAAACTTTTATAACAGATCAAGAATGTTACGTGTTGTTAAGACCATGCAAGTAATTTATTGCTTCAATTTAATTGTATACAACAGGTAAAAATCTTGTATTATGTTAATGGGTCTTTATAGATAAAGCGGGGAAATAGGTTTCGTATTTTTTTGCAGAGCAGTCGATGTCGATCACAGCAGCTCCCGTGTTTGAATTCTTGGGACAAAGTATTTCAAAAAAATGTTCCCGTCGGTATGGACACAATGATATGTATGTCCCATTCCACACTACTCCCCACTACATCTCAGGGATTCAGTAAACCGGGTGTCACTTGAATATGAGATATCACTAGAAAATATAAATTTTAACGACATTTTATAAGTCTTCCAGCAGGCAGCTGCATTAAAAATGTTTTGTAGCGAGATAGTATTTGTCTCGAGTGAAACGCAGATACTTACTAGATGCTTTTGTAGAACGGCGAGCCTCGTAAGCTATTGTCAGACGTGAACTGGGTGGAATCACTACGTATTACATGTGGGGCCCCGAACTTTTTTTTTATGTTAGATATCGACAGACGAGCATGAGGTTCACTTGATGGTAGGTGATACCTCAGCCACAGAACATCAGTTAATTATGTGCTGTCGATCTACTTTTTTACTTCGAGCAATCGAAAATTAATAGACTGAAACCGAAACGCGCAATGTGTACTTCATGTTTTTTCCATTTACGAACTATTACCAATATACTCGTATATCTATTAAAAAGCAAGACATAAAGAATACAACAATCACTGAACTCAAAGGCTGATATTCAGCGATGATAGATTTATTTTGCATTCGCATTAGAGAACGAGTACTTAATTTTTAGTATATGATAAATATTTTTCATGTTACTCCAAAAATGGCGACTTTTATAACTTCTAATTAATTCATAAAATACAATAAATTCTTTCCATCTTTGCGAAAAATTTATTGGATGCCAAATATTCGTTCGTCGATAGATCAATCAGACTATAAAATTGCTAAAAAAAGTTAAAATATTTTCTTGGTGCAAAAATAAATCATTTACTTTTTAATAATCACGAATAACGAACTTACATAAGTTTTTACACATATGAATGTCTTAAAAAACGATTCTAAGAGATTTTTTTAAACCGAACCACTAACCTAAACAACGAAAAACGTAGAATAAAATGTGTAATATATCACAAAGCTAAAAGACGTTAAAAGCCGGAACACCGTGTGAGTGTTTCACTCATCCTTTGAAGAATTTCGTTTCTACTCACTCGTTATGCCCACCCGCATTATATTGAGTTTCCAGCAATTATTTGATACAAAAATATTTCAAATACTGCGATTATTGTGAAGCTCTAATCGAGTCTTTGAGATGGAATGAGTGTGTCACTTGAAGTTTTGCATAAGCATACAGTGAAGCAATTGTATAATTTAGTACATATGTATAATGTATATGTTCAACATATTATAATAGAGGTTGAATGATTAAAAGTCAGTAACAGAGTTCCATAAGTCTGTTTATTGCTATTCGAAGTAAAGACACTCGTTTATGTATGTATGCCACGTGGTAATAAAACAATGATAAATGCATGAAAGCTTTGTTCACAGACAGTGAAGACATAACAGAGAGCAACATGACAACAAATTACATTATGTTAAACTTAGGCTAGCAGTTCATAGATGGAAAAACCATGAAGTGCACATTGCGCGTTTCGGTTTCAGTCTATGGATTTCCGAATGCTCGAAGTAAAAATTAGGTCGACAGCGCATCATTGACTAATGTTCTATGGCTGAGGTATCACATACCATCAAGTGAACCTCATGCTCGTCTGTCGATATCTGACATAAAAAAAAGTGTTTATCAACGAAGTCATGTCGCACTATGGCTTTGACAGTTTCACAGTACAACGCTGTTAATCAGCTTCTTTTGTAGCGTAAGGCAGTTGCGCCAATTAATTATTGTATACCGGGAACATAACATATCCCTGGCCCAAATATTACTGTTGTGAGTCCGTACCTGCGCGGTGCACCACGGCCGACTCGATATAGGTTGAACAAGGGTTCTATTTCCGTCTCATATAAAATAATCCGTACAGCGCTCGTAGCATTGAAAATATACTTTGCAAGATTCTTGATACGCTCTTATACTGAAGTTGAAGTAATCTTTCAAATCAGTGCTGGTTTTAATCGATAAAATTTTGCCAGTAAATGTCAATTTTTTTGTCCTAAACTATTCCAATTTTTCATGAAAATAGAGACAAAATCACATGAATAATAGCATCTAAAGAACTTCTTATAAAACATTTTCAATTCGCGTGTGTTGTAGGTACGCTCGGGCGAACTCAGGTACATTCAGATTCTTATTTGATTTGTCTCGACCTTCAGAATCACACGATTCACTCGCGGTGTGTGTCTGTATGTGTGTGTGTGCACAGGATAATATTTTATTACTATTTTTACGTCTCTTTTACGCTTCAATGTTATTTATAGAAAGAGAACAATGTAGTTAAATGGATACGAATTTATAATATTTTGTATTCAATTTTGTGTCTATTTTTGACCGCTATCCTACCATAATAATAATACATAATAATAGAAATAAAGGCATAAATAAAAGAAATGCCTATAACATAATCGCAAAACGAAGTAAGATTCCATACTCTGATATCTGACAGCAATTGTCTTATATTTTTGAATCTGTTCTCTCACTGTTGCTCTAGTCTAGGGGAAAGAGATGAAGTTACGAACCCATAAAAAAATCTCATTTGGTGTAGGTATAAATGTGTGGAAGTCGTGTAAGTCATACACATAGATGTTTTTTCTCATCTTCTTCTCGTGAAAGCATATTTGATACATATTATGTAATAATACATATTATGTAATAATTATGATATTTGGCAACTTTGTGATATTTCAAAACAGACAGCTCACCTTTCAGTCTGTCCGTGATCACACACGGTTGCTGAAAAACATCCGAAACCTCGGCATAAATAATACATAGCGTTTTAATCAGTTACAAAGTATTTTATTTAAATGTGTGATACTCGCGTTGATACATGTACTTGAAATTAACACGGTATTTGAAATACGTAAATTATTGTTAGTTATTTTTAATTACAAGACTGTCAGAAGTAATTCGAATAATTGTGATATCTACTAAGAAGCTTACAAAGGAAACTTACTGAAGATTATAAACAAACATTGTTCAAACATACGCTGTTTTTGTTCCAATGTTGTTTCAGGCTTAGGATGAAGTTAATAGTCTTTACTTATTTGTTTACGACTTAATATTTAAGCTAGTATTTTCATTTTACTATATATATACTGTATATGTATATATTACTCTTAATACAATTATGCCTATTGTAATTTCCTGGTAAGCTTTGGCTATCCATTGCACACCAGAACAAAGTAAGCAACCTTTATTATCGCAGTTAACCGGGAATGCAACTGTTGTATGTACATTACACAAGGGATATTTTTGAAGTGCCGAAACATCACAGGTCGTGGTACGGGGTACAGGTTGCGATAGCTATCGAATCAAAAGGAAATAGGACAGGAGGCAGTGTCAAGAGATATACAGTATGAACAGTTGGGGAAGCGAACTCTGCGACATTTAGCCACGAAATTCATTACCAATCGGTTTCTCTTGACTGCGTTATGAAAAGAATCATACACAAATAAAATCCTGTTTTATTTTTTGCTATGGTAATACTAGAATCAATAAAAATATAAGAATACTAGCTGACCCACTGCTGGCAAACGTTATTTAGCCATGTAAATAATTTCTAAAAAGCAGGGGTTGGTAATAGAAGAGAGAAAACATAGGGTTGTATGTATTTTTTTATGCAACATTAAAAAAAAAAAAACAAAAAATTTCGTCCAAATATTAAAAAAAAATATTTAAGGGTGAACATCCCTTATCACTTAGGGGTATGAAAAAGAGATAGTAGCCGATTCTCAGACCTACTGAATACGCATATAAAATTTGGTAAAAATCGGTAAAGCCGTTTCGGAGGAGTACGGTAACTAACATAGAGACATGGAAATTTTATATATTAGAAGAATAGTAGTAGTACCTACGCGCACTCAATTTAGGACAGTGCTTCAACTATGCTGCAGCCTACAGCGTTAAGGCTTAAGCTGTAAATGAGTTTATATTCACAAATAATTTGGTTAAATTACTGAGCACAGCGTCACGTCATTAATAATTAAGTTATTAATACTCATTAGAATTAATTAATACTTGCTAACTTTATCTAAAGAGATATAAAAATATCGTTGTAGTTGTTTACTTATAATTTTTTCATCATAAATATGTGATCTTAAACCGCTATTAATATTATAAAGAGGAAATATTTGTTTATTATGATTTAACTCAAAAACTACTCAATCGATTTTAAAAATTATTTCATTAGAAAGCTACGTTATCAGCAAGTAACACATTTTTCTATAGTACATCTACATTGTATCCATGCGAAGCCGGGGCGAATCGTTAGTAGAATATAAATCTAGAATGAATCTAGGAGTAGAAAAAAATAATAGGCAGAAGAAAATATGAATTTTTTATTCGTTATTTTTATTTTCACTTATTGTGCCGTCTCTACACTGATCTCATTATTCAGGGAGCTCCCTGTCACGTCACCTCGACAATTACATATGATATCATTATAACTGATGTGTTCTCACTCTCAAATATCAGCATTATTGCTAAGAGGATAAAGTCGAATTTCACTTTTCTTTCTCTTTTTTAACTGGTAGACATTTAAAACCTTCAAAATATATAGAATTACACGTCAGTAATTCTGATATTGATATCTTTCGTTTGATTTTAATCTCTTTCTAATTATAATGAATACTAGAACTCTATCTATTGTAGAGAAATAATATTTTGAGTTGAGCATAATAAATAGATGACAAGTCAATTAAGACCTTTTTTTTTTTTTTTTTTTTTATTGTGGTGAAAATGTGTTGACACACCCCCGACGCTGGGCGGTTCATAGGCGCGGGGAGTGTGGGGTTCCGTCGCGTCTGCTCCGAGGCCGTTTAATCTTCCTCGGAGACAAGATCGGTTTTCGGTTACCCACTAAAAACACCACGGCCCACTTTCCGCCTTTACGGGATCCCTGGGTTCGCAGAGCATATCTCCAGGGGTAAAAAGTTTAGCCAGCTAGGCTGGCCCCACTCATGTTAGTTATCCACCTTTCGTGCCGTCTGCACAGGTTTCAAACTTCCACCACAATTTTATGTTATTCACCCTTCCGGGCTTCAAACTTCCCTCAAGTTTCTCAAACATTGATCACAATTTATTATAACACTTTTAAAAGCGTCCAACACATAGTGACCAACCCGGGAATCGAACCCAGGACGTATGCTCTTACGGATGAACGTGCGACCGCAAGGCTACACTGTTAAGTCAATTAAGATTTAAGACCTAGTATCAGTGGCGTGCCTAGGGTTTGAATGCAGGGCAAGCCCAAAAACTGGACTCCTAAAAAATTGGACAATTTTTTATATTATCTTATCTTTTTTGTGGTGAACTCCCAAGCCTTGTTGTATTAATAAACGATTTTAATAAAACACACAGAAGGTATTTCTACTAGACAAAAAAATACACATTTAAGCTCTATTTCAATTTATGATTGAAATAGTGAATGAGGCTACTGAATGAATTATGTTATTTAGAATTTTATTTGATAAATAACTAGGTGCCGATTTGCCACTTTGTTGATGTTGCATATTACTCGTATGTTGTTCTAAAACAATGTCATACTTTGAAAGTAATGAAACCAATTCCAAAAAATTACCCCTGTTAAATGAATTTTTACATTCATCGTTGCCTCTAAATGGCAATTGTTGTTGAGCTAGGTGACACAATATCTACTAACCTTCGCAAAATACTGCGATTATGGTCAACACGGGAGTTATGATTAGTAATTTCAATTAATAGCTGACGATATGAAGATTATGCTGAGATAATGAAGTTTACCAAAATTACAAAAATAAATTACAGAATTCAAATGTTTTTGAGAACTCTGATGTTTTTTAAAGCTTCAGATAAATTAATTAAAACGCAATAACATTGACTTATATGTTCATATAAGACAATGCGTAATAACCACATGTATTCAAAACGTTTTTGTCATAAGAAAAAAATATGCAACACCAACAATATAGTTTATTTGTATCTGAACAACCAACAATCCATTTATTATTATAAACTGACCTGAAATTCCTTTTATGACCTTTAATCGTTTGTGAAATACACAAGTTGGGCGTTGGTTTTGACGAAGTAAGTAGCTTTAATATTTGTTGAAATTTTAAAGATTTTACTTTATCTTGCTGCTTTAAAACTTGCACACACATCAAATCCTCACACGGAATGTGTTCTACGTTATTACTCATAATAAATAATAATAAAAACAAAACAAAACTAAAATGCACCGCGTACGTTATCACTCACTCAAACTAAAGCAAAAAACAATCATAACAAACTTGAAATAACACTCAACTCTTTCAATTTGGCACTAACTTCACACCGAAAGCCTGGGTTACGTACTCCATAGAATCGCTAGATTTGTTTATTTAATTTTATAGCTTTTTATCTTGAGTTTTGTATGAAAAATTTGTCAGAAAGACATTTCAATCCACAAGCCAATATGCCAGAAAGAGAAAGAAAACGACCGAACACGACGACGCGACGAGTTGAAGCGAAACGTTCCCGCTTGAGCTCGTCGCAATTCGCAAGATATTACGTAGTATCGCGTGATGCATATTGAATATTGTGGGAGTCGATTCAACGCTTCTCGTAAGATGGCGCAAATATAAATATAATTTCGATATAGTTGTGCATAAAATTATTAATTCAAATATTTTTTGTTTCAATTGATATGTTATATAATTACGATAAGGGCATTCTTTTTTTCTTTCAATTGTTGAAATAATAGGGCAAGCCGGGCTTTTGGGCTTGTATGGTAGGCCCGCCACTGGATATAATTAGGTATAATATCTAAAAACAAAACCCTATTGAGTTTTTAAGTAGACTTACTAGTAGTATAAACAGACTAATAACCATATATTTCTTCTTCTTCCTGCCCTTTTATATAAAATACTGTATACCGGATTAAAACGCGATTTATTATTTATATTGTTTAAATTATTTATCCCGACGTTTCGGATGCTTTTCAGCAACCGTGGTCGCGGGGAGACAGAAAGATGACAGTTGCATGATTTTTGAAATGTCACAAAGTTGCCATATTCAATTCAATTCAAAAATAATTAATTAATTTAGGTATACAGTATTTTATTTAAATGTGAGATACTCGCGATAATAAAAGACAATATTCTTCCTGTCCTGTTTCCTTTTTTTATTTGAGGTCGGCGCAGTATGTTCTCTTTTTCCATTCTCTCCTTTCACTCGCCATATCATCAGTCACACCTCTCAAACATATCATTCTTCACACAGTCAATCCACTTTCACATTCAAAACTTTTTAGATACATGCTTTTCATCTCTCCTCATAACATGCCCATACCAAGCTTTACCATTACCTTACCCTTGCAAACGATTACCTTTCAATTTTTTCATTCACTGGCGCTACTCTCAAACTTCTTCTTATATAACCATATTAAACTAACAAAAAAAGGTATGTGTGTACTTATGTACACGCGTTAGAACTTATACTTCTTTGGCGTCTGAAGAAAAATTTTAAAAAACAAAACTGCAATAAATATCGAAGAAAAATGTTAAAATCAATCAAATTCTATTCTGTAGCCAACTTCATCATGTCGTTTTTTTGGGACAACGTGCGCGCGCTGGTCATCTGTAGCCAACTTCATCATGTCGTTTTTTTGGGACATCGTGCGCGCGCAGGTCATGAATTCACTCTCATCCAAACGCGCCAAAAGAAGTATAACTTCAAAAAACTTCATCAATCAAAACTGCAGTCTGTAGCAGACAAAGATACGTTGATATTATATTAAAACTAAAACCTACGTCAGTCACTGTCACGATACCTCACAACATAAACATGTGTTTGTGCTAGAAGTAATATTTCAAATTATTTGTAATATCAAGCAGCGACAATGAAGTATATGGACAAGTTGCCGACCGTGATAAGCTGCTGCTTCTGCTGCTTCCTGAGAGCTGGTACTGTCTTGATAGCTGTGTTCTCGTTTGTAAGTATTTTACTACCAGTTAAGTTTAAATATGGATGTTATCTCAGAATGGATCCGAAATAAATGAATTATTATTATAAGACTTGAGCCACGGTGATCACTGAAGTGACTAGTGTGTTGGACACTCAAATGGTCGTTATAACTGCCTGTATGTGTAGCATGATTCGTAGTTCTCTAGAGAAATCCTTGAGTCGTATAAGTTAAATGTTATGTATATCGAAACGTCACATACTGGCTGATATTTGGCCCATTTGTTAGATCTTGAAACTTAAAACTAAATCTTCACACTTGATTGTTTACAAAACATGTGAAATTTCGTCTATAGTTTAGTTTCGTCGAACATGTTATTCTATTGTCAGACATAGACCACTTCACTACATATTATAAAACAAAGTCCTTCGCCACGTTTGTCTGTGTGTCTGTCTGTTCGCTATAAACTCAAACACTACTGGACGGATGTTCATGGGGTAATATATAGATTGATTCATGAGGAAGGTTTAAGTATTTAATTTGTCGAGGTTTTGCGTAAATTGGTTGAAATACAACGATAATTGTTGTAAGTATCGGAAAAAGTCAAGCCGCCAGGGAGCTTCAAAACGATGCCTTATCCCTTTGAGATATAAAAATACAATGTATGATGGGATAATCCTCTTTTATATATCTACAAAAAAGTCCGCGAAGGCATATATCTATAATTTAAGGATAGCTTACTATATATATATCTTATTAAAAAAAAAACACAACTCAATTTTTACAAAGGTTTAATCTTATCAAGAATTACAATTCAATTTACCAAATTACCAAATAAACTCTAAATCTATTTCAAAGGAACAAAATAACAATCACAACAAGTATAGAAAATAGTAACAGTAATAAGTCTCACAGCCCTTGAACAGTGTTTCCGCTCCGAGTGGTGTCCACCGAATGAGTGCCACCGGTCGGTGCCATGTCAGTATGCGCACGGTTTATATACCTTGGCGGCGCGGGCGTAAGGCGTGGGCGACGTGGGCCACCGCCTACGGCCTCGCGAGCCAGGGGGCCTCGCGCCCCAAAAATTTATGAACTTAAAAGTCACGAACGCGCCAAACTATTTTTTTTCCAAAAAAAAAAGAAAAAACCATCTTTTGCGCTGGCAGAGGGCCCATTGAATACATAGGGCATAAATTTGATGTGGGCAAAATGAATCTTGCCCACATCAGATTTAGGTCTTACGCCGCCACTGCCTCATGCCTATCCAGATTTTTTTTCTATTGTTTTGATCAAAAAATATCAATCATACCAAATTATATGGTAGAACAACGTTTGCCGGCCATAGTGTGTATACTTACTAATATTATATTTATTCGTTTGTTATGTCGTTGTTCGACTTAACTCAAATACTACTCAACGGATTTAAAAAAATAATTCAATACTTTCACCAATAGTACATCTACATTGCAACCGTGCGAAGCCGGGCGGATCGCTAGTTCCATATATTTATTTAAAGGAAACACGGGCCACAACGCAGGCAGCCTCTTGGCTTACCTCTAACCTCCATCATTTAAGTCTTCAAAGGTCTAAAAAAATATATTAAACTGACGATTGCTTGATTTATTCATATTATATAGCTTGAACCTGGATTATAAAACTGAAAACTTATTTTGCTCGAGCTTTACAATATTCCACCACTGGCGGAGTACATGAGAGCAAACTGGATTAGGATCCAAAACTAAATATTCCTTTTTTTATTATTATTTTGCTAATAATGTATTTATATATTACGCAAGTATCATACATTTAATTAAAATACTTTAAACGGATTAAAACGCGATTTATTGTTTATATTATTTATGCCGACGTTTCGGATGCTTTTCAGCAACCGTGGTCGCGGGGAGACTGTTATTTTGCTTTTAAGTAAGTACAATTTTTGTTTTCCCTTTTTGTTAGTGTTTAAAATGAAAAACTCAAATAATGTATTACATCACTCGTGTAATGTTTTTACTCGTTTTACAATCTCGTATCTATTAGCTTTTTTACATTTCAAAAATTGTCCACTCATTGTAATAAAATGTATGGAACACACCGCCATCTATTGGTGAGTTTAGGCAACAGCTGTTAGGAAAATATCCACAGAACAGAAGAATTTCCCTGTTCTGTGAAAATATCTATATCGTCATATTAGGACTCTATGATGAAAAAATACTGACTGAATTATGTTATTACTTATTCATGATTGTTAGTGCTTGTGTTTCAATAATATGTACTTTTATCTTCTTTAATACAGGATAAGAAGAATATTGTAAGTGCATACTAAAGCATACTAACAAATATGGACTTATGTCTTAAATAAAGGATTATTAATCATTATGTAACATAATTTTATACACTACTAGCTTCTGCCCGCGACTTCGTCTGCGTACAATATAGTGTAAAAGACAAAGTTCATCTATATTAAATACTGAAAGCGAAAAATGTATTAATTTTGATTAATTTAAATGTATTTATAGCTCATAGTTTAGAGTATATTGGCTTCCACATTAAAGGTAGATATAAGCTATCGCGGACTTTTATTTAGAACTATTTAAAACAAACAATCCCACCATACATTTTATTCTTGTATCTCCAACGGTTTAGGCAGTGCACGCCAAGATAGCTCTCAGAAGGTAGGAATTTTTCCGAGTTACTTGATACTTATCGTAATATTATGGCCAATATACAAAAACTGTTTATAAATTATAACCTATGTGTTATTCTGATATATTAGCTACATTACTGTAAAGTTTCATCAAAATCCGTTCGGTAGTTTTTGCGTGAAAGAGTAACAAACATCCATCCATCCATCCATCCATCCTCACAAACATTCGCATTTATAATATTAGTAAGATAAGATTAGTAAGATAAGATTAGTAAGATAAGATAAGACTAGCTGACCCGGCAAACGTTGATTTGCCATGTAAATAATTTCTAAAAAGCAGGGGTTGGTGATAAAAAAGTAAAAATGTAGGCTTGTATGTATTTTTAATGCCACATTATAAAAAAATAAAAACAAAAAAATTTCGTCCAAAAATTAAAAAAAAATTTTTAAGGGTGAACAACCCTTATCACTTAGGGGTATGAAAAATAGATAGTAGCCGATTCTCAGACCTACTGAATACGCATATAAAATTTGGTAAAATAAAGACAAAGACAATATGCTTAAAAGTTGCTGTTACTCCAAAAAGACTAATACATACTTTCTATTATTGTATTCACATAAATTCACACTTAAATATTGGTGTAATATAATACAAAACATTCATAACAAACATTATTCATACTAATTGTATTATCATTTACTTTTTGGACAATAAGAACAGAGTAAAAATAGTAAAGTTGAAAAGCGACAACTATTCCGTGGCTTTTGTCAAATCCATTCATTCACTTTTCTAATCTGAAATATGAAATATGAAAATATACTGAAATATTTTAAAACTATTTTAACTAAAATTATATAATTATTTAATATCGACGCAAAACCTAGAAGTGTCTCTTAGTTTTAACCACGGTACTTATTGTATTGACGATAGATGGCGCTGTATGGTAAGGGATCACGCTATTAAAATGTTCTTATATTTGTATTTTATTAAAGCTTTATGTAATTGGGCTTGTACAACAATGGATGTTGTATGATCCCACTTCTGAAATGTAATGAAAAAATTTTTAGAAAATCTGGCCTTTGTTCAGATTTAACATTTAACCTTAACGTTAACATCAAGAAGTAAGAACTAAAAAGTATTAAATTTTATATACAGTGTTGCCAACTCAGTGGATTTTCCACTAGATCTGGTGGTTTAGACCTCCCTTTTAGCGGACAAATTTTGGTTTTAGTGGCTAGTGGATTTTCTAGTGGTTTAGAATTTTCCAGTTAGTGGTGGTGCGATATTTAACCACTAGTACGATTTACATGAATACTCTAGTTAGGAAAGAACATTTTAAAGAAAACTATCTTTTTGGATTTTTCGCAGACTATTTGGATTTTTGGTTGCCGATATTTCGAATGCTTTACATAAAGGACGCTGTTAAGTCATACAGTGTCAACCCACAAAATGATAAAAATGTAAATTTTGATACTAATCGCTTCCTTATGAGCTGGAGTACATATTTCAAAAGAAATATATATCATTTTAATAGCAAAAATATTGAAAAAACTAGCGGGCATGAAACCATAAAATATTTAACAGTAATGCACTAAATTCTATTATTTTGATTGCTACCAAGAAAACCGATATATGGTATATTTAGTGCAATAATAATAATGGCAAAAAAATAATAGTTGGTTGGGTATATCTATAAAATAAAGAAATTTCATATATTATGATTTAAAATTATATAAGTTACAAATAAAAAAAAAACTAAAAAAAAAAATTTAAAAAAAGAACTGTTTTTTATCAACTAAATTAATCATTTCTACAACATCTTCATTGTTATCATCACCCCAGATGTTTATAATGAGCATACACAGCCTACTGTCCCTTCTTCCTCAGTAGCACCTCCATTTAAAATTTTCACTTTTCATTTATTTTAACGTTTAACTTTCCATGAAACAAAACAAAAGAACTACGACGAAACTCCAAAGGAAGAAACACCAGTTCTTCTCGGTTAGTTACGCTAAGATAATATTAAAGCGATATATAATACTATAATGATAAAGGGACATGAAACAATAAACGCAACATTTTGGTAGGGAAATATCCAAACTCGCTATTTTTATTTCACTATGGTTTAGGCGTCCGAAAAGCTATCAATAGAATGGGGGGGGGGGGGGGGGGGGTTGTGAGAAAAAAAGCGTTTGAGACCCTAGAATTGCACTAGGTCTAGCGACAAATCCACTAAAACGGCAACACTGGCTCAGGATTAGTGGTTTTCTGGTGGATCAGGATGCCACATTTGGTGGATTTGTAAAAATAAAGTTGGCAACACTGTTTATATAGTATATACTATATATCGACTAGTGATGGGTAGGACAAACGAAATTGAAGTGTTTGTATGTATTACCTCATTTTATGAAATGAGTTGGGACATTGTACCACTTCATTTGAGGACCTCATTTTGTACTGTTAGTTCCTTTATGTACGAATACGTCATACGAGTGGTTGTGACTTTTGTAGTGAGGTGAGGTGACTGAGGTTGCCACAGGACAAATGAAGTACCTAACATTTCTTTTGACATTTTAAATATATTATTTCTATAAAACGTACATTTTTTTCAAATCATTATTAAATATTATTTTGTGTTGCTATCATTATATAAAAAAATTAAAAATGTTAATTATTTATTTAAGCAATATTATTGTTCTATAATATTTAATTTAATAAGTTAAAATATGTTTGCTATTAAGAAAAGTTAAAATATTAAGCAACACTATTGCTACCTATAATAGATAAAAAATATTAATCCTAATTACTATTACTGTACCACAGAGTACAGAATTCAAATTAATATTAATAATTATAATTACTCCATTGTCATTGTAATGCAAAGAGTAAATCGAGAGCGAGTAAGACAAAACGATTCATTTCAACCGTTCACTCATTCATCTTGACGTACACCTCACCGCCTCAATCACATTCATCGCCTCGCCCGCGTTCCAAGTACCTCAACGAGTTTGAAGTGGTACAAAATGTATGTTTGAGGTGTTGCGACATTTCACAAGTTTGAGTGTGACATTTGAGGTGCCTCTTGTATGAGGTGCGCAAGACTAATATTATCATATTATAATATGTAATATATTGTATAATTAGTGTTACTGGGGTGAGGGTGAGGGGCAGTGTTGCCAACTCAGTGGTTTTTCCACTAGATCTGGTGGTTTAGAACTTTAGACCTCCCTTTTAGCGGACAAATTTTGGTTTTAGTGGCTAGTGGATTTTCTAGTGGGGTAGAATTTTCCAGATAGTGGTATGATGCAATATTCAACCACTAGTACGATTAACATGAATACTCTAGTTGGGAAAGAACATTTTAAAGAAAACTATCTTTTCGGATTTTTCGCAGACTTATTTGGATTTTTGGTTGCCGATATTTCGAATGCTTTACAGCTATCATCGCTGGAGGGACTAAGGTTTTAGACGTCTCAAAGGCATTATATGGACGCTGTTAAGTAATAGTGTCAACCCACAAAATGATAAAAATGTAAATTTTGATACCAATCGCTTCCTTATGAGCTGGAGTACAGTGTTGCCAACTCAGTGGATTTTCCACTAGATCTGGTGGTTTAGACCTCCCTTTTAGCGGACAAATTTTGGTTTTAGTGGCTAGTGGATTTTCTAGTGGTTTAGAATTTTCCAGTTAGTGGTGGTGCGATATTTAACCACTAGTACGATTTACATGAATACTCTAGTTAGGAAAGAACATTTTAAAGAAAACTATCTTTTTGGATTTTTCGCAGACTATTTGGATTTTTGGTTGCCGATATTTCGAATGCTTTACATAAAGGACGCTGTTAAGTCATACAGTGTCAACCCACAAAATGATAAAAATGTAAATTTTGATACTAATCGCTTCCTTATGAGCTGGAGTACATATTTCAAAAGAAATATATATCATTTTAATAGCAAAAATATTGAAAAAACTAGCGGGCATGAAACCATAAAATATTTAACAGTAATGCACTAAATTCTATTATTTTGATTGCTACCAAGAAAACCGATATATGGTATATTTAGTGCAATAATAATAATGGCAAAAAAATAATAGTTGGTTGGGTATATCTATAAAATAAAGAAATTTCATATATTATGATTTAAAATTATATAAGTTACAAATAAAAAAAAAACTAAAAAAAAAAATTTAAAAAAAGAACTGTTTTTTATCAACTAAATTAATCATTTCTACAACATCTTCATTGTTATCATCACCCCAGATGTTTATAATGAGCATACACAGCCTACTGTCCCTTCTTCCTCAGTAGCACCTCCATTTAAAATTTTCACTTTTCATTTATTTTAACGTTTAACTTTCCATGAAACAAAACAAAAGAACTACGACGAAACTCCAAAGGAAGAAACACCAGTTCTTCTCGGTTAGTTACGCTAAGATAATATTAAAGCGATATATAATACTATAATGATAAAGGGACATGAAACAATAAACGCAACATTTTGGTAGGGAAATATCCAAACTCGCTATTTTTATTTCACTATGGTTTAGGCGTCCGAAAAGCTATCAATAGAATGGGGGGGGGGGGGGGGGGTTGTGAGAAAAAAAGCGTTTGAGACCCTAGAATTGCACTAGGTCTAGCGACAAATCCACTAAAACGGCAACACTGGCTCAGGATTAGTGGTTTTCTGGTGGATCAGGATGCCACATTTGGTGGATTTGTAAAAATAAAGTTGGCAACACTGCTGGAGTACATTGAAAGTATGAAAAGAGATATAATATATAATTTTAATGGTTTAAATAGCAAAAATATTGAAAAAACTAGTGGCCATGAAACCTTAATTAAAATGCTTAAAATATTTAACAGTAATGCACTAAATTCAATTATTTTGATTGCTACCAAGAAAACCGATATATATTTAGTGTAATAAGAATAATTGCAAAAAAATCTATTATAACTGCCGTGGCTCTGGACAGTGTTGCCGTTTAAAGAAACTAAAATGCGTTATACCCTTATCAAAAATGCGCTATATTTTGCTATTATCCGGCTTCTAAAATGCACTAGTTGCTAAACGATTTGTAATTATGTATAAAGATAGGTAGGTTGGGTATATCTATAAAATAAAGACGTTTTCATATATTATGATTTAAAATTATATTAGTTACAAATAAAAAAATAATAACTGATTTTTATCAACTAAATTAATCATTTCTACAACATTTTTACTGTCATCATCCCCAGATGTTTATAATGAGCCTACACAGCCTACTGTCCCTTCTTCCTCAGTAGCACCTCCATTTAAAATTTTCACTTTTCATTTATTTTAACGTTTTACTTTCCACGTAACAAAACAAAAAGAACTACGACGAAACTCCAAAGGAAGAAACACCAGTTCTTCTAGGTTAGTTAGGCTAAGATAATATTAAAGCGAGACAGATATATAATACCATAATGATAAAGGGACATGAAACAATAAATGCAACATTTTGGTCGGGAAATATCTTTTATTTCTCTATGGTTTTACGCGTCTGAAAAACTATCAATAGGATGGGGGGGGGGGGGGGGGGGTTGCGGTGCGATTATGAGAAAAAAAGCGCTAGAGACCCTAGAATTGCACTAGGTCTAGCGACAAATCCACTAAAACACCAAGCACTGGCAATGGATTAGTGGTTTTCTGGTGGATCAGGATGCCACATTTGGTGGATTCGTAAAAATAAAGTTGGCAACACTGGTGAGGGGTCGTCTCATTATGTAAACTTTGGAATACCTACGGGGGCTAGAACATTGTTGTCAAATTATCCATTTTAAACTACTTCAAAGTTCAAAGGTGCGTTCAAAACAAATGTTACTTAAAATAGAAAATATTACTAAATTATCCTTTTTTTTTTTTTTTTATGTCAGATATCGACAGACGAGCATGAGGTTCACTTGATGGTAGGTGATACCTCAGCCACAGAACATCAGTCAATGATGCGCTGTCGACCTAAATTTTACTTCGAGCATTCGGAAATCCATAGACTGAAACCGAAACGCGCAATATGCACTTCACGGTTTTTCCATCTATGAACGGTGGTTTGTTACCCGGTCGGAATTTAGATATTCCTCCCACCCGATCAATGCCCGAAGTTACCAGACGTGGGGAAAACATGCTTACAGAAAATTATAAGCATGTGCTCCCGGTGGGAATCCCACGACCCATCGATGCGCACGGCAGGTGTTCTACCGAACGCGCCAACGAGCCCGTCATCCTTATTTCTGTAAGTAAATACAAAAAACTTTATTCGTAGGTAGTGAGAGCCTTTATTCCCTAATTTAAAAAAAAAATATCCTAATGCTTTTGTTGGTCTTATCATTTTCGAATACGGGCGTAAAGCACATTTTCGGATAATGTCAAGCCGCTTGGGAGCTATGATCGTAAGCGCTGCCTAATCCATTTGAGATATATCAAAACAATGTATGGTGGGATTATTATTCTTTTATAGATCTATAAAAAAGTCTGCGACCTATCTTTCAAGGATAGCTTACTATAGAAGATGGAATAGCATCTTCTAAAAAAATGGTCACTTATAATGCAGTAATTGGAAACCTATTTAGAAGGATACAGTAGCTTGTCCTTATCAACTTAAATACGTTAGTTATCTTAAGCATTTCATGGACATTATTATAGTGTTTTATATCAAATAAATTAAATTAATACTCGTATCTTAGGAGTTAATGCAAAAATTTATTCACGAGAAAATATTCAAGTGCGTTTCTCACACCGATATGACGGGACTCGCTTGGTGCGATCATCACCCTACGACAGCCCAAACATATATAGGTAGGCATAATATTTATGCTCTACTACCCGTGCGAATCCGGGTCGCTAGTTATATATATTGGATCGCATAACAAACATACATACTGTTAATGTTTCAATGATTGCAAAATCAAAATCAAAACATTATTTGATTTTGTTGATTTTCTTAAAAAGTACCGTTTCAATTTCAAATCAGTAGTTTTCGAGTTTATCGTGAACAGACAGACAGACGCGGCGGAGGACTTTGATTTATAATATGTAAGGATTATCTTCTATTTAAGGATCATAGATGGAAAAACGGTGAAGTGCATATTGCGCGTTTCGGTTTCAGTCTATGGATTCCCGAATGCTCGAAGTAAAAAGTAGGTCGACAGCGCATCATTGACTGATGTTCTGTGCAGTGGCGGAACTACCATACAAGCCCAAAAGCCCGTCTTGCCGAATTTAACGTTATACGTGTTTATATATTTATATAACTTAGGTAATTACGTGATCGAATAAGTTATATATTATGACTAATGACATTATTATATTTCTTTTTAATGCATTAATAAGGCAAATAAGGCGTTTGGGCTTGTATGTTGTCTCGCCACTGGTTCTGTGGCTGAGGTATCACCTACCATCAAGTTAACCTCATGCTCTTCTGTCGATATCTGACATAAAAAAAATTTTAACAGTTATCGGGCCTCCTCTTCGCCCCGAACGTGACGCACACGCGAGGTTTCTGGGACATGGACCCAGTGCTGTCCTACTACAGCTCCGCGACTGAGAACGGGATACAGATAGTGCTGGGCGCTGTCTCCATCATGCTGTGCTTTGTCAGCGCTCTGCTGCTGGTCGGGGCTCTTTGTGTTAGTATCAATATTTTCACAGCTGATATTTAATATAGGTTACACTAATTTAACGCCCGTATTCAAGAACAAATGGCGCACGTATGCAAGAACAATAATTTTTACGGGCTCGGTGGCGCGTTCGGTAGGACACGGTGCCCAGCCAAACTACAAAGGTTTTCCCAATAATGGAATTCCGAACCTCCGGTGATAAATATAAAGTTAGGGCAATTGATACCTTTGTATAAAGAAATAAATTAATTGAACGACTAAGCAAGGAATGGATGGAAATACGTCAGTGGGTACCAAACAGTGGAACAGTGTTCCTCGCAAAACAGTCGAGAATATGTCGACCATTTCCAGAACCTTCCAGTCCTGATCGAGATCTACCAGTGGGGCGTGCTGGTGTACAGCACTACCGTAGTGCTGCTCTTCTTCATCCTGGTTATATTCTGCTTCTTCGTCCACTCCAACTGCGTGCTGGCGGGGGCCGTGCTGTTGGCGCTTATGGTGGTCGTGGTGTTGTGTGAGTTGGCTTACTGTAATGTAGTTGGCTAATATAATGGCTTAGGCACAAGGACTTGTTTTTCGTATGCTCAGGCTTTATTCAATTCAAATTCAACAATCATTTGTTCATTTAGGTAACACTATGTACACTTATGAACTTCAATAAAAATATATATTAAATGCTTCTAATTTTACATTTACCGCCAGTTCTCAAATCAAGGGCGTAGAATGGAAGAGAAGTACTGGCAACAAACTCTCCGCCACTCTTTTTAATCGACAAGTTTTTGTTTTACAAAAGTATTTGTAAGGCGCTGCAACCATTACACAATGTTCCACATGACATCTTTAAGTAATTAACTATAATAATAAAAAATATAAACGAGAAAAAAAACAATGATTTGTCCTCTATCAGCAGTAAGCATGGTGAAATAAGAGCACGCACTTACAATTCTCGTGGGAACAACACGCAAATACATAGTCGAAATAACTAACATCACCGCATACACGAGTTCAAGTCCGACCCACACACACACAAAATTTGTGGTGACACACAAATATTTATGGGAGTCTCCTAGATAAATCTTATAATCATGCTTAATTTAACTTTTTTTTTTATTAACTTCTATAAGCTCCGTGAAAGAAGAGAATAGAAAAAGAGAATATACTGCGCCGACCCCAAATAATAAAAAAGGGAACAGGGATAGGAAGAAAAAGCTCCGAACTTTTGTTTAAATTATAACACAATTGTTGTTTCAGTAACGATGTACTTCGTGATCGTCGTGAACAGCCTGCGGATGTCAATAAAGTACCTCAGCAGTGATGATGTTTTGTGAACTTTGTCTTGTAAATATATACGAATAAACTTTATAAAGTCTGATTTTATTTGTTATCTTTAAATGAATTAGTAATACATATAAATAAGTAGTTATATTATTGTATTTTATTTAAATGCTTGCGTTAATTAAATACTGTTTGAACTGTGGTATCAACTTATATAAACATATTGTATGATGTTCATTAATAACATAGTGGGCAAGATAAAAAAAACCTGCTTCAAATTAAAAGTATCGCGGTAAGGTTTATTTCCATTAATGTATTCCATTATAGTTTTTAATAAACAGTGGAAAGATGGACCAAATAAAAAATGACATATTAATATAATAATAATTTAAATGCGCATGGCAAAAGCCCTATTTTTGCAATGCATGGATTCAAACTAAGTTTCTGCGTTTATTTGTCGGAAAGTATATGTCGGGCCTAGTATACCTCTATGGTTTGTTATGCCTGCTAAGCACCTTCTAGACAAGTGTGGAAAAATTAAACCGCAATTACAATTGTAGGTCATTAATCTATGTTTAATGGTGGAAACATACTATTAAAACGCTACGCTATGTGACGTGTCGACACACAACATTAAAAACACCCTTTGTCACTGTCATCTGTGATTATTGACATAATCATGGATTTTCTAAAGTCAACGTCACGAATCAAGCCCGATAGCCGCGGCGCCTATGTCGCGTATAAAAATGTTGCTAACACAAAGTGCAACTTTTCCTTACATCCCATCAACTTGATATTTCTCGACTTGCAAATATTGTTTTGTAAAACAGTCTCCTACTATAAAATTATAAATGTGAAAGTTTGTGAGGATATAAAGATGGATGTTTGTTTCTCTTTAACGCAAAAACTGCCAAGCAGATTTTGATGAAACTTTACAGAATTATTGTTTATATATCTTATGGGTTATAATTTATAATGGTATTGAGTTTACCATAATATAATCAAAAAAGAATTGCCCTTTATAGAGATATTTCGGCGTGCGTTGCATAATCTATTAAGAGTTATACAAAAGATATTTAAAAAGAACATTATATATAATAATATGTTAGCATAAAACGGTAATAAATAATTGCATGATGTAGAATAAAAGTGACTATGTCAAATTAAAACTGTTATTGAAGCAACCTAATTGTTTAAACATTTTTCGTAAAGTTGTATTACTGCCTTGAAAAATTATACCTTCTTATAAATTCAAACGCAATTTATTTACAGTTGGTAAATCTTTATTGACAATATAAAAAAAGTATTTTTTGGCGTATAGTGCATAAATAAATATTATCCAAAATAACTTGTTTTGCTCGTGGACGACTTTTCGTAGGAGTAACAATTTTCTTTGAAGTTCTCGCAGTCTTTTCTCCTCCTTTCGTAATGATCGATACCGTTTCAGCAGAAAAACCTAAAATTATAAGATAAATTGATCTGATAGAAATACGTATACTATTAAAAAAAAAATGTTAAATCAGTCATAACACATAATATGATTATAGGAAAATTAAGTAAAAATGTTTTATTACAAGCTTATAAATATTAACCCATAATAAAAAGGCCAATATATTTTTTTCACACGAAATATATAAATACACATACCAAATAAAAAATGTACCTATTAAGGCAAATATCAAAACCCATGCAACCCTAAAATTTACCTGTCATAGCTGGGACTCGTATGAAATTTTTGTAAAGGGATCAATACTTCTTTATTTTTCTTGCCCAGTTCACAAAACTCTTGCACCTTAAGAATTATTGCTCAGGCCGCGCCACTTACTATTTTTCGTTTCATGATCCACATGATTTTATCAAAAAACAATAACAAACTAATGACAATGACAAACAAGATGACGGAACTGTCACGTTTAGTTCTAGACTTCTTCGTAAGTCTTGTTTCGTGGCGCCGACTCTATTAAAATATGAGCTGGATAACGATTTTGAGGAATATTTGTTGCAGATTTTAGGGATATATTTAATACAGAAACAGTTGAATAAAAAAAACGTATACGACGTAGAAGATTTTGGATTCATGAAATAAATCTAAAGAGAATTGTAGGGACTGTCGGTGAATATACTACATACGAATATATATGTCGGTAATAATACCCTTTATAGAACATTTCTCCAGGTACTGAGAGGTATCATTCATATTTTTTATATTAGATGAATGAAAGGCAATTCCTATCTAGTTTGAATAAATATTCTTGGTCCGAGGTTTGACTGGATGTTATCGCGTGGGGGTGCATGTGATCACGTGGCGTGTTTTTTATATGTTTCTGAACGTATAAAATATCCTATATATTGATTAATACTGACAGCGTCAGATGCCGTAGCGTGGCGTCCCGTTTTGATAGTGTTTCCATAAAATTATCAAATAAACACTAAAATATAATTTTTCGTCCGAGTACTCCAAAATACACTGACTAGATAAATAAAAAATATATATATTTCTATGATAAATTATTCATTCTGTGTCAAATGCCAAGTTAAGATGTCAAAAATTCTAACAGACGTGACCGCATTGCTGTTAGACATTGTTGCCAAGGGTCTATCAAGATGTTTATATAATTTTAATGCTATTTTCTTATTTAATTTTTAAGTCATTTCAAAATCACTAAGATGTGTGAGATATTTCCGGAAGTAGAGACCTGTTGTATGGGGATCTCGCTACGAATAGGGATGCTATTAATATCGGTGATATGTATTGTAAGTTTTTTTATGTCAGATATCGACAGACGAGCATGAGGTTCACTTGATGGTAGGTGATACCCCAGCCACAGAACATCAGTCAATGATGCGCTGTCGACCTACTTTTTACTTCGAGAATTCGGAAATCCACAGACTGCACGATATGCACTGCCCGGTTTTTCCATCTATGAACCCACGACCTATCGATGCGTACGACAGGTATTCTACCGAACGCGCTAAGTAGCAAATAGGTATATTAATAGTTGTTTATATTTACAAAACCAGTTACATCCCTTGGTTATATTGACTTATATTGACTGAGGGTAGAACGATAGCGAATTTGTAATTTCCCATGATAATTAAAGATATAAGCGTTCATAGAATAGTATCGCGATCTAGTCATTGTTGAGATTAATAGTAATTATTTAAGTTCTCATGTCTTCCCAGTTCTCCCGAGAATTATTTCAATAGAAGGGGCTTCAGCTGTGGAGCCAGATTGTGTTGTACTCGAGTTTAGTTTAGATGAGCCGACATAAACCACAGAATTAGTATAGGTACACGCAGGTCGGATTTAGAGGTGTGAAGGCCTTGGGGCAACTAAGGAGTGGAGGCCCCCTGGACCAATATAACTTTCATGTTAAAATATAATCATGTTTGTGCAAAGTACAGTAGGTACTATTAGGTATAGGTAAAACAGCAAAAACAATCAATCTGAATCGAAAAGTTTTTTACTCGTAGGAATTTGAAAGTTTTTTTCAAAATTCTCTTTTGTGGAGGCCCCAGGGCAGTTGTCCTGGATGCTCTCGCCTAAATCCGGACCTGGGTACACGTTTATTAAGTTATGGTTAAGTTAGACGCTTATCCGTGATAATCGTGAGTGCTATTCATCAACTGAATTTCTGTATGTACCACTAGTAACATGCCCTTTCTTCGCACGGATGCATTGTAGATGTACTTTACAAAAAATAACTCAATATGATTTGGCCAATAGCAGTTAATATAAAGTTATAAAAATTGTAATAAATAAATAATGGTACTCGCTGTTAAAGTAGCTTTCTATTGGTGAAAGAATTTTCAAAATCGGTTCAGTAGATCCGGAGATTACGACCTACAACTTTTTTTTTTACACCTTGGGTTACATAATTCAAGTAGGCATATTTAATTATAATTAGTAAATTATAATTAATAATTATTTATGGAAATAAATATAGCCTATGTTACTCGGTGAAAATGTAGCTTTCTAACTAACGTCTAGCGTTAAAATCGGTCGAGTAATTTTTGAGTTAAATTGTAACAAACAAATCCTTTTCTCTTTATAATATTAGTAGAGATTCGTTATACTCGTTGTATTGGTCGTACCGTTATATTATATGCATGTAGTTAGTATCAGTGTCGGGACTACCATACAAGCCCAAAAGACCGTATTGTCCTA
The DNA here is from genome assembly GCA_905404175.1 of Anthocharis cardamines. Taxonomy (NCBI): domain Eukaryota; kingdom Metazoa; phylum Arthropoda; class Insecta; order Lepidoptera; family Pieridae; genus Anthocharis; species Anthocharis cardamines. The sequence goes on along the minus strand of FR989972.1, from coordinate 233,065 downwards.
TTAATGCATCCATACAAAAGAAAAAAAATAATTTCTTAACGTAATTATATAAATCTTATATAACTTACATGTTTACGTAATTATATAAGTTATATATAAACGCGTATTACGTTAAAGTCGACAACCCGGGCTTTTGGGCTTGTATGGAAGGCACGCCACTGGTTAGTATGGGATATTAAGGCGTGTCATAGACCGTAGAAAAACATAATTCAATAAATTAAAGTAATTACTAATTATACCTTAATTTTAAATCTTTTATTTTTAGATGACGGGTGTTATCGGTCTAAGTGTAATGGAGAAAAAGTCGAATATAAATTATGTCAAAGTTCAAAACGTTTCACATATATATGGTTAGTATGTACTTGTATATACATTCTTTACCTCTCAGTAGCTTTGAGGCGTTTAAATGTTTCATGGGTATATTGATTGATAACTGATAAAACAGGAAATATTTCAAACCACTTGGTGACAACTTACATTCTACTATAAACATTTGGCTAAGAATAAGAATACTTCATTTGAAACACACAATACAGACATAAAATTTACATACAGACAAAAGGAAAAGAAAAATTTGCTAAAACTAATAGTATTCTGAAGACTGGGCGGAATGCCGTCCATTCAATCAACTAATTCATTCTTCGTTACTGTGCCACTTCACCAACCAACCCGGCTACGTTCGTATATGGACATATCCAGACGAATTGATTCTCTTACACTAGTTTCAGTCTGTCATAAAGTTGAAAAGACCCAGAACACCACCCTCTGCTGTATAGATATCAGCCGGTCTAGCATGACCGCCACAACATTTTCTCGAGCTGTTTTCTCGTGTTTTAATCGATTATCTCTTTATGTCTTCCGAAAACCTTAATAGGTAATCTGAGGGGCTAGCACGAACAACTATCGAAACATTATTCGCATCGTCGTCAAAATCGTCGTTTTTAAATCATTTCTCATACAACTGACAGATAGACGATTCGAATACTTTCTCGATAGTCATACTAGGCCCTCTGTTATCGATTTATATCGAGTAATATTACCTTGCAGCTCCTGAGCACGCAGTATCGGCCCTCAGCCTCATCATCCCGACCGGTATCTCAGCGATGGCTGTGATATTTATCATCACTGGAGTCATTTTACTCTTCGCTACATTAGGAGTGAGTTTGTTAATTAACTACTTCAGGTTTTAATCCACTTCATAGAGCTAAGTATCTTAATCTGACAATCAGCAGATGGGTGTTTGCGGTCCTTAAGGTCCTTATTAAACGTAAACTTTAACAATAAGTATAAGCAATAGTAATAAACACATACTTCGGCATCCGAGCTTTTATGGTGGTCCCGCCACTGCCTTAAAGTAATAAGATAAATTTAAAAATCTTACAGGTTTCGACAGTATGTCTCAGAGGAATTAATACGCATATTATTGTGACAAAATGAAGAACTCGTTGACTCTACACCTACCCTGCGCGATCTGACCTTGGTTCAAATCCCGTCTAAAGATCTCTAGATACACAGAAATCTTACAATTATAAATACTAATATACGTATACATCATATATCATTACCTATCTCGAATATTCAATAAAAATCATAATAATTCTTTTGTTTGAAATAAATGCCTGAAATAATTCAAAATTATCAAGTTCACGTAATTATCGTATTAAGGGTTTTAGCTTTTAAATCTTACTCCGCATAATTCTGTAGCCGTGAACTTTAAATGACGGACGGATTCAATTGCCTCTTCAGTAATAATAAATGTAGCTATTTTTTGAGGGATAAGAAAGCATTTGACCGTCTGATGGTAAGCATAGATGCGGCCTAAATTCATACTTACAAGAAGCTGTAATCACTATAGCTTTGAAAAAAATGTTTTAGCAATAAATAAACGTATGTGTACTGTGTATGGGCCAGATCAAAAGTACTCGAAACCGACGAGTGTGTATGAAAGCATTGATATTGTATAAGTGGAAGAAGCGAAAGTGGTATGTAAGGATCGGAGCATGTGGAATTCCGTGATATCTGCCTACCGCAATGGGAAAGAGGCGTGATGTATAGATATGTATGTATGTATGTGTACTGAGTACATACTAAGACATGCCTGCAACTTCGCATGCAAAATTGGCGTGTTTTAAACGCCCAAGCTAGGACGACTTTTGAGAAAGTATTCGTGACACCACTCTTCGCAGGACGAGGAAGGCATGGTGCAGGTGTTCGTGTGGGTGACGTTCCTAGGCGTGGTGATCGGGTTCACGATGGTGCTGCTGATCGCCCTCGAGTGCCTGCTGAAGCCCGTCTGCATCCTCTCAGACTTCGACTGGCTCACCGGCTCCGCGCTGTTGGTCCTTGTCGTGGCCTATCTGTTTGGTTAGTACACATAAACTCTTACTACCTATTCTATCTCTACTTCATATTTACATTTACGAGGTTCTTGGCTTCTTGCGTTATAGTGTTGAAATATTTATCATTTCTCATTATGAATTTAATTTGTAATGTTTATCGAAAAAAAAAATGCAAATCTATGACAATATTGTTGTGTTATAGCATATTACAGAGGTCATAGCTACCTTATTATTAGGATATTCTACTTAATTTAATATTAAGAACGTCAAACGAAAAATAATTTTTTTCATACGATTTTTTCTTTGCGAGTCACTGTACTGAGTGATAATATTTTATCAAGATTGATACTATTTGAACTTTCACGCTGCAAGTTTTCTCATGACCTTAGCAATAACTCCGGTGATTTATAGGTGAGGTGTGCGTATAAATTATGTTCTATTTTCTTGATAAAATTGCCGCCTGGCTTTACCCTCGCACCTATTAAGTTGTAATTTAGTAAGCAAATATTTCGAATGCTTTTCAGCAAGCGTGGTCACGAGCAAACTAAACTAAAAAAATTAAGTAAGGATAAATAATGCAATGAATAAATCGCGTTTTAATCCAGCGAAAGTAAAATTAGTAATACTGTTTGCTGAACTTTTTTAAAATGTATTGAACCCTTGCGAAAAATTATGTTACAATGCCCTAGCAAGGCTTTATTTTGTCATGAATAAATAAATATACCACAAAGACATTTCTATCCTAGATAGCTCCTCTTACTGTCAGGTTAGGGTCGAATAGAGTTTCTTAATACACATGTTTCAGTGTGGATCTACTTCATAAGCGTCGCGAACAGCTACGTTATCACGTCGTTCGGGTGACGGTGTCTGCGGCGCGCTCGACCAGCCGAGCGGGAAGCGGGAAGCGGGCGAGCGGGCGAATACGTTCAATTGAACAAATATTGCTTTCGTTATTATAAACGCATGTTTATTTGATTAAATAATGTTTATTTATTATAACATTTATTGTGTAAAATTACAAGATGTGCATAGACAATTTGTTTCAATATTGCAATGGTCAATTTTACTACATATACATAATTGCAGAGTTTTTACATGAAATAAAAAGGCGATACTGAGAAACTTCAAGCGGATAACGGAAGCTTTTATTATGTTAGGTATCGACAGATGAGCAAGAGGTCCACTTGATAGTGGGTGATACCTCAGCCACAGAACATCAGTCAATACTGCGCTGTTGACCTACTTTTTACTTCGAGTATTCGGGAAAAGTTAAAAGTATTGTTCTAATTAACAACTACGGCTGCCACCAACAAGAAGTGGCCTGCGATCGGTTAACCTGTATAAGTATAGATCGTCGAAGATAGTCGTAAAAGAGTAATTGAATAAAAATTTACTTATCATTTTATCACTCTAGATTCTTTTTGAGTTTAAATTCACGTTTAGAATAATATAATTTATGTAGTTTATTTAATGATTAAACGAACTTACCTGTAAGTGAAGTTCTATCATAATTATGCTCGCGCCGAATCCGAAGAGATAAGTAGATTTCTTTTGGTATGAAAGAGCTGAGCAATAAGAGCATCCTGACACAATATGTACTTAAAAGTGTGCTCAAATCTTATCTTTTTATTGATGTTTTTTTTGATAAGGAATAAAGAATTATTAATAATAAAAAAAATATTATTAATGCTTCGCAAAAATCCTAACGGTACTTTTGCTCTCTGTGATAATGTGTTGCTAGTGCAAAGCAGGCGCCTTAACTCTTTTGGCTTATAATCGTAGTATAGCAGGGACTGAATACCGGCTAATTTACTATGGGAGTTATACCGGTATAATAAAGGTTTTTGTTAACATTATTTTGTTCTTAGCCATATTTACTGAAAAAATTAATGTGGTTAGTTTAATGTGTTACTCTTTAAAACTAATGCCATCAAAAACATAAATTGTAAAAAAAGCCAAGTCTTGCAACTCAGTGCTTCTATCGTAAAAAGTTGTGAGATCCATATAATACCAAGTCGGTCAATTTATTCAGTCTCTACTGAAGGATCCTTCTGTCTTAAGTTATTACATAATAAGCTATCCTAACAACATCTTATAGTGATCATATCAATGCCAATATTAAAAATCTTTGATATTTAAAATAAATAGATTGACTCGGCTATCGCATGAAATCACAATGTATCTTTTTTTATTTTATTAAAAACATAATGTATCTCACAAGTAATACATATTATATTAAATTAGATTGTTTAGTGCGATTGCCAAGTCAATCTATTTATTTTAAACATCAAAGATTTTTAATATTGGCATTGATACAATCACTATAAGATATTGTTAGGTTAGCTTATTATGTAATAACTTAAGACAGAAGGATCCTTCAGTAGAGACTGAATAAATTGACCGACTTGGTATTATATGGATCTCACAACTTTTTACGATAGAAGCACTGAGTTGCAAGACTTGGCTTTTTTTACAATTTATGTTTTTGATGGCATCTCATTTCTTTTTGTAGATAGTCCTTTTCTTAGTTTATTTGGATAAGAATTAATACAAAGCTATGGATAACAGTCTGATTTTGATCGTCATTTTTATCAACTTTTTAATGTAAAAAAGTAGTTATAGTGACATAACTACAATAGTTGGACATATGGTCTCGTGAAGTTTTTTGTAGATTTTGATATGTTCTATAATATTGTAGAAAGTTTTTTTGTTTGTTCTATCATCAATTCTTTCCGCATCACATGCGATGAAAGACATTTTATGGCTATTTTTTTACACCTTGGGTTGTTTTTAGTACGGTACTATTTTTTTCTAGTAATAAATATAACCTTTGTTACTCAGTGATAATGTAGCTTTCTAACGGTAAAAGAATTTTTGAAATCGGTCCAGTAGTTTTTAAGTTATTCATTACATACAATATTACAAAAAAACTGTATATCTAGAAAACTGGACCGAAATTTCAAAATATTGTAGTTTTTCCTTGATTTATACACTAAACACTAATTGTATTCTAAATTTCAAGTTTCTATGTCTGCTAGAAGTGCCTTAGAGTTTTGATGATCGGTCAGTCAGTGAGTGAGTGAGTGAGTGACAAATTATCAAACTTTGACTAGTTATAATTCTTAAACTACCGGTTCAAACAGAATGATATTTGAAATATACCGAGTTTATACAATTCCTGCTTAGTGACTGAAAATTCAGGATTCTAGTTTTATCCACAACGAAGTTATAGGGGGTCGAAAATGGCCCGAACTACTTCGAGAAAAGGATAGTACGGCCGTGCCGCTTTTTGCTCGACTTGGCGGGGGCACTACCGTGCCCCCAGATATCACGGTATCTCAGTCAGACACGTATTTTGGGAAATTAACCGGTTTCATTCCCTGGTGCAAAGTCCTAAAGCAGGACAAACTGCAGCTGAGCGACCATGAGCGTGGTGATGACGTTGATCATGGCGAGCACGGTGGCGGCGTCCATGCGCCACATATCGTACACGGACAGCCGCGGCGGATGCGATGATGTCGCAAGTAGGATCCTCTTCGCCTTCTCCCTCACAGGACCTCGGTTGCAAATAAGTACACCAATTAAAATCTATTATTGCCATATAACATATATTTAATTAAATGAAAAACATTTATTCGGGACGGCACAAAAATAAATACAAGCATCCACTTTGAATAAATAGAAATTAACAATTATTAATAAGTATAGAAAGGAGCATAAGCTCTGACGCTGATTTTCAGTAGTCCCGAGTGTGGATGAAGACAATAGTGGAAGAAAATGGAATATAAGAATAATGAAAGTGAACAAAATACAATATAAGAATATTAAAAGCGATATAAACTGGTTCAAATTGAAAGACCTAGAACTAAATATGACTAGACCACAACATAAAAGCTGAATCCCAACCTCCTCATTGGCTCAAAAATATAAGTTATGGACTAAATAACATTATGAAAAAACTATTTGAAAGGAGCTAACTGAAACGCAAGCAAGAAGACTATAATACCAGTTGCTATTCTAATATTTCAGTAGTAGAAAATAAATGGAATGGGAAGATGGAGGATTGTAGGATTTCTGCTGGTGTGTACAAGTCGTTACAGAATTATAGAGTAGGGCAGGTGGCAAAGCTTGCAGTGGTTTTTCTCCAATCGGCTCCAACCAAACGATTTTTCTACCAACCAAAAAGAAACTAACCGTTACCGTTGGTACTGTACTCACCGTCATAATGTCGTGACAGTACAGTGATACACAAGCGCTTAGTTCGCTTCACTTCGCCAAGTAACAGCTCGCATCGCAAGCTGATCACTGTGGCTATCATGAAGTTGAGAGCGGTCAACGACGGCAAGTCCATGAACTCTATCCACGAGTTGCTGTTCTGTAAATAATTTCAAAACATAACAGCTCTCTACACAATTAAAATTTTGTAAACTTGTAATCTTACTTATGCTTTACTCACTGCCAGAAGTTGGAGTACAAATACATAGGTGCTAACTTTTTCTTCCTTATACTAGTAATATACATACATAGTCTGTGGGAACGAGTAAGATGCGTAAATATGATGTAGTATAAGGATGTATAAATACGTTATAAGGATGTATAAATACGTACGATTAAACCCTTTTGTGCTGACAGAATTACAATTTCGAAACTGACCAGTGTGTGTATAAATAAGTGACTGCAAAATAGTAACATCTGAAAGAAGAAACACAGAAATATCATAACTGACGCGGACGGAGTTGAATATCCAAACTACATTTGTCTGATTGATTCAATCAACTTCAATACAAGAAATACTTACTTGAAATCTATAAAGATTCTGAAAGACTGAGAAGGCTTTAAGCAAAGCCTCCACGTAGTCGTCAACAGGACTCGACTCAAAATCATGCGACGCCGACACGAGATGCCGCATTAAAGCGAGTGTAGGCCACCGGTGATTTTTGCCTTCACGTAAAACTAATTTACCGTCTAAATGATTCGATATAATAGCGTTTATATAGCGCATGCGTAGGAAGAAATATAGAATTAAATTTGCACAGTGGAGCCATTCTACAGCACAGGACAGAACACCGAAAAAAATACCAATAAAACCGGCACCTAAGAGATAGTGCGGGAACAGACCGCATAGAAACGTTATCATTAGTATGGCCGTGGCCACAGCTACAGTACAAATATTGTTTATGAATATTATATAATTAAGATAAGACTTATCTAATTTCATCAGTCTATCTATTTCTTGCATCTGAATATAAAATTTCGGATTGGTATCTGTATTGACGAATCTAACGTGTATAATGTTGCATACAAAGGTTGCGTAGTGGAGGACGGACACACAAACGAACGTATTATACACGTCAGAGTATGCGTGATACTTCGCGAAGTAGGTGACGGCTACATATGAGTACAAAGCTAGCGTTGCCCCGGCCAAGACTAGGGAGTACAGACTTCTGCGACTTAGTAGGGCCCGTAACAAATCTGTCACGAAGACTTATCCGACTCGTTCCTAGAAACATTTCTAGGTACCGAAACGGAGCAAACGATCGAATGTAGTCGTCTTCTAGAATATCTTTAGACAAATACTCGGAGCTGGACATTTTAGAAATCTGAAAAAAGGAATACGCATATTTTAAATGATAGTAACAAGTCACGTTTGTATATATATATGTATATATCAGTGCGTCTGCACAGCCCCCCCTAATATTATAATATAAGATAGTTTTAATATTTCTTACGTATCTTATCAAGTCGTTTAAAAGTTACGAGCCAGTCGGTGTGAGAATTCAATAAAAAAAAAGCTTTTTAAGATATTTACGCACGAGAATACGTGGAATTTATAATTGTATAATTGTTTCGACTTGAAAAGTTGTAATTCAATAGTATAATATAATTTCCAAAGACCGAGAGTAATAACGGTGGTTGACTCCATACGAACACAGATAATATTTTATGCACAATACGCATTGACATATTTAATACTATGCCAATGAAAAATCTTATCAAATTTCAAAAAGAAAACAGTTTTACTTCGATTCGAATATATTAATATATATTCTATCTGATCGAAAATAATTTTAGGAATGAGTTGCATCAAGCACTTTCTAAAAGACAAAAGGCTATCGGTAAAAGAATATAGGTGTACTTTGTTACTTTTTATCCAATCTACACTAAACATTATCATCTCATCATTATATTACACACACATATTATTGAAACCAATAAACACCTTTTGTAAATCCACAATTGTACATATCCCCGGTATCAATAAAAACAAAATAATGAAAAGAGGTAAGCCTGACATTAATTAACATATTGTATGTATAATATTATGTAGTACGTAATTAATGCAATCACTTAGTAATTTAGTAATATCAATACGTATAGCAAATAATCAGTGTTTGCTCGGACTAATAAATCGAAGTCGGAGTAATTTATAAGCATCGAAAACAAACCTGTGACCTATGTCTGATATCGTCAGACCGTTAAAGGAGTTCAACCAAATTGGTACTGAGTTGTACATTTATATATTTTATATATTATATTCTGCATTAATTTACGAATAAAATGATATAAAATGGGGAGCCGTAGCTAGTAGAAAAATACTAATAATATGATTCAAAAATAATTGTTCTATTAATTGTAGATAGCGTTTAAAGGGACGTATGATTTAATAGTGTTAAAAAAAATCGAGTTACTAGTAATCGATTAATCGATTTGTCATTTAAAAAAAAAAATGAAGCGACAGGATGCCCGACGGGGCGTCATGTGGTCATGTGGCAATGTATGCACGCATTAATTATTATTCATTTACCTACCCATAGAATCAGCAAACACATATTATTATTTCAATAATGGTAATTAATCGATGTGGTTGATGATAAAATGTAAAATCGATATCATCTGTTGATTGTCAATGTCACGTCTTTGTTTGACGTTTGCCAAAATGGCAGCTACACCTACAATATTGAGATATGTCAGAATACTAATAATAATTGGGCACATCACATTTAAAGTTATTTAAACGAAAATGATCGTTTATTGAGAGCTAAGATAAGTCAAGGCATCATACATGCAAGGTATATTTTGTATATGTTAGCTCAAGACAGAGACATTATAGAACCCGAACCCATCAATAATTTAATAAAAGGGTATTCCTGGATAGTTTTATACCTTTAGACATTTATTTGGTATCAATTAATAACAAAATATGACTTATTGTGTTATTAATTGCAAAAACAACAGGTTCTTATGAAGTAATGTAGTGGCTTTTTTTAAATATATAAATGAAGATATCTTATAAACCCTACTAGATCTCAAATTCAAATAAAAACTGTAAATATACTACAACATTAAGGAATATAATGGCATATGTTTTGTGACTGTACAAATAACTTTATATCAGTACCAATGTCCCATAGAAAGTGGTTGATGACCTTTACTTGTTAGATATTTACAGACAAGCGTGCTATTTACAGCCTATAGGTAGCAATCAATGATGCGCTATCGACCAAAATATGCATCCTGAAATCCATAGAAACCGAATGCGTGATTTGTGATGGACCTTCTATGAATTGTAGTTCATTACCCGGATAGATATTCAATATATAAAGAAAAACATGTCACGTCTCCCGCGACCACGGTTGCTGAAAAGCATCCGAAACGTCGGGATAAATAATTTAAACAATATAAATAATAAATCGCGTTTTAATCCGGTATACAGTATTTTATTTAAAAACATGTTTACCTAGAGTCCTAGACAATTGTACTAATATGATACACGATGGAGAACCCATTGGAACACAAATCTCCTATCAGCCCATTTTAATTATATCGGAAAGAGTTCTAAATTTAAAAATAATATTTATGTATGATGAATTAAATAATGTAAAGAAAGGATTTGTAAGATTAACAGCGACATTACACAGGGAGAGTAATAAAAATAACAGACTATTTTATACTAATCAGGTGAGGCGCAATATGACAACAGTTTATCTGGTTGGGTATAGAATTCGTTGTAGCACTGTAAAGTTAGAAACGGAAAGATCGACTTACTTTCTTACACTTTTAATATAACCTTAATTTTTAGTTTCCAACAGATATACATTCTATCGTTACAATATATTCAATGCATTTGATATTTATTGAAGATAATGCTTTCATTATCCAACTTTCCATTATAGGTAATGAAAAATAACATAATTACTTAGATTAATAAAACAATACTAGTGTAGAAATAGCATTATTTATCATTATTGAAACTAATTTCACTACCGGGTTTCTTTGGATTCTCATCACCGATCGCTGCCCTAAATGTTAGCGATCGGAAGTCGCTGACCCAAGCAGTGTATGCATGACGCATGCAACTGCGTCAAACTAAATAAAACTGTGCCAAAAAGTGTTATTTTTCACGATTTTCTTCGAAAACTGTTGAAACACTTTAACTTCGCTACTAAAATGATAAGGTAAGGTAATTTTGTTCCTTATGATATTAAGTATTCGTGGCGCTCATTAATTAACTATTTGTTAATAACACGGCGCGCGTGACACGGTTTCGGTACCCGTAAAACTAATTGCTATAATAGTTTTTTATTAGTTACTTGCCATCCACCCCGGCTTCGCACGGGTACAATTTAAAAAATTACTCGCTGATAATGTAGGTAAAAATCAGTCCAGTAGTTTTTCAGTTAAATCGTAACAAACAAACAAATCTTTCCTCTTTATAAAGAGGAAAGATTTGTTTGTTTGTTACCTACCTTACATTCTACCTTAAATTCTATACTAATATTATAATATTAGTATAGAATTTAAGGTAGGCACCGAAAACTTCTTTAACAACTCCCATTTTGTATTATAAAAATAGATTGCAATGTTAAAAAAGTGTTGAAACTTTGTTCTTGTTGTTTCTTAGCGATCAATACTGAGATGAAGGTAATATTTTGCAACAGGTAACACATGCTAACTTAACAAATTCCGTCGTTAAGTGTTGCCCCCGTGGACCGTGTAATAGGCGTATGTAATGGCTCAATGCTTTCAGAACTACCACCAACGTCAACGGTACAATTTGCAATCTTGAGGCGTTTTGTCGGAGCTTCAGATGATACAAAAAACGCTCTCATTGCTTTTCATTATTTATAATCCTACTTCATTTTTAAATTTATGTAAGATTATTATTATTTGTATATGGTGTGTTCAATAAAGTGTTTATGTTTGTATGTTATTTATAGCCATTTTTCGACAATTTTCTAGAACACATCAACGAATAATATACTTACTTTTTCCCTGAAATATGTAACATATTATCTCATACATTACTATTACACTTTATTGGGTATATTATTTTATTGATTTTTTGTAATCCTAAGTAGTATTATAAATAAATGTAAAAGTTGTTTGTGTGTCATTGTAAAGGGTAGCAACATCTTGGAAAAATAAAATATTTCAATGAGTACGATAAAACAATAATTTTATCATTTATAATTTAAATGATAAAAGATGAATCAAAATTAATTTAGTTTAGTATCAGACAGTGAACTGAATGTATTATTTTAGATTTTGACTAATAATATTTGATTGAAAAAAACTTACTTTAAGCCCGGTAATGTTTATACAGAATACAGTTTTAGAAATATTCCATATCAAACATATCGATACTTACCTAATAGGGAATGTTAGAGTAGTATTAAACCAACTGCAACTATCCGGGGGCTGCATCAGAGAGTGCTTTATTCATAAACTCTGAAGTTTGTCGCCTTTAGTTCCTCGCTCTGCCAACTTGCGCCAAGCTATTACCTACTTAAGAAACACTCAAGTATTCGTCGACTTATTACTATATACTACTTATGTTAGAGTTTGCTGCCATTACCTATTTTTTCCAAAGGGTAACTGTTGAATATTTTGGTTAAAGATCACTGAAATAAAGTTACACACTTACAAGGAAAATTTTAATTTTATTTGAGCAGCACATGCTATTCAGTCAATTTTATTACTTTAGAGGGTAGATTGAGACATTGACAGATGACATATATAATTTTGACCACAGAATATCAGTCAATGATGCGCTGTCGACCTACTTTTTACTTCGAGCATTCGGAAATCCATAGACTGAAACTGTCCGAAGTTACCAGACATGGGGAAGACATGCTTACAGAAAATTATAATGATCCCACGTTCTGGTGGGATTCGAACCCACAACCCATCGATACACACAAATCGGTGTTTTACCGAACGCCCCAAAAGCCCATCAAAACCTCTGAGGCAGCACGGACTACTGAGGGTGTTTTCATTTAACTTCGTACTTTGAAATTCACTTTCCAGAAGCGATAGGAGCATCAGTGGCGTAGCATGGGGGGGGGGCGGTCGGAGGGTGCGGTCCGCCCCGGGCGACACTTGGGAGCGGCATTTCACAGGTAACGGTAAAAATGATTTCCTTGAACATTCTTCTATTTTAAAAAAATTGTCAGTATATCACCTTAGTAACAGAGTTTCTCTTTAGGTTAGTGTTATTCAATAAGAGCCCCGATTTTTTATAAACAATTACAAAAATAAGGGGGCGGCAAATATGGGATCCACACAGGATGCTAGTTACCTATGCTACGCCACCAAGGAGTATAGAAAATAACCTGATTGCACCGCATTACTCATAACCTCACTGTGCCTCAAACTAAACTTGAAAAATGGGAAATCTTGCGGGAAAATTATCAGGAAAACGTATTCCGTAAATCTTATTACAATAAATATTTCCCCCGAAACCTGGAGCCTCAGTGTAAAAACTCTATTATTTAATCACATTACATGGGTTCCCCATATTTATTATCTATAAATCCAATATTGCGAGCAAGTTGGCCCACATCCAAGAAGCCGGAGATGAAAATATTACGATACCTGTTCCAATAAATACTCATATAATATTGAAGGAAATACTTCGTCCTATTTAGTCCTTCTACACCCGATTGTCTTAACTGTTCCTTTAACCGTTTAATATAATTAGAAGCTGTGATCTGATTCTTGTATATGTGACATCTACTCTAGTCTAAGGCTGATAGAGATTCTAGTAATTTCTTGTAAATTCCAACGAAGAAATGAAATTAAAAAAAATCAAATTTAACTGCACTTTCAAAATCGGTCAATTTTAAAGATGTAGTTAAGCTACAGGTATACAAATAAAAATGAAATAGGTCGACAGTTCATCAAGTGAGCCTCGCGCTTCTTTGTATTAAATCTGACAAAAAGGGTATTAAAGCAGTGAATATTAAAAAAAACAACTAAGTAAGAACTTGTTAAACTGTCTGCGCGGTGCAAAGCTCGTGTGTGAGATGCGTTAACTTCCGGTTTGTTAGGGACCCGGGAAACGGAAATGAAGGCGCGTTGGAAATACGGACAAGCGCTTATTTGTAGTCTTTGGTAAGACTCAGTGCAATTGAAATGTAACTTAGTTATTTAAAGTAAGATCGCAATAGCGCCTCTATCAAGACTAGTCTAGTGTACTGTTCATCGTGATTACTCTGCTGAGTAAATGCTTTCAAGAGAAGGGACTCCGACTATGCATTATCGTACCTTCTCTAAAAAATAATAACGAATCCTATAAACTCTTTTTTGTTAGTATTTAAGTTATGTATAGTTGTTATATTTGGTAAAGATTATACGCAAAGTTCTAAACTTACTTGAACAAAAGTAAAAAAAACTTACTTAAGGAAAACAAACAGAAAACTAAAATCTTGCTTTTAATTGGATGAAATATGTCCGCTTTAATTGAAAAACGCGATTTATTATTTATATTATTAATTTTTGGCGCGCTCGGTAGAACACCGATTCGTGCGTATCGATGGGTTGTGGGTTCGAGTCCCACCGGGACGTGGGATCATTATAATTTTCTGTAAGCATGTCTTCCCCATGTCTGGTAACTTCGGACAGTTTCAGTCTATGCTCGAAGTAAAAAGTAAGTCGACAGCGCATCATTGACTGATGTTCTGTGGTCAAAAGTCATCTGTCAATATCTCAATCTACCCTCCAAAAAAGTATTATTATATTAGTATTATTATTTATATTATTAATCGCGACATTTCGAGTGCTTTTCAGCAAACGTGGTCACGGGCAGACCGTTTTAATTTAGAAATAAATATATAAAATAAAGTCTCAGATAACAATTTCTATTTAGAATGGCTACTCTACTACTAAAGAAAAATAATCAGCAAAACAGAAATGTGTCTCACACTTGTTCTAACAGAAATTCACCTTGTTTCTAATTTCCGGGTGATAACATCCTGAATACATATCGATACGATATAAGGCCTGCTGCGGTCAACGATTTTTTTCAGTTATTTTTTGGAACAGCCTACGAGTGTTTAATAACACTCCTAGATAGACGTGCATATTACATCGCATATATCATGGGGAGTGTTCCGAGGAATTGTTTGGTTTAATCCCGGCTGCTGAATTTCAACATCGGACATCGCGTCAAAACTTGAAATTCCACCCTCACCACCTCGATATCTTACGATCCACAACTGCACGCTTCCTTAGGCACTTTTTGCCTCACATAACCACTCTGTGGAATCAGCTTTCGCCGGCGGATTTTCCGAACCGATACGACTTGGGAACCTTCAAGAAACGAGCCTATTCTCACCTTGACGGCCGCCAACACATTCTCAAGACCACTGGTGATGCGGATGTCCATGGGCGGTGGTAGTTACTTAACATCAGGTGACTTGCCAGTCCGTTTGCCAACTCTAATATTTAAAATAAAACACCACATTACATCGTGGGATCGCGGTCAATCGTCAGCCTATTAAACATAAGGGCGATCGCACTTTGGATGCGATTTTGTACGAACTTTTGAACATGTACAAATACGCACGAACGAACCCAACTCACTGAGTACAACTGGGCCTCCCACACAATGCGAACTAGTCGAGCGTGTACGCGCGTATAGTTCCGACATCTTCTATCTATACATATAATAAAAGAGTAGGATCGAAATTACGCTTCACTAAATATTTTTACCAGAATTTAAGAGGGGTGATAAAAGAAGGGTAGCAGAATGCATAAATGCAATTTTTAAGATTCTTGTCTGTCTGTCTGTCTGTCCGTCTGTCTGTCTGTCTGTCTGTTTGTTCACGCTAATCTCCGAAGATACTGAACGGATATTCATGCAATTTACACAAATATATTAAGTAAAGCCCGGGGCAACATATAGGCTTTGTTTTATCGAAATCGGTTCTCAGAAAGAAAAGTTATCATCATTTAAAAATAATTTTAAAGGCACCATATCACCAAATTGCAATACAAACTGACTCGCGTTGAACTTTTTCGAATTGTCAGATGTCAATCACAGTTTGATATGTAAATGAAATACTTTGATTATTTCGCCATTTCCAATATATGTAGTCGTAGAATAGTGGATATTGCGTAACTTCAGATGCGAGTTCGAATCTGAAGTTGAACGGAAATATTTTTTTTTTTGTATTTATTTCTTTATTTTTTTAAAGAACTATATTATAAAAATAGAAAATGTATTATTGAAATATTATATGAAAAAGTTTTTGTTATGAGATCGTTTATTTCACCTTTTCATCCATCCTTTCTCTACAGAATTATGATTATTCGACATTGCTTTTATTGCTTCTTAAGGACTGTCTTCGTATCTTAGAGGTTTCCGCATTTAGTACCGGAAACCCGAGTAGGAATCCCGGGAAAAGGGAATTTAAAAAAATATGTCTCAAAATGAAAATGATTAATTAAATGAAATAAATATCTAGGTGGATACAGTATCTTCACCACTAATTAAATTTATAAAAAAAATAAGTAAATTTCTTTAAAGTCAGGATCATTTTTTCAACAATGGTATTTCTATTGAATTTCAAATCATACTTCGAACCCCAATCTCAACCACCATTAAACGTGTCGATAACATGATGCAAAAGCAACCGTCAATGACTAATTTGATAGCTCTTTCCCAAAAGAAATCACCAAGAACAGAGGATGGAGGATATGTAATTTGAAGAAAGCTTGCTCAAAAGCGAACCCCACGCGAACGAAGTCGCGGGCATCAGCTAGTACGAAATATGTAGACCCCAACTTGCTCGCAGTTGTTAGGCATTCGTACGTTTTTGATATGGTTATAGAAAAATTCTATAGTCTGGTCTTGCGAATGTTACTGTATTTAGTTAAAGCTAATTTTGGCTTAAATATAATAAAATGTATCTATGTATTCATGTGCAGATAACTATGAAATAACGATGTTACCGGTTACGGTTCACAGTCACTACTGGCATTTCAAAGGAGAAAAACGGAACCAGTGTGCGCGTTATCATACGTCTAATAATCTACGTTTACGTACCATACAAATTCATGGCTAATATTCGACCTAAGAAACATATATTATGTAGTTAGTATTTTTTGTTCCAAGGTTCCATTGAGAGAAATGTTTGTCAATAACCCGGCTCCTGTAGCGCTCTCGAAGAAAAGCCAATTTCAAGAGTTTCAACCATTATTTTCAGACATTAATTAAACTTTAACTGATGTCAATTTCTCTGCTAGAACATACTTCAGATTAGGGCTGTTATCCAGTGGAGGGCGCTGTTTAATGGATCAATCTTGAGTTGCACCACATAATGATTGATTTGTCTGTGATGATGAATTAATCATCTCGTATTACTCCGTTTTTTTGTCTCACGCAGATACGATGTTAACTTATAAGTAAAACTGCGTAGCTTGAGCCTACGTAAAAAGATACCACACAAGAATAATTTCTGTCCGTACATTGTATATTTTTCATTAGCCTAAGAAGTAAGTAATTGTATTATACCTAACACCTACATAGACCTATATATATTGACATTATATAAGTGGAATATTTTTAACTAAAATTTTAAAACTCATAAAATAAATTCGATCTGAAGCTATAGTTTTGCCACTGCCGTGTGTCCGGACTTACTGAGCTCCTCTAACGCTCCCACAAGATCTGATTCTTATTTTCCGCCGACGTAATCCCGGCTATTACTTTCAAACTGCGATAGAAGTTAATTTTATTTCTATACTTCGTGAGTGCAGTTATCCTGCGGTTCAGGTAATAATATTATACCGTAGCATAACACGAACGTCCTTCGTGTTTATACCAATATTTGCTCGTGACTATGTGTGATATTAGATAAAATTTGACTGTTCGCCTTTTCATAATCGAACTATTATATCTATATACTAGCGTCCCACCCCAGCTTCGCACGGGTCTAGATTTTTTGACAAAAAAAAGCAGGTGTTGGTGATAAAAAAGTAAAAATTTAGGGTTGTATATATTTTTTTAATGCCACATTATAAAACAATAAAAACAAAAAATTTCGTCCAAAAATTAATTTTAAGGTTGAACAACCCTTATCACCTAGGGGTATGAAAAATAGATAATAGCCGATTCTCAGACCTACTAAATACGTATATAAAATTTGGTAAAAATCGGTAAAGCCGTTTCGGAGGAGTACGGTGACTAACATTGTGACATGGAAATTTTATATATTAGAAGATAAAAAAAAACGTTTGAAGGTATATAATATGAAATTGCTACACACTGCGGCCGCGGCGTTTGACCGATCACCAGTAAAATTGGCATGTATGGAGAAGGTTTTAATCCGCTTTGTTGTAACTCACCATCCGTCAGATAGTTTTGTATGTAATGAAGAATGTAGTCGATTATTATCTGACATATTTGTTTGTCTTTATTTTCTAAAGCAAATTTTGAACAGATTGTATTTTTAACTGACTTAAAAAAAGGGGGTGGTTCTCAATTCGTCTGTATGTTGCTTTTTTTTGTATGTTTGTTACGCGATAACTCCGCAAGTTATGGATGGATTTGGATGATTCTTTTTTTGTTTGGTAGGGGATATTTCAGAGGTGGTCCCGTTAAAAGTAAAATATTAATATATTAGAATTATATATATTAATTTTACTTTTTAGTGCAAGTTTGTACATACTATAATGATGTAGTTGTAGTTTTGAAGTCGGTTTTTGTTTTGTGCTTAAAAATAATAATTTTTACACGAGTGCACCAGAACCCACCCTACTCCCCGTAGGGTTATTTAGATGTAGTAAGGGTCAATGGTGGTGCCAACTGCAGAAAACTGTCAGATACGATACCAAGCAAAGAACAGCAGACATGCAAATAAGATAAATATAAAGAGTAGATTCCCTTATAATAAAAATGAAGCGGATATTAACTTCCTACGCTTTGTAACCCTCACAAGTTCGTTTTTTAATCCACCCACATACCATTATAATCTTTGAAGTCCATGGAAACCACAGAAGCTACACAAAAGCTTTGTGTCCCGTTAATTATACCATTTTATGATTTAAAACGTTTAAATTTAAAAATTATTGTAATTATAGAACTATTTTTACATGAAATACAAATTGAGTCTCTTTAGTTGCAGGACGAAGTGCCAGCAAAGTGATCGATAGTCACTCTTAATATTTTAATGATCGATAGTCACTCTTAATATTTTAATGATCGATAGTCACTCTTAATATTTTAATGATCGATAGTCACTCTTAATATTTTAATGATCGATAGTCACTCTTAATATTTTAATGATCGATAGTCACTCTTAATATTTTAATGATCGATAGTCACTCTTAATATTTTAATGATCGATAGTCACTCTTAATATTTTAATGATCGATAGTCACTCTTAATATTTTAATGATCGATAGTCACTCTTAATATTTTAATGATCGATAGTCACTCTTAATATTTTAATGATCGATAGTCACTCTTAATATTTTAATGATCGATAGTCACTCTTAATATTTTAATGATCGATAGTCACTCTTAATATTTTAATGATCGATAGTCACTCTTAATATTTTAATGATCGATAGTCACTCTTAATATTTTAATGATCGATAGTCACTCTTAATATTTTAATGATCGATAGTCACTCTTAATATTTTAATGATCGATAGTCACTCTTAATATTTTAATGATCGATAGTCACTCTTAATATTTTAATGATCGATAGTCACTCTTAATATTTTAATGATCGATAGTCACTCTTAATATTTTAATGATCGATAGTCACTCTTAATATTTTAATGATCGATAGTCACTCTTAATATTTTAATGATCGATAGTCACTCTTAATATTTTAATGATCGATAGTCACTCTTAATATTTTAATGATCGATAGTCACTCTTAATATTTTAATGATCGATAGTCACTCTTAATATTTTAATGATCGATAGTCACTCTTAATATTTTAATGATCGATAGTCACTCTTAATATTTTAATGATCGATAGTCACTCTTAATATTTTAATGATCGATAGTCACTCTTAATATTTTAATGATCGATAGTCACTCTTAATATTTTAATGATCGATAGTCACTCTTAATATTTTAATGATCGATAGTCACTCTTAATATTTTAATGATCGATAGTCACTCTTAATATTTTAATGATCGATAGTCACTCTTAATATTTTAATGATCGATAGTCACTCTTAATATTTTAATGATCGATAGTCACTCTTAATATTTTAATGATCGATAGTCACTCTTAATATTTTAATGATCGATAGTCACTCTTAATATTTTAATGATCGATAGTCACTCTTAATATTTTAACAAGCTGAATTTTGCACCAAACATGAATGTCTCTTTGATAGTTCACTTTTGTCAAATCCCAGAACAAAAAGAGCTATTCCTGTAGAAATAGATGAGATCGGCGTACAATTGTTTTTATAAAAATAAGGTTTTTATTTAATTTTTTTTGTTCCTCATTTTAGTGAATTGATGTATTTTGTGAAATACATGTCTTAAACCTTATTGTCGAATTCCAATTTAGAAAAGTGTAACTAAGCTTGCTGTGAAGCACTAATTAACATACTGAATAAATCGCACTGACCATGGCTACAAAAAAAAAATTTGAGATGAGTTTTCATTCAGCTTCGATTATTTTACGTTTATTTTCGAACAGTGCAGCAATGGCGAAATCTCAAATCGACGTTAAACCGAGCTACACATACCTATACCATTTTCATATGTATGAGCAGAATATTGTCCTTTTTTGGGAAAGATTTGATAACATCCTATGTAGTTCGACTGAATGTATCCCAACTCATGTTCGTTGAGGCAATTTTCCAGTTCACCGCGCGTTACATCGCTCTTCCGCTTAAATAAACATTTTTCAGCACAATCGACTTCACACATCGAGTTTATTTATAGAATTTATTAAATTAAATGTTATCAATATATTATAAGTTAAAAATATTCAACCTCTATTGCTTTAATAGAAATACCAAATGACAAGCTGGTATCTTTTTAAAGAATAACTAATATTACGGCTTCGCACGGGTGCAATGTAGATGTACTGTAAAAATATATATATATATAGAGCCCATGTTACTCGCTGATAATGTAGATTTGTATTGGTGAAAGAATTTTTAAAATCAGTCGAGTATTTTTTGAGTTGTAACAAACAAACAAATCTACCCTTTATAATATTAGTATGGATAATAGGCATCTGGTAGGCGTGACTCACCATCGTAGCCCGCATCTGCTGTTTCCACCGGGTGGGACCAGCGGGCAAATGCCTTCATATTGTCAAATAAAAAAAAATACATAACTTATTATTATGGTCTTATCAACTTAAAAAAGCGTATTATAAAATCCAAGACTATATTGACGATAAAGATGTATGGCGCTAATTCATCTCTGCATGTGCGGCTTCCCTGGCTGCGCTGTGCAAGTGTGTGTATCTCATTTTACACTAATAGTAAAAACTCAAATTTCTTTTGCATTGTATAGAATCTCTATATACCTTGCATTATATAAACTTCTCAGCCGATTATTACTATTGTAACCGAGTCTTGTAAGCTAAACCATTGTTGAAAAGAGTGTCCATGGAGTTTCTTGCCGGTTCTTCTCCATGAGACCCACTTTTTGGAACCGTGCAACTAGACGTTTCATAAGAGCCTGCAAAGGCCTATTTGAAATAAAAAACTTTTGATTTTGAAGTATATCACCAGACCAACAAGTTTCCAGAAATTCAAGTGCAGTGTAAATTTAAAGTAAGTATTCCCATATACGCTATACTCTACCCTTAAGCTACGATAAAGATTGAAAATAATCTGTTATATTTATTATTTGTTATATGGTTTATTATTTATAGCCACCTTCACAGGTTAAAATTATTGCTCATGGACAGGATAAGGGGAAATTACCCAGAAAATGATTCGTGTGGTGTAAATATAGCTTTGAAACCGAACCTTATAGATCGGAAGTTATTTATCCGGCTGATATACATAAATACACAGCTTATAGTTGTTGGTGAAATAGCAGCGTTGAATCACTGTTGCCTGAGTTATTTATCTAAAAAATATTATAATTAAATCACAATAAATAGGTTTTTTTAAATATACTGACAATGAATGACTCGGCAGAATTTTCTTTATGCAGGTACGGCCATAATGATTGGATAGGATTGGATCACGTGTATGTCTGTCTGTTCATGATCCATTATCAAACATAAATTTAAATCAAGACTTAATATTTTCTTTTAAATTAATTAATAACAACCCTACAGTCACTTTTCTATATTGTCACTTAAAGTTTGATTGATCAATTAGACATCGATACGAAGAATTCAGAAGTTTTATCTAGAATTGTGAGTTAAGTTTAAACAATTGCGATCCTTACTTCTCGGAACTTTCTCCCGTGAGGGACTACTTTACCAAAGAATACCAAACTTTATTATTGAATAAAGAAATTAAGAGGATTATAAGAATTGCGAGGAGTTGAATCAGTGATTCTCGATGTTCTTATTCTCATTTAGTATTTTTAAGTTAATCAAAAAAGGGGTCATAATTAGCCGCAAGTTTTCTTATTACTGTAACATTAATTAGACAATTCAATATTAAATATTTGTTTACGATAGATAGATGAGATTGTAATTGAAAATTAAAATCTTTTTAGAGGTTAACCGGTCTTAGAAAAATCACAAACTGAGGCCTGAAGGCACTTAAAGCATATAACTGACAGATTGACGATACGAGTTAGATATCGACA
Organism: Anthocharis cardamines; assembly: GCA_905404175.1. Classification (NCBI taxonomy): domain Eukaryota; kingdom Metazoa; phylum Arthropoda; class Insecta; order Lepidoptera; family Pieridae; genus Anthocharis; species Anthocharis cardamines. The sequence goes on along the minus strand of FR989972.1, from coordinate 210,681 downwards.
GACATGGTAGGTGATACCTCAGCCACAGTCAATGATGCGCTGTGGCCCTACTTTTTACTTCGAGCATTCGGAAATTCATAGACTATCACTAGACCGTAACGCGCAATATGCATTTCATGGTTTTCCATCTATGAACATTTATTGGCACATGAATTACGGTATGCCTCCCACTCGTTTAATTCACGTCGAATCCACGACCCATAGGAGCCCAAAGTAGGTGTTTTATGGTGTACGCGCCAACGTCAAGTTGTTCGTTCTCGGACTTCAAATTATCAAATATGTACCTACCTATAAAAAACGCCATGTCTCGTAACATTTCTGCTTTTTACAAATTGTGTTATAACAGTTTGTCAATACTCAATTACCCTAAAGCTCTTAAGACCCAACGCCACATTTGAAGAGCTCGCCGCTGTATGTCTTAATTTACTGTAATTAATGAATTTATGGCGGGAAAGAAGTTTTCACGAGCTCACCGAGGCATTTACTGGAGATAGGAGAACAAAACAGAAGCATCTCAAATATAAATCTAATTGTCGACGGCAGGCATACTTTCGGAATTACTAATATTAGGCTGTACTTATTATAAAAATGTTTGGGTTGTTTATGTCGCTCGACGCACAAACAAACTCATTGTTTGACAATTTGTGTAAAAACAAATATGTACCTACATAAATATTAGTTTGGACAAAATTGGTGCTAGAATCTCATAAAATGATATTCCTATGCAAGCTGTCTGGAGATATTTTGCGTCGCCATGTGATAGTTTAATTACAGACTGTGATATTAATAATGCATATTTCAACAAAAGATTTTATAAAAAAAATCCCTCGGTGAAATAAATATTAAAAGGGAAATAAGGTCACACAGAAAAACTTGTCGTGACACTCTTCCTCTTCCGACCTACTTACCCAACACTCACAATACTATGTTAACAGCATTCGTGCATTCTCTATGAAGAATTTGTTTATGATATTAAAGTTGCGTCATGACGATAGCGAAGAATATTTACTAAGTATAAACTATTGCTTAACCTGCCGGGCTAGCATGACCGCCACGAGATATATCTCGCGCGAGAGAAGACAAACTTAGATGTTAAATATCTCGACATCGACAATTTTGATAGAAAAGATATCTCGATCGACAAGTGTATCTATTTTTGATATTAAAAGTAGAGTTTTAAGTGTAATTGTCATGTTAGACCCGAAAGAAATAAAGCGATAGTCGATTGAAACACGAGAAAACGGTAGACAAAATTTTGTCGCGCTTGTCATGCTAGGCCGGCAGATGGGGTCACGTTTGTTTTTAAAGGGGTTAGGTGGAATAATTTTCAAAATTAAGTATGGAGTGTCTTAAAAGTTTAAACGTATAAATAAACTATTATTATAGAGTCGCAAAATGGCAGTTTCATAGGACGCGACATAAAAATGGTTGAGAAACAATACCTACTATAAAATTTTACACGAAGTTCATCGCTTTTCAAGCCTAATTACAACAGAACACTATTACTCCTAACGGAATACGTTGGATAAGACATGACAAAACACTATCTTATTGACTTTTATAAACGCGAGTATCACACATTTAAATACCTCCTGCGACCACGGTTGCTGAAAAGCATCCAAAACGTCGGGATAAATAATTTAAACAATATAAATAATAAATCGCGTTTTAATCCGGTATACAGTATTTTATTTAAACTCTCTTATTGATTTAATTTAATTTCGTGCATAGATTATTCCACTATTTATGTAAGGAACTAGTCCAGTAGTCGTCTAGATCTTATACATTCAGGTTTTAAACTGATATGTTAAGAATTAAAGTGTGATCTTTGTAATGTATGTAATCCATGCATGTAAAAGTAATGTGAGTAACACGAAACAATTAACTCAAAAAGCTTTTCGGGGTCAATACATGTCGTTACTAATAATGCATTAAGTATGCACCTTTAATAAAATAGCCTAGACAATGACCCTAGTGCTCTCGTGTAACAGACATTGTCGAGTGGCGATAGATAATCACATAGTAAGGTGAAATTACCTCCATTAACTAAATTATCCCCAATACCTATTTGCCCTCTTAACTAAATTGCTGTTTAGATTAACTAAAACTTTACTAAACTTTAAAAGCTGTTTTATATAAAATTTTATAAAACATCTGCATGTCGCTGAATAGTGGAGTGCAAAACACTCAGGAAAAGTTTCGTGAAGATTTTCCCGACCACGACACTAACTTCTTTAGTAGTTGATGCATGCATATTGCATACTTAAACAAAGCTAGAAGAATGTAATAGCCATATTTTTATTATTTAAAACCTAAGACAAGAATTTAAGTCTGTACCTACTATTAGAGCTAAGTAGATACCTATAATTAGTTAGTTTTTCTAATTGCAAGGTACATCCGCCGTGCTACTAGGTAAACAATATAGTATATTTCCTTTCTATTATTAAACGAAACTTAATAATCTCTTAATTTATCTTTTTTCCAAAGAAACGTTCCAACAAATAATATTCATTCAAAGCTTTGAAGTAAAATCCGCGTAATTATAAGCCTTTTGTAAAAATGCAACAGAACTAGGCTTCTATGAGCACTCTCGAGGCAGCGATACTGGGAATAGCTGTTTCGCTACTGTACTGTATGCGCTTTTCTCTACTCAGTTATTTATTCTACTAATTTAATAAGTTTTTACTAACGAGAATTACCTACATAATATTTACATCAAACTATTGACCTCCGCCTCTGTTTGCTATTATTGCTTAAGTGAACTGTATTTTATTAGATGGTTTTTGAAAGTATTAAATATATCTTAACTTGACCCAAATATGCTAGGCAGAGACGACGGACATTATTAGTAGCGTAAGAAACCTACGGACTTACCGGGAAGCTTATTAAATCTCGCTCGTAGACCGGCGCCGGGCTTAGTGGAGTAAAATGGAGTAAAGTGTGGTGGCGATGACCACAAGAACGACAAGTACTTTTTGAAGTACATGAACGACTCGAATGATTGCTACGAAGGCAGTTCACACACCAGCGTCTGGCTTTGACAGCTTCGAACCGCTTGGAGATTGACAAAGCCTGAAAGCCTGGACAGTAACTGATGAAGTGAGAACCCGAGCAATAGGTACACATTGTATTTGTAGAAATGAGTGTTGTGTGATATGTTTGTTTAGTAGATTTAGTAACAACCGGCTTATTGGCGGTAGTAGGTACTCTTAGGTAATCGACTAGGTGTAGAAGGTGAAGGTGACTCGAAAGAATTTGAAGATCGTTCCAAGCTTGACAATACCAGGGTGAATCAAAAAGTTCTTAGAAGTGCATATATATGAAACCTTTTTGGATCAAGTTCGATATTCAAATTAAAGAGTGTCTATCACACTATATTTATGCAGACTGTCACGGAAACGACCATCCTCTCCATCCATCAAGAAATTTCGAGTTGCTCCTACCGCTGGCAAAGTTATGGCCTCTGTGTTCTGGGATAGTGAAGGAATCCTTTTTATTGATTACATGCCAAAAGGCCAGACGATTACTAAATTGCGTGAAGCGATTAAAGAAAAACGTCGTGGAAAACTGTCGTTGGGCGTGTTGTTCCTTCAAGATAACGCTCCTGCTCATCGATCGGAAGTTGCGCTCAACGCAATCCGCTGTGCTGGCTTCAATCTCCTTGACCACCCACCATATTCTCCAGACTTAGCCCCAAGTGATTTTCACTTATTTCCAAAATTAAAAGAGGAAATTCGTGGAACAAAATTTCACGATAATGACGCGGTTATAGCTGCCGTAGAGGACTTTTTCGAGAGTCAAGAAAATATATTTTTTTCACAAGGAATAAGGAAGTTAGAAACGCGTTATTCTAAATGCATTGCATTGGAGGGAGATTATGTAGAAAAATAAAATATTATTATTTAAATCTTTGCATTTTTTAATATTGATTCCAAGAATTTTTTGATTCACCCTCGTATTTAAGCAAAAATGATTTTAAAGAATTAAATGTTATGTTGGTATATCTACCGATGACACTGACATCTCGAACTCCTTACGAGTAGATGCGTGTAACTTAGTTAAAAGCGTATGAAAAAGAATGAAATCCCACTGCTCAACTGGCAAGTCAAGATTTTTGAGAAGATTCTCAGAGACTATATCTAAAAGTTGTCGCAATGATGCGGCATTGTTTGTAGCAAGCTTGGAATTTACTATAGATTCCCAGGAAAGGAAAGCGAGGTGACCTTTGTTTTCGTATCTATTTATAAGTGTTTGATAGGCTTCTTCATAATTAGAATCGGACATTGGAAACGATTTTATTAAATTTAATGCAGCGCCCTCTAGTGACGAGATGAGGTAACAAATTTTTTCTATATTAGAAAGTGATGAATTTTTGTGTATTAAAGTATCGAAAAGGTCTCTAAAAGGCATAAAGTTTTTATAATTTCCATCGAAATGTTTTAATTCGATTTTAGGCAATTTAACCCGTGCATGAGTATTGCTACGCGGTTGAGATTCCTGTGCATCAGAAATGTCTAATTGTGAAACATTCCTACAAATTTTGTGATGAATTTCCATGATTTCAAAATAAATTTCATCAAATTCCTGACGCACACAATCAGCCTCGTCAAAACCGCCCGTATCCTTTCCATCTAAGAGAGTGAGTATTTTTAAGTGACACTCTTCGAACCTCTATTGCATTTGTGGATGTGGAATTGTGGAAGTCGCTCACACCAAACAGCGAGTCGGTCTCGCAACCCATGATCATCAATTGCTCGTTCCGCCAAATTATAGGCATCGTTTAAACGTTTGACAATAACACGTCGCTGAAAGTCAGCTGATTTATCCATAATAATAATATTATACTATACGAAACCTCGATAAAAGCAAATAAGTAAAAATGTTTATATATAATAAAATTAAATTTAAAAAAAAAAACAATAGGTGTATAATTATGGGTGATTACACTGACGAATATTTATTATATAAACTTATTTATTAATTGCACGTAATGGGCGAATAAGAATATATACCTAATATTAATTACGATTATAATCGATCGATCGATCAATCGATTATATTGATGCAACAAAAATACGCACTAGTAAAAGTTAATAAACTGAACGCGTTTACGATCCAGCCGCTATAGTAAATGGAAGCCAATATACCCTAAACTATGAGCCAAAAATACATTTAAATTTGATTCATTTTTTCAATTGCAATTCGCTAATTCGCCAGCTAGCTTATTTAGCGTTTTGACTTTGCAGCAAGCGCTTGCGACTTTATTTTGTTCACACAATAAAGTTGGAAGTTTTTAGGGCAAGTTCAATGTTTTATGCTGGAAATTATTCAAGTAATTCCTGGATACAATTGAATGTCTTGAAACTTTGATTATACCTACATTTCAAATTTTGTATTAGTAACTTCAACATGAGTCATGAACTCATGAGTGAGAAAAAGGTATGGTCCCGCTAAGACACGGTGAAACATATCTTTATACGAGATTAATCCCCAATTGTGGGAATGATTATAAAAATAAAATTAAGAAAAACGTTGCATTAGACTTAAGAGCGTTGAAAATTTCAACTTGAAATCAATCGGAAGCTACATAATCTTAAAATACAATTTGGCCAGGTTAAAAAAAACAAACAAAAATGTGGCCAAAGTACGAATGAAGTATATAAGTCGAATTGGGAATATTTTGATCTCCTAAAATTTACATACAACAACAACAACACAATAGACGCAGCTCGTATTTTTCTGCAGCTAGGCATTTTGTTTGACCGCTCTTGCTCAAGTAATTTGTTTACAATTTCTGTGGAAACGGTTCTTCAAGATCTTGCAGGAAGTTAACTTCTACACACTTCTAAAAGCGGCTTGCAGATAGAAAAATTGCAGCCAGTGGAAACTAGTCGTGATTGACTTCTGCAAGAAATTGTCATCGAAAAATTTAAAACGCGATTTCATAATTAATTCTGGTTTCGGATGCTTTTCAGCAACCGTGGTCATCTAAAACACTAATTTTTGTATCACTATCATCACTTACACTATTATGTGTCTCTATAATCAGTAATCACCCACTGAAATAAATAGTTAACTTTATTTTTTTCTTTTTTAAAGAATGTCATTAGCTTATAATATAACAAATTACGTTCACCACTGTGTAGAACCATTAACTACAGCTAACCGGCATTAACAAATTAAACAAATTAAATTAATTTTGACGGGCTCGTTGGCGCGTTCGGTAGAACACCTGCCGTGCGCATCGATGGGTCGTGGGTTCGAATCCCACCGGGAGCACATGCTTATAAAGTTATAATAATTCTCTGTAAGCATGTTTTCCCCACGTCTGGTAACTTCGGGCATTAATCGGGTGGGAGGAATATCTAAATTCCGACCGGGTAACGAACCACCGTTCATAGATGGAAAAACCGTGAAGTGCATATTGCGCGTTTCGGTTTCAGTCTATGGATTTCCGAATGCTCGAAGTAAAAATTAGGTCGACAGCGCATCATTGACTGATGTTCTGTGGCTGAGGTATCACCTACCATCAAGTGAACCTCATGCTCGTCTGTCGATATCTGACATAAAAAAAAAAAAAAAAAACGAGCCAGGGTGGGAGGTAAGCAATCTTGCAATGAACGAATAGTAATTTAGTCTATTATGTGAATCAGTCTGTGGTTCTTAAACGCCAGTCGTCACGTATATGTCAAAATATAGCAATTCTAGATTTCTGATTTGTCAGACGTCAGTTGTCACTCGATGTTTGTGGACGTTGTTTAGACTACGAAAGTTGTGTTCTTAAATTTCATTTGACATTATTTATATTTGCAGTGTATTGTGTGTTTTTTCCAAACTTAATAGCTTCTGAAGTGGTCCGAAACATAATGTTTAACATAGATTTATCGAAATAACGTGTGGGTTTATCAAAGCAAAACCTTTAATATCCTGTTCAAAACAAGGCCGACCGCCAACTGCGTGTCGCCAGTTTTCAAGTTGAGGTAAGAGAGAAAAAAAACATTTTAAATTACTTTTTCATTTCTTTTTTGTTTAATTACTTTATCCATTTTCCGTGAATAATATATAATTATTTTATCCAAAACTATGAACTAGAGACAACTTGTTGAAATACCTAAAATTTGTGTACAAAATATCAAATAAAATTATTTCAGTAGAAAAATATGTAATTATTCAGGTCACTCTATTTAACTACGCTCTCAAGTTAATGTATATATAATTATTGAACATTTCATTGAAACATGACTTATCTGCAGATATGTCTTAAGAATCAGTTGAAGAAACAATGTATCAAGTTACTTCATCATCTAGAATCTAGATTTTTTCTCACATGTGCCAGCAAAATTGATGAAACCTTTATGTTACTAAAGTATCTCTGTTTACATTAGTTTTTACTGAAATTTCATTTATATATTTTTTAAGATAAAAATATTCCTTTTTTATTATGACAAGTACGGTAGTTATCATGGACATCAAGGAGTGTATGTCTCAACATGCATTCAAATAAAAATTCCCTTCATTCTCAGGATACTTACCTGCCGGGCTAGCATGACAAGCGCGACAAAATTTTGTCTACCGTTTTCTCGTGTTTTAATCGACTATCGCTTTATTTCTTTCGGGTCTAACATGACAATTACACTTAAAACTCGACTTTTAATATCAAAAATAGATATATTTGTCAATCAAGATATCTTTTCTGTCAAAATTGTTGATGTCGAGATATAATATATCGAGATATCTTAAAACTTAGTTTGTCTTCTCTCGTCCGCGACATATCTCGTGGCGGTCATGCTAGCCCGGCTGCAATAGTTTTGAAATTAAATTTTTAAAAGGAAGACAACACATCTAAGACGTTTGAGTCACTGATGTCCATGGGCAGTGTTGAATACTTATCACAATCTCATTTAATTAAAAATCATTGAAAAATTATTAAAAAATATTGTACATATTAAATGTAGTTTATTAATTTTGTTATTAGCATCAAACTATTTTAGACTGTTAATGTATACCTTAGTAATTGGTTGCTTGTAAATAAAATATTCTAAAATAAACTCTGAAATGTATCTGACTATCAAAAAGCTATTGTTCAAAACAAAATAGCATATCAAAGATCATCTCTAAATTGAAGTAAAAATGATGGAGTGAAAGTGTGTAGACGAAAGATGATGGTATTAATTTTTGAAACTTAACTATCTCACTGACAATTTTAAACTTATTAAATTGTTTTCATTCATTTATATAAATATTCCAGGTTCCATACCTTTTACTATAAATACTGGGACAAAAATAATCTTAATTTTACATTCTATAGAGTGACTAGTATATTGTGTCTATCCTGTCAAAACCCTGCTAGTATAAAACTGGACTAGACTGAAACTGCATAGGTAGTTAGTATATATTGTCACGATCGTAGAACAACGACGGTTCTGATTTTTTACGATTTTTGTTTTGGTGTATAAAAATCTTTAAAAAAATGTCAATTCTCAACAGAACAAACAAAATATTGGAATTTGATAAATACAGTCAAGTTACTGCCTAGATTAACAGCGGTTCTGCTTTTTCAACGCAGTATAATAACGCGTATTATACCTTCAATGTACTACATCGTCCCCTCACGTATATCAGTATAGCATTAATAATAAAAAGACACCAAACATAATATTGCCGAGTTTGAACCCGAAAAGATTAGCCGTGTTTTAATTATGCATAAAAAACGACTTATCAGTCTTTAAAACGCTCTCCTGTAAAGTAGCCGTTTTGCAGATCCGCCGTTGTTCTACGATCACGACGATATATAGATATATAGTTCAGCAAGATGTATTCCTAACATAAATAATAGACTATGCACATGGGTAATCAAATTAGTTGTATGCAGTTCGAATTGAACTATGAATTAAATACCTATCTTATTTATTTGAGAGTATAATTAATAATAATTACACGATACAGTCTAATGTCTTCAATTACACAGTCACGTAGTTGAAGGAGTACAGTTGAGCAATTAAAGACGCGATGTTAATTTGTACGTGTCGCGTATGATATGGGCCCGCGCGAACAATTTCACTCGCTTTCTAGACACCTTTGCCTTGATATTCAGCCCTGTGTCTTACTGTTTGTGTCGCAAAATGTACGGCTCCTTTCGAAAAATATGGTAACCTACCTAGGGATATCCGTTAGTTGAGTATATAAACAATTAGTGTCAATGACATTTTGTTGATATCTCTAATGAATGAGTTATTGAACGATCTGTTAATAAACGATTGGCTCTTTCTGCGAGTATGAGTATATCAGCAGTTTGTTGTTTGTAGTCGTGTCTAAAAAGCAGTTTGAATCTTCTTAAATGTTAATATTCTATCCTTATTATGCTCTTTTGCAGAATTATTATAAATTGAAATAATATAATAAGAATTATTTGAAGTAACATTCACATAATATATATTTCATTGATTATTATTCTTGTTTTACTATCACCGAGATAAGACAAAATATGGAGTCGTTACACAGGCGATTGAACGTTAGGTAAAATTTCACTTTTATTTAGTAAATTTTAATATAAGAACATGTTTATTTCCACTTATTCACATACGACAGATGTTAAGTTTCTGACGGCGCGGCCGCGGCCGCTAATTTCCTTCATAAATAGATGTAAGCAGAGATGCCTTTGTCTACATTCGCTATAAAAGTCCCATTCCCAAACAATAACACAAAGTTCCGCTTCCTACGTGTAACCAAACTGTGTAATCGACCCCATATTACGTAAATAAGGCTTTGTTCTCGTTGCAATACGATTATATAACTTGACACTACAACTTTGATCTTGCTCACTGAGATTTTTTTCATTTTCTCTCAATCAGTTCTATAAGTAGAACTAAATAAAATTATGAAAAAATATATACGATTGATGTAGATTGGTTTTGTTTCTACGCGAATATAACGTTTTTGTACCCATATTAAAAAATCTAACCTTATTCTTTACTATAACTGCAACCTGTAAATGATCTCCGTACTAAAAAAAATCAGTGGATCAGTTGCTTATTTTTGAGTAAAAGATTAATAAGTCAACGGTTCACCAAGTACACTTTCGAATTTATAATAACAGTAGGGATAGCTTGTAGTAGATGCAAACTTAGCCTAAAAGTCCGTAAAAAATACAACTTAGCCGTTAATATTACATTAATATTTTCTTTTGTAATAACAAACTGCACAATATTAACATAATTAATCTCCCATTGAGTAAGAGCTAACGATATGCTTCAATGTATAACGGCATTCAAATATCAATACAATTCGGTTCAATCGAAACGAGTTTGGTTACGACGGACGGCTCCGACCGGTTTCTTAATGTTACGCACAACTCGTATTGCTGTGACAGCTGATTAGCAGCCGCTGTGAACTCTGCCCTAGATCTAATGTAAAGAATGTTTACGCACTATAGATAAAATACTATTCACACTATACATAGAAAGTCCATCTTCATCCGTGGCGTCGGTTGTGTGAAAATCTACCTTTTATAAACTTTCCCGGGTAAAAAAGTGGGATGTGTCACTATAGTCACTCTCCAGTCAATGATAATCTTTAAAAAAAATCACGATATATGCACCAGAATATTCAGTATTACGCATAGAGGAATTAATTTCTCGTCATGAACTTTATATTATAATGATGAAGAAATTGAAAGTTGTTTCCTGTGTATGGAGTATAATGCAAACGCTTTTGTTCGAGACTGTGTTTTTTTTCTTCTATTTAAATCGTGCTACCGCGATGAAAAGTGGTTTAACTTTCCACAGGTGTTAATGTTGCATGTTTACTAATTATGTAACTGTGGACATTAGTAAACGGAATACGGAGCTTATTACTTTATTTTTCTACTGGAACAGGTGATAAAAATAAATAGTTGTATTGTATTTTAAATAAAATTATGATCACCGGATTAAAACGCGATTTATTCGTCAATTTATCGAAACGTTGGGATAAATAACATAATGAATAAATAGCTTATCTGGTGATAAATATTTAATTTAGTTCCGATTTTACTTTGCAGTAGCTTAGGCATGTCTCTGTGGTCATGCGGAAATCGTTCCGTTGTCATGCCTGTGGGCGGTAATAAGTCAACGAATAAACAATCTCAACGATTAATCTATTTCGAATCGTGAATGGCGCATATCTGAGGTATTTTCGCTGAACCAAACCGCATCACACGTAACAAACTAAATTATAAGTGAAAACGTGGCAATTTGGATGATTGGACTAATTTTAATGGTCGCCACGCTTTGAAATCGAAAGTGGCCACAGACTATGGAGTTACATTCGGCGACGGTGAAAACAATGCGTTTTGAATATTTAGTCTATGGTAATTATTGTTCCTCGTAAGCTGACGCAGTATTCAGCGTATGCAAACTGCGCTTACGGTTTAGAACCATGATGTGCAACGCAGTCACTGAGCTGGCGTTGTTGATTTTTTGAGTATCGGCGGAAAACTGAAACGTTAATGAAAATTTGAGAGCGACTCAACTTGCCATCATTCATATGTTGTATATTTATGAAAGTGACAACAATACTTTTAGCTTGAGTCGTACATAAAAATTTCAACAACCCCAATATACGGCAACCTACCAACATTTTATTTACGTATTTCAGTGATCAACAATGTCTTATCTGTTTGTAATTTAAATTCAAATTCAAAATCATTTATTCATTTAGGTAACACAATGTACACTTATGAACTTCAATAAAAAATACATATTAAATGCTTCTAATTTTATATTTACTGCCAGTTCTCAAATCAAGGGCGTAGAACGGTCGAGAAGAACTGGAAATAAACTCTCCGCCACTCTTTTTAATAGCCAAGTTTTTTTGTTTTACATAATGTATGTATGTAAGGATAATATACAAATTGCAGCATTTCATTAGCAGGTCTATTCAATCTGCTAATGAAAGTATCTAAGTAGTATAACAGAGTAGATTGTAGTGTACATTTTTCAAATTGAGTTCAATAAAGCAAACTAGCACACTCGATTGGTGAATATCGGTAAAGAATAAACACTATAGTGTTACGCACTGTATCAGATCAATTAAGCATGGCAGCTAACAGTTGCTATAACAGTTTCATTGGAACCATCAATTCGCGTCGGGGGATCATGTATCCTACTAATGGTTGGAGAATGCGAACTATCTTCAAATAAACACCGAGTTGGAGGAATGCATGAGACACTAGGTGGCAATACAATTGGTTAAAGTTATAGCGTACATCACTATTAAAGTTTACTTAATAATGCCGTCAATTTTATTATCGTACATAATTGTTATGAAAAATATTTGCGCGATTTGAAACTAGAAAAGTGGTAAAATTTAGTAGATACATGCAGAGCAGTGGCGGTACTGTCATACAAGCCCAAAAGCCCGGTACATGTAGATTTAGTAGTAAAAACAGAAGTTGGAATCCTTACTCACTTAGATATACTATTTTCTCCGAATTTTGTAGGTAAAGGCATAGTAAAACTTCCTTAATAAATATAAAAAAGGTATATATATTTTTCAAATTTAAATAGAAAAGCGCATTATGTTGCATAGAAACAATAAAGTCAGGTTATAATAGCCGTATGTGAGCAAGCTATAAAAGTATCTTTATTTTAATGAGCGTTATCTAACTACGAGATCGATAACTTCGTGAACTATCATCACAATCAAACATAATAAAATATTCTGCTTACAATATAGGTGTATAGAATTGATTAATAGTGGTGCCATTCAATCATATAATTTATACAATTTGTATATCTATCATTTTCAAGAAAAAAATACATGAAGCCTTGAGTAATGGAAGCTATAACGTAAAATTTTATCGCAACGATCAGTTATAGAAGGCGATAAACCAGAATTCGTTTCATGTAACTGTTTCGATGGTCGTGCGTTTGTTTCAATTACGTGTTGCAGGCTTACAACTTGTTTATAACATTTAAAACTATTCCGATACGGTTTCAGGTCACGGGCACTTTCTTGCTTGCAGAACTCGGTTCACCTCTATGTAATTTTGAATGTTTGGTATGTGCATATTATGAGGAGGGATAAAAAGTATATAAATAAGATATGAATATGAAAGTGGGTAAGGGAAGAGGAAGGCCAAAAGAGAATGATTGTGTGAAGAATGATGTGTGCTTGAGGGGTGTGGCTTATGAGATGACGAAGTACCTACGAGTACGAAACATATTTTGCCGACTTTTGAATTCCTAAACTATAACTAGCCAGTAGCCACAGAAATTAAATTAGACCTTTTCATTAAAAGCTAATGAATAGTTGTTGTATTGTGGTATAATTGTAGCGGTCGTGAGGTTAGCGGCTGCGACGCATCATAGCTCATATTTCAATAAATTGTTATTTATGGCGAGGCCAAGTTCGATGTAGATATATTCGACCTCATCAACCACACTAATAATAATATTAATTCAACTGAAAAGTGTTACTTTTTCTCTTCAAAGTTTGTATTAAATAATATATTTTATTTCATTGATTTTTATATTAAAACTATTTATGAAACTGGTGTGAGTGGTAGAGTCGGGAGTGGTCGAACGTACCACGATCAGATCGGGGATTTTCTTCAAAAGGGCCAGGTCAAAAGTACTCGAAATCGACGAGCGTGTATGAAAGCATTGATGAAAGTGGAAAAAGCGAAAGTGGTATGCAAGGATCGGAGTATATGGAATTCCGTGATCTCTGCTTACCCCAATGGAAAAGAGGCGTGTATGTGTTTGTATCTTATCGTTGAGGCTCGTCGTTCGGCTCTACACAAGAGAACCTGCAACTTGCAACTCATCATCTTGTTTGTCAACAATTCTCACATTGACCTTCGGGCAAGCTCCCGCCGCAAGTCGCCATGCATGACGATAGACGAGACTGAGTTTTCTAGCTACGTTGTTGACGCGTTACGCGGATAAACACCTCAAATATGAATTATTAAAATGGTACTTATGTTAATTATAATTTCTATAATATGAATGAATTATGCAAAATAATCTTAACTGTTATTATATATCGTACACACTTAACATTAAAATTCTTCCACATAGCGTTATATTACTTTAAGTCTAAAACACCTTTCATTTTCCCTTCCAATGACTCGCTATTCACCACGCATCTTTGTTATAATAATAACGACAATAAATATAAGGCTTTCATTCACGGACGTGTTGAACGTTGCGATATGTGATTACTAACATATGTGTCACCACTAACAACGAGCTCAATACTCAAGAGGATTTCGGTAAATAAGTGCATTACGACGGGCAGGCTAGATTTACGAAGGTGTATAAACAAGATGGCTGCATTTCGTGCAGTGATCGGGAACTGAGTTACTTGTGTAAACATCAAGCTTCCGAATCTAATAGATAATAAACTGCAAGGTATTCTACATTATATATTCTATCATAACAAACGCGCATTTAAGTCTGGATGTTATGTTTAGCAAAATATTACTAACATATTATAATCTTCGAAATAACTGAAAAAAATAATTCAACGCGTTTCAACAAAATACCATAACTTTGTAACATCACGAAAATTTCTGATCCATACTTTCCCAATATTAAATGTTTTTTTTATTATTATTATTAGTTATTTTGATACGGAGATAGTTCGAATCCTTTATTTACATTATACATTCTTTCTACTCGCGCGCTTACACGCATAATGCAAGTTCGTAGTTTTCCTTAGAGCGACCTTCACATACGAGAGGTGTCCGGAAGAGCACCATGTGCGCAGTCGTGCTCACCCCATCGTGACGGTCGGTTACAGAGGACCCTAAAACGACATTCATAATTATTTCCGAACTATCATTGTTTATTATTTATTTGAATAGATTATATTAAAATCAGTAAGATGTACAATACATATTAGGCTTGTTGTTTATAAAACTATTTAATAATAATTCAGGAATTGCTCGGCACACGTCTTGCCACAATAAACACTAAGAGGGGGCAATCCTCTCCTCATAGTATGTACACTGAATCCTTTTTAATAGTGTAATCTTATGACCCATGATTGTCAAAATCAGTATAACTCTACTCTAGCGGGTCCCAAGAGTATTACAATCACTACTTGGCACGTACATAGTTCTTACGTGTTAAATACAACATGAATCACATTTGTACGGTGAAATCAGCTGTTACAAGACTGTTACCGAGCGGCGATCGAACCGGTCCGTTTTCCGATTACCAACTATGCCCTACTACGCCCTGCTACGATTCATTGATGTTTAAGGCGTAAATACCATCGTCTAAATAGAACTCGATATCCGCTTTATCTCGTCGTATCTTTCTTAATTCCTTTGATTGAGAAATTCAGATTGCGATTGCTATTTCGATAGCTGTAAATATAGCGGATTCTCGCAGACTTACTCGTACATCGTCGCTAAACATAAACGTAAGGTCGACATCGGCGAAACATATTTAAGAAACATTTTTCTTTCTTTCTAACATTAAAGTTACAATTATTTATAACATTAAATTTATCATCAACTAGCAACGCGCCCCGGCTTCACACGGGTGCAATGTACGTAGATGTACTATACACAAAAATACGTGTTATCTACTCGCTGATAATGTAGCTTACTATTGGTGAAAGAATTTTTGAAATCGTTCCAGTAGTTTTGAGCTTATTCAGCACATACAAAAATACAAATCTTTATAATATTAGTATATATCTATATGTATAGGTACTGTAAACTTTCTCTATTATCGTCAACCAATTTACATATCAGATCTTGACATGACATCCTATTGTTTCAGATTTTCCATCAATCTCACCGCGGGAGATTATAGAAAACCTTTGTTATGATACACGATGGCTGCTTCGTGTGCTCCCACGCTCGATTATTAGAAAAGACATCAATCGAACGTGAAGACATGTGACATAACGCCATCTAGCGAAAAAAGCGTGTACTGCGCAGAGTGATCGTGGCCCGGGCTCAAACATGAAGCTCAACATATTCAAGCGGTCGATGATATTCGCGACCTTCTTCGGGTCGTGTCTGTGTATAGCTCTGATAGTGGCTTCCCTGGGCACGCAGCACTGGGTGGACGCCAGGGCGAGACGGCTGCAGAACCCGGCGGAGTCCGAAGGCAGAATTAGTTTTGGACTGTTCGAAGGGCACAAAGAGTTAAACTTTGGGTATGGATGGCGGAATCATGATTTAAGTAGTAAGTATCTCGCTCTTTTATTACATACGTTTTTTTTAATATATTAGAAGTTGGAGAGTGTAAATAAAGTGTAAAACTGGACGTTCTCTCGCAGACCTAATAATTATTAGTTATGAACGGTGGATTACATTACTCAAACGGAATTTCGATATTCATTTCACCCGATTTAGTAGGCAGTTGTAGATAAGAAGCTGAGGTATACCTGGACAGCTTTTAAATCTATATCAAGTCCGTTCGTTTGTGAAAAACTTCTCCCACCTTGGGGCTCTGGATGCGATTGATAGACCAAACGCCTACGGACGATACTGAACTTGTCGATCGTCGACTATTGGCCAGTGGGCAGTGCATATGGAAGGAACCTCAAATAATTACAAAATAATATTACAAATAATTACACCCCAAATGGTTACAGAGCGCTTCGTTTTCTTTTTTAATTACAAAAGGCAATAGATTGGAACTCTCTTCCTGCATCTATCTCTCAGAAGCAGGACAACATGGCTCTCTTAAGATTGATTTATCATAATAACCTGTATCACCACTTTCCTTCTGAAGGCCTAGCAGGAACAACTTGCAAAAAAGCATTCGTTTTTATTGTTATATATTGACAGATGAGCGAGTTTCACTTGATGGTAGGTCTTTTAAGTACATCTCAATGATAATTAGCGTTCGAGAATTCGGCCATGAGGCATATTTTCTATATGCTAGTCGATCGCTCGCCTAGTGTACATTATACAATAACAGTTGGCTCGGGTTGCAGTAAAGGCGGGCAGCCACCCGGCGCGGCGCTGGGCGTGGTGCGGCGCGGCGGCGCAGCTGGCGGTGGCGCTGGCGGCCAGCGGCGGCGCGTGCGTGCTGGCCGCGCTCGGCTCGGCGGCGCGCGCGCGCTGCCGGCCCCGCCCGCTGCTCGTCTGCAACTGCGCCACAGGTAACTATCGGATGTCCCCTAGTCTGCGTCTCTCCAGACCGCTACAGCGTGAATAATAATACAGCTATCGTATTATAGTCAAAAACTTTGTTCTAAATTGATATTCTACACGATGTACACATTAATTGATTTTTACAATATAAATGTTATTGAGGTTCACTGCACGCTGGTTCGCTAGTATTTGAAATTACACTAACTAGTGTCAGTTTATTTTGTACATGCATTTGTACTTAATTTCAAAAATACAATACATCCTCATAGGCTTGAATTAAATACATTCGAAAATATACCCAGACAATGAAATAATTAGATTTTTTGTATTTAACTATCTCCAAAAACAACACCAAACGCTGGACTTAAAAATGTGTAACTAGCGATGGTGTGATGTGCTATTCTGAACGTGAAGCCGCTCCAACGCCGCGGCTGCCGTGTCGTTGCGAGGTATCGTGATGAACCGCCTCGTGTACACCTGCTTGGAGTCGCACACCATCGTGAACAGGGGGAATGGTTTGTTCTTGTAGTTCACTGCAACAAACAAATATAATTTGATGACGCGCACCGCGGTTCGGAGATGGTCAGTGGCCAGTGGCCATATACACTGCGCAGTTATCCACTTATATGTATACACTATACATATGTGTATTTGTGTATTTTGAGTCTGACCGGATAGAAAAATATAATACGAAAGAACTCGTCTTTTTGTAACCGATGGATAGTTCTTTATAAAATTTTATGATAGTCTCTAGTTAACACTAGAGAGCCGCCCCGCCTTCGCATGGGTAGTAGAGTATATTATGCCTTCATGTTTGTTCGTCGTTAAAATTTTTGCGATAAATCCTAAGATATTCATTTAAATTAGTTGGTGTGAAAGTACGTAAGGTAACTAACGTGTTTGAGGTGATAATAATTAATACTGTATCCGTCTAAATAGCTTTCCAATTACTGCATTGTACATGACCATTTTTTAGAAGGTAGAATGGGTACAGTAAGCTAAAAAATGATATTAAAAGATAGATATATACCATCGCGGACTTCTTTGTAGATCTATAAAAGAGGAATATACCACCATACATTGTATTGTTATATCTCAAAGGGATTAGGCAACGTTTTCGACGAAAGCTTCCAGGTGACTTGACTTTTTCCGACACTTCCAAAAATTATCGTTATATGTATTTCAACCAATGAACACGAAGTCAGATTATATGTGAATCACAAAACCCGCCTGAAATCCGTTCAGTAGTTTTTGAGTTTATCGCGAACAGACAGATATTTCCTCAACTTATGCGTAAGACTAGTGTGACTGTTCCTAGGTCATTTGTTAGTTATAAATCTGCCTTTTTATAAAAGACATATGTATATAATGTGAATTACCGTCAAGAGGTCCCCGCATCTCGCTGCAGTGGTTGCGCAAGGTGCCGCAAACTGACTCGTAGTATTCGTCACCGAACGAGCATATTATATCTGGCCTGTGTAGTCCAATTGGATTAGCAGAAATAGAAAAACTAACTGGTAAAAAGCTATAAATTGGTGGACACCTTTATTTTAGCATACTTTCAAAGTTACTGAAAGTCCTGACCTCTACTTCCAAGGCTCGATCCGCCATTTTGAAAAAAAGTGCTCCAGTTTTTCAATCATATATCGGTAGTCTTTGATCCGACCGGAAAGAAGGTAGCAATACATAATGTACAATATGAGTTTAAGAAGTGTAAGTTACATTAAAATCTTATTGTAATACAGAGTTACATATTTGTATAATAGTTATAGGAGTTACTTGTATTGAAAGGAATTTATATATAAATATAATATTTAAACCTTATTTATTTGATTATACTCGATTTATTAATTATATTCTTGACCCCGACGTTTCGGATGCTTTTCAGCAACCGTGGTCACGGACAGTTTCAATGCGGTACAGAGTATATTTAAATGTGTGATACTCGCGTTTATAGAAGACCAATATGTGAAAATTTTATGGATATATTTTTTCAATATACCATTATATATCGTTTAATAGAAAACGCATACTACTCATTTATTGATATCTTATTAAAAATATATATACAAAAAACCTTACTTAATGATCTCCCAGCAGTTGATCAGTTCCTTGGCGCACTGAGTCATGTTGAAGGCGCCGCGGTGGACGTAGTCGAAGGTCATCTTCTTGTACGGTATATTCGGGTATTCTATCAGTTGCGCCTGCGACCCTCCATTGAAAACTATATAAGAGAAGCTTATTAGCGAGGGATTTCGATATTATAATAAAATAATTAATTAACAATTATATGTTATTTTTACTATTTTTTATAAAAATACATTGAAAAATTATTAAAATGTTCAAATATTTGCTCGCGTTAACAAAGGCTTAAATTCCTGTCGTCCCAGTTCACTCATGTGTTCATCCGGCCACAAAATTTTGTCGACAGTTTTTTCGTGTTTTAATCGATTATCTCTTTATGTCTTCCGGGTCTAGCATGACACTTACACATAAAACTCGACTTCTAATTTCAAAAGTAGAGATATTTGTCGATCGAGATATGTTGTCTATCAAAGTTGTCGATGTCGAGATATAATATATCTAGATATCTTAGTTTGTCTTCAGTCGTCCGCGAAATATCTCTTGTTGGTCATGCTAGGCGAGCTGAGCGGCCGCGGCAGAAGAATACTGGAAATTATATAAAATACTTACAGTACAAAATATAAATTGCCAGAAGGAATAAATACTTCATGTTGTGCGTCAGCTTCTGAGTGCAACACTTGAATGGTTGCTTGTTGAATACGACACGCTGTTGGCTGTGATAATGATCTGCTCTATATTAGGTTACCTTAATTAACAATCATTTAACAACAGAGAGTGTATCGTTTGTTCGAAAGAAATTATAGATAAGTTAATTACATTAAGTTACATTTCGCGGTGTAAGAGTCAGATGGACGCATGGAGAGCAGAAAAATTTCTGACAATCCATCACTTCAATTTTTACTAGTTTTTATTTTAATACAAATAGTATATTCAAAATCATTTATTCATTTAGGTAACACAATGTACACTTATGAACGTCAGTAAAAAATACATATTAAATGCTTCTAATTTTACATTTTTTATAATTGACGAATAAAAAAATTATGTCGGTATATTGGCATATTATTAATCATTTAAAAGGGTTAAAAATTATTTAGTAACGTATGAAGAAAAACTATTTTGGATTTTTTTTAGATACGTTCATCTGGTTCTAATATCGCGATTTAAGCTAATAATTCTACATAGTTTTATAATAAGTACATATTGACGATGAAATCTATAAAACTCTCGTATGATAAAAGCTTAGAATAAAATTATTAATGAATAATTATTATTAATGGACTAGCATTAGGTTAAATTTGATACAGGTTTTGTTATAAGGCAAACTTACGAACCTTGAATATTTATTACCTGTACCAAGAAAATATAAATAAGGTTAATATCTATATGCTATCTGAAAACCTAAAAGACAATATAGATATTGAACGGGAACGCAGGGCAATGGCGAACAGAGGTAATATGTTGGCTCGTAGATTTGCTCGTTGTAGTGAACAACTGAAAATTACCCTATTTAAGGAATTGTTAAAACTTCTACACGAGCAGTTTATGGGTCGATTATACCATCGGATCGCTAACTGCCATGCGTGTTCAATATAATAATGCTTTCAGGATGCTCTTGGGACTGCCTCGTTTCTGCAGTGCCTCGGAGATGTTCGCCCAAGCCCGTACGATTTCTGGGCTGTCATTCAGATTAAAACAGGATCTCTGTTGAGCCGGGTACGGGGCAGTCAGAACAGCATCTTAAAGACTGTAGATGATGACCTCTCATCACCTATCATGACACACTTTGTGCGTACACTCGTCGGTTCGGATCGATTAGTGTACGCATAGATATTGTTCTTGTTCCAATTTAAAAAAAATATTGTACTTGTATACTAACACTAGTTTCTAAGTTTCTACTAACATAATGGATTATTTTATCAGATAAATAAATATTACATAATAATAATAATATATTGTTGACGTTTGCTCCAGTGCTGTTCTGTATGGGCGCGATGTCGGTGTGGCTGACGGAGTTCTTCCTGCGGCTGCAGCACAACGTCATGTCGGACGAGGACCTGGCCAACACATGGACGTCCGACATGGCCGCCGACCTGGGGCTCTCGTTCTGGTGAGTTTTGAAACGTATACCGCCACCCATACGTTATTATACTTTTGAAAATAGGCTTCACGCTGTCCTTTACTATCATCAGCTTTCTTATTTTCGAGAAGTATTCGTATCGTTAAATCGTCAGTTGTGTAAGAAATATAAAATACAGTACAAACACTCGAGCCTCGATATTGTCCTTTCTGAATATTATATAAAACTTTTTCATATTTGTTAACAATTTGATGTACAAGTCAATGTATGCACTGTGCATATACGATCGACTGTAATGACGGGCTCGTTGGCGCGTTCGGTAGAACACCTGCCGTGCGCATCGATGGGTCGTGGGTTCGAATCCCACCGGGACCACATGTTTATAATTTTCTGTAAGCAGATTTTTCCCACGTCTGATAACTTCGGGCATCGTGTGGGAGGAAAATCGAAATTCCGACCGGGTAACGAACCACCGTTCATAGAAGGAAAAACCGTGAAGTGCACATTGCGCGTTTCGGTTTCAGTCTATGGATTTCCGAATGCTCGAAGTAAAAAGTAGTTCGACAGCGCATCATTGACTGATGTTCTATGGCTGAGGTATCACCTGCCACCAAGTGAACCTCATGCTCGTCTGTCGATATCTAACAGCATCTCTTCCAACCGCTCCGTTCCGCAGGCTGGTGGTGGCGGCCACCATATCGGCGTTCGTCAACAACGTGTGCATCCTGACCGCGATGTCGGCCGGGCCCGCGCCGGACACCGCCGCGCCCGCGCTCGAGGAGAAGGTCAACGGCGCCATCATGCTCTACTAGTACTTTGTGCCGTGGCTGACTGTGGGATTGTCGCATCTTCTAAACCTCATTTACAGTGGCGTAGCTATCATAGGGCACCAGGGGCCCGAAGCTGTGGGGCCTCTGGGCTGTGGCAAGAGAGGCAACAGCCCTCGAAGCTAGAAATCTTTCTCTCATTCACAAGTATTTTATTTTCTCACGATGTGATCATTTACGAGTATAATAACAGAACTTTTCTGATCATTTAGTGCAGTTGAAGCATTATTATCAATTTTTCTTCTATTCTACCTGACACTTGTCCACCTAGGTACGCCACTGATCATTTACATTATAACAATTGAAGACATGAATGGATGAAGGGGCTATGTGTCTCCATAACAATATATACATGTATAATTATCTAAATAATATGTAACGAAACTATTTTGCCCATTTTCTCGATCATTTACAAATTGTATCATACACCCTACATCACTCATGTGGTTATGGCGATAAGGGTGTTTATTGCTTGTTTGGATTATGGCACAGTAAACGGTTCTCTTGCTGTGCGCCGGTGACAGGGACGAGCGCGAGTTAATGTCTCCTGCTGTCGATGTCAGGAAGAGATGGTGGTTGGTGGACTGAACTCACAAGGAGACGGCATGGGGTGGGGTATTCTAGTTGAGGTATTTTAGTGTAATATGTACTCAGTGTACTTATTTTCTAAAGTTAAGGCCTTTATATAAAAAAAAGGTTAAATAAATCCAATTTGATAATTCCTTCAGTTTTGACTTTATCAATCATTTACATGAAAAGTTTACAATTTTTATAGTTGAATACCTCACAATATTGCTAGTTCAAGGGATGCGAGGGAGTTGGCCCTTGTTACTGAATACTGACCTCTTTTGTATATTCTTATTGATAAGTTGATAACAGCTAATGTCGTAGTTTGTTTTGCCAATAGTCAGTTGGCGGTCAAAGGCTGAATATAAATTAAGATCTTTGTAAATCCGTCCATTATTTTAGTTAGTATTGTTGTTAGTGTTGTATGTGAGGAGGGAGACTCGAGTGTTGCTTATCAATTGGATACAGTATTTTCAGTTTTTCAATAAACATGACAGTTTATTATTTTGTGGTACATTCTATATATTAGCGGTCTTATTCATAAACGAAGTAGGTATAATCTGATATAGTAAAAGTTTGTTTTGTTTCTTTTGTTCTGTAGATTTTTTATATTTGATAGATCGAAACAAAACACATTTTAACTGTATGAAGCTTATACATTTATGAATAAGACTGTAGGACTGCATTTTTAAATTGTTTCGCTAATTTCACGGCTATAGATGTGGAAAGGTCAACAATGTCGTTAATAAACAAGAGCACTACAATGAATCGTTCAATGTCCAATTTAACCATTTAGTAATGTAAGTAAATAAAGTGGGATTCTATTATATTAACAGCATATAATTACGATTTAATACTAGGCACATATATTAATACTAGGGGCAGACCTTGAGTTTGCAGGGCCCTTGGCTAATATTACTTGGGGACCTGCGTACGTGGTAACACTATCTACTCGGAAACATTTAAACATTTCCGGCCTATATATAGATTATAGGTTAACCCTTAATTTGGTATTGTATGCTGTGCTTCCACCTTTTATGCCTTAAGCTTAACTCATAAGTTGCTTTTGTATTATAATTTTATGAATAATAAAGTGTTTAATAAATAAATACATTTTTTTACATAGAAAATATCAGTTTTCCTACATTAGCATTTTTTAAATATTAGAATTTTTAATTCACAAAATTATTATATTCAATGAGAGCTGTGACCCCTCGGATGCCGCCCAAGAAGGTTTTATATAGATCTGGTCATGGACGCCTTGATTATATTTCCGAAAACATGCTATAATTGTATTGTAGGTAGCCAAAGAAAAGCTTAAATATGAACTAATGAACTGTCCCTCTCCGACTAACACAAGCACACTCGAGATTTCTGAGAAGGCTCAACATATTGTCTCATATTAAGTTAGTGCCATTAGGGGAAGCGCGGAAATTATCAAAGCCGCGAATTATTAATTTATATCTTTATTATTTACTATATTTTGTAACATTTTCCTGAAATAAATTCAATTTAAATTTTAACAGATGTTTTATTTAGTATTAAACAATTTCGCTTATATATTATAGGCAAATCAAATTATCATTTATTCATTTAGGTATGTAACACAATGTACACTGCCAGTTCTCAAATAAAGACGTAGAATGGTGGAGAAAATACATTATTTTTAAAAAAATGATCTGCGCGTGTATCGCCAAATCCTAAAGTATTATTGCCTTAGCGATACGTCGTGTATCATGTATACATTTTCAAAATAAAAAACTAAGTTTATAACAATTTATTACTTAAATAAAAACAATTTCTTACATTTTAAAGGAAAACAACAATAGAAAAAAATTATATATTGTTACTTCGAATGGTAAGGATTGTATATAGATTCAATTTGCTTAAACATAATACATAGTTGAAACACATGGAAGCCCAAAGATTTTTTTACTGTTTTTCCATCATTTTCTATAGTTATGTCACAGCCCACCGTTGATCATGCTAAACTATACTTATTTAAAATGTATTTAAATCGTTATTGTTTCATCGGAGGTCTCGCACCGAATATAGTGGAGCCAACTCGCACTGTGGTCGCGCCCAACTCGATCTGGAACAAAACATTTTATTTATTTTTCACCATAATAATTGGTTTGTTGGTTGAAATTGGAAGCCATCATTGACATCCAAGAATTGTAAGCAACTGTTGACACATGGACATTGTGCTTTTTACACCCTGAAAGTATTGAAACAAAACTAGTATAAGAGATCGAGAATGTTACGTGTTGTTTAGATCGTGCAAGTCATTTATTGCTTTTATTATTTGTGTGCAACTTGCATTGTATAAATGGGTCTTTAGAATTCCTCCGTGTTATGTATTGGCACACAACCACACCTTTATAGGATAGCAATGGACTCTGTATTTTTCATATTTACATAGTCATTATTAAAAAAAACGTTTGCTAGCAGATAACTATTATAGGTGTGTATAATAATAATAATTTTTAATCAACTTACTGCATGCTCAAAGTCAGAAGACATCCCCATAGACAATTCAACTGTATTAATATCCAAATTCAAATTCTGGCACACTTCTTGTCTACACTTAGCAAGTAACACGAAATCCGGGTTAGGTCCGAGTGTCACATCGTAGTCATACTGGCCGATGGTCATCAAACCTTTGAATTCCAAGTTGGGACACTTCTCTATCACATGTTTAACTAATGTGGTTGTCTCGGAAGGCTCTATACCATTCTTCACTGAAACATTTAAATTATAATTAAAAGACTGAACAAAATTAGTTTAAATTAGGTAAGTAAATAATTGAATTTTTAAAAGAAAATATAAAAACTAAATAGGCTTGCATATCTCAAGGAATCATATCTAACAATATTTCTTTATGGTAAGTCAGAAAACTGTTTTCCTGACTTTGACCTGACCAGTTTTCAGTTTTTTCAATGATTTTTTTTTATTATTTTTTCTTTATTATGGCAAAACAGAACAGATCAACTCAAAACAACCACAAGTTTTGAAGAGAAACAAATGATTATTAAAATGCCTAGGAAATATCTAAATTTATCAACATTTAAATAATAGCACCTTCTTCAGCACTAGTGTTAACTTGCACCATAACTCGCAGCCTCTCCTCGTCACGGCGGAACTTCTCCCACTGTTTGTTCAAGTTGTCTGCGAGTTTAGAAGAGTCCACAGTCTCCACTATATAGAGATTGGGGGATTGAAGGAGTTTGTTTATTTTGTTTGTCTGTAAATGACCAATGAAGTGCCTGAAATTATTTTCTAATTATTTACATAGTATAGGAAACTTTTCATACTATTAATTTAAAAAAAAAATGTTTTCGCAAATCAATATTGGCCACCAATTAAACATTCAGGTGACTAACAATTGCATGTTTAATTATGTGAAAATGGGTCAAAAATACTTCGATTTACAATATATTTAACAATACCAGTACATACTTATAATACTTAATACATACCATTTGATATCCTTACACAGCTCTAATATCTGTGCATCACTTGCCTTCTCTGCCAGTTCATTCACATAGTTCTCACCAAAGTGCCTCTGGCCTGCCTCATATGCCTGTATTACTAGTGCGGCTGGTTTGATCTTCGACACAGCTACCAGTGTCGGGACAATTTGAGGCAAATCCTATAAAAAAATAGCATACACATCTTATAAGATTTATAACCTATAAGTATACATCGTTTTCAATGTTGTTACAATATTATTCATATATGTAAGTAATTAAGTGATTAAATTTTATAATATCAGTTTAATAATAGTCTTACATACTTTACTTCTTTTTGCTATAGCTGTTTCGATACGGCTCAAAACAGTTTTTAAACCATACATCACGTCGATTTCTTGTTCAAGATCTCCAGACATTATCTGATACAACTTAAACGAAAAAATTCACCAATATAATAAGTATAAAATAAATTCACTTTCAATACAAATTCAACAAGTTCTATCAGCTTAATAATAATTTCCCGGTAGTCTTGTGTAGTTCGCGAACGAACTAGTTTGTAAGAGCGCTCCCATAGATGAACTACGCGAACTAGTTCCCTCATTTCTCGCTCCATAGTTCGTTAGTTGGTGACCGAAAGAGCGAGAATGGCGTTAAACGAACCAATGTCGTTAAATTTTGTTTGGTTTATGGCATGTGTTATTCTGTCAAGGAATAGAATTTCAAAACTTCATTATAAATATAAACTAATCCAAAAATTGAAGGTATAAGTACACTGTACAGCATTCCTTAATCATATCGCATGATGAAAACGATCGAACGATTTGCTTTTCACTGATTCGAGCTGGGAGCTGACGAACTAGAAGAGCGAACTAGTTCGTTTTGGAGCGGCGAACTAAACTACTATGCCCAAGACTATTTCCCGGTGTACTCAGTGTAGTGGCTTAGATAATCTATATTTTTTGAATTTGACAGAAACTAAAACCAAAGTGACAACTGACAAGTTTTTTTTTTTGCAGGCTAAAGTCTTTCGACCATACCGCCTTAAGACAAGTTTATTATGAAAATTGATTTCCTGTCAAGTGTCATTCATGTTTCTGTTTAGTTTTAGTGTTTTCACCTTTCAGAGTATTTTAATTTTTATGCTATTTGTGAATTGCGTTTTCTTTCAGAAATCTCTATTTACATCATTTAAGTATTTATAATGTCCATAACTCCATCAATAAAACAGCAACTATGAACGTGTTGGAAAAGGCTGAGAAAGCGCTCGAATATCTCAAAAATCATGAAGGAGTTGCAAAGTGAGTTGACCGTTCGTATATTGGTCTTGTTTTTATTGTTTGTTATTAATAAATGGTGTTATTACAGAAGTCATGAGTTACAAACTACTGCTGGGACATTGGGGCGCTGTTTAGGGGCTCTAGGGACCCGGCCTAATTGCGCGCGACATTATGCTAATTTGCTAAGCACCGCTGTACCCACTCTACTCGGCTTGGCCAGTCATGAAAGCGTAATCAAGACTTAATTTACTAATTCAAATATATAATAGGCAACTCATATATAAACATGGATTACCCTCATAGAAAAATATGTATATTTTTTATTAAGGGTATTCTATTTCGAATAGTATTGCTAAGATTAATCATTCAAATTTGTCTTAATATATTATTGTTAACATATTAAAATTATTTATAAATTCTATTATTTTAGGCTGAAGTAAGATTAGCGGGAGATGAGGCATTAAACAGAGTTATAGTTGGTGGTTTTGCTTTCAATTCTTATAAGACCAATGCCATTCTACTCAATCAAATAGATGTCAACAAAAATGCACGGTAATTCAGTAGTGTTTTATTTTATTCAAATTTTTAGTTGAACAAATATTAGTATGGATAGTGTAGATGCATATAGTTTAACTATTTTGACAGTAAATTTGTTATCTTATTGTTTGTATAATTTATTTCAAAGATGGAACCGTGCCGCCATCAGTCGTATCTGCCTGGGTGACTGTTGGCTCCGTCCAGGTGTGGGCAAGATAAGATCACAGGCTCAAACTCTATTCCCCAAAATGAGTCAAGTTGTCCGAAACACTAAAGAGCTACAACTAGTTGTGGAGGCTTTTGAGAGTAACTTGCCAAGGCTCTTGAATGCCCTGGCTGAATACACTACGGATGAGGAAATGTATGGTATGGAATATGCTATAATTAAAATTTTTTTTTAAACAAAATAGGATAAAGAAGTGGATAATAAATAATTGTATTCTAATTAGATTAGTGTATGTATTATTGAGCAGCGGTAATTTCAGTACTGAATTAAAAACAACAATCCTTAGATCTATTGCGATCTCTCCTGTCTCGTGTGGAGAGTGCGGAGGCGTCAGTGCGGCGCGGGGTAGGCGCGTGCGTCGCCCACCTGTGTTCCCATCGGGAGTCTTTGCTACCGCATGTGTTGGACAAGGCTTTTGGTAATTCATTCATATGTATTTATTTTACAAGGAGGTGAAATTTAACAGTTGTATAAACCAGCTACTATCAGATTCTTATCAGAGAGGTGATAGTGCCTTGAATGTGCTGTGATAGTGTTTGAATAGACTGCCAATTTCTAAGTACTTATAGACAAAAATAAAGCAACTTCTTAATTTGGTAGGAGTTCTCACTATCATGAAAAGTATTGTCATTTTATTTGTGAAAATATGTGGTCATATATTATCATATATTACAGAGAATTTATGGCCAATGGCAGCGGAAGACAACACAGCAATCGGCTGGTTCTGTGTGATCAAGGCGGTGTTCGAAATCAATGACATGAGCAAATTTACTGAAAATGGTCTGTTCACTGTACAGGATTACTTAGAAGTAAGTCAGTATTAACATTTACACAATTATTTACTTTACATGATGAACATAAGTAAGTAATATTTGTTGAGGATCTGTGCACTGGGGCATTCCATGGGTACTGAGGCACTGAGTTCCAGCAGGGGTAGGAGGACTAGTGATTACGATTTACATTCATTTCTATTCTCTAGTTACCAACATTGATTGATTCATGACCTGGAAAATCAGATAAAATGAATACGTACATAAGATTAGGTAATGCATGAGTTATGCAGGAAGATGCTGAAAATCAGTGCCATATCCTGTATTGGCCAGCACAAACTGAGTAACATAATTTATAATGATTTCATGTTTCATTGAATACAATTCTTCCCATTATCTTAATTTATATATCGCGCTCGTTGCAGGTGTACCAGCTGTGCCTCGCGTACGTGGAGCGCTGCAGCTCGCACAACGTGCAGAACGCGGTGCTGGAGTGCCTGGGCGAGCTGCTGGGGCGCGCGCACGGGGCGCAGCGGCGGGCCCTGCTCGACCCGCGCCCCGGGCGCGTGACGCTGGGCCGCGCTCGCCGAGGGCACTCTCCGTCAGTTTGTGGTGGGGTATATCATAAATCTTTGTGGCTAGCTTGTCAATCTGAAAATAGGACACTTGAAATTAAGTCTGTGTTGGCTATTTATACCCCGGCTGAGAGGCTGTCGAGGTATTATTATTAAAATATACAAATTACTGCTACCACTCCTTTTGGAATGTTATGTTTATTACATTAGTATCGTATGATATTTTCCAAAATTAAGTATAACTTTATTCATGTAAACTTTTTAGGTATTTATACCACCGGTTCGGAATGTCGCTTTTACCGAGAAGAGCTGACAAGTAACTTGTTTAGTTACCCTTTTTAAAAATCAAAATACGTGTGGAGATGTAGTGGTATAGTCTTCCAAGGCAGTGTGGTTAGAATCAAAGAAATGTATCCATGAGTTCAAGATGTATTCTTGTGATACGCAGACACACAGAAAACAAATATGTTGTACAAGTACAAACGTCCTGAACCAGCCTTCTCTTAAACTACATCTGTCTCGAAGGACCAATGTTTGGGATTGGGATAAATTAATAAAATAATTATTTTATTAATATTAGATACTACTACTGACAAAACTAATGAGAGTGAAATAAGATTTGCGCTCGGTACGATGTCTGAATGCGAACTTAAGTTATTCATAACAAAATATAATTCAAATTATTTCATCAGCAAAACATAATGAATGGTGTAATAACAATAATGCAACTGTCCCGCTAAGCTGCAGTACTCACAGTCGCTATGTGCGCAGGGCGTGCGGGCGCGGGGCCCCCAGCGGGGCCGGCGGGGCCTCCGCCGCGCGAGCTGGAGCTGGCGTTCAGCGGGGCGCTGCGGCTCGGCAGCGCGCTGCGGCTCGACACTCCCACCTCTAGCATCGATGACCTTAACATACACGTACATACCGATCCCTTTGATATATATGCTTATTTTCTTTCTTCACGGATCTACTTAAAGTGAATTCCCTAGTCCCCATAGTGGGGCATGGTGTAGACCCATTTGTCCTATTTTCTTCAGACAGGAGGTGATCAGCCTACCCGACTTCCTTGAATTCGAACCCGGGACTCTTGATGCTAACCGCATCGCGTTTACCACTGAATCACGGAGACGGTCCTATATGTATGTAAATGTAGTTAAATGATAGGATCCCTTTTTAAATTCATATGTCACTAGTTCACATCCGGCTCGAAGGACCACATGTATTTTGTATGAATCACAATAAAATGAACACTACTGAAGGGCACTGTCCACTGTAAGTTCACATTTCAAGGAT
Organism: Anthocharis cardamines; assembly: GCA_905404175.1. Lineage (NCBI taxonomy): Eukaryota > Metazoa > Arthropoda > Insecta > Lepidoptera > Pieridae > Anthocharis > Anthocharis cardamines. Next base: position 179,870 of record FR989972.1, on the reverse strand, counting down.
CACATTGCTTGTGGCGGCGTCCATGCGTCGGGTTGTCTCTCTCCCTAAAATATGGCGAGGGGGCCAATGGCTGGCCATGCGTCATGCTCGTGAACGGGTGCTACTTGTGATGACAGGTCGAACTTGAATTCGTGCATGCGGTGATATTAGTTATTTCGACTATGTATTTGCGTGTTGTTCCCACTAGAATGTGAGTGCTCCTATTTCACCATACATTCTGCTGATAGAGGACAAATCTTTGTTTTTATTTATTTTTATTTATTTCGTTTATATATATATTTTTCGATTATTATAGTTAATTACTTAAAGATGTCATGTGGAACATGGTGTAATGGTTGCAGCTCCTTACAAAACATTTGTAAAACAAAAACTTGGCGATTAAAAAAGAGTGGCGGCGAGTTTCTTGCCAGTTCTTCTCGTCCGCTCTACGCCCTTGATTTGAGAACTGGCAGTAAATGTAAAACTAGAAGCATTAAATAAATAAATAAATAAATGAATAAATGATTTTTGAATTTGAATTTGAATTTGTACGCACGTTGCAGACGCCGGACAGCGAGGACAGCGAGCCCGAGCCGGCGCCGGAGCCCGCGCCGGCGGAGCGCCCGCCGGGGGAGGACGACCTCGACACGGGGGAGACCGCGCTTCAGGTTGCTCTAGACTCTAGAGGGAGATAAGTTATTTATGAACTGCCATAGACATCTTTCTAAAAAGACATGTTGTTGTACGCAGGGCTCGCCGCTGGACGTGGGCCCGGCGGAGGCGGACTCGCGCCTGCTGCACCTCGCGCGCCTGCTGGCCGCGCGGTACCTGCTGGCGGGCGCGCGCGGCCGGCTGCTGCCCGACCGGTGCGCAGATCTATTACCTAGAAAATATACCGGCTTAAATTAATTTATATAAGGAAAATATTAATAACATTGCGCCAATTATTATAATATCATTATTCGCTTTTGTACATAATTGAAAGTACATACAAGCAACGAACATAGGTGTACATTGAATAACAGACCCATACTAAAATTTTGGCACAGAAAAAGTAGTTCTATTTTTGACCTGTAGAGCGCGCGACAATGTATCGGTGTGACACATACATCTGAGCAGTCCGCTGACTCCTCCCCTCGCGTTGTCTCGCTTGCTCTTACGAGTGAACGGCAATAACGCTCTAAAAGCGGCTGGGTGCGAGAGAGTGCGGGATATGATTCAAGCGTCGGAGGGTGCGTTCACACGGATACTAGCAGCGCCGCGGTGGCTGGGGACTACTCCTACCCCAGAGAAACCGAGCCAAGCACGCCTATAAGGCCTGTTCTTCTATATACAATGTACATCTATGTTCTTTGATACAAGTAAGAGCGAGTAATTTCGCTAACCCCGCTGTGTGCAGGCGGGTGCGCGTGTCGGTGAAGGCGGGCGCGCTGCGCTGCCTGCGCGCGGCGCTGCGGCTCAGCCCGCGGCCGGCCGCGCGCTACCTGCTGCCCGCCGCCGACCGGCTGCTCGACTGCTCAGGTATGACCCCCGCCCCCCTCGCCCGCTGAGCCCCTGCGCGCGGCGCTGCGGCTCAGCCCGCGGCCGGCCGCGCGCTACCTGCTGCCCGCCGCCGACCGGCTGCTCGACTGCTCAGGTATGACCCCCGCCCCCCTCGCCCGCTGAGCCCCTGCGCGCGGCGCTGCGGCTCAGCCCGCGGCCGGCCGCGCGCTACCTGCTGCCCGCCGCCGACCGGCTGCTCGACTGCTCAGGTATGACCCCCGCCCCCCTCGCCCGCTGAGCCCCTGCGCGCGGCGCTGCGGCTCAGCCCGCGGCCGGCCGCGCGCTACCTGCTGCCCGCCGCCGACCGGCTGCTCGACTGCTCAGGTATGACCCCCGCCCCCCTCGCCCGCTGAGCCCCTGCGCGCGGCGCTGCGGCTCAGCCCGCGGCCGGCCGCGCGCTACCTGCTGCCCGCCGCCGACCGGCTGCTCGACTGCTCAGGTAGGACATAGTCTGTTGATGAAATACCAAACAACTTTCAGTAGTGATCAAAATTTAGTAAATATAAATGTACTCGATGAACAAAAGGTCCATAAATGAATCGCTCCAAAATCTTCTAATAATATATTAGTTTCAACCATGGACGCCCACTATATAACAGGTAGATATAGAGGGCGTCTTTGGTTGGAATACAAAAAATGAATAGTGGGCAATTAATATACATATTAGGCTAAACACAATATTAGCGTGATGTAACACTGTACAGCGCCATCTAGTAAGATGTCGTGTAAACTAAAATTAATTAAATTGAAGGTCCTAAACATGCAGCCCACCAAGGACAAATTTTAACAATTTTCCTTAACACAGCCCACCATTCCACTATAACTAATGCACACTATATCTAATACATAACATAAAAATGGATAGCACAAAAATGTAAAAATAGATGACATAAAAATGGACTGTAATGATTAAACTAAGTAACAAGCAACACAGTTGCATGTGACAACTGAATGATCAGAAGTGTATATACATGAAAAATTAAAAATAATTGAACAATTGTGAGAAAAAAAATGAGTTAACCGTAGTACATTTGACACAATATACTGGTTCTTATAATAATGATACAATGATAGCTTAAGATGTAATTGGTAAAATACATATTTTAGAAACGGAATGTTTAATTACATTTTGTTTGCATCTTAGACTGACAACTCTAGTAATTCCGTCCAAACCGGGATGTTTTGCGACTATAAGACCATATAGCCATCTACCAGGTGGAAGATCATCTTCAACCACCAATACTAAATCCCCAATTTTAGGTTCCGGAGTTATATGACTCCATTTGTAACGCTGGTAGAACTGGGTCAAATATTCATGTGACCAGCGACGCCAGAAATCTTGAGTCATTTTTTGCGTCAGTTGCCAACGTCTAAGACTGGAGATATTATTGTTCTCATAGTTATTACTAGCTGATGCCCGCGACTTCGTTCGCGTGGGGTTCACTTTAAGCTGAGCTTTTGAGCAAGCTTTCTTCAAATGACATATCCTCCTCCACCCTCTGTACTTGGTGATTTCTTTCAGGAAAGAGCTATCAAATTAGTCATTGACGGTTGCTTTTGCATCATGTTATCGACATGTTTAATGGTGGTTGAGATTGGGGTTCGAAGGATGATTTGAAATTCAATAGTTGAAATAATTAACCTGACTTTAAAGAAACTTTAGGGGGATTCATATTAATTAAATTTTACGTGACCAAAATCCAGATATGTGTCTTTTTTCTACTAATCAGAGTTCAATCGAAGATTGGATTCAATGCATTTTCTGTCTTAAATAGATGCGTGCGTTCATTTAATTGGTCATTTTCATTTTCGGTTTTTTTTTTAAATTCCCGGGATTCCTGCCCGGGTTTCCGGTGCTAAATGCGGAAACCTCTACGGAAGCAAAAAAGCAATGTCGAATAATCGTAAGTCTGTTTTATAAGAGAAAGGATTGATGAAAAGGTGAAATAAATGATCTCATAAGAAATACTTTTTCATATAATATTTCAATAATACATTTTCTATTTTTGTTATAATATAGTTCTTTCAAAAAATAAATAAATACAAAAAAAATATTTCTTTCATTTCAACTTCAGATTCGAACTCGCATCAAAAGCTACGCTATGGGACTGCATATCCACTATTCTACGAATACATATTGGAAATGGCGAAATAATCAAACTATTTCATTTACATATCAGACTGTGATTGACATCTGACAATTCGAAAAAGTTCAACGCGAGTCAGTTTGCATTGAAATTTGGTGATATGGTGCCTTTAAAATAATATTTAAATGATGATAACATTTCTTTTCGATAACCGATTTCGATGAAACAAAGCCTATAAGTTGCCCCGGGCTTTCCTTAATATATTTGTGTAAATTGCATTAAAATCGTTTCAGTATCTTCGGAGATTAGCGTGAACAAACAGACAGACAGACCGACAGACAGACAGACAAGAATCTTAAAAATTGCATTTATGCATTCTGCTACCCTTCTTTTATCACCCCTCTTAATTTCTGGTAAAAATATTTAGTGAAGCGTAATTTCGATCCTACTCTTTTATTATATGTATATATATATATAGATCAGGTGCTAAGATTAGTGATTCACCAACTAAAAAGTGTCCAGGTGTTAAAGGTATGCGATTATCTGGACTGTCAGTTATTTTTGAAATAGGCCGAGAATTTAAACAGGCTTCTATTTGACAGAGTAAGGTTGTCATTTCTTCGAATGTCAAAGTTGAATTACCCACAATACGCTTCAAATGGTACTTTGTCGATTTGACCCCTGCCTCCCACAATCCTCCAAAATTTGGTGATGTAACACTGTACAGCGCCATCTAGTAAGATGTCGTGTAAACTAAAATTAATTAAATTGAAGGTCCTAAACACTCGATTTAAAACAATTTTTCTCAATTTAAACAGGATCTTCGGAAGGACCAGATTCTAATCCAGAAGACATTGACGAGTTTATTCTCGAACGAAACGTCTGCTACCAGGACTCCATCACCGAGTCCATAAACCAGGACCTGCTGAAGAGCTCGGACAGCATCCTGAACTCAAAAAGAGACGCTAAATCTTTAGAAAAATCCCTAGAAAGTGAACTCAGAAGCTCGAAGGACGTTCCGAGCAACATATTGGACAGCAGGTTAGCCGCGAGCGGCTTCAGCGCGGACACCAACATGACCAGCAGCATCCTCACGTCGGCCTCCACGACCGACGGGCAGTCCGCGGGGTACCCCCCCACCAGCAGCGGCGGGCTGCTGTCCTCCAGCCTCGACCTGGACATGCGGTTCGACCACTTCGCGGACGCGCCGGCCGCCGAGCCCAGGGAGGCGGCCGGGCAGACGCAGCCAGACGCGCTGCGGGGCGGGGCGGGCGGGGCGGGCGAGGGGGGCGGGGGCAGCGAGAGCGGGGACGGCGGGGAGGGCGGGGAGGCGGAGTGCCAGCACATGAGCGACGTGTTCCTGCTGGCGGCGCACGCCGACCCGCAGGTGCGCGGGCTGGCGCGCGTGTGCGCGGCGGCCTATCTCGCGGCTGCGCTCGACGCCTCGCAGGGGGACTACGCCCGGTGGAGGGGCTACGCCGCTCTGCCGAAGGATGTCGCCGATACGATTTCTATTGAAAAACTCATGGATCTTATTTTGATAGTAAGTTGGTATTTTTCATAAACTTGTATATTATTAATACAGTTTTATAATATTAGTATAGATATTTCTTACAGGTGGGATTGTGATTACAAAATATAACCAGCCAATTGACTGTTGGATAAAATACAATTAAATTTAAAGTTACACCATTACTAGTACCTCTCTTGTCGTGGCTATGAAGTAGTTTAACTTGTATATCTTGAGGTCTAATAAACGTGTTGGTGTTAAGGGGTTGCGTGACGAGGTCCACTCTGCTGTGAACCACACGCTGTCCGCGCTGAGCACGCTGGCGCTCGCGCTGAGCCGCAGCGTGCACTGGGAGTTGCTCGGCGACATGCTGAACGCTTTGGTGGCCGTCGAAACGAACTCGTACTGGCTGTGTCGCCTCAACCTCGTCAAGTTGTATGAGACGTTGCCCTATCAGCGGTCAGTGTATCATCTGTCTGACATTCTTTCAGTTATTTATTTCAAAGACAGTAGTGATTGAACTAACGCCCTATCAATAAGAATAATGTTATTTCTCAGGTTCAAAGTGACCTTAATATATTAAGGGAGTGGTTTCAAAACATAACAAAGTGGTAGCAATTAGAAGAAATTAAAAAGAAAAATACTCATAATAAATAATCATCTTACTTATATGTACGGTGCAATGGCCGTACATAGTAGTTCAGCAAATTCTACACAGTATAAACGCACCACGCTTGTTTATTTATTTATTTACTTATTTACGTGCTGTACCGTGCTGTTGCAGGCTGGGCACGCTGAGCGCGCGGCTCGGGCGGCGCGGCGCGGCGGTGGCGGCCGCGCTGGCCCGCCTGCTGGCCGACCGCGACCGGCGCGTGCGGGCGGCCGCGGCGCGAGCCATCGCCAGGTATGTTAGACATCGACAGACGAACAGACCACAGAACATCTAGGTCAATGACGCGGTGTCCACCTACTTTTTTTTTACTTCAAGCATTCGGAAATTCATAGACTGAAATCGAAATGCGAAATATGCACTTCACAGTTTTTTCCATCTATGAACGGTGATTCGTTACCTAAAAAAAGAATCCACTGATAACTTACTAAATATTTAATTAGATTAAATTTGATTTAAGCACTTTTTTATAATTGTTACTACCCTCTGGAATAGCGTGACTGTGAATGAAAGTGCCTATTTATTGCCAATATAATATATTATACATTCCAGCATAGCCCCGGTGATCCACATCTCGCCGCGCGCCACGCCGGCCTCCATGCTCGCGGAGACCTCCCGGCGCGCCAGCCGGCCGTTCCGCTCGCACTGCGGCGGGCGCGCGCTGGAGCGAGTGAGAGAGATGCACTTCTACAGCGACCTGCCCGCGCAGCTGCGGGCCGGGCGCGCGGGCGGGCTGCGCGGCGCGGACAGCCTGTCCACGGTGGTCGGCGACGTCGTGGCCAGACTGATGGCTTCCAACTGCAAATATTATACGGTAAAAATTAATTTATTCACTTCTTATTAAAAGAGGTTAGAAAGTGTTACGAAAAGTCATAGGTGCGAATCCTACACGTTTTTAATTTATTGTAAATATTCAGTGAATCTCGTGTTTGAGGCTTCCGGATGGTTTCCAAAACATTTTCAATTCACAAAGAATCAATTAAATTGCAACTGTGTTATGCTATAATGAACAATAAGACATATTTTTCTAAGACTTGTCAAATTCCCTATTCCGTGGTGTGCCCAGCAAGGGCTGCTGGCGAGCCTGCACGCGCTGTGCCTGCGCTGGTCCCCCTGGCGGCACGGCGGCGCGTACCGCGGGCACGGCGCGCTGGCGCTGTGCCTGGCGCGGCTGGCGGGTGGGGGCGGGGCTGGCGGGGGCGGGGCCGGCGGGGGCGGGGCCGGCGGCGGGAGCGTGGCCGAGCGCGCCGTGTGCCTGGACCTGTGCCGGCTGCTCTACCCGGGTGAGACACGTCGACATACTGTTAGACGGACTTAGGGTCTCATACAAAATTCACCATATGTTCTGGATTACACCTGTTCACACACTCACTCAAAAATATAGGTTCACCCATCGAAATTTTCCAAAGCCCAAAAATAACTCTGCCCTGTTCAAAGGCGCGTCCCGGCTGAAATTTTTATGTAAAACAATTATTTGGCGTGGCAAATTAAAGCTAAAACTATCTTCTTCAAAACAGTATTTATTAAATTATCTTATGAGCCTTTTCCACTGAGATATCAAACTTATACAAAAGCTGATAATTTAATATTTTGGTAATGTAATTAGTATAAGTATAATATTTGTAAAATTATATAATTTGAGAATTGGAATTGCTTACATCAAATATTTTAATTAAGACACGTCTTAAATTTCAGCAACAATTCATGACGTAATGCGTCACAAGTCAAACCGCAATATGTTCGACACGCAGGAAGTTAAAGAAAAGTGGCAACATTTAGAAAATGAGAAAGTCGCCATCTTGTGCGAAAACTTACTCCAAGTGACGCTGAAAATGCTGAATATGGTCGTGCACTGCGTGGAGGAGGTGCACCCCAGCGTGCACGCGCCCCGGGCGGGGCTGGCCTTGCCGGGCAGCCCCGTGCGCCGCCGGTCGCAAGGTGAGTGCGGTGGTGGGGGGGGGGACACACACGAACACTTCGGAGAGCACCGGCTCGATGGACCAATAATTGTTCATTGATCGGTAACATAATGTATTATGTCACCATTAATATATTATAATCATTAGAGGTGCATAATATGTAGTTTAGGGTAGTACTATAGGGTAAATACATTGAACACACCTATAAAAGGTCATCACAATCGTAGTAGCTAGTGTATGTGAAATCTAAATAAAAATGTGTTTTCCATTTTGTTAGATTCTACGTCACGCAAAAGCAGCATGAGCTCAGAAACGGCGGAGGAGAAAGGGTCTCTGAAGAAGAAGCCGCACGCGCCCCCGAACAGCTTGAAAGCCAACTTCGCCGGGCACTTCTTCGCCGAGCCGATGTACATGAAGCAGTACGACAGCTTGCGGGCCGCGTACTCCAACCACAAGGTGGGTGTCGCCAGCCCCACTCTGCCCCCACTCTACCCCCACTCTACCCCAGACGATCGCTGTGGACGCGACAGGTAAACAACGAGCCTGCGCTTCACCTGAGGGAAAAGTGAACACCGCCGCCGAACATCCGCAACACCAGAGGACTTGCAAATGCGTTGCCGGCCTTTAAGGTAGGTATAGGTTTTCTTTTTGAAGGTCCCTTAGTCATATCCCGGCGAGAACTCATTCCATAATAGGATAGTGTGTGGAATAATGTTCGACTTCCAAGCGTCAAGATGGTGCGGGAGGAACTTGAGAGTTCCGTCGCGGTTGCGGTGGGGAAAGATGGTGGCTGGGGTAAGTCCGAACCCTCGCCGTGATATCTACTTGAGTTACACAGCTAATGCGGACATATTACAGGACTCTTACATCTAGATAAGTATACCCTCCTAACTTTAAATGAATCAGTCATGTACTAACTCGGATGCCACAGTAGCGCCATATTTTTTTTTAGTTTTAAAAATCCTACTGCCTATCGCTCTCAAAAAAACTTGCCATATATATTTCTTGCATTATAATCGTTTATTATTAATTCTCGAAGCCTGCTATGCCCACAGAAATGATTTAAAAGATTGCCCCGCCTCGCCGCGGCTACTCTTATCCACAAAGGGAAGCTAATTCTATTTATATTCATGTTTCAGATAAACCTTGACCCGAAAGGCAGCATATTCTACGAGTTTCTGTCCACAGTCCTCGACTCGCTCGCGATTCAGTTGGAGTTCTCGACTGAAGTGGAATTCGGTCCCATCACTGAAGAAATACTGTACTATTTGAAAGTGACCATGCCCCTCTGTCCCGACAAGTCGGTCTACTGCGTCACTCAGCTGCTGAAGTGCTTGTTCGGGACGAACATGATCAACCAGTATTCGGACTTCATGAGCATCGCCGATAAGGAAACGAAGGAAGAGAAGGCCAGTTTTTTCGAAGACGTCATGTTGATGAACGACTTCAGTCCGGAGCCGGAGCCGGAGTCGCGGCGCAGCAGCACCTGCTCGGGCTCCAGCCAGGGGCCCGAGCAGGAGGAGCGGCAGCTGCTGGCCGCCATGGAGGGCTTCAACAAGAACCGAATGGACAGGAAGTGGGGCACGAACAAGAAGGAATTGGAGAGGTACATTCGGATGTTCGAGCCCGCCGTGATACAGGCATTGAAGGTATTTTTATTTCTTTAGAATATTATTTATAGAAAAAATCCTCAAAATAATAATCCTCTGTCCTTTATTATCTTTACTTATATTATAAAGAGAAAAGATTGGATTGTTTCTTTGTTACGATCCCTAGTCTTAACTAATTATTGTCTGTCGGTCCGTGTTTCACTTCACTTTGAGCACCTCTCCCGCAGACGTACACGCTGCAGCACGACGCGCCGCTGCAGGGCGCCGTGCTGCAGCTGCTGGGCCAGCTGCTGGCGCTGCGCGTCAACTACTGCATGCTGGACAGCGAGCAGCTCTTCGTCGGCTTCCTCATGAAGCAGCTCGAGCTGCTCGAGCAGCACGAGATCCCGTTAGTGATGAACGCTAATTAATTTGAAAACATTTTCTATTATAGTGTACGCGCAAGTGCTAGTCTCCTCCTGCGGTATGTGAGCGACACGACTTAATTGTTCGCGTCAGTTTATTCCAAACACACATGCATTAAATATCCTAAGATGGGTCCGCCAATACCACGACAAGTGAAAAATGTTATTTAGAAAATGAAATTCGAGTCTGCAAACATCGGAAATTACAAAATTTTCATCTTCACGGAAACCTGAATACGGATTGAGAAATGTTAATTTGTTTTTAAAACTGTTTTGTACCATTAATAATAAAATTTAATTAACACTTTTAACTGTGTGTTTTGCTTAGCCCGGAAATAGAAAATATAATTTTATAATTTAGTCGTAACATTAATTAAGACAGTTTCTAACATAGTTATCCGGAGATTTATCTGTTCTCATATGTCTCGTGCGCGTCTTGACAATCCGCGCCCTCCCCCGTCTCACCGCTCACATACCGCAGGCGGAGAATAGCACTAGTGTTATTATCATATTTTGGCTTCCAATATTTAATTTATTTAAAGGTACTTAAAATATTTTTACTTTATTTATTTGACAGCAAAATATGATATCTTTAGAGAAAGCTGTACTATCTAAAAAGTCATCATTTGTATATTTTAGTTCCATATTAACATAGCTAGGAGCAAATCGGTTGTGCAGCGTTGTAGACAAAGAAGTACCCCGAGGCATCGTTTAACTCTAAAACAATTTATAGCGATTAACCATTTCATACTGATTTCAGGAATTGTTGTGAACTAGTGAAGAGTATATTGCTGTTCCTAGTTCAACTCTCTTCCTCTAAACACCACACTAAGCAGATTATTGAAATTCCTAAGGTAATCTTAGATTATTTAAAATATTCTTAGTTAATAATCTTTACTATATCGTGTGCTGATTAAATCTATAACATGTGAATACATATTCTTCTTGAACATATGTGCTATGACTGGCAGATATATGTATATATTTTTAGTGTATATAACTTAGTGTCGGGAGTGGTCGACCTAGGCGAACGTACCTCGTCCTGCAAAAGGGCCAGGTCAAAAGTACTCGAAACCGTCGAGTGTGTATGAAAGCATCGATGTAAGTGGAAGAAGCGAAAGTGGTATGTAAGGATCGGAGCATGTGGAATTCCGTGATCTCTGCCTACCCCAATGGGAAAGAGGCGCGATTTATATGTATGTATAACTTTGAGTTGTTTATCGAATGTGTGTCATTGTGATCTCGATGATATGCGGTGTTCCAGCTGATACAGCTGTGCGACGGGCTGCTGGCGGCCGGCGCGCAGCTGGAGTGCGTGGCGGGGCTGGAGCCCGTCGCGCTGCGGGTGTTCGGTGAGGGGGGAGGGGGGGCAGCGGGAGGAGGCGGCCCGGGCCGCGCGCAGCTGCAGGAGCTGCAGGCGACGAGGGAAGTGATCTTCTATATGTTGCAGAAAACTATGCACCTGCCTCAGGTCTGTTGCTCACCGTACACTCATTCCTTTAACCCTGATTTAATTATATTCTTTGATGTACTCGTAGGTTTGCTGGACGACTAACCATAATTATAATTATCAGTTTATTTGAACGTAATAGTAATCGGCCTGGCTATCAATTGGTAGATACGAGTATAAAACTCCATGTAAAATTAAAATGAAATGAAATGATATTTATTTGTATAAATAAAAACACATAAGAAGACATTTTACATACAAACAAAAGTGTCACAAAAAGGGCCTCAACTCAGCATTATGCTGGCTGTTAACCAGCGCTGATCTTCCGTTGGGACCAATCGGTTACGTCACGGCACAAAATAATAAATTTGTATATCAATTATATCCTACTAACCGAATATAAATTAACTATAAGTACATACTGAAACCAGAAAAATAAATAAATATAAAATTTTAATCATAAAATAAAATAAATTGGCCAATTCCGGTCTAAATATTTCCAAGGAATATAACATAATATTATGATCATAAAATGCAATTTAGTAGATTTTCGTGGTGGGTGGTGGTGATCACGGTGAGTGCGGTGCGCAGGTGATGGAGGTGGTGGCGAGCGTGGTGACGCTGGCGCGGCAGCAGCGCGGCGGCGGGCGCTGGGCGGCGCTGGCGGCCGACACGCTGCTGGCGCTGCTGGCGGCGCGCGGCGCGGACTGCGGGGGGGGGCCGGCCGCGCTGGAGCGGCTGCTGGCCGCGCTGGGCCGCGACGTGCTGCTCGAGCAGGCGCGCGTCGAGCTGCTGCTGAAGATCCTGTTCAAGGCGCCGCCGGACCAGGTCATACAGCCCTATATCATGTCTCGAGATATTGTCTCCAGACATTGAGATATTGCCTATATCCCTCGCTCCCATTTGTGTGCGAAAATCGTATTGTCATCTGACATGGTGTATATAATGTTAAATTTTCAGGCGACGACCCCACGCAAACTGAAACTACGCTACCTCATAATCACATTGGTGTTGCTGCGCAAAGTTCTCGTCCTGATCCCGGAGAGCGAAATCCTCCTCTCGATCAACTACCTGAAGGCCACGTGCATCGCGCCGCAGTCTATATTCTTCAACGTGAGACCCGACACCGACCCGCTGAACGTGCAGAGCGTCAACGAGACCTGCGCCAACCTGGCCCCGGACGTCATACTGGTGCGGTTCCTGTTCAGGACTCTGACGTACGCGATACTGGAGCTGGACGACGTCGCGGGGGGCGAGCGGGGCGAGGACGAGGGGGGCGAGCGGGGCGAGGACGAGGGGGGCGAGCGGGGCGCGGGCGAGCGGGGCGACGAGCTGCTGTACTCGGTGTGCGTCGGCCTGGTGGTGCACGTGAAGCACATGCTGCATCTCGCGGGTGAGTGCGGTGGGGAGCGAACGTAGTAATAAAATAAACAACTTTTTTATATGCTTCCGTAGTCATAACATTTAATTTTATTATTTACTTCTCATTAAATGCTTATGAGATCGCTATCAGATAACATATTGTGGTAATCAATTTCTGAAAAGAATATTCCATTACTATCGGAATGGATCCATTAGACTTATATATTTGGTGAAAACGATATTGACAGAGTGGTTCAAGTATATAGTAGCGTTTTGTTTGACGTCCGACAGACGGGTGCGCGTTCCCGCTGAGCGCGAAGAGCGCGCAGAGCCTGCTGCAGCAGGAGCAGAGCGGGTTCAACACCGGCCTCTACAGCCCCGACGAGAACATCCCGCTCGACGCGCTCAGCCGGCGCTGCCTGCGCGCGCGCCCCGCGCTCACGCTGCACTGGTCGCACCTGCTCGTGAGGTAGGCCGCGCCGGGGCCCCGGCCGCCGCGCCCCGGGCCCCGGCTACAGCTCTCGCCCCGGCAGGGTGCGGTTCCTGGCGCACGGCTACTGGCGGCGGCTGACGGGCTACGCGCGCGAGCTGCCGCTGCGGCCGGACGCCGCGCCGCCGCGCGCCGACGCGCTGCAGCTGGGCGTGGCGCTGGCCTACTGCGAGCACTTCGTGAGTGTACAGCCTGCCCCGGTGTCTGAGTATAATACTCAAACTTTCAATTATTTAAATTTGCTTATCTTATTAATTTAATAAACAATCATACATCCTATACACGTATATTAGCAATCGCTACAATAATAATAATTAATTGAAGATTAAGAAATTGTTATTTTTTTTTAAAAAGCATGCAATATTCATTCAAATATGCTCAGTGACTCCTTTGAGTCCTGACGACCCAGTTGAAGGATTCCTGGACCTGTACATGTAGCCCGAGTTAGGAAGTGCCAGGTCTCGATGTGGAGGTGTGCAGGTGGAGAACGGTCTGGGCGAGGTGGTGCACCTGACGTGGCTGCTGGCCAACCGCGTGCGGCTGCTGCTGGCGCACGCCGCCGCGCCGCCGGTGCAGCGCCTGCTGGCCGCCGTGCAGCAGCTGCCCGGCGCCAGCGCGCTGCTGCTGCAGGCCGTGGCCGCGCGCTGCCAGGGCTGCCTGCAGGTGACGGACGTCATTAGTGTTCATCAACACCGCGCCGGCTAGACCGACGACACATCTCCCACGATGGGATCAGCCCTGACCTCCCGAGTGCTGGCAACTGTCGAATTTAATTATATTTAAGTGTTCTCATTTACGACTTCCCGGTGGTTTAAATAAAATGACGGTGGCCTATTTCAATATAGAATTTTAGACCCGTCAGCAAAATAAATGTTGAGGAACTACCAAATCAACTGATACTACTACTCTGCTGCTCTTTAGTGTTATTTCCAAAACTAATCTGAGAACTGTAAATTAACTCTTTATATATCTCTACTTTGATTGAAAATTAATGTTAAAATGAACATCAACAACCCCAAATTACAAACTACAAATTATGCAAGTTTTTTATTTCCAGGGTGAATTCGCTCTGAATACCTACAAAGTGCTATCTTTGTGCCACGAAAGTCAGTCCGGAGCGCTGGTGTTCTTCATCTGCCGCATCATCGGCAAGCTGGAGCCCTCTCTAGCCGGGAGGTGAATATAAGGAGACATATACACTATACAGTACTATGAGTGTACGATCCGGGGCTGAGCTCACTACAAATTATTGACACACCAAATGCAGCTGTATAATAATTCAAATATAACCTTTTTCAAGTTAACTTATACAAGCATTCTTGCATAGTTTTTTTTGTATTTTAAATTTACATCCTCTTCGGAATAGGTTTTTTTTTAAAAAGTATCTGTTAAAGAAAATTAACTGAATCTGTTTAGAAGTTTCGTCTCATGTACAGATTCGCGAGTCTGGCGGTGGAACGCTGTCGGAGCTTGAGCGCGGCGGACGGAGCAGACGGAGCGGGCGCGGCGCAGCTCGGCAAGGAGGACGTGCAGGTCGCGCTCGAGCTGCTGCAGCGCGACGGGGCGCATCGCCGGTACGCACGCGCCCGCACGCACCCGCACACACCCGCAAGCACCCGCACACATCGGCGGGTTGTGTGTGGTTGTGTGCAGTGACTCTGAAGTTTGGATAGCTGATTGAGAACGAATTTCGAGAGTGTTGCATAGTAGAGGGCGATGTCGTAACAATCATTTGAAAAAGCATTAGCTAATCGTGAAGGATAAATTTAGTATGAGTAGATGAGCGGTAGGATCGGGGACTCGAAATAAATCGGAGTATATGACACGCGTTAAAGTCCGTAGTGAGCACTATAGTTGCAAGCGGGGTCTGCCTGTAATTGGGTCTACATCTTTATATATAATGCTTAAATGTCTCGTGTTTTTACCAAATAATTTGTCCTAGGTGTAAACCTGTTGGCAGTCCTTTAAATAAATAAATAAATAGATGTGTTTAATTGATGTAATTATTTAAAAAAAAAAATTGTATCCCAGCCACGTGGAGCTGGTGTCGGAGCTGAACGCGCTGGCGGCCGCGCTGTTCGACCTGTCCCCGCTGGGGCCGGCCGGGGAGCGCGCCGTGCTGCCCCGCGCGGTGCTCTCCGCCCAGCTCGACCAGCAGTGGCTGCTGGTGCAGGCTAAGACTCGGTAACGATCAATTATGAACGTTTATCCTAAGGAAATATTCTAAATTCAACTGTTATTTTTTTAATTTAAGGTGCTGCCAGCATAACAATTCGATACCGAAGGTGCCCCGATATAAATATCTCGCTCAGTTCCTGTCAAAGTTCCCTCTCGAAGATCTCACTACCATCATGTCCTGTCCAGAGTTTGACAGGAAAATAATAGGCGCATGCTTTAAAATCGCCTGCGATTCATTCATGAGAGATTTTCTAGAAGTTTTGTCCGTGCATGAGTCGAGAGAGGCAGAGCGAGATATGATGAGGCGACAGAGAGAGATGAGCGGCGAGGAAGAGATGACGCCGTCCGTCGACAGTAACAAGCTCAACGTCGTCAACATCCACGTGTTCAAGAAGAGCGACAACAAAGAGTCTAAATCTCAATTTTTCATCCCTATGACTTCGATTGACAACGAAATTCAAGAGGATTTTGGAAATTTAAAGATTACAGACGAAGAATGCGAAATATCAGTGCCCGAACTGCCCAAACTGTATATCGCTAGCGTCTCCGCTTTGGACAAGATGTTGGCGGGCATGATGAAGCTGTTCCCGAAGCAGAGCCGGCCGCCCAGCCAGGCCGAGGGCGGGCTGAGCGAGCGGCAGCCCGGCGACCGCTGCTCCCGCCGCCGCCTGCAGGTGTTCCGCGACCGGCAGTTCCACCGGGAGTTCACGACGCTGCACGCCGTGCTCGCCGACTTCTTGCGCGCTCTGGACAGGATGACCGCCCTCGTCGACGAGGCTGACTGTGATTTGCTCGAGAAGTGTATAGAAAATATAATACCGAGTACGTTACAGCGTAACTTGGCCGTTTTCTGTGTGATTTCGCTGGAGTATTTATTGTTTTTGATAACTAACAAAGAAGCGGTCGAGGTCCCGGTGAACCCTGACGTGTCGTTCCGCGCCAGCGTGCCCGCGGACAGCGTGAGCGTGGAGCACGCGCTGGCGTCGACCGTGCGCAGCGTGGCCGCCGCGCTGGCCTGCGAGGAGGTGTGGGCCGAGCTGGACGCGGAGGGCAACGCCGGCCGGGCGCAGTCCGCCGTCTGCTGCTTGTACGCGGTCGTCGAGTACTTGGTTAAGGTACGTTATGACGATATTTTTGATGAGTAATCCTTTGAAAATTTAATTTAGTCCAATGAAGTAATTTTGGCCTTGATAAGTATCTATAATGCTATTTTTTTTTTTCAGGATAAAAAACCTCTCATATTAAAATCACACATTCAGAACTTAGACGATGGCCCGAAGGCAGACATAATTATAACCGGAGACAAATTGATTTCATTGATAGAGTATTGGGAGCAAAATTTCTACATCAAAAGGGATTCTGACATTTTGGGGGCGCGATACGAGAAGCCGATAGAAAAACTGCTCGTCAGCCTGGCGAGGTAAGTGTGGACAGTAAATTGAGGCCTTTCTCCCATTACGAAACACGTCGGATACTGTACTCAAATCGCATACTGAATACTTGTTGGCAACTCGACGTTTGCACATTACACTACTGAAAAATAATAAAATGTAGGTATCATTTGTTTTGTAATGAACGGACGTTATGTCGAGTGACTCCAGTGACGAAGAAGCGCTTGCAGTTTATCTGTTTTATAGAAACAGAAGAAGACGTCATCGTAAAGAAGAAATTACTGGATTGATTCCTACTTTGAGAAGAACATAAGTTGCAGAGCCTTTGTTTCAGCACGAGAACAACAACATGATAAAAAATTATCGAATGACTAAAGAAACTTATTTTTTCGGCCCAGCTCGGCGGCTCGCGCGCGACTGGTAGCGGGCGCGGACGATACCGGGAGTGCGGTGTGCGGGCACCGATACAATTGTACAGTTACCGGCACGAGTCGTGAGCACACTTTTCATTGGTCGATATGACGTTAACCACGCTGACGCTCCACGTGATTGGTTCGGCAGTTGATGCTCGTCGTCTATTGGGTCCGCGCGTATCATTCGACTGTCATACACTGGAGTGCAATTTTATTGACAAATTTTTAATTAGTGTATTTTTGTTACCGATTTGATTGAACCTTAAAAACAAAATAATATGCAGAGTAGAAAGAATTCGCTGTTAAATAGACAATCACGACTAATGATCTACTCAGTGTTATGTTACATGAAATAAATGGGTGTTACGAAAAACATGATGGACCTTTATATACAAACTGCAGGTGCGACTAATACAATTTAATAAATTAATTAATGTAATTTTCAATTACCGATTGAAATAATAAAGGTGCCAAATAATTTTGCCCGACAGTGTACTTACGCTGACTCAATCCCCACCACGGTTCATCTGTGCTCACGATTCCTGCCGCTATCTGTACGTGCGGTACTCCGCGGCGATTGGTCTCCGGGACTCGCAAGATACTAGAGTTGTCTGTTTTTAGTTGTATCGTAATGGGAGAAGGGCCTAAGAGAAAACTAGTCTCGAGGTTCCAAAAGGTTCACAGCAAGCGTGCCAAATTCCATCTGGGAAAGAACCACCGTTCGTAGGTGAAAAATCCGTGGATTAAAAAAAGAAAATTAATAATTGGTAATGTGCCGTTGACCTATTTTATTAATCGTCTGTGGCCGAGGTATCTGTCTGTATTTTGTACCGTCTGTCGCACCCCGCGCAGGCTGGAGGCGCTGAGCAACGTGGCGCTGGTGCCGCCGCTGGGCTGGGGGCAGGCGGCGGCGCGCGCGCGGGGCGGCGGGGGCGGGGGCGGGGGCGGGCTGCGGGCGGAGCTGCCGCTGCCGGCGCTGCAGGACGCGGACGTGCTGGAAGCCTTCCTGTTCAGGTTCTTTTTAGATTTCCATTGTTTAAAATATACATTTAATGATATTATGCTTCCACCTAGGACTTCAGACAGGGTCACGATTCTCAAATCTTAAGGTACGAGATTGGTAAAATTAAATTACAATGTGGCGACCGCATGTTTTGCCAGTAAAAATGTATATTTTATAATCATTTTTAATGCAGTACCGGAGTGTACTTAAAAAAAGTGTGGAAAAGGTTAGGTCTGAAACGGTAATGACAAGGTAACTGAGCCGAGTTTCTCTCGCAGGGTGAACCTGGTCGGGTGGTCGTCGAAGAAGCAGTTCGAGGAGGTGTGGGTGGGGCTGCTGGGTGCGCTGCAGGGCAACGGGCCGCACTGGGCCGTGCGCGGCGCCGCGCAGCTGCTGGCCGGCGCCGCGCACCGCCCCGTGCGGGGCCGCTCGAGCCCGCACGTGCCGCGCGCCTACCTGCCGCTCGGCGACGGGTGAGTGTCGCCGTGTGTCGCCACATGTACCCACCGGACTCGTTTCATTTAATCTTGAAATTGCTTTCTTTATTTAATTTTTTATCTTTATAATTAACAGGCAGAGGTTCAGATTTTCTTCATTACCTCTGTCGACAATGCGTAGAACTAATATACTCGTATGAATATTCATAAATTAAAATATATAAAATAAAACCATTTGTGTCAAGATAAATTCAATTTGTATAATAGCGAAATTGTATTGTAATAATAAAATCTGGTCGGTGTAGTAGGTGGGTAGTTGTTGAGTTATATTGCTCGCAGGATGCAGAGGCTGCGGAGCATCCTGGTGGGCTCGCCCGCGTACCGCCTGTTCGAGGACGTCAACCTGGAGCGCGAGCTGCGGTGCGGCGGCGGCCTGCAGTACGGACAGTTCAGCACCGACTACCTCAGGCTGGCCTCCGGTGAGCGCGTCGCCGTGAAAGTGCGAGTGAACAGTGAGCCGTCGACAGTCCATGTTAAGGATTGCGGGCGGTGCTTGATAAATAATATTTTGTAGAAATTAAATGATCAAAACTCACTATAGTATATTCACATTGTGTATCTATATGCTTACTTATAAATTCCCACAATGTCGCGCACGCGGGGCGACAGGGCTGACAGAGGACGCGCCGTACCGCGTGCGGCGGGAGGTGCGGCGGCGGCGGCGGCGCCGGCCCGTCGACCTGGACAGCTGCGTGCAGCTGCTGCTGGACGTGGCCGCCGACATGCTGGAGCCGCAGGTGGGTGGGGCGGGCCCGGCCGCGGGGCGCGCTGACGCGGCGCTCACACACGTCCCTGTGCAGGCGCCGACCGGGCTGGCGGCGCGCGTGGCGCTGCTGGGCGCGCTCAGCACGAGCAGCGCCGCGTTCGGGTCGGCGGGCGTGTGGCGCCGCGCCGCCGCGCTGCTGGGCGCGCTGCCCGCCGCGCACTGGCCGCACGCCGCCACGGCCGCGCTGCACGCGCTGGCCGCCTGCCTGCCCGTGCTGCCCGCGGGCGACGCGCTCGAGCTGGCGGCCGTGCACGACAAGCTGCTCAAGTCGCTGTCGTCGAGCTACGCGCCGCTGCGGCAGGCGGCGCTGCGCGGCTGGCTGCTGCAGCTGGCGCACGCGCCCGTGCAGCGCGACACGCTGGCCGTGCTGCGCCGGACGCTCACGCAGCAGCTCGCCGAGACTAGCAAGTGCGAAAGCATCATTATACTACCACAATTTCCACTGCCATATATATGCACTTCCACCGAGCAGGCTCAATGGATGTTCTGGAATTGCTCAGCTTCAGAACATTAGTCTGTGAGATGAGCTGTTGCTTTTTTTATATTGACAAAAATTTGCAATTTGCACTTTTCAGTTTTTTTTAATCTATGTATTAATGTAATACGGCTTATTTTTGAGTGGACTGCAGATTGCGAAACAAACCACACGTGTACCTTCTTCAATAGTTTATTGCAATTAAAATTTTAAAATAACAAACTCAATACTTATAGTATAATTTACGTAATCGTGTTAATCAAACAGTGTTTCGGTATCCGGTACCAATCCTGTCCAGTGATCAGACAGAAGGAAAACATTTTTACTAATTATACATTTGTCTCTCCGGCGGGATTCGATCTCGCTACGCTATTTCTGGTTAGTGACACAGCTCGAGCACAAATCGGCTACAGACTGCTGTAGATTCCTAATGAGTGCGCCCCAGCTCGGCCGCGTCCCGGCGGAGAGCGCGGCCGCAGTAGCCAGTAGCCAGTACCACCCCGCAGGGTCTCCGTGTACGAGCAGGGCCTGTGCTGGGCGGCGCTGCTGGAGCTGGCGCCGGCGCAGCCCGAGCTGGCCGCCACCGCCGCCGGCTTCCTGGCGGCGCGCCCGCACCACTACTGCGCAGACCTCGTCGCCAGGGTCAGTTCCTATTCAACTCATTTTTCTAACTGGACGCATACGGAGTGGAGTTATTCATGAATTTAAAAATCCGCATCTATTCTTTTCTACATCAGGGAATCATATCGATCCTGCGCCAGCAAGTGTTGCCGAAGGACCTCAAGAAGAGCATCGTAGTGAAGTTACTCGACAACATGAACAACTATTCGGAGGAACACGCCGTGCAAATCTTGTTGGTGCATCTGTTTTCGGGTAAAGCTGTTATTTTTTTCATACTTAAGGAATCTGCCCCCTACAGAAGCAATGAACGCCTGGTACGGAAAGATTCACGGCGCCCGCTAGTGCGTACATCTGCATCGGAGAAATATTATCGCCGGCGATTGCATTGACTCGTACTTTTCAAGACATAATATTATTTTTGCCCGACACGTTCCTAGCACGTATAGTGGGTACGGTATGATACGGTATAGCGGGCAGACTCCTAAAGTATGTGTTCAATAAGTTTTAATATTCAGTAATAAACAGATATCTATTGCAAACAGACGTTTTTATTTTTACTCCGAAGAACACAATATACTATCAACCTTATTGCGTTAACATATGGTCGCAATCTCGCCGGATCTGCCGCTAAGTGAGCTACATCGAAGGAACAAAAGGCTTCAAATTCCATCGCGATAAGAACGCGTTGAATATAATTTTTGCAACATTGTTGCAATATTAAGTTTAAAATATTGTGTTTAAATAAAACTGTACTGAAGAAGTTTTGAGTGAAGTTAAATAGTGATGAATTATGGCGAATTCAGAACAAATTATTAGTATTTTGGAAAATACAGCGGAATTATTGAGAAAAACACAAATAAATTTGAAAAAATGTCCAAAACAACGATTAACTAAAGGCTACTTACAATCGCGTATACAATGTGTTGAAGATTATTGGTCATCGTTCAAGAAAGCCCATTTAGATTTATTGAAAATTACTCCACGAGAACAAAAAGCAATTTTACCTTATTTTGTGAATGAAGAGTATTATTTACAAGAAGATTTATATTTATGCATACTGGGCGACCTGAAAGACATGTTATCAACGTTCGATGTCAAACTTCCGGAACAATACCATGATCGAACCCAAGACATCACCGTGGAAGGTGCTCAAAATCAATTACCGCAAGTTTGACTACCGCGAATAGAATTACCAACTTTTGCCGGTAATTACGAGGAATGGCCCACTTATAAGGATTTATTTATTTCACTGGTCCACGATAATTCATCACTTACAAACGTTCAGAGGTTGCATTATTTGAAGACAAGCGTAACAGGTGAAGCGGCGACTTTGCTTAAGCATATACAAGTAACCGATACAAACTATTTACAAGCGTGGGATACTCTAAAGTTAAGGTACGGAAATAAACGATTGATTGTAAATTCTCTACTTAAAAGACTTTTTTCGCAAAAGAAATGTACAACTCAAACCGCTACACAATTAAAAGGATTATTAGACACCACAAATGAAATATTAAGTAGTCTTCAAAACCTTAAAATATCAACGGACTCTTGGGATCCAATAGTTATATTTCTGGTCGTACAGAAGCTGGACTCGGAGTCTCACAAGGAGTGGGAACAATATGCTTACGCTCAACATGCAGAAGAGTTGTCAAAGTGGTTCGATTTAAAAAAGTTTTTGGAATCAAAGTTTCGTACCTTAGAACTAGTCACACCGCCGACCGCAAGACCTATTAGAGATCGTGTTTTCCATGTGTCTACATCATCAGAGAAGATCTGTATCATGTGTAAAGAAAATCACACCTTATGTCGATGTAAACTATTTTCTAAAAATGCAAGTTTCTGAACGCAGTCAGTACGTTCAAAATAATAAACTCTGTTTTAATTGTTTGGCCCCAGGGCATTCGGCATTTAAATGTCGTGTTCCTATGTCTTGTCGCATATGTAAAAGACGTCATCATTCCCTACTACATCAATCAACTAATGGAAATGCGTCGGCATCACCGGAAACCATGCAACCGACGACATCAACACAGGTTGATGTAGAAGAGAAGACTGTACTTACTTCAATGGCATCTTTACATAGTAAGGAACAAAACATTAGTCTATTGGCAACCGCAGTAGTGATAGTAAAGGGTGATCATGGACACACTACTGTGCTTAAGGCGCTGATAGATTCAGGGTCGCAAACATGTTTTATTACTCAAAAGGCAGCTCAAGCTCTAAAATTACAGTTCAAGCCGGTCAATTTAATTGTCACTGGAATGGAGTCAATGAAGGTACAAGTCAAGCAAGAGGTTCAGGTTCGAGTATTGTCACGCTGGGAACCTGAGTTTGAGTTACCTATACACGCCTACGTGATGTCTCGACACTTGTCAACAAACATACCTTCTAAGCATAAACTGGGACATGAGCTTTGTCATTTCAACAATCTCAATCTAGCTGATCCAAAATATTATGAATCTGGAACCATGGACATGCTATTGGGTGTACAAGAATACACAAAAATACTACAACAAGGGCTGATCAAGGGTCCCTCAGGTACAATATGTGCTCAGAAAACCAACCTGGGATGGATCGTAATGGGAGGAATTAACATGAAAGTTAATAAACGTGAA
Source organism: Anthocharis cardamines (assembly GCA_905404175.1). Taxonomy (NCBI): domain Eukaryota; kingdom Metazoa; phylum Arthropoda; class Insecta; order Lepidoptera; family Pieridae; genus Anthocharis; species Anthocharis cardamines. Next base: position 156,885 of record FR989972.1, on the reverse strand, counting down.
AAGTCCTTAATGGTTATGAATATGATCAATGAAATAGATATAAATGATTTGCTTAAGACTATATGGGAAATAGATACAGACACAAAAAGAAATTTAACTAAAGAAGAACAGATGTGTGAAGATATTTATGTGAAATCACATTCTAGGAACAAGGAAGGAAGATACATAGTTAAATTACCTTTTAAGACAGAGAAACCAGTGTCACCAGAAGGAAATACAAGAGATACAGCAATTAAAAGACTAATACAATTAGAAAGAAGATTGAATAAAAATCCAGAATTGAAGCAAGAATATATTAAAGTAATAGATGAATACAAATATTTAAATCATATTGAAGAAGTACCTGTAAAAGAAAAAAAATAATAAATCAGTTTACTTACCTCATCACGCCGTTGTGCGTCAAGACAAAGAGACCACGAAGACACGAGTAGTTTTCGACGCTTCCTGTAAAGGTTCTAATGGTGTTTCACTAAATGACGAACTTTTATCTGGACCAGTACTGCAAGAAGATCTTAGAAGTTTGATAATGAGATGGCGTATCCATGCAATTTGCTTTGTATCAGACATTCAAAAGATGTATAGAATGGTACAGGTAGATGAAAAAGATGTTGACTACCAAAGAATTGTATGGAGAAATGACCCATCTGACGAAATACGGGATTACAGACTTTTAACTGTGACATTCGGGACAGCATCAGCACCGTATCTCGCGGTAAGGACTCTCAAGCAGCTAGCTGTCGATGAAGGTGACAAATTCCCTGAAGCCGCCAGAATATTAAGCGAAGACTTCTACATTGATGATTGCATGTCTGGTAGTGATAGTGTTACAAAGGCTATTCAAATAAGTAAAGACTTGAAGGAATTATTACAAAAGGGTGGTTTCGAATTAAAGAAGTGGTCATCTAATAATGTTGAATTTATGCAAAGTTTAGAACCAACAGACAGATCTACTAAAGCACATCTAGATTTAAAAGTGGATGGTATTGTCAAAGCATTAGGTGTACAATGGAACTTAGGAGCTGACCAATTTGAATACAATTTATCTTTAAAACCAATAAGTGACGATGATATCATAACAAAACGTAACATCTTGTCAGACATACAAAAACTATTTGACCCATTAGGATGGATTGCACCTTGCATTGTGTTAGCGAAAATTCTAATACAAAAATTGTGGCTAGAAAAGGCTCACTGGGATGAAGATCTCAACATTTTTCTGAAGGAAGAATGGTTGAAGATACGTAAAGATCTTAAGAATGTAAATGACATTCGCCTTGACCGATGGTTGGGAATATCTAGCATAAACCTAGATAGTATCCAGATCCATGGATTTTGTGATGCATCGACATTAGCCTACGCAGCAGTAGTGTACTGTCGTGTAAAGAACCAAGATGGTTCTTTTAAAACAACTCTTATTGCAGCAAGAACAAGAGTAGCTCCGCTCAAAACGATATCTTTGCCGAGGCTTGAACTTTGTGGTGCTTTACTACTGTCAAGATTATTAAAGCAAGTATCACAAGCAATGCGGATACCAGCCTCAAAGATTTTTGCTTGGACTGATTCGTCTATTGTTATTGCGTGGTTGTTTGGAGAGCCTACAAGATGGAAACCTTTTGTCGCAAATCGTGTGGTAGAGATAATATCCACTGTGAATCAAAACCAATGGTATCATGTACAGTCGCAAGACAATCCCGCTGATATTGCATCACGAGGAATGTTTGTTGTAGATCTCAAGAAAAGTGACCTATGGTGGAATGGACCATCATGGTTATTCAATGGAGATTTAAATTTAACAAGACCAAATTTGGTATCCACTGATTTAGAAAAGAAGAAAGAGACAGTTAAGACATTCGCAATGACAGACATTGACAAGAATAATAAATTTACAGAAAGATTCCAAGAATTTAATTCATTAAAAGAGTTAATAAGAACAATAGCATACTGTAAGAAATTTCTAAAATTTAAGAAAAACAAAGAAGATATAACAATAAAAACGGAAGATATGGAAGAAGCGTTAGAAATATGCATAAAATTAGTACAAAATGAAGAGTTTGAAGAAGAATTTGAGTCATTAAATAAAAAGAAACACATTAAAAATAATAGTAAATTAAAATCACTTGGTCCATATTTAGACGAAAAAGGAATACTGAGGGTGGGCGGAAGATTAAGGAAATCAAAGTTAGAAGATAATACAAAACATCCTATAATAATTGGCAAAAATAATACGCTTATCTCGCTTATTATAAGTGAAGCTCATATCAAGACCTTACATGGAGGAATTCAATTAATGTTATGCCACTTACGATCTAAATATTGGATTTTAAGAGCTAAGGATATGGTTAAGAAACATATACACCGATGTTTAATATGTGCCAAAGAGAACGCAAAGGCAAGAACACAAATAATGGGTGATCTACCAACTGTTCGAGTTACACCCGCACGACCATTTTTGAACTCTGGAGTGGATTTTGCTGGCCCATTCCAAATCTTGATGAACAAAGGAAGAGGTGCTAAAACCAACAAGGCCTATGTTGCAATCTTTGTATGCATGTCCACTAAAGCGGTTCACCTAGAATTAGTTGGTGATTTGACATCACAAGCATTCATAGGAGCATACAAAAGATTTTGTGCTAGAAGAGGCAAGTGTGCACATCTTTGGAGTGATCAAGGTAGAAACTTCATAGGAGCCAATAAAGAACTTTCTGAGGCTTGGAAGGAAGCAAAATTACAATTTCACGGTCAAATTTCTGATACATTAGCTAATGACGGCACTCAATGGCACTTTATTCCAGCCTACTCACCAAATTTTGGAGGCCTATGGGAGGCTGGCGTAAAGTCGATGAAATATCATTTGAGAAGAATCCTTAATAACCATGTTACATTTGAAGAAATGACAACAGTGTTATGTGAAATTGAAGCATGCCTCCATTCACGACCACTGTGCCCTATAAGCCAATCAGATGACAACCTTAATCCACTTACACGACATTTTTTAATTGGAGAAGCTCCAATTACAGTACCTCATCCAAACTTAAGAGATGTTAAAGTTACAAATTTGACTCGTTGGCAATATGGTCAAAAATTATTAAATGATTTTTGGTGTAGATGGCAAGTTGAATACTTGACCAGTCTTCAACAGCGACCAAAGTGGTTAAGAAAGAAAGAAGAATTTAAAATAGGAGATATTGTTCTAATTAAGGAATTAAATTTGCCACCTGGTAAATGGGCTCTTGGTCGCATCACAGATAAACATCCAGGGCCAGATGGAATTACCAGAGTCTATAGTGTAAAAAGCGGTGATTCTATAATCAAACGATGTGTGTCTAAATTATGTTACCTGCCCATAGATATAAACTAAATTTAATAATTTGTTATGTTTTGCACCCACTTTTACATGTGTAATTTCGAAAGGACTCATATAGTCCTTTGGTGGGCGGTTATGTTCAATAAGTTTTAATATTCAGTAATAAACAGATATCTATTGCAAACAGACGTTTTTATTTTTACTCCGAAGAACACAATATACTATCAACCTTATTGCGTTAACAGTATGAATTTTATAAAAATAAATACATCAACCCTAAAAACAGTATTGTATGCGCCGCCTTGTTAAAACGTTGCAATGTTGCAGCGGACAACAAGCTCGTTTCCCCGAAGCAGCGCTGCGACGTCTCCGACATGGACCCGGACGTGCTCATGAGCACCATGGAGCGCATCACGCTGCTCTACAAGACGCTGCGCTGCGCCACGCTGCGCACCTCGCAGCGCTGCGTGGCCACTGCGCTGCGCTACTTCCTGCGCGAGACCCTGCCGCCCGCCGCCACGCTCAGCCGCGCCGTCATCGAGTTCCTGGAGAGCTGCCGCGAGAGCGAGACGGCGGCCGCGGGCGTGCTGGGCGAGCGGGACAGGTGCGGCGAGGCGGCCGTCCTGAACTGCGAGGTCGTGTTCGAGGTGAGTGCGGGAGCGAGCGGGACGGCGGCCGCGGGCGTGCTGGGCGAGCGGGACAGGTGCGGCGAGGCGGCCGTCCTGAACTGCGAGGTCGTGTTCGAGGTGAGTGCGGGAGCGAGCGGGACGGCGGCCGCGGGCGTGCTGGGCGAGCGGGACAGGTGCGGCGAGGCGGCCGTCCTGAACTGCGAGGTCGTGTTCGAGGTGAGTGCGGGAGCGAGCGGGACGGCGGCCGCGGGCGTGCTGGGCGAGCGGGACAGGTGCGGCGAGGCGGCCGTCCTGAACTGCGAGCTCGTGTTCGAGATGAGTGCGGGAGCGAGCGGGACGGCGGCCGCGGGCGTGCTGGGCGAGCGGGACAGGTGCGGCGAGGCGGCCGTCCTGAACTGCGAGCTCGTGTTCGAGGTGAGTGCGGGAGCGAGCGGGACGGCGGCCGCGGGCGTGCTGGGCGAGCGGGACAGGTGCGGCGAGGCGGCCGTCCTGAACTGCGAGGTCGTGTTCGAGGTGAGTGCGGGAGCGAGCGGGACGGCGGCCGCGGGCGTGCTGGGCGAGCGGGACAGGTGCGACGAGGCGGCCGTCCTGAACTGCGAGGTCGTGTTCGAGGTGAGTGCGGGAGCGAGCGGGACGGCGGCCGCGGGCGTGCTGGGCGAGCGGGACAGGTGCGGCGAGGCGGCCGTCCTGAACTGCGAGGTCGTGTTCGAGGTGAGTGCGGGAGCGAGCGGGACGGCGGCCGCGGGCGTGCTGGGCGAGCGGGACAGGTGCGGCGAGGCGGCCGTCCTGAACTGCGAGGTCGTGTTCGAGGTGAGTGCGGGGAGCGTGATTATGACATTCACATACTTCGATAATGAGAATCTTTCCTTATGAGGGCAGGCTCTACGGCTGGCGTCTGTGCAGGTGTTCGAGGCGGCGGTGAGGCAACAGCAGCTGCCGGTGCTGAGCGGCTGGCTGTGCGAGGCGCTGCAGCAGCTGCTCTGCGGCAGGGTGTCGGCGCGGCTGCTGCCCCGCGCGCTGCTGCCGCTGCTGGCGGCCGCGTCGCCCGCCCCGCTGCGCGCGCTGCAGCCGCTGGCGCTGCTGGCGCTGCACGCGGCGCTGCTGCAGCCGGCCGCCCCGCCGTTCGCCGAGCGGCGGCTGCTGTGCCTGCTGGCGACGCGCTCGCACTTCACGGAGCAGCAGCGGGCGCGGCTGAGGGAGCTGTGCGAGGAGCACGAGCACCTGGACGAGTTGAAACAGTGCTTGCTCGAGTTGAGTGCGGCCTCCAGCTAGTGACGCGCTAACGTTAGGGACTTTGCTATAGTGTAAGGGTCTGAAGCGAAAACCAGTAAGCATCAGCTGCTGCAGGCGGAGACAGAGCGAGACGCAGCTCTTTCGTGCCTCGCTGGACGCAGACACGTCGTCTAATTATATAGTCGAGGCAAGAGCTACTTACGTTGTAAGTATGGTAACTATAGTCAGAACGTGAACAATTTCATTTGCTTTCATTTTATTGAGGTGATTGATTAAAAATGTCTTATATTTTACATTAGGGTGCATAATACACTCAAGCAGAGTTGTAGATATCTACCCGGTAAGTACACGGGTAGTTACGCTACAAACAATCTAGTAATCTGCTTGTTGACGACGACCGGCTCTGAATGCCGAGAAAGAGGATAGACCGACGGACAAACAGACAGACAGACGGACGGACAGACAAACAAACATACGGCGACGTCACATTGCTAATAATAGTGTTATTTCATATTATGTCGGCATCAGTGCCCGTGCGGGCGGCGCGGGCGGCGCACGTTACTCCCGTCCTATTGTATTTCTTGTAGCTGTATATTTGCTAAATTATGGATTATTTATTTCTAGCGTACAGTTATTTATTTTAGTTTTTAAAAACACACGCGCATTCAATATAAGTGAAATAAGAATACAGTGACTGACTGCTATAAACTTAAACTTACCCCTAAAACTTGTTTTAAGAGCTCTGATATTCCGAGACTCTTGCATTCAGCTCCGCGATGGTGGACCACACTACTTTCTAACATTGGCTGTGATAAAATATTAAATTTCAAATTAAAATGGTATATAATATTAATGTATTTCTCGTAAATCGTAATCAAATAAACAGGGATAGTGTAATTTTGTTTATTAATTCTCACAGAACTGACTATTCAAATAAATCGTTGAAAATACATACATTACCGGAGTTCTAATATAGATCTCGTAACTCTCGTTTAAACCTGATATAAAGTCGATATATATCGAAACAATGACGATAGAACGTGACCAGCCTTAATAACTTATATATAGTATCTATTTAAGACGATCTAATGGTCGTCTGTTTTTTTTTTAATTTTTTAACTACAAAATATTCTTCTGCTTTGGAAAAACATTTAAATCACCCCTACATTAAATTAAGTACCTTTAATTGCTTTTATAAGAATCGTTCACCAATAACTCATGTGTTCACGTCAAACTAAATTATTAGCGTAGCGTATAGAATGTAACGTGTTACTCGTACATATATCGACGTAGCAGAGTCGGGACTCGGGACTCGTGCCGCCGCGACCTGTAGATATATAGTTAGAATAGATAACGTAGACAGTTCACTTCGATACTGAGAAAACTGTCATAAGATGATGCTTTTATGATTTTGATTTGTTTTTAATAAGTTATAACATTCCTTTAGTTTATATTAAACAGAGTTACATCAAAACGTTCGCAAAAGCAGTTGCGTGAGTCAAATATTAGTAATTGTACTAAGTAACATTAATTCTAACTATGTTTTCAATTTCGGTTTTATTATACACTTTCAAGCAGTGGCGGCGTAAGACCTAAATGTTATGTGGGCAAGATTCATTTTGCAAGGCCCTCTGCCAGGATAAAAAAGTAAGTGACCGAAAAATAATCAAAAAAACTTTAAAAAAAAAATCGGGTAGTTCCATTCGTGATTTTGAGTTCTCAATTTTTATATAAATTGTCTTTAACATATTTACAAAATACATTTTGTTTTATAAAAATCGGTCCAGTAGATCCTGAGAAAAAAAATCTTCTCCAAAAGTACTATTTGTATGTTTATCTTTGTACCTAGAACAGCTACAGGGTTGAAATTTGGGGTGAGCTTGTAACCCATCAGGTGCAACTTTTGACCAAAATTTGGAACGAATACGCGCGGGGGCCGCTCACCCCTTCTTACCCGGCTATGGCCTTTGCGGGGCGCGAAGCCCCCTGGTTCGCGAGACCGTAGGCGGTGGCCCACGTCGCCCATGCCTCACGCCGCCACTGCTTTCAAGGTTCAGTATTAGGGTAATTTTATCAATGCGAGTGTCATACTAATATTATCTTTCATAATACAACGAATAACTCACAATGAACTTGAATATTGAACAGCGCTTGAGTTCTGGAAGGTTCTATTCAACTTGCGTTAGTTCATTTTTGTATTGACCAAAGTTTTGTACCCGGGCTCCGGGAGTAAGTATTTGTAGGATAACTTATTTGTGTTTAGAAATTAATTATTTTCTCATGTCCCGTGTTATATGTTAGATCACGCCAAACTTTTAGTACGCTCTGAGTTGCTGCGCGCAAGGTTTACAGTCAGGCACATAAAATTTAAGTCTATTTAATATTATTTTTATCGCGTTAGTGATATACTCAGTGATATGACATTCATTTCTCACTCATAAATTATATACAAATAATAAATAACACCTATATGTTGCTACTGCGACGCGACTCGTGCCACGTTCAGAGCGTACTAGAGGTTTGGCGCGATCTATATCTATAATTGTTGTCTCGTACCATTATTTTAGCCAAGTAGCTATTTATACTGAAGTCTCTGACATAAATATTTATGTATTAGTTGTTATGAACTACTGCAAATATACATTACGATCTCCGGATCGAGGTTCAAAAGAAATTGTATTTTTTATAGTCAAATCTCACTCGCAAAATATGTAATTAGTAAAAATAAGTGTAAACGTATTTTGTAAAAGCACTGTGTGATTCTAAGATATATTTTATACAATTCATTTTAATTATATTTTAAAAGCTTCCGCAATAAATAATTTAATATACTTTTGTGTTTTATTTACTCCAGGAACCGTAATCATTAGTAACCCTACACCTCTACAAACCTTTCAATAAAAATTGAAGAAAGAGTTTGACCTATTTTGCGATCGTTGGATATTCTGCCTTAAAACAATAGATGGGCACCATAGGCACTTATTGGTCAGTGTGCGCGGCAGGGAATGGTAGAGCGTGTAAGTATCAATAAGACTTGACAGGCTCGTTGGCGCGTTCGGTAGAACACCTGTCGTGCGCATCGATGGGTCATGGGTTCGAATCCCACCGGGACGACATGTTTATAATGTTCTGTAAGCATGTTTTCCCCACGTCTGGTAACTTCGGGCATTGATCGGGTGGGAGGAATATCGAAATTCCGACCGGATAACGAACCACGGATTCATAGATGGAAAAACCGTGAAGTGCACATTGGGCGTTTCGTTTTCAGTTTCCGAATGCTTGAAGTAAAAAGTAGGTCGACAGCGCATCATTGACTGATGTTCTGTGGCTGAGGTATCACCTACCATCAAGTGAATCTCTTGCTCGTCTGTCGATATCTAAAAAAAAACTAATAATAATAATATATCATTTATTTCGGATTCATCCTAAGCTATAGTGATAATATGTTTAATAGGTACTGTTTATAAACTGTTTTGATTGCCAGTAGACTAATTGTAAACCACGAACACATCTCTAAATAATATAAAAGTAAATCGCTGTACGATCAGTTCTTATTAACTTCTTATATATCAATCTTATCCTATATCAGTATAGTTTAATTCGATATATCCATATGTATAATTATGTAATAGGGTCAAAAGCAATGAGAGAAAACGAGAAAAATTATGTATCAAAATTAGCGTGTATTAAAATGTGATATGACGTTTCAGTTTTTATTATGAAATAGATTAGCAGTCGAGATGAGTCAATAAGCGGCATACAATAATGGCGACTAATCGTACATTTTATTTGTTAGTTATCGCGTAATTATCAGATAATGACCACTGGCGATATATGTAGGGTATAGCAGTCAGATAGTGAGCATGGCGGAGACTCGGCGTGGCTACATATTTGGTGCTTTCCTCTCTGGAATTTTGTGCGTGTTGTTGATCATTGTGGCCATCGCCAGCGAGGGATGGGTGAGTACTGAGTGGGTGCAGCGCGGGGTGCGGGGCGCGGAGGGAGCTTACTCGATTGTCTCCTTATCATAAAAAATCGTAATCCTTTTCTTAACCTCATTAAAGATTCTCAACTTGTCACTTTACGCTCTTTTTCGAGTACTTAAGTTAATAGTAAAATATTTGACCATCCTTTTTTCCATCGAACCCACGAAACTGAAATTCGATGCGCAAATGAAACTAATTGGTTCTTATCATTCTAAAGAGCAAGTGATTGAGTGATTGCTTTGGTTCAAGACATAAAAGTCTAAATAAGTTCAGAAATCATAAAATGATTCATTATGAGTGTTAAATATACGCTTGAACTAAGAAGCAAGAACGCGGACCGCAAATGTTGTATCTACTATCTAAACTTGATCAACGCTTTTATCTCTTTATTATTTTTGATAATATAATTTATTGCAAGCCTCTCGTAACCTTCTTGCATTTTCACCGTTGTGCAAATATTTACATAGTTTCTTTTTGTCTCGGTATTGCCTTACTAGAGAATGTTACTCAGTAAAGTAAACAATAATAACAGTGTTAATGTAATAACTAAAACACTCATTACGTACGTACACAACGTTATTTACTTTTTTTATAATATCTATTATTCATTATTGAAATGTAATTCTTTAAAGTTTTGTGGTCTCAAATGACACCTATACTAATTACTAAGGATATATTGACCACAGTCATTTTATCTGCATTAAAATAAATAGAAAAGGAAAAGGTAAATTAAAAAACGAAAGTGAAATAAAAACACCATTAAACTCAGGAGAAAATAAGACAAACTTGATCGTATAACCCTAAAAAATAATGAAGTCACGAACTCACTTTAAATTTGTACAGAAAATAACGTGGGGTGAGAAACGTGATTGGATTACCTCAATCCCTTCGTACTTATTGTGAATATTAGATCAGTAATATTTTCGTTATTATAGGACTCGTGAAAGAGCCTATAACAAAGTGGTGTTATCAATACCCTATGTAACGAGATACGAGACGCAGGCGGTGGTGCGGCTGTCGGTATTCATATGTTGGGGCGCCCGCTTCGGTCACGTACTTTCTTATATAAAAACATTATTCCCGAGCCAACTAAAATGTTATATTAGAATTCTTTTTTGAAATATTAGACGAAGAAGTTAAACTATATTCACTCTTCTTAACTGATGCTCAATCTATACTAATATTATAAAGAGGAAAGATTTGTATTTTTGAATTTATTTATGTTATGAATAAACTCAAAACCTACTGGACCGATTTTAAAAATTCTTTCACCAATAGAAAGGTACATTATTAGCGAGTAACATAGGCTAATCTAAATTGCATCTATGACACATTACAATAAACTAACATTTACCGCATTATAAGTTATAACGCGATTTATTAATTATATTTATTATCCCTACGTTTCGCATGTTTTTCAGCAAGCACGAAGCACGAAGGTGACATCTGTCTGACTTTGTACATAATTATATTATGGCAATTAAAATAAACATATATTTAAATTTCACTTGAAAAAAGTTATATTTTAATTTGATACTAAATATATATCCAGTGGCGTAGCATAGCATACGTACTTGTAACTAGGTGCAGTGCGGGCCGCCCTTTATTTTTGCAATCGATTATAAAAAATTGGGGCATGGTAAAAAGGGTACTCTTATTCATTGACATAGTATATTGTTGATCGAAGCTCTTATTGAATAACACTAAGCGTGAGCGAAACTTTGTAATAACGGTGAAGTACTAACAAGAACAAAAATGAAAAAAAAAACTTTGAAGGCATTAAATTTGTTTAACGTTCCTGTGAAACAGCGTCCTTACTCGTTCTGCCTCAATCACTTTGTAGAACCAGCTGTTGCCGGAGGTTTTTCTAGATCGATACGAATTGGAAAATATCAGAAAACGATGTTATTGTTTCTTTAATGTCAGATATCTATGGGCGACGGTAATCCCCATATTATCTCTCTCTCGCTCAAGCAGTGAGGCGGCCGTGTTGCAGGTAGTGTCGAGCGCGACGACGAGCGAGCAGCACCGCGACAGCAGCGTGCGCTACGGCCTGTGGGGCGGCGAGCTGGTGCTGCGGCTGCTCGTCACGCCCTCGCAGAACCAGCTCTACAGTGAGTACCGCCATACGCCATACGGTGGGGCTGGTACCACTAGTACGGTGTGATCTAATAAATAAGACCGGAGACAAATATCACCTTACCGCTCTTCCATTGGTAAGATACGATCGTAACATGTCGAGAAGAGTGAAGACCGTAGGAATTCTCTGACTTACATTTTATAAGTCATTTTATGATATAATTAATATTTATAAAATATAGTCATATTATAAAGTATGTCAGAAGATTTTGCGACATAAATATACTCAACTAATAAAGTTAGTTTGACCATTCTTACCGCAAGATGGTGCAGCTGGGTAGCGTTACGGACGTGTTGTGGCGGATTTTAGAGCTATTTATTATTACATTATAGCTTAGGGCTTAGACTATGTATTATATAAATAGTGAACAATGACAATTTCTAAAAACTTACATCAGCCGGCCACAACATTGTCGCGGTTGTCATGCTAGACAACCGCGACAATGTTGTCGACCGTTTTCTCGTATTTAATCGATTATATCTTTATTTCTTCCGGGTCTAACATGACAAATACACTTAAATCTCGACTTTTAATATATATTTTTCGTTCAAGATATCTTTTCTATCAAAATTGTCGATGTCGAGATATAATATATCGAGATATCTTACACCTTAGTTTGTCTTCTCTCGTCCGCGAGATATCTCGTGGCGGTCATGCTAGGCCGGCTGGTCTCTCACAAAGTTAGGTTCTACTGTTTATTGAAGCTATGTTTAGTTTTAAGGTAACCTTTGTGAAGATAAATTTAATATCTTTATTAATATTAATATTTACTAAATACATATTCGTTTCCAGTGACATGTGTATCGGAAGTGAACGCGTGTGCCGTCAGCTGCAAGACGGAGGCGCTGGCGCGTGAGCAAGAAGTGAGTAGCGGCCGATTTAATTGAGAATAAACTCTTTTATTGGTGTGATAAAGTCGCTAATGCTTAGATTTAATTCAGATGTTTCAGGGAGAGTTTGAATTTATTCTAAAAAACAAATGCTCATTTGAATATCTTAAGTATTTAATGTTAAGTAAGACTTCGGCTACATTATTTGAATCCTTTGTGTGTTCTTAGTGGACCTGTCAGAGTCTATATGATGTTCCTAAAGGCAGTTAATCAAATACTATCTTAACCCGTCAATCTAATCAGTACCTAACCCCGTCAGGTTCGCGCGCTGTCTGCGGGCCACCGCCCCAACCAGGCCTGCGTGTCCGTCACCTCCGTCGACACCAGCGACCCACGTACGTACGGCTCACGTCACACTATCTCACTGATCATAACTTGTAAAACCGTAACTTACCGTTACTATTATAGAAATCATATCACACCACAGCACTCAGTATACTATTATCCTGGTCACAGTTTATAATAATAAATTATTATACCTATAGGAAATAGGGCAAATATTTTCTCTTAATAATTCTTGGGGTGGCTAGGAGACTGCTATTGTATATATTTAACCCAAGAACAGCGCTATTTTAAAGGAAATGGTGTGCGGATAACGATGTGTATAACAACGAATGCTACCTTCGATAACGTCAAGCTCATGAAATGTAAGTGATACATCTTTCTATTGCAGTCGAACGACCCCCGGTGATAGCGTACAGCGTGTACGTCAGTCTCGTCACGCTGCTCTTCTTCCAGCTCACGCTCGCGACCGTCGCCGCGGGGCTGGCCATACTCAACGCCACCAAGAACCCCACAGAGCCTATATTCGGCCTGCCAGGTGCATAGCACACTTTAATAACTTGTGAACACTTATAGTCCATCGATCAATAAATATATTGACAGGAATTTCTACTTAGTGATTCTTGGAGATTTCTTGAAGTGTGCAGATTGTATTTAATATTTATATGGGAAATTATCTCACTCTTTCCACGAGGAATCCACTGTCAAGTAATACTAACTCGTACGACTTACATTTAAATAAAATATTTTATACCGGATTATAACTCGATTTACTCGTATTATTTATCCCGACGTCCCGAGTGCTTATCAGTAAACGTCAAATTGCGTCAATGGCGTTAGTATGGCAACTTTGTGAACAATCAAATCAGACAGCTGTCACCCACCCACCAAAGAGTATATTAATATACAGGGAACACCCACGGTTGCTGGGAACGTCGGGATAAATAATATAAATAATAAAGTATTTGACTATATTCTTTCTCTCCCTTTGATTCCTGTATCTATCACATAAAACCTAAAACGGAATTGTATAGCAGTCGCTTATGCTCCTCGTACTATAACGATGCACCAAGGTTGCCTGTGGGCGAACGTGGCGACGGCGGTGCTGGGGGTGACGTTCATGCTGTTCTTCGGGGTGTACTGGGCGGCGTCCGGCTGGCGGCAGCACCTCGCCTTCTCCTACACCGCGCTCGGCCTGCTGCGCCCCACTCCGGCACTCGGCTTCTCTTACTGGTAGCTGTTTGACATAACCATAACATATCTTGTCATATAGGTAGAGTGGAGTGGATACTTTCTACAGTGCAAAATTAACAGGATAGCACCGTGTACTTTTTTATGTTAGATATCGACAGACGAGCATGAGGTTCACTTTTGATGGTACGTGATACCTCAGCCACAGAACATCAGTCAATGATGCGCTGTCGACCTACTTTTTACTTCGAGCATTCGGAAATCCATAGACTGAAATCGAAACGCGCAATATGCATTTCACGGTTTTTCCATCTATGATTTATACTATGATTATAGTTAAAATCTGATTTAAAACATTCAGAATACTTCTTCAGAAATCTTCGCGATTTCAGTAGTGGAGTCTTACCTAATCCCACTATTGTCTAAATTTAACGTTATGTTAGCTGATAGCTATTGAAGCTAGTGGGCCCTGTATAATGTTGTACCGCAGGCTCCTGCTGGGCGCGAACCTCTGCTCGCTGGGCAGCGCGGGGCTGCTGGCGGCGCGCGGCTACCTGCTGGAGCGCGACCCGCCGCCGCCCACCATCAAGCTGGAGAACCACTCCGACGGCACCATCTTCCTCTACTGACGGGGCGCCACCGACACCGACACCAAGTCTGACTGACGTTCTGCGGCACGACCTACACTCTACAGCGAGCCAGCGGCACTCACAGTTGTGAGCACACTTTTTATTGGTCGATATGACGTTAACCACGCTGACGTGGAGCGTGATTAGTTCGACAGTCGATGCTCGTCGTCTATTGTGTTCGCGTGCGCGTATCATTCGACTATCGTACACTTGAGTGCAATTTTAGTGACAACTTTTTAACCAGTGTGTTTTTGTTGTTTTTGTTACCGATTTGATTGAACCTTTTAAAATAAAATATGCAGAACAGAAAGAATTCTATGTTAAATAGACAATCCCGACAAATGATCTACTCAGTGTTATGTTACATGAAATAAATAGGTATTACGAAAAACATGATGGACCTGTATAAACAAACTGCAGGTGCGACTAATACAATTTAATCAATTAATAAATGTAATTTTTAATTACTGATTGAAGTAATAAGTGCCAAATAATTTTGCCCGTAAGTGTACTTACGCTGACTCAATCCCCACCACGGTTCATCTGTGCTCACGACTCGTGCCGCTATCTGTACGTCAATATTGCACGGAGTACTTCTGTTACGGCCGTGAGTGCTTCATTAAGCTTCTTCACAACTTCACATTCGTCTTCAGCAGCGTGAGAAGAAGAGCATGGGTCGCCACACTCACACTACCCGCTTCTATCTTAACTCTTTTGTTTACTGTACGCTGTTGAAGTCAAATTAATGTGAGCCTCAGAAAAAATTGTTAGACGTAGTGTATAATATGTAGCTATTGTATGTAATATTCTATCACGGTGCGAACATTGCTTTTAACTATGTTTTTCATTTAAAAAAAAATTGTTAGTTACTTAGTTAAAATATATTATATGTACTAAGTATGAGGATGCTGACACCAGTGAGAGGATATTGTCTGTCGCAATGAATCTTGTTGCTTAATATTTAGTGAAAGTGTTTATTGTAAGGAAATATACGTAACTTGATATAATTATATTAATATTAACAATATATGATCAATAGAAACATATGATTCTAATGTTGCCTTTTGTTTAATTTAACCTTAAAATTAGCCGGAATTCTTATTATGATTATTGTGATAGTTGAAAGTGAACTGAGGGTAAATATTACACTTATTTCTCATATACTTATTAATATTAAATAGTATTAAATGTCGATTCAGTTAATTGTGTAGACAAATTACACATTTTTGTTTGGAATGTTTTATAAGAATACTATAAGTTAATTATATTTCATACTGTTGTTATTTAATAGAATAAAGATAAATTATTTGACTTAAAGTAAGAAATAATATTATTGTAGATTTTATGTATATTTAAAAGTTATTTTTCAAGTCACAATCTTTAATGAGTTTGATAACGAAAAATAACTCAAAATAAATAATTGAATCAAGTTGTCTTTTGTTACCGTCAGGCTCTCATACAAATAAATGACAAAACTTTGAACGGACTGTCCCGGGACCGCGCCTGAAGGAAGGCACTCGGAACATCGGGATAAATAATGTAATTACGTTTCCCAATTATGACTTATTATAATAATTACTAAAAGAAGTTTCATATAAATATTGAAAACTGACGCTTTTCAATAACTCGATCGATAGGGATCGGTAATTTATAGAGTTAAGCTGAAACGCATAATTTTTATTGCTTTTCCACCTATTTTCACTTATATTTAGGTCGGAACCTGAAATTTTAATATCACCTACATATTAAGTATGAATATGAATATTGACCAGAAGTAGGGTAAAATATAAATAGATTTAATAGCAATCCCACACAAGTTCAATGTAGATGTCTTCTCACGAGTGCAATGTAGATGTACTATAGACTATGTTACTCGCTGATAATGTAGCTTTCTATTGATGAAAGAATTTTTAAAATCGATCCAGTATTTTTAGTTATATCGTAACAAACCAACAAATCTTTCCTGTTTATAATATTAGTATAGATATAGAATATAGATACATCCAGATGAGATATAGAAAAAGCAAGTTTTATCTCAACTAGTTACAAGTTACGATGAATATTTTTATTAAATATTTTGTTTAGTGCAAATAATCTTCTCTAAAATCATATTTTTAATAAACATAAAATCAACAATTTTTACCAGTATATATAAGTTAGATAGGTATATAATGGTATGGTACAGAGGTCGTGCGATTAACGGAAAGTGCCGGCCGGTGTGGCCCTGCTGTGTGGCGTTATGTGGCTCCACTGTGTGGTACCGTTGTGTGGCTCCGATGTGTATGCCCACTGTGTGGCCCGTCTGTGTGGTCCCGCTGTGTGGTCCCGCTGTGTGGCTCCGCTGTGTGGCCCCGCTGTGTGGTACCGCTGTGTGGCCCCGCTGTTTGGCCCCGCTGTGTGGCCCTGCTCCTGCTTGTGAGGCGGCTCTGGCGGAACTGAATATCAAAAGATTTTCAAGAGCTCTCGTTTCAACGCAGAGCGAGGAGCGACGCCATTCAGTGAATTCACTCCCAACTAAAGTAATTGAATTTTTTCACTAAAGCGCAGCGGATAAAACAGAATACTAGGTTCTCATCTAACTACTTGCGATATATTACGATGCTATTGTAGTTATATTGCAGTTAACGTTAACTGAGAAAACGTTTTTGATATGTTTAATGTGAAAACTATAGAACGTGTAGATTAAATCAATAAAGAACATTTTATTTTATTAAATAAACAAGTAATTATCTAAAAAAAATAAAACAATGTTTCATTACCTATTTTTAATAAAAATAATCAAACACTTAAGACGTATATAAGTGTGGTAAAACGGCTATCTTTGAACATCTAAAACTCTTATGAGTCAACAGGAGGTTCTAGAAAACAACAAATCAAAATTTTAAAAACACATCATGTTTTCGAAAACAGCAGTCGAATAATGGATCATGAAGTTAATTTTTCCAAAGAATAAGGTCTCTGTCGGACGGAGTCTCAAGAGCGCGCTCACTGCAGTACTTGAGTGTGGACTCCGAGCGAGTGAGCTAAATAAACCTCAAATCTTTTCATTTGTCCAGTTAATTAGATTAACGTTTATTTTACACTTAGCGTTATATTCTCTAAAGAGGAATGTATTAAATATAATAGTAAATAAAAAGTCCACTTCTAGACTGAAATGTTAATACAAAGTAATTGTAGATTGGTTTACTAACTTATACTGTGTTATGATACCGAGCTACCCTCGATGACAGTTTATGTAAACTGTAAATTATATAACTATACCTACAGTATATTGACGTTACATTAACGGCAAGTTCTAAATATAGCGTATCATTGTTTTGGGATGTATTGTGTGTGGGGGAGAAGGAAGCGTTATGCGCACCTCCTCCATCCTACACACGATCTCCGCTCTCGACCATTTTCGTCGGGGATTTTGAGAGCATGCTCTGCGATCTCAGAAACCTCTATCGGCTGACCTGAGGGTCAAGAGGGGTTTAGTGGGTTTTACTCGCCCGGCTTTCTGACTAGCAGAGTATCACCGGGTGAGCTCGAGTCCCACACTCCCCCCGTATAACATCTCAAGGGGGGTACCCAGTGCGCAAATGCATTCCCCTCTTTTAAAAAAAAGGGCTGAGGACGCTGAGACTAGTTATCTGAGACAAAGCTAGTGATGTACGTACGGCCGTGGAGTCAATGTTAATGTGTTAACTCTATCAAATTAATAAAATACATATTTTGTTTAAGTTTTTAAAGAATCGATAAACTAATCAATATATTTTGAACTTAAATTGTGTTAATCTACTATGTTATGTTATCAAATCTAAACACATAAAAATTAATAAAAAGGGACCTTTTTGGAATTCAGTTTTATTAGATTGACGTTGTGTTTAATATTGAGTACTCTATGACTGAACAGTTAACATAATTATAATATTTGCAGTTTTATTTTCCCCGATTGCAACTTATGTTGAAAATTTGTTTGAAGCTGTTCAAATTTCTCATTTAGATGTAAATAAATTTATTTAAAGTACCCGCAGCTCGCCGAGTCTTACTTTAGTTGCACTTCCCCTTGTTATATAAGCTACATAAAAAGGGATCGATTGCGAAACTATTTCCAAAGTATGATGAAGTTCGTTATGAATTCCGCAGGTTTCTCTCTCTCCGTCCTCTCAGACAGAATATTTTAAACGGAATATTCCTTTCGCGAAAATATTCCCGCAGCCGTTCGCCGCGCTGTAGTACGTCGATGGCATACATCTCCATTTAATTTAGCTCTCCAGGAAAGAGGTTCGCATTCTGTTCTAGGATCACTATTGTGGCAGTTCTACTTATAAAGGTCGTTACCGATTCGTTCGTTCACAGGATATTTGCGATAAGAAAATGTGCCTGATACCTATGTAAACGAGTGAGTTATACTTAACAATGATAGGATGTTGACCTATTTTGTATAATATAGAAAACGCCTATTACCCGGACATGAACCAATATACCTCTCACCTGTTTAATGGCAGCCATTTATGACAAAATGTTAAAAAAAAGGGGGCGGGAGCAGTCAAATTAATGAGAACAATCTAATATTGCTAAACTGCTCCTCATCGCGAGACGCTTGATGCTTCTAGAACTGACTAAAACTATTTTATACAGGATTCTAATATTTAAAAACCTCTCCAATATATTTATAGGGATACTAAATGATCAGATATCATTTTGATATTTTATAAAAGGAATCGAGTTAATCGGAGACTTTTACCGCTTACGTTTATTGAAACTCTTTGATATGATCTCTGAACCCGAGCGTGAAGGTTCCACTTCGAAAGAGAAAAGCTATTCAGAACTCTGTAGAGGAGACACCCTACTCTGAGTGATGTGTTCTGCACAGCCGTACACACAAATGAAATGTAAATTTTAACTGCCCGACCCCGCTACGCACTGCTATTATGAAGAAAATGCGACCAAATCTAAAAAAAATCTCAAAAGAAAGAAAAAACTTCTGGACACCCTAATAACCTAGCGGTATGAAATTTACTGTACGGCCTATGAACATTCCTTTACATTAAATATTTGGTACCGTATATAGTGAAACACCAGTGTACAGTATCCAAACGTATATTTCCATCTTCAATACAGATTTGAC
This sequence comes from Anthocharis cardamines, assembly GCA_905404175.1. Classification (NCBI taxonomy): domain Eukaryota; kingdom Metazoa; phylum Arthropoda; class Insecta; order Lepidoptera; family Pieridae; genus Anthocharis; species Anthocharis cardamines. The sequence goes on along the minus strand of FR989972.1, from coordinate 137,488 downwards.
TTCTCGGACATGAATATATTCAACTACCAACACGTGTACAATTTCTTAAAATATCGATATTCACTTTGTATAGACGTTAATACATCACGAGATTACGAACAGTATAACTAGGACTTTACTGGAGCACGACTGTAGACAGAATGCCCGTTTTCTAATTTTGCTTAACAGCTAGACATTAGACGATACTTTCTCAATATTGAGTGAATGAAAGGAACGAATGACGTGAGTGAACACGTGACGAGTGAACTGTCAAATTAATTGAATGACTGATATTACTTCCACAGTAAGAACAATTGAACATCTGAATTAAATACACTTTAAAGTATCGATCCAATATGTAAACTCATTAAAATTAATATAAATTATTTCAATTTTTAATACTAAATTTGATTACAATATACAATTTTGCCTTTTAAATTAACGAATCACAACACTCGGCCATCCACAAGCGTGCTATCTCCGGAGCACGCAAATCACAACACTCATTGAGCACATTTTATCAAAATCAAAAGTTTTGTATTTATCTTATGAAACGTCTAGTTGCACGGTTCCAAAAAGTGGGTCTCATGGAGAAGAACCGGCAAGAAACTCCATGGATACTCTTTTCAATAATGGTTTAGCTTACAAAGTCTCGGTTACAATAGTAATAATCGGCTGAGAAGTTTATATAATGCAAGGTATACAGAGATTCTATACAATGCAAAAGAAATCTTATACGATTTACCATCTTATCCTCTATAATTACAATGAAATCTAGATAAGTATCTACTAATGGTTAAATACATTTATTTCTCTCAAAAAATAATACAATTTCACTTACACGAGAAATAATTAATTAAATAACTTCTTTTTTTATTTTTTTTTAACTCGGAAACTAGAACATACAAACGCTATCAATATAATCAATACACAATTAATATTCACAATATCAATCTCAAAGATACTTTGTTACATAAAATTATTTATTATTATAACATAGAAAGTTAGACGATACTTCAAAAATTGCTTATAATACATAAATTGGAATACATTATTTATTAAAAATGACATTATAATATGGTAAATAAATAATGTTACAGTACTACTTATAGCTACATTAAACATTCTAGCATTTCTATTTATGCATTTGTAATCGCGCAATGGACGTATTAAAGATAATTATTTACTTTAATTAACAAATATTAATCACATCTTACAATTTTGAACACTGATTTAACCACAATTAAATAATTGCCCACGAAAGTATATCGATTGTCTCTGAAATAAGTGATTCGTCGTATTCTTGGTGCATGTGTGACTTTCTTAAGAAAAGTCCTGATGTATGATGGCCGCACCGCCACCATCGTTTTGACGCTTCACTAGAGTGCCGTCAAAGTCAACTACTTGACACTCTTTTCCGACTTGAAAGTAGGGTACCAATTGATTCTTAATTAACCTAGATGGCGCAACATGCACTGACACATTTATTATCTTATGCATTTACAGTCTGTAACCGAATGGTTAAGGTCTGTTTTTTTATTTTCACTTTTCCATGCGAGATTAAGTATAGTTAGGGCCAGATTTAGTTTAGTTTTACATTATTGCTTAGATATATCTAACCTGTTTGAGTTTTGTTTGGTTTTAATAACTTGATTATCGATCGTAACCTAAACATTCTGATATTTCATAGGGTGAAAATCACTCAACTTTTTGATTATTACTGAGAAAAATCTTTAAATACACTGGCCATAATTGTAGTCCTAGCCATAACGAGTCGCAACGGTATATTGTAGCGGAGTTATGGTATACATATATTTTTTTTTTTTTTTTTTTACTATTAATAAATCGAAACAAAAATAAAATGTATTGAGCAACAAAATATTGACCCCACATATTTGATCTTGATTGGAGGCTAAAACTTTACTAGACATGGGTAACTCAGCGAAATTCCCTGCGCCAACTCAGCAACTCAGGCGCAGTGTAGTGTGTCGGCTCCTTGAGTCAACTCAAATGTGCGCCACGACCCAGTAAAAATGGGACGCGCAAAGCGAGCAGTGAAACCTCCGAAACGCACGCAACCCCACGCTCATAGTTCACTCAGTGAGTGGGTACTGAGCCGTGCGCCAACACATTATGAATGTGTGAACTGACTCACCCTGCGCACTGAAGCGTGCCGGCGCAATTGCGCGGCGCAGCGCAGTGTTACCCATGTCTAAACTTTACTGTTTCATGTGCATTCAACACTTCTTCAACTTAATTGTATATTTTTTTATTACCATATGGTTTTAAATACATCTGTCGCTTTTTAATAAGCAAATGTTCATCGAGTGTACGAAGAATCAAAACAGGAACTTTAAAGATAATTTTCTGTTTCTTGTGTAACCCCTTAGAAACTGAATTGATTTTTGGTGTGTCAAACCAATAACTTGGAACAAATTTTCAATCTAACATTTTAATGATTCATTTCATAAGAAGAACTAACAAAATCTGTTAAAGAAACAAAGCTCGTACATAATTTTCCCATAGACTTAAAATTACCAAAGTTTACAAACATTTCATAAAATAAAATAAATTTGTAAAATAAAAATTCATCCTTCGACAAAACCTTAGTAAATTGCAAAAAGTTTATTTAGACACATTCTTTGTTTAATCGCTCCATGGAATCTCCAGTAAGCTACTTTGTTTTTATTAAATGTGATTGAAATTCAGGAAACCAACATTGACTTCTTATTTGATCAACACATTACGCGAATGTCTAAATAATAATTATCAATGAACTTGAATATTTCGAATAACTAATTAACATGGCCATATTTGTTTTCTCAGTAGAGTTGACTAACTAACAAAATCCTGACTCTAATATATGTACTATCTATTAATATTAATGCAGACACAAATAAAATACTTTTCTATAACTAATTTTATAACAGTAAAATATTATGTAAATGATTAGTTTGTGGTAAAAAGGGTTTTTTTTTTATTTTAAAATCCTTTCTTGACTATCACTAGGTCTTATTCCACAAAATGATTATCAATAATAACAAAATTTCATATAGGTATCTGGTATATATATCAAAATATATATATGTATATATTCATAAATATATATCATATTTCATAAATAATTCAATAAATGGTAAATCCTTGTGAATTGTATTCAAGTCAGTAAATAAATATTAGTCACTGATAATATAATTGAATATTACGATCGCTACTGAAATTATGAGTGCTTTTACTTAAGACATTAAAAATATTTTATTTTATCAAATGCTGATTCGTTTTAAAGGATTTTTTTTTTTAAACAATTTATATCGGAAATTAATATCTCTATTAAATATCTTAAAAACTTTTGTCAATTCGTTTGTACTATTACTTTCATGCACATGAAGAGAGGTTTCTGGTACAGTCATAAAGGTTATGACTTATTCTATCACATTTACTACATTTAATAATTGGCTTTTGGCAATAATAATTATATATATGCCAACATTCCTGATAACTGAAACATGTAGAATAATTTCCTCTAATTGTATTGACTTGCAAACATTAACTATGATAACAGAACCAGTCCTTAAATTGAGTTTTTCTAAAATAATTAGTATTTATTAGTAGTAGTATTTATCCTAGAATTATCTCTAATTTGATAGAATTGCTGAGAAGCTAAATGTTAACAAATCTTTTGGTTCGCTAAATTAAAGATCTTTTGCTCCATTACCTATTGAACTATAAATAATTCCATAAATACTGCAGTAAACTACTTTTACATAGTAATATTCCCTTAAAATTTACCAAATGTTCATCAGCCGCAAATGGCTTTTTTTTTTTAGTTTTTGATCCCAATCTTTCCCAAATAAATAAATCGTAGATACCATAGTTTTGTTGTATACCACTTAACGCCGCTTTCATTTTTAGCAGGTATCCAGCCTTCCGATATTCTCTTAGTTACATCTGGTACTTCTGTGTCCTGCGTCCTTCGCTTACTTAGCTTCCGGGGTGAACCCGTATTCTTCTCTGGTTGGCTGAAATACATATTTTCACACGCTTTATATCATTTTATAATAACTTATAAACTCTATACTGCCGTGTTACCACCTTACAATACACTGTAAGTAAACTTTATAAACTTTATGTCATCTGCTTTAATCTTGAAACTAATTTCAAATATTTCTGTTCATTCAATACATGTCTTAAACAGTATACATAATACTATTATGTTATTCATATAAAAACATGTATCTAGATAATTAATGTCGCACATTAAGAAAAACTAATAGCAGCAATTTTATATTATTACTACTACACTTTGATTGACAATTGCACACCTTCATGACTATAATCATACACTTAAGTATCTGATACTTATAAACTTTGTCATGGCAACTATGACACACTTAAATAGATGTTACAGCACAACTACATAGCTATGCATGCATGCACCTGCATGGTTGTTAATAACTTAAGGATATTCATGGCTATTTCATTACAACTATATGACTATTTCAGTATGTTTATACGGCTATTCTATCACAACTACATATATGACTATTGCAGCACGCCTACATGGCTATTCCGTCACAACTATATGGCTTTTGCAGCACACCTACATGTCTGTCCTATCACAACTATGTGACTATTGCAGCACAACTACATGGCTGATAAAATTATAATACGTCTACATGGCTATAATTTATCATTACTGACCTTTACAGCATACCTACATAGCTGATCATAATAGCACACCTGTATCATTATTGATATCAACACCACACATGGCTGATAATAAAAGCACACCTACACGGCTATTGTGTCATTACTGATCTCTAAGGCACACCTACATGGCTGATCTACATACACTACACTGCTATTGTGTCATTTCTGGTCTCTACAGCACACCTACATGGCTGATCATAATAGCATATCTACATCGCTATTGTGTCATTACTGATATCTACAGCACACATACACAGCTGATCATAATAGCACACCTACATGGCTATTGCTTCATTACTGATCTCTTCAGCACACCTACATGACTGATCATAATAGCACACCTACATGGCTATTGCTTCATTACTGATCTCTTCAGCACACCTACATGGCTGATCATAATAGCACACCTACATGGCTATTGTATCATCAGTGACCTTTACAGCACACCTACATGGCTGATCATAATAGCACACCTACATGGCTATTGGGTCATTACTGATATCTACAGCACACCTACATGGCTGATCATAATAGCACACCTACATGGCTATTGTATCATCAGTGACTTTTACAGCACACCTACATGGCTGATAATAGCACACCTACATGGCTATTGTGTCATTACTGATCTCCACAGCACACATACATGGCTGATCATAATAGCACACCTACATGGCTATTTTATCTTTACTGATCTCTACAGCACACCTACATGGCTGATCTCGACAGCACACATACATGGCTGATCTCAACAGCACACATACATGGCTGATCACTACAGCACACATACATGGCTGATATCTACAGCAGACATACATGGCTGATATCTACAGCACACATACATGGCTGATCTCTACAGCACACATACATGGCTGATATCTACAGCACATACAAGTTCTAAGTAGCCAAAACTCTACTAGGAAACAAAAATCTTATTGCGAGAAATGAAAATTCCTGTTGTCGCATATTTATAACAAAAATAAAACCTGAAGCTGAGTTCTTATCATCGATATACAGGACATGTTCTAAATCAATCCCTACAATTAAGAGTGGATCGATCAAACGCCTTCTGTCCCGATACACAGGTCTACTGATCTTATCAATTAATTATTGTCAATTAAATATCTTCTATACTGATGAAAAAATTCTCACGATTTAAGAGCACTACAATAAGTGGTTGAAAAGGTATAACGTGGTCATCATATTTTTCTAAAAATGTACTGTGGACTTTCCACCTACTTACTGATCAGTTCAAAACCTGGTCATTTTTAGAGAATATAGTCTGCTCTAAACGACACGTCAACATTAAGTATCTTAAGAAATCTCTGGGGCATAATGGCTAAATTTCCGATGTGTTTATGCATAAATCCAAAGCCAAGAGTGGCGAATTCGAGTAGAATAATTTTCTAATACTTCGATAAGTATAAGTTTTAATAAGATTACTACTTCACAAAAATGCATTTTCATTTGTAACAGAACTTACGGCTGGACCAGGTTACTTAGATCTAGTCAAATTTACCCTTTTTTTTTTTAATATTGTCCATATAACTCAAATTCGTACTTACTAAAATGTCCTTTGACGTGGCTCGCGGGTCGTTACACTTCTGATTTATAGTGAAACACCAGTGTACAGTATCCAAACGTATATTTCCATCTTCAATACAGATTTGACTTCTCGGACATGAATATATTCAACTACCAACACGTGTACAATTTCTTAAAATATCGATATTCACTTTGTATAGACGTTAATACATCACGAGATTACGAACAGTATAACTAGGACTTTACTGGAGCACGACTGTAGACAGAATGCCCGTTTTCTAATTTTGCTTAACAGCTAGACATTAGACGATACTTTCTCAATATTGAGTGAATGAAAGGAACGAATGACGTGAGTGAACACGTGACGAGTGAACTGTCAAATTAATTGAATGACTGATATTACTTCCACAGTAAGAACAATTGAACATCTGAATTAAATACACTTTAAAGTATCGATCCAATATGTAAACTCATTAAAATTAATATAAATTATTTCAATTTTTAATACTAAATTTGATTACAATATACAATTTTGCCTTTTAAATTAACGAATCACAACACGTATTAAAACGTATAAAAGTTATATTCTCAATATTCTGTTAATTGAGATAGGTACATAAAAAGATCATAAAAATCGGTCGAGCCGTTTTGGAGAAGTGCGATCACATTCACCGTGACACGAGATTTATAAAAATAATGTGTAAAACAAAGCGTAGCTAACTAGAGTCTCATCCTCAAGATGTTATCCGAGTGTACCCGGGTGAGTCCGAGACGCGACACTCGGGGTCGGAGGTTCCTGACCGTGTGATATCTCCGTGGGAAACCTAGTCTAATATTCTTATCAACTTACTGAAAGTGGACAACGGAAGTTTACTAGTTATAATTGAGTAATACTGTGTTAACGTTAACGTTAACGAATTAACACAATAGTAAATCTTTTTGCACGATTTGCGAATTATTTGATAGATTGTATATTTAGATATTTTATTTTACTTTTTCAATTTAATTCACATACCTCTGTGTGACTGTGTTATTTATCTCCGAAAGACATTCTCATATATTCTTGCCTTAACCTAATCTATTTTCTCATTCCAAAAGGAATTAATTATTAAATATACTCGTAATAACAACGTCCATTAAAAATGGTCGCACAATCCGAAACTGCTAAGAGGGTAAATATACCTACAATAGAAAGGTACCGGGGACTGACAAAAGGCGCAGACTAAGGTGAAACACACACATTTAGAATTTGTAGGTTATATTCCTTGAGTGGGGAGTTACCGTCGGGAAGGTGGACAGGAGATATTTTTAAAACAGTTTTTAAAAGATTTCCTTATTTTGTATAAATATTGTTTTTAAGCCGACGCTTTGTATTGGAAACATTTACCTGACGTAAATATTTTTGTAACTTTATTTCTGTAGGAGTCGCAAAACTTTATAGAAAAGTATTGACCAATTTCGCTTAAGCTGTAAAATCACTAACACCAGCTGTCAGACTGCACTGACAAAAGAGGTTATTTAGTGAACATCTTGGACGAAGCAAGCCGGAGACAGAACACAGTGGGAACCACTTCAGGAGACCTACGCTAAAAGCAAGACAACCATCGAATACCGGTTTTAATGCATACATTTTATTTATTTATTTTTATTTATTCGGAAAACAAAACAATTTTTAGTAATTGATCTTTTAAGAGTGTTAGCTGAGAAATTGGATAAATCTAAATCGATAATGTCATTCAGATTTTTAATTTGTTTTGCATATTTTACATGAATTTAGCCTATATGTTCTAGTATTAAGAGAAAGTGAATATGGAATGATTTCTTGAGGTTTTTGAGGGCACATTTATATAAATCTTAGAAAGAAGATATGGAGAGTCAACTTTAGACTGCTATTTTAAGCAAAAACGTAATATCCGCTATCCGACGTCTCTCTTGTAGAGGAAGTAAATGGCGCCTCTTGCATTTTGTTTCATAGCAGCGATCACTTGTCTTGCACTTACACATTAGATGTTCCATCAATCATTAATTTAATTTGTAAATGTCGTACTATTCGACATAGAAGGTTATTAATAAATTACTATAGTACTATTATTACTATAGTAATATATGACAGTTATGAACGTCGACATGTGCTACAGATCAAAACGAGATTTTAGATACTAATACACAGCTCGTTGAAAGTTATAATGTAATTTTCCACACCCGCGCCCGCCTCGTGCGGCCTCCCGCGGGAGTCAGAACATTTGCAAGCCAAATGGCTCCAAATTGACCTGAACGGGTTGAAATAATTTAAGTTGTCTCCACCGATCCACAAACCCGTTTGACTAACTTGAAATATATGACATTCTGATACCTTTAGAATGTTATTTATAAATTATTTGAGTACACGGTTGCAACAGTGATTGGTGTGATATGAAATATTTTGAGACCAACATAAAAACATAACACATTATAAAAAAATGAAATTAAGAAGAATAATATTGACTAAGCTCGTAATCCATCTTGCCTCAATTTGTTCTGAGGCGGATCAACTTTATGTCAGTGATTTATATACGTTTCCATATATCCTCGCGTACTCACAGTGAGCAAGTTTTTAAATCAAACTCAAATAAATAACAATTTAAATTGAAATTAGTTTAGAGCAGATTTAGTTTTGATAGAAACTCGTAATTAATCAAAGAGTCGAGTGAGCGCAGGGTCAGAGTGAATATATGTATAAAGTGACAGAGTGATTACATGTAAATGAAAGTTGGCATATCGAATAGCAGGTGTGGTGCAAGACGCAGGGTAGTTAATGTATACAAGATATAATGTATTTTTAGTTGATGATGAGTGAAAAATAAGAAATAAAGACCGTATTGCACCAACTACAAACAAATGCAAGCTACAAAGCAGACTACTATTTTGTTTACTCTTTTTCGATATAAAAAATACATTGAAGTTTTTCAGTTGTGCGGTTTTGCCAAACTGATTCGACTTGGGAACCTTCAAGAAACGAGCGAACGACTATTTATTGACCACCACTATCACCAGGGGCTCAGCCGGCTCATTCGTCTCCTATTCTAACGAAACGTGTTGTCTTTCCGCCCGCCGGAGGCGGCGGAAAGACGGAACCCTGATATCGCCAGAAGATGGCATGCAGGGGGAAGCGGGGTCGCGCCCTATCAAAATAGGGCGGTCGTTGAAGTGGGCGCAGAAATTGCGCACTCAGGCGATCGCCGGCACGCTCCGCGGATGAAACGCGAACTCATTCGTCTCCTATTCTATCATAAAAATATAATATTTATTATTATATTTATGTATTTTCTCGAGTTAAGTTTTTCAGTCAACTCGGTGAACAATCAATTCATATTAATATTCAATCTACAGTCTATACAAATACAAACAAAGAAGGTAATTTTCCTCGTATAATGCTCGAACAAATTATGATATCAGACCAGATCATCTATTAAAATATTAAAAGTTATTTTCTGGTGAAACACTTGTCACTTGGACGTTCAAAACGCGCCTAAAATATAGAAGTGTGGAGTTGTGTGTAATTTTGTCGGTCATCAATCATCGTGAAGTGGAGCGGACGGGACGAGCGGACGCTGAGCGGACACCGAACGGACGGGGCGGGTGAACGCCGAGCGGACTGGGTACAAAATACCTCAATGCTATTGTCAAACCAATTTTTACAGTGATCAAATATAATTTAAATACTTTCTGTGTTAAGATTTAAATTAAGGAGTAGATAATTTAAATTCATCTAGTTTGTTTAATAGTCAAAGAAAATTTTATTTTGCGAGACGTTTTGAATCATCTATTAGTTAAAACTACTGTTCGAAAAGTTGCTTCTACTGAGAAGAGCCATAAAACAGTATAGTTACTTTCGGCCGTTTTACTTATAAATTTAATTTAGTAAACAATGTCAAAATATATAAAGTCACAATATTAAAAGCATAAAATATGTTAAAATACATAGTATTCTATCCTATTCTTGCTCCAGAACAATACCCCGGGCACATTTATCTTCCAGGTACCAAAGCACCGGGTATTTTTAAGAGAACTTTAATAATGACATATAACTGCGTTTAATTATTAGTAGATATTTGATAAGATAATGAGGGATTTAATATATAACTCAATGATATTATTGTTAAATCAAAGTCAATGATGAAAGCAAATGATTTGCTCTGCATGTGTAGAGGTATTAGCCGACATCATTTCACTTTTATACTTCATTCCAAAACTATGTTTATTGAAATGAAATGATTTAAGTGAAAACTTAATTAAAAATGAATGAATAATATATTGTTGTATTTTACTAGCACGTAAATCGTCAATTACTCACTGGTAGCGGTCGGCGCGCGGCGATGGCGGCCGGCACTACTTGAGCCTTCTGTGATGAATTACATTACAGATACAATATTGAGAAATAACTTATATAAAAAAATTATGTTGAAAAGCTTCAGTAAAAGATATGTATATTTATATCAATATGTTGAATAACAGATTTTTAATTTAGAAATATTCAAATTCAAATTCAAAATCATTTATTCATTTAGGTAACATAATGTACACTTATGAACGTCAATAAAAAAAATACATATTAAATGCTTCTAATTTTACATTTACTGCCAGTTCTCAAATCAAGGACGTAGAACGGACAAGAAGAACTGGCAATAAACTCGCCGCCACTCTTATTAATCTCCAAGTTTTTCGTTTCACAAAATTTTTGTAAGGAGCTGCAACCATTACACCATGTTCCACATGACATCTTTAAGTATTAAAATCGTATTATAAATTATTTAGGATCAAGCCTTAGCAAAGCAATTATTTGCTCCAAGTTAATTTTTATAATTAAGTGCGGTTTTCAACAAATAAACATTTTTCTCCGCGTGGAACAAAACTCAATTTAAATTTCAATGCGGAATTACTTTTTTTAGTTCAATTATATATTGAAAGATTAGTAACAAGACAAGTAATGGTAATTTAAATGTCTCTTAAATTATAATTTATATTTTTCTTGTTTTTTAATTCAAGAAAATTTATCGTTTAATTTACTTAATCCATAAAATTCTACTAAAAAAACACATTTTCTCTTAACTTTCGCTGCTTGTAGCTCGAAGTGGAGGTAAATTGTGGATCCGTAAATCATCGAATCGGCAGCGAGTCGCGGCGGAATTACCGACATAAATCACAGCCTGCCCGAGCCAGCGCGCCGGCTCGCTCTACCGGATGTCACAGGTCACTCAGCCGCTGAGCTAGCAGTTGCCAGCCAGTGTCAGATAGAATATAATCACGGCAACAAAATTTATATTTGACTAAAACTATCAACTTCACTGTATATTAATATATACTTATGAATATTTATAGGTATCCGAAAGTTCCGTATGTACTATGTTTAATAATTTATCCATCTCATTTAAATCCACACAAAATTATAGACACCCATTAAATGTATTAATTTAGCGTTACATTCTGTCTCGAGCGCCTTCGAACAACGAAAAGCCGATAACTCAGACACACGGAAACACCCTCGCGCACACCCTCATCGCTTACAGGTGACATATAACAGCAGTTACGTATATAAATAATCATTCTGAAGCCGTAGTTTTAAACATTTTAGTTTGATTACAGGTAAGCTCATTATCAACTCAGTGAATGTAGTTGTAACCGAGTTACATTGTGATATAATATACTGGTAGCAAGGGCTCTACGATAGCTCTACGACGTAGCAGCCTGCGCGCTACGAACCACAAATCTCTTAAAATAATAAGGAAAATATTGCTTTTCATTAGTAAAACCGTTTATTTAAAGTTCAACTAAATATAGTTATACTCGTGTGGCTTTACTAATAACTCCTGATCCTGTTATTCCTTCATTCAAAGCTATGGTAAAAAAATATGGTGGCCGGATCCAACGTTCAATATTATGTTGATCCAGACCTCCACAGGTGAGTGACGACGAGCCCTCCTATTGTCACCTAACAGCCACATTATGCGCTCATTTTAGCCCTATTGATACATTAAATGGATCAAAAATCATTCACATTGATTCATGGTTACATACTGACATAAATTCGTATCCTTATATTATGATAGGACTGTGTCAATGTACAAAATTAACTTGAATAGACTGCTTACTTAAGCTTCGATAAATTTAACTTTATATTTTTTTAAATATTAGTAGAGGCAAATGTTCAGGAGGCTCAACTGATGGTAAGCGTTTACTGCCGTCCACGGACATCTACAACACTAGAGGTGAGAGGTAGGAAAATCTGCCGGTCGTGGTCGAGAATGGCGCTATTGCGTTAAAACCATCATTTGTACACGTAATTAGTTATCTAAATAGTTTATGAAGCACTTTTTAAAAATTTGATAATAGTTTAGAGCCAATTTTCATTCACAATTAAACGAATTATATAACTTATTATAGATATAATTAAAAAAAGAGGTTCCAAGTTACTGACAGACAGCTATAGAGAGATGAGGTCGGAGAGTCCAATCTCTTATCTATTTTTAAATTATAGTCAAATATGTCTTCGAAGATAAAACTGAGCCGACCGTTACGAGCCATTCATAAAGCTGAACTCGTGAGAGCGGAACATTAACAAAATGTGTTTTTTATTCTGGCCCTTTATGACAGCAACCTTCATAATGAATCTCACGAGTAAATGAAACATTCGCCTTCATTCATTTACATTTATAAACCATTTTGTGGCACTTGACGTGAAGTCTACGAAAGAAATGAAAATCATTTATGTCGACGCAGTTTTTGCAAATATCTAAGTAAAACAATATTGGCGATTTTTGTCCCTAAAATTAGTAATTAAAAAACTAATTTTAGGTTTCCTTAGTTTTAGGAGTTTTGGGGGTAATGAACAATTAATAAAATCTAAATACAATAAAATATTACGATAAACCCAAAAATAATATTGTCTGTCTGTTACGTTCTCACGGCTAAACCACTAAACCGATTTTGATAAATTTTGACATAGTGAGTGCCATATTTTAGAAAAAAAAACACAGATCTTTATTATTACAATATATTTCTTGAGGTTTGGTATTTCGAATGGTATCGGTATGTGGCCGTGTGACAGACCCCCCCCCCCCCCCCGCGGCTGCAGAGTTCGGGACGTAGGGACAGGCCTGCATCGCATTCCGATAAGTACATTTCCCAGCGCGGCCTGCTTTGTGCTGGAAATAGCTCGTTATCGTTGCACCTTCCGCTTGGAACCCGAGTTGTATACTGTAACTTGTCTGATAATTAAGTTTGTGATTTAATCATCACAATACGAATGAACTACATAGAAACGTTATAATATTATAATATAGATGCGTCTGTAAATGTAAGAAGACATGTAATGATTAAAAACAAACCGCTTGTTTATTTAATTTTATTCGAGTTCGATTTATTTAAAAGGTATTGTTTATCTGAAGTCACGTCTTGACTCTGCTGCACCAAACTGAGTTTATGTTTTGACAATTGACATTTACATTGAGCGATACGAGCGAGTGGACTTCCCAATTACAGCCCTCGTGCTTCTGTTGGCCTTTTATGAAAATGCTGTTTATTTAATCCATTTTCTATCAGAATGTAATAAGCACAAAGCGGAATAGATGATGGGCACTCGAACGTTAATGTCGTCGGGAGCCGAGCCCGATTCCCCCTCCGCTGCCCCCTCCCCTCGCCCCTACCCACCGCCCCCCACGGACAGACCTCCGTAACGCTTTTGTCCCCACAACAAAAGCTAAAAAACCACAATTTGTTTGATATTCTAACCTCTCCATAGTATTATCCATCTCGATCGTATCGTTACTGATTCACCTGGAGCTTCCTAAGAGTCCTTTGTAGTAGTGGTAGCTTCTGTCGTTAACACAAAAGGTGCGTTTTCCTAATGGCTCATTAATTTTCGATTTGTTTCAGCTGACGGGGAAGCATCAGCCAGAACAATGTCGACAAACACAGGTCTATCTACTGCTATTATTTAAGCTCATATACGTATAAATAGGTTAAGATTATTTTCATTAAACGCGTCGGAGGAATATTGAAATTCCGACCGGGTAACGAACCACCATTCATAGATGGAAAAACTATGAAGTGCACATTGCGCGTTTCGATCTCAGTCTATGAACTTCGAGTAAGTAAAAAGTAGGTCGACAGCGCATCATTGACTTATGTTCAGTGACTGGGGTATCATCAAGTGTACCTCGTGCTCGTCCGTCGATATCTATAATGAAAAAAAATGTAAAGTAATGTCTATATAGTAGCTACTGAACCTGTTAAAATATTTATTTTGAATAAGAAATCCATGGTGTCATGGGAGCCCTAATATCAAAAAGTGATATCAGTTTAGTTTTTTGAATTGCATTTTAAGACAAATAAATGGTTTGTTTTATAGACTGTGCCTAATGCCTATGTGGTGGCTCACATATACTTATACATATATACATTGGAATTTTATAAATTGCAATAATATTATTTATTTACTATACTTATATTTAACAACGATAACAGAATATTTTAAAGAATCACTTAAATGATTAAGAATATTGATACTATTTTATAATATCAATTTACCTTAAAAAAATTCAGATAAAAAAAGTTTCATTTCTTGATACATAAGTTGATTCAAACAAATAGTCCTAAGCCGTACATCCGTCGCATCGTATAAATATACAGTATCTATACGACACGAAACCAATACTTTCCGATATTTGTATACGTGAAACTGGCATAATTTATTACATGCGATGAATTATGGGTTCGATGCCCGCCCTGTCGAAACTGGTCTGAATTTTTACGAATAAATTTTCCTCTACGAGATATAAAGTTTAAGAGGTTATTTAGAAAATGGATGGGGGAAGATTTGGACTTTCGAAAGTATTCATGATCGTCTGGTCAGAGGTATTCTTAACAAAAAGTGGTAATAAAATTTTTTGAGAAGCGTGAGTTAGTAATTTATAATAATTTTGGTTGGAACAAGAGGCTGTGAACAGCTGACTTAACCGTAAAACAAAGCCGTGAACTCGCGTTGTTTCTACAAATACCCATTTGTTAACGCAATACACGCCTTATCAAAAATTTATGTTAAGTGCAAAGTGGAGGCGAAAAAAATTACTCGCCTTTTTGTAATTTTATTTACGAAAAATTGGCCTTAAATTTGCTTGAGACATAAAATATGGCGGCAACCGTTGTCTGGCCGAGTCGAGGAGAATTATTTTTGAAGAATAAATTTAACATAAAAATGTTAATTAATGGGAACAGAATGTTAACGATGTCATGTTTAGACCATTGCTTTGATTAAAGCGCCTTTTTTTCATTTTAATTGATTGAGCTCTTTTCGTTAGCGTTATTCAATTAAAAAATAAATATTTTTTAGAATAATAAGGTTTTTTTTGGTTGTTTTGTGACAAAAGTAGTCAGGTATGCCGCCTACAAGAATCGTTAGTTGATTAAATCACGTGAGCAGTTATTCACGATTATCCTTAAATGAGCCGATTTTTTGCAAATATTCTGAAAATAGCTCGGATGTTTACGAAATTCATTGTTAGATTCCAATCTTCCGGTTTTTTGCAATCGTCCTAGGACTTTCGGCAAAATCCAATATTTTCAATTATCCTACGACATATACAAAACAACGATTGATTTTGTATGAAATTTCATGGCTAATAGAAAACCTGTTAAGCATGGACGCATGTGACGGTAAGGTTCAATTCGGTTATCTATTTTTATATTCAACCCAAAAGCCATTATACATAGAATAACCACATTTAAAGGTATTCTTATAATATGAATTTAGCTCACGTCTCGAGGTCATCCTTGAGGCTCGGGCCGGATATCCGGGGAATGGAGCGAATCCGGATACTGAGCGCTGAGAGGACGACACCAGGGTCCTTAAGCTATATATTTTTATTTATATGTGATAATTTTATTTAAGACGCTCGTATAAGAGTGCTTCCACAATCTCTATTCAAAGAATACGTCGCACAGTGCTTGGGAGTATACCTATTATATTATGTGTCTGTATACAATCCAGCAATACTTTACACACGGGTGAAACTCAATAGAGATTAGATGTCCAGTATTTTAATACATTCCTTTGTTTCAAAATTAATTCATCAATTTACAAAAAAGTGAAGTTAAAAAATCTTTAAAATTCCTCGGGTCGATGACCTTAACCCCCGGTATTGTGTTCAAATGAAATGGACAAAAAGCTCCCAGGATTATGTTACTTGTGAAAATAAATGGCGGAACAACGTTATCCTCACACGGGCTCGGCGAGATCTCCACGGGTCCCCGAAGTTTATTCTTCCCTTAGGTTTTCGGGAAATTACATTATAATATTTTAATAAAATTGTATAGTTGTAGGTATTCAAATCCATCAAAAAAATGTGAAATTGTTTTCGTTTACTTTAAAATTGTCATATTCAATAAAATATATAGAGGAAGGCTGAATTTGATGAAAATCACGGTCTGTATCAGTGTTGCCAACTCGGATTTTGAAAAAGACGTAGACCACATTAGAAAAAGACGTAGATTTAGTAAAAAAATCGGATGAAAAGTTCGTAGATCTACGTACTTTTTTTCTTCAAGTAAAATGAACAGAGTAAGGTAGCTAAAATTAAATAAAACGAGTGTTTTATTAAACAATTTATTCATTTTAATCAATTTCAGCCTCAGTCAAATGAAACTTATACATATATTTGTGAAAAAATTTAAGGTTCTCTTGCGAGTGTCCCTTTTTCTTATGTCATCCAAAAAATGAATCTTGCCCACATAAAAATTAGGTCTTACGCCGCCACTGCTTGTTTCCATATTCAGAAATTAACATGAAACATGAAAATTAAATAACCAAACAAAACAACTTCGAATCCGTTTGAACTTGAAATCGAAATAAAATATAGTTTATGTTTCTGACAGTGACAGCAAAGTGTGACTGTGTAAAACGGACTTTTTTTAATAACTTTTTTCACGAATTTAAAGGAATTATGCCCATCAGCCTCAAAAGTTATATATTCGTTTAGTTTGTTCAATTTGATAAAAAATACGTAGATTCTGGGCCTGAAGTTCGTAGGTTTGCAGAAAAGGCCTAAAGTTAGTAGATATACGTAAAAAGACGTAGAGTTGGCAACGCTGGTCTGTATCTTCTTTTATGAACATTACCACTTTTATAGAGGGTCCATTTTTGTAATGATTCCGATAACATTTTTTCCGAACGATACATTTAACATACTCGTATCAATTTCGTAGCGAATTGTCCCGTCGTGAACCATTCGAAACTATATTGCTAACGGATTTAAATAAAAAAAAAATGAATTTCACGCAGAAAACCGTTATTTATTGGTTGGCAATGAAAACCCGATAATGCATCGCAGCGTGCAACGAAACGTTAAACGAATGAAATAATGTGTGGTTCGATATAATTAATTTACACCTTGTATCGGCAGAAATTACAGATCGAGTGCTAATGGATCGCTCGTTATACGTCATCGTTCTGATGCTACTGTAATCTAATAAACATCCGCGACTTGCCTATACATTTTATTCTAATCAAAACTTACTTAATCAATGCGCTAGTGTCGTCTGGTTTGCGTGCAAAATACTTAAATCAACAAATACTGTTCTCCTAAATATTCATGTTATACTTAATATTGTCTTTTATGTTATACTTGCTTATTGGCTTTATTGTGATGAAAATTTTTAAAACGCCGCGCCGTTATAAAAGATAACGTTTAGAGGGAAAGTAGAATGAACTACCAACCTACCCAATTTTCAGAAGTAACAAACTAAATTCACAAATGTCAATTCACAACCAAGAACTCACAGAAACGGGCGTAAACAAAATCATCAGCCTTTAGTTATGCTTGAAGCTGTTTTGTGTTTTATTTTAATCAAGCTGTACGCGCTTCAACCTTTAATATAAACTAGCAATTGCCCCCGCAACCCCCCTTGTGGGTTGAATTTCGTAAAATCCGTTCTTAGCTGACCTCTACTTGGCGAAAGGAATATTCCTACCATATTTCAAGTCGCTACGCCTTATGGTTCCAGAGATATCGTGATGAGTGACTATATAGGTGGGAATCTCTTTTATATATATATAGAAGATAGAAGAAGAAGATTATTAACCGATCGACGGCTCTGAGACCACGGCATGAGACGATAGCTCAACGCAAATGAAGTCCGTTACAAGTCCTAAATATAATGAAACCCTCTCTATCTAGAAGCATTACGGTTATGGTTTTCACTGTGAATAGAGTAGTAGTAGAAAATCAATAACTATAAGAGAAAAGATCAATGCAGCTTACATGCAATGTTAGAATAACTTTTTTCTAAAAACCAGTCGCACTCGTTTACTCGGAATACTGAGCAGTAATATGGCCACTCTAATCCTACTTCATTTCTCACTATTGAAAAAAGAAGAAACATTTTTCAGAATCACCACTTTCAAGCTACTTTTTTATGACTACTTACGTACCACGTGTGTTGAATTACGACGAGGCTGTTACGGCGCACTGCAGAATATTATTTTACGATATCAAATGATTATTCAAGTTCAGTACTTTAGCAATATATCTATTACTTGTTAAAATTTTGCTGAATCTTATCCTGAAAAAATAAGAAGCAGTAATATATCACTCTCACCCCGGCGCTTATCAGAGAGATCACCTCCATAAATTACCTCCATTATATATCCTCCTATTACTCATAGACATTATTTTTATTAGAGCTATAAATTTCGTTAACGTTCATTATGTTAGGACTTATAATTAAAAATACATTGTTTTATAAATCAGTGAGCTCCTCGAGTAAGTGAGTTAGCCGTCGAGTGAGCGAGTGAACCTTCGGTAGTTAGCGGAAAGTGTCCGTTAATTTTTTGTTTGTTCATAACATAGTCTCCTTGCTCATTAGACTTGAGAGGCGGCAGTTCATATTGTCTTCATATCGTCACACACACTTACCATAACTTTAAATGAAATAATTCTTATGATTGCGTTGATGTAACAGCAATTTTGTGAAATATCAACGCAATTTCAGACAGCAAAGTCGGGAGATATAATAAGTATAATAAATCAATAAAAAAAATAAAACATATATAGGGGCGGCACAAAAGTAAATATAAGTAAATTAATGTTAATACAACTTATAAAAATATAAATTAACAATTTATAAATATGGAAAGAAGTGCCGCCATTAAAAGAGGAGGTACTCAGCATATGTCAGAGTATAGGTTCTGGCGCTGATTTTCAGTAGTGGAAGAAGACAATAGTGGAAGATAGTGAAAAATATACAATATTATTAGGAATCAGAAGCGGATTGACTAAAGAAAAAGAATACAACACTGATAACATTTATTATTCACAAATCACAATAGGAAACTGTATGGAAAAGAATCTAACATAACAAACGAAATACTTTTAAATTATTAAACAAATTAAGAGAATTAAAGTAACTAATACAAACTACAGAATTTGGCAAATTGACTAATCAAACTGGCATTTATTCTTATCAAAATGACTTCCACTGAATGTATCCAAGGAATGACGGCGTCCATGTTTTTTTCTTCAGCCGACGACGCGCCATCGCGAGCCGCCCTCTTCTCTATGGACCCGAGTCCACAAGAGTGTTTATGGAAGTGTCTATGGGAGTGTCTATGAGAATATGTCTTCAGCTAACAATATAATAATAACAACACACAAAATCCAAAATATAAATAATACATAACACCTTCGATCAACAATATACTAGATATCGGGTCGACGTAAAAAATCCGTGCCGGTAAATATCGGCTCACTTGAAATGTGAGAGTCTATTTTGTTTAGTTCTCTTCAAGCACGGCCAATGTTACGACGTTTCACAATGACGCAGTTTGTCTTCAAAAATTGCGAAAATAATTCTCGAAAAAACAATTTTACGGACGGAGTCTTATTTTTGGTTAGTACATATAAAATAAGATATATTTTAAGCTTTTAAACTAACAAATAATTCAAAATTTGAATAAAATTATCTGTTTTAAATCAACGCTACAAATGTTTGGCCAAGGTTGGCCAACACATGCGCAAACTATTTTGTAACAGAATAGTGGATGCATGGAGTAGATTTGTACTGAAATAATCCTTACTATCTTAGGATAAGCATCCTTAGTATCCTAAGTAATATTATAAATGCGAAAGTGAGATTTTTTTTTGTTACGCTTTCATGCTAAAACGGAAAAGAAAAAAATTCCAATCTGTATATTCATTTTGCGGATATTATTATTTAACATACTGTTACGGAGACAGGCTGAAGAAAGTTCGAGAAACATTTCTGGTATATTTCAGTCACTTAGAGACGTTTTCAGCAAGCTGACATACGATTTCAGGCCGTTTTAAGGCAGTATCTATCACATAGCAAAAGTTCGGAAAGCGATACCAAGCGATCAACTTCTGCGATTTACGAGAGATCCGAGTGCGATAGATCGAGAGCCAGAAGAGTATAAGAGTCAGTGTTTTGTGCGCAGTGTTATTGTAGTGTTTTGTTATAGTTTCGTTTTTCTCTAATTGTAGTAGTGTAATTTTTAATTAATTCATTATTTTATTTATTTTCTTTTGTGTTATTTTTATAAATAAATCCTCAGTGTATAAGAGCGGCGTTTATTAATCCCGAATTATTATAGCTCGCAACAATACGAATTACTATTTATATAAAACACTAGTGGACCCCGCAGACGTTGTTCTGCCACAATTTTGGCTTCGAAATCATATAATTAAACTTTCAAGCTAAACGTCACTTTTTTATTAAAATCTTATCAAAACTTTTTCGATTTTTTTTTTTGTACAAACCTAAAAATTCTGAAGACAACAAAAGAAATTTAGCTCAATCGGTCCACCCGTTCTCAAGTGATGCGAGTACATACATGCGGCATTTTATTTTTATTTATATAGATTATATCATTATTTATCAAATATATTATAGTTTACGTTTCATGTTGATATATTATTTTGTACCCTACTAGATACATGATAATTTACACATTGGTGTTTCATAAACTATACTAATAATACCAAAGTCTTCGAAGTTAGTCAAGTGTGTATGTAGATATGTATATATATTTTGGTAACAAATAAAATCATATTTCGACTTCACTCTTTTCTTTGTTCCCATTGAGCAGTGTCATTTTTTCAAAATTTGACAGGGGGCGTGGCTTAAATAACAGGTTACTTTTTTCGTGAATTTTGTATGCGACCTGAAGTCTATTTAATACTATGTCAATGCATAACACACAAGAAGAACACAGTAGGAGACAGTGAGAGGTACCTGTATCGCATTTTATATCAATTCTATCGGACCGGACAGACGTTGTCCGCCCCGTCAAAAACTAAAAACGTTACTGGAACCCTATCGCAACACCACAAAAAAATAAAATTGTGAAAGGTCAATCTAAACACACAACAATGTCATCAAAATAAGCCCAACGCCTTAGGAGTAGTTCAGTGACGCGGTGTCCTAGGTCAGCGACGAACGCAACGCGGACGCGGCAGGCGCGACGAGTGCGATCAAACCAATGGCCTCGCGTTCGTCGCTCACCTGGGACACCGCGTGACATACACAACAACAGAAAATATATTTATAGAAAACATACGGATAGGTTAGCAAATACACGCATGTGATACAATTATACGTTCCGATACATACAACTTAAAGATCTCAATTCGATTGGATTCTCAAACTTATATAATAGATATGTACTATACAATAACTGATAAAGAAATCTTTTGTATCAATATGACTCGAGAAACTATTCAACTGAAAACTTCGATAACTAAATCGCACAAAGCTAAAAACCATTAGATAGTGAATAACACGGTGAAGGGCGCGCGATCTACGTAACTCCGCTCGGATAGCGGATAATGCTCGTACATGACGTCGTAGATTGAATCTCAGTTGAAACATAACAGTTAAATGAATACGAGCCCTGTTCCCGGCCGTTAGAGTATGTTTTACAAAAACTTAATGCTTAAATTTTGGTGAATCATAACTCAAGGGATCACGGATTTATGAAAAAGCAAGAGATATTGAACAATTGAAGGGTTTTATTGTTTTTCATTAGGGGATTAGGAAACTTTGCGCGACTGAGAGATATCTAACATCTTATCTTTTTTAGGGTATTCCGTATCAAAAAGGGAACCCTTATAGGATCACTTCGTTCTTCGTATGTCTGTCTGTCTGTCCGTCCATCTGTCAATACCCTTTTTCTCAGGAACGCGTGGAGGTACTAAGTTGAAATTTCAAAGTCGAAGCAATCGAAAGATACGATACCTTTTATGCTCCGTTTATGCCGCATTTTGACACTCGCAAGGGAATCAAAACCCTTAGGGTACTTCCCGTTGACCTAGAACCATGAAATTTGGCATGAAGCAATGTTATGTGGCACTTAACTATAACTAAAAATTTGTACGGAACCCTCAGTTGTTTTTTTATTTGGTTCTCTGCTCGGAATATACACCAGTTATTACTGTTAGACTTAATTCTAACTTGAAACTATCACGCACAGTATATTTCGAATTTTTATGAGCACTTCATTGATACACTGTGTTACCTAAATGAATAAATGTTAATATGATTGATTGATTCATTATCTTCAAAGTCTTTGTTTGGAAGATAATATATTAGGAATTTAAAATAAGTCTAATAAGCTCCTTGAGTTCCCAAACGAAAAACTTTATTCAAAAGTTAAAGCGCTTGCAGCTGTAATGAGAAAAGTCAATATTTATTGTTTAATACCATTATAGACGTTCAAGTTGTCGTCTGATACGACGTCAGCTACGATATATTTTTACTACGCCCCTAAAACTTTAATTGCTATTTACAGTTTATGATATTTGTTTATTGTATTCAATTTGTAAGAGCCAATTTAAAA
Source organism: Anthocharis cardamines (assembly GCA_905404175.1). Taxonomy (NCBI): domain Eukaryota; kingdom Metazoa; phylum Arthropoda; class Insecta; order Lepidoptera; family Pieridae; genus Anthocharis; species Anthocharis cardamines. Next base: position 114,369 of record FR989972.1, on the reverse strand, counting down.
ACGCTTGTAGACGTGGGACGGTCCAAATAAAGGAGGACAATAAGACTCGGCACCTGTGTTCTGTAAAACCTCAATTTAGATTATATCGTCTTCTGTGGTGAAGGCCAAATTATATTATAAATAAACCTTTTGGGCTCATTAATCTCAAAATTCCATTTTATGATTCATATCGTAATAGACATAGATGTAAGTAGAATGTTATTTAAAAGACTTCTAGGACAAATATAAGCAAATAAAATATTCATAATTAGCGTTATGACCAATCTGTAAAAGTAGGTATAAATATTTCAGTACACTTATATATCCAGTAACATGATAATTACGCAATACACAGTAATAGCAAGTAGAAAATACAGAACATAACATTAGATTCTTAGATCCAGGTCTCGAGCAATATCGGAAAGCAGTTGGAAGCAAATTACGCACTATGAATTATTAGACGGCTCACGCCTCGCCTGTTGTATTACCTTCTCGTACGTTCAAACTGGCATTAAAAGACATCACTATACAGTATACATATACTCGTAGATAAGTGCTACGCCGTATGTTATTATGTTAATATGCTACGTGATCTCGTAGATATTATAGGCGCTACGAGGATAATATGCTACGTAGCCACTCAGGTAGTTTTAACTGTTTAGCCACTACACCATGTCGTTACTACAGGTGGCCTGTTTTCCAGGTCACTGGAGTTTTAGAAGCAGTTTTCTTCGCTTCTAAGTTTTCATTAGCCTGTAAAATTATCGCCAGTCAAAACTTAATGCATTCCAACACAAATGAAACTACAACAACCTCATTGCAATGATCATTCACAATGGGGACACAAAAGTTGTATTATATCTCAACCCATAATACGTATGTTGTACGAGGCATGACTTGATTTATTGTTAGCAAATAATCACATACTCAAAGGAAACTAATTAAGCAGATAATTAAAGTGTAATATATCTACGATTGAAGTTTTCAAACCAGATTAGATTGAAACATTAATGTTCTACGTTTCGCAGGTGCAGTGACCGTCAAACGCAATTCGACATTTTTCACACATGAAATATGACAGGCGGCGCTTGGCTGCAGTTATTCTCTTCTCTTTTTTGTTGAACTGTTCACGTAATTACCGAGGCGCTTTCACCCATTTAGTCACATTTTGAATTTAAATATTACATTAAAAAAATAATTTAATAAATAAATTTAATTAATTAATCTTAAATATTTAAAATCACGACACTACTGGGCATTATTATATACTGTGACTTTCAATTTATACTCTATGGATATAAGCAATCGTATTCATTGATGACGTATATTCGATAATAAATAAACTGACCAGGTTTCGGTAAAAACTTTTAGTTAATTAAAGAACAAAAAAAAAACTACAAATTGACGGTTTTCGGATGTTTTTCTTTACTTATGCTACAAGACATTGTTACATGCCAAATTTTATAATTCTAGGTCAACGGGACTCTATCCCTGTAGGGTCTGTATAGACGGACGGACAGACAGACAAACATATACCGAAGTAATCCTATACGGGTTCCGTTTTTGGTACGGAGACAAATTATGGTAGTATGGAGATGTCGAATGAGAGCTTACCAGCTCGAGGAGCGGGGAGGGGTCCACACTTGGCTCCCTCCCTTCCACCCGCAGTGTGCACCCCCCCTGTGGAATGCGGAGCGGGATTGTGTGACACGCTTTCCGTTCCTCCGCTCACGCTCGCCGCGTTCAGCTCATTGACAGAGAAATGTTATATTCCGAATGTCTCTATGTACTATAAATGTGCGATAGCATTTTATTTTCTGTCATCTATCTGTAATGTTGTAGATTAATGAAATCATAATCAGCCGCAGTTAACTGAGCTTCTGTTTCGATAAAAATGAAGAATATAAATTACGGTTGATATCCATCTTTATTAATTCCAAAAATAACTTAGTGATACACAATGTCCATAAACCCGTAGAGACGGCGAACTCGTAAAAAAGTTATTAACGACGATACCATAAATGGCAGAACTCTGAACAAGGTTATTCCCCGGGGTCCATTAAAAGTTAGCTCATAAAATTAGGCTCGTGACGTAGTTACCTCAGTTGACACTATTTATTATTCTCCAACTTGAGAATACTTATTTTTACGTGAGGGTAATGTATTTGTAAATACTGAGCCGTCTGATCCGTTTGGTCTCTCCAGCCAGGCCGGCTGGAGCATGACAACCGCGACAAAATTTTGTCGACCGTTTTCTCGTGTTTTAATCGATTATCTCTTTATTTCCTCCGGGTCTAACATGACAATTACACTTAAAACTTTTAATATCAAACATAGATATATTTGTCGATCGAGATATCTTTTCTATCAAAATTGTCGATGTCGAGATATCTTACATCTTAGTCTCGTCCGCGACATATCTCGTAGCAGCCATGCTAGGCCGGCAGGTCTAACGTCGACATTACTTGCCATAATTAACTCAGAATATGAGTGAAATATTCACTGAACAAGAGAAAGTGACCGCGATCATGACCTTCCCTAACACTTAACAACTTGAGTGCACTACGCATGAACGACCCCGAGATGAAAGCCTTAAAATGTCTTAACCTTTTTAAATAGGGTAAAGTGTTTTTTAATATTTTTTTCCCTGACAAATTTCGACATTTTATTAGCATAAGCATAATATTTTTTATTCGACAAAAATTGGTAGTTCACAAATCAATTCAATTTCAAATATTGTATATATATTTTTTCCTACTTATTTAGTTTTTTGTTATTTTGTTATTTGGGGCCATGAATCCAACAAAAAGGATATGATTAAAATCGGTGCAACCCTTCTCGAGTTATAAATGGTGTAACTAACACGACTTTGTTTTATATATATCGATATAGTGGAGCCGTGAAGCGATGTTGTCACGCCATTGTAGTTGTAAACTCACTCACTCATGACTCAAGTGAACTAGACTTACGTATGACTCTTGGCTCGACATTTGCCTCATTGTGTTTCCATTTATATTGCGTACATTTCCTAGAACAAAATACAATTTCCCGCACAAATTTCAAGAAAATAGCGAGAAAAAATATCCAGATAAGTCTGTCATAAAGATAACGTCAGCTGCCATTTTCTTTTATAAAACCGAGCGAAGGGCGGTCACAGACGAGACGCTCGTCCCCCAGATTTAAACTTTATTTTTATTTTTTAATAAATAAAGTTAAATACCGACTATTTATACATTTCTACTGGGTTATTCAATTCTAATTAATAAACATTTACTATAGAAGTAAAAGTTATTGTAGAAGTAAAGTAAAATAGTTTTTACTATTAATAAATGTTCGCTAAAGTCTTATCATAAGTATAGCAGTATAAAATAAACATTATTTCTAATTATTTAAGTGTAACCTAAAAAATGAGTACTTGTATTTCGTGTATCGAATGCCTAACTCTGAAATATGGCAGACTTAATATGAAATATTATGTAATATGTTCGGTCTCACTTCTTCTGTTCTGTGTGTTCGGTAAATACGCGAACCAACAATGTCATCTTTAACTGAGGATTTTATATAAACGTAAAATAATTGTGTCCATTTTTTTATACAATATGCACCGCTTTCAACAGCTCGTAACTAATCATTTAAACGAGAAACGCAGTCTGCTCGGTTGTTCTTCTAATGAAAACAGGTACAACTTGACTTCAAGAAAATAAAAGTAAGCGTAAGAATCAAATCTGAAACCCGTCTTCCACAAAGCAGTTGCTTACCAATTGTGTTAATGAGTCCGACAGAGTTGTAACAATGATTCCGAACGCCCTCGTCTCAACTGAAGAGTTTATAGTCTCACTGTTAGAGCTTATTGTGTGCTGAGAGCTTTGTTAATAGCAACACTATTGTGAGAACGGTTTGTACTGCAGCCTCTACTACCGAAACCTATAGTGAGTTTAAGGTCACTACTCTACAAGTTGTTCCGATTCTACAATTCAATATATCTAAGTATGAGATAATTGTTATTTAAATTTTAACTAATAACACATAATTAAGCACAATATATTTTCATGTTCTTTTTCCTTTGCGCTTTATATATTTAAGGAAGAGAATACGTCATTAAATGTAATAAACAATTAAGAATTCATCGTGACAAATATTTTGATTTCATCATTTTACTATCTGAGTGGTGGTGAGTTAATATAAGGTGAATAAAAAACTGCATACATGTGCCAATTTCCATGGTGATCGATCAAACACGATAACAGTTTAGCGATTTTATATACACAGATTATTACAGCACTTTCTTAACTTAAACAACTGTATAGAATGGATGTATAAATATTACGTTGTATATGGTTGCATAATATTATCTGTAATACTTTACCTAAACATTATCGCAAAGTGCATAAGTCTACAATTATTTGAATTGCGATTTCGAATAGTAACTCATTTACATAGTTTGAGTCGAGTCACGTGGTAGGGGTAATGTATAACATGTGCAATTTGTCCATCGTGAGCTGAGACGTACTGCGTTGGGACTCGGTATCGCGGAGGCTAGAGCGCGCTGACCCAGCATGAACCGTAACTGGAAATTTTTCAAAACGAATTATTAAGCTATGTAAATATTGCTTATAACATATTATATTTAAATAGTCAATAATAAGGCCCAGTGGAATATTCAATCCCGTTCTTGTTTGCCTCAATGTGTGGCGTGAGTTAGATAGTTTTCTTTAACTTCTACAAACTGTAAAATCTACTTTAGTATAGAGTAGCGCCTCTGTTGTTTAGAGTTTCGTAGCGTGTTGGCTGAACGAATGGATAGTCCAATTCGGAGACATTATATCAAGGAACATGACGTACTTATCAGTCTTATAAATAGTATTGAGTTTATGAAATCCTCCTCTCTGAAATCACAGTCAATAACAATGGCGTCATTTATATTATATATTCTGTCGTGTCGTTTAGTGTAAACACTGCCTCAAATTATAGAATTAAACGTTCTTGCGAAATTTATTATTGAAGAGTGTTAAGCAAAGCGCTTCACATTGCTACACCTATAGTGGAGGACGGCTGCTTACTACAATGATATATGAGCGGCGATCGTGCTCTATGGGTGGTGTATAGCTGCTACTCCGAGAGTGCGACACTTTCAGATGCGATTACTCTATTTGCGAAACTCTCACAAGAGCTGACGTTTATTTAGTGAAGGCAATTTGTTATCGTCGCGTGTCCCTCCCTACTAGAGGGTGTATTATAAATCGAGGATACAAACCGGTCGTCTTGTATATCTATATATGAATATAATTATTTAAAATTGACTATAAACTTTTATTTTTTTTAAATAAATAATTATATATTTAAATACGTATTTGTTAAATAATATATGTAAGTCAAATATTTCTCAAAGGCCGGCAACGCACTTACAAGTGTTGTAGATGTCTATGGGCGCTGATCACGTTCCATCACATGAGCCGACAGCCGATAGCCGACTGATCGATTGTGTTACTAAATAAATAAAATACATGGCGTTACCTCCATAGATATGCTTATAGAGTTGTATAACATGATGATTTGTTAAATAGCAAAAGATTTATCGAGAATTAATTATTACTGAAGCAAAACAGATTACTTTTGGTAAATAAATATGCGTACATTTGGGGATCGCGGATTGAAACCGCACGAGGCAACCTTTGGTTTAATGTGAAACCGATAATAGTTAATCGTATATTCCAGCCCGTTTCAAATAAACCCGCAAAAGGTTCGCTCCGGTCGGCCGCGGCCCCCGCTCAAACATACACGTATACTTTGTGTGGGATTATGGTAATATCACGAGAGCGCGGGTCAATTAATCGGATTGTTTCTAGTTGATAGCGGCGAGGGATAACGAGTTCTACCTTGGAAACGACCGTCTACCTCCTCTCTGGTGGGTACTGTGCTTATACTATGACGTGGTGTGAGCGTGAGAGCTCAGTCGCGAAGGTAGTCCATAATGGATTCGAAGAATTTTATTCTTGCCTTAAGTTATGAAGGACTGCTTGAGCAATAAAAGTTCTCACTGATACACAGTTAATTGCTCCTGGAGCAATAGAAATATAAAAACAAGTAAATCACGATAAGTACGTGTACTAAAATTATGTTTTGAACAAATTAAGAAATACAATAATGTGTATAACTAGATATTTAATGATTAATAGGAAATTATTTTAATATTACAATATATGAATAATTCACATACAAACTACTGCTTAGCTTACTTAACTACGCACAGACTTATTAAACATATAAGTAATCTTGTACTCTAGAATCAAAGTGGTTTCACACTCGTCATATAAATTAATGTTTGATAAATATGGAGACTGTGGGTTATTATATCCTGATAAGAATACAGGTATTTTGTCGCTTACAAAATATTATTATCTCTATACAACAAGATAGATTTAAACACACCTTCATCATTACATCATTAACTAAGGATATCAGACTGTAATGTTGCTAAATTAGGCTAATTACCTCGTTTCAGTCTGATGATACGGTACTTCCCGCGCGAGAGGGCGCTGAAACGGGCTAATTACTGGAGGGCGTGTCGGAGCAGCTGCAGCGGCGAGCCGGGAGCCCTGTTGATGCGGCGCTCGCGTGTTGAGACTTGAGACGCTGCACACTTCCCTTGTTAAACTCAAACTCAGACTCATTACGTATCCATATTCCACAAAAGTACAACTACTATAAGATTAAACTAGATTAACTTAAAACTAAGTACAGTACTTAGGACCATGTAAGAGTCGGCGTTGCGCCGATGTTCAGTGTTCCCGGGTGTTTGATTTCTAAAATAGCAATATTCTTGAAAACCAATAAAAAAGTATACATTTGAATCAAACTGACTACTTATAATTAGGTACACAATATAAGGAAAAAGTACAAAATATAAATAAAAAATACACTATAATTGTTTCTTTTTTTATATACCTAATTATTAATAAGGCGACCAATGCTTTGGTGAGATTTACATTTTGTTAGAACAACAGTATCAACTATCAATTGTCAACAAGACAAAATTCTTAAACTTTTATAAACTTAAAGCTAAGGCTCCATTGACGCCCTCCAGTGTAAGGATCCACTCGTGTGTTGACAAATCAGGAACCCAAAGGTGCACCTGCGAAAAAATATCTTCAGTGGACAAAATTCGCTACCTTGGTGTGACAATTGACAACAGACTTACCTTCAACTACAATAATAAGAATTGGAGCACGCCTTTGAAAATGCTTAGAAGTAAGATATTATACGTCGCGCACGCCTGCCCTCGCCCTCGGCCGCCCGTGCCAGCGCCCGCGCCGCCACGACGAATGGCGATTCATGAATACGTTATACGAATTATACGATCTGAAAGATTAGTCGTGAAACGGGTTTCAGTAAGTGTGCACGCGCGTCCTGGCCGTATATAGTATAGTTCGCGAGAAAATTTGCTTTGATTAGACAAGTATAATATAATCAAAGGTGTTGTGTAACCAACGCGAACTATACTTTTGAAAATAGCCATAACTCGACTCATAGAAGATTGTTTGTCTGACGAAGTAGAGTACAAATACTGAACATTTGACTATACTATCTATACCCTCTATAAAACATACAGTACAATGGTGCTAACAAGATCGCGTACTGGGAGCCTAGGATCAGTGGTTAGTGCCGGCCCTCTATGGTTTCGCGTCGCAGGCGGTATCTGTACCGCTTACAAAGAACTGCGACGCGGTGCTTTGTAGTGCACCGCACCGCCCGCGCAGACAGCGTCGGGCACGGCGACATCAAACGATTCGCTTTCTCAACCGCTACGTGTCTGATTGCTACGCCGTCCAACGCTACGTATACATCCGCTACGCCGCAGTCACCTGCCGACGCGACGCTCCAGTCTTTATGTCCACCGAACAGCGGCTCCTTGTTGCTGATCGACAGGCCGCAGTAAGTACCTACTTATTCTGGAATGTTTGGTTGAATTCGATAGTTAGAACTATCGAGTGGTCCATGCATTTACGTATAGACTTATTAAGGGCCTGGCCACAGCTTCTGGCGGTGTGGAGTGCGGCGCGGCAAGAGGGTCTGCGAGAGGCGCGGTTTGCGGTGGTATGCCACAGCTCGACCAGTTGCGACCGCGGCGGCTCAATGCGCGGTAAAAACAAAATTATTTGTTTCGGTCGCGCGATGCTAAATGCGTCGACCACTGCCGCCGCGCGCGCCGCTCTGAGCTGTGGCCGCCTCGATAATCCCGAGTGCATTTGTTTCACTCGCACGCCGCGCAGGCCGCCGCCACCGCCGCCGCGCGAGTAGCCACCGCGCCGCAGGTCGCACCGCAATGCGCGTCGCCGATAGCTGTGGCATACTTCATACAATTTGCTCAATTTGTTTTTGCCGCTCGCCGCTTTGCGCGCCGCAAATCGCGCCGCAAAACGCACCGCAGGTGACTGTGGCCAAGGGGTAAGACTCATATGCTGCTTTCGATGATCAAATTGTGAACATTTTTTAAATTTATTATAAAGAATACCTCATTTTAGTGAGTGCTGTAACCAATTATGTATACTTAGAATGTTCCATCAAGCATCCATGTCATAAGTACCAAAATGGAAAATCATTCGACTAAATCTAATACTCGTAGGAGTACATTACAAACTCCCATTAAAGAAGCGAGCTGGGAATCTAAATTAATATAGCTCATTTCATCTTACTCTCGTGAGTACGACAAAGCCTGAATCACATTTTATTCAAAACCAAATGGCTACGTTTAAATTAGCCCCACGGCGCGGCAGACGAATTTGAACTTTACAAGAATTTACATTAAGATCACTTAACACTGGCTTCATATCCAACATGTGTTGTTGTCGATGTGGTAGAGAAGATTAGCTGAGATTATTTGTACAAAATTTGTTGGTTCGTGGAATCGGTTTAAAGTTTGAGCAAACAGATGTACTAATGTTACGAATGTCTCGTGTCAGTAGTGGCCGCTGTTCCCACATAGATTCTACTTATTTTCGCTACCTTATAGAAGATAAACAAGCAAAGCCTTGATTTGAGAACTGGCAGTAAATGTAAAATTGGAGTCATTTAACTTATTTTTATTATAAGTGTTCCCTAAATGAATAAATGATAATTGGATTTGATATCTCCTGGCATAATATATCTATATCTATATATATAAAAGAAAGTTGTGTTAGTTACACCTAGACATGGGTAACACTGCGCTGCGCGGCGCAATTGCGCCGGCACGCTTCACTGCGCAGGGTGAGTCAGCTCACTCATTCATAATGTGTTGGCGCACGGCGCAGTACCCCACTCACTGAGTGAACTATGAGCGTGGAGTTGAGTGCGTTTCGGAGGTTTCACTGCTCGCTTTGCGCGTCCCATTTTGTTGCGTCGTGGCGCAATATTGAGTTGACTCAAGGAGCCGACGCACTACACTGCGCCTGAGTTTCTGAGTTGGCGCAGGGAATTTCGCTGAGTTACCCATGTCTAGTTACACCGTTTATAACTCAAAAATGGCTGTAGGTCGATTTTAACGATATCTTATTTGTTGGATTCCTCTATGTCCCGAATAAGATATAAGCTATTAAAATATTGGAAAAAAATCAGGAAAAATATATATTCATAAAATTAATTATAAAATAAATTAGATTCGGAACTCCGCCATCTTGACAGCATGTCACGTCATGCATTCTTAGCTTTTTTGGAATAACAGATGTCAAAAAGTGCGCAAATGGGCATATTCAAATATAAGAATAATTACTTATATATAAATAATCAAAGAATAATTATATAATTTCGAAGCCAAAATTGTGGCAGAACAACGTCTGCGGGATCCACTAGTAAAATATTTCTTGACTTCGTACAGATAAATTCTATATACAATTCATATTGACTTCGTTTTTTATTTATTTTTTTAATATAGGTGGCAAACGAGCTTGCGGCTCACCTGATGGAAAGTGAACACCGCCGCCCATGAACATCTGCAACATCAGAGGACTTGCAGATGTGTTGCCGGTCTATAAATGAATCTGTTTTTGGCAGGACTTCACAGTAAGTGCAAAGCCTCTCGTCGACACTATTTTCCCTGTTATAACTGTATAGATAAACCAAAAAGTTTCGACCACCACACCGGTATCGGCACGAGTTCTGTACGGTGCAACACTCACACAAGTGAGAGAGATGCCGCAACACGAGCGTGAGGTTCGCTTGATGATAGGAAATACATTTGTAAGTTTACTTTAAGCATTCGAAAATCCTTAGACTGCTTGATTCATCTTACCTTGATAATGTTTGAAGTTGAGTTTTGCCTAACATAGGGAAATTACACGTGAATTTTATAGTAATACCCCTATAACCTTGTTAGACCCGGCGGGACCTGACCCCGCCCCCAAGGGTCGCGAGGCAGGTGAGCTCTGACAAAATATCCGTTCCGCGACAGCTGGTGTCATCTTGTCAATAAAGACGCAAAATTAAATCTATCAAGCATTTTATATATCTAGCATTTTATGTACATATTTCAAAAGTTAGATTATATTTTAAGTGTTAGGTGCTAGATGCCACCAAATGTGCTACGTGTAAAAGCTTTAGAATTTTGACATACCCACCAGCTTTTGAATATTTTAGCGTAGCAGAGCATTGCTGAAAACCGGTTCATTGAAGCAATGATTTTTATGGAATGCGAAGCTATGTACAGAGCAAAGTAGTCGACGTACTAGGTAGTTCGTAGCACACAGCCACCCCGCTCGGCGCATCTTCAAAGCTCACCCGCTCCGCTACACCGCTTAGCTTGGATGGAAACGGTCACAAAGTTTCATAGCTTAGCAGTACTTCACTACGGAACAACTTTTAAATTGCTTAGGTTCAATCGTGTGTTGAGTACTATTCTATAGTATGCACAATAAAATATAAATCCAACGTAAGAATGGTTTAATACTTTCTATTAGATCATCCGACTCTTCTCGTAAATAAAACAACAAATTGCTTTTACAATTTATTATAACTCGTTTACTTGCTACATACGGCGGTACTGTAACAAGACTCAAAACAATTGCTTTCATATCACTAGTACTAATAATAATATAACTGAGTTCATCTCACACGTTGCCTAGAAGCTTACAAGGATCAATATTATTGCTCTTATTTTCATTACTCCTACTTTATACAATATTTACAACGAATAGATATCGCTTACCTATTTTATATATTTTTATTACGTTTATAAAAAAAACAGTATTGTAGTATTTTCGAAATATGAAAAAAAATAGAGCTTTAATTCAAAATAAGATTAGATGTTTAAATGTGGAGATAGTTCGTGCAGGTGAACATTAACTCCATAACAGAACAGAATTAAAGAATCTTTGTAAGGATACAAAAGTATTTAATTTATTAACATATTATGTACAAGATATATTATAATAGCTATATAAATTGATATACAACATTTTCTTTCTTCTTTTTACGTATTTGTTTTCCCCTTTTGCAAATTTATATTATTTACATTTTATAATAATCACTAAGAGCTAGACGCTAGTGTTTACCTTAGTGATGTTTGACAAAGTAGCAAAAGTAGAATCGGAAACTATGTTGGTGCAGCGCACTATCCCAGGTTCCCCAAATAATACCAACCAAAATCACAGCCGAAATGGCATGTCTATTGACGGATTTCATAATAAAATTATCTTGTCCACGGCTGTAGAAGCCTATCACAGTATTTAAATTAACATCAAGCGACCCACTGTATACTACTCGTAGCTCGCTACAGCGGGATATCACTCGTAGCTCGCTGTAGCAGACTACTACGAGCCAAGTATCGTCTACGCCCTCTTCCCCCCTCGCCCCGCCCCGTGGGCAAAGCGTGATCACAATATAGTGATCGCTAGTAATAGTTGCCAACTTTACAGTTATGGATATAAGTTCTAATTAATACTTGAGTTTGGCAAATATCAATACTGATGTTACTTTCACTTTGCTTATATTGGAAGTACATACAATAATTACAGTCGAGAGTGCTATCAACGCCCACGGGCCACGCCTGCACCATCTACATAATCTACCCTTATAGTATACGTAATTATGGGCATCAATGATATTATCAAAAGCTCGTCTTTCAAATATAAACAATACTGCGTGATAGGTCGCCGTGTAGCGGCTGTGATTGCGGTATTTATTTGCTGCTTTGTTTATTATCCACTTAACTATTTTAACATTGATTTCGTAGAACTACAATATTTTACGATTTTATTATAACATAAAAAATTTAATTAATATTTAAATCACAATTTTTATTGCATTTTATATTATGTCTTTTATGTAATTATACTAGTCTAGTTCACATCTATCCGACATTAAATCTAGGCTAATATCCGATCGACCCGAAGAGGAGGATTAATGTCGGGGGCTGACTGACGACCGATATCGGTGATTGAAGTGTCAAGTGTAAATAATACTTTAGTTGCGCACAACGCTCAAATCAGGACTCTAATGAAGCTACACACTACTAGGTTGTTCTTCTGGCTCCTGAAGTGACCTCTATAGCCCCGACTTCCAACTGCAGACTGCCGAGCGACCGACTCTGCGTCTCATTCGTAAATTTTATAAAAATATTTGGTTAACGCGAATATTTCATAGACAAAAGCATTCATTAAACTTTCAGTTCTCCTTCTTTATACACTAGTAGGCATTTTACGGTCGTTTATTTTTAAACTTTGGATGAGATGAAATACGATTGCGATACGCTTGAATATAACGTTCATGTTCAGAGTGACAACTGACAGTACTACGTCACATTAGATCGCTTTGTTGTTAGTTGTTGCCCTGTATACAATACTATCTAAATTCGCGGGTGGAAGGTCGCACTTCGCGGTCGTCGCTCGTCCGACTGTCTGCGTCTCTCCTCTGGACAGTTCGTTATTTCTTATATTTAAATTATTCATAACAAAATTATGGTAAGAGAAACGTTGAATTCTTATTGCTAACGTTATAATAATATTCTAATAAAATTTAACAATTTTACATATCGAACCATAACAAACTTACCTATAAATCATTGACATTTTTATGTGTCAATGCTATAAATGAAGCTGTTCGCTCAATATATCAACAAATAATAATCACAGATCTTTCTTTATGTAAATAAGCTTAAGATATGAACTATAGGTAGCGGTCGCAACTTCGCAGTATAACTATCCGGACTCATTGATATTGTATTTTATTTTATCCGGATTCGTTCATCAATGTCTAAACATTATCATTTGTTTAAAACGCAAGTTATTTCAATATGTTATATTATTGTTAATTGAATCAACTGTCAACCTGGCCGTGACCACACTCGCTGTAAAGCACTCGAAACGACGGGATTAATAAATATAATGAATAAATTGCGTTTTATTTGGTAATAGATTATATGTTAAAATATGTTTTTAAATGAGTTCATTATTTCAATTAACTAGTACAGCAGCACCCGTCATACTAAAACACATGGTGTATATGGCCATCCCTTGCAAAATGTATTACATTAAAGATAACTAGTGTCAGTGTGTGTGTGTTTAGATCAAACGAAATGCGCGTTTCCGGTGTCCTTCCAGCAGCGGAAACAGCAGGGCAGCGCGCACATGAGCGTGTTCTTGAAGGCGTCGCGGAAGTCGCGGTTGAAGTAGGCGTAGATGAGCGGGTTGAGGGCCGAGTTGAAGTACCCCACCCAGAACAGCACGCCGACCACCACGTCGGGCGTGGCGCACGGCTCCCCGCACACGTTCGTCGTCACGTACCTGCGTGGAGAACACCGCCTAATGTAATACCGCCACATGTGTAGCGAGAGAGCGGCGGCCAGTCCCTCGGGTGTGGCTCATCCGTAGCCACTCGAGCGCTCAGTGTGCGCCGATGTCATACAAAACTGTGGCGGCTACCGGCGGCTGCCTAATGTGCGCTAACACTGCTACGGGACCCTAGACTAGCCCGTCCCATACGTGGTTGAACCTTGTTTGTTTTTTTATAAATGGTCTACAAAACAGAATTTAAGAATGAACATAAACTAATGCACTAATACAGTGTTTCGTACGAAAGATTCCTCTAGATGGGGACACAACATGCAAAACTAAAAACAATATAATCACATAAAATGACAATCACATAATACCTGAGTAAAACACGATAAAGCGGCCATCAGGCCATCCGTTATCGATCGTCTACTAAGTACTAGTATTTCCGCGACCGATACGTTCGTAGCTCGGTCATTAAATAATAATAACAAAGTGAACTTTTTAAAATAAATATAATGATAAAGTAGAACTGAACAACTATTACTGAGGAAAGCTACGAAACTGGAATATTTTATGTTCTTAGTTGGACTCTGTTTACTCTAACTTAGTGCAACAGGATATAAAGAAAACTCGGAGCGACTCGAGTTGAACTCTACTTACTTGTTGTAAAACAACTGTATAGAACCGCTATCAATCATTCAAAATTATTCCTTAATTAAAACATATCTCTCTATTAGAGACTAGCGTCCATATCGGTGGAAAAAATAAATTGAGATGCGTTAATAATTATCACACTTGGCCAAGACTTTATTTTCTATCAAGAACTAAGTGTAGCTAATGTATATACATTTGTGTACAATCTCAGTATATAGTCGGTTACTTTTTGAATATCAACATACCATTTTTTACGCGGCTTGGTCTTTGACTATTCTTTTAAAAATAACATCTCATCGATTTATAGATAAACACCATTCTAATATAAGATAATATTTAAAGTTGTCGAGACTTGATGGTGAAATGTGATATGAATCATGCTAAGTTTGAAACTTCTTATTAAAACGGAAGTTAGGCCATTAACTCGCCTTCAGTGTTCGCGAAGACTGTTTAATGAAGCGAGGTGCAAGTGTCGGGGTGTTGATGTGTGTGTAGCGAGTGTTGTAGGTGAGCGGGTGTGGGTGTGTGGGTGCGCCACTAGTATCGGCTACAACACGCGACGAAGATACCTTGTTATTGACGATACAGAAAACTTTCCCATTACGGAAACTTAATACTGCGTCTTCATTAACGGTTGATTACACTTAGTCTAATCTCTAGATGTACTGAAGTTATTATTATAATTCAGTTACACACCGTGATATTTAAGACTTTAAAATTTTTTTTTAGTTATTTAATGTAGTCATGACACGTGCACGTGTAAAAATATACTATTAAATAAATAAGATATAGTTATGAAAGGCATACAAAATGATAAAGGCTGAAAAGTAAAAAAAATGTGCGGATAATATATAGAAAGTGAAGGTATAGAGAAGGTGTGAGCGATGAAGGCGGCTGTGGCAGATGCACTCACCAAAGAAAGAAGGGCAGCCAGCAGAGCAGGAAGGCGCCCACGATGATGCCGAGCGTGCGGGCGGCCTTGTGCTCGGCGCGCCACGCCCGGCCCGCCGCGCGCAGCGATGCACCTGCGGACGGCCGCTGTTACACCGGCGGTCGAGGTGGCAGGCGCCTCCAGCCGGGGGCGGCTGACACCCCGACCGCATCACCACCATAGGGTAGCTGGGTGTTCACCTTAGAAACTTCTTTGTCCACACTCGACAGTATTAAAATCTCACATTAAATGACTGTGATTAGTTCAGCTGAACGGCTGCCCTCCCCTAGACAAAACCCCTAGCTACGTCCATCACCACTTATCATCAGGTGGACTAAACTGCCTATTAAGACATAATGCACATCATGTGTTTGTACTAATTGATAAGTTGTGTGTATAAACTTTTGACTATAACTTGCGTTTTTTTTGACCTCGAATCATTAGCGGTGCTTCGAACATAATGGCCGTGCTGAGTGGGATGCTCCATATAAACTTTCTGCCTCTAGCGATAGACGCATGTCTGTGAATGTATAGTATTATACACTGCATGAATGTTCAACTCTTTATATTATATTCAAACATAAATAAACGATTCTTCCCATAATAAAGGTTAATTATCCAGAAACGGAAATTGTCACAAATACTCTTGAATTATCCCTTATATTTTGTAAGTTTTTTTAAAAATACCGGTGCAATAACATCCACCAATAATAATTAATAAGGTAGCGAGTCGGAAGCGGTTTAAACTGTTTGGTTAAAAGTTTGGTTATTCTCTTCGCTTTGCGAGACGCGCCTTGCAATAACTTTGCACATATAAGCGAAACAGCAAGAAACTCTCGCAGCACGTATTTACATACATAATTTATTACTTTAATACGAGTAACGATAAGTTACGATATTCACCGAGTGAAATGAGTAAAATTTATTTAACTGAGAGCAGTCAATCGACATTGAAGTCGGGTCTATACGCTCATTTGCTCCGGTTTAACGCAGATCATAGAAAATAACAACTTCAGTTTAATATCAGGGCCTATTTCTATTAATTTGTTAATATATTTGTATTTTGTGTTTCAGTGTAACATTTTTCGCGCATTTAAAATGATACGTTTTTATTTTGTTTACCCGGTAATGGGAATGGAAGCGAAATATACAAAATGATGTTAAGCGATTGCCAACCAATAACATCTCCCGTACGATATTTTCATTTCAACAGAACTGTTTCAATTCACGGACAAATTTTATTTAAATTCGTTTAAAAGGGATCGTTAACAATCTCGTGTGTGAGCGAACGCAGGCTCGGTCCAGTTAACTAATTGCCGCTTCCAAAGAGATGGGAAAAATGATAAATGTCCATTAGCTTTGGCTTTTACTACAGTGATATTATTTAACCGTAAGCATATTTCGATCAACCAAAAGTCAAAGTCAAAGAGGCAACCCAGAGCTGGGATATTTGTGGACACTTACCTTGTGAGTTAAGTTCCGTGGCCGCTTTCGAGAAGTCTCTGTTAGTCGGCGAAGCGCAGCTGTGCCTGGGCGGCGGGACGGGCAGCCCGCCCGAGCTGCGCTTGTGGGAGCCGCCCGAGCAGTAGCCGGAGCTGCCCGTCTCGCTCGCGTTCACCGAGCGGCGCGGGCTCGCCTCCTTGCTCGGACAGCCGACGTCGCCGAGCGCCAGCACGGCCTCGCCGCCCGTCTCCGTCTCCTCGGAACCGCCCTCGGGCAACTCCGTGAAGGTGCTATAATTGGGGCTCACGTCGGAAGCGCGGCGCTCGGGCTGCAAGTAGTGCCGGTAGTGCGAGTGGTGCGCCGCGTGCGACGTGTGCTTCAGGTGCACCGAGTTGAGCAGGATGTTGGAGGAGGTGCGCGCCAGGGCCTCCCGCTGCCGGATCGCCTCGCGGAATATCTTGCAGTACATCGAGATCATCACCACGCTCGGGACCCAGAAGGAGACGCTGGACGATATGATCGCGTACACCATGTTCGCCTTGAAGCTGCACTCGTCCGGGTGCGCGCGCCGGTACTGCCGGTGCTGCTCCGTCGTATACCAGCCCATGAAGATCGGCACGAAGCTGATGAAAGCCGGCCACAGCCACACGTTGGCCAGCATGAGGCAGACGGTGCGGTGCGTCATGGTGACGGGGTACTCGAGCGGTCGCACGATCGCGTAGTAGCGGTCTACCGAGATGCAGCACAGGTGCAGGATGGACGCGCTGGAGAAGTAGACGTCGAGCGAGTTGAACACGTCGCAGACGAGCGGCCCGAAGAGCCAGGTGCCGGTGAGCTCGGCGCTCGCGTTGAACGTCATGGCGCAGAGGGCGACCAGCATGTCGGCGACCGCCAGGCTGACCACGTAGTAGTTGGTGAGCACGCGGAGCTTGCGGTGGCGGTGCACGGAGACGATCACGAGCGCGTTGCCGAGGAGCGCGCCCAGGATGATGGCGAGGAACACGAGCGCCTTGAGCAGGTGCAGCGGCAGCGCGGCGGGCGCGAGCGGCGCGGCGGGCGGCAGCGCGGCGTGCAGCCCCCCCGCGCCCGCCCGCGCCCGCCCCGCCCCCACTACCTCGCCCCGCAGCGCGACATCTGCAACATCAACGCGAACGTCAAGTACATACACATTCCTAGCAGTATTAAAAAGACATAACTTCCTTTTGTTGTGCATTACATTTCGGAAGGCAGTTTATTCAGAGGTATCTTCGGTCTTACACGAGGTGCGACACCTCCTCGACAGATGTTCTGCGCCAACTCATAGATATTACTACCCACAGTTTATATTTCATAAGTATGTATGGAAGCGGAAATAGCAGAGCAAAGTTAAGATACATGCGCACTAACAACGTTAAATTACAATTTCTGTCATATCATGTAGTACGGTCTACGCATTAACATTTTGTGTTCTCTCACTGTGTAGTGTGTACGTGTCACGTATGTGATCTGCCTAGATAACATATCATATTGTATAAATAT
Source organism: Anthocharis cardamines (assembly GCA_905404175.1). Lineage (NCBI taxonomy): Eukaryota > Metazoa > Arthropoda > Insecta > Lepidoptera > Pieridae > Anthocharis > Anthocharis cardamines. The sequence goes on along the minus strand of FR989972.1, from coordinate 96,099 downwards.
AAACCTGAAATCATAGTCTAATTAATTGCCAATAATATGTCAAATACGCTTAGGGCTGACGTCACGATGGCATGTTTTGACTGGGAGACAGTTCATGAAAAGGCGCGCGCTCCAGCCTCCAGCAGCACTCACTGTTTCTTCAGAAAGGGAACCAGGGATGGACGGACGTTGTTATTATGTTAAAACTGATTATTTGATTAAAAAGTGGTCTATGTAAGAAATAGTTATTTGATTAAAACTATTTAGTGTTTTAAATTCTTTTTTTTATATTATAGCGCTAAATAAAAAATAAATAAATATTGTAATATTGAAAGTATTAACACCAGTATCGTACTATTCATCATCTATTAGTCCCTACTAAATTCACCCTGACTACGATATTCCATTAAATCGCTCTAATTACCGTACCGTACTGCTGGGAGGAGGGAGCTGCGAGATTCGATTTGACTTATTTACGACAGTTTGTTCTCTGATTGAGTTGACGTCTAAATAAATAACACTGAATGTAATTTAAGAAATACTTAAATCTAAGGGGGTTTAATAACATTTCTCAAATTTATTTGATTGTAAACGTAAATTACATATATATGTATAAATCATTCTTAGGGCCAGGTCAAAAGTACTCGAAACAGACGAGCGTGTATGAAAGCATTGATGAAAGTATAAGAAGCCAAAGTGGAGTGTAAGGATCGGAGCATATGAAAGAGGTGTGATGTATGTGTATGTATGTATGAAGATCATTTTTCTGTAATGTATATGAGAGATTTTTATTTAGAAATTAGATAATAAGCAACCATCTTTCACAAAAATCTTTGAATACAATTAAAATAAACATTAATTTATGAAATTTAACCTTTCGAACTGAAAGTAACTTTAAATTCGCATTTTGATCCAGTGAAGTTTTTTTCATTTAAGCATGTGATTTTTACTTAATCAAAGACAATATTATTGATATCTGCTTGGTATATACAAGTTAAAAATCAATAATACCTCGCATACAATACACGACACTGCACTGGCTAGATGTCAATGAGCTGTTAGTTTGTTTTTACTAGAGAGAACTAAACAAACATGCGATTTGTGCCGAGTTGTGCTCGCGACTGTTTACATTGCCGACACGACTGTACACACTCAATATTTAACTGAATCGCAGGAACTCTGCTAATATATTATCAATTAATTGCAAATGCAAACAATTCAAGTATCAAAAAATAATTGTTTTTCTTCAGCCAGATATTTAAGTAAGAAAGTCGATGGCCACATCACAATTCACAAGGCATGTAGCTAGTTCCATTCGCTCCAGCCTCGCCGCATGTTAGGCCGAACGTGGACGAGCGCTTTCTATCGGTGATACGTGCCCATCGCTGACTCAACACTCATTTCCCGCGGCTGCCCAGTGCCCGGTGTAACGGTAGTATCTCCGAGATGGACTCGTGGAACTTACATAACCAACATCACCTATCATCAAGTTTGACTCTCGCCTTTCAACATTTGATAAAGTAAAAATGTAAAACGAAATGTATAAAGGCCTGAATAAATCAATCATCAATCTGTCAGTAGTATGAGAAATATGTTAAAATTGAATACTTCCTCGCAAGTTGTTCGCACTCGGGCCTCCAGCATCCTCACTTTGCGGATCACGTCGAGTTATGTCTGTCCGTGTCAGAGCGTGGACACAATATTATGTTAATTCTGATCACCGGGTTGACGTTGGGTTTTGTTGGAACGACTCCGTTATACTATTTATAAGAACACTAGCCACCCGCCCCGGCTCCGCAGGGGTATTCAAGATTTTTTTGCCTATTGCCTGAATGCCTAATGAAAGCGCCTAGGCGGCTTGACTTTTTCCGACACTTCCAACAGTTATATTTCAACCAATGAACACAAAATCTTGATCAATTATATATTTAAACCCTCCTCATGAATCACTCTATATATTAGTGAAAACCCCATGAAAATCCGTTCAGTACTATTTGAGTTTATCGCGAACTATATGTAGTGACGTACCGAATTTTATCTGACCGACTGAGTGTTCGTTCGCGCTAGGGTTTCTCAAAGGCGGCTTATATTACGCTGACCCACATTCCAACTGCACCAGCGGGTGCGGGTGCCCAACGCACATCAGTGATATCTCACAGCACCCCCTTAATACATATGTCAGCGCAATATTGTTTGTGTTTAAGCTCACAAACCTATTCTGGAGCGCTATCAAATATTTCTATGAATGAAATCTACACTAATATAGAGATATAGATATAGAGGAAAGATTCGTATTTTTATTGATAACTAAAAACTAGTGGACCGATTTTAAAAATTATTTCACCAATAGAAAGCCACATTAATTAATTATCAGCGAGTTACGAGAACATAGGTTTTTTGTGTACATCTACATTGCACCTGTGCGAAGCCTGTTTGACAACCGTGTGGAAATTATTAATTTAATCCAAAGGAAAATATTTATTATGAACATTTTAATCATTTTTGTAATATGTATTCTATGAGCGATCACGTTCCGTTCCTAACCATGGGTTTTTTTTTCGAAATTTAGTGTTGACTCAGTACAATCGAACATTGGTTCAGATAATATTCTTCTCACTACGCAAGAATAGTGAATACCATTTCCAAAATAGTTGTCTTAGGATCGAGGGAAAAGCTATTGCTGATATCGTTTTCTTAACACAATTAATTAAAGACGAAATTGATAAACTAGGGTTGATTAAAAGCAGAAAATTATTTATTTGAAAACATGGGCTACCATTTTCAAACGCAAATTTATTTCAATATCTTACATTTCAAGAGTTTAACTTCCTTAACGGATCGAGATTTCAAAGCTATCAAGTTCACACTCGGCTTGTGTTACGCCGCCGGTTTGGTAGCCGGTGGTACAGATTGTGTATAGATTTCCTTTGTGGAGCCACTTTCATTCTTCTCCATCACACTTCCCCCACAACACTTTCATTTAAAAATTATGTAATTAGTTAATTAGAACTGCACAATCCACTAAAGACTAAATAATGGTACCAATTGTTGACAATTATCTAATTTGATGTGATTCGTAAAGGTATTTATTACAGTCCACTTCTGAGTATTCCACAACAAGTTCCGTCTCAAGAACAAAATATCATTAAAACTAATTTTTATCTCACAAATTAAGTATAAACTATTGTTAAATGTAACAGGTCCTCCGTGTTACAATTTGTTTTAAGCATTCCGTGCCGGAAAAATAAATGTATTTGTTTTTAACTAAGCTTTTGATGTGTATGTCCAGCTTTGAGCACGTAAAAAATGCAGTCTATGGTAAGAATAGAGAGAGTTGTTAGTAGTGGGTCAATTGCATAGCGTTTGCGACGGGGACGCGACGAGACGCCACACGACACGACCCGACCCGACACGACCCGACACGACGCGGCGTCAAACGCTGTCCTTGGCCGAGAGCCATCAGACCTCACATTGGACACCTTCCAAACTCGTGTTCAGGCTCATCATAAGATCTGCATTGCGCTACTGTCTCATGTAAACATCACTGTGATCTGAGATTGGTACTCTTACGAACTGGTAGTCGTACCACAATCTCTTAAAGCAGTATTATTGAAGGATGAAGGATCCCTCACAGTGCCTTAAAAAGCTATACACGATGTGTCGCGCTGTCACTCTGTCGTATAGTAAGTTTACGGAGCTATTTTGTATTCCCGTACATAGACTGTATTCATTTCACTTATGCCATAGAATTGATAATAATTACTTTTATAACAAAGATTATTGATTTGATACAACGCTTAATCCATAGATTAGATACTACGACTAATAATCACTTCTTGCGATTAAATTAGTGCAACATTTACATGGCGGTCTACCCTATTCCTATAAGAACCAATGTATTGACGACCGCAGTATAATTGTAATCGACGTGTAATGTTCATTGATAGTAAGTTGTCCGTAGCGTGTGTCGCCGGGGTGTCGTGAAGGCGCGAGGTCACCCCGCGGCGCCGTGTGCTGTTGGCGCGGCTCCAAGCGCCGCGCTCGCTCCTGACCTTCCTCTAGCGAACTACAATCAATATTACACAGCGACAACGCTCTCACTAGCACAGATTTCATTAACAGCTTGTAATTTAGTTTGCATTCACCTTATCATAGTCATGCAAGATTCTTACAACTTACTTATAAGGTTCTGAAATACAGCGAATGGAGCTCGAGCACATTTTAGCGGCTTCTATCGTTTTCTAGTGCAGTTTCTATTTCAACACGTGACTTTGACGTTGTGTTCTGCACTACTCGGTAAATGCAGTTTCGTTCACTGTAACTTCAAATAAACATGATATTGCTGCAATATAATTATAGCTACGTCCACGTCTTTGCAACTGAAATTCCAACTTCTAACTTGGAACGGGTGGAAGTGGTAGCCAAATGATATCTAATCCGAGTCCCGGCTCGACACTGCACGTTTCCGTTTGAGTCAGTCGGTCAGCCGTCAGTCGGTCAGCCGTCAGTCGGTCAGCCGTCAGTTCACAGTTCGATCATTTGTTGACGAAATTTTAAATGTCTAATGGCTGTGGTTAAGGCCCGTGTTTAACGTTGCGTCCGGATAAAGTCGGATATTTAGGGTTTTTGATTGCTTTTTTAAGTAATTAAGTTTTATAATCCATACAGCTAAGGAGTGGAATTCTCTCCATGCGTCTGTCTTTCCGAACCAATATAACATGGATATTTTTAAGAAAATAATCAATAGGATAGGTAGGCATGGATCAAAATTGTAGTCCGCATCTGCAGTTTCCACCAAGTGGGCTAGCGGGCATATTCATGAATTAAAAAAGTTTATTAATATGAAGTTATAACGTCCAATGAGACTTCCAAGACATTAATTTATTTATTTTATTTATTTATTTATTTATTTATTGACACATACCACTGGTGGCATTACAGTTTCCCAATTCGCTCACCTTAGGCCAAAAACGTTAAGTTATTAAAAGTGAAATACTTAATCTAACATGCAATATAAATGACAATACATTTTAAACTTCATAACTTAAATAAAATCTAAACATAAATTAATTAAAAAGAAAAAAGTAAGAGTATATAAAGGAAGTAACATTACAAACTTCCTTCTGGCCTTGAAGCAACTAAATCCATTGCCGTTCTGTAAAATTCACTCATTGAAAAATTGAATATGTCTAGTGCTTGATTCTCTGCGAGTAACATGTTCAACATTCGCAATGACCTCGGCAAAGGAGCCTGTCTCCCCGATTCAGTTCTACACCAAAGTTCAGCAAACAATTTGTAACGACAAGCTCTCGGATGACTCGGGACATAAAAATTTATCCTTCCAAGAACCACTGGATCACTTGATTGTCCGATTACAATGCGTACTATATATTGCATAAGGTAAATCAATCGTCTCAATTCAAGCGTATTATAACCCGTCATACCAAGAACAAATTTACTAGGGTATAAATATGGATACCCTACATAATAACCATACTGCTTTTGGTACAACCATCTTAAAAATTTCTTTTGGATTTTTTCTACCATCTGCACATATTTAAATTCATAAGGATTCCAGATCAAAGCACTGCTCTCTAGCCTGCTCCTTACAAATGCATTATATAAAGCTTTTATTGCTGGAATGCAGTCGAGATGACGTGACTGTCGCAAAATAAATCCCAGATTTCTAAACGCTTGAAGACACACTTTAGTGATATGCTCATGAAATGACAGATCGTCACTGAACATAACACCTAAATCTTTAATAATATTAGTCCTTGGAATAATGATATCCCCAAGACAATAACATTTTTTAATAGGCTCTTTCGATCTTGTGAAAGTAATCACAGAACATTTCTTATAATTAAAATAAAGTTTATTGTCCTGACTCCATCGCCTTAAATTATCTATATCCTTCTGGAGGTGAAGACAATCGTTGCCATCGTTAACTTTTAAAAATATTTTCAAATCATCGGCGAATAACAGGCATTGTGCTCTATCTATCGATTCTGGAAGGTCATTTATCATCAATAAGAAGTTCAAGGGACCTAAATTACTACCTTGGCTTATACCTGAGTATGTATAGTAAGGCTTCGAAAAGTGACCTCTGTACTGTACGTACTGCTGACGATTGCGTAAATAAGCACAAAAAAATCGAAGCAAATGCGGAGAAAAACCTGCCTTAGACAACTTTCTCAGTAGAATATCATTATCAACTTTATCGAATGCCTTAGCGAAATCCAAATAAACAGCGTCAACTTGAAAACCACTATCTACGGCATCAGTTGTATATGACCAAAAAGAAAAAAGATTAGACGACGTTGATCGGCCAGTTCTAAAACCATGCTGCGCCTCCACCAATTGACTTTCTACTTGTCTACTGATTCGACATTGCAATATTGATTCAAATAATTTACCAAACACTGATAACACTGCTATTGGTCTAAAATCATTTATAAGTGATGAGGAACTTTTAGGGACCGGTACAACTCGAGACATTTTCCAAACTTCTGGATAGTGAGCGTTGTCATAACAAATTTTTAACAAGTGATGAATAGGTTTCGCCAATACCTCACGACAGTCCTTCACCAAATACGGTGGTATGCCGTCTGGACCAACCGAGCGCTTAGGCTTCAGCGATCTCAAAGCCAGCCTGACGTCATCTTCTGTTATTACAGAAATATGTACTCGATAACTACCACTGTCAATTGATCTCACTGCATCTTCTACATCTAAATTTGGTGGATCTGCAGAATATATAGATTGAAAATATTCTGCAAAGCAATCAGCAGCTTGGTCTTCAGTCACAGGCTGCCCTTTGTATAACAACCTCTTGGCATTCTTGCCAGGTGAACGCTTAGCTGCCACATAACTCCAGAAAATGCTCGGATCACGCTTAATATCCTTTTCCATCCGTTGTTTGTAAATCAGAAAGTCTTCATTTATGTTTAATTTAACTCTTGCTCTCCACTCCATAAAGTGTATACGAGCAGACGGTGTTCCTTTGGCTTTAAAAGCTCTATGAAAATGAGCTTTTTTCTTTATGTGAGCAATGGTACGAGTTGAGTACCAAGCAGGATATACATACCTAGATTGTTGAACAATACTTAATCTTTTCGGTACATATTCATTTATGCACTCACTAAGAATGCGATAAAAGATTTCAGTAGCGACATTCGGATCCGTTTCATTATAGAGTGACTGCCAGTTAACGCAACCGAGATGATTGTAAAGGCCAAGAAAGTCAGCCCTCTTGAAGTTCCATATTACTTTCCCATTTCCTATCGATTGTTGCACGGGGTTTGCATATTCAATGAACAATTCGGCTAGAAGTGGCGGGTGATAAGCATCAGGTGGAACCAGCGACTCGATATCTCTCTGAATCGATACATGACTCAAACTTGAACTTATCATAATTAAATCTAATAACTGGCCACTAGTATTGACAATATTATTCACCTGAGTAAGTTCACAGAACGACAGCAGATATTCCAACCTAGACCTAACATTTACAGAACTAGAGGGTAAATTAAAATCACCACATATTATAGAATACTTATAGTCAATACAGATAGACTCAATGGCATCAAACGCAGTAAGATATTCAATCTCCCTAGTACTCGGGGGTATATAAACACAAATCGCAATAAATAATAAATTATTATTATGGTATACACCCGTGCAAACAAGATTACAATTTGTGTTATCCATGTTTACTAAACTTTGAATTTCTCGAATCTGAAAGCCAGGTGGTACCACAATAGCAACCCCTCCGCCTCTTCTTATTCCTGATCGATCTTTACGGACAATAGAATACCCAGGTGGCACCACCTCCTCATCAGAAATACCTTCTGTTAGCCATGTTTCAGTTATAAAAAATATGTTAATACGTGATGTAGCAAGAGCAGAAGAGAACTCGTGCAACTTAGTACGCAATCCTCTAACGTTTTGGTAATAAAAGGTAACTGTTTTGCTACTGCGTGTTGGGTGACGATCTCTGAAAGCTACGTCCCTTTCTTGTCGAGGTTTTATCAACATTTGGTTTCCGAAACCACTTATTAATTCTTGCATTAGGTGGCCAATTTTGACCCTGCATGAAGAAATCAAAACAACTTTCTGGCACAGTTACAATAAATGAGGCATAGTTGTTGTGCTTCAGATGAAGTTTTTCAGCCGTAAATAAATGTTTTCCGATTGGATGCATTTTCCCCATAAAGGTAACAACTTTGTCCACCGTAGTGTCTGTCTTCAGTGACCATAAGTGGATTTTTCTGAGCCTTTCTACCCCTTGTAGATCATCATCTATCTGTCCAGCCCCACAAATCGCTGCCGGGCGACGTTTTCTGTTATTGACAGTTGTCCACTCATTAGCTTCCAACTCTTCTTCTAGTTGAATCACAGTATCACGAACTGGTAGTGCAGGCCTCGGAAGTTTGTTGAATAAAGATAGCCCACCATTTTCAAACATTTCAGGCCGTGCAGCGGAGTCGCCATCTTTAAGGAAAGAAGTATTTTCTGTAGCAGGAGGTTGGACATTATGAGACGCACTCTGATTTAATGTTTGGTGCGATGTCTTTTTTGTCTGAATTAAATGAGACTGCGTGGTGCAAATGACGATTCCGGTTAACTGTGGACTCTATGTGTAGTCTATACAGCGCTAGGCGTGTTTGTGAAGTCAAGACGATAATTGAAGCCCGCTTATTACTACCAACTCAACAGAGAGTGTTACACGTGTCGCTTGATTTAACTCAAACGGTACATACTGATTTGATTAATGATTAATACTACGAGTATGGCACAATATAACTGCATATTTTTACAGTGACTTATCCTCAGAAGGTATGCCTATAGTATATCGCGTATTTTATTTTATTTAATTATTTTTGAATTAACTCTCATGGTAGTATTTTTACTACATAAATTTTAAATTTCCTTAAATTATATAATGCTAAGCACAGCATATTCAATCGAAATCTAGACAAATAATAGACAAGCGATTTGTTGCGGTCATAACGTGCCAAGTGTAGGAAGTAGGAACCACTCAGACAGGTATTGAGACTAATGTATATAGTGTGTAGTGATTAGATTGTGCTGCGGGTAGTATTTTATTCATGGAAGCCTTTCCGATATCGATCGGAAGTGTTTCGAGAGCTCGTGCTGTGTAGGTGCGTCGCGTGTCGCGTGTAACGAAAGTGAACGAAACGGCCGCGGAGCACGCCACCTCGCCACCCGCGGCTATTCCCGTCCGCGCTCGCTATACATAGCGCATACAGCGCAGCCCGCGGCCGTGACCTTGTGTTGAACTCATCAACCCTTCACTCACTCACAATTATTAATATTATCGGTAATTAGCCGATATCCTGTGTGAATAGTATTGGCTACTCCATATCTATACTTAAAACATTTATAATTTATATACATTCATGCGATTTACATCATTTTTACTCGTAATTCAATAAAATGCAAATGCGTTATACACATTCACGTCAAGGTGTTAAACTCTGCAAATAACAAACCGGAAGAAATGCAAATGACACTCGTCTTAATTAAGCGATTATTTCACTTCGACGACCATAATATGTATATACGTACTATGAAATTAAACTGTTTATATCGAAAAAAGTGAATGAATCTAGAAAAATAAAAACCGTGCATATTGCGCGTTTCGGTTTCAGTCTATGGATTTTCGAATGCTCGAAGTAAAAAGTAGGTCGACAGCGCATCCTTAACTGATGTTCTGTGGCTATCATAGTATGTACATATGTAGAACCAAACACCACCCGTTATATGCCTGTTCTGTTGGGGCGAGACGTGAAGGTCAGTGTGGTCGTGTCGAGTGTGTGTGAGTGTGTGTGAGTGTGGAGTGGACGTCTTCGCTAGTGGGATCGACTAGATAACAACCTTCTATATGCGACCGTCTGAGTGAAGTTTGAATAAAATGCTCCGAATGACCTCCGCCAGCGATAGCTTATCAACACGACGCGACGTCTCTAAATAGAATTATGCATTCAAATCAAATTATCATTTATTCATTTAGATAACACAATGTACATCTATAAACGTGAATAAAAAAAAATTGAATCCTTCTAATAGCGTAGAACGGACGAGAACTAGAAATAAACTCTCCGCTACTCTTTTTAATCGACAAGTATTTTATTTTACATAATGTTTGTAAAGAACTGCAACCATTACACCATGCTCTACGTGACATCTTGAAATAATTAATTATAATAATAAAAAAGAAACGAATAAAAAACAAAGATGTGTCTTCTATCAGCACCACAAGTAGTAGTGTTCTCAACTTTATTAATAAATGGGTTTCAAAGTGGGATTTTATGAGACTTACTTTTTTATATAAGATATCTTCAAAAATTGTAAAATATTTCAACAGTTGTAGAGTTAGAGTTACTCTAAAAATGTAATGAAGATACCGCTTTCACCGAAACAGCAACTTTTAGATTCCCGGGAATCTCAACTTCCCGCACCGATACAGTAAAATGGGAATTATATTTGCGCAGATATTGCACGTCTGTAGAGACATGAATAGGTGGTATGGTAACAGGCGCCCGCGCGATATCCGAATTTTGAAATATTTCCTTAAAATAATAACGTTATAAATCACCTGAAGTGAGAAAAGATATATTGTAGAATAATTCAAAGTTAAGCCTCAGCGTCAGAGGACGTAATAATTCAAACATTCAAATTCGTTTTATTCTAATCTGAAAATGTAATAAATCTCTATCTGGATACACTTCATAGGATTGTGAGCTGTAATACAGTGTAATAGAGTATTATTTTAAATGAATAATATGTATATGCTACTACATTATCGAAATCCTAGCGGACACCGTCATTTTGTTACGTGATGCTTCGTAGCGTGTTTGTAGAGCAACATAGACTTACGTAGAGCTGTGCTACGAAATAGAATTACGTACACTGTCCTCAGTCAGATGAGGGAAACAATCAGAGCGATCAATTAATACCGTGCGGCGGTCGGCGCTCGACAGTGCCTGTTTAGACGCAATGCATTGATTTTGCAATAATCTGTTAAGCGATTGAAAACTGTTTTCTCGTGAATTACTTGTTTTTGTTAAGTCTACCATCGAATATATGACCTAAGCGTTTCGGAAGGTACCTATCTGTATTAGACATGGGCTGTTTATTTTTTCTACCTTCTTTTAATTTTTAGTATTCACCTGATGAGAAACAACGGATCACTGTTTTTTCCATTCATTTATGTGATTGTTTTTCTTTTATATCGGAATTAAGATATTATTTTAAAAGAATGGAAAGATATAAATGTATTAGTATTGCGTATATATGTATGTTGTGTGTAGATACGCACATGTGAATAAATATATATATATATTTTTCATTAATGTGTGTTATTATTATTATTTGTTAAAACATATTGTTATGATTTTTTCGGAAAACATTATTATTCTTTTAGTTCACTTATTATGACTTGTCTTATCTATTGTACTTTATCTCTTTTCTTATTTGTATGTTTTCTTTTTAGAGCACTACCCTAATCTATGTTATGTTTATTTAATATTTTAATTTCTCTGGTTGCCTGGAAGAGATCGCTTCTCAGCGATAAGGCCGCCTTTTGTACGCTACTCATTTTTAATTTTGTATCTCATTATTATTTTCACGTGTGGTGTTCAATAAAGTGTTTTTTGATTTGATTTTGATTTGAAATGTAATTTTTTATGAGAAATTTATCGCCAATAAATATGCTGTAAATTTTGTATTTATTTGTTAATAATAAAAATTAATATTTTATCTAAAGTATAATAAAATTTTACGTTTCTCTCTGTTATTTCAGAAAATATTAATATTAAAAAAAGTATATACAGTACCGTATATATATAGTAAGTACATTTATCTTTAAGATAGTTAGTTTCTTTAAAATTTTCGCAATAAAACAAACCTTATTAATGAAGTTAAAATGTAGATTTTTCCTGAATAATTTTCTTATTTATTAAAATATTACAGAAAATTAAAAGTATTCAGTCTTTCTCCAAGTTTTTAAAAATTTCGAAAATAATAATCATTTATAAGAATGTATTAATAAATTCCCAATAATAATAATGTAGTATAGTGATTGTGAAGTGTTACCGAATCCAGCCCCACCCCCCCCCCCCCCCCCTCTTCTGGGCAACAAGCAGGTCGGGTCGACCGCAAACGGCTTACGTGCTCTGCCTCTCAATAAATATTTATTTCTCAGCTCTCCGCGCTGTTCCGACAGGTCTCTACCTCGAGACCGTGTTCGCGGCCGAGACTATCGATCGCAATTCGGTTTATTTATTCTTGTCTATTTTCTATACTCTAAATATGATAAAAACTTTAACTTTGCCATGATTTTAAAATAATAAATCAGAATGACATATAAACAAGTCACACAAAACCCTTTTGCTACCCGTACAACTTATAACTTCTCTAATATGAGGAAATTATTTGATTATTGAATAATGTGTAACTAAGAGACGGTAGTACGACAAGCAGTGGGGCAACCGGAGCGGAGTACCACTCGGAACACCTCGGTTGGAACACCTAATTGACCTAAAGTTTAACTTTTTAGATTATACTGTAATAGAGAAATAGTGTCGAATCAAAGAACAAATAACAATCTTAAGTCAATTGTCATAGATATTTTATTAAACACTCGTTCCGGGTTTGCGTTTTGAAACTTGTTAAATATTATTATCAAGTCTGCTTAAGTTTTACTAAGATAATTTACGGGTGCAATAACGCCGGTGGGCTGTAGTGCAGTCATGATATACTATGACTATACATATATTTTTGACACTTTCATTAAATCACACAACAATGAACAATGGAGTGCAACGGATACGATCGAACAATTAGCTTTGATACATACTATATGTATTAAAGTATTATTACAAAGTAAACTAGATCTTTTTATTAATTTGTTCTAGTTACTGAGTAATTATTACTACGTTCACAGTTGTCTAGATCTCTTATATACACAAGTTATTCATGTATGTTGATTTTAGGATAAATTAGAGTATTTAGATAAAAATAAAGTTTTGTAATTTTTGTCATGCACGTTATCTCTTATATTTTTCATTAGTTGGATTATTGTATATTATTTAGTATAACTTCGAATTATACGTACATATATCAATTTTCAAAATATTATTACTTAAAGTATATAAATATTGTGAATTTGAATCTTCACTTTAAAAAATCACCAAAAAATTGAAAGCACGCATCTCTAAGATTGACCTAGAACACTGTAAATTAGACTGGAAATGCATCTCCAGCCGGAGAGCTCCCTCACCGTCCAGGCCCAGCAGGCCGCTGTCATTGCCGCGCACTGTGATACTGTACGTCTGTTTGTTCGACAGAAATTTAGCCACTTTTCCACATTACACCTGCACCTTGTACAATAAGTACTACAAATCACTCACGATTTACGTATTGCGACTAGCACTCGAGCGTAGACGTGCTACGTACGGCGTCTACGTGAGGACTGATGCTCTACGGACTACGATGCTACGTAGCGTGCCATCTCGGTCTAACGTTGACAGTGTAATATGTTTGTCTCTGCGACGCGAATGTGTCTGGCCTGTTTGCTTAGAGCTTCAATCGGAATAATTGTTACCATTATGTTTGGCCGTGTTGACGGCCGCGTCCGCCGGAACACGTATCGAGGTCCTATCAAAGTTAGCTAACGGGATTGGGCGGAAAGGATAAATGTTTTAATTTTTAATAGAAATATTTAAACACAAACACGCTTTCACTGATTAACCTTAACTTTATGCATTCTGATAATTATTTATTTACATTCAATTAATGATTAAGATAAGAAATTTAAGACTAGGTATGCTCTCAATAGGCTCACTACTCACCCGTCCCTCGTCAAGGGAGCGGCGAGGGTGTATGATAATGTGAAGTGACAGTCGGACAGCTGACAGTAAGAGTGAGATTCAATAATATGTTAATATTGCTGGGACCAGTAGACTGATAGGTTGTGAATGTTGTAGGAACACAAAAAAATGAAAGCCTTTATTCAAAAAGCTTGGAGTCTTACAACTTATTTGCTTTTAAATAAACCAAGTACAAAACAGCGGTTACTTGTGTGGTGTTTTATGAAATAAACGAGTTATTTTCTAGAACGAGATACATTCACAAATATTATATTTAATTACTTTTATTGGACCAATATTATTATAAATTTAAAAAGAGTGGCGGAGAGTTAATTGCCAGCTGTTCTTCTCGTCCGTTATACGCCCTTGATTTGAAAACTGGCAGTAAATGTAAAATTAGAAGCATTTGATATGTATTTTTTTTATTGACGTTCATAAGTGTACATTGTGATTGTGTTACCTAAATGAATAAATGATTTTGAATTTTATATTATATTTATTACTAGCGACCAGTCCCGGCATCGCATGGGTAGTAAAGCATATTATGCCTAGGTACATGTTTTGTCTAACTAGAGGTGGGTAGTTGATGGTTTTTGTCTTAACAAAATGAAACTGTTAAATACAAACAGATAACCTGGTAAAAAGCAGCTAATTTTATTAACAGTTAATAAATTCAACAGGTTTTGCGATAAATAAACAAGCTGCATCGGATGATGTTAGCGAGTACGCGTTGAATGTTCGTTGAGCTAATCCGCGCGTTGCGTTCGAAAATCGTTGAATGAAACAGTTACTATATGTATTTATCGGTAAACGAAAAGCAGCTAATTCTTTAACATTAGAAAAGCGGTTTAAAAAAGCTTCTTGTTGAATTAATGCGCACTCCTAGTCGCAAACGCGCGCATTAAAAAAATTGCGATAAATCCTAAGATATTTTAATTTTATTATTACTTTTTTAATTTTTATATACATATATTCCATCGCGGACTTTTTTTTGCAGAGCTATAAAAGAGAAATATCCCACCATGCATTGTTTTGATATAATATCTCAAAGGGATTAGACAACGTTTTCGATAAAAGCTCCCAGGGAATTTGACTTTTTCCGATTTAATTCAAATTTCCACAAAACCATGACAAATTATATACTTAAACCTTCCTCATGAATCACTCTATATCTAAGCAACCCAATGAACATCCTTTCAGTATTATTTGAGTTTATCACGAACAGACAGATAGACGCGTCGGAGAACTTTATAGTATGTAGTGATTTTTTCTTCAATTTAATTGTTATATTTATTTAAAAATTTTACGCTTCGGATAAGCTTCTTATTGTAAACAATACTTTACAAAAAATATAAATCTATGTTTTGAATCTTATCGTGAACTCGATTCGGTAGCAACGATGGCCTAATGATTTGGAAACTAATTGATTTCATTTTAAAAAAAATCAATATCTAGCAGTTGTCCTGTCACCTGTGCCCAATTATTCTATGAAATAAAATAGTTTTGGCGGTTATGTCATGGGTAACTCAGCAAATTTCCCCGCGCCAACTCAGCAAGGCGCAGCTCAGGCGCAGTGAAATGCATCGGCTCCTTGAGTCAACTCAAAATTGCGCCACGACGCAACCAAATGGGACGCGCAAAGCGAGCAGTGAAACCTCCGAAACGCACGCACGCATAATTTTTTTTTTTTATTCACACTATTATTAATTTATATTTATTGAAATTTTTAACACTATTCTTAATTTAAATTTATTGATATATTTTTTTTCTTCTAAAATAAGGACGCCATGAAACATTTTGTAGCGTTATTTATCTCAGTATCTAAGTTTTTTTTTTAAACTGATAATTTTATTTTCCCATAATATTAATAAATTTTTATTAATTTTATTTAAAAAACGGAATTATTTTACCATAATGGACAATTTTTATAATCCTTTTATGGAGCGAACACTACAAAAGAACGCAACACCTGACATTTATTTCTGAAATCTAAGAAATATTATTATTTGATAATATAACGTTATTCCTAGTGCAATAAAATTTTGATAGATGGCGCTGATATAAATTCTAAAAAATATAAAAGTTTTGAAAATACTTTTTCTTCTTCTTCTTTTAATGAATGGCAACTACCACCAGAGACGGATTCTGCCAATGTCGAGAAATACTTTTTCATAGTTCACCAAAATTGACAGATGGCGGATCAAAAGTAAAAAAAACCATGTAGAAAATAAATTCACTACTTTAGATAGATGGCGCTGACTTAATTAATAATAAACGATGTTTTAGAACATAATTTTTTTTTTTGATCCGCGATCAAAATGTTTTTTTAGTACACAAAGATGAGGCAGGTAGGTAGGTAGGTAGGTTTTTTTTTTTTTTTTTTTTTTTTTTGTTTTAATTGTTTACCTAATAAGCCTACATCCCCGGCGACTATTGCCCCGGGGCCGTGGAAAGATAAGCTATGAAAATGAAACAATATATAATTTTGAAGACCATAGAGGATGCTGCTATTTGATACAGGCTTTCCTCTATGGTCTCCTTGTCGCTGTAGAGTTCCCTACGGGTGTGTAAAATTTGTTAATAACCAAGACGCACAATTGAAAATACAAATTTACAAACTAAAGTGTAACAAAAATTATGATTAAAATTAAAATTATTGAATAAACAAAAGGGACTCAATGTCAAATTAAAAGATTACAATTACATCATTTAAAAAGAAAATAAAATTACGAACTAATATTACAAAGTATTATAAAACTAATTAAAAATATACAAAGAAAACTATGAAATATTAACAAGTGAATAAGGAGAAGTAGAAAAAGAAAACAGAACATTTTAATTTTATCTTACAGATTATTATAAAAATTAAACTAATTAAAAATCTGGGAAATATTTACAAGAGAACATGGAGACATATAGAAAATTTACATTAGGTTGAATTGAATGATTTAATGTTATGAATGATATGTCTGATATGGATGTCGAATGATTTGGCTGAACTAGGGTGTGAGATGATATCTGTAATGATGAACGGATTCAGCCCAAGGAAGAAACAAGTTTCTTCATGGGCTAAACGCGTACGGGTGAAACGATGACAAATGGTGATTCAAGTCCTGAGTGGATGAATCATCACAGGGACAGATGGGGTCGTCAGAAATGTGGAAACGATGAAGGTATGATTTGGCGTAGGAGTGTGCAGTAAGAAATTGGGTCATGTGAAAGGAGGTCGGAATTGCTTGGAAAAAATGTGGGATATAATTAGGTAGGTAGGTAGGTAGGTAGGTAGGTAGGTAGGTAGGTAGGTAGGTAGGTAGGTAGGTAGGTAGGTAGGTAGGTAGGTAGGTAGGTAGGTAGGTAGGTAGGTAGGTAGGTAGGTAGGTAGGTAGGTAGGTAGGTAGGTAGGTAGGTAGGTAGGTAGGTAGGTAGGTAGGTAGGTAGGTAGGTAGGTAGGTAGGTAGGTAGGTAGGTAGGTAGGTAGGTAGGTAGGTAGGTAGGTAGGTAGGTAGGTAGGTAGGTAGGTAGGTAGGTAGGTAGGTAGGTAGGTAGGTAGGTAGGTAGGTAGGTAGGTAGGTAGGTAGGTAGGTAGGTAGGTAGGTAGGTAGGTAGGTAGGTAGGTAGGTAGGTAGGTAGGTAGGTAGGTAGGTAGGTAGGTAGGTAGGTAGGTAGGTAGGTAGGTAGGTAGGTAGGTAGGTAGGTAGGTAGGTAGGTAGGTAGGTAGGTAGGTAGGTAGGTAGGTAGGTAGGTAGGTAGGTAGGTAGGTAGGTAGGTAGGTAGGTAGGTAGGTAGGTAGGTAGGTAGGTAGGTAGGTAGGTAGGTAGGTAGGTAGGTAGGTAGGTAGGTAGGTAGGTAGGTAGGTAGGTAGGTAGGTAGGTAGGTAGGTAGGTAGGTAGGTAGGTAGGTAGGTAGGTAGGTAGGTAGGTAGGTAGGTAGGTAGGTAGGTAGGTAGGTAGGTAGGTAGGTAGGTAGGTAGGTAGGTAGGTAGGTAGGTAGGTAGGTAGGTAGGTAGGTAGGTAGGTAGGTAGGTAGGTAGGTAGGTAGGTAGGTAGGTAGGTAGGTAGGTAGGTAGGTAGGTAGGTAGGTAGGTAGGTAGGTAGGTAGGTAGGTAGGTAGGTAGGTAGGTAGGTAGGTAGGTAGGTAGGTAGGTAGGTAGGTAGGTAGGTAGGTAGGTAGGTAGGTAGGTAGGTAGGTAGGTAGGTAGGTAGGTAGGTAGGTAGGTAGGTAGGTAGGTAGGTAGGTAGGTAGGTAGGTAGGTAGGTAGGTAGGTAGGTAGGTAGGTAGGTAGGTAGGTAGGTAGGTAGGTAGGTAGGTAGGTAGGTAGGTAGGTAGGTAGGTAGGTAGGTAGGTAGGTAGGTAGGTAGGTAGGTAGGTAGGTAGGTAGGTAGGTAGGTAGGTAGGTAGGTAGGTAGGTAGGTAGGTAGGTAGGTAGGTAGGTAGGTAGGTAGGTAGGTAGGTAGGTAGGTAGGTAGGTAGGTAGGTAGGTAGGTAGGTAGGTAGGTAGGTAGGTAGGTAGGTAGGTAGGTAGGTAGGTAGGTAGGTAGGTAGGTAGGTTAGGTTAGGTTAGGTTAGGTTAGGTTAGGTTAGGTTAGGTTAACAGCGTATGTAGCCTTGCGGTCGCACGTTCATCCGTAAGAGCATACGTCCTGGGTTCGATTCCCGGGTTGGTCACTATGTGTTATTCGCTTTTAAAAGTGTTATAATAAATTGTGATCAATGTTTGAGAAATTTGAGGGATGTTTGAAGCCTGGAAGGGTGAATAACATAAACTGTGGTGGAAGTTTGAAACCTGTGCAGACGGCACGAAAGGTGGATAACTAACATGAGTGGTGTCATTAAGTTGACTAAACTTTTTAACAGCGTATGTAGCCTTGCGGTCGCACGTTCATCCGTAAGAGCATACGTCCTGGGTTCGATTCCCGGGTTGGTCACTATGTGTTATTCGCTTTTAAAAGTGTTATAATAAATTGTGATCAATGTTTGAGAAATCTGAGGGATGTTTGAAGCCCGGAAGGGTGAATAACATAAACTGTGGTGGAAGTTTGAAACCTGGGCAGACGGCTAATAGGTGGATAACTAACATGAGTGGTGTCATTAAGTTGACTAAACTTTTAAACAGCGTATGTAGCCTTGCGGTCGCACGTTCATCCGTAAGAGCATACGTCCTGGGTTCGATTCCCGGGTTGGTCACTATGTGTTATTCGCTTTTAAAAGTGTTATAATAAATTGTGATCAATGTTTGAGAAATTTGAGGGATGTTTGAAGCCCGGAAGGGTGAATAACATAAACTGTGGTGGAAGTTTGAAACCTGTGCAGACGGCACGAAAGGTGGATAACTAACATGAGTGGTGTCATTAAGTTGACTAAACTTTTTAACAGCGTATGTAGCCTTGCGGTCGCACGTTCATCCGTAAGAACATACGTCCTGGGTTCGATTCCCGGGTTGGTCACTATGTGTTATTCGCTTTTAAAAGTGTTATAATAAATTGTGATCAATGTTTGAGAAATTTGAGGGATGTTTGAAGCCCGGAAGGGTGAATAACATAAACTGTGGTGGAAGTTTGAAACCTGGGCAGACGGCTAATAGGTGGATAACTAACATGAGTGGTGTCATTAAGTTGACTAAACTTTTTAACAGCGTATGTAGCCTTGCGGTCGCACGTTCATCCGTAAGAGCATACGTCCTGGGTTCGATTCCCGGGTTGGTCACTATGTGTTATTCGCTTTTAAAAGTGTTATAATAAATTGTGATCAATGTTTGAGAAATTTGAGGGATGTTTGAAGCCCGGAAGGGTGAATAACATAAACTGTGGTGGAAGTTTGAAACCTGGGCAGACGGCTAATAGGTGGATAACTAACATGAGTGGTGTCATTAAGTTGACTAAACTTTTTAACAGCGTATGTAGCCTTGCGGTCGCACGTTCATCCGTAAGAGCATACGTCCTGGGTTCGATTCCCGGGTTGGTCACTATGTGTTATTCGCTTTTAAAAGTGTTATAATAAATTGTGATCAATGTTTGAGAAATTTGAGGGATGTTTGAAGCCCGGAAGGGTGAATAACATAAACTGTGGTGGAAGTTTGAAACCTGGGCAGACGGCTAATAGGTGGATAACTAACATGAGTGGTGTCATTAAGTTGACTAAACTTTTTAACAGCGTATGTAGCCTTGCGGTCGCACGTTCATCCGTAAGAGCATACGTCCTGGGTTCGATTCCCGGGTTGGTCACTATGTGTTATTCGCTTTTAAAAGTGTTATAATAAATTGTGATCAATGTTTGAGAAACTTGAGGGATGTTTGAAGCCCGGAAGGGTGAATAACATAAATTGTGGTGGAAGTTTGAAACCTGTGCAGACGGCACGAAAGGTGGATAACTAACATGAGTGGTGTCATTAAGTTGACTAAACTTTTTAACAGCGTATGTAGCCTTGCGGTCGCACGTTCATCCGTAAGAGCATACGTCCTGGGTTCGATTCCCGGGTTGGTCACTATGTGTTATTCGCTTTTAAAAGTGTTATAATAAATTGTGATCAATGTTTGAGAAACTTGAGGGATGTTTGAAGCCCGGAAGGGTGAATAACATAAATTGTGGTGGAAGTTTGAAACCTGTGCAGACGGCACGAAAGGTGGATAACTAACATGAGTGGTGTCATTAAGTTGACTAAACTTTTTAACAGCGTATGTAGCCTTGCGGTCGCACGTTCATCCGTAAGAGCATACGTCCTGGGTTCGATTCCCGGGTTGGTCACTATGTGTTATTCGCTTTTAAAAGTGTTATAATAAATTGTGATCAATGTTTGAGAAATTTGAGGGATGTTTGAAGCCCGGAAGGGTGAATAACATAAACTGTGGTGGAAGTTTGAAACCTGGGCAGACGGCTAATAGGTGGATAACTAACATGAGTGGTGTCATTAAGTTGACTAAACTTTTAACAGCGTATGTAGCCTTGCGGTCGCACGTTCATCCGTAAGAGCATACGTCCTGGGTTCGATTCCCGGGTTGGTCACTATGTGTTATTCGCTTTTAAAAAAAAAGTGTTATAATAAATTGTGATCAATGTTTGAGAAATTTGAGGGATGTTTGAAGCCCGGAAGGGTGAATAACATAAACTGTGGTGGAAGTTTGAAACCTGGGCAGACGGCTAATAGGTGGATAACTAACATGAGTGGTGTCATTAAGTTGACTAAAACTTTTTAAACAGCGTATGTAGCCTTGCGGTCGCACGTTCATCCGTAAGAGCATACGTCCTGGGTTCGATTCCCGGGTTGGTCACTATGTGTTATTCGCTTTTAAAAGTGTTATAATAAATTGTGATCAATGTTTGAGAAACTTGAGGGATGTTTGAAGCCCGGAAGGGTGAATAACATAAATTGTGGTGGAAGTTTGAAACCTGTGCAGACGGCACGAAAGGTGGATAACTAACATGAGTGGTGTCATTAAGTTGACTAAACTTTTTAACAGCGTATGTAGCCTTGCGGTCGCACGTTCATCCGTAAGAGCATACGTCCTGGGTTCGATTCCCGGGTTGGTCACTATGTGTTATTCGCTTTTAAAAGTGTTATAATAAATTGTGATCAATGTTTGAGAAACTTGAGGGATGTTTGAAACCCGGAAGGGTGAATAACATAAATTGTGGTGGAAGTTTGAAACCTGTGCAGACGGCACGAAAGGTGGATAACTAACATGAGTGGTGTCATTAAGTTGACTAAAACTTTTTTAGGTTAACAGCGTATGTAGCCTTGCGGTCGCACGTTCATCCGTAAGAGCATACGTCCTGGGTTCGATTCCCGGGTTGGTCACTATGTGTTATTCGCTTTTAAAAAGTGTTATAATAAATTGTGATCAATGTTTGAGAAATTTGAGGGATGTTTGAAGCCCGGAAGGGTGAATAACATAAACTGTGGTGGAAGTTTGAAACCTGTGCAGACGGCACGAAAGGTGGATAACTAACATGAGTGGTGTCATTAAGTTGACTAAACTTTTTTAAACAGCGTATGTAGCCTTGCGGTCGCACGTTCATCCGTAAGAGCATACGTCCTGGGTTCGATTCCCGGGTTGGTCACTATGTGTTATTCGCTTTTAAAAGTGTTATAATAAATTGTGATCAATGTTTGAGAAACTTGAGGGATGTTTGAAGCCCGGAAGGGTGAATAACATAAATTGTGGTGGAAGTTTGAAACCTGTGCAGACGGCACGAAAGGTGGATAACTAACATGAGTGGTGTCATTAAGTTGACTAAACTTTTTAACAGCGTATGTAGCCTTGCGGTCGCACGTTCATCCGTAAGAGCATACGTCCTGGGTTCGATTCCCGGGTTGGTCACTATGTGTTATTCGCTTTTAAAAGTGTTATAATAAATTGTGATCAATGTTTGAGAAATTTGAGGGATGTTTGAAGCCTGGAAGGGTGAATAACATAAACTGTGGTGGAAGTTTGAAACCTGTGCAGACGGCACGAAAGGTGGATAACTAACATGAGTGGTGTCATTAAGTTGACTAAACTTTTAACAGCGTATGTAGCCTTGCGGTCGCACGTTCATCCGTAAGAGCATACGTCCTGGGTTCGATTCCCGGGTTGGTCACTATGTGTTATTCGCTTTTAAAAGTGTTATAATAAATTGTGATCAATGTTTGAGAAATTTGAGGGATGTTTGAAGCCCGGAAGGGTGAATAACATAAACTGTGGTGGAAGTTTGAAACCTGGGCAGACGGCTAATAGGTGGATAACTAACATGAGTGGTGTCATTAAGTTGACTAAAAACTTTTTAACAGCGTATGTAGCCTTGCGGTCGCACGTTCATCCGTAA
Source organism: Anthocharis cardamines (assembly GCA_905404175.1). Classification (NCBI taxonomy): domain Eukaryota; kingdom Metazoa; phylum Arthropoda; class Insecta; order Lepidoptera; family Pieridae; genus Anthocharis; species Anthocharis cardamines. The sequence goes on along the minus strand of FR989972.1, from coordinate 73,426 downwards.
GAGCATACGTCCTGGGTTCGATTCCCGGGTTGGTCACTATGTGTTATTCGCTTTTAAAAGTGTTATAATAAATTGTGATCAATGTTTGAGAAACTTGAGGGATGTTTGAAGCCCGGAAGGGTGAATAACATAAACTGTGGTGGAAGTTTGAAACCTGTGCAGACGGCACGAAAGGTGGATAACTAACATGAGTGGTGTCATTAAGTTGACTAAACTTTTTAACAGCGTATGTAGCCTTGCGGTCGCACGTTCATCCGTAAGAGCATACGTCCTGGGTTCGATTCCCGGGTTGGTCACTATGTGTTATTCGCTTTTAAAAGTGTTATAATAAATTGTGATCAATGTTTGAGAAATTTGAGGGATGTTTGAAGCCCGGAAGGGTGAATAACATAAACTGTGGTGGAAGTTTGAAACCTGGGCAGACGGCTAATAGGTGGATAACTAACATGAGTGGTGTCATTAAGTTGACTAAAAACTTTTTAACAGCGTATGTAGCCTTGCGGTCGCACGTTCATCCGTAAGAGCATACGTCCTGGGTTCGATTCCCGGGTTGGTCACTATGTGTTATTCGCTTTTAAAAGTGTTATAATAAATTGTGATCAATGTTTGAGAAACTTGAGGGATGTTTGAAGCCCGGAAGGGTGAATAACATAAATTGTGGTGGAAGTTTGAAACCTGTGCAGACGGCACGAAAGGTGGATAACTAACATGAGTGGTGTCATTAAGTTGACTAAACTTTTTAACAGCGTATGTAGCCTTGCGGTCGCACGTTCATCCGTAAGAGCATACGTCCTGGGTTCGATTCCCGGGTTGGTCACTATGTGTTATTCGCTTTTAAAAGTGTTATAATAAATTGTGATCAATGTTTGAGAAACTTGAGGGATGTTTGAAGCCCGGAAGGGTGAATAACATAAATTGTGGTGGAAGTTTGAAACCTGTGCAGACGGCACGAAAGGTGGATAACTAACATGAGTGGTGTCATTAAGTTGACTAAACTTTTTAACAGCGTATGTAGCCTTGCGGTCGCACGTTCATCCGTAAGAGCATACGTCCTGGGTTCGATTCCCGGGTTGGTCACTATGTGTTATTCGCTTTTAAAAGTGTTATAATAAATTGTGATCAATGTTTGAGAAATTTGAGGGATGTTTGAAGCCCGGAAGGGTGAATAACATAAAACTGTGGTGGAAGTTTGAAACCTGGGCAGACGGCTAATAGGTGGATAACTAACATGAGTGGTGTCATTAAGTTGACTAAACTTTTTAACAGCGTATGTAGCCTTGCGGTCGCACGTTCATCCGTAAGAGCATACGTCCTGGGTTCGATTCCCGGGTTGGTCACTATGTGTTATTCGCTTTTAAAAGTGTTATAATAAATTGTGATCAATGTTTGAGAAACTTGAGGGATGTTTGAAGCCCGGAAGGGTGAATAACATAAATTGTGGTGGAAGTTTGAAACCTGGGCAGACGGCTAATAGGTGGATAACTAACATGAGTGGTGTCATTAAGTTGACTAAACTTTTAAACAGCGTATGTAGCCTTGCGGTCGCACGTTCATCCGTAAGAGCATACGTCCTGGGTTCGATTCCCGGGTTGGTCACTATGTGTTATTCGCTTTTAAAAGTGTTATAATAAATTGTGATCAATGTTTGAGAAACTTGAGGGATGTTTGAAGCCCGGAAGGGTGAATAACATAAACTGTGGTGGAAGTTTGAAACCTGTGCAGACGGCACGAAAGGTGGATAACTAACATGAGTGGTGTCATTAAGTTGACTAAACTTTTTAACAGCGTATGTAGCCTTGCGGTCGCACGTTCATCCGTAAGAGCATACGTCCTGGGTTCGATTCCCGGGTTGGTCACTATGTGTTATTCGCTTTTAAAAGTGTTATAATAAATTGTGATCAATGTTTGAGAAATTTGAGGGATGTTTGAAGCCCGGAAGGGTGAATAACATAAACTGTGGTGGAAGTTTGAAACCTGGGCAGACGGCTAATAGGTGGATAACTAACATGAGTGGTGTCATTAAGTTGACTAAAACTTTTTAACAGCGTATGTAGCCTTGCGGTCGCACGTTCATCCGTAAGAGCATACGTCCTGGGTTCGATTCCCGGGTTGGTCACTATGTGTTATTCGCTTTTAAAAGTGTTATAATAAATTGTGATCAATGTTTGAGAAACTTGAGGGATGTTTGAAGCCCGGAAGGGTGAATAACATAAATTGTGGTGGAAGTTTGAAACCTGTGCAGACGGCACGAAAGGTGGATAACTAACATGAGTGGTGTCATTAAGTTGACTAAACTTTTTGGACTAAACTTTTTTTTGAAAATTGGTTCTAATTGTCGGTTTACCTTGCGGTTTTTGTGGTTTCGCTTAGGAATAATTTGTTTAATTCTAAATAGATTGTTTCCAGGGTTAATTTTGGGGTTTTTCTTACAAATTTTGGGGTTTTAAATTTTAAGTAAATTTTTCTGTTATTTAGACGATCTTGTAGTTCTGTTCAGTCTAATAACTTTTTTGTGGGGCTTTATTTTTACGTGGTTTTAGCTTATCCCAGTCGGGCTAAGCTAAAACTACTGGGTTTTTGTTTAATTAGAGTTAAAAATTTTAGTTTTGGGGTATTAGAGTCACTTTTAACTTTTTGGGGTTCTAACAAATTAACTTAGCATTGTTATTGTTATAAAATTTTAGTGTTTAAGATTGTTTTTGTTATTTCTTTGTGGTTAACTAGTTTTATCTGTTATTGTTATCTATGTTTTTAATGTGGTTAATTGTTAATTCTCTGTTATTGCGTCAATAAACGCAAAAATGGACAGTTGTTGCTCAGAATCGAGCGTGTCGGCCGGGATCTCCCGCAAGAGATCCTTTTTTAGAGTTCCTCCCAGTGTGGAGAACACTTCCTCCGGCTCTGATACGGAGGTAGAGGGTAGGGGCACCCGTAGGAGCCCCAAAAATAAGAAGAAGGCTGCCAGTCATGCAGTAGGGCTTGCAAAGGCCAAAAAGTCGCTAGAAAAGTCGAAAATGGAGGCGGCCGAAGCTGAGTTTGATAAACAGCTGAGGTCAAAGGCGTCCCGCAAGGGACCCATCTTGCCCGCCCCCGTCGGTGGCGTACTGGAGGAAGAGCTGGACACCCTAGGCGTTCCAGAAATTAAAGAGAGGGCATCCAAAAGGGCTGAGAGGATTCTGGAAATCGCTCTCAAGTCCGGTAATTTGAAAGGGGATTATATGCGGGATCTGAAAGTCGCCGCTAAAGACTTGAGGGAGATGGTGGAAAGTCTCTCCAGCCGCTCTGTCGCGGAGGAGACCCGCCGCCTTCAGGTCGACAACACAAGGATGCGATCCCGTATTGCAGACCTGGAAGTTGAGCTCAAGGCGATCCGCCGCGAGTTTTCTGAGAGGACGGCTCCCTCGACGCTTCCTCCTCCTCAGGGGGCTGCCATGTCGGACCAGGAGGCTCTGAAACAGCTTGTTGAGAGGGTGGAGAGCAGCGTTATACGGGCGGTTGGCACAATGATGGATGCCAAAATAGCGGGTCTGGAAAATCGCCTGTTGCCGGCTCCAATTTTGCGTCCTCCTCTTGCCTCCGACCGGAATAAGGATAAGGCGGGTCCCTCTGGGACATCTGAAAAGAGGGCCAAATTACCAGCAGCAGCACCACCAAAGTCTGCAGGTCAAGAGGGGAAGGGCCCTACTACCAAGGCCCCAGCTACTCAAACCCTGGCCCAAGTAGCTATGGAGGTCCAGAGCCCACAACTGCCTACCAGCTCTCAAGAGCAGGACGGGACTTGGGCCACCGTAGTATCACGGAAAAAGGGGAAGGGTGCAGGCAAAAAGTCCGCCCCGCCAGTGGCTGCAGCGGGGATTCAGCCCAAGCAGGCAACTCCTGCAAAACCGGCGCCTAAACAGACGCCCAAACCAAAGACGGTCAAACTGACACCTCCTCGGTCTGCAGCGGTAGTAATTACGCTGCAGAAAGAGGCGGCAGAGAAGGGGGCGACCTATGCAGAGGCCATATCGAAGGCCAAGTCCAAGGTGGACCTGAAGGGCCTAGGGATTGATGGGGTTAAGATCCGGCAGGCGGCAACAGGGGCTCGTATCATAGAGCTGCCGGGCTCCCAGAGTGCCGAGAGGGCGGACTTGCTAGCCGAACAACTCCGTGGGGTCTTGGCTGATATTGCGGTCGTTGATAGGCCAGTCAAAAGGGCGGACCTTCGCATCGGAGGCCTCGATGACTCTGTCACGGGTCAAGAGGTTGTGGAGGCAATGGCGGCCAAAGGGGGTTGCGCTCCTGAACTAATAAAGGCCGGCCCGCTAAGAAGAGGAGAAGATGGCCACGGCACTATATTTGTCCAGTGCCCAGTGGCAGCGGCCAAAAAGGTCGCGGAAGGCCGTTTGCTTGTGGGTTGGAGCTCGGCCCAAGTGAGGATCCTTGAAGGGCGCCCCATGCGCTGCTTCAAGTGCCAGGGGTTGTCCCATACAAGAACCAGGTGCCCCTCGAGCGTGGACCGCAGCGATACTTGCTTCCGCTGCGGAAAAGAGGGTCATAAGGCCGCGACATGCACAGCTGACGTACAGTGCGCGGTCTGCAGAGACGCCGGAAAGCCCGCAGGGCATATAATGGGGGGGAGGCTTTGTAAACCCCCCACCGTCAAATCGAGGGCAGCCGTCTCGGCCGGAGCACCATCTAAGGTGACCCGCCCAGCGGCTTCTGAGGAAGCTGAGATGTCACAATAATGGTTAATAGGTCACATCTCAGCTTCCTCCAGGGAAACATCAACCACTCCGCCGGAGCACAAGATCTTATGCTCCAATCCATGGCGGAGTGGAAAATTGATATTGTTGTCGTCGCGGAGCCATATCTTGTGGCTCCGCAGCCGCACTGGCTAGGGGATACAGCTGGAGAGGTTGTGGTCGTCGTCCGCCCAGGAGGCCCACCCCTGTCGTTGAGGGAAAGTGGACCCGGATATGTTGCGGTGGAATGGAGGGATAAAGTCGTGGTCGGAGTTTACTTTTCCCCCAATAGGCCGCTGGTGGACTTTGAAGAATTCCTCAGCGGCCTCGGTCAGGTCGTCCAGCGGGCCCGAACCCGGCCACTGGTCTTAATGGGGGACCTCAATGCCCGATCGAGGGTATGGGGAGACCGCCTCACCAGCCCCCGGGGAGAAGCCCTGGAAGAGTGGGCAGCAGAGGTGGGGTTGGTCTTCATCAATGAAGGGAGTGCACCCACCTGCGCGCGGCCGCAGGGCGAGTCCATTGTGGACGTAACACTGGCCACCCCCGCGGTGGCGCGCACAGTAAGGAATTGGAGGGTGGTGGAGGATGCGGAGACCCTTTCAGATCACAATTATATTAGGTTTGAGGTCTCCGCATCACAAGGAACACGTGATCCAACCATCGCGCAACAGATGTTCCCACGTTGGGCCCTTGGTCGCCTTAATCGGGACTTAGCCGAAGAGGCGGCCATCGTTCACATGTGGTGTGAACCGGCGTTTAATCCAGCGGACGTCGACGAAGGTGCCGAAATGATCCGCCAAGCACTAACGGACATTTGTGACGCCTCCATGCCTAAAGTCACAGGACGACGTCCGCCGCGGCGGTCAACCTACTGGTGGAGTGACGAAATTGCGGTAAAGCGGCAGAGCTGCAACAAAGCCAAGAGGGCATACCTCCGATGCCGCCGAAGGCGACACAAAATCCCCGGGGAAGAGGACCAGCTCCGAGCCACATTCGCTGAGCTCAAAAAAGCCCTTCAACTTATGATTAGTGAGGCGAAAGGGCAAGCTCGCGAGGAGATCCTGGAGGGACTTAATCAAGACCCATGGGGGCGCCCCTACCGCGCAGCGCGGAATAAACTACAGGGCCTGGGGCCCCCTCTGACGGAATCCCTCCAGCCAGATCTTGTCCGGAAAATTGTGTCGGAGCTGTTCCCGGCGGCACCGGAAATGGTACTTCCAAGAGCGTCCACCACAAACAGAGGCGAAGAGGGCGAAGAAATCCCACTGGTGGCAGACAGTGAATGGGAGGTCGTAGTGGATCGCCTCCGCGTTAAGAAGAGGGCCCCGGGGCCAGATGGGGTGCCCGGTCGGGTCGTAGGCATCGCTCTCAAGCACATGGATGCCAAATTACGGGGACTTTTCGACCGATGCATCACGACCGGTCGATTCCCCAACAAATGGAAGGAGGGGCGCCTCTGTCTGCTGCAAAAGCATGGCCGACCCCCAGAATCCCCATCGGCTTACCGGCCCATCGTACTCTTAGATGAGACCGGTAAGCTGCTGGAAAGAATCTTAGTGGGTCGCCTAAATCGGCATATTTCAAATGAGGGACCAGACCTAGCAGAAGCCCAGTATGGTTTCAGGGCCGGAAGGTCAACAATAGACGCGATCTCGGCCCTGAAATCACATACCACTGAAGTCGTATCCAATGGGGGGAAGGCATTGGCGGTCTCGCTCGACATAGCCAATGCCTTCAATAGTCTACCCTTCGAAGTCATAAGGGAAGCCCTCCACTTTCATGAGGTTCCCTCCTACCTCAGGGCAATAGTGGAGAACTATCTGGTGGGAAGAGTCGTCTCATATGTGGATGGAGGGGGGGAACAGGTCCGGCGTCGCATGGAGTGTGGTGTCCCCCAGGGATCAGTGTTGGGCCCGTTCCTCTGGAACGTTGGCTATGACTGGGTGCTCAGAGGCGCGCTCCTTCGCGGGCTGCGCGTCTTGTGCTACGCCGATGACACCCTAGTCATAGCCAAGGGGGGGAACTACGAGGAGGTAGAGAGGTTGGCCTCGGTGGGTGCCACACTCGTCGTTGACCGGATTAGGGCGCTTGGTCTCCGGGTGGCACTGGAGAAAACGGAGGCCCTTCTATTCCACGGGCCCAGAGGGGGACCCCCGCCCGGGGCTCAAATAAAAATAGATGGAACTCCAGTCAAGTTGGGAACCAGGATGAGTTACTTGGGGCTCATCCTGGATGGGCGCTGGTCCTTCGAAGCGCATTTTAAGGCCTTAGGCCCAAAACTTGTGGGGGCGGCGGGCGCACTCGGTCGTCTTCTGCCAAATATAGGGGGCCCAGATCAGAGTTGCAGGAGGCTGTACTGCGGCATCATACGCAGTATGGCCTTGTACGGGGCCCCCATATGGGAGGACTCACTTTCAAGAGTCAACAGAGGACTCCTACGCAGGCCGCAAAGAATAATAGCAACCAGAGCTACTCGTTGTTTCCGAACGGTAGCATTCGCAGCGGCCTGCGTCCTTGCGGGAACACCGCCTTGGGAGCTGGAGGCGGCGGCGCTGGCCGCCGTCTACCGCTTCCGGGCCGCAAGAAGGGCGAGAGACGCCCCAATAATAGCCGGAGAGATGGCGCACATAAGGCGCCGGGCTCAGTTCGCTGTCATCGAGCGTTGGAAAGATGACCTAGCCGAACCCCAAGCGGCAGGTCATCGAACAATTGAGGCAATTCTCCCAGTCCTCAGCGACTGGGTAAATAGGAAAAAGGGGGCCCTAAACTACCGAGTAGTGCAGGTACTGACTGGGCATGGGTGCTTTGGCCGGTACCTGCACAAAGTGGCCCGGCGCGAGCCAACGCCGGAGTGCCACGAGTGCGGTGCTGATTCTGACTCAGCACAGCACACTCTGGCTGAATGTGCCAGATGGGCGCGGCAACGCCATGACTTAACATCTGTCATCGGCCTGGATTTATCCTTGCCGAGCGTTGTCCGCGCCATGTTGTTGGCGGAGGCCAACTGGGCTGCCGTGGTCTCCTTCTGTGAGCAAGTTATGCTACGGAAGGAGACCGCGGAGCGCGAGAGGGAGTCCGCCGCAATGGTGGGCACACAAAGGGCCAAGAGGAACGGAACGCGCAGGAGAAGGTACGCCCATCTCCTGACGCCTCCGTAGCCCTCTCGTGTGGAGTCACAGATGTGACAATCGCCGGGGTCGCGGTAGAGTACAATAGTTATCCCGCTGCCCCAACATGGCGAAACTGACGGGGCCCTGGTGTTTTAGTGGGTAGGGGGACTCTTCTAGTCCCGACCCCCACAGTCCCCGCGCCAACTTACCATCTGCCCCGGCGCGGGGCCCCGCTAAAAAGGGTTTCACCAGGCTAAAAAAAAAAAAAAAAAAAAAGGTTAGGTTAGGTTAGGTTAGGTTAGGTTAGGTTAGGTTAGGTTAGGTTAGGTTAGGTTAGGTTAGGTTAGGTTAGGTTAGGTTAGGTTAGGTTAGGTTCCCCCCCACCCCCGTGTGGAGTTGCCGATCTCCCATCGGGCGCGTCCCCAGGTGGCGGATAGGGGGCCCCTCTACTCGCTCTGGAGGGGTACTGGTTGGGTTTCCGACACCCGACCGGCGCGGACCAAAACGGTGGGCTCAGGGCGTGCCCTCGGCCCCATTTCGGGGCTGTAAAACGGCCGGTGGTGAGCGCTGTCTTTATGCGCTTGGGCGTTTCTACGCCTTTTGTCGTTCTGGGCCTCTTGGCTTTTACCTCGAGTGTCTAGTGGTGCTTCGGCACGGTGTACGGTCGACTTGCAAAGTCGTCGGCGCGGCGGGTCTGGCGGCTGCGGAAGCAGTCGCTGGGTGGGTTTCGGCTCCCCGTCGGGCAACCTGTTAGCTCGTGCGTGTGTCTGTTGATCACGTCTAGCGGCACGCCGAGCCCAGGGGGGCTTGCCTTCATTGGCCGGCCCTGCGAGGAAGGAAAACCTCAATAAAAAACCCTCAATTCTCGGCGTTGTGGTGTTCTGCGGGACTTTACGTGACGTCGGGGTCCCGTGCGCAGGTACTGCGTACGGGTGGCTGGTGAGTAGAATCAGTCGCTAGCGGCCAACCCTCGGATACCTCCCGACCTCCGAGCGGTATTAGGGTTACCCGGGTGCAGGGGTCTCCGCCCGGGTGGACAGTGTATATCCCCCATTCTCGTGGGAATTAGTTTTTTCTTTCTCTATTATGTATTCGTCAATTGTAAAATCCAAAAACAAAAATTCAGATGATAGTAAGGTGAGGCCGTGCGACGCGGTCGATAAAGAAGTAAGAGTGGTCTTAGAGCGCACTTCTGGTGTGACTCCGACGCCCTCTGTGGTGAGGGATGCTGACCTCGGATGCCTGTCAGACTCGACGGCTTCGATGGTCAGTGTTCGATCGAAGGGTTCCAGCCTCAAGGGAGGTTTCTGGGCAACCCGAAAAAGGGGCAGAGTGTCCGACGACGGCGAGAGCAGCGCGAGCGAGGCGTCTGTTCCGTCAAAAGTTGGCACGCCCCAGAGAAGTAGAGGCCGGCCGCCCACTACCGGTGAGTATGTGGGTCTGGCTGCAGCAAAGTCCGCCTATCTAAAGGCGCAAAGGGAGGAGTTACGGGTTCGCGCGGAAGAGGAGCTGCTTGCCTCTGAAGCCGAAGCCCGAGTCACACGCTCCGCACTTTCCTCCGTCCTGGTGTCGGAACAGGGCGAGGACAAGTCAGCGGACCTTGTTGGTAGGATTGAGGCTAGCCTTGGAGTAGTGGAGAAGGTGGCCACCAAGTCCTCGGGCATCAGTGGCCGGTGGATACACGCCGCCAAGAATGCCATGAAAGATCTCAGGCAAGACATAGGGGAGCTCGCGAAACGTACACTTACAGAGGAGACGCGAACCCTAAGGACTGACAACGAGCGTCTCCGAAAACAGGTGGAGGCGCTCCAAAACGAAATGAAGGAGCTTCGGATGTACATAAAAAAGACTCCGGAGCCTACACAGACACCGAGCCTGGACGAGTGGGAGGCAAGGATAATGAGTCGTGTTGGGGCGAGAATTGACGCCCGCATCGAGGGCCTGGAGCCTCGTCTCGGCCCGGCTCCAAGGATAAGACCGCCTCTGGCTGCCGACAGGCGCAGGGCAGAGTCCGAGGGTGCTGCTCTGCGCCCCTCGAGTAAGGACATCGCTGCGGCCCCACCTCCATCGGGGGCCCCAGCAGCAACGGCTCGTGATACTAATAAAAGAACCGAGCCACATGAAGAAGGAAGGCAGAAGGCCAAGAAGAAGAAGAGCAGGAAGGAGAGAAACAAAGCAAGGACTCCTGCAGAGGCGGCTACACCAGCTGCCGCCTCCTCCTCCTCTGCTCAACCTCGACCCCCTCCACCAACAGCCCCACACAACACCGAGGGAGGCTGGACCACCGTGGGCGGAGGCAAAAGGTCCAAGAAGCGGGTGCCACGGGCGCCACAAGAGAAGACACCGGCCCCGCGCAACAACAACACACAGCCAAATGCGCGGAAGCCAAATACGGTGACAAAGCCCAAGCTCCGGACGCCCCGGTTGGCGGCGGTTGTTCTCACGCTGCCACCCGAGGTGCAAGAGAAAGGGCTCACATATGCGACGGCACTGCGAGAAGCAAGAAACAGAGTCGATCTCAAGGAGCTGGGTATCGAATCTGTCAAGTTTAGGCGCGCCGCTACCGGGGCCACTATAATCCAGGTCCCCGGTAAGGACGGCGGCGAGAAGGCTGACCATCTAGCCTCCAAGCTGAAGGACCTGTATGGGGACAGCGGAGTCCGGGTTGCCAGACCCGTTAAGTCGACAGAGCTAAAGGTGTCGGGTCTGGATGACAGCGTCACAGCGGACGAGATTAGAGATGCTGTGGTCAAGAGAGGGGAATGCTCACCGGAGCAGGTGAAGGTCGGCGAAGTCCGCCAAGACCGGTCCGGACTCTGCGCGGCATGGGTGCGTTGCCCAGTTACAGCCGCCAAAAAGGTGGCCGAGGGTCGCTTTCTCATAGGATGGGTGTCGGCTAGAGTGAGCTTGCTTCAGGCACGCGAACTCAGATGCTTCAGATGCCTCCAAAGCGGACACGTGGCGAGCCGCTGCACTGCAGAAGCAGATCGCAGCCGGCTATGCTATCGTTGCGGCGGCGCAGACCATCGCGCCGCGGGTTGTACCGCCAAACCCCACTGCACTCTTTGTTCGACAGCGGGTAAGAAAGCGGACCATCGTCTGGGGGGCAAAAGCTGTTCGGCCCCCAGCGCAAAAATGACAAGAAGGGGGCCCAACAAGACCAGCAAGGCAAGTGCCAGCGCCAACCCGCCACCGAACGCGGGTGTCGAAGGAGAGGAAATGGACACCTCCAATGTCTAGGTCGGGCCTAAAATTCCTACAGGCGAACATCAACCACTGTGCCAGAGCTCAGGACCTCTTGCTCCAGAGCCTGGCACAGTGGAGGATCAACATCGCGATCGTCTCGGAACCGTATGTGGTTCCGGAAAGAAATAATTGGTTAGGAGACTCCGGCGGATTGGTCGCACTGGTAGTTACTCCCGCTGAGAACTCCCCGACAATAGGACGGGTCAGACGAGGCAACGGCTGCGTATCTGCCGAACTAGGAAACACCACCGTAGTAGGGGTGTACTTCTCGCCAAATAAGACCCTGGCTGAGTTTGAAGGTTTCCTAGCAGAGGTAGAACTGCTGGTGGACTGGAGTCGCACGCAAGACGTGATCGTGGCCGGGGATCTCAATGCCAAGTCCACGGCATGGGGATCCTCGGTCTCGGACGCGAGAGGTGACGCGTTGGTCGAGTGGCTCGCGGCAAGGGATCTCGTCGTCTTAAACCGGGGCTCGACAAACACCTGTGTTCGAGGGGCAGGCGGTTCGGTCGTGGACGTGACGTTCGCCTCCCCCTCCATGGCAAGTCGTACCCATAACTGGGAGGTGCAGACGGAGGTCGAAACGATGTCAGACCATCTATACATCCGTTTCGACACTCTCCCATTGCCATCAACCAACAGCAGAGTCCCCACCCGGATACCATCGGAGATAGGCCCAAAGTGGAGCCTCAAAACGTTGGACAAAGACGCCCTCCTAGAGGCTTCCATCGTCGGAGCATGGTGCCCAAGGCCGGACAACACCTCGGCTGAGGAGGAGGCACAATGGTTCGGAGATGTGATGCGGGAAATAAGTGACGCAGCGATGTCCCGCTCGCGCCCTGCGCCACCACGCCAGCAAGTATATTGGTGGTCCGCCGAACTTGCGGCCCTCAGAACGGCGTGCGTGACGGCGCGACGACGCTATTCCAGATATAGGAGACGTCGCCGAGTCATACGAGACGAAGAAGAGGAGCGTCGACTATACGAGGCATACCAACAGGCCAAGAGGACTCTCCGCAACGAGATCGGCGAATCCAAGGAGAGGGCCTGGGAAGAGCTACTCTCAACGCTCGAGGGGGACCCATGGGGACGGCCGTACAAGCTCATAATGAGCAAGCTGCGCCCCTGGGCCCCGCCGCTCACTTCCACCATCGAGCCGGCACTGCTAGACATAGTGGTCTCGACCCTCTTCCCAGCTCCAAGTGTCGCGAATTCCATCCCGGACGGACCGCCTGTCGCGGCGGCACCGGAGGAGGAAATCCCCGAGGTGTCGCCTGGCGAACTGGGTGCAGCTGTCCTTAAGCTGCAGGGAAAGAACACCGCCCCCGGTCCGGACGGGATACTAGGAAAAGTTTGGGTGCAAGCCCTCAACCAAGGATTGGAGGAGCGATTTAGGGACTTGCTCACGTCCTGCATAAGGAGCTGCAGTTTTCCCGACAAGTGGAAAGTGGGGAAACTCATACTACTGAGGAAAGGCGACCGACCACCAGAGTCGCCATCGTCCTATAGGCCCATCGTTCTGCTCGACGAGGCGGGCAAGCTCCTAGAGCGCGTCATTGCTGCCCGCGTCGTAAACCACCTAACGACGGTCGGGCCGGACTTGGCGGATACTCAATTCGGGTTCCGCAAAGGACGGTCCACAGTCGATGCGATCGCTGGGCTTAAGGACTTGTGTACGGACACCGTCTCGCAGGGCGGAGTGGTGTTGGCGGTGTCTTTAGACATCGCCAATGCCTTCAACGCCCTGCCGTGGAAGTGCATCGCAGAAGGTCTCGAACACCACGGTGTGCCGACATATTTACGACGACTGATTGCCTCATATCTAACAGGCCGGTCAATTATCTACCCTGGAAAAGACGGTTGGGGCAGACGGGAGGTTGCGTGCGGTGTTCCACAGGGGTCAGTTTTGGGACCACTCCTGTGGAACATCGGATACGACAAGGTCCTAAGGGGTAACTTGCTGCGGGGCGTTGGGGTCATATGTTATGCAGATGACACCCTCGTCACCGCAAAAGGGAAAGATTTCAGAGAGGCGTGCCTCCTGGCAACTGCAGGTGTCGCACACATAGTTGCGAAAATTCGAGGTCTCGGATTGCGGGTCGCCCTCGAGAAATCGGGGGCGATCTGCTTCCACGGCCCCAGGAGGGCTCCTCCTGTGGGCGCAAAAATAATAGTTGGTGGAGTGAACATCGGGGTCGGGTCGAGCTTGAAGTACCTCGGGCTCGTTCTCGACTCCCGGTGGTCATTCAAGGAGCACTTCAAGGCGCTTGCTCCAAAACTCAACACCACGGCAATGGCGCTGCGAAGGATCATGCCGAACCTGGGGGGTCCGGGCGCGGGCTGCCGGCGGCTTTTCGCCGGAGTCATTCGCGCCAAGGCTCTCTATGGGTGCCCAACTTGGGCCGAAGGACTGTGCGCTCAAAATCGCACCATGCTGCGCCAGTCGCAAAGAGTCATGGCAATTAGGGTCGCAAGGGCGTATCGCACGGTGTCATGTGATGCAGCGTGCGTCCTTGCGGGAACACCTCCCTGGCACATAGAGGCTGAAGCGCTGGCCAGCATCTACTGGCAAAGAGACGGTTTCAGAAGAAGAGGCTTGGAACCTCCTCCCGACGTCATCAGGGAGTGGAGGGGAGAAGAGAAAGTGAGGGTCCTCCAGAAATGGAAGGACCACCTTGATAACTCCAACAACACAACAGGTCACCGGACGATCGCAGCGATTCGTCCGGCCCTTGATAAATGGATCGACCGACGGTGGGGGGCGCTCTCGTACCGGCTCGTGCAGATGCTCACAGGGCATGGCTGTTTTGGCCGATATCTGCACCGAGTCGCCGGGAGAGAGGCGTCTCCCATTTGTCATCAGTGTGGCTGCGCCGAGGATACGGCGCAGCACACTCTTGAAGTATGTCCGGCCTGGAGCGCCGAAAGGGCCTCCCTACAGGCTGTAATCGGAGGAGACTTATCGCTACCCACTGTCATCCACAAGATGGTGGATAGTGACGACGACGGCTCGTGGAGGGCCTTTTGCACCTTCTGCGAGTCCGTCATGCTACAGAAAGAAGACGCGGAGAGGCTCCGGGAACAAGACCCGGAGGCCGACCCGCGCAGAAGGAGGAGACCAGGGAGACGGCGGCGCATCTTTGCGCGCGCCCCTCTACCCTGAGGACACTACTTTAATTGTCCCTCAATTAAATAGGTGGATGTATCGATGCGCTAAGCGCGTCTGAGATGGGTCGCTCAAGGCGACAAGGCTGATGGGGAGTTCGGGAAATGGCTCTGCTGTCCCTCGGCTCCCCGTGTTATAGTCAGCTGTGGGGCCGCCAGGTTTTAGTGGGTAGGGGTCCATTGCACTCCCGGACCGACCCCCACACTGCCCGCGTCATTTACCATCACGCCCCGACGCGGGCGCCTGTAAATGGGTTTAGGTTCCCCCCCACCGCAGATGTCCATTCCTGCGGCCCCAAGGCTTGTCGTGCCGGGGGGGCCCGAACCGCCGAGTTTCAAGACTTTTATAGGGGCGGTTTATGGTACAATCGTCCCTATTTCTGTCTTATAACTCGGTGGTCGCGAATTGGGAGGGCGAGGGTTGCCGGTTCATCCCTTTTGGATGCGCCGGTAAGACTCGCCTCAACGTTTCACGCCTTTTTGCTTTGTGATCGGCGTCGCAAGTGATAGGGTGGTGAAGAAGGAGATGGCTTTTATGGCCTATTGTATATATTTTGTACATAAGTTTGTTGCCCTTTTGGGCGCGTATTTTATAATACGCCTTGGTGATGGCTTTACAGCCCTCGCTGCGCGGCGGGCCGGCGGCAGCGAATTGCTGCTGCTGGTTAGGAGTTTCGGCTCCCCGTCGGGCGACCTGTTAACCGGTGTGGTTGTCGTGGATCATGTCTCGCGGACCGCATCGGACCAGGGGGCTCGCCTTAACCGGCCGGCCCAAGTGGAAGGAAAACCACAATAAAAAACCCTGAATGTGTATGCGCTGGGGCGCCCTAAGGGCCTTGCGCGGCGCTGCACCCCCGCTCTCCCGCAGGGGGAGTGGGTGTTCGGCCAGTACGTCGGACCGCTAGCGGCCAACCCGCGGACAACACCCGCCGTCCACGGCGTATCAGGGTTACCCGGGTGCAGGGGTCTCCGCCCGGGTGGACTTTTTATATCCCCCATTAACCCGTTAATAAGACATTTCATTCCTTCGGGTGTGGGTGTCGGGGCTGACCACTTCGGTGCAAAGCCCCAACCTTATGATAATTATGGAGTACAACAAAAATAATAAATCTTTTGACGTTAGGGAGTTAGGGTTAAGGAATAAGAAGGAGTTGAGAGTGCGGGTCGAGCGAACGCCGACGCCGATCCCCACCCTCGGAGAAGAAAGTTCAGCGGGAGTCTCTCGAGTAGTTGAGAGGTTGTCAGACTCGGACGGTGAGTCGATGGTCAGTGTGCCATCTGTCGCATCGGCTCACCTGTCCAGGTCCGGGAGTTGCGAGTCGTTGGACCCGCCAGGAAGTCGCTTTTGGAGTGACCGAAGACGAAAGAGACTGAGAACATCAGAAGACGAGGGCAGCTCGACTGACACCCCGTCTAAATCTAAGTCGAAAATCAGGGAGAAACGTGGTCGTCCGCCTACCACAGGCGAATACGTCGGGTTGGCGGCGGCCAAACAAGCCTACATCAAGGCGCAAAGAGAGGAGATGGAGGCGCGTGCGGAGGCCGAACTTCTGGTATCTTCGTCTGAGGCCCGCCGAACGCGCTCTTCATTGTCTTTCAACATGGAGACAGAACAAGACGACTCCAGGCGAAACACAGCGGTCGAGGTGGTTAAAAGGATCCAGACCAGCCTGGGACTGGTAGAAAAGGTGGCGAAGTCTTCCTCAAATCTTAAGGGAACTTTTGTCCGCACACTTAAGGACGCCGTCGCGGCAATTAAGGAAGACACAGAGTTTCTGGCTCACAAAACCCTGTCGGAGGAGACACAGGAACTTCGAGCAGACAATGCGCGCCTCCGTCAGCAGGTGGAGGCCCTGCAAAAAGAAATGGTAGAGATGAGAGCGAACTTTCAGAGGCGGGACTTAGAACCCCCGCCGATGCCCGATTCCCTCGAAACCCTCGAAGCTCGCATCATGAGCAGGGTGGGGGACAGGATGAACGCCCGCTTTGAGGGGCTGGAGCCGAGGCTCATGCCTGCGCCCCGGCTTCGACCCCCCCTCGCGGCTGATAAGAAGAACAAAACAAGGAAGGAAACAAACTTACCGTCGTCTTCGGCCCCCGTCGTTGCTGCGCTGGCGGCTCCGGCGGCGCCCGAAGATCTCGAGGTCCTGATGGAGACAGCTTCTGCTCCTGTAACAGAAAAGAAGATTAATAAAAAGAACAAAAAGAAGAAGAACGAGAAAGCACCGGGAGGCGGTGGAAGTGCAAAAGCGACCACTGCTGCTGCACGCCCGCCGGCCCCCGCTGCCCCTCTTGAGACAGGCCTTCCTTCTAGGCCGCCCAACCCTGATGCAGAGGAGAGCGGATGGGTGAGGGTGAGAAAGAAGGGACGCCCGAAGGATCAGACAGCGCCAAACAACAAAGAGGCGCTTCCAACTTTGACGCGCGCCTCCAAAGCGCAACAAAACTCCAGAAGTACAAACGAACGGCGGCAGTCGCGGCCGGGCAAACAACAACAGCCGACTGAGCGGCGGAGGGCATCCAAACCCCCTCGCCAGGCTCCGCCAAAGCTGAAGACGCCCCGGTCCTCGGCCGTAGTTATAACGCTCACGGAAGAGGCTTTAAATAAAGGGCTGACGTATGCGTCCATCCTTAAGGAGGCAAGGACCCGACTCGACCTCAAAACCCAAGTCGGAGTCGAGTCTGTTAAATTCCGCAGGGCCGTTACTGGTGCCACAATAATCCAGCTTCCTGGCGCCGGCAACGACCCCAAAGCGAAAATCTTGGCAGAGAAGCTCGTTGAAACGTTCAATGACAATAGCATCAAGGTCTCAACACCTATCAAAAGTGTGGACGTTAGGGTGTCTAATCTCGACGCTTCTGTTTCCGCGGAGGAGCTTTCCAGAGCCATTGTAGAGAAGGCCGAGTGCCCCGCGGAACAAATTAAGGTGGGAAAGATCCGGGAAGACAGGTCGGGTCTGCAGGCTGCATGGGTACAGGTTCCTGTCACGGCGGCCAAAAAACTGACGGAGGGGCGGGTCTTAATCGGATGGACAGTGGCGAGGTTCACCGTAGGCAGACCCCGCGAACTCTGCTGCTTTAGATGCATGCAGAAGGGGCATGTGGCACGGCACTGCACTGCCGAAGATCGCAGTTCCCTCTGTTATCGGTGCGGTAAGCCCGATCACACCGCAAGGGACTGCACTGAGAAGCCGAACTGCGCACTCTGCGCATCGCTTAAGAGAAGCGCCAATCACCGCTTGGGGGGTCCTAAATGCTCAGCCCCCAAGAAAAGGGTGACAAGGAGGGCCGTCGTTAACAAGAACAACAGCACGGCATCCCCAGCGAGCGGGGAACCCATGGACGTTTCAGGGATCGTGGGAACCTCATGATGAGTTGCCTACGGTTCCTTCAGGCGAACTTGAATCACTGCGCCAGGGCTCAGGACCTTTACATCCAGAGTCTGGCGCAGTGGTCTATTCACATCGGAGTCATAGCGGAGCCCTACATGGTTCCAAACAGGTCTGACTGGATTGGGGACTTAGATGAAACGGTCGCAATCTTCGTTAACAACACCAACGACACACCTCCAGTCAGACACTCTCGGAAAGGACACGGCTGCGTAGGGGTTAAGATGGGCAACATCTCTATTGTTGGGGCCTACTTTTCCCCTAATAGGACGCTTCTAGAATTTGAGGCCTTCCTGGAGGAGGTGGCCTCCATAATCAACTGGTGCAGCTCATCTTGCACAATAATGGCGGGCGATTTTAACGCCAAATCAAGGGCATGGGGTTCAACATCTTCAGACGGCAGGGGCGATTTGCTCCTGGATTTCTCTGCGTCGCATAACCTCGTGCCCATGAAT
Source organism: Anthocharis cardamines (assembly GCA_905404175.1). Classification (NCBI taxonomy): domain Eukaryota; kingdom Metazoa; phylum Arthropoda; class Insecta; order Lepidoptera; family Pieridae; genus Anthocharis; species Anthocharis cardamines. The sequence continues at coordinate 55,334 of FR989972.1, read as the reverse complement.
CAAGGCGCCGAATTCACGTGCGTGCGCATGGGGGGCGGATCCGTCGTGGACGTAACGTTTGCGAGCGCCCCTCTTGCGGGCCGTATTCAAGGCTGGGAGGTACTGACTGAGGAGGAGACACTCTCCGATCATCGCTATATTCGGTATCAAGTGCTCCCCTCGTCAGCTGCTCCGAACAGCCAAAGCTCTGGTCCCCCGGAGATTGGACTCAAGTGGTCCCTAAAATCCCTGGATAAGGAATGCTTGGAAGTCGCCTCAGTCGTCAGGGCCTGGTGCCCTAAGCCTGATAACATCGTTGTTGACAGTGAAGTGGCTTGGTTCGCTGAGACATTTGAGCACGTCTCCGACTGCTCCATGACGCGGGTTCGGCCAAGGCCGCTTAGAAAACGGGTGTACTGGTGGTCGGAAGACCTCAGACGGCTGCGCGCTGCGTGCGTGGCCGCCCGACGCCGGTACACCCGCTATAGACGAAGGCGCAGTTCCAACGACGCCGAAGAAGAAGCGCGTCTTTACGAATTATACAAAGACGCGAAAAGAACCCTTAAAAAGGAAATCGCCGAGGCGAAGGAGAGGGCATGGTCGGAGTTTCGGCAGTCTCTGGACTTGGACCCCTGGGGGCGTCCGTACAAGTTCGTTATGAACAAGTTGCGTCCCTGGGCCCCTCCTCTCACCACCTCAATGGAGCCAGAGCTGTTATCTTCGGTCGTGTCGACCCTGTTTCCCATCGCTTCTCCTCCCTCGAGCGACAGCAACCGGACTGGACACACTGCTGAGGCGACGCCAACGGGTTCTGTCCCGGAGGTGTCCCCAGCAGAGATACAACTGGCTTTGACGAAACTTCGGTGCAAGAGAACGGCCCCCGGTCCCGATGGGATACACGGGAAGGTGCTGGCTCTTGCACTCGAACAAGGATTAGACGAAAGGTTCTCGGACTTCCTAACCAAGTGTTTGCAGGACGGAATCTTTCCAAACCGATGGAAGACAGGAAAGTTGGTCCTTCTGCAGAAGCCGGGCAGGCCGGCGGAATCTCCTTCGGCCTACCGGCCAATTGTACTTCTGGACGAGGCCGGCAAGTTGTTCGAAAGGATAATTGCCGGTCGAATCAATGAACATCTGTCCACAGAGGGGCCAAATCTTGAGGAGACGCAGTTCGGGTTCAGGCGCGCCAGATCCACGGTGGACGCCATCGCCCGACTGCGAGACATATCGGACGAGACAACTTCACAGGGTGGGGTGGTGTTGGCAGTGTCGCTAGACATCGCGAATGCCTTCAACACCCTGCCCTGGGAATGTATTATGGCAGGACTGGACCATCACAATGTCCCCTCGTATCTAAGGCGCATCATCACAGATTATTTTAGGAATAGGAAAATCTTGTTCCCAGGCCGAAACAACTGGTCTGAATACAGGGTGTCCTGCGGTGTCCCACAGGGGTCGGTCCTCGGGCCGCTCCTGTGGAACATTGGCTATAACCAGGTGCTACGGGCAGCGTTACTCCGCGGTGTGCAGCTTATTTGCTACGCGGATGACACGCTGGTCGTAGCATCTGGAAAGGATCATAGGGAGGCAAGCCTCAGGGCGACTGCGGGTGTTGCTCAAGTCGTGCACAGGATAAGGCGAATAGGTCTTCGGGTCGCTCTGGACAAATCAGAGGCCATTTCATTCTTCGGCCCAAGGCGAGCTCCACCCTCTGGAGCAACCATAACGGTGGGCGGGGTCCCTATACAGGTTTCAACATCTCTAAAATATTTAGGACTTGTACTGGACTCTCGCTGGTCTTTCAAGCCGCACTTCGCGGCACTTGCCCCTAGATTGGACGCCACGGCTGCGGCACTTAGCCGCATCTTGCCGAATATTGGTAGTCCAAACGTGGGGTGTCGCCGCCTCTTCGCGGGCGTGTTAAGATCGAAGGCGCTATACGGGTGTCCAATCTGGACAAACGAATTAAGTAACAACAACACTAATAGGGCAGTGCTAAGGCGGGCGCAGCGCACGATAGCCATTCGGGTAGCGAGGGCGTACCGCACGGTGTCTTGCGATGCCGTGTGCGCAATCGCCGGACTCGCCCCGTGGCATCTAGATGCGGCCGCCTTATCGGACGTATACTGGCGTCGGGCGAGGCTTCGAAGCCGTGGATTGGAGCCTTCGTCCGAGGAAGTCAACGGATGGAGGACAGACGGTCGTAATAGGACTGTCGAAAAATGGAAGGAGGAACTCGGTTCTGTCCGAGTGGGTTCATGGACTTTGGAAGCTCTTCGTCCAAACCTTGAGGAATGGACCCAACGGCGGTGGGGAACGCTTACCTACTGGCTTACGCAGATGCTTTCCGGGCATGGATGCTTCGGCAAGTATCTGCACAAAATAGCTGGTAGGGAGGAGGTCCCCGCCTGCCACCATTGTGACTCATCACTCGACACGGTGGGTCACACAATTTTTGACTGCCCGGCATGGGACGTCGAAAGGCGCTCCATTGCTGACATTATCGGACGCGACACCACATTGTGTAACATTGTGGTCAAAATCACAGGAGACAGGGCCGCCTGGGAGGCTTTCCAGGCCTTCTCGCAGGCGGTCCTTAAACGGAAAGAAGATGCCGAAAGGCTGCGGGAGGATGACCCTTCCTCAGCTTCTATCCGGCGTCGAAGACTAGGAGGGCGTCGGCGAAGATTCGCCGGACGCATTATGTAAATTTGTATATATATGTATTAGCAGGCCCCAGCACTTAGTCGTAAGAATAAGTGCTTGTTAAGGGGTAGGAGTTTGTATATAATTTTGATTGTAAATATATATAAATTTTGTAAATAGATGTCTTCAGCGCATAATGCGCTATGTACATAATTGTGTACATAAGGAGAGCCGCGCGCAAGGGTCTAAGCGCCAAGCGGCAGGCACGTGCGGACGTTCGGAATTAATGGCAACACCAGTTACCGGACTCCGCTCAGTGCTAAGACGGGCAGAGGGGTTTTAGTGAGTAGGCCAGTCTAGGAGAGTCTCACACTCCCCGCGCCATTGCACCGCCCGGGCGCGGGGGTACGCAACGTATTTCCCCTCGTAAAAAAAAAAAAAAAAAAAAAAAAAAAAAAAAAAAAGGTTAGGTTAGGTTAGGTTAGGTTAGGTTAGGTTAGGTTAGGTTAGGTTAGGTTAGGTTAGGTTAGGTTAGGTTAGGTTCCCCCCCCCCCACCGCGGATGTCCACTCCCGCGGGTCCCTAGGCTTGTCGTGCCGGGGGGGCTTAGTACTCGTTTGACCGCGTCGGTTGGCCTGGCCGGAGAAGTGACCGGGCCATGACGCGGTCCTAGAGGAAGCGAATAGGGACGAACTGGATGCGGGGCTCTGCGTAATGGGATGCGGAGTCCGGTCCGAGGGCTGGCTTGATTAAGTCGGCCCGACCCGACCGGCCACTGTTTTTACGGAGGCCGGTCCGAGGAGAGGGCGGCCCACGCCCACCTCGCTTAGTGCGAGTGTTTGAGGACCCGGCGACACTGCTGCGGGTTCGTGCTGCGGCGGGTCGCTTGGGTCCGCCTTTGTAAATATTGTATATATAGGTTAGGTGTAAATATGTATATAGTTTCTTCGCGCTGGTACTTTGTATCGGTGCAGGGCGCCAGTCCGATGTTGCGAGGCGAGTCGCGCGCACTTGTGCGCTACGCGACAAATTGTACATAGTCTGTACATATTTTAATGTCGGGGCTGGCGCCTCAGTAAGGTCTTCGGCGCTACCCCGGTGCCCTGGGGAGAGCCGCGCGTAGCTCGCGCTGTGCCACGCGGCATTTTGTAAATATTTCAGCACCGGTGTGGTGGCGCCATTGGCGATTCGCACGCAGCTTCCGCGCTGCATGCGTAATTTGTACATATGTACATATTAGGAGAACCGCCGTCACTCTTGTGGCGGCCAAGGTGAGCCGCGCGTCTTGCGACGCCACGCGGCATGCGCGAGCCGGGCCACGGGTGAGCAGTCCTTAACAGGATTATACCGGTACCCGGCTCATACGCGCGCAGAAGGGGCCTTGGTGTTTTAGTGGGTAGGGGGGCCATAGCACTCCGGCCCCGACCCCCACACTCCCCGCGTCACTTCTCCATCTTGCCCCGGCGCGGGAGCCTGTAAATGGGTTTCACCAAGAAAAAAAAAAAAAAAAAAAAAAAAAAAAAAAAAAAAAAAAAAAGGTTAGGTTCCCCCCCACCGCGGATGTAACATTCCCGCGGGTCCCTAGGCTTGTCGTGCCGGGGGGGCTCAGTAGCCGGAGCGGTTGTTGTCGGTTGGTTCGGGTTGTCTGTGGGCTCGGACCCTAAAGACTCAATCGTGATGGTGAAGCGAATAGGGACGACCGGGATCCGAAGACGACGCGGAGACCGGTCAAGGCGAGGGCGGAAGCGCCCAACTCGCTTTTCAGCGGGTCTAGTAGAGGTCTTGGCTTAATTGTCTGTACCAGCGGCTTTTATAGCGGTGGATGGTGGTGAGGACGCCACGGACGTGCGGTGTGTGGTAGTCCCGCGGCGCGGCGGGCCGCGGCGGCGAGATGTCGTCGTCGGTTAGGGGTCTATTGCAGATCCCCCGTCGGGCAAACCTGTTACCCGTTGTGGTTGTCGTGGACATGTCTCGCGGACCGCTTCGGGCCAGGGGGCTCGCCTTAATCGGCCGGCCCAAGTGGAAGGAAAACCACAATAAAAAACCCTAAATGTGCATGCGCTGGGGCGCCCTAAGGGGCCTTTGCGCGGCGCTGCACCCCAGCTCTCCCGCAGGGGGAGTTGGTGTTCGGCTAGTACGTCGGACCACTAGCGGCCAACCCCTGGATACCTCCCACCCTCCAGGCGGTATTTGGGTTACCCGGGCGCGGGGTCTCCGCTCGGGCGGACCTTTTATTTCCCCCAGGAAGTATTACGTGGCTCCTCATACTCAGGAGTGGGGAGCCACACCCCTAGATGATGGAAGAAGTAAAGAACAAAAAACCAAATAATAATAATTTAAGTAGAGTTGGGAGTGAAGAGGAAGGAAGGAGCAAAGGGAGAGAGCTGAGGATTGTGATGGAGCGGGTCCCTACACCCGTCCCGTCCTTGGCAAACGCCGTTTCGGCGAATTTATCGGACTCAGAGCCGGAGTCGATGGTGAGCGTGTCGTCCGCCGCCTCGACCGGCCGAGCCGAAAGTGAAGGTTTTTGGAACCGAGAAGGCACAAACAGGTTTTGGTGCCTGAAACCGGGCCAAAAAAGAAGTCGGGGAGGCGATGAGAGCGGGAGTTCCACAGACACCCCCGCCTCGTCGTCGATCCGAAAAATAAGGGGAAGAGGCCGGCCACCAACGACCGGCGAATACGTGGGTCTTGCCGAGGCCAAACGGCAATATTTAAAAGCGCAGAGAGCAGAGATAGAGGCGCGAGCAGAGGCGGAGCTCCTAGAGACAGCGTCAGAAGTTCGCAGAACAAGGGCCTCCTCAACTGCATCCTGCGACATGGAGATCAACATGGAAGCGGATATCCCCGCCATGACAATGAAGGATAGGATCGAAGCGAGTCTAGGCATCATCGAGGACGTGGCTAAAAGGTCGTCCAACCTAAAAGGGACATTCGTCCGCGCCCTCAAAGACGCCAGCACAGCGATAAGAGAGGACGTCGGTACTTTGATCCGGCGGACTGTCACGGATGAAACACGTACTCTCAGGGTACAAAATGAGAAGCTCCAACGAGAGATGGAGGAAATGAAAAAGAAAATGGACGAGATGCAGGCTTCTATGCCGCATGTACAACGCAATAGCCTGGAAGATCTGGAGGCAAGTCTCACGAAGAAATTTGGAGACAGGTTAAACGCCCGCATAGAGGGGTTGGAGCGGCGACTCCCTCCCGAGCCGCGACTCCGCCCCCCCTTGGCGGCCGACAGAAAGAATAAGGAGAAGGAGAACCAAATAAGGAAAAATAACTCACCGGTGTCCTCGGCTCCCGTGGTTGCTGCTCCGGCGGCTCCTGCGGCACTCGAGGATCCCGAGGTCCTTGTCAGCACAGGTTCTGCCCCTGAAAAACAAAAAGGTGTCAGTAAGAAGGGTAAAAAGAAGAAGAACAAGAAGGCACCGGGAGGCGGTGGGAGCGCCATGACGGCTATTGCCGCCGCGCCCCCGCCGGCCCCCGCTGCCACCAAGAAGACGAGCCTCCCTTCGCGGCCTCCCAACCCAGATGCAGAAGAAAGCGGATGGGTCAAGGTGGCCAAAAAGGGACGCCCCAGTGCGCAGAAGGCGCCTATAACTAAAGAGTCGCTGCCGTCAAAATCGAGCGGTTTTCAAGCGCGCGCCAAAGAACGGAACAGCAATAAAACGCGGGCACGCTCGAGGGCGGCTACAAGGGCTTCTCAACCGGCCTCTCAGTCGGCACGATCAAAGCCCAAGTTTAGGGCGACTCGGACGGCGGCCGTCGTCTTGACACTGCCCCAGAACAACGAGGGCAAGGGCCTCACGTATGCGGAGGCCATCAAAGAGGCTAGAAGGAAAATTAACCTCAACGATCTTGGGATCGAATCGGTGAAGTTCCGCCGTGCAGTCACTGGTGCTGCAATAATCCAGATCCCCGGGGCCGAAAGCGACCCAAAGGCGGACTCCCTCGCCACAAAGCTGAGGGAACTATATGGAGAAGGAGAAGTAAAAATCTCTAGGCCCGTCCGATCCGCGGACATTCGTGTGTCGGGTCTAGATGACTCAGTGGCAGTCGAAGAGGTGAAGGAGGCCATTGTGGCAAAGGCTGGCTGTCCGGCCGATCAAGTTAGGGTCGGGCAGATTCGGCAGGACTATTCGGGCCTATACGCAGTCTGGGCCCGGGTACCAGTCACAGCGGCCAAAAAGATCATGGAAGGAAGGTTTCTGGTGGGCTGGGTGGCCGCCAGGATCACGCTGTCGGGGCCCAGAGAGCTTCAATGTTATCGTTGCTTACAAAAGGGCCACGTAGCCAGTCGGTGCACCGCGGACAACGACCGTAGCGGGCTGTGCTACAGATGTGGCCAGCCGGACCATAGGGCGGCCTTCTGCACTTCCAAGCCACACTGTGCCTTGTGTGCGGCGTCAAACAGGAAGGCTGATCACAGACTGGGGGGCAAAAGCTGCTCGGCCCCCAGAGTTAAAGTGAATAGGAGAACGGCGGCCAGAAAGGCCAGTGACAATAATCCTCAGCCGAGCGAGGAACAAATGGAAGTTTCAGAGATCGTGGGACCCCAATAAGATGGTCCTACGATTTCTTCAGGGAAATTTAAACCACTGCGCCAGAGCCCAAGACTTATTGGTTCAAAGCCTGGCGCAGTGGTCAATCGAAATAGGCATTGTGGCGGAGCCCTATTTGGTTCCGGACAGGGCGGACTGGTTCGGCGATCGAGATGGTTTGGTCGCAGTGGTGGTTCCGTCCAGGGTCGATTCATCGCTCACTCTTGGAGCGTCCCGTAAGGGCAATGGTTGCGTCGCAACGAAATTGGGCAACATAGCGGTGGTTGGGGTGTACTTCTCCCCCAACCGACCGATCGCCGACTTCGAGACCTATCTTTTGGAAGTGAGCGCCCTGGTGAGATGGTGTGGTCCACTGGAGGTGCTGGTCGCTGGGGACCTCAACGCCAAATCCACGGCGTGGGGGTCCCCAGTGACTGATGCGCGCGGCGACTTAGTGGTAGAATGGCTCTCCGAGGTCGGCATGGTCCCGCTTAATAGAGGTTCAGAATTTACATGCGTGAGAGAGCAGGGCGGGTCGGTCATCGACGTGACTTTTGCGTCCCCCGCCCTCGCTCAGCGCGTTCAGGGATGGGAGGTTTTGACAGGGGTGGAGACGCTTTCGGACCACCTCTACATCCGGTTCGGCGTCCGCCCCTCGTCGAGACCCCCTGCCCAAGTGCGCCCCCCAGCAGAGATAGGCCCCAGGTGGGTCCTTAAGTCATTGGATAGAGAGGCTCTAGAAGTGGCAACGTTGATAAATTCGTGGTGCTCTGCCACCGAAAATCTGTCGGTCGGGGACGAGGCGGCTCGGCTCGGGGAGACTTTAACATCTGTCTCGGACGCATGTATGTCCAGGTCCCGTCCGATGCCGCCCCGAAACTGCACCTACTGGTGGAGCAGCGAGCTTGCCCAGCTACGAGAAGACTGTGTAGCAGCCAAACGCCAATTAAGTCGTTTTAGGAGAAGACGCTCTGTAATCCACGGGGGCGAAGAGGAGAGACGCCTGAGGTCCGCCTATCAAAAGGCTAAACGGACTCTAAAACGCGAGATCGGAGAGGCAAAGGAAAGAGGTTGGGGCGAACTCCTGAACACCTTGGAGTTCGATCCCTGGGGGCGTCCGTACAAGCTGGTAATGTCCAAGCTGCGCCCCTGGGCCCCGCCTCTCACCGCCGGGATGGAGCCGTCAATTCTAACATTGGTGGTTAACACGCTCTTCCCACCCCGGCCGGCTCCTTTGTCGCTCCAAGACTACCGGACGAGACACACAGCCAATGACACTGAGGTCGCCGAGATACCGGAAGTGTCGGAGGCCGAACTGGAGGTGGCAGTAGACAGAATGGTGAATAAAAAGACTGCTCCTGGCCCTGATGGGGTTCACGGGAGAGTTTTAGGTTTGGCTCTAAAATTAGGACTGCAAGAACAGCTCCGCAGCCTATTCACTAGGTGCCTAAGGAGGGGAGAGTTCCCCGCGGCGTGGAAGGTCGGAAAATTGGTGCTGCTTCGCAAAGACAATAAACCGGTCGACTCGCCTGCGGGGTACAGACCGATCGTCCTCTTAAACGAGGCGGGCAAGCTTCTTGAGCGCATCATTGCGTCTCGCATTAATCGTCACCTTACATCCGTGGGGCCGGACCTGTCGGAGTGCCAGTTCGGCTTCCGCCAGGGACGGTCCACGATCGACGCACTTGCCCGTCTCAGGGACATCTCAGAAAGAACAGTGTCGGAGGGCGGGGTGGTGTTGGCAATTTCGCTGGATATTGCGAATGCCTTCAACACCCTGCCCTGGGATGCCATACTCGATGGTCTGACGTACCACAACGTCCCATCACACCTGAAGACCGTCGTCGCCGAGTATCTTCAAAACCGGCAGATCATTTATCCAGGGAGAAACGGTTGGCTTAGTCACGGCGTTGCTTGCGGTGTTCCACAGGGGTCGGTTCTTGGCCCACTCCTGTGGAACATCGGATACGACAAGGTGTTGCGAGGGGTGTTGATCCGTGGTGTGCAGGTTATCTGCTACGCGGACGACACCCTGGTCGTAGCGTCGGGGAGTGACTACAGGGAGGCGTCACTAAGAGCAACCGCCGGGGTTTCCCAGGTGGTGGCCCGCATTCGCAACTTGGGGCTGCGGGTTGCCCTGGACAAATCTCAGGCGATGGCATTTTATGGTCATCGGAGAGCTCCACCCGAAGGAGCAAATATAATGGTGGGAGGAACTCCAATCGTTTTAGGGAAGGAGCTGAAGTACTTGGGGCTCCTATTGGACCCCAAGTGGAACTTTAAGGGCCACTTCACCGCCCTGGCTCCCAAGCTCACCGCAACAGCCATGGCACTGAGCCGCATAATGCCCAATCTCGGCGGGCCCAGCGGCTCATGCCGGAAGCTGTTCGCGGGAGTTGTTCGGGCGAAGGCCACGTATGGCTGCCCAATTTGGGCCAACGACCAAGGCCTGTCGGAATTGAACAAAGCGACGCTGAGGAGGGCGCAGCGCATCTCCTCGAACAGGGTGGCGAGGGCATACCGCACCGCATCATTCGATGCGGTCAGCGTGATAGCCGGAACGCCCCCCTGGTACTACGAGGCGCTCTCTTTGGCGGACGTTTACTGGAAGAGGGCTCGGGCAAGAAGTGCCGGGGAGGAGCCAACTTCAGCAGAAGTCAAAGGATGGCGGGAAGAGGGCCGCGAGGCAACTTTACTCAGGTGGCAACAAGACCTGGCCACCACCCGCGTTGGGAGAAGAACTGTGGAGGCGATACTCCCAGTTCTCAAGGAATGGATTGAGCGGAAGGGGGGACCACTCACGTTCCGCCTTGTGCAGCTGCTGACCGGCCACGGCTGTTTCGGCGGCTATCTGCACAAGGTGGCGCGACGGGAGGCCACTCCCAACTGCCTACATTGCGGGGCTGCAGTCGACAGCCCCGAACATGTTCTGTCAAGCTGTCCGGCGTGGGACTCCGAGAGGGGGACCATGCTGGCAGCTTATAATACCGGATTGACTATATCACTCCCGAACCTGGTCGAGGGGATGGTTCGGGGTGACGACTGCCGCCGCCGTTGGCGAGCGTTTCAGACATTCGCCGAGGCGGTCATGGCAACAAAGGAGGAGATAGAGCGGGCCCGGGAGATAGACCCCGCGGCTCCGCCACTTAGGAGAAAGCGGACCGGGCGACGCCGTCGCGATTTCTTGCGGCGGGTCTAACCCGAGTCTGCAGCTAGTCAATACTTTTATTTATTGTATTTTCTAATTAGGTGTGTAAATATATATAATTGTTGTCTTTTGTTTTTGTAAATAATTGTTCTTTTATATATGTTGTTGTTTTTGTTATTGTTGTTTTCTGTAAATAAAAAAGGCGAAGATGTGTCGTTAAGGGGTGTGGAGTTTGTTTAATCATTTGTTTAGCAGTCACCGCACTCCTTCGCCACGTTGTAAATATTGTAAATATGTTAGGAGAACTGCGCGTGCTTTTACACACGCGCATAGGTGAGCCGCGCGCTTTCGCGCCAAGCGGCACGCGCGAGGAGAGGTTGGACAGAGGCCGCGAGGCTTAACGCCATACCTCGCCTCATAAGCGCAAGGAAGGGGCCCTGGAGTTTTAGTGGGTATTGGGGAACGACTTTACCCGACCCCCACACTCCCCGCACCACTTTACCATCTTGCCCCGGTGCGGGGGCCTGTAAATGGGTTTCTCCAGGTAAAAAAAAAAAAAAAAAAAGGTTAGGTTAGGTTAGGTTAGGTTAGGTTCCCCCCCACCGCGGATGTACCATTCCCGCGGGTCCCTAGGCTTGTCGTGCCGGGGGGGCTCAGTAGCCGCGTGACCGCGTCGGTTGGCCTGGCCGGAGTAGTGACTCGGCCATGACGCGGTCCTAGGTGAAGCTAATAGGGACGAATTGGATGCGGGGCTCTGCGCAATGGGATGCGGAGTCCGGTCCGAGGGCTGGCTTGTTAAAGTCGGCCCGACCCGACCGGCCACTGTTTCCACGGAGGCCGGTCCGAGGAGAGGGCGGCCCACGCCCACCTCGCCTAGGGCGAGTGTTTGAGGACCCGGCGACACTGCTGCGGGTTCGTGCTGCGGCGGGTCGCTTGGGTCCGCCTTTTGTAAATAGTGTATATATTTTGTTGTAAATATTGTAAATAGGTTCTTCGCGCTGGTTTGTGTAATCGGCGCGGGGCGCCAGTCCCACGTTCGAGGCGAGTCGCGCGCACTTGTTGCGCTACGCGACACTTTGTACATAGTTTGTACATATTTTTCGTCGGGGCTGGCGCCTGAGTATGGAGGTGGGCGCCGAGCTGATGCTGCGAGGAGAGCCGCGCGTGGCTTGCGCTGCGCCAAGCGGCAATTTGTATATATTTTCAGCTTCAGTGTTGGCGCCGTAGGAGATTCGCACACAGCTTCTGCGCTGTAGTGCGTTTTTGTACATAGTGTACATTAGGAGTACCGCCGTCACTCTGTGGCGGCCAAGGAGAGCCGCGCGTCTTCGAGACGCCACGCGGCATGCGCGAGCCGGGCCACGGGTGAGTAGTCCTTAACAGGATCATACCGGTACCCGGCTCAACGCGCGCAGAAGGGGCCTTGGTGTTTTAGTGGGTATTGGGGAACGACTTTACCCGACCCCCACACTCCCCGCGTCACTACTCCATCTTGCCCCGGCGCGGGGGCCTGTAAAAGGGTTTCACCAAGTAAAAAAAAAAAAAAAAAAAAAGGTTAGGTTAGGTTAGGTTAGGTTAGGTTAGGTTAGGTTAGGTTAGGTTAGGTTAGGTTAGGTTAGGTTAGGTTAGGTTAGGTTAGGTTAGGTTAGGTTGAGCCACACCCCTTGATGATGGAAGCAGTTAATGGAAAAAATAAAAAACTAAATAATCTAAGTAGAGTTGGGAGTGAGGATGAAGGAAGGAGTAAGGAGAGAGAGCTGAGGATTGTGGTGGAGCGGGTCCCTACACCCGTCCCGTCCTTAGCAAACGCCGTTTCGGCGAATTTATCGGACTCAGAGCCGGAGTCGATGGTGAGCGTGTCGTCCGCCGCCTCGACCGGCCGAGCCGAAATTGAAGGTTTTTGGAACCGAGAGGGCACAAATAGGTTTTGGTGCCTGAAACCGGGCCAGAAAAGAAGTTGGGGAGGCGATGAGAGCGGGAGTTCCACAGACACCCCCGCCTCGTCGTCGATCCGAAAAATAAGGGGAAGAGGCCGGCCACCAACGACCGGCGAGTACGTGGGTCTTGCTGAGGCCAAACGGCAATATCTTAAGGCGCAGAGAGCAGAGATGGAGGCGCGAGCAGAGGCGGAGCTCCTAGAGACAGCGTCAGAAGTTCGCAGAACAAGGGCCTCCTCAACCTGCGACATGGAGATCAACATGGAAGCGGATATCCCTGCGGATACCGCCATGACAATGAAGGATAGGATTGAAGCGAGTCTAGGCATCATCGAGGACGTGGCAAAAAGGTCGTCCAACCTAAAAGGGACGTTCGTCCGCGCCCTCAAAGACGCCAGCACAGCGATAAGAGAGGACGTCGGTACTCTGATCCGGCGGACTGTCTCGGATGAAACTCGTACTCTCAGGGCACAAAATGAGAAGCTCCAAAGAGAGATGGAGGAAATGAAAAAGAAAATGGACGAGATGCAGGCTTCCATGCCGCATGTACAACGCAATAGCCTGGAAGATCTGGAGGCAAGTCTCACGAAGAAATTTGGAGACAGGTTAAACGCCCGCATAGAGGGGTTGGAGCGGCGACTCCCTCCCGAGCCGCGACTCCGCCCCCCCTTGGCGGCCGACAGAAAGAATAAGGAGAAGGAGAACCAAATAACAAAAAATAACTCACCGGTGTCCTTGGCTCCCGTGGTTGCTGCTCCGGCGGCTCCTGCGGCACTCGAGGATCCCGAGGTCCTCATCAGCACAGGTTCTGCCCCTGAAAAGGAAAAAGATGTAAATAAAAAGGGAAGAAGGAAGAAAAACAAAAAGGCACCGGGAGGCGGTGGGAGCGCCAAGACGGCTATTGCCGCCGCGCCCCCGCCGGCCCCCGCTGCCCTCAAGAAGACGAGCCTCCCTTTGCGGCCTCCCAACCCAGACGCAGAAGAAAGCGGATGGGTCAAGGTGGCCAAAAAGGGACGCCCCAGTGCGCAGAAGGCGCCTATAACTAAGGAGACGTTGCCGTCAAAATCAAGCGGCTTTCAAGCGCGCGCCAAAGAACGGAACAGCAACAATAAAACCCGAGCACGCTCGAGGGCGGCTACAAGGGCTTCTCAACCGGCTTCTCAGTCGGCACGATCAAAGCCCAAGTTTAGGGCGACTCGGACGGCGGCCGTCGTCTTGACACTGCCTCAGAATAACGAGGGCAAGGGCCTCACGTATGCGGAGGCCATCAAAGAGGCTAGAAGGAAAATAAACCTCAACGATCTAGGGATCGAATCGGTGAAGTTCCGCCGTGCAGTCACTGGAGCTGCAATAATCCAGATCCCCGGGGCCGGAAGCGACCCAAAGGCGGACTCCCTCGCGACAAAGTTAAGGGAATTATATGGAGAAGGAGAAGTAAAAATCTCTAGGCCCGTCAGATCCGCGGATATTCGTGTGTCGGGTCTAGATGACTCAGTGGCAGCTGAAGAAGTGAAGGAGGCCATTGTGGCAAAGGCTGGCTGTCCGGCCGATCAAGTTAAGGTCGGGGAGATTCGGCAGGACTATTCGGGCCTATACGCAGTCTGGGCCCGGGTACCAGTCACGGCGGCCAAAAAGATAATGGAAGGAAGGTTTCTGGTGGGCTGGGTGGCTGCCAGGATCACGCTGTCGGGGCCCAGAGAGCTTCAATGCTATCGTTGCTTACAAAAGGGCCACGTAGCCAGTCGGTGCACCGCGGACAATGACCGTAGCGGGCTGTGCTACAGATGTGGCCAGCCGGACCATAGGGCGGCCTTCTGCACCTCTAAGCCACACTGTGCCTTATGTGCGGCGTCAAACAGGAAGGCGGATCACAGACTGGGGGGCAATAGTTGTTCGGCCCCCAGGGTAAAAGTGAACAGGAGATCGGCGGCCAGGAAGGCCAGCGACAATAATCCTCAGCCGAACGAGGAGCAGATGGAAGTGTCAGAGATCGTGGGACCCCAATAAGATGGTCCTACGATTTCTTCAGGGTAATCTAAACCACTGTGCCAGAGCCCAAGACTTATTGGTCCAAAGCCTGGCGCAGTGGTCAATAGAAGTATGCATAGTCGCGGAACCCTATCTAGTTCCAGACAGGGCGGACTGGGTCGGTGACCGAGACAATTTGGTCGCAGTGGTCGTCCCGTCTAGGGTTGGTTCGTCGCTCACTCTCGGAGCATCCCTTAAGGGCAACGGTTGTGTCGCGACGAAACTGGGCAACATAGCGGTGGTCGGCGTCTACTTTTCGCCCAACCGACCGATCGCCGACTTCGAGGCCTATCTCTTGGAAGTGAGCGCCCTGGTTAGATGGTGTGGTCCACTGGGGGTGCTGGTCGCTGGGGATCTCAATGCCAAATCCACGGCATGGGGGTCCTCAGTGACTGATGCGCGCGGGGACTTGGTGTTAGAGTGGCTTTCGGAGGTCGGCATGGTCCCGCTCAATAGAGGGTCCGAAAATACTTGTGTAAGGGAGCAGGGCGGGTCGGTCATCGACGTGACTTTTGCGTCCCCCGCCCTCGCTCAGCGCGTTCAAGGTTGGGAGGTTTTGACAGGGGTGGAGACGCTTTCGGACCACCTTTACATTCGGTTTGGCGTCCGCCCCTCGTCGAGGCCCCCGGCTCAAGTGCGCCCTCCGGCGGAGATTGGCCCTAGGTGGGTACTGAAGTCATTGGACAAGGAGGCTCTAGAGGTGGCAACTTTGGTTAATACATGGTGCTCTGCCACCGAAGAACTGTCGGTCGGGGATGAGGTGGCTCGGCTCGGAGAGACTCTAACATCTGTCTCGGACGCATCAATGTCCAGGTCCGGTCCGACGCCGCCCCGGAACTGCACCTACTGGTGGAGCAGTGAGCTCGCCCAATTGCGGGAGGATTGCGTAGCGGCTAAACGTCAACTAAGTCGCTACAGACGGAGACGTTCAGCGGTCCACGGCGGCGAGGAGGAGAGACGCCTAAAGTCTGCCTACCAAAAGGCGAAGAGAACACTTAAGAGTGAGATCGGAGAGGCAAAGGAGAGAGGATGGGGCGAGCTCCTGAACACCCTGGAGCTCGATCCCTGGGGGCGTCCGTACAAGCTGGTAATGTCCAAGCTGCGCCCCTGGGCCCCGCCTCTCACTGCCGGGATGGAGCCGTCAATTTTGACACTGGTGGTCAGTACACTCTTCCCACCCCGGCCGGTTCCATTGTCTCTCCAAAACTACAGGACGGGACACACGGCCAACGACTCGGAGGTTGCCGAGACGCCAGAGGTTTCGGAGGCCGAACTGGAGGTGGCAATAGATAGGATGAAAACTAAAAAGACTGCTCCCGGCCCTGATGGGGTCCACGGGAGAGTTCTAGGATTGGCTTTGCAACTCGGACTTGAGAACCAGTTCCGCAGCATACTAACTAGATGTCTAAGGAGGGGAGAGTTCCCCGCGGCATGGAAGATCGGAAAGTTGGTTTTACTTCGTAAGGACAACAAACCGGTCGACTCGCCTGCGGGGTACAGACCGATTGTCCTTTTAAACGAGGCGGGCAAGCTGTTTGAGCGCGTCATTGCTTCACGCATAAATCGTCACCTAACATCCGTGGGGCCGGACCTGTCGGAGTGCCAGTTCGGCTTCCGCCAGGGACGGTCCACGATTGACGCACTTGCCCGTCTCAGGGACATCTCAGAAAGGACAGTGTCGGAGGGCGGGGTGGTGTTGGCAATTTCGCTTGATATTGCGAATGCCTTCAACACCCTGCCCTGGGACGCCATACTCGATGGTCTGACGTACCACAACGTCCCATCATACCTGAAGACCATCGTCGCCGAGTACTTACAACAACGGCAGATAATCTATCCAGGGAGAAACGGGTGGCTGAGTCACGGCGTTGCTTGCGGTGTTCCACAGGGGTCGGTTCTGGGCCCACTCCTGTGGAACATCGGATACGACAAGGTGTTGCGAGGGGTGTTGATCCGCGGCGTGCAGGTTATCTGCTACGCGGACGACACCCTGGTCGTAGCGTCGGGGAGTGACTATAGGGAAGCATCAATAAGAGCAACCGCGGGGGTTTCCCAGGTGGTGGCCCGCATTCGCAACTTGGGGCTGCGGGTTGCCCTGGACAAATCCCAGGCGATGGCGATTTATGGACATCGGAGAGCTCCACCTGAAGGAGCAAACATAATGGTGGGAGGAGTTCCAATTGTTTTAGGAAAGGAGCTTAAGTACTTGGGGCTCCTATTGGACCCCAAGTGGAACTTTAAGGGCCATTTCACCGCCATGGCTCCCAAGCTCACCGCAACAGCCATGGCATTGAGCCGCATAATGCCCAATCTCGGCGGGCCCAGCGGCTCATGCCGGAAGCTCTTCGCGGGAGTCGTTCGGGCGAAGGCCACATATGGCTGCCCAATTTGGGCCAACGATCTAGGCCTCTCGGAGAATAACAAAGCGTCGCTAAGAAGAGCGCAGCGCATCTCCTCGAACAGGGTGGCGAGGGCATACCGCACCGCATCATTCGATGCGGTCAGCGTGATAGCCGGAACGCCCCCTTGGTATCACGAGGCGCTCTCCTTGGCGGACGTTTATTGGAAGAGGGCTCAGGCCAGAAGGGCCGGAGAAGAGCCAACCACTGAAGTAGTCAAACGATGGCGGGAAGAAGGCCGCGAGGCCACGCTAATAAGGTGGCAACAAGACCTGGCCACCACCCGCGTTGGGAGAAGAACTGTGGAGGCGATACTCCCAGTTCTTAAGGAATGGATTGAGCGGAAGGGGGGACCACTTACGTTCCGCCTTGTGCAGCTGCTGACCGGCCACGGCTGTTTCGGCGGCTATCTGCACAAGGTGGCGCGCCGTGAGGCTACCCCCAACTGTCTACAATGCGGGGCTGCAGTCGACAGCCCCGAACATGTTTTGACAAGCTGTCCGGCGTGGGACTCCGAGAGGGGGACCATGCTGGCAGCCTATAATCCCGGAATGACGATATCACTCCCGAACCTGGTTGAGGGGATGGTTCGGGGTGACGACAGTCGCAGTCGCTGGCGAGCGCTCCAATCGTTTGCCGAGGCTGTACTGTCAGCAAAAGAGGAGATAGAGCGGGCCAGGGAGATAGACCCCGAGGCCCCGCCCATGAGGAGAAAGCGGACCGGGCGACGCCGTCGCGATTTCCTGCGACGGGTCTAACCCGAGTCCTGCTGTTGTTAATACTTTTGTATATAAATTGTATTTCAAATAGGTGTGTAAATATATATAATTGTTGTCTTTTGTTTTTGTAAATAATTGTTCTTTTTATATATGTTGTTGTTGTTTGTTATTATTGTTTTTGTAAATAGGCGAAGAAGTGTCGTTAAGGGGTGTGGAGTTTGTTTCATTTTATTTGGCAGTCACCGCACTCCTTCGCCACGTTGTAAATATTCTTGTAAATATAGTTAGGAGAATTGCGCGTGCGTTTACACACGCGCAAAGGTGAGCCGCGCGCTTTGCGCCAAGCGGCATGCGCGAGGGGAGGCTGGACTATGGCCGCGAGGCTTAAAGCCATACCTCACCTCATAAGCGCAAGGAAGGGGCCTTGGGGTTTTAGTGGGTAGGGGGGCCATTGCACTCCGGTCCCGACCCCCACACTCCCCGCGCCACGTGTCCATCTCGCCCCGGCGCGGGGGCCCGCTAAAAAGGGTTTCCCCAAGTAAAAAAAAAAAAAAAAAAAAAAAGGTTAGGTTAGGTTAGGTTAGGTTAGGTTAGGTTAGGTTCCCCCCCACCGCGGATGTACCATTCCCGCGGGTCCCTAGGCTTGTCGTGCCGGGGGGGCTCAGTACTCGTTTGACCGCGTCGGTTGGTCTGGCCGGAGAAGTGACCGGACCATGTCGCGGTCCTAGAGGAAGCGAATAGGGACGAATTGGATGCGGGGCTCTGCGCGATGGGATGCGGAGCCCGGTCCGAGGGCTGGCTTGTGTAAGTCGGCCCGACCCGACCGGCCACTGTTTTCACGGAGGCCGGTCCGAGGAGAGGGCGGCCCACGCCCAGCTCGCCTATGGCGAGTTTTCGAGGACTGGGCGACACCACTGCGGGTTCGTGCTGCGGTGGGTCGCTCGGTCCGCCTTTGTATATATTGTAAATAGATGTTGTTGTAAATAGGAGAATTGCGCTGGTACTTGTGTCGGCGCGGGGCGCCAGTCCGACATGAGGAGAGTCGCGCGTACTTCGCTACGCCACGCGACATTTTTGTATATAGTTTTTTCGTCGGGGCTGGCGCCTGTGTACATTCGGCGTCAAACCGGTGCCCCAGGGAGAGCTGCGCGTAGCTTACGCTGCGCTAAGCAGCATTTGTACATATTTCGGCATCGGTTTTGGCGCCCAGGGAGAGTTGCGCGTAGCCTTTCTTGCTGCGCTACGCAACAAATTTGTATATATTTGTATATATGTAAATACTTAGGAGAATTGCCGCCATTCTTGTGGCGGCCAAGGTGAGCCGCGCGTCTTCACGACGCCACGCGGCATGCGCGAGCCGGGTAACGGTTGAGCAGTCCTCACCGGATTATATCGGCACCCGGCTCAAACGCGCGCAGAAGGGGCCTTGGTGTTTTAGTGGGTAGGGGGACCATTGCACTCCGGTCCCGACCCCCACACTCCCCGCGTCACTTCTCCATCTTGCCCCGGCGCGGGAGCCTGTAAATGGGTTTCACCAAGAAAAAAAAAAAAAAAAAAAAAAAAAAAAAAAAGGTTAGGTTAGGTTAGGTTAGGTTAGGTTAGGTTAGGTTAGGTTAGGTTAGGTTAGGTTAGGTTAGGTTAGGTTAGGTTAGGTTAGGTTAGGTTCCCCCCCACCCCCCCCACCGCGGATGTCCACTCCCGCGGGTCCCTAGGCTTGTCGTGCCGGGGGGGCTCAGTAGCCGCGTGACCGCGTCGGTTGGCCTGGCCGGAGTAGTGACTCGGCCATGACGCGGTCCTAGGTGAAGCGAATAGGGACGAACTGGATGCGGGGCTCTGCGCAATGGGATGCGGAGTCCGGTCCGAGGGCTGGCTTGTTTAAGTCGGCCCGACCCGACCGGCCACTGTTTTAACGGAGGCCGGTCCGAGGAGAGGGCGGCCCACGCCCACCTCGCCTAGGGCGAGTGTTTGAGGACCCGGCGACACTGCTGCGGGTTCGTGCTGCGGCGGGTCGCTTGGGTCCGCCTTTGTACATAGTCTGTAAATATAGGTTAGGTGTAAATATGTAAATAGGTTTAAGCACTGAGTCTATCGGTGCGGGGCGCCAGTCCGTCGTTTGAGGAGAGTCGCGCGTAAGTCTTTACGCTACGCGACAACTAATTGTATATAGTTTTTTCGTCGGGTCTGGCGCCTGAGTATGGGTGTCGGCGCTACCCCGGTGCTCTGGGGAGAGCCGCGCGTAGCTCGCGCTGCGCCACGCGGCATTGTAAATATTTCAGCACCGGGTGTTGTGGCGCCGTAGGAGAATCGCGCGCAGCTTCTACGCTGTGTCGCGTCAAATTTGTACATAGTGTACATACAAGCAGAACCGCCGTCACTCTTGTGGCGGCCAAGGAGAGCCGCGCGTCTTCGAGACGCCACGCGGCATGCGCGAGCCGGGCCACGGGTGAGTAGTCCTCAACAGGATCATACCGGTACCCGGCTCATACGCGCGCAGAAGGGGCCTTGGTGTTTTAGTGGGTATTGGGGAACGACTTTACCCGACCCCCACACTCCCCGCGTCACTACTCCATCTTGCCCCGGCGCGGGGGCCTGTAAAAGGGTTTCACCAAGTAAAAAAAAAAAAAAAAGGTTCCCCCCCACCGCAGATGTCCATTCCTGCGGCCCCAAGGCTTGTCGTGCCGGGGGGGCCCGAACCGCCGAGTTTCAGGATCTTTCTAGGGGCGGTTTATGGTACAGCCGTCTCTAGTCTCATCTTATAACTCGGTGGTCGCGAATTGGGAGGGCGAGGGTTGCCGGTCCATCCATTTTGGATGCGCCGGTAAGACTCGCCTTTAAGTTTCACGCCTATTGTTTGAGTGATCGGCGTCTCTTGAAAATAGGTGTTGAAAGTGGAGAAGGGTTTTTGCCCGTGGTACTTTTGTACGTTGTTTGTAGCCCTATTGGGCGCGTATTCTTACGCTGAGGTGACGGCTTTACAGCCTTCACTGCGCGGCGGGCCGGCGGCAGCGAGTTGCTGCTGCTGGTTAGGAGTTTCGGCTCCCCGTCGGGCGACCTGTTAACCGATGCGATTGTCGTGGATCATGTCTCGCGGATCGCATCGGACCAGGGGGCTCGCCTTAACCGGCCGGCCCAAGTGGAAGGAAAACCACAATAAAAAACCCTGAATGTGCATGCGCTGGGGCGCCTTAGGGCCTCGCGCGGCGCTGCACCCCCGCTCTCCCGCAGGGGGAGTGGGTGTTCGGCCAGTACGTCGGACCGCTAGCGGCCAACCCGCGGACAACACCCGCCGTCCACGGTGTACCAGGGTTACCCGGGTGCAGGGGTCTCCGCCCGGGTGGACTTTTTATATCCCCCATTGCAGAATTAAAAAGGTATTCCATTCCCTCGGGTGTGGGTGCCGGGGCTGACCACTTTGGTGCGAAGCCCCAACCTTGACGATGAATATGGAGAACAAGAAAATAAATTTAAATTCAAAGGACGTAAGGGAGTTAGGTTTAAGTCAGGTGAAGGAAGTGAGAGTGAGGATCGAGCGTACGCCGACGCCGGTCCCCACCCTCGGGGAAGTTAGTGTTTTGGGCCGCTCAAGGGCGGTAGAAACGCTGTCAGACTCGGACAGTGGATCGATGGTCAGTGTACCATCTGACTCATCGATCCACCGGGCCGGGTACGATAGCTGCGAGTCGAGGGACGCGCAGAAGGGCCGGTTCTGGACTGAACGCAGGCTCAAAAGGATAAGATCGTCAGACGAGGGGAGTTCGACGGACACCCCCTCCAAGACAACTAAAAAGATGGAGAGACGAGGTCGTCCGCCCACTACAGGCGAATACGTCGGGTTGGCGGCGGCCAAACAGGTCTACTTAAAGGCCAAAAACGAGGAGATGAAGGCCCGCGCCGAGGCCGAGTTGATGGACTCGGTTGCAGAGGCCCGCAGAACTCGGTCGGCGCTGTCGCTGACGGTTGGGTCAGAGGCGGCCCCGATCGGGTCTGCCACAAGCACCGGACCAGATACATCGACCGTGGTGCTCAAGCGAATCGAGGCTAGCCTCGACATAGTGAACAAGGTGGCCAGAGGTTCCTCAAATTTAAAGGGGACCTTTGTGCGCGCCCTAAAAGACGCCGCTCAGGCAATAAAAGAAGACTCCATAGTGCTCGCGCAACAGACCCTCACAGAGGAAACGCGAACACTACGGGAAGACAACAATCGTCTTCGCCAACAGGTAGAGGAGCTCCAGAAGCAAATGAAGGAGTGTCAGCTCCAGATGCTGAAGGGGCCCTCGGCCCCAGCGCAGAGCCTAGACTTAGAAGAGTTTGAGGCGCGCATTTATCGAAACGTCGGCGCAAGGATTAACGCCCGAGTGGATGGGCTGGAGCCGCGGCTACTTCCCACGCCGCGACTTCGACCCCCGCTCGCAGCGGATAATAGGAGAAAGAGTAGGGAAGCAGACTTACCATCTTCAGCACTCCGTGCGCCGCCTCTGGATGCTGCTCTCGCGGCCCCGGAGGTGGATGCGATGGACACGGACGTCGTCGTTGCTCCCGAACCTGAAACCAAGAAGAAGGTTAATAACAAAAAACAAAAGAAGAAGAAGACAGCCGAAAAAGGTAGAGGGGTGACTCCAGTGGTTCCGTCCACTTCGAGCTCAACACATCCGCCTGTTTCAGCTGCCCCCTCCCAAAGAAACCTCCCCTCCCGCCCGCCGAATCCCGAGGCGGAAGAAAGCGCCTGGGTTAAGGTGGGAAAGAAGGGACGCTCCAAGAAAGAGACGGCGCCACCTCAAACGCTCCCGACGACGTCAAGAGCGCTTCAGGCGCAAAATAATAATAAAAATAAAAAGAAGACTAGGGCTCAGTCTAGGTCCCTTAGGTTCCCCGAGGTCCCAAAGCCAAGGGGCAAACCGGTGCCCAAACTGAAGACACCCCGATCTTCGGCCGTGTCAATCACGTTGTCGAAGGAGGCTCAGGAGAAGGGGTTGTCCTATGCCGAGGTTATGAGGGAGGCCAAACAAAAGGTCGACCTCAATAGCCTCGGCGTCGACTCGGTGAAGTTTCGCCGGGGGGTGACTGGGGCGGCTATCTTGCATATCCCCGGAACCGGCAAAGACGGCGTCGCGGATTCACTCGCGAAAAAGCTGGAAGAGGTGCTCCAAAAGGATGGCATCAAAATCGCCAGGCCATATAGGTACACGGGGGTCCGAATATCGGGGTTGGACGACTCAGTGACATCAGAGGAGCTGAGCCTCGCCGTCTCATCTAAAGGCGAGTGTCCGGCTGAACAAGTTCGGGTGAGCGGAATCCGCCCAGACAGAAATGGACTATTTTCGGCCTGGGTGACATGCCCTATTATGGCCGCCAAGAAATTGACGATTGGGAAGCTGCTCATTGGTTGGGTGGCGGCACGTGTCGAGATTCAAAAGCCCCGGGACCTAAGATGTTACAGGTGTCTCGAAGCCGGGCATGTCGCGAGCCGCTGCTCGGCCGAAGATAGGAGTCAGCTGTGTCTGCGGTGCGGAAAACCCGGACACAAAGCACTAGAGTGCAATGACAAACCCCACTGCAGCATTTGCGCCGCACTGGGGAAAAAATCGGAACACAGATTGGGAGGTCCCTCGTGCTCGGCCCCCAAAAAACGTGCTCCTAGAAGAGTGCCGCCAAACAAGGCACCTCCCCAGCCGAGCGGGGAACTCATGGAGACAGATGCAGTCGTTGGGGACCAAAATTAGATGGCCCTCAATGTATTACAAGCTAATCTAAACCACTGTGCCAGAGCTCAGGATCTGTACAACCAGAGTCTGGCACAGGGGTCATACAATATAGGGATCGTCGCGGAACCATACTTGGTCCCCGACAGAAGTGATTGGGTGGGTGATAGTGACGGCTTAGTGGCTATCGTCACCCCGTCCAATGTCGGCTCGCCACTCAACAACATCGGAGCGACGCGACGCGGCAATGGCTGTATAGCCGCAAAATTTTGTGACATGGCCGTGATTGGGGTGTACTTCTCCCCCAACCGGCCACTTTCCGAATTTGAAGACTACTTGTCGGACTTGAGAACCCTAGTTCAATGGTGTGGTCCACTCAAGGTGCTGGTGGCCGGAGACCTCAATGCAAAATCCACTGCGTGGGGATCCTCGGCCACTGATGCCAGGGGTGATGCGGTCCTGGAGTGGCTCGCCGAGGTGGATTTGGTCCCGTTAAATAGGGGAAGGGTGCACACCTGTGTCAGAGAGCAGGGCGGGTCGGTCGTCGATGTCACCTTTGCGACACCCGCCCTTGCACAGCGAGTCCGGGATTGGAGTGTGATGACAGGGGTGGAGACGCTTTCCGATCACCGGTACATCAGATTCAGCGTCCGCCCCGTGTCGTCGGTGCCTCCCGTCTCGGAGCGTGTTCCAGTGGAGGTCGGCCCCAAGTGGGCACTTAGGTCCCTGGACAGGGATGCCTTAGAAGTGGCTGCCATCATAAGCGCTTGGTGTTCTGCCACCAGTGCACGATCCGTTGAAGAGGAGACGGCCTGGCTTGAGGAGGCGTTGAACAACATCTCAGACGCCTCGATGGCCAGGTCCCGTCCCATGCCACCCCGCGACAAAGTATATTGGTGGAGTGCGGAACTGGCCAGACTTCGCATGGCGTGTGCCGAAACCAAAAAACACCTTAGGAGGTTTCGTAGAAGAAGACGTGTGATCCGCGGGGGCGAGGAAGAAACCCGCCTCCGCGCCGAATACCAACGGGCAAAGAAAGCCCTATCAAAAGAGATTGGCGAAGCGAAGGAACGGGCGTGGGACGAGTTCCTGTCCACCTTGGAGCTCGATCCCTGGGGACGACCATATAAGGCCGTTATGGCCAAGCTTCGTCCCTGGGCCCCGCCCGTAACGGCCGGAATGGAGCCGTCGCTGCTCTCCACAGTAGTGGCGGCGCTTTTCCCGCCTTCCCTATCTCCTTCGCTTCAAACACCGGACGTGACAAGGAGACTGGCTGTGGACGCCCAGGAGGATGAGGTGCCTGAGGTGTCCGAAGCGGAACTGGAGGTAGCAGTGGACAGAATGTCCAGTAAGAGGACGGCGCCGGGCCCTGACGGCCTTCATGGCAAGGTCTTGGCCCTGGCCCTACGACATGGACTGGAAGAAAGGTTTCGGCGTCTTTTAACCGACTGCCTCTCTAGAGGAATTTTCCCCAATAGATGGAAGACCGGACGATTGGTCCTACTCCGAAAGGATGGGAAGCCCGCGGAGTCGCCCTCCGGGTATAGGCCAATCGTCCTGCTCAACGAGGCGGGCAAGCTGTTCGAGCGCGTAATCTCCGCGCGCATAACGCGTCAATTAACATCGGAAGGGCCGGACCTGTCGGACTGCCAATTTGGCTTCCGGCAGAGACGGTCCACCATCGACGCCATTGCCCGCCTCAGAGAGATTGCAGAAGAGACAACATCGAGGGGCGGGGTGGTGATTGCAGTTTCGCTCGATATTGCGAACGCATTTAACACCCTGCCCTGGGATGCTATAATCAACGGCCTTTTCCATCACCAAGTGCCGGCATATTTAATAAAGACCATTGCCGACTATTTACACAGTCGGCAAATCATCTATCCCAGTAAGACTGGCTGGGAGAGACACGAAGTTAGGTGCGGTGTTCCACAGGGGTCGGTTCTAGGCCCACTCCTGTGGAACATCGGATACGATAAAGTCCTGCGGGGGGTGTTGATCCGCGGCGTGCAACTTATTTGCTACGCGGACGACACCCTCGTAGTGGCAACTGGCAAGGACTTCAGGGAAGCAGCCTTAAAAGCTACAGCGGGTGTGGCACAAGTGGTGGCTCGCATCCGCGACCTAGGACTGCGAGTCGCCCTCAACAAATCGGAGGCCATAGCTTTTCATGGCCCGCGCAGGCCCATTCCAACGGGTGCGCATATTGTTGTTGGCGGTGTCCCCATCGGGATTGGGTCCCAGATGAAATATTTAGGCTTGGTCCTCGATCCCAAATGGTGCTTCAAGGCCCATTTTCTTTCAATGGCACCAAAACTAACGGCGACAGCCACGGCACTGAGCCGCATCATGCCTAATATTGGCGGGCCACGCGACTCGTGCCGTAGGCTCTTTTCAGGAGTTGTTAGGGCTAAAGCCTTATACGGCTGCCCGATTTGGGCCAATGACATCGGCCTAAACAACCACAACAAGGCGGTGCTGAGGCGGTCGCAGCGGGTCACCTCGATCCGGGTGGCGCGGGCGTACCGCACTGCGTCTTTCGACGCGGTGTGCGTAATCGCCGGCACAATCCCTTGGCACCACGATGCGACCGCCCTAGCAGAGGTCTACTGGCGGCGAGACAGCTCTCGGAGGGCCGGTTCCGACCCGGCTCCCGAGGAGGTCAGAACATGGAGAATGGAGGCGAAAGATGTCGCCATCCAAAGATGGGAGTTTGATTTGGGAACTGCGCGAGCGGGTCTGAGGACCTTGGAGGCCATAAGGCCCGTTCTGCGCAACTGGATTGACAGGCAATGGGGGTCGCTGTCTTACCACCTTGTACAGCTGCTGACCGGCCACGGCTGCTTTGGCAGCTACCTGCACAAAGTCGCGCGCCGGGAAGCCACCCCCATCTGCCACCACTGCGGGTGTATTTCAGATACACCGCAGCACACTATTGAGACTTGCACAGCGTGGGACTCCGAAAGGAGTGCCCTCTGCTCAACAATCGGACTGGACTTGTCGCTTCCAAATTTGGTTGCGGCAATAACAAATAGCGAACGAGCCTGGAGGGCTGTTGAGGTCTTTGCCGAGACGGTCCTCACACGCAAGGAAGAGCACGAGCGGGCCCGGGAGATCGACCCCGGGGCCCCGCCTTTAAGGAGAAAGCGGACCGGGAGACGTCGTCGCGACTTCCTGCGGCGCGTCTGACTCGCTCCTTTGTAAATATATATATAGTGTAAATAATAATAACAGGTGTAAATAGTTTGTGTATATAATATATATGCGCGAATTTCCACGAGGGAGAAGCCGGGTGGCTAAGGGGGGGGGGGGGTTCGGTTTTACCATTTTGTTTTTCGCAGATCTCACCACCTTCTTCTTCGCCACTCGTGGCTAAATTGTAAATATTTGCGTCCTTCACACAGACGCCAAGACGAGCCGCGCGCAACTCGCGCGAAGCGGCAGGCGCAAGGCGGGGCGTGGACGCAGACTTCTGGTTTCTGCCACTCCCCGACCGCTAAAGCGCTTTGGAGGGGCCTTGGGGTTTTAGTGGGTAGGGGGGCCATTGCACTCCGGCCTCGACCCCCACACTCCCCGCGCCACTTTTACCATCTTGCCCCGGCGCGGGGGCCCGCTAAAAAGGGTTTCCCCAAGTCAAAAAAAAAAAAAAAAAAAAAAGGTTAGGTTAGGTTAGGTTAGGTTAGGTTAGGTTAGGTTAGGTTAGGTTAGGTTAGGTTAGGTTAGGTTAGGTTAGGTTAGGTTAGGTTAGGTTCCCCCCCACCGCAGATGTCCATTCCTGCGGCCCCAAGGCTTGTCGTGCCGGGGGGGCCCGAATCGCCGAGTTTCAGGATTTTTCTAGAGGCGGTTTGGCACAATCGTCTCTAGTCTTATCTTATAACTCGGTGATCGCGAATTGGGAGGGCGAGGGTTGCCGGTTCATCCACTCTGGATGCGCCGGTAAGACTCGCCTTAAGTTTCACAACCGTTTGCTTTGTGATCGGCGTCGCAAGTGATTGGTTCAGTGAAAAGGGAGAAGGGTTTTTGCCCGTGGTACTTTTGTACGTAGATTGTTGCCTTATTGGGCGCGTATTTGTTACGCTTAGGTGACGGCTTTACAGCCTTCGCTGCGCGGCGGGCCGGCGGCAGCGAGCTGCTGCTGCTGGTTAGGAGTTTCGGCTCCCCGTCGGGCGACCTGTTAACCGATGTGGTTGTCGTGGATCATGTCTCGCGGACCGCATCGGAGCAGGGGGCTCGCCTTAACCGGCCGGCCCAAGTGGAAGGAAAACCACAATAAAAAACCCTGAATGTGTATGCGCTGGGGCGCCCTAAGGGCCTTGCGCGGCGCTGCACCCCCGCTCTCCCGCAGGGGGAGTGGGTGTTCGGCCAGTATGTCGGACCGCTAGCGGCCAACCCGCGGACAACACCCGCCGTCCACGGTGTACTAGGGTTACCCGGGTGCAGGGGTCTCCGCCCGGGTGGACTTTCTATATCCCCCATAAAATCTGTCAAAGACATTTCCATTCTTTCGAGCGTGGGGTGTCGGGGCTGACCACTTCTGTGCGAAGCCCCAACCAATGAAGCATTATGGAGTACAGCAGAAATAAAAACTTAAATTCAAATGATGAAAGGGAGGAGTTAGTATTAAGGAACAACATGAGAGAGTTGAGAGTGCGGGTCGAGCGAACGCCGACGCCGGTCCCCACCCTCGGAGGAGGAAGCACTGTAAGGGTGCATCGTTTGTCGGACTCGGACAGTGGATCGATGGTCAGCGTGCCATCTGACACATCGATCCACCGAGCCGGGTATGAGAGCGGTGAGTCTATAGACCTGCCCGCTAGCCGCTTCTGGTCAGAACGGAGGCGCAAAAGAGGGAGACAATCCGACGAGGGTAGCTCTACTGATACCCCGTCGAAATCAACCAAGAAAGTGGAGAGACGAGGCCGCCCGCCTACAACCGGAGAGTACGTCGGTCTTGCTGCGGCCAAACAGGCCTATCTTAAGGCCCAAGAAGAAGATTTGAAGGCCCGCGCTGAAGCGGAATTAATGGAGTCGGTCGCGGAGGCCCGCAGAACCCGTTCGGCGCTGCCGCTGACGGTTGGGTCAGAGGTGGCCCCGAGCGGGTCTGCCGCAAATACTGAAGCAAATACGGCAGCCAACGCAATGAAACGCATCGAGGCTAGCCTCGAAGTTGTGACTAAGGTGGCCAGGGGTTCCTCAAATCTTAAGGGGACCTTTGTGCGCGCCCTTAAAGACGCCGCGAAGGCGATCAAAGATGATGCTGCAGTGCTCGCGCAGCAAACCCTCTCCGAGGAAACGCGGGTGCTGCGCGAAGATAACGAGCGTCTTCGCAAAGAGGTTGGGGAGCTCCGGAAGCAGATGGAGGAATTCCAGCTCCAGATGTTGAAGGGGCCCCCTGTACAGACGCAGTCGCCGGACCTCGAAGAACTAGAGGCCCGGATATACAATAACGTAGGTGCCAGAATGAACGCCCGCTTTGAGGGATTGGAGCCGAGGCTCATGCCTGCGCCCCGACTCCGACCACCACTCGCGGCCGATAAAAGGAAGGAAAGATCAAACTTACCGGTGGCTTCGGCTCCCGTCGTCACTGCTCCAGCAGCTCCGTCGACACTCGAAGTCCCCGAGGTACAACTTGTTGTAGGCTCCGCTCCTGCAACAAAAAAGAAAGATAAGAAAAAGAAGAAAAGTAAGAGAGCACCGGGAGAGGGCGGTGAGAACGCCAAGGCGACTACTGCCGCCGCGTGCCCACCGGCCCCCGCTGCCCCTCCTAAAACAGGTCTCCCTTCGCGGCCGCCCAACCCAGACGCAGATGAAAGCGAATGGGTCAGGGTGACCAAGAAGGGACGCCCGAGTGCGCAGAAGGCGCCTTTAAATAAGGAAGCGCTCCCCACTCAATCGAGCGGGTTCCAAGCTCGTGATAGGGAGAGAAAGGAAAAGGGAACAAGCTCACGTTCGCGAGCAACCGCAAAGGCTTCCAAGCCAGCGCGGCCCAAGCCCAAGCCCAAGCTAAAGACGGTCCGGACTGCGGCCGTAGTACTAACATTGACCCAGAACAACGAGGGTAACGGGCTCACATACGCAGAGGCCATAAAGGAGGCTCGATCCAAAATTAA
Organism: Anthocharis cardamines; assembly: GCA_905404175.1. Classification (NCBI taxonomy): domain Eukaryota; kingdom Metazoa; phylum Arthropoda; class Insecta; order Lepidoptera; family Pieridae; genus Anthocharis; species Anthocharis cardamines. The sequence continues at coordinate 26,126 of FR989972.1, read as the reverse complement.
GCTCAGCGATGTTGGAATCGAAGCAGTCAAATTCCGTCGTGCGGTCACCGGGGCTGCTATTATACAAATCCCCGGGGCCGATAGTGATCCCAAAGCGGACGCGCTAGCCGCCAAGCTGAGGGACATATATGGAGAAAGGGGAATTAAAGTTTCCAGGCCCGTCAAATCCACGGATATTCGCGTGTCGGGTCTGGATGACTCAGTTTCTTCGGCCGAAGTTAAAGAGGCCATTGTTGAGAAGACAGGATGTCCGGCTGATCAGGTCCGCGTCGGTGAAATACGGCAAGATTGGTCGGGACTCTACGCGGCGTGGGCTCGGGTGCCCATCACGGCCGCGAAAAAGATAGTGGAGGGGAGGTTCTTGGTTGGCTGGGTGGCCGCCAAAATAACTATGTCGGGGCCCAGGGGGCTGCAGTGTTTCCGCTGCCTCCAAAAGGGCCATGTAGCCAGTCGGTGCACCGCAGAAAGCGACCGCAGCCGGCTGTGCTTCAGATGTGGTCAGCCTGACCACAAGGCAGCCTCCTGCACCGCCAAGCCACATTGCGCTGTGTGCGCGGCGGCGGGCAGGAAATCGGAACATAAACTGGGAGGGAAAAACTGCTCGGCCCCCAGTGTTAAAGTTTCAAGGAGGGTAGCGGCCAAGAAAGCGGCCAGCGGACAACCACAGCCGAGTGTGGAGCTGATGGAGACTGAAGGGATCGTGGGACAACAATAGGATGGCCCTACGATTCCTTCAGTGCAACATAAACCACTGTGCCAGGGCCCAAGACTTATTGGTCCAAAGCCTGGCACAGTGGTCTACCGACGTCGGAATAGTGGCTGAGCCGTATCTGATACCAGACAGAACGGATTGGGTCGGAGATAAGGATGGTGTGGTCGCGGTCGTCGCCCCGTTCAGGGCTGATTCCCCAATCATCTTAACACAATCGTTAAAGGGCAACGGGTGCGTGGCGGCAAAGTTCGGAAATTTGGCGGTAATTGGTGTATACTTTTCACCTAACCGATCTATCGCCGAATTCGAAACGTATCTCTTGGGGGTAAGCGCCCTAGTGAGCTGGTGTAGGCCACTGGAGGTGCTCGTCGCTGGGGATCTCAATGCCAAGTCCTCGGCATGGGGGTCCCCAGTGAACGATGCTCGTGGAGACCTGGTATTGGAATGGCTCGCTGAGGTGGGAATGACTCCGCTCAATAGGGGATCAACGTTCACGTGTGTCAGGGAGCAGGGCGGGTCGGTCATCGACGTGACTTTTGCGTCCCCCGCCCTGGCTCAGCGCGTACGGGATTGGGAGGTGTTGACAGGGGTGGAGACGCTCTCGGATCATCTCTATATCCGATTCGGCGTCCGCCCCTCGTCGGCCCCACCGGCCCCGACGCGCATTCCGGATGAGATAGGCCCTAAGTGGTCATTAAAGTCGCTAGATAGGGAAAGTCTAGAAGTGGCGACACTTATCAGTTCATGGTGCCCCACCGTCGACCATCTGTCGGTGGGAAGTGAAGTGGCCTGGCTCGGGGAGGTTCTGGCGTCCATCTCGGATGCCTCAATGCTCAGATCCCGACCGGTGCCGCCCCGTAACTGCACCTATTGGTGGAGCAACGAGCTCGCCCAGTTGCGGGCCAATTGTGTAGCGGCTCGCCGTCAACTGAGCCGCTACAGGAGGAGACGTGCGGCCATTCATGGAGGAGATGAGGAGAGTCGCCTCAAGGCCTCATACAACGAGGCTAAGAGAATTCTGCAAAGAGAGATCGGAGAGGCAAAGGACAGAGGGTGGGGTGAGCTCCTGAACACCTTGGAGCTTGACCCCTGGGGGCGTGCGTACAAGCTGGTGATGTCCAGGCTGCGCCCCTGGGCCCCCCCTCTCACCGCCGGGATGGAGCCATCACTTCTAGGCTCAGTAGTATCAACACTCTTCCCACCCCGGCCGGTTCCTTTAGCCCTCCAAAATCACCGGACAAGACAAACGGCCAACGTCACCGAAGGTGCCGAGATCCCGGAGGTGTCAGAGGCCGAAATAGAAGTGGCTGTGGACAAGATGCGGAATAAGAGGACCGCTCCCGGCCCTGATGGGGTACACGGGAAGGTTCTCAGCCTCGCGATAACTTACGGACTGCTCGATCGCTTTCGTAATCTGTTCACCAGATGCCTAACAATAGGAGAATTTCCCGCAGACTGGAAAACCGGGAAATTGGTTCTGCTCCGTAAGGAGAATAAGCCTATCGACTCGCCTGCGGGTTATAGGCCAATTGTTCTGCTAAATGAGTCGGGCAAGCTGCTCGAGCGCGTCATCGCGTCTCGCATCACGCGACACCTAACATCCGTGGGGCCAGATCTGGCGGAGTGCCAGTATGGCTTCCGCCAGGGACGGTCCACGATAGACGCCCTTGCCCGACTCAGAGATATATCGGATATTACAACGTCGGGGGGCGGGGTGGTGTTGGCAATTTCGCTAGATATTGCGAACGCCTTCAACACCCTGCCCTGGGACGCCATTCTTGAGGGGCTGAACTTTCATGGGGTCCCGCAATACTTGAGAGACATAGTTGCAGACTATCTACGCAACCGTCAAATCATATACCCGGGGAGAGACAGGTGGCAGAATCACAACGTCGCCTGCGGTGTTCCACAGGGGTCGGTTCTAGGCCCTCTCCTGTGGAACATCGGTTACGATCGAGTGTTAAGGGGAGCAATGATCAGAGGCGTACACATTTTATGTTATGCCGATGACACGCTCGTGGTTGCGACCGGCGATTCGTACCGGGAAGCAACACTGAAAGCAACAGCAGGTGTCGCCCAGGTGGTGACCCGCATCCGAAATCTAGGGCTGCGGGTCGCCCTGGATAAATCCCAGGCAATTGCCTTTTACGGGCACAGGAGGGCTCCGCCCGAAGGAGCCAGAATAATGGTAGGAGGAGTTCCCATCATCATCGGGAAGGAACTGAAGTACTTGGGGCTCTTATTGGACCCCAAGTGGAATTTTAAGGGCCACTTTAACGCACTGGCCCCCAAACTCACTGCAACGGCCATGGCATTGAGCCGCATTATGCCCAATCTCGGTGGGCCCAGCGGCTCATGCCGAAAGCTGTTTGCGGGGGTGGTACGGGCGAAGGCCACATACGGGTGTCCAATATGGGCCAACGATCAAGGTCTAGGAGAATTAAACAAGGCGTCGCTGAGAAGAGCGCAGCGTATCGCCTCAAATAGGGTGGCAAGGGCATACCGCACTGCATCGTTTGATGCGGTCAGTGTAATAGCCGGGACGCCCCCATGGTACTACGAAGCGCTCTCCTTGGCTGACGTCTATTGGAGGCGAGCCCGAGCGAGAAGTGCCGGGGAGGAACCAGCACCAGAGGAGATAAGAAGATGGCGGGAAGAAGGCCGTGAGGCGACTCTTAATAGGTGGCAACAAGACCTGGCCACCACCCGCGTCGGAAGGAGGACTGTGGAGGCAATTCTCCCAGTCCTCAAGGACTGGATGGATAGGAAGGGAGGGTCACTGACGTTCCGCCTTGTGCAGCTGCTGACTGGTCACGGCTGCTTCGGCGGATATCTCCACAAGGTGGCGCGTCGGGAGACCACCCCCAACTGTCTACATTGCGGGGCTGCAGTCGACAGCCCCGAACACGTTCTGTCAAGTTGTCCGGCGTGGGACTCCGCGAGGGGAACCATGTCGGCAGCTTTCAATCCCGGATTTGTCATGTCGCTCCCGGACCTGGTCGAGGGGATGGTTCGGGGCGACGATAGTCGTCGCCGCTGGCGGGCAGTTCAAACGTTCGCCGAAGCGGTGATGACCTCTAAAGAGGAGGTAGAGCGGGCCCGGGAGATAGACCCTGAGGCTCCGCCCATTAGGAGAAAGCGGACCGGGCGACGCCGTCGCGACTTTTTGCGGCGGGTCTAACCCGAGTCCTGCAGTGTTGTTGTATAATTTGTGTAAATTGTATCTCAATTGGTGTTGTAAATATATTTATATCTGTTTGTGTATATATATATAATTGATGTTGTAAATAAATAATTGTGTAAATAGTCAATTTAATAGGCGAAGAAGTGCCGTGAGGGGTGTGGTGGTTGTCGTATTGTTTTATTATTGCAGTTCCCGCACTCCTTCGCCGCACTTGTAATTAATTGTAAATAATTTAGGTGAAATGCGCGTGTTCTTCTTTACACACGCGCATAGCAGAGCCGCGCGCATCCAAAGCGCTAAGCGGCAACACGCAGGCGACGGCATGGCTAAAAGCTGAGAAGCCGACACCATGCCTAGCCGACTAAGCGTGAATGAAGGGGCCTTAGGGTTTTAGTGGGTAGGGGGGCCATTGCACTCCGGCCCCGACCCCCACACTCCCCGCGCCACTTTCACCATCTTGCCCCGGCGCGGGGGCCCGCCAAAAAGGGTTTCCCTAAGTAAAAAAAAAAAAAAAAAAAAAGGTTAGGTTAGGTTAGGTTAGGTTAGGTTAGGTTAGGTTAGGTTAGGTTAGGTTAGGTTAGGTTAGGTTAGGTTAGGTTAGGTTAGGTTAGGTTCCCCCCCACCGCAGATGTCCATTCCTGCGGCCCCAAGGCTTGTCGTGCCGGGGGGGCCCGAATCGCCGAGTTTCAGGATTTTTCTAGAGGCGGTTTGGCACAATCGTCTCTAGTCTTATCTTATAACTCGGTGATCGCGAATTGGGAGGGCGAGGGTTGCCGGTTCATCCCTGTTGGATGCGCCGGTAAGACTCGCCTTTAAGTTTCACGCCTCTTGTCTTGTGATCGGCGTCGCTTGATGACAGGTGTTGAAAGTGGAGAAGGGTTTTTGCCCGTGGTACTTTTGTACGTAGTTTGTTGCCTTATTGGGCGCGTATTCTTACGCTTAGGTGATGGCTATACAGCCTTCGCTGCGCGGCGGGCCGGCGGCAGCGAGTTACTGCTGCTGGTTAGGAGTTTCGGCTCCCCGTCGGGCGACCTGTTAACCGATACGGTTGTCGTGGATCATGTCTCGCGGATCGTATCGGACCAGGGGGCTCGCCTTAACCGGCCGGCCCAAGTGGAAGGAAAACCACAATAAAAAACCCTGAATGTGCATGCGCTGGGGCGCCCTTAGGGCCTCGCGCGGCGCTGCACCCCCGCTCTCCCGCAGGGGGAGTGGGTGTTCGGCCAGTATGTCGGACCTCTAGCGGCCAACCCGCGGACAACACCCGCCGTCCACGGAGTACTAGGGTTACCCGGGTGCAGGGGTCTCCGCCCGGGTGGACTTTCTATATCCCCCATTAATTTGTGAAAAAGGCATTCCATTCCTTCGGGTGTGGGTGTCGGGGCTAACCACCTTCGTTCATTCGTTTGTGCGAAGCCCCAAAACCTTGATGATGATGGAGTACAACATTAATAAAAATTCAAATGACGCAAGGGAGGAGCTAGGTTTAAGTATGAAGAGAGAGTTGAGAGTGCGGGTCGAGCGAACGCCGACGCCGATCCCCACCCTCGGAGGAGGAAGCACTGTAAGGGTGCATCGTTTGTCGGACTCGGACAGTGGATCGATGGTCAGCGTGCCATCTGACACATCGATCCACCGAGCCGGGTATGAGAGCGGTGAGTCTGTAGACTTGCCAGCTAGTCGCTTCTGGTCTGAACGGAGGCGCAAAAGAGGGAGACAATCCGACGAGGGTAGTTCTACTGATACCCCGTCGAAATCAACTAAGAAAGTGGAGAGACGAGGCCGCCCGCCTACAACCGGCGAGTACGTCGGTCTAGCTGCGGCCAAACAGGCCTACTTAAAGGCCCAAGAAAGTGAACTGAAGGCCCGCGCCGAAGCCGAACTCTTGGAGTCGGTCGCGGAGGCCCGCAGAACCCGGTCGGCGCTGCCGCTGACGGTTTTGTCAGAGGTGGCCCCGAGCGGGTCTGCCCCTAATGTTGAAGTAAACACGGCAGCCAATGCAGTAAAACGTATTGAGGCTAGCCTCGAAGTCGTGACTAGGGTGGCCAGGGGTTCCTCCAATCTTAAGGGGACCTTTGTGCGCGCTCTCAAAGACGCCGCAGAGGCGATAAAAGATGATACAGCATTTCTAGCGCAGCAGACCCTCTCTGAGGAAACGCGACAATTGCGCGACGACAATGAGCGCCTTCGTCGAGAGGTTGGGGAGCTCCGGAAGCAGATGGAGGAATTCCAGCTCCAGATGTCGAAGGGGCCCCCTGCACAGGCGCAATCACTGGACCTTGAGGAATTCGAGGCCCGGATATATCGGAATATGGGCGAGAGAATGAACGCTCGAATAGACGGACTGGAGCCGCGACTCGGCCCAGCGCCGCGACTTCGTCCACCTCTAGCAGCGGACAATAGGAGAATAGAGAAGGAGAAGGAGAAGGAGAAGAGGAAGGAAAACAGGAATGGAAAACCTTACTCACCGGAGGCGTCGGCTCCCGTCGTTGCTGCTTCGGCGGCTCCGCTGGCACTCGATGTCCCCGAGGTCTCGCTCGCAGCAGGTTCTGCTCCTGCAACAAAAGGAAAGAATAAGAAGAAGAAGAAAACGAATAAGAAAGCACCGGGAGACGGTGGGAACGCCAAGACGGCTATTGCCGCCGCGCGCCCGCCGGCCCCCGCTGCCCCTCCTAAAACAGGTCTCCCTTCACGGCCACCCAACCCTGACGCGGAAGAGAGCGGATGGGTCAGGGTGACCAAGAAGGGACGCCCAAATGCGCAGAAGGCGCCTTTAAACAAGGACACACTCCCTACAAAATCAAGCGGGTTCCAGGCCCGGGATAGGGAAAGGAAGGAGAAGGGAGCGAGCTCACGCTCAAGGGCGCCCGCAAAGGCTTCCAAGCCGGCGCGACCCAAGCCCAAGCTGAAGACGCCTCGGACTGCGGCCGTCGTCCTGACGATTCCTCAGAACAGCGAGGGCAAGGGTCCCTCTTACGCGGAGGTAATTAAGGAAGCGAGGACGAAGATCGACCTAAAGGAAATAGGCATCGAGTCAGTAAAATTCCGACGCGCGGTCACTGGGGCCACTATTATCCAGATCCCCGGGGCCGAGGGTGATCCCAAAGCGAACGCGCTAGCCGCCAAACTGAGGGACATCTACGGAGAGAGAGATATCAAGGTCTCTACGCCCGTCCGATCCACTGACATCCGGGTGGCGGGCCTGGACGACTCGGTCACCTCGGCCGAAGTTAAGGAGGCGATCGTGGCCAAGTCTGGCTGTTCGGCGGATCAAGTCCGAGTAGGAGAAATGCGTGCTGACTGGTCGGGGATGTTCGCAGTGTGGGCTCAGGTGCCCGTCACAGCCGCCAAGAAAGTGATGGAGGGGAAATTCTTGATCGGCTGGGTAGCTGCCAAGATAACCTTGTCGGGGCCTAGGGGGCTGCAGTGCTACCGCTGCCTCCAAAAGGGCCATGTGGCCAGCCGGTGTACGGTTGATAAAGACCGAAGCCAGCTGTGCTTCAGGTGTGGCCAGCCAGACCACAAGGCGGCCTCCTGCACCGCCAAGCCGCACTGTGCTGTATGCGCGGCGGCGGGTAGAAAACCAGATCACAAGCTGGGGGGTAAGAACTGTTCGGCCCCCAGCGTGAAAGTGACACGAAGAATGGCGGCCAGAAAGGCCAGCAGTCAGCCACAACCGGACGTGGAATTGATGGAGACTGAAGGGATCGTGGGACAACAATAGGATGGCCCTACGATTCCTTCAGTCCAACATAAACCACTGCGCCAGAGCCCAAGACTTATTGGTCCAAAGCCTGGCTCAGTGGTCAATCGAAGTAGGCATTGTCGCAGAGCCCTATTTGGTGCCGGACAGGACGGATTGGGTCGGCGACCGAGATAACTTGGTCGCGGTTGTCGTCCCGTCCAGGGTTGATTCTTCGCTCTATCTTGAAGCATCCGTCAAGGGCAATGGGTGTGTCGCTGTAAAGCTGGGAAGAGTCGCGGTAGTTGCAGTCTATTTTTCGCCCAACAGAACTATCGCAGACTTCGAAAACTATCTTCTCGAGGTGAGCACCCTGGTGAGATGGTGTGGTTCACTAGAGGTGCTGGTTGCTGGGGATCTCAATGCCAAATCCACGGCATGGGGATCCCCAGTGACCGATGCGCGCGGCAACTTAGTCCTTGAGTGGCTCTCGGAGGTTAACATGGTCCCGCTCAACAGGGGGTCGGCCTTCACGTGTGTGAGAGAGCAGGGCGGGTCGGTCATCGACGTGACTTTTGCGTCCCCTGCCCTCGCTCATCGTGTCCAGGGTTGGGAGGTTTTAACAGGGGTGGAGACGCTTTCGGACCATCTTTACATCAGGTTCGGCGTCCACCCCTCGTCGTCTGTACCTCTAACTCGGACTCGCATCCCGGACGAGATTGGCCCAAAGTGGGCCCTAAAATCATTGGATAGGGAGATTCTTGAAGTGGCAACCGTCGTCAATACGTGGTGTTCCGCCACCGATAATTTGTCAATTAGGGAAGAGGTGGCTCGGCTCGGAGAGACTCTGGTGTCCATTTCGGATGCATCGATGTCCAGGTCCCGACCGATGCCGCCTAAGACCAGCACTTATTGGTGGAGCAGTGAGCTCGCCCAACTGCGGGCTAACTGCGTAGCGGCTCGACGTCAACTGAGCCGCTACAGGAGAAGACGGTCGGCTGTTCACGGAGGGGATGAGGAGGGTCGGCTGAAGGCCTCATACAATGAAGCCAAGAGGCTCTTGCAAAAAGAAATAGGAGAGGCAAAGGATAGAGGTTGGGATGAACTCCTGAACACCTTGGAGGTTGATCCCTGGGGGCGTCCCTACAAGTTGGTCATGGCCAAACTGCGCCCCTGGGCCCCACCTCTAACCGCCGGGATGGAGCCGTCACTTCTTTCGACCGTTGTGTCGACTCTCTTCCCACCCCGGTCGGGTCCTTTGTCTCTTACTAATGACCGGAATAGACACACGGCCAATGGCACCGAGGACGCCGAGGTCCCCGAAGTGTCAGAGGCCGAAATATCGGTAGCAGTGGAAAAGATGCAGAGTAGGAGGACTGCTCCCGGCCCCGACGGAGTCCACGGAAAGGTCCTCGCTCTAGCTATAACAAACGGATTGTTCGAGCAGTTCAGAAGCCTGTTCACCAGGTGCTTAAGAAGCGGAGAGTTTCCTGCGGAGTGGAAGACGGGGAAACTAGTTCTTTTGAGGAAGGAGAATAAGCCTGTCGACTCGCCTGCGGGTTACAGGCCGATAGTGTTGTTGAATGAGTCGGGCAAGCTGCTAGAGCGCGTCATCGCGTCTCGCATCGTTCGTCACCTTTCATCCGTGGGGCCGGACCTGTCGGAATGCCAATTCGGCTTCCGCCGGGGACGGTCCACGATCGACGCTCTTGCCCGACTCAGGGAAATCTCGGATAGGACAACGGCGGAGGGCGGGGTGGTGTTGGCAATTTCGCTGGATATTGCGAACGCCTTCAACACTCTGCCCTGGGACGCCATTCTGGAGGGTTTGGCATTTCATAATGTCCCACCCTACTTAAGGGACATTGTTGCAGAATACCTACGCAACCGCCAAATTCTCTACCCAGGAAGGGACAGGTGGCAAAGTCACGACGTCGCGTGCGGTGTTCCACAGGGGTCGGTTCTGGGCCCACTCCTGTGGGACATCGGCTATGACCGCGTGTTAAGAGGAGCGTTGATCCGAGGCGTAAGTGTCATTTGTTACGCCGACGACACGCTCGTGGTAGCTACAGGAGAAAATTACAGGGAGGCGTCACTCAAAGCAACCGCAGGTGTCGCACAGGTCGTGACCCGCATCCGAAATCTCGGGCTGCGGGTTGCCCTCGAAAAATCCCAAGCAATTGCCTTCTATGGACATAGGAGAGCTCCACCAGAAGGAGCCGCTATCATGGTAGGAGGAGTCCCTATCGTTGTCGGTAAAGAATTGAAGTACTTGGGGCTCTTATTGGACCCCAAGTGGAATTTTAAGGGCCATTTTAACGCTCTGGCCCCCAAACTCTCTGCGACGGCTATGGCATTGAGCCGCATCATGCCCAACCTCGGCGGGCCCAGCGGCTCATGCCGGAAGTTGTTTGCGGGGGTGGTAAGGGCGAAAGCCACATATGGCTGCCCAATTTGGGCCAATGATCGTGGCCTTTCAGAGGCAAATAAGGCGTCGCTGAGAAGAGCGCAGCGCATCTCCTCAAACAGGGTGGCGAGGGCATACCGCACCGCGTCTTTTGACGCGGTCAGCGTGATAGCCGGAACGCCCCCTTGGTACCACGAGGCGCTCTCCTTGGCGGACGTCTACTGGAAGAGGGCTCGGGCCAGAAGGGCCGGGGAAGAGCCAACCACAGACGAAATCAAGCGATGGCGGGAAGAGGGCCGCGAGGCCACGCTAATAAGGTGGCAAGAAGACCTGGCCACCACCCGCGTTGGGAGAAGGACCGTGGAGGCGATACTCCCAGTCCTTAAGGAGTGGATTGAGCGGAAGGGGGGGTCACTTACGTTCCGCCTTGTGCAGCTGCTGACCGGCCACGGCTGTTTCGGCGGCTATCTGCACAAGGTGGCGCGTCGTGAGGCCACTCCCAACTGCCTGCATTGCGGGGCTGCAATCGACAGCCCCGAACATATTCTGTCAGACTGTCCGGCGTGGAACTCCGAGAGGGGGACCATGCTGGCAGTCTTTAACCCCGGATTCGTCATTTCGCTTCCGGACCTGGTCGAGGGGATGGTCCGGGGCGATGATAGTCGCCGTCGCTGGCGGGCGGTACAAACGTTCGCCGAGGCGGTGATCTCATCTAAAGAGGAGATAGAGCGGGCCCGGGAGATAGACCCCGAGGCCCCGCCATTAAGGAGAAAGCGGACCGGGCGACGCCGTCGCGATTTCTTGCGGCGGGTCTAACCCGTGTCCTGCTGTTGTAAAATACTTGTGTATATAGATTGTGTATTTTCAAATAGGAGTGTAAATATATATGGGTCTTTTGTGATTGTGTATGTATATAATTTAGTGTCTCGTTTTGTTTGTAATATATCGTTGTGTTGTAAATATAATTCTGCAAACAAGTAGGCGAAGAAGTGCCGTGAGGGGTGTGGTAGTTGTCGTAGTGATTCTTTTATTATAGCAGTTTCCGCACTCCTTCGCCGCACTTTGTTTTGTAAATAATTATTGTAAATATAAATAGATGAATTGCGCGTGTCTTTTACACACGCGCATAGCAGAGCCGCGC